>OX328099.1:64042936-66840513 GCA_946811185.2 Hippopus hippopus | reverse complement strand
AAGCTGCATAACGCCAATGTCAGACGAAAAAAAGATCTATTCAGGACGAACGCATTTTCACCCTTTAACACTTTACCAAACAATCCTACGACCCTAAGATAGAAGCCTTTTGAAAACATTGTGGGAAAAGGAGAAAATGCTGGTAACCAGCATTTTCTCCTTTTCCCACAATGTTTTCTACCCTGCTGGAAACACAATTCAATTTTTGAGTTACGTATATATTGTCGTCTGCAAGTGCTTTCAATTTAGACCAGTCTAAAATTTTGTCGTTTGGGAAAGAGTTAACCCTATTACAAGATGACAAGACCTAACCCTTATCCTGCTAAATAACTTCAAATGAAACTTTCAAGCCGACAGAAACAACCCAAAGTTTTGCATTTTCAAAGATATTTTTGGGGAAAGGTATCTCCTTAGTGGACAGTGGAGATCCAAGATCAGACTGCACATTCTGTGCAGTCTGATCTTGGATCTACACTGTCCGTATAAGGTCAGTGAGTCGCGCTTAAAAGCCAAAGGGTTAAGGATAGTGCAAACTTGAAGCAACTGCAATCCAAATTTAATGTAGCGCAGATACCAGTAATGGGATTTGTACTTAAATTGGTAGAAACCACTGTGGTGGAAGTAGAAAATGCTGGTTACCAGCATTTTCTCCATGTCCCCACAATATGTATCTCAGTGTCGTTAAAACACGGGATTGTTTGGAAAAAAGGTTAGGTGCTACATAAATGAAATTGGTTTCAATTTAAACTCAATTCATACAGTATTTATCAACGCTTCAGAAGTTTTGGTGGGGGTCACATGTACAATGTCTCACGAATTCAAAAACCTAAGATTAAATTACACAGCCTGTGCGGTCTGATCTTGAACTATTTAATACCTAAAATCGACTGGAATCACCTTTGGCGCCGACAGGTTTTACACCATTTGTGCAGTAAAAAAATAATTGAGCTCTTTTCAATAGCAAATACTAAAGTTAAACAAAAAAGGGAATAATCGGCGCATTTCAAGTCCGTTTCTTTAAAAATATCTCCCTCCATACAAATACAAAGTATTGGAGAGTATAGCTCATCCAAGATCAGACTGCAAAGAAGGTACAGTCTGATCTTGGTAATACATATGTCCATAAAAAGGATCTAACACTATGAAAGGCACAATAAGGGTTCACTTTTTCACCGCCGTATGTAATACAATTGACGCTATTTCGACGGCTAAAAATACAATCCACTCAAACTCAGGAAGATTTTTATCTCATAGGCTCGAGTTAACAAGCGGACGGAATAGATCTGAGATCAGACTGCACGTTCTGTGCAGTCTGATCTTGATCTATTCCGTCCGCAAAAGTCCTAAGATTTTCACCGATGGCGCTGTGTTGGGTTAATACGCGTTTTGTAATTCTTCAACGATGCGAAAGAAAAGCCCAGGCGATCTCAATACAACGATTATCGATCTTTACTTTTATAAAGACATTTTAGTTCAGCTTAATTATGTCCTTTTTCTCATGTCATAACAACATAATTATTACGTAAAAATAAAATTTCGTATAGCACCATGACAAAAGTATGATTATTTTCCCCCATGTAGATAAAAAGGTCCAAAGCTTTAATACGATGTTTATTTCTTTGAAAGGCTCAATAGCTGCCAAAAGTAAACAATGGGATGGTAAAATGCAACTGAATTCAAATCATACCAATTAAAAGTATGGAAATTATTGTGAAGGTAACAATCTGTTATTGTACGGTCGGTCCGAGTGTTTGTCACTGGCAAGAAAATGGATTTTAAAACTTAGTCAAAAGTTGCCAGGTCGCTCTGTCTTTTGCTTACTTTTGCTCATTTCCCTGCCAGCGACATACGCCAACTGTTTGCAGTGAGGCTTGAACCATAAGCCTCACTTTACGGGTCCACGTAGGACCACAGATTCGTCTGTATTGAAACCATCTGCAGGCTACCTGCAGGCACGCTAAAACAAGGAAATTTAAAATTGTTTCCAACATAATTTCAATTGTGTCGTGGTAACTTAAACCCTTCAGGCTTTTCTGGTGATGTGTGAACTTTTACTGCGCAAAAAAAAAAAATTCTATCCAAGGCACTGGCTGCTTTCCCATATACACAGTAGAAACCGTGTTCATTTTGGAAAGGAAAATGAATCCTCCTGCAATGACTTATTGTTTAGGGTTTTGGTTCCGGGTGGATTTCATATTCATATCTAATAAATTACAAGTTCTGTCTTTTACCAATGAGCTTCTGATTCTAAGCCAGGCAGACGGACGGACGGACGGACGGACGGACGGACAGACAGACATGGACATAGATATAAACATATTTTTTTACGTATACATATGCACTTGTCTTTCAATACAGACTGACGGACGGATGGACGGACGGACGGACGGACGGACAATATTAGTGAAATCGGTACATCCAGACTTAACCTTGTTAGCAAGGCGGGGGTGTAGCATTTAGTTACAGGTAAAAAATTCGTTCTGCATTTTTTTGCAAAAGATCCCCATGAAAAATGATATGCCTTTGCACGATTCTTTGCACGCTAAGAGCCATATTACTTGCATCTGAGGATGGGGTAGGCTGACCTGGGCCGAAACTTTTCATTATAGCTCATTTTTCCTGTATGTCCAAGGAGCAGTCTACCTCATGATTAAGTCGGTTAGTAAAAAAAGGTGGCTATTATAGATCCATAATCATAACATGGCTTGATTGGTATAATGCATCACGGAGAAGCATTAAGCCCCCTTTTCACAGAGATTCGCTCAAATATAATCAACCTGTTTCGACAGCTAAAACACCAATCCACTGTATTTTAACAGAACTAATATATATCATTATTAACTAAACAATTGTGCGGCATAGATCCAAGATCAGGCTGCACGTTCTGTGCAGTCTGATCTTGATCCTATGCCGTCCGCAAAAAACACCTGTTAGCGACCACGGCGTTGTGAAGGGTAAAACACGATAAGTGTTGCACTACTTATTGGGTAACTTATGAATGTCGAAAAATAGCTCAAAATTTAACGATAAGACTTTTTTTGAAAAGAAAAAGTGTGGGAGAAAAAAAAAAAACCCTGCTTTTAACCCATTTAATCAACTCTTGTTACCTTCAATGATAGGTGACTATAATTATGTGGTTTATATCTACACATATATCTTCGACCTATGAAAGAATTCAATGGCCCGTATTGTGCATTCACGTTATGTAAATGCTTTTGGAGTACTTACGTATGAGCGATGTTCTGTGAAAAGGGGGTGAAATGTATCTGAAAAAAGTATCGACCCAAGTCAGCCTGCGCAGTCCGCGCAGGCTGGCCTGGGTCGAAACTTTTTGTTTTTAGTAAATTCTATGTATATCCAAGGTCCATTCTACCCCATGATTCAGCTGGCTGTTAGACAAAATGGATTTTATGGATCTATTTTTTTGTGATGACTAGCTTGGTGCCCTGCATCCCGGAGTGGCATTAAGCTCCCTTTTGCCAGAGCATGGCTGATATATCAATAATTTCCACAGATATGTGATTTTAGATTGTTTGTCAGCTTTTATCGTGTTTAACGCTGTTTTCAACTTTATTTCAGATAAGATGCCTTGGAATAACAATCTCTGAACTGAAATAGTACTGTTTTGAGAAAACTTTAAAAGACATTTTAATAAATGAGCCATGCTCTGTGAAAAGGGGGTTTAATGCATCTCCGTGATGCATTAAACCAAGCAGGTCATAGCACTTTTATGGATCCCAAGAATCCATTTTGAATAACATTTAACTGAATCAACGGATACTTGGGTCCTTTGACATGCAGACAATTGACCAATAGCGGATTGCGCAGGCTGATCTTGGTCGATATTTTTTTGCAGATGCATTAAGCCCTTTTGTACAGAGCATGGCTCATTTATTAGTCAGATCTTGATTGCTTTTAATTATCCATAATCTTAAAACTTTACTTCCTAGATACACCTTGCAATGTTTCTAGGTTTATCTGCTTAAACAGAACGGAACAGGACATATGTTATTCAGACTTATACAAAGTACATATTCAGTTGCATTTACAATATACAAAACAACGCGGTACATGGAGAATATGTCAAGATTTTACGGAGAAAGAAATATATGATAGCTTGAATCAGGACAGGGAAAATGCATTGCGCAAGGCCACGTTCGTCTCGAAAAGCTTTAGCCGGAAACGAACACGGGAAAACTAAGTTGGTGTATAAATACAAAGATTCACCTGCTACGCGACGGGAATATAATTTGATGTATTGATCTAACAATTCTAACTGGATAATTTATATTCTAAAGTCTAAGACTATAAACAATGTATCTGATTGGCTGGAACGTTTTGTCTAAGAAAACTAAAATCCCTCTGTTGAATTAGATCCAGAAAATTAGATCTAGAACAATCGTTGGTCAGTGAATTAGGTTCAACATATTTATTTCACATCGATTAAGAAACACCTTCTTACAATTTAAACTAGTCTCTCTCGATCCTGCTTTTTGTGAACTAAACCAATACTCACGTCCAATGTGTGGGCCAATGAAAAATCCCACAGTTAACACCTGCTCCCAGGTATCGAACTCGGGACCTTATGGTGACGAGGCCGACGCTCTACCTTAAATTTTTCACCAATTTTGACAATGTTATCAGGAGATGTTCTCAGTTTGGCAAGAGTCGAGAAGTGTCGTTTGGTTGATGAGACCTATTGTCTGCTATCCTATACAATAGAAATCATACTGCTACAATACGCCTATACATGACTTAAAACCACTGACAACCGCGGTCGCTGAATACGGGTACAAAAAGCAAATACGTTTATGTACTCTCTTTTGGCGGTTCTGTGAACCTTGAACCAAGCGAAAAAATTCTACACATGCTGAAACTGAAAGCATTTGCAGACGACAAATTTAAAGTGGCTAAAATGATGGAATTCGTCTTTTAAATGGTAGAAAATATTGCAGAAAAAAAGGAGAAAATACTGGTTACCAGTATTTTCTCCTTTCTTCTGCAATGTTTTCAAAAGCCGTTTTCTTCGATAAAACACGGGATTGTATGGCATGTATAGAGTAAAGGGGTCTCCAGCAGTGTCACAATCACGTTCATGAATAATACAACCCTTTACCACAAAAGCCCGAATCTCAAGGACGCTATGGAAAAAGGCTTTTGAAAACTTTGTGGAAAAAAGGAGAAAATGCTGGTTACCAGCATTTTCTCCTTTTCCCACAATGTTTTCTACTTTCTGCCCTATGATAGACAGGTTTCATATTTTTGAGTTAGACTGAATTTGTCATCTGCAAATGCTTTCAATTTGAAAAAGTCTAAAATTTTGTCGTCTGGTAAAGGGTAATAGGTTTAAGTGTCCCGTCCCGTCCTCTGAAATAAACCTTCTGCGGGATCGATAGTTAGAGAGGGACACTTTTCCAATTGGTCTCATTAATTTTGATTGATTTTTCCCCAGGTGAGGACGGATCGATGGCTTCGGAATGGAACTGGAACCGCGAGTGTGTGTGTGTTTTATCAGACAAGATAAGACAATAATTGACAAACCGGGACCCGAAACAATCGATGCATATAAATGTTAGGACCCGCACAATTAACTTCACTTTTTCAATATTTATATAATTTACCTTAACGATGCGAAATAGATAAAAATGAAAATTTCAAACCGAGAGAAAAAAAAGTTAAACATAGTGATTTCCAAGTTGTTTTCGCCGAAAAATCACACCATTTCGGACAGTATAGATTCACGATCAGACTGCAGGTTCTGTGCAGTCTGATCTTGATCTACTCTCTCAGCAAAAGTTCCTTGAGTCACCCTTTAGTAGCCTCATACTTAACCCTAACAGAGACACATAAATGAGATGGATACTGTTATGTTAAAAGAAAATAACAGCAGCAACAGCATTAAGAACAACCGAATCATATACAAGCTTGCATTTATTTCATTTACAAGTCTCCTTTTTTTTTTAAATATACAAGTCTCCTTTTTATTTCATTTAAAAATCTCCCTTTATTTCATTTTCAAGTCTCCTTTTATTTTATTGGCAAGTCTCCTTTTATTTTATTGGCAAGTCTCCTTTTATTTCATTTACAAGTCTCATTTTATTTCATTGGCAAGTCTCCTTTTATTTCATTTACAAGTCTCATTTTAAAGGTGGTCCTTCAGATTTTGGGACGAAAATTTTACAAAAATACAAAAAAATCATCCTTATACTCCAAAACCTTTTAATTTTCATTCATAAAACCCCAGTAGCCGAAACCCATCCGACAACAAGAGAAATTAGAGATTTACTACGGCCCAGGTCGACACCGACGGGAAACACGGTCTATTTTTAAATGAGCAACTCGCTCATTTACATACCGGAAATACACAGACGAAGCTTCAAACACAGCGTTCGAAGAAGACATTATGGAAAATAATTTTATGTTTGTTATGTTATGGAATTTAAGCGTCATTAGTCACGTGCCAGTCACTTGACATTCCCACAATGCTTTTTTGATTTCTGGCGCGAAATCTAAAAATAACCTTAAGAGGCTACGTAGCCTTTTAAGGGAACACCATCAAAAAAGATTTTTTTTGTAATTTTATTATTCTTAATTATTGATGATTTGTATTGTTCTTTCGTATAAATTTCAGTGATATATATTTTTTTTAATTTGGTGAGATGTGAAAAATCTAAATACCCACCTTTAACGCATTTACAAGAATAACAAGTCACCTCTTAGTAATTTTGCGGTCAGAAAGAAATGATCCGAAATCAGGATCCTTATTCGCCAACCTTTCTTAGGAAGATTTTTCGTATTATTCTCAAGAGTTTTCTCAATTTTGAAGAAACAAACCATCTGATTGGCTAAATCATTTGGTTTTGCCGATTAGAACTTGGGTTACTTTCTAAATCTTGAAAAAGACGAAGAATATTCTGAAGAATGGTTGCTGGATACGGAGCCAGACCGCGCAGAACGTACGGCCTATTCTACATGTATCAGGTAGTTTTAGAATATTCTTAATAAATCGGAAGGTTTAGATCCAAGATCAGACAGCACGTTTTAAGTAGTCTAAATTTGGTCTACACTATCCGCAAAATAATTTTATTTGCTCTTGGCCCTTAAAGGGGTTTCGAAACAAACTTTATAGAGTAAATGAAACGCAGTATATGTCATCGTGAGTGACAGCCTTACGGCTGTAGATCCCGTCTGGAGATAAACTGATAACAGCTAAAATCTAATTACAATTATGATACTTGAAGATAATAATATCCATGGTCACGTGACTGAGTTGAATTCAGAGTGAGTTCTACCACATGAGAGAGAGAGAGAGAGAGAGAGAAGGATAAAAGGAGAGAGAGAAGGCAATCACCCTTACGAAGGAGTTACAAGGGCTCAGTCCATAGATAAAACGCCTTTTTAACTCAATCAATCAATCAGCCAATCAACCAATCAATCAAAATACTTCGTTGAGCTCTAATCTTTACAAAAAAATATATATATATATATACGAGCATTGTACAATAGCGTATACAATATACTGCAGGTGACTACGAAGTGTTTGTTATTATACCATACGACAAAATTTTAGACTTGTCTAAATTGAAAGCACTTGCACACCACGAATTTAATTCGGTGAATATAACGGTGTTTGTCTTTAAAAGTGTTGAAAACATTGTGGGAAAAGGTGAAAATGCTGGTTACCAGCATTTTCACTTTTTTCCACAATGTTTTCAAAAGGCCTCTTCCCCCAGGGTCATTAAAACAAAAAAGGGTTGAGGAATCAACGAATTATAAGCAATAGTTATCGATTTTAAAATACAATGCAAATATACAAGCACAACATTATTAAAACACATACTTGGTTTATGACAATGGGACAACGGTAATGAAAGAGAAATCGATAACCAAACCGATATAAAGTAGATCATATTACGACCAAATCGCATAAAAAATGAAATAATTGATTCAATTAAACAATTACTTACATCCATTTTCCAGGACAGATGCGCCGATACGGTGAAAAAGCCATTTTATTTACGAATATCCAATATAATTATTATGCTTTCACTTACATGTGTATATTAACAAAAACTTGTCTCTTAGACCGCTAAATAAGATGTTTTCTTTCAGTAGGGAAGAAAAACTAAACACCGAAATGTTGAACATTCAAGACCATTCTTGTGAACATGTCTTTAGAAAGGTAGGAAAACATAGGTAAAAGATCAGACTGCACGTTCTGTGTAGTCTGATCTTGCTCTACTCTAAACACAATGGTGTCTGTATTGGAGCTAAGCACTTTAAGGGTTGAAAGACTGTGCACGTGCTTACTTTTTTCTAAAATCTCGTGCAGTTTTGAATTATATATGTGTTGGGAAGTTCATGTTTACGACGAAGTTGCAGGGTTGTTTTAAGCATACGACTGATGTCTTATGTAATAATTGAACAGAAGTGTTTGTTGAATTTTACCGCTTACAATATAAATATTTCTTTATAACGTCTTTATCATGAAGAGCTTTTGAAAACATTATGGGAAAAGATTAATTGTAACAGGGTATGAAATCGCTATTTGTTCCACAATAATTTACACAAGCCTTTTTTCAAAAAGGGGTTTTTATCTTCCTTTCATATATTCACATAAACTCTTTACCAGACAATATAATTTTATTATTTTTTTTTTCAAATTCAAAGTATTTTAGACGACATATTAAACGTGGCTCTGATGGTGATTTCATATTGTTGAAAAAGAGAAAATACCGGTTACCAGCAATTTCTCCTTTACCAACAATGTTTTAAAGAGGCCTCTTTCTCAGAATCTTTAAATTTCTGCCTTTTGAATACAAATCTCATCATTTGAACAGCGTTTCGTTTATCATATGCAAAAGCCCCTTTAGGAACTTGAGCTAGTCTAAATTTTTGTCATTCGTTAACCCTTAACCTGCTAAAAAAAAAAGTGAAAGGAAACTTTCAAGTCGACAGTTAAAACCCAAATTTTACTATTTCAAAAGTTATTTTCGGGCGAAAAGTATCTCCTTATCGGACAGTGTAGATCCACGATCAGACTGCACGTTTTGTGCAGTCTGATCTTGATCTACACTGTCCGCAAAAGGTTCTTGAGTCTCGCTTAGCAGCCTAATTAAAGGTGGCTATTTAGATTATTCACATCTCACCAAATTAAAAAATATATATATCACTGAAATTTATATGAAAAAACAATACAAATCATCAATAATTAAGAATCATAAAATTACAAAAAAAATTTTTTTTTATGGTATTCCCTTAAAAGGCTACGTAGCCTCTTAAGGTATTTTTAGATTTCGCGCCAGAAATCAAAAAAAGCATTGTGGGAATGTCAAGTGACTGGCACGTGACTAATGACGCTTAAATTCCATAACATAACAAACAGGTAATTATTTTCCATAATGTCTTCTTCGGACGCTATGTTTGAAGCTTCATCTGTGTATTTCCGGTAAGTAAATGAGCGAGTTGCTCATGTAAAAATAGACCGTGTTTCCCGTCGGTGTCGACCTGGGCCGTAGTAAATCTCTAATTTCTCTTGTTGTCTGATGGTTTTCGACTACTGGGGTTTTATTAATGAAAATTAAAAGGCTTTGGGAGTATAAGGATGATTTTTTTGTATTTTTGTAAAATTTTCGTCCCAAAATCTGAAGGGCCACCTTTAAGGATTAAAGGTGTAAGCATCAAACGACCACATAAAGGGCCCAATCTTAAACGGCCTGTATTGTGCATGGATGTAGCAGGAAATTTAGGTGTAACTTTTATGGCATTTTAATGAACCGCGGGGCTACTCAAGAATAATTCCCCAATCGTTTAGCATAACATTTTGGTATGATGTAAAATATTTGATAATTTGAAAAACGAATACGAATGTGATATTAGTCCAAAAATCAGTAAATAAATATTTAGAAAAGCAAAAAACAGATCTATCAGCTTATTGTATTTTCCCCCACAACGAGATTGGACAAAACTTTCACTTGAAAGTCTTGATTTGCTATGACTGCAAAATACCTTATGCCAACACATTTATGCATTAAATACCAGAAAACGCCGCTAAATCTATGTGCTGAACACCTGTATTCCAATAGCAAAAGCTAGCAGAAGATAGCTGAAATTGCTTATAGGAATATAAAAGCTTGATGAAAAAAAGAAACCTTCCTTGGGATGAATGATTTTTTTGCTTATTAGCTTGGCTGTTTTCGAAGAAAACGTCGAGTTATTGCCATAGTTCCGTTGTCGCCTGCATCTGCATCTACGTCTGCGTCGTTGTCCAAAGACTTTGAAATTTTAATCTTACAATTTGTTTCATGCTTTCCAGTAGGTTATCGAGAAATATCGGTGAAATATTTTTCGATATTTCATGGTTACGGCCAGTGGAAATACCGATTTTTATATTCTAACTCTTCAATTGAAGGCGGAAACAGTTGTTCCCGCGCACTAGTTACCTAGGTAAAATGCGCGTGCCTCACAACCAGATGGAAATATGACGTAATTTACCTTACATTTCTCGCGCTTGACGTAATTTTGTAATGCGTTGCTATGCGGAGGGGGTACACCACGGGGAATAACCGAAAAGAACTGTACTGGATTTTGATTAAGTTCACCCCAGAAAGGGTTAGAAGCATGAAATAAATAGAATATTTGTTTTTTACGATGAAAGATCGAGTTTATTTCTCCTCGTGAACGTCATCGGTAATATTTTCACTCGTGGCTGCGCCACTGGTGAAAATATTACCGATGATGTTCACTCGATGAAATAAATTTCGATCTTTCACCGTAAAAAACAAATATCCTCTATATCTCTTTTATCACTGAAAAATCTACTACTGAGACAAGTAGTTAACTTTCAAAATGGGAACCCGTACAAAAAGGGCGAATTACCATAAAGGTATTTTTGACATACTTATGCCCCTTTTTCGACATAGAATTTTTACTGAGAATCAAGCAACTGCAGCCGAGCGTTGGCATCCGTATGCAGTGCTTTGTGTTCTGAGGTAATTTATCTTCGATCTAATACGAAAAACGGAATAAATGAATAAGTGTATAGTAATAGAATAATAACGATCGAAACTTTGGAGGCAGACAGTTTCCTCTTTCTACCCTGACAAAGTAAATTTGATTCCACGCTGAATGGAATGAACGAATCTGATTGGTCAATAAGACTGAGAGATAGGCATTTGAAATAATTGCTAGCTAATCTTAATTATAAGGTTATAAAGGGTTAAGTTTGTCAAAAAACGGCCTGTGTGTCAAACATACGAGCCTCAACTAGACGTAAAGTAAACCTGATGTTATCTGAGTGTACACTGCAGGGTGCATTGTACATCTGTTCTTTTTCAAATGGAGTTTTCAATGGTCTTATCAAACGACTATCAATTATTTCAAAACAAATTGTTTAAACAATAGTTTTCAATGACAGGTGTACATGACAAGTTTAAGTTTAACATGTATGGTTTGGATTATGAGCAGAGCTGTTCAATGGCCAATGGCCAAGTATAGAATCCAGTCCCAATGACTTTCGTCAATCCTCGAGGTGAAAGACATTAGTTTGAGCCAAGACCCAGACTTACAACCTCTTGAGTAATTGCACTGTGAATTACCCCTAAAACTACAGTGGCTGGACTCATCTGATTGAAATTTTTGATTGAATGGTGTTTTACGTCGCTCTCGTGTGGTGTCCGTGGTTGTGTGGTACAGCGTCGACCTCGTAATCTTAAGGTCCCGAGTTCGATGTCCCGAGTTCGATACCCGGGAGCGGGTGTCAACTTTGTGACTGGACTGACTCACACATTCGGTGCGAGTACTGGTGTACTTTCAAGGAAGCAGAATCGAGAGAGATTAGTCTAAGTTGAAAGAACTTATTTCTAACTTTATGTAAAGTAGATTTGTTTAAAACTAAATACGCCGCTTTCAACATTATATCAGACATACCAAGGTGAGAACTTACATATTCATGTATATCCTGGGTTCTACCATTACTAGGCTAGGTATCTTAGGTGTCTTGCCCAAGGACACTCCAACGAAAGACCCAGTGGATCCAGTGAGGCTCGAACCCGGGGCCTCCGACAATGTATCACGGAGTCACACTGGACCCCATCTGCTTGGAAAACAGTAATATAAATATATAAATATTTGGCTTATCAATATGGATTTAACAATTTACCAACAACCATTGTTTCTACGACCCCAAGAAAGGGAGACGCTTGTCAAAATCCAAGTGTCCGTGTCCCGTACCCATTTTAGACATGGTGGCACAAAAGGGTCAAGGTCATTTTGTTTGACGAAGTATATTTAGAAAAGAAAAAAAAAAAAAATGTACACTGCTATTCAGTGAAGTTAACAATGTATCCGGGGAGTTTCAAACACGCCATTTCTTTGTATGGTCAATTTCACCCGAAACTATTGTACCGACAATCGAACAATGCTTGCAGTGGACCATGTAGGTCAACATAGAGTATGTCAACAGTTGTGTACACGAATTCACTTATACATGAGCCATGCTCTATGAAAAGGGGGCTTCATGCATCTGCGAAAAGTATCGACCCAGGTCAGCCTACGCATTCCGCGCAGGCTGACCTGGGCCGAAACTTCTCGCTATTGGACAATTTTCTGTGTGTCCATGGACCAGTATACCTCATGATTAAACCGGTTGTTAAAAAAAGTGGCTATTATACACATATGATAATGTTATGGCTTGATTGGTATCACTGTTATTATCACTGTTAACGCGGTTGGGAAACAATTTTACTCGTGCCCGGGTAAGTCTATGAACCGCTCAAGCCCTTCATTCGGAATAAGAGGTTTTGTTTAGCTCTTGACAATGGTATTCTAAGCTTAGTCTTTCACTTAGTTTTCCATGGAGTTCAAAGAATCTATCTTCCTTCCCTCAAGTCTTAACAAGTTGACAAAATAAATTCAGATTTGTCCAAACTGTAAACCTTTGCATTCGACATATTCGGTGTGGCTCGAGTTCTAGTTACAGGCATTTTCTCCTTTTTCCACAATGTGTTCAACCGTTTCAAAGATAGAAATCACCTTTTGAGCTACACTAAAAGTGTCGTTTGCAAAATTAATGCTGAGAGAGGGGGGGGGGGAGAGAGAGAGAGAGAGAGAGAGAGAGAGAGAGAGAGAGAGAGAGAGAGAGAGAGAGAGAGAGGAGAGAGAGAGACTTGCATAGATAAACAGAGACGTCTCCGAAAATAGGAATTCCTTTACCAAACAATCCCGTTTTAACAACCCTTAGGAAGAAGGCATGGAAAAACATTGTGGGAAAAGGAGAAAATGCTGGTTTCCAGCATTTTCTCCTTTTCCAACAATGTTTTCTACACTTTCTTATACAAATCTCGTCATTTTTGCGAAATTTAATTTGTCGCCTGCTCTTTTTTTTTTTTCAATTTAAACCAACCTAAAATTTTGTCCTTTAATAGAGAGTAAATGAACGAGGGAAAATAATGAAAATTAGGCCAATTAGCGCATAAGGTTACGTTTTTAAGTACATAAAACACGTGAAAATGTCACTTCATAAAATGAATTAGCAATTCAGTTTTATTTTCTTCGTCGCTACTTTATTCACATTATAAACCTACACATACTCATTGAAAATCCGTTGGACCATGTCTCAACATATTCTTTGACCCTTTTCCAGACGACAAAATGTTTGACCACTCCAATTTAAAAGCATTTGCAGACGACAAAATTGAATAAAGCTCAAATGCTGATATTTGTCATTGTATTGGTATTTTCTCCTTTTCCCACGATGTTTTATAAACCTTAATTCTCAATAAAATACAAGATTTTTTGGTAAAGGGTAAATCCTTCGAAGTCTGAATAAATGAAATGTCATTCCAAGTCCGTAAAATAGTTCACATACGAGCAATTTACGACTGCTTTGGTTAAAATATCTGGCGAAATCTCTGTCAGTGTAGATTCAAAATCAGACCCCACATTTCGTGCAGTCTGATCTTGAATCTACACTGTCCGCAAAGGTAATTTAAGGGTTGTTTCCAGGACCCGAAGGGTTAATTCAGCTTTATACACACGTTATTAGCATTCAAACTTGGTCTACATTTTAATATTTCTTTACTATTTCACCCTTCACAAAGTGTAACAAATTTCAAGCTGATAAATTTGTTGTAAAATTATTGGTAAATACCGTAGCAACAGAAAAAGAATCAATACTCTATTTTAGAAAATGTAGAAATATTCCATATGTAAGATAAAATTATCCGTTAAGATCGATTCCTTCTTTTACCATAATGTTTTCAAAGGTCACCACAGTACAAGACGAAAAGAATTCGTTGGGTGGAGGGATCGTGTCAATACAGGTAGCCCTCACCTTTTTAACGCTACGTAAATGGAATACAATTTCGTTGTCCGTCAAATTTTCCTAAACGTTGCGGTTCAAATGTTGAAAGGTCCAGGCTTTTTTCTTTTCTTTTTTTTTGGGGGGGGGGGTTAAAAATATTTTACCATCGCGAAGTTTACACCAGAGATAAGACTGCATTTCATATTTAGTCTGATCAGGATCGCAACCGTTCACAAACACAGCCAAAATTAACCCAAGCATGCTAAAGGTTTCATGTCGTCACGGATTAAAACGAATCTAAACCGCTCCCTTTCTCGTATGCTGAAGTTTTTCACCTTTTAGTGCGATAGGCGAAAACATTACGCTTTTGCTTTTGGCAGAGGGTTAACCCCATACAAGCTTGCTTAACCCCTGCAGAACACAGTTCTCTTGGAAACATTGTGGGAAAAGAAGAAAGTTTGACTAACAAGCAACTTCTTTTGTCTCAACAATGTTTCAAAGTTAGTTAACCCCTATCCTGGTATGAAACTAAAATAGAATCTGCAATTCGATAGTAAAAATCCAAACATTGCTATTTCAAACTTATGTTTTGGAAAATAACATCTCCTTCTCGGACAGTGTAGATCCAAGACCAGACTGCACGTTCTGTGCAGTCTGATCTTGATCTACACTGTCCGCAAAAGGTCAGTGTGTCGCGCTTGACTTTTGATTTTGTTGTCGTTGATGTTGTTGTTGTGTTGTTGTTTCTTCAATTATTCCTATACGATGTACTTTGAATCTGAGGTAGATTTAGTATTGGAATGGTGTTCAACTATTTACCAAACGTCAAGATTTTAGATTTGTTCAAATTGAAAGCATAATTATGGTTCCAGCATTTCTCCTTTTCCTACTATGTTTACAAAACCTTCATCGGGGTCGTTAAAACCCGGGATAGTGTGGTAAAGGGGTTGACGCCACTTTCAATGCTATTTTAGTCATATTACAACGACACCTCACTAATGTTGTTCTACGGTCTCATCAGCACTTGGCTGAGGCAGTTCAGTGCCTAGCTTAAAAACATCCCGAGTAAGAAATAAGCGAAGTGGAGATCGAACCATGGTTTCGTCAAACGCGTATCTTTTTCAGCGCCAAATTTATGAGCCATGCCCTGTGAAAACGGGGCTCAACTCCATCTGCGAAAAGTATCGACCCTGGTCAGCCTGCGCGGACTGCGCAGGCTGACCTGGGCCGAAACTTTTCACTATTGGTCAATTTTCTGTATGTTGAAGGTCCCATTCTATCACATGATTCAATTGATTTTTAGACAGTATAGATTTTATGGAATCATAATCATGTAATGCCTTACATGGTATAATGCATCACGGAGATGCATTAAGCCCCCTTTTGCCAAAGCAAAGGCTCATATAAACTCAATCTCTCTGGACGACCAAAAATACAATTCATTGAAAAGTCAGAAAGACTTTCATCTTACAGGCTTGACTAAACAAGCGGACGGTATAGATCCAAGATCAGACTGCACGTTCTGTGCAGTCTGATTTTGATCTATGCCGTCCGCTAAAGCCTATGATTCAGCCTATGTGCTGAAAGGGAACCCGTTTTACCAGACGATCAAATAGTAGATTCGTCAAAATTCCAACTATTTTCAGACTACATCTCAAACGTGACTTAAAATCAAAGAATTTGTCTTTGATATGGCAGAATACTTAAAGGAAATGGAGAAAATGATGTCACAAGCTCTTTCTCCTTTTCCAAGAATGTTTTTCAAATTTAATTTTACTTATGATCTTGAAATTATGAGACTGTATAGAAAAGGGAAAACGGTTGAGCGAAACAAGACCTCTACAAAGCAGGGGTCCCGCAAGGCTTAGTAGTAAACTGAGGACTCCCATCCTAAAAGCCCAGGGTTCGAGCCTCACTCGAGGCACTGAGCTTTCCTAGGAGCGTCCTTGGGCAAGGCACTACAGAACGCTAGCCTAGTACTAGTGAAATCCAGGGAATACATGAATATGTGAGCTGTCGCGGTGATATGACTGGAATATTGTTGAAAGCAGCGTAACGTACCACTCAATCAACCATTCTAAATGGCATGTCCAAAGATGCCCAGTGTACATAATATGTTAAATGTCTTTCAAAGTGGGAACGCCAATTAATCTTTTCAAATTTACATGTTGTTTTCGAACTAAAGTTTCACGACAGAAAATGCATTTTACAAGCACAAAATGTGCGTTGAAAATTCATCGTGTTCAATAGACCTTAAATGTGCACTGCGTTTTTATTGTTTTGTTTTATAATTCAAATGCCAGTATACATGTATGCGTTTTATGCAACCAGTTTCGTTAGGGGACTATTCGAATATTTTGCTGAGAGATCAGCCTGGATCCGTATTCACCAACCATTCTTAGTCTTTACATCTGAGATTTCCCAAATTTGAAAGTAAAACAACCTCTGATTGGCTAAACCATTTGGTTTAGCCAATCAGAAGTTGTGTTACTTTCAAATTTAGAAAATTCTCACGAATAAGACAAAGAATGTTCTTAAGAATGGTTGGTGAAAAACGGACCGAGGGGCCGTGTTTCATCTAACCCCCCCTACCGCAGAAGATGACATTTTAAACTCACTAAAATTGAAAGAATTTGCCGACGAAAAAAAAAACAATGTGATTCAAATGATAAGAGTTGTCTAAGGAAGGGTGAAAAACATTGTTGGAAAAGAAGACACCTGTTTTAACGACCCTTACAAACACAATTACTGAAAACATTGTGGGAAAAGGAGAAAATGTTGATTACCAGCATTACCTCCTGTTCTTAACAATTTTTTTCTAAGCTTTCAAAGACGAACCTCATTCAGTTACATTTAATTTTTTGCTGCAATTACTGTCAATTTGTACCTGTCGAATATTTTGTTGTCTGATAAAGAGTAAATTCTAACCTTTGGGCTGCATAGCACGACTCACCGACCTTTTGCAGACAGTTTAGATCAAGATCAGACTGCACAGAACGTGCAGTCTGATCTTGGATCTACGCTGTCTGATAAGGAGATATTTTTACCCAAACATAACTTTGAAATAAAGCAAATCAAGATTTTTTTTTTTTTCTAAGGGCTTGAAAATTTCATTTAAGGTATTGAGAAGGTTTAGGGTTAAGTTTTCTGACCACGTTTGAGGCTATCTGGTGTTAAATGTTGACCGTCGAGCCCGCGGGAAGTGACCACCGTCTCCATTGTGCATATCTGTAGGAAATATCATAAAACAAACCTTCTCCTTTTACTCCATAACCCGTTACTGTACCGGCTAATGTCTGATAAACCCGAAACAATTTCAATTCCTTACCAAACGACCCCGAGTTTCTACGACCCTGAGGAAGAGGGTTTTTGAAAACATTGCGGAAAAAGGAGAAAATGCTGGTTACCAGCATTTTCTCCTTTTTCCACAATGTTTTTAACCTTTTCAAAAATAAATTCTACTATTTTAGCAGCATTTAATATGTTGTCTTTCAAATGCCTTCAAATTGGATTAGTCTAAACTTTCCTCGTTTAGTGAAGAGTGAGATCCTTCAAGGGGCAAAAATTTGGATGAAAACTGAAAACGAGCTGCGCTCTGGCAAAAGGGGGTTTAATACATCTCTGTGATGTATCATTCAAAGTATCTGTGATGTATCATTCAAAGTAAGTAACTGCACAGATAATTTTGGACTATTTTTACAGTTCTTTACAGACACCTAAGTCGTAAACACTCATACCAGGAATCGTATATTACATAAATGTAATGTACGATCCCTGCTCATACGAAATGTCCTGGCGAAACAGTTCATCTGGATACCTACAACCCATGTTATGGTGAAGATTAGCATTTGAAATCCCAGAATACCGCCTTTATCTGCAGCCCTGATGCAGTTACTCCCCCCCCCCCTCCCCCACCCACACACACACTCACAAACACATTTCTTCAATTTACGTCATCAAAGGTTAGTCAAGCATACAGTTCAATGTACAATAAATTAAATTTAAAGCTTTAATGTCACACCTTGAAAGGTTTCTCTCCATTCCAAATACAAAACATTTGCAGACGAAAAATTAAATGTAGCTTACATGATGGGACTTGTCCTCTGTGTGGATAAAAACCATCGTGGAAAAAGGGGAGAAAGCTGATTACCAGCATATTCTCCTTTTCTCACAATATTTAATATTATATCTAGACTAATGACTATAAAATTTTGTCGACATAATTAAGAGTTAAGGCTTACCAAAATTCTATCATAAAGTAACCCTTTACCATACAATCCCAAGTTTTAACGACCCAAAGACAAGTTTTGAAAACATTGTGGGAAAACGAGAAAATGCTGGTAACCAGCATTTTCTCCTTTTCTCACAATGTTTTCTATACTATCAAAGACTGATGTTATCATTTGAGCTACATTTAATTTGACTTTTGTTAATACATACTTTCTTATACTTTCAGTTTTGTCGAATCCAAAATTTTGTCGTCTGGTCAAGATTTAAAGAAATGACAAGCTGCCGAAGGAAAGAAAGATATTGTTCTTCGACAACAAAGAAAACATTATGGGAAAATCAGCAATAGTTATTTACAGCAACTGTTTCTTGTCCCACAAAGTTTCCCATAGCTCTCAAATGCAGGTCCTTAAAAAGTCATGTTTGTACATTTAAATTTTGACCAAAACGAACCAACTTATTCTGACTTATAAATACACAAACCCACCTAGGGGCCGTATTTACCAACCATTCTTAATTTCATTCTTTGTCTTATTCTAGATTTAGAAAGTAACTCAACTTCTCATTGGCTAAACCCTTTGGTTTAGCCAATCACAAGTTGTGTTATTTTCAAATGTAGAAAATTCTTGAGAATAAGACCAAGGTAACTTCTGATTGTCTAAACCAAAAGTTAATGGTCTAGCCAATCAAAGTTATGTTACTTTCAATTTTAGAAAAATATTGAGAATAAGACTAAGAATGTTCTTAAAGGTGGCCCTTCAGATTTTGGGACGAAAATTTTACAAAAATACAAAAAAATCATCCTTATACTCCCAAAGCCTTTTAATTTTCATTCATAAAACCCCAGTAGTCGAAAACCATCCGACAACAGGAAAAATTAGAGATTTACTACGGCCCAGGTCGACACCGACGGGAAACACGTTCTATTTTTACATGAGCAACTCGCTCATTTACATACCGGAAATACAAA
Source organism: Hippopus hippopus (assembly GCA_946811185.2). Taxonomy (NCBI): domain Eukaryota; kingdom Metazoa; phylum Mollusca; class Bivalvia; order Cardiida; family Cardiidae; genus Hippopus; species Hippopus hippopus. The sequence continues at coordinate 66,821,014 of OX328099.1, read as the reverse complement.
GACAAAATGCTTCAAACATAGCGTCCGAAGAAGACATTATGGAAAATAATTACATGTTTGTTATGTTATGGAATTTAAGCGTCTTTAGTCACGTGCCAGTCACTTGACATTCCCACAATGCTTTTTTGATTTCTGGCGCGAAATCTAAAAATACCTTAAGAGGCTACGTAGCCTTTTAAGGGAATACCATCAAAAAAAAAATTTTTTTTGGTAATTTTATGATTCTTAATTATTGATGATTTGTATTGTTTTTTCATATAAATTTCAGTGATAAATATATTTTTTAATTTGGTGAGATGTGAAAAATCTAAATACCCACCTTTAAGAACGGTTGGTGAATACAGATCTGGTATTCCGATAAACACATTGATCAGTGTTTTATAAAAGAAGCAATCAATGACAGTGACTGATCAATGAAAACTGAAACATTGTCTAGCACTATAAACTCTGAGCACGATAAAGTTCTAATGCAGACAAAGTGGATCGATCGAACATTGAATCAGTCTGAGTTTTGATCTACACTATCGAATAGCCTGTGATCAGACTACAGAGCATTTCATAGGAATGTATAAGACAATGTGAATTCAAGGTTAGACAGATCTATATACTAATACATAGAAGCACCTCTAGAGGGTCGTGTTCAGTGTTTTAAATTCTGTATGATCTGATCATCTATCTAGAATTCCGACATTCTTTTCTTACACCGGGTATTTTGTTCAGTCTGATCATGGATCTACACTTATTGATAATATTTCTCAGTCTTTTTTTTTGATTTACATTATTCGAAAAACTGTCATTATGTTCTATGCAGTCATATTTTGGATTCAACCTACAATTTATCTTGTGATTAACTTCTTTGTAGTATGATCTTTGATCAACTCTGTTAAACACTCTAGCCAATAACGGCTTTGTAATTACAACATATGACATGTGAAAATGGGGTTTTGTGCATCTGCAAAAAGTATCGACCCAGGTCAGCCTGCGCAGTCCGCGCAGGCTGACCTGAGTCGAAACTTTTTGCTAATGGTCAGTTTTCTGTCCGTCAAAGGATCAGTCTACCTCATGATTCAGTCGGTTGTTAGACAAAATGGATCTTATGAATCCATAATTATGTGATGACTTGCTTGGTATAATGCATCACAGAGATGCATTAAACCCCCTTTTGCCAGAGCATGGCTCAAATTGTTTCTTTTTCGGCCAAGTGAAAACGACCATTTAATTAAAGCTACCACACTGCCATCTGCAGATGACATATTTTGATCTTGCAACTGACCACTTTTTTTGAAAACACTGCTGAAAAATGAGGAGAAAGTTCATCGTAACGAGAATTTTGTCCTTCTGCTGCAATGTATTGAATCGTAAGAAAATACATTAAATCGCAAATCATATCTGTCAACAAGGTTCAGTATTGGGATTTGTGTCAGGACGTAAAGAGGAAATCTTTATCAAGATAATTCTTTTAATACTTTCGATTGATTGATTGATCTTTCGCTTGGACGATTGATTGATTGATTGATTGATTGATTGATCTATTGATTGATTAAATGATTGATTGATTAAATGATTAATTAGTTGATTAAAAATAAATTAATTGATCGGTTGATTGATTGATTGATTGATTGATTGATTGATCGATTGAATGATTGACTGATTGATTGATTGATTGATCCAGTTAGCTAATTCAGTCGCATCACGACAACAACTCATTCATGTTTGTTCTTAGTTTTACAAGTACCAGACAAGTGCTCTGCAATGTCTTACCAAAGGACACTTCCACGAAAATTCAAGCTCTCGAATCAGAATCAAAACCGGGCCTTTAACACTGGCCGCCTATAACACTCTCGCTGGTGGGATATTTCAACCCTCGGCGGACACTGTAGACAAAGGATCAGGCAGCACAGAACCGACAGTCTGATTTTGGATCTACACTGTCCGGCATTTTGTAAAATATTCTTTTTACAACTCAAAAGCTTCGCTTTTTTCTGCTCATAGATTTTATTCGCCGCTTTAAAATTTAACCCTTTCCCAAACAACCTCTGGTTTTCACTACCCTGAAAAAGAAGCCTTTTAAAAACATCGTGGAAAAACATCGTGGGAAAAGGAGAAAATGCTTTCTACCCTCCCAAAACAAATTTCAATTTTTGAGTCATGTTAATTTTGTCGTCTGCAAATGCTTTCAATTTGGACCAGTCTAAAATTTTGTCGTTTGGTAAAGAGTTAATGAAAAAATGGTTGCAACAAATTCTTCTTTCGTCACAATGTTTTAACCCCTAAGCTGTTAAGCGTGACTCAATGACCTTTTGCGGACAGTGTAGATCAAGATCAGACTGCACAGAATGTGCAGTCTGATCTTAGATCTACACTGTCCGATAAGGAGATATCCTTCCTCAAAATAATACCTTTAAGATAGGAAAAATTAGGTTTTTACTATCGGCTCGAAAGTTTCATTTCACTAATTTAGCAGGATTAGGATTGAAAGACGTTGGCAGAAAAAAAATAAAAATAATAATAATAATAAAAAAATAATGTATTATACTAAACTTGAACGTCATTATTAGTATATTTCTTTTACAAAAAAAAATGTCACCAACATATATACAACTAAAAAAGAAAGTTTTACATAATTATGTTTGCCATATACATGTATACATTATTCATATCACCGAACCTAATTTGGTCAAACACCTTAAAAAACTGTATAATAACAACGTCAAAATATGACAAAAACAAAAAACGATAATTATAATATATGAAAAAAATGTACATTTTTTTTTTTTATCATGCATATAATGTATAATTACTTACCTTGTCCGACAACCATGTCACGTAAATCCAATCATATAATCGCACTCATTTATATTTCTCAATGCAATATTAAAACAAAAAACAACCATTCTCATTAAGAAATAAAACACCGACGTCGGACAAACGACTTCAAATTTCCACATACCTTGGTTTTGTTATCTCCACAATAACGCTCGCACTCATGCTATACTTGGTTCAAAACCCGGAGAACTTGTTCTTCAAGTTTTTCAAATCAGCTGTTGTTTAATATAGAAACCTGTTTTGTAAGGTTGTCGTTTGGGACGCAGCCATATTAACATTGAAAAAAAAAATCCTTTACAGTAGTTTTAGGTGGCCAGCGTTGCGTGACTGTATTGGTGAAAAATCCAATGCTTTGATCGGGTTTTGAAATGCGATCTATCTTGAAAATCATTTAAGCGTCTAAAATGGGTTGACAGTCGAAGATGGTCGACCTTATAATAATAAAAGAAGACGTGAGGGGAAAAACTGAAATAGGCTTTAGGGTCTGAAATGGGACTCGATGGTGCGTAACCATGGCGACCGTAAACGATTATAATGAAATGTCCCATTTTCTTTTCGGACTTAACGAATTGCGTGTATGGCGCTATTTAACTCGTCCAAACGACAAAATTATGGACTCAATCAAATTGAAAGGATTTGCAGATGAAAATATAAAAGGAGGTCAAATTATAATTTCTGTCTTTGTTAGGGCAGAAAACATTGGGGGAAAAGGAGAAAATGCTGGTTACCAGCATTTTCTCCTTTTCCCACAATGTTTTCAAAAACCGTCTTCCTCAGGGTCTTTAAAACTTAAAACACTGGATTGTATGGTTAAGTGTTAATGTCGTTAATGTCGTTTGCGGATAGCGTAAACCAAGATCAGTCTGGTCGTCCGTACAGTCTAATCTTGGTCCACACATTCCTATATCTCACGGATGGCTCAACTTCTCACCACATCCGTTTAGAATTAAAACAAAACAAAAAAAAAAGAAAAATGGCTTACACGCAGTGATAGGCTACGCAGTGATAATTTTGATTTAGATAGATAAACGTAAATTTAAACAAATTTGTGTTTTGTAAACCGGAAAACGTATCCCAACCTTGTTTTATGACTGACAGTGGTTTCAAATGAGTTTGCATATATTTACCAGACTGTTAAGTCTTTAGCCTGCAACGAATTGTCATGCTCGTTCAAAATCAAACCATGAGCGCACTACAAATTTAAACTCTTAGAAAACGGTTTTCATGGATTTGCGAGTATCGACCCAGGACAGTCTGCGCAATTCGCCCAGGCTGACCTGGGTCGAAACTTTTGCTTTTTACAAATTTTCTGCATGTCCAAGGACCAGTCTACATCAGGTTTCGAACTTTTAAAAGACAAATTTTATAATATTATCATGGATTCAAAATTATGTGATGACTTGTTTTGTATTATACCCCCTTTTGCCAGCGCATGACTCAATTTTATAGTAAATCAACATTTTATGTACCACACTGATAAATAAAACTATTGGTATATAATTTTCTTCGAAACCATAAAAAAAGTCGATTAAATTGAGTAAATAGGTGCAATTTTGGGCGTTTAACCCTTTACCACACAATACCCACCTTTAACGACCCTGGGGAAGAAGCCTTCAGAAAACATTGCGGGAAAAGGAGAAAATGCTCATAACCAGTATTTTCTCCTTTTCTCACAATGTTTTCTATCCTATCATATAAAAATTGCACCATTTGAGCAACACTGAAATTTTCGTCAGCAAATGCTTTCAATTTGGACAAGGCTAAAATTTTGTCGTCTGGTACAGGGTTAAATAAAGGTAAGGTCATTTTGCAAACGGTAAACACCGTCTTTTTTATAAGACCAGATGTAACGTCATTATACTAATTTGAATATAAATCTCATTCTCAACTTAAAGCGTCTTGTATCACTTACATTTACCAGACGACAACATAATTATAATTGTTGAAACTGAAAGCAATTGCAGACGACAAGGATGATGCAAATTACAATCGGATTTTTGTCTGAAGAAGGGTTGAACACCTTGTTGGAGAAGGAGAAAATTCTGGTTAATAGTATTTTTTATTTCATGCTTCCCGGTAGGATATCGAGAAATAGCAGTGAAAATATTTTTCGATATTACACGGGTACGACCAGTGAAAATACCTATTTTTATATTCTAGTTACCTAGGTAAATTGCGCGCGACTCACAACCAGATGGAAATATGACGTCATTTACCTTACATTTCTCGCCCTTGACGTAATATTGTAATGCGTTGCTATGCGCGAGGGGTACGCCACGGGGAATAATTGAAAAGAACTGTACTGGATTTTGATAAAGCTCCTCCAAGAAAGGGTTAAAAGCATGAAATAAATAGAATATTTGTTTTTTTCGGTGAAAGATCGAAATTTATTTCATCTCGTGAACACCATCGGTAATATTTTCACTCGTGGCTGCGTCACTCGTGAAAATATTACCGATGGTGTTCACTCGATGAAATAAATTTCGATCTTTCACCAAAAAAAAAAAACAAAAACAAATATCCTCTATCTCTATGTCACATAATGTTTTCAAAAGCGTTCTTCTTCACGTTTGTTAAAACTCGGAATGTAAAAAAACGGGTTAATGCATTTTTAGATTTTGTAATTGTACTCTTTCTGACCATCCAACTTAAGTAAATCTTATATTTTTCCAGCGTTTTTTTATTTGTCGTATCTATTAGTTAAAACGAACATATCATGAAGAAACAGTGTAGAAGCTGAACCCCATATAGACCTTTCAATATTGCAGTTGCCTTTGCGTTCAATGTAGATCAAGATAAGACTGCACAAAATGTGCATGCTGATCTCGATCAATACTTTCCGCTTTGTTGAAACATTCTGGAAAAGAGCACCGTTGAAATTGCTTTTATAAGGAATCTATTTTCGGATTGAAAATCCTATTTGGGTTTATTACTTAGACTCTAATGCCGCGTTAAACCTTTACCACACAATGACGACTTTCAACGACCCTGACAAAGAGAGCTTTTGAAAACATTGTGGGAAAAGGAGAAAATGCTGGTAACCAGCATTTTCTCCTTTTCCCACAATGTTTTCTATCCTATCATGGACAAATTTTGTCATTTGGGCCAGCTTTAATTTGTCGTCTGCAAATGCTTTCAATTTGAACAAGTCTGAAATTTTGTATTCTGGTAAAAAGTTGACTGCAGGTCATTCTCAGAGCTGTGGTTGTGACAATTACTAAAAAGAGAATTATTCATTCCGTACGCGAAAACTAAGCACGAAAACCAACAAAATTACGTCTTCATCAGACGAAAAGATTTGTCTAAAATCAAAGCATTTAAAGAATACAAAGTAAATGCGACTCAAAAACAAAAGTTTGCCTTCGGAAAAGTTTAAAAACATTGTGGGAAAAGGAGAAAATGCTGGTTACCAGCTTTTTCTTGTAATCATTATTTTTGTACACTGAAAAATAAACGTAAGTCTATGGAAATTCGGAATTTGATTATGAAATAATTTTCTTTCGATCGTGGTTTATCGTTCAATAAACCACTGTTTTGAGTTATGATGCACAATAAACATACCACGAGGGCGATAGGAATAGAACCCGTCGCTTTGACACTCATAAATCCTCCGATAAAATTTAGCAGAGCTGGAAACCGAACCTGGGTGTTAAACCCTATACCTTGCCGGCTGAGCGACCGGGCTGGGATCGACTAATTGAGGGGAAAAATCATCCCAGCTATGAGAAAAGGGGGTTTAATACGTCTCCGTGATGTATTTCACCAAGCAAGGCATCACATACATGTAACTATGGATTCATTAAATCCTTTTTGTTTAACAACCGACTAAATCATGAGGTAGACTGGTCCTTTGACATACAGAACATTGACCAAATGGCAAAAAGTATCAATCCAGGTCAGCCTGCGCGGACTGCGCAGGCTGACCTTGATCGATACTTTTTGCAGATGCATTGAACCTCGTTTTCACAGAGCATGTCTCATATCGGTATTAGGCCTTTTAGTCATCATGATTTGGCGGTTTAAATTTTCTTGCCAAATGATATTGTTAGTATGCGTTACATCGTAAAATGCATGGCATATGCAGACATCTTCTGAAACCCGATACTTTATTCGTAAAAATTTGTGTGGGTTGCATATTGCAAACCAGACAAAACAAGTTCAGAAATGAGAAATCACGTTTTACACCGTATGTAGTTGACAAATTCGGGAAATATATTAACTAGTAACTGCTCCCTTTTCAACAATGCTTTCCATATAGTCGGGAAGAAGTATAAAAGTTGGTATGTCGCTTTCCCCAAAACTCTATTTGTCCTTTTTGTAAATTGATAGGCTTATGACGACCAGAAATAGTTCAACCCGTTTCCGTACTATAAAATTTTAGACTCGTCCAAATTTAAAGCTTTTGAAGACGACATATCAAATAAAGCTCATATCAAGGGATTCGTCTTTGTCAGGGTTAGAAAACGATGTGGGAAAAGGAAAACACAATATTTCAAAGCCTTCTTCACCAGGGTCGTTAAAACTCGGGAATCTGTGGTAAAAGGTTAATACTAGGTAAAGCCATGGCATGTATATTCAAGTAAACGGAATCGGAAAAGAAGCTGATCCTCAGTGTTTCGGTATTTTGATTTCGGATACGCCATCTGCGAAAACTGTTAATGCACCTCGGCGGTCATAGGTTAAACTGAAAATTGACATTTTTGAAAACATTGCGGGAAAAGGAGAAAATGCTGGTTACAAGCATTTTCTCCTTTTCCCACAATGTTTTCTACAGGCTTCTTAAATTTCCTTAAGTCGTTAAAACTCGGGATTGTTTGGTAAAGGGTCAGTCACTAAACACACAAGCCTATTCGCAAAAATTGCAAAGGCAAGCTCTATTTGCCATCAAGCCACCGTGGCTCGGTCGAATGGAAAAAAATGAATAATGGTGAATTATCATATTTCTTACCACAAAAAAAATCATAAATTTAGTACCAACACAAGGTCGCAACTCTGTTAATACTTTTCTTTACGACATCATCCTTTATCCCGCAGGAAAAAAAAAAAAAACGAATAAAAATCAAAGGAGCCCTAACTCTTGATTTGAATCATTTCTTTTCTTAAGAGAGTATTGTTTCAGTAATCGACTGAGTACCAAAAAGAGTAGACCAGGATTAGACTGCACGGATGCACAAAGGATATAGAAGGACATGATGCCAAGTTTACAGTGATCAAAAACTGGAATTACCATTTCAACCAGTAAAAAAAGGGATCTAAATATTACTATTTCGGCTTTTTTTCCTAGAATACCACACGAAGTACCGGACAGTGTAGATCCAAGATCAGAATGCATTCCATTACTCTAACCCTTATCATGCTTAATAAGTGAAACGAAACTTTAAAGCCGATCGTAAAAACCCAAATTTTACTATTTCATAGATATTTCTTTGGGGAAAAATATCTCTTTATCGGACAGTGTAGAGCCAAGATCAGACTGCACGTTCTGTGCAGTCTGATCTTGATCTACATTGTCCGCAAAAGGTCCTTGAGTCGCGCTTAGCAGCCCACGGGTTAAGTCTTTAACGGATCTGATGCTACGCCATACGTTATCTTCAAAGTCGAGGGACCATTAAAGCCAGCCAACAGTGTTATAAGGGATAATTTGAACGTCAAAAAATAACATCAAAGATGGAAGTTTGTTGAACTCAAATATGACTAAATATGAATTTGTTTTCTTTTTTTAACCTTTAACTACACAATCTCGAGTTTTAACGATCCTGAGGAAGCAGGGCTTTTCAAAACATTGTGGGGAAAAAGAGAAAATGCTGGTAACCAGCAATTTTCTCTTTTTCCCCCCGCTATGTTTTCTTACCTTTCAAAGACAAATTCCATTATTTAAACTGCATTTATTTCTTCTCCCGCAGTTGCTCTCAATTTTAAAAAGTTTAAACTTTTGTGGAGTGGTCAAACGTTTAGCATATTAAAGATCAGTTAACTCTTTCTTTGCGAAAAAAAAAACCTTTTTTTTTCACGATTTCTAAAAGTATATGTCCACTCTAGTTGAAAACGATGTTGGTCTTAATTTAGTATAACGTAGCGTACAGTTTAGATCTAAGAACAGACTGCATTGAACGTGCAGTATGATCTTAATGTACGCCGTCCGCTAAAGGTCTAAAAGTATATTTCAAGTCCAGTTGAAAATGAGTTTGGTCAGTTTTTAGTATCACATAGCGGACAGTGTAGATGAAAGATCAGACTGCAGGTTCTGTGTAGTGTGATCTTGACCCACGCAGTCCGCTTAATGTCTACAAGTACTGTGCAGTCTGATCTTGATCTATATCGTCCGCAAAAGCCTCTGTTCTAGCCTATGGTATATACTGAAATTTTTAAGCGTCACATACGTTAGAAAGGGTTGATCATCGTGTCATCTTATGTAGTACATAATATAAACATTGTATTCGAATAAACAATCAAGAAGCAAAACGATGGGAGGGACCAACACCTGTATTCGAATTATCAGATTATCGAGACTCGGAATAACCATTAAAAATAACCATAAAAATTTGCTGGGACAATAGAAATTCCTCGAAAAATGCATGGTTCTGGGATATTCGAATTTCGAAATATCGAGGTCTTACCGTATAAAATATGCCTATCGCCCATTCGGTATACTCAATGTACCTCGGTAAAGAGTAAAAGATACGATTAGTTCTGTTCTGTTATGTTTTCCTTTACACGACCTTTAGTTATACAATGAACATTTCAAAGCAATTAGAAATACATCTTTACTCATTTTCAGTCAGTTTTTTACCCGTTTTATCTTTACTTTATGAAACTATAATCATTCTTGTATCTTCATGCCTAATGCTGCCCGTGACAGTTGCAAGGTGGCACAGATAACGACCGATAGAAAATGCATTTTATTTACTTGAGGCCATCAAAGGAAACACTGATGTCGTTTCCGGTTTTAAATCAAGGACAAGAGTCCTTTGAGTTTCTTTACCCGTACACGTTATTTATCGATAATTTATCTATGTTTTCACAGCTGACCAATATCTGAACCATTCTACACGATATAGTTATAAAAGCGTTTTTTCTCTCTGGCTGAAAGGATGTATGATTGACTGAATGGTGTTTTACACCGCTTTAAACATTATTTAAGTCATATCACGGCGACAGCTCACATATTTATGTTTTCCTGGGTTTTACCAATACCAGGCTAGGGCTCTGAAGTGTCTTGCCCAAGGACACATCCACGAAAAATCCAGTGGATCCAGTGCGGCTCGAAATGTAAAGATGTATCTTTAAGACACGGCTGATGAGTTTTCGTATGTAATTAGTGGAGACAGGTTTATTATCATAATTTAATTAATTTGCATAATTATTACACTTTGCATATGACAATAATAACGAAGTAGGCTGCATACATAAATTAACTCTTTGTTGAGATATGTATGAGCCGTGCTTTGTGAGGCGGTAGCCGAATGTATCTGCAAAAAGTGTCGACCCAGGTCAGCCTGCGCAGTCCGCGCAGGCTGACCTGGGTGGAGACTTTTTGCTATTGGTTAATTTTCTGCATATTAGAGGACAAGTCTACCTCGGTACTCAGTCAGTTGATAGACGAAATGGACTTTCTGGATCCATAACTATGTGATGACTTGCTAATTATGATGCATCAGGGAGAAAGCATTAAGTCCCTTTTTGCCAGAGCGCCATCCATATTTAACAAGAGGGTCCTTTACAGCACAATCCCGAGTTTTAACAGAGAATGCCTCTGAAAACAACGTGGAAAAAGGAGAAAACGCCAGTAACCACCATTTTCTCCTTCACCCACAATGTTTTCTATTTTTTCAGAGAGAAATTCCATCATTAGAGCAACGCATGATTTGTCGACTGCAAATGCTTTCAATTTGGGAGAGTCTAAAGTTTTGCCGTGTGCCTAAAAGGTTAACTCTTTACCTAACGACAAAATTTTAGACTTGTCCAAATTGAATGCATTTACAGACGACAGATTGAAAATGGCTGAAATGCCAATAATTGTCTTTGATAGAGTAGAAAACATTGTGGGAAAAGGAGAAAATGCTGGTTACCAGCATTTTCTCCTTTTCCCACAATGTTTTCACAAGGCTTCTTTTCCATAGTCGTTAAAACCTGGGTTTGTTAGGTAGTTAAAACGACGTCGTTTATGCATTTTAACTATGAAGCGAGACGTTACATCATTCAAGTTGAAGATTACAATCTGCTGTGTATAGGTACAAAATACAGAATTTATTTGAATGGAATTAATTTATTGATTAATTTATGGTGTTGAACGCCGTTTCGACATTAAATCAATTATTTCGCGGCGGCCAGTGCACCTATCCACGCTTTTCTGGAGTTTCTTTTACCAGTACTTCGCACAATATTCTTTCCAAGCCATTGGCTGCTTTCCAACAAAACCATCGTCGAAAGAATGGTCAGCGGTGAAAGAGGAATGAATCCTGTCGCAATGGCTATCATTAATCCTGGGAAAGAAATTGCCCGAGGATCGATCCAGCGACCTCCTGAAATCAAGTCCTGTACGCTACCGACTGAGCTACCGAGGCTCGGCGCGTTCAATTTGGACAAAGCTAAAATTTTGACATGTGCCAGTAGGTTAAAGAGACCGCGTTTATGCATTTTAAATATGCAGCAAGATATTACATTATTCAAGTTTATACATTCTTACCTACTGCGTAGAGGAACAAAATACACAATTTATTTGAATTCACCGCATAATAAAAGATTGAGACATATTTTGTTCTGAAATCAATTAATCTGCTCTGCATGCGTTTGTAAAACTCTTAACCATATTTTAGACTAGACCAAAGTCAAAGCATCTGCAGACGACAAATTAAATGTAGCTCCAATGATGATGTCTGTCTTTGATAGGGTAGAAAGCATCTGGTTAAAGGAGAAAATGCTGGTTACCAGCATCTCCGTGATGCTTAATATTAATCAACTTATCACATCGTTATGGATACATAAATTTCATTTTGTCCAAATACCGACTGAATCATGTTGTAGAATGGTCCTTTGGAATTTAGAAAATTCACAAATTGCAAAATGTTTCAAATAAGGTCAGCCTACTTGGACTGTGCAGGCTGTTATGGGTCAATACTTTTTGCAGATGCATTTAACCTTTTACCGCACAATGCCGACTTTTAACGACCTTGAGAAAGAAGCCTTTTGGAAACATTGCGGGAAAAGGAGAAAATGCTGGTAACCAGCATTTTCTCCTTTTCCCACAATGTTTTCTGCCCTTTCAAAGAAAAATTGCACCATTTGAGCCATATTGATATTGTCGTCTGCAAATCCTTTCATTTTGGACATGGCTAAAATTTTGTCGTCTGGCAAAGGATTAACCATGTTCACAGAGCAATGCTCATTTATGAATGTACTATGTGAATTGTGTTTACACGCAGTTTTTGTTTTCATTTTAGTTATATCGCTGCGGTCAGTGCACCTATCAAAGCTTTCCTAGAGTTTCTTTTACCAGCACTTCGCACAATATTCTTTCCAAGCCACTGGCCGCTTTCCCACATAACTATCGTCAAAACAATGATCAGCGGTGAGACAGGAATAAAAAGTGTCGTAATGACTTTCATCAATTCTCGGAATGAAATTCTCCGACATGGGGATTCGAACCAACGATCCCCTGTTCTCAAGTCCTGTACGCTACCTACTACGCTACCGGGCTCAGCACTGAATATTTTCAAATGAAAATTACCGACCAATACTACAAGCTGAAATGACCGTTTTTCCCCTTGAAAAACTCCCCTCCGTCTTCGACACCATAGATCAAAGATCGGACTGCACATACCGTGCAATCTGATCTTGATGTACACCGCTATCCAAAGCCCATCAAGTCGCTCTCATCAGCCTGATGTTAAACGACCAGAATCGTTACTACACTTTTCCCTGTTGTTAAATATATTGAGGCGGAAATGGCAACGCGTGTTTGAATGAGCGCACGTTCAAATAACTGGTATTTCATCATATTTACTTTCACATATGAGTCATGCTCTGTGAAAAGGATGTCTAATGCACATGCAAAAAGTATCGATACTTTTTGCTAGTGATCAATTTTCTACATGTTGAAGGACCATTCTACCTCATAATGCAGTCTATTTTTTGAAATGCAAAAATATTATGCAACGTCTTGTTTGGTATTACGCATTACACAGATTAAATAAAGCCCCTTTTTACACGGCGCCGCTTACATAATTTTTACTGTACATATTTGACAAATTTTGCCTAGAAACGTTTAGGCTAATGGAAGGGAGACGACTATTTTTAAAATAATCATTTTTTTGAGCAGGTTCATGAAATTGATTAAGAATGTCTTCACCACAACTCTTAACTTTGTCACGACAACTAAGAATTTGTGTTTACAGTTTATAACAATGTTTTGTAGAAGATTATTCAGGAATGGGACAATTTTCCAATTTACTTGCAGAGATAGGGAACATTTCGAAATGGGAGAGGCAAAGGCGCTCAAGAATAATTATCAAATATATTCTTAAAGGGACAAAGTTACACCAGTGTGCATTATGCGGGATTTTTTTTTTTACATTTCAATGGCAAAATGTCCCAGAATCTCCTCTTTGGTAGAACACTGTTTTATTGAAAAAAATGTTCAGACAGTTAAAGGAAGTATTTCAAAAATCTCTTCACCCATTGATTTACAAAACATCTTTTTACGTTGCGCTGTTGGAAGCCTAAGAACATTCTAATATACTCCCTTTGCTAAGATATATCGCTTAATACATGATACAATACAATATTTATCGTTGCTTCGTATTCTTTTCTTTTGTTGTGATACCTTTTGAATGAAAAAAATACTCATACGATTATCAATATATACCGAACCAGCTTTTTCCCACCAAGAAAGTGTTTGCCGCCGTTAAATTAGCTGTTACTCAAATGACAAGATTTGTCTTCAAAGTGTACAACGCATTGTGGAAAAAGAAGAAAGTGCTGGTTCCCAGCACTTTCTTCTTTTCTCACAATGTTTTCATAAGCCCTCTGTCTAAGGGTCGCCGAAACTTGGGTTTGTTTGCTGAAGAATTAAACGGTCTTATACCCAATATAGATACTGTGTCAATCCAAAAATATGATGAGAAAACATCGCAAATTGCATTTGACCTTTCAACTGGCGAAATGAAGTATAAATATAATTTTACAAACTATAGTAATGATCAAAGTATTGCAATTTTCAAGTTCTATTCACCGGAAAAAAAAATGTGACCTTATCGGACATTGTAGATCAAAGATCAGACTGCATGTTCTGATCTTTGATCTACACTGTCTGCTAAAGTACAGTAAGTAAAACTTAGCACTTCAGAGCTAAAAGAAAGATAGGATGTAGTAACAAGTGTAGTACAAAGTGCAGACAGGCCTATCGTTATACCACAAAATGTGCTCGGTTTACCACAAAATGTACTGCCGGATTCGCTTTCACTAGAAAAATTGCAGTTGTAAGTTTAAAGGTCCTATTCTTTTTTTTTTATTAATTAAATTTTTTTGCGAGTTTGATGAAAACTAACAAGTACAGTTCTCTTGTGAAGCTAAGAGAATTTGGACGAATACGTTAAGTTTTTGGTGTTTCAAGAAGGGGATGGTCGTTGTGCAACCGGGAACTCCGTCTGTGTCTATCATTCGGTAAACCTCGGGTGATCCGTTGATCAAGTCCCTCGGCTGTACCACATAGCTTGATGTGCACCTGCACGGTACATTTCCTCGTCGGAAATACGCCGTTTTACCGTTCTTAAAATTGTAAGGCTCCTCTTAAAACAAACAAACAAACAAACAAACAACAACAACAACAACAACAATAAAAAAACATGAGTCTCCATATTCTATCGAACTCTTTCTAAATATATTTCCGTGAACAAACAGTTTGTACAATGCATTTTAAACGTACTTTATTAATTGCTTTGGATATTTTCACAGACACATCTATAGATGTCAATAACTTCACCGTGGTTGTTTTTGTTGTTGCTAATCGATTTACTTGGGCGCTGCCATGTTTAAGATAATGTGATTGGTAGCTCAAAAAGGAAACCACCTTGATACGGACGAGGTTAGAAGTAGTTACGGAATCGACCGAGTTGTGACGAGTGCTATTTCTGTTAGATCAGATATGACGTCATCGAACCTATTTGAATATGATCCTACTAAACGGGCGCGTGTTATTACCCATGCGACATTCGCACAGGTATTTGCCAAATCCAGGCACGAAATCTGAAAATCTGAGAAGGCTACGTATTACTTAAAAGAAATATCGTTTAACTCTTTACCACACAAACCCAAGTTTTATCGACCCTGTAGAAGAAGACTTTTGAAAACATTGTGGGATAAGGAGAAAATGCTGGTAACCAGCATTTTCTCCTTTTCCCATAATGTTTTCTACCCTATCAAAGACAGAAATCATCATTCAAACTAAATTCAATTTGTCATCTGCAAATGTTTTCAATTTGGTACGGTACAAAATTTTGTCGTTTTGTAAATAGTTGAGAAATCCCTACACTTTTTTTTCTTATTTATCCATGGTGTGCAACATATTTGCAAGTAATTAAACATTTTAGCTTTATCATATTTTATTCAATATACTTGTAGTGTGACGACAAAAACATTTTGAAGTTTGGTATAATTATAAAAATCTAAATACCCAACCAAGTCTTTAACGAAAAGTATAATTGAGCCGTGCCCTGGCAAAAGGGGGCTTGGTGCATCTCCGTGATGCATGATACCAAGCAAACGATCACTTCCTTATGGATCCATAATAGCCACATTTTTTTAACAAACAACTTAATCATGAGGTAGACCGGGCTTTGGACATATAGAAAATTGACCGATAGCGAAAAGTCTCGGCCAAGGTCAGCCTGCGCGGACTGCGCAGGCTGACCAGGTCCGATACTTTTCGCAGATACATTAAGCCCCCTTTTCACAGAGCATGGCTCAATTGAAAGATACCAGACATTGACATTACCACAAAGTTCCGAGTTTTAAATGACCTTTAGGAAAAAGTCCTTTTAAAAAAATGTGGGAAAAGAAGAAAATGCTGATAAACAGTATTTTCTCCTTTTCCGACAATTTTTCCCTCCCTTCCAAAAACGTACTTCAGGTCTTGAGTCTCGTTTAATTCGTCGTCTGCAAATGGTTTCAATCTGGACCGGTCTGAAATTTTGTCGTCTGGTTAAGAGTTTACTCATTGGCTACTGAGACAAATTTGCAGCAGACGACTTTCACTTTTTACCAGACTGCAAGTTTTGGACGGTCCACATTGAAAGCATCTGAAGCCGGCAAAATGAAAGTGACTGGAAAATTGAAAGCTGCTCTTGGAGGCATAGAAAACATTGCGGGAAAAGGAGAAAATGCTGGTTACCAGCATTTTCTCCTTTTTCCACGATGTTTTCACAAGCCTTCTTTTTTAAAGTCGTTCAAACTCGGGCTTGTGTGGTAAAGGGTTGACACTTTCAGCTTCAAATTTATAAACTCAGCTTCTTTTGACGGCTGAAAAATATAATCGCATCTTTCGACGGCTGAAATTTGAAATCGCTTATGTTGACGGCTGAAAAATATAATCCACTTCAACTCAGACAGGTTTTTATCTTGAAGGCTTGATTAGACAATACTGATTACCACCGTTTTCTTCTTTCCTTACAATGTTTTCAAGAGACTTCTTCCTCGGAATGGGGAAAGGGTGTGTGGCTCAGTGGTAAAGTGTTGGGAGGCTCCGGGTTCTAGCCTCACTGGATCCACTGGGTTTTTCGTGGGAGCGTCCTTGGGCAAGACACTTCAAGACCCTAGCATGGTACTGGTGGAAACCAGGAAATGCATGAATATATGAGCCGTCGACGAAATATGGCTGAAAAATTGTTAAAAGCGATTTAAAAAATCAATCAATCAATCAATCAATCAATCAATCAGTCATCTTTCTCATGGTCGTTACAACCCGTTAATTTATTTTCTTTTTATAAAAGTGCAAACCACAAAGGTTACATTTAAGTGTATTTTTATCATTATAAAACTATATACCAAGCCTGTTTATGGTGGTGCAATGACGTTAACAATTAGGCGTATCACGATAGCTTGGTTTTTGAAAAAAAAAACGTTATCTAACTGAATTAGAATATTGTGACAAAAATCTAACCGTTGCTTAGGACCAATTCAAATCAATGCAATGCTTAGGACCAATTCAAATCAATGCAAGTCGACCATCGGTTTATTTGCTTTTTAGTTTCAATAGGATATTATAACACTTTCAACAGTATTTTGGTCATATCACGGCAAGCTCATTTATTTATATTTTTATGTCGTTTTATCAGCACCAGGCTGATCGTCTGCAGTACCCACCCAAAATTTGGCTTTGGCTTAAAAATTGGACGGTATAGATCTAAGACCAAACTGCACCTTCTGTGCAATCTGATCTTGATCTATGCTATCCAGAAAAGCTTACTATAGTTCGCCTACGGCATGGGAGAGATTAATATAACTGATATATGGGGGTCGAAAAACCGCTTGAGACAAATAAATTGACGACAACTTTAAAATCCTGTTTATATTTTTTTTATTGTAAACTGCATTAACCACACAATGACGTAAGCTGTTGTCTTTTCTCGTATTGGTAGGGAAATTCTTAACTGGTATTGCTTAGAAATGCACTTTGAAAAAATAAAGCCTTTCAGTGCAAATAAGTCTTCTAATTTAAGAGACGATTGGAGACTGGGGAGGAAGGATTCTATTGAAAGGAGAGAGACAGAGAGACAGAGAGACAGAGGGCGAGAGAGGGGTGGGGAGAAAGACAAGGGGGAGGAAGGTAGAGAGGAAAAAGAAAAAGAGAAAAAAATAGAATATTTGGTTCCTGAAAATCATGAAGATTAGACACAAGCTTACATCACTGAAAATAGAAATAGATCTATACATTATTAGTTGTACGGTCAGGTGGCAAGGGACTTGGAAACTTGTTCACGGCTGTGGTGAATCATGTCGCCCCGAGCCGAAGGCGAGGTGGCGACATGATTCACCACAGCCGTGAACAAGTTTCCAAGTCCCATGCCACCTGACCTTACAACGAATTTATTTTACTGCAAAGTTTTACCATTCCAACGTGTGTTAAGCGAAATTTACCTGTTTTTTGGTTTCAAAAATTGAGTACGCTGACGAAGTAGAATTTCCCTTCTGAGTGCCTCAATTCAATGAAAACTGACGTCACTGGGAAATGACGTCACTGAAACCTTGGTAAAACGTGCAGTTTGGTGCATAACCTTGATGTTAATCTTGATCGACGCCGCCCTTTTGGATGTTGTGTTGAAAGTGTAGTCATGTATACGGGGCTCCCGAAAGGGAAACTGCTTTTACGTTGGTTTTGCCAGTGTACATGATATATATGTTCTGGGCATATTATCCAATCAGATCACGAGAATTTTTTTTTGCAGTATAATAAGTTCTCCTTATTCACGATACAATAGGTAGATCTTTATATATTTATAGTATAGGCACATAATCATATGACATGCTCCAATAGAAAATATTTTTTCCTGCACATATGATCATTAAAGACATATTTTAAGAAAATTTTAGGACACCCTAGACAGATATATTTCGACAGATAGAATAACCAGTAAAGAAGCTGCATGACTCTTTTACCGACAAATATACTTGTATAAGCCCGACCTCTTACGACGACATTATCTCCCGCTAGATGGCATTCTACAAATACACATCTATCTAATTTGGGCATTCTGGGTACAGAACCGGACTACTTTGCAAAACGACAACCATTACTTTGAATTTCAAAATAAAATAAACGTTTACTCAATAAAACGCTACCTGGTGCGATTCATTCAGCTATGATCAGCTTGCATGTAACCTATGCACCGGCCATTTATTAAAACAGCCCCTACAGGCTTGGGTAATAGCTTCGGTATAAGCCCTACGTTTCCCTAGTATATGGGATCGGTGATGCGTCATAGCAGACAGGTCGAATCTTCGAAGAATATGACATGCGCAGACAGCGCTTACGGCGACTTAAAATACAGTCCCATAAAAACTGGAAAAAAGTTTTCAACAGTAAGATTTTACTTAACAAACGGAAGGTATAGATCGAAGATCAGACTGCACGTTCTGTGCAGTCTGATTTTGATCTATGCCGTCCGCAAAAGCCCATGTTTTCACATATGGCGCTGTTCAAGGGGGAAAACCGGTTTTTCCTTGAAATTCGGTATATATCCGGTACATACCGGAACATGTTCCGTATTCAACCTCATCGTTACATGCATACGTACAAGAAGAGATCTTTTTTTAAAAACTAAAAATGACTATGAAAGTAAAAAGAAAGAAAGTTCCAAATGTGACTTGATCGCAGACATGTATTTAAACAAATAATAATAATAATAATAATGATAATTTTGATATATTGCCGTTCCAGTTAAGTTATGTTGTGGTGAAGAGGCTATATGGTTGGTAATCAGGATTGAAAATGTGTTTGAAGTCTTTTTAAAGCCCTGCATATTAGAATAAGTTGATGAGCCGATGCTGACGGCAAATTTCTTCTGCAGCATAGAAAATTGTTTTAGTCCAATTAAATAACAAGACAATATCAAATAATTCAAACTGAATTAGTTCCAAGCGACTACACAACATGGACCGTTTTCTAATCGTGTTCGAAACATTCACACATCATTAGCAACCACATAGGATAGAAATCTTTCATTGCTGAAAAATTATAGTTCTAGTTCATGCACTAAAATTGCCTTCAAAGTCATGTAAAATTCATACGATAAAACTTTAAACGTTTTATTTACATATCAATAACAATTTTGTATTGGCGATTTCAAATACAAAATAGTTTACACACGATAAATGTTTGCCAAAAATTTATCTTGATATTAATTTGAAAATCAAACATAATTACAAAAACAACAACAACAACAACAACAACAACAAAAAACAGCTTGTATACTAATAACAATATTTGATAACTAGACCTATGAGATCTAGGGATTCTTCTCAACCAAAGCAGAAGTTACTTTATCCATTAAACTGTCCATGTTTTAACGACCGCCAGCAGAAAGGCTTTTGAAAACATTGTGGAAAAGGAACAATTATAGGTGACCAGCATTTTCTCTTTTTCCCTACATTTTCTTTCCTACGCTTTCATTGACGAATCCAATTACTTGAGCAGCATTTAATTTGTCTTCTGAAAAATATTTCAATTTGAACCAGTCCAGACTGGATAGCTCATGGCCTGTCGAAAATGGCATGGCAGTTATTTTCATTTTCTAGGAAAAATCGTCTATAATCCGTGTGGAAAAAAAGAGAACCTAATAAATGTGGTCCATTTTATCCTTAAACTCAGTTTTAAGTGGTTTTACGACACTAGATTTAAACACAGATTGTAAATATAAAAACTTCCAGGTCTCGATCGTTTTCGGAATCATCGAGATTTTACCCAGTAATTATTATTTATATCATTTTACCATCGTCATCATCATCATTATTATTATTATTATTATCATTAATGTTATTATCATTACTATAATTATCGGCACCAAAACAAGCACCACCACCATTTTCATCATCATAATCATAATCATCCTCTTCATCATCATCATCATCATCAATGGATCATTATAACCATTCAACTTACCTCTGAAAGGGACAAATATCATAAAATTCCATAATTGGAAACATTTCAAAATCACAGTGGCAGTTCATGAGGATAGTGTTGGGTTTCTGCCCGGGGACCAACTGGGGAAAGAAATCGCCGTCCAGGCCCCCAAAACATATTTATAGGCAAAATAATGACTTTTCAAAGATATTCTGATAGTAAGAGAATAGAATATCATTATAATAACCTTTTTCATTTCCATGGAGTTCGCTACAACTGAATTAATTAGTTTTCGACATTATAATAACAATAAAGAAACCAATCGCGGTCAGATGGGATATATACCAGTCAGCTGATCTTTACAAAATTGTTATATCCTTTAGCACTCCATCGCAAGTTTTAACGAAGAATGCGATGGAAAACATCGTGGGAAAAGGTGAAAATGCTGGTGACCAGCATTTTCTCCTTTTCCCACAATGTTTTTCTACCCTATCAAGGACAGAAATCGTCCTTTGAGCTGCATTTATGTTGTCATCTGCAAATGCTTTCAATTTGGTTGAATTCAAAATTTTGTCGTTTGGTAAAGCGTTAAAACTTTTGCTTTTTTTTTCGTCGTTGTTGTCTGCGATCCTTTCTTTCAATTTCCTTTTTTAGATATGGCTTGCAACAAGCGAAAAGGGGCATTCGGACATTTGCGTAAAGTGTCGTCTCGGATCAGCCTGCGCAGTCCGCGTAGGCTAATCCGAGACGGCACTTCATGACTACAATAGATTTTGTGCTACAGTAGACTTGCGCAAAACAGAAAATTACATAAAAACGGAAAGTGTCTTTTCGGATTAGCCTGCGCGTACTGCGCAGGCTGATCCGAGAAGACACTTTACGCAAAAGTCCGAATGCCCCTTTTCGCGTGTTGTAGACCGTATGTGAGTCGCCCTCTGGCAAAAGGGGAGGGGGTTTAATGCATCTCCAAGCAATTCATCACATAATTATGCATTCCTAAACTCCATTTTGTCTAAAAACCAACTGAATCATGAGGTAGACTGGTCCTTTGACACAGGGATCGTATGATCCCTGTTTGACATGCAAAAAATTGACCACTAACAAAAAGTATCGACCTAGGTAAGCCTTCACTGACTTCGCAGGCTGACCTGAGTCGATAAATTTTTTCAGATGCGTTTAACCGTCTTTCCTCAGAGCCCTTGTTGTTGTTGTTGTTGGTGGTGGTGGTGGTGGTGGTTTGGTGCTCTTTTACGGTTTCTGTTTTGGATACAAGTATTGCATGGAAATGCAACTTAATGAAATCTTTATAAAATCGCCGTAATTCACAAGTAGGATTAAGAAATTTGTTCGATTTATCTTTCGTATTCGGATTATCGAGGAAAAGAAATAAAAACTTTGACTCTTTTTTAACCCTTTAGCTGCTTAGCGCGACTCATTGACCTTTTGCGGACAGTGTAGATCGAGATCAGACTGCACAGAAGGTGCAGTCTGATCTTGGATCTACATTGTCCGATAAGGAAATATTTTTCTCAAAAAATAAATTTGAAATAACATTATTCGGGATTTTACTACAGGCTTGAAATTTTTGTTTAATTTATTTAGCAGAATACGAGTTAAATGACAAAATTTAAGATTGTCCAAAATGAAAGCGGATGATATAATCATGTGGTTCAAATGATAGCGGTAGTCTTATACAGGGTAAAGAAACACTGCTTGAAAGCAGTATTTTCGTATTTTCCCCACATTCTTTTAACACTGGATCGTTTGGTCAGGTTGTTGAAGGAGTCCAGTTTCTTGCATCCGAAGTTGGAGCAAGGGAGATAACTCAAACTCAACTGTATTCTTTGGAAAGTATTGATTATCTATAGATTACATGTCACACAACGATAGCGACTCAACACTTAACCATACGACAACATTCTAGACTGGTTCAATTTGAAAACATTTTTTATATGACATATAAAATGTTGCCACAACGATGCTTTCTGTCTTTGACAGGGTAGAAAACATTGTGGGAAAAGGAGAAAATGCTGGTTACTAGCATTTTCTCCTTTTCCAACAATGTTTTCAAAAGCCTGTTTTTTCAGGGTCTTTAAAAGTCGGCATTGTGTGAGAGAAGAAACAGATAGCTTCGTCTTTCCTCTTTTAAAAATTAGATCACCAGTGTCTCACATCACTGGCCACGGGCTCAAATCTCGTGGTGACTTGGGTCTGACCATTTGAACTACCCACATCAAAGGTGCTGCAACTTGCTAAAGTTTCCATGAAGCAATCATTGCCAGTTTTTAATATACGGTAGTAACGGTATATGTATAATGCTTGCCCAGGAATATCACGCGTTAAGGCCATTTCACTGTTGCATTTCGAACAGTTTACGGCGGTGAACAGCAGTCTTGCACTGGCACCCGCACTATTTCTTCCGAGGTATTGCTCTCTTTGTCGAATCTCAAGTGGTCAGAACTGCTGCGTCAGATATTCGAAAGAGTTCAAAATGCCTATGCAATTGTGTGCCAACAAACCAGATGCATTAGATTGGACTTACAGAAGTATGACTGCTGTGCAACATTTTCAAGGAGAAAAAAAAAAAAATAGGGTTGGCTCGCGCACGGTCTCAATAACGTCAATATAACGTGCGTCCTTACCCTGAACCTAGAATACAATTACGATGCAACGATCGAGACAAAAAGAAACAAGAACAAGTAAATGGTGTGGTTGAGTGAGATTGTATGAAATATATAATTATTTTTCCTTCTTAGAAAGCGAAATATTGTATTTGTAAAGAGTATTGTAGAGGTTATGAACAGGTCGGCACAATACTATAGTAGATGATAATTACTTCTTACATACTTTCTAGCAGCATATTTTTGTATATAAATAAGGCAAAAGCAGCAGTTTTCTGCATTATTGAACCAAAATTCATGTTTATAATAGGTCGGTTACGTCGACTTTTCCAAAGTCGACGCGGCTGCAACTTGTTTCCAGGGGCAAAAGGTTCCACAAAACAAGTGCTGGGTTTTATCCAGGCCAGTTCCGAAAAAGATCGCTGACTTTCGGATTAAAAGATAAAATTTATAATCAGGGCGATACAACAGGCTGATAAGTAAACAGCCTTCTAAACACGTCATCAAAAGTGAATAATTATCGGTTGACTGTGCTATAAAACCTGTTTATCGTTGTTGTATCAAAAATTAAAATGACAATTATTTCATGTTCGACGCATAAATCAGGAAAAACGACCTCGGTGATTAGAATATTGATTCTTTTGTACCGCTGAAGTCGGATTTAATTGCCAATGCGGACAGTGTAGATCAAGATCAGACTGCACAGAACGTGCAGTCTGATCTTGGATCGACACTGTCCGCTTTTTTTCCAAATATTCTGGCAGAGAAAGTTGTACAAATTGAAGTAGGCTACATGCATTAACATCTTTAGTACTGCCCGCATGTGAATGTCCATTTCATTCATTTAGCACTATAAAAGGGTTGACCTTGGTAGCGGACTTCACCTTTCTAAACTCGTTGGAGTTTTCCCCCATGGAAGTCCATTCAGATGCCTCTGCAACAGACAACATCAGCAGTAGTGTGATATAGGGAAAATGTATTTTGTTTCATTTAAAAAATAAGAAATAACTCGTTCGTTCAATCTTTCAAGATTATGATTGATTGATTGTATGGTGTTTTACGCCGTTTTCAACATTATTTCAGTTATATCGCGGCGGCCAGTGAACCTATCCATGCTTTCCTGGAGTCTCTTTTACCAGTACTCCGCACAATTTTCTTTCCAAGCCACTGGCTGCTTTCCAACATAATCATCGTCGAAACAATGGTCAGCGGTGGGAGAGGAATGAATCCTGTCGCAGTGACTATCATCAATCCTCGGAAAGAAATTGGCCGAGCCAGGGGTGGTAGCCAGGGATCGAACCCTGGACCCCGTGTTCTCAAGTCCTGCACGCTACCGACTGAGCTACCGGGGCTCGGCCTTTCAAGATTAAGGGGCTAATGTGAATAAGGGAAAGCTTCAGTACCAGAAACATGATTATTCTGTAGAAAAACTATCATTTTTTAAATTTTCAGGACTAAAGTGCTGATTTAATTAAATAGAGGAATGCCTTATTGCGAGCAACATGAACATTTCGTAAAACAAACACATCTGTTAGTTCAAAAGATATACTAACAATCCGTGCTGTGGCAAAACTCTTTCAAGAGACTTGCAAAAAGTCATTGCGATGTGAGTCATTTTTTTCCCTATAGCAGAAAGACGACCGATCCGAGGGCGGATGGGAAACAGGGCAAGGGGATTCAGAGCGAATGGTTTTGGATTCTGAAAAATGATTTACACAGAAAGTGGCCATAAATATTTCATCAAATTATGCTGCTTATGACCATTTGATCATAAGAAAAACTTCACTGGTAGAAAACAAGGTTACTGGAGCTATAAATTTACACTAATATGTTATATGTGTCCGTCGCCTAACATCAAAGTTGTTGTTTTCTAAAACCTAGTGCTGTTCTTTTTGGCTAAATTTTGGTGACGTCGCCATTGACGTCAATGTAATAAAGCATTATTTCGGAAATATTCATCACTTCCTAAACAAGCTCTACATTTATATGATGTTGCACTGTATCTAGTCTGAAAATGCGTAGCCAATTTTTTCTAAATTTAATTTTCCTACATTTCAACATAAGTTTCATAACTATAGCTTCAATTTTTATACCACAAAAAATTAAGAAGGAGAGTTGGTAATAAATTTAGGCCCAAAGTCAATGGGGATTCGGAATTCGATGAAATATTTATGCCACTTTATCAAAGACAATTCTACACATTTTAACCACATTGGTCTCTTCACCAGACTACGTAATTTTAGACTTGTCCAAATTGAAAGCATTTGCAGATGACAAATCAAATATTGCTCAGATGGTGAGATTTGACTATTATTAAATAGAAAACATAGTGAGCAAAGGAGAAAATGCTGGTTGCCAGCATTTTCTCCTTTTCCCACTATGTTTTCAAAAGCCTTTTCTTTCAGGGTAGATATAACACGGGATTGCGTAGTAACTTAATGAGAGTTAAAGAGTTAATTTGTTGTCTGCAATTGCTTTCAATATGACCGAGTTTAAAATTTTGTTGTCTTTTAAAGAGTTTAACCTTTTTTCGATATTCCGAACACACCGATAATTCGAACTAATATCTTAGTACCAGTTTTATTCGAATTCTCGATGGGTAACTGTAAATAAAAATCCACTTAAACGGCGATAAAGGATTTAACGGCGGCTACTAAAACCTTTTTTGAATACAATCACAAATCAGATCTGCATGTTTTAGAATTAAAAGTCAAATAAAAAAGAAATGAAACTGTATCCACGTCAACTACAAAACAACAGTGTCAGTTTCATCTCATTTTTATTCACCGTGTTTATATTCGTACCATTATCATTCGATCCACCGTTTTCGTCTTTATATAAGGGGGAAAAAATCGAAATATCTGCAGGTTATAATTTTGTGAAGATGTTGTTACTTCACTCTTTACAACCGACAAAAATTTGGCGTCGTCCAATTTGATAGCAATTACAGACGACAATTTAGATGTGGCTACAATTATGCTTTTCAGTTGTGAAAGGGTATAAAACAAGTGGAAAAAGGAGAAAATGTTGGTTACCAGCATTTTCTCCTTTACGCACAAGGTTTTCAAAATTCTTCTCCATCAGGGTTGATAAAACTCGGGACTGTAAAGGATTAATGGACACCTATAATGGACACCTATTTTACCACAATGTCGCATTGAATATCTCAGTAATTATACTCTACACTCTTTTTTTTTATTTTATGCTTCTTTTCCTTTCCCTTTTTAGTCTGTTGCTTTCAGTGAATGAAACTCCAAAAATAGGATAAAACACAAAAAACAGTTATCTTGTAGCCTTCAGTTCGTCACAATTTAACCCTTTACCGAGCAATCTGAGTTCGAAAGACCCTGAGAAATAAGACTTTTGAAAAAGATGTAGGAACAGGAGAAACTGCTGATAACCAACATTTTTTCTTTTCCATTATATTTTTTACCCTTTCAACGATAGATCCCTTCATTTGAGCCCAACATCAAAGTTGTCGTCCCCAAGTACTTTCAAAGTGGCTATGACTAGTCTTTTGTCCGCTAAAGAGCCAGTTCCACTTTTAAATTTTACATACTGGCGTACAGTTTATTTCTAAACCTACAAAAATCTGTGTGTAGTGTTATAAGTTTGGCAAAGGACAAGCATTTTAAGTAAAGTTTTGTTTATACTTAAGATCAAGGTTATATCATTATTTAAAGTGCCTGATCTTGATCTACTTCCTTTAGATTGCGGTTGTATCCGTACAGATAAGAAATGGCCGTATACTTATTTTACCATAGTCTAGTACAAAGTGGACAAACATTGTTAAAAAGGGTATCATTTTTTTTTTTTATTCATCTCTTTGGTTAATTAAAAAATGGTTGGTTTTCTGATCATTTTAATTCAACGGGAAAAGGGTAAACTTGGAATTAAATCGGTCAAAAACTTGTAGATGAAGCTTGTTTCAAAAATGCATGGTGACACATGTTTGTGAACCAACACTTGGTGCGACCGCAAGACAAGCTGGCCGACAGTCCAAATGAACCAACAAAATTCGATAGGGGTGTAATGAGATTAAAAAGATTACCACTTCTCTGACAGTCTCTTATACGAATGAGTGGTGCACACTGAAAAAGGTGTTTAATGCATCTCAGTGATGCATTATACCAAGCAAGACATCTAGTTAATATTGATCCATAAAATCCATTTTTTAGTACAGTTTTAACACATTTAGTTAACACCGATTGAAAAAATAAGGTCTTACAACTTATACTAATCTCTCTCTCTCGATTCTACTTCCTGGAAACTACACGAGTACTCGCGCCGAATGTGTGGGCCAACGAAAGTCCCAAAGCTGACACCCGCTCCCGGGTATCGAACTCTGCGGGACTTTGTGGTTACGAGGCCGACGCTCTACCTCACAACCACGGACACACATCCATATTGTTTAACAATCAGCTGGATCTGGAGGTAGAATGGTACTTTGACATACAGCAAAAAGTTTTGACCCAGGTCAGCCTGCTCGGACTGCGCAGGCTGACCTAGGTCGATACTTTTTACAGATGCATTAAGTCCCATTTTGCCAGAGCATGGCTCAAATAATAAACCACAAAAATATACTAACAAAGATAATTTAACCAACCTTGTAAATAATGGAACAGTAATAATGGTAATATTGTGAAACAAGCTCTATTTATCGATGCTTCTTTGCATGTTTTAGCCATAAATCGCTTTGTATTTTAAGTCTCCATCGTAAATTTGATAAGATTGAGACAAATCTCCCGAAATTTTTTGAAGTTCGCGACCTACGCTTTCAAAGATGACCTAAATGTTGCCTTTTAAATCATCTGAGGCTTTTTACTCCCTGTCTCTGACATCTTTTCTCTTTTAAACATGCATCTCCACTCGTTTTCATCCACGGTTTTTTTAACCGTTTTTTTTTTTATGAAACTATAATCACTCTTGTATCTTCATGCCAAATATTGCCCCTGATGGTTGCAACGTTGCACAGATTACGGCAGATAGAAAATGCATTTCATTATATTGCGGCTAGCCATAGACATAACAACCACAGTTACCGGTTTAAATCAAAGACAAATCCCTACAGTTTCTTTACCCCATACACCTTATATTGAAGTTATCTACGTTTACACAGCTGATTAGACTATAACACCGTCAAGTTTTAACAGCATTTGTTTACTCTCTGGCTGTAAAGATGTCTCTTTAAAAAAGCAGACCCCCCCCCCCCGCCTCAGTTTTAAAATCACTAATAAAAGAGCTGCGCTCTGGCAAAATGGGGGTTTAATGCATCTATGTGATGCAAATTTACAAGTCATCGCAAAATTATGGATCTATACCACCCATTTTGTCTAACAACCGACTGAATCTGAGGTAGAATGGTTTTTGGACATGCTCAAAACTTACAAATACTAAGAAGTTTTGACCCATATGAGTCTGCGCGCACTGCGCAGGTTCACTGTCATGATTTGAGCCAGATTCAATTTGCCAACTGCAAATGCTTTCAGTTCAGACGAATCTAAAATTTTGTCCTGTGGTAACGCGCTAGCGGATAAAAATAAATCTTTCGTCCCTTTGGACAGAAAAATTATCTACAGCAACAGTTCAACGTTATTATATTTCAGTATCAATTGAATATGGCCTGCAACACGCGAAAAGGGGAATTCGGACATTTGCGTAAATTGTCGTCTCGGATCAGCCTGCGCAGTCCGCGCAGGCTAATCTGAGACGGCACTTTACGACTACATTAGATTTTGTGCTATGGACAGTAGACTTGCGCAAAACAGAAAATTACATAAAAACGGAAAGTGTCGTTTCGGATTAGCCTGCGCGGACTGCGCAGGCTGATCCGAGACGACACTTTACGCAAATGTCCGAATGCCCCTTTTCGCGTGTTTCAAGCCATATGTTAATAACCTATCAAAGTTAACACTACAGGCAATGAGGGCTCAGAACAAATCTGAAACTTTCTTTCTTCTCGTATAACGCTCGATGACTTTAAGACTTATATTTACGAAAAAGGGCGTCAAAATCTGATTAATGGTCCTTTGTCCAAGCTGAAAATAGGACGTGTCACCAGGACAGATGTACATAAAACGTGCTGTCCGATCTTGAATCTATACAGCCCACTAATCTATTCTGGACTTAAACAATAAACGAAATCGTATGAACTCTTTACCATACGACGAAATTTAAAACTCATCTTAATTCACAGCAGTTTCCGAGGGCAAGTTAAATTTGGCTCACGTGACAGGTTTTGTCTCTTAGAGAGCAGAAACCTTGTTGGAAAAGTAGAAAATGCTGGTTTTATCATTTCCCGGCAATATTTTCAAAAGTGTTCTTCCTCAGACTCGTTAAAACACAGGACCGTTTGATAAAGGGTTAAAAGAGCGCTGGAAAAAAGTGCAATGTTTAACTTGGGGTC
The DNA here is from genome assembly GCA_946811185.2 of Hippopus hippopus. Classification (NCBI taxonomy): domain Eukaryota; kingdom Metazoa; phylum Mollusca; class Bivalvia; order Cardiida; family Cardiidae; genus Hippopus; species Hippopus hippopus. The sequence continues at coordinate 66,791,547 of OX328099.1, read as the reverse complement.
TCAAAGTCTTTCTCGTTAGGCAATAAAATTCAGCTATGTGTCTCCCAAGACAAATTTAAGCAGGTGACCGCCAAAACGTCCCTGTGAAACGGGAATATTCCGAATGAATTACGGTTAAACGCATGAATACGAGTTTAAAGAGAATATGGCAGAATGAGCATTTATTGAAAGCTGAAGCATTCTGCTGCACGACGATTTAAGTCATCTGCAGTAGGTGATGTGTTGAGTCTTTACCAAACGACGAAATTTCATACTAATCCAAATCGAAAGCGTTTGTAGACGACAAATTAAATGAGGTTCAAATTATGAGATTGTCCTTTGAAAAGGGAGAAAACATTCTGGTAAAGAGAGAAAATGCTGTTACCAACATTTTCTCCTTTTCCTACAATATTCTCAAAAAGCCCTCCCCATTAGGTTCCTTAAAACTAGGAATTGTTTGGTAAAGGTTTAACAAAGTCCGAGTTTCTTTTATTTTAAACCTGTACCCAATGATTCTTGTATCGCGATCCTGAAAAAGAAAGCTTTTGAAAACATTGTTGGAAGAAGAGAAAATGCAGGCAGATCTAGCCAGTATTTCCTCCAGGTCCTACGATGTTTTCAACTATCTCGTAGACCAATCCAACCAATTCATCCCCATCAAATTTGTCGTCTGAAAATACTTTGAAATTGGACGAGTCTAAAAATTTTGTCATCTAGTAAAGAGTAAAGGCATCCTTTCTGTATGCCATTTTTCCAGGATCGTTTGTCAATGGTATCAGATGTGTTAGAAGGGTGTCAAATTTTAACTTTGACCCTTTCTGCGTCATAAGCGAAAACATGGGCATCTGCGGACGGCATAGATCAAGATCAGACTGCACAGAACGTGCAGTCTGATCTTGGATCTATACCGTCCGCTTGTTTAATCAGGCTTATAAGATAAAATATCTTTCTAACTCGTCAAAAGAGGTCGAGTTTATACATTTGGCGGCTGAAAGCGTTAACTGGATAATTGTCTATAAAATATTGTTATTTTTAGGGTTCTTTTTCACGCATAATTTAACTCTTTACCACACAGTCCCGAATTTCGACGACCCTGAGTAGGAAGCCTTTCGAAAACATTGTGCGAAAAGGGAGAAAATGCTGGTAACCAGCATTTTCTCCTTTTCCCACAATGTTTTCTACCCTTTCAAAGACATATTTGTTCCATCTCTGAGCCATATTTTAATTTTTTGTCTAAAAATGCTTTCAGTTTGGACCGGTAAAAGATTGTTATCAGGTAAAGGGTTATTCCTTACGAACCTAGATCTTAATAAGTGAAACAGAATTTTTTTTGGGGGGTAATAACGGGACCAAAATATTGCACGCTCAACGTTCTTTGAGGCCGGGTATATCTAATATGATCTCGGCTGTGAGGATTCAAGATTGGACTGAAAGTGGTCTGAAGTTTAATTTTGATCTGCATAAATCGCTATAGCAACCGAAGTTGTAACTGAGAGACAATGTGTGACGTCTTAGCCACCCGTGAGAGCGTTAATAAAAGCTTGCTTCTTTGCTATATTTCGTGTCAATTTCTTTTTAATTTACTGACTTTATGTGGCCTGGTCTAATCATTTAAATCGTAGTGAAAAAAAAAAAATATATATATATGAGCCATACTCTGTGAATAGGGGGCTTTGTGAAAGGTACATCTGTAAACCGTATCGACACAGGTCAGTCTGCGCCGTCCGCGCAGGATGACCTGGGCCGAAACTGTTGCCTATGGCAAATTTTCTGCATGCCCAAGGACCAGACTACCTCCAAATTCAGTTGATTGCTAGACAAAATAGATTTTATGGATCCATACCTATGAAATGACTTTCTTGATATCATGGATCATGGCGAAGTATTAAGCCCCCTTTAGCCAAAGCATATATTTTTTCTCTTAATTTCCTCTGTCATATATAGAAACTGTATCATTGTGACGGATGGAATGTAAAACATACGAGTTCTTAATTAAAAGCAGAGTAAGCCCAGTCGATTACTATCGAATTATTAGAATTTCAGATAATGAGCCCGGGCTCGGGTTAATCTTATTCTAAATAGTGGTTAATTCTTAAGCTGCAAAGCACGACTCAAGGACCTTTTGCAGACAGTGTAGATCCAAGATCAGACTGCACGTTCTGTGCAGTCTGATCTTGATCTACACTGTCCGATAAGGAGATATATTTTCTCCAAAAAAAAATACGTTTGAAATCAAATTATTCGGATTTTTTTACTTTCGACTTGAAAGTTTTATTTAACTTATTTAGCACCTTAAAGGTTAATTTCTCTTTTCTTTTGCAACAAGATTAATAGGTGTGTTGCTAAACTATATAAACAGGTTTTATACGTCATTTTTTTGTTAAATGTGACTGGTGTCTAAAGCCGTTTTCAGTACTGTTTCATAAAGGCTGCCTGTAAACCTATCTAAGAGTTTCTTCATAATTTCTCTTTTCCACCCCCTACCCCCTCAAGCTGGCTCTATCACTGTCTTATTGCACACAGAAACATTGCCGAGACAAAGTTCCGGTGTCAAGAGAGTTCATTAGTTTTAATCCTGTCGGAATTGCCAAGTTACAAATTCTTGAACAGTCGGCCCGGCCAAGTTTGAATTCGAACTTGAAACTCCTGGTTTGCTAGCCATATACGTTACCGACCATCCGCAAGCACATTTGATGATCTACAACCCGCCTTGCGCACAAAACAGGTAAACGCAGCCCTGATTGATTGATTAAATGATTGATTAAATGATTGATTGATTGATTGATTGATTGATTGAATTTGCGTTTGTTTATCGTCGCCACCGCTTTATGGGCGACACCCCCTGAAGGCTGTTAGTCTTGTTACGGGGTACAGAGCAATGTACAGGACGAAACCCATCCTAAGTCACGCCTGGTTCTTTAACGTGCACGGTGTATAGCACCGTTGCAAGGGTCTTCGATTTAACGTCCCATCCGAAACTGTAAGTAATTTTAGATGTCCAGCCGTGGGGCTCGAACCCACACCCTTAAGTGACCAAAGACTTAATGTTTACAAGTCGTGCCATGGCTCTACCACTTGAGTTGCGCAGGCTGGTCAATGCAGCCTTGACTTCTTCAACGCCCAAATAAATAGACATGTCAACCTGAGCGCTAACAGCATTTTGATTCATCATCAATTTTGATCATGAGATTGTTAATATTTAGAAACTGTATTCAAAGATGTGCCGTAAAACAAGAGTATTTGTGAAATTATTTTTCCCTTTTGAAATAATTGAATTTTCAAGATATTTGGTGCAAAAAACAGGCTACATTTTTCCATAGATGTATTGTTTATAGCCATTTTCTCTATTACTACTTTATTAGCGGCGCAATAATATCTCCTGTACAGGGGATAGTGATGCGTCAGAGCAGAAAGGTCGAATCTTCGAAGAATATGACATGCGCAGACAACGATTGATTGATTGAATTTGCGTTTATTTATCGTCGCCACCGGTTGCCCATATGGGCGACGCCCCCTGAAGGCTGTTAGTATTGTTACGGGGGATAGTGCAGATACAGGATGAAACCCATCTTAAGTTACGCCTGGTTCTTTTACGTGCTCGGTGTATAGCATCGTCACACGGGACCTCGGTTTAACGTCTCATCCGAAAGACTATTAGTATTTTTAGATGGCCAGCCGTGGGGATCGAACCCACACCCTCAAGTGATTCGAAACATTACGTTCACGAGTCCTACGCTCTACCTATCGAGCTATGCGGGCTGGTCGCAGACAACGACTTGCGACGAGTGATAATTGAATCGAAACAGTTTTCACGACTGTGTATATTTTACAGACCACCGTTTCCCATAATGCTCTACTTCCTAAATTCTTGGTTTCTGTTGTAAACAATCCAGTGTCGCTGACAAAATTTTTCTTGAAAACCTGTTAAAGACAACGTTAAGATGTAAACTAATTACTTTTTAACAGCTGATATTGGATTTGTATTTATCGCGCTTTTATTAGCGATTCAATCATTGTAAAAAACGGAATGTTTCAGTAGGCAAGCTGCTAAACAAATCAATCTAAAAGTTGCCAGCGAAGAGTGAAAAACCGACCCGTGAAAAACCGTTGTTTGAGGTTTAAAGAATTTACCCGTCGAATAAATAGTGTGGATCTAAGATCACACGGCACATTCTGTGCAGTCTGATCTTGATCTACACTGTCTGCGAAAGCCCACAGAGTCGCGCTTAGCAGTCTTGGGGTTTCAGTTTTGGCAGGGGTTTCATTAAAGTTTGTTTATATCAGAGTTTCAAGCTGTTTTAACAACTTCGGTCACATCGTGGCGGCCAGTGCACCCTATGCATGTGTTTTCTGGCTTCCTCACACCAGCACTGACACTTTTTTTTTTCAATGCCACTGACTACTCACATGCATTAGAGGTGAGAGGCAAAAAATCACCTGAAAGAAAGTTAGCTCCGACTGGAAATTGAACCGGAAACCACCAAGTTTTTTTAAGAATAAACACAGCACCACCTGGTGATTGAGCAAAAGCACAGGGCGCCGAAGCATGGTCTATCCAAATACAGATAATATAAACTAAAGGAAATAACATGGATTGTCACCAACATTTTATTGCCTAGTTTCTTGAACTCCGTAGTAGATGGGTAAAAATGAAACCTTTCAACATACTTTGCCCTGAATTATCAACGGAATGACAACAAAATTGTTAAATTTCTCCGAGTCTAGAATCAAATTTGGACTGAAATGGTTCTGTTTTTGTAAAAAAAAATGGGCAGGTACCAAGCCAGTAACTTTAGGTAGCCAAGGTTCAGGTCACCATAGACAGGTGAAAGCCCCAGCTGAAAACAGGATTGTGTGATAATTGGTTAGTTACCTTAGAGACCTGGGACAAAAAAAATTCAGCTGTACTTACAAGTTTTTGTTTTTGGTGAAAACTGTTTGCAAGCTTTTCATATATGTTAACATTAATGCTTGGACTGTGCAGTCAGCTGCTTTGCAGGCTATCACAAGCTTCACTGTCCATAATCAGTATTTATATGTTATCATAACACAACAGTATGATCCAATAAATTTTTATACCTGTAGCTGTACAATTTTGAATATGCATGCACTTTAATTATGACAGCTCTGCCCATGATTTTTCTTTAGCTTTTGCTGCATATGTGAATTAACTCATAATCGTTCATACATTACAATCAGTGTACATGCACAATAAATGATTAAAAGATTGAGATGCCAAAATTGTTTGAAAAATTTTTCTGGTATTATTTTTAACAGGCAGAGACCACCTAGTAGTTCAGGAAGACCAAAAACGGGTGCAAGACCCATTGGAACAGGTAATGGAGTTTTTAACCTTTTACCAACTCTAATGAACATGCAATTTTGCAACAAGTGCATAGCTGAAATACAAACTGCCCTGGCCCTGGCTGGGATTCTAACCTGTGCAGAAAAGATCCTCTTTTTTCTATGTTTAAAAGACCAATACCCTAACCACTGAGCTAAAGAGAATTCTCTCCGACACAGTTGTCAGTTACTGATTTTATTTAGGAAGAAGCTATGCGGTATGCAGTAAAGAAGGAGTGATTGCCTGTAACATAACCAATTGCATTTTAAAACCCTGAGAAAGAAGGCTTTTGAAGTCATTGTGGAAAAAGGAGAAAATGCTTGTAACTAGCATTTTCCCTGTTTTTCACTTTGTTTTCTATGCTGGAAAAAGTAAATGTAATCATGTAAATTACATCTTTATTTATCATCTGTAAATGCATTTCATTTTGGCAAGTCCACAATTTTGTTATTGGATAAAGTGTTAAATGGAGTATCAGAACAATCAAGTAATTTTCAGTTTACTTAACTCATTACTGCATGTGATAAATTGCAATAGATGATTTTTAAAACTTCCTTTTTAGATAAAGATTATCAGTGTTTATCACTGTTCTGCCAAGGTACATTCTGGAACATTGCCCCATTTAATTAGAAAACTGTCTCACTGTAATGCACACAGATGGGGTCCATATTTACCAACCATTTTTTGAACATTTATAATTCTCAAGAATTTTCTAAATTTGAAAGTATCTCTGCTTATGGTTGGCTATACAATTTAGTTTAGCTAAACCAAAAGGTTTAGCCTATCAGAAATTGCTTTACTCTTGTAATAAAGAATTAGGAGAACAATGAAATTAAGATTGGTTAGTGAATACCGACCCGAGACTTTGATTTCAAATTCATTTGAGAGTTATTCTTGCAACTTGAGTGCATTTGTCCAATGTAAAGTAGACCATATGTCAGTTTTCTGCTGTTAAATGGGACAATTATGCTCAGGGTGAATAATCATTGGCGGAACACTAATGAAATAAGATTAGAAACTTTAGTGCATGCGAAAACTTTCTGGCTAAAGAAATGGCTCATTGCAATCAATTGTAATGCAACAATGTTTTAAAAAGTGCCTTTAACCCTTTACGACACAATCCCGAGTTTTAACAACCCTGAGAAGTAGGCCTTTTAAAAACATTGTGGGCAAAGGAGAAAATGCTGGCAACCAGCATTTTCTCCTTGTCCCACAGTGTTTTCTAGACTATCTGATATAAATTCCATCATTTATGCCATATAAATTTTGTCATCTGCAAGTTCTTTCAAAATGGACCTATCTAAGATATTGTTGTTTGGGAAAGAGTTAAGTGGTCTTCTGCAAGATGCACAAAGTCTAGAAGAACGTAGGGTTGGGCACCCTAATAGGATTCATGTAACATTGTAATCGATGCGGGGAAGCAGCGTCTATGGGCTGATCGATTACAGATTACTTGAGTCTTAGTCGAATCCAGAAGTATTTTCGGCAATGAAAGGCGATGTTACACCAATCCCATTAGGTTGCCCTATCCTCAAGAGCTATTTTGTCAAATACATTTATATTCCCTTCTATTATTTTGCGCATTAAAATACAATATGTTTAATTTGATTATAATCTCTTGGCTTGAGGTGCACATTCAAGTATTCCAACTTAACTGTTCACCAAATAACAAAAATTTTAAACTTATCCCAACCCAAAGTATTTGCAGTCAACAAATGAAATGTGCCTCAAATTTGTGAAGTTGTCTTTGATAGGGCAGAAGACATTGTTAGAAAAGGAAGAAATGCTGGTTACCAGCATTTTCTCTTTTTCCTACAATGTTTTCAAGAGTCTTCTTTCTCAAGATTGTTAAAGGTCAGGATTGTGTGGTAAAGGGTTAAATCTACATTATTAGTATTCTGAGGAAACATGATTCTATTGATTGTTTGTACTTGTAGCTGCTGGAAGACAGCCTGGCACTGCAACAAGACTAACCACAGCAATGGTATGGTTCATTTTGCAATTTGAACAATTTTTATTCTAAATTCTAAAGGAAGGGTTTTTTATTCTTATTTTGTTCTAATTTAAGCAGTACAGTGTAATCAGGAATATCCTTTTCTTTCAAAGGTAGGAAAAAGTTTGTTTTTTTTCTATCTACAGTGCACCTGTATTTATCTTATATAAACCATGTTGTTCAGGGAATTGATATCTTTGAGAAAGAAAAGGACTTTAAAATTATGAACAGCTATGACATCTTCATTTATATACATATAGTTATCTTTGTCTTCTTATAAAGTTTGTATTTCTGACAAATTTTTTTTTTGCTTTTTTGAAGACATTGTAAGAGATGAGATAGTTCTGTGTACATAAGATGTCAAAATTCAGTGACACTGGAGACAATTTTCATCACAGATAACAAGAAACATTTTAATCTTAATAATATATCATTCTATTTGTAGAATCCTGGAACTGCACGGCCAGGAACAAGAGGTGGCCAAACAGCAGGGGGTGTTGGTATGTATTTCACCTAACTTACGAATTGTAGAGAAACATGGGCAGGTAAGGATAATATAAGTTTGATTTAAAATTAAGTTTGTCATGAAAAAAAACTTTTTTGGAAGCTTCTTGTTTAACTCTTTCACTGCCAAATTAAAGGTGACTGAAATGGGTTTTGCCAGTGACATACTGGTAGATAAAAATCTGACTGCACAGAATATGCTATTTGATCTTGGATCTACACCCTGCTCTATCTGATGCTAAACTATAACCACAAGCATTATTCAGATTAAGTGGAAAACTTCTAGACTTGGGAAAAGGGTCAAAGTCATTTAGTTGGTAGTGAAAGCGCTTATAATTAACCCTTTTCCTCAAATTCCTGGGTTTACTCTAAACTAGAAGGCTTTTAAAAACATTGTAGGAAGAGAAGACAATGTTGGTAGCATTTTTTTCCTGTTTCCACTATGTTTTCTGACTTTTAAAAGAAAATTCTCGACATTTTAGTCACATTTGTCATCTACAAATGCGTTCAATTTGGACAAGTCTAAAAAATTTTTTGTGTGGTAAAGATTTAAAGATAACATTATATTCAGTGTCTGCTGAGCCAAAGACTCATTTAACTGATTTCTGAACATGTACAATTTTTACACCATTGCCATTTACAGCTGTTTTTAAATAGTGTGGTAAGAAGAACAATTGCTTGTTGCAAACAACTGTCACTCTTTCTTGAAAAAACTATACTGGATAGTTTTCTTGCTTTCAAAATATTTCTCCTTTTCTGCTGAAACAAAATAAATTTGGTGTTTTTCAAGTCAGGTTTATATTTTTGCAAGTAAAAATAATAATTTCTCTCCAAAGTGATTTTCATTGTTTTTTAAAAAGAGTTTTTGCTTCCTAAATTTCTTTTTATTTGTGTGAAGCATACCTTATAATGGCAGTGTAAAGATAACGTGCAGAAACAGGTAATCAATTTATGCTTATAAGGTTTGCACTACAATTAAAATATGTGTATCTTTGTTTGCAGCCCTGAATGCCCAGGTGACTGTTGTGGACAGACCAATGACCCAGCAAGGTCTTGGTGGAATGAAAACTGGGGTCAAAGGTAAGCTTAACCCTTTACCACATAATCCTGCGTTTTAATGACCCGGAGGAAAAAAACATTTGGAAAATATTGATGGGAAAGAAGAAAATGCTGGTAACCAGCATTTTCTTCTTTTCCCACAATGTTTTCTACCTTTTCAGCAATGTATTTCATCATTTTAACCATTAGTTGCTAAGCTGTTTTTGAAGAAAAGGTTGAGGTATTTTTGTAGCCCTGGCGGCATCATGGTCATGAGAAAACATTGACAATTTGTAGTATCTCTGTTATTCAGAAGATATTTACTTCAAACCTGGACAAATTATTTACCATCAAAGGGGAGACCTATACAATAAAGGCAGGTAACTATCAAAGTATTTTTGACACTGATATGGCCCTTTTTTGACATAGAAGTTCCACTGAAAATCAAGCACTTGCAGCCGAGCGTTGGCACCTACATGTGGTGCTCTTGTATTTAATTTGTTGTGTACAAATGCTTTCAAATTAGACCAGTCTTGAAATTTGTTGCTTGATAAAGAGTTAAATGCTGTTTTTGTCAGATTATCACAAGACACTTGGATCTAACATTACACTGAACATTCTGTGCAGTGTGATCTTAGTCCTGCACTTGTCAGTCCAAGTAACTGGAGTTATACTTAGCACTCAATGGCAAGATGATTTTTGTCTGTTTATTGAATAAAAGATGTTAGGTTTTGCAGCCTTACAAAGTTCTAATTTACTATTTTTATCCTCAGTCTTACATGATTTAAATGTACATGTATATTGTAATCTCTAGTTTTTTCTGTGTTTTAAATGTTTACATGCAACTGTTTCTTAGAAATTCACATCGCTAATAGCTTTATTTCTCGAGGAGTTCCTGCTGCCGGAAGACTATGTTAATTTGATTTAATGAACTTTGGTGATGTTGATACAGAATTTTAACACTTATGGTTTACTGAAATATTCAATACAGGATTTGTTTTTCCAGTACCATTTACCAGGGCATATCCTAGAGTTGATGTTAAATCTTTGCCAAAGGAGACTTCTGGTGTGACCAGATCAAGCTCAGGACATCTGGGTTTCATAAATTCCACATTTAAATCTCTGGAAATTTGTGGACCCTAACTAGACTATGTCAACTGTCCTTGCCCTCGGACAGGCCTATCATTACTGTTGCCAATAGAAATAGAAAGCTTATCTCAGTCTGAAGTTTTAGTTTGGGAGACAATCTCTTGACATTGATACGTTTATTTATCAAACTAATTTACATATTGTGTTAACCCTTTACCACACAGTCCTGACATTTAACGACCTTGAGAAAGATTGCTTTTGAAAACATTGTGGGAAAAGGAGAAAATGCTGGTAACCAGCATTTTCTCCTTTTCCTGCAATGTTTTCCACCCTTCACAAAACAAATTTCGATTTTTGAGTCACATTTATTTTGTCGTCTGCAAATGCTATCAATTTGGACAAGTCTAAAATTTTGTTGTTTGGTAAAGAATTAAAGGAAATTTTTCAAAGATTGATCATTGAATGTTTTCAGGACAGAGACAAGTGCATGACAGAACATACTATCTAGGTCTAGTTAGGTAAGAAAGAGTTACTAGTAAGGTACATAAAACAAGATGTTAAACTTCAGAGCACTACATAAGTGAATCCACATTGTCAATGACTAGAAAAAGGTAAATTTGTGCAATTTCAAGGTAGTTATTCTGTAAAAGGACTTACATTTTCATATTGGAAACAGAGGTTGATATCATGACACTAGTATAATTTTTATGTGTGTACTTTGCGCCCATTTATATGAGCCATGGTCTGGCAAAAAGCAAGCCATCATATTATTTTGGATCCATAATAGCCATTTTTTTAAACAACCGACATAATCTTGAGGTAGACTGGTCCTTGGACATACAGAGAAATGACAGTAGCGAAAAGTTTCGGCCCAGGTCAGCCTGCGCAGACTGCGCAGGCTGACCTGGGTCGATACTTTTCGCAGATGCATTAAGCCCCCTTTTCACAGAGCATGGCTCATATATATATTTATATAGCAGATTTTATTGTTATTAGGCTGACAGTTTTTACACACAAAATTTATTTACCTCAAGGAAATTTATCTTGAACAAAATGATTTTATTTCCTTCACATGTTTAGCCTTTGCCACTGGTAGGATTTGAAGACATGTGTGATCAAAGGTGTATTTGCTTATCTCGAGCAGTGTTACATTTTGTTAAAATCTTTTCTACAATACATTACATTATACATACAAAATTAATGGAGATTAGCAAGAACTGATACACTTCTGTCATATGTGTCAACATTTGTACTTGACTGTTTCAGTTAACATATCTGAGCAAACACAATTTAATATACACCATATCTGAGCAAAGTTTCTTACACAAACAAGATTTGACAGAAAATGACAGGCTTGTTATTACTTCTTTTTCTAGGAGTAAAATCAATGAACTTAATGTGGAGATAACCAGACTGAACAAGGAAATTGACAATTCTAATGAAGAAAATTCCAGCTTCTTGACATATGAAAAAAGGTGAGCAAAGTTTCAATTGTTATGGAATCAATATGAACATTTCTACCAGTGTTTAGGGTCTTCAGTGGATCAGTGATTTACTAGTTGGACTTGCGATCAAAGGGTCCTGGATCATTGTTCACCAACCACTGCTATTTCATTTTAAGTCTAATTAGACTTAAAAAATAGCACAACTTTGATTGGCTAAACCATATTGGGTAACCCATTTGGTTTAGCCCATCAGAAGTTGTGTTACTTTCAAATTCAGAAAATTCTATAGAAAAAGACTAAAAATTGGGCCACGCTCTGGAAAAAGGGGGCTTAATGCATCACTGCATTGTACCAGCAAGACATCACATGATTAGGAATCCATGAAATCCACATTGTCTAACAACCGACTGAATTATGGGGTAGACTGGTCCTTTGGCATGCAGAAAATTGACTAACAGCAAAAAGTTTCGGCCCAGGTCAGCTGTGCAGACTGCGTAGGCTGACCTAGGTCAATACTTTTTGCAGTTGCATTAAGCCCCCTTTTCACAGAACATGGCTCAATTATTTTTCAGAATGGTTGATGAATACAGACCGTGGTTAGCTCAGCTGTTTTTCAAGAAACAATGAGCTGTTGTCATAGCCCTGTCTATGTGTTTGTGCTATTGTGCGAAAAAATTTGACATTTTATGCTATCTCTGTAGTAACGGAAGATATTTACTCCAGACTTGGGCTAGTTGTTACCTATCAAATGGGAACCCATTCCTGCAGGGTAGGTGACCCTCAAACTATTCTTTACAGTGTTATGCCTCCTTTTCAACTTAAAATTAAAGCACAAATAGATGTCTTTGTGATAAAACAAGATAATGATGTGATAATGAAATGTTTACTTTAATTTGCAGTACAGTCATCATTGATAGCCAACTTTTGCAGCAGAATGAAATGAATAAATTCTTCTTCAGGTTGCTGTACTGCTTTTCTTTAGGATATCTCCTCAAAGATAAATATTGGGAATCTCTAAAACTTCCTATAACCAATTTTTGTATTTTTTAGGGCTGAAACATTAGCAGGTGAAATCAAGGATTTACAGGGGGAGCTTGGGGACTACAATACAGTGAGTATACAAATAACATTGCATTATTATGTGATATATACCATCATCTCATTACCCCCTTGCATAAGATGGATAATTTACACATGATTCAGTAAATTGATACATGTAGAAGCATTGTGGCAAAGAGCTCAATTAATAATGTATTAATGCTTGTGCCAAGTTTAATCAACTCTTTTAATTTAATTAAAATGATATAATATAAACATGCAAGATCATCTACATGTATTCAGATGACTATTTGTCTGGAGAGGCTGAATTTATTTGTCTGCTTCAATGTGCCCTTGAGACAGGTTTGACTGTAATTATTTTCTTCTTTCCAATTATTTCAGCTTGTTGATAAGCTGACAACAGATGAAGATATTCAGGATGTGGAATTGGATTTAAATGATGTAAGTTTTATTATTAGCTGGGCTGTTTTTGATAAAATTATTGATGTATTGTCGTAGCCCTGGCATTGTTGTCTACATCGTCATTGTTGACGTTATGCAAAAACTTTAATATTTTATAATATCTGTTAAGTCTTTATAATATCTATTTCTGAAGGTATTTACTTCAAACTCGGACATGTTGTAAGCTGTCAAAGGGGGAACCCATCCAATGGGCTGGCAACCATAAAAATACTTTTTTTTAATGCTGTTATGCCTCATTTTCGACTTAAAATTTTCACTGAAATTCAAGCAACTGCAGCCGAATGTTGGCACCTGCATGCGGTGCTCTTGTTTTTTCTTGAGATTGTAGATGTCAGATCGTTAAGTGGAAACTAACGTTATTTCCTTTATGCCTGATAAATAAGTTACTACATCTCTTTGGCTAGTTAATCAGATTTCCAATTAACGTTGCGGCTTTGCACATTATTTTCTATTCTTCTGTTTGGAAACAGAAGAAAACAGACTTAAAGATGTATTATTTTCTATATTTGTAGCTAAGAACACAAAATGAGAGAGAGTCACGGAAAATTGAGGAGCTATTTGAAGTTAAAAAACAGTAAGTACTCAAACCTCATGCCATAACTTAAAAAAGTGATTGTAGTTAAAAACGGACTGGGAACACTTTGATAAGGCTGTAATGAGCCCAGGACTGATGTATCGAAAACTCCTACAAAATAATTGAGTCTAGATATTTGTCATGTTTGATATTTAGCATTTTGAAAAGTGAGGCATTCAAGTAATCACCTTGAAATAGGAGATTAATCTAGTTTGATTGAACTAAGCAGACTGAACAAGCACTCTTCTAATTGCAAATTGAGTGGCCCAACTGTACAAAATTGTTAAGTTAACAAAGCATAATCACATCTTAATATATGAGCCAAGCTGGTGGAAAAGGGGGTTTGCACCTCTGTGATACATAATACTAAGAAAGTCATCACAAGCTGACCTGGGTTGATAAGCACCCTTTTAACAAATCATGGCTTAAATGAAAAAAATATTGGTTGTTGAAATGAAGTCAGTTCTTAGATGTCATTATTTATATGTTTCTCTATCCTCTTGCAAGGTATCATACTCATTCCCAAAAACATCTGGGATACCTTTCACTAAAGTGTGTAGATTTACACATTTTTATTGGAGTTGAATATACACACGTATGATCCTTGCTTTACCTATACATATGAACTGGTGTAAAGTTATGCAAATATTTACTCAAATCGTAAAGTTATGAAGTTCAGTGAAAGTTGTTTTCAGACACTTACAAAAACTGCGTATGCAAATTTCGAGCGTATGCAGTTTAGTGAAAGGTACCTCTGAAACTTTAACTGTCCTTGGAAATTAGGAATGGGTCATTATGGTGTGATCTGTGATTTGTAAGTACTGAATTGTAGATAGATTAGGATCATCACTTACTCAACAATAAGAAACAGAACCCTTAACCAAACAGTCCCAACTTTTGATGACCTTATGAGAGAAGACTTTTGAAAACATAGAGGGAAAAGGAGAAAATGCTTGTAACCAGCATTTTCTCCTTTTCCCACAATGTTTTCTGTCCTATCAAAGACAACTTTCACCATTTTTGCAGATGATATTGCTAATTGTTCAGATACTGTTGTTAACTTGCAAAAACAATTGAATATTATACAGGAGTTTTGTTTAGATACGGGAATGGAAGTCAATTTAGACAAAACTGAAATTATTGTATTTAGAAATGGAGGACCGTTACGGTTAAATGAAAAGTGGTATTTCCGAAATAAGCAGGTATCGGTAACTTCTTGTTACAAATATATGGGCCTCCTTTTTACCCCAATGTTATCATGGACTTCAGCCCAAGAAAAATTAGCATCACAGGCCAGAAAAGCAATTTTTTCTATCTATAGATATCAGAAATCGTTCGGTTATTTTAGTTTTACTGACCTATTTAAATTGTTTGATTCAATGGTCAAGCCAATTTTGTGCTATGGGGCCCAGATATGGGGACATACATACTCACCTGTCTTAGAATCAGTTCATTTTGAATTTTGTAAAAAATACCTTGTTTTAAATAGTTCAACAAACAACACATTAGCTTTAGGTGAATGTGGTCGTTATCCGATCTACATTGATTATCATTTATCTTGTGTTAAATATTGGTGTAAACTCTTACAAATGTCAAACCATAGATACCCTCGAAATTGTTATATACTGCTTAAAAATTTAGATGACGCGGGACGCAGAACCTGGGCTTCTAATGTTAAAAATTTGCTATACACGTATGGTTTTGGAATAGTCTGGATAAGTCAAGAAATTGGAGATACTAGTAATTTCCTAAAGGCCTTCAAACAACGACTCGTAGATTGTGCGAATCAAAATTGGCATGAATCCATCAATACATCCAGCAGCTGTTATCATTATAAACATTATAAATCTTTATTAAATGTAGAAAAATACTTACAGCTAGATATTCCAATGAAACATAGAATAGCGCTTTCAAAATTTCGATGCTCGAATCACAAATTTGGAATTGAAACAGGTAGACATACTAATGTTCACCGAGATAAAAGAATTTGTCTTTATTGTTATAATAATTATGAGGTTAAAGTTCTAGAATGTGAGTATCATGTATTTTTTGAATGTGAAAAATTTACAGAAATAAGAGCAAACTTTCTATATAATTGGTATACTTCAAGTTGTAGTGAAGCTAATTTTTACTATTTGCTTCAATCTACAAATACAAACATCATTAGACATCTAGCCCATTATATATATATGCTTATGAAATGATTAACATATAAATGGACAAATTTAGAATTCAATTTATTATTATCATTTTTTCTCTGAGTGATTTTAAATACTAGTAAACATAGTTAGACAAGTCTAAAGACGTAATCTTACGGAAAGTTATGCTACAGATTATGGCTTCAAAGATGGATTTGAATCAGAAGAAATAAAGTAATATTGCTGAAAAAAGGGGAAAATGCTGTTGCCCACATTTTGTCCTTTCCTCTCGGTGTTTTCATTTGTTTTTCTTCAAGGGCACTAAAACTAATTTTTTATGGTAATGTTGTCATTTTCACGTTAGTTTCAATTGTTTTTCTTCAAGGTAATTCATGTTAAGTTTTTGTGGTAATATTGTCGTTTGATGAAGTTTTATCTCAAAAGTCAACTCATGTCAAATCCTATATGACATTTTGACATTCCTATGAGCGGTCATTTTTCAGTGTAAATACTGAGTGTTAGTACAATAAATGATTTTAACCCTTTTGTTGCTAAGTGCAACTACAGAGGCGCAGCCATGTTATTTTGGTGTACTCTTGCGGGCAGTGTGGATCAGGATTTTGCAGTCTGATCTTAGATCTACACTGTCCGTTAGGGACAAATACTTCTCCGATGAGTACCTATACAATAGCAAAATTAGTGCACAAATTATTAGTTTGTAAGATTAACTATATTTTTGATCATGTTAACGGTAAACATGGTAATAGAAGGGACGTAACTTGTCTGTTATCTCAATTATTTATCTTTAAAATGTATTTTTTCTGTATTGTCGGCCGATGGCCTTGATAATTTTAGATATAGATCTAGTCGTTGTCATTAAGAGTTAACTCAGTCTTTCTTACATTGATAGAACATTAATAGGAGGGATTGTCTCGGATAGGGTAGATTATATTGCTGTATATGGACAAAATACTTGGTAACTTGCGTTTTTCTCCTTTTCTCAATGTGCTTTTCATGAGTCTTCTTCTTCAGTCCTTACAACTATATTTTGTTGAAATATGTTAAAAGGTTTAATTTTCTTTTCTAAATGTCAAAACGTAACTCATCTAAGTGTATGATTGCTTCCACATGTAGTTTTTGTATTATGGGCCGGTGGCCTTATTACTTACAATAAAACATTGTCATTGTCATTGTCATTGTCATTTGAGCCATCTTTAAATTATCATCTGCAAGTGTCTTGAATTTGGACAAGTCTGAAATTTTGATATGTGGTAAAGGGTTAACCCTTTACCAAACAATCCAGAGATTTAATGACCCCGAGAAAGAAAGGTTTTGAAAACATTGTGGGAAAAGGAGAAAATGCTGGTAACCAGCATTTTCTCCTTTTCCCACAATGTTTTCTACCCTTGCAAAAAACAGATTACTATTTTCTATCACATCTGTTTTGATGTCTGCAGTCCAAAATTTCGTTGTGTGGTAAAGGGTTCAGACACTTTTTGCAGGTTATGTACATGTATGTTTGATTTTAAAATCTGTCAGTTCCAGTTTTGTCTCTCATGTACCTTCAGGAAGGAAGAAGCTATTGGTCAAGTTGAACAAGAGTTGGACCAGGAGAAAAGGATGGCAGACAACCTTGTTAATGACATGGTAAGTGTCATATGGTCTGATATGGGACTGTTGAAATTATCCCCTTATGTTCAGATATGGTTTTCATGATAAAATCAAGTTTTTTCTCACTTTTCCATATGTTGCTTGTAAGACTATTTAAGTACACATGATTTAGACCAGCTCTTGAAAAAAGACGTATTTATTCAGAAATGGGTTAAACCAGTTCATGAAGAAAGATTTTAATTTATTTTTTGTTAAAAACTTATTTATGTTTTCAAATAGATTCATGGACTGGTAGAAAGCCCATATGCAAAGGTCTCAAATAACGGGTAGGAAACAATAGATTTCGAAATAATATTTCTACACCAAAACCTATGTTGAAGATACTCATTACTTCTAAAAGAGATAATTCTAATCCATATCCACAACAGAGTCAAGAAATAACAACATACCTGTATACTCTTTTCGACTCTAATAAATTTTCTCCATACCTGTTTTTTCACTTTTACCCTTTACCACACAACAAAATTTTAGACTTGCCCAGTTCCAAAGCATTTGCAGACAATAAATGAAACCTGGCTTCAATCATGGAAATTGTCTTTGGTAGAGTAGAAACATTGTGGGAAAAGGAGAAAATGCTGGTTACCCAGCATTTTCTCCTTATCCAGTGTTTTCAAAAGTCTTCTTTCTAAAGGTCGTTAAAAGTCGGGATTGTGTGGTGCAGAGTTAAAGATACACCTATACTCATATTCAGCCAGTTTTCAGACATTTTTTCAACCCATTCCATTTTTATTTTATGAAACTACAATCATTGTTGTATCCCAGTGCCAAATGCTGTCCCTGATGGCTGCAAGGTTGCACAGATTACAATGGATAGAGAAAAAGCATTTCATTGTTTGGAGGCATTCCAAAATATCGCTGTTGTCATTTCCAGCTTTAAATTAGGACAAATCCCTTGAGTTTCTCTATCCCTTACACCATATATATTGGTAATTTATCTGTGTTAACTCATTCAACTTTAACAGCATTTCTTCTCTCAGGCTAAAAAGATGTATCTATAAATAGTTTCTTTGTTCATTTATAGAATCCTGAGATGAGACAGAAGTATTTTCGTTTGAAAGACATGAATGAGCACATGTTAAAACAGCTGGAGAGCGGGCAGCAGGAACTGGATGTACTCAACTCCAAAATTGAAGGATTGCAAGAGGTATGTTGAAATGTGGCCAGGTTCATATAGAGGATATTTAGTTTGAAATTTATTTCAGCTGTTGAGCTTCATCCATAATATTTTCATGAGTGGAACAGCCATGAGTGAAAATATTCCGATAATGTTCAAGAGGAGAAATAAATTTTGACTTTTAATTGAGAAAAAAAAAAGAAAAAAAAACAGTATTCTATTTATTTCATGCTTCTAACCCCTTTTTTTCTTGGGACTATCATTGAAATACTGTACAGTTTTTTCAGGTAATTCCATGTGGCATACCCCCCACCTAAGAATGCATTATAATATTACATAACGAGCGAGAAATGTAGGGTAAATGTGCTTAAATCAAATTTCTGTCTGGTTGAATAGCACACGCTGTTTACCTAGGTAACTAGTGTGCTGGAACTACCATTTTCAACCTTCAATTGAAGAGTTACGGAAACATTTACAGTAAATTCACTGCTTGTAACGATGAATTATCAAACCTTATAACCCACCATTATTTCCTGATAAACTACCGAAAAGCAAGAAATAGATGATACTCTTCACAGCTTTTGCTGATAAAGGTTTTTGTGTAATCTTCAACCTTTTTGATGATCTGTCTATATGACTTCCAGAAGCATTCAAAGATTGTAAGTCTGCAACTGAAACAGTTTTGCTATCAGCCAGTATTTTGTAAAATCTATCAGGTGAAATAAAGGAAATACCTAAGACAGTCTAATAAAAGATGTGCAGCCATTCTTTAACTCACTAACAGATGACAAAATTACAGATCAATTAATTGAATGGGTTTTACGCAGCTCTCAACATTATTTCAGTACTGTCATGGCGACAGCTCACATATTGATGTACTTTCTGGGTTTCACCAGTACTAGGCTCAGGCTCTTAGGTGTCAGGTCACAAGTCCTACACTTTACCACTGAGCCATGCAGGACCCCTACAAAATTATAGAATTGCCAATTATGAAAGCATTTGCAGATAACGAATTAAGTGTGGCTCATGCTCTGATAAAAAGGGGTTTAATGCATGTCCATAACACATTATACCAAGCAAAATATCACACAATAAAGGATTTGTAAAATCCACTTAGTCTGACAGGTGACTGGACATAGAGGTAGAATTGTCCTTGAACATGCATGAAATTTACAAATAGCAAAAAGTTTCAACCCATCACATTGACATGAGTTGATACTTTTTGCAAATGCATTGAGCCCCTTTTTCACAGATCATGGTTCATTTGGATTTGTCCTTAAAATTGCTGGAAAACAAATTAGGAAAAGAAGAATTAGAAATATCTTGATCCTTTGTTAAAGTATTGAAGTGTCACATGAATTTCAACAGTTTGTATATACTTACAATTATAGGTCTTATTGATTAATGCAATAAATGGGATTTTCTTGTATATATTTTTATAGGAACTGTCTCTGTCTCAAGTGAAACAAGAAGCTGTCAGACTGTATGAACAATTAAATGACTTAGAGATGAAGAGAGATAGTTTGATAGAAGAGGCTAAATCTACAACTAGTCCTGCTGAGGAGAGAGAGAAACTGCTGAAACAAGTCAAAGAGGATAACCAGGAGATTGCCAGTATGGAAAGACAGTAAGTGTTGGTTTTAGCTTGGTTGTTTTGAAGAAAAGGTCAAGGTATTGTCATAGCCCTGGCATCGTCTGCATGGTCATTTGCCATGTTGTCATGTTAAAACTTTGACATCTAATAATATCTGTGTCATTATGAAGATATTTACTTCAAACTTGGATTAGTTATTGACTATCAAAATGGAAAACCCATTCAGTGGGGACAGGTAACCATTATAATATTTTTGACTCGGTTATTCCCTTTTTTGGCACAGAATTTTCACTAAAAGCAACTGCAGCTGAGCCTTGGCACCTGCATGCTTTGCTCTTGTTTTGTTTTTTTGGTAAATTTTCATATTCTAGCCAAATTTTGTATACAGATCTCTGTTGATCTGTGTGCAACTTAGTTATGATGTAAGTTAGTTATGATGTAAGATGGCAAGATGAAATAAGAAATAATTGGAACGTAAGAATTTTTTGAAATTGATGATAGAAATTTACAAAACTTAATTAAATACTTTTTACCCTGAAAACTTCTTGGGATCAACTATATCTTATATCATGGCAAACGTAAGAAGCATTTGCAGATGGTGTAGAATGTGTTGTCTCATCTTGGACCTACACCGTCTGCTACTTGATTTATAACTACAGCCTAAAGAACAGGTCATTGTCTTTAATTTTTTTTTATAGACCTCAAAGAATCAAATTCATAAACTAAGTGGTAAAAATTATTTTATGTTAAAGAAGGAAAGCCTGTGTTTTTGATCAATAGTGTATAAATGATTGAGAACTGTTATAACAACCTTGGTCACTTTTTCAATATCTGACCTTTGCCTTTAACAGGACCAATGAGTTTAGGGAGAAAATTGAATCCCTACAAGAAGAGATTCACCAGCTAGATATGGATATTGAAGAAAATCAAGGTATGGAACAAGTCTTCTTCAATTTCTAACACTTTACTCTTTTTTCAAATAACAAAATTCTGGACTAGTCTCTATTTAGGATATTTTCCAACAACACATAAACTCTTCACCAACAGTCCAGAGTTTTAAGAACCCTGAAAAAGAAGGCTTTTGAAAAAACTTGTGGGGAAAGAAGAAATGCTAGTGTGCAGCATTTTCTTTTTTTGCCACGATGTTTTCTACCCCTTCAAAGAAGAATTTCAGTTTTTGAGTCATGTTTAATGATTTGTCTTCAAATGTATTAATTTGTACAATTCTAAAATTATGTGGTGAATAGTTAAATGGTGCTAAAACGATTGGGTTTACCTTTGAAATTAGAAAATACTATGGCAAACTGAGAGAACACTATTTCTCACTTTCTGGATCTGAACTCACAAACCTTCATTTACTAGCCTGGAGTGCATTATTTGGCAACAAAGGCTGCCTGTGCTTGGCATTTACATGATACTAACACACTAACTAATTGCTCATTAAATCTTTAGCAAACAATGAATTTAGATTGGTCTAAATTGATAGATTTTGCAGACGACAAACTTGAATGGCCTCACTTAGCAAAATTTGTTTGTGAAAGGGTAGAAAACCTTGTGTGAAAAGGAGAAAATACTGGTTACCAGCATTTTCTCCTTTTCACACAATGATTTCAAATGCCTTCTTCCTTTGGGTCATCAGAACTTGGGAGTATTTGGTAAATGGTTAATAGTTCTTATGGAGTCTACAATCAACATCATTCATGTTAACAGTATGATCACAAAAAAAAAGTATCATGGTAGTCAGTGCACCTACCTTTGCCAACAACTGGATCTGTGGCTATCCTGAAATGTGGTTATTTTGTGCTGCAGAGCAACACAATACATCTATAAATATTTGCCCTTTTGTTTTTACTTCACAGGTGAAAGGAACCAGAAATATAAGGAACTGAAAAAACGGGAAGAAACAATGGATGGTATGTATTCTTATACTAATATGATTCTCACACCTCTTCTGCAGACAGTTTCTGAGAACAGTATGGAAAAAGGTGGAATTTCTTAACTCTGTTCAAATATTTGATTCACTATCACAAAGATTGATACTGATAAAAAAAAAAAAAGTTACTTCCTTTTAAATGTATCCATTATGTGTTAATCCTTTACCGCACGACAAATTTTAGACCTGTCCAAATTGAAAGCATTTGCAGATGATAGTTTCAATGTGGCTCATATGACATGATTTTTCTTTGATAGGGTAGAAAACATTTTGGGAAAAGATTCTCCTTTTCCCACAATGTTTTCAAAAGCCTTCTCTATCAGGGGTGTTAAAAGTCGTCATTGTGTGGTAAAGGGTTAACTCACTGTAGTTTTTGACATGTTTGAAAAGAGTTTGTACTTAAATGGTTAACCCGCAAATAACTTTTTACAAAACATTCCTGTGTCTTAATGACCTCGAGGAGAAAGGGTTTTGAAAATGTACAAAAAGGAAAATTAAAGTGTTATTAGAAAAAAACATACTTGTGACCTGCACTATCCCCCGTTACAGAATGATATCATCATATAGCCCACATTTCATTTGTCTTTTGCCATTGCCTTCATTATTGATGCATGTTAAATTGTGTCTTCTGGTAAAAGGTTATGTATTAGTTGTTGTTTGTATTGTTCAGTTACAACAGATTATCTGTCAAAGACTTCTTAGTCTTGTAGCAAACCGAAATTTAGAACATCGTAAAAAGCTATTTATCATTCTTTAAACAAAGTATTTATCCTTTGGTTGTCTTTTGCAGATTTCTTGAACACCTTTGAAGAGAGCAAAAGCCAAGAACAGGTGAGAAAAAAGTGAAGTTTTAGCCTATAGACTATCAGTTAAGTAAAATGTGTATTTCCACATTTGGAAATAAAAAGAAAAGGAGAGAAATGTTGCAATGTTATTGCTTTTCTTTTTCCAAACTATTATAACATTGTACATAAAGTAGAATGGTTATTGACTGCCCAATCTTGATCTACACTGGTAGCAAAAAGATTTGAAGTTGTGCAAGAGTGTTAAATAAACCTAGCCGTTTATGCTCCATTCTAAAGGCATTCTGTTTAATAGTTACAGGTCATTTTGAAATATTTTCATAATTTTCATGATGACCTGTAGCAGTATTCTTACCTCAAAAATTTTGGGTATCTTCAATCTGCTTTGGATTTGGAAAAAGATAGAGGAATAGATCTTCAAAGTTTAGAGTATTGTACTAGATTTAATAGATACTAAACTATGAGTGTTAAATTCACATCATGTGAATTAGAATTACTTTTGTCTAGCAATATTTTTTTTTTTTTCGTATTTTGCACCTCCTTTGCATCAATAAAATTTTGTTTAATTTCAACATATTTTTTTATATTGATTATAAAACAAGTTCTTACAACTTATTTTAATCATTGTCAGTGATTGATTGCTGGTAATTTTAACGAATACTTGTGTCATGACTTGAGTAGATCTAAATGATGACCTGGCTTGTCATGCGTCCTGACTTCAGAATCTTTAATGCTGGAGGCCAACCCTCTACCTCTACACCACTGTCTATCATTTTTCTTGCCCATTACTGTTTGAAAACAGCTTGTACCAGTACAGTAGACAACCCAGGATTATGCAGTTTTTTTTTTTCTCATATTCTTTTCCATATCATAAAAAAAAAAAATATTTTCTTCCTTTCCTGATAAAGTTACAATACAGGACTGGGTCAAGTGAAATGTACTACAAAAATAGATGTGTTTTGTCTTAGTTTGCAGTAATGTTGGTTAGTAGTATATAATACCTCATATATGAGCCACGCTCTGGCAAAAGAGGATTTAATGCACCTCCATTATGCTTTGTACCAAGCAAGACGTCACATGATTAGGGATCCGTAAAATCCACATCCTCTAATGACTGACTGAATCATGGGGTAGAATGGTCCTTTGCTATAAGCAAAAACTGTTGGCCAAGGTCAGCTTGTATGGACTGCACAGGCTGACCTGGGTTGATACTTTTTGCAGATGCATTAAGACCCCTTTACACAGAGCATGGTTCATATATTTGTTATTGCATTGTATTTTGGTTTGTTGATTGCAGCAAAGAATTGCTGAACTTGAGCAGAATGTTGTCAGTGTACTGGAGCACATTGGCAGGGTATGTGCTTTTTATCTGTCATATTTGAATATACAGAGATACTTTTTACTTTAACTTTTTCAGAGCCAAATATATGAACTTGTACTGTTTTGACCACTGAAAATACAATTATCTGAATCTCGGAAATATTTTTTATTGTATAGGCTTGAATAAACAAGCCCACAGAATAGATCTTAGATCAGACTGCATGTTCTCTGTAGTCTGATCTTGATCTTTGAAATTCCACAAAAGCCTGTTTTCGCCTATGGCACTGAAATGATAAAGCATAGCTGTGATTTTTTTTTTTTAGAAATGCTATGAATGACGGTAAACCCTATGCTTTTTTTTTAATGAGCTATACATATTTTCATAATCTCACCAAACTTATCAAAGGATTTATCACTGAATTGAGCAAGGGATTGCTGGCAAACGATTGATAAAGAAGAAAGAGAAAAGTAATAAAAAGTAGTTTTTAATAGTATTTCCTTAATAGCCTCTTAAGGTGCTTTTAGATTTCGTGTCAGAGTTTTGCAGACTTGTGGGAACGTCACACGGTCAATAACACTCGTCGATGATGAGGATTCATTTTCAAAGCAGTATGGTTATCTCATATTCTATGTAATAAAAATAGACAGAGTTACCAAATGCTAAATGAATGTTCTGTTATCAAAATGCCCATGATTGCATCTTTTGACTGAATTTAACGGCACAATTCATATAAGATTGCAGAGAAAAATGTATTTAGGTGTATTTATCCTTGATTCACAAGAAATTTTGATTTATGGCATAAAAACTTAATAACCCCATTTAAATAATATGATATTAGATCGGCATCACTCAAGGGTCAGTGCCCTATATTTTTGCTTCATCCTTTCCAGTTTTTAGTGCAAGTGCAAGTTATCCTTCATTTGGTTTCAGCTGTACCATGTGTACTTAGAAATGTTTATACACAATTAAGTATTAACATCGTTAACCCATTATCACACAATCCAACATTTAAAAGACCCTGGAAAATTTGACTTTTGAAAACATTGTGGGAAAAGGAGAAAATGCTGGTAACCAGCATTTTCTCCCATTCCCACAACGTTTTCTAATTTTTCCAAATAAATCCAATTATTTGAGCAACATTTGATTTGTTGTTTGCTAATGCTTTCAACTTTGACAGTCTAACATACTGTTGTGTGATAAAGAGTTAACTTGAAAAATTTGTACTTGTAAAAAAATAAAAAAAGGATGCATTCCATCATTGAAGTAGATGATATAGTTTCAAGATGAGATTTTTCCCTTAATCATACAACAATTTTTTGTACTTCTACATATTAAAAAAGAGTTTACAGATGACATATTGAAGGTAGCTTAAATGTTAAATGGCTGAAAGACTAGAAAACAGTGTAGGAAAGGGACAATGATTTTTAAAAACTTTTTCCCTGGGTTGTGTAAGCACAGAATGGTGCTGGAAAGAATTGATATCTGATGTGTATCAATAAATGTTGACATCATTTGTAGAACATGGGACGTTTTCAAGCACTCCCCTCTCAAGGTGAACTGAAGGAGATGAAGGAAGATCTAGCTTTCAAAGAAGGAGAAATGAAGAAATCAGAGTATACAGCTGTGAACCTTGCTGCAGGTAATGCAGCTCTGTGTTGACTCTTTTACCTCCTTAACCCTTTATCTCTAAAACCAGACTTTTAACAACCCTGAGGTGGACCCCATTTGAAAACATTGTGGGGAAAGGAGAAAATGCTGGTAACCAGCATTTTCTCCTTTCCAACAATGTTTTATGTCTTTTTTAAAATAGATCTTATCATTTGACACATGTTTAGTTTCTCTTCTTCATATGCTTTCAATTTGGATGAGTCTAAATTTTTGCCAAGTGGTAAAGGGTTAACTCTTAGCAGTGGACATAATTTTTGACTTGTCCATATTGAAGACATTTGCAAAAGAACAATTTCAGTGAGGCACCAAGGAATTAGTTTGTCTTTGATAAGGCTGAAAACATTGTGGAAAAGGAGAAAATGAAGATTACAATTAAATATTTCACTTCCTTTTGGATGAGATTTTGCTCATAGTTTAGGTATTGGCATGCCTTAAACTCTCCTGTAAAATTGAAATGAAGCAGAGATTTGTAACTTTTTAATGGCAGAGAATGATAAGCTTAGAGAGGATCTTCAGAAAGTAGAGCACTTAGAGGAGAAGATAAACACTGAGCTGAATGTATTAAGAGAAAAAATTGGCACCATGGAAACTGAACTAGTGGACTATAGAGATATAGACTCACTTAGGAAGAAATCAGAAGATAAAAAACAGGTTAGTAAATGAATTATTATTGATAAATCTTTTTACTGTGTCTAACTTTTTAGTCACATAGGGGGACCGTTCATTTAAACCATAGAGCACTAAACACTGCTAAAGTTGTTCTTGCAGGTAATGTTGATTGAAGTAAGACATGTTGCAGACAGTATAGGTCAAGATCAGACTGCAAATTTTTACATTCTGATCTTGGATCTACACTGTCAGACACTTTGTGACATATTCTAGCAAAAGCAATTATGAAATGGCAATAATTCTGCTGCTTATCTAAATTGAAAAAGTCCATTTTTATACACCCGTCGAAGACGGGACATATTATGGGATCACCCATGGCGTACGGGCGTTCGGGCGTGCGGGGGGGCGTCCAGTTCTTTGTCCGGAGCATAACTTTGTCATCTCCAGTCCGATTGACTTGAAATTTGGCATTTGTGTTTTTTGCAATAATACGGAGTGCAGTGCGAAAGAACCATAACTCTAGCTCAAGCTGTCTTTGAGTTATTTCCCTTTGATCGTCATTTTTACAGCATTTTCTGTTTGTCCGGAATATAACTTTGTCATCTCTAGTCTGAACATCTTCAAATTTGGTATGCATGATTGTTGAAAAATTACGGAGTGCAGTGCACAAGAACCATAACTCTTCCTAGCACAAATTTTGAGTTATTCCCCCTTTGATCTTCATTTTTATAGCATTTCTTGCTTGTCCAGAGCATAACTCTGTCATCTTAAGTAGAAATAACTTGAAATATGGTATGCTTTTTTGTTGCAATATTTTGAAGTGCAGTGCACAAGAATTGTAATGCTACCTCGTGCTGTCTTTGAGTTATTTCCCTTTGATCATCGTGCTTGTCCGGAATATAACTTTGTCATCTCAAGTCAGAACGACTTCAAACTTGGTATGCATGTTTGTTGCAATATTATGGAGTACAGTGGGCAAGAACAATAACTCTACCTAGCGCAAATTTTTTAGTAATTCCACTTTGATCTTCATTTTTACAGTATTTCTTGCTTGTCCGGAACGGAACTTTGTCACCTCAAGTCAAATTGACTTTAGACTTAGGAAACATGTTTATTGCAGTTACAAAAAGTGCAATGCACTGGAGCCATAACCTTAGCTAATGCCCTTTTGGAATTATTCCCTATTCATTATTTTTTTTTTAAAGCTTTTCATGCTTCTCTACAATATAACTTTGTCTTAGAAAAACAGATAGCATATTGAGTTATATATATTTCTGGAGTAAGAATATATATGAGCCATTCAGTAGAAAAAGGGGGTTTAATCCATCTCCGTAATGCATCATACCAAGTAAGTTATCACATAATTACCTATCCATGCAATTCATTTTGTCTAACAACCAACAGATTCATGAGGTAGACTGGTCTTTTGACATACAGAAAATTGACCAGTAGCAAAAAGGTTTGACTCGGGTCAGCCTGCACATACTGCACAGGGTGATCTGGGTCGATACTTTTTGCAGACGTATTAAACCCCCTTTTCTCAGACTATGTCTTATACCGAGTATGTTTTCTATTTTTAGAAATTGATAGATGATAGGGTGATTTTACAGAGGAGAAAAGATACATTTAAGAAGCAGTTAAAGATGTTAAGTTCAAAATATGAAGGACTGAAGACTTCGTTGAATGAAAATGAAACTTACACACAGGTAAGGCTAATGTCGAGATCCATTTGTCTAATCAAATCGATGTGACTATTTTACAGAAATTAAGGCTTTTTCTTAGACAGTGCCTTGGGTTAAATGTTTGAATTTATTCAAGGATAACCACAGACATTACCTCAATTTTCTTGTAACATTATGTTTTAGATACCAAAACAATGTTTTAACACTGTTTAATGAAAAGACAGCTCTCAGTTTGAGTCACACTTGTTAGTTTAACCTGTCACTGTGCAAGCCCAACATTTTATGCCACTGCATTGAGGAAATTTTTGAAAGCATTGAGATAATAGCAGGAATTGCTCGTTAGAAAGAAGATGTTTTTTCGCTCTTTTATATCACTCATTTATTTCTTTATTGGTCTCTGATATTTCACTACAGTAATGGTATAAATTCAAACATAATTGTTACTATTCAATGATAATGTTTTATACTATTAATTGTTTGAATTTATCATTGCAGCTTGGAAACTTGGAACGAAAATGGCAACACCACGAGCAGAACAACTTCGTTATGAGAGATTGTATCCTTTTTGGCTTATATATAAAAATCTCCATCTTTGAATGTTCTTCCATTTTGACAAGCATATCAAACTGCTATCTTACATGTGTTACAAGTATTTTTTATCATTTGTGTCAAGCAGCCTTTAAAGAATATACAGATTTAGATCCTACAGACCGTACCTGAAGGATTTTGCAGACAGGTTACTTTGTATTTCAATTATTTGCTCCAATACTTAGTTAAGTTGGTTAAAATAATGGACATATAATTTCTTTTTAAACCTTCCTTAACTCAAGTTTCAGTCATCAATGCAAAAACCATGGAGTGTAACTACAGACCCATCAGTCGACGTGTTTTCACTAATATCAGTGATTATAATTCTCAGCTACAGAACAACATGTCTACCAATCCTAGCATGTAACAGAGGCACACAAAGAAGTGGAGTATGTTGGGGATTCAAAACGAAATATTTCTTTAGTTTTTCTCTGAAACCTATTTTGTAGGTTTTCATTAGAGTTGTCTCATTGAGACCCTTTTCACTTTTTACCAAACGACAAAATTTTACACTGGTCCAAATCGAAGGCATTTGCAGACGACAAATCAGAGGTTTCCCAAATGACCAGATTTGTTTTTAATAGAGTAGAAAACATTGTGGGAAAAGGAGAAAATGCTGGTTACCAGCATTTTCTCCTTTTCCCACAATGTTTTCAAAAGCTTTCCTATTCAAGGTCGTTAAAAGTCCGGATTGTGTGATAAAGGGTTAATTAGTACCCATACTATAGGTTTTAGTAAAAGTTTGACTCAAAGCATTGCATAGTGAAATTTCAGTCATTCAAAATATAGAGGGACCAAGACTACACCTTTACCAACCTAACCTTACGACCCTGAAGAACAAGGCTAGTTTAGTCTTTGTGGGAAAAGGGCAGTGTGTTTGTAACCAGCATTTTCTCCTTTATCCACAATTTTTTCAACCATTTCAAAGTCAAATTCTACCATTTTAGCCACACTTTAATTTGTCATCTGCAAATGCATTCATTTTGTGCAAGTCACAAATTTTGTAATCTGTAAAAGAGAGTAGAAATATTCTGATGACAGTAAAAAGCTTGAAGTCTTTTAGTACTTCCCAACAGCTAAGTACATGTATTCATCAAATCAGTGAGACTAGAAACAAATCCGAGTGATAATTTTGTATCTCCTTCATTTGGGTCACTTATTGTAATGAGTAGTAATGTTTAACACTTTTGGCGACATAGGCCAAAACAGGCTTTTAAGGGCAGCATAGACCAAGATCAGACTGCAAAGAAAGTGCAGTCTGATTGCGGATCCATACCGTCTGCTTGTTCTGTCAAGGTTGTAAGATAGAAATCATACTGATTTTTAGTGGATTGTATTTTCAGCCATTGAAAGATAGGCAAAATAGGGCTTTTGCGTACAGCATAGATTCAGATCAGACTGCACATTCTGTGCAGTCTGATCGAGGATCTATGCTGTCCGCTTGTTTAGTCAAGCCTTTTCCGTTAAAGTCTGTGTTATTTCCAGTGGATTGCATTGTCACCTGTCAATGGATGTCAACTTCGACTATTATGCGGCAAAAAAGTTAAGTGTTCTACTGCAAGATGCAGAATGTTAACTGTCGGAGTTAACAATCTAACATTGAAAACAAATACATAAAAAATTCCAGCCAATAGTAAAAAAATCCTAATATTACGATTACAAAAGGATATTTTTCCCCCTCAAAAAATCTTAGTGTATCAGACACTGTAGATTCAAGATCAGACTGCTTGTTCTGTGCAGTCTGATCTTGATCTACGGTGTCCCCAAAAAGGTATTCAGTCACACTTAGCTGCCTAAGTGTTAAAATACAAGAAGTTTACAGTTTCCTTATGCTATACATGTATTTGCATTGTACATAAGCCGTCCAATTTGAATGATTTGTGATATTTATGGAATATAAGTTTTCCTTCTCGATATTTGCATACTTTTGTTTATTTTGTTAATTGCCCATATATAGCACGGTTTAACCCTTTACCACACAATCCCGAGTTTCAATGGCACTGAGAAAGAAAGCTTTTGAAAACATTGTGGGAAAAGAAGAAAATGCTGGTAACCAGCATTTTCTTCTTTGTCCACAATGTTTCCTACTCTTTCAGAGACGAATACTTTCCTTTGTGTTACCTTTCAATTGGTATCTGCAAATTCTTTGAATTTGGACATATCTAAAACTTTGTCACAGGTTTGGTAAAGACTTAAATAAAATTAACTTTAATGAAATTGACATTGACATGCTAATGGCGTTTCTGCTTGAAAATATCACAATTAGCTGACCAGTATTGACTGTTCGGTCTGTGCAGTAGCGGTCAATTTCTGCATATCCAAGGACCTGTCTACCTCATGATTCAGTCGGTTGTCTGACAAAGTGGATTGTATGGATCCATAACTATGCGATGACTTGCTTGGTATAGGGCTTCACGATGGTAAATTAAATCCCCTTTTGTCAGAGGATGGCTCATTAATATTGTCGTTTGGTAGAGTTAACGGGTCAACTGTTGTTGTTGCATTTAAATACTTGGTTAATTGCATTTTAACTCTACAGTTCCGATCGATTTTTTTTTATGTGAGCTCAGATCAGGTTAAATAATAGATCGCTGCTTGTATTACAATATGACGGAAATTCGATAAAAATTGTCGTCATAATGAAATGACCCGGACTTAACCTCAAAACTTGCACATCCGCGATCTTCAATTTTTTTATCACACATAATTTCTTTCGTCTGAATACATTATGTTTATCAAGGAAACGTAATTAGTATGAACTCGCTTAAATACATTGTATTGTTTTTCACTTCAAATTTAGCCAGCTTGTTCGCCCACACAGTGTGTCTTAGCCAACCAGTATGCTAGTCATTGAATTGAGATGTAGAATTTAATTTGAATTGTTGCTACATATGGTACAAGAACTTCTAGCGATGTTATAGGACTTATGGCCATTCGAATAATTTTCTGATCAAGTGACTAGGCAACCACTTCAAGGATGTTAGGCGGTTTTGGGTTGTTCTTGTTTTGTTATGTATGGTGTCACACCACTGGTTTTTAGGGGAATTTACTATCTTTAAAGCTTCACCGATCCCTTAATAGCAAAACTTTGGCTTCTCCGTCTATTGCTCCCAAAAGAACTTCCATAGTCCTTAAAGAAAAAAAAAAAAAAAACATGTCAGCCAATTGCGTTTTTCCCAAAGCCCAAATAAAACGGGTAACCTAGGATTGGTCCGCTGAAAAACACCAGTTCACGGCCATGACCCCAAGTTTTTGTTCCACAAAATAGTTCTGTTAATATAAAATAAAAAGCCATCTAAGCGGTCCCCCACTGCCCAATTGGAAGCAAATCTAAATTATATACCATCAAGCCCTCTCAGCTCCATGAAACAGTGCAACAAAAGTACTACTGCAAAATTTCACATAGGACTACGTTTGACTACTAGACCCGGAAGCAATCTCGCAGTGATGCGACACCGTATAGAACATCCTGGCATGCACATATATGTACGTATATAGTATTCTGTAGTCTAAGGCCAATCAACATGTTTCTACGAAATTCGATAGGATCTTTTGTGCATACGAAAGTAACAGCTTCGTGTGAATGGTTTTTCGGACATATTTATTGCGTCCGAATTTGTTTTTGATTAAAATCGATCGCATGGCCTTGTCAAAAAGTAAAATTACGAATAATTGGAAGGTAATTTCTCTTCATTCAGTGGATAGGTCTATTGTTGTCACTTACAAGAAACACCTAACATACAGACCTAGGTCTGTACATGTATTCACTAACTATTCTTAATTTTATTCTAAATCTAATTCTAGTTTTACGAAAGTAACACAACTTCTGATTGGCTAACCCGTTTGGTTTAGCCAATCAGAAGTTGTGTTACTTTCAAGTTAATGAAATTCTTGAGAATGAACCTAAGAATGTTATTAAGAATGGATAGTGTATACGGACCCTAGAGACCTTACGTGATGGGACGATATATGTATGGGAAATTTAACAGAAGAATCCCAAGTTCGATCCATACCAGAGGCACCGTCACGGTGGGCTTGCCCATAACTTTGGACCAAAGTTACCAGTGAGCGATATTTAGACTCGTTCAAAGAGAGAGCATATATAGATAACTCATTGCAGCTCAAATTTCGAATGTTGGGATTTTCTCGTTGGAAAGCGAAGAAAAATTATGAGAGAAGAAGAAAACACAGGTCTTCCGACTATGTTTTCAAAAAGTCGCTTTCCTCAAGATCGTTTAACCCTTTACCAAACAATCCCTGGTTTTTACGACCCTGAGATAGAGGCCTTTTGAAAACATTGTGGGAAACGGAGAAAATGCTGGTAACCAGCATTTTCTCCTTTTCTCACAATGTTTTCTACCCTGCTTGAAATAAATTTCAATTTTTGAGTTGCGTTTATTTTGTCGTCTGCAAGTGCTTTCAATTTTGGACCTGTCTGAAATTTTGTCGTTTGGTAAAGAGTTAAACACTTGATCGTTTGGCCAAGAGTTACTTATTAAGCCAGTCATATATAAGCCCTTTAAACAGTAGATAAAAAAGAAAGCGTGATCGAGAAGTGTAGATCCAAGATCAGACTGCACGTTTTGTGTAGTCTAATACTGGTCTACACCGTCCGACAAAACCTATCTAAGTAGACCTTTATATCCAGTAAATAAAGCATTGTCATTTCGGATTTGCATACTGCTTTAAAAGCTTCTAACAAATGAGGATAATGCTGAGAATGGCGACAGAACGAAACTTTCAGGAGCACATTGATAGGTGTGCTGGCACCTGGCGATGTAAATGATATTTTGTTGAAACACTGTTAAGCATCGAACGATCACCAGTTTCTGATATTAAAAATAATTTACACATATTCTTCCAAGCTGGTCAATGTTTCGACGCTGGTAAAGTGGGAAAGCAGCCATTGGCTTGGGAAGAACACTGCTAAGTCTTGGTGATAGAAATTGCTGAAAAGCATGGACAGGTGCACTGGCCGACGCGATATAGCTGAAATAATCTTGAAAACAGCGTTTAACACCATGCAATCAACAAAACTCATTCTTGCAATTAGATCAAGATAAGATACATATGAGAGGTGCACATCTTCGCAATATATTCTATCAAGGAAATCGTTGCTATTTATGGATTTATTTTGTCTAAAAACTGCGCACATCAGGAGGTAGAATAGCCCTTTAAAATGTGGTTGATATATTGATTGATTGATTGACTGACTGACTGACTGAATGATTGATCGATGTTTTACGCTGCTTTCGACGCTAGTAGTAAAGGACGTTACCATAGGGACACACTCCGGCCTGAGTGTGTCCCTATGGTAACGTCCCGAGCGCCCTATATCACCGTCCCTGACAAAAAAATGTGTCCCTATATGCTGTCCCCGAAAGATTTTGTCCTTATGGTAACGTCCCTGAGAGGGATTTAGCATTCAAAATGGCGGCCGTGTGGATGGCACTCTGGGGACAAAAATGCCCCAGGCTCCCGTCCCTGAGCGGAATTTTTTGCAAAAAAGGGAAAAGGGGGGGAGTTTTTCCCAGGCTCTCTACCCTGAGAGGGATTTAGCATTCAAAGTGCAGATCTTATGACTGACAGGCTGGGTAAAAAATGGTCGGATCACTGAATTGGACTTAGTTTTTTCACCCTATGGATGATTTCTAAATGTCTGACCATTGAGTTGGACTTAGTCTTTTTTCTACACCTATGTATGATTCTTACTCTTTGCAGTATAACTCTCTGGAGTGTATCTCTTCTAAAAGAAAGATAGAACTTTCGTGGTAGATGGTTAGTCCTGAAAAGGACTGTTGGGGTTAGCTCTGAAAAGAGCTGTGACAATTTGAAGAAATGACAATTTGAAGATAGAACTTTCGTCTGACAGCTTGAAGATAGAACTTTCGTCTGACATCTTGAAGATAGATCATTCGTGGTAGATGGTTAGTCCTGAAAAGGACTGTTGGGGTTAGCTCTGAAAAGAGCTGTGACAATTTGAAGAAATGACAATTTGAAGATAGAACTTTCGTCTAACAGCTTGAAGATAGAACTTTCGTCTGACATCTTGAAGATAGATCTTTCGTGGTAGATGGTTAGTCCTGAAAAGGACTGTTGGGGTTAGCTCTGAAAAGAGCTGTGACAATTTGAAGAAATGACAATTTGAAGATAGAACTTTCGTCTAACAGCTTGAAGGTAGAACTTTCGTCTGACAATTTGAAGAAATGACAATTTGAAGAAAAGATAGAACTTACGTCTGACAATTTGAAGAAAGGTAGATCTTCCGTGGTAGATGGTTAGCCCTGAAAAGGGCTGTTTGGGGTGTCCCTAAAAGGGAGCTGGTTTTGGAGGTTGTGTTTTTAAGCACAACCTCCAACCTTCCTGCAGGCTGGACAGCTACTTGCTGCCCGCCTCTTTAGCCTCTTCAACTCCCGTTCATCCAGGTCAAAGTCCAAAGAGAACGAAGGCTCAGCGTCTTTGTTCCAATCTTCGCTCTGGGGCACGACGAACTCCTTCTTTTTACCGTCCATCTTCTTTTCCTTTGACGATAGCTGGGCAAGCCCGCTGAAACTCATGTCTCGAAGTGCACATTCCATTTTTGTTGTAAGCCGGAGAGATGAATGATGTGCGGGAAAATAACGCTGGGTTTTATAGCTTTACAGGAGGATTGAACTAGTTGACCCATGACGTCATTTTCTCCTATGTTTTTCCCGCGTCGGCGTTTCATGCTGTTTTGGCTCCAAATTAATGTTATCCAATCAGATTCACCGTTGTTTTTCTAATACTAATTGTTTTATTGTTGACCAACCCGTGGCTTTGTTACATTTTTTTGTTTGGGGATTTTTATTGTTGACCAATCCATGGGTTTGTTACATTTTCTTGTTCGGGTTAGAAAAAACTAGAGTTTGGCTAATCTATGACTTTTTTTTATTGTGAATCTTTGCAGTGTAACTCTTCTAAAAGAAAGAAGTTTGACAATTTTGAGTTTTTTGACAATTTGAGGAAAGATAGAACTTTCGTGGCAGATGGGTAGCCCTGAAAAGGGCTGTTTTGTTTTTTTTGGAGGCTGTGTTTTTTTCCACTTTTAATGGCAACACCCGAAATTCGCTTGGCAAATGGAGCATGCTGTAATCTTCCTCCCGAACTCGATATCAACCAAGATGATATCCGGCGTTGTCTTTAATAATAGCTGAACTAATCTTTCGCCGAGATCTTTGTATGGCTGTGTTATACGTTGCAGTTGGTTTTGTTCCTCCTCTCCTACGAGACGAGTGGTTAGTTGCAATAACTGCTGCCCTGTATTTAGATACTCTTGGAGAGCCTTACGTAGTTGATGATTTACCTCCTCCATATTGATAATGTTTCCGAATATTGACACTGCTTTCGAAGTGATCGTTAGCTGAGAGTCAAAGAAATGGTGAATGTATGAAAAATAACGCAGGGGTTTATACGTTTACAGAGGATTGAAATTTTTTACAGAACTTGGTCAGGGTAGAAAACACATACATTTTTCCATGCTACGTTTCATGCTGTTTTGGCTCCAAATTAATGTTATCCAATCAGATTCAGCGTTGTTTTTTCTAATACTAATTGTTTTATTGTTGACCAATCCGTGGCTTTGTTACATTTTTTTTTGTTTGGGGATTTTTTATTGTTGACCAATCCATGGGTTTGTTACATTTTCTTGTTCGGGTAAGAAAAAACTAGAGTTTAACTAACAGTTATGAGACGTTGTATGGAAAAATGTAACCAGAACAAGTCTTTTGGGGAAAAAACAGAATGAAGAACTCTATTGTTTTTTTGAACTTTTATTTATTGAACTTTTATTTACTGAACAGAACTAAACATTGAAACATTTTTTTGCAATGCATCATAAAAAATTTCTTGACAATGAAAAAAATTTCTTAACAACTAAAAAAAAAATCACAAGCAAACATTTTTTTGCAATGCATCATAAAAAAATTTCTTGACAATGAAAAAACATTTTCTTAACAATGAAAAAATCGCACTGAAATATTTTTTTCACAATGAATTATTCACAACGATTTGATCACGATGAAAAAAACACACTGAATTATTTTTTCGCAATGAATTATTCACAACGATTTGATAACGATGAAAAAAACACACTGAATTATTTTTTGCAATGAATTATTTTACAATGAATTAATCACAAAAACAGTATATAACAAATTTTTATAATGCAAATTCGCAAACACCACAAGTTTCATATTTTTTTCATATTCCTACCGTTTTGTTGTTTTTTCTTGGTTGTTTTCGTTCTGTCTTTGGTTTTTTCGGTATCTTGAAATCAACGTGATTGTCAATGTTTTTCCCGTATTTACCCTGTCCTGTCAATATTGGTATAGTTGGTTTTTGATCAATTCGCTGCTTCTTGTGGATATGGTTACCATCTTCCTCAGATTTCCGCTTTGTTGTTTTTCTTGGTTGTTTTTCCTTTGGCTGATTTTTCTTTGGTTGATTTTTCTTCACAACACTTACGATAGAGTCCACTAAGTTGTGAAGATTGGATTTATCAAACTCGAACTCCACAGGAATCTTCACAGGAGGTGTTGAAATGCACTGATCTTGTTGACGTAGTACCTCGATATTTCTACTGAGGTGATCAGTACTTACGGTTAAAGTTTTAATTTCCTCCAAATGCCTGTTTAAAGTCTCCAGCTGATCTATGATTCGGATCATCATGCTATCTTGTTTCAAATTTAGCTGCTTTACCTCTTCATAAATGTTGTCAAACACTGTCGCTGGAATGATGGTTGTCGAATTTAACTCCGGTGGTGGATTGATAATTGTTGAATTCATAACTGATGAAAGAACGTCTCCATTGTTTTCCACTGATGGAAAATCGTCCAAGCTGATTTCATCTAAGTTGTGCTTCATATTGTAACTGACTCTGAATATTGATACTGCTTCCAAAGTGATCGTTAGCTGAGAATCAAAGAAATGGTGAATGTATGAAAATAACACTGAGCTTTATACGTTTACAGAGGATTGAAATTTTTAAAGAGGGCGGACCTGGCGGAAAGCACCGGTATTGTACTGTGTGACACCGAATTAGGAGTGGCAAAAAAACACCGATATAACCATCGATTTGATTGCACAATGTTAATGAAACGCCGACGCGGGAAAAAACATAGGAGAAAATGACGTCATAGGTCAGTTAGTTCAATCCTCCTGTAAAGCTATAAAGCCCAGTGATATTTTACATAAAAATCATATTTGTTCCAGAATGGTTCGAATTCTTGTATGTCCTCACTGTGCAAACAGATGTCTGATAGAGTGTGGGAAATGTTTTTCCATACTCGAGTATCTTGGGCAGAAGCATAACTGTCCAGATACAGATGAAGGATTTTATGATGACGATGAAGCTTCGACGATTTGCTGCGAACACTGTGGATGTGAAATCATCCCAGTGGATCGGGCGGAAGAATCGTAGAGCTGAATGTCAATGTGAGATCCTTCAAAAAAGCCCTTTTCAGGGCTAACCATTTAGCACGAAAGATCTTTCTTCTCAAATTGTCAAAAGTAAAAAAAAGACTTACAGTCATAACTAGAAAAAAGTCAAAAGTAAGAAGTAATTATTTTTATATTTTTTATTTCAAAAAGAACTTATGTACAATGAAAAAATCAAATCATGAACTGTAAAGACAAAAAATGAATGAACTGTAAAAGACAAAAATGAATGAAAAAATCAAGTCAGTCTTTTTTGTTTATAATCAATATTGTATTGAAATCTTTTTTTCACTCAGTATGTTTTTTTCTTTTTCTTTGAGATGTCAGATTCACATTTGGTTTTACGTTTTCTTTTCCTATCGTTGGTTTTTAATTCCACATCTGGACAGATTTTGTCCTCATGTTTTGTTGATTTGTAAAAGAAATAGTTCTTTGTTACTCGTTTTTTCTTCTTTTCGATGTTTTGCTGTTTTTCCTTTCCGTACGAACAACCCGGTTCTGCAGAAAATTCGTTTTTTAGATCCAAAGTTTGTTGTTTTCTTAGATTATCGTTTGTAGATATTTTTTTCTCTGTCTGTTCTGTTATTTTGCAGATTTCTGAATCACTGTTAGCCGCTGTATCGCTCTGCATGTCTACGATCTGAGTTTCATCCGATGAGGATGTAGCTTGTGGTGAACTTTTTTTCCATGTATTTTCACTGCAGAATGAATTTAGTGTCCCGACGAATTTTATATCTTTGAGACCATCAACGTTGTAAAATGATGGTGAAATCTCAATGTCGTGACTGTGTGGATTCACGTAGACAAAAACAAATGTTCCTAGCTGATTTTCTTTTTCTGGACATTCTTTGGCCCAATGTCCTGCTTCGTTGCATGTGAAACAAATATTTGTTCTCACACCATTCGCACCATATCGTTTGTCGAGCGTCGCTTGATCCAAAACTCTGTAGCTGGTAGTACGGTAAACATCTTTTTCTTCTAAATGTTGCTGGGAAAAAAATGATCCCACATAGTTTCCGATATGTTTAACATTATACTTTGATGGTATATTGCTGATCTCATAATCGTGGGTGTATGGATTAACATACAGATACACCCTCTTACTAAGTGGTGATGTATTTTGCAGCTTTAACTCACTCATATTTTTATCAGCTGTACTGCCTGAGATCGAGTAGGAGAATGAATAGATTTTCACAACTAACGGCTTATTTATACACTGTTATAACGGAGAGGGTATATAAATTGCTGGTTTTTTCTCACTTCTGCATTATTGTCTTTTCACTCAGAGCTAAAACGATGGGTAAAAGAAAAAGAATAATAACCTATTCAGACAGCGAAAGTGACGATGAGGTGTTTCCACCAATAAAAAAGAAAAAAACTAGACCTTTGAAAGAAGAAAGTGACGATGAGATGTTTCCACCAATAAAAAAGAAAAAAACTAAACCTTTGAAAGAAGAAAGTGACGATGAGGTGTTTCCACCAACAAAAAAGAAAAAAACTAAACCGTTGAAAGAAGAAAATGATAGCGACGATGAAAGTACCAACTCTAACTTAGACATGAAAAGTCTATATGATTTAACAGAAAAGGGTAATAAGAGGTCAAGAAAATTTAAAACAGAATCACATGTGCTAATGCTGAGTTTTAAGAAATTTGAAGAATTAACACCTCAGAGACTCTTTGGATTATTTGACGATATTACCCGTGAAATCATTCGAAAGTTAAATGCCAACCCGACGGACATGATTAGAATTACCATCAATCATCCTTCGTTGGAAATGGGAATCCATATTCCTTTTTTAGCTGCAGACCAGTTACAAGGTGAAACTATGCTGAATGAAATTGAACGAGTTTTACAATCGAATACAGATTTCGTCTTGAACGATGGATTCATGACATTTGACATCACACATACAATACCACCAAGTGGTAGCGGAAAAAAAAATAGATCGTCAGAATTAGATTCAAAGTTTTTCACCCAGAAGAAGCGATCTATTATTCAAATTGACAATCATGACCAACTATGTTTTGCAAGAGCCGTTGTTGTGGGAATTTGCTACAGTGAACGTGAAAACACCGAAGTATGGAATAGAAAATGGGATCGTATTCGTCGTTCAAACCGCCCTCTTCAAAAGACTGAAGCTGAGAAATTGTTACATGAAGCTGGAGTTTCACCAACACAACCTATAGGAATTGATGAATACAAAAAAATTCAAGCAATCTTGTATGAAAAAGGCTATGTCATTAAAGTTCACCAACAGCATTCAGAAGTGGAAAAAATATTTAAACATCCAGAAGTGAAAGCCAATAGTAAGATCATACATTTGTACTTTCATCAAAACCATTATGACTACATCAAATCTATCAAAGGTTTTCTTAGTTGTGGATATTATTGTGAGTTCTGTGATGTGGGTTACACTCACCGGGAAAGTCATACTTGTTCAAATATCTGTAAAGGTTGTTACCGCAAAGGAAAATGTCCATCAGAATCAAAAGAATATGTTTGCAGTGTTTGCAGTAGACGATTTTTTAGTGCTGAATGCTTTGAAAATCACAGAAATGTTCAAGGTAAAGAAAAGAAATCCATTTGTGAATTAGTGAAACTCTGCTCGAAATGCGGTGCACAATATCATGTCAGAAAGAAAAATCATGTTTGCAATGGAAAGAAAAGATGTCATATTTGTAAGAGAATTGTTAACTTTTCTCATCAATGCTATATTCAGCCTTACCAAAGTAAGTTGAACCATGACAGTGATGACGAGACGAGTTCTTCTGTAGTCAAAAAACCACAGTTTATTTTCTTTGATTTTGAATGCAAACAAGACACAGGTGTGCACATCCCGAATTATTGTATTGCACACAGAGCGTGTGATGAATGTATCGATAAATCACTTGATTTTCATTGTTCTACATGCAGTGAATTTGAAGAGGGTAGGGAAGTTATTTTTCAAGGTAAAGAAACTTTGAGTCAATTTTGCAACTGGCTCTTTTCAAAACATCATAAAGGGGTTACGGCTATTGCCCATAATTTCAAAGGCTATGACGGTCAGTTCATTCTTGACTATATTGTCAAAGTTGGGTTAAAACTTCCAAAAGTGATCATGAATGGAAACAATATTATGAAGTTAGAACTGAACGGTGTACGTCTGATCGATTCTTTCAATTTCATGAGTTTTGGTTTGGCAAAATTTCCATCCACCTTTGGCCTTCAAGAAATGAAAAAAGGTTACTTTCCTCACTGGGCGAATACAGATGAATTTTGGAGTTACATCGGACCCTACCTGGATATGACTTATTACAAGCCCGACTCAATGTCTGAAGAGGCTAGGTCAAAATTCATAGATTGGTATAATGACAAAGTTCGAAATGGTGAGGAATTCAATTTTCAGAAGGAGATGGAAATGTACTGTAGGTCAGACGTTGATATCCTCAGACGAGGGTGTGCTGAATTCAGAAAGCTGTTTATCGAACAGGGTGGTATTTGTCCATTTTTAGAAGCGATTACCATCGCAGATGCCTGTAACAAGGTGTGGCGAAGCAAATATTTACCAGAAAATCAAATAGCTATCATTTCAAGTAAAGACTCATCCAGACGTCGCTTTTCTATGAAAGCGATACGATGGGTTCAAAGCGTTGCTCAGGAAAAAGGTATTAATATTCAGCATGCAAAAAATGGTGGTGAAGTTCAAATCGGGAAATATAGTGTAGATGGTTTTCACCGTCAATCAAACACTGTTTATGAATTTCTTGGGGATTTGTATCATGGTTGTCCTGTATGCTATACAGATCGAAATCAGATCAATCCTATTAATGGAAAACCC
Organism: Hippopus hippopus; assembly: GCA_946811185.2. NCBI lineage: Eukaryota > Metazoa > Mollusca > Bivalvia > Cardiida > Cardiidae > Hippopus > Hippopus hippopus. The sequence continues at coordinate 66,749,664 of OX328099.1, read as the reverse complement.
ATGTCTGAATTGTGCGAACGTACTTTTGAACGTATAGCAGATATCGAAGACATGGGATATAATGTAGTTTACATTTGGGAACACGAATTTGATGCTAAGATGAAGGATAAAGAGTACAAAAAACTCATTGAAAAGTTATATCCACATTGGGACCCTATCGATCCGAGGGATGGTTTGTCCGGGGGAAGATGTAATGCAATAAAAATTGGATATGATGTTGATGAAAAAACCAAAAAGGAAATCAAGTACATCGATATCTGTTCTCTATACCCTTATGTTTGTAAACACAAATCCTACCCTGTAGGTCATCCAGAAATTTTGACTACTGAGAATATTGATATGAACAATATTCGCCAATATGAGGGATTAATCAAGTGTAAAGTTTTACCTCCAACTGATTTGTTTCACCCCGTTCTCCCAGTTCACTGTAACAACAAAATGATGTTTCCACTCTGTATGAAATGTGCAGAAGAAAGTTCAAACATTTGTAGACATGGTAAAGAAGAGAGGGCTTTGGTCGGAACTTGGGTTACCTTTGAATTATTCAAGGCTCTTGACTGCGGTTATCGATTATTGCAAGTGTATGAAATTTGGCATTTCAATTCTGTGTCAGATCAGTTCTTTAAACATTATGTGGACAATTTCTTGAAAATTAAGCAAGAAGCCAGTGGTTATCCAGATAGCTGTCAATTAGACTCAGAAAAAGATCAGTTCGTTTGTGAATATGAGAAGGCAGAAGGTGTTCGTCTTGATCCAAGTTGTATTCAAAGAAATCCTGGGAGAAGATCATTTGCTAAGATTATGTTGAACTGCCTTTGGGGAAAATTAGCTCAGCGTGAAAAAATGACCCAGACGGAATACATCAGTGATCCGTCTAAATATTTCGAATTAGTCACCAACCCCAATTTCATTGTAAAGCATGTAGAAATCTTTGACGAGGACAGTTCATTCATCTTGGTTAACTATGAATCAAAATTGGAGCATATTGACACCCATGCTACAGCCAATGTGATAGTAGGATCTTACGTAACAGCTTATGCAAGATTGGAATTGTACAGCGTTCTTGAAAAGTTAAAAGATAGAGTTCTGTATTTCGATACAGATAGTTGTATATACATTCACGACCCTGAATTATGGAATCCCCCTATTATTAACAGCCGGTTAGGAAAATGGACTGATGAAGAGCCTGCTTGTAAAATTACTCAATTCAGAGGACTTGGACCTAAGAATTATGCTTACAAAATGAAAACAAAAGATGGAAAAGAGATAAGCAAATGTAAAGTAAAGGGGATTACTCTGGATTACAATACAAAACAGGTGGTAAATTTCGATACATATTCGAAATGTGCTTTGGATCGCACAATAGAAATCAAAATTCAGTATGATTGTAGAATTAAAAGACATAGAGATAGAACGGTTACCAGTGAACCACAAACAAAAACGTTTCGTTCTGTATACACAAAGAGAGTTATTGTAAATGGTACTGATACTGTACCCTATGGTTATAAAAGCTTGAGAAAATAATTTCATATCACATTGTTGTGTACCAATCACTCAAAGTAAGTCGGGGAAAAATATTAGCCGCTGATCGAAAAAAATAACAATTATGTTGCCGTTACCAATAGAACTACGTGAAAAAATTTATGGAGAATTTGTTCGACAGCATACGCTTGATGAACGAACACAGCTTAACATTAAATTTTTCTGTGTGAAAATTTGGATCGGAAAATTGTTTAAGTGGATTGCAAAAGAAGAAAAGTCCTACAAAGTGTATGCTATATTCAACTTTATTGCGATGATGGTGGACGATTCGGGGTTGGATCTCGTTCTCAAGACTTATTTAGCAGATAGCTGTATGAAAGACAATGTTATTAGTAAACTGTTTAGATCCACAAGTCGATGGACATTTTTTATCATAGGATCAACAGAAGAAAGTTTTCTTAACGTTGTGAAAATGAAATCAGTTCTATTTAACTTTTACTTACGCTACAAAAAAGGATCTGTTCATGATTCCTACGGAGAAACAGTGGAAACCATGTCAGGATATATTCTATTTGATAGAGATGTTACAGAAGAAGTAGTGAATTCAGCTCTTTCAACAAAAGACGCTTATAGACATGTTGCTCCATTCATAGGACTACGAGATTTCAACGATATGGACAGTGAGTATACAATGTTTTTGGGGTATGAGCAATTGCATAAAGACATTACGGAATATGAAAACAAATGTGAAACTCGTGGTGTTTGTGAATTTGCATTATAAAAATTTGTTATATACTGTTTTTGCGATTAATTCATTGTAAAATAATTCATTGCAAAAAATAATTCAGTGTGTTTTTTTCATCGTTATCAAATCGTTGTGAATAATTCATTGCGAAAAAATAATTCAGTGTGTTTTTTTCATCGTGATCAAATCGTTGTGAATAATTCATTGTGAAAAAATATTTCAGTGCGATTTTTTTCATTGATAAGAAAATGTTTTTTCATTGTCAAGAAATTTTTTTATGATGCATTGTAAAAAAATGTTTGCTTGTGATTTTTTTTTAGTTGTTAAGAAATTTTTTTCATTGTCAAGAAATTTTTTATGATGCATTGCAAAAAAATGTTTCAATGTTTAGTTCTGTTCAGTAAATAAAAGTTCAATAAATAAAAGTTCAAAAAACAATAGAGTTCTTCATTCTGTTTTTTTCCCCAAAAGACTTGTTCTGGTTACATTTTTTCCATACAACGTCTCATAACTGTTAGTTAAACTCTAGTTTTTTCTTACCTGAACAAGAAAATGTAACAAACCTATGGATTGGTCAACAATAAAAATCCCCCGAACAAGAAAATGTAACAAACCCACGGGTTGGTCAACAATAAAACAATTAGTATTAGAAAAAACAACGCTGAATCTGATTGGATAACATTAATTTGGAGCCAAAACAGCATGAAACGTAGCATGGAAAAATGTATGTGCTTTCTACCAGGTCCGAGCTCTTTAAAAAATTTCAATCCTCTGTAAACGTATAAAGCCTGCGTTATTTTTCATACATTCACCATTTCTTTGACTCTCAGCTAACGATCACTTCGAAAGCAGTGTCAATATTCGGAAACATTATCAATATGGAGGAGGTAAATCATCAACTACGTGAGGCTCTCCAAGAGTATCTAAATGCAGGACAGCAGTTATTGCAACTAACCACTCGTCTCGTAGGAGAGGAGGAACAAAACCATCTGCAACGTATAACACAGCCATACAAAGATCTCGGCGAAAGATTAGTTCAGCTATTATTAAAGACAACACCGGATATCATTTTGGTTGATATCGAGTTCGGGAGGAAGATTACAGCATGTCCCATTTGCCAAGCGAATTTCGGGTGCTGCCATTAAAAGTGGAAAAAAACACAACCTCCAAAAAAAAACAAAACAGCCCTTTTCAGGGCTACCCATCTACCACGAAAGTTCTATCTTTCTTCAAATTGTCAAAAAAACTCAAAATTGTCAAACTTCTTTCTTTTAGAAGAGTTACACTGCAAAGATTCACAATCAAAAAAGTCATAATTAGCCAAACTCTAGTTTTTTCTAACCCGAACAAGAAAATGTAACAAAGGCACGGGTTGGTCAACAATAAAAATCCTCAAACAAGAAAATGTAACAAACCCACGGGTTGGTCAACAATAAAAATCCCCAAACAAGAAAATGTAACAAAGCCACGGGTTGGTCAACAATAAAACAAATAGTATTAGAAAAAAACGCTGAATCTGATTGGATAACATTAATTTGGAGCCAAAACAGCATGAAACGCCGACGCGGGAAAAAACATAGGAGAAAATGACGTCATGGGTCAACTAGTTCAATCCGTCTGAAAAGCTATAAATCTCGGCGATTTCTTTTCCATGCATTTCATTTTTCACAATGGCTTCAAGACAATCACCAGTCGTCACTTGGATGGATACTGAGCGAAAGTTAATAAGAGCAAGGAGACAAATCGTCTTACTTAAACAACGCCTAGCTGGAGTGAGAAGACGATACGAGAGGGCTGAGCTTGCTAATAACAGGCTGTTCTGTTATAACCTTCGGATGAAGGAACTCATTATTGAGGGCATGCTTGAGATGTATTTTCAGTATGTTATTTTAAAAACTGAGCAGGTGACCCGTCTTTTCCGTGCGCAAATCGCCACTGAAAGGAGTGAGTCAGACAGCGAATCGACTGATGCTGATACTGAATAATCATTTTCATAAAATCAGCTCTTCTCAAAACAGCCCTTTTCAGGGCTAACCATCTACCACGAAAGTTCTATCTTTCTTCAAATTGTCATTTCTTCAAATTGTCAAACTTCTTTCTTTTAGAAGAGTTACACTCCAAAGACTCACACTCCAGAGAGTTACACTGCAAAGAGTAAAAATCATACATAGGTGTAGAAAAAAGACTAAGTCCAACTCAATGATATAGGGACAAATTCCTTTTAGAAAGAGAAAAATCATTCATAGGGGAAAAAAGTCTAAGTCCAACTCATTGCTTAGGCAATTAAAAAGAAAATTCATTCATAGATGCAGAAAAATCAGAAAGACTAAGTCCAACTCAGTGGTTAGACATTTAGAAATCATACATAGGGTAAAAAAAAAGTCTAAGTTCAACTCAGTGCTCAGACATTTAGAGTGAAAAAAATCATTCATAGGATGAAAAACTAAAAAAAGTGATCTATTACACATATAAAAACTAAACTCTTGATTATTTTTCTCATTCACCATTAACTTTTTTGTAAAACCTGAGCCAGTATCGTACATTGTATGGATTAACATTTTTTCTCTTATTGCTCTTCTGGTTAGAAGAAAGAGAACATTTCAGATATATCAGACATGAAATTGAACATCTGATGCAAATGCTAGATAAAATGGAATCAATCAAAAGAAAGAGAGGGGTATAAAAAAGTGCATTCTGTACAAAAAAAATCAACTCTTCTCAGGGGCTAGCTATCTTAAATAATCATCTTTCTTTTCATTTTATCAAAAGACTCATAATCAAAAAAAGTCATAGATTAGCCAAACTCTATTTTTCTAACCCGAACAAGAAAATGTAACAAACCCATGGATTGGTCAACAATAAAAATCCCCAAACAAAAAAATGTAACAAAGCCACGGATTGGTCAACAATAAAACAATTAGTATTAGAAAAACAACGCTGAATCTGATTGGATAACATTAATTTGGAGCCAAAAACAGCATGAAACGCCGACGCGGGAAAAACATAGGAGAAAATGACGTCATGGGTCAACTAGTTCAATCCTCCTGTAAAGCTATAAAACCCAGCGTTATTTTCCCGCACATCATTCATCTCTCCGGCTTACAACAAAAATGGAATGTGCTTTAAGAGACATGGATTTCTGGGACCTTGCCCAGCTATCGACAAAAGTAAAGAAGACGGACGGTAAGAAGAAGGAGTTCGTCGTGCCTCAGAGCGAAGATTGGAACAAAGACGCTGAGCCTTCGTTCTCTTTGGACTTTGACCTGGATGAACGGGAGTTGAAGAGGCTAAAGAGGCGGGCAGCAAGTAGCTGTCCAGCCTGCAGGAAGGTTGGAGGTTGTGCTTAAAAACACAACCTCCAAAACCAGCTCCCTTTTAGGGACACCCCAAACAGCCCTTTTCAGGGCTAACCATCTACCACGGAAGATCTACCTTTCTTCAAATTGTCAGACGTAAGTTCTATCTTTTCTTCAAATTGTCATTTCTTCAAATTGTCAGACGAAAGTTCTACCTTCAAGCTGTTAGACGAAAGTTCTATCTTCAAATTGTCATTTCTTCAAATTGTCACAGCTCTTTTCAGAGCTAACCCCAACAGTCCTTTTCAGGACTAACCATCTACCACGAAAGATCTATCTTCAAGATGTCAGACGAAAGTTCTATCTTCAAGCTGTCAGACGAAAGTTCTATCTTCAAATTGTCATTTCTTCAAATTGTCACAGCTCTTTTCAGAGCTAACCCCAACAGTCCTTTTCAGGACTAACCATCTACCACGAAAGATCTATCTTCAAGATGTCAGACGAAAGTTCTATCTTCAAGCTGTCAGATGAAAGTTCTATCTTCAAATTGTCATTTCTTCAAATTGTCACAGCTCTTTTCAGAGCTAACCCCAACAGTCCTTTTCAGGACTAACCATCTACCACGAAAGATCTATCTTCAAGATGTCAGACGAAAGTTCTATCTTCAAGCTGTCAGACGAAAGTTCTATCTTCAAATTGTCATTTCTTCAAATTGTCACAGCTCTTTTCAGAGCTAACCCCAACAGTCCTTTTCAGGACTAACCATCTACCACGAAAGTTCTATCTTTCTTTTAGAAGAGATACACTCCAGAGAGTTATACTGCAAAGAGTAAAAATCATACATAGGTGTAGAAAAAAGACTAAGTCCAACTCAATGATATAGGGACAAATTCCTTTTAGAAAGAGAAAAATCATTCATAGGGGAAAAAAGTCTAAGTCCAACTCATTGCTTAGGCAATTAAAAAGAAAATTCATTCATAGATGCAGAAAAATCAGAAAGACTAAGTCCAACTCAATGGTTAGACATTTAGAAATCATACATAGGGTAAAAAAAAAGTCTAAGTTCAACTCAGTGCTCAGACATTTAGAGAGAAGAAATCATTCATAGAGATGCAGAAAAAAAGTCTAAGTCCAACTCAATGATATAGGGACAAATTCCTTTTAGAGAGAAAAAATCATCCATAGATAAGAAAAAAGTCTAAGTCCAACTCAATGGTCAGGCAATTAGAAAGAGAAAAAATCATTCATAAGGTGAAAAAACTAAGTCCAACTCAGTGATCCGACCATTTTTTACCCAGCCTGTCAGTCATAAGATCTGCACTTTGAATGCTAAATCCCTCTCAGGGTAGAGAGCCTGGGAAAAACTCCCCCCCTTTTCCCTTTTTTGCAAAAAATTCCGCTCAGGGACGGGAGCCTGGGGCATTTTTGTCCCCAGAGTGCCATCCACACGGCCGCCATTTTGAATGCTAAATCCCTCTCAGGGACGTTACCATAAGGACAAAATCTTTCGGGGACAGCATATAGGGACACATTTTTTTGTCAGGGACGGTGATATAGGGCGCTCGGGACGTTACCATAGGGACACACTCAGGCCGGAGTGTGTCCCTATGGTAACGTCCTTTACTACTGACGCTATTTCAGTCATATCACTACAACAGCTTGCTTATTCATGTGCGTCCTGGGTTTCATCAGTACTAAGCTAGGGCTCTGCAGTTTTTAGCTCACCTGAGCACAAAGTGCTCATGGTGAGCTTTTGTGATCGTGCTGTGTCCGGCGTCCGTCGTCCGTCGTCAACTTTTACCTTGTGTACGCTCTAGAGGCCATATTTTCAGTCCGATACTCATGAAACTTGGTCAGAATATTTGTCTTGATGATATCTCGGACGAGTTCGAAAATGGGTCATGTCGAGTCAAAAACTAGGTCACTAGGTCAAATCTTAGAAAAAACTTGTGTACGCTCTAGAGGCCGCATTTTCGGTCCAAAACTCTTGAAAGTTGGTCAGAATGTTTGTCTTGATAATATCGCGGACGAGTTCGAAAATGGGTCATGTCGGGTCAAAAACTAGGTCACTAGGGCAAATCTTAGAAAAACCTTGTGTAAGCTCTAGAGACCATATTTTCAGTCCAATGCTCTTGAAAGTTTGTCAGAATGTTTGTGTTGATGATATCTCAGAGGAGTTCGAAAATGGGTTATGTCGGGTCAAAAACTAGGTCACTAGGTCAAATCTTAGAAAAACCTTGTGTACGCTCTAGAGGCCATATTTGATTCCAAAACTCTTGAAAATTGGTAAGAATGTTTGTCTTGATGATATCTCAGACGAGTTCGAAAATGGGTCATGTCGAGTCAAAAACTAGGTCACTAGGGCAAATCTTAGAAAAACCTTGTGTACGCTCTAGAGGCCATATTTTCAGTCCAAAACTCTTGAAAATTGGTCAGAATGTTTGGCTTGATGATATCTCAGACGAGTTTGAAAATGGATCATGTCGGGTCAAAAACTAGGTCACTAAGCCAAATCTTCGAAAAACCTTGTGTTTGCTCTAGAGGCCACATTTTTAGTGCAATACTCTTGAAAATTGGTCAGAATGTTTGTCTTGATGATATCTTAGATGAGTTTGAAAATTGGTCATGTCGGGTCGAAAATTAGGTCACTAGGTCAAATCTTAGAAAAACCTTGTGTACACTTTTGAAAGAGATTTAAAATGGATCATGTTTGGTCAAAAGGCTCAGGTGAGCGACTTCAGGGCCATAATGGCCCTCTTGTTTACCCAAAGTCACTCGTACAAAAACAAAAGCGCTTCCAGTAAGACTCCAACCTTGGGGCCTCCGGGTTACGAGTCTTACACTTAACCAAGGTGGAAACCCCCCCCCCCCCCCCCCCCCTTTGACATGCAGATAAATTACAGATAACAAAAAGTTTCGATTCATGTCAGCATGCGCGGACTGCGCATGCTGACATGAATCGATATTTTTTGCATTTGCATTACACTACCTTTTTTTCACAGAGCATAACTGTTGTACTAATACATGATAGAGCGTGAAAAGTGACTTAACGTGAAAAATGATCGTAATTACTCTGCATGTGACCCGTATGTACCTAGGTCATAACACGGCAGATACGTCATCTGGGATTAACGCAAATAGTGAAATGGATTTTCTACAAATGAAGCCTTTAGGCGCGAATAGTAATTTTTAATTGCTAGTGCGGACTATATATATATCCAAAGATCACAGTACATAGAACGTGCAGTCTCATCTTGGTTCTACACTGTCTGTCATCATATTTGAGGTATTGTGCAATTGAAACATTCAATTATTATAACCTTTTACAACACCTCTTATATATTTACGACCCTTAGGAATAGGATTGATTGATTTTTGATTGATTGATTGTATTGTGTTTATCGTCGTTTTCAACATTATGTCAGTTGTATCGTGGCGACCAGTGCACCTATCCATGCTTTCCTGGAATTTCTTTTACCAGTACTTAGCACAACATTCTTCTCATGCCAGTGGCTACTTTCCCTCTTAACCATCGTCGAAACAATAGTCAGCGGTGAAAGAGGAATGAATCTTTTCGCAAACACTATCATCAATCCTGGCAAGTAAGTTGGCCGAGCTGGGGATTCGAACCAGCTGCCTCAAGTCCTGTACGCTACCGACTGCGCTACCGGGGCACGGCCCCTTGGAAAAGGAAAGGGCGTTTTAAAAGCATTTAAGAACATGAGAAAATACTGGTTACCAGCAGTTTCTCATTTTCACGGAATGATTTCTACTAGTATTAAAAAAAATACCATTATTTCGGCCACTTTCGATTTTCGTCTGCAAATGCTTTCAATTTGGACTCGTCTAAAATTTTGTCGTCTGGTAAAGAGCAAGAAATGTGGCCTGCAACACGCGAAAAGGGGCATTCGGACGTTTGCGTAAAGTGTGGTTTGGGATCAGCCTGCTCTGTCCGCACAGGCTAATCCGAAACGACACTTTCCGTTTTTATGTATTTTTTTGTTTTGCGTAAGTCTACTGTAGCACAAAATCTAATGTAGTCGTAAAGTGCCGTCTCGGATTAGCCTGCGCGGACTGCGCAGGCTGATCTGGGACGACACTTTACGCAAATGTCCGAATGCCGCTTTTCGCGTGTTGTAGGCCATACCGTATATGAATAGATCCGTTTCCTTCAACTCTTTACCAACCGACAAAATTTTACACTTGTCCAAATTGAAAGCATCTGCAGACGATAAAAAATGTTGCTCAACTGATGGTATGTGCTCTTGAAAGGCTGAAAAACATTGTGGAAAAAAGAGATAAGGCACAACGGTTTTCATAATTCTTCCTCCCTGTTTTCCTGTAACTCTTTACAAGATGACAGAATTTCAGACTCGTTCAAATTGAAAGAATTTGCAGACGACAACACATATAATTTTTCCTTTTCCCACAATGTTTTCAACAGTCTTTGTCGTCGTCATGGTCATTTAAGCTCGGTATCGTTTGGTAAAGTGGTAAAGAGCCAACTCGTTTCCTTCTTTGGGTGTTCTTCCACCCTTTCCACGTTTTTCCAGCAGACCACTGTTGTTAAAATTGTGGGAAAATGGGAAATTGCTTGAAACGCACATTTTCTCCTTTTGAAACAGTAATTCCACATTTGGTCATGTTTTAATCTTTTAACATTTTAATAAATGTTGATTATTCCTGTCTAACAGGGATTTCTTTTTATTTTTCGAAATTATCTCTTGCAAATTTGTTTCGTTAGACTCACTGACCTTTTGCGGACAGGGTAGGTCAAGATCAGACTGCACAGAACGTGCAGTCTGATCTTTGATCTACGCTGTCCGATAAGGAGATATTTTTCTTAAAAAAAAAAAAATAATAATTATAATAAAAAAGTAAAATAAATAAATAAATAAAATAATAATAAATAAGTTTGATGTAGCATTATTCGGCCTGGAAGTTTCATTTCGGTTATTTAGCACAACATTGGTTAAGTTTTGATTCAGCTCTAAAATGTTAAAACAAGTGAGTGTTTTATTTCACCTTACGTTAGACAGACGGCCGGACTGATAGACAGTTATTCACGCTACCTGGAATTCAGATAGAGAAAAAACCATAATTGGTGAACTTTCCCTGTTTAAATATTTATTTGCAATATTGAAAATATAAGTCGGGATTAACCTGGTGTTTATTTTATCAGTCCTTTGCACAATAAGTTTCCCATGCCACAGATGACTTGATTGGTATAATTCATTACGAAAATGCGTCAAACCCCCTTTTGCCAAAGCATGGCTCATTTTTAAAGCAGGATTTAGATCTACACAGATTTACTAAAGGCAATTACAAATGGCCTGCAACACGCGAAAAGGGACATTCGGACATTTGCGGAAAGTGTCGTCTAGGATCAGCCTGCGCAGTCCGCGCAGGTTAATCCGAAACGACACTTTCCGTTTTTATGTAATTTTCTGTTTTGAGCAAGTCTACTGTAGCACAAAATCTAATGTAGTCGTAAAGTGCCGTAAAGACACTTTACGCAAAAAGTCCGAATGCCCCTTTTTGCGTGTTGCAAGCAAAATCATACACAGGGCAAATACTGACTGGAGTGGAAAACTATCGTTTTAACAGCAGGAAAAACATTGTGGGAACGGAAATGCTCTATTTCCCACATGATATTCCGATTTACCGAGATTATGGACTGCAAGAATGTTGTAGGTCGTTGGTTGTAGGTATATCGTAATTCCCTTCCGCGCCAAGGTCAGTTTACATATAGCTGCTTTTGAGGACAGCATAGATCATGATCAGACTGTAGGGAACGTGCAGCCTGATCTTGTAAGGACACAAATCGATACTTTATGATACCTTCGGACAAATAAAAGCCCTGATATAAGTACACCTGTGTCTACTTTCGCTGACAGAAAATAGAATGACCATTTTTTGCTTGATTGGCGCAAGAAGACGTCAGACCTTAATCTAGCACAAAAGAAATTAATTTCATACAGATGAATAAAGAAAAACGTAGAACAGTTGGATTTATACAACGACTGTCTCTCGTTGCGTGATAATTCTGTGCTATAGACGAGACATTTGCAGACAGACCGAAAGATTGATTGGTATGTAATTTTATTTCTTCGACTCTTTCGGTGCTAAAAAAAGATGAACCATGCTTTGTGAAAATTTGGCTTAATACATCTGCAAAAAGTATCGGCCCGTGTCAGCCTGCGCAGTCCGCGCAGGCTGTCATGGGCCGAAACCTTTTGCTATTTGTAAATTTTCTGTCTGTCAAAGGACCATTTTACCTCCAGACTAGTCGATTGTTAGACTAAGTGGATAATTATGGATTTTTACCATTTGTAAAATTTCTGCATGTCAAACGACCTGTCCACCTCACGATTCAGTTGGTTATTAGACAAAAGAGATCTTATGGATCCATAATTATGTGATGACTTGCTTAGTGTAATGCATCACGGAGATGCATTAAGCCCCCTTTTGCCAGAGCATAGCTCATATATAAACGCCTTGGACGGTTGAAAATTCAACACACTAAAACTATATTTTGTATCTCGTAGGCTTGACCTAACAAGCGGACGGCATAGATCCAAGATCAGACGGCACGTTCTGTGCAGTCTGATCTTGATCTCTGCCGTCTGTAAGAGCCCTTGTTTCACCTATGGCGCTTGAAGGGTCCATCCTTAGTGCGCTAAACAAATCTATTTGACTTTTATAGTCTGGATCAGAACAATGCGATGTAAAGGGTAACGATATTTTTGTTAGAATATTTAACAAAATAAGGGGCAGTATAAATCCAATTTCCACCTGCAGGTTCTGTGCAGTTTGGCCATGATCTGCACTGTCCGCAAGAAGCAGACTGATCTTAATCTTCACTACATGTATTTGTAAAAGTAACTTATATCATATTTTGTCTTCTGAGCGTTAATTCCTTATCTCTGATACAACAAAACTTCGGTACTCGATTGGAAAGTAAGTCCTAATTACCGATGTACGTATTCGATTTGACTTTCGCTGGGTGGTCTGTGGCTCGGTGTTTTCTAAGTTGGATTATGAAACCCTAGTTCGATAACTTGTTGGCGGAAGCAGCTCCTGGCAAGGTACTGCATATTCTAGTGTTGTGAAACCAAAGATACACTATGGTAAGCTAGCTGTTGCCGTGATACGGCTGAAATATTGCTGAAGGCGACGTAAAACACCATTCAAACAGATAAACAAAGCTAGTTTTACAGTCCATCCGGATTTATGTCTATCCGGATATACATGTGGTGATTTACGGACACGGCACAGGAATGGCGTTTTGATGTCACTGGTCATTTGAACTTCCAGATTTAAATCATTTATCCTGTTGAATTAAGCCGTAGGTTGTTAAGCGCGACCCAATCTATTGAGGCGGATAGTGTAGACAAAGATCAGACTGCACAGCACGTGAAGTCTGATCTTGCTTCTGCACTGTCCGATACAGGTTTTTTTTTTTTCGAGCGAAAAATAAACTTTGAGAAATCAATTTGGCTTTTTTTTGTCGATAATTATCAGTTAACCTTTTTAGCGCCAGAGACGAAAATAGTGGCTTTTTTTGGGTATAATGAAAATCAGACTACTAGAAACGTACAGTTTGATCTTGGATCCATGTCGTCCGCTTGTTTAGTCAAGCCACGAAGTTACGAATCTCTCTGATTTCTATGAACTCCATATTTGGCAATCTGCAGAGGTCAAGCTCAGATTGAAAATGACATATTACATAGAATTATGTCTATGGCTTGTACGATGAGGAGCCTTGTCGAAAGTTCAGTTGGTAATTTACAGGGCTTGAAACCGGGGGAAAGGATGTATCTCACCGCTTATCATTGTTTCGACGACGGTTATGTGAGAAAGCAGCCAGTGGACTGGGTAGAATATTTTGCGAAGTACTTATTATGAAATTATCTACAAACTCCAATAAAGACAGGTGCCTGGGCCGCCGCCAAATAACTTCAATAATGTTGATAACGGCGTTAAATACCGTCAACAAAAAAAAAATCAAAGTACGATGGGAAGTCAATATCAAAATTAATGAGTTTTTCAGTGAAATAAGTTGCCGGTGACAGCGTGGATCAACCTAGTCCAACGCCACAGGGAATATCGCCGGCATGTTGCATTTTCGCCCTATCCTACAGTGCAAAACAGTTGTAGATTGTCTGCAAAAATGTGTATCAGAGCTTTCAGTTACCACACTAATCACAAATTTTCATACCCCTGTGAAATGTATAATTTAACCCTTTACCGCACAATCCCTTGTTTTAACCCGAGAAATAAGCCTTTTGAAAACATTATGGGAAAAGGAGAAAATGCTGGTAACCAGCATTTTCCCCTTTTCCCACAATGTTTTCTATCCTATCAAAGAGAAAATCCGATCATTTGAGCCACGCTTAAATTGTTGTCTGCAAAGGCTTTCAACTTTGACAATTCTAAATTTTTGTCGTGTGGTAAAGTGTTAAAAACGTTGAGGAAAAAGGAGCTCGTTACTAGCAAACATTTATCGATGATTTTGTAGAAGCAAAAGCTCCTTTTCTTGATATGTTTGACATTCTGTCGATAAAAAAAGTTGAACTTTGACACTTATCCTTCGAAATAAGTTAAATGAAACTTTCAAACCCATGGTAAAAATCCAAATGTTGTTATTTCAAAGTTATTTTCTGGAGAAAAATAATTCTCTATCGGACTGTGTAGATCCAAGATCAGACTGCACGTTCTGTGCAGTCTGATCTTGATCTGCACTGTCCGCTAAAGGGCATAGAGTCGCGCTTACCAGCCTCAGGGTTAATGATTGATGAGGTTCGTTTTGTTAATGAATACATTCGTAGATCAAGTGAGTCCAGCTGCTCACCAGGGACTGCATAATTTTTGCTATGTATCATCTCCCTACCCGATAAAACTGCACACAGCTGCAGATCATTGGCAGACATGTTTGATAGACCTGTCACCTAACTGTCTATTTCAATTTGTCAGGAGCGTGTGCTTTAACACGTTAACTCTTTCCATACCATAGACGACAACAGAAGCTTTTGTGAACAGTGTAGATCAAGATCAGACTGCACAGAACGTGCAGTCTGATCTCTGATCTACTCTGTCCACTGCTTTATTCTGGATTATGACTGAACTGGCTCTTCATCTTGTAGCGGAACTGTATTTTGTAGCCTTTGAGAAAATGCAATTTATGTATCCAGTAATGAAAGAGTCAAACGAACAAGCCTGTGTTTTAAGGACCCTTTTGGATTACAAAAAACTTTTCGAAACATTGTGGGTAAAGGAGAAAATGCTTGAAACCAACCTTTCCTCCCCTTTTCCACAATTTTTTTCTATCATTTCAAAAATTATTCCCATCATTTGGCTACATTCATTCTGTCTTTTGCATATGCGTTCAATTTGGACCAATCCAAATTCTTGCGGTTTGATAAACAGATAATTGTCAAAATGTTTAATAAAGCGATTGGCTTTTTGAAGAAATCGTGAAAACGAGAAACTACATGTACTGGTAACCAGCATTTTCATGTTTTCCTACAATCTTGTCTATCCTTTCAACAACAATTCCCAATACTCGCCCATATTCAATAAGATTCTGTCTACAGCAAATACTTTTAATTTGAACCAATCTAAATTATTGTTGTTTGATAAAGAGATAATTGTCAAAACGTTTGATACACCGGTTGGCAATGTCCCTCATTCACTAATTCATGGTTGAACATATTTCATATTGTTTTAGCGTATCTCTTTTTTCATAAACGTGCAATTGAACAAATGCAAAGTCTGAAAGCTATAGTATTCATACCCATACGTTTATCTGCTATAATCAACAAGAAAAATGGGTTAATGCCCAAATAAACGTAAAATCAAATGTTTGCAATAGGAGAGGCTGCTCGTAAAGGACCATTTTTCCCTTAGCCAAGATGGTTTCAAAATTGATCAGCTATGGGAAAAAGAGTCTTAACAGAGGCGATGTGCTATATATTCATGCAGATTTATATGAACCATGTTCTTGCAAAAAGGGGTTTAATACATCTCTGTGATGCATTTTACCAAGCAAGTCATCACATGATTATTAATCCATAGAATCCATTTTGTCTAATGACCAACTCATGAAGTAGACTGATCCGTTGACATTCAGAAAATTTACAAATATCAAAAAGTTTCGACCCATGTCAGCCTGCGCAGTCCGCGCAGGCTGACATGAATCGAAACATTTTGCAGATGCATTAAGCCCCCTTTTCACAGAGCATCGTTCTTCTGTATGTTCAGAAGTCATTCTGAATAATTTACTTGCTTATCTGTATGCGCTTTCATCTCGCTAGAGAGAGATACAAATTTCAAACGTTCATCCACATTTCAAGTAGATATATTTAAGTATTTTTCGAGTGTCGATTCTAACACTTAAAATGAAAGACACTCCTTTTTTTTTCAACCCATCACTAAAATGTTTAGTTCTTTTACTGACGACCCTGAGGAAATAGGAGTTTAAAAATATTATCGGAAAAAGGGGAAATATTGGTAACAAGCATTTTCTCGTTTTTCCACATTGTAAACAAAAATAGAACGACTGATCTACGTACATGTAGCTTTAAAATTCATTTCTCTACCAGCGACTGTCACTTGGACCGACCGAACAATACGAGACTGTCATCTTCATAATGATCTCCATACTTTTAAATGGTAAGATTGAAATCTAATTGCATTAAAACGCCAGCATTGTTTATTTTTGGCCGCTACTGGGACTTTAAATCATTATAACATAACAAACTTTCAGACTGGTCCAAATTGAAAGCTTTTGCACACGACAAAATAAAATGTAACTGGTAATAAAAAGTTGTGTTTGGAAGTGTAACAAAAACATTGTGTGCAATGCTGATTTTCCCAAGATGTTTTCAAAAGCTTTCTTGATCAGGCACCTTAAAAATCGAAATTGTTTGATCCACCGGTTAATCTTCCACATTTCACGCCGACATTGTAGACTCAAGATCAGACTGCACAGAATCTGCAGTTTTGCCTTGAATCAAAACTATTCGATATGATATAAAATATACATTTGAACAATGATGTGTCAAAAGGAGGCTTAATGCACCTGCGAAAAGTATCGACCGAGGTCAGCCTGCGCAGTCCGCGCAGGCTGACCTAGGCCGAAACATTTCGCTATTGGTCAATTTTCTACATGTCCAGGGACCAGTCTACCTCATGATTAAGTCGTTTGTTTGAAAAATGTGGCTATTAAGGATCCTTAATTATGTGATGGATTGCTTGGTATAATGCATCAAGGAGATGTACTAAGCTCCCTTTTGCCAGACCTTAGCTATTTTTTTTCTAACATTCAGAAACCCTCTAAATTAAAACATACTGCTTATTTCTTTATAAGGTATACTAAAGTTAAGCGTAGTGTGTATAGATAGGAAATGGGCGCTGCTAAAAATAGATCCATTGTTTAAAATTTAGATTATACGCATGTATGTGCATTTCAAGTGTTCTATTTTAAACGATTGATTTTGTGTACATGTAAATGAAATTATTGGTACTGTGGTTTGTATGAAAAAGGACTAGCGTATAAGAGTACAGAAAAAGAGAGGGACAGAGAGAAAAAGACAGGGGTCAGCTGGAGAGAAAGAGAGAGAGAGAGAGAGAGAGAGAGAGAGAAAGAGAGAGAGAGAGAGGACAGAGAGAGGGGGAGAGAGGGGGGGACCAGAAAGAGAGGGACAGAGAGGGAGAAAGACAGAGGGATAAGAGTAAAGAAAGAGAGAGGGACAAAGAAGGACACAGAGGGAGAGACAGAGGTCAGCTGGAGAGAGAGAGGAGAGAGAGAGAGAGAGAGGGACAGAGAGAGAGAGAGAGAGAGGGACAGAGAGGGCAATAGACAGAGGACAGCTATAGAGAGAGAGAGAGAGAGAAAGACAGAAAGGCAGGGACAGAGAGGGAGAAAGACAGAGGTCAGCTAGAGAGAGTGAGAAAGACAGAGAGGCAGGGATGGAGAGGGACAGAGAGGGAGAAAGAGAACAGCGAGAGAGAGAGAGAGAGAGAGAGAGAGAGAGAGAGAGAGAGAGAGGGAGAGACAGACCGACAGACAGAGAGGATCATTTGCAGATTGATTTAACTACAACTTTTTGCTTCATTAAATCCTGTATTTCAACCACCATAAAGGGGAGAAAAAGCCAATTTGTGATAAGTAAATGTTTCTAGTCCCGTAGTACTTTTCATACACTTGTTGGAAAGCTATTCTCGCACAGACAGTGTTTGATCCATGTTCGATTTCAGGAGGCCTGACACTAGCTTTTGAGGTATTTGTCTAACCCTTTACCTAACAACCAAATTGAAAGTATTTGTATTCGACAGCCAAAATGGTGATTTCCATCTTTGATAGGATAGAAAACATTGTGGGAAAAGGAGAAAATGCTGGTTACCAGCATTTTTTCTCCTTTTCCCTCAACGTTTTCTGAAGGCCTCATTCTAAGGATTGTTAGAACTCGAGACTGTGTGGTAAAGGGTTAACTCTTTGCCGGACAATCAAAGCTCAGACTTGCCTTAACTAAAAACATTCGCCGACTACAACTGAAATCAGGGTCAAATAATCATTTGTCTTTCGAATGGTTGAAAAAATTGTCGGAAAAGAAGAAAATCTGGTTACCAGCATTTTCTCCTTTTCCAGCATACCTCTTCAGGGTCGTGAAGACTCGTGATTTCTTGGTAAAAGATAGATTTACGCTTCATCTAGATCAAGACATAATGACTTTTCCATCAATTCATCATAGTCGGTCACAAGATAGGTGTTTCCGCGCCTCTCCAGGTACCAATTCCAATTTGATGAATCTGTAAAGCGAAGAAAGAGGATAGGGCTTTTAAATCTATATCAATCAAAACAAAGAAACTTGCATACTTCTCTTTTTGCAAGAGTGTTAATTAGAAATCATTTTCGTAAACATGTGTGTGAGAAATTTTGTACAAAGACCGTGCTCTGTGAAAAGGAGTCTTAATGCATTTGCAAAAAGTGTCGACCCCATGGGTCGAAACTGTTTTGCTACCTGTAAATTCTATGCATGTAGAAAGGCCATTTTGCCTCCATATCCAGTAAATTGTTGGACTAAATGTATTTTACGGATCCCTGGTTGTATGATGTCTTGCTTGGTATAATGCATTACAGTCGAGACAAGATAAGCTTTTTACTTAGAAACTTGTAAATCTGTAATCACTGCTCTTGTATGCAAAGTTGCTATTTAGAATTCATTTTCGTAAATATCTATTAGAGACATGTGTGAAATTTTGTGTAGGAACCATGCCCTGTGAAATGAGGGCTAAATACATTTGCAAAAAGTATCGACCCAGGTCAGCCTACGCAGTCCGCGCAGGCTGACATGAGTCTACGTTTTTGCTACTCGTAAATTCTATGCATCTCCAAGGCCCATTTTGCCTCCATATCAAGTCAATCGTTAGACTTAATGTATTTTATAGACACATGTCTTGCTCGGTATAATGCATTACGGAGATGTATTCAACACCCCTTTACCAAGAGTATGACTGAACTAGATGTATCTGCCAAGCGAAGAGACAGGATAGGGCTTTTAAACATATATCAGTCGAAATAAGATAAGCATTTTACTTTGAAACTTGTAAAACTGTAACCACACTACTTCTCTTTGCAAGATTGCTAATTAAAATTTCATTTCTGTTAGAGACACCTGTGAAATTTTGTATGTGACAGTGCCCTGTGAAAAGTAGTCTTAATGCCTCTGCAAAAAGTATCGACCCAGGTCAGCCTGCGCAGTCCGCGCAGGCTGACCTGGGCCGAAACTTTTTGTTTTAGGTCAATTTTCTGCATGTCAAAGGACCAGTGTACTTTATGATTTGGTCAGTTGTTATAGAGGATAGATTGTGTGGATCCACAATTACATGATGACTTACTTGGTAGCCTATCATTCATCACCTATGTACATTAAGCCCCCTTTTGCCAGAGCACAACTCATATGTTTTTTAACCCGGTAACTTGGCGTCAAATACGTTACTCCGGTGTTTTACAAATTGACCCATTTATTTTTCCCCATATCAGAAAGGACAAGATGTATATATACGTGACAGAATATAAATGTAATAGATATTTATCTGTAAACAAACCGTGGCAAGACAAAAGAATCCTCGATAGGTGAAAGAACAATTATAGCTGACTGCTTCTGTGTTGTATACTGCCTTTAAATGTTTCCCCGGGGTCCTGCGTGGCTCAGTGGTAAAGTGTAGGGCTCGTAACATGGGGGCCCTGGGTTCGAGCCTCACTGGATCCATTGGGTTTTTCGTGGGAGTGTCCTTGGGCAAGACACTTCAGAGCCCTGGCCTGTAGTGGTGAAACCCGGTGAAATACATGAATACGTGACTTGTCGCCGGGATATGACCGAAACAGTGTTGAAAGCAGAGTAAAACACCATTTAATCAATTAGATGTTTCCCTGCAATCTCCATGTATATGAGCCATGCTCTGTGAAAAGGGGGCTTAATGCATCTGCAAAAAACTATAGACTCAGGTCAGCCTGCGCAGGCAGACCTGGGTCGAAACCTTTTTTGCTTTAACATTTAATTAATTTTCAGCATGTCAAAGGACCAGTCTACTAATTGATTTAGTCAGTTGTTAGACAAAACGAATTTTATGAACCCATGATGACTTGCTTAGTATAATGCATCAGAAATATGCATTAACCCCTCTATTTAACAGCATGGATAATATAAATTCAACTTTTTAACGAGGTCTTACAGCAGATTTCTGACGCAGTACAGACGGTATTGGTGACAGTGTAACATAAGTTAGCGGACGTCCGAGCTTCAAGATGGTTTCAACGTTCGGTTCATAGAGAAAATTGTTAAACAATCGAACTTGTGACCACTGTGTTACAAAAACTAGTATTTGTTAGCTACTAGCCCACTTAACGTCACCCACAGCACACTTGGAATTTACAGTTAAGGATTCAATCTTAAATGATGCCTCATAAGGCAAAAAATGGGAACACTATATAGTGACAACAACACCATTATGATCTGTTATAGGCGTCGTAAATTGAACGTCAATGTGTGAACTGCCAGCGTAATATAGATATAACGATTATGGTGTTTGAATAATGTATACCTGCCCAAGGGTCGTATAAGTAAGAAAAATGAATAAAGAAAAGTAGGTCAATGGCTGCAGAATCTGTGCATCTAGGCTGTGACTGCTTCAGAACATGCAGTTCCATCTTGCATCCTTGCTGTCCGTTAATTCCGGCATGGGCCCTATTCTGACAAAAGTAGCCCGAATGCTGACATTACGAGCGTATTTGGTACTTGTGACTGAAAATCTCGACCTCAGGTTTATGGTTAATATGAACCTCGGGGCGATTTCACGTATCTATCCGCTTAGTTTACGATCCTACTTTCAGAAGAACGTTCAACCATTTCCGGTGTGCTTTTACGTCGTTTAAGTTCCGTGAATCAAAGATCAATGTCTGAAAACAAGCTTTCTCAATACGTGATGCAATCAAAAACTAAATTTTCGAACATAAAGTAAATGTACGTGACCTCAAGTTTCATCGTGAAGCACTCGGCCTTCCATGCTATTTTTTTTTACACCGTATAAAAAGACGAATGTGAGCATAATTACTGAACATGCTAATTTTTGGATAAAAATTCCCAAAGCCAGTTACTTGACATCAGAACTATTGAAACCAAACATTGACGCGACATATTTACTTCTCATTGCGGCAATTTACATTTTGTTGAACCAAAATGTGCCCAACACTTCCGGTCGACCTAGAGGGTTAAATTTACTCTTTCACTGCCATGTGCGACTTATATGGCATTGTGGACGTCGTAGATCAATATCAGATCGCACAGGACATGTGGTTTGATCTTCAATCTACACCTTCTAATTCTCAAGATACATCTTGGTCCTTATTCACCAACCATTTTTGAGAAAAGTGTTAGTCTTATTCTCCGGAATCTTCCAAATTTGAAAGTAAGACAACCTCTGATTGGCTAAACCAGGATAATGGTTGCCGGTTGTTCGTGTATAATAAGAAACCGAAAAGCTACATATATATACTGATATACATATATATGTATCATTGTATTTGATATACTCCCGATAATTGATCGTTAAATTGGCTATCACAGAGACGTCGTTTATTCTGGAGAAAAAGTAACTTGTGATCTATGTGGAGTGCTACAGTGTAACGTGATTATTTTCTTTTTCGGAAATGAAGTAATTCGGATAATTGTCTGTCTTTCGATTCGAAGCTCAAATCTTTTCCACACGTACAAAATATGGATTCGTCAAACTTGAAAGCAGCTGTAGACAACAATTTAAATGTAGTTTAAATGATGAAAATGATAAAAGTTGATAGGGTAGAAAACATCATGGGAAAATGAGAAAATGCTGGTTTTCAGCGTTTTCTCCTTTTCCCACAATATTTTCAAAAGGCTTCTTCCCCAGGTCGTTAAAACTCGAGATTGTGTGGTAAAGGGTTGAGCTAAACTAAATACTTCCTGAAATAAGCCGATCCCAAAAGCTCAGTCGGAAACATACAGGGCTTGAAAGCAGGGGATTGCAAGCTCGAATCCTTAGTTCGTTCAATTTCTCTCCGAGAATCGATGAAAGTTATCTCGACAAGATTCAATCCTCCCTTAACGATGACCGTTGGCTATTTGGAAAAGCAGCCAATGGATTGGAAAGAAAAATTTCGAAGTACTGGTAGGAGAAACTCCAGGAAAGCATGGACGGATCGCACTTGCCCCCGGGATATAATGGAAGAGTGTTGAAATCGGCGTAAAAACACCATACATCGAATCAATCGGATAAATTCATATCGTTTGGTTTAAAGTTTAAGCTAAATTCACAACCGAAAGAACTTTGCAGTAGACGATTTTTTTTTTTTTCAGGAAAAAACTTGTGAAAAAGGGATAATTGGCACAACTTACGCTTAATTACAGTCGATACTCATGTGTGAATACATTACGGCTGAAGGCAACATTGCGCATTAAGAGCAATTCTGTAAAGTGTTTTCAGAAGTTGTCTGTTGTTGCAAGATGGTAAAAAAGTCGTCTGCGGGAGGTAAGGTGCTCACCCTTTACCAGACGACAAAATTTTAGACTTGTCCAAAATGAAAGCATTTGCAGATGGCAAATAAAACGGGTCTCAAATGAAGGTATTTGTCCTCGACAGGACAAAAAACATTATGGGGGAAAGGAGAAAATGCTGGTTACCGGCATTTTCTCCTTTTCCCCATAATGTTTTCAAAAGTCATCTTCGCAGGGGACTTTTTCTAGATACAAAATACAAGATAGAAAATTTTATTTAAAGTCGCTTTCAACAAACAAAATAACATTTTCAGTTAGTGAAAAAAGTGCCTAGATATTTATTTTGTCAAACTATTTCTCAGAAAACATCGCACAGAGCAGATCAACGATCAGCCTCTATATTCTTTAGAGTCTGATCTTTGATCTACACTGTCTGCAAAGGAAACCTAAAATTGGGATTGACACTTCAGGGGTTAAATTCACAAGTCTGGAAGGTATAAATAAACGTTAAACGTAAATTGTATCAAATGGTAAAAAGAATTCCTTATCTCTCCGTACAAGTTCTAGCTTCAAAGTCTGCATTTTTTAAATTAAAAGACGAGCGGCTGAGAAAAACTGAGAAAAAATACATGTACCTCAATCGGGGTATAAGATTTCCTCTCCTGGACTTACAACGGACAAAAAGGACGAAACAATGAGCAGTCAGAGTGAAAAAACTATCGGTGTAAGAGAGAGTCTCTCTTGGCCTAAATAGAAACAAAGAAAAGAAGACCGAGTGTGTTAATGGAAATATTTAGAAGTTGGAGTAAAAAAGTAACTCGAGAAAAAAAATCATGGGAGTAAAAGAGCCTATCGCCTTGCCCGAGGAAAGCTGATTATCCCTGCCTAACAGAGGCAGCGAAGGTGAGATTGATATTTACATACTATAACACTAATAATGGTATGCATGACCTTAAGCGCAAAGTTAGAGCACGGTACTATTTAAGGATAGGGCACCCTAAGGGGATTCGTGTAACACCGCCTTTCATCGCTAAAGTCGTACGAATTCGACTAAGACTCGGGTAATCCGTAACCGATGCGATGAACCAGCGTCTATCGGCCGATTGATTACTGATTACCCGAGTCTTACCCGAATCCGTACATTTTTTCGGCTATGAAAGGCGATGTTACACGAATCCCGTTAAGGTGCCCTATCCTTAACTCTCTACCAAAGTCCAAATTGAGAGCATTTGCAGACGACAAAAATATATGACTCAAACATTAGATTTTATTTAAAAGGGTGGAAAACCTTGTGGAAAAGGGAAAAAATGCTGTTTACCAGCATTTTCTCTTTTCCCCACAATGTTTTAAAAAACGCTTTTCTTCAGGGTCTTAAAAACTTAGGATTGTGTGGTAAATCGTTAACTCTTTCTATCTCCTAGGCGACGAGAGAAAAAAAAAAATCTTTTGAAGATTGTGTGGATCAAAATACACTTTTAGGCGCAAAAAAACTTGAAAGGTTGAAAGTGCATTTTTAGTGGTAACAAAAACAGCCCAAACAAAACTTTATGAGGCTTACTATAATATTTAGATCTATATAATTATTATTTGAAAAAATCGAACCTTGAGAAAGAAACCATGAAAGGGATATTATTCGGATTTCTCTTTCAACTAAATAATGCATTTTCCACAGATTGTGTTTCAAGTTATAAGCTTTTTCAGATTCTGTTTTTTATTCAAAACGGAATAATTCAATATTAGTTTTTTTTCATGAACATTGGCGAGTTCTAATTGGCTGAAAATTTTTTTCATAGCTCCATGAAAAAAAAAAAAAAAAAAATCAGCAGTGCCAAAACTACTTTTGCAGTCAAACTTATGCAAACAAACATGTATACGAGATTTCATAATTTTTTTCGTTCCGATCTTATATCGTGTCCGAAGTTCAAATTGCTTGCTGAGTTTATTTTTTCTGAATACTGAAAAAAAAAATCCAACAGTAAATTCAAAGAGAGAGCTGAAAACTCATTGTTACTCTGCTGGGTTTAATGCTAGCGTATTGAACTTTTAATAATAAATCCACTCAATCTGAAAATGTTCAATACTATAATGACGTCATGAATTACGTCGTTTTTACGTCATGAAGGAGCAGTTTTACCGCGCTATGAAATATCAATGAAAAGGACAGTAAATAAATACGCAATGTTGGATTTACAAAAAAAAGAGCAGTCAGAATTATTTAAGTGCATATTTGTTGTCTGCGATATTGAATTATAAGGAATGAAGAGACTTTTTTTTTTGTTTTCATGGAGGTATGAAAAAAAAACCTAATCACACTTTTGTATGAAAAATTCTCTTCATTCCTTAAGTGTAAAATGACAATGACGTTGCAATACTTATTGTCTATTTGTCTAAAAGAGAAAAAAGAGGGTGGGGTTGTTAAAGCACTTGCAAAATGCCAACTTACCTATAGTGAATGATTGTTCTGTGCCAAAGTTGTACGTATAGACACGTTTCCCTATTGCTGAAATGCTTTCTTCAAGCAAAGAGAGTCCTCTCATAAACAAGTTTTTTTTTTTTTTCTATAAAAGTGTGGACATTCTTAATTTTTTTATTTATTTATTTTTTATGTTGTCTCTCATTACTGAATATTGCTTCGAAGTTACTTATGTTGTAAAGCAATCAATGACATGAAAAGAAACAAACTAACAACCTACCAAGCTAACGTACAAAAAAAAAAAAACTTTAGTTTTGCCCAAGTAATTGCTGTTTATGGTTTGTTCAGCATCACACAAAACATCGATGAACGTTATATGTCCGAATAGACCCGCAGAATAGACATATAAAATAAGAATCAAAGTACATTCGATACTCAACTAAATGGCATTTTTGTATCTGATTTTTGCAAAGACAAATAATGTGCAGTAATAAGGGATTTGCGTGTTTGGTTCTTTCATATTGAATACCATATGGCGTGCAACACGTGAAAAGGGGCATTCGGACATTTGCGTAAAGTGTCGTCTCGGATCAGCCTGCGCATTCCGTGCAGACTAATCCGAAACGACACTTTCCGTTTTTATGTCATTTTCTGTTTTGCGCAAGACTACTGTATCACAAAATCTAATGTAGTCGTAAAGTGTCGTCTCGGATTAGCCTGCGCGGACTGCGCAGGCTGATCCGAGACGACACTTTACGCAAATGTCCGAATGCCCCTTTTCGCGTGTTGCAGGCCATATAAGAACCATACTGTCTTCATCAAATGATCTTTATACATTTTTATATGATTTTTTCAAGCTATTGTCCCATTATACTGTGAGGCGAAAAAAAGGTATAAAGGCAAGTTTCTAGTCAGTTATATTTCGATATACAGTATGATTGTTAAGGGGATTTAAGTTGTCGATTTTTTTACCAATCAAGAACTTACTTCTTAGACGGAGAATTCGAATGAAATCTAGATAATAATGATAATAATAATGTGATTATGTTCTGTAGGAATAAGATGCGACATAAAAAATAGTTGTAGGAGAAGAATGTTGCCAAATAAACCGCAAGGGATTATTCGGAAGGTATGAACAATACACCAGGAAACAGCACCATGTTTAACAATAACCCCGAATTTTACCGGTAGGGGGAGCAGAAAGCAGCATATTGAAATTTCTCTGTAAACCAGTATCATCAAAACAGCGATGTGTAATCACTGTTTTATGAAGGTTTTTCTATATATTTAATGTGTTGTTTTTTTTAGCTTCTGTTTCAATCTGTAATGTTTACTACTACAATTTATTTATGAGATGCTGATTAATAAATCGTGAAGTTAAGTTTTCCCCCAGGTAATAATATTAATGGAGGTGAAATATTAACGAGAACATGATTAGAAGAGGTTTAATAATTATAGAGGTGAAATAAATATGAGGGGGGAGAGAGAGAGAGAGAGAGAGAGAGAGAGAGAGAGAGAGAGAGAGAGAGAGGGGGGGGGGCAGGCAGGCAGGAAGACAGACAGACAGACAGAAAGAAAAGGAACATGCGACACTGAGGGTGGGGCAGATAAACAGCCAAATTAACAGAGAATGGGGGGAATTGTGTTTAGCTTAAGCAGTGTTTCTCCCAATTTGGGTTTGAAAGAGTGACGATCGGGAAGATTCTTTTAAACGTCTGCTTCCGGAGAAAAGGTAACTGAACCCACTCTGTGAAAAGGGAGCTTAATGCAACTGCAAAAAGCATCAACCCAGGTCAGCCTGCACAGTCCGCGCAGGCTGACCTGGGTCGAAACTTTTTGCCATCGGTCAATTTTCTGCATGTCAAAGGACCAATGTACCTCTTTATTCAGTCTGTTGTTAGAAATACATACTAAATGGATCCACGATTATATGATGACTTGCTTTATATAATGGATCATGGAGATACATTTTACCTTCATTTGCCAGAGCGGGGTTCGATTATAACAAAACAAATGTATAACAATTATAACAAAAAAAAAAGTGCTGGTAACTATTATTTTTCTGCTTTTCCCACAAAGGAAGGGTGCACCCAGAATGACGGCACTCTCAACAAAAAAGAAACTTACAAAAGGCACAAATAGGCCTACTTTCATGATATGACCTTGATAATGTAAAACAACTCTCGACGAAAGAACATAAGGGGGGAGGGGTTGTAGAGATTTTCTCATGCAGAGTTCAGCGAAAAAACACGTCGCGTTTTAACTCTTTACCAAACGACAAAATTTTAGACTTACCCAAATTGAAAGCATTTCCAGACGACAAAATCAATGTGACTCAAAAATTGAAACTTGACTCTAAGAGAGTAGAAAACATTGTGGGAAAAGGAGAAAATGCTGGTTACCAGCATTTTCTCCTTTTCCCACAATGTTTTCAGAAGGCTTCTTCCTCTGGGACGTAAAAACCAGGGATTGTTTGGTAAAGGGTTAAGTGCATTTTCTAATGAAAGAATCAAAGCGCATCAGTTTCTTTACAGGAACGGCTTTCATAGCATTGCGCAGTATTCCCATAACATCAGCAAGTCCATTGCTCTCTCGGATTACTTTCATGTTTCTGTTTATGCTTTCACTAGCGCCACGGGAGAACACATACGGTCTATTGCGGACGGTATAGATCAAGATCAGACTGCACAGAACGTGCAGTCTGATCTTGGATCTATACCGTCCGCTTGTTTGCTAAAGCCTACACGATAAAAAAACAGTTTCTAGTTTAAGTGGATCGTTTTTTAAGCGGTCATCACAGGTCGTATATATATTTGGCGCCGAAAGAGTTGCCATTCATTAGTCAATCCTTATCTTACTAAAATAAGTTAAATGAAACTTTAAAGCCGTTAACAAAGTTCTAAATTTTGCTATTTCAAAAGTCTTTTTCGAGGAAAGATATCTCTTTATCGGACAGTGTAGATCCAAGATCAGACTGCACGTTCTGTGCAGTCTGATCTTGATCTACACTGTCCGATAAGGGCTCTTGAGTCGCGTTTAGCAAGCAAGGGGCTAAAAGCATGTTTTATGACGAATGCATTGCAATTAAAAACTTTTGAATGAGAGCTTAGATCGAAATTTATCAAATAACTGATTCGTTTCATGTTTGCTTCATCTTTTCCGAAGCATTTTTACATGTTTTGCAATCTTCGATGTGCTTTTGGGATAGAGGAGATCAGTTTGCTCAATCGTACAGTATGATCTTGATTTGCACTCTTTGATACCCTAAGACTAATTTAATCTGTATTAGGCCGGTATTATACAGTCAATAAGTGAATGATAAACTGTGGAAGGTTCCTCTGTTGCTCTTGTTGTTGTTGCTGTTGTTGTTTTAGTTGCAGTAGTAGTAGTAGTGGTTGTGTAGTTGTTGTTACTGTTGTTGTTGTAGCAGCAGTAGTGGTTGTTGTTGTTACGTACTCGTGCAAGTATTACCTCCTTAAACGAGTTTGCAGCGGACAGCTTCGAAAACGTCCTTAAACAGTTAGGATAATCAACATGAACTAAGGTCGACACATGAAATATTGGAAAACATTGAGGCAAACAGAGAAGTTTATCACAGAGAAGTTTATCATTGATGTCAATATCTCCCTTGGAACCACAGGCGTTCGTGCTATGACGAACTTCGCCACCTATGTAGTGTAATATATTACATCATATAGATGGCGAAGTTTGTCATAACACGAACGCCTGTGCTTATAACACTGTTTTGAGATGCAGTCCGCTGCAAAACGAAAACAAATAGTTGTCAGAAGGGGGAAATTTGTAAATACATAGTGTGTGAAGGTCTTTGTGTAGACTTTGTGTCTGAAATCAATATGGATTCATTTCATTCTAAAATTATGGGCTACTTTAACTTAATTCATTACTTTGCTAGAAGCATGATTTATGAGACAAGTGTCGACCGAGGGAGCTCAAACCTATGTTTTTACTGAGAATGACAAAATAAATAAATCATGTACGATATAAGTTTCAGACTTCAACTCTTTATAAAACAATCCCGACTTTTATCGACCCAAAAGAAGAAGGATTTTGAAAACGTGATAAAAAGGGGTAAAAATGCTGTTAACCAGCATTTTCTCCTTTTTCCACAATGTTTTCTACCCTTCTACAAAGTAATTTCAATTTTGAAATACGCTAATGTTGTCTTTTGCAAGAGCTTTCAATTTTGGCAAGTCGGGGTTTTGTCGTTTAGTAGAGTTAAAGTCAGTTTTGTGGACTCATTCGCGGCCAACTATATAAATGAGCCATGCTCTGTGAAAAAGGGCGTTTGATGCATACGCAAAAAGTATCGATTCAGGTCAGCCTGCGCAGTCCGCGCAGGCTGACCTGTGTCGAAACTGTTTGCTTTTGGTAAGTTTTCTGTATGTCCAAGGACCATTCTCCCTCAGTATTTAGCCAGTTGTTTGACAGAATGGATTTTATGGATCCATAAATATGTGATGACTTGCTTGATAAAATGCATTACGGAGATGCATTAAGCTGCCTTTTGTCAGTGCATTTGATACATTTCATTGAGGTCTAAAAACAGATTTGCCGAACCCCGGTAGCTCAGTCGGTAGCGTACAGGACTTGAGAACACGGGGTCCAGGGTTCGATCCCTGGCTACGACCCCTGGCTCGGCCAATTTCTTTCCGAGGATTGATGATAGTCACTGCGACAGGATTCATTCCTCTCCCACCGCTGACAATTGTTTTGACGATGATTATGTGGGAAAGCAGCAAGTGGCTTGGAAAGAAAATTGTGCGGGGTACTGGTATAAGAGACTCCAGGAAAGCATGGATAGGTGCACTGGCCGCCGCGATATAACTGAAATAATGTTGAAAACGGCGTTAAACACCATACAATCAATCAATCAATCAATCTAAAAACAGATTTCTAAAGCAATTTAAGAATGGTGTTCATCATAGGTTAGAATCACGCCGCCCGCAAAAGGTTTATAAGTGACCATTTGCAGTGAACGTGTTTATTTAATATTCAGTAGAATAGTGATTGGCTAATCTTTTTCAAAATTGGCAGGAGTCCTAAAATAGGTTACATTTTCGTTGAGAATTCAAATTAGTATTTAAATTGTATAAAATAAATGCCATTTCTTATTTCGATATAATTCAACATATCTTCTAATCTTTCAAATGTAATTATGCATTATATGTCAAAATGATATATATAAAAATATATATATAGGTGCGTGATCTGTTTGCAAATAAATGTTCCATTCAATATGGTGTAAAAATGGTTCGGAGTGTAAAAAAAGTACGGAACCACCAGCACGCAATTCTTTAAAGAAATACAATGTTTTGTAGAATAAGTAAATTTATAGTATCTTTGAAGTGTACATGTGTAATAAAGGAAATTCAATGAACATTTAAGCCAATACTTAACATGCACAATACTATAGTATCGTTTTGTGCTCGACACGTGACCTAACCTAGACAGCTTTGCAAATATTTAGCTGTTAGGAAAAGAGGGTTGCTCATTTAAAAAAAGACATTTTCGGTCGCTTATAATTTGTAGAAATAAAAAGGTTTTAAGACAGCCTAGAAAATACGGGTAATAAATATTTCATCCATGCTCTGGCAAAAAGTGGTTAAATATGTCATTGCGTCTCCTTGATGCATTATACCATGAAAGCCATCGCAAAACTGTGGATCAATAAGATCCATTTTGTCTCAATAATGAGGTAAAATGGTTCTTTGACATGCAGAAATTTTAACCATAGCAAAAAGTTTCGACCCAGGTCAGCCTGCGCGGACTGCGCTGGCTGACATGGGTCGATACTTTTTGCAGATGCATTAAACCCCCTTTTCACATAGCATGGCTTCCCCTTTTTTTTTTGGAGGAAGCGATTTGTCGTGTGGAACGCGTACAAGAAAAAAAGCTTGTACGGCGCCAGAAATATTTCCGAAGTTTCGAATTGGATCATTGAAACAAAATATATTTTCAGATCTTAATGACTAAAAGGCTGTATCGATTGTCACACTGTAGTAGGAATTACGTCATTTGAGATCATTATTAATTTTTCAGCAGAGCTTCGAGACTTGAATTATAACATTGTTTAACCAGAAATACAGATAGCATTCTGCTGCAACAAACACTGGATTTTTCGGCCTTGACGAGTGCTCTTTTGACCTACTTCTTTGTATTAATATATTCGAATGTATAGAATGGAACTTTGCTATTGGTTAAAAATATGGACACGTTTATTCTGAGGGCCCTGTAGGCCTTTAGCGGGCAAATTCACGTTGACTGTTTTTTTTCCTAAAAAGGTATTTCTTGTTTACGCTGTCGTTGCTGTGCGATTGTAGCGTTGGGTTTGCATTTAGGAGATCCTGGTTCGATCCCCGTTTGAGCCGCTGTCAAAAAGGGGTGTAATGCATCTGCGAAAAGTATCGACCAATGTCAGCGTACTAGGTTCTCGCAGGATGATAAGGGTCGAAACTTTTTGCCACTGGTCAATTTTCTGTATGTCTAACCCTAACCGTACCTCATCATTTAGTCAGTTATTGGACAAAATAGATTCTATGGATCCATAATTATGTCATGACTTACTTTGTATCATGCATCACCGAGATTCATTAAACCCCCGTTTATTAGAGAATGACTCATACTTTTTCCTTTTATTCTCTACCGAATTTAGAGAACTAATTCACTCAGTCTTGGAATTAGAGGAAAAAGATGGCTTCTAACTAGAGGCCAAGAAAGAAGATGCCGTCTTTTTGCCACTACATATCGAAATATCCGAAAGCTCGGACGTACTCAATAGATGAACTACATAAATCCTTCTCCTGCTAAACAAGTTAAATGAAACTTTTAAGCAGATAGTTAAGACCTCAGATAATGATATTTCAAACTTATTTTTTTGCAGAAAAAATATCTCTATTTCGGACAGTGTAGATCTAAGATCAGACTGTACATTCTGTGCAGTCTGATCTTGATCTACACTGTCCGTAAAAGGTCAGTGAGTCGTGCTAACCAGCCTAAGGGCTAACCTGCCAGCTGTCCCATTTAGTACCATCCGGTATAAGAACTTTTCCATTTTATACCATCCGTGATTTGTACAGCGAGGAAGGAATCTAGGAATTGTGGGTACTCAATCACGCAAAGTAGGACTTCATCAAAAGTTCTTCTGACATCTTGATTTTTCTCGCAATGATTTTTTAGTACTGTAGCTCTGATACAACTAGCGATAAATCTTCATATGTCGTACGTGAGAAAGGCACTTGGTTCATAATTTTCATTCGTAGTTTGATTAAAGCTACAGTTTGATCTTTACTCGTTTTCACCCAGTTTATCATTTTAACCCATTTCATGTTATTTTTTATAAAACTACAAGCATTCTTGTACCTTCATGCCAAATGTTCCCCCTGATGGTTACAAGTTTGCACAGATAGAAAATGCATTTCATTCTCTGGAGATGCTTTCGCAGTAAGCAAGGAGATCGTCCTTCTTGGTATGATGCACCGCGGATATGTATTAAACACTCTTTTGCCAGAGCATGGTTTAATTGTAGATTTATCAGTCTTTTATCCCGTTAGCAGAACACGCTGGCATTTGACCTACTTCTTGGTACTGATTATACCCGAATTAAGAAATAGAAATCTGTGATTGGTTAAAATGTGGATATGTTTATTTTGAGGGTCCCTGCAGGCCTATCTGCGGACAAATTTACACCGTCTATATTTTTTAGTATTGATTATATTCGAGTGAATAAATAAAAATTTTTGACTGGTCAAAAAAGTGGGCATGTTTATTCTCAGGGTCCCTGCAGGCCTACTCTGCGGGTAAATTTACGCCATCTGTATGTTATTTAAAGATATTTCTTGCTTTTAAATTGCTTTTTGATGCGGTTTATAAAGGTCACGGCTGTTAAGTAAATGAGGGGAGTCTGCCATACAATAATGATAGTTATGATTCTTTTATCTCTGTCAATGCCACATCAAGTTGATTAATTCTCGGTCCTAAATTATATAGCTCTAAAACGGTTATGCTCGTTATCTCCTGAAAAATAGTGGCATCTGAAGACTTCGCACAAAAATGCGAAAATGTGAATAATCAACGATTTAACTCTTCACCAAACGACAAAATTTTGAACTTGACGAAATTGAGAGCATTTGGAAACGACTCATAAAATGTACCTTAAGTGATGAATTCTGTTTTTAAGTGGATAGAAAACATTGTGGGAAAAGAAGAAAATGCTGGTTACCAGCACTTTCTCCTTCCCCCATTATGCCTTCAAAAGCCTTCTTTTTCAGTGTCGTTAAAACTCGGGTAAAGGGTTAAAGTTTAATATATGAATACAGAGTGAAAACATTGAGGAAAAAGGAGAAATTGCTCGTAACGAGCAATTTCTCCTTTTGCCTCAATATTTTCTAGTAGTGAACTGAATCAAGACGTAAAAATTTTCTGTAGATGGTAAAGTGCTAGATTTTTATCCCGGCTAAATCGTAATGATCTACTGGGAACAAGCGGTTTTAATTCTTTATCAGACGACAAAGTTTTAGACTTGTCCAGATTCAAAGCATTTGTAGATGAGAAATGTTACTCAAATTATGGAATATGTCTTTTAACCCTTTACCAAACAATCCCTGGTTTTATCGACCCAGAGGAAGAAGCCTTCTGAAAACATTGTGGGAAAAGGAGAAAATGCTGGTAAACCAGCATTTTCTCCTTTTCCCACAATGTTTTCTACTCTTCTAAAATCAAGTTTCAATTTTTGAGTCACATTTATTTTGTCGTCTGCAAATGCTTTCAATTCGGACAAGTCTAAAATTTTGTCGTTTGGTAAAGAGTTAAAGGATAGAAAACGTTTAGGGACCAAGAGGTCATATTGGTCATCAACTGTTATATTCTTTTTTACCAGACGACAGACTTTCCAATATCTTCCGCTAGATGGCATTCTACAAATACACATCTATCTAATTTGGGCATTCTGGGTACAGAATCGGAGTACTTTTCAAAACAACAACCGTTACTTTGAATTAAAAAATGAAATAAACGTTTACTCAATAAAACGCTACCTGGTGCGATTCATTCAGCTATGATTGGCTAGCATGTAACCTATTCATCGGCCATTTATTAAAACAGCCCCTACATGCTTGGATAATAGGCTAATAGCTTCGGTATAAGCCCTACTTTTCCCAAGTATTCGGGGATGGGTGATGCGTCATAGCAGACAGGTCGAATCTTCGAAGAATATGACATGCGCAGACAACGCAGACTTTCAGACTAGTCCGTCCAAATTCAAAGCATTTAATGTTCAGAAATTACATGTTGCGGAAATAAGGAAACGTTTTAAGGCCAGTATAAAGTGCTGGTTTCCAAAATTTTGTTTTCCCACTAAGGTTTCAAAAGTCTTCTACTAAACGCTAAAAGTAGGTGCTGTGTTGTAAAGGGTTAACATTATTGTCTCACTCGTGTAAATTCGGTAAGCCAGGACGTAACTCTTTAATAGATAACAAAACTGAAAGGTTCCAACAAATTAAAAGCATTTACCGACGACGAATAAGGATGGCCTAAAAAGGTGGGGTTCTTTTTATTTGAAAGAGTTGAAAACATTGTGGGAAAAGGAGAAAATGCTGGTTGGTCGAAACTTTTTGCTATTTGTAAATATTGGTAAATTTTCTTTATTTCCAAGAACCATTCTACCTCAGGATTCGTTTGCATGTCAGACAAAATGGGTTTTATGGATCCATAATTATGTGATGCTTGGTATAAAGCATCACAGAGCTGCATTAAACCTCCTTTTGCCAGAACATACATAGAATACATGTTTTAATATTGTGACTAAAGCAAAATAAGATAGTGACAAGCATTTTCCCATTTAAAGTGTCAATAAAGGCCAAGAGTAAACAAAGCAGTTGTTTAAATGCATTTAAATTTATATCATACCATTTAAGAATATGGAAATTATCGTGAAGATGACAATCTGTCATTGTATGGTCGGTCCAAGTGTTAGTCGCTGAAAGAGAAATTAATTTCAAAACTGGGTTAAAACCTGCCAGGTAGCGGAATCTTTTGTTTACTTTTTGCCCGATTTTAAAATTCTTTTTTTTTCTGCCAGCGACTAACTTATGAGCCAACCACATGATAACATACTGTCATCTCCACTCATTTCCATACCTTTAAATGGTGTGATTTAAATTTAAATATATTATGACACCTGCTTTGATATTTTGGCCTTTACTGGGCCTTTAACATCCTCGTCATGTCCAAAATTCGTCTTCTCTGGGACACAAAGGTCGTTTGCTAAAGACTATGAGATAACATTTAACTCTTTACCAGACGACAACATTTTAGACTTGTCGAAATTGAAAGCATTTGCAGACGACAAAGGAAATCACCAACGGTGGCTCAAAATGATGGGAGATGTCTTTGATTTGGTTTGGTTTGTATTGGAGTTTAACGCCATTTTAACAGCCTAGGTCATATCATGGCGGTCAGTGACGCACCTATGTGTTTCCTGGCTTTCTCACACCAGTACTGACACAGGTGTCTTTGAAAGAACAGAAAACATAGAAGGGAAAGAAAAAAATGCTGCAAGAGCTCTTGTAGCATTTTCTCTTTTTCCGACAATGTTTTCTTAAGTCTTTTCATCTGGGTTATTAAAACAAGGGATCGTAGGGTAATAGGTTAAACTGCTGAAATAAATAAAAGAAAATTTACAGACAGAAGCAAATATCGAACGTTGTAATTCAACATTGAAATGCACGTTCTGTGCAGTCTAATCTTAATCTACGATGTCCGCAAAACGACATTAAGTCGCGCTTTGCAGCGTCGGGTTTAACCTTTAGGCTGCTTAGCGCGACTTACTGACTTTTTGCGGACAGTGTAGATCAAGATCAGACTGCACAGAACGTGCAGTCTGATCTTTGATCTACACTGCCCGATAAGGACATATTTTCCCAAAAAAAGTTCCTCTGAAATAGCAAAATTCGGTGTATTACTATCGGCATAAAGGTTTTTAACTGGATAGGGTGTAAGGCCACCAAATGCTGGATATGGATTAACGATTGCAGGTCTTATTTTTTGCCATTTAAAGAGGTCGCTTGGGAAATCCCTAGATCACAATCTATTAGAATCGGTTATTGTTCCTCGTGAAAGTGATTAAAGGTGATTGTTATTTTTACTACGAAGTTGATTGTTTTGTAAAATAATTTCATTTTCCCACTTTTTTTAACCTCATTTTCACACTTTGTTTTTTCTTCTATAAACCTCAAACTTAAATGACAAAGTGCAGTCGACTTTTTGCGTATTATAAATTTTTGAAAGTGATCATTGGCAAAAATAAGAATTTGCCAGTAAGGTATGCCTATTTTAGCATATGCGCTGTCGCGTCTTCGTCTACTCATCTGTTTTTCTAATACTAATTTCAGCCAGATGAAACCTATTCAATGCCGTCCAGCTTCATATTATATTTTCTTTTAATAGAAAATGTACGAATTCAGCAGAAGAAATGTTAAATAGCGTTTCCCTTAAGTTATATTAAACTCTTAACTTGCTAAATAAGTGAAATGAAACTTTCAAGCCAATAGTAAACAGCCCAAATTTCGCTTTTTCAAGGGTATTCTAGGGAAAAATATCTCCTGAACGGACGGTCTAGATCCAAGATAAGACTGCACGTTCTGTGCAGTCTGATCGTGATCTAACAGTCTGCAAAAGGTCATTGAGTCGCGCGTAGCTGGGTTACGAGACCATTATCATTGAATTCCACGTTTGGCGTAGAGATCTTTTTTTTTCCACTGCAGCAATACAATTTATTTCGGGGTTATGCGGCCGTACTAAATAATATAGACCAAGTTAGTATGGGCATTTCACGCCTTGCTGTTGAAGTGGTGCTATGTTAGAACTGCCATTGCAATAAAACAGCATTTTGTAATAAAATTACAAAAAGCCGTTTTGTTACAAAAGTGGTTCTAACAGAGCTATTTCAGGTCCCAGTCACTCAGGTTTATCTTACTGCAATCTAAATACTTGACAGACGCAGGCAGAACGGGATGAAATGCAGGAAAATGCAATGTTCGATTTTGTTATATGTCTTTACTTAACCCTGCCAGGATATCACTGCGTTTTCCACGTCCCAGCTAAGTTTTGCCACGCTTTTGATCAAGCAAGCACCATGTCACTTGCGGTTTTATTACCTTCCTTCTCTAAGATCGGACTATTACTGTGCATTTACCAGGCTTTTCGTGATCTTAGAATTTCAAGTCCATGCATTCTACGTTCTGCAAGGTATTAAAAGAACACTGCAATCCATCCCGTCCACATCAGGTTTGTACCACATCAGAAAAGACCATGTTAGGTTCGTGCCTGATTGATACTGCGTCAAAATCGTTGTTGCCACGTCCTTATTGAGTCCATACGGCGTCCTAATTGGATCAAGTCCTCGCTACGTTTTTTTTTCAGCATGTTCATATGCACCCTCGTCACGCATAATCGTAAAGAGTGCACCACGTCCTTATCGGTTTCTACTGCATTTCTTCTCCGTCGTACAAGTTCGTACTGCGTCGGACTGGTTTTAACGTAGCGGGAACTTGGACTAGTGTGACTGGGGATTTACCTTCGCCATTCGGATTTACGCCACGCGGCGAGCAGCCATCAGTTATGTTCTATTTTGCAGAAGGTCATACCTTATCTACCGACAGGTGTATAAATACCTGTATGAACCAATTAACCTTCCTGTTCCAGTGTGAAAGCCAAATGGTACTGATGGGTTTAATCCAATGGTTGAAAATTAATTAAGATAGTGTACCAATGTCTTTCACGCAGCCTGTATCTGTTAATTTGATTTCAAACTTTATCCTGCTAGATAAATTCAAATGAAATTTCCAAGCCGACAGTAAAATTCAAGTTTTTTTCTCTTTTTCAAAAGCAAATTTTGGGAAACATATCTCCTTATCGGACAGTGTAGATCCAAGATCAGACTGCACCTTCTGTGCAGTCTGATCTTGGATCTACACTGTCCGCAAAAGGCCAGTGAGTCGCGATTAGCAGCCTAAGGGTTAATATGATGTTGCTGACCGTTATGGTGCCAATAACTTGGCTGTTTCTTTTATGGATAGCTTAGACGATGATCACACTGCACAAAACGTGTTGATCCATGGGCAGCCTGAGCATTTCTTAGAATGTTAGCGGTTCTTTGGCAAAGGGGGGGGGGGGTGGGATTAATGCTTTTCGCTATCTTTAAATTTTCTGCATGTCAAAGGACCATTCTACATCAAGACTCTGTCGGTTGTTTGACACAATGGATGTTATAGATCCACAATTAGATGATGTCTTCCTTGGTATCATGGATCACGGAGATGCATTAAGCCCCCTTTTGCCAGAGCATGGCTCATTTGGTTTTCTTACTCAAAAGGTTCGTTTAATCTCTTACTGCACAAGTCCGAGTTTTAGCGACTCTGAGGAAGAAGCCATTGGATAACACTTTGAGAAAATGAGAAAATGCCCGTAACCAGCATTTTCCCCCTTTTCTCAGATTGTATTCTGACCTTTAAAATACAAATTCCAACATTTGAGCCAAATTTGGTAAAGTAGTCCATTTCCATCGAAAGAATGTACCGTGTGGGTGCATATTACATATGAGCCGTGCTCTGTCAAAAGGGGGCTTATTGAATCTGCAAAAAGCATCGACCCAGGTCAGCCTGCGCAGTCCGCGCAGGCTGACCTGGGCCGAATCTTTTTGCTATAGGTCAATTTTCTGCATGTTAAAGGACCAGTCTACCTCATGACGAAAATTTTACAAAAATACAAGAAAATCATCCTTATGCTCCCAAAGCCTCTTCATTTTCATTCATAAAACCCTTGTAGTCGAAAACCATCCGACAACAAGAGAAATGAGAGATTTACTACGGCCCAGGTCGACACCGACGGGAAACACGGTCTATTTTTACATGAGCAACTCGCTCATTTACATACCGGAAATACAAAGACGAAGCTTCAAACATAGCGTCCGAAGAAGACATTATGGAAAATATTTACATGTTTGTTATGTTATGGAATTTAAGCGTGATTAGTCACGTGCGAGTCACTTGACATTCCCACAATGCTTTTTTGATTTCTGGCGCGAAATCTAAAAATACCTTAAGAGGCTACGTAGCCTTTTAAGGAAACACCTTCAAAAAAAATTTTTTTTTTGTAATTTTATGATTCTTAATTATTGATGATTTGTATTGTTTTTTCATATAAATTTCAGTGATATATGTATTTTTTAATTTGGTGAGATGTGGAAAATCTAAATACCCACCTTTAAACAAAGTGAATATAATGGATCCCTAATTATGTGATGTCTTGCTTGGTACATACAATACGGAGATGCATTAAGCCCCCTTTTGCCAGAGCGTGGCTCATATTAATGGATCACCCGAGGTTTGCAGAATGATTTCATAACTGATTTCAACACCGCAAGCACTGGTGGGTTTGGCAAACGAGCGAGCGAGCACGCAGGCAACAGAGATTTAGAGAAAGAACAAAGAAAGAAAAAAGAAAGAAAAACTAAGAAAAAAAAGAAAGGAGAAAGAGAGACTTAAATAAATATAGAAAGAAAGAAAGAAAGAAAGAAAGAAAGAAAGAAACAAAGAAAGAAGGAAAGAAAGAAAGAAAAAAAGAAAGAAATGAGACCAATGAGCCATAGGCTTCTGTACATGAAATGATGAAAAAGATCATCATTCAGATAAAAATCGAAATTTCTCAAGATCAAACGCTTTTCAATTAGTAACTTTATCACCAGCGAATTAGTTCCAAGCGATACTTAATCATCAAATACGTTCTTAAAAATCTCGTTAAACTTGAAAATACCTTTTTCTAACTCTGCATGAATGTGTATGTAAACATCATTTCGTTCTAAGTCAAGACGGAAAAATAATACTTCATGCTGATTTTTAAAGTACAAAATTTCTAGGGTGTCCTGACTTTAACATTTAGAGTGCCTTTAACAATTTACATTGCTGTTGTGGACGGTGTAGAGCAAGATCAGACTGCACAAAACGTGTAGTCTGATCTTGGATCCATACTGTCCACTATTTTGAATTTTAAATTTCGACAAGTCTAATTTAAGCTATTACATGATATGAAGTTTCTGCATTTTGATATCCTTTTCCAGCATTTTTGTTTTCACCATAGAGGTTAGGAATTGACCAAAACTAAGATCTAAGATCTAAACTAAGATCAGACCACACGGACTGACAGGTCGATCTTGGTCTACATCCAGGGCCATCTGATGTCGCAATACGTGATAATTATGTGGACTGATACAGTATAAATTGTTAATTGTATGATTTGTGAACATGAGCCATGCTCTTGGAAAAGAGGGGTCCAATACATCTGCAAAAAGTATCGACCTGGTCAGCCTGCGCAGTCCGCGCAGGCTGACCTGGTTCGATACTTTTTGCTATTGGTCAAGTTTCTGTATGTCAAAGGAGAAGTTTGTCTCATGAATCAGTCGGTTGTTAGATGGAATGGACTTTATGGATCCATAATTATGTCATGTCTAGCTCGGTACAATGCATTATGGAGATGCATTTATCCCCTTTTTACCAGAGAATGACTCAAATATATTATGTAAAAGTTTTCTAAACATTCACTAATAAGGAGTTAATCTTACTCATTCTAATCTTTAGGCTGCTAAACGCGACGCATTGACCTTTTGCAGACAGTGTAGATCAAGATCAGACTGCACAGAACGTGCAGTCTGATCTTGGATCTACACTGTCTGATAAGGAGATATTTTTCTCAAAAAAATGTTTGAAGTAGCATTATTCGTTTTTTTTTTTTTTTTTATCGTCTTTTAAAGTTTAACTTACTTAGCAGGAAAAGGATTAAATCGGACAGAGGGTTTCACAAGTGGTTTGATCTATGTAAAATCTTGAAGAAAAACATATTTTACTATGTTTTATGAGACAAGATAG
The DNA here is from genome assembly GCA_946811185.2 of Hippopus hippopus. NCBI lineage: Eukaryota > Metazoa > Mollusca > Bivalvia > Cardiida > Cardiidae > Hippopus > Hippopus hippopus. The sequence continues at coordinate 66,708,757 of OX328099.1, read as the reverse complement.
CTATCTTTAATCTAATACGATGAATTATTTATCATTCAAAGTTGCCATTACATTTTTGAATGGGAGTCTCGTACATTATTCTGATCAAGTACTGATCTATGAGTTTTTATACGAAATGACTGCATTATGCAAAAATATACTAGGACTGCAAGAAAGAAAGAAATCAAATTGTGTGAATACAATGTTGTATAAAATTGCTTACTTCACAATCTTTATGAAGTTTTTCAGCACAAAATATGTAAACTCAAATTTGTCGACGTTCAGTAAATGAAATCCACTCTAATTCCGAAATTCGTTTATCTTATTGGCTTGACTAAACAAGCGGACGGTATAGATCCAAAATCAGACTGCACGTTCTGTGCAGTCTGATCTTGTTCTATTCCGTCCGCAAAAGTCATTGCTTTTTTTTCCAAGAGTTTTATTATGTCAAACCCACTTCTTACTTAAACTGTATGGTGCTTTCTACACGATACTTAATTTTTTCACCTGCGATCCATTTCCATGGATATTGTAGAACCAGATCAGCCAGCATAATAATTATATGCAGTCTTATCTTGATCTGTATTTTATTTCCCGCTTCTCTGTTGCTGTTCTCAATCATAATATCCTCGCTGAATGACGATAAACTTAACAGATTAAGTGAGCCGTGCTCTGGCAAAAAGCGATTTAATGCTTCTCTGTGATGAATTATTACAAGCAAGTCGTATTATAATGGATCTACACAACAATTTTGTCCAACAACCGCTGAATCATGAGGCTGACTGATCCTTTGACATGCAGAAACCAATAGCAAAACGTTTCGACTCAAGTCAGCCTGCGCAGCTTAGGCAGGCCGCCCTTGGTCGATTCTTTTTTGCAGATGCATCAAACCTCCATTTCGCAGATCATGGCTCATTCTGGTGAAAGCAAATTGTTTAAAATGCATAGACATTGCATGCATTTTGAGTAATTTGACGTCTTCCACAGAAAATAAGACTGCGCCCTCGGTTTGACGTCACGGAGATCCCACATTATCTAGATTAGGTCGAAATGCATCTATCACCATAAATCATAAAAATAATCGAAACTTCAATAGAAATTACAATCTGCATTAAAAGAATAGGGGCATATATTTTTAACATAACTGCAGGGTTCTTTTTTCCTTCTTTTTTGTTCTCTTTGAAAACATTGCAGCAGAGTATCCTTATTTCCAACATGACAAGTTTATTCTAGCCAGCACACTTGCTACGATGCTGAGCCCCGGTATCTCAGTCGGTAGCGTACAGAACTTGAGAACATGGGGTTGCTGGTTCGATCCCCGGCTCGGCCACTTTCTTTCCGAGGATTGATGGTAGTCTTTGCAACAGGATTCATTCCTCTCTCACCGCTGAATACTGTTTCGACAATCGTTATGTGGGAAAGCAGCCAGTGGCCTGGAAACAATATTGTGCGAAGTACTGGTAAAAACAAACTCCAGGAAAGCATGGATAGGTGCACTGGCTGTTGCGGTATAACTGAAGTAATATTGAAAACGACGTTTAGCACCATACAATCAATCAATCAGTCAATCAATCAATCAATCGATCAGTCTACATAATTGATAAATTTGAGTTATACCATTAGAGACTGAATGATATTTCGTTGTACATTAAGGTTACGTGGCAAGCATTATAAATTGATTGTCAAAATGTCGCCATGCTTCTACGAGCTTGTAGATCATATATAACAAATGTATCGAATAAAACATTGTCTAAGTGATCGTAATGATAGGTTTTTCATATCTTTATGGAAGAGATTCGACCTTATTACCATTTTCTATTAGCTCTAGCCTTGTTTTATTAGACATCATGACAGCTAACCTTTTACTCTATAGGTTCTATGTTTTTTAAGGCTCTGAGATAAAGGGCTCTTGAAAACGTCGTGGGAAAAGGAGAAAATGCTGGTAACCAGCATTTTCTCCATTTCCCACGATGTTTTCTACCTACCCTCTCAGCGAAAGTTTAAATCGTTTCAGGCACTTTTAATTCTGTTTTTTGCAAAAATTAAGCAAAAATTTTCAATTGGAAAGAGTCCAATATTTTGTAATTTGGGATAAAAAGTTAATCAATAAAATATGGGTCTCTTACAAAAACTTGGTTATTATTTTTCTGTTTTAGCTGTCCAAAGAATCATTGATTGTTCGTATATGCGGTAATTCGATGATATCGGGTTACTTAATATCATGTACTAAATCTTAGCACATATTGATTGGAACTTACAATCCCATTAAAGATGCCCGTCTACAGCCGGTGAGCAAAAACGCTGTTAAATTTCATACAATTTAGAATGGTACAGAAATCAGTCCTTTGTGTAAACATGGATAAATTACTGACATCTATGGTGTATTTGAAAAAAAGAAACACGGAGATTCGTATTAGAAACCGAACATTGGTCAGAAGAAAACTGGCTGACGATTGAAGCTGTAAACAATGGCCGTGCGTCACGGAAATTTATCGTTCGTTTCCGCCTAGAGTCGGATACGGTGTAATTTGCATATAGGCCGCGACCTCCGTCTGAAAATCGAGGCTGCAACAGAGAAGCCTCCATTTTCCTTTGTTTACCTCATTAGACGCAGGGCGAAGGTCAAATATAGTCACGTGACAGAATGCATGATCATCATACGAATCTACCCGAGTGTATAACGGATATATCGAAAATCTTCGATTCAAAAACCGGAAACGACGAGTCTGTTTACATGGAAGGCCGCAACTCAGCGAAATGCATTTTCTATCGACCGTAATCTAAGCAACCTTGCAACCGTCAGGCGCAATATTTGGCATGAAGATATAAGAATGACTATATTTTGATAAACTAAAGACAAAATGAGTTAAAACTGGCTGAAAATGAGTATAAGGGCCTCTTTAAAAAAAAGGTGATTGGTAGTGTGACCACGCTGCTTTTGATAATATTTCAGTCATATCACGGCCACATTTCACATATTCAAGTATGTTCTGAGTTTCACCAGTACTAGGCTAAGGCTTTAAAATGACTTACCTAAGGACACTCCCACGAAAAGATAGTGTGACCAACACGATCTATAGTTGATCTATTTTCAAAGAAAATGGTAGAAACATCAATTTAATCAAAATGCTGTTTTTGCGGACAGCATAGATCAAGATGGGACTGCAAGGAACACTGTCCAATATGCTTAAATTTATATGGTAACAAACGATTTGTTGAAATTGCATCAATTAAAGCTTTACTACTGGCTTTAGGATACTTATTTAACCCTTCGCCACACAATACCGAGTTTTAACGACGCTGAGAAAACAAACCTATGAAACATTGTGGGTAAAGGAGAAAATGCTGGTTACCAGCATTTTCTCCTTTTTCCATAATGTTTTATATCCTTTCAAATAAAAATATAATCATCTGAACCACATTTTTACTGCTTTCTTAATGCATTTAATTCGGACAATTCTAAAAAATTTTTCGTCTCGTAAAAAATTAAAACAAATATATATAAGTTTTAGGGTTGATACGTACACATACATTTATTAACAAATAAACACACGTACTCGACCTTTTTCTTTTCGTCCTGTTGCAGAACGATCTTGAAAATACTGTAGCAAAAGGAGAACTCGTCATAATGAACATTTCATTCCGTTGTCACCATATTACTGTCAGTACTTTGATTGGTGTTGTCTAATTTTGGAATGGAATTAAATTGTACTGTCGTTGTTTGATTGCTCTATATTATATCAGGTTCAGTCACTATTTAGATATTCATAGATATTCTCTTACTGTTTTTGTTAATACTAAAGGTCACAAGGGATGCTCTTGATTTGATTAATTCTTTTACCACACAACAAAATTTCAGACGCGTCTATTTTGAAAGCACTCGCAGACGACAAAATAAATGTGGTTCAAATGATGGAAATTGTCCGCTATGAAAGGGTGAACAACGCGGTAGAAAAAGTCCATACATTTGTCGTTTGTTGTAACTATAGATTGATTTCACCACGCTGCAAACTTTGTAGACATAACGGACAACTACGAGAATATTGCGTTCTAATAAAATTTTGGAAGCGTTTTAGGAGTTACTTTCCCACCCTCTCTCTGTCTCTCTCTCTCTCTTCCACCATCTCTCTCTCTCTCTCTCTCTCTCTCTCTCTCTCTCTCTCTCTCTTCCCCATCTCTCTCTTTCTCTCGCCTTCCTCTCGCCTTCTTCCATCTATCGCCCTCTCTATTTTTCTCTCTCTCTCTTTCTCCGCCCGTCCGTCCGTCCTTCTTTATATCTGTCTTCCTCTCCTTTCTTTTCCCCTTTTTTCCTCTTTACTTTCTCCTTCCTATCTATGTCTGTCTGTGTTTTTCTTTCTTTCTGTGCCTTCCTTTCTTTCTCTTACTCTGTCTCTGTCTCTCTCTGTCTTGCTGTGGCCTGACTCCTGGCATGACTCAACCGCTTCAAGCAAACCAAGTGACCAAAATGTCGATAGTAAGAGGTCGCAGACTGTTGTCCAAAAGAAACTTTCAATTACTGAACACCCTACTGTGACACAACCAGACGACAATTTTATTAACTGGTAGTCACCAGGGTATAAAAATGGATTCCTAGTGTAAATTGCGGCTTACTGCGTTTGTCAATTACTGTTTATGTAACTGTTTAACTCTTTACCAAACGACAGAACTTTAGGCTTGTCCAAATTGAAAGCATTTGCAGACGACAAACTAAATGTTGTGAAAAAAGGGATTTTTTTGTTGAAAAGGATAGAAAACATTGCGGGAAAAGGAGAAAATGCTGGTTACCAGCATTTTCTCCTTCTCCCACATTGTTTTCAAAAGTCACCGGCACTTGCCTAGGCTTATCCATATTGAAAGAATATGCAGTCGACAAACTTAATGTTACAAAAATAAGAAAATTTTTGTTGAAAAGGGTAGAAAACATTGTGGAAGAAGGAGAAAAAGCTAGTTACCAGCATTTTCTCCTTTTCCCATATTGTTTTCAAAAGTCCTTTGCCTAGGCTTGTCCAAATTGAAAGCAGACGACAAACTGAATTTTGCAAAAATAAGGAAATTTCTGTTGAAAAGGGTAGAAAACGATGTTGAAAAAGGACAAAATGCAGGTTACTTTCAAATCTAGATAATTCTTGAGAATTAGACAAAAAATATTCCTAAAATTCTACTGAATTAATCATTTTAAAGATACATCCTTACAGCTACGGAGAAAAAATACTGTTAAATCTTGAAAGTGTGTAAAATCGCTCAGGTATGTAAACACAGATATATTATCAATATGTATGGTGTAAGGGATAGGTAAACACAAGGGATTTGTCCTCATTTAAAACCGGAAATGACAAAAGCGATTGCTTAGAAGGCCTCCAAAACATGAAATGCATTTTCTATACGTCGTAATCTGTGCAATTTTGCAGCCATCAGGGGCAACATTTGGCATGAAGATACAAGAATGATTATAGTTTCATAAAATAAGGATGAAATGGGTTAAAAAGTGGCTGATAACCGCCTGAAAGACGAGTAAAGATGTATCTTTAAGGAACACTTAAAAAAATGGAAAGAGTATAATAGAGCTTTAGATAATCAAACAGCGAAAATTTTAATCACGCACACACTTGCCAACTGATCTTATTCACAACTTGACGCATATCCAGATCTCACAATTATTCCTTTCACACTGTAAATCACTCTGTGAAAGTAACGACCACAAATAAAAACTCAATGACACTCACAACACGCGAAACAGCAATATTCTTGTCAGAGCAAAGATTAGATTTGTTTTGGTAATGATATATATAAACAAGAGCGCCGCATGCCAACGCTCGGCTGCGGTTGCTTGTTTTTTCAGTGAAAATTCTTAGTCGAAAAAGGGACATAACTGTGTCTGATGTAACTGTAACTGAGGGTTACTTGCCCTTGTTATATAGGTTTCGATTTTGATATTTGACAACTTGTCCAAGTTTGAAGTATATATCTTCAGTAATAACAGCGATCTTATAAAATATCAAAGTTTTTGCAGGACGACGACGTAGACAACGCAGACGACGACGACGCCGGAGCAACGACAGGAACTCGACGTTTCATTTGAAAACAGCCGACCTAATAATTTTGCTTTTATTTTGTGCTGTTCGGTAGTTTATCGGTAAGTAATGGTGGATTATAAGGTTTGATAATTCATGGTTACGACTAGTAAATTTTACCATAAATTATTTCCGTACCTCTTCAAGTGAAGGCCGAAACGGTAGTTCCCGCGCACTAGTTCCATTGGTAAACATGGCGTGCCATTCGACCTGAGGTAAATATGACGTAATTTACGCGCACTGACCCTTCATTTTTCGCGCTTTACGTAATATTGCAAAGCGTTTTTATGTGAGGGGGTACGCCAAGGGGGATTACCGAAAACAACTGAACTAGATTTTGATGAAAGTCCCAACAAAAGAGGGATTAGAAGCATCAAATAAACAGAATACTATTTTTTTCGGTGAAAGATCGAAATCTATTTCATTGTGTGAACATCATCGTCGGTAATATTTTCACGAGTGGTTGCACCACTCAATTTCAGTTTTTATCCCCCCCCCCCAAAAAAAACCAAACCTCTTTTTAATTCTCATACTGTATCTAATTCTTTACAAGACGGTCAACTTTAAGACTTGGCAATACATGTCACTGTATTGAAGGGTTTTGTATTAGAAATGGAAGAAAACACTGCGGGAAAAGTAGAAAATACTGATCCCCTTATGCTTTGAAGTCGTTGCCACTGAAAGAGAGTGAACAACACTATTGTTTAACCCTTTACCACAAGAAAAATTTTCAGACTTGTTAAAATTGAAAGCATTTGCGGACGAAAAATTAGACATGGCAAAAATGATGGGATTTGTCTTTCAAGGGGAAGAAAACATTGTGGGAAATGGAGAAAATGCTGGTTACCAGCATTTTCTCCTTTCCCACAATGCTTTCAAAAGTCTATTTCCTTGAGGACGTTAAAACTCGGGATTGTTTCGCAAAGGGTAAAGGAACGGGTTTGAAGTTAAAGTGGACTCTTAGTACTTTAACTCCTTTGATGTAATCCCAACCTCCCCCCTCCCTCTCACGTCTGTATGTAGTATTGTACTTTCCCAATCTCCTGGGAGTCTTTAAATTCTTTTCATTTTCCAATCTCATTCTTGGTGTTTCCTTTGTTTTTCCGGTTATCAAGTCCATTGGGGCTGACTATAATCCATTGCCACATGGCGTGTATCTCTTTATGGGTTAGTTATAGTTATCGGTGAAGTTGTAATAAAAAAAAAACGAATCGAACAGTATGGAATCCTGAAAGCGCCATATTAAACCTTCCCTGCACGAAGTATTACAAGTACATCGCCATGGTTATCGCTTATCTGTCCGTCTAAAACACATACTCATCGCCTATCTGTCCGCCTAAAACACATACTCATCGCCTATCTGTAAGCCTAAAACACATACTCATCGCCTATCTGTCCGTCTAAAACACATACTCATCGCCTACCTGTACGTCTAAAACACATACACGTACGTTAAAAAATGTCGAAATGTTGCATTTGTCTATATACTTTCACGGTTAATGGTTCTTTTTATATGAGATTTAGGAAATATATCTTTTTTTGCACAATGCTCGCAATGCCGTTCGGGAAATACGACTTCCGTTCCTTCAAGTACATGTAGTTCGTTTGAGTTAACTGGATAAAGTTGATGTACGTATGTTTAACCCCTTGTGTGAAGGAACCGGCTTAAGCTGCTCTTAGGGTAAATGTAGATCAAGGTCAGATAGCACAGAACGTGCAGTCTGATCTTGACCCGTTACTGTCTGGTACTTTGTTACAAATTCTCGCCAAAAGCAACCTCGATATAGCAATAATTTGGCTGTTTTCTAAAGTGAGAAGGGCCGTTTCATTTATTTAGCACTCTAAGAGTTAAAATCAGCTTGTGTGGTGCTTGTAACTAATTACATGAAATGATACAAAATGTAGTGTTAAATGAATCTATCAGCGCACGTTGTCATTAAAACTGGGCAATGGCAAATATCTCAGATTCCGATCAACCTCTGCTAGAAGAATGCGCGGCGGAAGCTGTACGTGTGTAGCCAATCAGACTTTGTATGAGTTTTGTCCCTCGTGATAGTGAATCTGCAAATTCATTGGTTAATTATTATTGTACTGTTGCAGATCAATCAAGAACTGACTCCAGTGTCTTAAAATATTGCTATCGCTGAATATAATCATGCGGTACAAGCGTATTAACTAAAACAGTAACGATAACGACTTTCTTCAAAGTGTGACCCATAAACCTCATATAAGTACATTTTGATCGTCTAACATTTGAGGACTTGTAAAAATTATTAATCCGTTCAGCGCCATAGGCGAAAACAGATGTTTTAAAGGACGGCGTAGATCAAGATCAGACTGCACATTCTGTGCAGTCTGATTTTGGACCTAATTTTTAAAGTGATCAATTATTCTCCAAGCAATGAAACCAAATGAACTGTCTCTTTTCTGGACAGGGGATGACAGAAAAGATCTACGGAGAATTCCAGCGTAAAAGTGTCCGTTTAGAAGTTTTGTTGAGCGTATATGGTGGTGAAAGAATTAACTGACATATCGTCGCTTTACTTCCAAAACCTCGTAACTACAGCTTGTTACAAGCTGTAGTTACGAGGTTTTGGAAGTAAACCGACGATATATCTTGTGTACAATAGTGTTTTCAAAAACCTTTCATTCATATCGCGATGACTGTACACTTATACAATCCGGTACTAACCAGTACTGACGTTGGGGAAGAGGGTCTTGCCCATGGGCATCTCAAAATGACTGGCTTCAAAATGAATTGCACTCAGACGATTTGGCTTACAAATCCCGCGACTTAACCATAATGCTAGGGAGGTTATCCGTTGTCAGTTAGTTAAAAAGAAAGCATATAGCAGATATAAAGGCAAACACTGGTGGCAACTAAGCAAATTGAGTTCTCCACTTGTACAGAGGACTTCAAGTAGTCTTGACGGTAAAGGGCTGGTCACATATACGGTGATGCACGTAGATGACCGTAGTTTGTTTCAAACGTAGTCTGCCGTAGTGTTACTACGGTCAACTGGGTTGACGTACGTTTGAAATAAATTTAAGATTAGCAAAAAGTGGAAATATAGAAAGGCTAAGTAGGTTGAACTACGTGTAAGTACGGTATACTACATTCAACTGCGAGCAAAGTGGCTAAGGTTGAGTAGGGTATCACTACGTCTAACTACGAGTAACTACATTACACTATGTTAAACTACGTCCTAAGTACGCGCAACAACGGTAAATTAGCTTTAAATTATGGTAAAACGTTGTGGCTGCGTTGTGGTAAGGTACAGTCATTGTGCTTTTAAAATTTAACGAGCCAGAAATTGCTGATCGCTTATTCTGCCGTGCCGCCTAGGAAGAAACGAAGTTCTTTTAAAACTACGGTCATCTACAGTGCACACTACGGTTAAGTAGGGTCATTTACGATTAATTAAGGTCAACTACGTTTAAACTAAAATTACAGTAGGGTCACAACATCGTAGTTAACCGTTACCAATTTTTGAACATGTTGAAAAAACTATGTGCTTATTAGGGGTAAATTATAAGCTCAAACTATGTTCATTACTACGTTGAACCACGGTTATCTACGTGTAACTACGTACAATTACGTTTAATACGTTTAACTACGGCAAACTACGGTCATTCCCCAATACGGTCAACTACGTAAGGATTGACCACGGCTTAAGTTTCCCCTTTTTGCCAATTTGAACCTACTTCGAACGTACTTCAACCTAGTTAACCGTAATAACATTACGGCAGATCACGTCTGAAATGAACTACGGACAACTACGTGCATGACCGTGATTGTGACCATGGCTTAAACACCTCAAAGAACTTCTAAAAGGTTAATGTAGATAATGGCGATAATACACAAGTATTCCGTCGATATCAATTTAATAGGTCTTCATCAGCATTTATTGGAAATGGACTGTGTCCCTAATAACATACTACAGTTAATGAAAATCGTCAGACTGGCTCTCGTGATTTATGGGCGATAAGGATTTACTAGTTCCTGCTAAAGTTCCAGAAGAATTCACTGGGGGTTTTAGTGAGACAATCACATTAATTGTAAACGAATGGACAAATGGCCTGCAACGCGCGAAAAGGGGAATTCGGACATTTGCGTAAAGGGTCCTCTCAGTTCAGCCTGCGCAGTCCGCGCAGGCTAATCAAAGACGGCACTTTACAGCTACATTAGATTTTATCCTACGGTAGACTTGCGCAAAACAGAAAATAACAAAAGAACGGAAAGTGTCGTCTTGGATTAGCCTGCGCGGGCTGCGTAGGCTGATCCGGGACGACGCTTTACGCAAATGTCCGAATGTCCCTTTTCGCGTGTTGCAGGCCAAATAGTTTAGAGCCATGATCTGTGAAAAGGGGGTTAAGTGCGTCTTCAAAAAGTATCGACCCAGGTCAGCCTGCGCAGAATGCAGAGGATGACCTGGGTCGAAAATTTTTCTTATCGGTCAATTTTCTGTATGCCAAAGGACAAGTCTACCTCGTGATTCAGTCGGTTGTCAGACAAAATAGATATTATATAAAGGATATTTGTTTTTTTCGGTGAAAGATCGAAATTTATTTCATCTCGTGAACACCATCGGTAATATTTTCACGGGTGGCGCAGCCACTCGTGAAAATATTATCGATGATGTTCACTCGATGAAATAAATTTCGAAATTTATTTCATCTCGTGAACACCATCGGTAATATTTTCATGGGTGGCGCAGCCACTCGTGAAAATATTACCGATGATGTTCACTCGATGAAATAAATTTCGATCTTTCACCGAAAAAAACAAATATTCTATTTATTTCATGCTTTTAACCCTTTCTGGGAGGAACTTTATCAAAATCCAGTACAGTCTTTTCAGTTATTCCCCGTGGCGTACCCCCTCCGCATAGCAACGCATTACAATATTACGTCAAGCGCGAGAAATGTAAGGTAAATGACGTCATATTTCCATCTGGTTGTGAGTCACGCGCATTTTACCTAGGTAACTAGATTATAAAAATCGGTATTTTCACTGGTCGTACCCGTGGAATATCGAAAAATATTTTCACCGCTATTTCTCGATATCCTACCGGAAAGCATGAAATAAGAACTCATAATTATACGGTGACCCTGCGCGGTACGATGCATCACCGAAATACATATCCTCCTTTTGCCAAGGCGGCGCCCATTTGTCTGACAATATTACAAGAAAACATGTTTTCGTATGTGTCGGGTGCTTGTTTATGGGTGTTTTTGAAAAAACATGTTTCCGAAATAATATTATTATTGTTATTAAAAATGAATAATTGATGATCGATGTTATGAACTTTGGTGTTCAATTTTGCAATATTTTACCCACCTCTGTGAATGAGACTTTTTACATCTATGAAGTCGAGTTTTTTTTTCTGAAAAGGAGCAATTGTTAGCCATATACGCCTTCTTCATCCGTTTCCTCCTCCTCATCTTCTCCTTTGTTATTATTTCCATTTATCAATTTTACAGAACGACAAAATTTTTTACTGTCCCAAATGAAAGCTTTTGCAGACCACAAATGAATTCTTGCTCAAATGGTGAGATTTTTTCCTCTATACGGTAGAAAACATTGTGTGAAAAGAAGAAAATGCTGGTTACCAGCATTTTCTTCTTTTCACACGATGTTTCAAAAGGCTTCTACCTCAGGGTCGTTGGAATACGGAATTTTTGGTACAGAGTTGATTATGTTATATTTCGTAAAAAATTATTTCCATCAAGCTTTGGCCCTGCTTTTATTATGTTCAACCGGAAGTCCATGTCGCTTTGCCGCCGACTTAAAATACTGCTGCAATGCAAAGTAGGTCCGTGAGTGCCATCAAGACGTTCTACATGAGCTATGCCCTGGCAACAGGGGGCTTAATGCAGCTCCGTGATGTATAGCACCCAGAAAAACATCACATCATTCTGGATCCATAAAATCCAGAATGACGTCATTCTAACAACTGACTGGATCTTGACTGGATCTACCATGTAGAAAATTAACAAAAAGCAAAAAGTTTCGACCCATGTCAGCCTGCGCGGACTGCGCAGTCTGACATGGGTCGATACTTTTTGCAGATGTATTAAGCTCCCTTTTCAAAAAGCATGACTCATTTATCTATTGGATCTCAGAACAAACAGACCCTATTTCCAGACGACAAAATAAAATTTTGACTTTTCCGAAATGAAAGCACTTGCAGACGAAATATTAGACGAGCCTAAAAATGATTAAAATTATCGTTTGCAAGGTAATAACCAGCGTTTTCTACTTTCACCTCATTTTCATTTTAAAAGCTTTCTTTCTTGGGGTCCTTAAAGCTGGGGGTTCTTTGGTAGTGGGTAATGGTGGAAATTACATGAAATCTTAACCACACGACATAAATGTAGACTTGTCGAAATTGAAAACACACGCTGACGACAAATTAAATGTTGCCCAAATGATGGGATTTGTCTTTTGTAAGGAAGAAAACATTGCAGAACAAGCAGAAAATGCTTGTTACCAGCATTTTCTCCTTTTCCCACAATGTTTTCAAAAGGCTTTCTTCGACCTCGATAACCCTTTTCCTGCTAAATAAATGAAACTTGCAAGCTGATAGAAAAAAATCCGAAAAATGCTATTTCTAACTAATTTTTTGGAGAAAATTATCTCCTAATCGGATAGTGTAGATCCAAGATCAGACTGCACGTTCTGTGCAGTCTGATCTTGATCTACACTGTCCGCTAATGGTCAGTGAATCGCGCTTAGTAGCCTAAGGATTAAAACGCGGAATTGTTTGGTAGCGAATAATGGTGGAAATTACGTTAATTCAGCGAAGGGAAAAAAGCGAACCTCCTTTAATAACGCTTTGATATATCTTATTCACAGAATCCAATATCTTGTTCAAAGAAAGCTTGCATGGCAAGCAGGTCATGAAATCATATTGGAAAAAAAAAAACCACACTTAATGACAACCATAGTTTTAAAGACCTAATTCTGGAGACTTTTGACTTTTGCCAACGAGTGTGGCCCAAATGTACCACGTGATCAAGCGGAAGAAATAATGGTGTCAATGGCTTAGAAGCCAAATTCATTAAAAAAAAAAAAGTATTGGAAAAAGAAGAAGCATGAACATGGAATACCGACAAATGAATGATAAAGGAGAATTAAGCGATGCTCTGGCAAAAAGGGATTTAGTGTAACTTTATGATGCATTTTATACCAAGGAATACGTAATAATAATGGCCTGCAACACACGAAAAGGGGCATTCGGACATTTGCGTAAAGTGTCGTCTCGGATCAGCCTGCGCAGTCCGCGCAGCCTAATCCGAGACGGCACTTTCCATTTTTATGTAATTTTCTGTTTTGCGCAAGTCTACTGTAGCACAAAATATAATGTAATCGTAAAGTGCCGTCTCGGATTAGCCTGCGCGGACTGCGCAGGCTGATCCGAGACGACGCTTTACGCAAATGTCCGAATGTACCTTTTCGCGTGTTGTAGGCCAATTATAATCTTTGGATTCATAAAATCCATTTTGTCTTACAATCAGCTGTATCATCAGGTAGACTTGTCCTTTGACAATTAAAATTGACAGAAAATTTACCAATAGCAAAACGGTTTCGACGGCGGAAAGAGGGAATTCGTCCTTACTTCATTTACATAAGCTCTGCTAAGCCCTCGGCCATTCGACGAATACATAAATAGTAAAAATATTCCGTAAACTCATCTTTTATAGCCGAGGAAAAACCAATACTAGGACAAAGTGACCTAAATCGTAGTACGGATCTACTGTTTATTGTAGCAGATTTTCTAAAGTAATTGTCTTGAATAGCACAACGTTTGGGAAAAAGTTTCCATGCAACAATCATGTCTTTTATTACGTTTGAGGTCGGTACCAATAGTGACGATCAGTTTATACGTTTTCATGAAAACGTAAACATAGAAACGTGACTTTGTAGTTCTTCCTAAACTGAAGCGAGAGCAACGGAAAACGCCGGTCAAATTTTTTTACGGAAACCTATAGCTGCTATATTCATGCTCGCTCTTTCAAACAAAACCGAGTAATGTCTACTGTATAGAAAACAAGTTCAAAATGTGAAATACAAAGAATCTTCTGGTGAAGATTTGAAAGCTAGACGTCTTTGTATATGATATGAGTGATGGAAGAGTGAACAAAATATGCAAATTTAGAATTTATTAAAGTTTAATTGTTTATGTAACCTGAATTAGCTATAGAAGTTTGACCAAATATTGAATATGTTATTTTATATGATGTCGATACCAGTTACCATGGTAAAAGATACATCCTTAAAGCGAGACTGTTAAAATTTGATGGCTCAGAATTTAATCAGCAGTGTAAACATAGATAATTACCGATGTACATGGTGTAAGGGATAAATACTGATATATATGGTGTAAGGGATAAAAACATATCGGAAATCTTCCATTCAAAACCGGAAACGTCACAACAGTGATTTTTTCGATTGCCTCCAGAAATTGAAATGTATTTTCTATCGGTCATAATCTATGCAATCTCGCAACCGTCAGGGGCAACATTTGGCATGGACATGCAAGAATGATTATATTCTGATAAAATAAAGATGAAGCGGCTAAAAACTGGCTGAAAACGAATATAGATATTTTTTAAGCTAAGTAATCGGGAATAAGCCTACAGTTAATTGACCTTCGTATCACCTTATACAACCTGATTACTTGCTAATGCGCCCGCACCACTGATACGATATTAGGTTAACAAATAAGCTCATTGGATAAGTAGAGTCTATCATCTAAAAGTCTGTATTTCTCTGGTGGGATCGGATCACCCAGATGCACATGGGGTCCGTCTTTCGTATGTTATTTCATGCATCAAACCTCCTTTTTAACAGTATATGGATCATTTATATTCAAGCACTTTTATCAATATTTCGTATTACGGCGACAGCTTGCTTATTCATGGTTAGCATGAGGCTAACCAGCCCCTTGCCGGAGGTCTAAAAGTCTTGTGGGATTGCCCACGGGTGGGGGCACGATGCAGCTCCAGCCTAATACTAATCGTAGTTGGAGAAACTGAGGAAATGCATACATGAGGAGATATCATGATACAACGAATTATAATAAAATATTATTGAAAGAAGCTTAAAGAACAGAAGTTTAATTGTGACTTGTATAAAAGATACATCGTCAGTTATACAAATTTACTCGACAAATATAGTATTTCACTCGACAAATATAGTATTTCACATAGATTAAAGAAGGCAAAGGACTGTCATACAGAAAGAAGCAATAAAAAAAGATTGAATGAATCTAAGATAATCTAAAATAATCCATTTGACCTTCAAAGAGGCTGGTTCAAAGAGAATTGAAACATCATTCAGTCCGAACAAATAGTGTATGACATTCTGAAACAACAACAAAATGGCTAAAGAATATGAGATTCCTATGTAAATCGTCTAGAAAAAGACGTAGATATACTTATGGAAATTGCAGACTTCAATAACGTCCCAATTTATCTTTGATATCTGTCTTGTTTTATGAGAAAAGATATAGACAAACTAGTCGATAAAAAAAACTGCGGCGACGCGATGGGCCACTATCAGTTGCCATCATCCCACAGTCTGTCTTGAAGACTGCTCAGTGTATCGACGGATCGTCAGAGTTAACCTTTCATTCTGCTGATCGCTTTCACTGATGTCTGATGGGGAAAGTGTAGACCAAGATAAGACTTCAGAAGCAGTTTGATCATCGTCTTTACACTCCGATACCATATGGGACATGCTTTGTGAAAAGGGGGTTTAATGTGTTTGCAAAAAATATCGACCTATCATGGTCAGCCTGGGTAGTCTGTCAGCCAGCCAATCAGACTGCAAAGAACACTGTGGTATCTAAAATTTGAATGTTAGAATTTGTTTGAATGGTGTTTTACGCCGCTTTCAACATTATTTCAGTCATATCACGGCGACAGCTCATATATTCATGTTTCCCTGGGTTTCACCAGTACTAGGCTGGGGCTCTGAAGTGTCTTGCCCAAGGACATTGAATGTTAGAAGCAAATCGTTTAATCCTTGTGCTGCTAAGCGCGACTTAGGGACCTTTTGCGGGGAGTGTAGATCAAAATCAGAGTGCAATCTGATCTTGGGTCTAAACTGTCCTATTATAAAATATTTTTCACCAAAAGTAACTTTGAAATAGCAACATTTGGATATTTATTATCGGCTAGAAAGTTTAATTTCATTTATTTAGCAGGTTAAATGGGTTTTAACAGCCATTTTAGGTCCATGACTTGTCTTGTTTATGTCCAAATTAAAAAGTGTATCCTAATGACTCGAGTCTTTCAGGCCTACTCAGTTGACGCGTAGAAAAAATCATTCGCTATTCCATAAACCACTATACGCTAATGCGGGCCTATTTGCGTAGACATAGAGGATATTTGTTTTTTACAGTGAAAGATCGAAATTTATTTCATCCACGAGTGAAAATATTACCGATGATGTTCACTCGGTGAAATAAATTTCGATCTTTCACCGTAAAAACAAATATTCTATTTATTTCATGCTTTTAACCCTTTGGGGGGGGGGGGGAACTTAATCAAAATCCAGCACGGTTCTTTTTAGTTATTCCCCGTGGCGTACCCCCTCCGCATAGCAAAGCATTACAATATTACGTAAAACGCGAAAAATGTAAGTTAAATTACGTCATATTTCCATCTGGTTGTGAGGCACGCGCATTTTACCTAGGTAACTAGTGCGCTGGAACTGTTTCCTCCTTCAATTGAAGAGTAAGAATATAACAATCGGTATTTTCACTGATGAACCATGAAATATCGAAAATTATTTCACCGATATTTCTCGATAACCTACTGGAAAGCATGAAATAATTTAAAGATACATCTACACCCGTTTTCAGCCAGTTTTTAATCCGTTTCATCTTTATTTTATCAAACTACACTGTATAATCATTCTTGTATCTTTATGCCAAATGTTTCCCGTGACCGTGGCAAGGTTGCATAGATTACGACCGATAGAAAATGCATTTCATTTTCCCGGGGGCCATCAAAGAAATCAGTTTTGACGTTTACGGTTTTCAATCGAAGATCTCCTATATATGTATTTATCCCTTTCCTGGTATATATTGGTAATTTATCTAAATTTTCACCGCTGACTAAATTTTGAACCATTCTACAGTCTATAAAAAATTTACGGCGTTTCTTCTCTCTGACTTACAGGATGTATCTTCGATTCTAGACCTACTGCAAACTCGTGCGTAGATAAAATATGGGTAACGATCGCGAGATTAAAAATATTTTTTCTGAATTGTACGTAAACCATTGTCAGACACGGAACAATCGGTATATATTGTAACAAGCAGTTACTTTTTTTTTCCTCCAAATAATTTCGAAAATTATCCTCGAGGGACTCGTAAAATTCCCTGTTTGTTAAGCCATGGTTGACTTGATCGTTGCATGGCATGCTGGTAGATTAAATGATAACCCAATAGACAGCACGCCCGTAGTTTTTAATCTTTACCAGTTCACAGAATTTTAGACCTGTCCAGACTAAAGGCATTTATAGGGTAAAAATTAAAGCTGGCTCATACGATGAAAATTTATCTTTGAAATAATTGAAAGCATTGTGGGATAAGGAGAAAATGCTGGTTACCAGCGTTTTTTCCTTTTCCCACAACGCTTTCAATAGCCTTTTCTCGTCAGTGTTGTAAAAAACAGGGGATTGTTTGATAAAGGAATAATCAAATTTTACCCTATTTGATGGATTATTTTACGAGACAATGTGTAGGTGGACTATTTGTGAAAATGACGTAAACCCGTCCTATGTTTAGTTTACTCCGTAACCCCGGCAGTTGACTTTTTTAACAGCAAATAGCTGTTGAGAACAGTGTGACGAATGGGAAAAACTGCTCGTAACGAGTGATTTCTACTTCTGTCACAACGTTTTACATACAAGTATAAAAAGCGTATGCATGTATCAAATATTTCAGTGGTGCTGCTTCTCTGAACTGCAGAGTCCTGAACGTTTCGATTGCCGTCAACTGCAAATTTTTCCCCACAGAATGAAAAGGTATTCATGACATGACACTGTCGGCAGCATTTGAAAACGTTGTAGAGAAGACAGAAATCTTCGTCTGAGTTACAATGAATTAGTTGTCTGCAAATGCTTTCAATTTGGTCTCGTCCAAAATTTTATCGTTGGATATAGAGGATATTTGTTTTTTTCGGTGAAAGATCGAAATTTATTTCATCAAGTGAACATCATCGGTAATATTTTCACGAGTGGCGCAGCCACGAGTGAAAATATTACCGATGGTGTTTACGAAATGAAATAAATTTCGATCTTTCACCGAAAAAAAAACAAATATTCTATTTATTTCATGCTTTTAACCCTTTCTGGGAGGAACTTTATCAAAATCCAGTACAGTCTTTTCAGTTATTCCCCGTGGCGTACCCCCTCCGCATAGCAACGCATTACAATATTACATCAAGCGCGAGAAATGTAAGGTAAATGACGTCATATTTCCATCTGGTTGTGAGTCACGCTCATTTTACCTAGGTAACTAGAATATAAAAATCGGTATTTTCACTGGTCGTACCTGTGGAATATCGAAAAATATTTTCGCCGCTATATCTCGATATCCTACCGGAAAGCATTGAAATAAAAAGAGTTAATTGGCAATCCTTGAGAGCGATATTGCTAAAACACTTTTGAACTGATGTACTAAAGAATTTGAAATCAGAATGTCGATTTCACTTTCATGCACTCATTTTTAAAGAGAAAATTATTTAATGAAAAAATACCACTTTTGATTATTCTGAAATCGAAAACAACTTTTGATTTATTATTTTTCGGATTGCAGTGTGAATTATATCGGAAATTAAGTATTTGGAATCAACATGTTACTCTGATTATAACCAATTTAGCTGCAGCATCACGCTTTTCTGAACTGTTAAAGAATTAATGATTCGATATCGTGATAATTTGAATACTTGTAGGACCATGAAATCAGTTCTATAACTACCGGTTTATGTGTTTAGCACTATACTGTTTATCAAAATATCGTTCGAAGTATGCAATAAATGGATAATGTATGAGCCGTGCTGTGTGATAAAGGGGGATTTAATGCATCTGCAAACAGTATCAACCCAGGTTGGCCTGCGCAGTCCGCAGACTTTTTGCTCTTGGTAAATTTTCTGTTTTCCAAAGAACCATTCTGTCTCCCGATTCCGTGGGTTGTTCAACAAAATGGATTTTACGGATTCGTAATAGATTCGTGGTTATATGATGACTTGATTGGTGTAATGGATAACGGAGATACATTAAACATTCTTTTTGCTAGAGCGTTGCTCGTATTTAATATTCATTTGCTCGTATTCACCAAACATTTTCAGTAACATTCTACCAACAGTCTTCTTTCATATTAATTTTCTACATGTCAAAGTAACCAACATTATTTCATGCTTTCCGGTAGTTTATCGAAGAATAACGGTGAAATATTTTTCGATATTTCATGGTTACAAGCAGTGAAAAATACCGGTTTTATTCTCTAACTCTTCAATTGAAGGCGGATACAGTAGTTCCCGCGCACTAGTTGCCTAGGTAAAATGCGCGTGCCATTCAACCAAATGGAAATATGACGTAATTTACCCTACATTTCTCGCGCTTTACGTAATATTGTAATGCGTTGTTATGCGGAGAGGGTACGCCACGGGGAATTACCGAAAAGAACTGTACTGGATTTTGATGTAAGTCACCCCAAAAAGGGTTAGAAGCACGAAATAAATAGAATATTCGCAGCAGTTCATACTTAAATCGTGGCTGCGCCACTTGTGAAAATATTACCGATGATGTTCACTCGATGAAATAAATTTCGATTTTTCACCGAAAAAAAACAACAAATAGCCTCTCTATATTTCACCGTTTTTTCTTGATAAACTACCGAAAGGCGTGAAATAAAAAGGGTTAATTGCATACATAGGATAACAGTATGGTATCTTTGCTAGCTAATGTTCCCCTAGTTTAGTCTATGTTTCTCCATGTTGATCCCAATGTGCTTATTTAGACAACTAATTACTTTAGTTGTGAACAAAACAGTTTATTTTACTAATGAGCTCAGTGCAGTGATTGATAAGGTACCGGTTATTATCGCACTTCATAAAGAAGGTACCGGGTTTTATTGTTCTGTTTATGTGGGTGCGTTTGTAATTGTGTGATGTTTAGTATAAACAAATGATCGGATCATGTTCAGTATGATAATGAAGCATCGTTGATGACAACTGCAGCTTATTTTCGTGAACTATTTATTATAACCTTAGTCATATTGACCTGCAGGCAAGGATGGTTTCTCCAACCGAATGACCTTAATGTTGGTTTCCCAGGAGTTAAGTTTAGGTAATCTGGTTCCGTATTCACAAACCATTCTTAAACCTTAGGCCGCTAAGCGCGACTCACTGGCGTTTTGCGGACAGTGTAGATCAAGATTAGACTGCACAGAATGTGCAGTCTAATCTTGGATCTACACTGTCCGATAAAGAGATATTTTTTTTGTCCAAAATATAAGTTTGAAGGAACATATTTCGAGAACTGACTGTCGTCTTGAAAATTTCATTCTACTTATTTCGCAGGATAAGGATTAAGAAAATTCTTGGTATTATTCTAGATATAACCCTTAGACTGCTGAGCGCGACTCAAGGATCTTTTGCGAATAGTGTAGATCAAGATCAGACTCATAACTTTGAAATATCAATGTTTTGGATTATTACTATCGGCTGGAAAGTTTCATTAAACTTTTCAGCACGTTAATGGTAAGGATGTAACACAAATTGTGCTTGGCTAAACCATTTCAGTCATGCTCTGGCAAAAGGGGGCTTAATACATCTCCGTGATCCATTATACCGAGGAAGTCATCATATAATCAAGGATCCGTAATATAAGCTTAGTCTGATGAATGACTGAATCGTGAGGTAGACCAGTCCTTGGACATACAGAAAATTGACCAATAGCGGAAAGTTTCGGCTCAGGTCAGCCTGCGCGGACTGCGCGGGCTGATCCGGGTCGATACTTTTTCGTAGATGCATTAAGCCCCCTTTTCACAAAGCATGACTCATTTAGTTTAGACAATCAGAAGTTGTCTTACTCTCAAAAGAAAAAAAAAATTGAGAATAAGACTAAGGATGTTCTTAAGAATGTTTGGTGATATACGGACCCAGCTGGTTTCTTTGCCATAAATTCGAGATATTAAATTAGATTAAACTTTCAAGCCGATAGAAAAAAAACCCGGTTGGTGATATTTCAAATTTAATTTTTTGGAGAAAGATATCTCTGTATTGGACAGTGTAGATCCAAGATCAGACTGCACGTTCTGTGCAGTCTGATCTTGATCTACACTGTCCGCAAAAGGTTAGTAAGTCGCGATAAACAGCTTAGGGTTAATCAACCGATTAGACTGACTTGTGGAGAACAACTATAATAATGTTCAAGTCTTTCCTCTTGTCTGTTGCAGTTTTATTATTGTGAAAAATCTAAATAAAATAGGTTTAAGTTGCTTTTAAGTTTTAACCTGACAAACTTTGACTCTTGCAAGTCCTTTTCGGTAAACGGCAAATAAGAAAGCCTTCCTCTGCAGCCCTCTAGTAGATAAACCTACACCAAAACTTAATGACACCTAGTTAAAACGCCCTTTGAAAACATTGTAGTAAAAGAACAAGGTGCTGATAAGCAGCATTTTCTCCTTTTCCCACAATGTTTTCTAACCTTCGAATCACAAAAAAGGGGGTTTAATGGGTCTTCGTAATGCATTATACCAAGTACGTCATCACTTAATTATGGAACCATAAATCCATATTGTAGAACAACCGACCGAATCACGACGGGAGAAATAGTCCTTGGACACGCAGAAAATTTTGAAAGAAAAAGATAGCAAAATAGTTTCGACTCATGTCAGCCTGCGCGGACTGCGCAGGCTGACATGAGTCGATACTTTTTGCAGATGCATTAAACCCCCTTTTCACAGAGCACAGCTCAAATTGTATTTCTGAAACTCGACTTTCTCTTTCAACCCCACGGGACAACCTCGTTGCTACATGTACAAAGGTATCAAATAAAACTGATAAACACAATCAATCGTCGATATCCGGCGATGGCAGTCTATTCTGTATTAGATTGCGTACCCTTGGGCTTTGTGTTTCATTAGTTGATTTAAATGCATGTCTGACATTCAACTCTCTCCGAAGGTCATTGCGTGTTTCCATAGCCTCAAGTTCTAATGGGTCATTCTGTTGATATATTACACAAATACAAATACGACTTTTAAATGCGGAAAACTTTTAGTTTAAACATATAGACGGGCCTCTAGCAAAGAGGAGTTAATGAATCTCTGTGATGCATTATACCGAGTTATTTATCATATAATCATAAATCTATCAAATCTGTTTTGTCTAACAACCGACCAAATCATGAGGTAGACTGGTCCATTGGCATGCAAAAAAATTGATCAACAGCAAAGAAGTTTCCACCTAGCCTAGGTTTCGCGGAATGCGCAGGCTAACCTTGATCGAAACTGTTTGTAGACGCATTGATCCCCTTTTTTCACATGCACATCGATTTTGAAGCATGTTTATACAACTAGATTAATTACCCTTGGTGATGGCTTCAGGATTGGAAACTTTAGCCAGTACTCGCGACGAGATATGGGTACTGCCAAAGATTGACTCCGCTCACCTCGAGATTCGAACCTAGAACTTTTCAGGCCGACGCTCTTCCCCTACACCAATGTCTCCCTTTGAAATAAATATTCATAAAAAAAAAATAGCTGCATGTGTCAAACAATTCGACCATTTTACCTCGATGGTTTGACAAATATATCTAAAAGACACATTAATGTTAATTTCTTATGATAAAATTACTTGTATTTGTCTCTCGGGTCCTGTGTGGCTCAGTGGTAAAGTGTTGGACTCGTGACCTGGAAGTCCCGGGTTCCAGCCTCACTCGCTCCACTAGGCCTTTTACAGGACTGTCCTTGGGCAAGACACCTCAAAGCCCTAGCCTAATACTGGTGAAACCCAGGAAAACATGTATATGTTAGCTGTCGCCGTGATATAACTGAAATATTGTTGCAAGCGGCGTAAAACACCATTCAAACAAACAAACAATTGTATTTGTCTCTCATTGATCGATTTCATTTTTTTTTTTTTATCTTGACTTATAGGCTGCTATACGCGATTCAATGCGCTTTTGCATTCAGTAAAGCAAGATCAGGCTGGACAAAAACATAGAGTTTCATTTTAGATTTACACTGCCAGATGTGATTGAAACCACAATAATTTAGTTTAGACTATTGGCTGGAAAATTTCCATTTTACACATTTAGCAGTGCAAGGATCAATGTGTAGGTTGTTGTACGTAGCAAAAGTGACAGAACACTAAGCAGACATAACATCTCCCCTGACTTAACCAAAGTATTATGGAAAACGGTGATAATAATCAAACAAACAAACAAACTAAAATATTTATTTATTAAAAAGGGGCGTAACTGTGTCAAATTATTTCGGGTTATCTACACTTCTGGTGTGGGCTCCCCTCTTGATAGTAATAAAATAGCCCAAGTTTGAAGTAAATAACTTCATCAGTGTCAAAGTTTTTGCTCTAAGACAATGAGGTGGACGCAGATGACGACAGGGTTATGACAGAACCTCGTTCCGTATTCACAAACCATTCTAAACGGCATCCATAGTCAACATGTAGATTTAACAAAAAGCACAATTTATGATTGGCTGAACCATTTCGGTTAGCCAACCAATAAGTGTTCTACCTTGTAATTTTGGAAATTCTCAAGTACAAGACTTTGAATACATTTTAGAACGATTGTTAAATACAACCCTTGGACTGTCTTTGAAACTGGCCGACCATAATCAAACAAATAATTTATCTTTGAAATGATAAAAAAACATGATTGGAAGAGCAGAAAATGCTGGTTAAAAGCATTTTCTCCTGTTTTCCACTACAGTTTTAAAAGCCTTTGCACTGAAGGGTGATAAAAACACTAAACTGTTTATAATAGCAAGAAAAAAACTTGAACAATGTCAATCTGTTACAAGCATAGTTTGGAGCTATGATTACACACAAAAAACATGACATTGAGCCGTGCTCCGTGAAAAGGGGACTTAATGCATTTGCAAAAATATCGACCCAGGTCAGCCTGCACAGTCCGTGCAGGCTGACCTTGGCCGAAACTTTTAGCTTAGGATACATTTTCTGCATGTCAAAGGACCAATGTACCTCGTGATTCGGGGTCCTGCGTGGCTTAGTTGTAAAGTGTGGGACTCATAATCTGGAGGCCCCGGGTTCGAGCCGCACGGATCCACTGGGTTTTTCGTGGGAGTATCCTTGGACAAGACACTTCAGAGCCCTAGCCTAGTACTAGTAAAACCCAGGGAATACATGAATATCTGAGCTGTCGCCGTGATGACTGAAATAATGTTGACAGCGATGTAAAACACCATTCAATCAATCAATCAACCTCATGATTCAGTAGGTTGTTGAACAAAATGGATTTTATCGGTCTATGTTATGACTTGCTTGGTATAATGCAACACAAAGATGCATTAAACCCCCTTTGCCAGAGCATGGCTCATGTTTATTTCCAGGCTGTTACGTGTGTACAATTCTTCAAGCCAATATCGCAAATTTATGTGCATTAGTCGACACACGTGTTCCTAGACATTTGCATATCACAATTCCCTTTGCACTGAAAAAAAACTGATTTTTCCGTGGCTCAGTGATAAGCATAAGGGCTGCTAAGGGCGACCTAATGCGCATTTGCAGACAGTCTGTATCCAAGATCAGACTGCACGTTCTGTGAAGTCTGATCTAGGATCTACAAAGTCCAGATTTCCGGCAAAGATAACGTGTACATCTATATAGGAAATTCTGATCCGTTTCCCTTTTTGCGCTAACCACTTAGGATTGTCTTCATTGGCAGGGTAGGCCATTTGAAAGCCTCGGGAGAGACATACATAAGTTGTAATATGACTGAAATGCTGTTGAAAACGTTTCAAAGGACACAATAAACCAATATCTTTCTCTATAACGGTACGAATACAACTTAATACACAGCTGTAGGCTTCTTAAAACATGGCAGAGAGAGCAATTGTGTATTCGCAACAATTGTAACCAAAGGGTTTTCCATACTACTGAACAAACCGTCGACATATTTGAGCCATGCCTTTTGAAAGGGGGAGTCTTAATGCATCTGTAAAAAGTATCGAACCGTGTTAGCCTACGCAGTCCGAGCAGGCTGACATGGGTCGAAAATTTTTGCTTTTGGTAAATATATTTTCTCCACGTCAAAGGACCATTCTACCTCATGATTCAGTAGGTTGACCGATAAAATGGATTTTATGGATCCATAATTGAGATGATTTGCTAGGTATAATGCATCATAAAGATGCATATAGCCCCCTTTTCGCAGAGCATAGCTAATTTCTTTTATTCAGAGATGTTTGTCCTTCGTAATGTACTTGTAGGTATGCGAAAGGCAAACAAAATTACCGAATGGCATGTACAGTAATGGCCCCTGCGAAAGTTAACTTTCCAGTGAAAGCATTGTTGAAAACATTGCGAGGAATTACTTTTAAATAGTTCGTCATTTATTAGCAACATTTTACATATTTTAACCTTTTACATCACAATCCCGAGCTTTAAAGATCTAACGAAAGAAGGAATTCGAAAACATTTTGAGAATTTGGAGATGAACTTTGTTAGCCTTAGCTTTCGTTCTTATCCTTTTCTTCAGTATTTTTGTCATCTAACTGTATTTTATTGTCTTTTGTAAACTTGTATATTATACTGTTGAATAAATATGTTTAAACTCACATTTTGAGAAAACGAGAAAATGCTGGTAACCAGCATTTTCTCCCTTTTCCCAAAATGTTTTATACCGTTTCACAGGCAATTTTCTCTGTTTCAGCCAACTTTTTATTTGCCGTCTGGGGATTTAAACAAGTCTAAAATTTGTTGTTTGGTAAAGAGTTAAAAAAAACACAATTTCCTTTTCATCATTTTCTCTCTTTTGTGTCACATACCCTAGAAATGTGTTTCAGAATAAGCCGTTTGGTTATGGTTTTTCTAGATGTACGTTTATTACTAAGAAATTGTTGAAACCCTATACCAAACAAGAGCAACTCAAGCGGATGCCATAGCTCGACTGCAGTTGCTTATAGTGAAATTTTCAAGTTGAAAAAGGGGCGTAACTGTGTCAGAATATTTTGATGGTTACCAGCCCCTGTTGAATAGGTTCCCCTGTTGATAGTAAATAACTAGTCCAAGTTTGAAGTAAATATCTTCAGTAATAAAAGAGATATTATGAAATATCAAAGTTTTTTTATGACAACGCCGCAGACGACCACGATGACGCCAGGACTATGACAGTACCTCAAGTTTTTTTTTTCTTTTCGAAAAAAGCCGCGCTAAAAAAAGTTGGAAAAGGAGAAAATGCTAGTAACGAGCGTTGTCACCTATGTCCAGATTGTTCTCTACAATTTAAAAGAGAGAAAAAATATTTTTTGATTCATAGAATTTGTCGTCTGCAAATGCTTTCAATTTGGTCCGGCGTATAATTTCGTGGTGTAGTAAAATGTTAAAGACACAACGTGTGACATAGGGGTAATCCTGTTTTATTACTAATCATAACTTGGTGATTTTACTTTCTTGTAACAATCCGTCGGCCGATTGTTTCTGCGACCAAGATTAATCTCTTAGTCTGCTAAGCGCGGCTCAAGGACCTTTTGCGGACAGCGTAGATCAAGATCAGGCTGCACAGAACGTGCAGTCTGATCTTGGATCTACACTGTCCGATAAGGAAATACTTTCCTTAGAAATAATCTTAAAATAGCAAAATTGGGTTTTTACCATCGGCTTGAAAGTTTCACTTAACTTATTTGGCATGCTGACGGTTAAGTTCAGCTCGGTGGCGCCCCCGCCCATGTTAGCGACAGTTTCAATTCCAGCGTGTTATGAGTTTCTGTCATGGGAATTAATCAAAATTTGATCGAGACAAAATCGTGGTACATAGAGTAAATATGAATGGATTCTAATATTACAGAATCAGAACGTTCTTGAAATCAAAGAAGTTTTGATTCAGTGCAACTAAAGATTTAGTTTAAGGACCGTTGCTATGGACCTTTTTGGCCCTTTATGCATGACGTAAATGCAGTATAGAAAGGAGAACACGTGTGCCGAATAAAATCCGGGCCGAAGAACCTTGATCAGTACCAAGGTTCGAACAGTCTACCTTTTCTTGCCAGTCATTTCATCATTTTGCAGTACACCACACAAGAAAGGATTGAGATTTTTTTTTTCATACTTTTAGTTAGTTTATCGAGGAATAATGGTGGATTATAAGATTTGATAATTCATGGTTACGATCAGTGAAATTTACCTTTAATGTTTTCGTAACTGTCCAATTGAAGGCGGATAAAGTAACTCCCGCGCATTAGTTACCAAGGTAAAGAGTTCGTGCCATTCAACCAGACAGAGATATGAGGTAATTTTTGCGTGTTTACCGAACATTTCTCGAGCTTTACGAAATATTGTGATGCGTTCTTATGTGGAGGGAGGTACGCCGCAGGGAATTACCGAAAACAACTGAACTGCAGTTTTATGACAGTCCAACAACAACAACAACAACAACAAAAATGGTTAAAAGCATGAAATAAATAGATTTCTTTTTTTCAGTGAAAGACCGAAATGTATTTTATCGAGTGGAAATTATCAGTAATATTTTTTATATGAAAATATGATGTTCACTCGATAAAATACGGTCTTTCGACGATAAAAAAAAAACAACAATTATTTTCTATTTCTCGTCGCATTATGTCACAATTTTACCACAGGTATTCATGCATCAAACCGAAATACTGGGTTATTTTCCATATCTTATTAAGGACTTTCTAAGGACTCTCGTTTTTTTCCCTCAATATTTTCTAATGCTTTCTTCCAAGGAAGTCGTAGAAACTCGTGATATTTGCTGAAGGGTTAAAGGTCACGTTCAAATATGGATATGTGTGTTGAATTTTGTGACCAGAGCTATATTCGTTCAGACAAAAACAATTAATAATAAGAACGTAAATCATATTACTTGATGTCACTTGAAATAGACAGTTGTTAACACTTTACTGCACAATGCCGACTTTTAACGACCGTTGAAAAGAAGCCTTTTGTAAACACTGAGAAAAGGAGAAAATGCTGGTAACCAGCATTTTCTCCTTTTCCCACAATGTTTTCTAAAAAAAAAAAAACACCATTTGAGCTACACTGAAATTGTCGTCTACAAATGCTTTCAATTTGGACAATTGTCTAAAATTTTGTCGTTTGGTAAAGAGTTAATGAACATAGTCTCTAAGCTGTTCAAACGTCATATGTAGTGTCATTTTGATTTTCGTGTAACAATTACATGTTTTTTTTTTCTGCACTTGCGTGTCGTGTTAACAATTTAACGCTTTACAGAGAAAAAAGTTCAGACAGTTTTTAATCTGAAAACATGTGCAGTGGACATTTTAATTGTGGCTGAAGTGGTGGGATTTTTCTTTGAAAGGTCGGAATACATTGTTGAAATGAGATAACGCTTTTACAAGACGACAAGAGTTAAGACATTTTTGTATTGAAAGCATGTGAAGTAGACATTTAAATTGTGGCTCAAATGCCGATGAGATCTGTCAACTGAAAGGTCGGAATACATGCTTAAAATTGAATTATGCTGATTATAAGCATTTTTCCTCTTCCACTGAAGAGTTCAAAAGCATTCTTTCTGGTGTCTTGAAAACTCAGGAACGTTAAGTGAAAGGTTGTAATTGTTTTGTGTTGCTTCTGAAATATTAAGAAGTGAATTTAGATGGTGCAAGTGTTGTTGTTATTGCTGGGTTTTCCCCCATTAATGAATTAATGATTCGTTGGAAGTTCCTATAATTTACATTATAATGTACATTATAATTGAGCCATGCTCTGTGAAAAGGGGGCTTTATGCATCTGCAAAAACTATCGACCCTTTTCAGTCTGGGCAGTCTGGGTAAATTTTCTGAATGGCAAAGGACCATTCTACCTTCGGATTCAATAGATTGTTAGACTAAATGGATTTTATGGATTCATTATAATGTAACGACTGACTTGATGTAATGCATCACGTAGATGCATTAAACCCCCTTTTGCCACAGCATAACTCAATTCAATACTGTAGCCAGAAGCGATAGGCTAGCAATTCTATCTTGAATCGCAGTGAACGTACATGTAGTTGATAGCCTTTGTTATTGTTCCGTCTCTTTCAGGATATTATTTATGCTACAAGTCGAATAATTGTGAGAGGGAAATTCAGACGAACCGGAAGAATGAGACCGGAAGTGATTTTGTGACCGGATTATACACTGGATATTTCAGGCAACAAAGTATTAATGGTAACTCGTTTTCTTATCTTTATATGTTTAAATGATTTTGATGTACTTTTTACAGTATTTTAGTCATTTGCCCTCACTAAATTGTATCTTATCTTGGTTTCACTGCCATACTGCTAAGGTTTACAGACTTAAAGTACTTTACCAATTGATACCTCCCGCGAGATCAGCAGATATATGTATCACGAGATTTATCAATTACAAATCCAACTGATGTGCCTTGGTAAATAGCTATTATTAAAAAAAAAACTTAAATGTGTTTCTTAAACGTTTTTTTTTATCAAATAGAAAAATACGCAAACGAATAAAAATGGAATTTATCAATAGAGGAAGCCATTTAGTATATTTTTATGGTGCAAACCAAAAATTTCTTGTAAAATACGGAAAAGTACTGCGAGATATATATATATTTTTTTTTTCAAACGTTTAAACTGCATGGTTATATAATTAAACAAAACGATGCTATTTTGGGTTTTTAACTAACAGCATAGGCGTTTTGCGGTACCTCCGTCCGTCTTTCAAAATTACATCAGATATGACTTCATTATACTGATTTGAATACGGAATCCCCGTGGTCGACGCGTGTTGTTGATCATGTGTCATTCCCACAAGTCTTTGCAACACTCTGGCGCAAAATCTAAAAATACCAGAAGAGGCTATGTAGACCATTAAGGAAATACTATTGGAATTTTTTTTCTTACTTTTGTCTTTCTTCCTTAGTGATGATTAACCAGCTATCGGCTTACTTAATTCAGTCATAAATCATTTTTGAGGTTTGGGAGATGATAAAAATCTGAATAGCTTCCCTTAACTGTCGGTAAAACTGGAAAAAAAAGTGGTCACTATAAACTCTGAAATATATGTTTAAAATTTGACACTAAATGAAACTGTAGTTGCCACTATTATCTCGAAATTTGCAACTCAATGTTCTGTTTGTTCTGTCAAAGGGGGTTTGGTGGTGCATCTACAAAACGTATCGACCCATAATTATCAGCCTGCCCAGTCCGAGCAGTCGAAACTAAGTCGAAACTTTATTATTGGTCTGGTCAATTTTCTGCATGTCAAAGGGATATTCTACCTCATGATTCAGTTGGTTTTTAAACAAAATGGATTTTATGAAACAATAGTTATGTGATGACTTGCATAATAAAAAGCATAACAGAGATGCATTTAAACCCCTTTAACCAAAGCACGGCTAATGTCTATATGGCCTGCAACACGCAAAAAGTGGCATTCGGACATTTGCGTAAAGTGTCGTCTCGGATCAGCCTGCGCAGTCCGCGCAGGCTAATCCGAGACGACACTTTCCGTTTAAATGTAATTTTCTGTTTTGCACAAGTCTACTGTAGCACAAAATCTAATGTAGTCGTAAAGTGCCATCTCGGATTAGCCTGCGCGGACTGCGCAGGCTGATCCGAGACGACACTTTACGCAATTGTCCGAATGCTCCTTTTCGCGTGTTGCAAGCCAATTATGGCAAGGTCCGTCAAGAAATGTTTCAGCCAATCAGTGGTCTGTGGTTGAAAATAAATCCAAACCACACTGTTGTGCTATTTGTATAACACTTTTTGAAACGAAAGTATTGAAGGAAAAAAAAACTTTTCAACTGAGAAACGGCGAAATACAGAAATTACAGTTCTAAGCAAATAAGTACCATATAATCAAAACTGAAATACTCCGATTCGGAAAAAAAAAAGTTCAAATAACTGCCTTTTCAAGGTTGCGTTTGGCCAGAAAGTCTCAGTAAAGCATACGTTCGATCTAGGACCAAAGTGTTGTGCAGTCTTAACATGCAAGGCTTGATCTACACTTGTCGCAAAAGCAGAAACAACTTTTTAGTTGTCAAAACGTGTTAATGTTGTTTGAAAGAAATCGACGCCCACAACGGTGTTGACAGGCCTTAATAATAAATGTGACAGGCAAGGCTTGGAAATTTACGACTTTGCTAACCACGTGGAAAACTTTACATTTGTTATTCAAATTGTCTTCGACACCATAAGATTTGGGTTTCATAAATGAAGACAGAACATAGATGAATTATATGGCTTTTAATCAAGACTTTTTTTTAACCTTCTTTATTTCTTACATTTTGAAAAAAAAAAGACGTAACTGTGATATTTGGTCAAAACTTGTTGATGAATGATATAAACGGTTATTCTTTTTTTTAAAACAAAATGAATACTATATTGTCAATGCTTGTTTTGGATAATTCAGAGTGAATTAACCAGTAAAACTGACTTCCGTTTTTACATACCTAAAATCTATCGTAGTTGTACCTAACACACGAAGGATTTAAAATTTACCAATTCGACAGGTATTTGGATGATATGGCTTGCAACACGCGAAAAGGGACATTCGGACATTTGCGTAAAGTGTCGTCTCGGATCAGTCTGCGCAGTCCGCGCAGACAAATCCGAGACGGCACTTTATGGCTACATTAGATTTTGTGCTACAGTAGACTTGCGCAAAACAGAAAATTACATAAAAACGGAAAGCGTCGTTTCGGATTAGCCTGCGCGGACTGCGCAGGCTGATCCGAGACGACACTTTACGCAAACGTTCCATTGTCCCTTTTCACGTGTTGCAAGCCAATACAAATTAGCCATGCTCTGTGAAAAGAAGTTTAATGCATCTGCAACTGTATCGACCCAGTTTAATCTGCGCAATCCACACAGACTGACATGGTTGAAACTTTTTTTGTACTTGGTCAATTCTATGCATTTCAAAGGACCAGTCTACTTCATGATTCAGTCGGTTGCTTGACAAGATGCATATTATGCTTGTATTGTGCTCAATAGGTTCGAAAGTCAAACACAGTAATTTCATAAATGTTGACCGTAAGCAAAGGGTTGAAAAGAAAAGAAAACGTGTTTTTTTTTTAAGTAAAACTTTCATTACATGACTTAATGATTTATTCACATACACCAATATTATTATTGTTATCCGCACTGTAAGGATGTAAATGACAACTGTGAAAGACTGGACAGTTTTACGAGCTGCTTAATGTGTTACAGGCGTTTGTTAAAGCACTGAAGTCAAAAGAGCGAGAGAGAGAGAGAGAGGGATACAGAGAGAGAGAGAGAGAGAGAGAGAGAGAGAGAGAGAGAGACTAACGCTCAAACGGAAGAGTGGAGCAGGACCAACCTACATGTCGGTGCGATCTGAACTTGGTCTGTTCTCTTCGATACCCAATGCTTTGTTATATCCTTTCTTGACTATGGGGCGACACCAAGGCTAATATTTATCAACCATTTTCAATTTCATTCTTAGTCTACTTCCAGATTTAGAAAGTAACACTATTTCTGGTTGGCTAAACCATTTGGTTTAGCCAATCAGAAGTTGTGTTACTTTCAAATTTATAAAATCATTGAGAATTAGACTAAGAACGTTCTTAAGAATGGTTGCTGAATACGGATCGAGGGCCTGTATTCACCAACCGTTGTTATTAGCATTCTTAGTGTAATTCTGAAGAATTTTCAAAATGTAAAAGTACCGCAACTTCTGATTGGCTAAACGAGACCAGACGGTTTAGCCAATCAGAAATCGTGTTATTTGCTAAATCTAGAATAACACTTAGGCTGCTAAGCGCGACTAACTGACCTGTACGACCTGTGTGTTCTGGGTTCCACCAATAATAGGCAAGTGCTCTGAAGTGTCTGGCCCAAGAACACTCCCACGAAAAACCCATTGCCTCTAGCAAGGCTCGAACCCGAGGCTTCCAGTTACGATTCTTATACTTTAATAACAAGGACCCCGAGAGCCAAATAAATAAATCAGATAAATTCAGCTCGATACAAATTAGCGAAATCTTAAAATTTCCAGCTTTATTTTGATTACAATTTCTCTCGAACTGGAAAATAAGCCTAAATCCAGAATTTGACTTTGAAATATATATGCAGTTAGTTTTTGTCCTAGACTTTTGGCTATTGACCTACTCAACCGGTAAAAACGACCACGGCATTCAACGTTAACCTCTAGGCTGCTAAGTGCAAATCGGTAAGCTTTTTCGGACGGTGTTTACTAAGATCAGACTGCATAAAACATGCAGTCTAATCTTTGATCTACACTGTCCGATACGGTATTTTCCTTCCGCTGAAATCAACTTTAAGACTGCAGTACTTGGGTTTTTTAATACTAAGTGAATTTTTTGCTAATTTTCGTTTATTTAGCAGTTGAAGGGTTAGGCTAACTTTGATCAGAACTTTCCACAAGTTTCCGACAATGCAATCCAAGATCAGACTGCATGTTAAGTGCAGTCTGATCTTGATCTACACTGTCTGCAAAACAATTCAGACAGCTATTGGTGCCATAAGGGTAAATAATGCAAGATCTTGTGAAAAGATGTAATGACGAGGGCGGTCTTATCTTTTCTAAAAAGATGTTCTTTGTAAAACAAACCGTTATGCCTCTGTTTGTCAAGAAACACTACATGTTTATTCGGTTTTATGGCGCCTGCTTGTCAATTGATGAACCGATGAAAAAAGAATCGTGAAAAACAAAATGATACCAGCTACTTGTTCACTGTACCGCGGCATTGTATCAGAAAATCTGCGCGAACTTTCTCTGGGAAACAAAGTGTTGTTGATTTTTTGACATTTTGCGTCACACGCCCTCTATGTTTGTGTGTCTATCAGTCTGTCCCGGCCCCTCTCTTATCGCCCACTCCATCTCAAAAATGGATCTTTTACGTTTCAATTCGTTAGGACAATACTCTCTCTCTCTGTCCTTGTCTGTCTGTCTGTCTGTATCTATCTATCTATCTATCTATCTATCTATCCATCCATGTCTGTCCCCCTCTGTCTGTCTGTCACATTCTCTCTCTCTCTCTCTCTCTCTCTCGGTGCGTGCAACCCCCCCCCCTCAAACAAATCTACCATCGTAAATAGCTAGGTAATGTCTGTTTCTGCCTGCATGTATCTCTGTTTCTCTTACATCCTCCCTCCCTACTCCCCTCCCTCCCCCTGTCCGTCTGTGTGTCTGTGTGTCTGGTTCGCTCGATAGCTCGGTCGCTCTTTAACCCTTTCCTACACAGCAAAATGTCTGACTAATCTATATTTAGGAAATTTACAGAAGACAAGTCAAATGTTTTTCAGCTGTTAGTATTTGTCCTCGAATAGGTAGAAAAAATTGTGGGCAAAGGAGAAAATGCTGGTTACCAGCATTTTTCCTTTTTTCCACAATGTTTTCAAATGGCTTCTTTCTCGGGGTAGTTAAGATTGTGTGGTGAAGGGTTAAGTTAATATTGATTCAAATTCATAACCGCAAATTAATGTACAATTTTAATGACTGTAATTCAAGGTTACGTTGAATCATTTCCTATTTTATGACTTTTATCTAAAGTGGTTGTTAAGTTATGAATCAAAAGCATTCTGTCACGCATGCGCTCTTTGAACTTTTCAAGGGCCAACATAAAGCATTCGACCTCATGCCGTAACTGAAAATACAATGCACGTGATCCCTTAACCATTAGGCTGCTAAGCGCGACTCACTGACCTTTTGCGGACATTGTAGATCAAGATCAGACTGCACAGAACGTGCAGTCTGATCTTGGATCTACACTGTCCGACAAGAAGATATTTATCCTCCCAAAAACTACCTTTGGAAGTGCAAAATTTTGGATTTGAGTATTCCCTTGAAAATTGCATTTCACTTATTAAGCAGGTTAAGGGGTACATTAAATTCTTTTTGTTTTCTCACAAGTTTGACTAAACGAGCCGACGGGTTAGATTATAGATCAGATTGCACGTCCTGTGCAGTCTGATCTGAATCTATCCCGTCCGCAAAAGCCACAAGTGCACGGGATAGAGTTAAGATCAAAAAGGCACGTTCTGTGCAGTCTGATCTTGATCTATGCCGGTCGCACAAGCCACATTTTTCGCCTATGGCGCCGAGAGAGTTAAAAGCATTTTAAAAAATGTGTTATCAAAGCTTGTTACGGGAATGTGACGTCAATAAGTCACCAAATATCACAATGACACGTTCATTGAGCCTCCATTGTTATCCTGTGACGCGTTTTGTCTTCATTAACTGCTGCAGACGAATTTCTGTGTCTTGCATTTAACAACCTTTGAGAACATTGTTAGATAAGAAAAAAATTGATTTAAAACAAGAAATATCTATTAAAAAAAGATGGACGGCGTAAATTTGTCAGCAAATAGGCAAGCGCCCTTAGAATAAATATTTCTACATTTTTTACCAATCACATATTTCTATTTATTCATTTGTTATCAGTACAAAAAAGTAGGTCAAAAGCCGGCACATTCAGCTTCACTGAAATAAATAATTACCCTTTTGCCACCATGTTTTCTCCATGCGTCACACTTTAACTCATTTTGATTTTCTGTATTTTATAGGCCTACGAATATTTTCAAACCGGCTTGCTGGAAATCTAGTTTCGGAAGTTTAAACCTTAAGGCTGCTAAGTGCCATTTGAGGTCAGTGTAGATCAAGATCAGACTATCAGAGCAGTAGACTGCAACAGGGTCTTTTGAGGACGGCATAGAACGTGCAGCCTAATGTTGCATCATACCTTCCAATGATTTATTCAAAACTGTTAGATAAATCTTTCAGAGTTTTAGCAGATTATATAAGCCGTCGAGAGGGATCGAGTTTGTATATTTGGCGCTTAAAGAAATGAACGTCCTTTTCATAAAATGGTTATCACAACTTGTTATGATAATATTATAACAATAAATGAGTCGTGGTCTGGCAAAAGGGGGTATAATGTATCACCGAGATGCCGCAGCATTATACCAAGCAGGACGTTACGTAACTATGGATCCATAGAATTCTTTTTGTCTAACAACCGATTGAATTATAAGATAGTATGGTCCTTGGACATGCAGGAAATTAAAACATACCAAAACGTTTCAAACTATGCCATTCTGCGTTGACTGCGCATGCCCACATGAGTCGATACTTTTTGCTGATGCATTAAACCCCCTTTTGAAATGGATCAGATCATTAATATATGTAAGTCACGGTTGTTTCGCCGCCATAACTATCCTGCACTCTGGTCTGAAAGAAACTGCTTTCTAAAAAGGACTCTAGAGAACTACGTCATGCAGCACAACGCTTTTGAAATCCTCATGGGAAAAGGAGAGATATTTCATAAAGAGCAATCCAAACGTTTGCCAAGACATTTAAACTTGTATTCACGTATTTAACCAAGTTAAATATCAACATTCTACCAGAAAGGTTTCTTTTTATTAAATCAGTCTATTTTAGATTCGTTCGAAGAGCTAACGAGTTTTCCTTTAGAATGCCAAAGAAATGTTAACTCTTTACTAGACGACAAAATTGTAGGCCAGTCCAAATTCAAAGCACTTAACGACGGCAAAATAAATGTAACTCAGAGATAAATGTTTGTTTTGGGAAGGGTGGAAAACATTGTGGGAAAAGGAGAAAATGCTGGTAACCAGCATATTCTCATTTTTCCACAACTTTTTCAAGAACTTTCTTTCTCGTGGTCTTTAAAAGTCGGGACTCTGTAGTAAAGGGATAAAGACATTTTGACAGTAAATAAAGGCCCAAATATACTCAGCGTCAATGAAAAATCACCAGGTAGTCAATCAAAATTTACTCTGGATTGATGAAAGGCCATAACTCCTGAAATAGCTATATTTTTCTAGCACATTATTACAGTTTCAGCGTGAAGCACGAAGGCATAGGGACATTCTCATGTCAAAAATTTAAGTTGGTAAATGACGTAATTGAAAATTTCTCTCTTGTTGCAAGGTGAAAATTATTCAACTTTAGTACCTGTTGACTTTTCATTCACGCTGAGTATACTTCAGGACTGTTTTTATCAGAATGCATCAAAAGAAATACAACAATGTAGATTCAAGATCAGGCTGCATGTTCTGCACAATTTAATCTTGACATACGCTGTTTACAATAGCAATCAGAGTTTAGTTTCTTGTCTCTAAAACTGGTTCCTTCCGACATATTTTTCCCAATTTCACAACAGGATGTTTCACAACATAACCTATATTGAAATAATTTTTACTTTTTTTGTTCACTCTACACGTAAACACTTACTATGGCTGATTTTTCTATGATGACATTTTCTGTTAAGTGTATATTTAGGGTGTTCTACATGACATTATAGAACTCGTAACCTGGGGCTACCTTTCACCAACATTTTTTGGGGGATTGTATATACACACATACGATCTCTCCTTTACTCAAAGATATGAGCTGGCGTAAAGTTCTACGTATATTCACTCAAATCGTTAAGTTATACAGTTCAGTGAAGCTTCTTTTCAGAATTGGTGCTTGCTCATCTAAACTGCGTACGCAAATTTTGTGTGTACGCAGTTTAGAGAAAGGTACCCATGGAGGCCCCAGGCTCGAGCCTCACCGAAAGCACAGGGCTTTTCATGGTGGTGTCCTTGTGCAAGACACCTAAGAGCGTCATCCTAATACTGGTGAAAACCAAGACATACATGAATATGTGAGCTGACGCTGTAATGAGACTGAATTAATGTTGAAAGCGGCGAAAACGCCAATCAATCATTCAATCAATCAATCAATCAATCAACAAGGTATTCTTAATGAAACACAAAGTAGCCAAAAAGGGAAAATTTTGAAGAAAAAAAATCAATACTAAGGGCTTGAACGTAGAGGGGAAAAAGTCGAAATGATTTCTAAATAGGTTCTGGTAAACTTCACGTAATGCAGGCCAAAATTTGCATATAGGAAGGTCTTATCCGTCCCGATGTGCTTCGAAGTTTACCATAAAATCTAGGGTCCCTAAGGAATATGGTTGTTCAAAACATTAGGGGAATGTTTTCTATCCTTTCACAGACATATCCCATTAAATTTAGCTACATTTAATTCGTCGTCTAAGAGCGTTTTTAACGCGGACGGGTGTAAATTTCTTTCGTCCAGTATAGAGTTAAAACGATTGCCAGTAATGATACACTTTCTGTCACAGTTTAAGTGCATGCAACTCTCTGAATTGTAAAAACCAACAATAAACAATTATCAAGAACAAACAATCAACGTAACTCTTAATTCCAAAATTGCAAAATAAGTTTGATTGCATGTCTCGAAAATAAGCATTAGAGAACTGTTGGTTGATACGAATAGTTACAAATAAGAAAGTTCCTTGTCAAATCAAAGCGCTGAAATAACTGGTGTGGCATTCGTAAATGTTCTTGTTAAATGGTGTTTAACGCCGTTTCAACATTATTTTAGTTATATCGCGGCGGCCAGTGCACCTATCCATGTTTTTCAGGAGTTTTTTTTAACCGGTACTCCACACAATATTCTTTCTAAGCAACTGGCTGCTTTCCCACATAACCATCGTCGAAACAATAGTCAGCGATGAGAAAGGAATGAATCCTGTCGCAATGACAATCATCAATCCTCGGAAAGAAATTGGCCGAGCCTGTTCTCAAGTCCTGCACGCTACCAACTGAGCTACCGGGGCTCGGCAGAATTTGTCAAGGTAGCCACTGTGGTGAATTAATGATTTGAAAGAGAAAAATATTTTCTAAATCCTCGTTTGAAAGTCAATCTACTAATCAAATTAAGGATAACGACCCCTAAGTCATCGGTAGATATCGTGTAACATCGACGTTTTCGTAAAGGATATTCGACCAATCTCGGCAGCATCCGTCTTAAATATAATACAAGACCTTAATACCCTTGTCTGAAAGCAGTTGTACATACTATTAATTCTTATATTGCTTATCATGACCTGGGATCTCCTTTGCGACAAATGAAGACCAAAATAAGACTGCGCATCCGTGGCGTCTTATCGGTATCTGCGCTGTTTGCTTATAATATACAACATCAGGCCAAAAATCCTGTAATTGTATAGAAAAGGAATAAAAACATGTAGAATTTTTTCTGCAAAGATATAAACGTACAATTTCGTATAAGTAAATAAAGTAG
Source organism: Hippopus hippopus (assembly GCA_946811185.2). Classification (NCBI taxonomy): domain Eukaryota; kingdom Metazoa; phylum Mollusca; class Bivalvia; order Cardiida; family Cardiidae; genus Hippopus; species Hippopus hippopus. The sequence continues at coordinate 66,669,387 of OX328099.1, read as the reverse complement.
ACTTATCATTATTATCTTAATCGAAATAAATGGGGATGAATCCTCTACCAGATGACAAAATTTAACACTCAACTGTATTGAAATTACTTGCACACGATGCATTTAAAATGACTCAATTCTGCGATTTGTCTGTGACAGGATAGAAAACATTGTGAAAAACGGAGAAAATGCTGGTTACCAGCATTTTCTCCTTTTTCCACAATGTTTTCAAAAGCCCTCTCCATCATGATTGTGTGGTAAAGGATTAAAGCTAAATTTTCTCCCTGATACAATTTCTTTGATTAGTATTCTTCTGTAATTGGCACATTGATTAATTAACTCATCTTCACAGAGGGACATTGATATAATAATGCGCCCACCACGTGTTCATCTTTGCATTTGGCTCAAATGGATTTGAGATTCTTGATTGTTACAAAATATACTCAGTTCCATAAATAAGTGTCCACTTAATTTTCTTTTATTTCTCGTGGCACGTTTTACTGAAGACCAACAAATTTGGTATCATACTTTAATTCCGAGTCTGTAGAAAATGCCAGGCTAATCAGATTTTGACTAACAGAAAGTTTAAGTTAGGTTTTTGCAGTTTAAATGAAGGTTGTACTAAAACCAAAGTTGCAAAAGTACTCAAAGACTAAGGTAACATTAAAGTTAGGTTTTTCTTAAAGTTCTTGTAATTTTTCAATCAGTATCTTGTATGGCCACCTCTGCTGTCGATACAGGCAATTATTTGACGTCGCATAGACCTTACATAACGTAAAAATATTGCATCAGGAATGTTATTCCATTCCTGAACGAGAGCGGTGGCCAAAACCTAACTTTAATGATACCAAATTTATTGGTCTTAAGTAAAACATGCGACGAGAAATAAAAGAAAATTAAGTGCACACTTATTTATGGAACGGAGTATAGTAGATTCTTGATGACGAGCTCGCTTACTGAAAAGAAAGGAGAGAGGGAGGATTGATTGTATGGTGTTTAACGCCGTTTTCAACATTATTTCAGTTATATCGCCGCTGCCAGTGCACCTATCCATGCTTTCCTGGAGTCTCTTTTACCAGTACTCCGCACAATCTTCTTTCCAAGCCACTTGCTGCTTTCCCACAATCATCATCGAAACAATGGTCAGCGGTGGGAGAGGAATGAATCCTGTCGCAGTGACTATCATGAATGGAGAGAGGGAGGAAGGCAGGTGTTATAAATGCACGAGTTCAGTTCATCTAGACTTTAAACACAACGTGAATGCATATGAGCCATGCTCTGTTAAAAAAGGAGCTTAATTCATCTGCAAAAAGTATCATGTCAGACTGCGCATTTCGCACAGGCTGACATGGGTCGAAACTGTTTGTTATGGGTGAATTTTCTATATGTTCAAGGACCATTACAGCATGACTCAGTCGTTTGTATTACAAAATGGATTTTATTGATCCATAATTATGTTATGACTTGCCTGGTATAATGTATCACGGAGATGAATTAAACCTCTTTTTGCCAGAGCGTGGCTCATATTTGCATTTTTCACGGAAAGGCTCAGGTAGTTTGAGATCTGTGTCCTTATTCATCAACCATTCTAAATTGCATTTCTTAGTCTAATTCTAGATTTAGAGAGTCACGCAGTTTCTGATTGTCTGGAGCAATTGGTTTAGCTAATCAGAAATTGAGTTATTACTCTCAGATGATATTTTCAGCTTTTGTTGACATACACAATATAACAAAACAAACACGTAAAAGGTAAGACAGGTTAAATGCAGTGCATCATTACAAAAAGAGTACAACGGGCAGTTTAGACGAAATGAACACCAGTTTCCCCCTATTATTAAATCGACCGACCATAAGAATACATTGTAGCCTAATCGTCTGAGAGTAATACTTCCGAATTTGGAACACTCTTAGGCATTAGACTAGGAATGTTATTAAGAGTGTTTGGTAAATACGAGCCCTCGAGCCCTTGCTCCTTATTCCACCAATCGCACCTTCTGGTACACTTCTTTTTCATAGACGGTCTGATGCCGCAAAAACCTCAAGCTAACCGGTACACTCAAACTATCGCATTTTTGAGCCATCGGGTTATCATGTATGTACATGTTCTGATACATAATAATTATTTATTATATAGTTTATTCTATGACTTATCGGTGTTTTTATTAAATGTTACGTCACCATAGCTGATTTAGCGGTTTATCGTTGGACTTTTAACACCTGTTTATACTGAGATTTAGCGTTGATCCGCTTTCTTTTGTTTATTTTGAGGTTATTTGTCACCTCAATTTTAATCTCGAACAGTAACTGTTAGAGGTGACTGGCTACTGGCGCCAAATTCTAATTGAGCAAACAAAGAATACATTGAAATTCTAATTACCAGGGCACAAAAATGACCTTGATCAAGAGAAAATAGTTTTCAGCGCTTAAAAGCGGACAACCGTCTTTAGCGGGCATATGATGTTAGTGTGTGCTAACCTTTTACTTTAATGAAAAAATTTAAGATTATTCCATTTGACAGGATTTTCAGTCGACACATTAAATACAACTCAAATGACTGAATTTGTCTTTGTAAGTGAAGAAAACATTGTGGAAAAAGGAGAAAATGCTGGTTACCAGCATTTTTCTCTTTTTCTCGTGATGTTTTGAAAAACCTCTCCCCCGTGTTCGTTTGGTAAAGGATTAAATAATTACATCATAGAACACGAAAAGGGATTAATCTTTATTCTCACAGATAAAGTCCAATTTCTCAACCCACGACTTGAGGTATTTTTGTAGATAATGAAAAGCCACTCTCAACCAGCACATAAACGTGGTCCGATAGTGATCTAAAATTCCATTTCCTTTCCAAAGACACGTCGTCGAGCCCTGATAGCACAGTCCTTAGCGTACGGGACTCGAAAACAGGGGTCGCTGGCTCAAATCTCCAGCTCGGCCAATTTCTTTCCAAGGTATGATGATAGTCATTGCGCCAAGATTCATTCCTCTCTCACTCCTGATCATTGTTTCAATGACGATTATGTAGGGAAGCAGCCAGTGGCTTCAAAAGAACATTGTGCAAAGTACTGATTAAAGAAACTCCAGACGGACAGACAGAGTAGAGAAGGGAAAAAAGACAGAATGAGGGAGTGAGTGAGGGGGGAAGAGAGAGACAGCGAGTAGTGAGTGAGAGAGAGAGAGAGAGAGAGTGGAAGAAGACGCAGGGTGACAGAGAGAGAGAGAGGGGAGAGAGAGAGAGAGAGGGGGGGGAAAGACACAGAGAGATAAAGTATACAGAGACGGGGAAGAAGACACAGAGAGACAGAGTCAAACAGAGGCATGAAGAGACAGAAACAAACAGAGGCAGAGAAGAAGAGAGCCAGAGACAAAGAGAGATAGATTGGAAAATACAAAGACCCTTATTTTCTAGCATGCCAAAAAAGATCGCTACGCTGAAAAAAAGAACTGTACTCATGTCCATTCTCCCTGGGTCATTAATTCCACTTGTCTAACATTATTATGTATAAAAGCAAATTCATGGTCACAGAATTATCAATAACATAATGGAAATAACTCATCACTAAATAGAGAATTTATCCTTTATCTGACAACTTTTAACGATTCCGAGGAAAAGGGCTTTTTGAAAACATTGTGAGAAAATGAGAAAATGCTGGTAAACAGCATTTTCTCCTTTTCTTACAATGTTTTCTATCTCTCGAAAGACAATTCCTAATGTTTGAGTCATACGAGTATTCAACCAATCATGTGCACTTGCTTTCAGTTTGGAAAAAAATGTAAAACATGTTCGTTTGATAAAGAGTTAATTCTTTATTGCAGGAGCTTTTTTTTTTTTTAGCTGAACACAAATTTAACAAATTAATGAAAAAGTATTTAAATGAAAGGAAGTTATTTGTATATTTTTTTAAGGGAAATTCGAATATGATGTGGAAAAAAAAGCAATTGTTCGTGACGAGAGTTTACTCCTTTTCCCACAACGTTACCCTAACCTGTCGGATTACGAGCAAAAAATTATTTGTTCAGTGATGGGTAAACAATGTTTTTTTTTATCTCTACAGGCCCAAACTGATCAAGAGATTTTTATGGCATATTTTTGTTACATCTGAATTTACATCAACTCACCACGAGGTTTCCAATCGACACAAAAAGCCATTAATACAATAGCGACTTTATTATTTATTCATGTCACTCATATTTCTTCCACAGTTATACTTTTAGTTTCGTCAACATGACGCAAAATACTTGAGCCATGTTCTGTGAAAAGGGAGTTTGATGCAGCTGCAAAAAGGTTCGGCACAGGTCAGCCTGCGCAGTCCGCGCAGGCTGACCTGTGTCGAAGCTTTTTGGGTTTGGTAAATTTTCTGCATGTCTATTGATCATTCTACTTCACGATTTAGCCGGTTGTAAGACAAATGGATATTTACGGGTCCATGATTAAGAGATGACTTGTTCGGTTAAATGCATCTGATAAATACAGTATTTTCTACCTTTCCCACAATGTTTTCAAAAGCCTTCCTCCCCATGGTCATCAAAACTCAGGATTGTGTAGTAAAGGGCGAATTTTGTCGCCACCAAATGCCATCAATTAGCTTGAGTCTAAAATATTGTCTTCCTATAAAGAGTTAACGTACGTATAACTTTTCGAGTAATCCTCGCCGAGCCCGGTAGTTCAGTCGGTAGGATTTGAGGACAGGAGATCGCTGGTTCGATCCCCAGCCCGGCCAATTTCTTTCCAAGGATTGATGATAGTCAGTGCGACAGGATTCCTTCCTCCTCTCACCGATAATCATTGTTCCGAACGATGCTTGCGAGGGAACGCATCCAGTGGCTTGGAAAGAATAATTGTGCAGAATACTGGTAAAAGAAACTCCAGAAGAGCATGGAAAAGTGCACTGGCCAGCGCGATATAACTGAAATAATGTTGAAAAAGGCTTTACAGACCATACAATCAATCAATCAGTATAGTAATTGCGATAATCAAAATATTTTATCTTACCCGAATTTGTATATTAGGAGGACAAAATAGTGCCAATAAAGAAGCTGAAAATTTGATGAGATTTTCATTAACACTTTACCAAACGATCCCCAGTCTAAGCCACCCTGAGGAAGAGGGCTTTTGAGAGCATTTTGAGAAAAGGAGAAAATATTGGTTACCAGCATTTTCTCCTTTTCCCAGAATGCTTTCTACCCCCATTTAAGACTGAACCCTAACATTTGAACCACATTTTATTTCTCGCCTGTAAATGCAATCACTTTGTTTGTACCTAATATTTTATCTTTATGTAAAGCGTTAATACACAAAGTGTACATTTTTCTGAAGAAAGAATCTTGGACAATTCTGGATGACAGCAATGGAGATAATGAACCGATTTGAAAAACTGAAATGTCAGCTCAGTCGGTAAAGTATTGCTCAAATTATCTGAGATAGATAAATACCCTAAGGGCCACTTAAAGGCCATTTTTGGGCGAGACTCCTTAGTGATCTTCATTACTCAAACCAATCAATATTGTAATTTTGCTAAAAATGGCGGTAAGACCAGTCCACTTTGACACTGATTATTTAAGCCGCTATAAGAGCTATAAACTCAAATAAAGCATCCTTCTGAAGAAAAAAGGACCCTTTATGATACTGTGGAATTTAAAATTCTCAAAGTGTTTTAGATTTTTTTGCCATAGCCTCTCATACACAATTTCCTTAACTTTTTTTTTGTTGAGTACGTGTATATATTTTCACGATTGGCGCACACATCGAGTGAGCATCATAAATTTCGATCTTTCACCGAAATAAACAAATATCCTCAGTCTCTATTCTCTAGTAATTGCCGATAATCCGCATTCCTTTTCTTACCCAAATTCGCAGATTAGGAAGACAAAATAGTCCCAATAAATAAAGTGAAACATTTATGAGATCGTCATTAAGTCTCAATAAAATCAATATACGTCTATTATTACATTATATACGTAAGTAACCCATACATCAATACAGTTGTTATACCAATTCCTTTCACCTCCCTAACAAAGTCTGTCTGCCATATTACGAGAGAAATAAAGTTGATAATTTATTTAGAAATTGCGTGAAAACAGATTTTTATTTTGTACAGCCGATCGCGATATCGAGGAATCACAGTCATAAAAGTTAACAGGATTCAAAAACAGAACTGTGTGAGGTGATACACGAGAAATAAACCCTTTTCCACACAATCCCGAGTTTTAACGACCCAGGAGAAGAAGGCTTCTGAAAACATTGTGGGAAAAGGAGAAAATGCTGGTTACCAGCATTTTCTCCTTTTCCCACAATGTTTTCTATCATTTCAAAGGCAAAGTCCATTATTTTAGCCATAATTATTTGGTCGTGTGCCAGGGTTTTCAGTTTAGAGGAACATAAAAGTTAGTCGCCTGATACAGAGTTAATGTTTTTAACCCTTTACATGTTTCGCTCATTCGTTCGTTCTTTCGGTCGGTCGGTCGATCGATCGTGCGTTATGAACAAAAGTTCGTTCTATGGTTGGTTGGTCGGTCGGTTGGTTAATTCGGTTGTTCGGTCATTCGTTCGTTCGGTCGGTCGATGGTCGGTCGTACGTTTGAATAGCGATTTACACCGCTTTCAACTTCATATCAGTCTTTAATATTAATGTGTTTCCAGGGCTTCAGTTGTAGAATCGGGGTCTACATTATCAAGAATTAACCAATCAATGTGAAATTGTGCTTAGCACGGTAATACAATCACAAAACCTTCTGCAAACGAACTGCTATGTATCGCTGATGAAACACCGTTTAATAACATTGCTTCTAGGAAAGAAACTATTGGTAAATTTAAGAGCCATTTCTCCCTTTACCACAGCGTTCTTACATATAATATTGAGCCACGCTCTGGCAAAAGGGGGCTTAATCCATCTTCGCGATGCTTTGTATCAAGCAAGTGACATCATATAATTATGGATCCATACACTTTCCATTTTGTATAACAACGGGCTGAATCTGGAGGTACACAGGTACACTGGTCCTTTGACATACAGAAAATTTACCAACGGCAAAAAGTATCGACTCAGGTCAGCATGCGCAGTCCGCGCAGGCTGACCTAGGTCGATACCTTTTGCAAATGCATCGAATCCCCCTTTGCACACAGCATGGCTCAAATATTGAAACCTTAACTAAAATCTACATTTTACAAGGATAATTTTAAACTTGTCCATTGTAATTTTGTTTCAGATAATTTTCAGGGGGTAGGGAAATGGGCGGAGGCGTTAATATGAAACAGCACTCTGATATTACCTGCTATTTTTAGACATTTGTTTTAATCTTGGTTTTATCACCGTTTCGGATTCAATAGTTTAACAACGCCGTTGTTTTAACTCTTAGTCTGCTAAGCGATAAGGAGATTCCCTCCCCCCACCCCCCAACCCCCCCCCCCCCCCAAAAAAAAATAAATTAAAAAATTCGGACTAAAAATAATTATTCAGTGACCCGTCACGCAAAAAGAGACCATCTGGGAACTGCGAGAAGTGTCGACCCTGGTCAGACTGCGCAGATTGCGCAGGCTTACCAGGGTCGACACTTTTCGCTTTTTTTACATTTTCTGTATGAAAAGTGGTCATTCTACCTTACTATACAATCAATTTTGAACTATCAACTTGAATTGACCTGCACTATCTTTGACTCTGTTTTCATCTAATTGATGTACGGAATTCCCAGATTGTCCCTTTTTGCATGATGGGTCACTGTCTGATTTTAAATAACATTATTCGGGCTTTTAGCATCGGCCTGAACTGTTCATTTCATTTATTTACCAGGATAAGGGTTAAGGTTTCAACTAAAACATGTTTTTAAATCTTAACCAGATGACAAAGTTCTAGACTTTCCCAAATTGAAAGCATTCTCAGGCGACATGTTAAACGCGGTTTAATTGACACGGTCAGTGAAATGGTAGAAAACGTTTTGGGAAAAGAAGAAAATTCTGGTTACTTGAAGATTCCTCCCCAGGACGCTCAAAACTTGAGATTGTACGATCGTAAAGGTTAAACAGCGACTTCGTTTTAATTGAATAGGCCTACATATAAATAACTTTTTGTGTAAGGTAAAGAAAGTAGTAGCTGCTAAGATAGTTTTCGGTAGTAATGTCGTTTAATCCCAACTGCACATGAGCTCAATACATTTTGGAAGTAAATTCATTTATCATTATTGTTTTCTTTTTTTCCATATGAGAAATGGGCCGTGCTCTGTGAAAAGGGGTCTTAATGCACGTGCAAAAAGTATCGACTCATGTTAGTCTGCGCAATCCGCGCAGGCTGAACTAGGCCGAAACCTTTTGCTTTTTGTAAATTTTCTGCGTGTTAAAGGACCAGTTTACCTCATGATTCAATCGGTCTTAAGACGAAATGGATTTTATGGATCCTCAAGTATGTGATGACTTGCGTGGTTTCATGGATCACTGAGGTGCTTTAAGCCCCCTTTTGTCAGGGTAGGGCTCAAATGGTTGTGAGAAGTAGTTATGTTTCCCTTTTATTTGAATATTTTATAATATCGTCTGTTTACTTCCAAAACCTCGTAACTACAGCTTGTAACAAGCTGTAGTTACGAGGTTTTGGAAGTAAATTGACGATATGTTAATTATGAGTGTCCCTGCCATAAAAGAACTACCAGTTGTTTTATGTTTCCTAAAGATAATCGTTCAGCAGCTGTTTGGAGTCCAAGTTCGTCAATCTTTTTGGACAACAGTCTTCATCTAAAACTCAAGAACTTTCGAAGTAGCGCACTGATTTTTTAATGGCTTCTTAACCGTTTGCTAAATAGTATAGCAGGTATTGCGTTGAGTTTTAGATTTAGATATAGACCAAGAACGCAATCATGATTGGGCCCTAATTGCTAGGATGACCACGTAGAAATTTTACAGCACTGTTTTCATCGTGGCATGTGCGGCCATTAGATAAAGTCAAGCAGTTTTTATTCGAATCATTGCATTTTTTTCAATGATCAGTGCATAACACTTCAAAAGTCTTTCTTTCAGTCATAACTGGATTCTTGAACAAGAAAAAGAACTTGTTAGGGTAAGTTTCCAAATCTCGTGTCAGTCAGTTCGAGAAATCGCGAGATTTTACACACTCTGGTTCCGGTTTTTATCGGCATATCGGGTTTTATCTTGCTTACGAAAACAACAAACAGCAGTTCGCAGTGATCGAAGAGCGGGTGGCCCTAATATCATTATTGTATTTTTTCGTATCCTTTTGGTATTCGTTGATTATCAGAATTCAGATTATCAGAAACAAACCAGCAGATAGCAAGCATTCCGTTGTGAGCCAGCATAGGACTACAAATGACTGCAGGAAAATAATCAATTTTTTTTTTTATTTAATTTTATTTAGGAAAATAGTGATATTTTTCTAACTGGTTAGTCAGTAATTTCTGTGGAATTTACAAGTGTTTATTATTCCACCAGGAAAATGGTTGTTTTGATAAAAGGAGCTATTAATTAATCTTACGTTAACAGAAAAGAAACTTGTAGTACATATAAAAAGGTAAATCTAACATCTCTCTCTCTCTCTCTCTCTCTCTCTCTCTCTCTCTCTCTCTCTCTCTCTCTCACACACACAAATCACTTTTTTTTATTTTACCTTATCACTTTTCGTTCTATATACATCTACATGTAAATGACACTTGCACGGTAGAAAGCGTAGATTTATCTTCCGGTATATATATATCATAAAGCCTCAATTTTCCCTAAGTCCTCGGTGATTGCGAATAATATCACTGCCAAATGAATGAATTTGACTTGTGTGCGAGCCATTTCAGTTGTAATTTGAATACGAATGAAAAGAAATAAAGCGGAATAATGTTTTTCTTAACTGAAAATATGACTCGCTCTATTTAAAAGTAAATACAATTATTTTTTTCAGGAGTTAATGGTTCTTATATTAATTATTTTTTTTTCTTATAGCAGTGAACAATACTGCTTACGTTGCTATTACCAAAGTACTTGTTATGTCATCGCAACAGATGCAAAATTGTTGATTGTTCCATATTGAAAGCATTTGAAGACAAAAACAAAAATCAAAATTGGCTTAAATGATGGGGTTCGCGCTTGAAAGTATAGGAAACTTTAAAGGGGGTGGGGGAAAGAAAAATTCTGGTAACGAGCATTTCTGTTGTTCTTCCTATGATTTTTACGGCTCAGTGTCATTAACCGTTCACCTGCCAAATAAGTCAAATGAAACTTTTAAGCCGATAGTATAAAACCCAAATGTTGCTATTTTAAAGTTATCTTTCGGAAGACCACTTCTACTTATCGGACAGTGTAGATCCAAGATCAGACTGCACGTTCTGTGCAGTCTGATCTTGATCTACACTGTCCGCAAAAGGTCATTGGTTCGTACTTTGCAGAAAAATATGCATCCATCAGATCTTACAGCTCCAAAAACATGCATGAACAAGCGATAACATGCATTAATATGTTTTTCACAACTTATACGTATAATCGAGAAAATCCGTTATGTAATTCAATGTGCTCTGAAAAATATAAATAGACAAATATGTATCAAGTCCTAACTTGTAATATTGTGCTTTGATATTTCAACCACAGGCTACAAAACGTGACGCAACATGCTTTGTCCGACAAATATAGACCAAAATCAGACTACATAGATTGTGCAGTCCGATCTTTGGTCTACACTGTCCGATATGGTAAAACGCCTGGCAAAAAACTTGGAAAACGCAATATTTCGGTTTTTACTATTGGTTATAAATGTTAATGATTTTTACCATACGCTAAAATTTTGGACGTGCCCAAATCTAAAACACATGCAGACGACAAGTACAACGCAGCTCAAATACGAGAAATTGTCTGTGATAGGGTAGAAAACTTTGTTGGAGAATGAGAAAATGTTGGTTACCTGCATTTTCTCCTTTTCCCACAATGTTTTCAATAGCCTTCAATCAATCAATCAATCTTTCTCAACTGAATTAAAAAGTTCCAGTTTCTATCGATATTAGCCAAAACAATTTTTCTAAAAATCTCTCTAAGACGAGTTCGTGGGAAGTCATGTATAGGCGTATTGTAGCAGTATGATTTCTATTGTATAGGATAGCAGACAATAGGTCTCATCAACCAAATGACACTTCTCGACTCTTGGCAAACTGAGAACATCTCCTGATAACATTGTCAAAATTGGTGAAAAATTAATCAAGGATCTCTGATGGGGTAGAAAACATTGTGGGAAAAGGAGAAAATGCTGCTTACCAGCATTTTCTCCTTTTCCCACAATGTTTTCAAAAGCTTCTGCCCTTAGGGTCGTTATTAAATCACAGGAATTCTCTGTAAAGGGCTTAAAACCAGTTTTTATATATCGCATGAAAACACTTTAACAAAGAAATGTTAATACTACTTTTACTATAAAAAGATAATATTTGTTATAATACATTTTTATTCCTATCAATAAATTATGCAATGATTTATACTGTTAATCTTAAACATTTTACCTTAAGAGGGACCAAAGAACCTTTTGCAGACAGTGTAGATCAATATCAGACTGCAGAGAACGTGCAGTCTGATCTTGGATTTACAATGTCCGATAAAGAGATATCTTTCCCCAATAAATCCCTTTGAAACAGCAAAAGTAGGGTTTTACTATCGACTTGAAAAGTATTATTTGGCCTGCAACACGCAAAAAGGGGCATTCGGACATTTGCGTAAAGTGTCGTCTCGGATCAGCCTGCGCAGTCCGCGCAGGCTAATCCGAGACGGCACTTTACGACTATAGTAGGTTTCTGTGCTACAGTAGACTTGCGCAAAACAAAAAATTACATTTAAACGGAAAGTATCGTTTCGGATTAGCCTGCGCGGACTGCACAGGCTGATCCGAGACGACACTTTACGCAAATATCCGAATGCCCCTTTTCGCTTGTTGCAGGCCATTTTACTTATTTAGTAGGATAAGAATTAAAATTCATATTGACTCTAACGTTTTATAACATTTCCTCGGCGTGAAAGTCGTTTTTTAATTCCTTTAAAGGACAGAGTATGTTAACATCAAACTGAACAGAACATGCAATTTGATCTTCTATCTTAAGATACTGTCATGAAAGTTTTGGAATTCTATTCTAGTGATTAAAGGTATTCATCACATTTACTTGACAGTTACAAGGTTAATCCGTTCTTGTTATTCATCAATGAAAGCATAGAATGGAAAATAAATACAATAAAATACCACACCGATTAAATCGACTTATGTATAGTACTACCTACTCAATTTTCTATCGTTTTTAAGGATATTTCTGTACATATATTTTTGTATGACAATGAATCTTGTATAGGTCTTGTAATAAAATGTGCCGTTCGTCCGTACGCCTGTCCGTCTATCTATCTGTCACAAATGCATTTACATTGCAGTACAAAGAGTGACTTGGCCAAATATCTCTTGTTTAGCGCCTATAGGGTTAATCTTCTTGTTGATTCTCCATATTTGTATTACTAGAAAATGATTTATGTCAATATAGCGGTATTTCCAGTGTTTCGTCACACAAATAATACTACCGTGAAACACTTTTATTATATCACAATCCCTTTGTGATGCCAACTTGACTCCTTTTTTTTTTGTCTAGTCTTTCGCACCTCTTCCCCCCCCCTCTCTCTCTCTCTCTCTCTCTCTCTCTCTCTCTCTCTCTCTCTCCCCCTCTCTCTTAGACATTTAGCTAGAACTGCTTGTTTGTCTTACTCAAATGATTTATGCTATATGAAAAGGTGGTTTAATGCATCTGCAAAAAGTTTTGACCAATGTCAGCCTGCGCAGTCCGCGCAGGCTGACCCGGGTCGAAACTTTTTGCCACAGTTCAATTTTCTGCCTGTCGAGAATCATTCTACCCGATGAATCAGCCCCCCCCCTTTTTTTTTTTTAATAAAGTAGAACCATATCATACGAGGAATTACTTGTTATAAAATATTACGAGGTTACGTGAAGCCGCCTTTTCCCAGCATGTAGCCCAATATGTCCGCCAGAAGAAATCTATCGTGCCTATACAGATAGACAACTCTTTTAATTTTATGAATAATCCTAGTTTTTATTATCTCCCCTGCCACTTTTTTTTTCAAGCTTGGCCTTCATTCATTTTCATTGCAATCTGCCTGGTCTGCATTTGGTTACTTTAATTCACAATCCTTTCAAACGAATTTTTGTGGCAAAACTTTGTGAAAATTTCCTAAACATGGATGTATTTAATCAGTATGAACTTATTTCTAATTGACAAATATGTGGCGAAAGATAAAAAACGTTCGTCATGAGTAATATCGCCTTTTGCCACATTGATTTGAATGTGATCTGTACCCAGAAGAAATATGTTGTGAACGGAGGAGAGTGACTTAACGTACTGCCACAGAGGACTTTTCGAGACATATATGTATATCTTTAACAAATGACAATGACATTTGAAGGAAATAAAACGTATCTTTTTTAGTGACAGGCGTAAAGCTTTTTGATAAAAAAGTGATTTTTATTATTGTTAAAAGAAATTGCACTTTTTCCAAAAGTATTCTTCCAACAGTATTCTTCATTCCTGAAAGCACTGTTTATGGTAATGCGTAACTAGGCTGTTACGTGCATTTTTGCATTTTAATGCTTTACAAAGCGACAAAATGACAGACTCGATCAAATCGAACTTATTTGCAGACGACTAATCAAACGTTACTAAAATAATGGGGTTTGTTTCAGAAAAAAAAAAAAAACATTGTGGGAAAAGAAGAAAATGCTGGTAACCAGCATTTTCTTCATTTCACTCAAGTTTTTCATAAGCCTTCGCATTCCGTGTCGTGAAAACACGGACCTGTTTGGTAATGGATTAAAGACCTACAGCTAAACCTAGTCTTGTTTGAACTGTCAGTTAAGACAGGATTACTTAAAGGCCACTGTAAGCATCTCTTTCGGCGCAAAAGATAGATAGATCGATTGATTAATTGACTGATTGATTGATTGAATAGTGTTTAACGCCTTTTTCAACAGTACTTCCATTTTATCATGGCAGCTAGTGCATCAATCCATGCTTTCCAGGAGTTTCTTTTACCAGTTCTTAAGACAGTATTCTTTTCAAGCCAATGGCTGCTTTCCCACATAACCATCGTCGAAACAATGATCAGCGGTGAGAGGCAAATGAATCCTGTCGCAACGACTATCGTCCACCCTCGGACAGAAATTACTAAAACTCAGTTTCTCATTTTAAAGGTTTCGCTAAACAAGTGGGCGGCATAGTTAAAGATCAGACTGCACGTTCTGTGCAGTCTGATCTTGATCTCTGTTGTATGCAAAAGCCCCTGATTTTCTTATAGACGACGCTAAAAGGCTTAATACATGCTGATGACGAAAAATGCTTTTATTGGAGAGGTCATCTAAGCAGAAGAAAAAATAAGAAGAATTTCGTTAAAAAAGAGAAAGAAGACCGCTAGACAAGATCATACGACTAGAAAACGCGGCAAGGAGGTCAAATGACCGTCATGTAAAGCATATGAGGTTTCTACGCGGCTGCTTTTTTACTTGTTTTTCCGCCGCGTAGAAACCTCTTATGCTTTACATGACGGTCATTTGACCTTCTTTCCGCGTTTTCAAGTCGCATGATCTTGTCCAGTGGTCTTCTTTCTCTTTTTTTAACGAAATTCTTCTAATTTTTTCTTCTGCTTAGATTTATTTGCTTAATGAAAAATTACAATTATTTGAGAGGTCATTTGCAACCATGACAAATTAATATAACAAATCTTTTCTGAAATTCGTTATATAAAAATAAACCACGTCTATTTCCTGTTTCGGTTTTTTGATTTCGCTTTATTTACAAAACCATGACGAAACAGACTGTGTATCAGAACAATTTCGCAAGAAAAATGGATTTACACTGCAAATTATGTGGCAGTCTGCCTTTTAAACTCACCACTGTTGGAGAGGTCATCAGACCTCTCCAATGACGTATGATTACACTGTAGATAGATATTTTGTGCTTAAACAAGCGTTTCTCTTTTATAGTGGAATCCGAGTTTTATTATCATTTCTGTATTTATTTCTGTATTTTACAGTTACGATGGCCAGTACAGAACCACCCCTGTTTCAAACCCTCGCTACCCTGGCGATCGAGAACAACCAGTCGGGGCCCTCCTACAATATATCATCGCAGAATGTCACAGAAACCAGCAACAGAGTGCCAAACCCCAAGGTCTTCATTTTATTAGCGACGATGTTTGCTTCGGGAGTTTTCGGAAACATTCTTGCTATCATTGTTCTCGCGAGATCGTCACGTGACCACAAACAGACGGTATTTTACAGACTTGTTGGCGCTTTGGCGTGTACGGATTTGTTTGGAACTTGTGCTGTGTCCCCGGTAACATTACTCGTGTATACTCAGAAAATTACAATCATTCAAGGATCAGCATTATGTAATTATAATGGATTTATGTTCATTTTTGCGGGATGTGCTACAATATTTATCATTGGGGCCATGGCAATTGACCGTTACTTGGCCATCAGGTGCCCGTTTGTGTACGAAAAGTATATGCGCGTTGGTAGAGCAAAATATGTGATAATTGGCCTTTGGGGGTTTGCCGCCTTTATGGGCTGCCTACCCATCGTGGGGCTCGGAGAGATAGTGGTTCAGTTTCCAAGGACTTGGTGTTTCTTTACTTTTACCAGCGCTAGTATAAGTAACAAAGTATTCGCTTACAGTTACTGCGCTATTGGATTACTAGTTATTTCTGTGACTGCCATTTCAAACGTGTTCGTGACATTGACTCTATTGAAAATGCGTAGAAAGTTTAGAAAAACTCTTAACACGTGTAGTACGAAGAGGACAGATAGCGAATTGCAGATGATGGTTCTTCTGTTAGGTGTAGTCGTCATCTTCTCAGTATGTTGGTGCCCCTTCCTGGTGGGTATTTTAAAATTAAGACAATACATCGCGATTGTAGGTGTTGTTGTCCTTGTAGTCCAAGATCAGACTGCACAAATTGAAAAGTAGATGCCTAGATCTATGATATCCGGTATATAACGAGATATTCTTGGCCAAAACAGCATGATTGCGCAAGATTAGGTCATTTTACCTAACTACAGTGTGTGTGTTTTTTTTTTATCAGTTCGAAGTAAACCTATGGTCACAATGCGATTAATACTTGATTTTATGTAGAGAAAAACATTAAGATATTCACAACTTTTGGACAAAACAAAGTCCAGTCATAGCTTTCTCACAGTTTATACAATTATTTTGAAATGCGGCTGTGGCACTCATATACAGTATGAACGCTACAGTTGTTAAATTAAATGAGATATTAACTATTTGTAATTTTTAAAGGTATCTGTTACCAAGGCCTACCTGCATATAAGTTTGATTTACCCAAATGACTGTCAAATAATTGTGATGATTTTTTTTCCCACGAATCTGGAAGGACCAGATTCTTGTATTTCAAGCCTCGTTCTGCGACCTATTTCGTTCTTTCCCACCTAATAGTAATATAAACTGTTCACAAAAGCACTAGATAGGCACCTCAGGATTGTAAAAAAATCTTTCCCTTATAAGTTTTTTTTTTTTTCTTTTTTTTTTTATTCCTACTTAAAAAGAAATTGTGCAATGTAAACTAGAGATGGCTAAAAACATTAACCCTTTACCAAACGGCAAAATTTCAGCCTTGCCCAAATTGAAAGCATTAGCAGACGACAATTTCAATGTGGCTCAAAGTCTGCAATTTTTCTTTGAAAGGGTAGAAAACATTGTGGGAAAAGGAGAAAATGCTGGTTACCAGCATTTTCTCCATTTCTCACAATGTTTTCAAAAGACTTCTTTCCCAGGGTCGTTAAAAGTCGGCATTGTGTGGTAAAGTGTTAAGAAAAACAACAGCCTTGTTGATTCCAATATTGGCTATTTTTGTGAAACAATCCTAACAAAAGTCATGTTGACATGGCCATCGCCCGCCGAATACTTGCTCAATAGAAGATGTGTGGCTTCTTGTAATTTGGATTAAAGGCTAAAACAGCTAGAATAATTTTCTGGCAATGCTAAATACAAAGTACAATAAAAAACTTCAATAAGGTACACTTTTCTTATATAGCTGTCAAGTGAAAACACGTATGAAATCAGACAGAAAAAAAATCTCAAAAACTACAAAGAGTAATGAATAAAAAAATAAGGAAGGTATATTTATCATTCTTATGTACTGCACTCCTCCTCAGAGACAACTATCTAGCTGTGAAATTAATACAGCTCGAGGTATACTCCAAAGAAACCTTGAGCCTCAAAAATTAACAAAAGGACATAACTCAAAAATCATGGTAGTGCACTTCTCAATAAAATCTGCCTACCTCTGAAGTCTCACATTGATGCCTTTTATATTTTTCGAGTTATGCTCCGGACAAAAATTAAGTATAAAAAATAACAAAGGGCAATAATTTCCCAAATACGGCACTGAAAGTTACGGGTTTTTTGTACTCTGCACTTCTCCTAAATGTCATCTATCAACGTGTGAAGTTTCATGTTTATATCTCATGTAAATTTCAAGTAATGCTCCGGACAAAATTAAAGTAGGAAAAAAATAACAAAGGGCAATAACTCCTTAATTATGCAATCAAAAATGATGGTTTTAATGCACTGCACTATTTCTCAATGTGATCTGTGCCCCTGTGCAGTATCATGTTTTCACCCCTAATAATTTTTGAGTTATGCTCTGGACAAAATTTAAGAATGAAAAGAAAAAAACAAAGGGTTATAACTCCTGAAAGTTATGGTTCTTATACAATGTACTTTTCCTTAATGTCATCTATCAACCTGTGAAGTTTCTTGTTCATAGCTCATGTAGTTTTTAAGTTATGCCTTTAACGAAATTCAAGTAAGAAAAAATAACAAAGGGCAATAACTCCTAAATCATGCAATCAAGAGTTATGGTTCTTGTGTGCTGCACTGTCTACATGTGAAGTATCATGCTTACACCTCTAATAGTTTTTGAGTTACGCTCCGGACAAAATTTAAATAAGAAAAATTTCAAAGGGCAATAACTCCTAAACCATTGTGTTGAACATTATGGATAGTGCACTGCACTTCTCCTTGATAAGAGCTATTTACCTGTGAGGTATCATGTTTACACCTCTAATTGTTTTTGAGTTATGATCAGGACAAGAAAGTGGGACGGGAGGACGGAAGGACGGCATGACGGAAGGACGGACGGCTACTGCTATCATATCCCCAGCCGCCTTTTCGGCGGGGGATGAAAAAGAGCTTACATTCTGATATATCTGACCCGTCCACAATGGTGAACGGCTTTTTTTTTTTCCAAGACTGATACAGACCCTGTTGTCTGGTAAAGCAACATACATTCAGATTATTGTATCTTGAATCATCGAAGCTGGGTCCGTATTCACCGACCAATCCTAAGAGCATTCTCAGCCTTATTCTCACAATATTTTCTTAATTTGAAAGTAACACAACTTTTGATTGGCTAAACCAAATGGTTTAGACAATCAAAAGTTGTTTTACTTTTAAATTTAGAAAAGTCTGGAGAATAAAACCAAGAATGTTCTTAAGAACGGTTGGTAAATACGGACCCTATATCACCCCTCTTTCTACTTACAGATCCGTATCATCATCAATCAAGTACACGAAGAACAAAGAGATATTCTAGCGGACCTAAACGCCCTGAAGTTAGCATCCCTGAATCAAATTCTCGACCCATGGGTCTACATACTATTCAGAAAAGAACTGTTCATGCGATGGTTTTTATTCCTTAAAACTAAAGTATTCGGAAAATGTTTTGACCTTTGTCTCGAAGGACGGGAGCAAACTACAGTTCTTGTAAACCACCGGAACGGTAATGATATGTGTAAGACTTTTGCCAGAGAAAATGGAGTGATTGATAATGAATATACACAAATTCAGGAGGAAAACGATCGCTCCGAGTTCAAAAGAGAAAACAGTGTGAATGACACCGAAAAGTTGTCTAAAAGATGCTCGAACCGCTCAACTTCCTCAGAGCGTTCTAAGAACATATCCAATGGCGAAGATGTACCACTACGAGAAATTAATTGCAGAGAATGTCATGGCGTTCATATGAGGCATTCCGCTTGTTTGTTCTGCTTTGCGAACCACTCCAAACATTTTGCCATATCCTCAATAGGGGACAGTAAAAGTATGAATAACCTACACTCTGATTTATGGTCACGTGATGACCCTGAACTTGGGGATATGGGGTCAATCGATCGACAGGTCAAGGACACAAAAAGAAACTTGTCCTACACAGATATGAGACTCCAACAAATGTGTAAATGTGAAAGTAAAGAACTGTGCATGACAATGGAATGCTATTAAAAGTTTAAATCAGCGTTTTATCAAAACACAAGTTCCTGACACAAATTTGAAGCAGACGACTTTTACCATCATACCCTTTTCCCAAACGCTGAAATTTAGACTTCTCCGATTCTGAGTCATTTGCATAAGACAATTAAAATATGAGCCATGCACTTGCAAAAGGGGGCTTAATGCATCTCCTTGAGGCATGATCCGACCAAATCATCACATAATTAGGGATATATAAAATCCACTCAATCTAACGAATGACTGAATCTGGATCAAGGTCCTTGGACATTCAGAAAATTGACCAATTGCGAAAAGTTTCGGTACAGGTCAGCCTGCGCGGACTGCGCAGGGTGACCTGTGTCGATACTTTTCGCAGATGCGTTAAGCCCCCTTTCCACAGAGCATGGCTCATATGGTTCAAATAGTAGAATTTGTCTTCATACAGGTAGAAAGCATTGTGGGTAAAGGAAAAATATCTGGTTACCATGCAGCATTTTCTTCTTTTCCCGCAATGCATTCAAAAACGTTCTTAAAGCAGTAGTGGGTTAGATAAAATGGATAAATGGCGTCTGTACCAATTTGATCCAGGAACGAGTAAGTTAGAGACACAGTGGCGGCCAAAAGTAAAACGATGCCGATGTTGCAATGCATTTAGATTTAATTCATACCATCTAGAAGTGTGAAAATTATTGTGAATTTGACAAATTGTTATTAAACGGTCGGTTCAAGTATTAGTCACTAGCAGAAAAATGAATTTTAAAACTATATCAAAAGTTGCCAAGTCGCTCTGTCTTATGTTTATTTTTAAATTTTACCCGATTTTCAAACTCATTACTAATACTAATACTTGAACCGACCTAACAGTAACAGATTGTCATGTTCACAATAATTTCTATACTTTTAAATAATTAAATTTAAATGCATTTTAACACCAGCATTGTTTATTTTTGGTTGCTATTGGGCCTCTAACTTTTAATCGTATTAATTTATCCAAACTTTTTTTTATTGTATTCCAGATCCTCAACCATTATTTTCAATGTATTTATATGTAAATGTATATGCTTGAATCGCCTTCTACGCCTTTGTCTTATTCTTGACGTCTTATTATGGTCTTCTTAGTGGTTACGATGTATGCATTATAACCCGGTTTTCTGGGTTCGATCCCCGATGTATTCGGTCGTGGTGGAATTTCTTTGAGAAAAACACTGTCTATGTTGCAAAAGAAGGAATTCCTTATGAGGAGCATTTTATTCCGTTTTGCGAAATTGATTTTATAGCCACGAAATGTAGATTCACGGTACACACTGCTTCGAGGTAATCAGTATTTTTCGGTCATAACAAAAATCGGCGCCCTCTAGCGGCTTGTCTTTTCTCTATTTTGATAGTGAATACCTTGACTCGGATATTTCTTTACCTCAGCCAACTTCAATTTCCAAAATAAAAGATTAGAATGGAAGAAAAATATACCGGAAGTGAAAACGATGTCATCGGCACCTACATGCTTGACACCATTTACCCCACTTACCTCTTATTCCTTCATTCCACGCAGCTTCACTGAAACACATGAATGATGACGTATTTAGATTATCTGCTAGGTCATGTGACAATATTTTCAAATCATGTGACTGCAAAGTGGCGCCAAATATATCAAATTGCTTTGACCTTTTTACGAAAACCATCGAAGTCACATAAATCAATTTCAGAATGGCACCGGGATAGTGCTGAAGGTCATGTTGGATTTTCTTTCAAATGTTTTGATGAAACTGCATTATATTTTCTATGACGCTAAGTAAAAGATGAAATTAGAAAATTATTTGGTGATTTTATTCTATTCTGTGTTAAAATTTGGCTTTGTCTTGATCGGACCGTAACTACCGTGAACCAACAAACTGCAAGACTACATGTATCCGTGGGTTAAACCATAATCTTTGACGATTATTTCCTTGTCGTCTGCTGCTGTACGTTCAGGAGGTAATGAAATTATCCAGTTGTTTTCAAAAGCTTTCTACCCCAATCCTTCATCACACAATCCCAAGTTTTAACGACCAAGAAAAAAAAAAAAGACTTTTGAAAACATTGTTGGAAAAGGAGAAAATGCTGGTAACCAGCATTTTCTCCATTTTCCAAAATGTTTTCTGATATTTTAAAGACAACTTGCATCTTGTGAATAGCCGGTTATTTTGTCGTCTGCAAATGCTTTCGAAATCGACCAGTCTAAACTCTTGTCGTCTGGTATAACCTACTACAGTATTTCTTTTTACATTGACTGTGCTACAAAATCTTACAGCTCATATTAATCACTATCGATGTTGGCTTCCTGAAAAAAATTATCGGTAGCCACGCCGTGGTTCAGGCACAGTAGTTCGAAAGGTTGGCACCCCTCATCACGGGATTCGAATCAGGAACCTTTGATAAGAAAGGCCGACCTCTTACCCCGACACCATAGTTGCCAATCTTCCCCCTGCTTTGGGCACTAATTGTTCTATCTGTATGGTCATTCGTTTTCAACAACAACAATAACAAGAACAAACTTTTACCATTTTAGACTTTTCAAAAAATTCATCTCGAGTCATCTGCCACTTTCCTAAAAGGTTTTATACAGGGTGTTTCATACTACGATGTAAGGTAATACAATAAAACTCATACCATTTGATATAATTGTAGCAAGTATTGACGAAGTTCAACCAAGCACTGTGACCTTGACCTTTGAGATTGCAACACGGTTTTGCTTGCGACATATCATCTATCCATGGTGATTATTTGTGCCAAATTATATTAGAATCAGACCATACACCTGGAAGTTATAAGCTGGACAAGAACACATACCATCACCACAATGATAGCAAATATTGAGGGAGTTCAACTACGTACTGTGACCTAAGCCTTTAAGCTGGCAACACAGTTGTTGCAAGCTACACGTTGTCTAACCATGGTGATCATTTGCACTAATTTATTATTGGTCGGACATGAACACCACTATTTACCAAACACACAGACGTTCTCGCAGGGAAAAAAAACACAGGCAACATTATTATGCCTCCGCCCCCATTTCATGGGGGTTGGGGGCACATAAAAACAAAGGAACAAAAGGCATTAATATTCTTACAAACATTTCATGGGTGGGTGGGAGCACATAAAAATAAAGGAACGAAAGGAGTTGATATTCTTACAAACATTTCATGGGTGGCTGGGAGCACATAAAAATAAAGGAACGAAAGGAGTTGATATTCTTACAACAATTCCTCCTTTTACCGGAATCTTGTCAACGTGTATTCGTATCATAAAAAAAGAGGGTTTAATGCATCTACAAAAATTATCGACCCAGGTCAGCCTTCGCAAACCGACTTGGATCGAAACTTTTTGTAATGTGTCAATTTTCTACATGTCCAAAGACCACTCTACATCAGGATTCAGCTGGTTGTCACACAAAATAGGTTTTATGGATCCATAATTATGTGCTGGTTTGCTTGGTATAATGCATCATAGAGATGCACCATTAAACGCCCCTTTTCCAGCGCGCCTCTAAAATTATTTTAATAAAACAGAAGAACAGAACAGATATTTTTTTAGACGAGTAAAAGTGTACGATATAGTCAATACTTCATAACGTATATAGCAAAGCATTTGTCAAGCTCTCTCTCTCTCTCTCTCTCTCTCTCTCTCTCTCTCTCTCTCAACAGGAAAAACACGGGAAAAAACTTTTTTCTTAAGTTCGGAAGACAAACGAAAAGATTTGCACTAAAGATGTAAGAAGGTAATAATTATTGATCTGTTTATATAAAGCTTACAATATACTTTTTATAATAATAACAAAACCATTAGTTATTATACAAAGTATGAAATACCCATATCTTTCTGCTAATGAGTTTTTTAAGTCATCTATTTAAAATATTTCAAGGATGCTCAAGTTAGGAATGCATATTTTTGGCCAAGATAGGCATGGGATATTCGTTTTAAAGCCGTAGCTTCCATTACAGTTAGCAATTTCTGTCTTCAAAGATTCTATACAAGGGTCAGTGAATGACATTTTTGTCAATAAAATATCAGCACTAAAATTTAAGGTCTACGACCCCTAACTCTCATATTAAAAGACGGAAGCTGCCGAGATTGGTCGAATAGCCTTTACGAAAACGTCGATGTTTACCGATGAAGTACGGGCCGTAGACCTTAAATATTTCAAGCTTTGAAAAGCCGAGAAATAAAGATAAATAAGATCAGAAAAACAACAACAGCAATAACAAAATTACATTGTTATATGTAATGTAGCAATTGGAAAATCATTTCTCAAGTAATCATGCACTTACCCTTTACCAAACAAACCAGAACACTGACGAGTCTTAGAAGAAGACTTCTGAAAATATGGTGGGAAAAGGAGAAAATGTTGCAAGCAGCATTTTGTTTCTACTATTCAAGGACAAATACTATCATTGAAAACATTTTAATTATCTTCTGAAAATTCTGTCAATATAAAGCATTCTTCGAGGAGTACTCTGAGCAATAGAATCGGGAGCAGCCAGTCCATGATAAGAAAACATTTCCTTGCAAGAAGAATATGTAATCGTAATAATGTTAGCGTTTACAACGAAAAGAATGACAGGTCAAATTCACATACAAACTATGAAACTGACAAGATATTACCCGTATATCAAACTCAAAGTTAAAATGACGATGGATTTACGTCGTTTAAGCAGAGCTTAAAAAGATATGAACAAAATGATACTAGTAGTTTAAGGGTTACAAGAAGTTATTTGCTTACTTGCTACACAGCCGGTCCAACAAAGCTGAACATTAAATCCTTTACTTGCACTTTTGCTTTATCTGATACTAAATGCCACATAATTTATTTACCGACTCCATGCGGTTTAACTACTCAATGGTAGGTGGAAACCGCTTCGTCATGAGGTACACGTGCTTTTTGAGCATGTGGTGTTTCTGTTGAACTCACAATTTTTGACAACGCCCTTTCGCATTTTGTCAAAGGCGAGACGTCTGTTCAAACCCCATGTGTGACCATAATTGGACGTGGGAAAATGAGAAAATGCAGATAACCAGCGTCTTTTTTTCCACGATATTTTCTAAACTTAAAGAAAAAGAAGAAAATAAATTATTTGAAACATTTCATATGTCTTCTGTAAAACTTAAGAATGGGCGAGTATAAAAACTATTGTTTGCGAAAGAGTAACCCCTTTATCACATAGTCCCAAATTTTAAAGACACCGAGAAAAAAGACTTATGAAAAAAAAATTATGGAAAATGACAAAACGCTGGTAATTAGAATTGACTCCTTCTCCCACAATGCTTTCCATCCTTTCACAGGTAATCCCATATTTTAAGCCACATTTAATTTGTCGTCTGCAAATGCTTTGATTTTGGACTTGCCTGTAGCTTTATCGTCTGGTAGAGAGTTAACGGCTTTCCAGTCGATGTAATTCTAGAAGTTCTTTCAAACTGGCAACTAAATACATGCTGCTTGAATGATGGGATTGCTTTTTGTATGGGTAGAAAACATTGTGATACAGCCAAAACTTGTCTAGATATTCTTAAGCTACGGACTATTTATCTCTGTAAATAATAATACTTTTATTACCATGCTCATTTGTTTATTTAACTTTACAAGATTCAGCTGCTAATTTATACCAAAAACACAGAATACGATCCAAGCGACCCTCTTTTTAATGAACATGTAACTAGCTATAAACTATAATTTTTTAAATACGTTTTAAGAATTATGTGTTTCATGGCAAAATTTGCAACTGAATCATACCACTCTTTTAGAATGTGTAGAATGTTCATGCATTGTTTTTGTGACATTTGTCGAAGACAATGCCACTTTAAGTGCAATATCGAAACTTGAAGACCGTGTGTCGTATTTTGTGCAAAACCGAAGGAAATAAACCCTATTAAAGTCAATTTTTCTCAGACAAATGAGTTTTTCGATAGCACTCAGATATGTAATTGGAGATAGCGTATTAAAATGAACTTTTTTAGACGATCGATCGTGGAAATACTTCTTTTTGATTGAAAATAGCTTTACCCTCTCATATCCTTCTATTGGCGCAATAATATGCACAAATTTTGTCTACTGACCGCTTCGTTCCGGGCTCGTTCATTCCAAAACCAGTTTGTCCCTGGGCTTATTCGTCCCATGAATGATCGAAGGGAGACCACCAATACTCAAATATTCCAAACTTTGGCATGAGTACTCTCCCTTCAACCAAAAAGGTATCAATTCACTTTCAAACCAATATATGAATAACAGTTTTCTTTTTTTTTTTCAAATCGACAATTCCACACAATGGCTTCCTTGACAAATGCCAGACCAGTGTTTTCGACGCTTTGATTAAAATTGATATGATAGTCTCAAATAATTCTATATTGAATGGTCATGTTTTATGTACATGTACCTCTATGTTTTTTATGTCATTTGTAATTATTGTTGTGTCTCATAAATAAGACTCTAATTAAGATAATAATAATACTGTAAGTAAAAATAGGACATTTATTAATTACAAGGGGGAGGGGTTATCAAAAGTCGTTTGGCAATTTGTGCTTAATTGCCCGCCGAGAGTCTCGCCTTTAAAAGCGAAGGGTATTAGCTACCGCTTCGAATAACTCGAATTAGCTAGAAATGTAGAGCTAAGATGAAATTACGTGTGACAATGTGCAGAACTGTCAAAACTGTTTGTTTGATGATAAAAAATATTTTCCTGCTATGTCTACGGGCCGGAAGCTTATTCAATAATATAAAGGTCTTGAAATAAAGGTGTCGCTTGTTCGAGTTTTAACCCCTAGGCTGCTACAAGCGACTCACTGACCTTTTGCGGACAGTGTAGATCAAGATCAGACTGCACAGAACGTGCAGTCTGATCTTGGATCTAAACTGTCCGATATGAAAATATTTTTTTTCACCAAAAAGTAAGTTTGAAGTAGCATTATTTGGGTATGTACTACCTCCTTTAACTCTTTACCAAACGACAAAGTTTTAGACCGGTCCAAACTGAAAGCATTTGCAGACGACAAAATAAAAGTAACTAAAATTTTGAAATTTGTTTTGGGAAGGGACGAAAACATTGTGGGAAAGGGAGAAAATGCTGGCTACCAGCATTTTCTCCTTTTCCCACAATGTTTTCTGAAGGCGTTAAAAGTCGGGAATGGGTGGTAAAGGGTTAAAGTTTAATGTAACTTATTTAACAGGATAGGGTTTAAGTTCGACAATATTCTTTCTTAAGAGTTATGATTGTCAATGAAACAGAATTCATTACTCTCCCACCCCAGAATATGTTTCGACGATGGTTATATGGGAAAGCAGCCAGTGACTTGAGAAGAATATTGCGGGAGGAACAATTAAAACAAACTCCAGAAAAGCGTGGATACATGCACTAAAAGCCCACTTTCCCAGGGTTGTTAAAACATGGGATAGTTTAAAGTCACAAATGTAAACAATGGAGGTGTCAAATGCGGCTAAATTAAATCATATCATTTAAAGAGACATCTTTACAGCCAGAGAGTAAACAAACGCTGTTAAAACTTGACGGTGTTGTAATCTAGTCACATGTGTAAACATAGATTAAAAAATCAATATAAGGTGTATGGGGTAAAGAAACTGTAGGGATTTGTCTTCGATTTAAATCGGAAACTGTGGTTGTTATGTCTATGGCTAGCTGCAATAGAATGAAATGCATTATCTACGTGTATCTGCCGTAATCTGTGCAACCTTGCAACCATCAGGGGCAATATTTGGCGTGAAGATATAAGAGTGATTATAGTTTCATAAAATACAGAAAAAAACGATTAAAAAGCTGGATGAAAACGAGTGAAGATGTATGTTTAAAAGTATTAAAATGAACACGACGATTACTGCGTTAGTCACTCGCAGGAACTTTTTAAAACTATGCGAAAAGTAAACAAAAGACAGAGCGACCCGGCAACATTTGACCTACTTTCAAAATTTATTTTCCTACCTAACACTTGGACGGAACGTTCCATGACAGAATTTCATCCTCATAATAATTTCCATACTGTTGAATGGATGATTTGAGTTTAACTGCATTTAATAACCCCCATTGTTTACTTTTGGCCTCTATTGAGCCTTTAATAGATAGGTACAATAGCCGTCATGAAAAACATTTGAAAGCGACGTAAAACAAGAGGAATAACAACAATTCCTTACGAATTTTTTTTTTTTTTAACAAAAGATTTAAATTGTTTAGCAGAGGACAGCAGTTATGACAAGTTGTTGTTTACTAAATTTGCAGACGACAAATCCCGTGTGGTTCAAATAACAGGATATGTACCTGAAAGGAAGAAACAATGAAGGAAAAGGATAGAATGCTGATAACCAATTTTTTTTTCCAAGAATTATTTCCTGTTTTCAAGAATTTTCTTCTTCAGGAGGTAAAAATCACAAGCTTATTTGTTAATGATACATCCTTACAGCCAAAGAGAAAAGAAAAACGCTGTTAAAATTTGATAGACTTTAGAATGATTCAGAATAAAGTCAGCTGTGTATACATAGATAAATTACCAATATACATGGTGTAAGGGATAAATATATATATCAGAAATCTTAGATTTTAAATCGGAAGCGTCCAAACAGTATTAGTTGTACGGTCAGGTGGCAGGGGACTTGGAAACTTGTTCACGGCTGTGGAGAATAATGTCGCCCCGAGCCGAAGGCGAGGGGGGGCGACATTATTCTCCACAGCCATGAACAAGTTTCCAAGTCCCCTGCCACCTGACCGTACAACGAATTTATTATACTGCAAAGTTTTACCATTCCAACATGTGTTAAGCGAAATTTACCTGGTGTTTTGGTTTAAAAAATTGAGTACGCTGACGAGGTAGAATTACCCTTCTGAGTGCCCCAATTCAATGAAAATGACGTCACTGGGAACTGACGTCACTGAAACCTTGGATATACGTGCTAAAACGTGCAGCTTGGCGCATAATCTTGATGTTAATCTTGATCGACGCCGCCAATTTGGATGTTGTATTGAAAGTGTAGTCATGTCTACGGGGCTCCCGAAAGGGAAACTGCTTTTACGTGGGTTTTGCCAGTGTACATGATATATATGTTCGGGGCATATTATCCAATCAGATCACGAGAAATTTCTTTGCAGTATAATAATGATTTCTTTGAAGGCCACCAGAAAATGAAATGCATTTTCTATTGGTCGTGATCTATGCAACCTTGCAACCGTCATGAGTAACGTTTGGCATGAAGATACAAGAATGACTATAATTATATTGATAAAAGTAAGATAAAATGGGTAAAAAACTGGTAGAAAATTAGTAAAGATGTATCTTTAAAGGCTTACCTCTTTGTTTTGGCTCTTAAGCAGACGACAAAATTTTAGACTTGCCGAAATTCAAAGCATTTGCAGACGACAAATTAAATTCAGATGGAACGATGAAATTTGCCTTTCATTTGGTAAATAAACATTGTCGGAAAAGGTAACCAGCATTTTCTTCTTTTCCCACAGTGTTTTTCAAAAGATTTTGTCCCCAAGGAGATCGTTTGATAAAGAATTAAAAGGAAATGGAAAGACGCATGTACTTTCATTTTTATTTCCTATGCATTCACTACAAGGAAGTTAATGTGCGTTCATTGCAAAATGCCCTCTTATTCATCTTGTGGTTAACTTTCGCCCTTCAGTATATTAATGCATTACGATTCTTTTGCAAATAAATATGGCTTTTGAAAACCAAAAAGGTTTCTGAGGAAAAAGAAGCAATTTTCACGTATGACTCTCTTTCACAATGGTATTTTGATAAGCCCATTGTTAAATATTTACGCGCGGAAGGTATGGCGCGAGGGTATTTTGTGTCTCCCAATTTTCACCCGAAGTACAAAAAGGGGGAGGGGAGGATTTTGGAGTACATTTATATAAGCCTTGCTCTGACAAAAGGGGGCTTAATGCATCACCGTGATCCATTTTACCAAACAAATCATCACATAATTCGGGATCCATAAAATCCTTGTAGTCTAACGAATGACTGAATCTGGAGCAAAAGTGGTCCTTTGACATACAGAAAATTGACCAAAAGCGAAAAGTTTAGGCTCAAGTCAGCCTGCGCGGACTGCGCAGGCTGACCTGGGTCGATACTTTTCGCAAATGCATTAAGCCCCCTTTTCACAGAGCATGGCTCATATTTTTTTTTTATTGCGTTCACCTTTAAACATCTGTCTTAACTTGAAATGAAGTGTTAGATTTCAAACTGTCGCCCTTTAAGATCGGCTTTTTTAATGCCCTTGGAGATTTTTTTGCTAGCTTTTGAATACCTGTGTGAGCAATTAGGCCTATCATACAAAAAATACAAACTCCTTTGTTTTAAACTTTCTGTCACACTTTTCCTAGCTTTAAGTCTTTACCACACCATCCAGAGTTTTAACTGCTGAAGAGGTCTTTTGAAAACATTTTTGGAAAAAAGGGAAGAAAATGCTCGTTACCAGCATTTTCTTCTCTTTTTTCTATATTTTATTTTCTACCCTTTCAACGACAAATTTAATGTTTGAGCCACATTTAATTTGTTGCCTGCGAATGTTTTTAATTTGGGCAAGTTTAAGATATTGGTAACTTAATCATCATCGCATAACCGTGATGCATTATACCAAGCAAGTTATCACATGGCCTGCAACACGCGAAAAGGGGCATTCGGACATTTGCGTAAAGTGTCGTCTCGGATCAGCTTGCGCAGTCCGCGCAGGCTAATCCGAATCGACACTTTCCATTTTTATGTAATTTTCTGTTTTGCGCTAGTCTACTGTAGCACAAAATCTAATGTAGTCGTAAAGTGCCGTCTCAGATTAGCCTGCGCGGACTGCGCAGGCTGATCCGAGACGACACTTTACGCAAATGTCCGAATGCCCCTTTTCGCGTGTTGCAAGCCACATAATTATGGATTCATAAAATCCCTTTTGTACTACAATCGACTGGATCTTGAAGTAGAATGGTCCTTTGACATGCAGAAAATTTACAAACAGCAAAATGTGTTGAGCCGTGTCAGCCTGCGCAGGCTGGAAAGGGTCGATACGTTTGGTTGATACATCAAGCCCCGCTTTCACATGGCATGGCGCATTTGTATATTTACAACGGGGACCTTCCAATTAAACGGCTAGTCTAGAGCTGGATTTGAGCTAGGACACTGTACAGTAGATTGATTGAATGATTGATTGATTGATTGATTGGATGGTGTTTTACGCCCCTTTCAATATTATTTCAGTCAATTCACGGCGCAAGCTCACTTAATCATGTATGTTCTGGGTTTCAGCAGTAATAAGCTAGGGCTCCGAATTGTCTTGATCAAGAGCCCTTCCACGAAGGCCCGAGTGCCCCAGTGCTTCAAGTAAGGCTCGAACCCGCGGCCTCCAGGTTGCAAGTCCTACACCTTACCACAGAGCCACGCAGGACTCCCGGACACGATAGAATTGTTGCCGATTACGAATCTTAATCGCGACAGGGAGGTCAAACAAAAATGTCGTCTGCCTGTAGTAATGCGCTTGTAATGCACAATTTCTGATTGGCTCAACCAGTTGATTGAGCCAATTAGAAATACTGGACAGACGGACGGACGGCTGGATGGATGGATGGATGGATGGCTGGATGGACGGATGGATCTATCGATCAATCGATTGCTTGCTCGATTGATTGATTTTATACGCCACGTTCAACATTATTTCAGTTCTCTCACGGGGACAACTCGCATGTATACCTACTGCCTGGGTTTAATCAACTTACAAGGCTGCTACTAACTTGGTTAGGAAACTAAAACTAGAAATCGAAACAGAAAGTGAAGGAAAAATATTTGTTTTTCCTAAAAAATCACATGACTAGTATATGCTTTTTGGAAAATATATTTACCGATGACTCAGTCACAATGAAGTTAACCCTTGCAGCACCACAGGCGAAAACAAACGCTTATGTTGACGGCATAGAACAAGATCAAACCACACTGAAGGGTCTGATCTTGGATCTACACTGTCGGCTTGTTCAGTCAACTCTTTAAGAAGAAAAATATTTTTCTGAGTTTCGTTGGATTGTATTTTTTGGCCGTCGAAAGATATAAAGTTTAGATACAATAATATGATATATGCGATGCTCTGTGAAAAGGGGGCTCAATGCATCTGCAAAAAGTATCGATTCATGTCAGCCTGCGCAGTCCGCGCAGGCTGACATGGATCGAAACTTTTTTTTCTGTTTGTCAATTTTCTGCATGTCCAAGGACTACCCTACCTCATGATTCAGTCGGTTGTTAAATAAAATAGATATTATGAATCCAATATTATGTGATAACTTGGTTGGTATCGTGCATTATGGAGATGCTAGATAACTGAAATGAAGCTTTCAAACCGATTGGAAAATCCCAAATTTTGCAATTTCAAAGGTAACTTTTTGGGAAATGATATCTGCTTATCGGAAAGTAATTATCCGAGATCAGACTGTACGTTACATAGTGCAGTTTAATGTTGATCTACACTGCCCGCAGAAGTTTCCTGAAACTCGCTTAACAGCCTAAATGTTAAGCCTCCTTTTCACAATGCATGGTTCATATTTCACCATGACCAGGTAAAAAGCACAAGTCCACGCTGGCCTACATGGATCGAAAATTTTTGCCACTAGTCAATTTTCAGCATGTCAAAGGACCATTCTACCTCCAGATCTAGTCGATTGTTAGACAAAAAATGGACTTTATGGGTACAAAATTATATGATAACTTGCTTGGTATTTTGCATCACGGAGATGCATTAAGCCCCCTTTTACCAGAATATGGTTCAAATACTAGTATTGCTATTCTATTGTGGCTCATTATGAAGAGGAACGATAAAAAGTAGCCTCGTCTGCGATTACCTCCTTTTCCTTATTGTTTGGCACTTGTTTAAACGTGAAATTTTCAATTAGATATGAGCCGTGCTCTAGCAAAAGAGGGGGGGAAGGCTGTCATACATCTGCGTGATCAACGATACAAAGCAAGTCATCACATAATTATTGATCCATAAAATCCATTTTGTCTAACAAACGATTGAATCATGAGGTATACTAGTCCTTGGACATGCAGCAAATTGACCAATTGCGAAAAGTTTCAGCCCAGGTCAGCCTGCGCGGATTGCGCAGGCTGACCTGAGTCGATACTTTTCGCAGATGCATTCAGTCCCCTTTTCACAGAGTATAGCTCATATATTCTTAAGGTTAGTTGTTAATCCAAATCATCATTGGAAAAGAAGTTACTGCTAAAACCGATGTGTCTGGAGAGAGAGAGAGAGAGAGAGAGAGAGAGAGATATATACACACACACACACACACACACACAGTGATGGTGTTATAGAGTAAAGATTAGAACAATTAGAACATTTAATTGAGTGATTGATTGATTGATTGATCGATTGGTGTTTTACACCCGCTTTCAACATTATTTCAGTCATATCACGGCGATAGCTCACGTATTCATGTGTTTTCAGATCACGAGTCCCACTCGTTACCACTAAGCCATGCTGTACCCCAATACAGAACAGAACAGATTTCTTATTAGAAGAGTATAGAAGTGTGCATAGTCAAAATGCATGATGTATATAACAAAGCATTTTAGAACAATACAAAATTACTAATTAGTACAGGAAAAGGACTAGACCCTTTCATATTCATTTCCTATGGTGTGAATAAGCGCTCCAGGGTATCGACTAGCTGTAGCAACACTAGTATTTTGGTGTCATAAATGTGCCTGCAAAAAAGGACTGCAAGGGTCCCCCTAGCAAACATGTCCACATTTTTAGGCAATCGCAAATTACCAGTTTTTCATCTGGGTTTTTCAATACCAAAACGTAGATCAAAATCCAACGTATCTTTCAAAAATTTGTCACGGAAACTTCCCGGTTTTACGCCGCATTTGAGACTTACATTTATTGACACTTATTCGAAAAACATTCCAAATTGCAATCTTAGTTTAGTTCTAGATTAAGCAATTAAAGCTTAAGCTGCTTAGCGCGACTCATGAACCTTTTGCGGACAGTGTAGATCAAGATCAGACTGCACATAAATGTGCAGTCTGATCTTGGATCTACACTGTCCGATAAGGAGATATTTTTCTGAAAAAAAAAAAAACTTTAAAATAGCAACCTTTGTTGTTTTTTTTTAACTGTCGGGTTGAAGGTTTTATTACACTTATTTAGCAATTTTAGGGTTAACACTACGTATTTTCATGTCGGTACAGATTTTCATGTAATACAACCGGCTTGACAAAGCCCCGGTAGCTCAGTCGGTAGCATGCAGGACTTGAGAACAGGGGGGTCGTGGGTTCGATCCTTGGCTCGGCCAATTTCTTTCCGAGGATTGGTGATAGATAGATAGATATTTTATTGAAGTAACGTAAACTATACATAGTTTCTAATTACACAAAATGAAAGTAATACAGTTTATAGATAAGGTCATTCAAACAAACAAACAAACATGATGATAAGTCATTGCGATAGGATTCATTCCTCTCCCACCGCTGACCATTGTTTCGACGATGGTTATGTGGGAAAGCAGCCAGTGGCTTGGAAAGAAAATTGTGCGGAATACTGGTTAAAGAGACTCCAGGAAAGCATGGATAGGTGTACTGGCCGCCGCGATATAACTGAAATAATGTTGAAAACGGCGTTAAACATCATACAATCAATCAATCAAGAACCGGCCGGATATTGAAGTTACTTTAAAATTTAGAAAATTCTTTAAAATTGCACTTTGAATGCAATTAAAAATGGTTACTGAGCACGGCCCTTCATTTTTTTTTTTTTGTAGAGTGTTTCACTCAAACAACAATGCCTCAAGTTTTAATCCCAAAGGAGTTGACAATTTACTTTGGAACAGAGATGTATTATCACAATCGCACTGAAAATATTGCGCGAAAAAGCAGCAGCTCCTCTCAACACTGTTGGTGAACACGAGTCCTTGATATTTTTGTAGCCTGATTAGCTCTAACAACAATGCCTCAGGCTTGAACCCCGTGTTGACAAGAGTTTCGAAGCAGATCGGTGTCATCATAATGGCATTAAAAACACTGCAGGAAACGGTAGCTGCCCCTTTTAACCCTTTACCAAACAATCCCGACTTTTAATGATCCTAAAGGACAGGACTTC
Organism: Hippopus hippopus; assembly: GCA_946811185.2. NCBI lineage: Eukaryota > Metazoa > Mollusca > Bivalvia > Cardiida > Cardiidae > Hippopus > Hippopus hippopus. The sequence continues at coordinate 66,635,009 of OX328099.1, read as the reverse complement.
TAAAAACATTGCGGGAAAAGGAGAAAATGCTGGTAACCAGCATTTTCTCCTTTTCCCACAATGTTTTCTACTCTTTTTCAGAGTTAAATTGCATTGTTTTGGTCACAAGTTTGTTTTGTTTTTTGTCTTTTAATTTGGGCAAGTCTTAAATCAAAAGAGTTAACAAGCAAAGCGTTGCTGTATTAACCAAAATATTTTTACAAGCTGTCTCGTGCAAGGGAAAGGCAGATGTAAAAATACTGCATTTGTGTGGAAATGGGCTGAGAAGTTTACATGGTAATTCCCTTCTTCCCTCTTGCTCGTGGGAAACCCCAAATTTTCTCACCATGTGGTCGATAAGCTACATGTTTGCTTGGTGCTATACATTGTTTTCAACATTTAACGTTATTCACTTATGTCGCGGCAGCCAGTGCGCCGATCAATGCTTTCCTCTACCAGTACTTCACACAACATTCTTTCCCAAGCTGCCTTTCCACTGAGCTATAGTCGAACAATGATCGGGGTTGAGAGAAGAATGAATCTTGTTGCAATTACTACTTGTTTTATCAATCCTCGGATAGAATTTGGCCGAGCCTGGAATTTCAGCTGGCGACTATCTGGTTTCAAGCTCTACTCGTTACAAGCCACTTGGATTTAGACCCACAAATCATTTATCTCTGTTCGCCGTTTTATCTTTTTTTATCTCTTTTTATTTCCTGTGACAATATTGAATGTATTCTCGTCCAACCCTTTATCAAAAAATACTGAGTTTAACCAGCCTGAATAAAAGGCTTTTGAGATGACTGTGAGGGAGAAAATGCGTATTTTCTCTTCCTCCCACAATGGGTTTTAGCCTTTTTAAAAACAAACCCAACCATTTGAGAAGCATTTAATTTGTACTTGGCTAACGCTTTTAACTTGGTCGAGTATAAAATTGTCCCGTCTGGTAAGGAACTTATTTCTTTCAAAAAAAAAAAGTGTTAAATGCATGAGAGCTATGCTCTATGCAAAGGGAATGCTTAATGCATCCGCAAAAAAGTATCGACTCAGGTCAGCTTGTGCAATCCGTGCAGGCTGATCTGGACCAAAACTTTTCGCTATTGATCAATTTTATGCATGTCAAAGGACCAGTCTAACTCATGATTTGGTCAGTTGTTAGACAAAATGGATTTTATCGATCCATAATTGTATAATGACCTCTTTGGCATATTGCATCACGGAGATGCATTAAACCATTACCACACAATCTCGAGTTTTCACGACTCTGGGAGAGAAGCCTTTTGAAAACATTGTGAGAAAAGGAGAAAATGCTGGTAACCAGCATTTTCTCCTTTTCCCACAATGTTTTCTACCCTATATAAAACAAAAATCATCATTTGAGTTAAATCTATTTTGTCGTCTGCAAATGCTTTGAATTTGGTCAAGTCCAAAATTTTGTCGTCTGGTAAAGAGTTAAAGCCCCTTTTCGTGTTTTTATTCCGATAACTTTATGTTGGAAGGTTGACAAATGTTTGCAAAGTAATGGGTATTTTATTCCCTTTTTGCCACAGCTTTCACTTCCTTGTAAGACATTTGACTCATTGCTATTCTGCAGACGTTTTTTTTTGTCTTGCTACAGACTGTTTCCTTTTGAAAACAGTGTGGCTAAGGGAGAAGATGTTTATTCGATATTAGTGTATTTATTCAAATATTTAAACCCATAAACCGTAGCTCGTTATGAGACTACAATATTTCAGAAATGTCCAAACTGAAAGCACTTTCAACAGCCTTCTTGAGGGTCTTTAACTCTTTACCAAACGACATAGGCTTAGACTTGCCTAAATTCAAAGTACTGGCAGACGACAAAATAAGTATTACTCAAAACTTGAAATTTGTTAAGGGTAGGACAGAAAACATTGTGGAAAAAGGAAAAAAATACTGGTTACCAGTACTTTCTCCTTTTTTCACGATGTTTTTAAAAGCTTTATTTCTCAGGGTCGTTAAGAGCCAGGACTATTCGGTTAACTTATTTTGCCAGACGAAAACATGACTGACTTGTCTGATATGAAGCATCTGCGAACAGCAATTTAACCTTTGTCCAGCTCTTTTTTTGGAACAGTGATTTCAAAGGTCAAGCGGGATAGTACAAGATACAGGACGAAGCCTATCCTAAGGTACATCTGGTTATTTTACGTGCTTGGTGTACGGGACCTGGGAATAATGTCTCACTTAAAATACGTTAGTAATTTTCTAAATGGACAGCCGTGGGGCTCAAAGCCACACCCTCAAGTGACCCGATATTTGTCGCTTAATGGTCTTGTGGCTAACCACATGCTATTTGGTGAAGTGGTAAGTTAATTTAATCCCTATTATACAAACGAGTGGTGCAAGGTCGCCTGCTGCAAATTAACTTCCGGAAGTGATGTATGACAAACAGGTCACGTGGTCGTAATTTTCCATTGTTCTATATTGAAAAAGAAATACAATGGTAAAAAAAGGTACAAAGTGCACGATGAGCAAGGGTTCGAGTTTTTTAATTACCCGTTTGAGTAATGAACCTTCTATCAAACAATCTCGACCTTTCAAGACCCTGAGAACGAAGGCATTTTGAAAACAATGTTGGTAAAGGAGAAAATGCTGGTAATCAGCATTTTCTCCTTGTCCAACAATATTTTGTTCTATCCTCTTAAAGACTAAAACCCTATTATTTGAGACACATTTAATTAGTCGTCTGCAAATGCTTTCAATTTTCACAAGTTAAAATATTTTGCTGTCTGGGAAAGGTTTGACACTTTTACCAACCCCCCCCCCCTCCCGGGTCGTTTATTGGATACAATTTGGTAATGGGCAAAACGACCGAAACTTTATAATCTCCTTAACGACTGAAATAATAGATTTAATATCGTTTTCCGTGTTTCTTCTCAACTTTACCCACCCCTCCCGACACTTTACAACGATTGGTCCGTTTTTAAATTCCGGGTACACGACTTTGAAGTCCCAGATAGTGTGCTCGACAGAGAGAACAAAGATTCTATTGTTAAGAGTGGTTTAAAAAATATGAGGTATAAAATTTGTAAGTTATAATAATATTACTATCATTATTATTATTATTATTATTATTGTTGTTATTATTATTATGACGAAGCATCCTGGTTCATGATAAAAGCAGTAGGCCTATATTACGTTTATCAATGCTTCCAGTATGGATATTCTTTTTTTTTTTCTTTCTCAAAATGACTTAATTCAAAAATAGAGATTATTTACAGTGTCTCCATCCTACAAGGATGAATTTATTACTTTAAATTAATTCTCGAATGATTTGTAACATGTTCTTATATTGTTTATTGTAATTTATTCAATTAATCTCCATAAGGAGGAATTAAAGTGAATGAATGAATTATTATTATTATTATTATTATCATCATAATCATCATTATTATCATTTATTATTATTTTCATCATTATTATTATGTTACAGTTGTTGTTGTTTCTGCTGCTGTAGTTTTTGTTGTTGTTTTTATTATTTTTATCATTATTTGTTTCGTTTGCAAGAAATCTATGTTTTGGTGGCTTTTTTTTTTAAGGTTATTTAAAGTCTTCTTTAGATCTACCAGTATATGATTATCTTATTATATTATCTTGTTTTGACTGCAGAAAAGAAAAAAAAAAAAAAAAATACATGTGACCGGCACTATGTGAAAAGGAAATCTAATGCATCTCCGTGGTGCATTATAACATGCAAGTCATCATATTGATATAATGATTATGCATCTTTATTTCATGCTTTCCGGTAGGTTATCGAGAAATATCGTTGAAATATTTTTCGATATTTCATGGTTACGACCAGTGAAAATACCGATTTTTATATTCTAACTCTTCAATTGAAGGCGGAAACAGTTGTTCCTGCGCACTAGTTACTTAGGTAAAATGCGCGTGCCTCACAACCACATGAAAATATGACGTAATTTACCTCACATTTCTCGCGCTTGACGTAACATTGTAATGCGTTGCTATGCGGAGGGGGTACGCCACGGGGTATAACCGAAAAGAACTGTGCTGGATTTTGATCAAGTCCCCCCCCCCCGAGAGAGTTAAAAGCATGAAATAAATAGAATATTTATTTTTTTGGTGAAAGATCGAAATTTATTTCATCTCGTGAACATCATCGGTAATATTTTCACTCGTGGTTGCGCCACCCGTGAAAATATTACCGATGATGTTCACTCGATGAAATACATTTCGATCTTTCACCGTTAAAAACAAATATCCTCTATATATTCCATTTTGTCTAAGAACTTATTGAATCACGAGGTAGACTGGTCCTTTGGCACGCAGAAAAATCGACCGATACCAAAAAGTTTCGACCCAAGTTAGCCTGCGCGGACTGCGCAGACTGACCCATTTGCAGATGCATTAAACGCCCTCTTCTTTACCAAACAATCCCGGATTTTCACGAGTCCGTGAAAGAAGCCTTTTTGAAAACATTTTGGGAAAAGGAGAAAATGATGGTAACCAGCATTTTCTCCTTTTCCCACGATGTTTTCTACCCTTTCCCAAAACAAATTTCAATTTTTGAGTGACTTTGAATTGGTCGTCTGCAAATGCTTTCAGCTTGGACCAGTCTAAAATTTTGTCGTCTGGTAAAGTTTTAACGGAGCATGACTCATATGCCTTAGCACATTTTCATAAATATATGAACCATACTCTGGCAAAAGGGGGCTTATTGCACTTGCGAAAAGTATCGATTCAGGTCAGCCTGCGCAGTCCGCGCAGGCTAACCTGGGTCGAAACTTTTCGCTATTGGTCCTTTTTCTGCATATCATCAAAGAACAATTCTACCCCAAAATTCAGTCGGTTTCTGAACAAAATGGATTTAATGGGTCCATAGGTATATGTTGACTTGCTTGGTATATTGCTGCATCAAGCCCCCTTTTGCCAGAGCACGGTTCATATGTGTTTTATACGTGTCCAAAATGAAAGCATTTTCTGACGACAACATAAAAGGACTCAAATGATAGGATCCATCTTTGAAAGAGTGGGAAACATTTCAGAAAAAGGTCTTACGAACAAAGTCCGTAACAAAGAAACAAATGAAAAAATGCATAGCATAAATACAGGGAACAGGCAGAATTCGAACCTACAATGCCCGGACGAAAGGCACTGAGAATTCTCTCTAACGCAGTTGTTAGGTATTATATTTAAATCGGGATGAAGCCATGCATGAAGGAGTGGTCTCCCGTAACGAAGGAAAGGGACAAAAATTAGTTACCTGTATTTTCTCGTCTTCCTATGGCTTTATAAGGGTCTTCTTCCTTAAAATCGTTTAAACACGGGGTTGTCTCGTAAAAGGTTTAAATTGTGCATTTATATAGTAATCTACTGGAGCAGAAACTTATGGGTATTCTTTTGTGCATATTCGTTCCTGTAACATGACTATTCATCTGTGTACATACGCTCTGTGAAAAGGGGGCTTAATGCATCTGCAAAAAGTATCGGACCAGGTCAGCCTGCGCACTGCGCAGGCTGACCTGGTCCAAAACCTTTTGCTATTTGTAAATTTTCTGCTTGTCCGAGGACGATTCTACCTCATGATGCAGTCGGTTGTTACACAAAATGGATTTTATGGATCCATAATTGTGATTACTTGCTTGATATAATGCATCACAAACATGCGTTAAACCCCTTTTTCACATAGCATGGCCCATTCTTTTCATGTGGGTATTCACCTGGGCATATTTATTATTTTTATGCGGGTGCTCACATTTAGCCTACATCTCTTTTTTTTTTTCGTGTAGGTATTCAGTCTTCCACTTTTTTTTTTTGTTTTGTTTATGTTTTCTTTCTGTGGATTCAACAGTACATTTCTATTTTTAACCTGTAGCCGAGCCCCGATAGCTCAGTCGGTAGCGTACAGGATTTAAGAACACGTCGCTGGTTTGATTCCCGGCTCGGCCAATTTCTTTCCGATGATTGCTGATAGTCAACGCGACATGATTCATTCCTCTCTCACTGCATGTCCATTGTTTCGACGATCGTTACTTGGGAAAGCAGCAAGTGGCTTGAAAAAAGAATATTGTGCGGAGTACTGGTAAAAGAATTCCCAGGAAAGCATGGATAGGTGCATTGGCCGCCGCGAAATATAATTGAAATAATTTTGAAAACGGCGTTAAACACTACGCAACCAATCAATCTTTTCCCGTAGATATTCAATTACTTGTAATAATTTGTGCATCTTTGTCAAATTAACTGTGGGTGAAACGAAGGGAAATAATCTTGTAGAAAACATTCACGTAGAAAAAAGCGAAGATACTCAGAAAGAGCACTCAAGACCATATAGTCAGGGTTTATTTGGTAAGCAGGAGATCTGTGTATATTTTCTGGGTAAAATGTAAATTTATATATCTAACGATAACTACTGTTAATATATTGTACACTTTGTATATATGTATAATGGGCCGGTGGCCTGAATATACTAATAAATCTATCTATATCTATTATGGTAATATTTATATTCATCTTCATTACCTTTACGTGAGTAATCTTTCGTCTGCAAATGCTTCAAATTCTGTAGGGTTTAATTCTTATCCTGCTAATTAAGTGAAATGAATCTTACAAACTGATGGTAAAATCCCTAATTTTGCTATTTCAAAGGTATCGTTTTTGAAAAAGACATCTCCTTGTCGTACAGTGTAGATCCAAGATCAGACTGCACGTTTTGTGCAGTCTGATCTTGATCTACACTGTCCGCAAAAGGTCCTTAGGTCGTGCTTAGCAGCCCACGGGTTAAAACATTGTCGTTTGTTTTTGAGTTGAGAGACCGTTCGAATTCGTTCCTTTGTGCTTTTGTTTGGCGTTTTACGCCGTTTCCAACATTATTCCAGTTATATTGCGGCGAACCAGTACACCTATCCGTGCTTTTCCGGAATTCATTCTGCTAGTCTATCCAACAGTGTCTGCTTTCCTACATAGAGAGCTTCGAAATAATTTTCAGTGGTCAGAGAAAAAGAAATTGCGGATAACCACGCCTTAATCTAAATGAACCAAAACCTATATGTTTTAACTGATAGCATTTTTGCTTGTATCTTTTCTAAGTTTAGCAAAAGAAGAATTCCATAGAACAACATAATGCAGTACCTGGCTCTATTCTTATTTGGTGGGCTATTTGTGACCTTGACCTATGGGGCCGACATTCTTGGTCAACCAGATGAAGTCCCAGACGTAAATCATGAGCTTGATTTCGAGTGGAAAGTCTACGTCAAAACCTACAACAAGACGTACAAGGATAAAGCAGAAGCTGATTATAGGTATGGATGGATGGATGGATAGATGGATGGATTGGTGGGTGAGTGGATGGATGGATGGGTGGATGGATGGATGGATGGATGGATGGATGGTTTAACGGACGGATGGATGGAAGGGTCGATGGACGGATGCTCTGACAAGGCCAAGTGGCTATATGCTGGTTGGTCGGATTAGGCAAAGGAGTCCGATTGAGTTGGATGATGGAGTTGAATTGCTGGATGGGTAGGTGTTTGGATGGGTTGGTGGATTGATGGATAGATGGCTGGATTGCTGGACGGACGGACGGAAGGTAAGACGGACGGATTGACGGATGGATGGACGGTTGCTCTGACAAGGGCAACTTGAAATATGCTGGTGGTATGGAATAGGCATTAAAACAAAAGATCAAGAGACCCCATCCCTTCATGATACCTCTCTATTTCAGACGCTTTATCTGGGAAGACAACCTGGCCATCATAACTAAACACAACAAGGAGGCAACTGAAGGCAGACAAACCTATTTTATGGGAGTCAATGCCTTCACAGATTGGGTGAGTCGCATCTCTATATTGCCTGCAACACGCGAAAAAGGGCATTCGGACATTTGCGTAAAGTGTCGTCTCGGATCAGCCTGCGTAGTCCGCGCAGGCTAATCAGAAACGACACTTTTCTTTTTTATGTAATTTTCTGTTTTGCACAAGTCTGCTGTACCACAAAATCTAATGTAGATCTAGTCGTAAAGTGTCGTCTCTGATCCGACAGGATACTTTACGCAAATGTCCGAATGCCCCTTTTCGTGTGTTGCAAGCATTATAGCCGTATTTCCAAACAATTTTCAAGCTTCCGTCGCCCTTTTTGCTAAAACTGATAATGACGATAAAGAGGAGCGTCAGCCATGACCTTGATTTTGATCATATCACCAGCCGTCCAACTGCAGAAATATCTTTAAAAAAGATGGACGGCGTAAGAGGTATTGAAATATGAATATTGAAACTCTTTTGTGGCTCAGTATGAAGTAAAATAATGAAAAGTTAACTTGCGAGCAATTGCCTTTTTTCCCTCACCTTGTCGTTGAAAAGTAGTATTAGGTTATTGGGTGACGCTTATGAAAATTTTGAACTTCCAATTAGAACAAGAAAAGGATCATTCTCTATTACATTAATTTGCTATGGTATGAATTAAGGCTCCGGGGTATCGATTGCCGGTAGCAATGCTTGTAAATACGAAATAGTGGTTTCATAAATGTGCGAAAAAATATTGCAGCAGGGGCCCGCCGAATAAACATATGTACATTTTTTACCAATCGCAAATTACCATCTATTCATTCTTTATCAGTACCAAGAAGTAGGCCAAAAGCCAGCGCATTCAGCTACGCCGAAAAAATGCATTGTCATTTGTAGGAAATGAACTATCACTCCAAATTTCTTTTTTTGCAGACATTTTCTGAGTTTTCTTCCCGTTATCTCGCTAAGTCAAGAAAAATTGAAACGTCTAAGATGGACGTCGACTATGGCTTTGACCTAAATTTTGAAAGCAGCACCGATACGAAAAACTGGGTAGCAGAGGGAGCGGTAACTCCAGTCAAAGACCAGGTAGGAGTCATCAATAAACCTTTCGGCACCATAGGCAAAAACAGGGGCTTTTGCAGACGGCATAGATCAAGATCAGACTACAGAGAAGATGCAGTCTATTCTTGATTCTATACTAACAGCTTGTCAAAGGCTACTAAAGATAGTCACTTTCTGTCAAAAGGGGGTTTAATGCATCCCCGTGATGCATTATACCAAGCAAGTTATCACGTAATTATGGTTCTATTTTGTCTAACAACCGACATAATCTTTAGGTACTCTGGTTCTTAGACTTACAGAAATTCAACGAAGAGAAAAAAATTTCATCGAGGTCAGCCTGCGCATATGGCGCAGACCGACATCGGTCGTCACTTTTTGTAGATGTGTTTAACCCCCTTTTCATAAAGCACAGCTCAAATACATCTTAGTTTCAATTGGTAGTATTTCGTACATTTGGCGCTGAAAGGCTTCGGTTAAATATTCAAGATATTTATGCAGGGGACTGATACTTTATTTTGTCTGTCTGTCTGTCTGTCTGTCTGTCTGTTTTTCCGTCCGTCCGTCTTTTTGTTTGATTGTTTGTTTGTTTAAATAAACATAATCCCCATGCTCTCGGTATATTCCGTAAATGATAATTCTGCCCGACATCTCTCATCATATTCCGTGCATTTTCGTTATGTACCGAATATGTTGAGTTTAACGACCATTACGATTACGCCGGGAGTATTTATCTAGATTTTCGGACTTTACCCAATTTCTTACACAGATGACCTTGTAACAAAGCTCTATTGTATAACAGGGTAGATGCGGAAGTTGCTGGGCGTTCTCCACTACCGGCTCCATCGAAGGACAAGTTGTGATTCAATTAAAGAAGAAACTTGTGTCTCTGTCAGAGCAAATGCTGATAGATTGCTGCGATAGTACGTAAACATACAGTAAAACCATAGATTCAGCTTGTAAAATTTTAGAATGAAAAAGATAGTCGATCACGTAGTTGGTTTGAAACCGAAAAGTACAATAGAACAAAGAAACAGTGGCGTGGAATGTGGATTATGGGTAGGCAAGCTTTTGCTTTTACCTGTAGAACGACGTGAAATATTCTTCCTAATATTGACCATAATACATACAGTTTTCTATATTTCAAAACATTATCTTTCATTACCAGAAAAGTCTCGCCCAGGTATGAATCCAACTGCCCAAATATCGTAGAGATATGATCCAAGTTGTTTATGGCCAACGAGCGTTTAAGGTTCCTGATATGAGAATATATCTTAGGATAGTCCTCGCTAGTACCGTAGCACTTAATTTCACCAAAGATTTACTACAATAGAAAGAACTCACCTGTATTATTTTCGAATACTCTGATAAACTGTTGCATCTAAAATTTTTATTAGTGTGGTTATCAAACTTTAAGTCGTGTTTTTCAGACAGAAATATCTAGGTCAAGTTTCATTGTTGACAACAGGTGCTCCCAAGGGAGTCCACTCTGGTATAACGAGTAATAATTATCTTTTGAAAATGGTGACACAATAAAGCCCACGTAGATTTTTTTTTTCCTGCAATGGCTATGAAGTCACAGCAGATGACCTACACTTCTCAAACATGAAATTATCGGTTTTGTGAAGGAAATTGGGGGTAATTATTTTTAAAACATGGAGGGAAAACCGTGCTTTATTGTAACATGTGATTTTTGAAAGAAACTTACCAGTTATGAAGATATTTTTGATATTTTTCCGACCGATGCGATGCAAAAACACATTCGCTCTCGGTTTGATGGGGTACACAGTCGTTAGGTGACGTTACGTATGCAAATTAGGTTATTTTCCTTTTCACAGCGATACCACCGAGGACGACTAAAATTGTCCCGCTTGCTTTTCTGTATCCCTCCTCCTTTATTTTAGATGGAGGGAGAAAAATATAAATTGATAGATCTATGCATTCTACATTTTTCTACTTTGTTCTTGCGGAGGATATTGCAGCAGTAGTTTTAACTGTTCAGATGGGCTATCAAATTAGCTGAGTTACTCGTGTCTTTTTCATGAGGCATGCTCCCTTGTACTAATACCTGGAAAAAACTGATGAACTTAAATAAGCCATGCTCTGGCGAAAGGGGGTCTGATACGCCTCCGCGATTCATTATGCCAAGCAACTTATTACATGATTATGGATGAACAAAATCCACGTTGTCTAACAACCCGCCTAAATCCTGAGTTAGAATGGTCCTTGAAGATTTATCAAAAGCAAAAAGTATCGACCCAGGTCAGCCTGCGCGGACTGCGCGGGCCGACCTGGGTCTATACTTTTTTTTTGCAGATGCATGAAACCTCCTTTTCACAGAACATGGCTCAGTTATTGCTCGTTCGGACAGCCGAGGTTTAACAAGTTTTTACTGTGTGTTAACAGAATGCCACGGGTGTCACGGCGGCTTAATGACATTAGCTTTTGACTGTATTAATAGAATAGGCGGGATTGACACTGAGGTCAGCTATCCTTATAAGGCTAAGGTACGTAAAGTAAAAGAAAAGTGTTGTTAAAGTGACGCCCTTTTTGAAAGCGTCAGACAATAATTGGCTTGCAACACGTGTAAACAGGCATTCGGACATTTGCGTAAAGTGTCGTCTCGGATCAGCCTGCGCACTCTGCGCAGGCTAGTTCGAGACGGCACTTTACGACTACATTAGAATTTGTGCTAAAGTAGACTTGCGCAAAACAGAAAATTACATTTAAACGGAAAATGCCGTTTCGGAAGAGCCTGCGAAGACTGAGCAGGCTGATCCGAGATGACACTTTACGCAAATGTCCGAATGTCCCTTTTCGCATGTTGTAGGCCATATCTGAACGACACCTTTGCTTGACACTTTTTTACTTGTTTGTTTTGCCTTTATTTATCGTGACCACCGGTTGACCATTTGGGCGACGCCTGCGGAAGGTTGGTTGTCATTTTATTTGCGATTAGAGTATGATACATGACGAAACCTGTCCTAAGTTAAGCAAGGTTTCTTAACGTGCCCGATGTATGGCACCGCCGCAGGGAACCTAGGTTTGAAGTCTCATGAGAAAGATAATAAGTAATTTTATCTCGCAACTTGCGGGAATCGAACCCACAGCCTGCCGCGAGGTTTCTCTAGATTACAAATCTCGTGCTATACGTCTTGAGCTAACTCGACCGACCACACTATTCACTTACCTTCCCTATTTTATAGTCTCGCGAATTGAGTACGCTGACGAAATAGAATTTCCCTTCTGAGTGCCCCCAATCCAATGAAAACTGACGTCACTGAGAGCTGACGTATTTGAAATCTTGGTAAAACGTGCAGTTTGGTGCATGACCTTGATGGTGTCATTACGATCAATATCGACATTCGACGTATTTTTATTCAAATATAGATTTAATCAACTTCAAGGTAAGTAACTATGCAATGATTTGTTGGCAAAAGTAAACAAAAATTATTTGCCTCAAACGACCATTAGGTTAGCCTTTGAAATTTACAATGTATGAGTTTTGACACTTCACAATTTGCATACCTGAAGAAGGGATGGCTCGTTTTAACCCCGTTTATTTGTTTTAGAATGACAACAAACGATAATATACATGTATTTACCTACATTCACTTATTTTCAAAAATAATATGGTGCAGGCTACTCAGAATGTTTGTCTTGTGGGCGGCTGGTATCGATCGACAACGCCATTTTAAATGTTGATTTGAAAGTGTAGTTATGTATACGGGGCTCCCGAAAGGGAAACTACTTTTACGTGGATTTTGCCAGTGTACAGGAATATATGTTTGGGGCATATTATGCAATAAGATCGCGAGAAATTTCGTTGCAGTATAATAATAAATCCTATTTCCCAGAACTCCGCTCATATCTTTGAGGTCTAAAGAATTTATGCAATGCGCTATAGCTTGCTCGATTCCGCTCTGGAGCAGGCGTAAAAAAGACTAAAGTGGTATTCGAAATCAACATCTCGATAGGTGAGTTCAATACCATTCTAGGTGCCTATACATTTTACATGCACTTAAAATAGTATTGTTCTCATCTATGGATCTGATGTGATATATCGTGTCTTTCATTTATTGTCCCGAAATTATATGTGATAACACTTGGGACACGATCATAGATCTATATATCGATATAGTGTATAGATCTGTTTTAATGTATGATATTTTCCGTGGCTTAGCAACCGTGGCAACAGTTTTGGAACATGACAGTGCGATGTACCGTAGACACTTGAAAATTAGGGAATTTTTTATTAATCCTTATCCTGCTAAATAACTTAAACTTTCAAGACGATAGTAAAAACCTGAATTTGGCTATTTCAAAGTTACTTTTTGGAGGAAAATATCTTTTTATCGGACAGTGTAGATCGAAGATCACACTGCACGCACTGTGCAGTTTGATCTTGATCTACATTGTCCGCAATAGGCCACTGAGTCGCGCTTGCAGCCTAAGAGTTAATATTCAAGCACTGTAATAGTTATCATCGTATTTCGACGACACGGCAGTGAAAACACGATAATCATTGATGACTACGGGCCATTCCCTGTCCACTCTCAAACCACAAATACAAAATCTCGCTAATTTACTTAAATACCTTTCTCAGGATGGCAAATGTGCGTTCAAGTCTCAATCTGTCGCGGCAAAAGTTAAGAGTTACAAAAGAGGGTCCAGAGAGACATACTTGCATTCAGTTGTACAACAGATTGGACCAGCTAGCGTCTCGATGTATGCCACCCAATATCTGCAACATTACCGCTCTGGTATCTTCTCTGATGCCACGTGTAATAGCGGCCACGTAAATCACGGAGTACTTGTCGTCGGATATGGGGATGGCTATTGGTATGTCAAGAATAGGTAGGTAAACATTGAAATACTTAAGTCTTCATCTAATTCTTTTACCATGCAGAGTCGGGGTTTTCTTGGTATTCAGTGTAACCGTCCGCCAGCTGATGCTGAGACAGATAGCAGGTTTCCATACTCGTTATTTCATTACATACCACTGATAAAGGAATTATTAGGAAAGAAAAGTGTCACACCTATGTCCGTATTCAACAGCCAACAGCATTCTTGGTCTTTTTTTCCAAGATTATCTACATTTGAAAGTAACACAACTTCTGATTGGCTAATCTAAATAGTTTTAGCCAATGAGAAGGTGTGTTACTTTCAAATTCAAAAATTCTGTAGTATAAGCCTAAGAATGATCTTAAGGTCTACGGCCCCTAACAACCATATTAAAGGATGTAAGCTGCCGATATTGGCCGAATAGCCTTTACGAAAACGTCGATGTCACACGATATTTACCGATGAGTTAGTGAGTCTACGGCCCCTAACTCTAATATTAAAAAAACGGAAGCTGCCGAGATTTGCCGAATAGCCTTTACGAAAATGTCGATGTTTACCGATGAGTTAGGGGCCATAGACCTTAAGACTGGTTGGTGAATATGGACCCAGAATGATATAGGTGATCTAGGATCCTATTATTTTACAGTTAAGCACCATGGCCTTTTACCACATTATTCTTTACCAAACAATCCAGTGTATCAACAACCTGAGAAAGAGTTCTTCAGAAAAAGTTGTGGGAAGAAGAGAAAATGCACGCAACCTGCATTTCCTTCTATTCCCACAATGTAATGCTATCCTTTTAGCTACATCTAATTCGGCGTCCTCGGATTCATTTAATTTGAAAAATCTAAAATTTCTTCGCCGGGCAAAAAATATGGTGTAAAGTAATATTAGCCTTTATGGTGCCATTTGACGACCAATACTGATTAGCGAAAAGGTTTCTGTCATTTAATAAAAGTCATATTTAATTCAACAATACAGAATGAAAGTTTTCACATATGAATGTTGTGCATTTATGATATGTATTATATGTAAAGTGAAAATTAAATCTCTTTAATTTCTAACAAAGTAAAACCTAAGCTGTTCTCAGGACTATCAGTGCTTTGATTCTTTATCATTTGTTAATCAAAGGATTTCACAATAAAAATTGAGCACTCGTTAATAATCAGAGCTCCAGCTAAGAGGGAGTGACGGTATTCTAAATCCGTTATTTCTCTTTGAAACCCTATGTTGTGGGTACTCATTAGAATTGTCTCGATGAGACGATTCTAATGAGTACCACAACATAGGATTTAGTGGAGAATGATTAATATTTTCAATTTTGAAATCAAAATCACTCCCTCTATCTGGAGTTCTAATCATTTATACGAATTAAGCATTGATAAAAATTTCCACATTTACTTTAGACATATGAGCCATGCTCTTTGAGCAGGGGGTTTGAATGCGTCTGTAAAAAATTATCAACTCATGTCAGCCTGCACGCACTCATCCTGCACAGTGCGTGCAGGCTGACCTGTGTCGAAACTTTTTGCTATTAGTATATTGTCTACAGGTCCAAGGAACATTCCATTTCAGGATTCAGTCAGACTTTAGACAAAATGGATTTTATGGATCAATAATTATGTGATGTTTCACTTACTGTAATGCATCACGGAAGTGCATTATATCCCCTTTTGCCAGAGTGTGGCACATGTTAATTTTACATCGATTGCGAAAGAAAGTTCTGACAACTTATTTTAGTAAAATGTTTACCACTCGTGATGACTGATGACTGCGTCATGGTTAAGCTTAAAGCAGTAGCCTACTTGCGAGGTAATGACGGTGGGTTCCACAGGTTGGTTCCGTTTTTTGTACGGAATTCGAGCCCGGAACCCTTTGTACGGGAGGCTCTCGTCTACCCCTACACCACTATCTCTCATAAAAGAGCCATGCCCTGGGAAAAGTGGGATTAATACATCTCCGTGATGCATTATACCCAGCAAGTCACCACATAATCATGGATCTATAAAATCAGTTTTGTCCAACAGTTGACTGAACCTGGTGGTAGAGTGGCCCTTTGACATGCAGAAAATCTACAAATAGCAAAAGTGTTTCGATCCATGTCAACCTGCGCGGACTGCGCAGGCTGACGTGGGTCGGTACATTTTGAACAAGCATTAAGACCCCTTTTCAAAAAGCATGGCTCAAATATAAAGTATCACATTTGAACATAAATTCTCACTGTTTGATAGATGCCGTGCTAGTGTTACGAATATGAAGGTTTGTTATTGATCCCACCCCATCCCTCCTAACCCCCACCCCCAAGCTAACATATACTAATGAGAGATATAGATGGATTTCTATTCATCTATTCGTCCGTCCGTCCGTCAACACTTACGTTTCTTTCTTTTTTGACCCTCCGTCTGTCCGTTTGTCCACCCGCCCACGCGCCCGTCCGTCCGTCCGTCCGTTTGTCTGTCTCTGTGTTCGCATTCAATACGTCTGATCTTGATCGACGTTTTTCGCAAAAGGTTTACTTGAGCTAATAATAACTTGTTTTTGTTTTTGTTGTTGTTGTTGTTGAAGAAGAAGATAATGATAATGATGTTGTTGTTGTTGTTGTTTTACAGTTGGGGAACCAGATGGGGAATGCAAGGCTATTTCAAGATCAAGCGGAATTTTGCACCCGAATACGGAATGTGCATGATTGCCACCGACGTCAGCTTTCCAATACTTGACAGATATTAAGTTCCTCCAGAAACAACTTTGCTGCAGTTGACTCTGAAGCCATCCTATATTTGGCTTGCAACACGCGAAAATGGACATTCGGACATTTGCGTAAAGTGTCCTCCCGGATCAGCCTGCGCAGTCAGCGCAGGCTAATCCGAGACGGCACTTTACGACTACATTAGATTTTGTTCTTCAGTAGACTTGCGCAAAACAGAAAATTACATTAAAACGGAAAGTGTCGTTTCGGATCAGCCTGCGCGGACTGCGCAGGCTGATCCGAGACGACACTTTCCGCAAATGTCCGAATGTCCCTTTTCACGTGTTGCAGACCATTTAATACATTTGAGTCATGCTCTGGTAAAAGGAGGTTTAATGCGTGACCTTGGTGCATGATATCAAGCAAGTCATCACGTGATCATGGATCCATAAAATCCATATTGTCTAACAACTGACTTAATCACAAGGTAAACAGGTCCTTTGACAAGCAGAAAACTGACCAATAGCGAAAGGTTTCTACCCAGGTCAGCCTACGCTGACTGCGCAGGCTGACATGGTTCGTTACCTTTTTGTAGATGCGTTAAAAACCCCTTTTTCAAAGCATGGCTCATTTATTATCACCTTTACCGATGCTTCTTTACTCTTTTTCATCCAATTTCATCTCATTTTTATAAACTATATCTTCATGTGTCCCAATCTTCTATCGATATCTTTCTCGGAATATTTCTGTTGACAACCAGTGTGTACATTCAATTTTAACGTAGTTTATCAGTTCCGTTTGGCGCTTTCATCGACAGATCGAAAGATGTGACTTACTTTAACGTGGTTGTTCATGTCGTTGCTGAGCAATAAAATTTACATGGGCGCCGTCATGTTTAAGATCGCGCGATTGGTAATTCAAAATGGAAACCTCCTATATACGGACGAAGTTAAATGTAGGTACGGAATCGGCCGAGATGTGACGAGTGGACATACACAGTGCTCGTATCGTAGACAAAACGTTAACTAACCCCAAACTAGAAATACCAATGTCTGAATGGCCCCTTTCGAGTTTTGCAGGCCAAATATGACTCAAACAATTGGATATGTATCTGAAAGGATAGAAAACATTGTATGAAAAGGAGAAAATACTGATTACCAGCACGAGTGGACATACACAGTGCTTGTATCGTAGACAAAACGTTAACTAACCCCAAACTAGAAATGCCAATGTTCGAATGCCCCCTTTTGAGTGTTGCAGGCCATTTAATATGACTCAAACAATTGGATATGTATCTGAAAGGGTAGAAAATATTTTATAAAAAGGAGAAAATGCTAGTTACCAGCATTTTCTCCTTTTCCCACAATGTTTCCAAAAGCTTTCTTCCAGAGGGTCGTGAATTCTTTTCCCACAATATTTCAAAAGCCTTCATCCACAAGGTCGTTAAAAAACAACGTTTTCAAAAGCCTGCTTTTAGAGGGTCGTTAAAACATGGGATTATTTGGTAAAGGATGAATACATGAATAAACTGTTTAAACACTGTGGCAAAAGGTGGCCTACGTTACGAACAATTACTACATTTTGACAAACGATTTGAAAAGCAGTGTGCAGCAAAACAGAAATATTATCGTCTGCAAGGATTAGCTAATCTATCTACAATATTTATCTTCCACTCCAGTTGTACGTGTAAGACAATCTTAAAGTATAGGGCATCCTAATGGGATTCGTGTAACATCGTCTTTCATCGTACAGATTCGGCTAAGACTCGGGTAATCCGTAATTGATGTGGGGAAGCAGCGTCTATCGGCCGATCGATTATTGATTACCCGAGTCTTAGCCGAATCCGTGCGTTTTTTCGACGATGAAAGGCGATGTTATCCTTAAGACAATCTTTAACAGCTTTTTACCAAATAAGCCCTTGCGTTGACGACCCTGATGACGAGGACTTTTGAAAACATTGTGGGAAAAGGAGAAAATGCTGGTAACCAGCATTTTCTCCATTTCCCGCAATGTTTTCCTTTCCTGTCCGGACAATTTTCATCAGTTGAGTTCACGCTTAATTTTGACGTCTGCAAATGGTTTCAGTAGAGACAAATCTTAATGTTGTCGCCTAACAAAGAGTCAAAAAATCTGTCAAAGGGGCATCTCAAAAGAACCTGTAAAAGGGTTGTCCGAAAAGTATCCGAAAAAAAGTCAAGTGCTTTGACATGTTAAGATTTTTGGCCGATTATACTGTAATAGAAAAAATGTAGCCTTGGTACACCGATGCGAATTCCCTTGTCCCACACGGCCACGTGTAGCAGCATGGGGGTGGGGGGAGGGGGGGGAGTACTTTTTTGTTTTTAAAGTTGCAGTGTTGACAAAATCTTTCTAAATTAGGTAAACACAATTAAGCAATGCTCTGACTAAGGGTAGCTTAATGCATTGCTGTGATGCATTATACCAGGCCAGTCATCACATGATTACGGATCCATGAAATCTAGTTTGTCTAACAAAAGGCTGTATTCCCGGAGAAGAATGGTCCTTGGACATGCAGAAATTTGACCAATATCAAAAAGTTTTGATCCATGTCAGCCTTCGCTTACTGCGCAGGCTGACATAAATCGATACTTTTTGCAGATGTTTTAAGCCCCCTTTTCACAGGGCATGGCTCAAGTGTTTTAACTCTTACCAAACGACAAAATTGTAGACTTGTCCAAATTGAAAGCATTTGCAGTCAACAAAATAAATGTGGCTCAAAAATTGAAATTTGTTTTGGGAAGGGTAGAAAACATTGTGGGAAAAGGAGAAAATGCTGGTTACCAGCATTTTCTCCTTTTCCCACAATGTTTTCAAAAGGCATCTTTCTCAGGGTCGTTAAAAGTCGGCATTGTGTGGTAATGAGACAAAGCATTCTCATATATAAAATCTGCATATACATGTAGTTATCTCGCATCTACGGAAACACTTCTCAAAGGCGGAACAAAAAATACTTTGGTATGATAATTTTATCATAACTTTAGTTCATCAAGTATGATCTAGTACGAGCGTAGCGTTGTCTGCGCTTGTCATATTCTGCTATGATGCAGCACTATCCCGTACAGGATAAATATTAACACGCGGTGCGTAACACACACACAAAAAAAAGAAAAAAACTATGCCGCTAAAAAGTACCAAGTGGAAAATGGCTATTAATAATAACTATGTGGGAAAAATCAAGCTTATTTATTGCTCCAAATTACCTAGAAATATGATAATTTTACATGGAAAGATATTTTAAAAGAATGCCATTGTTTACTGCAAATCTTCGCATACACTTTCTAAATATAGACATGGGGAAAGCCGAGATCTGTGCATCAGACTTTGAAACTGAAATTAACGCCCCCAACATGCTTGGCTTATACCGCGGCTGTTTCTGAAGCTTATAAGGGCTGGGTTTATAAAAATGACTGGTGCCTCGGTAACATGCTAGCTAACCATGGCTGGATCAATCATACCAGGTAACGTGTTATAAGGTCTAAACGTTTATTTTATTTTAAAATTCAAAGTAACGGTTACCATTTTGAAAAGTAGTCTGGTTCTATACCCTTTGAAAAATCTCACCTAGCGGAAGATAATGAGCGTAGAGAATGAGCGATAGGACCTGGGCGAAAATCCTGTTACCCGATTAAAACGCTCATTATGTCGTCATACAAGCAACACTCGGTGAGTTAGGGATTGAGGTTGTAAAACATTTGAGTGGATTCTACGGAGTTAGTGCTGTTCCATCTCTTGTTCTTTCCTACACCTCTGTCATAAATGACCTGCCCGTTCTTTTAAGGCAATGATATTTAAAAGGGAATTCAGATCTGTGTCGCTTAGGCTCCAGTTGTCTATCCTGTCAAATAAAATTATTACAGTTTTATTGCTCTGAGTTTGATTATGATTTTTTATTTCCTTTAAAATGATTGTTTGTAACACATCATTGCTCTGAGTAATGAGAATAAATTTTGTTTTATTAAATAGAGGATAATCAACTGTCTGTGTGTGATCTTAAAAATCTGTCACTAGAATGGGATGTGATGCGGTTGATATAACGAGTCCGAAGGGCGAGTTTTTCAACCGCATCAAACCCCATTCGAGTGACATATTTTTGATATCACACACAACCAGTTGATTATCCTATTCATTATATTCCTAATTCACCCTTTTTTTATTCTAATAATTATCAAGAATGGTACAATATGAGGAATATAGGGGAAAAAATTAGTTCCGGCAAACATTCTAAAACTATATCGTCACTAGTGATGATACAATGGTTATCATCACTAGTGGTTTATACACCGTGAAATCCCAATAATACACTAATAGGAATATAATAAAATATTTTGGACACGTTTCTGGATACTTTTCGAACACTTTACTCTACATTTTTTCGTAAAGTAATGGTATGTAATAGACAATATTTTCATAATAACTATGTGTGCATGGATAAAATTAAACACCTCTTGCTTTTATGAAATATTTATCTTTCTCATGGTTCCCTCTCCCTCGAAAAAAAAGTGTATACCTGGCATTACCTGTTATTGTTGTATTCGCTTGTTTGTAGTTGAGGAGACCTGCGATGCTCAATGATAAAGGTCATGCATTTTTACCCCAGCGATTAGAACTGCGTTCGGTCCCCAACCACTTCGCTCGGTGCCTGCTCAGTTCTCGCAGGCTGACCTGGGTCGAAACTTTTCGCTTTCGCTAAATTTCCTGTATGTCCAAGGACCAGTCTGCATCATAATTCTTTCGGTTGTTAAAAAACCAGTGGCCATTATGGATTCATAATTATGTAGTGGCTTGATTGGTACAATGCACCACGGAAATGCATTAAGCACCCTTTTGCAAAAGCACGGCTCATATTCATTATGTCAATTTGGATAAGCCTAATATTGTGTTACATATCACTGTTTGAACGTACAGCAACATATAAATGATAACTGCAAGCCAAACGCTGAATGTAAGGTACAAGTGTATTAAATTACGGGTATTAGAGGCTATTTGACGATTCACCCCTCTCTCTTTTATATGGCCTGCAACACGCGAAATGGGCATTCGGACATTTGCGTAAAGTGTCGGTTCAGATTAGCCTGCACAGTTCGCGCAGGCTAATCCGAAATGACACTTTCCCATTTTATGTAATTTTCTGTTTTGCGCAAGTCTACTGTAGCACAAAATCTAATGTAATTGTAAAGTGCCGTCTCGGATTAGCCTGCGCGGAGTCCGCAGACTGATCCGAGACGACACTTTACGCTAATGTCCGAATGCCCCTTTTCGCACCTTGCAAGCCAATTATACCATCCAAATACTGTCTATCTACTACACGATAGACGTTTTCTTTGTTTTGCTTTAGCGACAGAACTACGTTCACAAAAAAAATAGTTTTTTTTTTCTGCATTTTTTCTTTTTCAATGGTTATTATCATCTACTTTTGCCATGTGCCACATTACGTAATATCGTACAACAATAGTCGGAACAAAACAACACAAATGGGCCTGTACAAATAATGTACAAGGGCAAAGGGAATCGGTATTAGCCCTCGGGCTGCTAAGCGCGACTCACTGACCTTTTGCGTACAGTGTAGATCAAGATCAGACTGCACAGAACGTGCAGTCTGATCTTGGATCGACATTGTCCGACAAGGAGATATCTGTCCCCATATATACCTTTAAAAATAGAAAAAAAAACTTGGGTTTTTACTCTCAGCTTGAAAGTTTCATTTGAATTTATTAAGCAGCATAAGAATTAAAAATGGCTTGCAACACGCGAAAAGGGGCATTCGGACATTTGCGTACAGTGTCGTCTCGGATCAGCCTGCGCAGTCCGCGCAGGCTAATCCGAGACGGCACTTTACGACTACATTAGATTTTGTGCTACAGTAAGCTTGCGAGAAACATAAAATTACACAAAAACGGAAAGTGTCGTTTCGGATTAGCCTGCGCGGACTGCGCAGGCTGATCCGAGACGACACTTTACGCAAATGCCCAAATTCCCCTTTTCGCATGTTGCAGACCAATTATTTGATTTATGGATCCTAGCTTAAGTTCGAAATTAGAAGGTTCTTTTAACCCCTAGGCTGAGCTAAGCGCGACTTACTGACTTTTGCGGACAGCGTAGATCAAGATCAGACTGCACAAAACGTGCAGTCTGATCTTTGATCTACTTTACCCGATAAGGACAGATTTCCCTCCCAAAAAAAAAATACCTTTGAAACAGGACAATTCTGCTTTTTCACTATCGGCTTAAAAGTTTCATTTCACTTGTTCAAAAATGAAATTTTCAATTCGATAGTAAAAACCCAAATATTACAATTTCAAAGTTATGTTTTGGGGAGTAATATCTCCTTCTCGGACAGTGTAGATCCAAGATCAGACTGCACGTTCTGTGCAGTCTGATCTTGATCTACATTGTCCGCATAAGGTCAGTGACTCGCGCTTAGCAGCCTAGGGGGTTAAAAATATACCTACTGCTACTGTCTTACGTCTGAGTAAAAGTATTTGATTATAGATATTTGAGCTTCGCTCTGGAAAGAGGGGGTTTTATGCATCTGCGTGGTGAATTATACCACAGGCCTTTGAAGTTCCATTGATCCATCAGAGAATACTAAAATTTTCCTTGGTCGATCATTGAACACTTATAAAACCATATTGGTTCATCGCCTGTATGTATTACGGAGTAGTGAAATTTTCAACACCGTTACTATAAAAAGCACAGTTTTGATTCCCTCTTTATCCTATATAGTGCAACAAGCTTGTCTTACTATATAGGATAAAGAAGGAATCGTCAATGTGCTATTTATAGTAACGGTGTCCGATAATGAAAAATTCTTTATCCCGTGATAGACAAATGAAAAATTCTTTATCCCGTGATAGACCAATGGAATTTCAGAGGCCTGAGATTATACCTAAGAATCAAGTCATCACATAATCATGTATCCATAAAATCTATCATGTTTAACAATCAAGTGAATCGTAAGGTAGACTTGTCCTTTGACATGCAGAAAAAAATGACCAATAGCAAAAAGTAGCGACTCAGGTCAGCCTTCGCAGACAGCGTAGGCTGACCTGGGTTTATACTTTTTGCATATGCATGAGACCCTCTTTTCACAGAGCATGGATCATTTCCATCCCGATTCTGATCTCAGTCTATTTTTATTTATGTTAGACTTTTGTACGAGTGACGTAACGAGTTTAGTGTTCACATGAAGCTGGGGCTAAGAGTTGAGTGCGTAGGGCGCATGCGTAAAGTTATGTTTTGTTCCGGTTTAAACGATCACAGTAAGCATATTTTCAAACAAAAGCCGCTAGAAATAAGTCAAAAATAAGAGATTATTTCTCAAGATATATTTTTACCATCTACCATACTTTTTCCAAAATGGTGTTGTGTAGCGAGATGCAAAACTGTCTCCTTCAGGAAGCAGTGAATTTATTATTAATGTTTCCAAGTAGATTTGCGATAAATCAGAAAAGCGCTATCTCGGTTTTTCTTTTAAAAGCCTGGTTTGTTTTATAAATTCCGGGTTTAGAATTACTTCATTCCCAGATACCGAGCTCAGAGCAGAGAGCAAACATCTACTCTACTGTTGCCCAAAACTTGTAGGTATTTGTATATACGTATTTCTTCTTCAATTTCTCTCAATTGACAAGAATTATATATTAACATAATTATTAACATGTATTTACTTATTTACTTCTTTCTTTCTTTCTTTTTTTCTTTCTTTCTTTCTTTCTTTTAGTTTATCTATTGTGACCAAAAAAAAAAAAACCAACAAAAAATCAGTAAATACTTATCTGAATAGAAGTGTAACTTTTTTAATCTCCTTAGGGAAATAATGTTTTGGTGTTTTTTACAAATCAATACATAAAAAAAAACGACATAAAACATAATTTTTTGTCCTCCGATTATTTCTGTGATTGTTATAATTTTTGTCTCGCTTGCAAAAAGAAATTGAGCCATGCTCTTTGAAAAGGAAGTTAAATGCAACTGCAACAAGTATCGACCAATGTCAGCCTGCGCAATCCGCGCAGGCTGACACTGGTCGAAACTTTTTTGTTATTTGTCAATTTTCTGCAAGTCAAAGGACCATTCTACCTCATGATTCAGTCAATTGATTAAAAAGAAAAGGGATTTTCTGGAGCCATAATTATCTGAATCTGATAACTTGCTTGGTATCCTGCATCACGGAGATGCGTTGAACCACCTTTAGTCGGAGCATAGTCTAAATGTATTAGACTATTAATATATCAATCATGCTCTGTGAAAAGGGGGTTTATTGCATCTGGGAAAAGTTTCGACCCAGGTCAGCCTGCACAGTCCGAGCAGGCTGACCTGGGCCGAAACTTTTCGCTACTGGTCAATTTCCTGTATATCCAAGGACCAGTCTACCTCATGATTAGATTGGTTGTTAAAAAAGTGGCTGTTATGGATCCATAAGAATGTGATGGCTTGCTTGGTATGATGGATTACGGAATCGCATTAAGCCCCTTCTGCCAGAGCATTGATATTATCCATTCATTGATAGTTATTTGAGTATTCTTATGTAGTATTATTTTTCCCTCTTCATCTACATTTCAATTTTTAAGATATCAAACCAGTTCACATTATCCCGCCGATTTTAGATACATGATACATGCATTTTAGAGTTAATACTGAGTATGAAAACTGATTCGAATATTGGTTTAAGATTACTACATTAATCATTTCCCCCCCTTTTTTTTTTTGGTCGATATCTTCAATTTATTTAGACAGGGGTGGTCCTTTAGTCAGAATTTGGCATTGCAAAATGAACTAAAATCATGACACCATGTTTAAACATTATGATTTATGAATCTGGGCAAATGCTGGTCGAATGTTATTTTTCTCTGTATTTTAACAACTATATTTCACTTCACTCTTACGCTGCTAAGCGTGAACAAAATACGACATCCGTCTCGATATTAACCCTTAGACTGCTAAGCGCGACTCACTGACCTTTTGGGGACAGTGTAGATCAAGATCAGACTGCACAGAACGTGCAGTCTGATCTTGGATCTACACTGTCCGATCAGGGGATATATCTCACAAAAAAAACCACCTTTGAATTGGCAACATTCAGGTTTTTACTACTATCGACTTGAACGTTTTCTTAAACTTATTTAACAAGATACGGGTTAATTAGTCCCTAGAGTGCCTATAGGTGCAGATCAAGAATTGACTGCTTGAAACGTGCAGCCTAGTCTTGGATCTAAACAGTCCACCGAGCTGAGATATTTTGGCTAAAAGCAGTCTCCATTTTGCCAGTATTTATATAGAGGATATTTGGGTTTTTTTTTTCGGTGAAAGATCGAAATTTATTTCATCGAATGAACATCATCGGTACTATTCACACACGTGGCTGCGAGTGAACATCATCGATAATATTTTTGCGAGTGGCTGCGCCACTCGTGAAAATATTACTGATGATATTCACTTGATGAAATAAATTTTGATCTTTCACCGAAAAAAAAAAAAATGTATTTCATTTACTTCATGCTTCTAACCCTTTTTTGAGGGGACTTACATCAAAATCCAGTACTTTTTTTCTGTCATTCCCCATGGTGTACCCCCCTTCGCATAATAACACATTACAATATCACGTAAAGAGCGAGAAATGTAGGTAAATTACGTCATATTCTCATCTGTTTGAATGGCACGTACTGTTTACCTAGGTAACTGGTGCGCGGGAAGTACTGTGTCCGCCTTCAATTGAAGAGTTAGAAAATAAAATCGGTATTTTTCACTGGTCGTAACCATTAAATATCGAAAAATATTCCACGCTTATTTCTCGAAAGCAGGAAATAAAAAAAACATCAATATCGTTTATTTTTGCATCCAGTGTTGAATTAAACCCCCTTCGCCTCCCATTTACCCGATAAGTGCTGGAACCAACTTCAGTTGCTTTTGCGGACAGTGTTGATAGAGATGAAAGTGCACAAAACTTGCAGTCTAATCTTGGATTTACACTGTCCGCTCCTTCGTCACATATTCCGGCCAAAACAACCTTGAAATAACTTTCGATTTTTTCCTAATTGAAAAGATACTTTCCATGAATCCTTCTGGTTAACAAAATCTTATTCGAGAGAGTGAACATTCAGAATGAAATGAGTGTAAGTTTTTAACATTGAAAAGGGGATTAATTCTTTACCATACAAGCCGTCGGGTGGTATCAAGACTCTAAGAGAAAATACCGAGTTCGATACCCGGGAGCAGGTGTCAACTTTGGGATTTTTCATTGGTCCACATATTCGGTGCGGGTACTGGTGTAGTTCCCAGGAAGCAGAATCGAGAGAGATTTGTGTAAATTTTATGAACTTGTTTCTCAATCGATGTAAAATAAATATGTTTGAACTAAGAGAAAATACATTTAAGATTTTTTAAACACTACGTAATAATTTAATATCAGTTGTTTTCATGAACATTGGCGAGTTCTGATTGGCTGAAAACATTTTTTTCATAGCTCCATGAAAAAAAAAATCACGTTATGCCGGAACTACTTTCGCTGAAGGTTACTTTTGCGGGTCCTACACACTGCTGTGTTCATTTACTTTAACTCTATTGGTTAATTTTCAGTATTGGGGATCTGAAAACTGCTTCCCTATTGTATTCTTGCGCCATACAAATATGAGTGGAAAGTGCTTTAGAAACTCCAACGTTAGATTTAGAAATAAAGAAAATGAATGCAGTTTGAATTATTTCCGTGGGTGTATGTTGTCTGTAATATGAAATCATAAGAAATGAAGAGAATTTTCTTTTTTTTCATGGAGGTATGAAAAAAAGAAAAACCTAATCATACTTTTGTGATTAGGTTTTTTTTTTTTTTCATACCTCCATGAAAAAAAGAAAGTTCTCTTCATTCCTTAAAAAACAAGAAAATGCAGGTATCTAACGTATCCAAGGTATCCACAATGAGTTCTACTCATCGAAAACAACCTTTATCTTTGAGCCAAATTTATTTTGTCGTGTGTAACTGCTATCGACAAATGACAAGTCCAAAAATTGTCGTTTGATAAAGTGTTAACTGCCATGCTCAGTAGCACAATTGGAGGCGCAAAGGATTTTGTTACGGGAGACCACTCCTTCATGTATGGCCTCGTCCCGATTTAAATACAATACCTAACAACTGCGTTAGGGAGATATCTCTTTAGCTCAGTGGTTAAGGTATTGGTCTTTTAAACCTCGAAAAAACGAGAATCTTGCCCGCCATGGGTTCGAATCCCGCCAGATGCTGTTTGTACTGCCATGCATTTGTTCATTTGTTTCTTTGTTACGGACTTTGTTCGTAAGAATTTTAAACCAGGTGGTCGCTGGTTCGAATCTCAAGCTCAGCAAATTTCTTTCCGAGGATTGATTAAAGTCAATGCAACAGGCTTCATTCCTCTCTCATCGCCGATCATTGTTTCAAAGATGGTTATGTGGGAAAGAAGTCCGTGGCTTTGGGAGAAATATTATGCAAACTGTAGGTGAAAAGAAACTCCAGGAAAGCATGGATAGGTACACTGGCTGGAGCGATATACCTATAATCATGATGAAACGGCGTTATACACAATCGAAACAAACAAAGTTTTAGAAAAACCAGGATTTTCTCCCTTTCCCACAATGTTGTTTAACCTTAAGGAGAAAACTGCCATCAATTAAGCCACTATTTAATTTGTTGCTTGCTAATGCTTTGAATTCAGTGGAGGCTAAAATTTTGTTGTTAGGTACAAAGTTAAGGATTATGACCCCTAACTCATCGGTAAATATCGTGTATCATCGACATTTTCGTAAAGGCCATTCGGCCAACCTCGGCAGCTTCCGTCTTTTAATATGAGAGTTTGGGGTTTTAGACCTTAACTGTATAGCAGGAAATCGGCTTTGCGCCTGCAGGTGTAGATGTGGTTCTTTTAACGATCGTAAGGAAGGAAGTATCTTTAAATACTAAAAATGATATCAACTAGGCCAAATTGAAGGTATTTGCAGACGATAAATCAAATGTGGCTCAACTGACGGGTTTTGTATTTGACAAGTCACGGCCAGGTAGCTCAGTGGTTAGCGTATCTTACTCTTGACCTGGTGGTTGCAAGATCGATACCCGGTTAAGCGAACTTTCTTTCCGGTGATTTTTCGCCTCTATCCTCTGATACATGTGAGAAAAGTAGTCAGTGGCTTGGAAAGAAACTTGTGTCAGTACTGGTGTGAGAAAGCCATGAAACAGATGCTTAGGTGCACTAACCGCTGTGATATGACCTTAAAACGGCGTTGAACTCCAACACAATTAATTAGTCAATTGTCTTTGATAGAAAGGAAAACACTGTGAGGAAAGAAGAAAATGCTGGTTTTCTGTTTTTCCACACTGCTTTCAAAAGGCTTCCTTGTTGGAGTCGTTCAACCCGGGGGGGATGGAAAGGGATTATCCAGGAAATCGACCTAGCTCTTGCAACTGTAGATATGAGCCATTTTCTGTGAAAAGGGGGACTTAATGCATTTGTGAAAGCTATCAACCAATGTCAGCCTGCGCAGTTCGCGCAGGCTGACATCGGTCGATAGTTTTCGCTATCATCCAATTTTCTGCATGTTCAAGGGCCATTCTACCTCATGATTTAGTCGGTTGTTTGACACGATGGATTTTATGGAGTCGTAATTATGTAATGACTTGCTCGGTATAATGCATCCCGGATATGCATTAAGCCCCCTTTTGCCAGAGCATGGCTCATGCGGTTTCTCACAGTATTCAGGAAGCGGGAAATCTTGTCAATCAGAAGCGAATACAACCAATAGGAATTCACGAATGTGCGTGGACAAAATTGATAAGGGCAAATGTACATGTACACGATTGAAAATTTCTTCACAAAATAATCGCGACCTTTAATGATCCGAAGGAGAAAGACTATTAAAACGTGGAAAAAGAAGAAAAGTCTGTTAACCAGCATTCCTTCCTTTTTTCCCACAACGTTTTATATCGGTTCATAAAGATGTTGTGGATCTATAAATATGAGACGACTTACTTGGTATAATGCATAAAGGAGATTCATGAAAAATCCCTTTTCCCAGAGCAAGATTCGGCTAAAATAACAATTCGTGCCTTTAAAAGAGTAGAAGACATTGTGGGAAAAGTATCATTTCCAAGTCACTGGCTTCTTCCCCATATATCCATCGTCGAACCAATTGTCAACTGTGAGAAAGGAATGAATCCTGTAGCAATGACTATCATCAATCCGCAGAAAGAAATTGGCAGAGCTATTGATCGTTCCATAGGCCTCTTGTTTCCAAGGCCTGCACGGTACCCGCTGAGCTACCGGGACTCGGCTATTGGCTGAGGAAGACACTGATCAAAATTACAATATTGCAATTATCAGCTTGATGACCATTTATTTTTTAAAAAGTAAAAGACTCTCATCGACATTTGCTCTGGTCTGATATGGTCAAACACCGTGGCAGAATAGTTGTGTTAAGAGAAGAAGGAGAGGAGAATACTTAAATTGACTAATTTACTGAACTGTGTTTTACACCGCTTTCAAATTTATTTCAGTCATATCACGGCGACGGATCAGACTGTCGTGTATTACCACGAAAAACCCAGTGCTCCCGTGAACTTTACCACTGAGCTACGCAGCACCCCTGTGAAAGATTAAGAGCAAAGTTGAAGAGAAATAAAATGCTCTCTTTTTCACATTTTGAAGACTCTTTTTTTTAAATTTCATTAAAACCTTTCAACAGGATAATCAAGGCTCGCTTATTGGTGGTTTTTAGACTCGTCTGATAATACAAAAAAACATCGCAAATGCATACTTTTTGCCAGATATTTTTTACCTCTGATACTAAATTCGGCCCCCTCCCCCCCCCCCCCTCTCTCTCTCTCTCTCTCTCTCTCTCTCTCTCTCTCTCTCTCTCGGAAGCTGACTATTTACTGACATGTTTCTCGATAGTATCGTTTCTAGGACCTTTAAGAAGGGAGGACTTTAATAAAACGAAAGATGAACTACCTGGCGTTATTCATATTTGGCGGGTTGTTTGTGACCTTGACTTTCGGTGCCGATATTCTTGGTCACCAAGACGACGGCCCAGACGTAAATCATGAGCTTGATTTCCAGTGGAGAGACTATATTAACACCTTCAATAAGACGTACAAGGATGAGACAGAAGCTGGCTACAGGTATGGATGGATGGATGGATGGATGGGTTGGCAAGTGGATTGACTGGTTGGAGGGAAGGAGGGAGGGATAGATGGATGGGTGAATGGATGGATGGATGGATGGGATGGTAGATGGGTGGATGGATGGATTGTTTGGTAAATGGACCTATATATATGGATCGATGAATGGATCGATGGGTTGGTAAGTGGATGGATTGGTTGGTGAGTGAATGAATGGATGGATGATGTATGGATGGATGGATTGGTCGGTAAGTGTATGTAAATATGTATGTATGTATGGATGGATGGATGGATGGATGGATGGGTTGGTAAGTGGATGGAGTGGTTGGTGAATGAATGGATTGATAGACGGAAGGTGGATGGGTCGGTGGATGGATGGATGGATGGATAAATGGGTGGGTCGGTGAATGGATGGATGGATGGATGGATGGATGCATGCATGCATGCATGCATACAAGCATGGATGGATGGATGAAATGAAGGAAGAAAGAAAGAGTTTAGTGATGATTGGTTGAAAAGAAAAATAAATGGAATGATGGAAGTTCTTGCAAGGCGATATTGTAATCTGCCGATTAGTTTAAACAAATATTGCAGCTGGTCGCAATAGACTTTAAACACTTAAGATCAAGCAACCCTATCGTTTTAAGAAAACATCTCTCTATTTCAGACGCCTCATCTGGGAAGACAATATGGCCATCATAAAGCAACACAACAAGGAGGCAACTAAAGGCAAACAGACATATTTTATGGGAGTGAATGCGTTTACTGACTGGGTTAGTTTCACCATAATTTTGTCATTCAGAAGCAAAACATGATATGACAAAGAAAACTTCCTATGGGGTATTATAAGACTTAAGGGGAAGGTTTAAATTTTATGATTGACGAATTTTGCTTTTAACGATGTACCAAACAATCTCACTTTTTCACGACTCTCAGAGACTATACAATTTAGGGTTTTGAAACCACTGTGGGAAAAAGAGAAAATGTTGGTAACTGGCATTTTCTGTTTTTCTCCCACTATTTTTTCCACCTTATTTAACACATCTTTCAGCAAAATTCAATTTTAATAGCATCAAATTTCGCCAGGTCCATATTTATGTTGTCTGGTGAGCAGTTTAATTAGAGCTATTATCACCTAGATCTAGAAATAATAAACTTTTTTATGCAAGGTAGATCTAGTAACTTTTTTCCTTGACAAGTTCAATAAAGTTTTATCTCAAACGCCAACACATGTCAGATTCTTTATATCACAATAGTTCACAAATTAAAGATCAAAAGATGCAAAACCATCTACAGATGCACCCGCGGTTATATCCATAAAACACATTCACTTCCTTGAGATACGTACAAAATAACGGCAAAAATGACGCCAAACAATTGTGATATCAAACATGTATACATAAAATAAGAAAATTCTTGGTGGGTATATTACACTGAGAACAAGGTTATGTGATAAATAAACACCCGTAATATATCAAAAATAAATATTGCATAGGTGTTATTGCATGGATATTCGGTTAGTTGAAAGATAAATTTCGATCTTTCACCGTACTAAATAAGTATCCTCCATGTCCTATATCTCATGAGCTCGCGTTTCTTTTTTTTTTCAGACATTTGAGGAGTTTTCTTCTCGCTACCTCGCTGAACCAAGACCAGTTGAGACGTCACAAGATGACGTCAACTATGACGTTGACCTTGACTTTCAGAGCTGGTACGATAGAAAAGACTGGAGGCGGAAAGGTGCAGTGACTCCGGTGAAAAACCAGGTTCAGTTCAAATTTCAGTTGTTTAGGCACTGTGTTCACGTTTAACCCTTAGGCTGCTAAGCGTAACTCAGGGATCTTGTGCTAACAGGCTAACAATGTAGATCAAGATAACAATGTAGATCAAGATCTCACTGCAAAAAACGTTCAATCCTATTTCCACCTCTTCCCCCACTCCCACCCCCACCCCCCCCCCCTCGCAAAAAAAAAAAAAAAAAAATCTAACTTTGAGATAGCAAAATTTGTGTTTTTACTATCGGCTTGAAAGTTTCATATCACTTATTTAGCAGGTTAAAGGTTAAAAGTATTCGACACTGCTTTCACTAGGTCTAGTATTTCACTGTGATATCACGACGACACCTTGTTTATTATCTACTGTCTTTTCAGGGTTTCATCGGCGTAAGGTGGAAGATATGCAGTGCTATGCCCAAAGGCATTCTCAACACTATTTCAGTCATATCACGGTGGCCACTGCACCTATCCACGCTCTTCTGGAGTTTCTTTTACCAGTGTTTCGCATAATTTTCTTTCCACATAGTCATCGTCGTAACAACGATCAGCAGTGAGAGATATATGAATCCTGTTGCAATGAAAATCATCAATTCACAAAATTGTGGAATTAAACGAAGGACTTCATGATTTCAAAGTTATCAACTAAGCTACTGCGCTCGGCTTTATACATTTGGCGCTGAAAGACGCAGCAATCTACTCGTGAGCTTTTAACATGAGCAGTAGAACAGTATTAGTTGTACGGTCTGCTCGGGGCGACATGATTCACCACAGCCGTGAACAAGTTTCCAAGTCCCCTGCCACCTGACCGTACAACGAATTTATTATACTGCAAAGTTTCACCATTCAAACGTTTGTTAAGCGAATTTTACCTGTTTTTTGGTTTAAAAAATTCAGTACGCTGACGAAGTAGAATTTCCCTTCTGAGTGCCGCGATTCAATGAAAACTGACGTCACTGGGAACTGACGTCACTGAAACCTTGGTAATACGTGCTAAAACGTGCAGCTTGGCGCATAATCGTGATGTTAATCTTGATCGACGCCGCCATTTTGGATGTTGTGTTGAAAGTGTAGTCATGTCTACGGGGCTCCCGAAAGGGAAAATGCTTTTACGTTGGTTTTGCCAGTGTACATGATATATATGTTCGGGGCAGATTATCCAATCAGATCACGAGAAATTTCTTTGCAGTATAATAATAGAACTTGCCTTATAATCGATGTACAATAAATAGTTTACCTCTAAAACAACTTTGCATAGCCTACGTCTTCCAAAGTATCCGTACATAAACAATATGACTTGTACGTGCGAAATATACTGTATCAAAAGGAGAAATTGGTCGTTGCATACTCCTTTTAAATCCTTTCTCCACATTGCTTTGAGAAGTAATATGCTGCAAAACAAAAAAAAAAAAAAGAGGTTTGATTAAGCCTGTTGATTTCCCTCGGTTAATCCGAGCATGATAGTGGTAGATCTATATCGAATATGGCAAGAGAACTTGGTCGTGAACGTAATTATAGTCGATCTGTACGAAACCATTAGGCTAAGAGAACTGTTGTCTAAAAGACTTCTATAACTGTATAAAACAGGGTCGTTGTGGAAGTTGCTGGGCGTTCTCTGCCACAGGCGCCATTGAGGGACAAGTTGCGATCAGGTATAAGAAGCTTATGCCGCTGTCAGAGCAAATGCTGATAGACTGCTGCAGGAGGAGTACGTAAATCTTTATAATTAATAGATCTATATATCATATGTAGTATATAGAGGATTTTTTTTTTCGGTGAAAGATCGAAATTTATTTCATCGAGTGAACATCATCGGTAATATTTTCACTCGTGGCGCAGCCACGAGTGAAAAATATTACCGATGATGTTCACTCGATGAAATAAATTTCGATCTTTCACAGAAAAAAACAAATATTCTATTTATTTCATGCTTTTAACCCTTTCTTGGGGGAACTTAATCAAAATCCAGAACAATTCTTTTCGGTTATTCCCCGTGGCGTACCCCCTCCGCATAGCAACGCATTACAATATTACGTCAAGAGCGAGAAATGTAAGGTAAATTACGTCATATTTCCATCTGGTTGTGAGGCACACGCATTTTACCTAGGTAACTAGTGCGCGGGAACAACTGTTTCCGCCTTCAATTGAAGAGTTAGAATATAAAAATCGGTATTTTCACTGGTCGTAACCATGAAATATCGAAAAATATTTCACCGATATTTCTCGATAACCTACCGGAAAGCATGAAATAAACTGGTCTATCCCACAGATAGATGTAAATGTATAGCTTGTGTTTGTATAAGGGGACACTTATACTGCCTTGCTGTAGAGCTAGCTTTTGCAGCGACGTAGTAGAACGTTCGCCTTCGGACCTGGAGATCCAGGGTTCAAACCCCGCCTGGGGAGGCCATTTGATAGAATCGTTACATTTTATACAAATTAATTCTGTCAATTGCAACAACCTCGACAAGGTCATAGTATGCCGTATATTATTTGGTTATCCGTCACTTGTTCATGATTGTGACCCTACTTGTATGCGTACAGGTCTGTCAACTGGGACTAGATCTACATGTAAATAAGCATCACAATGAATGACCTCACCAAAAATTGTAGCTTTCTGTTAAATATCTGGAAAAAAAATCAGCAAATACACCCGTAATTTTCGTTTTCTTACATGTTAGAACACTAACGATATGTAATTAGAAATCTAATTTTATTATAACCTCCCTTTGTTTTCAGAGAATTATACCCATTACGAATTTTCTTATATATGTTTGATACATTCTGTTCCATACCGAACACTACAGGTCGTCATTTATCGGTAGTTTTTCACCTTTTCTCTCACCGTAATGAAAATGTTGATGCTTTAAAATCGTTTTCTGCGATGACCTTTCTATCAACTGGTACGTTGGACGAGAGAAATACATGTTGGTAAATATTAGGATAGATTTTTCTCTTGCCACCGCGGGAAGGAAAGTTTACATAATTCATTATAGGGTTAATGCAAGTTTTTAAGGTCGAAACATTCACAGAGGCCCGAAAAATGGTTTAATGCCCGAGTGCGAAGCACGAGGGTGTTAAACCATTTTAAGGGCCGCTGCGAATGTTGACGACCGAAAAAAAAAGGAGGGGAATTAATGCTATTATTGCATAAAGTAAAAGTAATTTAGCAATAATTTGTAACGAAAGCAAAAATATTTCCATAGAAATGCAAATAAGCGATCTTGAAATGTACTGGATCCAAATGTGTCAAAACCGGAAGTCGGCGAAGAAGTTTTCGTTACGAGCAGTGAAGGCGCGCTAGTCCTATATGCCAGTTTTGATTCTCTCGGGATAAATTCTGTTCTAATGATATTTAATACAAAGTGGACTTTTGTGGGAAGAAACTTGTACAGGTGTGGACGATTACAACTAGGATAAATGAGTGGATAAGAATCTCTGTACCTGAAAGACGTCAAAGGAATATATGAAACGAAGGAATTGCCGACCACGTAAAAAGTGGGTGGGATGTAGCTGGTGTGGAGTATATTTCACGAGTGATTTTTTGTTCAGGTCTCGATTAGACTGAGATTCTGTGCAAAATTTTGTTTGTGATATACTAATATCGTCAAAGACAAGCCATGGATCTAATATGGTACAAGTTCCTACAGTTTGTTGGTCGGAGTCTAGAGAAGTTCTGATAAGAACAAACGTTGTTTACAAGGTAGGCTCGGATGGAGGATATTGATAGTACAAAGCCGGGCGTTAACGGCGCGTGAATTTACTGATTAGTACACATTTTCTCCCGTTAATGCCCGGTTTTTACCCGTTAACGCTTATAACGGCCTGGAATGGCACATTTTATGCAATGAATCACATATAACGATGCTAAGTTCGTCACAAAATGAATCCCTGAGACGAAAATAGACATGTTGTTTTCAGTTCTGTATAATGCAACAGTGTTGTTATTCGTGTCCCCAAAACCGTACTTAAAATACACTTATGAAGTAAAATTGTTTATTCCTCTAATAACAGACTTTCATTATGCTTTGTAAAAGTAAACCGAGGATGTAAAGGTGGATTGGCACCGTGGGCTTTAAGATGTATTAGAAGACTGGGTGGAATCGATTCTGAGGCCAGTTATCCTTATGAAGCAAAGGTACGATTGGTTTTTATAGGTATACCTCCACATGACTCATATTCACCAGCCATCCTATATTGCATTCTTACTTTCTTAGTCAAATTATAATTTTGGAAAGTGACACAATTTCAGATTGGCTACAGCAAACAGTTTAACCAATTATCCAATTGTATTGCTTTGAAATGTGGTTTAAGTGGGATCGAAACTGGAGCCAGTTATGTTTTTTTGGGCAGGGTACGCCTGTTTCTTTTAGGTCCTCCCGCACAAGGCCTGTATACATCAACCATTCATACATTTGGACAAAGTATTAAATAGCTTCATTTACAACAAAACTTCAAAACT
Source organism: Hippopus hippopus (assembly GCA_946811185.2). Lineage (NCBI taxonomy): Eukaryota > Metazoa > Mollusca > Bivalvia > Cardiida > Cardiidae > Hippopus > Hippopus hippopus. Next base: position 66,598,288 of record OX328099.1, on the reverse strand, counting down.
CCTACGGAATCACCATTTCCCTTCCTTTCAGGTGAATATCAACATATGTTATAACAGGTTATTCCCCATCCTCGTTTCGGCACGGACATACATTTCTGTTTAAAATATCCTCTACATCAACATTAATTTTATCTTATACTCAGGATGGAACCTGTAGGTTTAAGCGATACAGCATCGTGACAAAGGTTAAAGGGCAAAAGTCATGGTCCGAAGAGTATTATTTGCATAAAGTGGTACAGCGGGTCGGGCCAGCCAGCGTCTCAATGTATGTTACCCGAAAATTCCAGCATTACAGAGATGGTATCTTCACTGATGACACGTGCAACGTAAACAAAACAAATCATGCAGTACTTGCCGTCGGATACGGGTATAACTATTGGCTGATCAAAAATAGGTAAATATTGACATACCCAAACAGAGCTCCTGACATAGATTATGGTTTCGATTTCAAAATTGAAAACATTAATTGTTCTCCACTAAACCCTATGTTATGGGTACTCATTAGAATCGTCTCATCGAGACAATTCAAATGAGTACACACAACATAGGGTTTGGAAGAGAAATAATGGAGTTAGAATACCATTACACCCTCATATCTGGAGCTCTGCTCAAACCTTCTTGTAATTCTTTACCTTACAGGCTGACCTAACTTGGTATATATAAAACATTCAGTGCAATTATAATCCGACCATACACTTGTTGAAAGAAAGCGAAGGATTTCTTTGTAAATTGGTAAAAACTTTTATCACATAGAATGACTTTTTCAGTAATTCAAGAATCGTTGTCTGCACCTGTCATATTCTTCGAAGATTGATGATGAGTGCCACCAGAGCTCCAGATAAGAGGGAGTGATGGTATTCTAAAGTAATTATTTCTCTTCGAAACCCTATGTTGTGGGTAATCATTAGAATCGTCTCGATGAGACGATTCTAATGAGTACCCACAATAAAGGGTTTAGTGGAGAATAATTAATATTTTCAATTTTGAAATCAAAATCACTCCCTCTATCTGGAGCTCTGGTGCCACCTAGCAAAAGATAATTTCCATAAAAAAAAGAGTAATTCCAAGTTGTATGATTAGGTTGGGAATCGTTCCAGCTTAATGTCTATCTGACAGTATAACTTTAACCTTTATTACTCGGGCAATTGTTGTTTTTAGGAAAATCATTTTTCTCCTGTCACTATCAAATAAACAAGAAATATCTTTAATAAAAATAGGCGGCGTGAATTTGTCCGAAAATAGGCCTGCAGGTGCCCACACAATAAACATGCCCACATTTTTGACCAATTACAAAGTTCTTTATATTCATTTGAATATAACAATAGAAGTAAGTCAAAAGCCAGCGCGTTCAGCTACGCCGAAAAATGCTATCAGCATTTTCTCTTTCCCTTACATTCAGCAGACCTCGAGTGATCCATTGATCAAATCCCTCGACCGTTTTACGACGGGTGACATGAATCTAAAAGGTACATTTCTTCGCCGGAAATACGCCGCTTTACCGTTTCTAAAATATTAAGGCTTCGCTTAAGAAAAAAAGAGTCACAATTTTCTATCGAAATCTTTCTAGATACATTTCCGTTTACAAACAGTTTCCACATTCGATTTTTAACATTGCCTATCAATTCCTTTGGCAGATATTATCGACAGGTTGATAGGTGTGAATAAGTTCATCTTGCTTGTAGTTGTCGATGAAAATCGATTTACATGGCCGCCGCCATTGTTAAGGTCATGTGACTGATAGTACTTCAAAATACGTCATTGATACGGACGAGTTTAGATGTAGCTGAGCAATTGGCCGAGTTGTGACAAGTTTTTCCCTTAATGTTTTCAAAAGTCTCTTTCCCCAGGGATCGCACAGTAAATGATTAATGTGCTTTTTCATTTCTTTATTTACAGCTGGGGAACCAGATGGGGAATGCAGGGCTACTTTAAGATAAAGCGGGGCAGCAACCGTTACAAGGGAATGTGCATGATTGCTTACAGGGTCGTGTATCCATTAATACGCACAGTTTGAATCGAAACTTCCTGCAACAAATTTGCAACAGCATAAATGAGAACACATTCGTGAAATAAAAGTATTAGTTGGAATAAGGTTTATCTCTCTACTGTAGACTTGCGCAAACTGAAAGCATTTACAGACGACAAAATTAATGCGACTCAAAAGCTGAAATTTGCTTTTTAGAAGGGTAAAAAACATTGTGAGAAGAGAAAAAATGCTGGTTACCAGTATTTCTCTTTTTTCCACAATGTTTTCAAAAGTCATCATCTTTAGGTTCGTCAGTTTGGGATTGAGTAGTCAAGGTTTAATGCATGAAAACTTGTGCAATGATTTTCCAACTGCTATATTACCTAACGATGTGTTTTTGTTGCTGCTTGCTGTTGTTGTTGTTGTTTTCTTATTTTAATTATCTTTTTCTAAAAAACTTATTATGTTGCAAGACGGATAACCACACCTTCAACGGGAATTCGAGTTTGCCCAAAGGCAGATTGATAAGTTTTGAGCCTTATATGGCTTGCAACCCGCGAAAAGGTGCATTCGGACATTTGCGTAAAGTGTCGTCTCGGATCAGCCTGCGCAGTCCGCGCAGGCTAATCCGAAACGACACTTTCAGTTTTTATGTAACTTTCTGTTTTGCACAAGTCTACTGTCCATAGCACAAAATCTAATGTAGTTGTAAAGTGCCGTCTCGGATTAGCCTGCGCGGACTGCGCAGGCTGATCCGGGACGACATTTTACGCAAATGTCCGAATGCCCCTTATCGCGTGCTGCAAGCCATATGTAAGGGTTTGACTTTTGGCGGATATATTGTATCAGTATCTATACACTTTTTCCAGAAATGTTTAAAGGCCTCAATTTCACTTTTTAAAAAGTCATTTTCTCGACCGTTCAGAAAGTCCTCCACTGCATATATGACGTCATCACCTGACCGAAAGTGGGTACAGGAAACGGTCTTTTTATAGCTTACCTGAGCACAAAGTGCTCAAAGAGGATGAGAGTTTCTGAACACAGGTGATCAGCACCTTATCCTTTTGCCACACCTTCAACGGGAATTCAAGTTTGCCCAAAGGCAGATTGGTAAGTTTTGAGCCTTATATGTAAGGGTTTGACTTTGGGCGGATATATTGTATCAGTATCTATACACTTTTGCCAGCGATGTTAAAGGACCTCAATTCCACTTTATAAAAAGTCATTTTCTCGACCGTTCAGAAAGTCCTCCACTGCATACATGACGTCATCACCTGACCGAAAGTGGGTACTGGAAACGGTCTTTTTTTAAGCTTACCTGAGCACAAAGTGCTTAAAGAGGAAGAGAGTTTCTGAACACAGGTGATCAGCACTTTATCCTTTTGCCACAATGTTCTCTACCTTTTTAAAAAAACAAATGCTTTTATTTACGTCACATTTAATTTGTCGTCTGAAAATGTTTTCAATTTAGACGAGTTATAAAAATTGCCGTCTAGTTTATTTGTTTATATTGGAGTCTAACGCCGTTTTAACATCTGTGGTCATATCACGGCAGCCAGTGCACCTACTCATGTGTTTCCTGGCTTTCTCACACCAGTACTGACCCAACTTTCTTTTCCAAGCCACTGACTACTTCTTTTGAGAGGCGAAAAATCGCCGGAAAGAAAGTGCCTCGACCGGGTGTCGAATCCGCGACCACCAAGTCGCGGGACAGATACGCTAACCACTTAGCTACCCGACCGATGTTTACTTTAAAAAATACAAAAAAACGTCTTGTACCTTCTAGAAGCCACATTTTCGGTCAAGTTCTCGTGAAATTTTCTCAGAATATTTGTCTTGGTAGTATCACAGTCTATTTTGAAAATTTGTCACATCTGGTCAAGAACAGTAGGTCACTAGGGTACTCATACATCTACACAAGCCATGTTCCGGCATAAGAGGGTTTAATGCATCTCTATATATCTTACCATCACACAATTATTTGAGAGGTCATCAGACCTCTCCAACAGTGGTGAGTTTAAAAGGCGGACTGCCATAGAAATTGCTGTCTAAATCCATTGTTTTGGGGAAATTGTTCTGATACACAGTCTGTTTCGTCATGGTTTTATAAATAAACCGAAATCAAAAACTGAAATAGGAAATAGACATGGTTTGTTCTTATATGAAGGATTTCAAGGAAGCTTTGTTATACTGATATGATTGTAAAACACTTCTCCAATTATTGCAATTTTTCATTAAGCAAATCGACTCAAGCTAAGGAAAAAAAGAATTTCTTTAAAAAAAAAAAAAGAGAGAGAAAGGACACCGCGGGAAAAGATCGCGCGACTTGAAAACGCGGGAAGAAGGTCACGTGACAGTCATGTAATACATGAGAGGTTTCTATACGCAGCGTTTTTTTTTTCCTTTTCCTCATTCATTTAATTACGTATGGGATAGAAAGCGAGTGCCGTGGTATATGGGAAATATACACGAGCGTTAGCGAGTGTATATTTCCCATATACCACGGCACGAGATTTTCTATCTAATTTAGACCACGTGACTATTTATTCGTGCTTTTCATGTCAAATGTACATGTGCGTATGAGATAAAAAACTTGTTACAAAAGTCAAAACTAGTCATTGTGATCGTTAAAAAGAAAGTTATTGCACCAGATTCAAAAGAAACAAATAAAAGGTATAATTTCTATCAAAATGCTAAATTATTCATTAAGATATTTAATCAAGGTAAACCTCATTGTGGAGTGTTCAAGATCGAACTAGTATTTGTCTTCAATATTTTGAAAACGTTACGTTTCGACTGAAGTTTCTATTTTATTACGAAAAACATAGAATGTTTTGAGAAATAATGTTTTTTTTTTTTGTATGTTCAGTACGTGAATTTCTGCCCGGCCTGGTAGCTCAGTGGCGTATCTGACTTGTAAGCTGGTAGTTGCACGTTCGATACCCGGTTGCGGCAAGCTCTCTTTCCCCTGACTTTTCGCTTCTCACCTCTGATGCATGTGAGAAAAGTAGTTACTTCGAAAGAAAGTTTTTGTCAGAACTGGTGTGAGAAAGCCAGAGAGCATATGCGTAGGTCCACTGACCGTCGTGATATCACCTTATAGCTATTTAAACAAAGTTAATCTCCTGTACAAACTAACACAAGAGCGCAGTGGAACTTTTTCATCTTTTAGTTAAATCAATTTTTACTTTTTTTTTAATTATAGAGAAGAGTTGCTTAGTTGTTTTGTGAAAGGCAGGAAACATATGCATAGGTTCACTGACCCTCGTGATATGATCTTATGCCAAAATTAGTTTGTTTTTTTTTCCTTACTGGAGTCTTATTTTTTTCTTCTGTCAAAAACACACTCCACTGAAGAGGTTACTTCAGTAAATTGACAAGTAAATGCAATACTATGCTAAGGGCTTGAATATTGTATACGCACTTAGAATGGTATTGCACTTACCCATCGAAATGCTGTACCCGATTCCATGAATCATATTTTCCAAATTGTGTCTTACCGCGACGGGTACATTTTGCTCTGACTCGATATTGCAAACAAAACTTGTCGGAATTCACGTGCAGGATATACTAGCATATCTGGATATACAACTATGGGAGTTGTATCTTCGATATATACTTTTGAAATACTGGTCGCTGACTGGCCAATTCGCTACATGCGTGGTCTAATTACTTGTTTGTTTACATGTACCAAGATACATTGAAATTAAAAGCCAATAAACTATTTTAAAACACTGATGCTGACCTCTCCTGGCTTCTTTTCTAAAGAAGCCAACTTGTCTTTCACATAAAATCGTTTTGTCTAACAACGAACAGAATGAAATTGTGAACTGGTCCTTGGACAGGAAGAAAATTTACCCATAGCAAAAGGTTTCGGCTCGGGTCAGCCTGGATTACCCTCGCTTTCCACGGAGCATGGCTTGTTTATATGGTTTCAGATTGCTAGTGCCTGCAAGTCCTTGTTCATCCTGTTGTTTCCCGCTCTCTCACTTATCTTTTTCGACAGTCGGCGGTCTAGTTTTGGACTTCATTGGTTCATTGGTTTGAGTTTTTATTTTGGTCATGTGATACATTTCTTTCATTTCACTATGGAAAAAACATCCACTAGAACTGGTCCGGTAACAGTCGTATTATCTTACAATAGAGTTGAGACAAATAAATAAGCCATGCTCTGGCAAAAAAGGGCTTGATGCATGTCCGTGATGCATTATACCAAAGAGGGCATCACGTGATTATGTATTCAGAAAATCCATTTTGTCTAAGAGTCGGCTGAATTCTGAGATAGAATGGTCCTGTAGTATGCTGATAATTTACCAACCACAAATGGCTTTGGGCCCAGGTCAACCTGCGCAGACTGCAGGTACACTAAACCCCATTTTCGCAGAGCATGGTTCATTTTCTTTAGCACTGTCCTTGTACTGTTGCTAAGAACTTGTTTTGTATTATAGTTTTCAGGTCTTCTTTCTATTCTGTATTTGAATAAATCTGTACCAAGGCAATCGGCATTCATCATTTGTACATACCCATACTTTAACAATCTTTTTACTCTATTTGACCAAAAGATACTCGTAGTATGGGATAGAAAACGAGTGCCGTGGTATATGGGAAGTATACACGAGCGTTAGCGAGTGTATATTTCCTATATATCACGGCACGAGATTTTCTATCTTACTTAGACCACGTGACTATTTATTCGTGCTTTTTATGTCATGTTCATATTCATATAAGATAAAAAGCTGGTTATGAAAAGTTTTGCCCCTGGTTCAAAAGAGGCAAATATACGGTAAAAATTCATAAATATAAAAAAAATGTTAAATTATTCAATATGATTTTAATCAAAGTAAACCTATTTGTGGAGTGTTAAGATCGAACTTGTATTTTTCGGCAATATTTTGAAAATGTTATGTTTCGACTGATGTAGAGTGTCAAAGAATAAAGGGACGTCCATCGTTTAGAACTTACCATGTGTCTCTTGTAATTAGGCAGAACTGTTCTATTGTACTACGAAAGACATGGAATGTTAATGAGAAATATTGTTTAGTTTCTTTTTGCAATTATGTTCAATGGGTGAATCTCGTCCAATTTTTGGAAGCAATGTCAAGTCTGTACATGAACATTTTGTAAATGTAACCCTCAGGCTGCTAAGCGCGACTCAAGTATCTTTTGCAGACAATGTAGATTCAGATTCAAACTGCACAGAACGTGCACAGTCTGATCTTGGATGTACACTGTCCGATAAGGCGATCTTTTCTCCTGAAATATCTTTGAAACAGCAAACTTTGGGGTTTTTTTTTTTTCTATTGGCGTGAAGGTTTTGTTTCACTTATTTAGCTGGTTAAGTGTTAAAAGTTAACTGAAAACAACCTATTCTACTAGGTGCACTGACCTTCGTGATATGACTTTTAAGCTTGACTATTCAAATGGCGTTTAACACCAGTGCAAACTAAAGAGCGCAGTTGAATTTGTTGTAATTCTTTAGCCAAAATAAGTGTTTAATCCTTCTCAGATTTAAGAGAAAAATGGTTGTAAAGGCAATGGCATGTTTTGAAAAAGCCAAAATGTGAACATTACAGTTTTTTTTTTCTCCAAAAATGGAGCTTATTTTTCTACTGCTAAAAACACACTCCACCCAAGAGGTTGCTGTAGTTAATCGGTAGTTGAGGGCAATACTATTTTAAGTGCTTGTACATTGTATAGTCACTTTGAATAGTATCAAAATGCTGTATCCAGTTCAAATCATATTTCAAAATTGTTTAACCGTGAAGGGTACATTTTGCCTTGACTCGATATTGCAAACAAAATTTGTCGAAATTCACGTGCGGGATATACTAGCATAGTATATCCAGATATACAACTGTAGGAGTTGTATCTGCGATATATACCTTTGAAATACTGAACGCTGATTGGTCAAGTCGCTACAAACGTGGTCTAAAGAAAAATAGAATAAGTGCAAAGTGTTGTCGTAATATCAAAAATATCTTATTTCGGTAGTGTGAGAATTGATAATTGTCTGGCCAAGGCTCGACAGTAATCCATTCTCCCAACCTCTTTAAGTATTTTTTGATAGACGACAACAATAAACATGTACGTATTCTCTATATCATCTCCGTTTTTTTTTTTTGTCTGGAAAATATCATTGTATTGATGGATGACTAATTAGTTAAGGTTATCAAAATGCATAAAATGAAATCAAAGAGCTCATAGTCCTGTAATGTGGGTTTTGAATGAAACAGGATGTGGCAGTGAAATGAAGGAAGTTTTCAATCATTATTATGTGATACATTTTTTCTTAAATCTAAAGTAGTCATTACTTTACGGAAAAAACATGGGCAAGGGAATCTTTTGTCGAACACAGGCAATGCGGTATTTGGGTACAAAAACAACAATTTGTTTGGTTTGTATTGAAGTTTAACGCCATTTTAACAGCTTAGGTCATACCATGGCGGTCAGTGACGCACCCATGTGTTTCCTGGCTTTCTCACACCAGTACTGACACAACTTTCTTTCCAAAGCCACTGACTACTTTTCTCACATGCATCAGAGGTAAGAGGCGAAAAATCGCCGGAAAGAAGGTTCGCCGCAACCGAGTATCGAACCCACAACCTCCAGGTCAAGAGTCAGATTTGCTAACCACTAAGCCACCCGGCCGGGCCAAAAACAACAAAGAAAGATGATTGCGCAAGAGAAACCATTTGCCAGACAATCCTGAGTTTTAACGATCCCGAGGAAGAAGCCATTTGAAATCATTTCAGGAAAAAGAGACAGTGCTTTCTAACCAGCAATTTCTCCTTTACCACAAATTTTCCTTTACTGTTGACACAAGTCTTTTAGAATCATCTCAGCAAAATAATGTACTTAAGTCTGTTAGCCGAGTTAAGCTCGTTTAAATTGCTGAGTTAAGTCTGAAACGTTTTGTCAACTCAGGATTTGAGAAGGTAAATTAAGTCCTTTAATGTTGGTGAAATGCGTCGCAAATGACAAACTCAAGTCAGAAAATGAGGGCCTTAGTGGATTTGAGCGAATTAAGAGACTTAGTTTTTTGTGTGTGTTTTTTTCTCAAACTGTGCCCTGAATTTCGAACAATATCCACTTAAAGTTCAGCCAAATGTAAAAGATTACTTCTAAAGAGACATTTTTCCTTTTACCACAATTTTGACAATAGTAATCTGCTGCGAGATGCAAAACTGTCTGCTTCAGGAAGCAATGGATTTATTATTAATGTTTCCGGGTATATTCGTGACGATTTTCCTTTGAAACTGCACGGTTTCTAACATAAAGTCCCGGTTTAAACTATTTCATTCCGGGACACTGAGTTCAGCACAGACAGCAAACATCTACTTCACTGTGGCCCTAAAACTTGTAAGTATTCATACTTATTTGCCTTCATTTTATATTTATTTCCATGGTATTGGTGTATTGGTGCTTTATTTGTTTATTTATTTATTTATTCTAATACGTGCTTATCTATCTATCTATCTATCTATCTATGGATACTATCTATCTATCTATCTATCTATCTATCTATCTATCTATCTGTCTATCTATCGTGACAGAAAAGCAGTTGGCACTTTGAACAGAAATGTGATTGTTATATCTTATCTCGTTGAAAAATCGTTTTAACGCTTTTCACGGATCAGTAAAATTATTATTACTATTATTATTATCATGCGAAAGAAAAAAAAAAAAATAATAATAATAAAATCATCCTTCGACTATTATTCCTTGTTATATTTTTTTGCCTCGCTTACAAGAATAAGACGGGCTCCTCTCTGTAAAAAGGGGCTTAATGCATATGCAAAAACTATTGACCAACGTCTGTCCTGCGCAGTCCGCGCAGGCTGACGTTCATGGGTCGAATTTTTGGCCAGAGGACCATTCTAACTTATGACTGAGTCGGTTGTTGGACGAAATGGATTTTATGAATCCATGATTATGTGATGACTTGCTTCGTATCAAGCTTTTGCTTGAGACTATTTATATATCTACTGTGGCTGGAAAACTGGTAAAAAATCATTTGTAGTTTCATGTTTTTTCCCCCTACCGCAATTGCAAATATAAATGAGCCATGCTCTGTGAAAAGGGGCCTTAATGCATCTGCGAAAAGTATCGACCCAGGTCAGCCTGCGCAGTCCGCGCAGGCTGACCTGGGCCGAAACTTTTCGCTATTTGTCAATTTCCTGTATGTCCAAGGACCAGTCTGCCTTATGATTAAGCCGGTTGTTAAAGAAAGTGGCTATTATGGGTCCATAACGATGTGATGGCTTGCTTGATATAATGCATTACGGAGATGCATTAAGCCCTCTTTTGCCAGAGCGTTGCTCAAATGTGTTTTGGTATTTAAAAAAAGGACAGATACATGCTTAAATGTACGATCAACTGTGGCAAAAAAAAGGTAGTAGGTTTTGACTGGCAAGTATTTATCATTACAATTAATATTAATTTCTCTCGCGCAAATTTCTCCCATCTCCTTTGCAAATAAATATGTTTTGGTGTTTTTTTTTTTACATATACATACTTTTATTTGCTATCAGCTGTAGCAGAAAAAGTAGTACTTAGGCAAATATTCTACATTATACTATTAATTTCCCTTTTGACTGAATTTCCCTTTTTTTTTTAATTCTTCTGATGCAATAGATGTTTATCTATTAGATACTTTAATGGAAAAACTATTTTGGTCTTGTTTTTTCTTTTCCATTAAAACTTTATATCCACCTAGAGAGAACTATGTATTGGTACTCTTTTTAAGCTTCTACATTCCGAAACAAATGCTTTGAACAATCTATTTTTCAAGCATGCGGCAACTCGAATTCCTCGATTGTTAGTATCTGCTTGAAGGGATATGCCTTTGGAAAATACGTTCTAAATACTGCGACTAGCAACACAAAACTACTCTGGCACGGCTTTCCAAGCAGTTAAACGATTAATATGTTTTGCACAAAGTAGGAATCGGTACATTTCTGCCCTGGGCGAAAGTGGGAAGCCCCACTTTGTTGTGTTTAATCTTTCCCATACCATCCCGAGTTTTCATGACCCTGTGACCCTGTGACTCCTTTTCCCATAATATTTTCTATCCTGTTAATATAATATTTTCTATCCTGTTAGGGAAGAATCCATAACTTTGAGCCACATTTAGAGTGTTGTCTGCAGATACTTTCAATTGGTGATCCTAAAAAATTGTCGGTCTCGCGCAATATCAAATTTTTCTCACGCTGCTCGAATCAAATACAAGCACCAGGAAAGTCAAAAAACATAATATTCCATATAGCTTGCAACAGGCGAAAAGGGACATTTGGACCTTTGCGTAAATTGTCGTCTCGGATCAGCCTGTGCAGTCCGCGCAGGCTAATCCGAGACGGCACTGTACGACTTCATTAGATTTTGTGCTACAGTAGAGTTTCGCAAAACAGAAAATTACATAAAAACGGAAAGTGTCGTTTCGGATTAGCCTGCGCGGAGTGCACAGGCTGATCCGAGACGACACTTTACGCAAATGTCCGAATGCCCCTTTTCGCGTGTTGCAGGCCAATTATATATCGTGTTGATTTAAGTTTTTTAGTTTAATTCTTAGTCCTATTCTAGATTTAGAAAGTAACACAACTTCTGATTAGCTAAACCAAAACTTTGGGTAAACCAAAAGTTGTGTTACTTTCAAGAAAATTTTTGAGAATTAGACGAAAAAATATTCTTAAGAATGGTTGGTGAATACGGACCGAGGATCCGGTTGTTGAGGCTTCGAAAATTGTAGCCAAAGATCAGATTGCTCGGCAATGCAGACTGATCTCGGTCCATAATACAAAAGACATCATGTGTCATAATTTGCAGGATAATTGTTAAAGCATATAAAGTTTTGATAATTCTTCACTGCCACTCTGAAGTAGTTCTGCTTATGGTTTCATATTTGTAAACGTCCTTGTCAGAATTTCTTTCGCATTCTGTACATCGATTCATGCGAGAACAATATCATTATTTCACCTGTTGTAACTTCAAAAGTTGGTCTACAAGCAGTCAAGTAGTTTTCAAATAGATCATACAAATAAACATATCAGGGACAAGAACGAGTACGAAAATTAATTTTTGAATATTCGTTAGGCAAATTTAGATATATTCGAATACTCTTGTGTAGATTTTTTTCCCTGTGTATCTACACTTTAATTGTAAAGATATCAAACCAGTTCACTGTATCGAGCGATTTTAAATATATGACGCATGCATATTAAAGCTGCGATCGAGTATGAAAATTGATTCGAATATTCGTTCAAGAATATTCTATTAGTCATTTTAAGGTTTTTAAGGTGGTGTGCGAAGCATCCCAACTCAGATCTACCATGTGGGAAATTGACCCATCTTATTTATTTATTTATTTATTTATTTAGTTATTTTTTTTTTTTTTTTTTTTCGGGTACCTACCATAGCAATATGAAATAGTATCATAGGGAAACATTTTATTCAGCTTTGCACTGATACAAGGACGTGAACGACAGGGATACTTACACGACTTGCAAGATAAATGCGTAAACAAAAACAGTATTATTATAACAGAATTAAAACCGAGCGTTAGAACTAGCTGTTATGATAAGACGGAAAAGGCAAGCAGAGGAATACATGTTTCTGTATCGGTCCCACCAAAAGCATAAATAAGCGTCAAAAATTCTTTGATAAGACATGACGGATCAAGAAAAGACTAGAAGCGACATGAGTAACTTTTTATGATTAGTTTATTTGTCCAAATATTGGTCATTTTTTTCACGCCATTTTATTATGAAAGCATTTTGGAACTGCCTTCTCCCGGAAAAAAGAAAGACCAAACAAATGCTATTTCTTCGGGAATTTTCTAAAATACGCAGACAAAGTAGCACCCGAACAAGTAAATTTATACAGAAAAGCTTCAAGAAATCTTTGAGAGTGACGACATTGTAAAGTTTTACAAATACACATAGCAAACATTCACGACCATGTCTAATCAGCAGTCTCGCATTTCAACAAATCGATAAAAATTATCGATATCATTCGCACTGGTTCGACAGTTCCGGAATTCAACGAACCTAAACCGTGTATAATCGATAATCGATATCCCGTGGCTATGAAAGGCAAGATAAATGTAATATTACGAAACAATCATTTGCCCAGCCTAGAGTTTCATATATAATGACCATCGTTGTATAGGCTGTATATCTGGCATTTTTTTCAGTTTATTCGTATATCAGTCTGTATCCTTAGTCTGCTTAACACGACTCAGAGCGCCTTTAACGACAATGTATATTAATATAAGACTGCACAGGACGTGCATTCATGATCTTTAGTTCGTACTTTAAGATACGCCGAAATTTTCTTGCTAGAGAAAATTGAAATTACAATATTTGAGCTTAAATTGTCGGTTTGAAATTTTGAATTCAGCTTATTCTACTTTTTATGGGTAAGATTTCGATTATCTAAGATAACCTGATATACTAATTAAACATTGCGATTTAACCCTGGGGTTGATCAGTGCGACTAAATACAATAAAACAACGATAACTCTCTTTTAGACGACAAATTTTGGACTTTCCTAAATTGAAAGCATTTGCAGATGAAAAAATAAATACTGCCTTAATGGCCGCATTTCGTCTTAAAAAGCTAGAAAACACTAAGGGAAAGGGTGAAAATGCTAGTTACCAGCATTTCTCCTATTCCCTCGTTGTTTTCAGATGGCTTTTTTTTTTAAAATTAGTGTCTGTAAAGGATACTTTAAGGATATTTACAATCTTAGCACAATCTTCAAAAGTGATTTATCACTAAATTTAGTGAGGCGATGGCCGGTAAATCACCAGTAAAGAGGGAAGAAAGATAAGAAATATTGCTACGCAGCCTTTTAAAAATATCTTTAGATTTCGCACCAGAGTTTCGCAAATACACACATTTTTCTAACGGACAGATTTTTTTTTCAAATTTGCACATACAAAGGTCATCATGTCTATAGGAGATTACAATTTTAAAAAAAAAAGGTATGGATCACCGTGCTCTTCTCTGAGAAATTTGCCTTTGAAAAAGGTATATATTACCAAAATTCAGCTTATATTGGATTTAACACGCTTTTCTTTAACTGTCAGTTAAACAAGAAAATTACCAGAAGAATATACAAATAAACGTCATTTTGATGAAGATTCATTTAGTTTTGTACATAAAATATATATACAAGCCTGTATTTGAGCATGGTAAATGTACAAATATGCATGTTATATATAGACCATTGAGTTAGAAGGGAGATAATTCGACCGAATTAAGGGCTAATCTTTAATAGTACATACTTTTCTAATGGACAGATTCTTATAGTATCTATAATTCTAAACAATAAGAAAACATGAAAATGGCATTTATCCGTGCCTATTTTGTCAGAAAACTGGGATGAAAGTCACCGTGGAAGTTAATTTTTTCAAGGAAAAAACTAGGATAAAAGCTCAGCAGACATAGTGGGAAAAGGAGAAATTGCTCATTAGGAGCGATTTCTCCTTTTCCAACAATAATTTTCAAAGTGGAAACAGCTATACTTCCACAGCTTTAAATTTCCTGCTTTTGTTTGATTGTTAGGTGTGAAAAGCCGTGTCAACAGTATTTTAATCATTTCACAGTGACAGTTCACAGATCCATTTTTTTCCCTGTCTCTTTACTAGTACTACCCGAAAGAAAGTGTTACTTGTTTCAGTACACCAACAGTATAATCGTATGTGCGAAAAATATATGATATGATAAGTTCACTTTGATAAACAACCTACTGAATCGTGAGGTAAACTGGTTCTTGGACATGTAGAAAATTGACCAATAGCAAAAGGTTTCGGCCAAGTTGCAGCCGCGGTATGCGCAGGCTGACCTGGACCGATACTTTTTAATATAAGCATTAAACCCCCTTTTCACAGAGAACGGCTCATCTATCTAGTTGCCTTAATCAGTGCTTTGGAACAAATTTTAATTTACGGCATAGAAATTGTACAGTCCCCTCTCAAACACGGAATTATTAGGCAAACACTTATGTATAACAGCGATTTCCTTATTATAGCATGAAGCTTTCTTGTTGACAATCGGGAGTTCTTGATTGCTTCCTTTAAAACGCGGAACTGTTCGGCAAATGCTTAATTCACAATAGCGACCCCCCTTATAGCAGTTCCTGTTGACAGTTGAGAGTTCTTGTTGCTTCCTTAAGGTCGTTGAAATCTACTTCTACAACAGCAAGTGCAAGGTCCATGTCCTGCGGTCTAATTTAACCTTTCTTATTCAAATGTTTGTATGGTGTTTAACTCTTTACCAAACGACAAAATTTTAGACTTGTCCAAATTGAAAGAATTTGCAGACGACAAAATAAACGTGACTCAAAAATTGAAATTTGTTTTGGGAAGGGTGGAAAACATTGTGTGAAAAGGAGAAAATGCTGGTTACCAGCATTTTCTCCTTTTCCCACAATGTTTTCAGAAGGCTTCTTCCTCTGGGTCGTAAAAACCAGGGATTGTTTGGTAAAGGTTTAAAGCCGTTTTCAACATAACTTCAATTATATCGCTGCGGTCAGTGCTCATATCATACTTTCCTAGAGGTTTCCTTTTACCAGTACTTCGCATAAAATTCTTCCTAAGCTACAGACTGCTTTTCCACATAAACATCGTCGAAATAATGATCAGCCCTGAGAGGGGAATGAATCCTTTCACACTGACTATAATCAATTCTCGGAAAGAAATTCGTCGGGTGGGGATAGTAGTAAGGGAAGGGAGCATGGGATCTACCCAGGCCGGGGGTAGATCCCATGCTCCCTTCCCTGAGTGCCCTATATCACCGTCCCTGACAAAAAATGTGTCCCTATATGCTGTCCCCGAAAGAATTTTTTTTATTTTGTCCGTATGGTAACGTCCCTGAGAGGGATTTAGCATTCAAAATGGCGGCCGTGTGGATGGCACTCTGGGGACAAAAATGCCCCAGGCTCCCGTCCCTGAGCGGAATTTTTTGCAAAAAAGGGAAAAGGGGGGGAGTTTTTCCCAGGCTCTCTACCCTGAGAGGGATTTAGCATTCAAAGTGCAGATCTTATGACTGACAGGCTGGGTAAAAAATGGTCGGATCACTGAGTTGGACTTAGTTTTTTCACCCTATGGATGATTTTTTTCTTTCTAATTGCCTGACCATTGAGTTGGACTTAGACTTTTTCTTATCTATGATTGATTTCTTCTCTCTAAATGTCTGAGCACTGAGTTGAACTTAGACTTTTTTTACCCTATGTATGATTTCTAAATGTCTAACCATTGAGTTGGACTTAGTCTTTTTTCACCTATGAATGAATTCTCTTTTTAATTGCCTAAGCATTGAGTTGGACTTAGACTTTTTTCCCCTATGAATGATTTTTCTCTTTCTAAAAGGAATTTGTCCCTATATCACTGAGTTGGACTTAGACTTTTTTCTGCATCTCTATGAATGATTTCTAAATGTCTGAGCACTGGTTTGGACTTAGTCTTTCTGATTTTTTTGCACTATAAATGATTTCTAAATGTCTGAGCACTGAGTTGTACTTAGTTTTTTCTGCATCTATGAATGATTTTTTTCTCTTTCTAATTGCCTGACCATTGAGTTGGACTTAGACTTTTTTCTGCATCTCTATGAATGATTTCTCTTTTCTAAAAGGAAATTTATCCTATATCACTGAGTTGGTCTTAGCTTTTTTCCCCTATGAATGATTTTCTCT
Organism: Hippopus hippopus; assembly: GCA_946811185.2. Classification (NCBI taxonomy): domain Eukaryota; kingdom Metazoa; phylum Mollusca; class Bivalvia; order Cardiida; family Cardiidae; genus Hippopus; species Hippopus hippopus. The sequence continues at coordinate 66,581,630 of OX328099.1, read as the reverse complement.
CTTTCTAAAAGCCTGATCACTGAGTTGGACTTAGTTTTTTTTCTTCACCTATGTATGATTTTTTCTCTCTAAAAGGAATTTATCCCTATATCACTGAGTTGGACTTAGTTTTTTCACCCTATGAATGAATTTTCTTTCTAAATGTCTGGACCTTGAGTTGGACTTAGTCTTTTTTCTGCATCTATGAATGATTTTTTTCTTTTTTAAAAGGAATTTGTCCCTATATCAGTGAGATGGACTTAGTTTTTACCCTATGGATGATTTTCTCTCTTTCTAAAAGCCTGACCATTGAGTTGGACTTAGATTTTTTTGCACTATAAATGATTTCTAAATGTCTGAGCACTGAGTTGTACTTAGTTTTTTCTTCACCTATGTATGATTTTTTTCTCTTTCTAATTGCCTGACCATTGAGTTGGACTTAGACTTTTTTCTGCATCTCTATGAATGATTTCTCTTTTCTAAAAGGAAATTTAACCTATATCACTGAGTTGGTCTTAGCTTTTTTCCCCTATGAATGATTTTCTCTCTTTCTAAAAGCCTGATCACTGAGTTGGACTTAGTTTTTTTTCTTCACCTATATATGATTTTTTCTCTCTAAAAGGAATTTATCCCTATATCACTGAGTTGGACTTAGTTTTTTCACCCTATGAATGAATTTTCTTTCTAAATGTCTGGACCTTGAGTTGGACTTAGTCTTTTTTCTGCATCTATGAATGATTTTTTCTTTTCTAAAAGGAATTTGTCCCTATATCAGTGAGTTGGACTTAGACTTTTTTCTTATCTAAATGTTTGGCCATTGAGTTGAACTTAGCTTTTTTCATCCTATGAATGATTTTTCTCTCTAAAAGGAATTTGTCCCTATATCAGTGAGTTGGACTTAGTTTTTTTCACCTATGAATGAATTCTCTTTTCTAATTGCCTAATCATTGAGTTGAACTTAGACTTTTTTACCCTATGATTGATTTTCTCTCTTTCTAAAAGCCTGATCATTGAGTTGGACTTAGTTTTTTCACCCTATGGATGATTTTTCTCTCTAAAAGACTGACCATTGAGTTGGACTTAGACTTTTTTCTGCATCTATGAATGATTTCTCTAAAAGACTGAGCGCTGAGTTGGACTTAGTCTTTTTTCTGCATCTATGAATGATTTTTCTTTTCTAAAAGGAATTTGTCCCTATATCACTGAGTTGGACTTAGACTTTTTTCTACATCTATGAATGAATTCTCTTTTCTAAATGCCTAACCATTGAGTTGAACATAGACTTTTTTTTACCCTATGAATGATTTTCTTTCTAAAAGCCTGACCACTGAGTTGGACTTAGTCTTTTTTCTGCATCTATGAATGATTTTTTTCTCTCTAAAAGGAATTTGTCCCTATATCACTGAGTTGGACTTAGACTTTTTTCTACATCTATGAATGAATTCTCTTTTCTAAATGCCTAACCATTGAGTTGAACATAGACTTTTTTTTACCCTATGAATGAATTCTCTTTTCTAAAAGGAATTTGTCCCTATATCACTGAGTTGGACTTAGTCTTTCTGATTTTTTTCTGCATCTATGAATGAATTTTCTCTCTAAAAGCCTGAGCACTGAGTTGGACTTAGACTTTTTCTGAGTTTTTTACTCTTCGGAGTGTAACTCTTCTAAAAGAAGTTTGACAATTTGAAGAAAGATAGAACTTTCATGGTAATGGTTAGTCCTGAAAAGGACTGTTGGGTTAGCTCTGAAAAGAGCTGTGACAATTTGAAGAAATGACAACTTGAAGATAGAACTTTCGTCTGACAGCTTGAAGATAGAACTTTCTTCTGATAGCTTGAAGGTAGAACTTTCGTCTGACAACTTGAAAATAGATCTTTCGTCTGTCCTCTTGAAGATAGAACTCGTGGTAGATGCTTAGTCCTGAAAAGGACTGTTGGGTTAGCTCTGAAAAGAGCTGTGACAATTTGAAGAAATGACAACTTGAAGATAGAACTTTCTTCTGATAGCTTGAAGGTAGAACTTTCGTCTGACAATTTGAAGAAATGGCAATTTGAAGATAGAACTTTCGTCTGATAGCTTGAAGGTAGAACTTTCGTCTGACAATTTGAAGAAATGACAATTTGAAAAAAAAGATAGAACTTACGTCTGACAATTTGAAGAAAGGTAGAACTTTCGTGGTAGATGGTTAGCCCTGAAAAGGGCTGTTAGGGTGTCCCTAAAAGGGACCTGGTTTTGGAGGTTGTGTTTTTTTCGTCTCACGTTGTTTTTTCCACTTCTAATGACAGCATCCGAAATTCGCTTGGCAAATGGGGCATGTTTCAACTCTTTTTTCTGATTACCATTGCTCCATTACCGAAAGTAATCTTCCTCCCAAATTCGATATCAACCAAAATGACATCCGGTGTTGTCTTTAAAAATAGTTTAACTAATCTTTCGCCGAGATCTTTGTATGGCTGTGTTATAGTTGTAGTTGTTTTTGTTCCTCCTCTCCTACGAAATGAGTGTTTAGTTGTAATAACTATTGACCTGCATTTAGATATTCTTGGAGAGTCTCACATAGTTGATAATTTTATCTCCTCCATATTGATACTGCTTCCGAATATTGATACTGCTTTCGAAGTGATCGTTAGCTGAGAGCCAAAAATGGTGAATGTATGAAAATAACGTCGAGCTTTATACGTTTACTGTGGATTGAAATTTTTTAAAGAGCTCGGATCTGGCAGAAAGCCCATACATTTTTTCCATGCTACGTTTCATGCTAATATAGCAAAAAAGTTATGAGACGGTGTATGGAAAAAAATGTAGACAGAACAAGTCTTTGGGGCAAAAACAGAATGAAGAGATCTATTGTTTTTGAACTTTTATTTATTGAACTTTTATTTACTGAACAGAACTAAACAATGAAACATTTTTTTGCAAAGCATCATAAAAAAATTTCTTGACAATGAAAAAAATTTCTTGGCAATGAAAAAAATTCGCAAGGAAACATTTTTTTTGCAAAAGCATCATAAAAAAATTCTTGACAATGAAAAAATCACACTGAAAAAAATTTCTTAACAATGAAAAAAATTCACACTGAAATATTTTTTTGCAATGAATTATTTACAATGAATTATTCGCAAAACATTATATAACAAATTTTTTACAATGCAAATTCACAAACACCACGAGTTTCACATTTGGCTTCATATTCCGTAATGTCTTTGTGCAATTGCTCTTTCTGAGTCTGATTGACACCGATCTGGATAACCACAGGTTTCTTGCTTAATTTTCAAAGAAATTGTCCACATAACGTTTAAAGAACTGATCTGACACAGAATTGAAATGCCAAATTTCATACACTTGCAATAATCGATAACCGCAGTCAAGAGCCTTGAATAATTCAAAAGTAACGCAAGTTCCGAGCAAAGCCCTCTCTTCTTTACCATGCCCGGGTTTGTAATAAGACATATCCAAGTAAGGTCCAATGTAACTCCAAAATTCATCTGTATTTGCCCAGTGAGGAAAGTAACCTTTTTTATTTTCTTGAAGACCAAATATGGCTGGAAATTTTGCCAAACCAAAGCTCATGAAATTGAAAGAATCGACCAGACGTACACCATTCAGTTCTAACTTCATAATATTGTTTCCATTCATGATCAATTTTGGAAGTTTTAACCCAACTTTGACAATATAGCCAAGAATGAACTGACCGTCATAACCTTTGAAATTATGGGCAATAGCCGTGACTCCTTTATGATGTTTTGAAAAGAGCCACTTGCAAAAACTGACTCAAAGTTTCTTCACCTTGAAAAATAACTTCCCTACCCTCTTCAAATTCACTGCATGTAGAACAATGAAAATCAAGTGATTTATCGATACATTCATCACATGCTCTGTGTGCAATACAATAATTCGGGATGTGTACACCTGTGTCTTGTTTGCATTCAAAATCAAAAGAAAATAAACTGTGTTTTTTTGACTACAGAAGAACTCGTCTCGTCATCGCTGTCATCGTTCAACTTACTTTGGTAAGGCTGAATATAGCATCGATAAAAAAAGTTAACAATTTTCTTACAGATATGACACCTTTTCTTTCCTTGCAAACATGATTTTTCTTTCTGACAAGATATTGCACACCACATTTTGAACAGAGTTTCACTAATTCACAAATGGATTTCTTTTCTCTACCTTGAACAATTCTGTGATTTTCAAAGCATTCAGCACTAAAAAATCGTCTACTGTAATAACTGCAAACATATTCTTTTGAATCTGATGGACATTTTCCTTTGCGGTAACAACCTTTGCAGATAATTGAACAAGCATGACTTTCCCGGTGAGAGTAACCCACATCACAGAACTCACAATAATATCCACAACAAAAAAAACCTTTGATAGATTTGATGTAGTCATAATGGTTTTTGATGAAACTACAAATGTATGATCTTACTATTGGTTTTCACTTCTGGATGTTCAAATATTTTTTTCCACTTTTGAATGCTGTTGATGAACTTTAATGACATAGCCTTTTTCATACAAGAATGCTTGAATTTTTTTGTATTCGTCAATTCCTACAGGTTGTGTTGGTGAAACACCAGCTTCATTCAACAATTTCTCAGCTTCAGTCTTTTGAAGAGGGCGGTTTGAACGACTAATACGATCCCATTTTTCTATTCCATGCCCCGGTGTTTTCACGTTCACTGTAGCAAATTCCCACAACAACGGCTCTTGCAAAACATAGTTGGTCATGATTGCCAATTTGAATAATGGATTTTTTCTTCTGGGCAAAAAAAACTTTGATTCGAGCATTTCAATCTATTGTTCAGAAATCAAAACGAAAACCTTTGTTGGTACTCTGTGAACTTAAACAACACCGTGTCAACTCGGTGGAAACGCCGTTTAGAGTGACAGGGGCTTAGATCACAATATGTTAGCGTCTGTTGCTATAAATAGAGCATTGGGCAGAGGTACACTACGTCAGCGTCTAGTAAAGCTTTTTTTATAAATACCTCTATACGCTTAACTAATATAAAAAAGGTGTGAGTTCGAATTTTGAGCGTTGTCAAAAGTAGAAAGCATTTTTTTTCTTTCGTAGATTTGTACATGTGAAATAGGGTGAATATCCCTGATTTCCTTAACAAAAGAAAGACAGTTCCTTGACACTTTCGTTAATTTATGTCAAGAAAAATAACTTGGAATAATTATTGGTTCACACACTTGTAAAGACCATTTTACGGGAATATTTCCTCACTGCATGTAGATCTAGATCTATATAAGAGAGACTTTTGACTTTTTCTACTTTTAACTTTTTTACTTTGCAGTAATTGATAACCGCAGTCAAGAGCCTTGAATAATTCAAAAGTAACCCAAGTTCCGACCAAAGCCCTCTTTTCTTCACCATGGCTACAAATACTTGAACTTTCTTCTGCACATTTCATACAGAGTGGAAACATCATTTTGTTGTTACAGTGAACTGGGAGAACGGGGTGAAACAAATCAGTTGGAGGCAAAACTTTGCATTTGATTAAGCCCTCATATTGTCGAATATTGTTCATGTCAATATTCTCAGCAGACAAAATTTCTGGCTGACCTACAGGATAGGATTTGTGTTTACAAACATAAGGGTACAGAGAACAGATATCAATGTACTTGATTTCCTTCTTGCTTTTTTTTCATCAACATCAGGAACGCGATAATAGGCCACGGGAGCTTCGCATTTTTCCTGCGATCTCTTGGCAGTCTGGGAACTTAAACAACACCGTGACAACTCAGTGGAAACGCCGTTTAGTGTGACAAGGGGTTAAATCACAATATGTTAGCGTCTGTTGCTATAAATAGACCATTGGGTAGAGGTACACTACGTCAGCGTCTAGTAGTGAAGCGTATTTTTTTATAAATAGCTCTATACGCTGTACTATCAGCTACAGAGTTTTAGATCAAGCGACGCTCGACAAACGATATCGGATGAATGGTGAGAGAACAAATATTTGTTTTACGTGCAACGAAGCAGGACATTGGTCCAGAAATTGTCCAAAAAAGAAAATCAGACAGGAACATTTGTTTTTTTGTCTACGTGAACCCACACAGTCATGACATCGAAATTTCACCATCGTTTTACAACGTTGTCGATCTCCAACATACGAAATTCGTCGGGACACTAAATTCATTCTACAACGAAAATACATGGAAAACAAGTTCACTACAGACTACAATATCACCGGTTGAAAATCAGACCGTAGACATGCAGTCCGACGCAACGGATATCACCGATTCAAAAATCTGCAAAATAACAGAACAGGCAGAGAAAAAAATATCAACAAACGATAATCTAAGAAAACAACAAACTTTGGATCTAAAAGAGGAGAAAAAAGCAAAACAACGAAAAGAAGAAAAAAACGAGTAACAAAGAACTGTTTCTTTTGCAAATCAACAAAACACAAGGGTAAAAAAAGTATGGCAAAACATTTCCCTCACTCTATCAGACATCTGCTTGCGCAGTGGGGGTAGACAAGAATTCGAACCATACTGGAACAAATATGATTTTATGTAAAAATATCGCTGGGTTTTATAGCTTTACAGGAGGATTGAACTGATTGACTCATGACGTCATTTTTTCCTATGTTTTTCCCACGTCGGCGTTTCATGCTGTTTTTACCACTCCTAACTCAGTGTCACACAGTACAATCCTGGTGTTTCCCGTCAGGTCCGCGCTCTTTAAAAATTTCAATCCTCCTTAAACGTATAAAACCCAGCGTTATTTCCATACATTCATCATTTTTTGACACTCAGCGAACGAACACTTCGAAAGCGGTATCAATATTCGGAAGCAGTATCAATATTCGGAAGCAGTATCAATATGGAGGAGATAAATTATCAACTACGCGAGGCTCTCCAAGAATATCTAAATGCAGGTCAACAGTTATTACAACTAAACACTCATTTCGTAGGAGAGGAGGAACAAAACCAACTACAACGTATAACACAGCCATACAAAGATCTCGGCGAAAGATTAGTTCGGTAATGGAGCAATGGTAATCAGAAAAAAGAGTTGAAGCATGCCCCATTTGCCAAGCGAATTTCGGATGCTGTCATTAGAAGTGGAAAAAACAACGTGAGACGAAAAAAACACAACCTCCAAAACAAAACAGCCCTTTTCAGGGCTAACCCAACAGTTCTTTTCAGAGCTAACCCAACAGTCCTTTTCAGGACTAACCATTTACCACGAAAGTTCTATCTTCAAATTGTCATTTCTTCAAATTGTCAAACTTCTTTCTTTTAGAAGAGTTACACTCCGAAGAGTAAAAAACTCAGAAAAAGTCTAAGTCCAACTCAGTGCTCAGACTTTTAGAGAGAAAATTCATCCATAGATGCAGAAAAAATCAGAAAAACTAAGTTCAACTCAGTGATGTAGGATATTTGCAATTAAAGGCTAGGTAACGCACAAAAAATGACACATTTTCTATTGTCAATCTTCTTTTCTCTCAGAAGAGTTACACTCCAAAGAGTAAAAAACTCAGAAAAAAGTCTAAGTCCAACTCAGTGATGTAGGATATTTGCAATTAAAGGCTAGGTAACGGCCAAAAAATGACACATTTTCTATTGGCAATCTTCTTTTCTCTCAGAAGAGTTACACTCCAGAGAGTAAAAAAAACTCAGAAAAAAGTCTAAGTCCAACTCAGTGCTCAGGCTTTTAGCACTCATTTCGTAGGAGAGGAGGAACAAAAACAACTACAACTATAACACAGCCATACAAAGATCTCAGCGAAAGATTAGTTCAACTATTTTTAAAGACAACACCGGATGTCATTTTGGTTGATATCGAATTTGGGAGGAAGATTACTTTCGGTAATGGAGCAATGGTAATCAGAAAAAAGAGTTGAAACATGCCCCATTTGCCAAGCGAATTTCGGATGCTGTCATTAGAAGTGGAAAAAACAACGTGAGACGAAAAAAACACAACCTCCAAAACCAGGTCCCTTTTAGGGACACCCTAACAGCCCTTTTCAGGGCTAACCATCTACCACGAAAGTTCTACCTTTCTTCAAATTGTCAGACGTAAGTTCTATCTTTTTTTTCAAATTGTCATTTCTTCAAATTGTCAGACGAAAGTTCTACCTTCAAGCTATCAGACGAAAGTTCTATCTTCAAATTGCCATTTCTTCAAATTGTCAGACGAAAGTTCTACCTTCAAGCTATCAGAAGAAAGTTCTATCTTCAAGTTGTCATTTCTTCAAATTGTCACAGCTCTTTTCAGAGCTAACCCAACAGTCCTTTTCAGGACTAAGCATCTACCACGAGTTCTATCTTCAAGAGGACAGACGAAAGATCTATTTTCAAGTTGTCAGACGAAAGTTCTACCTTCAAGCTATCAGAAGAAAGTTCTATCTTCAAGCTGTCAGACGAAAGTTCTATCTTCAAGTTGTCATTTCTTCAAATTGTCACAGCTCTTTTCAGAGCTAACCCAACAGTCCTTTTCAGGACTAACCATTACCATGAAAGTTCTATCTTTCTTCAAATTGTCAAACTTCTTTTAGAAGAGTTACACTCCGAAGAGTAAAAAACTCAGAAAAAGTCTAAGTCCAACTCAGTGCTCAGGCTTTTAGAGAGAAAATTCATTCATAGATGCAGAAAAAAATCAGAAAGACTAAGTCCAACTCAGTGATATAGGGACAAATTCCTTTTAGAAAAGAGAATTCATTCATAGGGTAAAAAAAAGTCTATGTTCAACTCAATGGTTAGGCATTTAGAAAAGAGAATTCATTCATAGATGTAGAAAAAAGTCTAAGTCCAACTCAGTGATATAGGGACAAATTCCTTTTAGAGAGAAAAAAATCATTCATAGATGCAGAAAAAAGACTAAGTCCAACTCAGTGGTCAGGCTTTTAGAAAGAAAATCATTCATAGGGTAAAAAAAAGTCTATGTTCAACTCAATGGTTAGGCATTTAGAAAAGAGAATTCATTCATAGATGTAGAAAAAAGTCTAAGTCCAACTCAGTGATATAGGGACAAATTCCTTTTAGAGAGAAAAAAATCATTCATAGATGCAGAAAAAAGACTAAGTCCAACTCAGTGGTCAGGCTTTTAGAAAGAAAATCATTCATAGGGTAAAAAAAAGTCTATGTTCAACTCAATGGTTAGGCATTTAGAAAAGAGAATTCATTCATAGATGTAGAAAAAAGTCTAAGTCCAACTCAGTGATATAGGGACAAATTCCTTTTAGAAAAGAAAAATCATTCATAGATGCAGAAAAAAGACTAAGTCCAACTCAGCGCTCAGTCTTTTAGAGAAATCATTCATAGATGCAGAAAAAAGTCTAAGTCCAACTCAATGGTCAGTCTTTTAGAGAGAAAAATCATCCATAGGGTGAAAAAACTAAGTCCAACTCAATGATCAGGCTTTTAGAAAGAGAGAAAATCAATCATAGGGTAAAAAAGTCTAAGTTCAACTCAATGATTAGGCAATTAGAAAAGAGAATTCATTCATAGGTGAAAAAAACTAAGTCCAACTCACTGATATAGGGACAAATTCCTTTTAGAGAGAAAAATCATTCATAGGATGAAAAAAGCTAAGTTCAACTCAATGGCCAAACATTTAGATAAGAAAAAAGTCTAAGTCCAACTCACTGATATAGGGACAAATTCCTTTTAGAAAAGAAAAAATCATTCATAGATGCAGAAAAAAGACTAAGTCCAACTCAAGGTCCAGACATTTAGAAAGAAAATTCATTCATAGGGTGAAAAAACTAAGTCCAACTCAGTGATATAGGGATAAATTCCTTTTAGAGAGAAAAAATCATATATAGGTGAAGAAAAAAAACTAAGTCCAACTCAGTGATCAGGCTTTTAGAAAGAGAGAAAATCATTCATAGGGGAAAAAAGCTAAGACCAACTCAGTGATATAGGTTAAATTTCCTTTTAGAAAAGAGAAATCATTCATAGAGATGCAGAAAAAAGTCTAAGTCCAACTCAATGGTCAGGCAATTAGAAAGAGAAAAAAATCATACATAGGTGAAGAAAAAACTAAGTACAACTCAGTGCTCAGACATTTAGAAATCATTTATAGTGCAAAAAAATCTAAGTCCAACTCAATGGTCAGGCTTTTAGAAAGAGAGAAAATCATCCATAGGGTAAAAAACTAAGTCCATCTCACTGATATAGGGACAAATTCCTTTTAAAAAAGAAAAAATCATTCATAGATGCAGAAAAAAGACTAAGTCCAACTCAAGGTCCAGACATTTAGAAAGAAAATTCATTCATAGGGTGAAAAAACTAAGTCCAACTCAGTGATATAGGGATAAATTCCTTTTAGAGAGAAAAAATCATACATAGGTGAAGAAAAAAAACTAAGTCCAACTCAGTGATCAGGCTTTTAGAAAGAGAGAAAATCATTCATAGGGGAAAAAAGCTAAGACCAACTCAGTGCTCAGACATTTAGAAATCATTCATAGAGATGCAGAAAAAAGTCTAAGTCCAACTCAATGGTCAGGCAATTAGAAAGAGAAAAAAATCATTCATAGATGCAGAAAAAACTAAGTACAACTCAGTGCTCAGACATTTAGAAATCATTTATAGTGCAAAAAAATCAGAAAGACTAAGTCCAACCCAGTGCTCAGACATTTAGAAATCATTCATAGAGATGCAGAAAAAAGTCTAAGTCCAACTCAGTGATATAGGGACAAATTCCTTTTAGAAAGAGAAAAATCATTCATAGGGGAAAAAAGTCTAAGTCCAACTCAATGCTTAGGCAATTAAAAAGAGAATTCATTCATAGGTGAAAAAAGACTAAGTCCAACTCAATGGTTAGACATTTAGAAATCATACATAGGGTAAAAAAAGTCTAAGTTCAACTCAGTGCTCAGACATTTAGAGAGAAGAAATCAATCATAGATAAGAAAAAGTCTAAGTCCAACTCAATGGTCAGGCAATTAGAAAGAAAAAAATCATCCATAGGGTGAAAAAACTAAGTCCAACTCAGTGATCCGACCATTTTTTACCCAGCCTGTCAGTCATAAGATCTGCACTTTGAATGCTAAATCCCTCTCAGGGTAGAGAGCCTGGGAAAAACTCCCCCCTTTTCCCTTTTTTGCAAAAAATTCCGCTCAGGGACGGGAGCCTGGGGCATTTTTGTCCCCAGAGTGCCATCCACACGGCCGCCATTTTGAATGCTAAATCCCTCTCAGGGACGTTACCATACGGACAAAATAAAAAAAATTCTTTCGGGGACAGCATATAGGGACACATTTTTTGTCAGGGACGGTGATATAGGGCACTCAGGGAAGGGAGCATGGGATCTACCCCCGGCCTGGGTAGATCCCATGCTCCCTTCCCTTACTACTGGGGATTCGAACCAGCGACCCCGTGGTTTCGAGTCCTGTACACTACCGGCTGCTCTACCGGGCACGCCTGTTTACTCTTCATCGGGCGATAACTTCATCTGACATAATGACATTTGGCTCAAAGATGAAAGCTGTTCTTGAAAGGGTAGGTCATATTGTGGGAAAGGAGAAAATGCTGAATACCAACATTAAATTTTCTTCTTTTCCCACAGTGTTTTCTCCTTTGAAATGCATTTTCTCTAATGGTCGGTAAAACACTGGATGTTTTGGTAAAGGGCAGATTTCTTTCTGGCATATAATGCAGCACTTAATATTTGGTATAACAGTTTGATATCAACTTGAGTTGGATGAAACGCACCCAATCTCAGCAGTGCTGTCAGTGTTTTGATTTTTATTCTGTCGATGTCAGCAATCTACCGTATTTCTCGTAATAAAAGCTCCTGGGAGCTATGCAAAACATAGATTTGGAGCTTTTCTTTTGTACCCAATTTGCAAAGCAAAAAGTCTGTCCAATTTTGTATTTCTTTGTGTTTTAGTGATGTTAAGAGGAAATATCAATCAATTTAAAGGAAATATTCATCAAATTCTTCAAATATTGTCATTTTAATCAATTAATGCACATTCAGTTATCATGATTAGCTACTATTTGGGAGGGTACTTTTATTAAGAGACATACGGTAATTTAAAAAACTGTGGTCCTTCAGCCAGAACCAGGCCTCGCAAAATGGACTTAAGGATAGGGCACCCAAATGGGCACCTTTCTGGCATTCGTGTAACATCGCCTTTCATCGCCGAAAGTCGTACGGGTTCGGCTAAGACTCGGGTAATCCGTAATCGATGCGGGGAACCATCGTCTATCGGCCGATCGATTACGGATTACCCGAGTCTTAGCCGAATCCGTACATTTTTCGGCGATGAAAGACGATGTAACAGGAATCCCATTACGGTGCCCTATCCTTAATCATAACATTGTGATTAACTCGTATGATTCATCATTCCAAGCAAAGAGAGGCGACAAGTTTATACACTGCACCGGAAAACAATTTTTATCAATTTTCAGGCAGCTTGATATTTCCATAAAGCTTAAACTTCCTGTTGTTTTGTACTGGTGAGATGATTTTATTGGCTGCGGAAGATGACGGTTAACCTTTAGGCTGCTAAGCGCGACTGAATGACCTTTTGCGGACAGTGTAGATCAAGATCAGACTGCACAGAACGTGCAGTCTTATCTTTGATCTACGCTTTCCGATAAGGAAATGTTTTTCCACACACAAAAAAAAGCCAAATTCAGGGTTTTACTATCGACTTGAAAATTTCATTTAAGTTATTTAGCAGGATGAGGATTTAAATTTAATATTGAATTGGATAACTCCTGGGTCAATGGCTCCAACCCGGGGCCTCTAGGTTACGAGTACTTAACATTACAACTGAGCTTCATAGGACTCCAGGGGAAGACTGAAAGCTCTACTGAAAACAAATCATATGTTTGCTTTTTGGCATATCGGTACTATTTCTCTCTCTCTCTCTCTCTCTCTCTCTCTCTCTCTCTCTCTCTCTCTCTCTCTCTTCTTTAATTTCATAAACCTTACTGAAAATAATCAAGGCTCGCTTCTTAAGATTTTTGAGACTCGGCTGATAAAACGAGAAAAAAATGTCAACTTCTGCCATACACTTCTTTTTCCTCCGGCAACTAATTGGAACCCTCCGTCTGTCTGTCTGTCTGTCTGTCTCTCTCTCTCTCTCTCTCTCTCTGTCTCTCTGTCTCTCTGTCTCTCTCTCTCTCTCGGAAGCTGACTATTTACTGATGTTTCTCGACAGTATCGTTTCTAGGACCCTTTAGAAGGAAGGAATTTTATCAAACAAAGGATGAACTACCTGCCGTTATTCATACTTGGAGGGCTATTGGTGACCTTGACCTTTGGTGCCGATTTTCTTGGTCGACCGGATGAAGGCCCAGACGTAAATCATGAGCTTGATTTCCAGTGGAAAGACTATATTAACACCTTCAACAAGACGTACGAGGATGACAAAGAGGCTGGCTACAGGTATGGATGGATGGATGGATGGATGGGGTTGTAGGTTGATGGATGGATGGATGGATGGATGGATGGATGGATGGTGGGGTGGGTTGGTGGGTGGATATATGGATGGATGGAATGGAATAGAATGGATGGACGGAATGGAGGGATGGTTGGAGCGATACTTTTGCCATTAACCATCCGTCCGTCCTTCGATTGGTGGGTGGATTGCTGAAATGCGCTCTGACAAGGAGAAATTGTAATCTGCCGTCTGGTTACTGTAGCTGTTTGGAAGCCCCAACACTCTATTTCAGGCGCTTCATCTGGGAAGACAACCTGGCCATCATAACTCAACACAACAAGGAGGCAGCTGAAGGCAAACAGACCTATTTTATGGGAGTCAATGCGTTTACTGATTGGGTGAGTTCCATCTTAATTGTAGATCTACCATTCACATGCAAAACATGATGTGACAAACAAAATTCCCCCTCTGAAGTAGACCTTTCAGACTAAAGGAGGAGACTCTGATTTCATAAAAACACAGCAGCCGGAAGCTTCTTTAACGACTTTTACGTTTAGCCCTAAACCAAACAAACTCACTTTCCCACGACCATCAGAAAGTAGGCTTTTGAAAACCTTGTGGAAAAAGAAAAAAGTGAGACAAATGACTCAGAATCGGAGAAATCACCACGTCTTTCACTTGTGACCAAGATCAGAATACATGGACGTTCTTGAAAGCTATTTTTTTCAAATAATTGTTTTCGTGTCTTCCTCACTAAATATGTGTCTTTTCGAGTAGATATAGATGAGCCATGCTATGAGAAAAGGTGGCTTAATTCATCTTCAAAAAGTATCGACCCAGGTCAGCCTGCGCAATCCGCGCAGGCTGACCTAGGTCGAAACTTTTTGCTATTAGGTCAGTTTTCTATATGTCAAAGGACCAGTCTACCTCAAGATTTCGTCGTTTGTTGACTTAAATGGATTTTATGGATCCATAATTATATGACAAATTGTTCTTGGTATGATGGATTACGGAGACGTATTACGCCCCTTTTGCCAGAGCATGGCTCTTATCATTTATTTATTTATTTATTTATCTATCTATTTATCTATTTATTTATCTAGTTAGTTAGTTAGTTAGTTAGTTATTCTTTCTTTCTTTTTTCTTTCTTTCTTCATTCTTTCTTTACAAAAAAAACAACATAATTTTTATTCAAATCTTCCTTTCTGCGCTTATTGGATAAACGTCCAATTAAACCTTGATCTGAACTCGCAAATTCTTATACTTTTTCAGACATTTGAGGAGTTTTCATCCCGCTTCCTTGATGAACCAAGATCAGTTGTGACGTCACAAGATGACGTAAACTATGATGATGACTATGATGATGACCTTGACTTTCAGAGCTGGTACGATGTAAAAGACTGGAGAAAGAAAGGTGTGGTCACTGCCGTGAAAGACCAGGTGGGGTATAAATTTCAGTTTATAGGCACAGTGTGCACATTTAAACAGCTATGCTCTGTGAAAAGGGGACTCAATGCATCTGTAAAAGGTATCGATCCAGGTCGGCCTGCGAAATTTTCTGCATGTCCAAGGACCATTCTACCTTAGGATTCAGTCTGTTGTAAGACGAAATGAATTTAATTGATTCATAATTATGCGACAACATGATTAATGTAATGTATCAGGAGACTAATTAAGCCCCCCTATTGCTAGAGCACAGGTCAAAAGTATTCGATACCGCTTTCACTAGTATATCTGTAATATCAAGACGACAGCCTCTTTAGTATCTACAGTTTTTCGTGGGTTTCATCGGCGTGACATGCATCATCCGAGCGAGTCAAACCAGGGTTTACTTATCACACATCCAATACCTTGTTCTTTATTACCGAGCCACAGAGAATCTAGGTTTTATCGCTCCGAGAAGAGTGGGTTGCAGTGCCATGCCCAAGAATATTCTCATGTGACTTGTATCACCAGTGGGGATTGAACAAGGTTTTTGCTGATTACACATTCAATACTTTAACAAACGAGCCATAGGCAATTCCCTTTTTGTGGGCTTCACTGGCGCGAGACTGGAGGTATGCAGTGCAGTGCCCAAAGACGCTCCACTGCGACATGTTTCACCATTGGGGATCGAACCATGTATTCCTAGGTACGTATTCACCAACCATTCTTCAGAACATTCTTAGTCTTTTTCTCAATAATTTTCTAAATTTGAAAGTAACACACTTTCTGATTGGCTAAACCAAATGGTTTAGCCAATCAGAAGTTGTGTTACTTTCAAAGTCAAAAAATTAGATCACGAATATTCTAAAGAAGGATTGGTGAATACGGGTCCTGATTACCAAACCAATTCAATGGGGAGAACAAATGATTTCAATGATGAGACTGATAAAAGATTAACCCTTAACCTGCTAAATAAGATGATGAAACTTATGCGCCAATTTTAAAAACCTAAATGTTGCTATTTCAAAGTTAATTTTGGGGTAAAGTATCACCTTATGCGGACAGTGTAGACCCAAGATCAGACTGTACGTTCTGTGTAGTGTGATCTTGATCCGCATAAGATATTTGAGTCGCGCTTAGCAGCCTAAGGGTTATTTCAGTCATATAACGGGGACAACTGGCAAGTTCATGGGTGTCTTTTGTTTCATCAGTTCTAGGACTCTGCAGTGTTTTGCCCAAGGACACTCCCGAATGAGCTTGAGTTGGTGTTTTGTTTGTTTGTTTGTTTGTAAAGTTTGTAACGCGACTGATTTTCAACATTTTTTCAATTATGTCACAACGGCCAGTGCACCTATCCAGGCTTTCTTTGAGTTTCTTTTACCAGCACTTTGCACAATATTCTTCCTATATAGACGCCGTCATAACAATGATCAGCGTTGAGAGATGAATGCATCCTTATGCAATTACAGTCATCAATCCTCGTTGAGAAAATTTGCCGAACTTGGGATTGAAACCAGGGACTCCCTGATTCCAGGCCTGTTCGTTAACTACTGAGCAGCTGTGCTCGGCTTTATAATACATTTGGCGCTGAAAGACGCAGCAATCTACTAGACTTTAATATGAACAGTAGAACTTGCTTCATTATTGATGTAAATAAATAGTTTCCTCAGATAAACCCCTGAAACAAAAGCATTCGTCTTCCAAAGTATCCATGGATAAACAATGACTTACGTACGTACAAAATAAAGATCTACTGTATAAAAGGAGAAATTGGTAGTTGCATACTCCTTTTTAAATCTTTCTCCACAATGCCTTGAAAAGTAACATGCTGCAAGACAGAAACATAAATTTGACTTCTCTCGGCTTCTTCCGAGCATTATCGTGATATACGGAATTTGGCGAGAGAACTCGGTCATGACGATCATAATTTCACGCAACCATAAGGCGGAGCGCTATCGTCCAATAGACTTCTACATTTGTATATAACAGGGTCGTTGTGCAAGTTGCTGGACGTTCTCTACTACAGGCTCCATTGAGTCACAAGTTGCGATCAAGTACAAGAAGCTTGTGCCCCTGTCAGAGCAAATGCTGATAGACTGCTGCAGAAGGAGTACGTATTTTTATCATCAATAGATCTGTTTATTCCTTGTGCTTAGCCAGGCGGCAGCCTTGAAGAACAAGCTTCAACATCAATTTTTGCATTTGTAACGGAATGTTCGTGCCTATTCTAGTACTTTCGATATTTTGTTTACAAACAAGATGTACGCAGAAAAGTCTAGAAAAAAAAAAAAATGAGGGATACGGGTGCTCCTCATTCTTTATTATTAGCAGACACTCTGCCTTTTTCTGAGAAGTCCTTTTCTGGTCAGTGTATTTTACTTCAAGATGTTGGGTGTGGCCTAGTCAATATTTTCCTCCATCATGTTAGTCTTAGGCAGATTTCGTTTCTGGTCCTGTAACTGTGGGTGTTCGATCTTCTTTACCCATTGATGGAGTTCATTTGTTATTAGGAAATGACCTAGCAGGTGGAAAGGTTATTGCAAACCAAATAGTTACAGAAAAGCTTAAGATGAACGAGGTCATCGACCCAATTGAGGAAGAAATTCCTGACTTGTATCCTTCATGTGCGGTCACTCGTGCTATGGCCCAAAAAAGCAATTTTGTCTAAAACTCCTTGTAAAAGAGTTCTTCAGAGCAGGATCTGGCTGATACATTCATATCTCAGATTTTTTTCTGATGAGGATAATAGTTTTCTATCTTCTTTGCCTCATTCTGAGATTTATAATCAGTCTTCTGACTACCCTAAAAAAGGAACTGTTGACGTTTGGTTGTCACAAATCACAAAAGGAATTCTATAGTGAAGATGGGGTTGTGCTCCCCGAAAAGGACTTTGATGGACTTAATGAGAATTTCCCTAGTTTACCTGAAAAGGTTAAATCTGACAAAAGTCAGTATTCTTCTCATCCTTCTTAGGATTCTTTGAAACCTTTGGTCGTTACTGGTGGTAATAATTCCAGTATAGTCCACGGTTTTCACTGTCCTTCAGATGTCCATTCTCCTAGTAGTGACCCTACTACGCCTCACTGTGACTTACCCAAAAAGGATATTAGGTCCTCTGTCACACGATTTAGATGTAGATTCTCACAAACTAAGTGCTAATTCGTCCATTGAGATTTGTCATGGATTTCAAGTTTTCTCTCTTGAGAACTTCATTATCAAACAAGAAAAAGACCCTGAGATTTACGATCTTTTCAATAAGATGAAATTTCTTCAGTTCCTGTTGGATATTATTTCAAGAATGGTGTTCTTATGCGTAAATTTAGACCCACTGACGTGCCAGCAGATGCTGACTGGGCTGTTAAACATCAAATTGTTTTATCCAAAGTGTTTAGAAACGAGGTACTTTCAATAGCGCATGAAAATCCTTTAGCTGGTCATGTTGGAGTTACTAAGACTTACTATAAGGTATATAATCATTTCTTTTGGCCATGAATGAAAAAAGATGTTTCTAAGTTTTGCAGGTCATGTCATAGTTGCCAAACTGTCGGAAAGCCAAATCTGAGAAATGGTCCTTTACCAAAATCTAAATCCGGCAAAGAATACTTGCTCACTATCATATGTACTTCTACAAAATTTCCTGAGGCTATACCTGTAAGGAATATTAAGGCCAAAACAGTTATCAAAGCCTTTGTTAAGTTTTTTACATTGGTTGGTCTTCCACAATCTATCCAATCAGAACAGGGCTGTAACTTTATTTCTGGTATTTTTCAACAAGTTATGTCTGAGTTGAACATTCATCAATACAAGTTAGTATCATCAATACAAGTCTTCTGCTTATCATCCAGAGAGTCAAGGAGCTCCTGAGAAATTTCATCGAACACTCGAAAACATGATGAAGACTTACTGTTTTCAAACAGGCAGATTTGGATGAGGGAATTCATGTTTTGTTGTTTGCTGTTAGAGAATCTGTTCAGGAATCTCTTGAGTTCAGTCCCTTTGAATTAGTTTTTGGACATTCTGTCAGGGGTCCTTTAAAATTCTTCAAAGAGAAACTTCTCTCTGAAGATGACAGTTCTTTAAACCTATTAAATCATGTGCCTGACTTTCGGCTCAAACTATCTAAAGCTTGTAAATTTTCTCAGGACTATTTCGCTCTACAAAAACAAAAATGAAAGATGAAAGAACGATATGATAAACAGTCTAAATCCAGAGAGAAACCAGGTTTTACTTATTTTACCTGTCCCTGGTAAGCCTTTGCAAGTAAAGGTAAAGAAAGAAAGTCGATGTCAAGAATTTTATCTTTCAACTAATGGGATAAATATGCAACACTTTTTTTTTTTTTTAAATATATTTAAGGGATAATCTTCTTTCTATCGTCGATTATTGTTCAATAAAGCACGGTTGTGAGTTATGAGGCACAAAAAATAATCCACGAGGCTCGATAATTATCAATTCTCCCAACCTCGTTAGATATTTTTATATAGCCTACCACAACACTTTGTACGTATAGTTACATGTATCGATAACACACATATACATGTATCAAAGCTTAAGTTATCATTTGTACTTGTTCTGCACTTTTACTTTGGTTAATGGTCGATATTGCTACAGAAAATTAAACTGCTAACTAGAGCATTTAAGAACCTGCCACGAGCTACTCATAAATTTATACATTTCCGCGGTACCTAGCCAATACTGGCGAATTCGAATTACTCCTCGTTCGGAAGATCAAGGAACCAGGGGTGAAGCGGAGAAGCGATGGGGGGGGGGGAGGGGGGGGCGTTTAGCTGTATGAACAATAAGTGTGATTATACGACTGCTACGCCAATTTTGAACGATACTACGAGTAGTATCCGCCATAACCAGTACATGTACTTAGAATACACTTATGATTTCGAATTATTGATTTCTGTCATAAACTAGACTTTCACTATACATTGTTTACAGAAAACCACGGATGTAAAGGCGGCTGGGTTACGGAAGGTTTTAAATGTATCAGAAGACTTGGTGGAATCGATACTTCGGCCAGTTATCCTTATGAAGCAAAGGTACGATTGGGTTTTTTTTTGGGGGGGGGGGGGTTGCCTCCACAAGGCCCATATGAATTCACCAACCATCCTATAATACATTACGAGTCAAAGTCTCATTCTGGACAGAGACAAAATTTATGATTTGCTAAATCAAATAGTTTAGCCAATCAGAAATACTGTTGCTTAGAAATGTAGATTAGATGGTATTAAAACTGGGGCCAGTAAAGTTTTTTTTAGTTTTATAGACCAGTGTACGCCTGTTTCTTTTAGATCTTTCCCAGCAAGACCAGTGTACATCAGCCATTCTAAATTACGTTGATCCATTTCCAAAATAAGAGAGTAGCACAGTTTCGGATTGGCTAAACCAATCACAAAAATGTTTCACATCGAAATGTAGACAATTGTTGAGAGTTAGACTTGTAATGCAATGTAGAATGCAATGATTAGTATTTATCACTGCATTCAGTGTATCATCAGGTGGAGGGGAAAAAAGGAATTGCATGGAGCCGAGTTTCCTCCATCGACAAGGAAGTGCTTTAATATTGGTGCAGGTCAGATGTAAATGTAATGCGTGGCATATGAATACGGCTGTTTTGCTGACATGATATGTTTCTAACGCGATATTAGAGTTAATTTCAAAATACCACAACTTTTTTTTGTACATGTAGTTTATTGGTAATATTGGTTATATGAAATCAGTATTTTTCACAAAAATATCAAACCTTATTTCTTGCTTTTCAGTAGCTCTAGTTTACCGAAAAATAATGGTAGAATACTGTTTGATATTTCATGGTTACGACCAGTGAAAAATGCATTTCTAACTCTTCGATTGAAGTCGGAAACAGTAGTTCCCGCGCACTGGTTACCTAGGTAAACAGCGCACGCCATTCAACCAGATGGAAATATGAGGTACAGGGTGTCCGGAAAGTAAGGTAACACTTTCGAACATTTATAATATGGCTTTAAAAATCAGATGAAGAGGTAGAAATAAACATACATGTATATAAATTATGTAAGTTTTGTGTGTGGTGATTTGATTTATTTTTCATAACATTATGCACTTTTATACCGATTTTAAATCAGAAGTACCTTTCTGTCATTGGCGTCATTTTAGTATATAATGACGTTTTCAGTCTTATGGCTTTTTTCACCGAACGTATCGTATAAAAAGTCTGTCACAGAATTAGATGTGTATGCCATAGCACGATCCTGCATGAACCAAGTGTTTTCCAATATGGGTGACTTCATCCTAACCTCATCCCGCGCGACTCCTGTCTGTGGGGTTATTTGTAGTCAAAGGTCTACAATCCAAGACAAAACAGACATGTTGTTAGAGAACACTTATAGTGAAATCAAGAAGATTGATATTGGAATGTGCGCTAAAGTTATTGACAATTTCATCGTGTGTGGTCGGCAAAGAAAGGGCATAATTGGCCGATACAATAAAAACGTCATTATCAAAATGACGCCAAAGACAAAAAGGCACTTTTGATTTGAAGTCTGTATAAAAGTGCAAAATGTGATGAAAGTTGGATTAACTTATAAGATAAAATCTTACACATTTTATTTATATGTATATATATTTTTATTATTTTATCTTATATCTAAAGCCAAGTTATAAATGTACAAAAGTGTTACCTTACTTTCCGGACACCCTGTAATTTACCCTACATTTCTAGCTCTTTATGTAATATTATAATTTGTTGTTATGTGGAGGGGTACGCCACGGGAAATTACCGAAAACAGTTGTACTGGACTTTGATGTAAGCCCCCCCCACCCCCCCCCCAAAAAAAGGGGGGGGGGGCGGGTAGAAGCATGAAATAAGTACAATATTTTTTTCGGTGAAATATCGAATTTATTTCATCAAGTGAACATCATCGGTAATATTTTCACGAGTGGCCGCACCAATCGTGAAAGTATTACCGATGATGTTCATTCGATGAGATAAATTTCGATCTTTCAACGAAAAAAATAAATATCCTCTATATATATCCCCATTATTTCTCGATAAACTACCGAAAAGCATGAAATAAAAAGCGATTCTAATTTACTCTATATCAGACGACAAAACACAAAACTAGTTCAAATTGGTGTATTTGCGGAATAAAATACAAATGTGGCTCAAATTACGGTATTTGTCGTAAAGACGGTAGAACACGCTGTGGGTTATGGTAAAACTGATGGTTACCAGCACTTTTCTCCTTTCCCACAATTTCAAAGGTCGTCTTCCTTGGGGGTGTTTAAAAAAAACCTGATTGTGTGGTAAGCGCTCAATCTGAGTATCCAGTTTTTACACAGCAATGTGTTAGCCCCATTTGCGTATATCTTTTTAAGGGAGAGAGAGAGAGAGAGAGACAGAGAGACAGAGAGAGACAGACAGACAGACAGACAGAGCGACAAAAAGAGACAGACAGACAGATAGAGACGGACGGACGGACAGACAGACAGAGGATTTGCCATATTTTTAATTAAAATTGGCAGTAGACATTGGGACAGAGTATGAATTCATTTTATTGGAATAAAACTTTTAGAGTCATCAAGTTCCTTTTAACAGGTGAATATTTATTTATGTCAATAGTGGGCCAGTCCCTATCCACTTTTACACATGGACATAGATTTCAACGAGTATAATATAATTTTCATCTTCTACTTAGGATAAAACCTGTAGGTTCAAGCGAAACAGCATCGAGACAACAGTAAGATGGTATAAAGTATGGTCCGGAGAGTACTATTTGCATAAGGTTGTACAACGACTCGGACCACCCAGTGTCTATTACTACGCCTCCAAGAATTTCCAACATTACAGCCATGGTATCTTCACTGATGACACGTGTAACATTGGCAAAATAAATCATGCGGGACTTGTTGTCGGATACGGGTATGGCTATTGGCTGGTCAAAAACAGGTAAATATTGACATACTCTGACATACTCAACCCTTCATCTAACTACTTTAACCTTCATGCCGTTGTCTGCGCATATCATGTTCTTCGAAGACTAGACCCGTTGGCTATGATGCATCACTATCCTGTACAGGATAAATATAAATTTGATTTTGAAAATGAGCCAATCGATTTTCACTTTGAAAAGTAGTACGGTTCTATACCCAGAATGCCCAAATCAGATAGGTATGTATTTGAAAAATGCCACCGAGCGGAAGATAATGCTCTACAGGCTGAACTAAATTGGAATCCATTGTATCTCTCTAATAGTTGACGTGGATGTCGATAAAAGTCTGCTGTCAGATTCGAGGGAAAATTAAGAAGAAATCACACCTTTCCATACAATGTGTTCAAAGCTATCTTGCTGTAGGGATGCGAGGAAACAGGTTCTATGTTATATTCAGTGCAATCATAAGCTTGTTGAAAGCAAACGAACGTAATTTGATATAGCGTTGATTACACTAAGAGACTTTCTTTTGATAATCCAAGAACCATTGTCATTCCTCGAAGATTGATGGTACATGCCACCTAGAAGATACTAGTAATGTCCATAAATAGGAGTAATTCCATTATGTATAAACATCAACTTCGCATTGTTCAACCTTAATCTCTGTTTGACTGTAACCTTTACAACTCAAACATTTTTTTTTCCTTCATTTAGGGAAAACATTGTTCTCCTGTCACTTTTATTAGTTATTTAAAGCAGTTTTTCCAAGGCAAATATACTCAGTTCCATAAATAAGTGTGCACTTAATTTTCTTTTATTTCTCGTGGCATGTTTTGCTGAAGACCAACAAATTTGGTATCATACTATAGTTCAGAGTCTGTAGAAAATACCAGGCTAATCAGATTTTGACTAACAGAAAGTTTAAGTTAGGTCTTTGCAGTTTAAATGAAGGTGGTACTAAAATCAAAGTTGCAAAAGTACTCAAAGACTAAGGTAACATTAAAGTTAGGTTTTGAACACCGCTCTCGTTCAGGAATGGAATAACATTCCTGATGCAATGATTTTACGTTATGTAAGGTCTATGTGACGTCGAATAATTGCCCGTATCGACAGCAGAGGTGGCCATACAAGATATTGATTGAAAAATTACAACCTGCATTAAACGACCACCTGCTGTAAACGACTACATGCAAATCCCCTCACTCGACAAAATGTTCTATAAAAATGACCTGTAAGAAGCGACCAGCGACCATGTCAGTAATGACTTTTTGGACTTATATACTCCCATAAGCCATCATTAAATTACATACACACCTTAAAAAACAATGTCAGACTGTTTCTATGTTTGCGCCAGCGACTACGCAAATTATAAAAATTCTATCAGAAAACTCGAAGAAGAAATTAAAAAGAAGAAGAGATTCAAATTAGTCACTATAAGTTCAGTGTACTTCTCAAAATATCATCATGACGACCATCCAAAGACAAAATATTTCCGTCATTAAACTCCAGGAAGAGATTATAAACTCCCTGTGTACACCTTTAAACCGTGGTCACATCTTACGTAGTTGACCGTCATGGGAAATGGCCTTTTTTGGCCGTAGTTGAGCGTAGTTACATGTAGATAATTGTAGTTTAACGTTGTAATAAACGTAGTTTGAACTTATGCTTTGCCCATAGTATGCACATAATTTTTCAACATGTTCAAGAATTGGTTACGGTTGACCTTACTGTGACCGTAGTTTGAACGTAGTTAACCTTTATTGACCCTACTCCACCTAAGTACGTACTGTGGTTTACTGTAGTTTTGGAAGAACATAATTTCTTCCTCGGCGGCATGGCAGAATAAGTGATCAGCAAATCGGTAGTTTGATTGTTTGTTTCTTTTTTGAAAGAAAGGGACTGCATGATGGAAATTTTTGAAAATTGGCGTCGTGCCAGCCATAAATTGCGGACGTGCCAATTTTCATGTTTCGATCTCAAATTTATGCCATATTAACTGTGATAGTTGTTCAACTATTTAGAACTGGTCAAAGATAAGACAGAGAATTTGTGTATGTGTGTTTGCGGAAGGGGGTGTTGGGGAAGGGGGTTGAAGCGATACAATAAAAAAATCATAATTGCTGAAAAATAATCTGTACATGAAGACTGATGTGATAGATGTTGTATTTTTTTAAAAAGATTTATTTCAAGTGTGTTTTAAGTCATTTAATATTTTAGTATCTTACACTAGCACATTGAGAATAGTCTTAAAATGATTTTAAAAAATTAAAGATGTTAAGTTAAACCCTGCAATGAGATGCCACCTGCTTTAAGAGACCGCGTATTAGATTGCCCTTTGGTGGTCTGTCAAACCAGGTGAAAGCGTAATTATGCGGACGACGAGCCAAATGTTGCTGACACATGGAATTGTCTTTGAAAGGCAATAAAACTTTGTGGGGAAAAAAAAAAACAAACCAGAAATATCTTTAAAAAAAAAAAATAGACGACGTGAATTTGTCCGAAAATAGGCATGCGGTGCCCACACAATATACATGTCCATATTTTTTACCAATCAGAAATTTCTTCATTAATATTTGAACAAAACAATACCAATAAGTAGGTCAAAAGCAAGCGCATTCAGCTACGCCGCAAAATTTTGTTTAGGCATGTCACCATTCTCTTTTTCCCTTACAGGCGAAAGCTTGTTGATCCATTGATCAAATCTCTTGACTGTATTTCGACGGGTGACATGTACCTACACGGTACATTTCTTTGCCAGAAATACACCGCTTCACTATTCCTAAAATAATTATGGCTCTACTTCAAAAAAAGAAAAAATGAGTCACAATTTTCTATCAAAATCTGTCTAATCACATTTCCGTTGTCAAATAATTTCCACTTTCTATTTTTAACATGGCCTATCAGTTTCTTTAGCAGATTTCATCGACAGGTTGATAGGTGTGAATAAGTTCACCGTGCTTGTAGATATCGTTACTAATCGTTTTACATGGCTGCCGCCATGTTTAAGATCATGTGACTGATAGTACATCAAAATGGGTCCTTCGAGGTAAGATGTAGTTGAGGAATCAGCCGAGTTGTGACGAGTGTTTCCCTTAACCGTTTCGGCGCCATAGGCGAAAGCAGTGACTTTTGCGGACGGCAAAGATCAAGATCAGAGCACAGAAGGTGCAGTCTGATCTTTGATCTATACCCACCGCTTGTGAAGTCAAGTCTATACAATCAAAATCTTAGTAAGTTTCAGTGGATTGTATTTAGAGCCGTCGAAAGATGTCGAGTTTATTTATTTGGTGCTGAAAGGGTTAAATGTTTTAGTTTAACCCTTTACCAGACGACAAAGTTTTAGAATTGTCCAATTTGAAAGCATTTGCAGACGACAAAGAAAATGTGACTCAAAAGTTAACATTTGCTTATGGAAGGGTAGAAAACATTGTGGAAAAAGGAGAAAATGCTGGTTACCAGCATTTTCTCCTTTTCCCACAATGTTTTCAAAAGGCCTTTTCTTTGGGGTCGTTAAAAGTCGGGATTATGTGGTAAAGGGTTAATTAAACATATTTATTTTACATCGATTGAGAAACAAGTTCTTACAACTTATACTAATCTCTCTCGATTCTGCTTCCTGGGAACTACACCAGTACTCGCGCCGAAAGTGTGGACCAATGAAAAATCCTAAGGTTGACACCCGCTCCCGAGTCTCGAACTCGGGACCTTTTGGTTACGAGGCCGACGCTCTATCTCACAACAAGCGGCATATAAGTTAAAATTAATGTTTTCAAACGTCCCTTTCCCCAGGGTCGTTAACACTACCAAACGACAAAATATTAGCCTGGTCCAAACTGAAAGCATTTGCAGACGACATATTAAATGTTACTAAAAACATAAAATTTTTCTTTCAAAGGGTAGAAAACATTGTGGGGAAAAGATGAAAATGCTGGTTACAGCATTTTCTTCTTTTCCCACAATGTTTTGAAAAGACCCCCTTTTTCAGGGTCGTTTAAAACTCGGGATTGTGTGGTATAGAGTTAAATCAATGGATAGTACAGAAAATTATTAATGCACCGTTTCATTTCTTTATTTACAGCTGGGGAACCAGATGGGGAATGCACGGCTACTTCAAGATAAAGCGGGGCAGCAATCGCTACAAGGGAATGTGCATGATTGGCTACAGGGTCATGCTTCCAACAATAAAATAGTAACTTCCTGCAACAAATTTGCAGCAGCAGACTTTGAGAACATCATCTGTAAAATAAAAGTATCAGTTGGAAATGACGTTGAACTGTTTACTAAATGCCCGACTTGAAAGCAATTGCAGACGACAAAATAAAGCGACTCAAAAACTGAAGTTCGTTTTTTTTGGAATGGTTAAAAAACTTTGTGGGAAAAGGAAAAATACTGGTTACCAACATTTTCTCCATTTTCCACAATGTTTTCAAAAATCTTCATCTATAGGGTTAGGGATTGTGTGGTATAGGATTAATGCATGAAGACTTGTGAAATGATTTTCCAATTGCTACATTACGTAACGGTATGTTTTTGTTGCTGCTTGCTGTTGTTTTTTTTTTTTAAATCTTATTTATCTTTTTCTTTTTCTAAAAGCTTGTTATGTTGTAAGACGGATAACCTGGACTTAAGCGGGAATCCACTGTTTGTCCGTAGGCAGATTGATAAGTTTTGAGCCTTACATGTAAGGGTGTGACTTTTAGCGGATATATTGTATCAGTATCTATACACTTTTGCCAGAGATGTTTAAAAGCCTCAATTCCACTTTTTAAGAAGTCATTTTCTAGACCGTTCAGAAAGTCTTCCACTACATACATGACGTCATCATCTGACCGAAAGTGGGTACTGGAAACGGTCTCCTTTTTTTTTAATTTTGAAAATGTATGAGAGTCTGATGGAGCGAGATCAAACGATTAAGGCGAATGCTAAATCAGT
This sequence comes from Hippopus hippopus, assembly GCA_946811185.2. Lineage (NCBI taxonomy): Eukaryota > Metazoa > Mollusca > Bivalvia > Cardiida > Cardiidae > Hippopus > Hippopus hippopus. Next base: position 66,554,020 of record OX328099.1, on the reverse strand, counting down.
TCAAAGCCACAATCATTCAAACGGCAGACTTATGAACAAGGACTTTGTTCTAATGGAACAAAAGTCACTTGCTTCGTTTGCTATAGAGTGCAATCTCTTTGACATAAGCTGACCAAATGACACTGGTCCTTGGGTACACAGCCTTAAATAGTCAGGGAATAGTACTTACAAAGCTATTAGGGACATCCGTGCGTAACTCCTTCAATACAAGGCTCACAACTTATTAACCAGCTCTCGTACATGCACCATTGTAGATGTGTATGCAAGACAATCTTTATACATAACAGAACATTCAGTTTGATCCTCTTAGATATTATCGATTATATGTGTTATCTCTTTCAGTGCCAAATATATAAACTCGATCCTTTTCGAAACCTGAAAATAGAATCCACAGAGACTCAGAAAGATTTTTGTCTCATAGGCTTGACCAAACAAGCGGACGGAATAGATCAAAGATCAGACTGCACGTTCTGTGCAGTCTGATCTTGATCTATGCCGTCCGCAAAAGTCGCTGTTTTCGCCTACGCCTACTCTTTACCACAAAATGACGAGTTTTTACCACCATGGAGGAAGAGAGCTTCTGAAAACGTTTTTAGGTAAAAGAGAAAATGCAAGAAACTAGCATTTTTTTCCCTTTTCCCACAATGTTTTCTACCCTTTTAAACACGAATGCCTTGATTTACGCCCTATTCGATTTGTGACTGCAAATGTTTTGATTTTGGACCAGTCTAAAAATTTGCTGTCTGAATTATTTGTTTTATATTGGACTTTAACGCCGTTTTAACAGGCTAGGTCGTATCACGGCGGCCAGTGCACCTACGCATGTGTTTCCTGGCTTTTTCACACCAGTGCTGACCCAGCTCTCTTCTCCAAGCCACTGAGTACTTTTTTGCACGTGCACGCGAGTTGAGAGGCGAAAAATCGTAGGAAAGAAAGTTTGCTTCAACCAAAATCGCCGGAAAGAATGTTTGCTTCAACCGGGTATCGAAACCGCTACTACGAGGTCACGAGTCGGATACGCTTACCACTGAGCTACCCGGTCTGGCTTGCTGTTGGTATTTACTTTTGGGCAATTAAAAAAAAAAACCTCTTGTACCCTCTAGAAATCACATTTTCGGTCAAGTACTCATGAAATTTGCTCATAATATTTGTTTTGATATTATCACACTCGATTTTGAAAATGGGTCACATCTGGTCAAGAACAGTAGGTCACTAGGGTACTCATGCATCTACACAATCCATGTTCCGGCAAAAGAGGGTTTAATGCATCTCTCTGTATTATACCATCACATAATTATCTTCCCAAAAAGTCCATTTTGTCTAACAACGAATAGAAACAGAAGGTGGACTAGTCCTGGGACAGGAAGAAAAGTGACCCATAGCAAAATGTTTCGACTCAGGTCAGCCAGCATTAATCCCCCTTTTCACAGAGCATGGCCCAAATTTTTCAGCACTGTCCTTATATTGCTTGTAAGAACTTGTTTTGTATGTAGTTTTCAGGTCTTCTTCATATTCTGTATCTGAATAAAGCTATATTACGGCAATCGGCATTCATCATTTGTACATGTCCATACTTTAATATTGATATTACTCGATTTGATCAACAGGTAAAAAAGTTATTGTTAACACTTTCACAACAAGCAGCCGCCTTTTGATTTCAAGACCAAGATCTGGCACTCAAGTTCAAATGGCCTGCAACACGCAAAAAGGGGCATTCGGACATTTGCATAAAATGTCGTCTCGGATCAGCCTGTGCAGTCCGCGCAGGCTAATCCGAAACGACACTTCCCGTTTTTATCTAATTTTCTATTTTGCGCAAGTCTATTGAAGAACAAATTCTAATTTAGTCGCAAAGTGCCGTCTCAGATTAGCCTGCGCAGGCTGATCCGAGACGACAATTTACGCAAAAGTCCGAACGCCCATTTTCGCGTGTAGCAAGCCAAATGTGTATTGAAGTAGGGCCAATATCTGGATATATTTATTTCATTTATTTGACTTATAAAACATTTACCCTTTAGCAGATAACCTCATGCCTCATGCTTTTACAACCTTGGAGAGGGTTTTTGAAACTATAGTGGTAAAAGGAGAAAGTCCTGGTAAAGCAACATTTTCTCGCATTCCCCCACTATTATTTTGTACTATTTCAAAGAAAAATTCAACCACTGTTTGATGGTGATTGTTGAAATGCTACCAGTTTGTGCATTGGGTACCATAAAATGTTGGGAAGATGACATGCAGAACCTTTGCTTTCCACCCCCATCCCCACAAAAAAAAAAAAGAAACTTTCACCTCCAACCTCAAAAATAAGGTCGAGGGTATGGAACCCAACAAATCCCTCTCAACATCCATCTGACAAACAGAAGGTGTATAAGCATAGCCTGTAAAACTTTCCATCTCTAACCCTTTACCACACAATCCAACTTTTAACCCTTTACCAAACAATCTCAGGTTTTAACAACCCTGGAAAAGAAGCCTTTTAAAAACATTGTGGGAAAAAGAGAAAATGCTAGAAACCAGCATTTTCTCCTTTTCCCACAATGTTTTTAACTCTATTAACGACAAATTCTGCCAGCTGAGTCACCTTTAAATACTTTGTATCTGGGAAAGGCTAACATTTTGTCGTTTGGTATGGAGTGAACGACCCTTAGAAGAAAGGCTTTTGAAAACAATGTGGGAAAGTGAGAAAATGCTGATCCAATGTTTTATCATTTTTCCACAATGTTTTCTACCCTATCAAAAAACAAATTTTTCCCATCTGAGCTGTGCTTAATTTGTTGTTTGCAAGTGCTTTAGATTTGGACCAAACATTTGGTCAAGGTATCCTTAGGTAAACCTGTAGATAAATCATCACCATGAAAGCATTTGCATGTGGGCAATATTGTCCATTTAATGATGTTCTGGGTCCATATTTCACCAACCCTTTTCAAGAACATTTTTAGTCTTATTCACCAGATTTTTCTAAACTTGAAAGTAACACAACTTCTGATTGGCTAAACCATTTGGTTTAGCCAATCAGAAGTTGTGTTGCTTTCAAATTTGGAAAAATCATGACAAGCTATCTGATTGGCTGAGATATTATGGCTAGAACTGAAGTTAGAAGTTAGCCCCATGGGTTATCCTTTTATAGCCCTTTAATTGTCCTTTTGTTACGATCTGTAATATCACAACTCAGACTTAATAAGAGCTTCTTCAATTTTTCTGCCACTTGTTACATAATGGTACAAGTAAATGAATGAACCATTTTTTTTTCAGTTTTTCAACTTGACACTCTTTGCTAGTGATGCCCGTACTCCTGACAACTCTCCGCCATATTTCTGTATTTCTCGTCTCACCTCTTGTACCTTTTTAAAGAAAGATGATAAGAGTAAAAAAGCAATTCTCTATGAAAAGGGGGTTAAATGTAAAATGAATCTGCAAAAAGTATCGTCACATAAAAGCCTGCACAGTCCGGGCAGGCTGACATGAGTCAAAACTTTTTGCTATTTGGAAATTTTCTGCATGTAAAAGGACCATTCTACCTCCAGATAAAGTCTGCAGTTAGACTAAATGGATTTTATATATCCATAATCATGTAATAACTTGCTTGGTACAATGCATCACAAATATACGTTAAACCCCATTTTGCCAGACTAAGGCTCAAATAAATGTGTATTAAATCTTAAAATGAAAAAAAAAAAAACCCACATTATTTGTAAGCATAACGAATATATAGTTCTTTATCCCTGTTTGGATTTGTACAAATGCTGATCACCAGAATTTTCTCCTTTTTTTCCCCCACAATGTTTTCAATAGCATTTTCCCCAAGGGCTTCTTAAAACATCGGATTGTCCAGTTAGCGATAAAACCTATTCATCCCAAAAACTAAGGTAATGATACACAGTTAATTCTATCCTATCACTTAACTCTTTCCAAAATGGAAAAATTTTGGACCAGTCCAAATTCAAAGCATTTGCTGACTACAATTTGAATGTGGCTCTAGTAATGGAATTTGTTTTTGATAGGGTAGAAAACATAGTGAGAAAAGGAGAAAATGCTGGTTACCAGCATTTTCTCCTTTTCCCACTATGTTTTCAAAAGCCCTCTTCATTAAAGTAATTAAAACTCATGATTGTTTAGCAAAGGATTAAAAATCAATTTAGTGTTCTATCTCAAATAACCAAAACATATATTACAGTTAAAACTTTTACCATACAATGTTGAGTTTTAATGATCCAAAGAAAGAAGGCTTTTGAAAACATTGTGGGAAAATTTCTTCTTTACCCACAATGTTTTCTACACTTTCAAAGAAGTTTTAGTTTTTTGAGTCCCATTCCATTTCAGCGTTTTAGAAAGTCGCTTGTGTCATGCCTATATTACCATATAATATATATATACACTTATAAAACCCGTAATTTCAAACTTTTTGTCCTGTTTAAGACCCTTCTTGGTCATAGTCAGGATGACAGGCGACACATATTCTACAAAGTCATTGTTTCAACTTTTACCCTTAATTTCACACTGTCATCTATAACTTTTAGCATTATGCGACATCTATAAAGGGGAAAAAAAAATGTGAAAAAAAAAAAATTAAAATTTCTGAATGACCCCAAAAATTTAAAGCAAGAAGTCACAGATGAACCCCAGAAACACTGCAATTTGTTGTCGATTTCAACTTGGGCTTATTGATGTGGATGAAAAAGCATGTTCATATTGGGTTTTTAAATAATAATAATAATACATTTAAATAATTAATTATGCTCATATTAAATGAATATACCTGTCCTCGTCTACGAATCTTGGCTTTCCTATACTTCATTCGATGTTTGACTCTAGGATTGCGTAATTCTTTCTTCTTGTGGGCAGTAAGTCCTTTATTCTTCTCAATCTATATTGCAAAACAAAATTAAAATAAAAACATTAATTAACCATGCCAGAAAAGAAAAATGTTTAAAAGCAATACAACACATATCAAAACAGATTTCTTATAGACAGGAATACCATGTTCCTATGCAAACAGGGCAAATTTCACTCCCATAAATAAGTTAGGCCCCCGCCCATTACCAGATGAACTCAACGAATATAAATTAATACACATTCCTGCAGCCTATCTTGATCTATACCTCTCAGTTCTACTGAGGAAATAAGTCTACCCTGAATCTAAAAAAACTAATAATGGTGTCTGTGGTTGTGAGGAAGAACGTCGGCCTCCTAACCATAAGGTCCCAAGTTCGATTACCTAGAGCATGTGTCAACACATTTGGCAGTGTAGTTCCCAGGAAGCAGAATTGAGAGAGATAGTATAAGTTGTAAGAACTTGTTTCTCAATCAGTGTAAAATAAATATGTTTTAACTAAACTAAATGACATCTATTTTTGTACCAGTCCAATTTAACAATTTACATTACCTGTGAGCAGAATAGAGGTATTCGTATCTTGAAGAGAACAGAATTATGATTGGGTTTACCTGGTAAGTTATGGCTCTCTTTGTGTCTCCTTCTTCACCGATCTCTCCATCTGCCACATCCTCTTCTTTTCTCTTCTCTCTGTCATCTCTGTTATAAATAGAAACAGTGTAGGAGACTCTTCTACTCTTTCCCAAACAACAACATTCTAGACAGGTCCAATATGAAAGCACTTACAGACAACAAAATTTGTATTGCACAAATGATAGGATTTGTATCTGATAGTCTAGAAAACATTGTGGGAAAAGGAGAAATACTGGTTACCAGCATTTTCTCCTTATCCCACAATGTTTCAAAAGGCTTCTTTCTCATGGTAGTTAAAAGTCGGCATTGTGTGGAGAATGGCTAAATAAAGCTTTGGTAACTTTGCAATAGGGACTTCTGTCTATATGAAATGAAAATTAATTTAACAAACTTATTTGAATACTAGTCCACATAATCAGCATCTCTCATATGATGTTCCCAAAAAACCTTTGAGAAATTCTAGCTAGAAATCCAAAATTACCTTAAGTGGCTGGCCTATGTAGCTCTGTGCTGAAGTACCTCTGAAAAAACACTTTTCTCTAACATTTGTCTCTCTTTTTTACCAGTGGCCTCTTACTGATTGATTGTATGGTGTTCCTGGAGTCTCTTTTACCAGTACTTCGCACAATTTTCTTTCCAAGCCACTGGCTGCTTTCCCACATAATCATCGTCGAAACAATGGTCAGCGGTGGGAGAGGAATGAATCCTGTCGCAGTGACTATCATCAATCCTCGGAAAGAAATTGGCCGAGCCAGGGGTCGTAGCCAGGGATCGAACCCTGGACCCCGTGTTCTCAAGTCCTGCACGCTACCGACTGAGCTACCGGGGCTCGGCAGTGGCCTCTTACTTTGCCAGCCACTGTCCTACTTCATTCAGTGATGGATCATTTTTGAAGATTGGCGACATTGTAAAAATCAGAATTCCCCACTTCAATACATGTTTACAAACAAGTGGAAGTACACTTGCAAAAGGATAAACTGTTGTAAACTAACAATTTCTATGTACAGTAAATTTTTGATATCAATATGACCCTAATGTGGCAATGGACCAACAACTGAATTTTAGACTTTTCCAAGTTATTCAATTAAGCCAAGAGATACGAGCCTTGCTCTGGCAAAAAGTTGTCAATTGCATCTTTGTGATGTGTTATACAAAGCAAATCATCACATAACAATGGATCTATAAAATTCATTTTAACAACCAACTAAATTATGAGATAAAATGGTCCTTGAACATGCAGAAAACTTACCAAAAGAAAAATGTTTCGACCCTGGTCAGCCTGTGTGGACTGCACAAGCTGACCTGGGTTGATAACTTTCTGCATATGCATTAAACCCCCTTTTCACAGAGCATGGCCAATCATTATGAGCCATGCTCTGTGAAAAGGGGGCTTAATGCATCTGCAAAATGTATCAACCCAGGTCAGCCTGCGCAGTCCGCGCAGGCTGACCTGGGCCAAAACTTTTCGCTACTGGTCAATTTTCTGTATGTCCAAGACCAGTCTACCTCATGGTTAAGTCCGTTGTTAAAAAAAGTGTATATTATGGATCCATAACAATGTGATGGCTTGCTTGGTCTCATGGATCACATCAATGCATTAAGCACCCTTTTCACAGGGCATGGCTCATTATATACATGTACATGTACTCACAGATCCATCCCATCTTCAGTATCCTCTTCTTGTCTTCTTCCTTTCATCATTTCATAGTATTCTAAAGCCTGCTTCTCCTCCTCAGTAAGAAATCTATCATCTTTCAATTTCTTCTTCTATGAAAACAAATAAAATTATAATTAAATCTTCAACTGCTGAACAAATTAAATAAATTTTTTAATGAAACAATACAAAGACCCTGAAGAAGGCTCTTGAAAAAACTGATCAAAGAGAAGAAAAGAAACTGCTAAATGAACAAAATCAACTCTTTACCAAACAGGCCAAAGTTTCAAAAACCCTGAATAAGGCTTTAGAAAGCATTGTTAAACAAGAGCGGCAAACTGTCGCAAGATACGCCCATCCCACCACCAGTTGTCGAGGGGGTATAATAATCGTAAAGGGCAGGTAATGCAACAAACATGTTTACCAAGTCTCAAGTCAATTTGACTTAAGGTGACAAAGTTCCATTCCAAACAAGCAAGAAATACTGTAAAAATGAAGATCAAAGTGGAATTACTCAAAATCCGCGCTAGGTAGAGTTATTGTTCTTGCACACTGTACTCCGTAATATTGCAAGAAACATGCATACCAAGTTTGAAGTCGTTCTGACTTGAGATGACAAAGTTATATTCCGGACAAGCACCAAATGCTGTAAAAATGACGATCAAAGGGAAATAACTCAAAGACAGCATGAGGTAGATTTACAATTCTTGCACACTGCACTTCCAAATATTGCAACAAATAAGCATACCATATTTCAAGTCATTCCTACTTAAGATGACAAAGTTTTGCTCCGGACAAGCAAGAAATGCTATAAAAATGAAGATCAAAGGGGGAATAACTCAAAATTTGTGCCAGGAAGAGTTATGGTTCTTGTGCACTGCACTCCATAATTTTTCAACAATCATGCATACCAAATTTGAAGATGTTCAGACTAGAGATGACAAAGTTATATTCCGGACAAGCAGAAAATGCTGTTAAAATGACGATCAAAGGGAAATAACTCAGACAGCAGGAGGTAGAGTTATGGTTCTTTCGCACTGCACTCCGTATTATTGCAACAAACACAAATGCCAGGTTTCAAGTCAATCGGACTGGAGATAACAAAGTTATGCTCCAGACAAAAAACTGGACGCCGCCCGCCTGTACGCCCGCCCGGACGCCCGCCTGTACGCCCGCCCGTACGCCATGGGTGATCCCATAATAAGTCCCGTCTTTGACGGGCGTATAAAAAGGAGAAAATGATAGTGATCAACATTTTTTCCTTTTCCCACATGTTTTCAAAAGGTTTCTTTCTCAGGGTCATTAAAAGTAGGGATAGTGCTGTAAAGGGTCATGGGATATTTAATTTACTTTCCATTTGAGTAAGTCTACAATTTTTGTCCCCTGGTAAACAGTTAAAAACTGCCTCAGTTATATATCACAGACAGCTTACTTATTCATATCTTTCTTGGATCTCTGCATTAGAAGGCTGTGGCTCTGTAATCCAAGGTACATGCTACACAGGCTAAAGCAGAATTTAAACAAGGATTTTCATCTTACAAAATGAAGGCCCCCAACTACTGCGCAACGCCAGTGCCCATCTTAATTAAATAATCTCAAAAAATGTTTGAGCCATGCATGCACTGTTAAAAAGGGGTTCGTTGCATCTGCAAAAAAATATTGACCCATGTCAGCCTGCGCAGGCTGACCTGGGTCGAAACTTTTTATTATTGTTCAATTTTCTACGTGTCTACCTGAGGATTCAGTTGGTTGGTAGACAAAATAGATTTAATGGTTCCATTTATGTGATGACTTGCTTGGTATATTGCATCACAGACACGCATTAAACCCCCTTTCGCTACAACATGGCTCCTTCAGCATGTGTAAACTTATGATCAAAGCGCATGTACCGTTAACCAGCATTTTCTCCTTTTCCTACAAGATTTATAAAAGCTTTCTTTATTTTTTCTCACATTCATCAAAAGTTTTGTAAAAGGTTAAATAAAAGTGATAACTCACAACAGGACCTTCTTCATAAAGGTCCTCTGAATTTTCACTGTCTGATTGAGATAATGATGCTTCTGTTTTCTTCCGTTTATCTGGCTGATTTCTTCCAATTCTTTGTCGTCTGCCAAAATCAAAGAAAAAAAAAAGACATGAAATGTCCAATTTTATACTGTATACAACCTTTTAAGTTGTAAACATTGAAAGCATTTGCTGGGGACAAAAGTTGTTTGAATGAAGTGACAAGTCTTTCAAATTAACCCTTTCCCAAATGACAAAGTTTGAACTCTTCCAACTTGAAAGCATTTTCAGATGACAAATCTGAATGTGGTACAAATAAAATGAAGTTTTTTGATAGGGTAGAAAACATTGTGGGAAAAGTAGAAAATGCTGGTTAACAGCATTTTCTACTTTTCCCGCAATGTTTTCAAAAGGTCTTTACCTCAGGGTCGTTAAAACCCTGGGTTGTTTCATAAAGGGTTAAAGCAGTAAGTCACCATAAGTAGACAACATTGTCAGCATTTTCTTCTTTTCCTCAATCTTTTTGTTGGCCTACATCCTCAAGGATTTTTCAATATTAACCACACAGGAAAAAAATAGACTCATCCAAATTGAAAGCATCTGCAGATGCCAATTTAAATGTGCCTAAGATGATAGAATTTTGTCTTTGATAGGGTAGAGAAAACATTACCAGAAAGGAAAAATGTTGGTTACCAGCATTTTCTGGTTTTCCCACAATGATTTCAAAAACTTCTTGTCTTAGGTTTGTTAAAGTCAGGATTGTATGGTAAAGAGTAAAACTTAAGTCAAACAGCATATCAAGGATGACTACCTAACAAAGGTCTTGTTGGACTTGGTCTGCAGTTGTACATTTTCTCCTTTCTTTAACTTGGCAACAATTTCAGCTATTTCATCTTTAAACTGCTCATCATTAGGTTCAAGCTGCTTTAATATCTGAAAATTGAAAAGAATCACTGTTTGTTTTTCATGCCATTCTCTAAAAATAGATTATACTTGTGGTGTATTTAGACCAGGCATCTATGGTATCTAAATGTTGTGAAAATGAAGAAGTTGATAAACAGGCTTTTTGCGAGGTTTCCATAATTACTTGTCAAAATTTTCATCAGAATTCAATGGAATAAAGATATGATGATTAAAAGAGTCATAAATGCGCATTTTGTCTAACACACAGCTTGACATTTGAGAACTATTGACGGAATTGGGAAATGGTTACAAACGCTTTGTGTAATTTCACAATTGATGTTGTCATTGCTGACTTCTCTAAACCATTTACATGTATACAAATGAAAGTTTTCTTTTTACTTATTTGATTTTTCTTAAAATTCAATTTCACACAAATTGTTATTTGGATAAATCCCTTTCTTTGAAACATAATACCAACAAATGCATATCAACAAACCCTTTAGCACAATCTTAAGTTTTAACAACCCTGAGGAAAGTGTCTTATATGGAAACATTGTGGGCAAAGAGAAAACGCTGGTAACCAGCATTCTTTTTTCTCATTTAACTCTTTTATCCTACCCTTTTAAACACAAATTAACAGTTGCTAAAAAGATTATTTTTCTATATGATAGGGTAGAAAACATTGTGGGAAAAGGAGAAAATGCTGGTTACCAGCATTTTCTCCTTTTCCCACAATGTTTTCAAAAGGTTTCTATTCCTAACCCATAAAAACCAGGGATTGTTTGGGAAAGGGTTAAACATATTTATTTTACATCGATTGAGAAACTATTTCTTACAACTTATACTAATCTCTCTCGATTCTGCTTCCTGGGAACTACACCAGTACTCGCGCCAAATGTGTGGGCCAATGAAAAATCCCAAAGCTGACACCTGCTCCCGGGTATTGAACTCAGGACCTTATTGTTATGAGGCCGACGCTCTACCTCACGACCACAGACACCACACATGCTTTCAATTCAGATGTGTCTAAAATTTTGGAGTACAGTGAACAGTTAAGACAGAAAATCCAAGTTATTCTCCTGTTGCTTGTAGGAGTACCGGTAATTGTAAATCCTACCACATCTATATCTGTGAGCTAGTTCAGAACTGAGATTTCCATTTTTATTTCTCTGAGGATGAAACAAAAAAGAGTTCACAAATTATCTTACATTTTTATGCTGGAGAAGCCTTTTAATAACAGGATGATTATGAACAGGAATCTGTTTGGCTTTCAACATCAAATAAAACACAATATTGGTACAGTAACTGAAATTAGAAAAAATCATTGCAGATATGAATTGTGTTCATTAACTCATTACCAAACGACAAATTTTAGGTTTGTCCAAATTGAAAGCATTTGCAGTCTACAAATCAAATGCCACTCCAGTGACTGAATTTGCTTTTGAAGTGAAGAAAACATTGTGGAAAAAGGAGAAAATGCTGGTTACCAGCATTTTCTCCTTTTCCAACAATGTTTTCAAAAGCCCTCTTTCCAAGGGTCATTAAACTTGGGATAGTGTGGTAAAGGGTTAAATACTCAGCACCTAAGGCAAAAGCAAGGACGTTTGTAGACTGTATAGATAAAGATCAGACCACAAAGAAAGTGAAGTCTGAGCTTGGATCAATACCATTCATTTGTTTCTTCAAGTCTACAAGATAAATTTTTTTCTCATTGTCAGTAAATTGTATTTTCAGCTAAAAAAATTGTTGAATCTGAATTTGGCACCAAAAGAGATTCCAAGTTATAACAAACCTGAAGGAGAGGGCATTTGAAAATATAGTTCAAAAGGGAGAAAATCCAGATAACCAACAGTTTCTCCTTATTCCACAATGTTATCTATCCTGTCAAAGAACTTTCTGTTCACTTGTATCACTTTGGATTTTGTAGTCTGCAGAAGCTTTCAATTTGGAAAAGTCTATAACATGTCGCTTGGTAAAGAGCTAAATTATCCCAAGTGTAGGTACTCAAGATTCTACTCTATCAACTTACTCAAACAAAAGTCTAGGATGTCTGAACTTGGTCTTAAAAATCCTCATTTTGTTATAACCATTACTGTATCTTAATACAGTCAAACCAATCTCTGGCAGTTACCCATGGGAACAAACAATCCAACATCAAAAGACAAGTGACTGCTAAATGCAGAGACATTCATATAGGAGCTTTGATTTGGGAATTTAAAATGTGGTTGTTTGTCATTTTACCACACCATCTTGTGTTTTATTGACCTTGAGAAGTAAGGCTTTTGAAAACATCACTGATAACCAGAATTTTCTCCATTTTCCACACTCTTTCCTAACCGTTGAAATACCAATCCTGGCATCATATCATCTTGTGCATAGTCGTCTGTAATTACTTTTTATTCAATTCTATATTTTTGTTTTCTATTGAAGGGTTATTACAGGTGGCTGCTTAAGACAAATGTAGGCTCAGACAGGTTTGTTTGTAAATTAGATCACACTAAAAATTGTTACACTTACTTTAGATTAAGTCTAAATTTTGTATTGATATAATCTGCAGCCTTCCCACTGCACTGCTGTTGTTCTAGCAATTTTCTTATTGGACATAGAGTATCTGTAACTTCCTTCATCTGAAATTGTGACAGACACCATTCATTCCAGGTATCTGACGAATCATTATTTAACAAGATCCACAGATTAAATGACCCTAAGGAAGAAGCCTTTTGAAGAAGCCTTTTGAAAATATTGTGGGAAAAGGAGAAAATGCTGATTACCAGCATTTTTTCCTTTACCCGCAATATTTTCTACTCTTTCAGGGCCAAAACTCATAATTCGAGCCACATTTAACTTGTCATCTGCAAATGCTTTCAATTTGGATGTCCCCAAATTGTTGTTGTTTGGTAAAGAATAAAAAAGTCATACCAATGCCACAAAAGTAACAACAACAACTATAAAGTGTCAGAAACCTTTTTCCTCTTTAATCATCTTGACAACCATACTATTCATCAAGGATATTTTCACAACTATCTGAAGCAATCTTGTTTCAATTTGTGATGAGTTGCTGCCACTTGTTCAAATAAAAAAAAAATCTAAAGAGTTACCATGTATTTAACAGTTTATCTATAAATGGTCTTTCATAAATCAATGAAAAATACTTAATTCTTCATAAAACTCAGTATCAAGTTTTCTGCAAGATCTTTTCTTCACATAAAAGAGAAATTTTGTAAGCCATACAACCTCGTAAACAGTTTTTTTAACTGATCTGTGACATTAAATTTTGTAGTAGTGGTATGGATAAATAATCTAAGACATACTTTATCTTTGAATTCATCAATAAGTGTTAATAACTCCGGGGACTTCTTCTTCAAAATCTGAAAATTTAAAAAATCAGATAATATTCCTTCTCACTTACCATACAAATGCCTTGGCAACTGTAAGTGTTTCTAAAGGCATTTTGTGCATAAAGAGTGTGCATTAGCAAAAAACATGAAACTGATCGTAGATCTACACTGTCTGACATTCTTACTTTTTTCACAATGTCTTGCTAAAACAGCCTTGAAGTTGCACTAGTTGAGTCTTTTCTCCTGCTCTGGCAAATGAAGGTTTAATCCTTTACCACATGCCAAATGTTGAACCTATCCATATTGGAGGACTTTACAGACAATTATTCACACGTTTTTCAATTGAAAGCACATTTCTTTGAACTGGTTGAAAACATGGGAAAAGGAGAAAATGCTGGTTACCAGCATTTTCTCCTTTTCCCACAATGTTTTCAACAGGCCTCTTTCTCAGAGTCGTTAAAAGTCGGGATTGTGTGATAAAGAGTTAATTCATCTTTGTAATGCATTGTATTAAGCAAGACATTGCATAATCATGATACCATAAAATCCATTTTGTCTAACAACCGACTGAATCATGAGGTAGACTGTCTTTAGACATGCAGAGAATTGACCAATAGCAACAAGTTTTGATCCATGTCCACCAACACTGACTGTGCAGGATGATATAGGTTGATACTTTTTGCAGACGCACAAAACACCCTTTTTACAGCGCATAGCTCATTTTTTAAGTAATCTAAAGATTATCTCAAACACTCATCTCAGGCTATCAGACTCTTTGAAATGAAAAGTTTTTATGCAGTCGGTTATAAATCAAATTGGATTTTACATAGCCTTATTATGTGATGACTTGCTTGGTTAAATGCATCACTGAGACACATTAAATCTCCTTTCCACTCAGGATGGTTCATGTCTTTTTATAGCATTGTTATTCTAGGGTGCAATAACTGGCCTATTTGAAAATGTGTCATGAAAATCCATTGCTCCACTAAACAAAAATTTATTCCCTTTTCATCAAACACTTTGGAATATAATTGAAACAATGCTACCTTGCATTAAGTTAAAAATAAGCTATGTTTAAATCTTCTAATCAAAATCTTCCCTTTCAGTACAAACCTTTAGTTTTTCCCTTTTTGACAGTTTTGATAAATCTTTAACAATTTTTTCTTTGGCTGACTTGGTCTCTTTATCTTTCTCTTGGGGCTGAAAAGAATTATTATACAACGTGAGTTGACTCCAGATTTGGGAGGCAATATAATTTCTAGACCTTACCGCTTTACCCCTTCACTAGAATGGAGGAAAATTCGCTTTTTCAGATCAAGATCAGACTACAAAAAGCATGATCTCTGATCTGTAAAATCTGCTTGTTAAGTCAAGCCTAGTTTCCTGACAACATTTATAGAAGGGAAAATGATGATCAAGAAAATGTAAAATATAAATGGAGACATGCAGAGTAATTGCGAAGAATGCTCTTTTTGAGCAACTATTCACCATATTTTCTAAAAACTTCAATTGCAGCCATCAAATTATGTCACTAGATATGAAAATCCTGTACCGCAAATCCCAAGTTTCAACCAGCTCAAGAAAGAAGGCTTTTCAAAATACTGTGAGAAAAGGAGAAAATCCTGGTAACCAAAATTTTTTTCATTTTCCAACAATGTTTGTTTGTTTTGTTTGTATTGAAGTTTAATAGCTTAAGTTTTATCATGGTAGTTTGTTCCCTGGCTTTCTCACACCAGTACTGACACAACTTTCTTTCCAAGCTGACTACTTTTCTCACATGCATCAGAGATGAGAGCAAAAATTTGCCAGAAAGTTTGTCTCAAGCCCGTATCAAACCAACAATCACCAGGTCATGAGTCAGATACGCTAACCACTCAGCTACCTGGCCCAACTATTTCCTATCCTTACAAAGACAAGCCCTGCAAATTTAGCTACACTTTCTTGATTCCCAGCAAATGCTTTCATTTTGGATGGTTGGTTGGTTGTATTGGGGTTTAACGCCACTTTAACAGCTAAGGTCATATCATGGCGGTCGGTGACAAACATGTGTTTCCTGGCTTTCTCACACCAGTACTAACACAACTTTCTTTCCAAAGCCACCGACTACTTTTCTCAAATGCTTCAGCAGAGGTGAGAGGCGAAAATACGCCGGAAAGAAAGTTCGCCTCAACCGGGTATCGAACTCACAACCACCAGGTCATGAGTCCGACACGCTCACCACTGAGCCACCCGGGCGGGGCTTTCATTTTGGACAAGTCCAAAATTTTGTTGTTTGGTAAGAGTAAACAAAAGCATGGCATTTTTTCTTTTTTGCGAAAATTGTAAGTCCAAAAAAAGGGTAAACTGTGTCAAAAATATTTTGAGGTTCACCTGTCCCTCTGACAGCTAAAGAAAAACTAGCCCAAGTTCAAAGAAAATCTCCTCAGTAATGACACAGATATCCGAAAATATCAAAGATTTTGCTTGACAACACAGAGGCAGAGAAGACTGCACAATACCTAAACCTTTTCTCTGAAAACAGGTGTGCTATGAACGGATACTCAAATAACCAAAAGCTAAATCACATAGATATTTTTTGGTTTGTTATAGGATTTTTTTAGGCATGCCACAATCTTATTTAAGCCACACATTGGAAAAAAAAACATACTGGAAGGTTAAAAAAAAGAAAGGAAAAAAAAGCTTTTGTCAATATAAGGAAAAACATTGAGGAAAAAGGTGTAAGTGCTTGTTAGGAAAGTCTATGAAGGTCAGAAAAATGACTTTTTTTTTTAACAAGAAACAGGAAAAAGCTCTTGTGGAAGTACCAAACGATTGCATCTTATCCAACTGTTTTCAAAAGCTATCGGTCGCAGGTGGAGTGAAAGTCATTTTGTAACTCTTTAGCAGTCCACAAAATTGTTTAGTTGTCCAAGTTAAAAGCACTTGCAGACAACATATTAAATGTGGCTCAAAAGACAGAATACATGTATGTCTTTGGAAAGGTAGAAAACATTGTGGGTAAAAGAGAAAATGCTGGTTACCAGCATTTTCTCCTTTTCCCACAATGTTTTCAAAGATCTTTCACCTCTGGGCCGTTAAAATTCTATGTTATTTGGCTAAGTCTTAAACCACACTTACAGCAAATATATCCAGTCCAAAATCTTGATCATCCAACTGCTCTGCCAACTTCTTCTGTAGTTTCAAGGCCTCTTTCTCTTCTAACACTGCTTCTGCTTCATCATCATGTAGATCTGTCACCTCTATCAAAAATATCAAAATTAAAACACAAGTAAGCCATGCTCTGGCAAAAAGGGGTTTAATGCATCTCTGTCATGCATTATACCAACCACATCATCATATAATTATGGATCCATACAATCTATTTAGTTTCACAATTGACTTGATCTGGAGTTAGATTGGTCCTTTGACATACAGAAAATTTACAAATTGCAAAAAGTTTTGACCCATGTCAGCCTGCGCTGACTGCGCAGTCTGACATAAGTCAACATTCTTTGTAGATGCATTAAGCCCCCTTTTCACACAGCATGGCTCAGATATTATCACTCTACCTATCAATTACTAATACCAATCAGATGTCCGATACAGGACAAAAAATCAATATAATATGAAAATCTCAATAATTTACTGTGTGGAAAATACTGTGGAAAACAGAGTGAATGCTTGCTACAAGCGATAGCTCCTTTTCTGACATTGTTTTCAGATATCACAAGGGGATAAAAAGTGATGTTCATAAGGTGGCAAAACTCCAGCCTTAAGCATGCAACCAATCAATGAATGAATTCCAAGCACATTATTCTGTATGCATTACTACAACACACAAGAACCTTATTTAAACTCTTGGATTAGGATTATACAATTTTGTTTTCACAAGCTTTAAATTTTTTTTGAGTTGTATTGCCAGCACTTACTGAGACCAAAACAAATATATTTCAAACTTTCTCCTCTGGAAAATCAAAAGGGTAGAAACGAGAGTATTCAAAACATATTCATAAGTAAGGGCCGTACATGTAAGTACCTTTACTCGTACTATTGTATGATTCACAGCATCATGTGTATACAAATGTAATGGGCTTGCATAGCTTTGTTCAATAAAATTTCATCTGATGCGTTGTCTCGCACATGTCAGATTATACATATATTTCAACGCAGTGTTTCTCCAGACATAAACTTTTGCAGGTCATTTATGGACCTCTATATAAAAATTAGGGTGTCAAAAGTCAAAACTTGGGGTCAGTTTTCTTCGTGTGATTTTCAATTAACTACGTATGTCACAAATTTTTCTAACGGACAGATTTTTTTAAAACTTTGCACATACAAAGCTCATTCTTGTCTATGGGAGATTACAGTAAAAAAAGATATGGGTCACTGTGCTCATTTCTGAGAAAACTGCCTTTGAAAAAGGTATATACAGTTCCAAAATTCAGCTTATATCAGACTTAACAAGCTTTTCTTTAACAGTCAGCTAAACAGGAAAATTACCGGAAGAATATACAAATATACATCATTTTTAATGAAAACTCCTTAAGTTTTGCACAAAAAATATATAAAAGCCTGGTTTTGAGCATGGTAAATGTACAAATATGCATGTTGTATAAAGACAATTGATTTAAAAAGGGAGATAATTTGACTTTAATAAATACATACTTTCTAACGGACAGAGTTTTCTTAAAATTTCCACACTTATAGTATTTATTGTTCTAAACAATAAGAAAAAATGAAAATGGCACCTATCCGTGCTTATTTCGTCAGAAAACAGGGATGAAGGTCACTGTGGAAGTTAATTTTTTCAAGGAGAAAAGTAGGATAGAAGCTTAGCAAACATAGTGGGAAAACGAGAAATTGCTCATTACTTAAAGTATCGATTTCTCTTTTTCCCACAATATTTTTCAAAGTGGAAACAGCTATACTTCCACAGATTTAAATTTCCTGCTTTTGTTTGCTTGTATTGTTAGTGTCAAAAGTATTTTAATTATTTCACGGGGACAGTTCAAAGATCATTTTTTTTCTCTTTACTAATACTACCCGAAGAAAGTGCTACTTGTTTCAGTGCACCAATAGTATTACCATATGTGCGAAAAATACATAGGTGCACTTTTGATTCACTTTCCATGACAAAAGCACGTGCACAGTAGGATGCGTGCGAACATTTGTGATATACGTCGTTAAATGATGAATAAACAAATTTTGCAATATTCTTTGTTTCATCAAACATCGATTTGTTCAGTCATACAAACAATGAAATTTGTTACTAACTGTGGAAAATGACACTCTGTATGAAAAACACCATCAAAAGTCTTTGTTTGTATGGGAGGACATTTTTTGCCATGTAAAAGTCAAGATTCATTTCTTTGGAATGTTGACCTGACATTTGTAAGATTTACTAACTAGATTAGCTTGTTTGCTTTCTGGTGTTAAAAACACCATCAAAAGTCACTGTTTTGTTGGTGCGCACATTTTATGTTGGAACAGTCAAGGGTTCTTCGACACTTAAAATAAGACTAAATTGGTCCCAAGTTTATCACTTGCTGTAAAGTTTTGTGGTAAGAGTTAGATACCAATACCACTGGTTCCCACTTGCAGTAGAGTGTAGTGTAGATCCCAGGAGGGAACCATTAAAATTCATCATTCAGATCATTGTCACCAATATTTCTTTTATCCGATACTCTGAAGAGACACAACTACAGAATTTCAGCGGCACAAGTGAGTAAAAAATGTGCCAAAAAATGCTCTCTGGAGAAAACACTGTCAAAGTCTATGTTCTAAATGAATTTAACAGACCTATATCGTCATCCCCATAGTATCTGCTTCGCTTTTCACCCCATGCCTTGCTGTCTGGTAAACCTGAAATTGTTGACAGAAACGTATATCGTTAATGCCTTTTTTATGAATAATTGTCAGCATTTTCATCTTACAAAATGATTATCATCACTTTTTCAGACATGAGTCGATACTTTTTGCAGATGCATTAAACCAGCATTTTCTCCTTTTTCCACAATGTTTTCTACCCTATCAAATACAAATCCAATCACTTGAGCCACTTGGACAGGTCTACATTTTTGTCATGTGCTAAAGATTTAACAGAGCATGACCCTGTTAGAGTTTCTTCATTTTCAACAGGGTTCAACCCTTTGATGATAAAAATGATCTGTGCAAGTTTGGAAGGAACCAGATTAAAGGTATTAAGGACTTTATGACATCAACTAGAATTATAAATTTTCAATTCAATTGACTGCTTTTCCCTAACTGGTTGTTCGATTTTCTTCAAAGCAGAAGGAATTAAAGGCCTTGATGACTTAAAGAAACTCTAAGTTTCATTAAAATTCGACAACAAATGCCGACTTTTAGCCTTAAGCCAGTAGAGGTAAAAATTGGTTGCTACTTTTCAAAAAAAGATTTTCCTTACAACCCACGAAAAGCTGTTTTCGGTTCGATTAAATGATATCTTTTCTTTACCTCCTTTTATTGAGCCATTCTCTGTTAAAAGGGGGTATGATGCATCTGCGAAAAGTATCAATCATGGTAAGCCTGGGTAGTTGGTGCAGTATAATGCATCATGGAAGCGCATGAAACCCTGTTTTGCCAGGGCATGGGTCTACTATATTATACACATTTGGAACACCTGTAGCGTAAAACTTAAACAGTCTCTGTTCTCACCAGCTTCTTCATCCTCTTCCTCTGCACTACTTTCCTCGTCTAAATCACTTCCATACTGACTTTTACGCTGGAGTTTCTGTACCTGACGAAGTTTAGCTTTCAAGTCTCTGATCTCCTCATCATCGCTCTCCTCGGAATCAAGGGCCAGAACCTCCTCCTACATCATAGAAAAAATTTTAATATTGCAACATTCAAAATGGCAAGTGAGTTTAACTGCAATCATATACCACTAGAACAGCATATTTGTTACCATAGGATGGAATTTTTCAAAATACAATTACAAAATCAAACTTTAAGATTCTTCAAGCTCAACACCACAACTAACAGATAACTGCTAGGCTTCAGAAAAAAACTGGCCAAGTAAAATGATATGCGCCCGGTGATCCACTTTTTGTCCCGACATGACACTATTTCTAACTAGTCCAAGATATCATTAAGACAAACACTCTAGCCTAGTTTCATGAGTATCAGGCTAAAAATGTGCCTCTAAAGTGCAAATAAGTTTTTTCTAAGATTTGGCCAACTGACCCACTTTTTGACCCTGTGTGACTAAATGTCAAACTTGTCCAAGATTTTATCAAGACAAATATTCTAACCAACTTTCATGAGTATCTGACTGAAAATGTGGCAACTAGAGTGCACACAAGGTAAATGTTGACAACCACATGACGGACGCTGGACACAGCACGATCACAAAAGCTCACCAAAAGCTCACCTTGAGCACTTTGTGCTCAGATCACCTTGAGCACTTTGTGCTCAGGTGAGTAAAAACCAAGAGCACCTCATGCCGGTGCCAATGCTTGGCTGCAGTAACTTTTAGATATGGATTGATTTTCAGTGAAAAAGGGGCATAACTGTGACAAAAAAAAGTTTATAGTTACTTGCAGTACTAATATGGGTTTCCCGATTGATGGTTGGTCCAAATTTGAAGTAAATGTCTTCAGTACTGACACAGATATCATAAAATATCAAAGTTTTTGCATGTCAACAATGACAGGGACTAGGTCAATGCAGACAACAACATGCCTGATGGCTATGACAATGCCTCAACAGTTTCTTCGAAATCAGTGGAGCTAAAAGTCTAACTATCCTACCTCATCTGACTGTTCATCGTCATTCCCATGCTGATATCCTTGCTCCAACAAAATCTAGTTGAGAAAGAAAAGAAATCAACTCATTACTATCATAATTATACAAATATACATGTACAGGTATCTTTTTATTTCCCTGCAGTGTACTAGTTGATTACCAGCATTTTCTCCTTTTCAAACGATGTTTTCAAAAGCCTTCTCTTTCACGATCATCAAAACTCAGGACTGTATGGTAGACTTTAAAAAGGGTAAAGAAATTTCTCATATATTACCTCATCTTTGCCTTCATGGAACTCATCAACATCATCATAATAAAAATCTCTAAGTTCCGGATCAGGCTCCTCATCAAAGTCCCCATAAATCTTCTCATCGTCCACTACATACTCTGTATTGTCACTTCTTGTTCTCTTCCCTTTTCCTTTCTTACTTTCCTGACCTCTGCCACTACCCTTTTTCGATTTCTTACCTCTAGAATAATAATAATAATGATAAACAATAGGGCCAATGACCTTAACACGCTCGCAAAGTAGAGTAAACAGCGACTGAAAAAGTTGAAGAGATCCTGGTGGTGTTGATGTACAATGCATTTACCTTTGACAAACTGAAAATCGCCATATTAAGCTTCAGTGTTTATTAACTTAAGTTACAGGGGTAACAATGAAATTCCACTTGGCTGTATGTGTTATTCAATTATTGTCCTTCAAGTAAACAAGACCTATATTTCAAATATTAACAAAATTTATTGGGCCAGCATGACACAGCCGACACAAGGCAGCCATTTTGTCATGCAGGTGTGTTTGCAGAAAGTCAGAATAAACCAGTATTTTAAAAATAGACCGACCTTAAATCTCCACCTCTAACACGGTCATGTGACACCCATTAACAGCCAAACATTGTGGAAGTATGATAATATTCAAATGTGGTTCTGTCTTGAAATAATTTGCAGTTTTTATGGGAAGGGGTCTTTGCACTAATGAAATTACCTTTTTTGAATATGAGCTTTTTCAAGTAGCCGATTTGCCTACTTAAACCTCATTTTTCTGTGATTTTTGCAGATGATAACAAAATCAACGAATGGTATGACTTATCAGCCTTGATTTCGATAAAGTATCATGTGACTTATAAGAAACACAAAACGGTCTGGAACTTTGATGCATCATGATTTTAGATGGTTCGACGATAAGTATTTTGACCAATATTCTAATTTCATAAATATCTGACTGAAAATAGGGCCTCTAGACTGGCAGATAAGGTTTTTCTAAGATTTGTCTTACTGACCAACTTTCTGATCCAACACAACCAAATTTCAAACTTGTCCAAAGTATTATAAAGACAAACATTTTGACCATTTTTCATGAGTATTGGACACAAAATGTGGACTCTACATAGCAAAAAAGCTTTTCCTAATATTCATCTCTGTGACTTACTTTTTCGTTCCAAACTCACATTTTTTTGTGTCATGGGGTTTATGTGTTTTTTGCAGCAGTCCATTTTTCATGTCGATTAACTTTTGGATAAGAATTTCCACATGATTTGACAAAGATCTGTAGATAAAGGTAGCAGATAACTCCAAAACCTGTCAAAATGGAGACAATAATTGCATTTGGCGCCACTGGCAAACCAGTCACTTGTGTTTTTGGTGACCTCGGTTTTTACATATGGGTATTTCCGACCATTTGAATGTTTCCATTCAGGTGATGTAAATGAATACATTAGATCTTTTTTAAACTAAATAGCTATATCACTGGACTGGGACTAACAGACTTGCACTGGTATCAAACCCTGCAAGTATCAGGTCAGTAAAGGTAAAATACTTGTCAGTCAAAATGATATTTCATTCAGAAACATGTGTACTTTCTTGCTTATATCAAATTTATCGAAATTGAGCGCAATGAGATTATCGGTTCACTTAAACAGTAATGTCATAATAAGCAAGACAGCTTTTCAGGTAAAAAAAGGTTCCTCTCAAAAGAAGTTAGTCAACAATAACGTGAATTTTAAGTGGTAGTTACCTTGATGATTAATTTAACTAGTGACTGCTAAAATTCTAAACATTTCAGTTTTAGTACGAACAAGTTTGTGTGCGAATGCTTAGTATTTTAGCTCGCTTGAAATACAACCTTATCCCTGCTGATTACAGGCCATTTCGATGGATAACGTGAACTCATACTTTTTCTGCATTGTATTTGCAGTGATTTTCCCGATCCACAGCCTTTCAAGAAACAATTTATTCGTCAAACCCGCATGCAACGTGAATTCTAGTAAGTACTTTTTTTAGAGAAAACTGTTGTGGAATAACTGATCAAAACTAGTAGCTCTATATTTATTTCTTTAACTTTCTTTCTGGAAAAAAAATAATACAGCGACGACTACAAACCAGAATTATTCTATTGAACACAAGTTCATTTCCAAAATATTTTGTGGAATGTCATTTTTTCCATTATCTGCACGTTGTCGACTCACCTGATTGTTGAGTCAAATTGCAATTTTATCTCTACTAATAGACAACATTTTTTAATTAACAGTTCTCCTGTACACAGCTGACTGACAGGTAGGCTAGGCATTTCTCTTGAAAATCACATTTCAGCTTCAAACTTGAGTAAACTATGTTACCTTAAGCGCTTACAAAACTATCTGTTCTACAAATTGTAACAGGGAACACATGGAATTGCATTTAAAACGATCACATCTGTAATATTGCATCATGTCATGTTCATATTGAATAGAAATGCATTTTCAATGTCAGAATAGATAGATGGTCAAAATGTTCATCAGTCTGTTTGATGTTTGCCTCTTCTTTCTTTATAATTGTTGCTATTTTTTTTTTCCCTGCTGTATGTTTTTACAGATCTATAAGTCTATTTGTCAGCAGGTATTCAAGCAATCTTGACTGTCCAATTCTAGTGCATTTTAAATATTTGCTTTTCTGCTATATTACCTAGAGTGAAACCGAAAGTATCACTATATGCAATAACTCCATCTCTTTAACCCATAATGTACTGGAACCGACTTAAGCTGTTTTTGCAGACAGTGCAGATCAAGATCAGACTGCACAGAATGTGCAGTCTGATCTTGGATCTACACTGACCGCTATTTCATTACATATTCCCTGGCCCATAAAACCTTGAAATAAAAATATTTTCAATGGTTTCCCAGATTGAAATGATCTTTTTCATTAATTCAGCACTGTAAGGGGTAAAACATATCTCTTCAGCAAGGGTGATTTTAAACTCTTCATGTAAAATCATCCATAATTACTATGTGCTGGGCCTGGTTCAGTAGGTAACATTCAGGGTTTGAAACCAAGGGATCTCTGGTTCGATTCCTAGCTCAGCCAAATTTTTTTTAGAGGATCAATTCATTCCAGGAAATCATGAATAGGTGCACTGGCTACCTACCATTTTCACAATGTTTTCTATATGTCCTAAAATTGATCCTGTTGTTTGAGCCACGTTTCATTTGTCGTCCTGCAAATGCTTTCAATTTGGACCAGTCTGTAATTTGTTGTCTGGTAAACTCTCTACCAGGTGAATAACAAAACTTTTGTCTGGTGAAAATTGGAAGCATTCGCAGGTGACAGATGAATGTAACCCAAAAGTAAAATTTGGAAGGTTGTATTTCATTGTGGGGAAACTAGCATTTTCAGGTTACTAGAATTTAATTTTTTTCCCATAATTTTTTCAAAGGCCTTTACCTCAAGGTCGTTAAAATTCAGGATTGTGTAGTAAAGGGTTACAAGTTAACAGGGATCGTTGTCAGATTACTTGTATCTCATGGAAGTCAAGTGATGTTCTTTAGATGTTGTGCTGGGGTTGGTGATGTATCTTGTAAGAAGTATCCTCACTAGAGCCAGATAGGAATTTTCTTCCAGGGATTAACTCTGTAATAGGCAACAAAATTGTTTTGACTCTGGCTTATTGAAGGTACAGTCAAATCTGTGTACAGCACTGAAGGGAAAATCTCTAAGGGACTGCTTTTCACAGATTGGCTGTTGTCCACAATATGCAATTCTCACAGTATATTGTGTTTTGAATATGATAGTTTCAGTAGGTACAGGTTTGTTTGCAATGAACTTTCAATTTATTTCTATTTAAAACAGAAAAATAAAGCACACAAATAAAACATAAATCTTAAACATTTATTTTATTTTTCTTTCATTTTAATGTCTAGAATCAAGCATGTGAACAACTTTCATGTGATCCTTAAGAGAGAGGAATTTACGTTTCGAGAATGACATAATTGCAAAGAGAAAAAGGAAAGTTGATAAACTTGTCTTCATTGTAGAACTCCATTCTCAGTCTAACACTTAATTGAATAAAAGGTAATTCAGCGCAGTGTTCAGTAATCATTAATTAAACAGTTAAATTAATATTCGTGATTAAAAACACCAATTGGCATAAATCAGCATTAATCCTTTAATCTGTTACGGGAGACCA
Source organism: Hippopus hippopus (assembly GCA_946811185.2). Taxonomy (NCBI): domain Eukaryota; kingdom Metazoa; phylum Mollusca; class Bivalvia; order Cardiida; family Cardiidae; genus Hippopus; species Hippopus hippopus. Next base: position 66,528,476 of record OX328099.1, on the reverse strand, counting down.
CTCCTTCATGCATGGCTTCATCCTTTTAAATACAATACCTAACAACTGCATTAGGGAGAATTCGCTTTAGCTCAGTGGTTATGGTGTTGACCTTTTGTCCAGGTGTTCTAGGTTCGAATCCTGCCCGGTCCCTGTATTTCTGCTGTACATTTGTTCATTTGTTTCTTTGTTACGGACTTTGTTCGTAAGAAATCATAATTTTCATAAACATAATTTTAAAAGCATCATCCCAAAATTTTTATTGGTAGTCTGCGTAATAATTTATTGTACATGACATTGGTCACAATTTGTTTATTCTAAATGGAGGAGACATTAAGTTGTAAGTACCAATTTTTTCAAATACAATCATGCTGTGTGAAAGTGGGTGGATTGGGCAGATTACATGTATTGCTATACAAAAGGTGAATTAAGAATAAAGATGCATGGGCGGGCTTCTGTTGGCCCTGTTCACAGATTGGCTGCTGTTCACTGTTAATGACCATAAGGAATCAGATGTGTCAGCATTTTGTTCTCCCACAATGTTCCACTTTTTTAAAGACAGTTTAATCATTTTAGGCATATCCAACTTTGTCATTTATATAGACTTTTAATAAAGACAAATGACTGTATTTGCATGGTAAAGAATCAAATTTCAATTTAGGTGAGACTTTTTTATAGCATCCTTTTCATTTACTATGTTGGTAAAGATTTATCCCTTTACCAAACAAACCTCTATATTCATGACCTTGGGAAAAAAGGCTTTTGAAAACATTGCGGAAAAAGAAGAAAATGCTGGTAATCAGCATTTTCTTCTTTTTATGCAATGTTTTCTTACCTGTCAGAAATCATTTCCATTATTTGAAACACTTTCTATTTGTTGTCTGCAATTACTTTCAAGTTGGATTTTGTTGCTAAGTGAAAGGTTAACAGCATTTGACATTTTGAAACGTTTGCTTTCAGTTCTCTTGACAGTTACAGAGATGACAACATAAGGACTTACCAGTAGTCAAGGAGTACAACAGCATTATAGAAATGACAGCAAGAATTTGTGTTAGGATTTTTTCAAGGTGGCTTTCTGGAGCCAAGAACCCTCTACTACCAGTACATGACATTACAAAGGAACCTGTACTTCAAGTACATGGCATTTCAAGAAAAATTCACATTGGAAGACCGATTACTATACCAAAGAGATTATTTGGAAATAGTATAACTTTAGGACAATGTCAGAACAAGGTTAGATGTATAAAACAGACTTCAATAATTCCTCATATACATTTGTTGACACCAGTGAAATGTCTACCATATTACATTGTGCTCAGCAAGTTTCATACAACTGGAAGAAGAAGTGCTCTACCACCACTTCTTTGGGTTGTGCTTGCTCCTGTATACAAAGTAACGGCAGCACTTACAGGAAGGTTTGTGAATAAGTACTTTTTTTTTTCATTTTTCAGGAGACAAGTTTTAGAATTAGTGTAGGAGAAGAGATACATGTATTTTACTTCTAATAAGGAATGTCATCCTTTATCTGAAATGTTATTATTTGTTTATTGTTTAAGCTTATTTTTATTTCTTCTTGATGATCCTTGTTTATATCGTTATTTAAGAAATAATCTTTATTCTATCGTGGTTTATTGTTCAATAAACCACAGTAACTGTTGTGAGTTTTGAGACACAATAAATGATCCATGAGGGTGATAGCCCGAGTGGTTTATTCATTGCGCCCCATAACTCATAACGTGATCTATTGAACAATAAACCAGGATAGAAAGAAGATTATTTCGATTCTAACATGACCAACTCTTAATCAAAGGAAAACCCGTTCATACTTAGAGTAAAAACGCAGATGCAGATTATATTCCATTAAATAACTTACTTACTTACTTTATACAGAATGACGTCACTCTATATAGTATGACGTCACTCTGCATAGAATAACATAGATTTTACCACTGTGTTTATAGAGCCAAATTCACGTGTCATGTTAGAATTGTAATTTTACATTTCAAATCTGTAAATTTTCTGTCAATACCCCCCCTCCCCCCCTTCAAATTTCTTCTATTGGAACTTGCAGCCTTTTTTGACAAGCATCTGAATAACATTAACTCTTTACCAAACTTCAAAGTTTTAGACTACGTGTAGTCCAAATTGAAACTGTTTGATTGACTGATTGATTGAATGGTGTTTAACTCCGTTTTCAACATTATTTCAGTTATATCGCCGCGGCCAGTGCACCTATCCATGCTTTCCTGGAGTTTCTGTTACCAGTACTCCACACAATATTCTTTCCAAGCCACTGGCTGCTTTCCCACATAATCATCGTCGAAACAACAATCAGCGGTGAGAGAGGAATGAATCCTGTCGCAATGACTATCATCAGTCCTCAGAAAGAAATTGGCCGAGCCAGGGATCGAACTCATGACCCCCTGTTCTCAAGTCCTGTATGCTACCGACCGAGCCACTGGGGCTTGGCTGAAAATATTTGAATAAGACAACATAACTGTGACGCAAAAATTGAATTTGTTTCGGGAAGTGTAGAAAACATTCAAGGATTTTCTCGCTATTTCCACAATTTTTTCAAAGGCTTTAATTCTCATTAAAAGTCAGGGTTGTGTGGCAAAGGGTTAAAATATATAAGTCATGCTCAGTGAACAGAGGGTTTAACACTTTACCACACAATCCCGACTTTTAACGACCCTGAGAAAGAAGCCTATAGAAAACATTGTGGGAAAAGGAGAAAATGCTGGTAACCAGCATTTTCTCCTTTTCCCACAATATTTTCTACCCTATCAAAGTCAGAAATCATCATATTAACAAGATTTAATTTGTTGTCTGCAAATGCTTTGAATTTGGTCCAGTCCAAAAATTTGTCATTTGGTAAAGAGTTAACTCTTTACCACACGACAAAATTATAGACTGGTCCAAATTGAAAGCATTTGGAGATGACAAAATAAAATGTTACTGAAAAATTGAAATGTATTTTGGAATGAGTAAAAAACATGGTGGGAAAAGGAGAAAATGCTGGTTACCAGCATTTTCTCCTTTTCCTACAATGTTTTCAATAGGCTTTTTACTTAGGGTCGTTAAGTCGGGATTGTATGGTAAAGGGTTAAATGCAAATGCGAAATGTTATGACTCGGATCAGCCTGCACACCTTGACCTGAGTTGATACTTTTTGCTATTGTTAATTTTTCTGCATGTTGAAAAAAAGAAAAAGGACAATTCTAACTCACGATTCAGTCGGTTGGTGGATAAAACAGATTTTAGGGATCCATGTTATGATTTAAGCCATGCTCAGGCAAAAGGGAGCTTAATGCAGCTCCGTGATACATGATGCCAGGCAAGTCATCACATAATTATGGATCCATAATAGCCACTTTTTCAAACAGACTACTAAATTATGAGGTAGACTGGTCCTTTGACATACAGAAAATCAACCAATAGTGAAAAGTTTCTGCCCAGGTCAGCCTGCGCGGACTGCGCAGGCTGACCTGGGCAGAAACTTTTCGCAGATGCATTAAGCCCCCTTTTCACAGAGCATGGCTCATTTTATGATGACTTGCTTGGTAGGATGCATCACCGAAATGCATTTAATCCCCTTTTGCCTTGGCATGGCCCATATATAAATATAAATTAGCCATGCTCTGGCAATAGGGGTTCAAATGAAACATCACTGTATCTTACAAAGCAAGTCACCACATACTTAACTCTTTACCAAACGACAATATTTTGGGCTATACCAAATTGAAAGCACTTGCAGATGACAAAATAAATGCGGCTGAAAAATTAAAACATGTTGTGAGAAGGGTAGAAAACATTGTGGGAAAAGGAGAAAATGCTGGTTACCGGCATTTTCTCCTTTTCCTACAATGTTTTCAAAAGGCTTCTACCTTAGGGTCGTTAAAACTCGGGATTGTGTGGGAAAGAGTAAAGGATCCATAAAATCCATTTTGTACAACAACCCACTAAATCATGAGATAAACTTGTCCTTTGACCCACAAAAAAAAAATACCTATGGCAAAAAGTTTCGATCAATGTCAGCCTGTTTTTTGCAGATGCATTAAGCCCCTTTTTGACAGAGCATGATTGATATGTAAATATAAATGCACTTGTAAATGTTTTAACTTTAGCTTGGCTATTTTCGAAGAAAATGTTTAGATATTGCGATAGCCCTGGCATGCGTTGTAGTGCAAAAACTTTGATATTTTATAATATCTCTCTTATTACTGAAGATATAAACTTCCAACCTGGACAAGTTCTTAACTATCAAAAGGGAAAGAAGTTACCATCAACGTTTTTTGTTACAGTTATGTCCAGCCCCGCCCGGGTGGCTCAGTGGTGAGCGTGTCAGACTCGTGACCTGGTGGTTGTGAGTTCGATACCCGGTTGAGGCGAACTTTCTTTCTGGCGTATTTTCGCCTCTCACCTCTGCTGAAGCATGTGAGAAAAGTAGTCGGTGGCTTTGGAAAGAAAGTTGTGTTAGTACTGGTGTGAGAAAGCCAGGAAACACATGTTCGTCACCGACCGCCATGATATGACCTTAGCTGTTAAAGTGGCGTTAAACCCCAATACAACCAACCAACCAACAGTTATGTCCCTTTCTCAACTTGGAATTTCCACTGAAAATCAAGCAAATGTTCACAGCTAAGCGTTGGCACCCACATGGTGTGTTTTTGATTGTCTTTACAGGAAGTTTAGGAACTGGCTGAGACAGCAACCTGCACATATCAGAAAGTTGTACAGGAAGAGACTGATGATTTTCTTTGCTGCAGTTACAGGTGTTTTAGGGGTGTTTGGCAGTTATTACTATGCCAGCCATCTACAAGAGGCGCCTTTCTCAGGGAGAAAGAGGTTTATCACTCTTGATAAGCATCAGTGCTGCAAAATAGCTGACTTTGAGTTGGAAGGGGTAGGGAACTTGGCATTATTTAACTATCAAATGACCAAAGTTTAGACTTGTCCAAATTGAAAACATTGGCAGACTACAAAAGATGTGTGATTAAATTTTTTTTTCAAAAGTCTTCTTGATTTAGTCTGTTAAAACTGATTCTCTACAATATTGGAAGAGTTAGGGAAATTGGTTTTATTTACCGGAAATCTCCCAGTATTATCTTCTATTATATACATGTACCTGGTAAATCTCTGGTGCATTTGTATTCAACGCAAGTGATGGGATTTGTTTCTAAAAGGGAAGAAAACAAAGGAAAAAGAGAAAATGCTAATTACCAGCATTTTTACCTTTACCCATAATCTTTCCAAAAGCCTTTCACTTCATTTAAACATTAGATTGTTTTGCCAGGGTTAAAGAACTTAAATGGAAACACTGAGTAATAAAACTTTGTGTGAAAAAGAGAAAATATGATCCCAAGAAAAAAGGGCTTTTGAAATATTATGGGAATAGGAGAAAAATCTGGTAACCATTATTTTATCCTTTCCCCACAATATTTTCTACCCTTTCAGAAACGAATCCCATCGCATTTAGCCACAATTAATTGCTAAAATTTCTTTGTTTGGTAGAATGAACCCTTTACCAAAAAATCCCTGTTTTTCATGACCCTGAGAAAGAAGCCTTCTGAAAACATTGTGGGAAAAGGAGAAAATGTTGGTAACTAGCATTTTCTCCTTTTCTCACAATGTTTTCTATCCTCCCAGAACAAATTTCAATTTTCGAGTCACGTTAACTTTGTCATCTGCAAATGCTTTCAATTTGAACCAGTCTAAAATTTTGTTGTTTGGTAAAGAGTTAAGACTTGATTGTCTTTTCTATGTTCAGTGTTTCCTTTTGACTCTTTTGTGAGTCCTTAAATCCTGACCAAACAATCCAATTTTTTAATGAACCTGAAGGGAAAGGCTTTTGAAAACTTTATGGGAAAAAGTAAAAATAATGATAAGTAGTATTTTCTCCTTTGAGCCAATGTCTGTATTTATTGTAAAATTTGTCCATGATAGGCAAGAAAACATTGTAGCAAAGGGGGAAATGCTGGTTACCTGAATTTTCTCTTTTTTTCATGTTTTCACATGTTTTCTCCTATCCTGCAATATTTTCTAGCCTATCACAGACAAATTTTACAATTTGAGTCACATTTTAATTTGTCGGCTACAAATGTTTTCGATTTGGACAAGTCTAAAATACTGTTGTTTGTAAAAGTTAACTCTTTACCAAATGACACTGTTACGGGAGACCACTCCTTCATGCATAGCTTCATCCCGGTATTAAATACAATACCTAACAACTGTGTTAGGGAGAATTCTCTTTAGCTCAGTGGTTATGGTATTGGCCTTTCATGCGGGCATTCTAGGTTCGAATCCTGCCCAGTCCTTGTATTTCTGCCATGCATTTGTTCATTTGTTTCTTTGTTACGGACTTTGTTCGTAAGATGGGGGCTCGTCCGGGATTGGCCATTGAGCCATTAATCCCATTTGTTGTCCAAAAACGGACTTTCTGCCTAATAAGGCTTTGAGTCATCAATAAATGATGACTTTAAGTGGGGGTGTGTTACAGGAGACCACTCCTTCATGCATGGCTTCATCCAGGTACTAAATACAATACCTAACAACTGCGTTAGGGAGAATTCTCTTTAGCTCAGTGGTTATGGTGTTGGCCTTTCGTCCGGGCATTCTAGGTTCGAATCCTGCCCGGTCCCTGTATTTCTGCCATGCATTTGTTTCTTTGTTACGGACTTTGTTCGTAAGAACGCATTTCAATAGCCATTTCAAAATTCAAAGTATTCATGGACAAAAGAATAATTTTCATTGTAACCATGAAATCTCTATTTCAAAAGATAGGAAAACATTGTGGGAAAAGGAGAAAATGCTGGTTACCAGCATTTTCTCCTTTTCCCATAATGTTTTCAAATGCTTTCTTCCTCAGAGGCTTTTAAAGTCATGTGGTAAAGAGTTAATTTTTTTAATTCTTATACTTTCATTGTTGAGCCCCAGTAGCTCAGTCTGTAGCATACTGGACTTGAGAACAGTGGGTGGCTGTTCAATCCCCGTCTTGGCCAATTTCTTTCCAAGAATTGATGATAGTTATTACGACAGTATTCATTCCCCTCTCACCTCTGACCATTGTTTCAATGATGGTTATTTGGAAAAGCAGCCAGTGGCTTTGAAAAAATATTATGCAGAATACTGGTAAAAGAAACCCCAGGAAAACATGGATAGGTGCACTTGCAGCTGTGATATAACTAAAATGTTGAAAACGGCATTAAACACCATTCAATACTTTCAGTTGATAGAGAAGCTCAAGAACAAAGAACTACCTCCAACACATCCGTATTACCTACTTGTGGTTGATGTTTGTCGGGAACTAGTGAGAGGAAATAAGGATGTGGCCGGAATGACTGATCAAGATTGGATCGTACATGTCGTGCAGGATCCAGTTAAAAATGCATTTGTGTTACCAGTATGGCTTCATTTTTATTAGCTGTGCTGTTTTCAAAGAAAATGTCAAGTAATTATCGTAGCTCTGGCATCGTCTGTGTTTTATAAAAACTTTGACATTTCCAAATATTTTGACATTCTCACAAACTTTGACATTTACTATATCTCTGTCACTAGTGAAGATATTTACTAGTACTACTAGTATAAACTTGGACTGGTTGTTATATATCAAAAGGGGAATCCATACCAGTATGGCAGGTAACCATTTACATATTTTAGACAAAGTTATGGCCCTTTTTTGCCTTTGAAGTTTCATTGAAAATCAAGAAACTGCAGCAGAAGGTTGGCACCTATATGAAATGTGCTTGTTTCATTTTTTTTTTTTTAAAAAAAACTTTACAAAAGAGCAAGTTATTAATTCTTCCAAATTAATTGAAAGCATCTGTAGCCAATAAATTTTAAAGTGAAACAAATGAAACAAGGTTTTTTGACAGTGTTATCTATAGATGCTTTCAATTTGGAAGCGTCTAGATTTTGCTGTTTGGTATAGAGTAAATTGATTTCAAACTGTCTTAGCTCTTGCAGAGGGCTGAAACCTACTTGTAGTTTGCAGGAGACCTTTATATCGGTAGTTTAAGAAAAAATTTGACAGCACAAGAATGTTTTCCGAAGTTATCTGCTTCGAGATATAAGTAGTTGCTGCTGGAAGTAATATTGAATTTGAATTACTGTCTGAAATTGAATTTGGGGAGGCATATTGTTTGTAATAGAGTTGTCTGTTTGTCCATCTGCCTAGCCCAGGTAGGGTAGTTGGTAGTGTACAGGTCGGGAGAACAGGAGGTTGCTGGTTTGAATCCCCATCTTGGCCAATTTCTTTCTGAGGACTGATAATAGTCATTGTGCCAGGGACTCATTCCTCTTGTTTTTTAAGACAATGGTTAAGTAAGAAAGCAGACTGTGGCTTTGGAAGAATATTGTCTGAAACACTGGTAAATGAAACTCCAGGTAGGCATGGATTGGTGCAGTGGCTGCTGTTATACAACTTTGAAAGTGTTGAAATCAGCATCAAACAGCATACCGATAAATAAACAAAAATGTTTGTTCTAGTTTGCAATATTTTCAGAGCTGTAGGCCCTGATTGAAAATGAAATTTCATTCAAAATAGTTTAATGGAAACAGTTTTATAGTACTTCTTGTAATTGAATGGCTAATATAATAACATATGCTTCCTTTCTTCTCTCTGTTATTTTCAGAATGGTCATATATTTGTAAATACTGGAATGATAGAGTTCTGTGAAAACAAAGATCAACTGGCTGTGATATTGGGACATGAGATGGCTCATGCTGTCCTGCTTCATGCTGTAAGTATATTGCGAATGAGCAATGCTCTGGCAAAGGCAGTTTATGCTTCTCTGTGATGCATTATTCCAAGCAAGTTATTAAATAATTACAGATACATAAAATCAGTGTTGTTTACCAACTGATTAAATCATTAGGTAGAATGGTCCATGGTCCATGCAGCCAAGCCCCGATAACTCAGTTAGTAGCGTACAGGACTTGAGAACAGGAGGTCGAGGGTTCGATCCCTGGCTCAGCCAATTTCTTTCCGAGGATTGATGATAGTCATTGCAACAGTCTCCCACCACTGATCATTGTTTCAATGCTGGTTATGTGGGAAAGTAGCCAGTGGCTTTGAAAGAATATTGTGCGGAGTACTGGTAAGAGAAACTCCAGGAAAGCATGGATAGGTGCACTGGCCTCTGCAATATAACTGAAATAATGTTGAAAACAGCATTTAACACCATTCAATCAGTCAGTCAACCATGGGCATGCAGCAAATTTACCAACAGCAAAAAGTTTCAGCTTATTTCAGACTGTATGGATTGCCTTAACTCTTTACCAAACGACAAAATTTTAGACTTGTCCAAATTTAAAGCATTTGCAGACGACAAAATAAACATGACTCAAAAATTGAAACTTGACCTTAGAAGAACAGAAAACATTGTGGGAAAAGGAGAAAATGCTGGTTACCAGCATTTTCTCCTTTTCCCACAATGTTTTCAAAAGGCTTCTTCCTCAGGGTCGTTAAAACTCGGAATTGTGTGGTAAAGGTTAACTTGTTACCTTTTGCTTATGGCTGGTTTCATCTCTTTTTTGAAATCGGTCAAGCCCGGTTAGCTCTGTCGGTAGCGTACAGGGCTTGAGAACAGGGGGTCGCTGGTTCATTTCCCGGCTGGGTTAATTTCTTTACAGGGATTGATGATTGTCATTGTGACAGGGTTCATTTCTCTCTCAACGCTGACCATTGTTTCGATGATGGTTATGTGGAAAAAGCAGCCAGTGGCTTGGAAAGAATATTGTGCGGAGTACTGGTAATAGAAACTCCAGGAAAGCATGGATAGGTGCACTGGCAGCCGCGATATAACTGAAATAGTGTTGAAAACAGTGTTAAACACCATACAATCAATCAGTCTCTTTAGAAAGCATTGTGGCTTATCACAAACAAGTATCTCTATTTCTGCCAAAATTTTGGTTGCATGTATACAAGTGTACAACCATAGTTCATATGAATTTTAGGTGATTTACAATGATGTGTTTACAGTTTAAATTAACCTACCAAAAAAAAAAATGCATCTGAATCATTTAGGTGTTTACCTGTACAGCAACCATTCATAACAGCTGATTATGATATACATGTACAAGTTGTCTTTAATCTAGGGCTATCTTTGATTATATTAGTTACTTAATTTGCTTTAGCCACAATTTCTGAATTGTAATGTCTCGTTATTTTTTACTCATCTCACAGGACAACCGATGGCAAAAAGCGGCTTGTCTAGACCTAGAGTTCACTTGGCATGAGGAGTGGATGAACTGAATTTTCAAGCCCTGTTCATTGGACAATGATATAACAGAAGCAGATTATGTTTTGGCAAAATTAAAGGTTTTGTTTTTATTTTCTGCAGGCAGAACAATTGAGCTATAGCAAGTTTTTAGACCATTTTGTGATAGTTATAATGACAGCTATATGGACCTTCCTGCCAAATGATGGAATTGCTATTGTATTTCAGTGGTACTGCAATAAGCTCAAACAGGTAACTTTTATATACTTAAAGCCAGGTGAGCAATCCAGTGTGATTATGGAGCTGTTGTATTTATGTCCTTCATTTGGTATTGATTATTATATACTATTATTTTATGTATCTTTTTCTCCATTTCCCAGAATGTTTTCTATCCTGTTGTGAAGACATATTTTATCATTTGAACTCTCTAGATATGTTGTAAGAATTGCTTCCAAATTAGACAAGTCATCTGGTTCAGACTGAGGAAAGATTAATCTGTGAACCCACAAATGCTCTATTTGTTATATACCAGTAAATTTTCCGACTCAGATACATTTGTCAAAGTGAATGAAATAACACACACCACAGAAAAAAATTGGTATCTGCACACTGTGAAATACATTCCCAAATATGGTATGGTTACGTAACTCTCGCACTGACTATGCATGCATTGATTTGCGATTTGATTAGTTAAAATGTTTCAACCTTATATTCATATGCGGTTCATAAAAACAAGCGTCCACACCATGAATAGTCTCATTTTATTTACATTTTCAAATGAAATGTCAGTAATTGTAAAATTTTGTTGTTGAAAGTTGTCAGTATGTGGAATATTATGTTGTAGAAACTTGCCTTGTGCTTGTATTTGCTTCTGACTGCGTAAGAAAATTTTGACATCATGCTCGACCTTTGGTCTTGCGCGATAACAAATTTTAACAAGCTACTCAAATCAAATACAGGAATCAGGTAAGGTAGTACAAGATGATAACTGTATTTATCACATGACCTCCCTTGTTTTCAGTGTATTATACCATTACGAATTTTAGTATCTTATGTTTTAGACACTTTTGGACATTTTGACCAAGAACGCTTGGGATATGGTTATATCAGGGTTTTCCCTCGGCCACAAAAATAGGGGGTCATTGTGACCCCCTAGTCAAAAATAATGGGGGTCATTTTGGAATTTGTGGGGGTCACAACAAAATGTAATTCACTTAAACAAAAGCTACTATTTGTGAAAGTATGTGTTTCTTTCATGTTTTCTATTCACTGTAAATCTTCGTTTACCCTATATATGAATTATTTCATGGTGATAGATACATAATAACACCAGAGATTCTCTATATAGAGGGAGCTTACAGCCTAGGTGGCACCTTTTTCATAAAGACTATCTGGAGTATGCTTTATTAAGCCTGTTCTTAACGAGCAAATATGCTCTAGCTGCAGACAAGCTGTCATATCTCTAAGTAATTTTAATGTTTCAAGGGTATCTTCATAACCGCTAGTGTTTTGATGATGCACAAGGGTTGATTTTCGAAGTATGTGTAGCCTCTCTCTATGGTTAAGGGTTATTTTGTTTTTATTACAGGAATCGACCGTTTAGTTGGCAAAGAAAGCTTGTTGTCGGCCGGATTGGGAAGTCTCTGTTATTTTTCTTGATAGAGATTATGCATTTCAGCCGAAAATAAACTATTTTCACCAATTAAATGGCCGATTCCTGTGTTTCGACACGCTGGTCGCGTTCATGCCACTGTTTTCAACAAATAAAAAAGTGTATCTCTTAATAGCTAATTTACAGTAAACCCTCGAGACCTTGAAATGTGATTCTGGGTGCTCTTACCAGGCGTTGTATCTTCTGGTCTTTGTTTAAGGACTCTTCTTCCTTGCAGACAGCAAGAATGACGTCGATTTTGACAGAGTCATAAATTATTGTTTTCATTACAGATCGACTGGTTTAGTTTAGACCCGTTTAAAGACCGACGGTATTTTAGTAAAATTGATACACAGTCCAGTGTTTCGTCCCATTTTCTCTTCGTACTCCAGATTTTTCATCTACTCGCAATGTAACAGTGTCGGAAGTATATACGATCATTATTACCTCTTATCGTATTTGTGCGTCAACCATGACACATTACTGAAAAAATTGCGGGTCATTTTTCCTTAAAAATGCGTCAAAACGCACAAAATCGTGCATCAAGGAAAACCCTGGTTATATGATTAAAAAGAATCAGACTTTTTTTAACATTTGTGATAAAATTTTATAAACTTCACTAAAAATTTTATTAAGCTCACTCCAGGCTTGTTTAATAATATTTTCCAAGACTCTCTGAGCTCTTTATCAAATGACAAAATTGTAGATTTGTCCAAATTAAAAGCATTTGCAGACGACAATTTAAAGGTAGCTCAATTGGCAGAATTTGTCCTATATAGAATAGAAAACGTTATAGGAAAAGGAGAAAATGCCGGTTTCCAGCATTTTCACCTTTTCTCACAATGTTTTCAAAAAGCTTCTGTACCAGCGTTATTATAAACCACGATTGTTTGGTAAGGCATTCATAAAATTTCATTTCTAATGCCTACTTTCTTAAGATCGTATACCATATATCTACCCTTGATGTTCAATTTCAGTTACACTTGGACATGCCATACAGTAGGACATTGGAGAAAGAAGCAGATTTTGTTGGGTTAGAGATGGCAGCAAAGGTATGTTTAGCCTTTTACCAAAGAATCCTGTGTTTTGATGACCCTTAAAAAAAGAGCTTTCAAAAATTTTGTTGGAAAAAGAGAAAATAATAATCACCAGCATTTTTTTTTCTTTTTTCAACGTAACCTAATACTGTTTCCTTGGTTCAAGGTTCTTTTATATGGATGGGTCTAAAAGTCTGTTGTCTGATAAAGAGTTAAAACCATGCTTATAAGATCTTCCGTGCAATTTTGTATATGTAAAGAGGGCCACCTTTTGCATAAATTTGTCAATTTGACATTCCATGAGCATACACACGGCTTTAATTGAAGAGTTTGCTGAGCTTTTAGAAAACATGGGAAAAAAATGTAACTTTTGACAGTTTGTAACTCTTTAATATTTTAAACCTTAACCAGACAACAACCTGAATTTTGCTCATCTCTGGAGATGATTTGATTTGTTGGAAGAACAATAAAAACATTGTGTTAGAAAGAAGAAAATGCTGGTTACCACAATGCCACAATGTTTTCGAACGCTTTTTCTGTGGGGTCGTTAAAACACAAGTTTGGTAAGTGTTAACTCTTTACCAAACAGTTCCATATTTTAACAACCCTATTGGAGAAGGCTTTTGAAAACATTGTGAGAAAAGGAGAAAATGCTGGTTACCAGCATTTTATCCTTTTCTCACAATGTTTTCTATCCTTTCATACATAAATCTGATCATTTGTGCTACATTGTATATGTTGTCCTCAAATTACTTAAACTTGCTGCCGAGCCCCGGTAGCTCAGTTGGTAGCGTGCAGGACTTGAGAACATGGGGTCGTGGGTTCGATCTCTGGCTCGGCCAATTTCTTTCCGAGGATTGATGATAGTCATTGCGACAGGATTCATTCCTCTCTCACCACTCACCATTGTTTCGACGATGGTTATGTGGGAAAGCAGCCAGTGGCTTGGAAAGAAAATTGTGTGGAGTACTGGTAAAAGAGACTCCAGGAAAGCATGGATAGGTGCACTGCCCGCCGCAATATAACTGAAATAATGTTGAAAACAGCGTTAAACACCATACAATCAATCAATCAATCAATCAATATTTCAACTTGCCAGTGTTTAAAATTTTGTTTTATGGTTAAAAGTTCAGTGTTTTCACAAGCTCTCTACTGTAGAGGTTTAAAATGTTGTATTTGTACAGTGATGGGTTTATTTACTTTTCTTCAGGCTTGTTTTGATATCAGAGAAGGAGCAGTATTATGGAGTAAAATGTCTGTAAGTGAAGATCTCTCCAGGAAAGGCAAAGTACCAGAGTGGCTGTCAACCCATCCAACACACGAAAACCGTGTGAAAAATATTAATGAGCTCATTCCAAAGGTAGGAACATATTTTTCATGTATTTCAGAGCTTCTGGTAACAGATATATTTCTGTTTTTTTTTTAGATGTGCCTCTCAAGTTCATTATTAACTCTTTACCAAACGACAAGATTTGCAGACCACAAATTAAGTTTGGAAAGAATGATGATATTTGTATCGAATAGGGTAGAAAACATTGTGGGAAAAGATGAAAATGCCACCAGCATTTTCTTCTCTCACAATGTTTTTAAAAGCCTTCTTTCTCAGGGATGGTCAAAAGTTGGAATTGTTTTGTAAGGGTTCAAAGGTTTGTCTTTGTTACCCATGTGAACCCTCTCATGTCTTTAACTCAGCGCCTATGGATAAAATGACTTATTTGCATTGAAAACAATATGCATCCACTGAAAATGTAACTGTTTGGTCACTGTATGTGTTTGAATCAAATAGCAGACAGTGTAGACCAAAGTCAGGCTTTATGTTCAATGCAGGATCTAATTTTATTGTGTATGGCACAATAGTCATACCTTTCAAAAATGAGCAACTGAGTACTGCAGTGATGCTTACAGTAAGCATAGTAGGGAAAAGAAACTGACTGTCTAAAATTCGTTGAAAAACATTGTGTTAAAAGGAGCAGTGGCTTTTTACAAACATTGCTCCTTTTCTCACAAATATTTCAGAGGTACTGCATAAGATTACTCCAGTGAAAAACTTAAAGCCTCAAGAGAGGTTCCAACCTGGGGTCTCTCAAGAGAGTTTCCAACCTGGGGTCTCTCAAGAGAGGTTCCAACCTGGGGTCTCCAGGTTGTGAAATCTACACTTTCACTGCTGACCCACAGAGAACCCCAAGAATACAAGTTGTGACAACACACACAGGTTATTATCTTGCACAGTAAGAAAATGCTGGAAAAGGTGAAGTTGCATGAAACAATCAGTGCTAGTTTCAATGTTTTCAAGAGTATGCAAGACTCTTCATTCATCATTTGATTGTTAGCAAATTGGTTCATCTATACTTTCAGAGTTTAAAAATAAGGGAGAGCTGTAACTGCCCTCCACTTCGAGAGCCTGACCCTAGGATTGAAATGCAGCTTGTGAGAAACGTGGTGGATGAACTGATGATAGCTAGAGCTGCGAAAGCTAACTTTCAGCGAGTTCACAAAGTAAATGATAAGTTAGATAAAAGAGTACCCAAGTTTATCAAATTTGAGTCAATCAAATCTGAGCCTTTAACAAAAGAAGGAAGCTTTTAAACAAAAAGGAGAAAATGCTGAACTGGAAAATTTTCTCCTTTACCCACAGTGTTTTCAAACCTGTCAAGGACAAATTTCATCATTTTAATTGCAATGAATTTGTCGTCTGCAAGTTCTTTCAATTTGGACAAGTCAAAATTTCTGTCGTTTGGTAAAGAGTTAAAGTGTTGTATCTTTTTTGTTCTTCTGAACAGTATTAAGAAAATGGCAAACATGGTTCAATGGCAGCTACAGTTCTATTGCAAAAAGTAGTAATGTATTTCTGAAATTCATGGTAGAATGTACTTTAGTAGTTCTATGATGGATATTACGAGTCGAGTCTGTCAAAGAAAAAGGCTCAGTAACAAGATGACCAGGCTATTTTCACAAGAATTCCTTTTCAGTTTTTCTAATGCATGACAAGCTGGTATATATATCTGTGATGTTAAGAAATCCACTCATGCATGTGTGAAGCGATTTGAAACAAATACTGTGGTAATACTAGTGAAGAAAACCATTTAACCCTTTACCAAACAATCCCGACTTTTAACGACTGTGAAAGAGAAGGCTATTGAAAACATTATGGGAAAAGGAGTAAATGCTGGTAACCAGCATTTACTCCTTTTCCCACAATGTTTTCTACCCTTCCAAATACAAATTTCATTTTTTCAGTCACATTTACTTTGTTGTCTGCAAATGCTTTCAGTTTGGGATTGTCTTAAATTTTTGTTGTTTGGTAAAGAGTTAACCCATCAAGTGCCAGATAAACGAAATAGACATTTTTAGTCTAAAAATACAACCCTAATTACTGCAATTGTATGGTTGCATTTTTCTTCAGTGTTGATAAGAAGTCAGTTTAGATATAAAAACAGAATGCACGCTTTGCTAAGGTAATTATAGTTGGGAAAGGTGCTTTAGGGGTTAAGCAAAAAAAAAAGAAAACTGCTGTACTTAAATGACATTATCATGTTACTCTTTGTGCATGTGTTCAAAAAGTTTTTATCATGCACATTGTGAAATAGTATCTACTTAGACAATACAAATCGGCCGCTATGCCTATGCAAAAATATTGTGTTTTACTTCAAGAACAATGTTGCAAATGCCATTGTTACTTGTTTGAGCATGTGACAAATGCAGGTACGTGCAAATGAAGGCCCTCTCCACTTTTATAACTATGGGATTGTGCTCTATTTGAAGAATGAAAAATACCTTTTGATTTCTTTCCCATTTCCTCTATCTTGTACTGGCGTTCTCAGGTTTCAGTACGTGTCACAGTATGTTGTTGACAAAAACAATTAAAATCCTGAAACAAGAAATTTATTGTCAATCTAAGTGTATTACATTGCTTTTTAATAATCTGGAATTGTTTATGACGTCTTTTTCTAAAACTTCATCTTGTCTGGAAACATCAAGATAAACTAAATACTGATGCAACTTTTTGAAGGGTTTTCAAAACAATTGCTGATAACATCGCTCATTTTCCAATAAAAATTAGACTTTCAAAAAACAATTCTTGTCTTTCCTTCAAAGATATGTCTTTGCAATTTGTACATGTATTAAATTATGAAAGATCTGAAAATGATCAGGAAGAAAATTTGAAAAAATGAGGATGTTGGTAATGCCTTGCCAGTTTAATCCTCTTACAAACAATCCTTAGGTTTAATGACCCTGAGAGGGAAGACTTTTGAAAACATTGTGGGAAAAGGAGAAAGTGCTGGTAACCAGCATTTTCTTCTTTTCCCACAATGTTTTTCTACCCTCCCTAAAACAAATTTCAATTTTCGAGTCACATTTTGTCATCTTCAGATGCTTTTGAAATTTGGACAAGTCTAACATTTTGTCATGTAATAAGGCATTAAAACCAAATGAAATCTGCTGCTTTCAGACATAAAAAGGCTACATGTAGGTATGATACCTCACACACAACAAAAACTGTGAAATTAGCATGGATTTTCCGCAGAATCTGTGAGATTACTTGTTGTTTATTCATGTGTTTTTGTTGTATTTTATCATCAGCATTTTAGTTCAATACCAAAACTATCTCATCACAGGAACTTAGCTGTTGCAGGCAAAAGAATTATTGTTCTATTCAAATGCAATTTTGTTTATGCATGATGCCTGCATTATTTTGCTGGATATCAAAGGGAGGCAAATTAGGAATTTGAATGTAATATATACCAGTTACCTACACAATATTCTGTTATACTCCAAAATATGTAAAATGAAGACAGAAAGACATTTTGCAGACTTTAAGACAAAAAACAGAGACTTTCACTAAATAAAAATAGGTTCACAGGTGTAAAGAGAAACTGAAATGACTGATTGGCTTGTTTTCATGAATTATCTAGTTGATAATAAATATTCTTTGAGGCTTTTCATGGCCCACCAATTTCAGTGAAGGGGCACATAGTATCCAAGCTGTCCATACAAAGTTTCTGTACTTCCTATTGCAAGGAGTCCTTTCCCAATCTAACTATCTTTGGGTGGGGCAGGGTTATCTACATGTATGCCTTATTGATTTTTAATTTTTCTACATTATGAAAGGCAAGACAATCATGTTTGTGAATTATACGAGTTGTATCGTCACTTTTTGTGTCAAACTACAATGATTAGGATTATTGTTAAAGAACTGTTGTTTATGTTCTAGTGGTTGTTTATGAGCAATATTCTTTGGGCAATGTTTTTTGTTGTCTGTGATATTTTGTTATTAATTTAATATTTATTTTGAAGGTAAAGATGTAAATGTGTCGGTCTTCTTTCCATTTTTTTTTTTTGTCCATTTTTTTTAATTTCCTTCCTTTTTTAAACTCTAGCCATTTTAGTTTTCAATTTCTCCAATCATTTTTGAAAGAAAGAAATTCCCAAAGACAGTAATTTATAGTATTTTTTAAAAAAAATGAAATCATCAAGGCATTTTGTGATGAAACTTACGTGTAAAATCTTTATATAACTATAAAAAATACTTTTTAACCCTTTTACAACACAATCCCAAAATTTAACAAGCCTGGGAAAGAAGCCTTTTGAAAACATTGTGGGAAAAGGAGAAAATGCAGGTAATCAGAATTTTCTCCTTTCCACGCAATGTTTTTAACCCTCTCAGAGACAGATTTCATCATTTTAGCCACAATGAAAGTGTCATCTGGAAATACTTTCAATTTTGACAAATCCAAGATTTCATCATGTGGGAAAGGTTTAACTCTTAGCACACAATAAAATTTTAGATTTCTCCAAATTGAAAGCATCTGCAGGCAACTAATTCAGTATAAATCAAATGATTGGGATTGTCTTTGAAAGGACAGAAAACATTGTGGGAAAAGGAGAAAATGCTGGTTATCAGCATTTTCTCCTCTTCCCACAATGTTTTCAAAATGCCTTCTTCCTCAGGGGTTGTTAAACCTTTGGGTTGTGTGGTAAAGAGTTAAAGGGAGCCATTCAGGATTTTATATGCTCACCAAACTTAAAAATGACTTATCACTGAGTAAAGTATAGCAATAGCTGGCAAATCATCAATGAACAAAAAGTACAAAAGTAAGAAAAAGATATTTTTCACTGATATTTCCTATATGGGCAACATAGCCTCTCAAGGTATTCCTAGATTTCACCCCAGAGTTCCCTACAAGGATGTTTTGGAATGTCACATGATCAGTAATATGTGCCAATTATGAGGGTTAGTATTTAAATCAATATGATGATATCATATCTGATGTAATAGAAATAGAGTTTTTGGTAGCCAGCATTTTCTTCTTTTCTGACAACATTTTCAAGAGACGTATTTCAGAGTTGTTAAAACTTGGGATTGGTGGACAGAGGGTTAGAATTAAAACACTATTTAAAAAGAAATATTGCTTTTTACATGCATTTTTTCTTTGTCACAATGTGTTTAAAAGTAGATGGCTGCAAGACTGGGAAAGTAGTCTCAAGAAATGCATGCATCAGTTAACAAGTTAGTGATTATAGAATTAATTCAGGTTTAAAACTAGAGAATATTTTTATCTCAGGTGTTTTGTCCTAAGATAAACATCAAGGTATAGTCTTAGCCCTGACATTTGATAATATCTCTATCATAACAAACTTTTAGACTGGACCCTGTTGAAAGCATATGCAGAGAACAAAGTAGAGGTGGCTTAAACAATGGTTTCTTTCTTTGATAGGACAGAACTCATTGCTGAAAAGAGAGAAAATGCTGTATTTTACCAGCATTTTTTCCCATGCCTCAGAAAGTTGTCAGAAGCTGTTGTTTTCAAAGTGTTTGAAACATATTATTGTGTTGTGAAGGGTTATTAATTTATCATAAAAGGCTTTATGGATTTGCAAGCTTAGAAAGGGGTCTATTTGTGTTTCCAAAGGCCAGTAGGAGCAAAATTGCTAGACACAGAATATCGGTCAATGCCCTTAAAAAATAGTGAGGCTTTACTCTTTACTAGTTGACAAAATTTCAGACCTATGCAAATTGAAAGCATTTGCAGACAACAAATTAGATGTGACCCAATATTGGCATTTGTCTAGCAATGGGTAGAAAATGGTTTCCAGCATTTTCACCTTCTTCTGCATTGTTTCCAAAAGCCATTTTGGTCCGCGTTGTTAAAAACTGGGGACTGTGTGGTAAAGGACGAAAAGATACCGGGATCAATGGGAAAAAAAGTTGAATTCTTATGGGTTATCTATAATGATGTGAAAAATATTCAAAATATTTACTGTTTGTCAAGATTAGTTTCAAAATATAGCTTTTGCCTTTTCTTGATTTAATAGGAAATTTTCCTACAATGAAATTTACAAGTTTGATGGAGGAAAAAAATCTAATGACTGGGTAGACAGGAAACTTGAAAAACAAAGAGACCTGTCTGTCTGTCCCCTCCCAAATACCTCATGTAAAACTTTCCAAACTATTCACAGAAAAAAAAAAAAAACTAAGCAAAGAAAAGGGATGATTGTATAGACTACATATTGACTGACTTTTTTTTTTCAGTGTTTTAAAAAAGTCTTGAAAACTTACCTTCTGATAATATTTATCATATTATAACATTTCAGACTTGTCAAAATCCAAATCAGCTGCAGACAACAAATTTCATGTGGCTTAAATGAAAGGGTAGAAGACATTTTGGAGGAGAAAATGCCTGTTACCAGTATTTTCTCCTTTTCCCACAGTATTTTTTTTCTAAAACCTTAATCCACAAGATGATTAACCCTTAACTACACAACACTGACTTTTAATGACCCTGAGAAAGAAAGCTTTTGAAATAATTGGGAGAAAATGCTTGTAACCAGCATTTTCTTCTTTTCGTGCAATGTTTACTACCCTACCGAAAACAAAATTTCAATTTTTGAGTCACATTTTGTCATCCTCAAATACTTTCAAACTTTGGACAAGTCTAACATTTTGACAATTTGTAAAGAGTTGAACAAGAGATTGTCATGGTTAAGAGTTAACCCATTGCCTTAGAAGCTAATTATAGATCTGCAAAAAAACCTAGCACATGAGACACAATGGAATGACTGAAATGTTTAACCCATTACCACACAATCCCTACTTTTGACGACCCTGAGAAAGAAGCCTTTAGAAAACATTGTGGGAAAATGAGAAAATGCTGGTAAGTAGCATTTTCTCTTTTTCCCACAATGTTTTCTACTCTTCACAAAACAAATTTCAAATTTTCAGTCACTTTTATTTTGTCGTCTGCAAATGCTTTCGATTTGGAGAAGCCTAAAATATTGTCGTTTGGTAATAAGTTAACAAATGACAAAATTTCAGACCTGTCTAGATTGAAAGTGTTTGCATGTGACAAGTAAAATGTGCTTAAAAAATGATAGGATTTTACTTAAACCGTATACCAAACTATCTCACATTTAAACAACAAAGAAGAAGACAGCTTTTGAAAACAATGTGTGAAAAGGAGAATTTTCTCCCTTTGCCACAATGATTTTTACCATATCAAAGGTAAATTCCATAATTAAAGCCACATTAATTTTGATTTATCATGTGCAAGTGATTTGAATTTGGAAGATTCTAATATG
The DNA here is from genome assembly GCA_946811185.2 of Hippopus hippopus. NCBI lineage: Eukaryota > Metazoa > Mollusca > Bivalvia > Cardiida > Cardiidae > Hippopus > Hippopus hippopus. Next base: position 66,507,012 of record OX328099.1, on the reverse strand, counting down.
TTGTCAATTAGGATAGTTAAAGGAGTAGAAAACTTGTGGGTAAAGGAGAAAATACTGATTACCAGCATTTACTCCTCTTTCCACAATATTTTCAAAGGCCATCTCCCATGGAGGGGATGTTTAAACACAGGATTGTTTGATAAAGGGTTTAATGAATGAAGTAAGAGGAAAATGCAGCAAAGGGAGAAATCATTTAAAAGAGGTAAATCCTTCCCCCTCATACTCAGAATCTGTTCTCATTTTTGCAGTGTAATTAGTTAACCCTTTCCCAAACGACAAATTTTAGACTCTTCCAAATTCAAAACATCTGCAGTTGACAAATTCAAGATTGGTAAACATGAGCTTCAGTTCTCTAATAGGGTAGAAAACATTGTGGGAAAAGGAGAAAATGCTGGTTACCAGCATTTTCTCCTTTTCCAACAATGTTTTTAAAAGGTTTCTCACACAGGGTCGTTAAAAGTAGGGATTGTGTGGTAAAGGGTTAAGTGGTAAATAATTGTAAAAAGCAATTATTGCCTCTTTTCACTCAGTATTATACATTTCTTGAATTATTCAGAAATCATGAAGAGAAAAGTAGGAATCAGTTTTTACCAGACTACAAAATTTCTGTCACAATTTATGCATATGCAGACAACAGATTTAATTTTATCAAAGGACCCTAGTTGTCTTTGGATGAGTAAAAAACATTGTGGGAAAAGGAGAATGATGCTTACCAGCATTTTCTCTTTTCCCACAATGTGTTCAAAAAATTTCTTTATCAGGGTCTTAAAACTCAGGATTGTGTGGTGAATGATTAACGAACAGTTATTGCTTTTCTTGTTGTCACAAGAGCTGTTCTCTTTAGGGGTAAGGGGCATCAGAATAGATTTTTTTTACCTTAAAATAGGTTAAAATGATAAAAATAACTGACGTCAGACTCAATAGACCCCATGGATGGGATGCTGATTTGATAACAATTTGCATGATTTAATCCTATACCTCATTATCCCATATTTTTACATTTCTTAGGAAGAAAGCTTTTTAAAAAAAAAAAATTGAGAAAAGGAGAAAATGCTGGACACCAGCATTTTCTCATATTCTCACATTTTATTTTTTTCTTATTCCTTTCACTTATAACTTTCTTTATTTTAGCATCATTTAAATTGTTGCATGCAAATCTTTTCTATTTAGGCAAGTCTAAAATTTCGTCGTCAAGTTACAAGTTGATTTTTTTTTTCTTTTCAACATTGGTATGAGATACTTGACCTACTGTACTGTTTTGTGCCTTTAACCAAACAATCATGAGTTATAACAACCCTGAAAGAGAAAGCTTTTGCAAAACATTGTAGTAAAAGGGAAAAAATGCTGGTAACCAGCATTTTGTTCATTTTCCTCAATATCTACTATCCTTTTTCACCCAAAAACAAAGCCAATCATTTAACCCTTTACCAAACAATGGTAAACAGCATTTTCCCCTTTTTCTACAATGTTTTCTACCGTTTCCAATACAAATTTCAGTTTTTGAGTCACTTTAATATTGTCATCTGCTAATGCTTTCAGTTTGGAACAGTCCAAAATTTTCATCTGGTAAAGAGTTTAGCCATGTTTAGTTTCTCCTCTACAGATGTTTTCAATATGGATGAGTCTAAAGTTTTGTCATGTGGTAGGGGTTAACTCATGACAAAATGATCGTGTATTTTAACAACCCTGGGAAAGAACACTCTTTGAAAACAGTGGTAAAGGAGAAAATGTTAATAATTAGCACTGCCTCTTTTTCCCCCAAAGAATTACCTCTGTCCTTCAAAAGACAAGTCCCTTGAGTAGAACCAGCATTTTCTTCATTTCCCACTATGCTTTTCAATTCAAAAAGTAGGTCAAAAGTTGCCCGTTTGCTCTATCTTTTCTGTACTTTTCACCTGGTTTTAAAAGTCATTTCTCTGCCGGGGACTAACTCTTGGATTGACTGTACAATAACAAATTGTCATCTTCACAATAAAAACCATACTTTTAAAAGGTATTATTTAAATTCAAATGCATTTTAACGCCTACAATGTTTACTTTTTAACTGCTATTGTGATTTTCATTTGCTTTCTGCAAGTGCTTTCAGTCTAAAATTTTGTCATTTGGTATTGGGTTAATTCCAAATAAGTATCCAGTTTATAGCCATTGATATACTAATTATTTTTTCACTTTCTTAACCCTTTACCACACAATGACGACTTTTGACGACCCTGAATAAGAAGCCTTTTGAAAACATTGTGGGAAAAGGAGAAAATGCTGGTAACCAGCATTTTCTCCTTTTCCCACAAAGTTTTCTACCCTATCGAAGGAAAATTGCGTCATGTGAGCCACTATGAAATTGTCATCTGCAAATGCTTTCAATTTGGATAGGTGTAAAATTTTGCCGTGTGGTAAAGGGTTAACTAGAACATCCTGAGAAAAATTCATCCAATAAAAACTTTTTTGCCTTATGTTCTGTGTCTACCTTATCTGATCAGATATGTATTTAATACATGTATTTTACTCATTAAACCTTATTTATTTCACTTTCTTAACCTTTTACTACACAATTCTGATTTATGTTGACCCTGAGAAAGAAGGCTTTGAAAATGTTGTGGGACAAAGAGAAAATACTGGTAACCAGCATTTTCTCTTTTTCCCACTATGTTTTCTACCCTTTCTGATGCATATTTCATTATATGTGCCAAAGTTAATGAATCACCTGCGAATGCTTTCAATTTGGACCAGTCTAAATTTTGTGGTCTGGTAAAGTGTTAACCTTTGAGAGAGTGGTATCCTAATATCTCCACTGTGGTTGATGGTCACATTTAGGGTTTGAAGAGCTAAAGCTGTGACCGTAACTTCCTTAGTATATATCAGTCCAACAACTCTCATTGTTAATTCTTAATTCTAAGGCTAGCTAACTGATTGGCCAAGAGAGGGGAAATGACAGGGTTTTATGTCTAAATATTTTTCTCAGCCATGACTGGTGCAAACCAAGTGTGGCTGGAAGAACTTAAGCTGTGGCTGAGAACATCCTTCGAAAAGTTCATCCAATAATAGCTTTCTTTTCTCAGGTTCTACATCTACCTAATCTGATCCAATTCATACTTGATCCTTATTGCCCTGAATAAGTTAAAAAAAAACTTTCAAGCTGATAGTAAAAACCCAAATAATGTTATTTCAAACTTATTTTTTAGAGAAAAATATCTCGTTATCGGACAGTGTAGATCAAAGATCAGACTGCACGTTTTGTGCAGTCTGATCTTGATCTACACTGTCCGCAAAAGGTCAGTGAGTTGTGCTTAGCAGCTTAAGAGTTAATATTGTACTAATTACCCATATTAATTTCACTTTCTTAATCTTGCAGAGAGTGGTGTCTAAATAACTGTCTCTACCGTGGTTGATGATCACTAATGTGGCTTGAGGAACTAAACCTGTGACTGTTATACTCCAAAAACATTTCCATCCATGGACTCTTACTTTCAGTTACAAATTCCAAGATTATTTAGCAGATTAACCAAGATTGGAATTCTAAATAGTACACATTGTTTCATGTTTAAATATTTGTCTCAGCCATGATTGATGCGAAACAAGTGTGGCTTGAAGAACTAAAGCTATGACTATTGCATCCTCAGGAAATATCTATCCAACAACTCTCAATTTTAATTCTTAATTTCAAGGCTAGGCAGCTGATTACAAGTTAGGCAATCTAAATATTACAAGATTTTGTGTCTAAATAACTGTCTCAACTGTGGTTGATGTGCAAAGTACATGATGTTTGAAGAACTGTAACCCGAACTAAGAACAATTCTTTTAGTGTTACATATGTTTTCTTTGAGTCTTTTTTCACCTAGCATTGTTAAGCCTTTAATAAACAATCCTTGTTTTTTGTGACCCTGAGAAAGAAAGGTTTTGATAACACAGTGAGAAAAGGAGAAAATGCTGTATTTCAGCTTGTTAAAAAAATATTTTTCATGCCTTCAAATGTTTATGTGAACTTTGTCATAGAGAACACTGAAAACAAAAGTTTCTATTTTGACCAAAAAGATTTGCCTTTTTTTCTTTTAAAATTTATGTGGAAGTTATTTTATTGATTTGTACTGTCCCACATGACCTTTTTGATAGAGAACACTGAAACAAAATTTCTATTTTGACAAAAAAATTGCATTTTTTCCTTTAAGAATTATGTTGAATTTTTTTCATTGATTTCTAAATTTGATAACACTAATATATTTTAATAATTTCAAGTATTTCATGGTCCCACAGATATTTGAATTGTTGACATATTTCAGTACAAATGTAAACATATTGAGATAACTATGATATTTTGGGGATATAAAGCCTGTAGGTCACCGTGAAAACTATAACAAACAATCTAAACTTTGGACAATTCTGAAGAAGGAGGCTTTTGAAAACATTGATCGAAAAGGAGGAAATGCAAAAAAGATACATTTAAAGAGTTATGCTGTCTTTATTTTGTTCAAGATGGAAAGCATTAACTCTTTACCAAAGGACAAATTTTTGGACTGGACCAAATTCAAGGCATCTGCAGACAACAAATTAAATCTTGTTAATATGATGATTTCTGACTTTTGATGGGGTAGAAAATATTGTGGGAAAAGGAGAAAATGCTGGTTACCAGCATTTTCTCCTTTTCCCACAATGTTTTCTATAGGCTTCTTTCTCAGGGTCGTTAAAAGTGGGGATTGTGTGGTAAAGAGTTAATCCTTTTACCACACAATCCTGACTTTTAACAACCCTGAAGAAGACGGCTTTTGAAAGCATTGTGGGAAATACAGAAAATGCCTGTAAACAGTATTTTCTCATTTTCCCCACAGTGTTTTCTGTCCTTCCAAAGAAAATGTCTGTCATTTGAGTTATGTTGAATTTATCAACTGCAGATGTTTTTAGTTTGGACAAATCTAAAATTTTGTCGTCTGGAAAGGAGTTTAGACTACCAAAATGATTTCTTAGAAAGCATGCAGTTTAACTGAAAATGTGAAATCTTATAGAATTGTGTTTGCTACACTTTTATTTTCCTGAATTTTGTACAATTTGCTACACTTTTATTTTCTTTTTAAGGTCATAGCTATCTTTTAAGTGTTTTTTTTTTTGTTTGAAGTTATCAAGTTTTCTTTTCTTTAATGATGAGGAACCATAGAGTTGCTTGTTATGTATTATGTATACTTAACAGTTCATATACAACTACTTTGAAACAACCCCCCAACCCCAACCTAGAATGCAATAGCTTTTGAAAACATTGAGTGAAAAGGAGGAGCGGCTTGTCATACGCAATTATTCCTCTTTTCCCACAATGTTTTTTCAGAATATTGGAATATAATCTTACCCGCTCCATCAAGTGTATGCATAGGTTTTTGTGGGTTTTTGAAAAAAAAAAGTTCATTGATGGTTTTACTTCCTAGAAGAGGACAAAATTTTAGACACATCCAAGTTGAAAGCATTGACATATCAAATGTTGCTCAAACCATGGAATTTTACCCTGAAATGATAGAAAACATTGTGGAAAAAGGAGAAAATGCTGGTTACCAGCATTTTCTCCTTTTCCGTCCGGGTGTCCAGAACATAGGCGTATGTCATTGAGGTCTTGTTGAACAAAACTGATGATGTTCACCAATGTGTAGTTGTAATGTTTTTTTGTTATTTCGTTTTATCTTTATTTAAAGTAGTCTTTGTTAAGTTTGAAATTTAGTATCATGCCCTCGGGTTGATGGCAGTCATTGCAACAACAGTCATCCATTATTCACCTCAAAACATTGATCAGACGTATGTGAGTTTGTGCCAGAGTATTGTGCCTGGCACTGGTGAAAGAAAAGCCAGGAAAGCAGGGATAGGTTTACCAGAAAAATTGTTGGAAATGGCATAAAGCTTTATCCCCTGAAGAAAACTTTTTTTTTTTTTCTGGAAAGTGTTTTTCCGCAAAAAATAGTGATCTTCTGTTACAGATTATTTTCCAATTTACCAGTTTTAGACTGGCCTAAATTAAAAGCAATTGCAGATGACAAGATAAACATGACTCAAAAAAACTAAAATTTCTCTTTGGAAGTGTAGAAAACATGGTAAAAGGAGAAATTGTTGGTACCAGTATTTTCTCCTTTGCCAATAATGTTTTAAAAAGGCTCCATCCTTAGGGTTGTTAAAATGATTTTGTTGTAAAAGGTTAATTAAGGAAATTTGGGCGCATGCTGTACCTGTGTGTATTACGAAAGCTGTATGCAAGATTATTTATATGATGTTTTGAACCCATTATCATTCATAATTTTTATTTCTTATTTTTTTTATCTTTTCTTACCACAACAGTTGGTTGTGATGATCCACAGGGCTGAGATCATAAGTCATCTTTTATATTAAAAAATTGTGCCTTACGAAAACTTCAACAGGTTGGCTACATTAACCTTTGAGTGCCAAAATAAAGATATGTGCATTTTTTCATTGTAGAAAAAAGGATATAATGACTGCAGTTTGATTGCCAGTTTTGGCTGGAGTATCACAGCATTGTTTGGCAGTGTTTTTGGCTGGAGTATCACTCATTGTTTGGCAGTGTAGATCGTAGATCAGGCCATACATATTGTGCAGTCTGATCCTGATCTATGCTTCCTGGAAAAGCGACTAGAGTTGTAAAAGGCAAAGTAAGACTTAATTTGTCATCAAATACACATTATTATAAGCCATACTCAGGCAAAAGGGAGCTTTTTGCATTAGCAAAAAGTATCAATCCAGGTCAGCCTGTGCAATCCATGCAGGCTGACCTGGGCCAAAACTTTTGGTCAATTTTCTGCATGTCAAAGGACCATTGTATCTCATGATTCAGTCAGTTCTTAGAAAAAACGGATTTTATTGATCCAAAAGTATACAATCACTTGCTTGGTATTATGGATCATGTAGATGCAATAAGCTCCCTTTTGCCAGAGCATGGCTTCTACAAATGTTCATTCATGATTTGTAATCCCAAGAGAAAGCTCAGTTGTTCTGCCATTTTAGTATGAGCGTCTTCCAAGTTACCAGACAGTACAGATCAAGGATCTGACCCGGAAGCAAACTGCTTTTGTATACATTTAGGAATTAGAGAAAACTGCTGGTAATCAGTATTATCTCCCCTTCTCAAAATGTTTTCTACCCTCATTTTTGCTGCATCTATTTTTATGCTTTTGATATGGATGAGTCTAAATTCTACTTTTGTTAAAGAGACAATGAAGTATTCTTACAAAATCAAAACTGATTTTATGAAATAGACTGTTTTCTTTTTTTTGTTGTTGTATTTGTTGATTTATTATACCCCTGCAAAACGAATGTTTTCGGGGTATACTGGAATCAGCCTGTCTGTCCATCCGTCCGTCCGTGTGTCCGTCTGTGTACAAAATACTAGTAATTTTGTGTCGCCAACTCTTCCTACAGTTTTGCTGCTATTGTATTGAAAGTTTGTTGATACATTGATCGTATACTGAAGTTTTGCAAGACGCAGTTTTCAATCATCTATTCCCTATGATTCAAGGGTAATCTCCCCTTGAACTTAGAAAATTTTTTGTTAAATTGCCTGTTTCTGTCAGAGCGCTGGCGGGGGTATTAAGTCATATACCAAGCAAGGTATTTAGTAGAATGCTCAATATTTCTTCACTGGGCTTCTTCCCCTGTTCTAGCTAACCCTTTACCATACAAACCAATCATGACCTTGAGAAAGAGAGCTTTTGAAAACATTGTGGGAAAAGGAGAAAATGCTGGAAACCAGCATTTTCTCTTTTCCCCACAAAGTTTTCGATCCTTCCATAAATTTTTAATGTGTCGTCTGCAAGTGCTTTCAATTTGGACTGAAATATTGTCATGTGGTAAAGAGTTCAGAGAATAGGTCCTGTGTGGATCTCAATGTAATGTGTACCCATTCCTTACAATTAAGCCGTACTCTGGCAAAAGGGGGTTTAATGCATCTCCGTGATGCATTACACCAAGCAGGCCATCACATTATTATGGATCCATAAAATCTGTTTTGCCCAACAATCAGCACAATCATGAGGTACACTGGTCCTTTGACATACAGAAATTGACCAATAGCAAATGTTTCAACCCAGGTCAGCCTGCCCAGACTGCACAGGCTGACCCGAGTTGATACTTTTTGCAGATGCATCAGACCCCCTTTTCACAGACTATGGCACAATTAGATTTAGTCAAGTCACAGTAACATGACAGTTGTACAAAACAGATGCAATGAAAATCTATCGCAACAGGAATGTATTTAACTGTAAATGTCATGCATAGATTTTAAAAAAAAAATCCTATTCTTCGGTCTATGAACTTTAGGAAGGGGAAAAAACTAATTGTGTGGTTTCTGAATGATGGCTGTTGGCCCAATTAATGAAACTAGCATTGTACTTCTTTACTAGCAGACCCATTGTATAGAAGACACTGAAAAGAACACTATATACACTAAGTTGGAAAAGAGAAAATGCTGATGATCAACATTTTTTATTAATTGAATTTCTTCTCTTCCTATAACTATACCTCTCCTTGCCATAGAAAAATCCTTTGTTTTGAGCCATATTTCAATTATAAATTGCAAATGCTTTCATCAAAAACATTCCTAAAATTTTGTCTTTTGAAGAGTTTATTTATGTACTATGGTACCAAGGTTGAAATTGGGTCGATTGGTTACTTGATCATATTTCTCATTTGGAGTTGAATAATGTGGTCAGTGCACCGCTTACATTTCTTCAGAAAGAATTTTAATTGATTATAAGCTTTAAGTAGTGGTGTAACCCTCTTAAAACTTGAGCTACTAAACACGATTCACTGACCTTTTGTGGCAAGTGTAGATTAAGATCAGACTGCACACAACATGCAGTCTGATCTTGGATCTACACTGTCCAATAAGGAGATATATTTCTCCAAAAACATAACTTTGAAATAGTATTTTTTGGCTTTTTAAAATTGTCTTGTAAGTTTCATTTAACTTATTTATCAGGTGAAGAGTTAAAGCACTAAATAAACCCAGCAGTCATTTTCAGTCTAGAAATAAGACCAAAATAATTGCATTGGATTGTATTTGTTCAAAATGCCTATACAAAGCGGCCAGTGTAGATCAAAGATCAGACTGCACATTCTGTGCAGTCTGATCTTGATCTGCACTTGCCGCTAAGGTAAGTCAAGTTGTGAAAAAGACTCTTAGACAGTTAATAAATTTTATTCAAGTGGGAATGCCAATACCATATTATGAATCCATTTGTGGTGAACTTTTTTAACGAAAATAGGCTAGAAACTCACACAGAATTTTGTAAAGTAGCGTGTAAAATATCCTAAAGTGTAATTTTAGAATTAGAAATATGATAAACACTACTTTTGTCGTTAGGACACTAATTACAACCATATGAATTAATGATATTTGCTCTTTAGGCTTACATGTATATACTACTACATAAGGAAAAATGGATTTTCTGTTCACTCCTAGGCTGAGAAGCAAGACTTTGTTGACTTTTGCAGACATTGTAGATCGAGATCAAACTGCACAGAATGCGCAGTCTGATCTTGGATCTACTCTGTCTGATACATCTCTCTGGAGAGCAGTTTTTCTAGACCATGAAGGAAACTATGTTTTTTTGTTTTTGGCTGGAAATCTTTAGTTTGAATTATTTTGCAGCTTAGGGTTTAACTGAAACGGTTTTAAAAGAGAAAACAGGAACGTTTTGTTTTCTTTCCCTAAAATATCTGGTAATCCATCCGGCATCGTAGATTCAATGCATCGTGCAGACTGGTGTTGTCTATGTACAATGTCCACAACGGCAATGGATATATTTCACCTTGGAGCCAAGAAACACCGTTGGTCATTAAAAGTCTCGTAAATTAAAGAAAGGAACATCATGGGTGATTAAAAGTTTGGCAAATAAGAGAAAGGGTGAAATCTTTTGATCTCATGAGAAAGTGGTAATATTTGGTGGCTATATTTCCTATTCTCACAATCACTTATCCCCAATTGGCCAATTAGATGAATATTAACATGCAATATATAGGTTACCTCAGAACAACTTGAAATTACACTTTTCCCTCTTAACCCCACGTGATCTTCTGCTTCCGATAAGTAGTTTATTTATGTGGAAAATTTATTTGAACTTAATTTCCCGATTTTCTTGTCTTTCTTATTTCTATCTATATTTTAGTTAGGAAAATGAGACTGAACTTTTAGTCATCCACAAATGCTATATCTATCATATGCAACCAGTCTTAGACAGCTTAAGCCCTTACCACACAATCCCGGATTTTAACGACCCAGGAGAAGAAGCCTTATGAAAGAATTTTGGGAAAAGGAGAAAAAGCTGGTAACCAGCATTTTCTCCTTTTCCTGCAATGTTTTCTAACCTATTACAGACAGAAAATTATTTGTACTGCATTCAAGTTGTCGTTTGCAAACACCATAATTTTTGTCGAGTACAACTTTATATACCGTTTGGTAAAGACTTAAGTTGTAGCTATCCAAGGCAGATGACTGCATTGCACAGTTCAAAATATATTATGACTGAATTTTTGGACAGACTTTCTCTGACTGCTAAATACAGGTTCCCACTAACACGGGCCTGGCTGTAAATGAAAATTCAAAAGTGAATCCAAAGTATTTTTATCATAACCGGCACCGAAAAGCAAGGCTCAGCTTCGAATTTTTGTCAAATACGATATTTTACTCCTAATATTAGATAAAAACATGTGTACGGTCTCATTTTCTCAGGCGAGTTACAGAGATATGTAGTCAGTACAGTTGGAATATCACAAGAAAGGGTATGTCCCATTCTTACGGAGAGTCTTGCAATGAGAGACAATGGAAGCACCTCGATTCACCCCCGCCAAAGAGGACAAAGACTACCATCAGCTGGAAAGATTATGACCCCGGGTTTCTATGATTCTAGTGTTATTCTGGTTGTAGATTATATGCAAAAGGGACAAACAATCAATTGCAAATATCATCAATCACTTCTCAGGTAATTAAGAGAACATACTCAAGTTGCGCGGAAAACTTCCAACAAGACGATGTCCTGTTCACATACTTGTCATTGCCATGTCTGCCATTAACCATCGTGGCTTTGAAATGGTTGAGCATCCGCCTAATTCACCTGATTTCGCTCGGTCAGACTTTTATCTGTTTCCAAAATTGAAAATCGCCGTTTCTCGTACCCACTTTCGGTCAGATGATGACGTCATACATGCAGTGAAGGACTTTCTGAGCGGTCAAGAAAAGGACCTTTAAAAGTGACATTCGGGCGCTTAAACATTGATGGCAAAGGTCAATAGATACTGAAGGGCATTATGTTGAAGAATAATGCAAAATTTCTGCCAAAAGTCAAACCCTTACATTTTCTGAGACTCAGAACTTATCAATCAGCCCTACATATACATTTAAGCAGAAGAACAATAATAGACCGAAAACTGTAAACAAAAAAAAATGAAAAATATGTTTGATCTACAAAATGAATGTTTCCTCGTGCTGTTCAGCAATGTAACTGAATTTTTTAACAAGACGACAAAATTTTGGACTCTTTCAAATCGTAAGTATTGGCAAACAACAAAGTAAAGGTGACTCTAGAACCGAAACTTGTCTTTTAAGAGGAAGAAAATATTGTTGGAAATTTTCAAAAGCCATCTTGCACAAAGTCGTTAATACTCGGGATTGTGTGGTAAAGGATAAAAAAAAAAAGCTTGTTTATCACCGTTACTTCAAGCAATCTGAGCTACAGTGCGGACGTTGTTAACACGTGACCGATTTTTGAGCCTTGCCATGACATGACCAAAATTTCAGGCTGAAGCTGATTGATGCTGTGAAGTTGAATGTTAAAATCTGACTTGGTATGCCGTGAATTCAACACAGCTGTCAGCTTCTCTTTTCCACATTGGTTAAGGTGTTGAAAATCCTGCACCAACCATTCTTAAAGGTCCAATATCGGCCAAAAGTAAACAATGCAGGTGATAGAATGTGTTTAAATTTAAATCATAACATTTAAAAGTATTGAAATTATTGTGAAATGACAATCTGTTATTGTAAGGTCGATCCAAGTGTTCGTCGTTGGCACGAAAATTTATTTTGAAGCTAGGTAAAAAGTTGCCGAGTCGCTCTTTCTTTTGTTTACTTTTAACCTGGTTTTACAACACGTTTTTGTTTTATTTGCTAGCGACTAACACTTGGACCGACCGTGCAAAAAATGATTGTCATATAAACAATAATGTCCATACCGTTAAATGGTATGATTTGAATTAAATTGTGTTTTTATACTCGTATTGTTTACTTTTGGCCATTACTGGGCCTTTAAGAACAGTCTTGGTCTTATTCTCCAGAATGTTCTAAATTTGAACGTAACACAACTTCTGATTGGCTCAACCATTTGGTTTAGCCAAACAGAAGTTGTGTTACTTTCAAATTTAGAAAATCTTAGAGAATAAGATTTGGAATGTTCTTTAGAATGGGCGGTGAATAAAGGCCCTGTTTCGATCCCTGTTTGTGGTGTAGGTTACAGTGAACCTTTTTACTGAATGTTACTGTGTAGTTTCCTTACGCTTGCAAACAAATTATTATGTATTTGTAGAATTTATCAGTTTTTACAAAAACAGAAACGGCCCCTTTGAACTCCAGTAAAGAAGAGAGACAAAAAGTTTAAGCAGCGTCATTGTCAATCTAGTTAAATTCATCTACGAAAAGTAGTCGATTCTACTGTGATTTTCAGCTTACTTAGCTTACTTTGGCACATAGCGATTAAATTCATAGCTCGTTCTTCAGTATATCCCGTAGGTTGTCAGAAAATGGAATTTTATCTCTTTACTCGTTGTCTGCGCATGTCATATTCTTCGAAGATTCGACCTGTCTACTATGACGCATCACCGATCCTAAATGCTAGGGAAAAGTAGAGCTTATACCGAAGCTATTACCCAAGCATGTAGGGGCTGTTTTAATAAATGGCCGGTGCATAGGTTACATGCTAGCTGATCATAGCTGAATGAATCGCATCAGGAAGCGTTTTATTGAGTAGATGTTTATTTGATTTTGAAATTCAAAGTAACGGTTGTCGTTTTGAAAAGTAGTCCGGTTCTGTACCCAGAATGCCCAAATTAGATAGATGTGTATTTGTAGAATGCCATCTAGCGGGAGATAATGACTCTGTACTAAGCGACACTATTTTAGACTAGCCCAAAATGAAAGCATTTGCAGACGACAAATACTTTGTCAAACCTGCTTAACTCTTGACCAAATGACACATTTTCAGACTAGTCTGTATTTATACAGCACTTGCAGTCGACAAATTAAATGTGGCTTAACCGATCGAATTGGCCCCTTAACTTTTTATCGAACGACGAAATCTTAGACCAGTCCTAACTGAATATATTTTGCAGACAACAAATTAAATATGGTTCAAATGATGCAATTTTTCTATAAAAGGTTAGAAAAAAAATCGTGGGAAAAGGATGACCAGCATTTTCTCCTTTTCTCACAATGTTTTCAAAATTTCTATTTCCCAGGGTCGAAAAAACTCGAGATTGTGTTGTAAAGGGTTAAAGGGCATAAAACAATGTTGATAACCAGCAGTTTCTCCTTTCCCCACAGTGTTTACAAGAGCCATCTTCTCCATTGGGATGTTGAAACTGGGGATTGTTCGGTTAAAGGTGAAGACTCTTGATGCCACTATTGTCAATGAATCTCCACGAAACTGTGAAGTCGTTTGTCCTGACAAAAATTTTATAAGGGCCCAAAACTTGATGGGTAATGGGATGAGGAAACTAGGTAAACATATATCTCTATACTAAATGACAGCAGTTTATACTCGTCGAAATGTAAAGCATTTGAAGACCACAAATTAGACATCTGTCTTACTTTGGCAAAAGAGGGCTTATTGCATCTCCGTGATGCAATATACCAAGCAAGTTATCATATCATTTTGTACCCATAAAATCCATTTTTTCTGTAACAATCGACTGGAACTGGATTTAGAGATTTAGAGATAGAATGGTCCTTTGACATGCAGAAAATTGACCATTGGCAAAAAGTTTCGACCCATGTCAGCCTGCGCGGACTGCGCAGGCTGGCATGGGTCGATACTTTTTGCAGATTCCTTCAGCCCCCTTTTCACAGATCACGGCTCATGTGTTTTGAATTGTTTGGTTCGTCTTTTAAAGGGTAGAAAACATTGTGGAAGAGAAAAAAATACTTAACGACAATTTTCTTCTGTTTTTTAGCGTCACTTGCTCAAGGCCAGCGAGCTTAATGTCATGACACTGTGTTCTGCCTCAGATATCATCGCTGACACTACCGATCCAAACTGTTTGTCAAAGTTTATTAACCGTTTTTTTTTTTATGAATGATCCTTGATTAAAACCAAGTTCGTTTTCATAGATGCCATTGTTGTATGTCGCTGTTGATTATTTTTTAATTGTAACAAGTAAGATTTTGTAACATGATGTCTATTATTAACAAAAAATATTTTTAAAAACAGATAGACTGCGTAAACTTGCCTCCAAATAGGCAGGAGCCCTTAAAAGAAACATGCCAACATTTTTGACCAATCAGAAACTGCTATTTATTCATTTTTCATCAGTACCAAAAAGTAGGTCAAAATCCAGCACATTCAGCTACGCCGAAAAAAGTATTACAAGACTCTTGTTTCTCATTTGTTATTCTCGTTATGGGTAACCAATAACCAAGAAAAAAAATGAAAAGTATATTGAATTAAGGCGTTTATTTCTCATTTGCTATTCTAGTTGTTATTCAAAATGACCTGGCAGGGCGGAGCTATGTTACAGTTCACTGCATTTCAGATTGAGGTAAAATAAGTAATTCGGAAATCATCGTGAGCAGCTGTATGAAATGCAATATAGAGACAAAGAACGCGATAATTGAATAATACGGATTAGAAGCACCTTTTTTTCACAATGTTTTTAGAGGGTAAAAGAGTGTGCACTTCATATTTACATAAAGCAAAGGGTCGATAAAGTACTCTTTTAATATATGTGTTTACGTGGACTTACGATGAACAATTTCGAACTAACTTAAGGCCACTAAAATGAAAAATAAACTGGTCGACTTATGTCAATTGCGCCCTGCCAGGTCAATTCTTATAGCCTATAGTAGACATGTACAACAAGAGAGTCGAAAGTCGAGAACGAAAGCCGAAAACGGAAAAACTCCAAGGGTCGTATAAAATGCGCTCCACTGATTGAAGTTTGTAAAACTGATTCAAATAGCGTTAGCTTGTTTCGCGCATTATTCAGTTTCAGAGGATAGGACCTATTTCTATCCTACAACATACTTTTTCACCATAGATATAAATCGTTTTGGACAAATATCTCTTTGGGTTCCTCCAAATACCGCTGATGGCCATGCATATTTTGGGGATCCTGCGTGGCTCAGTGGTAAAGTGTTGGACTCGTGATCTGGAGGCTCCGGGCTCGAGCCTCACTGGATCCATTGGGTTTTTCATGGGAGTGTCGTTAGGCAAAACACTTCAGAGCCCTAACCTAGTACCGGTAAAACCCAGGAAATACTTATATATGCGAGCTGTCGCCATGATATGACTAAAATAGTGTTGAAAGCGGCGTAAAACATCATTCAATAAATCAATTGTATACTTTGATTTTGAAAGTATACGTTTTGAAAGTGGTGGACTGGTTGTGTAAGGTCTGTGTAACATGTTAATAAAATCTGCATAGAAAATTAACGACTGTTTGCCAATGCCTTGCACGAGTTATTTTAGGCTAGTTGCACAGCTCTATACATATACATTCGGTTTTGTAAACGGATTCAATACGTATTTTTAAGGAAATATTTATTTTGATTTTGAAAGTATATGTTTTGAAAGTGGTGATTGTGTACGATAATTGCTTATCGTGTCAATTAAATTCTTATTATCCGTTTGGAAAACAGAATGTACACAATCACCATTTTTAAAACGTTTACCGTCACTACCAATATGTATATTCTTGTGAAATTAATACTCGCAGACGCCAATACCTTATTGAGTCAATACTTTGTGCCAACCGCCACCCAATTTCGTACATTATCGTAAATATGCATCGGCTTTACGGGATATTATGTGCCATTTACCGCCAATCCCATTTCTTGATATTCGCAACAGATTGCATTATGATTATGACAGTATTCTGGGAGAAATGTTTTTTCGAATGATATGTTGTCAACAGTACGAGTTTTTTCAAGCAACGGGTGGGCTCCAAAACATTTCTTCAATTAGTCAATATGGTAGAATTGCCCGAGTACCCAAATATTTTGTCGAAACGCAATAGTCCTCTTATCAAGTATGTGTTTACGAACATATTCGATATATAGAATGCTTTCAACACTTTTCAAGGTGAGTTTAGCAATTGTTGAAAATGAGACACAGACGTCTATTCCAGTAGGCCTATTTTATACGTGTTTAGCAGGATATATTCGCTGGCCATCGCTGGATGAGTGTCGAAATATGGAGGGCACATGACATAAAATTGAGGTAACTTTAGGTGTCATTGATGCGACTAGTCGCGAAATTTATCGTCAAAACAAACGTTAAGAACATTGCTCCTCTAGACATCGTCATTACCATTGTTTAAATACTTAAATCACGGTTGATTGCTCGGGTACTATTGGCTATATTGAGTCTAGCTTTCTCGGCCACTAGAATGACACACAGCAGTTGCGTTTAATGCGCCAAATTGGAGATTTGCCTTTTTTTTTTTTTTAAGTAATTGTGCGTTATTAGGAGATGCAATTTATACTAACAGTGTTCCAGTGATAAGAGCATTCACTGCAGCACAACTATTAAAAGTTCGAGATGCACGCCCCTACAGGAAGTTCAACCGCTATCATAGACGATACCGTGTAGCTGTTGAGCATGCCAGTGTACGAATTAAAGTTTACAAGGCCATAAGCAGTGTTTGGAGACACCAAAGCAGATATATGACCGGAACAGTTTATAACTGTGGTGCATTGGTATGCCGTAGGAAAAACATAGACTTGTCTTATCCTCTGTTATCCACTGAAACTGAAATATTGTTCGGAAAAACTAACGCTATTTGAATCAGTTTAACATAAATGTATATCATACGAGCACATAAACGACTCCTTTAGTTTTTCTCCTTTCGGCTTTTGTTCTCGACTTTCGACCATCGCTGTACATATCCAATTTGAATGAGTTTTACATACTCCATAATTGTCGTTGGTAATGTCGACACGACCCCTTGTGTTTCTCCGCTTTCGAATTTCGTTCCCGACTTTTGACTCTCGCTGTACATGTCCAATAGGCCTTAAATTTTCTCAGTACGTGTATATACAGCAGATTGCTGACTGACATGCTTCTTTAAGGAAATTAACATCTAGATGGAGTAAATCGCAATCAACATTTATCTTCAGATCAGGAAGTAGACACGCGTACTTCGATCAAATCATCATCCGCGATTTGGAGGCGTATAGGTTTTGTATATTACTCGTTATAGGTTAGCCATGCTCTGTCGAAAGAGGGTTTAATGCATCTGCGAAAAGTATCGACCCGAGTCAGCCTGTGCAGTCCGTGCAGACTGACTCGGGTCGAAACTTTTAGCCACTAATCAATCTTCTGCATGTACAAGGACCAGTCTGCCTCATGATTCATTAGGTTGTAAGACAAATTACATGTTATGGATCCATAATTGTATGATGACTTGCGCGGTACAATGCATCACGGAGATCCATTAAACCCCGTTTTGCCAGAGTATGGTTCAAGTGTGTGGACATGAAAGTCTTAAGGACTTGACACTTTACCGCACAACAAAATTTTGGACTGTACTGTATTCAACGCATTTGTAGGCCACAAATTAACGGTTGCTCAAATGATGGAATTTGTCTTTGACGGGGGTAGAAAACATTGTGGGAAAAGGAGAAAATGCTGGTAACCAGCATTTTCTCCTTTTACCACAATGTTTTCGAACGCCCTCTTTTGCAGGGTCATTAAATGTAGAGACTGTTTTGTGAAGAGTTGATCCTTTACTGTTCAAATTATTACGCTGTTTACACCCACACACTTCACAGATTTGGAAAATATTGTGGTATAGATGCAATTGCTTGAGACAAACTATTGCCCCCGTTCACACATAGTTTTCTGATGTTTTCTTTTTACATGAAATAATGGGCCTGCAATTCTCATTGGCAAAGCGTAAGACTCGTAACCATTGGCCGTGTTATGGTACCAAGTTCATGTTTAGATGAGTTCGTGCTCAATTTTGAATTCATAAAAACTTATGACAGCGAGACGATTGAAGGATTTTGCATGCGAGAAATTAGATGTGGCCCAAATGGTGTTGTTTTTTTTTGAAAGTTTAAAACATTTTGGGAACGAGAGAATATGGTGTTGAAGCCTCCTTCCTAAGAGTCGTGAAACAGGGGGTCGTTTTGCGAAGAGGAAACCGTTTTACCAACATTGAGTGAGGAACGGCCCGTTGTGCAGACGATATAGATCAAGATCAGACTCAACAGAAGATACAATTTAATCTTGAACCTTGAATCCGTCAAGCCTCTCTCTCTCTCTCTCTCTCTCTCTCTCTTTCTTTCTCTCTCTGTTTGTCTGTCTGTCTGTCTGTCTGTCTGTCTCTCTCTCTCTCTCTCTCTCTCTCTCTCTCTCTGTTTGTCTGTCTCTGTCTGTCTGTCCGCCTGTCTGTGTCTCTGTCTCTCTCTCTATCCCTCTCTTTCTCTCTTGTAGATCTAGACTGGTTTTCCTGGTCAAGCAATTAAGTTGTTAAAACTTTTCCCTATTTGAGATAAATTCATGCGGTGACATTCAAACTTCCCACTTATTTATGCATTTCGAATATTTACAGCGCTAAACACAATTTGTGTTTGCTAATGCGGACTGTATCGATCAAGATCAGACTGCACAGAATGTGCAGTCTGATCTTGAATGTACACAGTCCGCAACTTGGTAACATTCTGACTGAAACAACATTGAATTTGAAAAATTAAGGCTTCGTTTTTCCTATTGGGTCAGGTCCATTTTATCGATTCAGGACTCTAAGGGTTGAACTCGTGAGTATGATATATTAAGTGGAACTGGTTTCGTCATAATGTGTGTACCAAACGCAGGCCTGCTTTCTTGAACGTACTTATGGCCTGGGTCGGTGCTTATAAATTTCTTTCACGGTCAGCTCAGCTAAGCTTAAAAGTTTTAAATTATACAGAATAGATTTGATGCACCTCACAGAGCAACTTTTTAACTTTTCGAAATTAAAAGTCAATAGTGTTTGGTGGATCTTAAGGTTTAACTATTAGAAACAGCTCTGAACACGACTTCTGTATTTTTCTTGTCTTCTGTGTGTGTGTGTGTGTGTGTGTGTGTTGATAATGTACGTGTAGATAAAGATCAGACTGCACAGAAAGTGCTGTCCGATCTTGGATCTACACTGTCCTTAATTTTGTTACATGTACGATTAGCATACCTTTGAAGTTATAACCTTTTGGTCTATTTTCTTGACTGAAAAAGTCCATTTCATTTGAGTCATGTTCTGTGGCATTTGGGTTTAGTGCATCTGCGAAAAGGATAGACCCACGTCAGCCTGCGCAGCCCGCGCAGGCTGACCTGAACTGAAACTTTTTGATATTGGTAAATTTTCAGCGTGTTAAAGGACCAATCTACCTCTTTATACATCGTGGTTCAGCCGGTTTTAAGGTAAAATGGTTCTATCTTTTGCTACAAGTTACTTGGTATAATGGATTTCAAAGATGCATTCAAGCTTTTCCCCGCCCCCACCTTTTTTTAGGGGTGGGGGGGGGGGGGGGGAAAGGCGCAAAATAGTAATTTTTCACATTTACAACTGATAGGAACAAATTTAACGTTGCAGCGTTAGAGTCTCAATATGTGACTTAATATTCCAACAGAATGAAAAATATTTCATTTTTTCCCCAGCGATGTTACGAGCAGGACCAAACTCTAGTAGTGCCCCCCCCCCCCCATCCCCACTCAAAAAGAAAACAAAATTCAGTCGAAAAAAATGGATACAGATGGTCTGTATTGGTCAAAGTGTCCCATAAAAAGACTGGACATGTAGATCCATAATGAGACTGCTCGTTCTGTGCAGTCTGATCTTGGATTCACTCTGTTCGAAAAAAGAAAAAACCCACTGAAATTATGCTGAGCAGTGCAATTAACCCTTAGGCTGCTAAGCGCGACTCACTGACCTATTGAGGACATTGTAGATCAAGATCACACTGCACAGAACATGTAGTCTGATCTTGGATCTGCACTGTCCGATAAGGAAATATCTCCCCCCCCCCCCCTGAAAAAAAACCACCTTTGAAATAGGAGAGTTTAGGCTTTTACTATCGGTTTGAAAGTTTCATTTCACTTACATGTATTTAGCAGAATAATACATCAAAAACACTTTTTTCGGTTACACAATCATTAAAAACCATCAGGTTATGCAATCATTTCACCATTATAGTTCTATACATGGTGTCTGTGTTTATGCAACAAATTATAAAAATTCATAAAAATGCAGCAACACCATGTACTCAAGATAAACACTTGTTATGTAAATAGTGATATTTGTACGTGACTGTTTCGAGTACTGTAGAGTATCATTATAGCTTTACTACATACAGAGGAATGGTGACGGTACGGAAAGGTTGTAATTGAATATTCTTGGTGTGGATTTAAACTGTTTTGGTGAGTTTTATTGGATTAATGTCGTTATCGTGGATAATTAGTTTTGTTATCATTGCAATCAGTGTCTAAATAAACAATAAAAGTTTTTATAAATTTGATATATTATATGAGCCATGCTCTGGCAAAAGGGAGGCTTAATGCATCTCCGTGATGCATTATACTGATGAAGCCATCAGATAATTATGGATCCATAATGGTAACTTTTTTTTTCATTTTCAACAATCGACTAACTCATGAGGTAGACTGGTCCTTGGACATACAAAAAATTGACCAATAACGAAAAGTTTCGGCCCAGGTCAGTCTGCGCGGACTGCGCAGGCTGACCTGGGTCGAGACTTTTCGCAGATACTTTAAGCCCCCTTTTGCCAGAGCATGGCTCATTTATATTATTTCATACGTAACTGGTCATCGACATGTACGATAAATCAATCGATAAATAATCAAAATGATGTACCATAATAAGCATCTTGCTCATTTAATTTTTATTATGATTTCAACTGATTAATTGATTTAGTCAACGAATTACTGTAATGGCGGCCATTGTCAATCTGGAAATTTTATAGAATTTTTTAAATTACTTAGAAAAAAGTTATTCATTTTGCTCTTCTAAGAACTCGATAAACAACTGCAGCAGTAACTTTGACTTTTTTGGGGAAACTGTCGCATGATTTTATTACCAGTACATGAATTGTTAAAGAGCTTGAATATTTATGAAGCAATTAGTTACTTTTACCTTTTCCTTGAATTTATTTATTTATTTATTTATTTATTTATTTATTTATTTATTTATTCATTCATTTACCAGTATTTATTTATTCATTTACCAGTATTTATTTATTTATTTTTCACATTTTTTTTTAATGTAATACATCTGTAAACATTGTCATAGTTTTTCAGAAATGTCATCCCACAGAAATCATTACTTTCATGAAAATTTGGCATTTAGAACACACTAGTAACCGTTTGGGGATTTGAACTAATTACACTTTTTAAATGCACAATTCTTATACGTTTTTAACCCTATGTCATACAAGCTTTTTTTTCAAGAGTAACTCATTTGACCCAAATGAGACATTTTTTATGGAAAGGAAAAAAATCAAACAGTGCATGACTGAGATGAAAAACGTCATGGTAGAAGGAACAATACCTTGTTGCAACCAGTTTGCTCTCAGGGCTTTTTTTTCAAAATATTCCCTCTGAGAGGTTTTAGTTCTTTCAGCACTATATATATGCTTTCCTGGAATTTCCATTAACATTACTTCGCAAAAAATTCTTCAAAAGCCACTGACTGCTTTCTCACATAAGATTGTCGAAACGATGATCAACGGTGAGAGAGAAATCAATTTTGTCGCAATGACTATCATCAGTCCTCGGAAAGAAGTTGGCCGAGCTGGGGATTTAAAAGGGGCTCGGCCATACATGTGGAATTAAAACAAAAGAGAAATTGCTCTGCATTTTCCAGTTCTCGTTCTGCCACAATGTTTTCATAAAGATGGTTCTGCTTGCAGGACGAAAAGAGCGGTCTACAGCCGGTTCAACCTTTTAAATCTTTCACTACTGAATAAATTAATTGCATTTTCTCAATGGCTGCAAATACGGTTCCGCTGCAAGATCAACAGACAGTTCGTTCATAACCTAGGATAAAGCAGTGGACAATGTAGATCAGAGATCAGACTGCACCTTCTGTGCAGTCTGATCTCGATCTATACTGTCCACAAAAGGGCTTTGTGCCATTATGGTATGGAAAGAGTTAACGCATCCTGTTTTACAAGATCTTGTGGGGGTTTTCCTCTCTGTCGTTATTGTATATCCCTATAGATTGTTCTTGATAATGTTATTCCGTTTTGGTATGGTTTTCATGTTTCTTTACTCTATACTGGATTGAAAACATGGCAAAATTATACGTGCCTTAAAGAGTTAAATATGTCTCTGAAAGGGTGGAAACATTGTAAGAAAAGGAGAAAAGGATGACCGGCTTTTTCATAATGTTTTCCTGCAGCCCTTTTTCCTCGGAGTCGTTAAATCGTTGGATATTTGTTAAAGGATTAATGTCTTTTAGATAAGAGCTTTACCACACAATCCCGAGTTTGAACGGCCCTGAAAGAGAAGGCGTTTGAAAACATTGTGGGAAAAGGAGTTAGCAAATGCTGTCCATTTGGTCTAGTCCAAAATTTTGTCGTGTGGTAGGCCTAGAGAGTTAAATCGTCTTCCTAAATTACTCTTCTATTTGTCTTCCTATCTCAACTTGCTCTCTCTGTCTCTCTGTCTCTCTGTCTCTGTCTCTCTCTCTCTCTCTCTCTCTCTCTCGCAACGATTACAAACAGTCTGTCATTGGCGATCAGAAAGGACTACACCTGTTCGACATTTTGATGCCAGCAATTTTAAAGTCTGAATAACTAGAAGCCAACAATAATTTATGACTAAAATATGACATTTAGATAATATTATCTAAATACCATGTGCAAAAAGCTCCAAAACTACATTATTATGTCTTTCTTAGTGCATTTTTTATTCAAAGTTAACCCAATATGGGACAAAATACAATTTTTTAAATTCAGATTTAACCTAATATGGAACCAAATACAACCTTTTTTACGTCACTAAAGTTTATAAAACTTATCAAAACGTCATTCGTTGAACAGTAGCAATTACATGCAAAAAGCTAGCGCTGTTGCTGTAAAAGGTGCTGTCTGATCTCGGGTCTACATTTATCGATACGTTGATCTTTTCTGTTGAAAATAATTTTAAGTCAGAAATGACCCATTTTTTGAGAAAAAGGGGTTTAATGCATCTTTGTGATGCATCATGTCAAGCAAGTCATCTCGTAATTATGGATCTATAAAATCCACTTCGTCTAACAACCGGCTCAATCCTGGGGTAGAATGGTCCATGCATATGCGGAAAATTTACCCAAATAAAAAGGCTTTGAATGAATGAATGAATGAATGAATGAATGAATGAATGGCCGTGGATGGATGGATGGATGGATGGATGGATGCATGCATGCATGCATGGATGCATGGATATACGGATGGATTGACGGACGGACGGACGGACGAACGAACGAACGAACGAGAAAATGAGTTAATGTATTGATAAATGAATTTATAATTGACATTATAAATGAATTTACAAATGAACTTAAAAATAAAATTTGTATTTAAGGAATGAAGAGAATTTTTTTGTTTTCATTGAGGTATGAAAAAAAAACCTAATCACACTGTATGAAACCGCGAAGCGGTTTCATACAAAAGTGTGATTAGGTTTTTTCTTCATACCTCCATGAAAACAAAAAAAAATTCTCTTCATTCCTTATAATTCAATATCACAGACAACAAATATGCTCTTAAATAATACTAACTGCTCTTTTTGTGTAAATCCAACATTGCGTATTTATTTACTGTCCTTTTCATTGATATTTGAAAGCGCGGTAAAACTGCTCCTTCATGACGTCAAATGACGTAATTCATGACGTCATTACAGTATTGAACGTTTGCAGATTGAGTGGATTTATTATTAGAAGTTCAATACACTAGAATTAAGTTGAAAATAACCCAGCAGAGTAACAATGAGTTTTCAGCTCTCGCTTTGAATTTACTGTTGGACTTTTTTTTCAGTATTCAGAAAAAACAAATTCAGCTAGCAATTTAATCTTCGGACTCGATATAAAATCAGACCGAAAAAACATTATGAAATCTCGAATATACATGTTTGTTTACATTACTTTGACTGCAAAAGTAGTTCCGGCACTGCTAAATTTTTTTTTTTTTTTCATGGAGCTATGAAAAAAATTTTTCAGCCAATCAGAACTCGCCAATGTTCATGAAAACTATTAATATTGAATTATTATTGCATAACAAAGTTCAAGTCAGAACTATTTTTTTTGAAAATGGTTGTGAATGAGTCCCCTTGATAGAGAAAAAAAGTCTAGTCTAAAAAGTTGAAGTCTTCAGTGCGAGTATGATGTAATAGTTTTCACTGAAGATGGCTTTGTTATCTGTGTAAAGTGCATCCGTAATGAACTCTGACATTTGGTCTTCTTTCTGTTTGAACCCTTAGGCTGCTTTGCGCGATTCGGGGCGCTTCTGCGGACAGAGTACATTAAGATCAGACTGCACAGAACGTGCAGTCTGATCTTGGATCTACTCTGTCCGCTACGGTATTTTTTTTCCTTTGAAATCAACTTTAAAATTGCAGTATTTGGGTTTTAGCTATTGAGAGGAAATGTTCGTTTCATTAATTTAGGTAAATGGTTAAAAGTATGCACTTACTCGTATATACTTGGCTCCACCACGTTAACGGGTCGGGATACGGTGTGATCATCTATTGGGTCAATGGGTTATAAGTTATATTTGGGAGTACAAAGTTCATCACTGGATTCTGCAGAGTAATGAGGTAGGGGAAGAGACAGAGAGAGAGAGAGAACTTTGGGGGAAAAGTAGTAAATGCTGGTAACCAGCATCTTCTCCTTTTTCTACAATGTTTTCAAAAGGCTTATTTCAAACTGGGCATTGTGTGGTAAAGGGTTCAACAACTTAAACTGCTTGTAAACCAGTCTAAATTTATAAGACAGACAGACAGATAGACAGACAGACAGACAGACAGACAGAGCAACTAGCAATCAGACAAAGAAACAGTCAAAGATAGAAGGAGGAACAAAACAACAAACAAGCAAATAAAAAACAAACTGTTAAAAGAGGCAGAAAGCAAAGGAAAAAATAAAACAGTAAAATTGTCACTTAGATGAAGGTCAAAGCATTTTAAAAGAATTCAAGTACACGTACTTTTCACGAAAATAGATAAATGCACCACAGTGATTTATTTAAAGGATTGTCCAGACATTTTTTTTTTTGTCTATTCCATGTTTAGTTATATAATTTTTTAAGTGTTGTAACGTCTGATAAAGTGCATACGATCCCAGTTGTTGTTTTGATTCATTGGAATGCAACAAAAAGCTCTTTCATTCAATGTTGATTATTTCTATTGGAGCGGAGCTTTTGGAAAAGGGGGTTTAATGCGTCTTCGTGATGCATTTATACCAAGAAAGTCATCACATAACTGTGAATCCATAAAGTCCATTTTATTATACTGCAAAGAAATTTCTCGTGATCTGATTGGATAATATGCCCCGAACATATATACCATGTACACTGGCAAAACCAACGTAAAAGCAGTTTCCCTTTCGGGAGCGCCGTATACATGATTACACTTTCAACACAGCATCCAAAATGGCTGCGTCGATCAAGATTAACATCAAGATTATGCGCCAAACTGCACGTTTTAACACGTTTTACCAAGGTTTCAGTGACGTCAGTTCCCAGTGACGTCAGTTTTCATTGAATTGGGGCACTCAGAAGGAAAATCCTACTTCGTCAGCGTACTCAATTTTTGAAACCAAAAAACAGGTAAAATTCGCTTAACACACGTTGGAATGATAAAACTTTGCAGTATAATAAATTCGTTGTACGGTCAGGTGGCAGGGGACTTGGAAACTTGTTCACGGCTGTGGTGAATCATGTCGCCACCTCGCCTTCGGCTCGGAGCGACATGATTCACCACAGCCGTGAACAAGTTTCCAAGTCCCCTGCCACCTGACCGTACAACTAATATTGTCCACAAACCTACCGGCTGCTATCCTAGCCCTGTCGACCTCTGCGTCTGCGTATTCGTCGTTGTCGTGCAAAAATTTTGACATTTTATAACATTTCTGTTATTACAGAAGATTTTACTTCAAACCTGGACAAGTTATTAACCATCGAAAGGGGGACCCATACAACAAGGGCGGGTAACCATCAAAGTATTTTTTCACGCGGTTATGCACCTTTTTAGACTTAAAATTCTAACCGAAACTCAAACAATTGCAGCCGAGCGTTTGCTATCGCATGCGGTGCTTTTGTTTGTCGTTAGAGTAATATGCACATTTTCTTGTTCCTGGGCGAAAATTAGTTTGTTGTTATGGGTTAAATAGGGAGGGAGTCTAGTCTTTATCCTGCTAAATAACTAAAATGAAAATTTCAGTTCGATTGTAGAAACCCAAATATTGCTATTTCAAAGTCATGTTTTGGGGAACGATATCTCCTTATCGGACGGTGTAGATCAGTGATCAGACTGCACTTTCTGTGCAGTCTGATCTTGATCTACACTGTCCGCAAAGGGTCAGTGAGTCGCGCTCAGCAGCCTAAGTGTTAAAAGATGTTTATATCTGTGTT
Organism: Hippopus hippopus; assembly: GCA_946811185.2. Lineage (NCBI taxonomy): Eukaryota > Metazoa > Mollusca > Bivalvia > Cardiida > Cardiidae > Hippopus > Hippopus hippopus. The sequence continues at coordinate 66,480,167 of OX328099.1, read as the reverse complement.
ACCCATATTGTGCCCGCTGGATTAAATTCTGATCGAACGAACACATCGTAGGTGGACACAGCAGGCTCAAAGGTCGTAACACAAACCGAGTTTTAGACCGACCGAAAATTGTTACAAACTAAACCTACTCGTAGGACAAACTTTGAAAGGCTTTTGTTTGTTTGTATTGGAGTTCAACTCCGTTTTAACAGCTTAAATCTAATATCGCGGCGGTCATTGCACCTACGCATGTCTTATTTTTCACATGCATCAGAGGTGATAAGCAAAAAATCGCCGGAAAGAAAGTTTGCTACAACCGGGAATCGAACCTACAACCACCAGATCACGTGTGAGATACGCTAACCACTGAGCTACCAGGCCGGGTCAAACGTTGCAAGGGCGGAAAAACCTATTTTTAGTTATTCCTTTTACCAAACAACCAAAAGTTTTAACATCTGTGAGGAAGAGTGCTTTTACAAACATTGTGGAAAAAGAAGAAAATGCTAGTTACCAGCATTTTCTTCTTTTCTCACAATGTTTTCTGTCATTTTAGAAACATATCGTATCATATTAATTACATTTCATTTGTCGTCTGCAAATGCCTTCAGTTTGGACATGCCTATTGTAATTATTTTTGGTAAAAAAGTTAATGAGATGAAAAACATTCTAAACAAACAAGAAACCCGTTGTCAGAATTCTTTGCCTCCTTTTCCCACAGCGTTTTCAATCGCTGTCCATTGAAGATATGTCAATGATTGTATTTGTAGAGAAAAGGGTCAATTGATACAATCAGTCCGGCTTTACCATCAGACTAAAATGCAATTAAAATACGAACTTAAAATAGAATAAAGTAAAATAAACTTTAAAAAAGACTTTTTACTACAGATATTTTTTTTTTTCATTACCAAGGACCATTCTACCATAAGATTCAGTCCATTGTTAGCCAAAATGGATGTTACGGATCCACAATTACATGATGACCTCCTTGGTATAATGCATCACGGAAATTCATTAAAGCCCCTTTTGCCAATGTATGGCTCAGTCAAATTAGAGATTAATCATTTAACTCCCTTACCAGGCGACGAAATTTTACACTAGTCTAAATTGGAAGTACTTCCTAAAGGCAAGGAAATTGTACTTCAAACGTTTGGATTCGTCTTCTTAAGGGTAGGAAATACCATGGGAAAAGGGAAAATGTTGGTTACCAGCGTTTCGCCTTTTCCAACAGTGCTTTCGAAATGATTCTTTCTCAGGGCGGTTAACACATGGAATTCTTTTTTTACAGGGTTACAGGGAGAATATAGGTGCAAACATCACGCTTGCTCACAAGCACTTTTTATTCAAGCTGTGCCCTATTGGCTTGCGACACGCGAAAAGGGGTATTCGGACATTTGCCTAAAGTGTCGTCTCGTATCAGCCTGCGCAGTCCGCGCAGGCTAATCCGAGACGGCACTTTACGACTATATTAGACTTTGTCCTACAGTAGACTTGGGCAAAACAGAAAATAACATAAAAACGGAAAGTGTCGTTTCGGATTAGCCTGCGCGGATTGCCCCTTTTCGCGTGTTGCAGGCCATATATAGCCTATATAACCTAGTATATGTGACATATATTAGCTTATAGATAGCAAAGTTTTTTGGGGAAAAACATCCAAAGCCTGTGCGCTAGCTACATAGCCGTACGCCGCACAGCAAGGGTAAGAAAAGCTACCTAGTGTTAACATAAACATCGTGACATAATGAGATTATTGAGCCAATGTATACCATCCTAGTTAGAGATATAAAATATAACTCACGCGTTCTAACATTTGATCTATAGAAATTGTGTGCCCTGTCATTTTATATAAATTATGGCCACTGAGAAGGTTGTGAGATTGGGAGAGAAACCAGTTCAAAGATCATGTGAAGATTTCAATTCAAAGCAAGCGTCATATATGGCTTGCAATACGCGAAAAGGGGCATTCATACATTTGCGTAAAGTGTCGTCTCGGATCAGCCTGCACAGTCCGCGCAGGCTAATCCGAGACAGCACTTTACGACTACAATAGATTTTGTGCTACAGTAGACTTGCGCAAAACAGAAAATTACATAAAAACGGAAAGTGTCGTTTCGGATTAGCCTGCGCGGACTGCGCAGGCTGATCCGAGACGACACTTTACGCAAATGTCCGAATGCCCCTTTTCGCGTGTTGCAGGCCAATTATATCTCCGTGATGCATGAGACCAAGCAAGCCATCACAGTATTATGGATCCATAATAGCCACTTTTTTTAACAACCGACTTAATCATGAGGTAGACTGGTCCTTACGAAAAATTGACCAATAGCGAAAAGTTTCGGCCAAGGTCAGCCTGCGCGGACTGCGCAGGCTGACCTTGGTCGAAACTTTTCGCAGATGCATTAAGCCCCCTTTTCACAGAGCATGGTTCAATTTTTTTTAACCCTTAGCCTGCTAAATAGGTGAAATGAAATTTTTAGCGACGATAAAAAACCCGAATTTTTGCTCTGTTAAAGGTATTTTTTTTTGGGGGGGGGGGAGATAATATCTCATTATCGGACATTGTAGATCAAAGATCAGACTGCACGTTCTGTGCAGTCTGATCTTGATCTACAATGTCCGAAAAAGGTCAGTGAGTTACGCTTAGCAGCCGATGGGTTAAAATTAGGAGGATGTAATCTGTTTTTCCTAGGCTCTGTTGCTGCCATCTATGATACATTGGACTAACTCTGGCAATTTAAGCGGTTAAATACATCTCCTTGATTCATTTTTTTCTAGCAAGTCATCACATTATTATGGAGCCATAAAATCCATTTTGTGTAACAACCAACTTATTCATGAGGTAGAATAGTCCTTGGACATGCAGAAAATTGACCGATAACAATAAGTTACGACCCATTTCAGTCTGCGCGGACTGTGCAGGCTGACACAGGTCGATACTTTTTTTGCAGATGCTTGAAGACCCCTTTCACAGAGAATGGCTCATTTCCCCCCCCCCCCCCAAATATGTAAAAGTGGATTCTTTATTGCAGCTCACTCTCATTTTTAAGTAAAAATTTAGCATTGAGTTGTTTTCTATCAGCCCAGTCTTAATATACGCCGTCCGCAAAAAGTATTCAAGTCGCCGTTCAAAGCACATGTTTCAGTGGTCGAATAACAAGGACAAAAATATGTTGCTTTTTTTTTTTCTTTTATCGCACAGTATATATCAAGGCCAAACTATACAATATGATCTTGCACTTTTAAAAGCTGCATGCAATAATCAGATGCGCTGTCTTTGTTTTTCGTATCATACGACCCCGTGATTTTACGACCCTTAGGGAAAAAAAAACTATTTAAAACATTGTGGTAAAAGGAGATTTGCTGGTTACCAGCTATAGCTCATTAAATATTGTCTTCCCTGGTTTTCACAAGTACTAGACATTGACTAGGGTTACCGTGCCTGGTAGCTCGGCCCAAGGACACGCTCACTCAAAAAGTGCTGCCTGCGGGAATCAACTATAGATTGAATACAATCATCGAGCTACGAAGGGCGGTTTGAATCCCACTCTATGTTCATGTACCATTTTGTCACCATCTGGACTGGGTGTATAGTTTTCAGATACATTCTATCACCATTAACACTTCGGCTGCTAAGCGCGACCCACTGACTTTTGCGAACAGTGTAGATCAAGATCACACTGCACAGAACGTGCAGTCTGATCTTGGATCTACACTGTCCGATAAAGATATATTTCTCTCTAAAAAAGGATGAGTTTGAAAAAGCATTATTCTGGTTTTTATCGGCTTGAGAGTTTCATTTAATTTATTTAGCAAGATAAGGGTTATCGAAATGAGGTCGGAATGAGTCAAGAGGCACACAGGATGTTGTTGATTGCACACAGTCTGGACTATAAGTATTTTGGGGAAAAAAATCCTGTCTTGATTGGTGGTAGTGAATAGTTTGGGCCTAATAGTAACATGGGTGACTCATAGCTTTTGGGCAGAAATAAATTCTGCATTATCTCCCGCTAGATGGCATTCTGCAAATACACATCTATCTAATTTGGGCATTCTGGGTACAGAACCGGACTACTTTTCAAAACGACAACTGTTACTTTGGATTTCAAAATGAAATAAACGTTTACTCAATAAAACGCTATACCTGGTGCGATTCATTCAGCTATGATCGGCTAGTATATAACGTATGCACCGGCCATTTATTATTAAACAGCCCCTACATGCTTGGGAAATAGGCTAACAGCTTCGGTATAAGCCCTACTTTTCCCAGGTATACGGGGATGGGTGAATGCGTCATAGTAGACAGGTCGAATCTTCGAAGAATATGACATGCGCAGACAACGATAAACTCTGCGTACTGCATCTGCAAAACTGAATTGCTGTTTTAAAGTAATGAATAAGATTTATATGAATTAATATGAATTTAACCCGTTACCAAACAATCCCGATATTTTACGACCTTAAGGGAGAAGGGCTTTAAAAATGTTGTTGGAAAAGGAGAAAATGCTGGTTACAAATATTTATTCCTATTCCTACAATGTTTTCTACGGTATAAGAGGCAGATCCAATAATTGCAGCCACTTGATATTATTGTCTGGAAATGCCCTCAAATTTTACAACTTAAAATTTGGTCGTTTTGGCAGAAAGTTAGAGGATTCTTTTTTTATTAACATTACGTACATGTAGTTAAGACAGAATATGGTGGACGTCCGAGAAACGGATATACACTTAAACACTGTGTTATGTTCTGAGTATTACCATTTCTCTTTACTATAAGAAAAAAAATAATAATGCCTCGTCTAAACTGAAAGGGTTTGCAGGGGACAATTTAAATGGTAGGAGTTGTCTTTGAAAGAACAGAAAACATTGTGGGAAAATGTGAAAATGCTAGTAACCAGCATTTTCACCTTTTCCCCAATGTTTTCAAAGGTCTTTCAATTTCAGGTTCGTGAATACAGACATGCTTGGAAAAGAGTTAACCCTTTACCAAATTATACCGAGCTTTAACGACCATGTGGGAAAAGCCCTTTGAAAACATTGTGGAAAAGAAGAAAATGCTGGTAACCAGCATTTTCTTCTTTTCCCACAACATTTTCTATCCCGTCAAAAACAAATTGCATTATCTGAGTTCAATTTATCGTCTGCAAGGCTTCCAATTTGGACTAGTCTAAAATTTTGCCGTCTTGTAAAGCGTTTAAAGAAAGAATCCTATTGCGACACATTGACAGTTTACCATTCGAAAATCCACGATGGGTGTACTTTATACAATACCGGATTTTCCTTTATGTTTGTTGTTAGCCCTACACTCCTGAATATCTTTTGTCATTTGTTTGTTTGATTGGTGTTTTGAGTTGAGTCTCTAAAAATGTTGTAATATGCATCTCCTCCTTCTTCCTATCATATTTTCCATTTAATGCTAACTGTTTAAATACCAAGGTGAGAAAGTACTTTTTTTTTGGGAGGGGGGGGGTCATACATTAACCCTTAACTTGCTAAATAACTGAAATGAAACTTTCAAACCCATAGTAAAAACCAAAACTTTTACTAGTTCAAAGTTATGTTGGAGTAAAAAATATCTCCTTATCGGGCAGTGTAGATCCAAGATCAGACTGCACGTTCTGTGCAGTCTGATCTTGATCTACACTGTCCGCAAAAGGTCATTAAGTTTCGCTTAGCAGCCCAAGGGTTAAGATCACACAACATAGATAAGCAGCAGTCTAATCTTTGATCTAGTCCATCCGCTTGTTTAGTCAAACCTAGACGATACTTTTTTTTTCTTGGTTTTAGAGGATTGAATTTTAAGCTGTCGAAGGAGAATAAATTTATTTAATCAACGATCTTTGAAAAGGGGGGGGGTGTTTAATGCATCTCCATGGTGCATGACACCAAGCAAGTCATCATGTGATTATGGATCATTAAAATCCATTTTGTCGGACAACTGACCGAATCATGAGGTAGGCTGGTCCTTCGACATGTGAAAACTAAAAAATAGCAAAAATTTTCGATCTCTGTCAGTACTGCGGGGACTGCGCAGGCTGATATGGGTAGGTACTATTTGCAGATGCATTAAGCCCCCTTTTCACAGAGCATGACTCACATTATTTTTGGTGGTTAAAATTAAAAGACACTTTTCTCTATCAAGAATCTGTCAGGTTCGTGTGATTTGTAAAAAAAAAAATATTCGTGGCTATAAAATCAGCTTGAAAAGAAGTACTTTACGGATGGTTTGAACTACGGTACTGCGCGAATGAATAGATGTGTTATGCATTTGGAATTGAGATCACCAAAACAGTGTGGTGTCTGTGGTTTTGGGGTAGAGCGTCAGACTCGTAACCATAAGGTCCTGAGTTCGATATTCGGGAGCGGGTGTCAACTTCGGGACTGTTCATTGGCCCACACATTAGACGCGAGTACTGGTGTAGTTTCAAGGAAGCAGAATTCAAATAGATTTGTGTAAGTTGAAAGAAACTGTTTCTTAATCGATGTGAAATAAATATGTTTACACTAAAACATTTTTATCTTTGATATTGCTTCACACCTTTAAACCAAAGATTCAGTTAAGTAAAGTATAAAGTATAAAGTATAAACGACTAAATTTTATCTCTTTGAGCGCTAAATATATAAACTAGACCTTTGTCGAGGACTGGAAATACAATCCACTCAAACTCATGAAGCCTTTGATCATATAGACTTGATCTTGGACTTTGCCTTCCGCAAAAGCCATTTTGTTTTTTGCCTAAAGGTGATAAAATGTTTCTTTGATAAAGCAAACAGTAATAAACAAATTGCTGAATCCCGTGTATGGTTTTATAAGTTTATCTTTCGTCACTGCAGCACTTTGATGCAGTCTGTACTTCCGGTCCAACACCATGTAACAGTAACATGTACTGCAAAGCCTTGAAACGTCAAAATCCCGAAAAGTTTGCCTGTGAATAAAAAATAAGACAAAGTTTAATGGACCGCCCGTGGAAACGCCCCGTTTGTTGGAAAAAAAATAGCAAAGTCTAAATTGTTTTAAGTGCTTCGGGGTCACCAAAGGTGACCGCGAAATAGGTCTCCATTGGCAGGAGGTCTTCATTTTGATGGCTAATATTAGAAGACCTATTTCGAATCACGGACCTCGAACGGTGGTTTGTTCAGTTTACGAGAGATTACTTAACATGTTACCAGCACCAGACGACATTTTACGAGTTGAAGTAGTCCGTCTTCACTCATTGCAGCTTATATTGAAATACGAGAAATTTCTCCCTTTTTTTGACAATGGTTTGACCTGTGTTTGTTTGGAAAATGTTTGTCATAGTATTGTCCCTAATTAAACGGCTAACACCCGACATATGACAACCTTTGGCCGGTACAATTACTCGACGAGTCCTGTTTTTCATTATGCCAAAGCACCATGCAGGTAGGAATTCGGTAACCATTATTTATCTGGCTGGCGGCTCACCGAAAGGCCATATCAGAAAGATCCCCTATTATACCGGATTTTGAACCTTCATATTCGGCCTTCCGTTCTGGAAAATGTAGAAAGCCTTTTGTTCTGAAACTAATAGTCCTTGAGGCCTAAAATTTGTCATCATCATCTGGTGATCTTATATCAAATGTGTCGCAATGTGTCAGTGTGGACAAATATGGCCCCGCCCTCGGAGTCAAATGTCCTACATAGAATCATCTTTGTGGAAAGTTTGAAAAGTCCCCCTTCTGCTACTTGTATTGATAAAACTTTATTCATATACTGACTTTCTTTAATTGCTCTGAATTCCATCAATATCGTTGGAGATTTACGACAGTGTGCTGATGCGCCCCGCCCAACGCCGAAACAGTTACAGCTGCGATACAGTTTATATTAACATCTGAGGAACGGTTAATTTGGACAAGAAGACGGAAGTGTCACATTTGCCACTAGTATCAGGAGGTCAATAAATGGTACAGCGAAAATCGGTCTATTTTGGCAGGTGGTCTGGATATTAGGCTACGTCTATGTTTAGATGAAACATGTTGAATCACAGGCCTTTCAATGTTGGTCTGTTAAGTAGAAAAGATATAACTAAACCCTCTACCTTCGGCAAGAGACATCTTTTGGCCTTGCACCGGATCATGTTTGAAAATATTATCGTATAGTAAAATTGGTTACAGCAGTCAGTACACTTTTTCATAGGTTCCTGGTGTTTTAAACTATGGACAGTGCTTATATAGAGAATGGGTCCTGTAGCAAAGACTTTGGTCAGTTATCTGAAAGAGTTTTCACCGAGCTAGGTCTAGGACTCACTACCCCGAGTACAATGGCTAAGCACGTTAAGGTATTACCATCCTAACGCTTCTAGTGCAAATTGGAATAAAATTTTTTATTAGTTGATAAATAAGGATTTATACTGATATAATATTTTTGCTCATTTCTAACCGACCAGAAATTCATTTGTTTTCTATCTTGAAATTATTTTTGTTAGTTTTCTGAAAAGGGAGGTTATTATTATCTCCCTTCGTAATGAGGATAGAGTGGCTTTAGATTTATAAATGATAATTCTAAGAAGGAAAAAATGGAAAAAGTGGCTCGGTCAAAGTATTACAATAATACTCATTTTTAATCATTGCAAAATTTTTAGGATAAAATTATTGTGGAAATAGCTGTTTTTCATTAGAATGGTACTACCTTAATACTAAGCCACCGTGCCTCTACAGAACAAGGACAAAACTACTCTTTCTGACTACGCTTTGCCTGAGCACCTGAATAAATTATGAAATAAATTTCAGAATATTTGTCCTACATTTTGATCATTTAGAGGCCAATTCCTACCTTCATTTTGGATATGCATTGTCCAATATTTTGTATCAAAGTAAATGTGGGTCATTATTTTCAATTTTATAATTTGATGATCTAAAAACAGTCTGGCAGCTAGCCCAAGGGTAAAATGCTAAGCAGACGCGCTACGCCATGCGATCAAAGGCTCGTGTATATATATTGGTTTCTCTTAAATGTCAACAACAAACATAGTATTAGAACAAGAAACAATCTTACGAACTATTTCTTTAAGCGGATGATTTTTGCACCAGCATTGATTAAGAGGCTGACAACATAAACAAATCAGCCGTTTTAAAAACACCAACGGTTTACTGGAAAGGAAGGGTTTGCTTTCACGCGAATGAAATCAGTCATCAGTCATTCAAGTGGGTATCAAGCTTTCGCTTCCTTTTCGCATTTCCGGTGTTGAATTGTATTTGACCATTTTTTTGCGGATGTACACTCAAACAATGAAGTTTAGTCAGTTGCTGTTGTTGCGGTTGTTATTGTTTTGAACGCCGTTACACGTACTATTAAGTCTGAACTAGATGACAATATCTTTGACTAGTCGAAATCGGAAACATTTTTAGATTGGATTAGTTTTTGAAAGGAACAAAAACATTGTTGGATAGGACTAAAATGCTGGTTACCATCAGGTTTCTCCTTTACCTGCAATGTCTTCCGCAGTGTCGTAGAAGGATGTTACCCGACGAACAAAATTTGGACCTTTCCGAATTCAGATCATTTGCAGGTGACAAACTAAATGTCGCTCAATTCATGGGATATGTCTTTGAAAGGATTGAAAACATGGCGGGAAAAGGAGAAAATGCTGATTTTGCCAGCTTTTTCTCGTTTTCCCACAATAACTTAAAAGGCAGTTTTTTTTAGGGTCTTTAATAGACGTTACCAAACGAAAAAATTCTACCACTTGCTGACGGCCCGCCCGGGTGGCTCAGTGGTGAGCGTGTCGGACTCATGACCTGGTGGTTGTGAGCTCGATACCCGGTTGAGGCGAACTTTCTTTCCGGCGTATTTTCGCCTCTCACCTCTGCTGAAGCATGCGAGAAAAGTAGTCGGTGGCTTTGGAAAGAAAGTTGTGTTAGTACTGGTGTGAGAAAGCCAGGAAACACATGTGCGTCACCGACCGCCATGATATGACCTCAGCTGTTAAAGTGGCGTTAAACCCCAATACAACCAACCAACCAACCAACCACTTGCTGACGACAAATTAACTGTAGCTGAGATGGTGGAATCTATCTTTGAAAGGATTGAAAACATTGTTGGAAAAGGAGAAAATGCTGGTTACCAGCATTTTCTCCTTTTCCCACAATGTTTTCAAAAGCGTTAGTCCCAAGGTACTTAAAACACCTAATGGTTTGGCTAAGGGTAATGAAACAACATAATGAAATACACAAGATTGCTATATTTTATATACTATGCGCATAGATGAAATGATAATGTGTGGTTCTACAAGGAAAATATTCACCCATTACCTAGTGACATTGTACTAGCAGCAGATGTTCTTTTTTTTTTTGAAAATACAAAATATTCCGGGTCTTCTTTCATCATCCAGTCGTAATAACGTTCTCAGTTTCTCAGTCAAACTCTCAAAATTTTCCTAATTTTCAAAGTAAAGCAGTCCCTGATTGGCTAAACCAAATGGTTTAGCCAATCAGAAAGTGCGTTACTTTTCTCAATCTAAAATAGGACTCAGAATGCAATTTAAAATAGTTAATGAAAAAGACCCTGGTAAATGATGGGTGATTAAGATAAATTACGTCTTAATATGTGAGTACACATGAAAATATCGTAGCATAATGAAAGAAGTGCTCGTTATTAGCGATTTTGAACAGGATCTCTTTTCATACTAAATAATCAACCTTCATTTAACTCCTAATGAGTGCGTGTAAAAACGACGAACTCGTTACAGGCAATGTCTCCTTTAACCACAGTCTTTTTAAAGTGGTAATGTAAAGGGGTTAACATGTAACTTTGCACATGCGTTAAACCCCTTTTTCACAGAGTATGGCTCAATTATCATTACCAAGATGATGATAGTGATAGTGATGGTGTGGTTGTTGTTGTTGATGATGATGATGGTTATTATTATTATCATTATCATTATTATTATTATTGTTATTATTATTATTATCATTAATAGTATCAGCAGCAGCAACAGCAGTAGTAACAGTAGTAGAAGTAGTAACAGCAGTTCTAGTAGTAGTAGTAGTTGTGTGAACAGAGAACTTTCGGCTGAAATATCAAATAAGCTGCTTCTCATTTGTGTGTGATATTGCTTTAAAAATTTGTAAGAGGTGAAATAAAAGGGGAAAAAATCTATTTTCAGTTGAAAGTCTTACAAAAAATGGACTTGTCTGATATGGAAGAACCCGAGATGTTGCCAGAGAATCTGGATCTGGTCTTCGAAGAGGGATCTTTTACTCTTCCTGAACTGTTGGAATCCCACCTGTTGCCTGTCGTAGTACAACACGACATGGAGAGGCAGCCACTACCCTGTGACGACTACAACTTTGATTTTTCCCAGCCACTATTGTTGTACAAGAAGCGTAATATTCAGGTTAGTTTACATGATTGATTGATTGATTGTATGGTGTTTAACGCCGTTTTAAACATTATTTCAGTCATATCGCGGCGGCCAGTGCACCTATCAATGCTTTCCTGGAGTTTCTTTTACCAGTACTCCGCACAATATTCTTTCCACGCCACTTACTGCTTTCCCACATAACGATCGTCGAAACAATGATTAGCGGTGAGAGAGGAATAAATCCTGTCGCAATGACTATCATCAATCCTCGGAAAGAAATTGGCCGAGCCAGGGATTGAACCCACGACCCCCTGTTCTTGAGTCCTGTACGCTAGCGACTGTGCTACCTGGGCTCGGCAGGTTAGTTTAAAACAGACAATTCCGTTTTTTGTTAACCCGAACGATGAAGGCTTTTGAAAACATTGTTGGCAAAGGAGAAAATGCTGGTACCCAGCATTTTCTCCTTTTCCAACAATGTTTTCTACCCTATCAAAGACAGTAATCATTTGAGCTACAATTATTTTATTGTCTGCAAACATTTTCAATTTGGTCGCGTTCAAAATTTTGTCGTTTTGTAAAGAGTTAACAGACATTTCTGGAATATCTTTTATCGACCCAAACGAATAAGGCTTTTGAAAACATTGTGGGAAAAGGAGAAAATGCTGGTAACCAGCATTTTCTCCTTTTCCCACAATGTTTTTTTTTCCTACACTTTCAAAGACACATCCTGACATTCAGATTAGTTTAATTTATTACCAAACAATTCAGAGTTTTAGCGATCTTGAGAAAGATAGCTTTTGAAAAACATTGTGGGAAAAATAGAAAATACTAGTAGCCAGCTTTGTTTTCCTGTTCCCACAATGTTTTAGAAATACCCTTTCAAAGACACAGCCTATCATTTAGCAACATCTGATATGTCGACTGCTAATGCTTTCAATTTGGACCAGAATTTAAAGTTTTGTCGTTTGGTAATGAGCAAAGTGTTTGCTTCTTGTTTGTTTGCTGTAAAGCGCCGTTTTCAAAAGTATTAAGTTATAATCAGCCAGTGCACCTATTCATGTGTTTCTAGAGTTTTTTTTTTTTACCAGTATTTGGCTCGACACTTTTCCATGTCAATGTCTTCAAGTTAGCCTTTGAACAGACGACCCTATTTTTTTCTTAATGAATTGAAGATCAACACGAATAAAGGTTTCCACACGAATCCATGTGAAATCATTGTAGCAAACGGAGAAAAACAAACAATTTATCTTTTTGCCACGTTTTTCCTACAAGTGGTCTGTTTAAGACGAATAAAAGTATGCAAGTGGTAAGGTATTAATTTACGGAGTCTAAAAGGAATGTAAAATTATCGATCTACATTACATCGCTGTATTACATCCTGTCCACGGTGATTTGGTCTGGTGCGTGACTTCCGGTAAAACATCGCAACAATGATAGGCTAAAGCCTGGTTGAAAATTCTTCAAATTCCGTAAGGAACTTATTTTCTCAGATCATTATAACCCTGTGGTGAGAGATGAGTTACTGATAACCAAATAGTTTTTCGGCGAGCTGAATGTGCTGGCATTTGACCTACTTTTGGGTACTGATAACAAATGAAAAAATAAAACTTTGTGATTGGTCAAAAATATATACCATGTGCCCATTTGCCGGCAAATTTACACTGTCTATCTTTCTTAAAGATATTTCTTGTTCATCATACTCATGATGAGTGATGGTTAGATTGGACACGTGACATTAACCGACTTTTCGTGGCAAACTTGTGGTTTTAAATGAATACTTATCCACTCTAAAGATTGGCTCCATTTCCTGTGATGATTCGTGCACTTGTTTTTGTTTATTTACGATCTAATTATCTATCGTTTCAGAAAGTTTCCGCACGGTCACTATGTGCTCAGAATGGACGCTACGAAGAAGTGGGAGAGTCTTTACTTATACCCGAAGATTATAAAGGTACAGAAATATCGTGTTGTACCCGACCTCGAATGACAACCTATATTTCAGCCATGCGCTGTGAAAAAGGGGGATTAATGCATCCGCAAACAGTATCGACCCATGTCAGCCTGCGCAGTCCGCGCAGGCCGACATGGGTCGATACTTTTTGCCATAAGTCAAGTTTCTGCGTGGCAAAGGACCATTCTACCTCCAGATCCAGTCGATTGTTAGACTAGGTGGATGTTATAGATCCATAATCATGAGATGATTTGCTTGGTATAATGCATCACGGAGATGCATTTAGCCCCCTTTTGCCAGTGTATGGCTCTTTTATATCAGATTTATGTCAGTCGAGATATTAATATATCTTAACTTAGTCTCAGACTGTGCTACATAGTGATTTAGTATTTCAGTCATATCATAAAGTCCAATACACCTAACCAAGCATTACCAGTACTACGCACAAGGTTGTTTCTAGGCCAATAGTTTTTTTTCCTCACATGATCTCGTGATTTGTTTCCAAAGAAATCTCGATTTATTCTCAAGTTCAAGGTCTCCTCACGCCCCACCCCCAAGCAAGCAATGACTGCAACAATCCTTTGTCACGTGACTGAAATGAAATTAACGCCGACTGCATCGAATATTAAAAGTCGTTACAATAATCGCCGTCCTGACATTTATCAAGTCACGTGATAGGTTTATATTAGCATCTGATTCATATATTATATAATTTCTAATAATAGTGCATCTAAACAACTGATTTCACAGTGTATGTTTACTTATCTTGCATTCTGCCAACTTAAAGTAATTAACTCTTTCCTTACTGCAGACGACACCAGAAGCTTTTTTGGAGAGTGTAGATCAAGATCAGACTGCACAGAACGTGCAGTCTGATCTCTGATCTACAATGTCCACTTCTTTATTTTAGATTAAGGCCAAACTGTCTCTTTATCTTGCAGTGGAACTATATTTATAGCCAGTGAAAAAGTGTAATCTATATACTTGGTAGTGAAAGAGTAAAGGAAACGAAAAATGTGTTCAGATCTTTCTTAAGGTATAACGAAAAATGTGTTCAGATTTTTTTCAAAGTATTTAAGGTTACCCTACGTTTACACCATGTTCCCGGCAGCCACGGCAGCCCCGTTTCTGACAACCGTGGACAAAACGGGGTTGACGTCATATAAGGCAGAGGAACGGGATTTGCAAACTTGATCGCACCAGAACTTACCAGCACGTAACAAGCCGTAACAAGACTCAGAGACGATCCGTGTTTGGACGTAGAAGCCCTTTTTTCACCGGTATCGATCAAACCGTAGTAGAACGCAACGATCAACCGTTCCGCTACGGTCTGTTAGGTTTTACATCAGCAGGGCTGCCGTGGCAAATTTTTTGACAATCAAAAAATTTGGCACGGCAACCCCGGCGATCACGGTCTGACAAGTTTGCTTATCCCGTTCCTCTGCATTGTATTACGTCAAACCCGTTTTGTCCACGGTTGTCAGAATCGTGGCTGCCGTGGCTGCCGGGAACATGGTGTAAACGTAGGGTTCCCTCTACGGCTTGCCACGGATACCGTGAGGTACCGCAAAGAGACTTAACTAAACTTGGTAAGTGGAGAAAAAACGAACAAAATCTCTGGGTTCCAGTCCGTTCATTTTTTTCCTTTTCTATCATTCTGACGTTACATTTTCAAAAATGATGGCCTGGGGACATTCGAAAACCGATGGGAGCGACATCTTCTTTATTCCATCTACTTGGGGTAAAGTAGATGTTGCTGAAATCGGTTTTCCAACATAAATGACTAAATATAGATACCGAAATTCCAAACCTCGGTTTGATCACTTCCTGTTTGTGAGCCATGTTTGAAAATATTGACTACAAAATTTCAAACGCGTTATTCACAATGACTTTGGAGGATAGTTTAACAATGAAGATCACGTTGTATTTTTGATTGCACAAACCGGATCGGGAAAGTCACTTGTATATGAAATCACCCCCGTTATTTTTGAATTGGTAAAAAAATGCGCGAATCCATCGTTTTCCACATTGTGACGTCACGCCATAAGCAAATCTATAATTAGACTATCTGCACAATGCATGATCATGGGGAGACCATCGAATGTCCCCAGGCGGTAATAATCACGGAAGCGATAAATAGTCGCTCTGCCAAAGATAGCTTATAAGAGAGCGTGATACAGAGAGTAAATAAGAAATTATTACCGCCTGGACCCAGGCTAGGTAAAGAGTAACGCTTAACCAGTTGAATGAGTCATTAAAGGGAGTAAACCAATGAGTAGGCGTAACTATATCTACTCTTTGCTCGATAGACACCAGAATCCGTATTTACAAACCATTCTGAATAGCATTCTTAGTCGAATTATAAATTCAGAAAAGTAACACGATTTCTGATTGGCTAAACCAAACGGTTTAGCCATTCAGAAATTGCGTTCTTTTGAAATTCAGAAAAAAAATCATTGGAATTAGAACTTTACACTGGTTGGATTGGCCCTCACACTGCTTAGCGCGACTCAAGGACCTTTTGCGGAAAGTGTAGATCAAGATCAGACTGCACAGAACGTGCAGTCTGATCTTGATCTACACTCTCCGATAAGGAGATTTTTCCCCCCCAAAAAAACACCATTTAAATAGCAAAATTTTGGTTTTTTACTGTCGGCTTGAAAATGACATTTCTCTTATTCAGCAGGTCAAGGGCTAATTTGGTCCCTTGCAGGTCATTCGGGGTACTTCTTGTAATTCTCTGATTAAGGGTTCACTGTACCCTATTTCTTGTCCATTACAGGATGGTTTTCTGTGCTCCCAAGGATCACCGGCCTCTCTCTGATAGATGACAACGTCCCTCACTTTTCAACGATTGAGGAACTTGCCAACTCAAACTCGGAAAGGTTTCTAATCGGGGGAACTAAACGCCTGACAGGACTGCAGATAAACAACATGTCTCCAAATCACCTCGATCACACCGAAAGATACATCTTTCCAGGGGAACTCTTTACCCGCGAGAAAATCTATTTTGGCGAAACGAAAAAGAAGAGTAGATTATTTCGTAAACCTAAATACATCATCGAGAAATTCTTAATGTGTCGAGATGAGACGGACAATCAATTGCTTCTACCATTTGGCATTGAGGGTATATTCTATCAGGTGTCTCATACGGGAGGCAAGGCGTGTAAGAACGTTCTACAAATGAGTGATATTGTTGCCCGTAGAATGACACCTAGACTTATTAAACTTGTTTATGGGCGTTTTCCCGTTACACCTTCTTCCTTTACTGGACTCATGAAAGCGGAATCCTCGGATATAGAGACTTCAGTAATAGCTTGTACACTTGTGAACGAGAAGAAT
Source organism: Hippopus hippopus (assembly GCA_946811185.2). Taxonomy (NCBI): domain Eukaryota; kingdom Metazoa; phylum Mollusca; class Bivalvia; order Cardiida; family Cardiidae; genus Hippopus; species Hippopus hippopus. The sequence continues at coordinate 66,463,580 of OX328099.1, read as the reverse complement.
ATTCTGCTAGAATTACCTGTGCACGCGGCCATGTATTTTCGTATCGCATTAACTAATGATAACCTACGACTAAATCCCTGGTACAGAAATGCAATAAGCCTGTGTGCGGAGAAGGCAAGCACATACATGAGAAATATCAAAGTTTGCGTCAATATTCCTGATGACGACTATGATACCATTCCAGATGACTTTATCGCGAAAAGAAACCGATCTAACAGTTTCGACATAGATTCAGTTCAGTGCAACCCTCGTAAAGCAAGCTTCAGTTCAATAAAAAGAAGTTACGGTAGTCTGAAAAGACCAACAGGTCACAAAGGACTAGAAGTATTTACGAGTACATCCAACGATCTAGCGCCGTTTGAAAGTCAGTCGAGTCTTGTGAACCTTAGACCAGCACGATGTTATTCAACAGGCCGTATGAGCTTTTGTCTTGGTAATAGTTATTTGACTGTGCCACTGTATGACAGTGCTTTACCACAGAAAAGGGATTCTGGAAACAATAATTCAATACACCAGTTTACGTTCTCGCATAGTGCTGGTTCTAGAATTTCATTTAATGGCAAGTTCCTGGAGGAGGATACCAGTAATGAAGATAAAGACGACGATAAAATACAAGAAGATGATTCAAGTTCAGGAAGTTCAGGCTCTGCCTCTGATACAACCCCGCCGCCACCGCCTTGTACAAGCATGAGTACATATGTCAATTTGATAGAACCACCTGCTTTAACCTCTGATTCAGATATGTCTGATTATATACCAGCATCCGGAAATCGGAGGCCCAGTTCCAATGCGCCTGAATCTGCACCACCACCAGTGCCGGTATCTGTTTCTACAAACACTGAGTCGTCTCTTTCTATCTCTCCCTCAACCGCCGAGCCAGATGTCAAAAAGGATACATCAAAGTCCTTTGAGTATGCCGTACCAAAGAAAAAAGACGATTCTAACGATTCAGCTTCTAAGTCAGAAACGAAGGCCTCTGTGACAAGAAGACCCTCAACTTTCACGTTTTCGGAAGGTTGCATGCATTTTCGTAACATGAAAGGAAGTGACAGCTCACTTACTCCTGTGGAAATTGACTTTGAAGACGACTGTCCAATTTATGAAAACATAACAACATTGATGGAAGCTGTTAATGCGAAAGAGAAACTGTTTCAAGAAACGACAAACGTTCCAGAACTTTATAACGTAATAGAATCGGCGGAAGAAGACGACCAACCTAAAGAACAAATTTCACTTTTTATTAGTGAATTAGTTGATAGTGTTGGTGATGATAAACTTGAATCAAATACCGACACGGATCTGATCGGAGACTTCTCGCCCAATAATGAGGATTTCGGTGAACCAGAAGTCGAAATCAGAGACAAACGTAATGACAAATGTGAAGTTAATGTGAATGAAGCTGATTTTGATGCAATAGAAAAACGTTATCGAAAATTGGCTATCGTGAACGAAAACTTGATTGGTTCGATCCGAGAAGCAAAAAATCCCGTTCTTGACATGAAGGACGGGCCTGATAAAAGTTTCCTAGATGAACTGGAGTCCGACAAAACAGACAACGGATCTGCCACCAGTGATCCCAAAAAAGACATTGCTAATGTGAGTGAAAAACAGTGGGTTAGTGGAGTTAAAAAGACACATGAAAATGATACACGTGTACCGGGTCAGCAAAACCCTTGTTTTCATGAAGACATCAAACGTATGTCAGGTGAAACGATACTTGAAGCGTTGAAACTGATCGGAATTAAAGAGGCGACTCTTAGAAAGGTCGCTGAACTTGAAGCCGATGGAAACTTACTGTGTGATATCTTGCATGGTGAAAAACCTATGAATGAATGTCTAGAGGGAATAAACTTGGTTGATCAACAGAAGATCTCGATGTTTATTCGAGGATGGAGACCGGACATGGATTATATTTAGAACTTGAAACTGTTAAGGGGCACCGCTTGTTCTTTTAGAAGCCTTTGTTTGTACACATGGAAAACCTAGGCCAGGGTCAGTATTCACAGACCATTCATAAGAGCATTCTTAATCTTATTCACAAGAATTTTCTGAATTTGACAGTAACACAACTTTAGATTGGCTAACCAAAAGGTTTAGCCAATCAGAAGTTGTGTTACTTTGTGTTTCTAAACAGTGATATAATTATTGCACCAGGGCCTAAACTCACTTACTATTCCTTTTCCACATAGCTCCGAGTTTTAATGACCTCTAGAATGGATGCTTTTGAAAACATTGTGGGAAAAAGGAGAAAATGCTGGTAAACAGCATTTTCTCCTTTCCCCACAATTTTTTCTACTCATTCAAAAACAATTTCGGTCATGTAAGCCACGTTTATTTTGTCGTCTGCAATTGTTTTGAATTTAGAAAAGTCCAACATTTTGTCGTTTGGTAAAGGGTTAAAGACACCTGATTGCCCAAGAGATTCTTTCTAAGCTAAGAAGATGACATTCTGAAGGCCAAGTAGCGACCAAACGTAAACAATGCGGGTGTTTAAATACATTGAAATTTAAATCATACAATTTAAAAGTATGGAAATTACAGAGATGACAACCTGTTAATGAATGGTCGTCCAACTGCTAGTCGCCTGCAGAAAAATGAATTTTAAAACAAGGTAAAAAGTAAACAATAGATTTAGCGACTTGATAACTTTTTACCGAGTTTTAAATGTTTTTTTTATACTTTTTACCGAGTTTTTAAATCGTTTTTTTTCCCACCAGCAACTATCATTGTAGCTAACTGCGCAATAACAGATTGTCATCTGCACAATAATTTCCATTGTTTAAAATGGTTAGAATTAAATGGTATTATTTAAATATAAATGTATTTTACCACTCCCATTGTTTATTTGAGTAACAACTGAATTCACAATGGTTTGTATATAGGCAGCCTCAGGTATTCTGTAGCAATCATGTTAAAGAATAGTATAAGAGTATGTTGTTCGTTAAATTTGTGTTCCTTTTTCAGGGTCTTATAGACCTTAGCCCAAAATATGTTAAAGAGTCATGTTCTGGCAAAAGAGGATTTATGCATCTCCGTGATGCATGATACCACAGGCCTTTGAAGCTCTATTGGTCTATCACGGAACACTAAAATTGATCTTGGTCAATCATCGAACACTTATAGCACATTGGTGCATCACCTGTATATCACGGAATATCTATTCAAATTGTCATCAACACTGTTTCTATAAATAGCACATTGGTGACTCCCTCTATATCGTATATAGTAAGTCTTACTATATACGATACAGAGGGAATCCCCAGTGTGCTATTTATAGTAACATTGTCCGATAAAGAAAATTTCGTTACCCTTTGATAGACCAATGGAGTTTCAGAGGCCTATGATGATACCAAGCATGTCATCACATAGTTATTGATCAATACAATCCATTTTGTCTAACAACCGACTGAGTCCTTGGACATGTAGAAGATTTACAAATAGCAAAAGGTATCGACCCATGTCAGCCTACGCGGATTGCGCAGGCTGACATGTGTCGATACATTTTACAAATGCATTAAGCCCCTTTTTATGACAGCATGGTTTAAATATTTTTATCTGTAAATATATTTTGACATGAGTATATATATTCTGATTGTAAACGTTGTAAACTTAATTGCCTGTGTGCGAAATGAATACAAAGTTTACAAATGCTAGTACTATGTATCAATTAGTTTTTGTTTAGTTTAAGTCATTAAACATCCCCCCCCCCCCCACACACACACCATTGCAATGGGCTTTCAAGTCATCCTCGTAAAATATACAAAAGAAAATTTGAAGGTTTGACAAATAAATACACATGAAAACACTTTGGCAGATGGAGACATTGCCAACATCGGTTCCAGGCTTAATCTACATCGTTCTGCAAGTGACTGAAACCTTTGACTCCTTTCGATGTATGCTGAAAATACAATCTACTGAATCTTAGAAGATGTCTTTCTTAAGGGCTTAATTAAACATATGGACGGTGTAGATCCAAGATCAGACTGCCCGTTCTGTGCAATCTGATCTTGATCTACGCCGTCCAGGAAAGTACCTTTTTTTCGCCCATGGCTTCGAATAGATTAATTCATTAATCGATAGTTTGGTTTTAACGCCGTTTACAACATTATTTTAGCTGTATCGTAGCGGCCAGTGGATCTATCTATGCTTTCCTGGAGATACTTTTACCAGTACTTCGCACAACATTTTGTCCAAGCCACTTGCTGCTTTCCCACAGAACAATCATCGGCCAAATGATCAGCGGTTAGAGAGGAATGATCCATGTTATCATCAGTCCTCGAGCTGGGGATTCGAACCAGCGATCCCGTTGTAAAATCCTGTACGCCACCGACTGCGCTATCAGGGTTCGTCCCGAAAGGGGAAAAAGTCTGGAATAAGTTTGACAAACGTTAGTTAGCTTGGTCTAGATTTTTGTGAACTAACGTTACTCAGCGTAAATGTCAGTAAAGTTATTTTCAACTAAGCATTAATTCAAAATTGCAGCTGCCCAGACAACCTATCCCCCGCCCACATTATTTGCACGAATGGAATGAATTTAAATGCGTGGCATTTATTTTGGAACATCTGCCCAAATGCTGGGAAATGACCGCATCTTAATAGTGTCGAGCCAAAACATTCGGTCAAAAATTCGGCTATGCAACCTCACCGCCCTGAATTATTGATAAAACTAGAAGATTGCCCAGGGGCAACTTGTGGAGCCCGCCATGGGGGATTTTAAAAGGCACATCTACTCGTGAAGAAGAATAATTGTGCCAAACTACATTGATATCTATACAAAACATAGAATTTATGGCTCAAACATAGTCGAACATGCTTTATTAATGACATCTTTATCGTTTGACCTTTCTGTGCGACCTTGAGCTTGGACCTACCTGAACAAATGATTCAAATGGCACTTCTACTAGTTTAGGAGAGCGCTTGTGTAAAAGTATTATTAAATCCATTGATAAATGTAGTAGTTGTAGCTGAAACAAGCTCTATTTAAGACGTTTCCAGTATTTGACCTTTAAGTGTGACCTTGACCTTGGACTTATCTAACCAAATGATTCAAATGGTACTTCTACAGGTAAAGAAGAACACTCGTGTAAAATTAGTCTTAAATCCATCCATAAATGTAGAAGTTGTAGCTCGGACAAGCTCCATTCATGACGATGTTATCATCTGACCTGAAGTGTAACCTTGACCTTGGACCTACCTGAACAAATATACTACTCAAAATTTGCTAGGGATCGCCATATTGGATTCAGCAGATATCTATGTGTGGCATGTATTAGGTATAGTTTTTCAGTACGTTACATTGCCACACTGACAAAATTGACCACCAGTTTAAAAGGATGTTTTAAATGCAAAACTGCATTGTTGTAACATATACCCATATTGTTATATCTTTATGATCCTTATCAAAGTTTGAGTAGTATATTTCAAATAACACTTCTACTTACAAAGGAGAACAATTGGGCCAAATTATACTGAAATCCATCCATAAATGTAGAAGTTTTGGTCCGGACAAATTCGGAGGGACGGACATACACCGAAGTGACATGTGAAAATTATGTCTCGCTCACCGCAAGCGTGCTCGACAAAGAATCATTAGTTAATTAAGTAATCATACACTTTTGAACTTTTTGCCAATGGACTGACTCGTTATAGATTACTTGAGCCAATAGATTTTTTTGGTTTAATTTCAGCGTCAAAATTGTCAATTCTAGCGACAAAATCCCCAAGTTCTTATCACGACTAGACTACATGCCGAATAGTCTTCAATCATATTATTGCCAGGCTGATGGAGGTATCTCTCTTTGAGAACTTTTGCCCATTTTTGGTAAGAAAATAAGGAGATCTCACAGGTTGTCTGCACACGTCTTATTCTTTGAACATTAGACCTGTCTGCTGCTGAAAAAGTAGCAAGCGGAAAATGGCTATAAATAATAAGTATTTGGAAAACTCAAGCCTATTTATCGCTCCAATTTTCCTAGAAATATGCTAATTTTACATGGGAAAGATTATTTTTAAAAAAGACTGTTTACTAAAAATCTTTGGATATAGCTTCTAAATACAGACGGATTTGTGCAACAGACTTTGACAACAAAAATAGCATACCCAACACGCTAGGATTATACCAGGGCTGTTTCTCAAGCTTATAGGGGCTGTGTTTATAAATGACTGGTGCCTAGGTTACATGCTAGCTAACCATGGCTAGATGAATTGTACCAGATAGAGTTTTATTGAGTAAACGTTTATTTTATTGTGAAATTCGAAGTAACCGTAGCCATTTTGAAAAGTAGTCCGGTTCTGTACCCAGAATGCCTAAATCAGATAGGTTTGTATTTGAAAAATGCCAACTGTCGAAAGATAATGGATCTCACTAGACAAAGCAAAATTACAAGGACATACACGGCAACTCATTAAGTAGAAATTAAGTAGACGTTTGCATTTTGTTTTACTTTATGTGATTCTATGCGTTTTTGTGTACGCGTAGTCCCACGTTGTAGCGAGTCTAAACGCATCTTTAATTTGAAGAATTCCTTCGATGGAAATAGAAAGTATGAAAATACGATGTAAAACGATATTTAAGGGTCTCTCTCTTAGCTTATGAATATTAAGGTAAAATAGATTTCGGCAGTCGACTTTCGACCAGGAATGACATAGACGGAGAGACCGACATATTGGTCAACACCAATTAAGTTTTTGGCTGTCTGGTGTCTGACGCCATTTTTAACCCTCAAAGCGCCTTTCACAACTATAGTTGCCTTTGCGGCCAGTATAGATCAAGATCAGGCTACACAAAATGTGCAGCCTGATCTTAGATCTATACTGTCCGCTTTGCAAAAACACTAGAGACAAAAGGAAGCTATGAATTACAATTATCTTGGCCTTACTCTAGAATGAAAATGTCCATTGAGTTTATTTGGCGCTTTAACCCTGTTTTTGCTAAATAACTAAAATAAATTTTTCAATTCGATAGGAAAAACCCAAATATTGCTATTTCAAGATTATGTCCTGGGGAATAATATCTCCTTATTGGACAGTGTAGATCCAAGATCAGACTGCACATTCTGTGCAGTCTGATCTTGATCTACACTGTCCGTAAAAGGTCAGTGAGTCGCGTTTAGCAGACTAATGGGTTAAAATTATCAGTTGAAACAAAGCGCATTTTTCCTTGTGATCCCGGGGGCTGTATTCACACAACACTTTTAGTTGCATTTTAAGTCTTATACACAAGAATTTTCTTAATTCAAAAGTAGTACAATTTCTAATTGGCAACACGACATGGTTTAGCCATTCAGAAATCATATTTTTTTATAAAGCTAAAATTAGACTAAGAGAGAAATATAGAATAGAATAAGGGCCCTGCAGTTTCTTTACCAGAAATATACACAACTTTATATCCACACCATCGGCTGCTTTCCCACTCGCAACACTGTTTACCAGTAACGTTACTACGCTCAATATTCTTTCTGTACAAGAAGCTTCTGTTCTACAAAGCCGAAACGAAGTTGAGCGATTACAGAGGAAATAATTTTATGACTTTCATCAATTCTAAGTACCGGAGACTCAAGCTCGAGACCCCTGGGTCACGATAGATACTACTACTACTACAAAAAGTATCGGAACTCATCTGCCTAACCCGATCAGTCAGTGTAGATCCAAGATCAGACTGCACGTTCTGTGCAGTCTGATCTTGATCTACACTTTCTGCAAAAGGTTCTTAATCAGTGGTTGAGCACCTTAACGGTTAATCAAACACAGATACATTTCAAACAAGATTAATACTTTAGACATGTTGTACATTTGTATTTCGTAAGATCATCAACATAAAGACAAAAGTTATAACCAGTGCATATGTACATGTATCTATAAAAGCATAATATAAGCTCTACTCTTTCCAGTATTCACAGTTTTGAGCCATGCTCTATGAAGAGGGCGTTTAATACATTTGCAAAAAGTATCGACCCAGGTCAGCCTGCGCAGTCCGCGCAGGCTAACCTGAGTCGAAACTTTTTGCTATTGGTCAATTTTCTGCATGTCAAAGGACTAGTCTACGTCATGATTCAGTCAGTTGTTAGACAAAATGGATTTTATGGATCCATAATTCTGTGATGACTTTTTTGTCATAATGTATCATGAAGATACATTAAACCCCTTTTTCTCAGGGCATGGCCGGTCAAATTTTTTACGATAGAACTGAAAGGTTTTTTTTTTTTTTAAAGATAAACCAAGTGATAGGTACAAGTGACATAGAAAAGAAAGCACAGGGCAACATTTTGGGCAATAGTGTGAGCGGGAGGGGGCACTTGTTTGTAACAAGCAATTGTGGCATTTTTTCAAAAATCATGTGTTCAAAAGCTGTTCGTACACACGACACTTTTTTCAGCAGTTCAAAAATACATTTCGGGAGACATATTCAAACAGATGAAAGAGAAAAGGGTTTGGTAAAAACTTGTGTGCACACGACACATTTTTGAAATAGTCGAAGTCATTTGAAAGTCAGAACAAGAACATCTTGTGCGGGTGCCGACGCTCGGCTGCGAGTGCTTGATGCGTCAAAGTCGTAAAAGGGACATAACTGTGTCAAATATTTTGGTGGTTACTGTCACCTGTTGTATGAGTTCCCCTTTTGATAGTTGACAACTTGTCCAAGTTTATAGTAAATATCTTCAGAGATATTACAAAAAGTCAAAGTTTTTGCTCGACGACGCATATGACAATAACTCGACCTTTTCTTCGAAAACAACCGAGCTAAAAATGTGCCAGTCTAGTACAAAAGCTAATGTCCTCTATAGGTACTGTCTCCGAGGTGTGTAAAAATAATAGAGACACAGTGAATCTTCGACATTGTAAAAATTCGAATATAAAGCCTACTTGAAAAATTGTCTTACGTGTATTTCGAAAATAAAACAGCAGCATAAGATTTAATTGTTCGTGCGAGAAAGAGTATTGCTGCTGAACGTTATCAAAGAAACAAATATTATTCATAATTGAGCCGTGCTCTGTGAAAAGGGAGCTTAATGAGTCTGCAAAAAGTATCGGCATGTGTCAGCCTGTGCAGTCCGCGCAAGCTGATGTGGGTCGAAACTTTCTGTGTTTGTAAATTATCTACATATTCAAGAACCATTCTACCTCATAGTGATTCAGTGGGTCTTTAGACAAAATAGATTCTATGTATCCAATATTATGTGTTGTCTTGCTGATATCACAGAGATGCATTAAACACCCTTTTGCCAGAGCATAACTCAAATGAGCAATGAAGTTTGGAGGCTTTGCATTCACCTTTACTTCGCATATTTGACCAAATATTATAAACTTACAGCTGTTCAAGCGACTGCCCGAGACTGTTCTTTAAAACAGACATTCTCTTTCCCATTAATAATTCTTTTAAATGATTCCCTTTTGTGTCACAGAGTCTCCTTCAAATGATTCCCTTTAGTGTCACAGAGTCATGCTCTAGCAAAATGGGGCTTGATGCATCCCTGTCATGCATGATACCAGGCAAGTCATCACCCGATTATGGATCCATAAAGTCCATTTAAGTCTAACAACCGACTGAATGGTGAAGTATAATGATCCTTTGACATGCAGAAAATCGACCAGTAGCGAAAAGTTGGGGGCCTAGATCAGCCTCCGTGGACTGCTCAGTGTCGATACGTTGAGCAGATGCATTAAGCCCCCTTTTTACAGAGCATGGCTCACCGGTCATGTTTAATGTCTAAAAGACAACGTGTATAGTAAAGGCCCAAGCTATTTTGGTATACCCAAAAAACTGGAAACGCAAACTATTTCATTGGTCCATGTCGTAAGCGAGTTAAAATCCATTATCCTTCCGCGCATGACCATAAATGTAAGTTGGGGACTGCGGAAACGTGCACTCTAATCTTGGTCTACACTTTCCTTCTTCATTATCAACGCTTTGTCTTACAATCCCCAATTAAATGTTAATAAGCTACCACATAATCGCGAAATATTACCAACCCTGATGACGACTGCCTTTGAAAATATGATGGAAAAAGGAGAAAATGCCTGCTTACACATGATCGTGAAATATTACTGATCCTGACGAAGAAGGCTTTTGAAAGCATTATGGAAAAAGGAGAAAATGCTGGTAACCAGCATTTTCTCCTTTTCCCATAATGTTTTCTACCCTTTTTCAAACTACTTTGCCCATCTGAACTATATATAACTTGTGGTCTGCGAATGCTTTCAGCTTTGACAAGTCTAAAATTTCGTGCGCATTTTATTTCCGTGTGGATAAGAAGTACGATTGTATTAGTGTTAAGTAAATTGATATCTTAAAGAGCTTCTTCCTCGTCTTCTTCTTCGTAATCTTCCCCTTCGTCATCAACCGTTGCATCCTGATACTGCTGGTATTCTGATACCAAGTCGTTCATGTTAGACTCGGCTTCGGTAAACTCCATTTCGTCCATTCCCTCCCCCGTGTACCAATGAAGAAACGCTTTCCTCCGGAACATAGCCGTGAATTGCTCCGAAACCCTCTTGAATATTTCTTGTATCGCTGTCGTATTTCCTACAAACGTTGCCGACATCTTAAGCCCTCTTGGGGGAACATCACATACTGCCGTCTTGACATTGTTTGGGATCCATTCAACGAAATAGGCGTTATTTTTACTCTGTACGTTTAGCATTTGTTCATCGACTTCCTTCATCGACATTCGTCCCCTGAACATGGCTGCCACGGTTAGGTAGCGGCCATGCCGAGGATCGCACGCCGCCATCATGTTTTTAGCATCAAACATTTGTTGCGTCAGTTCAGGTACAGTAAGCGCTCGATATTGCTGGCTCCCTCGTGATGTCAACGGAGCAAAGCCGGGTACGAAGAAATGCAACCGCGGAAATGGTACCATATTCACCGCTAGTTTACGCAAGTCAGCATTCAGCTGTCCTGGGAAACGCAAACAAGTTGTTATACCAGACATTGTAGCGGACACAAGGTGGTTCAAGTCGCCATATGTTGGAGTTGACAACTTGAGTGTTCGGAAACAAATGTCGTAGAGGGCCTCGTTGTCGATACAGAAAGTTTCGTCAGTATTTTCTACAAGCTGATGGATTGACAGCGTGGCGTTATACGGTTCCACAACTGTATCAGAAACCTGAAAGACAGAAAAAGAAAAACCTTCAGTTGACATTTTACGCCGTTTCTAACAGTCTTTCAGAAACTAGTATGTCCCGGTGCTCTGAAAAGCAACACAGCAGTTCCCGATGTTTCATTATACTAGAACTACTCGACATTTTTCCAAACTGCTGACTGCTGACTGCTTCACCACATAAGCAAAGCTGACAGTATTCAGCGGTGTGAGAAAAAATTAATCCGGCCCCAGTAACTACATTGTATCATCAATACTGGACGAAGTATTTTGCCAAGTTTGGTTTCGAACATTCGTGAATTTGCATTAGCTTCTATTCACAAATTCTTCTATGACAAACAGGTTTGATATTTATTTTATACACAATATGTATCTCTTTTTTACTCAACAAATAATTTTTATACACCATATATATTTTTAACCAATATATATCGTCGAGTGTCCTTATTCCGTGAGTGTCCTTGAACCGGTGATTTTTGTGTACATCTCGTAAAGCACATATTTTGATGACGTCACACGGTATTTCTGCTCGTAACCCTTACCAATATTCGAATGATTGATTGCCCATGAATTTCAAAAAAATACAAGACAAATACATGTGAAAATCAACTAATTATCATATGTAAAAGAAATCTACATCTTTTTTCTTAAATCTAAATAGTGTTCCTTCTCAAAAAATGCAAAGATCTTCGACTTTCTGCTGTAAATACTACCGAGCTACCGGAATTAGGTCACGCCATGTTTACACAAGAAGGCTGACGGCATGTTCTTTATTTATGCACATTGAACTTGAAAATAGTTACCTAAATTATTCTTCTCATATGAAAATGACCAGAAATGATGTTTTTTATGAAGGCAAGTAATTTCTAGCTCATATTCTGGTCTCAATTCTTCATTTCATCAAGTTATTTCCTTATCATCACGGAATACGGACACTCGAGGCTATATTTGTTACACAATAAATACTTTTATACACAATGAATATATCTTATACACAATATATATACATCATTCATACATAATAAATTTATCTTATAGACAATGAATATCTTAATATAGAATATAAGTTTTTATAAGGAAGACATACTCGTATATTACCAGATACAATATTGCAACGTATTTCACGCCATAGTTTTGTCCTACATTTGGAGTGTGAAAAGTTTTAAACCTTTCCTAAACGGCAAGGGTCTTCCCATTTGAGAGCATCTTCAGGCAAATAATTTAAGAGTGGTACAAATAAACTGAGCTTCTTTAACAGTGTAGAAAACATTGTGGAAAAAGGAGAAAATGCTGGTTACCAGCATTTTTTTCAAAGGAAAGAAATGCTGGTAACCAGCATTTTCTCCACAATATTTTCACAAGGCCTCTTGCTCAGGGTCGGGAAAAAACTGAATTGTTTGGGAAGGGGTAAAGTAATTATTCCATGTTACCACCAATTTTTGTGTCTTGCAGCAGATCAATTTTATATACACTGAGGCTGACGGGAAAAAACATAAGGAGTTATCTTTCCATTTGCCATAATGTTTTTACATGTAATCATGCAATAACAACTTTTACTGTTTATCCACATTTCACAAGCATATTTCAAAAGTCGTCGGCTGAAAATTTGTCAGGTGGCAATGCTTCTCTAAAAAGCACTCGCTTGATCTAAATCCGAATCGATTTATGAAAATGAGTGGCGCCCTTGCAAAATGCGGTTTAACGTGTCTCCATGATGCATCATATGAAGCACATCATCACTTTATCATAATTTCATAAAATCGGTTTTGTCTAACAAATGACCAAATCATGAGTTAGCATTTTGCAAAAAACTTACCCAGAGCTAAAACTTTCGACTCATGTTAGCCTGCGCAGACTGCGCAGACATGCTTGGTTCGATACTTTTTTCAGATGTGTTTAAATGTCTTTTCCCAAGGCATGGCTCAAATCTATGTAAGAATTACTAATCAAATTAATAAAAGATGTACCTTTGGTGATGGCATAACTGAAAACGTCGTCATAATCCTATCCGGATACTCTTCCCGAATTTTACTGATGAGCAACGTCCCCATTCCAGATCCGGTTCCGCCACCAAGAGAGTGAGCCAACTGAAACCCCTGTAGGCAATCACAGTTTTCCGACTCTTTTCGGACCACCTCTAGGACGGTATCCACTAGTTCGGCACCCTCTGTGTAATGACCTTTAGCCCAGTTGTTTCCAGCACCCGACTCGCCGAACACGAAGTTGTCTGGACGAAACAGAGCACCAAATGGCCCAGATCTGACGGAATCCATGGTGCCGGGTTCAAGGTCCAAAAGAACAGACCTTGGAACATATTTGTTTCCTGAAGCATAAATATACAAAGAAAGCTTTATAAGTTCTAAGTTTATTAATTGGGTGTTATATGTGCCTCAGACCTTTGTGCCACTGCGGCTTATGCATCTATCCATGCATTTCAGATGTTTCCTGATTGATTGACTGAATTGGAGTCTAACGCCGTTTTAACACCTTAGGTCATATCACGGAGGTCAGTGCATCTACCCATGTGTTTCCTGGCTTTCTCACACCAGTACTGACACAACTTTCTTTCCAAGTCACTGATTACTTTCTCACATTCTTCAGAGGTGAGAGGCGAAAAATCCTCGAAAAGACAGTTTGCGTCAACCGGATATATCGAGCTCAAAAACCAAGAGGTCACTAGTTAGATACGCTAACCACTGAGCTACCCGGTCGGGTTCCAGATATTTCTTATACTAGTAATACTCGTACGTATATTACTAATATCAAGCCACTGACCATTCACAAGGTTCTCTGATGAGACATACACGAACCATGTCCAAAAAACTTCCTCAATCCTCGGAAAGAGTTTGGTTGAATCGTGGTTACAATTCATGATATAATAGAAGGTAGAAAAGCAGAAATGAATATTATAAGGCAGCAGTTTGCATTTTCTGTACTGTTTAGGCCTATTTATAACACAAAATTTCGCTTCATAGACGATTCACACTTACATTGCACGTTCTGTGCGCTCTAGTTAAACCCTTAGGCTGCCAAACGCGACTCACTGACCTTTTGAGGACAGTGTAGATCAAGATCAGACTGCACAGATTTGAAAAATCCTCAATCGGATTAATGCTATCGGCTTGAACGTTTCGATTAATTTATTTAGGAAGATAAGCGTTAACTTCATCCTCACTAACAGCGAAACTCGAGTTCATTGGTCCTTGACCAGTATCCCTAACATCAGTAAAAAGACATACATTATGTATATAACATAAAGGGGTCCTTCATGTCTCAATGGCTAGTATGGTGTTTGATTTGTAAACAGAAAATCATTGTTCAATCCCTGCTGGTTGCGCAAGTCCCTTTAGTAATGTTCTTGGGCAAAGCACTGCAGAACTTCGATTAAGTAGTAGTTAAACCAGGGAAGACATTTAAAGTGAGATGTCTCCGTGATTTGACTTAGATGCTGCCGAAAGCGGTGTACCATGTCGTTATTACAGACTGAGAGTATTTATTCAATCTATGAAGTGCTGTATGATGAAAATTTCTGGACATAGTTCTAGAGAAGCTATTGTTACAACAATATTTTTGCCAACGAATAAACCATGTACGAAACAAGACAAATTTATGATGCATGGCATCATAGAAGCCGCAATTTTTTGGTGGACAATTTCAGAAATATTGACTCTCTTGAGAAATTGTGATTACATTTTTGTATCTGGTTTTTGCCCCCTCCCCCCACAAACAGAACATCATGACAAATGGTACTAAAATGCAGAGGAAACTCCCCCCCCCCCCCGAATATAATAGTTATTCTAATTCTAAAAGAATAGAAAAGCAGTTCTAAGTTAAGAGAGGAATCTTAAATTATCTTGTATCATCATCATCATCATCAATATTATTATTATCATTATTATTAGATCTGTTATTATTATTAAAGTGATAATGTTTCTGTAAAAGAAACATGTAAAAGCATTGGAATTTTTAAATTTCTACTCGAAATTTGAAAATGGAGAAATCGCACATTCAAGTACATTTTCCATTTATTAAAATGATTTTAAGAAGCAAACTTCTGTAGCCCTGGGCATCAAAGGCAATACTACTGAACTGTATAAATTAGTAATTATTCAAAGTGATATTAAGATTGTTACTTACGTACAAGTATTTACAATTTTTATCCGTGATCTTTTCCTTTTGTTTCATTTTTACAGAAAAGAAAAGAATATTCACCAGCTTTCTTCTAAAACATGATCTTCCTGCTTGTCAAAAGTATCTTGGGATGCTTGTAACAAAGTAAATCTTTACATTTCTACTCCAGAATCAGAGACTTTTGCACGGCATCTCTAAAATTCTTCTGATCATAGCCTTCACAGTTGGCTCAAACCACCAAAAACAAAATTATTTTTCAAGTCTTTAAGAATCTGGATCTATTTAACCACATCATAATAACTATTACTATTCATATTTCGCTTAGTAAAAAGTAATCTGAACCATTTTATGCATAGGCTTTGTACAAACCAATAAAACTTCTAATGTAAATTTCAAGAGCTATTCAAAACCTTTGACCAACGACGTAAAAAGTTGTATATGCATAGTGATAGGTTCGGTAATAACTTTAACCCTCTCGACTAAAGAATGAAATTAATATACTGAGTAAGGAAAAAGAAACAAGAAATTTTTATGTTTACACTATCTTATAAAATATTTAAAAATATTGCACAGGCTTTGTGCTGTCTGATCTTGATCTAGTTATGTCATTTTCGAGCAGTTTTAACCCTTAGTGCACTATGCACCACTTAGATAATTTCTGTAGAAAATGTACATCTCGATCCATACATTTTCACGTATATTGTAGATCAGACCATACTGTACAGAATGTACAGTCTGATCATAACAGCTTCGACACACAATACATTAAATACTAAATTTTACAAGGTTCATAAGGTTTGTCCGTGTAACAAAAAAATCCATTCGACTAGAGTGTGGACGTAGGGAAGATAAAGGGTTATCTTTTCACAAGTATTCTATAAATAGCTGACGTAGACTGTTCTGTGTAGGGAGGTAACCAGTCTATACCTTGATCAAAGGTTGACCGCCCTATTATCCTTACGGATTAGAATTGGGCGAAAAACTTGTACATAAAACTGCGTCTGATTATCATATTCTAAGATACTCTCCATCTCATAATTATCATTATTTTGTTTTATAAAAGAGTACACAAATGCAAAAAACCGTTGAGAGGTGGGAAAGCCTGTGATAAACGGAAAGCATAACAACATAATTTGGGAACATTGAAGGAATCCTATAAGCTGGAAAAATTCAGGGGACTAGCAAATAAACGGAAGTTGATTTCTCTGTATTTTTATCGTTATTTGGGAATGAGCTTATATTGCAAGAAAAGCAGACTTTATCTACATGTAGGTCTAATAGAATATTTAAGAAAGAATTATGTGGAGTAATTTTGCAACGCTTACAAGACATTAGAAAATCTACAAAAATAATAACCAATCGGATAATTACTGATCATCTACATGGTAAATAGTTTAGGTACATTCCTACTGGAAGCCGCTTTCGAGCGGCTTCCAATAAGAGGTATTCTTTACCAAACTGTTCTGAGCTATTACTACCCCGAGAAAGAGGGCTTTTAAAAGCATTGTGGGAAAAGAAGAAAATGCTGGTAACCAGCATTTTCTTCTTTAACAACAATGTTTCCTACCCTTTCAGACATCATGCTTAATTTGTAGTCTGCTAATACTTTCAAGTTGGACAACTCTAACATTTTGTTACATGTAGTTGGTCAAGGGTTAATCTTTGTTCTTCTAAATAAGTTAAATGAAACTTCCAAGTCGATAATAAAAACCAAGACTTGGCTTTTTCGAGGTTTTTTTTTTTTTAATATCTCCTAATCGGACAGTGTAGATCAAAGATCAAACTGCACGTGCTGCAAAAGGTCAGTGAGTCGCGCTTAGCAGCCTACAGGTTAATGTACTTACCGTTTTCATCAGTGCACCTTTTCACTCTTTGTGACATTTCTTTATAAGTATTATATGTACACTCAACACTCTTTCAAAACCATTATGTTTAACTTTGAGAAAGGAATGAATCCTGTTGTCACAATGACAATCAACAATCCTGGCGAACAGATATTTGCCAAGCCCTGATTGCAACCTATAACCTCTTGAATTATTAGCTCTGAACGTCAACTACTGAAGCTCGGACTGTTTAAAGTAATATTCCCATTTCCCATTATACTTTCCATGTATTTCAAAATGAGACTATATCAGTCTGAAGATTCTTCCTCTGTCGTACTTACCCCTATAAATGAAATGTCTAAAATACCAATATGTTTATAACTTAACAATTATTGCATCAAATTTATATACACAACATTGCTAATAAATTTACAGTAATTATTGGCCTTTTGTGGGTATGTGTTAACTACATTGTTGAAACCTCGTTAGAGAAGCGGCGAGTGTAGACCAAGATCAGACTGCACGTATGTGCAGTCTGATCTTGATCTACACTCGCCGCAAAAGGCACATACATATTTGCTTATGGAAGGATAAGGGCTAAACTTTTGATACTCACCAGTTGCCTCGTTGAAATAGACATTGATTCGGTCTAACTGCAGATCTAAATCTCCCTCGTAGGTCCCTGTAGGATTAATTCCGTGCTCGTCCGATATCACCTCCCAAAACTATAGAGAGATATAAAATATAGAAATACAAATATTATTAGAGGTACTGGGCGAACGAATATATCACACGAAATTCAATGGCACTATTTTTTTTTTTCAAAGATGGATTAGTCTAGTGTTAAAATATTGATCTGAGACAAATTATACTTCGGCACACTCTTCGTCCGTTTGCTTGAAAGTCTGTTTAATGTAATCTTTTATAGGGTCAGATTACTCGTCATAATTTGGCAGATTCCGTAACTATATCTAACCTCGCCCTTATCGTCAGAACTCGGCCGATGCCGTACCTACGTCTAACCTCATCTGTATCAAAGGGTGGGGGTCCATTTTGAAATACTGCCATTCGCATGGCCTTAACCATGGCGGTGCCCATGTAAATCGATTAGCAACAGCAACTACAGCGACAGTGAAAAGTAATCTGTCGCTGAAAAATGCCTACGGAATTTATAAACAAAGTTAGAAAATAAATGTACAAAACTGTTTAACATAAAAATGTATTTAGAAAGATTCTGATAGAAAATTGCGAGTAGAGTTTTCTTTTTCTAAGTGGAGTATTACGATTTAAGAAAGGTGTATTTCCAGCGAAGAAATGTACTGTGTCGGTGCATATCAAGCTATATGATACAGCAGAGGGACTTGATCAACGGATCATCTAAGGTTTGCCGAATGACCTCGCCCGTATCAAGGATCCAGTTTGAAGTACTGCCAGTCACATGATCCTTGAAAACATTGAGGCCTCCACATGTATATCCACATGTATATCGATTAACAACGACATCAAACAACCACGGTGAAGTTACTCACATTTACCAACCTGTCGGTGAAAACTGCAAACGGAAATTGATTTACCACGTTAAAAATTGAATACACAAACTGTTTGTCAACGGAAATGTAGTTAGAAAAGTTCTGATAGAAAATGGTGACTCGCGCTGTCTTTTTTTAGGTGGAGCCTTACAATTTTAAGAACGGCAAAGCAGTGTATTTCGAGCGCAGAAATTAATTTTAAGGCAGGTGGATATCACCCATCGTAATACAGCCAAGGGATCTGAATAACGGATCACCCGAAGTTTGCCGAATTTAGGGTCAGTTCATTCGGCAAACTTCGGGTGATTACTTGTTAGATGTGGTTACAGAATCGGCGCAGTTTTAACAAGTGATGAGAGTATTGCAACAATAGGTTAAGCAGACCCGTATTTCAGACAACGAGCCTAGTCTCAATAATGAGACGCTACGGTGATTTTTTTTTTCATATTTGGACATTTATTGTACACCGTACACTCTCAAGTCCATCGTAAATTTTCCGGTAGCAAAGATAGAGCGCTATACTGACTTTCTATTTCGTCAGTTTAATCTGTATTGCAGCGAAATGCAATTAACTTTTAGTAACAAACATGACTAAAGACAAATTATTAAACCCTTCATTACATAAAGAGCTTGTAGAAGTCGTTTATAACATGTAAATCTTGGAAAAATCACTGACGAAAAATATCGTACGTGGCGGCCATTTTGTTTGTTTTCGGGAACGTAAACAACTCGAGTAACAGATGAAATGCACGGTTTTCTCTTATGTTCAGCGTTTAAATTGAAAATATTTGTATTTAAAACGAAGGGTTATTAAATACGCAAGCGACAGGTATGTTTAAATCCTAGTTTTGTGCTCTTTTTGCGAAATTATAAGAGTTCAAACTTGCGCACAAAATCTGTGTGGAGCTTTCAACTGATTTTGTCTTGATCGTCTCTGTACCCAGAGACGACCAGTCAAAAAGTAACATCGCCTTTGGGGACAGTTATCTGTACTAACAACGAGCCATACCGAAGTAGAGTTCACGGAATATGCCGATGTCTCAGTAAAATTTTGTCAACCTATGTGCACCTATACACGTGTTTCTATCACGACACTGTTCATTTCTCCTTGAAAAGAGCTATGGCCGTGCCGAACTTCGAACTATCAATCCCTTAACTATCTACCAAACGATGAAATTCAAAGCATAAGCAGACGACAAATTAAATGTGATTCAAATGAGAGAACGCTACTAAAGGGTACAAAACATCGATGGAAAAGGAGAAATTGCTGGTTACCAGCATTTTCTCCTTTCCCAACGATGTTTTAAAAGCCAGGGTCGTTAAGAAGTTGGACTATTTGGTAAACAGTAAATGAAAGTTGAACAGAGGGGCTGATCTAGTATAACACACGTTCTTTGTATTCATGAGCCGAGCCCCGGTAGCTCAGTCGATAGCGTACAGGACTTTAGAAAAGAGGGTTGATCCCTGCTTGGCCAATTTCTTTCCGAGGATTGATGATAGTCAATGACACAAGATTCATTCCTCTATCACCGCTGACCATTGTTTCGACGATGGTTATGTGCGAAAGCAGCCAGTGGCTTGGAAAGAATATTAAGCGAAGTACTGGTGATAGAAAGCCCAGGAAAGCATGTATAGGTGCACTGGCCGCAGCGATATGAGTGAAATTATGTTGAAAACGGCGTTAAGCACCATACAATCATTTGTATAAACAGGTCGAAATTTTATGTGTCGAGTCTTATCCAACATGCACAAACAGACGAAAAAGTACGCTACTGGTGACTTTCTCTAATATCTAAACATTAACTCTTTCAATACTATAAACGTCACCAGAAACTTTTGTGGACAGTGAAGATCAGGCTGCACAGAACGTGCAGTCTGATCTCTGATCTACACTACCCACCAGTGTGTTCTAGATTATGACCCACTGTCTCTTGTTCTCGCTGAGGGAATGTATTTTTAGTCTATGAGAAAATGCAATTTATTCATTCAGTAGTGAAAGTTAATAATACAAAATGATTCTTTGGAAGTTCCTCTTAAGTTAGTGTTACATATACTAGATCTAGCGTAATAATATATGTCTTGGGTACGTATTTAGTGTACCACCAAACGTGCGTTAACAAAATATAAATATATCCCGAAAAACAAAATGCTTAGAATATTTTGGAAGATTATCGGAGAATCTTGATGTTGATGTGTAGAAAGACACTGCGCCGTTACGTCACCATGGTAACACTTTCTATTCACGTTGTCTATCGATAAATTATATACTCTTCCAAATTCAATGTCGTCCTTGGCGGAAGATAAAAATAAAGTCGCCTGATAAAACTGATTTTATACCGTCAAAACAAACAACTGTTGAAAGTAGTTGGCATTGATTCTTATTTTAAGTCTATTTTGAAGTTGTTGTGGATTTTGTGGATTTTGCATTATTTCTAAGAAATGGGTTCGTCTTCATGCATTCATAGATCGTCTGCTATAAAAACTGAGTCATCGTATTTTGCAGACACAATCAATATTACACGTTTATATTTCACTAATCTTGTAACATGATTTTATGCTGTGTTGCACACAAGCTGCCTACATGGGCGCTCGACTAGCCAGAATCTATCAAGAATAAGACATAGACTGTTCCTTTGACACGTAGAAAACTGACCAATAGCAAAACGTTTCGGCCCGGGTCAGCCTATCACTCTTTTCGGCGTAGCTGATTGTGCTGGCTTATGTTCTACTTTTTGGTATTGATAACAAATGAATGAATAGAAATTTGTGACTGGTAAAAAATGTAGACAAGTTTATTCTATGAGCCCCTGCCTATTTGCTGGCAGATTTCGCCGTCTATCTTTTTCGGCGTAGCTGAATGCGTTGGCTTTTGACCTACTTTTTTAGCACTGATAACAGATGAATAAATAGGAATTTGTGATTGGTCAAAAATATTTGCCATGTTTATTTTAAGGGTCCCTGCCTATTAGCTGGGAATCTTTTTTAAAGGTGTTTTCTTGTTACGTCTGCTTTGCAAAGAGCTGCACAACAGACAAATGTTTGAAATTTAGTATTCTTCCTAAATTATACATAACTGTCTGAAATAAAAATGAAACACACTTTGAAATAGTCATGTCATTTCTCAAAATCTGAATTTTATCTTAAATCTATTAACTTATAAACTGCAGATGACTTTCTTTTCGTCTGTGTTTTAGACCAATTTTAAAAACATTGTACAAGATAGCGAATTTTGTCATAACCTTTAATGATTTTACATTCGTTCGTATACTACTCGTTCATCACGAATATCTTAGAGCCCAATGGCGGCCAGAAGTAAACAATGCAGGTGTTAAAATGCACCCAAATTTAAATAATACCATTCAAAAGTATGGTAACAATGGTGAATTGATTTATTGATTGATTGTATGGTGTTTAACGCCGTTTTCAACATTATTGTAGGTATATCGCGGCAGCCAGTGCACCTATCCATGCTTCCTGGAATCTATTTTTTACCAGTACTCCGCACAATTTTCTTTCCAAGCCACTGGCTGCTTTCCCACATAATCATTGTCGAAACAATGGACAGCGGTAGGAGAGAAATGAATAATGTCGCAATGCTTATCATCTATCCTCGGAAGGAAATCTGCCGAGCCAGGGATCGAACCCACGACCCACTGTTCTCAAGTCCTGTGCGCTACCGACTGAGCTACCGGGGCTCGGCAATTATGGTGAAGATGACAATTAGTTATAGCACCGTCTGTCCAAGTTTTAGTCACTGGCAGAAAAATGAATTTTAAAAGTAGGTCAAAAGTTCCCATGTTGTTCTATAGTTTGTTTACTTTTCACCTACTTTTGAAATTTATTTCTCTGCCAGCGAGTTATATTTGGACAGGCCAATTCGGGTAGCTCAGTGGTTAGCGTATCTGACTCATGACCTAGTGGTTGCGAGTGGGATACCTGGTTGAGGCAAACTTTCTTTCCGGCGATTTTTCGCCTCTCACCTCTGATGCATGTGGGAGAAAAGTAGTCAGTGACTTGGAAAGAAAGTTGTGCCAGTACTGGTGTGAGAAAGCCAGGAAACACATGCGTATGTGCACTGACTGCTATGATTCGACCTAAGCTTTTGAAACGGCGTTTAACTCCAATACAATCAATCAATACATTTAGACCGAGCGTGCAATACAGAGTGTCATCTCCACAATCATTTCCATACTTTTAAAAGGTATTATTTAAATTTAAAGACATTTTAACAACTATATTGCTTACTTTTGGCAGCTATTGGAGCTTTAAGGAAGTTTGCAAAATCGTGTGCTGCAACTGCGTTTCATGGGGTATTGAGGTAAAATATGTGGCATGCTGATGAACGCAAGTTTTAATCTTCCTAACTTAGCGAAGTACATGACGAATGATTCACCTTGCAAGCATTTTATCCCAAACTTTCAGATGCAGATGTTGCATTTGATATTTAACCCCTTACAAACATATGTTGCGAGACGTGATCTGTGAATAGAAGGGTCCAATACATCTGCAAAAATCATCGACCCAGGTCAGCCTGCGCAGTCCGCGCAGGCTGACTTGGGTCGACACTTTATGCTATTGGTCAATTTCCTGCATGTCCAAGGACCACTTTACTTCATGATTCAGGCGGTTGTTATACAAAATAGATTTTATGGATCCATTATTACGTGATTACTTGCTTAATATCTTGCATCACGAAGATGCATTAAACGCCCTTTTCCCAACTCTTCACGCTTATGTAATAAAATGCAGCTTTTTAAGCTAAAAGTTCTTAGATGTATAGATCAAGATCAGGCTGCATAGAACGTGCTGTCCGATCTTGCATCTACACTGTTCTATTCGTTGATGCTGCTCCGTCGGAGAAAAATTTTATTTATCTGGAATGTTAACCCTTCTTCAAACAATGCCATAACTAAACGAGCCTAATGAACAATGCTTTTGCAAACATTTTTGGAAAAGGAGAAAATGCTGGCAAACTTTAAAAGAAAATTCTTATCATTCTTGCCACATATTTCTATTGCCTGCACATGCTTTTAGTTTGGATAAATCAAAAACTTTTTGTCTGAATAGAAGTTCGGGTTAAAATCAGTTCAGCTTTGAGTTTTGTATTTTAGTCAGTGATAGGTGTATGTCTGGAAAAACAGCATGTAAAATAATTAGTTTAAGCTTGTGCATCCTATCGATTTTAAGCCATGCTCTGTGAAAATGGGACTTAATGCATCTACAAAAAGTATTGACCTGGCTATAAAAGAGCGTTCAATACATCTGCAAAAGTATCGACCCAGGTCAGCCTGCGCAGTCTGCGCAGGCCGACCTGGGTCGAAACTTTTTGTTATCGGTAAATTTAATTTAATGCATATGGGTGTTATAGAAAAAATAATTATATGATGTATTGCATGGTATAATACTTCAAGGATCTGCATTAAATCCCATTTTGCAAGAACGCTGCTCATTTGTTTTTGACTGCAGATATTCAAATTCATATGGCTTGATATTCTGTTTATACACAGCGTAGATTCAAGATTAGATCGCATATTTTTTCCAGCCAGATCTTCATGTGATGGACTCTGTATGTCCTTGTGGTTAGGGTATAGGATTCCTAATCCAGAGGTCTTAAGTTCGATCCTCACCCGGGTAGTGGTTTTTGGTGGGAGCTTCTTTCGATAAAGGGATACAGCAGCCCCACCCTTATGCTTTTGAACCAGAGAAACACATGGAGAAGTAGGCAGTCGTGGTGAGATACATGTATGACTGGTATAGTGTTGAAAGGATCAAAACGTTCAACTGATCTTGATCTACACAGTCACTGTCCTTAAGCGACAAAATTCCTTCCCAACCAATGATTTAGACTATTTATGATGAGGTATGTGTACTTCAACGCTTGAACAGACGACAAAATTTTAGACTTGTCCAAATTGAAATCATTTGCAGACGACAAAACGATTATTGTTCGAGGTATTTCTCTTTGGTAGAGTGGAAAACATCGCGTGTGTGTGTGTGTGTGGGGGGGGGGGGAACGGAGAAAACGCTGGTTACCAGCATTTTCTCCTTTTTACATAATGTCACAGTTTCGTTTCAAAAGCCTTATTTCTCTTTGGTATGACGGAAAAATTGTGGGGAAAGGAGAAAACGCTGGTTACCAGCATTTTCTTCTTTTCTCATAATGTTTTCCAAGGCCTTCTTTCTCAGGGTTGTTTAACTCGAGAGTATGTGGTAAAGGGTATATATTTACGTTGGATAGCCAAGTATATATCTAATTATTCAAAAGTGCAGTTTATTTATTTGTGATCATGTTTTTTTTTTCACATTCTCTACATCGATCTTTTTTTTCTTCGTAGGTATATTTGTCTGTAAAGCTTCTTAATTTCAAAGAACATATAAAACAATTATCTAAGTCACTGTACAGTAACAACAAAGAAAAAAAAAACAGACTTACTTTAGAGCCAATTTGGTTCCCGCATTGTCCTGCTTGTATATGAACAATTTCTCTCATCCTTATTACTTCCGTCTATCCAGCCTCCGAATATCTAAGTGAATCCTCCTTCCAACTCACAATTTTTCGTCTTGGCTGGTTACCGTCTTACCTTCGATTGAGCCGGACACCAGTCACCGTGATGCGATGTGCAGCAACTTTTGCTTAAACCCCCCCCCCCTCCTTGCATATTCAGCACAAGCTAATTTCGCCGTCACAGACAATGTATATTAACACTGGCTGCTAAGCGCGACTTGCTGACCTCTTGCGGACAGTGAAGATCAAGATCAGACTGCACAGAACGTGCAGTCTGATCTTGGATCTACACTGTCCGATAAAAAGATATTTTTCTTAAAAAAATGCGTTTGAATAGCATCATTCGGGTTTTCACTATCGGCTTGAAAGTTTCATTTAATTTATTAAGCACGATAACGATTAAGACGAAGCCGCTTAGAACGTGCAGTCTGATCTTCGATTCACAATGTCAGATATTTTTTCAGAAATTTATGCAAGGATAATATATAGGGCTTGAAAATGCAAAATTGGAGTACATGTATTTTATTCTGATTGAAATTGTTCCATTTCTTTTCTCCGGCACTATAAGGAATGATGCTTGAATAAAACTTAACGTTTTTGCCAAACGACAAAATTTTAGACCAAATTGAAAGCATGTATAGACGACTATAAAAATGAGCCATACTCTTGCAAAAGGGGGCTTAGCATATATCCGTAATGCATTGTACCAAGCATGACATCACCCAATTAGTAAACTATATGATCCACTTTGTCGAACAAATGACTGAATCATGAGTTAGACTGGTCCTTCGACATACAGAAAATTGACAGACAACAAAATGTTTCGGCCCAGGTCAGCCTGCGCGGACTGCGCAGGCTTACCTGGGTGGATTCGTTTTTGCAGATGCATTAAGCCCCCTTCTGACAGCGCATGGCACATTAATGTAGTTCAAATAATGAATTTTGTCTTTGATATGGTAGAAAACATTGAAGGAAAAGGAGAAAATGCTGGTTACCAGCATTTTCCCCTTTTCCATCAATATTTTCAAGTCTTTTCTCTAAAGGGTTGTTATTGATATAGATCGGCATTTTATGGTAAAGAATATATTTAGATTTAACCCTTAGAGCGGCAAACAAACTTTCAGCCTGAAAAATAAAAATAACTCAGCAATTCCAATGTTTTATTTTGTCCAGAGTCTATGCAAAGTGACCAATGTAGAGCAAGATCAGACTGCACGTTTTATGCAGTCTGATCTGAATCTACACTAGCCGCTAAAGCGACTATGGTTGTGAAATGCCCTTTAAGGATTAGCAATGTTCACAGCTGCAAGTATTGACTGATCTCAAAAACTACACGTGGGTAACCATCAAACAACTGCAAAAGTCACTACGTATTCGCATTTAATTCGTATGTTTGACGTTCAACGCTAATTCCAATAACATGCCGTTGATCTCACAGCAGCCAGTACACCTGCCCGTGTCGGTTACTATTTCGTTATTTTTACAGTGTTTTACATTTTAATATGCCTATACACCTAGGGTGCTATTGTCATACTGTTTATTATGTTACCAAAACTAAATGCGGATCATTTTATGAAATTTGTCTTGGGCTTTTGGGGGCTTAGTGTACGGTCATTACGAAACATCTCAAATACTGTTTTGAAACATTTAGACACAGAAAAAGCGGGTCCACCTTGATCCTATGGAAATGAGGCTTGATTTGTGATACACAGAAGTTCAGGGTTTGATCCATGCCAAGTAAAATCTCTGATAGCAAGGAAATTTCCTTTGGCACTTTCCTGCAGGATCCCAGCATAGAAGGGATGAAAGCCTGGAAGCACACAGATAATAGCAAGTAGTCACTATGATGAAACTGAAATACAGTTAAAAGTGGCATATAACATAATGTGGAAAAACACTGAAAACAAAAACTCCTTTCTTAACACATTCACAAATTTTATTCAACCAAGCATACTTCATTGTGAGCGAAATGTAGAATTCTCTGGCTTGATGAAATACATTTTAGTAGTTAATAAAAACCCTTAATCTAATGAAACCATTAGCCTGCTGAGCTTGTTTGAATCGTTCCTTTTGGGAATAGTGAAGATCAAGATCAGACAGCACAAAACATGCAATCTGATTTTGGATCAACATCGGTATAGATCTTATAAAAATATTCGTACCAAAACAAACCAATCCCATGCATACATTTTTTGTTTTCATGTATTGGTTCAAAGCTGTGCAGAAACATGAAAGTAATATTATAATGACAGAAATACAGAAAACATAACATTGTGACAAATTGAGAGATCGCTATGGCATTATTAATTTCTCTGAGGACAAAATTTCAGAGTTCTCCTAATTGAAAGGATTTGCAGATTATATGTGTCTTAAATGATCTGACTTGACTCAGAAAGAGTAGAAAACAATGTGAAAGAAGGTGGAAATGCTGGGTGACCAGGGTTTTCTCCTTTTCTTTCACCGTTTTAAAAAGCAGTATCGAGAGAGATAAGTTCAAGTTGTGATAACTTGTTTCTCAATTGATGTAAAATATGTATGTTTAAACTAAACTAAAAGCTACCATCATCAGGTTCATTAAACTGCTGCACAGTATGTTAAAAGGTTAATGCGCCATTTCTCATATTTGTCACATTGTTGTCAGTAGAGATGCATTCTGCAGATAGATCTATATCAACATGAATCTGTGTAAAGCAAAAGATTTTAAGTTGTGGTGACTGTGTCTCTCTGCAAGAATGCTTGACAAAAATTACTATCCAGACCCTTTGTCTCTTTTTCTCCAACAAGGCAAGAGCTTTCATGTTTATGAAACATGTCCAATGAACCTCCACAAAAGTGTAAACAAGAAATATCTTTTAAAAAATAGACAGTATTAAAAAATAGACAGTGGCTCTTAGAATAAACATGTATAGATTTTTTACAATCACAAATTACAATCTATTCTTTCTTAATCAGTATCAAGAAGTAGGTCAAAAGCCAGCGCATTCTGCTATGCAAAAAAAAAGGCAATGTGAGCTAGAACTTTTATATGATTCCTCTAAAAAATATAAACAATTTGGAAAATTATCGCAAAAAGAGGTGATGTCAAAAGTATGCCGTTCACCAAGAAACAGTAAATTTAAAATTGCACTCACTTTTAACACATAATGGCTCTTTACCAGACAATAAGATTTTAGACTGGTCCAGATTAAAAGCATTTGCAGACAACAAATACAATGTGGCTGAAACAAGTGGAGTTGTTTCTGAAAGGTTAGAAAACATAGCAGGAAAAGGAGAAAATGCTGGTTACCAGCATTTTCTCCTTTTCCCACAATGTTTTCAAAAGCTTTTTTTCTTAGGGTAGTTACAAACTCATGATTGTGTGGCAGTAGATTAAATCACCAGCAGAAACCAATATCAATTCCTCACCACACAATCATGAGTTTGAAAGACCCTGAAGAAGAAAACTTTCAAAAAATTCTGAGAAAAGGAGAAAATGTTTGTAACCAGCATTTTCTTCTTCTCCCACAATGTTTTCTAAAGGCTTCCTCTTCAGGGTCATGAAAACCTTGGATTGTGTGGAAATGGGTTTAAGCTGTCCTTCTGTTTTCTCTGCTAAGAGTATAGCAGAAGCAAGCAAAGCAATTAATATAATCAAGTGTACAGAATAAAGGCTTTACAAATGTTTCTGCTTATGGCTTTACCACTTCATCAGACAACAAAATTTTAGCCTTGTCCAAATTGAAAGCATCTGAAGACAACAATTTCAATGTGGCTCAAATGGTGTAATATTTCTTTGATAGGGTAGGAAACATTGTGGGAAAAGGAGAAAATGCTGGTTACCAGCATTTTCTCCTTTTCCCCACAATGTTTTCAAAAGGCTTTTTCTCCAGGATCGTTAAAAGTCTCCACTGTGCAGTAAAGGGTTAAAGGTTTTAACCCATATTAATGTTCTCAAAGAATTTACAATAACGAAAATACATCAATAATGTGAATTTATCTCTAAGATGTAAACATACCTGAATTTTTTAGATTTTACTATATTGTCATAATTAGTATTGAGCAAAAAAGCTTGATATAGATCTAGTATAAGTTAAGCAATAGTAACTGAGATGAGACTGCTAATATGAAGCCTTACAAATGTTACAAATTGCTTGGAGCATCCTCAAAACATATGAGCCATGCTTTGGGAAAAGGAGGCTTAATGCATTGCCGCGATCCATGATACCAAGGAAGACATTACATACTTATGGATCCATAATATATCGACTTTTTTTTAAAAACCAATTAAATCATGTGACAGGCTGGTCCTTGGACATACAGAAAATTGACCAATGCCTGAAAGTTTTGACCCAGGTCACCCTGCCCGGACTGCACAGGCATTAAGCCCCCTTTTCATAGAGCATGGCAAATATCTTTAGGATCTTATCGAAATA
Source organism: Hippopus hippopus (assembly GCA_946811185.2). NCBI lineage: Eukaryota > Metazoa > Mollusca > Bivalvia > Cardiida > Cardiidae > Hippopus > Hippopus hippopus. The sequence goes on along the minus strand of OX328099.1, from coordinate 66,434,081 downwards.
TTATGGCACATTACCTAAGTCCTGTTTTTCTTTGCTCCAGCCATTACCACATAAAGAGTTTAATTGTATGCAGTTCCATTAGCAAGCTTTTGGAGAAAAAAAAAAACACAATTGTGGGGAAAAGAGCAGTTGCTTTATACAAGCAATTGTTTTATTTCAAAACTGCTTTCTACACAATTAAAAAAACACTTGAATTTGCTTTCAATATTTTACCTCTGTTAAAGTTGTATTAGCTTTTAATAGACCTGAAAAACTGCTCAGGTGACAAAATTTTGGACTGGTCCAATTTCAAAGTACAATGTACATGTATTTGCAAATTAAATGTTGCTAAAGTTATGATTTCTGTCTTTGATAAGGTAGAAAACATTGTGGGAAAAGGAGAAAATGCTGGTTACCAGCATTTTCTCCTTTTCTCTCATTGTTTTCAAAAGCCTTCTCTTTCAGGGTCATTAAAAATCAGGCTTGACAGTTTGATAGAAAAACTATACTGAGACTATTTCATAGCTTAATTAGATTTATGGCATCAACGTATCAAAAACAATAACATACGAAATATTTTGGTTTTTTTCAAGAATTTTGCTACATAAATGAGCTATGCTCTGTGAAAAGGGGGCTTAATGCATCTGCATAAAGTATCGACCAAGGTCAGTCTATGCAGTCTGTGCAGGCTGACCTGGGTCGAAACCTTTTGGAACTGGTCAATTTTCTGCATGTCCAAGGACCATTTTACCTCATGATTCAATCAGCTTTTAGACAAAATAGACTTTACGCATTCATGATCATGTGATGACTTGTTTGGTATCATGAATCGCATAGATGCATTAAGCCCCCTTTTGCCACAGCATGGCTCAAATGTATTTGAAATTTATTAAAAAATTTTACAACAAAAGGTGCACTGTATAAACTATTCTTAAAATCAATTAATTTTAGCAAAAAAACTCAAAACATGGACTGGTGTTCTACAAACTTCATTAAAGAGCGAGAATCTCAATTCAACAGACAAATTCAACAAGTTTTGCATAAACTAAAGTTTTGAACTAAAATTAATTTTTGACAATTTTAAAAATCCAGCAAATTCCATGGAAATTTATATATTCTGAACTTTCTCCCTGTCAATACCTGTAAAGTTGACATAAATATTGCATAGCCTTATCCCTGAAAATGTTAACAGAAATAGTAAATAAATTTTAAGTTAACCACTACAGCTATAGTTACGTCTGCAGTTACTATAGTTACATCTGCAGCCAGAGTAGATCAAGATCAGACTACACAGGATAAGCAGTGTGATCATTGACCGACACTGTCTGTTTTGCTATCACAAACTGGACAAAAGCAACCATGAAATTGCAATAATGTGGGTACTATCTCCAGACTGAAAATGTTGGGTTTATACGGCCCTCTAGCCGCCTTCTTGCAGACCAAGAAATTGCCAATTAAAAATTGTCCCACAAAATGTGTGACAGTGTGGATACAGAATCATTTTGTATATTCTGTACAACCTGATCTTAATCTAAACAGTGAAAACCAACTTAGGTTGTCTTTGGGCCTCTTTAGAGCTGGCAAAATTCTAAATCAATAGTTCACTGGATATCATTTCACAGAAATACCTGTGATTTGAACTTTTTGTATTAAAAAGGCTTTCTCACATGGAAACACAAATACTTGTACATTGTAATATGAACTTGGTACATGGGCAACATTAAATGTTGAAAACAATATACAATGGATAAACAAAAACAAAATAATTATCAGCATATCTACACAATACTGACATGTACATGATTTGTGACAAAACAATGGAATGGTACCAAAAACAATGACAACATAGGAATAAAATTATTTCATCTCAGATAAATTCAACAAAATGTGACAGTAGCTTTGTTAAATATCAAAACCATTTACCCTTAAAAAGTGCCTTTCACATCTTAAATTACCTTTAACTCTCTAACAAACGACAGAATTTCAGTTTTTTTGGTTTAAATTAAAAGCATTTGCAAACAACATTCTAAATTTAGCTAAAATGATGGTAATTGTCTGTGGCTGTAGAAAACCTTGTGGGATAAGGAGAAAATGCTGGCCACCAGCATTTTCTCCTTTTCCCACAAGGTTTTCAAAAGGCTATTACCCCAGGGTCGTTAAAACTCCGGGTTGTGTGGTAAAGAGTTACAGCCATTGTAGATCAAGATCAGACTGGACAAAATGTGCAGTAAGATCTTTGATCTTTGCTGTTGACTTTGATCAGACAATGGGGATAAAAGCAACCTTAAAATTGCAATTATTCATCACTCGAATGAAACTGCCTCTTGGTGGGCTCATTTGGTACTTTCAGAGTTAACCCTTTACCACACAATCCCCAGTTTTAACAGACCTAACAACAGAAGTCTTTTGAAAGCATTTCTAAAACCAGCATTTTCTCCTTTACCCAAAATGTTTTCTACCTATCCAAAGACAGAAATCTTCTTTACAGCTGTATTAAATTTGTCATCTGCAAATGCTTTCAACTTTGATAAGTCTAAAACTTTGTCGTTTGGTAAAGGGTTAAATCATTACATCCTGAACTAAATTTACAGCGGACACTTTTGAAAACATGCTTGTAAAATAGGGAAAATTTAAATGAATAAACACTTGTGGTGCTAAATGAATGACATATACGCAAACAAAAGCCAACAAATATTCCAGCTTTTGTCTTAATGTACCAAATGTACCAAACAGTTTTCCATTCATATGCATTCGAACGTACCTTGAGTTTGAACCATTATTCATAGGTAGAGATATAAGAAAGCTTGAAATACTGTCTACTGACCAAATATCCCTTTACCAGACGACAAATTTAGACTTGCTCAATCTGAAAGTATTTGCAGACAACTAATTAAATCTTCCACAAATGATGATACTTGTATTTGACGTGGAAGAAAACATCATGGAAAAAGGGAAAAATGCTGGTGGTTATGTAAGGTGATTATGCCTCAAATCATGGGATTTGTCTCTGAAAGGATAGAAAATATTGTGGGAAAAGGAAAAAATACTAGTTACCAGCATTTTCTCCTTTTCCTACAATGTTTTCAAAAGCTATCTTCTTCAGGGCTGTTAAAACTCAGGATTGTGTGGTAAATAATTTCTGAACAGAGTAAACACTATCAAACATTTCTTGGATACTTTGAGACAGAGAAAATGGATTTAAAATGTACTAACAGCATAATACTGTATGTCTTCACTCAAGCAAAAAAAAATCTTTAACATACATTTCAAAATTTTGATACCCAAAGAGGTAACCCACAGAGGACCAAATAGGCATTCTAAGTCAAGATGTTTGGAAGTTTTTTGTCTACTTTTGCCAAAATATTTCATAAAATAACAGATAATTTACATCCCAGATCAGACTGAATGCTAAGTGCAATATGATTTTGATCCACACTGAAAAAAATAAAATAAAACTAGTTTTCTACTGACTTATACATAACTAATAACATAACTCTAATCTTTACAGTATCATAAAATTATACCCCCACTTTTGCACCCTCCCCCTAAACAACAACAACAAAATTTAGTTTAAGTTTAAATATATTTATTTTACATCGATTGAGAAACAAGTTCTTACAACTTTTACTAATCTCTTTCGATTCTGCTTCCTGGGAACTTCAGCAGTACTCGTGCCGAATGTGTGGGCCAATGAAAAATCCCAAAGTTGACACCCTCTCCCGGGTATCGAACTCGGGACCTTATGTTTACGAGGCCGACGAGTTATATTGAAAACATTGTTGTAAAATATTAACTAAAAATGAATTGGAGTGTAATGCACAAATAAACAAGCCATGCTCTGTAAAAAGGGGTCTTAATGCATCTACAAAAAGTATCGATCAAGGTCTGCATGTGCATTTTGGGCAGGCTGACCTTGGTCGATGCTTTTTGCTATTGTTCAGTTTTCTGCATATTTAAGGCCAAGTCTATCTCATGATTTAGTCAGTTTTTTCACAAAATGAATTTATTGATCCATAATTATATAATGACTTGCTTGTAATCTACTTTCAGACAAAAATGTCATGTGCTGGCTGTATTGTACCATGTTAAAATACAAAAGAGTATACTTTGTTCTTTTGTATAATCTCTAAAACATAAAAAAACAATCGAAAATATAAAATTACAATAATAAGTGTACATAACAGACAAGAAATATCTTGTAAAAAAGACAGACGGCATAAGAGGCACTGGGATATGAATATTTAAATTCGTTTGTAGTATAATATGAAGAGAAATGATGAAAACAGTTCTGAAAGGAGCCTCTTTTAAATTGTTTTGCATATGGTTGAAAGCTGAATTTTCAATAAGATTTAAGATTGAGGAAGCTCTTGTAATGAGCGTTATTGAGCAATACATTAATTCTTATGTTTAACGTAAAATGAGAGTCGACATTCTGCCATGTTTCGGAATATATCGTTTGTTCTGTTTTTTATCAATGAATCATGTTTAAATAAAGGTCTGTTTAGACCATATGATGAAATATTTAAATAGAAAACAAAAGTAGATTAGCATGTTTTTGTACAAAAATGAAGCACCTGTCAAACATCGACTATTTGTCATTATCAGAAGGCGGGGTTTTATCACCCCTCTCAATGCTTGACCACACCCACCTATTTTTATTAAGAGTAATTTAGTAGAAACCCAGTTTCTTTGCAAACAACGCAATAAAATCGATGTTCCCCCAGGTAGGCATAGTTATTCACGTTTCGAATAAAATCACCAAATTCAAGACATAACATCTATTTTCATTGTGACAAGAAACAAAATCAGTTGTTTCACAACCTGTTTTCGTGTAAGACAATAGAGCGGTAGCCTGCTGTCTCAATTCGTATTCGGTTTTACGTGAAGAAAAACGGGTACCAAGTCTCTTACACTAAACAAAATAGAAAACTCACCAATACTCATTGCTATTAGTTTATCCATATGATTTAGATTATGGATGTTTAGCTAGAGTTTAACATCTGCATGGCCAAAAAGTACATCTTTACGCAGGTAAATGTGATCATTACGTGATTTTCTAGTCATAAACACTTTTATCCAATGTCAGTAAATTTCTACTGTGACCTTTATTTTTTTGCGTAGTTTACCTATATTTGGCCAATCACAAAATGTGTAACCATTCATTTCCTCCTAGTACAGAAAGTAGGTCAAAAGTGAGATCATACAGCTACGCCGAAAAAGAAACAAATATAGAATTGTTCACTAATATTAGTATTATGAGAAATATAAAATATGTTTCAGTGATACAAAGATCAACTCTTTACCGCACAATGCCTACTTTTAACGACCCTGGGAAAAAAGCCTTTTGAAAACGTGGGAAAAGGAGAAAATGCTGGTAACCAGCATTTTCTCCTTTTCCCACAATGTTTACTACCCTATCAAAGAAAAATTGCACCATTTGAGCCACACTGAAATTGTCGTCTGCAAATGCTTTCAATTTGGACAAGGCTAAAATTATGTCATCTGGTAAAGGGTTAACAAATTAGCTCCTGCAATCAATTCCTATACTCATTCAGCAGACATTTTGAAAAGTATTTGAGCAACAAGAGATATTGCTAATACAAGCATTCTGATAGTATTGCATAGCAGTACCCAGTCCCCTACCAGCCGTATATATCGCTGGCACATATAGTTTGTGAAACTCTGTGGAGGAGAAAGAACGTATTTGACCCCCTTTCAGAATTATAATTATATTGAAATCTAAAATGATCCAACAGAAAAAAATGAATGATGGTGAGTATGACAGAAGGAATAGTATGCTACTATGAGTTACCTAGGACCCACCTTGGGGAGGATCTATATATGGGTGTGTATGCAATGGTGGTAAATTCACATACCAAAACACAGCTCAATATCTGCCAGCATTTAGAAAAAAGTTGGGAAAACTGTTTTTTCAGTGAAAGTCCAAGACCCGTAATTTCGTCAAAAATCAGTGGACCAGAACAAAACTCAAACTTGATCTTAACTCATGGTGGTTGACTTACACACCAAAAATCAGCTCAATATCTGCCAGCGTTCAGAAAAAAAGTCCGGAAAACTGACTTGCTGGAGGACTGACGGACAGACTGACGGACACACGGACGGACAGAGTGCAAACCTAAAGTCCCCTTCAGCTTCGCCGGTAGGGGACTAATAAAGCAATATCTTTTGCAATGTGAACTTAGCCTTTAAACAACCCATATCCATAATAGCCTTTGCAGCAAGTACAGACCAAAATAAAACTGCACAAAACATGCAGTCTATTCTTTAATCTACAATGTTTGCTTTGCCGAGACATTTTGAGCAAAAGGGACCCGGAATTGCGATTATTTTGGTGTTATTTTTAGAGAGAAAATGTCTGTTGAAATTACTTGGCTCTCTAAGGTTTAATTCTTGATTATCCATATAATACAAGAATGTTTTCAAAGTTACCTGTGGTAAATAAATTTCAGGAGTTAATGTATCAAAAGTGCCCTACCTAAAGACAACATGAGTATTAAGATAATACATGTTTTCTAAATTTTCTATCACAGTAAAACTACATACATTACTGCAATCAAAATGGAGATCATAAAATGTCAAGATGGGGATTGTCTTTCAAATCATGAAAATGCTGTCATGTATCAAAATTATGACAGATATAAAGTGCTATAAGATTAATGTAGCATTGCATTGAAAACAGTTTTCAAAAAGCTGACAGTCACACTGCCTTCGAGTAATATAAGAATAAGCAAATACTTTGAACTTTTCCAACATACATATGGAAAAAAAGTGGGATATGTTTAAACTTATAGTTCATGTACATGATATATCTATAGTTTACAAAGAAAAAACATAAGCTGTTTTACACAGAAAATTCATTAATAGTCTGTGCTTGCTCTCTAACTCTTTCACTCTCACTCTCTCAGCAACACCCTTCAAATATGCAATAAAGTTTAGATATTGTTAGCACTTAAAATGCAAAAAAGGTTAAAGAAATATCACATCATTCAGTAAGTTTAAAGGACTACTTTCTTGCATTTTTTGTTATCTCTCAATATATCATGCAGTGTAGATCCAGAATCAGGCTGCACACTTTGTGCAGTCTGGTCTTGATCTAAACTGTATGCAAGAGAAGAAGAAAAGCAGTTTTAAGATTATGCTAAATAAATTCGACGTTTATTCAGATTATTACCAAAAAACAACTTTCAGCTGCTCCCTTATCTCTACAACATGACAAAAGTGTAGACTTGCCCGATTTGAAAGTATTTGCAGACAACAATTTAATTGTTGCTCAGATGATGGAATTTGTCTTTGATTGGGTAGAAAACATTGTGGATAAAGGAGAAAATGCTGGTTACCAGCATTTTCTCCTCTTCCCACAATGTTTTCAAAAGGCTTCATAATTAGGTTATCAAAATCCTGGATAGTGTGGTAAAGGGTAAAAACCATTTTAAAAAATACAAAATTCCTTGTAATGAGCAATTTCTCCTTATGTCACAATGATTTTAATAAATCTATCCATCAAGAGGTAACAAACCAACCAGTATGAAACTGTGTAACTTCAATTCTTGTTTTTCATGTCACGTTATACACTTACTTCACTTTATTTCTCTCTGTTCTTTTACAAGAAAACAAGAGGTTCAGTTAACAATATATCATGTTGTACAAGGCAACTTAAATGAAAAATATTCTCTATCTATAATCAGAACGTGTTGATATACTTTTATAGTTTGGTGCTTAGATGTACTAGATCTACTATTATGGTGTTGAAACGAGAGGGAGAAACAGCACATTAAGAGCAATTTACCTCTCCCATCCCACATTTCACTTTCAGATGCAAATGTTCATTTCAAATTTGGAATAATAAGGTAATTCAACAGGTTACATGTACTGCTGCATACTTGATTATTTTTAGCAGAGGAAGGTATCGCAACAGGGAAGAGAGATGTCTCTCCTTCCTGCCTCCAACCCCCCCCCCCCTCCGAGGTAAAGAAATCACTACATAATACTTGTTTATAGAGGTAAAACAATACAGTGCAACAGAATGCTACAGAAATATATGTAAAAGAAATGGGTTTATAAGGTGACACAAATGTCATTTTTTTGTGATATATCACAAAGGCTGCTTATTTTGTGAAGTCTCATTTTGTGTGCGGTAGTGACAATTTATATGTCATTAACTAATGAAAAAATCTCATGGTGTAATGATCTGAGAAACAGTGCAAATATATGGGCTTAAAATGTTTTCTAAGTCATTTCAATTCCTGTATATAACTCTTTACTACCAGAGAACATGTACTGTGTTTACTTTTATCCTGCTAAATAACTGAAATGAAATTTTGAATTTGACAGTAAAAACCCAAATATTGCTATTTCAAAGTTATGTTCTGGGGAATTATATCTCCTTATCAGACAGTGTAGATCCAAGATCAGACTGCATGTTCCATGCAGTCTGATCTTGATCTACACTGTCCACAAAAGGTCAGTGAGTCGCGCTTAGCAGCTTGAAGGTTAACTCTGAACCAGACAACAAAGGTTTAGACTGACCCAAAATTCAAAGAATTTGCACATGACAAATTAAATGTGACTCAAATAATGAGACAGGTCTTTTGAAGGGTAGAAAACATTTTGGGAACAGGAGAAAATGCTGGTTCCATCATTTTCCCCCATACACACAATGTTTTCAACAAGATTCTTCCCTGTGGTCATTAAAACAGAGGATCATTTGGTAAAGAAATATTTGAAATCAACAAATAGTAATTCTAATTAATTCACTACCAGCTGAAACAAATTTGCATTTGAGGACTATGAAAACATTTCGGTAAAACAGCACTAATCAAGATCAGTTAAGCCTTTACTGCACAATCCCGAATTTAAACGACGCTGACTAAAACATTTGAAAACATTGTTGGAAAAGGAGAAAATGCTGGTAACCAGCATTTTCTGGTAACCAGCATTTTCTCTTTTTTTCAACAATGTTTTATATCCTATCAAAGACAGAAATTCATCATTTGCAGTACATTTACTTTGTCATCTGCAAATGCTTTCAATTTAGTCGAGTACCAAATTTTGTCGTTTGGTAAAGAGTTAAGGTTCAGTAGATTTACACAAGAGAAAATATAGTAGCAAAAGAAGAGCATATAATACATAATCTCACTCTGCCACAATTTTTTCATGAAGTGGTTGGCTTCATGATGTAAGAAAAGGTAATTCTCAAGCGGTAGTGAGTTAATCAATAACTTACTGCCTATAAACCAATAATTTAGATCTGAATCTTAAAAGCTATAAGTAATAAATCAAAGTCATTAAAGTCTTAAAATCATAAGTAATAATCCATGCCTGTGGGGTTGCCTTCTCAGGAACATTGTTCAGAAATGCTTCTGGCTTATATAGTTCTAATTTCATCAACCCTGCTACCAGATGGTTTAACCAATAAGAAATTGTGTTATAAGTCTAGAATAAGAATATGAAAGCAATTTTGTACTGTTTCTGAATACAGGCCCTGGGCACAGTTTCACAAAAAAAACAACTTAAGAGTCCTAATTTGCTTAAGTCCGCTAACAGACTCAATTTTCCGAATTAAGTTGAGTTTGCTATTTCAGACGCATTTTCCTAATACTAACAGACTGTAGAAACATTCTCAATCCTAAGTGGACCCAACACTTCAGACTCAGCTTAGCACAATAATGGGATTAAGTCATTTCAGCAGATTTAAGTCCATTATTTTGCTGAGTTGAGTGTGAAATGTTCTGTCAACTTAGGATTTGAGAATGTTTCTACAGTCTGTTGATATTAGTATAATGGGTCTCAAGTAACAAACTCATCTTAAGTCAGAAATGGGATCCGTCAACAGACTTGAGCAAAAAAAGATTTTTCGTGAAACCAGGCCCTATATTTGAAAGTAACACAACTTCTGATTGGCTAAACCAAATGGTTTAGCCAATCAGAAGTTATGTTACTTACAAATTTAGAAAATCTTGGAGATTAAGACTAAGAATATTCTCAAGAATGGTTGGTGAATACAGGCCCTTGTCTCTGATTGTCACCATGGAAAAATGTAGCCTTTTTTCCTGTAGTGTAAAACTAAAACGTGTGTAAGTCATATGAAATTGTCCATGCCATTGGAGTTGCCCAGTCAGGCACCCTGTCCAGAAATGCTTGTAGCTCGTATGTTATCTGATGTTCGCTGTGTAGAAATTGCCCAGATATGCCTATGTCAACAATCCCTTTTGCTATAGGTACATTTTCTGAAACCTGAAGTACAATAAATGATAATATTATATTTCATGTGTCTATTTTTAGAAAAGTTATGGGTAAAGAAATGTCATAATTTAAGCTGGGGGGAATTATTTCCCCGTCACAGTGAATATTTTCCTCCTGCCGAAAATCTGGAAGTACTTTTGTAAGTTTTTTAAGTTTTTAGGTTTTTAAGTTTTAAAAGTGGCGTTCGTTGACAAAATAATCAGAGGAAATATAATATATAATTTATTTCATCAGCTTGTGGTTAATATGGGGAAATATTTGCCTCAAAAGGGAAAGGTCCGCGAAAATAACTCGTGCCGCATACCTTTCCCTTTTGAGGCAAATATTTCCCCATATTAACCACAAGCTGATGAAATAAACTCTATATGATAAACAAGAGCAATGCATGCGGGTGCCAATGCTTGGATGCAAAAGCTTGATCCTCACTAAAAATTTTCAGTCAAAAAAGGGGCAAAACTGTGTCAAAAATATTTTGACAGTTACCTGCCCCTGTTGTATGAATTATCTTTTTGATAGTTAACAACTTGCCCAAGTTTGAAGTAAATATCTTCAGTTATGACAGAGATATTACAAATGTCAAAGTTTTTGTCAAAATTTTATGTCTAAAGAGAGGCATGACTGTGTCAAAAATATTCTGATGGTTACCTGCCCCTATAGTATGAGTTCCTTTTTTGATAGTTAAAAACTTGTCCAGGTTTGATAATAAAGTTTGAAGTAAATTCTTCTAAAATAACAGAAATACATGTATTACAAATTGTCAAAGTTTTCGCTCCACAACAACACCAGGGCTATGACATTAACTCCTCATTTTCTTCGAAAACAGCCAAGCTGAAAACTTAGTAGCTCTTTCGTGTGAGTATGTCCCTGCACAATATTGACAGCTTTAGCATGTTGCTTCAAAGTGATAATTGTCACAAGCAATTGCTTCTTCTTCCAAAGTGATTTCCCATTCATTCAAAAATAAAAACGGACATTTTCCTTTCCTTTCAAATGTTTCTCAAAAGTGTCATCAAAGTAAGGTAAATGCAAGTCTAAAACTCACTTTGTCTTGAAAAATATCTTTTTCAAAGCTTCATACTGGCAAAGATCTTAACCCTTTTAAATTCTATCCCGTATTTTAACACCCCTGAGGAAAGTGCCTTGTAAAAACATTGTAGGTAAAGGAGAAAATGCTTTCCAGCATTTTCTCCTTTTCCCACATTGTTTTCAAAAAGCTTCTTCCTCAAGGTCATTAAAACTCAGACTTGTGTGGTAAAGGGTCAAGATAAAGGCAACCAGTGGACCTGTTTACAGATTCCAGGAGTTTCTTTAACAGTAAATCTCTCTCCAGACCACTTACTTATCTTGATCTACAAATGCATAAAGCTGTGTTCAACACAATCTGGGTTAATAAAAGTTGAATGCTAAAACTATCACAAAACCAAAAAATTACAAGAAATACCTTAAAATGAAGAGAAAATGTCCATGGTTTCTCTGGCTTGGTACCATGTGAATAATACACATAATAGGTGATTTCATCTATATCAGGTGGCATGGCCGCTGGCTCTGGTTTTAACGGTGAAAAACTCCACAGCTGCAAGCTCACGCCATCTTTAGGTCTGATCTGCATTGTCACATGGTCTACTTCTGTTGGTATGTAAATTACAAGATCTCTATGTAGTTAAATATGAGCAATGCTCTATCAAAAGGCGGCTTAATGCATCTGCAAAAAGTTTCAACTCAGGTCAGCCTGCGCAGTCCACGCAGGCTGACCTGAATCGAAACCTTTGCCATTGGTCAACTTTCTGAATGTCAAAGAAGCAGTATACCTCATGATTCAGCTGTTTTTTTTTTTTACAAAATGGATTTATGGATCCATGATTATGTGATGACATGCTTGGCATCATGCATCACAGAGATTAATTAAACCTGCATTTACCAGAGCATGGGTCAAATATATACCAATCACAATAAAAACACAACTTTTCACACCTCTACGGCAGCCAACTTTTGAAACCTTTGTTGAAAATGAAAGCAAAATATGTGATCTCAACTGCATCAGGAGGAATAGGCTATGAAGGAGAAAAGTGTAACAGCTTTATACTTACAACATCTTTATGTCTTATCTCTGTCAGAAACAAAAGCACTGCATGCTGGTGTCAAAGCTCAGCTGCAGTTGCTTTTAGTGAAAATTTCTAAGTTGAAAAAGGGGTATACCGGTAACTGTATCAATATATTTCAATGGTTACCTACCCCTGTTGTATCGGTTCCCCTTTTGATAGCTAACAACTAGTCCAAGTTTGAAGTAAATACATACGTGTATCTTCAGTAATGACAGAAACATTACAAAATGTCAGTTTTTGAAAATTCAAGTTGAAAAAAGGACAAATCTGTGTCAAAAATATTTAGATGTTTATCTGCTCCTGTTGTATTGGTTTCCGTTTTGATAGTTATTAACTAGTCCGAGTTTGAAGTAAACATCTTTAGTGGAAACAAAGATATTACATAGAGTTTATTTCATCAGCTTGTGGTTAATATGGGGAAATATTTGCCGAAAAAGGGAAAGCTCTGCAAAAATAACGAGTGCCATAAGGCACGAGTTATTTTCGCGGACCTTTCCCTTTTGAGGCAAATATTTCCCCATATTAACCACAAGCTGATGAAATAAATTATATATTATATTTCCTCTGATTATTTTGTCAACGAATGCCACTTTTAAAAGTTAAAAACTTAAAAAAGTAGTTCCAGATTTTCGGCAGGAGGAAAATATTCACTATGACGGGGAAATAATTCCCCCCAGCTTAAATTACGACATTTCTTTACCCATAACATTTCTAAAAATAGACACATGAAATATAATATAAAATGTTAAAGTTTTTGCAGGACAAGGCAGACCAGACACAGAAGATGACACAGATCTATGACAATACCTCAAAAGCTGAGCCAAAAAGTGCATAAGGGGGATTTAGTCCTATGGCTATGACTTTTATAAATCCTTGGAAAGAATTTTTGCCAATCAAATTCACAATACAGAAGTCTAAACCCTAGGTATGAGGCAATGGGTAAAATTGTAGAGTTTACCTCCTTTCACTTCAAAACTCATTTTAGTCAGCCCAATTCCATCTTCCTGTGTGCTCAGTAGTTTTAATGATAAAGTTGGCCTATTGTGCTTGACTGTCTGTAGATATAAACTTCCTCTGAACAAAAAAGCAAGCACATTTTCCTAGTTTTGATACTCATTTAAAATTTCATGACATGATGTTTGCAACAAGTATGAATTTTTATGACACTATTATAGTATCTTACAGTCTACTGTAGACAAAATTTTGGACTGGACAAAATTGAAAGCATTTGCAGAAAACAAATTATATGTAGCTTAAATGGTGATTCCGTATTTGATAGGCTAGAAAACATTGTGGGAGAAGGAGAAAATGCTGGTTACCAGCATTTTCTTCTTTTCCCAAAAAGCCTTCTCCTTCAGGGTTATTAAAACTCCAGATTATGTGGTAAAGAGTTAATCCCTACATAGTTCGCTGAAATATGAAGCACAGACTGATTATTAAAATGAAACAAACAGTACAGAAACAGCAATTTGTTTAGTATTTTATCAAACGTCCACCACTGTTTCGTCCAGTTTATAAAAACAAAAACAATGTGATAAAGCCAATGACAAGAGCTTAAATTTACAGTGCTGTATTGATTGCATACGTAATTTCTGAGCTACAGTTACATTATTTTCTTCTTTCAACATTCTATGAAGCCTAGTGGCCTGATTAATGACAATATTGTATCAAAATACCACTTACTTTGGATGTAAAAGAGTAATCACTGGAATTAGATATGGTAAAGCACAATAAGGCCCTAAAGCACAGTCAAAGCTACTTGCATTGCGTAATTCTGGCATTGCCTCAACAACATGATGATTTTTGGAAAAATCAAATGGAAGAAACCATAGGCCAGAATCTTCAGATACTATAGACCCTGAAATGTCATGGAATCTTCTTTCAATATGCTGAAAAAAATGACAATAAATTTTAAATCAAGACAACAGTCTTAGCAAGCTATGCATATATTCTGTTGCTTTGGTGCACAGTGTACTACAAAATCAGACTGCAATAAATATACAGTCTGATCTTAGTTCTTTACTGTCATCAGATCTTTTCTTTTTTCAAAAAAAGAAAAAACAAACACAAGAGCACTGCAATGTGGATGCCAATACTCAGCTGCAGTTGCTTCATTTTCAGTGAAAATTAAAAGTCGAAAAAGGGGCATAACTATGTCAAAATATGATGATAGTTACCTGCCCTTGTTGTATAGCTCCCCCCTTTACTAATTAACAACTTGTCCATATTTGAAGTAAATATCTTCAGTAATGACAGAGATATTATAAAATTTTGAAGTTTTAGCAAGACAACACAAACGACAACGCAGACGATGATGACGCCTTGGCTAGGACAATACCCTGATGTTTTCTCCAAAAACAACTCAGCTGAAAAAAGCAAAAAAACACTTGAAAATGCGATATATGGGTCTACTATTTTTTCTACTGAACAATACGTTGATTTCCTTTGTATACATATACATGTGACTGGTTGAAGAAAAGCCTGCCCAGGGTGAGGACTAAACCCACAACATCCTGGTCCATAATCCAACACTCTTCAAAGTCCAAAAAGAGGCTGCCATAATAGCATGGCAGTACAAGTGCAAAATTATACTACAGACGGCTATGTACATCCCCTTCACATTAAATTCATCTTGGAATTTCTCAGAAACAAGAGTTGAAGTGGATCAGTCAAGAGTCATTCTAATACTGCACTAGGTTATCCCTGTTCATTTTCACATTGAGTGCTAAATGTAACAGGCTTTCCTTACATAAAAAGGCTATGACAACGTAATACTTCAAGTGAAAATTCCTGATTAACTCTTTACTAGACAACAAAACCTTCACCTTGTCCACATCCAAAGCACCAGATGAAACATCAAATGTGGCCTAGATTGAGAAATTTTCTTTCAAAGAGTATAAAACAATGTGGGAAAAGGAGAAAATGTGTTTCCAGCATGTTCTCCTTTTCAAAAAAATGTTTTCAAAAGCCTATTCCATCCCAGTCCTTAAAACTCAGGATTGTGTTGTAGAAGGTAAATGATATGTAACTTCTGCCAGGAACATCTCAAAAATAGGTTAGCCTGTTATCATATCTCATCAAGATTGGAAGCAATTGCAGATGACATTAAATGTGGTTCAAATAATTTGTTTTTGAAATAGTACAAAATGTGGGAAAAGAAGAAAATCCTTGCATTCTCTCATTTTCCCATAATGTTTTCAAAAGCTTTCTTCCCTAGAGTCATTGAAACTCAAAACTGTTTGGTAAAGGACTAGGTCACCAAAATCAGTATGTCTATAAAATATGTCCTCAAACAGAGTAATACTTACAAATGCTAATAATCTCATTGGTGAAGGTCTATTAAAATCTCCGTTGTATGAAAACCCTATAGGTGTGAAAACAATCATCAACAACCAAACACATATAACAGCAACCACCACACAGACCAACTTCTTCATATTATCACATATATAACAAAGCCCTACCTGAAATAACAACAATATGACATGTTACTGTAACTCTTTCTCTACAACAAAACTTCAGACTCTTCCTTGAACGTGCTTGACAGCACTTGCAGGCAAGATAGTGAACATGGTTCAAGTAATAGGATTTGTCTATGAAAGGGCAGACCACATTATTGGAAAAGGAGAAAATGCAGGGTACATTATTAGTTGTACGGTCAGGTGGCAGGGGACTTGGAAACTCGTTCACGGTTGTGCTGTGGCGAATCATGTCGCCCCGAGCAAAAGGCTTGGGGCGACATGATTCGCCACAGCCGTGAACAAGTTTCCAAGTCCCCTGCCACCTGACCATACTACGAATTTATTATACTGCAAAGTTTTACCATTCTCACGTGTGTTAAGCGAATTTTACCTGTTTTTTGGTTTCAAAAATTTAGTATGCTGACAAAGTAGAATTTCCCTTCTGAGTGCCCCAATTCAATGAAAACTGATGTCACTGGGAACTGACGTCACTGAAACCTTGGTAAAACGTGCAGTTTGGTGCATAATCTTGATGTTAATCTTGATCGACGCCGCCATTTTGGATGTTGTGTTGAAAGTGTAGTCATGTATATGGGGCTCCCAAAAGGGAAACTGTTTTTACTTTGGTTTTGCCAGTGTACATGATATATATGTTTGGGGCATATTATCCAATCAGATCACGAGAAATTTCTTTGCAGTATAATAATGTTACAGACCACTCTGCAAGAATCATGGATAATCAATGTAACATGAGGTTCAATACAAAAATATACTGAAAATGTGGTGGCAAGAGGAGAAAATTTGTGTTATTAGAGATTTCTCCTTTGCCACAATGGTTTAAAGAGTGCCAGTAAAGTTAATGTTGTCTGTCAGTCTTAATATGTTCACTAAGTAAAGAAATGACATATAATTTCCTAAACAAGACAAAAATGAAATATTTATTGAAGTGTACAATACAGAAGATATCTTAACTCTTTACTAAACGACAAAATTATAGACTGGTCCAAATTGAAAGCATTTGCAGACGACAAATTAAATGTGACTGAAAAATTGAAATTTGGTTTGGAAAGGGTAGAAAACATTGTGGTAAAAGGAGAAAATGCTGGTTACCAGCATTTTCTCCTTTTCCCATAATGTTTTCAAAAGGCTTCTTTCTCAGGGTCGTTAAAAGTCGGGATTGTGTGGTAAAGAGTTAAGCTATTATTCTGGACTGTGAAGATCAAGATTGGATCTAGATTGGACTGTACAGATCCTATAGCCTGATTTTGGATCTGCAATGTAATTTTTGAGTGCCATTTCAGACTCAATTCTGCAAAATAAAAAGACATAATTACGTTAATAGAGTTAAGTACATTATTTTGCTGACTTGAGTCTGAAATGTGATGTCAATTCAGGATTTGAGAACATTACTTAAGTCTGTTAATGTCAGTAAAATGCATCTCAAATAAAGAACTCAACTTAAGTCAGACATTGAGCATTTTTGTGAAACAGGGCCCTGTGAAAGCAAATTTTGAAAACATTGCATCCTCGATAGCCTACAGCTGAAAATGAGCCACAAAATGTACATACAGTCTTCTTTCAAGGATGAAAGAGTAGTTGGGACCATTATCATGAATAATTTTATCTGGGCTATCGGAATTATGTAGAAATAAATAGATTTTAGCAAAAAATGACATTTAATACACTGCCAACATTTCTTTTTTTATACAGACTACATGTACATACACTGTGCAGTCTGATCTTGATCTATTTTTTTATACAGACAACATGTACATACTTTATGCAGTCTGATCTTGATCTATGTCATCCGCAAAAAAGACTTGTTTTTGCCTATAGGACCGAGAGGAATTAGGCCCAACATTTTTGTGAATTTATCCATTTAACACATATTTATTTATCTGTTCATAGAGAAAATTGAAGGTTTTTTTTTAATTCTATTTTTGCAACAATTCAAAATAAAATGTTTTTCGAATTCTAAGTAATTTGTTGGTCTTAATAATTCTTGAACTATCAAATTTTCTATGTATTTAAAGCTACTCACCAGGTATCCAGATACCATTAAAAATAAAGCAGCTACAATGATTCCTAATGCAATATCTGTGTTGAGCTCTGACCCTGATCGGCCCATGATGGGTATAAACAAAACAAGCACTGCATGCCCGAGGTAAAATGTGATGAGATTTGGAATAAGTAGAGATAACATATGAATACCCAGAAACGTATATGGACAAGCTGAAAAAATAGAAAAAAAAGTAAGCTAGTTGTTAAAATTGAAACAAGAGCACCACATTCTGGTGCCAACGCTTGTTTGCAAATGCTTGATTTTCAGTGAAAATTCTAAGTCAAAAAAGGGGGGTAACTGTGTCAAAAATATTTTGATGGTTACCTGCCCCTGTTGTACAAGTTTCCTGTTTGATAGTTAAAAACTTGTCCAAGTCTGAAGTAAATATCTTTAGTAATAACGGAGATTTTACAAAATGTCAAAGTTTTTCAGTGAAAATTCTAAGTCAAAAAAGGGGCATAACTGAGTCAAAAAAAATATTCTGATGATTACCTGCACCTATTGTATGAGTTCCTCTTTTAATATTTAACAACTTGTCAAAGTTTGAAGTAAATATCTTCAGTAATAAGAAAGATATTACAACATATCAAAGTTTTCAAACAACAACTACAACGCAGACACAGATGACGACACCAGGGCTATGACAGTAACTCATTGTTTTCTTCCAAAAACAGCCAAGCTAACAATGTGAAATAGATTTTTAAACAGAAACAAAATGCATATCTGAAACAAACATTTACTATGTTCCTGTATCAATTGTTTTATCATGACTGACAGTGTGGGCATATGTACAATTCAGATATTTCTTGAACAAGTTCTACCGAAACTACTCTATTCAAGCCCTTGGCTGCTGTCCAACATAAAGTCAAAAATTCTTTCATCCAGTAAAATGTTAAATCTAAAGCAAGAAAGAACAACTTCAGGTACCAATGACTAAATAGACCTACCGATATATCTGTACATACTTCCATTTCATTTTTTATGTTTAACTACTGAAGGTTTGTGCAGAAAATGTAGAACATACTTTTGTCTGGCCATTTCATTTGTCATCTGCAATTGCTTTCAACTTGAAATTGTCTAAAAACTTTAATATCCTGTAAGGGCATAATGGCAAGGTACTGAAAGTAATCTTACATTTCCATGAGATATTTTTAAACACAGTTGTGACACTTTCTCGAACTGTCAATGGGCCTATAACATACAACATGGGAAAGAAAGCACTCCCTATGCCTTTCACAGTGAGGTAGAGTGTAAATAAACTCCAAATTAAAATGTTTCCATCAAAAAACATTTGCTCACTATATACACCGCTCTGACTCTGAAAAGAATGCAGACAAAAAAGGTAATGATAAAGATGTGTGTTTTAGCATTCTAACAACATAAAAACAACTTTTCACATCTTTGCAGTTGACAATTTTTGAAAACAGTAAGGTAAAAACAGCAAGTGCTTGTACATGTAGCAAGCAATCACTCCTTTTTTCCACCTTGTTTCGATACAATTCAAGAAAGGTAGTTAGCTTTTACTTTGAGTAACTTGTACTTACTTCTGATTTATAAGAAATTAGCTTGTATTAAATTGTATTGGTTAATATCAAAATCTGAAAGTGATAATTCAGTTTATGGGATGGGACTCAATACCTGGTACATGTACGAAGAAACGATTCCCCCCCCCCCCCACACACACACACAATTGTAACCACAACTTTCAAAAGTCTTTTCTCAACTTTTTCCTTTTATACAATACTCATTAGTAAAACGGTTAAATGTGAATCATTTCTCAGGCTTAGAGCTTTGGAAAATCTATCATGAAAATCTGTGAAAATATTTTTCGGTTTAAACCTATTTATTTCATTTCGATGATGAAACATGTTCTTCAACCTCTACTAATCCCCCGCAACAATAGCTTCCTTAACTCTTTACCCGACTTTTAACGACTCTGAGAAAGAAAGCTTTTGAAAACATTGTGGGAAAAGGAGAAAATGCTGGTAACCAGCATTTTCTCCTTTACCCACAATGTTTTCTACCCTTCCCAAATCAAATTTCAAATTTTGATTCACATTTATTTTGTCGTCTGCAAATGCTTTCAATTTGGACTGGTCCAAAGTTGTGTCATTTGGTAAAGAGTTAAGTCTAAGCTGTAATGATGCTACATGTGGGTAGTTCCATGGGTCAACCCCTCTCTTCACAAAACCTCTGTTGTGAAAGAGCAACATATTTCTCTACATTTCTCTAAACATTAATGACAACCATTTGAAACATCAACCAAATTGGTTAACTTTTTCGACCACAATCCCAAGTTTAACGACCTTGAGGAAGAAGGCTTGTGAACATATAGTGAAGAACAGGAGAAATTAATGGTAACCAGCTACTTCTCCTCTTCTCACAACGTTTTCTATCCCATCAAAGACAAATCCATTTCATTTGAGCCATAATGAATCTGTCGTCTGCTAATGCTTTCAATTTGGACAACTGTAAAGTTTTGTCATTTAGCAAAGAGTTAAACTGACCTTCAATGGACTGTGTTTGAAGAACTGATGCAGTAAACACACTGATACACAAGAAGGCAGAATGAAGATCGGTACTATGTTTGACTTGTACGTATACCAGCTCATGTTACGTCCAAGGGCAGTGACCAGCATCGCCATTGCAAAACATGTTACAAATATTACAATCCATGTCATCGTAATATACAAAACCGCTGTAGATAAATTTTTGAAGTATTTTACGTCCTGGCTCTCTGAAAATGGACACAATAAAAGAAAGTTTAAATCAAACTTTTTACAAGACAACAAATATATAGACTTATTGAAATTTAAAGTAAGTGCAGACAACAAATTAAATATGATTTATCCCTCTACCAAATGCCAAAATGTTAGACTCATCCAAACTGAAAGTATTTGCAGGCAACGATTTAAATGTTTCTCAATTGACCAGGTTTTCTATGAATACTTAAAAAAACATTGAGGGAAAAAGAGAAAATGCTGGTTACCAGTGTTTTCTCTTTTTCCCACAATGTTTTCAAAAAACTTCTCCTGCAGGGTCATTAAAACTCGGGTTTGTGTGGTAAAGGGTTAACAGATAGGATTTGTCTTAGAAAGGGTTGAAAGCATTGTTGGAAAGGTAGAAAATGTTTCAACCTTTACCAAACAACATACTGTTTTAACAACCCTGAGAACAAAGCCTTTTGAAAACATTGCGGGAAATTGAGAAAAATGCTGGTAACCAGCATATTCTCTTTTTGCCACAATGATTCCTATCCTGTCAAATAACAATGCTTCATTTGTACCACTTTCAAATTTGTTGTCTACAAATGCTTTATATTTGGGAGAGCCAAGCATTTGCTGAGGCGAAAGTTTCAACTCTTCAACAGATGGCAAAATTTTAGACTGGTCAAATTTGAAGGCATTAGCAGATGACAAATTAAATGTGGATCAAACAATGTGTCCTTTTCTTTTTCTTTTTTTTGAAATGGTACAAAAACATTGTGAAAAAAGGAGAAATGCTGGTTACTAGCATTTTCTCCGTTTCCCACAATGCTTTCAAAAGCCTATCTCCCTAAGGTCATTATAACTCAGGAGTGTGTGGTGAAGAGCTAAGCAAATATCAAAGTCTTCTAAAAGTAATTATTATTCAGAATACTGTTACAACATATCCAATTCTCTCCCTTTCATGCACAGCTTTGTAATATGCAAGAAAAATATTCATACAAAGTGGTAGCATATTTACATGAGCATATTAGGCGGGGCTGAAGCATTGCTGGATGCCTCAGTCTAAGCATTCAGTAGTAAAACTAGAATAAACTGTTAACCCTTTACTAAACAATCTCGAGTTTTAGGAAGGAAGAAAGCTTTTGAAAACATTGTGGTTAACAGAGAAAATGCACCAGCATTTCCTCCTTTTTCGCACAATGTTTTCTACTCATTCACAGCAAAATCTTATTATACCAGCCACATTTAAATCATCTATAAATACTTTCACTATGGATTCCTCTCAATATTTGTCATTTGATAGAAAATTAGGATGCTTATGTGGCAAGCACTAGCCATAAACATACTAAAACCATCAACTATTTACCAGGCAACAATAACTAAAAACTCATCTATATTGAAAGCATTGACAGACGACAAATCAAATCTGGGTGGAATGATCAGATTTTACCATGAAAGAGTAGAAAACGTCAAGAGAAATAAACAAAATACTGGTTACTTACAGTTTCTCCTTTTCCAACAACGTTTTGAAACCCTTCTGTCCCAGAATACTTGGAAATGGGTTAACACTTTACAAGTATTTGAGCTAATGCATTATTGTAATATCAATCATTTCAACAAACCTGATTTGTCAAGATGGAATGTCTTTCGAATCACTTTAAACAAAATGGTTGCTACCAAAGCGCTGTTTATTACCACTGCCACATTCTCTGAATATCGTAACATCACGAAGCCAATAATATCAAAAAATATCATAGTTCCCTCTCCCTCATCACCAGGATGTTCAAGACTGTCACTGTTAGATAGCTCTAATAAAAGGGCCATTAAATTTTCACCTGAAATAAAAGAAATTTTTCAGTGGGGAAAAAAGAAAGTAATAATTATGTAGATGACATTCATTTACAATTGAGCAGAGCTCTGGCAAAAGGGGGTTTATTATATTTCATGTGTCTATTTTTAGAAATGTTATGGGTAAACAAATGTCGTAATTTAAGCTGGGGGGAATTATTTCCCCGTCACAGTGAATATTTTCCTCCTGCCGAAAATCTGGAACTACTTTTTTAATTTTTTTTAGTTTTTAAGTTTTAAAAGTGGCATTCGTTGACAAAATAATCAGAGGAAATATAATATATAATTCATTTCATCAGCTTGTGGTTAATATGGGGAAATATTTGCCTCAAAAGGGAAAGGTCCGCGAAAATAACTCGTGCCTTACGACACTCGTTATTTTCGCATACCTTTCCCTTTTTCGGAAAATATTTCCCCATATTAACCACAAGCTGATGAAATACACTCTATTTAATGCATCTTTGTAATACATTATACCAAGCATCACTTAATTATGGAGCCATTAAATCCTACAACAACTTTTTGGACTTGACCAAAAATGACAACATTTGCAGACAACAAAATAAATGTTACTCAGATGATGATTTCCATCTTTGAAAGGGTAGAAAACATTGTGGGAAAAGGAGAAAATGTTGGTTTCTAGCATTTTTACTTTTCCCAAAATGTTTTCGAAAGCTTTCTTTAGGATCATTTAAGCTTAGAACTGTGTGGTAGAGAGTTAAAGATGGTTCATAGTGTGGACCCAAAGCACAATTCAGTAAGCAAACTACATGTACATGAAATTATTAAAAGGCCCGGGGCCCATCCAAAACAAAAATTGAGACAAACCCTTGCACCATTTTACAGAGTAGCTTTTTTTCCATTTTCGAAGAAAACATCAAGGTATTGTCATGCAAAGACTTTGACATTTTATAATATCTCTGGCATTACAGAAAATGTTTACTTCAAACTTAGACTAAATATTAACTATCAACAGGCGAATCCATACAACAGGGGCAGGTAACCATCAAAATATTTTTTTCACACAGTTATGAACCTTTTTTGACAAAGAATTTTCCAAATTTTAACATATTATAATATTTCTGTCATTACTGAAGATATTTACTTCGAACTTGGACTACCTCTTGCCTATCTAAAGGAAAACCAATACAACAGGGGCAGGTAATCATCAAAATATTTTTGACACAGTTATGCCACTGTTTTTACTTACAATTTTCAGTGTTGGCAAGGGCATGCTGTGCTCTTCTAGAATTTCAAACATCCATTATTATTGTATCTTCTGCAATAAAAGTCTCAGATAAAAAAAAGATATGGGGAATAAATAGTTACCACTTCTTTGCACACACCCAGGTTCTATAAAACGCTCTTGATCATTCATTGTGTGATACACATAGCCATTGGAAATGTAGGCAATATCAAGACCTAGAAAAGTAAGGAAAATTCAGTGAATCATCAGTAAATATGAGTCAGCTCATATCATAAGTGTATTCATCTTGAATAATCACCAAAACATTTCATTGTCAAACCCTTTACTGTACAATAGCAACTTTTAACCACCCTTAGGAAAAAGGCTGTTGAAAAAATTATGGAAAAAAGAGTAATGCTTGTAACTAGCAGGTTTTCCTTTTCCCACATTGTTTTCTACCCTATTAAAGTCAAATTTTATATTTTAAACAACATTTAATTTATAATCTGCAATTGCTTTCAATTTGAACAAAGTCAAAATCCTGTCATCTAGTGAACAGACAACTTTTCTTCACTAAACAACAAAATTTAGGATTTTACCAAATCCACAGCATTTGGAGGCGACAAAATGAATGTAACTTACATGATGATTTCTGTCTTTGATAGGTTAGAAAAGATTGTGGGAAAAAGAGAAAATGCCACTTACCTTTTCCTTTTTTCCCACATTGTTTTCAAGAGCCTTCCTCTTCAGGGTTGTTAAAAGTTGGGAATGTGTGATCAAGGGTTAACATCTGTTACAGCTTTATCAACACAGATGACAAAATTTACACTGCTCCAACTACAAAGCACTTGCAGAACACAATTTAAATATTGTTCCTGGTCCATGATAGGACCTGTTTTCAAACGGGTCAAAAACATTACAGGAGAAGGAGAAAATAATAGTTACCAGCATTTTCTCCAACAATGTTTTCAAAGCCTTCTTCCTGAAAGTCATGAAAACATGAGATTGTTTTGTAAAGAAATCATGTCCATACAAAATGCATGTAGGTATGTGTATTTCATTTACACCATTTACAAAACTTATGTCAGACTCCCGAACTCAAAACATCTGTTTCACCTATAGTTACCAAGTTAAATATTAGCCCTTTACCACACAATCCTGATTTTTAATGACCCTGATGGAGAAAGCTTTTGAAAGCATTGTGGGAAAAGAAGAAAATGCTGGTTTACCAGCATTTTCTTCTTTTCCCATAATGTTTTTGACCTTATCACAGACAAATCTCATAATTAGAGTCATATTTGATGTGTCATCTGCATGTGCTTTCAATGTAGACGAATCTAGAATTTCTTTGTGAGGTAAAAGGTTGATTAATAATTGAGCTATGCTCTGGCAATAGGGGTCTTCATGCATCTCCATAATGTATTGTAGCAATTAGGGATCCTTGCAATCCATTTTATCTAACAACAGACTGAATTCATGAAGTAGATTGGTCCTTTGACATGCAGAAAACTGGTCAAAAGCAAAGAAATTTCAGCCCCAGTCAACCTGCATGTACTGTGCAAGCTGACCTGGGTCGACACTTTTTTTTTTTTCTTCTGATGTATTAAGCCCCTTTTTCACAGAGTATGGCTCATATCTATAACTATTCCCTTACCAATGCTTCATATATATACATATGTGAGTGAAATTTTAACTTAATAGGCAGTGCAGCAGTAGTTCTGATTGCATGTACATTTGTATCTTAGGCTTATACCTAGAATAGGTCACCATACCTGGTATATCACCAAAGTCCCTGAATATCCTGAAGTCAGTGTCTGAAGGTACGAGTCCACTTTGGAACAATTCCTGTCCAAATATGCTGCCACTGGGGTAAGGGATGGCTTCTGCGTATATTCGTACAAGCCATGGATGAGAGGGACCTGTTTTAAAGAGTAGGAAAAAATTGATTAACATCTTATCCGCATTCTTTACCCTTTAACACACATTCCAAACCCTGAGGGAGACGCCTTTAGAAAACAATGTGGGAAAAGGAGAAAATGCTGGTAACCAGCATTTTCTCCTTTTCCCACAATGTTTTCTTCCCATTCATGGACAAGTTTCCACATTGAACCACATATAAATTGTCGTCTGCAAATGCTTTCAATTTGGACAAGTCTGCATTTTTCTTTTGTGGCAAATAGTTAGCCCATTATCATACAGGCTATTTATAGATCTGCTAAAAATAATTACTACTTACACATAAGGTCAATGATTTGGTAGGAAAGTACAATACCATTTTTGAATGACATGGAAACTGTAGCAGGAAAAGGAACAGTTGCTTGTTCACACTAATGGCTCCTTTCCCCACAAACTGTTCTAAACTTGTCCTTAGATGTGGTGTGAATAATTGTATTTGCATAGAAAATGGTTTCACTTAACCCTTTACCACACAATGACGACTTTTAACACCCCTGAAAGAGAAGGCTTTTGAAAAAATTGTGGGAAAAGGAGAAAATGCTGGTTACCAGCATTTTCTCCTTTTCCCATAATGTTTTCTACCCATTCAAAGAAAAACAATTTCATATGAGCCACATTGAAACTGTCATCTCCAAATGCTTTCAATTCAGACAGGTCTAAAATTTTGTTGTGTGGTAAAGAGTTAACCATTCACAAAACAACAAAATTTCAGAGCTGTCCAAATCAAAACCATTTGCAGTCAACAGAGTAAATATGGTCAAATTGTTATCAAATTTGCCTTTAAAAAGGTAGAAAACATTGTATAGAAAACATTGTGGGGAAATGCTTGTTACCAGCATAATCTCCTTTTCCCACAATGTTTTCAAAAGCCTTCTTAATTTGGGTTGTTAAAACTCAGGATTGTGTTGTAAAGGGTTTTCTTTTATGTAAGATACTCAGTGATAAAGCGAAAAAAATACCTTCTGTAAAATTATCTACATATACTACTCAAAATTTGCAAGGGATCACCATATTAGATTCAGCTGATGTATTATGTGTGGCATGTATCAGGTATGGTTTTACAATACGTTACATTGCCACACTGATAAAATAAACCACCTGTGGAAATGGATGTTATTAATGCAAAACTGCATTGCTGTAACATATACCTGTATTGAAAAATCCAAATGATCCCTACCAAAGCTTGAGTAGTATATTTACTAGTCACCAAAATTTTACAATCTTTCATGGAACAAAAAGGAACAAAATAATTTGCAAAAAGGAGAAAATGCTGGTAGCCAGTATTTTCTCCTTTTCTCATTACAATATTTTCAAAAGCCTGATTCCTAAGGGTCTTAAAAACAAAGGATTATTTGGTAAATTTATACTTACCTTGTTCGGGAGCCACCTTGTGTAGCACAGTCTGCAACGTGCAGGACTTGAGGACAGTAGGTCGCTGGTACAAATCGCCAGCTAGGCCAATTTATATCCCAGGATTGATAACAGTCATAGCGACCAAATTCATTCCTCTCTCACCACTGATCATTAATTCAAAAATTGTACTGTGGGAAAGCAGGCAGTGGCTTGGTCAGAATATTATGTGAAGTACTGGTTAAAGAAACTCCAGGAAAGTATGGATAGGTACACTGGCCACTGCCATATAACTGAAATAATGTTGAAAACAGCCTTAAATCCCATACAATCAATCAATGTTCTGGAGCCAGATACATACCTGTTTGAAAGACGATATCCCATCCACCAGCTCCAGCAGAATCCAAATTTACAAAGGCCTTAATAGACTTTGCCCAAGGATGTTGTGTAATGAATCCATGACTTGCCTTAAAAATGAAGGAAGAATTATCAATTTTGTCAAAGAGGAAAATAAGCCATAAATGGCCTTCAACACGCGAAAAGGGGCATACGGACATTTGCGTAAAGTGTTGTTCCAGATGTAACATCGACATTTTCGTAAAGGCTATTCAGTCAATCTTGGCAGCATCCATCTCTTATATGAGAGTTAGGGGCCGTAAACCTTAAACAGTTCTTAAATTTTGTCATCTGATTAGGGGTTAATTGCATTTTAATATATGCTGTCCTTTGTGCTGAGACATTCTAACTAAAGGTGATTGAAATTACACTTTTGAGTCTTGTTTCAAAATTGAAAGCTTATATTTTATTTACTTAGTATTCTAAGGGTTACACTTTAATATGTGATCTTGATTGATCCTTTTTTATAAGCATACTTTCACAGATAGCTACAGACTACATGTAATAAAATTGAGCAATGCTCTATGAAAAAAGGGGTTTAATGTATCTGCAAAAAGTATCCATCCATGTCAGCTGGCACAGTCCAAGCAGGCCAACATGGGTATAGACTTTTAGCTATTGGTCAATTCTCTGCATGTCAAAGGACTGGTCTACCTCATGATTTAGTCAGTTGTCAGACAAAATGGATTCTATGGGTCTATGACTATGTGATGTCATACTTGGTATTATGCATCAAGGAGATACATTAACCCTTTACCACACGACCAATTTTAGACCTGTCTGAATTGAAAACATTTGCAGAGGACAGTTTCAATGTGGATCATATTAAATGATTTTTCTTTGATAGGGTAGAAAACATCATGGGAAAAGGAGAAAATGCTGGTTACCAGCATTTTCTCCTTTTCCCACAATGTTTTCAAAAGCCTTCTCTATCAGGGGTGTCAAAAGTCGTCACTGTGTGGTAAAGGGTTAAACCCCCCTTTTGACAGAGCACGGCTCAAATATTTGTTTCAGGAAATGATAAAGTAACCAATTACTCAACAGGCTTATTTCAGAATGACTAAATATTAACACTACTCATGTGATGATGGGGGATGGGGGGAATAAAAGACAAGAAAATATCATTAACTAATGGTATGAAAAACAATGTAGAAAAAAAAGCATGCCCTTCTTACAAGCCACTGGTCCTTTTCAGTAATGTTCTCATAAAGTGTCTACTGCAAGGCCATAAAAAGTCAACTTTGCATGAAAAAGGGGCTATGATTTATACATTATGGCTTGTAATGTAATGACCCAAATGTTCTTGAGTCCTGTACGCTGCTGACTGCGCTACTGTGGCTCGGCAAGGTATAAAGAATACTTAGGCTTTTTACCTGTAACATGTTCTCTTCAGCTCCATTGAACAAAAATATCATGTTGTGTTTTATACTGTGGTTGGATTGAGAGATTGCCCTCAACATTTCCAGCATTGTGGCACAGCTTATTGCATTGTCCCCAGCCCCTTAAAAATCAAAAGAAGAGAATTCTTACCCACCTGTAGTAAAGCATCAACATATGAGTCATTTTCTGGGAAAAGGGGGCTTAATGTGTCTCCGTGATGCATTATACCATGCAAGTCATCACATGATTTTCGATCAATTATATCCATTTTTTCTGACAAATAACTAAATCCTGAGATAGAATGGTCATTGGACATACAGAAAAATTACCAAAAGCAAACAGTTTCATCCCAGGTCAGCCTATGAGAAATGCGCAGGCTGACCTGGGTCGATACTTTTTTGCAGATGCATTAAGCCCTTTTTTCACAGAGCATAGCTCAAATATATACGTTAATTGAAATTGATATTTTCTTGTCAAGGAAAAGTGGCCAATACATTGTTACTTTAAATCTTGACCAAACTCAAAATTTTAGACTTTTCCAAATCAAACAAAAAGTGAAATTTGGTTTTGGGAGGGTAGAAAACATGGAAAAATAGAAAAAAAAACCCAGCATTTTCTCCTTTTTCCTAAATGCCTCCAAAAGTCTAAAAGCTTTCTTTCTCAGAGTAGTTAGATTTCAGGATTGTGTGTCACAGGGTTAAACAAACCCTGTAGAGGTTTGCTTTAGGCCTACATGAAATGGTTACAATACACACAAATAGAACAATAATCTAGTAAGGGAAATACTGTTTTTTAACAGCTTATCTGTATATTATTTTATATCAATAAGATGTTATCAGTGCTGTCAGTTGTTTCAGTATCTAATCAATTAGGACTTCATGTAAAATATCCTACACTGACCTCATCCCCTTGTTTAATTCAATGAATGTCCCCATTAAACTGTTAAGCCATGGTCACATTTACGGTCATGCACGTAGTTGTCGGTAGTTCATTTCAACCGTAGTCTGCCATAGTGTTACTACGGTCAACTAGGTTGAAGTACGGTCAAAAAAGGTTCAAACTTGGCAATAAGAGGAAATTTTGAAAGTCTAAGAAGGTTTAACTACATGTAAGTATGGTTAATCACATTCAAGTGCGTGCAAAGTGGCTAGGGTTAACTAGGGTATTACTACGTCTAACTACAATTAACTACGTTCAACTATGTATGACCAACATCCTAAGTACGCACAACTACCGTAAATTAAGGTCAACTGTGTTAAGCTACAGTAAAACATTGTGTTTATGCCTGCTCAGTATGGGTAAGCTGCAGTTATTGTACTTTAACCACTGTCACATCTTACGAGTTGACCGTAGTTTGCCATAGTTGAACGTAGTAAACACAGCACGGTTAAGTAGGGTCAATTACCTTTAACTATGGTCAACTAAGTTCAAACTATGGTCACAGTAGGGTCACAACATCGTAGTTAACAAATTTTTTAACATGTTCAAAAATTATGCCTTTACTATGGGCAAATCATAAGTTCAAACTACGTTCATTATTACATTGAACTACGGTTATCTACATGTAACTACATTTGATACGTTCAGCTACGGTCATTCCCCACTACGGTCAACTACGTAAGGTGTGACCACAGCTCTACAATTTCTTACAAATGTCCCCTAAAATGTCCCCTACTATTAAAGGCTTTTTATATTTGGTCTTTAGAGCATTTACAGCAGATCGTTGATAGCAGGCTTTTTCTATGGCTACAAATGTTGTTTTGCCACTGATAGCTAATCATTACAGCACCTATACATGTATCACATTTCTGTATTGTTGATCTAGCATATGTGATACCGAAGACAACTTTTTTAATCCATACATTTTAACCCTGACAAAGATTTAGACAGGTCCAAATCCAAAGAATTTGCTGATGACAAATTAAGTGTGACTAGTTGGTGTAATTTTTTTTTGAAAGGGTTGAAACATTGTGGGAAAAGGAGAAAATGCTGGTTACCAGCATTTTCTCCTTTTTCAACAATGTTTTCAAAAGGCTTTTTTCTCAGGGTCATTAAAACTCGGGATTGTGTGATAAAGAGTTAATACTGCCTTCATGTACATAGTGCAATTTGACACCTTTTAACTCTTTACCACACTGCAAATTTTTAGACTTGGCCAAAATAAAAGCATTAATTTGGCAGATGACAATATTAAATGTTATACAACTAATGATTATTGTCTTCAAAAAGGAAGAAAACATTATGGGAAAAGGAGAAAATGCTGGATACCATCATTTTCTCCTCTTACCCACAGTATTTTGAAACACTTTATTCTTCAGGGTCGTTCAAACTAAAAATTGTGAGGTAAAGGTTTAACTTTTTACCATACAAAAAAAATTCAGTCTTGTCCAAATTGAGCATTTGCAGATGACAAAATAAATTTGATTAATAAACTCAAACTTTTATCAGAGGGGTAGAAATCATTGTGGCAAAAGGAGAGAATGCTGGTTACCAGCACTGTCTCCTTTCTTCACAATGTTTTAAAGTCTTCTTCTTCAGGATTATTAAAACTTGGGATTACTTGGTAAAGGGTTTAGTAAAAAGATATCATTTAGGTCATCAAATTCATGTACATGGACCATATAGTAGTACATGTTATAACACCAGTACCCAGTTTTATGGCCATACACCTTTCTTGTTATATGAACAGGTTCATGTTTAACGATGTATATCATAAATGTTCCAGCGCATCCTACTGTGCATTATATTTTTGTCATGGATAGTGAATAAAAAGTGCACCTATGGTTTTTTTTTTGCATATATGGTAATACTATTGGTGCAATAAAATAAGTAGCACTTTTTTCGTGTAGTATTAGTAAAGAGAAAAAAGTGGATCTGTGAACTGTCACCGTGAAATAATTAAAGTACTGTTGACACAGCATTACACACCAAACAAGCAAACAAAGACAGGAAATTGAAAGCTATGGAGGTATAGCTGTTTCCACTTTAAAACTTACTGTTGGAAAAGGGCAAAACGTTCCTAATCAGCAATTCATCCTTTTCCCACTGTGTCTGCTGAGCTTTTATCCTATATTTTTCCTTGAAAAAATTAACTTCCACAGTGACCTTCATCCTTGTTTTCTGACGAAATAAGCACGGATAGGTACCATTTACATTTTTTCTTATTGTTTAGAATGATAAATACTATAAGTGTAGAAATTTCAAGAAAAATCTGTTCGTTAGAAAGTATGTATTTATTAAGGATTAACCTTTAATTTGGTCAGATTATCACCCTTTTTAACTCAATGTTCTGTATATTACATGCATATTGGTAGACCTGCCATGCTCAAAACCAGGCTTTTATATATTTTTTCTGCAAAACTAAATGAATTTTCATCACAATGATGTATATTTGCATATTTTTCTAGTAATTTTCCTGTTTAACTGACACTTAAAGAAAGGCATGTTAAATCCAATTTAAGCAGAATTTTGGAACTGTATATACCTTTTTCAAAGGCAAATTTCTCAGAAGAGAGCACGGTGACCCATATCGTTTTTTTAATGTAATCTCCTAGAGATATAATGAGCTTTGTATGTGCAAAGTTTAAAAAAAAATCTTTCCTTTAGAAAAATTTGTGATATACGTCGTTAAACTGAAATTTGTATATAAATGAGACTGGTATAATTCTACCTGCTACAAAATTTGCTCTTTTATTTTCAAGACTGGTATATAACTACTTTTTCTGAAAACTAAAATATTGAAAAAATACAAAATAATTTAAGCCTTGTCCAACTTGAAAGCATTTGCTGACAACAAATGTGGCTCAAAAATAGAAATTTGTATTGCAAAGGGTAGAAAACAATGTGGGGAAAAGGAGAAAATGCTGGTTACCAGCATTTTCTCCTTTTTCAACAGTGTTTTCAAAGGCTCTCTCCTTCAGGGTTGTTACAACTTGGGATTGTGTGGTAAAGGGTTAACAAAAAATGTTTGCCTTAGTACAGGAAGAAATGACCAATGAAATGGCAGAATAACAACCATGAGAACCCAATCTCATACAAAACTTAATTGGCTAACCATAGTCACATGACCTTAATATCTTAATGTCCTTTTGCAATGACTCATTAATCCAGGAAAGAGTTTGGCAAATTTGAAATCACAAACCCTTCTGGACTAGACTTTTTTGTTATCAACTGAACTGCCAGGGTTGATGTGTGGGCCTCTAATAACAAACTTAGAATCACAAAATGTACAATAGAGAAAAGGGACACAAAGAAATACATGAAGAATGGATGATCAAATAACACATGTATGCATCAAAGCAAAGATGCTGGAAATTAAATGAATTAACCCAGGAAGATACATACACTACAGAACATCTGATGAACATGTGTTTACTCTATCATCCTTTGTTTTCTAATGATTATCAGCCTGGCCTGGTAGCTCAGTGGTTAGCATATCTCACTGGTGACCTGGTGGTTGCAGGTTTAATACCAGGTTTAACTTGAGGCAAATTTTCTCTGTGGCTATTTTTCCCCTCTCATCTCTATTGCATGTGAGAAAATTAGTCAGTGGCTAGGTAAGGAAGTTATGTCAGTACTAGTGTGAGAAGCTAAGAAACACATGCCTAGGTGCACTGACCGCCATGATGTGAACTAAGCTGCTGAAATGGCATAAACTCTAAAACAAACAAACAAATTAATGATTATCTAGAATGGTAACAAGAAATGGAGACGAACTGGAAAAGGACTCATTTTTCAACCCCATCACACCCCATTCTCGTGACAGATTTTTAATATCACATACAAACAGTTGATTATCACTTATGTATTAAACCTTTACTACACAATTTCAACTTTAATCTGCCGTGCAGAAAAAAGGTTTTCAAAACATTGTGGAAAAAGAAGAAAATGCTGGTAACCAGCATTTTCTCCTTTTCCCAAACTGTTTTCTATCTTTCCAAAACCAAATTTCAATTTTCGAATGACATTTATTCGGTGTCTGCAAATGCCTTCAAGTTTGACTACAAAATTTTGTCGTTTGGTAAAGA
The DNA here is from genome assembly GCA_946811185.2 of Hippopus hippopus. Classification (NCBI taxonomy): domain Eukaryota; kingdom Metazoa; phylum Mollusca; class Bivalvia; order Cardiida; family Cardiidae; genus Hippopus; species Hippopus hippopus. The sequence continues at coordinate 66,400,363 of OX328099.1, read as the reverse complement.
GTTAACCCTTCACCACACAATCCCGACTTTTAACTACCCTAACAAAAAAGGCTTTGGAAAACGTTGTGGAACAAGGAGAAAATGCTGGTAACCAGCATTTTCTCCTTTTTCCACAATGTTTTTAACTCTCTAAAGGACAAATTCCAACATTTGAGCCATCTTTAATTTGTTGTCTGCAAATGCCTTCAATTTGGACCAGTCTAAAATTTTATCGTTTGGTAAAGAGTTAAACCTTATTTCGTGTTAATTATCCAGCCAGGATGTTTTATACCCTTAACTAGACAACAAAATTTTATACTAGTCCTATTTGAAAACATTTGCAGGCAACAACTTAAATTTGACTTTAATCATGGCATTGTCTTCATAAATGTCTTTGTTGTTTTTGAAAGGGACTTCAGAAAGCATTTTGGGAAATAGGGTAGACTTTGGTAGCCACTATTTTCTCCATTTCCCACAATGCTTTGAAACACCCTTAAAATTCGGAATCACTTGGCAAAGGGTTAAAGTAATTTGCTACAAATCTGTATCTGGTAGTATAGATTTGTTAACAAATAACTGTATCCTGTTTTCATGCTTCAGCTCTATAAAATAACACAAAATCTAAGACTCATGGAAATTCAGAGCTTTTGCAGACAACATAATTATTATACATTGCTCAACTTGTAGAAGTGTCTCTCCAATGGTAGAAAGCAATGTGGGAAAAGGCGAAAATTCTGGTTACCAGCATTTTCTCCGTTTCCCACTATGTTTTCAAAAAGCTTCTTCTCAAAGTTATCAAAGGTGGAATTTTGTGGTAAAGGGTTAACGCTTTCACATAAGATAAAATTTTAGACTTGCCCAAATTCAAAGCATTTGCAGACAACAATAAAAATGTGGCTTAAACTATGAAATTTGTCATAGAAAGGATAGAAAACAGTGCGGGAAAAGGATTCAATGTGTGTTACCCTATTTTCCACATTATGGTAGGGGGGGAGGGAAAGAAGGAATAAATGTCAATAAACAATTGCTCTTTTTCCCACAATTACTTGCAAACGCTGCCTATTTTGAGGGTGTCAAAACTCATACACTAGTTGGTTGACACATTAACCCATCAGGGTACAATTCTAACTTATCACCCTTCTTTTTTGTGACATATTGGAAAATATGGTGGGAAAAGCAGCTGTAGCATGCATACTTCTTTTCAGCAGTGTTTTCAATACTTGCTAGCTTGTTATAGTTTGTGGTAGGTCACATCCCCTTAACCTTGTACCAAACAATCCCGTATATCAATGACCATGAGGAAAAAGGCTTTTGAAAACATTGAGCTAAAAGGAGAAGATGCTGGTAATCACCATTTTCTCCTTTTCCAACAATTTTTTCTAATGTATCACAGACAAATTCTATAATTTGAACCAGATTCAAAATGTTGTCTGCACAGACTTTGGATTTAGACCTGCCCAAAATTTTGTTGTTTGGTAAAGAGTTAATGTAGGAGAAGATATGGTGGGGGTCACTTTGTCAGGACAAGTCTACTTACATGTATTTAGCATAGAAGTCCAGACTGTGGTAAGGTTATCTATTCCCCAATTGATTTTAACCCTTTACCACACAATTCTGACTTTCAACAACCCTAAGAAAAAGAAGCTTTTGAAAATATTATGGGAAGAGGAGAAAATGCTTGTAACCAGCATTTTCTCCTTTTCTGACAATATTTGCTACTCTTTTTAAGAAAAGTTCCATTATTAAGTCACCTTCAATATGTCATCTGCACATACTCTCAATTTTTACAAGACAATAAAATTTAAGACTTGTATCATGCACTGAAAGCACCTATAGATGACAAATTAAATGGGGCTCAAATTACAGGATTTGTCAGTGAAATGGTAGGAGATATTTTAGGAAAAGCACAAAATGCTGGTTATCAGCAATGTTAACAATGTTTTCAAGTCTTCTTCATCAGGATCGTTAAAACCCAGGATAATGTGCAGAAAAGTTAAACAAATTGCCTGGCCTGATATGGCCTGAATTTTAAGTGGTTGAGCAATGACACTGAGAGTGAGGAGTCCAGGATTCAAGTCCCAGTAAAGCGAGTGACTTATTTTTGTCCGTCTTTTACATTATCACCTTAAAGGAAATGAAACAAAATGATACCATTGTGGTTTACAGCCACTACAAACTTAAGTATTTAAGGAAGTATATATATTGAGATGAAGCAGAAGAATGTCAATGGGGGTCTATTCATCAAATAGACTCCAACTAAAAGTGGGACAGGACATGACCTGCTAGCACCATTTGTAAAGTTTCTAGACACTGAAAATGGGGTCCAGGGTGTGAGTCCTGAAAGGGCCACTGCTTTTCTCTTCTGGTTACATCTAACCTATAAATACTCTTTCACTAATAAAAAAATAAATTGCATATTCTAAAAGGCTACAAATACATTTCCTCTGCAAGATCAAGAGACGTTCCGTCATAAATCTAGAATACTGCAGTGGACTGTGTAGATCAGAGATCAGACTACACATTCTGTGCAGTCTGATCTTAATCCACACTGTCCTAAAAAAGCTTATGGTGTCGTTTATGGTATGGAAAGAGTTAACTCTCTATCAAATAATCTTGTGTTTTAATGACCCTGAAGAATAAAACTTTTGAAAACATTAGGGGTATTGGAAGATCTGGTAACCAGCATTATATGCTTTCCTCAAACCGTTTTCTACCTTTTCAAAAGATAACCACATCACTTTAGCAGTGTTCACTTTTTCGTCTGCAATTACCCACAATTTGGACAAGTCTGATACTTCGTCTCCTGGTAAAGAGTTAGCCCCCTATCAAATGAAAGATTCTTTTTTTTTTTACTTGTTCCTACTTCAAAGCATTTGAAAGCATCTACAGATGATATAGTAATTGCTTAACCCTTTACCAAACAATCTCTGGTTTTCACGACCCTGAGATAGAAGCCTTTTGAAAACATTGCGGGAAAAGGAGAAAATGCTGGTAACCAGCATTTTCTCCTTTTCCCACAATGTTTTCTACCCTACTGGAAACAAATTTCAATTTTTGAGTTATGTTTATTTTGTCGTCTGCAAGTGCTTTCAATCTGGACAAGTCTAAAATTTTGTTTTGTAGTAAAGGATTAAATGATAAGATCTATCTTTAAAATGCCTACAAAAAATTGTGGGAAAAGGAGAAAATGCTGGTTACCAGCATTTTCTCCTTTTCCAACCATGTTTTCAACATTTTTCTCTGACAGGATTGTAAAAACTCAGGATTGTACGGGAAAGGATTTATGGTTAACAGAACCTTTTGCATTAGACTGTTGCATCATTTATTATGCAAAACCGTACAAGTAATCAATAATCTTATATGTCAAGAGCTTACTCTTACCTGGGCTTCCCACTGCACTATCAAAATGACAGCTGAGTAAAACACTGTATCTGGAACCTTTCTTCGAGCCTTTCAACTTTACTATAATGTTCTTTATGTTTTTGTAAATACTGACAAAGTCAGAAAGGAAAGCAATGTCAAAAGATCCAGATGTTAACTGCTCATCTATTTCCATTTCCTTCGGCAATGCAACAGTCTTCCGCAATTTGTTCACCTCGTTCAATATGTACCCATAGGCTTGTTCTTCATTGGCACGACTACCGACTACTCTAGGACCGTTTGCTGTAAGTTCACGTAAATGAACCCTGGCTTTACTCTCGTAAAAGGTGTCGTTCGGCATTCCTGCAGAGTAAACTTTGGGTTCAGGGAAACTGTTCGACCGGTAACTAATGAAGAAAAACATACCGGAGTAAAACAGAAATACTATCGCGAATACTTGAAAACTGCCGATCTTTGAGTGCTTGTCATCCTCTAAACTCTTTGTAAAAATAGTTTTTGTTCCATTCACTTTCGACCCGTCCGCATACTTTCGTCGTCGTGCCGATTTTAAATCGTGTCCCGATGCTAAGGACGCTGACATCTTTGAGAGGTGGGTCCCCTGTTAGAGAGTTTCTCCGATGTCGCACAATAGGAACCAACCGCAAGCCAAAGGTGGGAACCATTTCTACTTCGACTTCGTTCGTAACTATAGTATAGACATAACGACCAAATGATAGATCGCTCGCCATCACTAATCAAAGTTAACATATTGACTTTCTGTTGAATATGTATGTGAACGATAAAGTTTATTTTTGTCACAAAAGCGTGTTAGGCGACAATTTGTGCATAGCTCTGTCAACCTTGTGGGAACTAATGCCTTCCTTTATAATGAAATATGCAAAGCCTTAGAACACGGCTGCAATCTAGAGCTGTATTTTTTTTAAATAACAAAAGCATTTGACAAAGTTTGCCATAAAGGCTTACTTTTCAGGTTTAACAGAGCCGGGATCCGTAGTAAACTTTTATCTTTGTTTTCAAATTATCTTTCGAATCGTTTCCAAAGACTTATTTTACCGGGGAGGGGGGGGGGGGGGAAAGACGGGTTTCATCCTTGTGCCATGTGCAGGCCGGTGTCCCTCAAGGATCCATTCTAGGACCTTTATCATCTTTACTTTATATAAATGATATCGTTGATGATATTCAGGCAAATATAAATCTTTCTGCAGATGACACAAGCTTATCAATGACTGTAGGTGATCTGGCTGATGTAGGAAGTATTTTACAATCTGACATCGATAAAATTTACACATTGGGCACAGAAGTGGTTGGTCAAGTTCAAACCTGCAAAGTCTGAATCGCTGGTTATATCCCGCAAACGTGTTAAGCCCAATCATCCAAGTCTCTTTATGTCAAATATTGAAATTCCCTCAGTTTCAAGCCACATTTAGGTTTTTTTTTTTTTTTTTTCCCCTTTCTATGGACGGATCTTGGGACATCTATATGATATCAATAAATCATTTGAAAAAGCATGGAAAAGAATTCGGGTTATACGGCATCTGAAAATACGACTCGGCCGACTGTCACTTCATACCATTTACTTTTCATTTATAAGGCCTAAATTGAGTATGGTGAAGTCATATGGAACAATCTTTCTCAGGGGTTAAAGGATCAACTGGACAAAGTTCAAAATGAAGCTGCACGTATAGTTACAGACTGTACTAAACTCTTGGCTATTGCTGATCGAAATCAGGAATCTGGTTGGGAAACTTTAAGAGAAAGAAGGCGAAAACATAAGCTGGTTCACTTCTACAAAATGGTAAATGGACTTTCTCCAAATTATCTTAATGTTCTCGTCCCTCCAGCAGTTGGTAATTTAACAGCTTATAATCTACGTAGACCAAATACTTTGCGAACCATTGCTTGGAGAACTAGTTTGTATAACAATTCATTTCTGCCGTCTGTAATTAATGATTGGAATTCCCTGCCGGATGAGATTAAGGACGCAGAATCACTGACATCTTTTAAATATCATTTGAACCTTGACAAACCCGCTCCAAGACAACTGTTTTTCTTCTTTGAAAGAAAAAATCAGATTATACATGCCAGGTTGCACAAACGTGACAGTAGTTCTCACCTATACTTGAAAATCAGCCCTTGTCCATTGTAGTCAGTACGGTTAGGGGAACACCCAACTATAAACTATATTTTTTTTTTTTAATTATGGGTGACTATTCTCTCCTATGAGCCAGTTATATGTAATCTCTGCAGAAGTATAGTGCTGGACAAAATTATGCACAAGTTAGTTGAATGTCCCTATATCGGTGGCTTAAAAGTCGGCTATTCAATTGTCTTTATAGTAAGTTAAGCTGTTATAGATTTTCTGAACTGGTGTTGGCACCAAACGATAAATTTCTCGTTCTGGTTTTTGGTGCCAACAGCAGCTTAGTTATGTCCAATGATGAAGCATCCTGGTTCATGGTAAAAACAGCGCATTACGTTTACCAATGCTTCCACGGTCCATATAAACAGTACCCATCTTTTTTTCAGAATAATGCAATTCAGAAATAGAGATGATGTATAGAGTTTTCGCCGGTACAAGGATGAATTCATTACTGGAAAATAATTTATGAATTATTTATAACATATTTCCGTAGTGTTTATTTATTTATGTAGTAATTTATTCAGTTAAAGTGAGGAATTAAAGTGAATGAATGAACGAGTAAATATTATTATTTTCTTTATACTCCGCCGAAGGCGACGTATATTGGCGCCATCTTCTCCATCTGTCCGTCCGTACGTACGTCCGTCCGTCCCTTCGTCTGTCCGTACGTACTTCCATTTCTTGTGAATGCAACTCCTCCCACATTTCTTGACAGATTTGAATAAAATTTTCACAGAATGTTTTTCCTCATGTGACCTAGCGCATATTGTCAAGGTTTTGCGATTCATAGCTGCGTCATGGAAAGGGGGGGGGGTACATGTTATATTTAATTTTTCACCAATATCTCTTTAATTACTGGACATATCTCAACGGATTTGGATGAAATTTTCACAGATCATGTGACCTAGCGCATATTGTCAGGGTTTTGGAATTTATTGCTGTGTCATGGAAAAAGGGGGCTTCATGTCAAATTTAAACTGCGTCCGGCCGTACGTACGTCCATTTCTTGTGAACGCAACTCCTCCCACATTTCTTGATGGATTTGGATAAAATTTTAACAGAATGTTTCTCATCATGTGACCTAGCGCATATTGTCAACGTTTTGCGATTTATAGCTGTGTCATGGAAAAAGGGGTCTTCATGTTATATTTCATTTTTCACCGTCCGTCGTGCGTCCGTCTGTCCATCCATCAGTCCGTGCGTAAACTTTTAGATCACAAGTAACACAATATAGCCTTTGGGCTACCCAGGCAGGTGCTAGAAATTCCAACATTTTAGTCTCTATAGCTAGCTGCTTGAAATAGCAGCCATGTGGCGGCGTATATTGTGACGACGGCACTGTTGTTGTTGTTGTTGTTTTTGTTATTATAATTATTATTATTTACAATGTATTGATATTGATAATCAAGAGATTTTTAATTAAGTACATGTATTTACTAGCGTATAAATAACAACCTATCAATGTCAATCAGTTATAAGTTTTCATAACTATTTGATATTTTTTCTATCAGTAGCAAGTTTTTGCATATGGCAATTTTTGCACAGTTTTTCCACATATCTGCACTGGTATTTTTTTTCCATGGACAAAAGTCGATGAGCAGTTATCAAGGGATCGTGATTTGTCTGACAGGAACACATGAAATAGAGGATATTTGTTTTTTACGGTGAAAGATCGAAATTTATTTCATCTCGTGAACATCATTGGTAATGTTTTCACGAGTGGCGCAGAACGTGCAGTCTGATCTTAGATCTATATCGTCCGTTTGTCTATTCAAAGTTATAAATTAAAAGGCTCTAGGAATTTCCGTGGATTGTATTTTAAGCCGTCGAAGGAGGTCGACTTCATATATCTGACGTTGAAAAAGCAGAAAAAATCCCTTATTCGACCCTGAGGAAGGAGATTCTTGGAAAAAATGAAGGAAAAGCACAGAATGCTGGTAACTATCATTTCTTCTTTTCTCACGATGTTTTCTACTGTTTCACAGATAAACTCTATCATTTCAGCCACTTTTAATTTGTTGTCTTCAAATGCTTTCACTACGAACAGTCCGAAAATATTGTCGTCTGGTAAAGAGGTTTTCTTTTTAAAACCGTTTTAATTACAAAAAGAATGGAGTCTAATAATTGGGATTTTGTCATCAAGAATATCCCACTGAGTGAATATTGGAATATACAGTCAGATCGTTGATCTACATTGTCAATAAAAAAGAACTAGATATGCTAATACCCAATCATTAAATGTCGTAAGTCTATACCCGTGTCAAATGACAGACGAACCTGTCTTAGTCAATAAAATAAAAATACCCAGGGGATTTTTTATTAAGGTAGACATGTATGTCGATAGTTTAAATTTTCGTTATGACCTCAAAATTATTTTACGTCATCTGTGTATGTACAGCAATGGAAGTATTCAATAAGCCATACGGTCGGAGCGCCTAATGAACCTTTTAAAGCCCCAATAGCTGCCAAAAATAAACAAAGCGGGTGGCAAAATGCATTTAAATTTGAATCATACATGTACCATTTAAAAGTATGGAAATAATTGTGAAGGTGATAATCTGTTATTGTACCATCGGTCCAAGTGTAAGTCGCTGGCAGAATAATGAATTTCAAGAGTAGGTCAAAATTTGCCAGGTCACTCTGTCTTTTGTTTACTTATTATCTTTTAATTCCATTTTCCTCCCAGCGACTAACACTTGGACCGACGACACATTAACAGATTACCATCATTTCCATACTCTTAATTGGTATTAATAAACTAAAATGCATCTTAACACCCGCATCGTTTACTTTTGGCCGCCACTGGGGCTTTTAATACTTGTTTTCTCATAAGAGGTCGATCACCAGCTATTGCGTCACCTTCTTATTTCAGCTGAGGCTTTTTTCTATTGAAGAAACGATCATTTGTTTCTCAATCACCGTTTTTCAATGGCATCCGGCACACCATTCCTTCTCCATTCTCACAATCTAAAATCTCGAGTTGAGCGACCCTTGTAAAGAAGGCTTCTGAAAACAATGTGGGAAAAGGAGAAAGTGGTGGTAGCAGGCAAGGGAGTCTACCCTATCACAGATCTACAGTATATAAAGTATCATTTCCAAATATGTCATCTGCAGTTAACTTCTAATTTGGTGGGTTAAGGTTTTGTTATTTGGGAAAGGGTTGACTACATCTTCGGCTATCAGATGTTTGCCGAATGAAAGTAACGTACAGGGCATTTAACACAGGGTCCGTATTTACCAACCATTCTTAAAAACATTCTTGGTCTTATTCTCGAGGGTTTTCTAAATTTGAACGTAAAACAGCTTATGATTGGCTAAACCGTTTGGTTTAGCCAACCAAAAGCTGTGTTACTTTCAAATTTAGAAATCCTTAAAGAATATATAGGGTAGGGTGGGGCAAAACGCCCCAAGGGGTAAAACGCCCCCCGTCGATTTCTTGATCATTCCAGTCTATGTGATGTAATGATGACGTCACTGTCATTGGATGTCACGCGTAGATTAATGTGAGAGGAGAGATCAAGCTCTGTCATTGGTAAGTAAGAAAAAAAATGAATGTATTGCTTTTTACACATATCCTTGTTAATTTTTGCCTACTTTTATTTCGCGTTATACTGAAAACGGACGTATACTAGCTTATACACCCTAACTATATCTATAACACATTGTATTGTGGTTTTACTCAAGTACACACAATTTGTAAGCGCCTTTGCTATATTCGGAAAATCTCGATTAATTATGAAAAGTTCTTACTGGGGTAAAACGCCCCACTTATTATGGGGCAAAACGCCTACAGGGGGCGTTTTGCCCCATTCCAATGTTTGGTTCTATACTTTCAAATTACATCTTTTTGGGTAATTACATTTACTTTTTTTCCAAATTACATTTGGGTACAATGCCAAATCTGTCTTAAGTGGGCCCACGACGAGTGTACCCCGGGATATGTTACATTTGTGTGTCCAAACTGTGAATCTGATGAAGACTGAATTGTGTTGTCTAACTTGTCTCCTTGTTTTACAGTTTCATATGAAATGGTTTAGGTTTGAATTTGGTTTACTTTCCCTTTCCCACAATGTTTTCTACCATATTAGTAAAATAAATAAATAAATAAAAGAATAAATGGATTCAATTTGCTATTTGCTTTCAATTTGAACAAGAATGAAATGTCTACTTTCACTTTGATGTTCATTATTAAATCGTTTTTAAACGAACTGGTATTTTATTATGTTTGTATGCCTTATGTCAATGGAATTATGTCTTTACTTTCTGGACATTTGGTTGTCCCGTACACATGTTACAATTTAATGCCGAGCCCCATAGCTCAGTCGATATCGTACAGGACTTGGGAACAGGAGGTCGCTGGTTCGATCCCCTGGCTCGGACAATATTCTTTCCGAGGATTGATGATATTCCTTGCGACAGGATTCATTCCTCTCTCACCGCTGTCAATTGTTTCGACGATGGTTAAGTGGGAAAGCAGCCAGTGGCTTGGGAAGAATATTGTGCTGAGCACTGGTTAAAAGAACTCCAGGAAAGCATGGTTAGGTGCACTGGCCGCTGCGATATAACTGAAATACTGTTGAAAACGGCGTTAAACACCATACAATCAATCAATCGATCAATACAGTTTAAGCGATGTCTATCAAATACATATTATTTTACAACTTTAGTAGTGTCCGTAGTCTAGAGGTAGAGCGTCGGCCTCTTGATAAAAAGGTCCCGGGTTCGAATCGCATCCGAGGCGGGTATCAACCTTGGGGATTTTTCATTGGCCCACTCACTCGGCGCGAGTACTGGTGCAGTGTCCAGGAAGCGGAATCTAGAGAGATTAATCTAAGTTGTAAAGAACTTGTTTCTCAATAGATGTAAAATAAATAAGTTTAAACTAAGGGGTAAAACGCCCCCCTGGGTGCGTTTTGCCCCATAAACAGGGGCGTCTTGCCCCAAGGGTGGGGCAAGACGCCCCTTTTAAGGAAATAATATTTTTGTTTTTATAATACAGTTTAGAATAGATAACGACGAAAAACATGTGCCATTATATTCAGTTGACTGAAACGATTATACAACTGCGGAAAACACCATTCTATCTTCATTCTTTTCCAAAATAATAACAAAAAACCATTTTGGGGGCGTTTTGCCCCACCCTACCCTATTTGAACGTAACACAAATTCTGATTAGCTAAACCGTTCGGTTTAGCCAACCAGAAGCTGTGTTACTTTCATATTTAGAAAACCTTAAAGAATATGAGAATGTTGGAAGGTAGGGTTAGTGAATACGGACCAAGTTGTCGCATGTTCGATTCTGTACTCGGCCAAATTCTTCCTGGTGACTGATGATAGTCGTTGTATTTGGATTTATGCCTCTCTGCTACTGAGCATCGTCTCGTTGGTGTTCATGTGGAATAGCAGCCAGTTGCTTCGAAAATATGTTGTTCGAAGTACTAGTTAGTAAAAGAAAAGGAAAGCATGCACCGACCATCGTGATGTAACTGAGACAATACTGGCGTATGTCACCAAATAAACAAATAATGATAATAATAATCAAATATATACATATTGCATGCAGTGTGGTTACGCGCAGGGCCATTCGTCCATAGGTTGTTATAACGAATCTCAGGTAGGTCAGAACCCTTCAACAGGACTCGTAGATTTATGCAGTCATTGAGATGTGATCTGTCACACTGGTGAACGATTCTTCAATAGGCCTATTTTCAGCCCTTTCAGGTTCATGGGCTTATGTGAAAACAGGAGCTAACAGATGCAGACGGTATAGATCAAGATCAGATTGCACAGAACGTTCAGTCTGACCTTTTATCTATATCGCTCGCAGCCTATATGATAAATTTCTTTAGTCTGAGTTTCGGTGAATTGTATTTTTTAGCTGTCGAAAAGAGGTCGAGTTTATATTTGGCACCGAAACATTTTTTACTCTTGAAACAAACAAGATTTCGCGAAGTTTAAACGGCCCTGAAAAAGAATGCCTCTGAAAACATTGTGGGAAAAGAAGAAAATGCTGTTTACTAGCATTTTCTTCTTTTTTCACTATGTTTTCCACTCTTTCATAGACAAATCACATTGATTGAGTCATGTTTAAAGGTACATTGGCGGCCAAAAGTAAACAATACGGGTGTTAAAATTCATTTAAATCATACCCTGAAGAAGAATGGAAATTATTGTGAAGAACTGTTATTTTACGATCTGGCCAAGTGTTAGTCGCTGGCGGGAAAATGAAATCTTTTAAAACCAGATAAAACAAGGGGGGGGGGGAAGATAGAGCGACCTGGCAGCTTTTAAGCTGGCTTTAAAATTATTCATTTTTCTGCCAGCGACTAACAGTTGGACCGATTGTACAATAAAAGATTGTCATTTTCTCAATAATTTCCATACAGCGACTTTTGCGGACAGCATAGATCAAGATCAGACTGCACAGAACGTGCAGTCTGATCTTTGATCTATACCGTCCGCTTGTGTATAGTCAAGCTTATACAATCAAAATCTTTGTAAGTTTCAATGGACTGTATTTAGAGCCGTCGCTGAAAGAGTTAATTGGTATGGTTTTTAAAAATCTAAATGCATTTTAACACCCACGCTCTTTACTTCTGGCGACTATTATATATTCTGCCTTTTGTTTGTTTTTTGCGCTGATTGCTTTGAAAATGGACCAGTCTAAGAGTTTGTCGTTCGATAAAGAGTTAAAAGCAGTGTGCTAGCAGACGAGAAATAGTCTGCAGGAGGTAATGAACTGAGGATTAAAAATCTCCAAAAAATCATAAATCCCCCCGCGACTTATCATGGCTATTTTTAGTTTCTACATTCATCGATCGATTGTGTATTTAAATCGACTAGTATTTAAGACACTTTTAAATACCCAGTATTCAATAATTGTATTGCAAATATTGACCAGTAGAGTTCGCCAACGTAGTTTCACCAAGTAGACTGTTTTGTCACTAGACAAGATTTGAACAACAAATTCAGAATGCCGCCTAAGCCAGCGCCAAAGAAAACAACAACAACTGCCGCCAAGGGGACGGCAAAGCCTGCCGCTGCCAAAGGGGCTGGGGCAAGCAAGGCCGGTGCAACCAAAGGCGCACCTGCAACTAAAGGGGCAACTGGAGGGGCTACAAAGGAACCGGAAAAGAAGGAAGGTAAGATACGGTTTTCTATACTAAATTTACTTCTTTTCGCAATTTAGATGAGCTACGCTCTGGCAAATGGGGGTTAAATGCATCTCTGTAATGCATTATACCGATCAAGCTATCACATAATTATGTATCCATGAAAGCCATTTTTTAACAACCGACTTAATCATGAGGTAGACTGGTCCTTTGATATTCAGAAAACTGATCAAGAGCGAAAAGTTTCGGCACAGGTCAGCCTGCGCAAATTGCGCAGGCTGACCTTAGTCGATACTTTTCGCAGATGCATTAAGCCCCCTTTTCACAGAGCATGGCGCATCTTTCCAATTATAATACAATTGCATGTCTCATATGTTTCTTCAAGCTTGATAATTTGCCACTCGATGTAAAAACCTTGATTAGATCTTTCTGTAAACTTACTGGGGTCATACAACGACTTTGCTGAAATAGACATGAATTTAGGGAAAAATATAGAGCATTGCTCGTATCAACGTTTGTTACAAGAACCACTACTTGAACACTTTTTTTTTTCGAAGAAAACAAATTGCTTTCATAATTGCATAAAGACAAATAAAGTAGAGGATAGATCTATTCGTTAAAGATACATGTACACTCGTTTTCGGTCAGTTTCAACCCATTTCATCTTTATTTTATCAACCTATAATCATTCTTGTAAATCTTTATGCCAAATGTTGCCCCTGGCGGATGCAAGTTGGCCAAGATTACGACTGATAGAAAATGCATTTCGTTTTCTGGAGGCCATCAAAAAAATAAGTGTTGTCGTTTCCGCTTCTAATCAAGGTACGTTGAGATTTCGAAGATGTTTTTTCGTCTTTTATGCTCTTATATGATTTCACATGGATAGGCCAAGTTTGAACTAACTTTTTCCTAAGGATGCAGGACCAAAACAATCAAGAGATATCATTCCCGTTTTACGCTTCCATTTCGATTACAAAGATGCGATGATCCCCATTTTCAATCTGTTAAAGGTACGCTTAATTGATTGTTTTTTTTTTTCAGAGCCCAAAACCATAAAGAAAATATTGGTGCCGGAGGAGATCGGACTGAAGCAAATAGCAACTGTCATGGCATACGGGGGCGAGGTCGGCGACAAGCTTAAAGAATCAAAAAGGTAAACAGAAAACAAGCCGTAAATATGATAATTTGATCTATTGTACTGATTGAAAATGTACATTTTATTTGATCCATGCTCTGTGAACAGAGGATTTAATGCATCTGCAAAAAGTTTCGACCCATGCAAGCCTGCGCAGACTGATGAATTTCCTGCATGTTGAAGAACCATTCTACCTTGGGATTTAGCTGGTTGTTTGGAAAAAAAAAAGGATCCATTATTATATTATGGCTTGCTCGGTATAATGCGTCACGAAGATCCACTAACCGCCCCTTTCGCCAGAGCGCTGCTCGTTGATTTTTAAGCCCTAACAATAAAGCTATATTTTACTTCTATTCCATTTATTAAGCTGCCCAAATTCAATCCAAACAAAATGTAGGTCATAGCAAGAAACCACACAGAGAAAGATTAAATATTAACTTATCGATATTTTTAACTCTTTACCAAACCATAAATGCCAGACCTGTCCAAACTGAACGCACCTGCAAACGACATATCAAACGCTGCTCAAACTTGAAGATTTATTACAGAAAGGATAGAAAACATTTTGGGAAAAGGAGAAAATGCTGGTTACCAGCATTTTCTTCTTTTCCTATAATGTTTACAAATTTTTTTTTTTTTTCTTCTCACTCTTATGGTCGTGAAATCACCTAAAATGTTTGGTATGGATTTAAGGTCTACAGCCCCTAACTCTCATATTAAAAGATGGAACTTGAAGTTACCGAGATTGGCCGAAAAGCCTTTACGAACACGTCGATGTTACACGATATTTACCGATGAGTTAGTGAGTCTACTGCCCCTTACTCTCATATTAAAAGACGGAAGATGCCGAGATTGGCCGAATAGCCTTCACGAAAACGTCGATGTTTACCGATGAGTTAGGGGCCGTAGACCTTAATGCAACCTCTTATCGATATATCTGTCGCACACACAGTTGACCAGAGGATCAGGAGGAACGTGCATTAGCTTGGTCGTCTCTCTTGAACACAGATAATGTTCAGCGTAACTACCGCCGATTTCAACTCAGTAACTTGATCCTGAATTACCCTTTGTTCTGTTCATTGTTGCAATTCAAAGCAAAAAGGGTAAAGGTTATTTTCGATTAAGTCTTCACCAGAGTCACAATTTCGTGTTTAACCACCCTGAGGAAAAAGCATTCTGAAAACCTTGTGGTAAAAGGAGAAAATGCTGGTAACCAGCATTTTCTCCTTTTCCCACAATGTTTTCTACCTGTTCAAAGATAATAACTATCGCTTCCCCGACACTTAATTTGTCGTCTTCAACTGCTTTAAATTTGGACGAGTCCAAACTTTTTATCAAAAAGTAGAGAGTTAACTGAACTCTTGAACTTTTATGTCCATTTTTGTATTGGCCTAATCATATTACTTCACTATCGAAAGAGCTATAATAGATTTTCTAATCACTTCGATAGCGTTCAGTTTCCTTTTTGGCCAATCAAGGCTCAATGTTTAGGTGTTTAATGCGCCCATAGTTACCGGGCCCGGCTCCTGCTGCAGGTGCTTGTTTTGCAGGAGTGTTCTTGGGGAAGGCACTACAGAGGAACAGCCAGGTGAAAACCGTGAAAAGTAGAGAAAAATAAAAGAATTGGCCATGAAGAGTAGCATATAACTGAAATTCTGTTGAAAGCGGTGAAAACACCATTCGAACAAACCAACGTTTGGGGGAATGAGAGAGAGAGAGAAAGAGAGAGGGGGGGAGAAAGAGAGAGAGAGAGAGAGAGAGAGAGAGAGAGAGAGAGAGAGAGAGAGAGAGAGAGAGAGAGAACACGGAGATGGAGAAAGACTGAGACAGAGGAGGTATCTCTTCACCAAAAACAATAGTTGAATTGAAAGTTGAATTGCCCTTTGATAGCTTTGATAGCTGAAGACATGAAATAGATTATAAGAAGGTATTTTACTGCTTTGAAAAAAATCCTTGGCTGTTTCTCTACTAAAACAACAATAGAATCAAGAACATGCAACACATTTTGTGCAGTCTGATCTTAAAATTCTCTGTCCGAAAAAAAAACAACATTAAAGTCGTACTCTGCACATCAAACCTTTATCACACAATCCCGAGTTTTAACGGCCCTCAAGAAGAAGCCTTTAGAAAACACCGTTAGAAAAGGAGAAAATGCTGGTTACCAGCATTTTCTCCTTTTCTTACAATGTTTTTTATCCTTGCCAAAAACAAATTTCAAATTTCAAGTCACATCTATTCTGTCGTCTGCAAATGCTTTCAATTTGGACATGTCTAAAATATTGTCGTTTGGTAAAGAGGTAAGGGTGAATGTCCTTGAAATTTTGATTTCAATCCTAGCGCTTTATAGAAATACTTAAGTATATTGATATTGGCTGAGTATTGGATTTACTATAGAGGTCGAAATATAGATTTCTACATGAAATATGTTTACAAAATGTTTAACTAAAAGGTACAATAGTGGCCAAAAGTAAACAATGGGGGTGTAAAAATGCGTTTAGATTTAAATCCTACCATTTAAAAGTATGGAGATTATTGTGGAGATGACAATCTGTGATCGTACTGTCGATCTAAGACCGTGTTAGTCGCTAGCAGAGAAATGAACTTTAATACCAAGGAAAAGAGTAAACAAAAGATAGAGCGACCTGGCAACCTTTTACTTAGCTTTAAAATTCATTTGTCTGCCAGCGACTAACATTTGGACTTACTGTACAATAGAAGATTGTCATTTTCACAATGATATCCATACTTTTAAATGGTATGACTGAATTTTAAATGCATTTAAACACCGCATTGTGTAATTTTGGTCGCTACTGGGCCTTTAATTCTTACACAAACAAAATAAGCCAAACGGATCTTTTAAGTCTAGAAATATGACCAAATTATTTGCAATTTATCAAGGTTGCTTTTTCGTCCCGAATGTAAAAGCAAGGCGGACAGCGTATATCACAGATCAGACTGCTCGTTTAGAGCGGTCTGATCTTGATCTACACTGGCCGCAAAGGCATCTTCAGTTTACAGAGCACTTTAAAAGTTAAAAATCAATTTTATTCATTTATTCTTTAATTGACAGGTGGATGTATTTGATAGACAGAAATGGCAATGTGGGCACTTTTCTCAAATATAGAGATACGAACCTGATAGATGCAGTGAGCCCCGAAGATTTTGCTCCAGAGAGAATCCGATTGGCGCTAATGGGAGCTTTAAGGTATAAATATAAAAGTCTGGCATAAAGTGTTGTTCAATTCAAAACGTTATTACTGAAGTCGAGGGTTTTAAACATTCTCCCCCTCCCCTCCACGATAGATAGATTGAGGAAACATTGACGGAAAATGAAAAGAAAATAAGCAATTGATTTTTTCAAGAAATTACTTAATTTGCCTGTATAATCTTATACCTTTACCGCGCAACACCGACTTTTAACGACGCTGGGAAAGAACCCTTTTGAAAACGTTGTGAGAAAAAGATAAAATGCTGGTAACAAGCATTTTCTCCTTTTTCCACAATGTTTTCTACCTATCAAAGAAAGATTGCACCATTTGGGCCACGTTGAAATTGTCGTCTGCAAATGCTTTCAATTGGGCAAGGCTAAAATTTTGTCGTCTGGTAAAGGGTTAAACCTTATTAAGAAAATAATATTCCTGTCCTTGCTCATGTCACTTGCACCACTTTTTAGGGAAGGTGCAAATCGTGAGAAAAATGTGGAAGGGTCGGGGGATTTCGTACCCATTCATAGAATATAAGATCCCCCAGCCATATCTTTCCTTTTTCGCTGTGCCCTGCTGTGGGTTTTACCTAGTCTATAATATGCAGGCTACTCTTTGGTTTTATAGTGAAAGGTTTGGCTTTGAAAGCTGAGCTAGGGGTCCTGCAAGGCTCAGTGGTAAAGTGTAGGACTCGTAATCTGGAGGCACCGGGTTCGAGCCTCACTGGATCCACCGGGTTTTTTGTGGGAGTGTCCTTGGGCATGAAACTTCAGAATCCTAGCCTAGTACTGGTAAAACCCAGGAAATGCATGAATATGTGAGCTGTCGTCGTGATATGACTGAAATAATGTTGAAAGCGGCGTGAAACAACATTCTATCAAGCAATCAATCGATGAAAGTCTGACTTGTGCAGTGACGGCGAAAGTGAGGCTTGTTAAGGCACTCTAGGGGTTTACTTCTTTCTTGACATTGTTTTCAAAACCACAAGGTCTTCATTCTATGACAGTGTGCACCACCACCACCACCATCATCATCATCATCACCATCATCATCATCATTACCATCATCCATTCGATCATCACAATTACCTTTATTATTTTGCATCTTTAGGTTCGGAAAACCTTTCATCGTGAATATATCTGACACCGATCAAGAAGGAATAATGAAACTTTTAGAAGAGAAAATGGACACTATATGTAAAGGATTGTATGCTGATTTAATGGACAGATCTATCCTAGAATTCGAAAAGTAGGTTCTATCTGTCTGTCTGTCTGTCTGCCTGCCTGCCTGCCTGCCTGTCTGTCTGTCTGTCTGTCTTCCGTCCGTCTGAACATCCGTCTGTCGCCCCTTCCCTCCCTCCCTCCTTCTTTTCCTGTTCTTTCCTCTTTCCGTCCGTCTGTCCGTTCATCCCCCTCCCTCCCAGTCGTCCGTTCCTCTATGAGTCTGTCTGTCTATTTGTCTTTCTGTCCATCCATCCGTCCGTCCGTCTTTCTCAAACTTACATGTCATAGTCTAAAAGTCCTTTGCGTTACTTTGTGAATCATCGGGGCTTGGGTGATGACGACCGGGCGAAATTCCGTTTGTATCACTTTCAGCTCGCCCGTTCTCGGTAGTATTGTCGTAACCATGCCGTCGTCTTCGCCGTTCTTGAAAACTCATGCGAAAATTTTTAACATTTTGCTATGTCTTTCTAATTACTGAAGATATTTACTTCAATCTTCGGGTTAGTTGCTAACGATATCTCAAATGGTGAATCCATACAATAAGTGCATATAACCCTAAAATGTTCTGAAACAGTAATGCCCCGTGTTCGACTTAGAATTTACAATAGAACAGCAACCGCAGCAGAGCATTGGCGCCCGTGTTCGATGTTCTTATTTTGAACTTGTATTTAACACTACGCTCGTATGATTGCTAGGCGCCCAGGGAAAAGGCATTTCAGTGTGTAGCATACTGGTCTATCCCGAAGATAGATATGCATATAAATGTATAGTTTGTGCTTGTATAAGGGGACACTTATACTGCCTTGCTATAGAGCTAGCTTTCGTAGCAACGTGGTAGGGCGTTCGCCTTGGGACCTAGAGGTCCTGTGTTCAGTCCCTGCCTTGGGAGGCTATTTGTTAGAACTGTTACAAATGCATCCTTGTAATGCATCATGTAAAGTAGGTGGCTGCATTATACAGGGTGTCCCAAAATATGTAATCACAACTCAGATCGATGAAAGCAAATTTCATGAAGAGACCAAATGTCCTGCAACGTCAAAGTGGACGTCATTTTGAACATTTGATGAAAATCGAAGTATGTTTTGAAAGGCGCTAGCTGCCTTTATTGTTCAGTGTTACCAAACATACTGTGCATGTCACAAAACTTTATTCCTAAACTTATTAAATCGTATAAATTTTATATTGTTACCTTTATATAAACAATATATCTAAGGCATGGTTGAAAGTGAAACAGATATTCTGAGACACGCTGTATGTAAACAATTTGTCAAAAAACCGGCTAAAGCTTAAGGTAATTTGGTCCTTCGACCTTCAAAAAAATTACCAATGGCAAAAAGTATCAACCAAGGTCAGCCTGCGCGGACTGCGCAGGCTGACCTTGGTCGGTACTTTTTGCAGATGCATTAAACTTCCTTTTCACAAAGCATGGCTCAATTAATGATGTAATAATGTATTTCAGGTGTTCACGCATGTCCCGAAGTTCAGATGACGCCGAGTATCAGAACCGATACGACTACAGAGTATCCGACTTCTCGTTCATTATTCTCTCCAATGTTGACCCACCCTCAACCGTCATGGAAGACTTTTTCCCAGTCATAGTTCAGTAGCAAAACTTGGCAATATACATAGACACTCTAACGGTGCAATTTCAGGAATACAAGTTACATTTTTGTTTGGGTTTTTTTTTTTTTCTTTTTTTTTATTTCTGGCTTCGATCACTCCGTTGGTTGGAACGATGTACGTAAAAATCAGAGTTCGCTGTTATTGGCACGCGCATGCGTAGTTGAATTTTTATGAAGTACTCGCGCATGCGTACTTTTATACCCAGATTTTCCCATCCGCTTCATAGTGAAACTTTGGGTGTAACCATGATTAGATCTCGGACAGTGTAGATCAAAGTAAACGCTGGGTGCAATTTGTAATCTGGTCTTGATCTACATTGTTCGCAGTTATTTACAGCTGCTCTCTGTATGCAAAGTGTCAGAAATAATTAATGGTACAGTATTATTGAATGTTTGGGTAACAGGGTCTATTCGAAATTTTCCATCCAGTTCTGTATATGAGCCGCGCTCTGGCAAAAGGATTTTTAATGCATCTCCGTGGTCCATCATACCAAGCAAACCATCACATGATCATGAATCCATAAAATCCATTTTGTCAAACAACCGTCTGAATCATGAGGTTGAATAGTCCTTAGACATTCAGAAAATTTACAAATAACAAAACGTGTCGACCCATGTCAGCCAGCGCAGACCGTGATACTTTTTGCAGATGCATTTAGCCCCCTTCTCACAGAGCGTGGATCATAGATGTTTTTACTTTTAACCTTCTCAGCGTCAAATAAACGTCTGAAATTACAATCTACTAAAACTCAGAGTTTTATCTCAAAGGCTTGACTAAACAAGCGGACGGTATAGATAAAAGATCAGATTGGGCGTGCAACACGCGAAAAGGGGCATTCGGACATATGCGTAAAGTGTCGTCTCGGATCAGCCTGCGCAGTCCGTGCAGGCTAATCCGAAACGACACTTTCCGTTTTTATGTAATTTTCTGTTTTGCACAAGTCTACTGTAGCACAAAATCTAAGGTAGTCGTAAAGTGCCGTCTCGGATTAGCCTGCGCGGACGACACTTTACGCAAATGTCCGAATGCCCCTTTTCGCGTGTTGCAAGCCATTTCATGTTCCGTGCAGTCTGATCTTAATCTATGCCGCGTACTAAAGTCCACGTTTTCGCCTATGGTGCTTAAAAGGATGATGATTTGAAATTTATCATTCCGGGAAAAACTTCAGTTCTAAATTACGTGTACCTGTATGCAACTTAGTGGATGTACAGTCTCGAAATGAATACATCTTACACTTACATATTTTTTTTACAATAGTCTGTGTTATGTGCAATCTAATGTGGACCTTTTGGAGGTAGGAAAAAAGGTTTGGCCTATGTAAAACCGTGACATATTAGTGTCAAAATAGAGGTGGGCATGCGAGAAAAGAAACCTATACGCTTGATTATTAAGCCCCATTTTCACAGAGCATGGCTCAATATATATCATATATTGAGCCATGCTCTGTGAAAATGGGGCTTAATACATCCGCGAAAAGTGTCGACCTAGGTCAGCCTGGGCATTCCGCGCAGGCTGAACTGGGCCGAACTTTTTCGCTATTGGTCAATTTTTCTGTTTGTTCAAGGACCAGCGTACCTCATGATGAAATCGCTTGTTAAAAAAGTGGCTATTATGGGTCCATATGTATTTGATGGCTTGCTTGGTACCATGGATGACGGAGATGCATTAAGCCCCTTTTTGCCGAAGCATGGCTCATTATATAAATCTCTGTCAAAGGACAATACTTTAGACTCGACTCAATTTAAAGCAGTTGTGGATGACACATTTGCTGTTGCTAAAAAAAAAATCTGTCTTTGAAATGGAAGGAAACATTATGGGAAAAGGAGAAAATTATGCTTACAAGCTTTTATTTCTGTTCCCACATTGATTTACAAAGCCCTCTTCTTCATGGTCGCTCAAACACAAGAAAGCGTTTTTAAAGGGTTTTATCTCTTTCATTTTTGTCTAAATACATGATCTCTGCTTACTGGCATGCACATACGTATTTTATCCGTCCATTACATTGTTAGATCTACCTTCATGTATTTATGATATTTTCTAAAAGAGTTGTAATAAAGTGCAGGTTTTCTATACAGTTTAATGGCCTTTACTTTATTTTCCTATGAAATATAGTGCCCTCTCTTTTTTCTATAAACAGCGCACGAGCACTCCTTTTTCAAATAAAATCTATCCTCTATAACCTGCATATTGTCTTTATATAAGACAAAATATGTTATTGATGGTAAAGTTTGTTTTAAAAAAAATGCCTGTGATGTCGTGGCTATGAGTGATTTCAAACACTCTCCGGAATGTGCAATCCTCGGTAACGCAAATAAGGAACATCACACAAGCTGAAATCAAGAACAAACGATATACAAGATGTGCTATTTTTAGTAAAGGAGTTCGATGATCAACCAATGAAAATTTCAGTGTTCCGTGATAGACCAATGGAGCTTCAAAAGCCTGTGATCTGACTTACCGTGGACGCCGAAAATCGATATCCCAGGCTCGAAATGACAACCAGAAAAGACGTTGAAAACGTCCATGAGTACTTGTGATATCTAAATTGAATAATGATTTAAAAGTTATGGAGAAGACTTCTGAATAACTGAGACGTTCTATCGTAATCGCTCGGAAAATCTATTTTGAAAATTTATCCGTTTAAATATCTATCAGACGAAAGAAAACCCGGCTCAACTAATTTGAAAGTTCTCTTTTCCCAGAATCTTTTAAAAGAATTTTTCCTAGGGAATGTTGAGACACAATGGTCATTTGGTAAAATATTAATTGTATTTGAACAATGCTCTGTGAAAAGGAGCCTAATGCATTTGCAAAAAGTATTGACCAATGATAGCCTGCGCGGTCTGGGCAGGCTGACAAAATCGTCGATACCTCCCAAAGTTTATTATTGGTCATTTTTCTGCATGCCAAAGCACCAGTCTTTCTTATGATTCAGTCGGTTATTAGACAAAAGGGATTTTATCGACCCATGATTATATGATGACTCGTTCAGTATCATGCATCACTGAGATGCATTAAATAGAGTTTATTTCATCAGCTTGTGGTTAATATGGGGAAATATTTGCCGAAAAAGGGAAAGGTATGCGAAAATAACGAGTGCCGTAAGGCACGAGTTATTTTCGCGGACCTTTCCCTTTTGAGGCAAATATTTCCCCATATTAACCACAAGCTGATGAAATAAATTATATATTATATTTCCTCTGATTATTTTGTCAACGAATGCCACTTTTAAAACTTAAAAACTTAAAAAACTTAAAAAAGTAGTTCCAGATTTTCGGCAGGAGGAAAATATTCACTGTGAAGGGGAAATAATTCCCCCCAGCTTAAATTACGACATTTCTTTACCCATAACATTTCTAAAAATAGACACATGAAATATAATATACCCCCTTTTTCCAGATCGAAGCTCATTCAGAATGGTTACGGATCGCGCCTGTGGACTCTCAGAATCTCTGTCGTATACCCTTGAAAAGTACTTAACAAATTAACAAATTATAGCCTACAGACGGGACTTTTTTTTTTTCTTGCCTTGTAGCAGACCACTTTTTAAAACATTATGACAAAAGAAGAAATTTCTCACCATAAGTGACTTCTCACTGTGCCACAATTTTTTCTATATGTATATGAGTCATGCTCTGGCAAAATAGGGCTTAATGCTTTTTCGTAATTCATGATACGAAGCATGTTAACACAGTATTGTAGACCCATAGAATCCATTTTTTATAACAACAGACTTAACCATGAGGTACACTGGTCCTTCGTGCTGCAGAAAATTGAGAATATCAAACAGTTTCGGCCCAGGTCAGCCTGCGCGGACTGCGCAGACTGACATGGGTCGATACTTTTCGCAGATGCATTAAGCCCCCTTTTCACAGAACACCAGGATGTGTCGTTTGCTGCAATGTCCTACAGAGTGTTTCATGATATGATACAGATTCGAACATGCCTAACGTAGGTCTATATTGTTTATAAAGGTAACACAACGAAATTTATACCATTTAATCAGTTTTACCTTTAAAACAACGTACCATATACACATTTGAAAGTGTAACAAATATTATTTAACACCCAGTAGGTGGTATAAATAAGGATTTGATCTTATTTAAAATAAAATCCAACTATCAAAAATTGAAAGTGACCCTTTCACTGCAGTCCATGACATCGATTGATTGATTGTATGGTGTTTAAATCGGTTTTCAACCTTATTTCAATTACATGTATATCGCGGCGGCCAGTGCACCTAAGCATGCTTTCCTAAGGTTTCCTTTACCAGTAATCCGCACAATTTTCTTTCCAAGCCAATGGTTGCTTTCCCACATAATCATTGCCGAAACAATTTTGGTCAGCGGTGGGAGAGGAATTAATCCTGTCGCACTGACTGTCATTGATCCTCGAAAAGAAATTGGCCGAGCCAGAAACCGAGCCCGTGACCCCTGTTCTTAAGTCCTGTACGCTACCGACTGAGCTACCAGGGCTCGGTGTCCGCAACAACATTGGATACGTTGTTAGCTCAGTTTGCGGAGAGTAAAGATCAAGATAAGAATCATGCCGCACATTTTAGACTTTCTGTGTAGTCTGATCTTTACACCGACCTATTCTTTATTCTACAAATTAGGTTTAACCTTTAAGCTGCTAAGTGCGACTCACTGTCCTTCTGCGGACCGTGTAGATCAAGATCAGACTGCACAGAACGTGCAGTCTGATCTTGGATCTACACTGTCCGATTAGGAGATATTTTTCTCCAAAAGAATAATTTGAAATAGCGGTATTCGGGATTTTTACCATCAGAATGAAAGATTTTTTTAAAACTTATTTGGCTGGATAAGCCTTAAAGGTGGCCCTTCAGATTTTGGGGCGAAAATTTTACAAAAATACAAAAAAAAAATCATCCTTATACTCCCAAAGCCTTTTAATTTTCATTCATAAAACCCCATAGTCGAAAACCATCCGACAACAAGAGAAATTAGGGATTTACTACGGCCCAGGTCGACACCGACGGAAAACACGGTCTATTTTTACATGAGCAACTCGCTCATTTACATACCGGAAATACACAGACGAAGCTTCAAACATAGCGTCCGAAGAAGACATTATGGAAAATAATTACATGTTTGTTATGTTATGGAATTTATGCGTCATTAGTCACGTGCCAGTCACTTGACATTCCCACAATGCTTTTTTGATTTTTGGCGCGAAATCTAAAAATACCTTAAGAGGCTACGTAGCCTTTTAAGGGAACACCATCAAAAAATATTTTTTTTTTTTGTAATTTTATGATTCTTAATTACTGATGATTTGTATTGTTTTTTTTTATATAAATTTCAGTGATATATATATATTTTAATTTGGTGAGATGTGAAAAATCTAAACACCCACCTTTAAAAGTCTACTCTGTCGCCTTGGATTTTTAGGCTATTTGTGGCGGAATTTATTCTATTTGCCGCCGAATGGATCACATGATAGATCTACGCCATTTTGACAAAATAGTCAGGCTGAAGATGTCAAACAGCGTAGATCTAAGATCAGTCTCCATATATTGTTAAGTCTGATACCAATCTACACTTTATTGAAGAGCAACTGAAGATGCATTGAATATGCGAAAGACTGCAAGCGTTGACCTTGTCAGAGCCAAAGCAAACGACATAGATCAAGAGCAGACTGCACAGAAAGTGCCGGCTGATCTGTTATCTGTACCGTCCGTTTTTTTAAGTCAATCCAAAAGATCATGATGAATCTGATCTCGAAATGGTTTGTATTTTAGCCGTGTTGAAAACTCTGGGAGTATTTAACTATATTTGGCGCTGATAGCTGAGTAGCCTATAGCCTGGAAGAGTCATGGCTCTTTGATCTTATTGATAAATCACTGTCACTTGCCAAAGAAGTGCTTGTTTTTACGAGCCTAAGGTGAAAAGCGCTTGAAAACATTGTGGGGTAATGGGAGTTAAATGGGTAGATAGAGATCTAGTATGTACAGACCCCGGTAGTTTAATATGCAAGGCAATGGCCTGGCTTTTTATATGTGAGGGACGGCTACTCGAGTAATGCTTGCACGATAGACTTACTTATAACATTTTGTCCGCAACTATTTTACTTCGATCCGAGAAGTTGCGATTTCTCTAATAAGAAAATGTAAACATGGCGGAGAAAACACAACCTCAGCTGAAAATAGGCCACTACATTATTGGAGACACTCTTGGTGTCGGGACTTTTGGCAAAGTCAAAAGTGAGTGAAGTACTGAGAATAAGTTTGTTGTCAGATGTTGATATGATTTTCATTTAAAACGGTTCTGTTGCAGACACAGAAATAAATGTGTTTTGTCATAACTTGACGCTTGAAATTTGTGTTTTCCCAAATTTCTGTCTCTGTCAATGCTTTTTTGGAAATACTACAAAGCATCATGATAAATACCCCAGTTACTCACAAGGCAGAGGCAGTTTGCAAGATAACAAACTTTTACAGGCTCAGCTAGGTTTGTAAAGGTGCCATTGTGTGGCTTTATTTGTTTGACAGATAAAATATCAAAAGAACCAAAAACCTGGGAAGGATGTGGGTTGCAGTATTTATCATTGATTTAGAATGGATAATAAGCTTTCCATCACAATCATGTTAACCCTTTACCAATCAACAAAAGTTTGCATTCATCCTTAATGAGAGCGGCTTGTAAAGAATATTGTGAGGAGTACTGGTAACAGAAACTCCAGGAAAGCATGGATAGGTGCACTGCCGGCCGCGATATAACTGAAATAATGTTGAAAACGGCATTAAACACCATTCAATCAATCAATCTTAATGAGAGCATTTGTACAGGAGAGACTAAACATGGCTAAAGTGAGATTAGTTTTTGCAAGGGTAGAAAACATTGGGAAACATAGTCCTATTTATAAGCCCCTACAAAAGTTATTTTTCATTTTGACATTCATCGTGTACATAGGGTCTTATTGGTTCCTTCATAGCTTTTTCTTAAGCTTTAGCAAACTCTAAAATTGAATTGTGTTGCTGTTTGAGCAGCAAATACTTTTAACTGAACTTTTTTAATAAATTATACATCAAAAGTAAGATTAAGAACTAATTTCTCTATTGAAAAAGGATATTTGTATTTGACATGGGAATGAAGAGAATGAAAATCTCGGCTAGATAAATGTTGAATGATCAACGGGCTTAGAAATGTCTAAATATTCAGATTAGTTCTGGGGTTTGATCCAGTATTAATTTTGAGATTACTTTTTGCTTGCCAAGCAGAAGTAGCTCAGTAGTGTGCAGGACTTGAGAACAGGTCGAGGGTTCGATTCCCCGATCAGCCAATTTCTTTCCGAGGATTGATGATGTTCAGTGTGACAGGATTCATTCCTCTACCATTGCTGACCACTGTTTGGATGATGGCTATGTGGGAAAGCAGCCAGTGGCTTGGAAAGAAAATTGTGCGGAGTACTTGTAAAAAAACTCCAGGAAAGCTGCACTGGCTGCTGCGATATAACAGAAATAATGTTGAAAACGGCGTTATACACCATACAATCAATCAATCAGTCAATTATACTCTTTGCTTGTCCTGCTAAGCATAGCTTCTATTAGGCCTTCTAGAAAATAGTCAGTCTTGTTTTTTATGCATCTTTTGTTCCTTTGAGTGAGAGTGGTCACAAGGAAAAATTTTGTCACTGCGGTAAACAGATATTTCATCTAGGGTAAGTGAGCTCTCAAAATCCATAAATTGATTGATATCATTACTCTTTGTAAAATTTTCAGTTGCAACACATCAGCTTACAAATCACAAAGTTGCTGTCAAGATTCTGAATCGACAAAAGATAAAGAGTCTAGATGTTGTTGGGAAGATTCGAAAGGAAATTATGAACCTCAAGTTGTTCAGGCATCCACACATTATTAAACTGTAAGTCTTCCTTGCATTCTTTATTTTTTTGTACATAGAGGATATTTGCTTTTTACGGTGAAAGATCGAAATTTATTTCATCGAGTGAACATCATCGGTAATATTTCCGCGAGTGGTACAGCCACAAGTGAAAATATTACCGATGATGTTCACGAGATGAAATAAATTTCGATCTTTCTACGTAAAAAACAAATATTCTATTTATTTCATGCTTTTAACCCTTTCTGGTGGGAACTTACTCAAAATCCAGTACAGTTCTTTTCGGTTATTCCCCGTGGGGTACCCTCTCCGCATAGCAACACATTACAATATTACGTAAAGCACGAGAAATGTAAGGTAAATTACATCATATTTCCATCTGGCTGTGAGGCACGCGCATTTTACCTAGGTAACTAGTGCGCGGGAACAACTGTTTCCACCTTCAATTGAAGAGTTGGAATATAAAAATCGGTATTTTCACTGATCATAACCATGAAATATCGAAAAATGTTTCACCGGTATTTCTCGATAACCTACCGGAAAGCATGAAATAAACAGTGTTATGTCACACCGCATTTCATGTGCCTTTGTACCATCTTGATTCTTTCAGTTCTCTGTAAAAAAGCAAAATACATGTACTTCAAGCATTTTATCATTAATTGCTTTTGAGTGCACATTATAACAGAGTTACATTTTGGTTTTCTATTTAGAGAATTTTCTTTTCTATTCTATTTAGGATCTCTCATTTATGCCTCTTGTAGTAATTAGTAGTGTGTACTCAAAACTAGTCTCAATGATAGAATACTTTGTAAACTTGTGCATGATGAAATCTACCTACACTGAGCTACAGAAGAAAGGTTTTTGTTTTCTATTTATTTACAGGTATCAGGTGATCAGCACACCCACAGATATATTTATGGTTATGGAGTATGTCTCAGGTGGTGAACTGTTTGATTACATTGTCAAACATGGCAAGGTAACTAAAAGTTGGTTTTAGCACTTATTGACCATGACTGGTATTAGATAGATAAATGCTTGGACTCAGAGCCAGAAATAACTGAAAATTGGTGAAGAAGAGGAAAAATCAAGTTCCAAGTAATTTACCTCAAGATTCCAGCACAAACATGCATTTCTGTAAAAAAAAAAGTATCTTCATTTATTAAAAGTAAGCCTGATTCATAGTCTTAGTTTTAGAAATCACTCTAACATTTGAGCCATGCTCTGAGAAAAGCGAGCCTTAATGCATCTGCAAAAAGTATTGACCCATGTCAGCCTGAGCAGTCTGCACAGGCTGACATGGGTAAAAAGATTTTTTTAAGTATAATTTTTTTGCATGTCAAAGGACCATTCTACCTCCAGATCCAGTCGATTGTTAGACTGAATGGATTTTATGGTTCCATAATCATGTGATGACTCACTTGGTATAATGCATCACAGCAGTGCATTAAGCCCCATTTTTCCAGAGTGTTGTTCATCTGTACGTGAATGGTAAAATGTGTAGCAGATTTGTAGTAAGAATCAGCTCTCTTCTTGATAACATCTGTGGAGGTTGTAAGGACATGCTTTTGGATATCTCTATTGTATGCTTTTAGTTGCTACACACTTGATATGTTTATATCTGAAAATCTCATTATGGCTATACAGGTATGCATAGCGTTATTTTAGTAATTCATTTTATTGATATACATTTATATTAACTCTCCACACTGAAGTAAAATTCACAATAGCCCAATAGAAATGTAAGTGTGTCCTAGACATTTATGTGTTATGTCCCATGGGATCAAGTCTAGTCACAATACACGATTTTAGACCAAACACAGGCAACACTATAAACTGATAATGAAAGGTTTGTCGCTTGAAAGCTGTAGCAACAATAACCAGTATTTACATTTTTGTTACAGCTGAAAGAACATGAAGCTCGTCGATTTTTTCAACAGATTGTATCAGGGGTTGACTATTGTCACAGACACATGGTGGTTCACAGAGATTTAAAGCCAGAGAATTTGTTATTAGATCATAATCTTAATGTCAAACTGGCAGACTTTGGTAAGAAGTAGTGTGGAGCTATACATAGATTTTTATATCAATCATCAGTATGCCAAATACTATATATGTGGATATATGTACGCGAATCGAAAATTTGGGAATTACCGACTACAGACATTTAGCATATGCAGATGTTTGCGGATTCAAGAAACTGGTTATTTGTTGGTATACATGTGGTAAATTACATGAACAGAAAAGTTTGTGAATTTTCAAATACACGAAATCACAGAAATTTCCACATTGCAAAAATTTCCACTTATACAGTCATGGAAAGGGTAATGTAGAGTCAGTTATCAAAGACATGCATACTGAAACTTAACCCTTTTCCAGACAGTGGCATGTTTAATAACTCTGAGGATAAATGCCTTTGAAAACACTGTGGGAAAAGGAGAAAATACTGGTAACCAGCATTTTCTCCTTTTCCCACAATGTTTTCTTCAAGGACAAGTTCAACAGTATCAGCAAAATCTAATTTGTTGTCTGCAAATGTTTTCAAATTGAAATAATTCAATATTAGTTTTTTTCATGAACACTGGCGAGTTCTGATTGGCTGAAAAAATTTTTTCATAGCTCCATGAAAAAAAAAAAAATTAAGCAGTGCCGGAACTACTTTTGCAGTCAAACTAATGTAAACAAACATGTATATGAGATTCCATAATGTTTTTCTGTCTGATTTTATATCCAGTCTAAATTTCAAATTGCAAGGTAAATTTATTTTCTCTGAACATTGAAAAAAATATCCAACAGTAAATTCAAAGAGAGAGCTTAACTCATTGTCAGCTTGCTGGGTCCTAACAAACTTATTTTCACCTAATTCTAGCGTATATTTCTTGATCCTCTAATAATAAATCTACTAAATCTGCCAATGTTCAATACTATAATGACGTCATGAATTTACGTCATTATTACGTCATGAACAAGCAGATTTACCGCGCTATGAATTATCAATGAAATGGACTTTAAATAAATACGCAATGTTGGATTTATAAAAAAAGCAGTTAGAGTGAAATTTAAGTGCATATTTGTTGTCTGTGATATTGAATTATAAGGAATGAAGAGGATTTTTTTTGTTTTCATGGAGGTATGAAAAAAAAACCTAATCACACTTTTGTATGAAACCGCTTCGAGGTTTCATACAAAAGTGTGATTAGGTTTTTTTTTTCATACCTCCATGAAAACAAAATAAATTCTCTTCATTCCTTTAATAATACAGTATTTTGTCATCTGGTAAAACTTCCAAAATTTCTTGAACCAAGGCCAAATTGTCTACACTGTACAGTCTGATAATGCTATTCTCTGTCCAACAAAAAAATTTTAAAAGTGAAAGTCGTAACTGGAAATGTAGAGCTACGTCGGTTCACAAACAACATTTTGTGAAGCTACCCCAAGCATAGCAGGGGATCATGATTAGTGAGGGAATAGCTAGAAAATCTTATTTAGTGACTGAAAGGGTAAAATGCTATCATGTTTGTTGATAGGTTTACTTTCAAAGTGAAAGACTTTGGTAATGACTGAAGTAACGACTTGACAGAATTCAAGATTAGAAGAAAACATCATATCTATGTTCTGATCATTGATTTTCAGTGCTTGATGTGAAATTCTGTTTCAATATTTGCTCGGTCGGGTTGCTCAGTGGTTATTGTATCTGACCTGGTAGTTGCGGGTTCAATACCCAGTTGAGGATACCTTTGTTTCCGGCGATTTTTCGCCTCTCACTTCTGATGTATGTGAGAAAAGTAGTCAGTGGCTTGGAAAAAAGTTGTGTCGGTATTGGTGTGAGAAAGCTAAGAGACGTGTGAACGTACACAGACTGCCATGATACGACATAAGCTGTTAAACTGGTGTTAGACTGCAATACAAACAAACATCTTCCAATACTCACTCAGATTTTAATCAGATTTATTTTTACTCATCAATTTATGACATTTTCTCTCATACCTCTTTCTGATTGAGTCTGTCACAGTTTCATCAAGGGCCCATTGTTTATTGTTGTTAAAGAAGGTGATTGATATTTTCATTGACACATGGATAATAATTATATTGTGCTCCTTTTTGATTTGTAGTATGTTTTGCATGTTTGGTACATTGTATTACAGGCTTATCCAATATGATGCATGACGGTGAATTCTTACGTACAAGTTGTGGATCTCCTAACTATGCTGCACCTGAAGTGATCTCTGGGAAGTAAGTCTGCTTTAATACATACAATTGTTTGATGAAATTTATTGTGAATCATTTTCTAAATTTTATACTGTAGATTGTATTAACTCTCTGCCACAGAAGCAAATTTTAGATCCATTCATATTGAAAGCATTTGCAGAAGAGAAACTAAACATGGCTTCAATTGATGAGAGCTGGTTACCACCATTTTCTCCTATTCCCGCAGTGTTTTCAAAAGCCCCCTTCATAAGTGTCTTTAGAACTCGAGATCGTGTGGTAAAGGTTAAGAAAACTGGGCAGCTTGCTTCTTAACCTTTTACTAAATGGCAAAAATATTTACTTTTCAGAATTGAAAGCATTTGCAGACGACAATTTAAATGTTGCTACAGTGCCAGGTTGCTACAAAAGCTAGCTCTATAGCAAGACAGTATAAGTGTCCCCTTATACAAACACAAGCTATACGTTTATATCTGTCTATGGGATAGACCAGTATAGTACATGTACAACTGTATGGCCAAAGAAACAGTATTTTATTATACATCACTACAGGTTGTATGCAGGACCTGAAGTAGATGTGTGGAGCTGTGGTGTCATCTTGTATGCTTTACTGTGCGGAACTGTAAGTACCTTTGCGCACTCGAAGCTCTCCATAGTTGTTAAGTAATTGATGATGTACACTGGTATTTTATTTTACTTGTGACCTCCCTAACTTTTCACTACACAACTAAATTGTGGACTTGTCCAAATTGAAAGCATTTCAAATGTGGCTCAAATGGAATTTGTCTTTGATAGGGTAGAAAAAGATGTGGGAAAAGGAGAAAATGCTGGCATTTTCTCCTTTTCCCACAATCTTTTCAAAAAGCCTATTTTCTCAGGGTTGTTAAAACTTGGGATTATGTGGTAAAGAGTTGAATAAGTTTTGCAGCAGAGGATTTTGAAAACATCATTGTTAAATATGGATGATAACTGAGAATCATTTTATAATATATGCATATAAGACAACTACATGTCACAGTTAGTTTCTTGTTTTGCCAGTATATTTTCAAAAGTTTTCTCATATTAGATGTGGAAAAACGGTGAGTTCTTGACATAGTGAGCCAATAAAATACTGCAAGTTTTGTTGATGAATAATGATTATGATTTTCATACACGTTTATTGTAAATGTTTAGGACTGATCATGAAGTTAGTGAAAAACATTAATCTTTACCAAACAAAGTTTTAGACTTGTTCATATTGAAAATATTTGCAATGACAGAGTAAATATTGATGAAACGTTGGGATTTATGTTTGGTAGTATAGAAAATATTGCAGGAAAAGGAGAAAATGCTGGTTACTAGTATTTTTTCCTTTTCCCACAATGTTTTCAAAAGCACTCTCCTCCAGGGTTGTTAAAATATGGAATTGTTTGGTAAAGATTACCATCTTGTTCCATGATTAAACATAAAGAGCTTTATTGTCTTATTCAAATTGGAGAGACCTCTAATGTTGGTCATTTAAAAAAAATAACTATCAGCTCAAACCTTGATCACACACTTTTTTGTGTGACTTAAAGACCTGCTTAGAAGCCCACTACTTGCTTAAAGTAAACAATTTGAGAGCCAGATCGCAGGCATATTTAATCCCAGTTTTCAATTCAATTTTCTGCCAGTGAAGGGAACCTTGACACACTATACTGTAACACATTGTCAGACCCATAACGGTATTCATACTCTGAAGTGGTATGAATTATCAAATTTTCCTGCATTTGACTTCCATATTGTTTACTTTTGACACAAGTTCACCTTTAAGAATCATAATCTGCACTTTGTCCTATTTTCAGCTACCATTTGATGATGAGCATGTTCCAACATTATTTAGAAAAATCAAATGTAAGTATTGCTGTTCACAACTTTAACCCCTTGAGTGCCGAATAAAACTATCAGACATCTTCACCCTAGAAACACAGCCAAAATAGATGAAATATCATGGTTGCTTTTGCCTACAGTATTTCAGCAAAGCAGATAGTGTAGGTCTAAGATCAGGCTTCATGTTTTGTGCAGCCTGATCTTGATCTACACTGGCTGCAAAGGCAACTATAGTCATGAAAGGTGCTTTAAGGGTTAAAAGGGTGTGGTAAATTTTTATCATTTTCAACAGCATTTTGAGGGAGTACACTCTATATGATCTAATCTATAGAAAGTAATAGCTTCTATGTTTCTTCCATGTTAATATGGTCAGTGATTCCAACTACTAACTTGTATATTCCTTTGTTAAAATTCTTACGACTTTTTTTTATGGTTCTGCCATTTGAAAGGTACACTTGCCTGCGATATTATCAAAGCACTACTACACAGAAGGCTAAGAAAGCTTTTCTCCACTGTTTGAAGTATGAAACATTTGTTTTTACAAGACAACTTTTACAATGAACTCAACCAAAGGGTGTACATGTCAAAGGATGCCTTGCTTCATATGCGTAACCTTTGACATTCATGCATGACTTTATAAACCTGTTATAAACAGCTTTTCCAAATATATCAGTCAAATGAGGAATTCTTGGTTTGAAGCCATTGCTCCTCTTTCCTCAATGTTTTCCACCCATACCTTTCAAAGAAACATTTCCTACTTGCCTTCAAGGTATTTGTTCTTTGAAATACTGGGTCTAGTTTATACTACACGTAGAATTAGCTTGATTAGTATCAGGTTGATTGAAGAGAAAGCTGTAATAGAGTTTCCTCTAATGAAAGAGCAATAAATTGATTATTCTGCTATCATTTCAGCTGGTATATTTGCAATACCAGAGTATCTCAATAAAGAAGTTGTTTCATTATTGTGTCATATGCTACAAGTGGAACCCCTAAAAAGAGCAACAATGAAAGAAATCAGGTAGTCACTTAGTTTTATAGAAGTAAATCTCAATGGTGAAAATTTTCAAATAAATTACTAGAGTTCATTGAAACCTACATTACTAGCTGTGGTTGTTTGGAAAGAAACATTTAGCCCTGTCACCTGCTGTATCTGTGTCTGCCCTGTGCAGAAACTTACTTATTTTCATTTATTATACTGCAAAGAAATTTCTCGTGATCTGATTGGATAATCTGCCCTGAGCATATATATCATGTACACTGGCAAAACCAACGTAAAAGCAGTTTCCCTTTCGGAAGCCAGTATACATGACTACACTTTCAACACAACATCCAAAATGGCGACGTCGATCAAGATTAACATCAAGATTATGCACCAAACTGCACGTTTTACCAAGGTTAGAGTGACGTCAGTTCCGAGTGACGTCAGTTTTCAATGAATTGGGGCACTCAGAAGGGAAATTCTACTTCGTCAGCGTACTCAATTTTTGAAACCAAAAAAACAGGTAAATTTCGCTTCATACACGTTGGAATGGTATAACTTTGCAGTATAATAAATTCGTTGTATGGTCAGGTGGCAGTGGACTTGGAAACTTGTTCACGGCTGTGGTGAATCATGTCGCCACCTCGCCTTCAGCTCGGGACAACATGGTTCACCACAGCCATGAACAAGTTTCCAAATCCCCTGCCACCTGACCGTACAACTAATAATGTCTCTGTCATAAATGACAATATTTACTCTAACCCTTTACCACATGACAAAATTTTAGACTGATCCAAATTGAAAACAATTGCAGACGACATATTAACTATAGCTCAAGCTGTGGGATTTGCTGGTCAAAATGAAGAAAACATTATGGGAAAAGGAGAAAATACTGGTTACCAGTATTTTCTCCTTTTCCCACAATGTTTTCAAAAAGCTTCTATTTCAAGGTTGTTAAATCTTGGACTTGTGTCGTAATGTATGAACTGTGGCTAGTTGTTTCATATAATAAGGAGGAGAACCCATACCAGCAAGGTAAATAACTCTGCAAGTATTTAGACAAAGTTATGTCTTATTTTATGTTGAATTTCCATTGGCAAATTAACTGCACCCATGAGTTTGCACCCAGAATTTGGTGCTCTTGTTTTGGAACATGTAACAACTAAGGTATTGGTGATACTGGAGTATTGGCTATAGCAGATATACTTTAGTGGACAATACAGCTACTGTTCTGACTGTTTGTTAGAGCAATCATAAAATGCTACTTCAATGTTTTATAGAAAAAAGAATCATTTGAATGCATATGTACTTGTTTTTAATTTCATTCCCAAATCATGTGCTGAATTTTTTTTTTTTTAATTAACCTTTATTTAACTTTCATTAATCAGTGATATTTGATATGTGTAAAAATAGGCAGTTAAAGATTTAGTATACATGTATTTTATGTTTGGAACATTCATTAAGAATAGCCATCAGAAGTTGGATTTTGCCATCTGATTTCTGATTGAGATTATTGATAATCAGTCTTAATGCATTGTAAAAAAAATTTCAAGTGTATCAGCAAAGATTTCAATCATAAGTGTTTGTTTTATATCGGAAAATAACTATCTTTGATTGAGATGACAAGCTCTTCAAAATTCTATAAAATAATATCATGAATGTGAAAACTCCATTGTATAATACAAGCATAGGTTCATACTTCCTCCCACAGAGAATATGAATGGTTTAAGAAAGAATTGCCTGGATACCTGTTTCCATCCCCTGCAGATCAAGATGCCTCCATTGTTGATGTGGATGTTGTTAGAGAAGTGTGTGAGGTTAGTGAACATCTGTTGAGTCTGTCCCAGACATCTCACATGTGTACATAATACAAGGTTTTCTTAACCCTTTACCAGACAACGAAACTTTAGACTCAACCAAATTCAAAGCATTTGCATATGACAATTTCAGTGTGGCTGAAATAATGAATTTTTTCTTTGATAGGATAACAAACATTGTGGGAAAAGGAGAAAATGCTGGTTACTAGCATTTTCTCCTGTTTCTGCAATGTTTTCAAGAGGATTTTTCCTCAGGGTCATTAAAGATACCCATTTACTCATTTTAGCCAAAAGTAGAAATGTGTTTAAATCAATAAATTAGCAATATCTATAGCCCAAAAGAATGAAAAGAAGTTTCAGATTTGTTATTTGAAATAGATTTTGGTCGGGAGAAAATTACGTCGGGTCAAAATTGTAAACATTGGGGGAGTGTATCACTATAGTCATTTACACACCCCAGTCTAAAAATAGAAAGCTAGACTACTTGTTTTTTCAACACGAGAAATGGCGGACTCGTCTGTTTGTAGGATCATGGGTTTTCGCCTTCTTTCAGCAATCCAAAATCGCTAAATATTAATGTCCACATACGAAATTTACATTTCTAGTGTCTTTAAAATCATTCCACTGCACTCTCAATATAAAATTCCGACATCCTTGAGTAAATTGCTGTTGGGTTCTTGTGACATGGATTGTTGCAGCAGTAGACCTGTGTAGTGTATCTCGGCTCCACTTTCTTTCCAGTTAATGAAAGGCCAAGGTTGTACACAGTCACCTGACAAGCATAATGTGGTATCCTCAATTGAACGAGTGGATAGGAGCCATCGTAATCTATGCAATCTTGTAACTGCCATGTGTAATATTTGTCATGAAGCCACAAGAATGACTATAGTTTGATAAAATATTGAAGAAATTGGTTAGATTTGGCTTAAAATGAGTAAATGGGTATCTTTAAAAGTCCGCATTGTATATAAAGGGTTAGAAATACTTTATTACTTCGGTCATTCATGGAATATGGGGCTAGATACTTTCATATGAACCATACATAGTATAGATTGAAAGAAGCTGTCCACTGTACTGCTATAATCTGCTGGTATATAAGTGAAAAGTTAATAACATTAATACAGTGGTTACAGAACAGTTATTCATAAAATGCAATTCCAAGTCAGGGTTTTTGGACTTTGGTTAAATAAGCATGAAAATTGGTGAAATGAACATGAAAAAGTAAATGAATAAAGAAGAAAAGATAGAGACTTGGTTGATTCTACAAACTATGACATTGCTAATAATCATGAGAGTGCAAATTAGGTGTCCCTGGTTGCAAGGTAATGCATTGGCCTTGAAACTATAGGGTCCCAAGTTTGCTTCCCAGGAGCAGATGTCAAGTCTCAATTAACCCTCACATTTGGCATGAGTACTGATGTAATATCCTAGAAGCAGTATTTAGAAAGATCAGTATTAGCTGCAAGAATATGTTTCTCAATCAGTTTTAAAATAGATATGTTAAATATGAGCGTGCAAATTAGCAAAATTTCACTGTAGTTTTTACTGTTACATGATGCTTCATTTTTCTTTCGTATTGCTTCATATGATTTGAAAATAATAAGCTTCTGAATTATATATTGTGTAGAAATTCAATGTATCTGAGTATGAGGTAGAAAGTGCTATCTTGGAAGGTGACCCAATGGATCAACTGTGTATTGCTTATAATCTCATTCTGGACAATAAGCGGATGGGTGATGCAGGTAAATGATCTTTTTTCTTGTTTCATACAGGAATTTCTGATAATTGCTGATGGGCCTAGATTGCCTTGAGGTGGAAATGCTTGTTCTGAATTGGAGGAGATCTTAGATTTTAGCTTTCATTTGGGTCTTGCCACAGACTAAAACAATGGCAGTAATGGCTCCATCGAAAGAGATCAAGGTTTAGGAGATCAGTACTGGTTCAGTACCCAGAAATCTTGAATATAGGAAGTGCTGCTTGTAGATATCTGGAAAAATGTTGGTACAAAGTTAAACACTTTACTTTGTACCAAATTCTAGTATCTACTATATTGAAAGCATTAATAGTATAGCTCATATGATAAGATTTATCTTTGAAAGGGGTTTGAAAAATGTGTAGAACATCACTTGAAAAGGAGAAAATGCTGGAAATCATTGTCTTCTCTTTTTTCCACATTTTTGAAAGCTTTTTATCCCAGGATCATCAAAACACAAGCCTGTTTGGTAAAGGGTGAAAAAAGTAGCCGAACCTGTATCACTTGTTTAGAACAGAATTTGTACAAGAGTTCCAAAGTTGAACTGTAGCTACATTAACATGTTTTCATAGGTCCATACAAACAAGTCTTTGAATATTGCTTTTTACCATTTACCAAAATAATCATACAGTTTTTATAGGGGAAAATGCAGGATGTTCTCATTATCCAACAATGTTTTCTACTGTTTCATTGACAAGTCACAATAAACTTCTCACTTGCAAATAAATTTAATATGGATGGTAAGGAGTGAGATAACAAAAGGGATTAGAATACAACTTAAAATACAATGATTATGATTATTTTTATTTCCCCCTTGAGTTTTAGGTTGGATAAATTTTCACTCTTAACTGGCATATTTTAATAAATCATGTTTTTTATTTCCCCAAGATTTATCCCTCTTAGAAATTTAAAGATATTGGACATCACTTTACCTTCACCAAAAAATCCCATGTTCTAACAACCCTAGGGAAGAAGGCTCTTGAAAATATATATAAAATGTTTGCTCCTGTTGATCATCCACATTATTCAGATTGTTTGAAAGTTGTCTGCTGCCAATTTGTTTCAGATTGTAATTAGTTGATTTTAACTTTCAACAATTTTCAGGTGGACAGTCTGTTAACATTCAGGATTTCTATTTGGCCTCCAGTCCTCCTAATGATTCATTTCTGCTGGTAAGTTAAAAATCAATCTTTCACGCTGCTTTGGTATTGCTTTTAATGAATCTAAATGAAATGAAGTATTATTTATATACAGGGAAAAGCAAAGCGGGGAGAGACTGATGTATGTTAGCCCATTTCTGTAAAAGCTCTGCATCTTATGTCTATGGAGTTGATTGCTTTGGTAAACATTGGGGAAAAAGCAACCATGCATATTTGCATTTTTTCGAACAGTGTTTACCATGTTGTTGATAAGTGTATAGATACTTTTTCTTCAAATAGTTAACCTTTGTCTATAATATTTTTGCAAAAAATTGAGGATGGTCTCACAAACAGTAGATACAGTTATGGGAAAAGCTTTGGCTGAGACATATACCACCAAATAAAACAAAACATCATGCCTTTATGTCTGTACCTGGCAACAAAATTGTAGACTCATCGAAATTGGAAGCATTTGCAGGCTGCAAATTGAATTTGGCTCAAATGGTGCTATTGTCTTGATAGGTAAATAAAACACTGTGGGAAAAGGAGAAATGCTTGATACCGGCATTTTCTCCTTTTCACAAAATGTTTTTAACAGGGTCAACACAGTGAAGTGCAGTTTGCAATTTTCACAACTGTCTACATTTTTGTCTACAGGAAATTTTCATATATAATGTGCGCTGGATGTTCACAGCACTTTTATTGTTATCTACATGTACAGTCAAAACTGTTTTCAACAGCCACCCAAGGGTGAAAAACAATACAAATCTCTCAACCCTTAGAGCACCCAATAAACTTACCATTTTCAGTTCAGCTTCAAGGTTCCTTTTGACAGGAATGTCTCAGCAATATTGACAGTGTAGATCAAAGATCAGACTGCACATTTTGTGCAGTCTGATCTTGATCTGCATTCGCAACTTAGGCAGCTATAGTTGTAAAGGGCACTTGAAGGGTTAAGACAATGAGTTTATTAATTTTTCATATTGAAAACATTGATTTGGGACTTAAACTTCTTGCTGCTAAATGCAGGTGATTGCTTAAATACTAGTGGTGGCTAACAGAGGTTTGATTGTATGTGCAAGCTTTGCAGACAGACAAGTGTACTGCTTTGTCTATATCATTTATATAAACAGAATAATAGGGAGTTTGTTGATCTCTGTGTATAATGTATAAAAAAAAAAATGCTTCTGTGTTTAAAGAAGTTCAAAGAAAGAAAAGAAAGAAAAATGGAAATCTTGTATGAGATGCAGTATGTAGTTTTAACCCTTTACCACATAATCTGGAGTTTTAATGACTCTGAGGAAAATGGCTTTTGAAAACATCATTGGAAAAGGAGAAAATGCTTTTAACCATGTGAACCACATTTGATTCGTCATCAGTAAATGCTTTGAATTTGGACCAGCCTACTTTTTTTTGTTTGGTGAAATATGGACTCCTCACCTTTGAAACAGATTTGCAGCAGATGACTTTGAAAGTGTGCTTGTGAGATATGGATCCTCAGTTATTGCTTAACCTTTTACAAAACAATAAAATTTTAGACTTGTGTTTATTTGCATTTTCTCCTTTGTCCACAGTGCTTTCAAAATATTTGTAACTTAGAGTCTTTAAAAATCAGAGTTGTGTTGTAAAAGATAAGTACATGTGAAAGAGAAATTGCTTGTTATGAACAGATTGTCGTTTTACCACAGTTTCTTAAACCCATTATCATACGACAAAATTTTAGACTTGTCCAAACCCAAAGGCATTTGTTGACTACAAACTATATGTGGCTAGAATTGTGGAAGTTTGCATTTACAGGGTAGAAAACTTTGTGGGATAAAGAGAAAAGGGTGGTTACAAGCATTCTCTCTATTTCCCACGTTTTCAAAAGTGTTCTTTCTCAAGGTCATTAAAAGTCGAGATTGTGTGTGAAAGGGTTAAAAGTGTAATGAAAGACAAAAAAGTTGTCATCAGGAGAAAATGTGCTAACAAAAATCGAGATGAAAATGTCATTGTCAAAACTCTCTGTATGTTTGAGTGATTTTGATTGCACTATTTATTCTATAGCTTTAGCTGCAAGGTTTTCTTGGTTATGCTATCACGCCAGTGTTTCTGATATTTTACTCTCCTTTTGCCCGCTCTAGCCCTTCTGACTTACCTGATCATTTATAGTTTTATATA
Source organism: Hippopus hippopus (assembly GCA_946811185.2). Lineage (NCBI taxonomy): Eukaryota > Metazoa > Mollusca > Bivalvia > Cardiida > Cardiidae > Hippopus > Hippopus hippopus. The sequence continues at coordinate 66,358,806 of OX328099.1, read as the reverse complement.
TTTATCAGGATGATTCAAGAGAAATCTAGAAGTTCATGATAGCTTAATCTATTCATAAAATTCATAATATGATTTACTCATTTTTATTTATGCTTTTCCTTTGCATGCATGAGATTTTCCGAAAGTCTAAGATTTTGTCATAACTATAACTTAACTCTTTACCAAGTTTTCCATATTGAAAGCATTTGCAGATGACTTTAAATGTGGCTCAAATGATGGAACTTGTCTTTGATGGGGTGGAGAACTTTGTGGGAAAAGGAGAAAATGCTGATTACGAGCATTTTCTCTTTTTTCTGTAGTTTTTTTTAAAGGGCTTCTTTCTCAAGGTTGGATACAATTGATAGTTTTCATTTGTTTTATCCTTTGACAAACAATTCTGACTCTGGAAAAGAGGACTTTCGCAAACATTGTGGATGAAGGAGAAAAGGCAAGTCAGAGGCATTTTCTTCATTTCTACAATCTAATTGTAACAGATTGGATTTGTCATCTGCAATTGCTTTCAAAAAAAGACATCTCTAAAATTTTGTCATCTGACATAGACATGCTTTGAGAAAAGAGGCTTATTGCATCTGCAAAAAGTATAGATCCATGTCAGGCTGCGCAGTCGGAGCAGGCTGACATGGGTTAAAACTTATTGCTATTGGTCAGTTTCCTACATGTCAAAGGACAGTTCTACCCCCAGACCAGTCGATTGTTAGACTTATGCGATTTTATGGATCCATTATAATGTGATGACTTGCTTAGTATAAAGGATCACAGAGATGCATTACACCCCCTTTTGCCATAGCATGGCTCATATAGATTTTTTTTTTTTCATTACATTGGCAGTCTTGGCTGTATCATTTTTTTTTATCCATCTCCCAAACTTCAACATACTGGCAATAGAAACACTGACAGCTTCTTTTATTTCTGTTCACTGATATTTTTAATTCATGCAGATAATACTGCACTGACGTTGATTTCATTACGTTTTAACAGTCTGGGCGATACCAACATTTGCTGTCCCCCACTGGACCAGAACCGTCTGTTAGTATCTGAACCCATCAACTGTCTTGTCTCTATCTGTGCCTATATAAACAGTGAAGTCTCGGTCATTCCAACAAGCAAATAAGCGGGAGTAACCCTTTACCACACAATCCGGAATTTTAATGACCCTGCAAAAGAGTTTTGAAAACCTAGTGGGAAAAGGAGGAAATGCTGGTAACCAGCATTTTCTCCTTTTCCCACAATGTTTTCTACTCTTTCAAAGACAGAAATCATCATTTTGAACTACATTCAATTTGTACTCTGCAAACGCTTTCAATTTGGACCAGTCTGAAATTTTGTTGTGTGGTAAAGAGTTAAGAAATTTGTTAAACTGGCCATGTTTTATTTAATTTTTGAAAATTTTCTTTATACTTTGACTTGCATTAGTCATATGATCCCCTGTTTTAAGAACCTGAAGGAAAATTGCTTAAGACGACCACAATAGGGTAGGAGAAAATGCTGATTGTCAGCATTTTCTGCCTTTCCCATTTTATTTTCTACTGTTTCAAATCTTTTTGTCTGAAATACATTGTCTGAAATACATTTTTAATTTGTAGCCTCATTTCTAAACTTTTTTCATCAGTTGAATGAAAGAAGGATAAAATTTATGCAATTTTATTATGCAAGTCAAAAGTTGTTAATCAATTATGAAAACGTTGCATTTCAGAACATGAACAACCAGAATTGCTGCTATATGTTTTCAAAAAGAGTATCTATTAACTGTGCACCTGAGCCTCGTTTTACTAAGATAGTTACGAACAAAATTTGCATAAGTTTTACGTAACTATAGTATGGTGGCATTTTTCTGCCACAAGATAATTGTCATGATTATTTTAGAAAACTATTGCAATAATTCAAAGTTTCCTGGAAATTTTATCTTTTCATTTTATCTAGATAAAATTTCCAGTAAACTTCGATTTATTGCAATAGTTTTCTAAAATAATCATGATAGTTATCTCATATCTGGTGGCAGAAATATGCCACCATGCTATAGTTACATAAAACTTATGCATATTTTGTTCGTAACTACTATAGTAAAACTGGGCCCAGATGAGAAAAAATTTAGACTTGTCCAAATTAACAGGATTTACTGATGATAACTTAACTTTTTACCAATTTTTAACTTATCTAAGTTGAAAGCATTTTGCATAAAAAAAATCACAAGATGCTGAAATCAAATTTTGTCTTTGATAGGGTAGAAAACATTATGGGAAAAGGAGAAAATGCTGGTTACAGCACTTTCTCCTTTTCCCACCATGTTTTCAAAAGTCTTTCCGATAGAGTCGTTAAAACATGGATTGTTTGGTAAAGGGATAAATGTGGCTGAAATTATTTTCTCCCTTTTCCACAATGTTTTCAAACACCTTACAGCTTGGGGTCAGTAAAACATGGGATTGTTTGGTAAAGGGCAAAAATCTTTTCTTTGAATTGAATGGAATGTTTGATCTATTGCTTGTTTGAATTATCGAGATTTCATTGTGGAAAAAGTTGTTAACATAGAGCACATGCAGGGATGCTTTATTTTGCTTTATAGAGCTTTAAATTTCGCTTTGTGTATCATTTGAGTCACCCATTAGGTTATGCATAATTTGAATATACAATTCATCTCATTTCTTTGCTTATAACTGTCTTTCGACACAACTTCATAAATTACAACTTAAAACATATTTTCAAAGGATTGGGAAAATAGTAAATGACTAATTTCTTTTATCTGTATAGGCTTAACTCCTCGCCAAACAGCAGATTTTATACTCTGTCAGATAGAAAGCATCTGAAGACAACAGATTTGAAATTGGAATCAGTGAATGGAAGTTCTTCGACAGGAAAGAAACCATTGTGGTAAAAGGAGAAAATGCTGGTTACCAGTATTTTCTCCTTTTCCTACAATGATATCAAAAGGCTCCTTATTCAGGGTCGTGAAAACCAGGGATTGTTTACTAAAAAATTTAAGTTATATTCTATTCTTTAAGTGTTTTTGATTTGGAACAGATCAGAAAATTTCTTTTTTAGGAATTGGGTTAATCAGTGTGCATGCTGTGTGTACAATGTACTTGAATTGGTTTTGACTATTGTGTGGTACTTTTCTCATAGTATTTGTTAGTCATTTAATTTTTTTTTACTATTCAAAAGTTAGTTTGAATTATGTATTCCAAGATCAGCTGTCTTAACCGTTCACCACACAGTCTAGATTTTTAATGACACTGAGGAAGAAGCCTTTTGAAAACACCGTGGGAAAAGGAAAAAAATGCCGGTAACCAGCATTTTCTCCTTTTTCCACAATGTTTTCTACCCTATCAAAGACAAATTCCATCAGTGGGTACCACATTGAAATTGTCATCTGCAAATGCTTTAAATTTGAACAAGTCTAAAATTTTGTCGTTTGTAGGTGAGACACAACAACTGGGCCAATCAAATGATAGTCTTACAATTGATGTGTTGTCTCAACCAATCAGATTACCAGTGTTCTGAATTTGAGTCAGAAAAAAATTTATAAATGGTTTGTGAATAAGGCCCTTGGGGTTTTGATGGTTTGATTTACACTGACTATAATTGTGGACAGAGATCAATGGTTTTTAGGATTAGATTTTCTTATTTTCCAGCCATCATGACAGTATATAGAACAGAATTACTTTATACTAAAACCTCCATAATGTATTACAGGATCTCAAAATATATGAGTCATGCTCAATGGAAAGGGGTTTAAATGCATATCCATGATACATTTTACCAAGCAAGTCAGCTCATAATTTCTTGACCCATCAAATCATCTAACAATAGACTGAATCTTTAGGTAGAATGGTCCTTTGTCACACTGAAAATGGACCGGTAGCAAAACATTTCAACCCAGGTCAGCCTGTGTGGACTGCGCATGCAGACCTGGGTCGATACTCTTGCAGATGCATTAAGCTCTTTTTTCAAAGACAATGGCTCATATTAAAAAATCATTTGAAACTTCAACATCTTCTGTTTCATTGCAAGTTGCAAGAAATGAATCGATAGAAAAAGAACTACATTTCACGATTTAAATGGAAGGCCCTCTTATCATGTTCATCCAGAGGCTTGAAATTTCTGTTGCAAAAAACATGTATGCACAATTTATTTCAATCATATCCAGGTACTGATACAAGATCTTTCACTCTTTACTGATCAGTCCTAAGTTTTTTCTAACCCTGAGTAAAGAGGCTTTTGAAAATGTTGGAAAAGAAGAAAATGCCAGTATCCAGCATTTTCTCCTTTTCCCACAATTTTTACTCCCATTTCCAAGACAGAAATTATCCCTTGAGCAATATCAAATTCGTAGTCTGCAATTGCTTTCCATTTTCATGAGTCTGAAATTTTGTCATATGGTAAACTCCTAATTTGCATAGGTATATTATTATAATTCATAGTCCTATAAAAAAATTTCAGCTTTGATAGAAAAAGGGCATACAAAGTTAGTGTAAAATAATAATTATAGCCATAGGTACATATAATTCATAGTCCAATAAAAAAATTTCAGCTTTGGTAGAAAAGGGGCATACTAAGTTACTGTAAAATAATAGTTATAGCCATACAGGAAAATTTATTTGAAGTAGAAGTTTTCAAACTGATCACTGCATATCAATAAAACATATAAAATATAACCCATAGTCTTGATTTAAACTTTCTTTAAAAATAACAGTAATATATTAAGTGGTGCTTTTTTGTACATTTTCACAATTAATGTAATGTGTACTCTTACTGATTTTTACATTTTGAATTTATCATCTCAATAGTAATTTTTTTTTCTTCTATATGGATCCCTTTTGATTTTAATACACTTGGTTTACATGTTTATTAGACACTGATTGTAGATAATTTAGCAGTCGAATCAACATTATGTCTTCATGCCATAAATTACATATACCCTCTTGATGTGAAAGCACATTGAGTCGGCACTTAGATCTAGACTGTCTGATGTTTGTAAGGCATTCTATCAAAATTAATCCTAATTTTTTTCCAAATGACATAGTATAGCTTTGTCTAAATTGAAAGTATTTGCAGACAAAAATTTATTGTTGTTCAAAATGTGAAATTTCTATTTTAAAGGGTAGAAAATGTTGTGGGAAAAGGAGAAAATGCTGGCTATAAGCATTTTGTCCTTTTCCTTCCATGTTTTCAAAAGTCCCATCTTTGAAAAAGAGTAAAAAGTGTGATTTTGATCCACAAAATGTCTGAATGTATCAATTTTAGCTAATTTGAACACACAGGTTGGTTGGTTGATAAAACTTGTTGACTTGTACTACCAGTATTACCAAGTTCTCATATTTTGATGGTCCTAACAGATTGTTAAACAGCTTTTCACAGGAAATATCTCGGAAACCAGTTTTTGTAGTTGGATGCCTAGTGTGTGTGCATGCTTGTAACTTTTGAATACTTAGCTCCGGCCATTGTACATATTTTTTGTTTTCAGAATTAATGAGTTGGTCCTTTTCTTTATTACATGCATTTTTTTTTTCCAATTGTATCTCTTGAATATGCCTTAGATCAGTCATCAATGTTGTATACATGCAGTTGCTTGTTTGATTTCTTTTACATACGGTACTTTAGATCTGTTATAATTGATCTATAGCTGATTTTTTCGTAAATGTGTAGACCAAAATAAGACAACATTAAGGTACCTGTTGTTAATTTTTTACCACTCAATCTGGTGTGTAAACAACCCTTAGGAAGAAGCCTTTTGAAAAAATTGTGGGAAATGGAAAAAATGCTGGTAACCAGCATTTTCACCTTTTCCTACAATGTTTTCTACTCTGTAAAAACTAATCCCATTATTTGAGAAACATTTGATTTCTCATCTGCGAATGCTTTCAATTTTGACATGTCTAAAATTTTTTCTTGTGGTAAAGGTTTGAAATAAGCATTTCTAGGATGAAGAGTGTCATGGGATAAAGACAAAGGCACATGTTCTCTATCAGAAACTCTTCTTTTTTTTGTCTCATACATTTATTTTTAGCAGAGCAACATCAAACAATGAACAAATTACAAAAATATAGAATTTTAGATGTTTCCTAATTAGAAGTATTTGCAGACAACAAAATGAATATGATTTAAAAATAAAAAAAATTGTTTGGTAGGGTAGAAAACATAATAGAGAAAGGAGGGAGAAAACCCTTGTTACGAGGATTTTCTCCTTTTTCCCATAATGTTTTTTAAAAGTCTTCTTTTGGGTTGTTAGAACTCAAGGTTGTTTGCTGAAGGGTTAAAATAAACTTTGGCTCATTGGGTCAAGTGAGTCTAAATGATATACATATAGAACAAAATATGAAACACTTCTCTCAATTCACTAGGACCAGGTTGTAAAACATGGTGGAAATCTACCAGGGGCCTCAAGGGTCCAAGGGATCCAAGGGGTGAGATATTGTTGCATACTGTGGTTTGTACCCTGCAAAAATTTAGTAAACTGTAGTGTTTGTGTGGGCTAGTGCATACCAACCATTTTAAACACCCTGCAATTGTAGTTAATGAACCCGGCTGCAAAGTTTTGTGATTGGCTAAAATGTTTTGCTGGTTTCAGTTTAGTCTTGTGCATGTTGCTAATATAATTCCGTAACTCTTTACCAGACAACAAAGTTTTAGATTTTTTCAAAAATGGCTCAAACAATAAGATTTGTCTTTAAAATTGTGGAAAATATTGTGTGGAAAAGGAGAAAATTCTAGTTACTAACATTTTCTCCTTTTTTTTCACAAGGTCTTCCAAAGCCTTTCATCTTAGGGCAGAGTAACTTGCAATAGTGTTGTAAAGGGTTAATCAATCAACGATACCAGTAGCATTTTCTTGTTGCGTAAAGAGCAAACCTTTGGACTGAAAGGAAATGGTTTTTTAAACTATATGGAAAACATTGTGGAAAAGGGAGTAATTGCTTGTAGCAACTGTTACTCTACTTCCCATAGTGTTTTCCAGAGTTTACAAGTATCACACAAAATCTTGTTTATACAGTAATACTATAGCTAAAATAACTGAGTAAACTAAAAAGAATTCTTACTAAAACTAAACTTTGAAAAATTATCACCATCTTTGAATATGTGGAGGCATGGTTTCTGATTGGCCATGATGATATATATTTAGCCAATCAGGTAATATGTCTTGAATTTGTTAGCTTTTAGACAGGACTGGCTGTTTGGAATTGACACAAATCTGTAAAGAAGAACAGCAATACGACTGTTTGGGGACAAAATGTCAAACAAGATATTTAGACACTGGGAAAAATTTTATGAGTGTCGGTCTGGGAAAAGGGGGTATAATTCATCTCCATAATCCATTATATTATCTACTTCATTTGACCTGACCCAGGTTAACATCATTTACATAAATTGAAATTATATTTTTGTTGTATTTGTCAAAGACAATACCACTATGAGTTCAATATTGAATTTTGAAGACCATGTATCATATTTTGTGCAAAGCCGAAGGAAATAAACCCAATTAAACTCAATTTTTCTCAGACAAATGAGTTTTTCGGTAGCACTCAGATATGTAATTGGAAATGGCATGTTAAAATACGCTGGGTGAGGCCATCGATTGTTGAAATACTAATTTTTAATTGAAAATAGCTTCACTCGCTCATAGCCTTCTATTGGCGCAATGATACAAAATTTGTCTACTGATCGTTTGGTCCTGGGCTTTTTCGTTCCAAAACCAGTTTGTCCTATGGCTTGTTCATCCCATGATTGCACGCTACTCCATTTGATTGGGCATGCATATTTATAGATCGAAATAATTGATTGTAATGTTGGGAATTAAATGTTAACGGCCAAAGATATTTCAAAATCATAGTTTTCAGGTACAAACTTAATTTTATTCGATATATTCACATGGTTTCTCCCTCTATCCATCATGCATCCTACTGTCAAGGGACATTACTCCTGACTCCTCCTTATGATCAAAGGGAGACCATCAATACACAAATAATCCTAACTTTGTCATGAGTACTCTCCCTTAAACCAAAAAGGTATTCATTTGCTTAGTAGGTTGACTTTCAAGCCAATATTTGAATAACATTTCTCTTTTTCTTTCAAATTATTAATTCCACACAATGGCTTCCTTGACAAATACCACTTCAGCGTTCTTAACGCTTTGATTACCATTGGTATCACATGGGGCTGCCTTTGGCATGTGTCCCGAATAGTCAAGGAAATAATTCATATGGTATGCGCCAATTAAATTGCTTACCTGTACCTTCCCGTGTGTATATATAACTCCCCGAATAATAGTCGGAGTTCTATTTATATGCCTACTTATATATTCAGCATAAAGGTCAGGATCAGGTTAAATGAAGTAGGCAATACCTAACAAGTCGATCACAGAATTATGGATCCATAAAATCAGTTTTGTCTAGCAACCATCTGAATCATGACTATTGTGGTAAACTGGTCCTTTGACATGTAGAAAATTTAAAAATAGCAAAAAGCAGACCTGGATGGATACTTCTTTGCCGATGCATTAACCTCCTTTTCACAGAGCATGGCTCAAATGCTGTGCACATTTTACCAAACTAAATTTTTCTATAGGCATTGCATAATGTGCCATGATTTAGTCACATAAATTGTGTACATGGTGGTTTAGAATGGTCGTTATAAATTAAGAGACCCAGTTAACTGATTACCATATGGCCTGCAACACGCGAAAGGGGCATTCAGACATTTGCGTAAAGTGTCGTCTCGGATCAGCCTGCGCAGTCCGCGCAGGCTAATCCGAAACGACACTTTCCGTTTTTATGTAATTTTCTGTTTTGCACAAGTCTACTTTATCACAAAATCTAATGTAGTAGTAAAGTGCCGTCTCGGATTAGCCTGCGCAGACTGCGCAGGCTAATCCGATACGACACTTTATGCAAATGTCCGAATGCCCCTTTTCGCATGTTGCAAGCCATATGGTGTAGCTCTGGTATGTTAGGAAAATTTGAAAGTCTAAACTCTTAACCAGGGTCTGGTCATCTACCAACCATTCTTAAAAACATTCTTGGTCTAATTATAGATTTTGTAAGCAACACAACTTCTGATTTAGCCATTCAGAATTTGTGTTACTTTCAAATTTAGAGAATTCTTGAGAATAAGACAAAAAATGTTCTTCAGATAGAAAAATTTTGGACTTGTTTGCATCTGCAGAGGACAATTTAGATGGGGTTCAAATGACTAAATTTGTTTCTGAAAGGGTAGAAAACATTGAGGGAAACAGAGAAAATGTTAGTATTTAGTATTTTCTCCTTTTCCCACAATGTTTTCAAAAGCCATCATTACTTTGGTTATAAAAACACTGGATTGTTGGGTTGTTGGGTAAAGGGTTGCAGAAAATCAAATTGTCTCTCTTATATGATTAGAAAAATATAGCAGAGAAAGGATTATTGCTTGTGACAAGTAATTGACCTGTTTGTACAATTTTTTTAACTCCTAAGCAGCTGCAAATAACAAATGAAATGTGGCTCAAATTATGAGATTTTTCTGTGAAAGGTTAGAAATTGTGAGGGAAAGGAGAAAAAGCTGGTTACCAGAATAGAAAATGCTGGTTACCAGCATTTTCTCCCTTTTCCCACATGGTTTGCAGAAGGTTTTTTCCCTTACGGTTGTTAAAACCCAGGAATGTGGGGTAAAGAGTCAAAGGATATCATTTCCATTAATAAAACCCAATTATGTTAAAACTTTTATGGTAAAAAAAGCGAGGGACATACTGAAAAGTGAAGGAAGTATTTAGTCAAGCGATTTTGCCATTCTTCAACATGTTACCATAGTTTTAAAGGCATGAAAATGCATTCCTTTTGTCTCTTAACACCTAACTCAACAGGAGATGTTTAGACCACACCTAAACTAATGCTACTGACAAGAAGGAGAATATCTAACTCTTTAGCAAACTGCAAAAGTTTAGGCCAGTCCAAATTGAAGGCATTTGCAGACAACAAACTAATGGATGCACAAATCGGTAAACTTTTCTATAAAAGGGTAAAAAACGTTGTTGAAAAAGGAAAACTTATAACCAGCACTTTTTCCTTTTCGGTTAACCCTTTACCAAACAATCCCACCTTTAACGCTCCTGAGGAAGGAGGTTTTTGAAATCATTGCGCGAAAAGGAGAACATGCTGGTAACCAGCATGTTCTCCTTTTCCCACAATGTTTTGTACCCCTTGAAAAAGAAATTTTACATTATGAATAACATTTAATTTTTCGTCTGCAGATGCTATCAATTTGTACAAGACTAAAATTGTAGGGTAAAATTTTGATATTTGGTAAGGAGTTAAAGTTCCCTAACTACTTATTTTAAGCCAAATATAACCCATTTCATCAATATTTTATCAAACTGTAGTCATTCTTGTGGCTTCATGATAAGTATTACACCTAGCAATTGCGAGATTGCATAGATTACGATGGAAAGAAAATATAATTTTGGACTTGGCGGTTATCTACTCTTTAAATCAAGGGATACCGCATGATGCCTGTCATGTAAGTGTGTCTGAATCTGACCTTCGCCTTGCATATTCATGTGGCTGGCAAGAATGTGGAGTAGAGATACTCTACATAGGTATACTGTGGCAACAATTTATGTCACAAGAACCCAACAGCAATTTACACAAGGATATCAGAATTTTATATTGAGAGTGCTGTAGAATGATTTCAAAGACAATAGAAATATTAATTTTATATGTGAACATTAATGTTTAGCATTTTTGGATCACTGAAAGAAGGGGAAAAGACTTGATTCTACTAAAAGATGAGTGTGCCATTTCCTGCGTTGAAACAAGTAGCTTTCTGTTTTTAGATGGGGGCATGCAATTTTAATGACTGTAGCAGTTAACTTCCCAATTGTTTACACTTTGGACCAAAATTGATTTTCTCCCAACCAAGATTAATTTCCAACAACAAATCTAAAACTTCTTTTCATTCTTTGGGGCCATAGATATTGCCAATTTATCGATTTAAACACATTTCTTCAATTGGCTTAAAATGACTAGTTTGGGAATTTTAATTTTTAGCTCCACTGGCCAAAGGCCAGCGGGTTTATGTCATGGCCCAGTGTCCGTCGTGCGTCCGTGCGTGCGTGCGTGATTCCTTCAAAAACTCTGGTTGCCATGGCAACAAAATCGAAAAATACTGAAAATCTTTGAAAATCTTCTTGTCTGAAACCATACGGCCCAGGGCTACCAAATTTGGCATGTAGCTTTATCTAATGGACCTCTAAGAATTTTCTTCATATTATAGCCATGGGGTCAAAATTGGCCCCGTGCCAGGGATCACAAGTTTAGCATGGGCTTACATATAGTGACTTTAATTTAAATAGGAATCAAGGGAAATAACTCCTGTTATAAGAATTAAAGTTTGTTACTATTTACCTCCCTTGATTATCAAACTGCAACGATAGATTATTGATGTTGATATTCAAGTTTTTTGGATAGGACATGTTCTGCTGTCAGGGAGAGTGATTTATTTTGATGCTAGTAGTTATGCTCACATCAGTGGAATATTAAACTTAAAGTAAGGTTTCTGTCATTCAGTTTTCTTTCCTGAACATTACCTTTCATGCCAATGAATAAACCTGCTTGTATTCACTGACATAATCTTTGCACTTAGGAAGATATGGAAGATATTACTTTTTTTTTGTTGGGCAGGGGGGAGGTTATGTTTTCCAAGTAAGTGTATTACCATACAGACTTTTTATGCTGTATGTCTCTGAAATGCCATTTAAGTGCATGATACGTTAATTTTTCTCTTTGAGAAAGGACACATTTTTTTACTGGACCAAGTTTAAAGCCATTGCAAAAGACAAATTGATTGTAGCTTAAATGATTATTTCTGTCTTTGATAGGGTGGGAAACATTGTTGGAAAAGGAGAAAATACTGGCTGACAACATGTTGTCCTTTTCCCAAAATGTTTTCAAAAGCTTTCTCTAAGGGTCATTAAGACTTCGATTTGTGTGGTAAAGGGTTAAAAAGCCAGTGGAGCGATACATAGCCATCATGGCCCTCTTGTTTCAAAAGTCCTTATCCGGGGGGGGTCATTAAACTAAGGAATGTTTGGTCAAGGGTTAATGGAAGAAAATATGTGTAACTCTCTTAATATGGAAGGTCAACTGTGACGGAAAAGGAGCTTTATGGCAATGGGAACAGAGCAATTAGTTCTTTTCCCCAAAATGTATTCCCACATTGTTTGTGCCAGAGGTGTAAAAAGTTGTATTGGTGTAGTAATTTTATCACATAATGATATCTCATAAGCTAAAGCTTATCTAAAGAACATGCAAAACCATACATGCATCTGCTGAAATATGACTCAGTTCTCTGAAAGTGGGATAAAATGATTTGATCTACACTGTCCAGTGCTATATTCTAGATTATGACAGAATTGTCTCTTGATCTTGCAGAAGAAATGTATTTTTAGCCTTTGAGAAAATGCAGTTTATTTATTCAGTAGTGAAAGAGTTAATTGTTCTAATTGTCAATGTGTAATAACTTTTGAGTATTGTTTTAACCCCTTACCAGATGACAAAATTTTAGCCTTGTTCAGATTGAAAGCATTTGCAGATGATAATTTCAGTTTGGCTCAAACAAGTCTTTCTTTGACAGGGTAGAAAACATTGTGGGAAAAGGAGAAATTGCTGGTTACCAGCATTTTCTCCTTTTTCCACAATGTTTTCAAAAGGTCTCTTTTCAACGGTCGTTAAAAGTCAGCATTGTATGGCAAAGGATTAAATTAGATCTCTAGTACGAGGGCTGTTCGATATGTAATGTGTATTGTACCACAGCGCAATAACGCTTTCAACGATTTCATGGATGATGATACGCTTGAATAGCTCTATTCAATACCTTTCCAACGGTATAAACACGAGCCTTTAGCTCCACATAGTTTTAAACTTATAGTCATTTCATTAGAGCTAGTCGTTGACCACTGTTGTAAAAATGGTTGGGAAACGGATTAAGAATATTGAAGAAATTAGAGCTTATATAAAAGTTCACACAAAACCTGGTCATTCGGTAATGCAGATTTTTACTGAATTGGGGGAAGTTTATGGGTCTGATAAGGTATCTTATGAGACAGTTCGTAGGTGGAGAAAGAAATTTCTGACTGGCACAGAGTCCGTCAAAGATGCAGCAAAATCTGGCCGACCTGTGACTGTAACAGGCAAGGCAAATGTCTCAAAAGTCAGGGAAATAATTGAAAGTGATGGCAGATACACGATTCGTGATATTGCCAACGCTGTTGGCATATCGCTATCGCGGGTGCATTTCATTTTGAAGCGTAATTTGAAAGTACAAAAGATTTCTGCCAGATGGATACCGCATATATTGACAGATGACTAAAAACGGGTACGAGTACAAACCGCTAAGCAATTGCTCAAAATGTTTCCCAAATTCAATCAAAGACAATTTGCAAACATTGTTACTGGTGACGAAACATTGGTTAACTATTTCGAACCAGTAAGAAAAATTGGAAACAAAATATGGCTAACTAAACACGGTAGAAGGCCTGTAGTTACCAAAAAAAGCATAAGCACAACGAAGGTCTTTTATTGCATATTCTTCTCATGTGATGGTATAGCCGTACAAATTCCGGTGCCGAAGGGCAAAATTGTTACAGGTCGGTATTACCGAGATGTTATACTAAAAAAGCTCAAGAAATATTATCTTAAACGACGCCCTGTGTCAGGATTTAGGCACGTTCGTCTACTTCATGATAATGCTCCATCACATACATCTGAGCTTGTGAAGCAATTTTTGAAGTTGGAGAAGGTTACTGTCTTGCCACACCCACCATACTCTCCAGATCTAGCCCCATGCGACTTTTTCCTTTTTCCAAAACTTAAAAAGTTCTTATCTGGTCGTCGTTACAAGTCCCGACAAGCCCTTGGCTCAGCCATCAGTCAGTGCCTCAGAGGTCTACCTAAATCAGCGTACCGTGACACATTTCAGAAATGGATTCAGAGATGGAAATTATGTATTTCAAACCGCGGAGAATATTTTGAAGGGATGTAATGTTCATTTCACTATTTGAGTCGAATGCTTTTGAGATACCGTACAATACACATTACATATCGAAAAACCCTCGTATGTGGTGCAAGATATTATGTGGGGATTGTTTGTTTTCGTATAACATAAAATTGTAGGATAGTTAACTCTTTACTAGACCACAAAAGTTTAGACTTATCTTAACTTAAAGCTGATTTAGTGACAACAAATTAAGTAGATCTGTTGCTATAATGTTTGAATTTTTAATTGAAAGGGTTGAAAAATTCATGGGAAAAGGAGAAAATGCTGGTACATCTCCTTTTCCCACAATATTTTCAAAGTCCTTTTTCCTGAGGGTCATTAAAACATGGTGTGAAAAATATTAAATCAAGCTTTATACAGCCTAACCCTTACAGTGCCGAATAAAAAAAATCACCAGTCATAGACAGGATTGCAAATACATGTACATGTATTGCAACATCAAGGTTCCTTTGGACCAGAATTTCTTTAGCAGACAGTGTTGGTCTAAGATCAGGCTGCAGGTTTTGTGAAGTCTGATCTGGATCTCCTATGTGCACACAAATAACCAAAGGTTATTAACCCATAAAATGCTGGAACCGACTTTGGTAGCTTTTGTAGACAGTGTAGATCAAGATCAGACTGCACAGAATGTGCAGTCTGATCTTGGATCTACACTGTTGGCTACTTCGTTACATATTCTGTTTAAAACAACCTTGAAATAACAACATTTTGGATGTTTTTCCTGATTGAAAAGGTCTTTTCCATTAATTCAGCAATCTTAGGGTTAACAGAGATTTAAAAAGAGTTGACACAATAGTGAACAAATAAAACTGTTAATTAATATAGCTGTAACCTGTAGACAATTTTTGAAATCATCATAGCAAAAGGAGCACTATTTTGTAACAAACATCTTTTCATTTTCCTGTAACATTTTCCATACTGTTGAAAACCAATATTTTCCTCTCTTTCAAATTTTAGTCTTTGTGTGATAATAATTATTAGATAGCTTTAATAATTTCTATTTAACTGCACCCTGTCACTATGTAATAACATTTGTGTCATAGAAGTAGAATTCTAGTATCAAGATGTAGGAAATTTATGGGGATAATGAAATAGAATCTTAAAAACTAAGACAGAGATATTAATATAACCTATTAATATGAGTATTAACTTTATTTTAGAAGCAACACTTTTATATTGTGATTGAATTTTTTTACAATTGTCCGACCCTTGATATCCTTTCAGATCCATGAATCAAACATAGTAGGGCCAGGTTGCACAATTCAGTCTTTTGATATATATAGTGTCTAGTATTGTATGAGATGTTCTGACCAACTCTTCCCACCCAAATAAAAGATGCTGAAATTGCAATGTTTCGGATTTTTAAATGTCATTTGTGCAGCAATCAGTGGGTTGAACGCAACATGATCTGACCTTTCCCCTGACCTTTGACTATTTATACATGTATTTGTATTAACCCTTTACTGCACAATCCACAGTTTTAATGTCCCTTATGAAAAAGGCTATTGAAAACATTGTGGAAAAAGAAGAAAATGCTGGTAACCTGCATTTTCTCCTTTTTCCCACAATGCTTTTCTTTTCAAAGACTGATTCCATCATTTGAGACACATTTACTTTGTCATCGAGTAATACTTCAGTTTGGACAAGTCTACATCTTTGTCAGGTGCTTTAGAGTTAAACCTGTAGTAAGTAGTCCCAAGTTTTTACAACCCTGCAAAAAGAGGCTTTTGAAAGCTCTGGGGGGAAAGGAGAAAATTCTAGTAATGTTTTTACCTTTCAAAAGCCAAACCCCATCACTTTAGTCACAGTTAATTTGTCATCGCCAACGCCCGTCAATATAGTGTGCTAGGGTACGTTATTCCTGGTAGAAAGTCTTATGTTATTTCATTTTTCTTTTTCATAATAATATAGCTTATGGTTACATGTTCCACCATCCTGCAACAAATTCTTTCATTTCACCCTCTATGAAATATTTACTCTCTGAATAGTTTCTTCAAAGTATTCTGTAAATGAGAAAACTAAAGGATGTCAGACATTGATGATTATGATATTTATATATAGAGAATGAGGACATAAAACATTATGGTAAATGGATAAATTACCAAATGTACTTCCGATATCTTGGTTTAAGAAAAACAAAAATTTATGTTTTATTTTCTATCCCTTTACCACCCTGATGGAGAAGGCTTTTGAAAACACTATGGGAAAAGGAGAAAATGCTCTCCTTTTCCCACAATGTTATCTACCATATCAATGACAAATTTCCTCATTTGAGTCACATTCAAATTGTCGTCTGCAAATGCTTTCAATATAGACAAATATACATTTTTCTCGTATGATGAAGGGCTTAAGACTTACTTGAGTATGACATGAAACTCATTTCTCATGAGTATGCCTCTTTAAGGATTTGGGATGGAATGTTCCACTGTATGGCTCATCATGTGGAAGGAGACTCATGAAAACATTGTGGGAAAAGAAGAAAATGCTGGTAACAAGCATTTTCTCTTTTTTCTACAATGTTTTCAATTCCTTCAAAAAAACTCATCCTTTGAGCCTTGTTTAGTTTCTTCTTTACAAATGCTTTTAATATGGATGAGTCTAAAATTTTGTTGTGTGATAAAGGCTTTAATATGGCTCACTTGCTGTATAAGCAAGTGGAGCGCTAAAGTACTATTATGACCCTCTTTTTTTTAGCCAAAGTTTTTAAGTCACATGCATACTGTAGGACGTAAATGGTCTGGCTGAATACTTTATATAGCCTGATCATTTACCTAACTTGTAGTTGAGGCTACTAAAACAGTGTAGAAGGGCTAAGCCCTCTGCATGAAAATAATAAAAATTACCTTATTTAGGTAAATTACTTGCATAATGCAAAATATTAAGTAATGAAATTAAGTTCCTATTTCAAGCCTATGTCTGTATTTCAGGCTACCAGTCCATTGAAACCTCACCCAGAAAGAATGCCAGGTACTGTATTTGATTTTTTTCATTAGCAATATAGATTGTCAAACCTCTCTTTGGCAGGAATTTATTAGATAAAAGTGCATTGGCATCTCAAAACTAGGGACTATGTAGCTAAGGATTTCCTGTAAACAAAATCAGATCTAGAATCTTGGAATAAAGTGTTTCTAGCTCACCCTGGCAGGAAATGCTCCATCACAGCTTTTGTGATTGTGTTGAGTCTGTCATGTGTTGTCAGATTTGCAGTCATCAACAATTACCTTGTATGCTCTCTAGAGGCCAGATTTTCTGATACTCATGAAACTTGGTAAGAATGTTTGTCTTCATAATAACTCTTAACAAGTTTGAATTTTGGTCACTTTGGGTCAAAAAGTAGGTCGCTGGATCACATTGAATAAAAAAGTAGGTCACCTGGACAAATCGTAGAAAAACCTTGTATGCATTCTAGAGGCCATATTTTTTGTCTGAGAATCATGAAATTTGATCAGAGTGTTTAGTTTGATTATATCTTGAAGAAGTTTCAAACTGGTTTACATTGGATAAAAAAGGTCACTGACACTCTTGTGTTTTACATCATCACAACCAGGGTGTCTTCAAATTTCTCAATCCTAGATAACTTTAATCAGGTGAGTGCTATAGGGTCCACGGCCCTCTTGTTTGAAATAAGTGGCTGTTTAACCCTTTACCAAACAATCCCTGGTTTTTACGACCCAGAGGAAGAAGCCTTCTGGAAACATTGCAGGAAAAGGAGAAAATGCTGGTAACCAGCATTTTCTCCCTTTCCCACAATGTTTTCTACTCTTCTGAAGTCAAGTTTCAGTTTTTGAGTCTAGTTTCTTTTGTAGTCTGCAAATGCTTTCAATTTGGATAAGTCTAAAATTTTGTCGTTTGGTAAAGAGTTAATGTAAGTGACTTTTGACCTACAGGTAGGTTTGACTGCATTTTAATAGTATTTTCATTAATTTTTGAACCATAAAGGCTTCACCAAATGTTAAAATCTATACCAAACAACAAAATCTAGATAATATGTCCATATTGAAAGCTTATGCAGACAGCAAGTTAGATGTGATTGAAGTGATTCAATTTGTCTTTGAAAGGAAAGAAAACTGGGAAAAGCAGAAAATGCTGTATGCCACCAGTTTTTCCTTTTTACCCACAATGTTTTCAGAAGCTTATTACCTTAGAGCTGTTAAAACACAGGGTTGTTTGGTAGAGTGTTAAACATTCAACTTACTGGTACAAATGAGATAAAGGAAAAATATATGAGGAAAGAAAAACCAAATCTCTTTTAAATCCTTACCACTTGACATAATGTTAGACTGGTCCATATTGAAAGCATTTGCTAATGACATTATTTGTGGCTCAAATTATTTGTTTCTGATAGGTTAGAAAGCATTGTTGGAAAAGAGAAACAGTGTTTACAAAAGTCTGATTTCCCAGAGTCGTTAACCCATATCCTGCTAAATTGATGAAATGAAACTTTCAAGCCAATAGTAAAAACCTGATTGATGATATTTCAAATTTATTTTATGGAGAAGAATATCTCCTTATCGGACAACATGTTCTGTGCAGTCTGATCTTGATCTACACTGTCCCCAAAGGTCATTGAGTCACGCTTAGCAGCCTAAAGGTTGAAACTTGGAATTGTGCGGTGAAGGATTAAATGATCTTCTGAAACAGTGTAACTAAGGATTTTTCCTCGTAAATGAGTAGTTTCTTAAAAGAAACCCGCAGTTCCAGTTACATATATGTATGTTTTGTCTCTGAAACAAAAATAAGACTTGGTGGATGTTCTTTGGATTCATGAAAGTTTTTCTTGCATTTCAGAAATGAAAGATGTTACACAGACATTGGATCCTTTGTTGACAACAGTCAACAAATCACAGACCCCTGCCAAGAAAGCAAAGTGGCACTTAGGTATATATAGCTGCCTTTGTATGAATGGTATAACTCTAACTTGATAAGCCTTTCAATAACATTTCACATTATTGTTTTTTGGAATACAACTTTTAAAACACAAACTGTAACGAGATAGTATAAACATTATCGAATGGGGCTTATGAATTATCTCGTCACAGTGCGTGATTTCAAGCCTGTTATCCCGAACACAAACAATAATATAAATTGATAATGAAAGGTTTAGAGAGTGAGAGCTATAGCCAAGTATTTCTGGAGTTTCTGTACAAAAACATTCCTAAATAACTTTGTATTCGATATTATTCCATTTCATTATCAGTTAATTTATTACAAAAGAGAACTGGCAAACATTTTAGCATTCAATTCCCTGAAGATAGCTTGTAATAACCATTACCACAAAATCCTGACCTAACAAGCCTGGAATAGAAAGGCTTTCAAACATAGTTGGAAAAAGAGAAATGGTAACCAGTATTTTCTCTTTTTTTTCCACAATGTTTTCTATGCAATCAGAGATAGAAATCATCACTTGAGCTAGATTTAATATTCATATGCCAATACTTTGAATTTGGACAAGTCTAGGAATTTTCATTCAGTAAAGAGTTAAGCCAGCTTTGTCCATCTGATCACTATATAGGCCATTTACACAAAGGAGAAATGTTTTCAGGACACAAAAATTACTTTGTCTGATGATACAGACAACATTTTTGAAAGAAGAGCAGTTTCACTCATCTAAGTTCTGGTCATTAAATGAAAGATATCTCATATTAATCTTTTTCAGGAATCAGATCACAGAGTAAACCAAATGATATTATGCATGAAGTTTTTAGAGCTATGAAAACTCTTAATTTTGTAAGTACATGTTACTTCCCTCTTAGTCTCTTTCACATCTGCCAGTGATCCAGTAGTATAGCCTAGTACTAGTGTAACCCAGGAACTACATGAATATGTGAGCTGTCACCGTGATATGACCCAGTAATCATGAAAAAAGGGTAAAACACCATTCAGTCCATCAATCACTATTCTAAAGTCAATCCTTTACAAAACAATCACAACTTTTCATGGCCCTGAGAAAGAAGGCTTTTGAAAACATTTTGGGAAAAGGAGAAAATGCTGGTAACCAACATTTCCCACAATGTTTTCTATCTTTTTTTCAAGACAAATTTCATGTTTTGAGTAACATTTCATATGTTGTCTTCAGATGTTTTCAAATAGGACAAGTCTGTATTTTCCTTGTCTGGTAAAAAGTTAACATACATAGTTAATTCTTTACCACACGAGAAATTTTTAGGGTTTGTCGAGATTTAAGCATTTGCAGACAGCAAATTAAATGTGGCTGAAATAATGGAATTTGTCTTTTCTAACTTGCATTTCTCACTAATTTCATGTCTTGTTGATTTTTCATACAATTTTATGGAAGATTATTTCTATGAATATACGGCATTACATTTAGTTAATCTTCCATTTGTAATAACTTTTGTAATAGCTGTATTTCAAGACCTATTTAAAAGGCCTATAAACTGACTTCCATTTTTAAATCTTTTCCCAGGAATGGAAATGTGTAAGTCCGTATCATGTAAGGGTCAGAAAAGTGAATCAGGTCACAGGAAAATTTGTAAGTGAACTTCCTCTTGTTTCATCCCCCTTTCTCTCTCTACTTATTGTACTTTTTAAACAAATTTGCAGGAGACAGCTCTGAAAAATTCTTGCATAAATTCTGTAATACGCATGAATTAAGTTAAATACTTGACATGTGGTATGAAAACATTGTTGCAAAAGTAGAAAATATGCTTTGCTGATCCGAGATGACACTTTACGCAAATGTCCAAATGCCCCTTTTAGCGTGTTGCAGGCCATATGTTGTCTAATATTAAAATTATACAGCCCAACACCTTGCCAATACATTAAGATTATACCATGTGACAAAATTTTAGACTGGTCCAATTTGAAAGCACTTGCAGACAACAAATTAAATGTTGCACAAATTATGAAATTTGTGTTTGAAAGGGTAGAAAACATTGTGGGAAAAGGAGAAAATATTGGTTACCAGCATTTTCTCCTTTTCCATAATGTTTTATAAAGGTCTCTTCCTCAGGGTCATTAAAACTTGTGATTGTATAGTAAAGGGTTAATTTGCCTTTTCATTTAAGGAATGAAGAGAACTTTTTTTGTTTTCATGGAGGTATGAAAAAAAAAAAAACCTAATCACACTGTATGAAACCGCAAAGCGATTTCATACAAAAGTGTGATTAGGGTTTTTTTTTTCATACCTCCATGACAACAAAAAAAATTCTCTTCATTCCTTAGAATTCAATGTCACAGACAACAAATATGCACTTAAATTTTACTCTAACTGCTTTTTTTTTGTAAATCCAACATTGCGTATTTATTTAAAGTCCATTTCATTGATAATTCATAGAGCGGTAAATCTGCTTGTTCATGAAGTAATATTGACGTAAATTCATGACGTCATTATAGTATTGAACATTGGCAGATTTAGTAGATTTATTATTAGAAGATCAATAGATCAACACTAGAATTAGTCAAAAATAAGTTTGTTAGGACCCAGCAAAGTGACAGTGAGTTAAGCTCTCTCTCTTTGAATTTACTGTTGGATATTTATGCCCCCCTTCAACGAAGTGGGGGTATATTGCTTTGCTAATGCCAGTCGGTCCGTCGGTAGACCTTACCTTGTCCGGATGATAACTAGACACAGAATTGACCTAGGTTCATCAAATTTGGCACAGACATGCGTCTCGGAGTGTAGACGATCCCTATTGATTTTGAGGTCAATCGGTCAAAGGTCAAGGTCACAGTGACCGTCAACATGTTGATATATAGACCAAACCTTGTCCAGATGATAACTAGACACAGAATTGACCTAGGTTCGTCAAATTTGGCACAGACATGCGTCTCGGAGTGTAGATGATCCCTATTGATTTTGAGGTCAATCAGTCAAAGGTCAAGGTCACAGTGACCGTCAACATGTTGATATATAGACCAAACCTTGTCCGGATGATAACTAGACACAGAATTGACCTAGGTTCGTCAAATTTGGCAAAGACATGCGACTTGGAGTGCGGATGATCCCTATCGATTTTGAGATTAATCCATCGAAGGTCAAGGTCACAGTGGCCTTCAACTTAATGATATTTAGACCTAACCTTGTCCAGATGATAACTAGACACAGAATTAACATAGGTTCTTCAAATTCTGTACAGATATTCATCTCAGAGTGTAAATGATCCCTCCCGATTTTGAGATTAATCCATCAAAGGTCAAGGTCACAGTGGCCTTCAACTTAATGATATATAGACCAAACCTTGTCCAGATGATAACTACACACAGAATTGACCTAGGTCCTTCAAATTCTGTACTGATATTCATCTTGGAGTGTAAATGATCCCTATCGATTTTTAGGTTAATTCGTGAAAGGTCAAGGTCACAGTGACCACCAGATGATTCAGGGCCCGCGCTTCCGTTTGCCACTTGAGCCATTTGCGCAAAAAAAATTAAAGTGTCTCAGAAATCATCATATCTGGCTCAACTTGTGACTCCAACATTTTATTCGCGTATTATCGGGGACGTAGTAAGCATCGAATTCGACTGGGAAAAAGTGGAAGTCGAACGCGCGTGCCGAGAAGAAAATCGATAACCCAGTCTGTGTATCGGCGACTGTTTACAATCTTGTATGTATACACACGGCGGTGTGTATAATTATTCGAACTGTTGACAGATTATCACGTTTAACAATTGAAGAGGGCTATAAATCAAAAAGATGACATCAATATTTCCCAATCAATTCTTTTGATA
This sequence comes from Hippopus hippopus, assembly GCA_946811185.2. Taxonomy (NCBI): domain Eukaryota; kingdom Metazoa; phylum Mollusca; class Bivalvia; order Cardiida; family Cardiidae; genus Hippopus; species Hippopus hippopus. The sequence continues at coordinate 66,336,102 of OX328099.1, read as the reverse complement.
TCAGTTTATGAACTGTGCCACTTCTTGTATCAATGTGGCAGTAGGGGGGCATGACTGTTTTGAAATTCGGACTCGATATAAAATCAGACATAAAAACATTATGGAATCTTGTATACATGTTTGTTTACATTAGTTTGACTGCAAAAGTAGTTCCAGCACTGCTTAATTTTTTTTCATGGAGCTAAGAAAATTTTTTCAGCCAATATTGAATTATAAGTACTATGAACTGAATTTACAGCAGCCATTTCACCTTCTAAAAGCTCCTCTCAAAATTGAGTTGCCTTTGTGGCCAGTTTAGATCTAGATTAGACCACAAAGCATGTAGTCTGATCTCTGATCCACTCTGTCCTTTTTGTGGACGTTAGGTCTTATTTCTAGACTGAAAATGTGTCCTTTTTGTGGACATTAGCTCTTATTTCTAGACTGAAAATGTATGTCAGTGCTGTAACTGTTGAAAACATTCAAAGACAATCATCATGAATTAAGGTTTATTTCATGCTTTTTAGTAATTTATTTGGAAATTGGAAATAATGGTGGATTAAAAGATTGAAAAAATTCATGGACCAGTGAAATTAACTGTAAATATTTATGTAGTAGATCCCCCTCACTAGTTACCTAGGTAAACAATGCGTGCCATTCAACCAGACAGAAATATGATGTAATTTATGTACATTTACCGCACATTTCTCTCGCTTTACATAATATTGCAATGCATTCTTATATGGGGGTAGCTACGCCGCAGGGAATTTCCCAGATCAACTTTACTGGATTTTGATGAAAGTGCCAACGAAAAAGGGGTTAGAAGCATGAAATAAATAGAATAATTTTGAATTGTGAAAGATCGAATTTTATTTCATCGAGTGAACATCATCGGTAATGTTTCACTCATGGATGTGCCACTCATGACAATAGGACTGATGATGTTCACTCGATGAAATAAAATTTCGATCTTTCACCGAAAAAATCGAATAACCTCTATATGATTCATGTACATTACCAGTAGAATGCTCAACATATCATCTCCTTTTTCAAAAGTATACTGCTGATGGACAAATAAAAGCCATTTCTCAAAGGTTATGTGTTGATTTATCTAAAAGTCAAGGGTTCATCCATTTGTTCTTTTCCCGTAGACTAAGATGAGCCTACAACTGTATCAGGTAGATCAGAAAAGTTTCCTGCTGGATTTTAAAAGTCTATCAGATCAAGATGAGAAGGAATCAGGACTGCACTCTGTACACAGCATGGCTTCCCAGAACTCCACTGACACTATGGGTAAGTACTTTCCCTTTGCCAAACAATTCCGTATTTTTGAACATGAGAAAGAAGGGTTTTAAAAACACTCTGAGAAAAGCAGCATTTCTCCTTTTCCCACAGTGTTTCAACCTGTTCAAAGATACATAACATGAATAAACACTTTTAATTTGAACAAGTCCTAAATTTTGTCCTCTGGTAAAGAGTTACTGCATTATTTTCTTATTTCCTTGCAAATGAAGGTTGAAAGTGTTTTCCGAAATGAGATTGCTGGGGTGTCAATAATTGTTCCTGCAAGCATTTGGTCACTTATTCTCATAGAAAATGTTGCTATTCTTGTTCATGTACCTTCTTCAATAAATACCTCATTTCTTATTCTTGACAATAATTTTTATTCTCCGAGAATTAAAGATGCACTCTTATTTGGATTTATTCAGAGGTTAGGCTAAATGACTGTAAGGTAATAGTCATTCTTTAATTTCTATTTTCTTTTCCAGATGAAAAAATGGACATAGATGACACAAGCCCTAAAGTTCATAATACTCTGGAGTTCTTCGAAATGTGTGCGGCCCTTATCACCACCTTAGCTAGATAGTTTCCATATTTTTACAATATTTGTTACAAACTTTTGTTAAAATGCATGCATTCAGACTCTTCCTGTGTATGTGCTAGTGTAATTTTCACTATTATTTGAAATATTTTACCATCTGCATGCCATGGGCCACCAACAGTAGATTTTTAACCCTTTACCAAACAACCCCGACTTTTAACGACCATGAGAAAAAAGCCTTTGGAAAACATTGTGAGAAAAGGAGAAAATGCTGGTCACCAGCATTTTCTCCTTTTCCCACAATGATTTTTACTTCATTGAAGGCAAGTTTCAATCTATTTTCCACTTCTGCTTTGTTGTCTGCAAATTATTTGACTTCAGAAAAGCCTAAAATTTTGTTGTGTGGTAAAGAGTTTCAGAGGCGAGATCTATCATTTTAGCAACATTTAATTGTCATTTAAGTATGCTTTGGGCAAGTTTGAAACTCTTTTATATGGTAAGGAGGTGAATTATTGAGTCTTTACCTAATAACAAAAAATTTCAGACTGAAAGCAAATTCCAAATTCAAAACATTGGCAGATGACAAATGTTGCTCATATGATTGGAATTTTCTCTTGAAGGTTAGAAAACATTGTAAGAAAAGGAGAAAATGCTGGTTACCAGCATTTTTCCTTTTCCAACATTGTTTTCTAAAGGCCTTTTTCCTCAGGGTCTTGAAAACTCGGGATGGTATGGTAAAGGGTTATTAAGCTGGTTATTGCTTCAACTCAGAAAGAACAATTTTGAAATGGATGTAAGGCTTATGGGCAAAATGTCATGAGTAGCAGTGGCTTCTTTCCCAATTAGTACAGTGATAGTATGTAAAAGTGATAAGGTGATAGAAATGTGTATAATCAGGAATACATTTGAAATGTAAAGGTTGTAGATACATGTAATTAACTCTAAGAATGTATGAGGCTGTTTTAAGTACTTGTGCAGGTATTGTAGGTCTAAATCAGGCTGCATAGAATGTGCTGTGTAAATCTTGTACCTACAATGTCTGGTTTGTACTTCTACAAATTGTTTGGTAAAGAGTACACCTGTTTGGAGCAGGATTAGAGAACATTCTACCAAGTTGCTAATAAAACTAGCTGTAGCAAGGCAGTGCAAGCGCTAATTTAAATTACACCATGCTACATGAGCTAAACGAAGGTTTGTATGACTGCATTTCATATTTTACAAACTAAGTCTTCTATTTAAATGAAATAGTTTAATATTTAACTCTTTACCAAACAATCCCATGTTTGAATGACCAAAGGAATTAAAGACTTTTGAAAACATTTAGGGTAAAGAAGAAAATGCTGGAAATCAATGCTTTCTCCTTTTCCTTCAATATTTTCTAACCTGTCAAAAAACTTTCCAAGCATTCGAGCCGCACCAGGTACGTCGTCTGCAAATGCTTTCAAAACTAGACTAGTCTAAAATATTATCGAGCTAAAGAGTGAAAGCATTGTTCCTATTACCCTGTGTTCAGATTATAATGAATGTTTAGTTAGTTTCTCATTCGTTTGTAATCGATTTATGAATTACGAAATCATGGATGTACGATTTGATATATTTTTGCTCTTCAACTTTTCTGTTACATGGTGACAGAAAGAAAAATTACTGTGACAAGACATTCTTCCTTTTGTGACAGTGTTTATATACTAGCAATATTAATGTATTGAAATTTATGTCCATTATCTGTACTTCACAAAGATGGTTCATATTTGCTTTCAGCTTGTAAAACCACAGGCTTTGAAGCTCTATTGGTCTATCACGGAAAACTAAAATATTCTTTGGTCAATTATCGAACACTAATAGCACATTGGTGCATGGCCTGAATATCACGGAATATACTCATATTTTCATTAACACCGTTTCTATAAATACCACATTGTTGATTCCCTCTATATCGTTTATAGTAAGACTATATACAATAGCGGTAACCGCCAATGTGCTATCTATAGTAACGGTGTCCGATAATGAAACTTTTGTTATCCCCTGATAGACCAATGGAGTTTCAGAGGCCTATGGTAAAACTAAAAAGTTTAACATTTGTCATCTGCAAAGAATAAACTTCTTAACAACTTGAAGCTAAGACTGCTATATTGGGAGCATTTACAGACAACGTATTAAATATTGATAAACCGATAGGACTTTTCATGGAAAGGGAAGATAAAACAAAGTGGAGGAAGGAGAAAATGCTGGTTTTCAGCATTTTCTCCCATTTCCACAATATTTTGCTGCCAGGGTTTTCAGAAGATGGGATTGTTCAATAAAGCATTAAATATTGCTAAAAGAAGTTTGTTAGTGATATCAAAGTGAATGATTGTTAAGCTGATATATAAAGTTTGTTTTAGTTCTTTTGTTTTCAACTGTAAAATATTATGTACTGAAACTGTTGTTAATGAATCATGTATTAAATTTTAATCATGCATAAGAGTTTTGTTTTAGTGAAGGTTACCGCGATCGTTCGATTGATGAGTGAACATGTCAAATGACTCCCGTTAACTCTGTGCCAGATGACAGAATTGTAGACTTGTCGAAGTTGAGAATATTTGCAGAGGACACATTATACGAGTTTGGTAGTTAAACCACGACAACGGGAAATTTACAAAGCAGAAAGTTGATGGAGAATGACATCTTTCAAAAAAGAAAAATTAATTCTTTACGAAACAATCCCGTCACGACCTGCTGGATAACAAGACTTGAAAACATGGTGGGAAAAAGAAGACAATGATTACATATCGCATTTTGGCCTCCTATAACATGTTTTATCCGTTCAAAGTCAAATTTTATCATTTGAATCATACGTGAAGTGTCGTATGTAAATGCTTAATATATTGATGAGTCTAAATTTTTGTCGCCTGGTAACCGAGTAAGGAGAAAAACCGAAACTATCAGTGAAAATAAGCTAAAGTTATTTGAAGTAAAAACAAAAAAATGAAAAATGAAAACTTCACAAGTATTTCAGAGAGCTTTGTATGAAACTTTTCATTTTGCTCAGAAAAAAAAAAAATGTGTCGCCTTAATTCTTGCAGACGAAGTTTTGCATCGTGTAGCGGAGGAGTGCCATTCAAAATGCCATCCATTTTAACAGCAGTTCAGTCAATTTGCTGGGAAAGTCACGTGTCCACCCTTCCTTGGCCATCGGTCACTAGTCCTTGGGCTAAGAAATACGTGCCAAGGATAGTTGGACCACAAATACGACAACAAATTAATCGTCTAAGCTCCCAGGACTATGTCTTATCCATTTGAATAGCCAAACTTTATTTAAGCCTAAATCCTAGGCTGCTTGGCGCGACTGAAGGACCTTATGCGGACAGAGTAGATGAACATAGGACTGCATAGAACGCGCTCTCTGATCTTAGATCTACACTGTCCGATAAAGAGATATTTTCCCGAAAAATACATTTGAAAAAGCAAAATTCGGGCTTTGACTATTGGCTTAAAATTTTCATTTCACTTTGGCAGGTTGAAGGTTTCCACTTCACACAATCTCGAGTTTTGAGGACTCTGACAGAGTTGGCTTTTGAAAACATTTACGAAAAAGGAGAAAATGCCGGTAACCAGCATTTTCTCCTTTTCCTACAATGTTTTCTACCATTTAAGATACGATTTCCATTATTTCTGTTACATTTGATTTGTCGTTTGCATACGCAACTTGTACTAGTCTAAAATTTCTGTCTTGTGGGAAAGGGTTAAAAGCACTCTGTTACCGAAGAAACAAATAGAACTGATCTTTGAAAACAAGAAACTGTGAAAAAAAAAGTTCTCTTTTACTTGAATTTTTGTTATCCAGAAACTCACAAGAGAGGTCACTCAATAGAGATGCCTGTCGAACACAGGCAGCGATTGGCACAAGTTTGAGTGTAGGGAGAAAAGGTCAACCCTCTCCCACATGAAAAAAAATAGACTATTCCAAATTCAAAACATCTTCAGACGACAAATTCAAAATTAATACCATGACCTTATTTTTCCTGATAGGAGAGAAACCATTGTGGGAAAAGGAGAAAATGCTAGTAACCAGCATTTTCTTCTTTTCCCACCGTGAATGCTCTCTACCATATCAAGGACAAATTTCGTCATTTGGAGCTACCTTTAATCTGTCGCCTGCAAATGCTTTCTAATTTGTCTGGTTCAAAATTTTGTCGTTTGGTAAATGTTTACAGCATTTTCTCCTATTCCCACAATGTTTTCAAAAGCTTTCATCACCAGATCGTTAAGCCTCGGAATCCTGCGGTAAAGGTTAAAGACAGACAGAGGTCAAAATTGAATATTATCGGCTGGGTTGTGAATGACAGTCTGTTCTAAAGACACATGTATTTGTCAACAATGATTGAGTGTGGCTAATTGATTTTGGATTTAACAACAGTATTGGATGTTGCTGGTTGAAGTAAAGTGTTGGCCAAAAATTATCCCGTCAAACGTTCAAGGTGATAGATTCAATTTTCATGAGAATTTCACAACACTTTCATCTTGTCTTCAGCCAGCAGCCCATTTGCGAATAATGCGCAATTTCTTCCTTTCGAACCACTATCGCCACTTGTATTGTTCGTCCACGTTTTACATGGATGTTTTCCAAAATATTCGTTTCAACATTGTTTTTTCTTGGTCGCATGGTTGCATTAGGATACTGATCTTAGATATATACCGTCTATTTGTTTAGTCAAACATGAGACAAAACTCGTTCTCATTTTCAGTGGATTTTTTCGACAGCCATCGAGTTTATATTTGCCATGTGAAAAGGGGGATTAATGCGTCTTCAAAACGTATCGACCCAGGTTAGCCTGCAAGGACAGAAAGTATCGACCAGGTCAGCCTGCGCAGTCCGCACAGGCTGACTTTGGTCGAAACTTTTTGCTCATGATTGGTCAATTTTCTGCAAGTACAAGGACCATTCTACCACCAGATTCAGTCAATGGTTAGACTATAAGGATTTTATGGATCCACGATTATGTGATGACTTGATTACTATAATGCATCACAGAGATGCATTAAACCCTTTTTGCCACAGCATGGCTCTGAAATTTTTATGGAAAAAAAAGTTGTTTTTGTCCATGTGTATAAATGGTACGACCATCTTCATCTTACCAGTCAACAGGACCCTTCAACTTTGAAGTCCTTGTATTCTAACCCCAGTGACAAGACCGAGGTATCGTGTTACCAAGAGCCTGAGCCAGTCAACTAGTAAACGTCAGTGCAGTGCGGACACTACACAGTGATACAGCTTTTTTGTTTTTAGTTGATTATTGGACATTGACGGTTCATACACTGTTTGTTTATCTAAACGGTAGGAGTAAAACGTTTTTTTTTTTTAAGTTTTTTTTGCCACTATTTATAAGAGTGCAGCGGACATATCAAGGCCGCCTGTGCGTCTATCGATGTATTCGAGGTGTTTAATTCTTTCAGCGCTAAATTATACTAACTCGGCTTCTCTGGACGGCTAAAAATACAATTCGTTGAAACTCGCAAGGATTTTTATCTTTTGGGCCTGACTAAAGAAGCGGATGATAGAGATCTAAGATCAGACTGCAAGTTCTGTGCAGTCTGGCCTTGATCTATAGCGTCCACTAAAAGCCTTGTTTTCACCTATGGCGCGGAAAGGGTTAACTATTACTACGCACAAGACGTTTTCTAACCCACTGGCTGCTTTCCTACATAGATATTGTCGGGACAATGCTCACCGTTAAGAGGGGAATAAATCCTGTCGCAGTGACTTTCATCTATCCTCGAAAATAAGTTTTGCCGGGTTGGGATTCGAACACGCAACTCTTTCAAGCCATGATGTTATCTCAGAACTAACCGGATCTCAAAAATAATAAAACTTAATGGTTGAGGGGTACAGCATCGGCCTCTCACATCTAAACGGATTAGAGTCACGTGATGATTCTGATTTAAAAATAGTTTTTCCTATTGTCAAACTATTTTAATTATTTAAGGCATTTGGCCAATACATCAATAGTAATGATATAAATAACAATCAATTTACAGATTAGAACTGAACTTTTCTTTCATTGGAAAAATAATACATATATGCATGGTAGATGGCATTGCAGTTTTACTTCGTCAAAAACTAAATAAATTGCACATTTTTTTTTTTTCTGAATTTACAGTTCTACCTCAAATGAAGTGACATTTTGGTCACAAGTTAACAACAGTTAGAGAACGGTGTAGAACAAAGATGCACGTTCTGTGCAGTCTGGTCTTGACCTACGTTATGTGCAAATTTAAAGCTGAGATGCCACTAGCAACGAAAGAGTTGTTTTTTTTCCTCCACGGCACTTCAGAGCCTCGTCCTCGGATTAAGCGTGAATGCCAGAAAAAAAAGTAGGCTTCTTACCTCGCTGTTCAACCCTTTACCAAACAACAGATTTTTGGACTTTTCCGTTTTTAAAGCATTTGCAAACGACAATTTAACAGAAGCGTAATTCATGGAATTACTTAAGAGCAGAAAACTTTGTCGGAAAATGTAATCCGCGTTTTCTCCTTATCCCACAATGTTTTCAAAAGCCTTCTTTCTCAGGGTCGGTAAAACTCGCGATTGTTTGGTAAAGCGTTGAAGTGACATTAACTCTGGACATTCAGAAACATAATAAAATACATTGAGAACTCTTGCTTATTCACATATTTGAATAGTAGTCATTTTTCTTTATTTTTCTTTATAGGTACAGTCATGGCACAAGTCAGCATGTGGAGAATATCATTTCTTGTGTTTCATTTGTTTACACCGACCTATACGCTCCCAACACCCCAAGACTTGGCGACCTCCAGTTTCTATTACGGGACAACAATAGATTACGATCTTGCAGATTTTGACGAGTTTGGAGTCGATCCAGCAGTGACTGACATCAATAACATGGATAATACGGCTGGAAACCAAGATTCGCAGCCAGTTGATGGCGCATATGATTATAATCTAGGATTCGGAAACGGGGCTGATTCACCTTACTTCGGTTCAACACTCGGCAGTGTGTTAGATTCGGTAAATACTGCTGCTAATTGGTTGTCCACGGCTAGCTCTGTGGGTGAAATGTCTGAAGAAAGACATGATGACCAAACGGAACATCAATTACCGGATTATAACACAAACGATGATAACGCAGATGAAAACGCAAGTCCGGATGAAAATACAACGCAAGACACTAATTCTTTTAAAAGTGTAACTGCTTCATACAACGACAATACCGAAAAAGAAACAAACACTGGTGAGTCTAAGAGAAGTAAAGTGTTGGAAAATGAAAATAGTTCTAAATCGAAGAGACCCTCATCAGAGATTACTACAAGCGAAGGCAAAGTAAAACAGCCAAAAACCGAGGCAGAAGTAGAGGTGAGTAATGTGACCCAAAGTAATATCAATACCGAGAGCAATATAAAACCTAAAGCTGAAAGCACTAAGCAAACAAAGTCAACCACCGATGAAACTGATCGTGGGGCAGTTACAATAAATTCAGTTGACCCTAAACCTTCTGATCAAACAGTTGATGGCAATACACCCGGTATCACAAAAATAGATGGTAGTATTACTGCCAAATACAACGATGACTTCTCTAACAGCTTGCAAGATATGTCTGATTCTGCTGAATATCGAAGCAATTCAAATGTATCAAATGATGATAAAAATTCAAATGACTCTGAAAACAATAGTCAAGGTTCTAGTGAAGTGTCGAACTCCCTGGAAAGTACAGCTGATAGCTCAGTTGATACATCAAACTCAGGTGAAAAGAACTTTGAACTGAATGTATCTAATGAATCATCAAGTGAAACAAATGGTGATTCAAGCAGAACAGACGAGACAGCTTTAGCGAGTAATATTTCAAACAGCGCGTCTACATCGTCTGAAAATGACTTTGGAAGGAGTGATACACAAAGTCAAAGCAACTCTATGGGTTCTGAAGAAACCCTTTCTAATACTGAAAATCTAGACAGCAACTCCGATTCATACAGCAAGGAAAGCACTGATTCAGCATCTCAATCTCAAGACTTTACTCCAGGTGATTCATTCTCAATTGAAGAATATAAAACTGATTCTGTGAGCTCGAATGAAGACACCACTGATGTTCAAAACAGTAAAGATAGTGGAGACGAAGATAAGAGTGGGAGTATCACGAGTAATGAAACCATTGCTTCAGGAGAAACATCCATAGATTATGACTTGTTTTCGTCTTCATCTGCAGAATCTGAGAGTGGTAATTCTGAATATTCAGGTTCATCTCAACCAATTGAATTAGTTGATAGCAAATCCTCCTTGTCGACAGAAAGAAATTTTGACACCAGTATTGGGCCATCTATGATTTCATCACAAGAATCTGGGGGACTTTCGATCAGTTCTACAGAAGAAAATTCAGTTGAACAATGCTTTCAGGATGATGATGCAGATCATGATCTTTGTGGTCTAGTTCGTGCAGTAAAATTAATATGTGTGGAGCATTTTCCAAAGCAGTGTTTTATGAGAACTACTCATTCAACATCGGTGGGTCTGGATAATCAGGCAAGTTATTCTGGTGAAACTATAGAGTCAATGAATGAACTGAGTCAGTCTTCTGCTTCCGACTCCGAGACTTTCTCAAAAGAAACACTAGAACTGGACAGTCTATCAGCATCTATTGAAAGCGTAAGTGGAATAACTCAGCTGATGAGTCTAATAAAGAGTATATGTCCAGAACTTTGTAAAATTAGTGAGAAAAGTGCTGTTGATGTTAACTCTCTGGAAAGTGATGAAGATTCTGAAGAAAGTGATGACTTAGATGATGATGAAGATATGATTGATGACGACGATGATGATGATGACAGTGATGATCATGACATAGACATAACTGAAACAAGAGATCATGAAGGTACAAAGCCTGACTTTGATGATGATGATGATGTAGATGATGATAATGACTCTGATGAAAAAGCTAATCTAGATGATGATGATCAGTCTCCCCTGGACTCTGATAGCATCTTCAAAGGCAAGGAAGGTTTATCATCATCACCAGAAGAAGACTCTAGCATGTACACTAGTGAGGTTGGATTTTCACGAGATTCTGACACCACCAACCTGGATAGTGACACACCGAAAACAGACAATTCTAGCCTTGAGGAAACCAGAAGTACTGCCGCTAATTCAAGCCAAGAGTCCCCAGACATAAATTCCAATAGTGAAGGTGTTTCAGACGAATCTAATGCCTAGTATACAGACTCCTCTACAATCCTACAAACCATTCTGTGTGTCTTCTTACATACAACTACAGTTTGGAAAAATTGTAACCAAAACATTTGTGTGTGTTTGGATGTTAACATGCAATACTAGTAATGTAGTTTGATATTTTACCTCCTCTAGATGACCTTTTTTGTCTTACAACAGATCTGTTTTGAGACATTGTTACAAGCAATCATAAATGTTTTAGCTTTCTACCAAACAACAACTCAAATGTGGCTCAAGTGATTAGAGTTGTCTTTAAAATGGCAAATATTTAGACTTGTCCAAATTGAAAGTAGTTGCCGACAAAACATTTGCTGTTGCCCAAATTTTGGAATTTGACTGGAAAGTTGGTTGGTTGTATTGGGGTTTAACGCCACTTTAACAGCTAAGGTCATATCATGGCGGTCGGTGACGCACATGTGTTTCCTGGCTTTCTCACACCAGTACTAACACAACTTTCTTTCCAAAGCCACCGACTACTTTTCTCACATGCTTCAGCAGAGTTGAGAGGCGAAAATACGCCGGAAAGAAAGTTCGCCTCAACCGGGTATCGAACTCACAACCACCAGGTCATGAGTCCGACACGCTCACCACTGAGCCACCTGGGGGGGCTTGACTGGAAAGGGTAGAAAATGCTAGTTACCATTATTTTCTTTTTTTTTGCCAAAGTTTTCAAAAGGCATCTTCCCCGGGGTCATTAAAAGAAAGAATTGTTTGTAAAGGTACAAGTAGAAATATGTGAAGCAGAAAACATTTTGGGAAAAGGAGAAAATGCTGCTTAACCAGCATTTTCTCCTTTTCCCATAATGTTTTCACAAGCTGTCTTCCTCAGCAAAAACATAGAATTGTTTTGTTGTAAAGGGTTGAGACTTATGACCGGAAAAATATGTTCATTTTTCCTGGAACTCTGTACCAGTCACAAAAATTTAGACTTGTCCAAAATCATAGATGTCACAGATGACATCAAATGTGCTTAGATGATGAAATTCATCTCTGAAAAGTAGAAAACATTTCCGAGAAAGGTAAGAGAAATGCTCTTTACCAGTGTTTTTCTCCTTTTACAACATTTTCAAAAACTTCTTCCTCTGAGTCGTTAAAACTCAGGATTGTTTGAAAAAGGTCTAAATGCATATCAAAATCTATTTTCGGACCCAATTCAAAATTACAGACATAAATTTAACACTTGTTTCCATAAAGGAGGTTTCAGTGACTTTTAAATATGGAAATAAATTGTTGGTCCCTTAGGTGCTTGGATTATCAAGGATAACTAAATATGTATATTATATTTCATGTGTCTATTTTTAGAAACGTTATGAGTAAAGAAATGTAATTTAAGCTGGGGGGAATTATTCCCCGTCACAGTGAATATTTTCCTCCTGCCGAAAATCTGGAACTACTTTTTTAATTTTTTTAAGTTTTTAAGTTTTAAAAGTGGCATTCGTTGACAAAATAATCAGAGGAAATCTAATATATAATTTATTTCATCAGCTTGTGGTTAATATGGGGAAATATTTGCCTCAAAAGGGAAAGGTCCGCGAAAATAACTCGTGCCTTACGGCACTCGTTATTTTCGCATACCTTTCCCTTTTTCGGCAAATATTTCCCCATATTAACCACAAGCTGATGAAATAAACTCTATATCCAACTTCCCACCACATAACAAAATGTTAAAATCATCCACATTGAAAGCACTTGCAAAAGATAAGCTACGAGTTGGTAAAAATGATAGTATTATCTCTGAAGGAGATGTAAAAAATTTGGAAAAAGGGGAAAATTTTGGTAACCAGCGATGTCTTTTTGTCCCAAAATGTTGTTTGTTTTTTAAGCCTTTATCTTCTGGGTTATACCATCTAAAGATTGTATGGAAATGGGTTAGACACTTGATGATTATTACAAGCCTTGCGTGATTTGCATATTCATTAAAACTGAGAGTGAATAATGAAAGTAATACAAGTACTAAAGAGTATCAAAGTGTATTTTCATTCACAACAAAATGTCACACATAAACAAGAAAACAAAAAAGTAAGCCTAAGGTTGTCAAATACAAGGAATGGACATTTTCATTCAGTAAATAAATCAGATCAGGATACTGCAATTTCTGAGACGTTCTAGCCACAACACATTGTACTGGCAACCCTGTATTTAAGGCCATTTCTGTCAAGATGCCAACCTGTATTTAACAGCCACATGTACATTTCCAAAAATAATGTTTGAAATCCATCTTCTATCAATCATCCAAACCTGTGCTATGCAGCCATTTTTGTATTCCATTAGGTTGCTGCTTAATACAGGTTTGACTGCATGTTTGAAATAAAAAATTTCTCCTACTGCCACATTGTTTTCACTTTCATATATTCAACCTAAATTCATTTTATATGCTCTTCACCAGACAGCTAAATTTTACACACCTCCAAATTGAAAGCATTTGCAGAAAACAATTTAAATATGGCTCAAATAGTCAAATTTGTCCATGAAAGGGTAGAAAACAGTGTCGGAAAAGGAAAAAATGCTGGTTACCAGCATTTTCTCCTTTTCCCAAAATGTTTACAATAGCGTTCTTCCTAAGGGTCCTCAAAACTCAGTCCTTGTTTGACAAGGGGTTAAACCATATTTGACAAAGATATTTTAAAAATTGAGTGAAAAAAAAATCGCCTCGGAAGAATTGATTCAGATCCATCCATACAGCCAAAGTTTCATCATCTAATTGCTTTACTAATATTGGAGTACCCCACCCCAACACAAGTTAATAACAGTTTTTCTCCTCCTAGTTTCAAATCTCCTTCTTCTTCATCATCATCATCAGCATCTGCAGACGAAACTGGGTCCACTTTGAACATAATTTTGAAAAAGTCTCTTATATGGCGTAGATAGCTAATTCTGAAAAACGAAGGAAAAAAAAAACTTTACTGAACCTTTACCAGACCATCTTTTTTCTACAATCCAAAGGAAGTAGACTTACAAGTATACTTGTATACAGTATTTTCTTCAACTTCCACAATCTTCTCTAAACTTTGAAAGACAAATCCCATCATTTGATCTACAGTTTTTGTCATCTGCAAATGCTTTCAATTTAGACACATCTAAAAATTTGTTGCTTGGTTAAGAGCTAAATAAGAAGGAGTATCATAAAGAAAATACATGTGGTGGTATTTGCTTTCTAATCCACTCACGTTACAATGATAAATCAAATTTATTATATACCAGCACAGACTAAAAATATATTAATTTGCGATTTGATTAGTCAAAATATTATGCTGTAATATTAATCCGCCATTCATAAAAACAGAGTGACTACCCTCCACAATATTAATTGTCTAATTTTGTTTACTGTTTTCGGGTAAAATGTCAATAATTGTAAAATGTTGTCATTGGAAGTTGTAGGTTTATAATAAAAGGAATATTATATACAAATTTTCTTGGTGCTTGTATTTACTTCTCACTGCTTAAGAAAATTTTGACATCGCTCTCGACCTTCGGTCTGGTGCAAAATCAAATTTTCTCATGCTGCTTGAATTGAATACAAGCACCAGGAAATTTATTACAACATGATATTTCATATGTACTGTATATTAAGCTCAGTTTATCTCACATGTGTATTACATTTCAGCAGTTACCTGGCTGTTATAGCTAAAATATCCCTCAGTGTTAGGCAGCATAGATCAAAGATCAGACCATAATGTTCTGTGTTGCCTAATCTTGGTCTATGCTGTCAGCAGAGATGAATGAAGTTGTGTCTACCTGGTTCAGGGTGGAGTTAAAGGTGAACATTTTACCACCAGTACGCCAGCAGGCTATTGGAAAGCAAGTTACCGAAAGGAGAGCTAAAAGCAAGCCAGTAACATCCTCATTTGGATCCCAGCTTGGACAAATCCTTTTGGAGGATAAATGTGTGTTAATATGACAGGGTTTATTCCTCTCACCCATTGTTAAGGTGATATTTATGCAGAAAAGAAGCCAGTGGCCTAGAAATAATATTGAGCAAAGCACAGATACATGAAACTTCAGAAAAGCAAAGGTAGAAGCACTAGCCACTTTAATTTAATTGAAATAATGTTGTAAATAGAATTATACACCAAACAGTTCAAAGGAGAAATGACTCCTTACGAGCATAACAAGCATTGTCTCCTTTTGCAGCAATGTTTTCAGTTGGTATAAATAAATCTTATTCATGCCGGTTATCAATATTTTAGAAGGTTGCTTCAAGGTTATCTGTAGCAAATTTGTTTCCATTGGAAATAAATGAGCCATGCTCTGGCAAAAGGGAGTTTAATGCATCTCTGTGATGCAATATACCAAGCAAGTCATGATATTATTTCGGATCCTAAAAATCCATTTTTTCTGACAACCCACTGAACCTGGAGGTAGGATGATCCTTTGACATGCAAAAAATTCAAAAAGCAAATATAGCAAAAAGAATTCGACCCTGGCCTGCCTGCCCAGAGTGCGCAGGCTGACAAGAGTTGATACTTTTTGCAGATGCATTAAACCCTATTTCACAGAGCATGTCTCAAATGAAGGTGAACTTACGTGTAATTTGTTAATTGACCAATCTGTAATTTGGACACATCTTGTTGTCCCAGAACCATCAACACTGCAGAAATACCCTGGTTTGTGGTGTCCACACATCCACCCTATTCAATGATGAAAAAACAGAATGACTTTATGCAGAGTCTATCTTATTGTACAAAAAATAATTAAAATTTCATATCTGCTTCCTTTCTTATCTGAATATTGTTGCATCATTCAAAAACCCGACAAAAGAATTTTTTCAGTGGGACTGTCAAATTGAGTTCTTTTGAATGGAACTTCTAATCTCAAAAATAAGTCGAGAAACAATTTGGCAAATGACTCATAAAAAATTCAATATGAAAGATAATAAATTACACAATGAATTTTAAAATACTGATGCATTAAATCCCCTTTTGTTAGAGCATTGCTCAGGCATTAATTCATAGCCTTATTAATACTTGGTTTACTAAGTAAAACTAACAGAGTATATTTCCTGAAGTAACAGCCTTGAGGCTTCTTTTCCAAGATCCTCTGGTACTGATGGTCCTAAATCTGAGCCTTTAGGATTCGAGGCCAATTCTGCTGCGTAGAAAGCACCATTCAAAGTTTCTGCTACAAGAGTCAGTCCAAACCCTGGGGATCTGAAATCAGATATCATTATTAAACTACACTTTAAATAACTTTTTTCCAAACAATCGCAAGATTTAACCATCCTGAAGAGGAAGGCTTCTGAAAACATTGTAGGAAAAGTACAAAATGCTGGTAACCAGCATTTTCTCCCTTTCCCACAATGCTTTCTATCCCTTCAAAGACACATCCAGTTATTTCAGATGCATCTGAAATTTGTGTGCAAGTGCTCTAATTTGGATCAGTCTAAAATACTTTTGACTGATAAAGCATTGACCTATTACAGCACAAGCTATATCAACATCATTCAAACTAAATGACGCAAAGGTGAAACATTTGTCAGAAACAAAACTGAAGATACCTTAGTTGAATAAACAGCAACAGAGGTAAGTGTTTTTCTATGGACTAAATGCAAAGGCCTCAACTCAGTGCACTTTTGCAGACAGTGTATATCAAGATCAGACAGCACAATACCTGCAGTCTAATCTTGATTTACTCTGTCCAATACTGTGAGATTAACTATCAACAAGAAATAGGATGAAATCACAGTAATTGGCTTATTACTATCCTTTGGAAATTTTCAGGTTTTTCTGAGCAGTTATAGGCTTAATTATGAAGATGAAGTTGTTCTATGAACTGATAAAAGAATGTTTCTCATGGTCCCATTTTTTCTATGTTAACTCTTTACCACACAATCCCGAGTTTTAAGAAAAAGCCTTCTGAAAACATTGTGGGAAAAGGAGAAAATGCTGGTAACCAGCATTTTCTCCTTTTCCCACAATGTTTTCTACCCTTCCCAAAACAAATTTCATTTTTTGAGCCACGTTTATTTTTTCGTCTGCAAATGCTTTGAATTTGGATTAGTCTTAAATTTTGTCGTTTGGTAAAGAGTTAAGCACTTGGGTACTATGCATTATGGACGCTAAGCCTTTGTTATGGAACCATAAAATCCATTTTGTCAACCAACCAGCTGAATCCTACGGTGGACTTGTCCTTTGACATGCAGAAAATTTACCAATAGCATTAAGTTTCAACCAAGGTCAGCCTATGCAGACTGCACAGGCTGACCTGGGTCGAAACTTTTTGCAGATGCATTAAAACTCCTTTTCACAGAGCATGACTCAAATATTCATTATATCATGTGATACTTACTTGCCAGATTTGGGTCCTTTCAAATGATCTGTATATATGTATATATCTGGTATAAATGAGTTTAGTACACTTCTTGCTGCATCCACTATTCTGTTGGCTGTTGCTGGTGATAGTCTTACAGCCCAACTTAATCTTGAGTTAAGATAAATAGCACAGACAGTATTTCAATATAAATTCATTAGACAAAAACTCATACCCACACATACTTTGACTGCAATTGTTTGGGTTTTATGCAGAGCCAGCATACATGTATGTTGCTACAACTGGGTAGGTCATTCAGCATAGGTCACTGAGTAACTGACATTATTTTCTTTTTCAAGAATGTTTTCTAATTCCTACAATGTTTTCAAAAATGGTACGCTGCAAATGGAAATAGTTATCTACAGATGGTAATGTGTAAATATATATTCTAAAAGTTGTTTTACAATCAAGCCTACAAAAACAAGATATCTGTTTGTAAAACAGTCATGCCCCCCCCTACTACCACATTGATACAGGAAGTGGCACAGCTCATAAACTGATATCAAAAGAATTGATTGGGAAATATCGACGTCATCTTTTTGATTTATAGCCCACTTCAATTGTTAAACATGATAATCTGTCAACAGTTCGCATAATTATACACACCGCCGTGTGTATACATACAAGATTGTAAACAGTCACCGATACACAGACTGGCTTATCGATTTTCTTTTTGGCACAGATTAACCTTAAAATTGATAGGGATCATTTACACTCCAAGATGAATATCTGTAAGAATTTGAAGGACCTAGGTCAATTCTGTGTCTAGTTATCATCTGGACAAGGTTAGGTCTAAATATCATTAAGTTGAAGGCCACTGTGACCTTGACCGTTGACCGATTGACCTCAAAATCAATAGGGATCATCTGCACTCCGAGACGAATGTCTGTGCCAAATTTGACGAACCTAGGTCAATTCTGTGTCTAGTTATCATCCGGACAAGGTTTGGTCTACATATCAACATGTTGACGGTCACTGTGACCTTGACCTTTGACCGATTGACCTCAAAATCAATAGGGATCATCTACACTCAGAGATGCATGTCTGTGCCAAATTTGACGAACCTAGGTCAATTCTGTGTCTAGTTATCATCTGGACAAGGTTTGGTCTACATATCAACATGTTGACGGTTGGGAAATATCGACGTCATCTTTTTGATTTATAGCCCACTTCAATTGTTAAACATGATAATCTGTCAACAGTTCGCATAATTATACACACCGCCGTGTGTATACATACAAGATTGTAAACAGTCACCGATACACAGACTGGCTTATCGATTTTCTTTTTGGCACAGATTAACCTTAAAATTGATAGGGATCATTTACACTCCAAGATGAATATCTGTAAGAATTTGAAGGACCTAGGTCAATTCTGTGTCTAGTTATCATCTGGACAAGGTTAGGTCTAAATATCATTAAGTTGAAGGCCACTGTGACCTTGACCGTTGACCGATTGACCTCAAAATCAATAGGGATCATCTGCACTCCGAGACGAATGTCTGTGCCAAATTTGACGAACCTAGGTCAATTCTGTGTCTAGTTATCATCCGGACAAGGTTTGGTCTACATATCAACATGTTGACGGTCACTGTGACCTTGACCTTTGACCGATTGACCTCAAAATCAATAGGGATCATCTACACTCAGAGATGCATGTCTGTGCCAAATTTGACGAACCTAGGTCAATTCTGTGTCTAGTTATCATCTGGACAAGGTTTGGTCTACATATCAACATGTTGACGGTCACTGTGACCTTGACCTTTGACCGATTGACCTCAAAATCAATAGGGATCATCTGCACTCCGAGACAAATGTCTGTGCCAAATTTGACGAACCTAGGTCAATTCTGTGTCTAGTTATCATCCGGACAAGGTTTGGTCCATATATCAACATGTTGACGGTCACTGTGACCTTGACCTTTGACCGACTGACCTCAAAATCAATAAGGATCATGTACACTCCAAGACACATGTCTGTGCCAAATTTGACGAACCTAGGTCAATTCTGTGTCTAGTGGTCATCCGGACAAGGTAAGGTCTACCGACCGACGGACCGACATTAGCAAAGCAATATACCCCCACTTCGTTGAAGGGGGGGCATAAATATGAGGAAACTCAAAGTATACAAAAAAGCAACATGACATGCTTATAAGGTCAGCTGGAATCAAGATCAGACTATAGGAGAATGACCGGTCTGATTTTGAGTCTACAATTTCCAGTATTTTGTGGGAACCCGATGTTCCACAGAACTCATCGTGTAAATTAAAATTCATCCAGCATTCAAATAGCCGATTCAGTTTCAAACCATCCCAAATATGGCTTTTGAACATTTTGGAAAATGGAGCAAACGCTGGTAGCCCTTTTAAAGACAGATCCTATAATTTGAGCCATAGTTAAGTTGTCATTAACAACTGCTTCCACAATGGATGAGTCTACAGTGCTATTATCCGGGAAAACATTAACTCTTTACAACACCACAAATTTAAGACCCTTCCAAATTCAAAGCATATACAAATTAAATGTAGCTAAAATGATGGTATTTGTATTGACAGGGAAGAAAACATTGTGGGAAAAGGAGAAAATATTGGTTACCAGCATTTTCTTTTTTCCCTACAATGTCTTGACTCTCATCCTACTAAAAAAAAATTATATGAAACTTACAAGCCGATAGTAAAATCCCAAATTTTGCTATTTCAAAGGTATTTTTTGTTTGAAAGATATCTACATTCTGTGCAGTCCGATCTTAATCTACACTGTCTGCAAAAGGTCCTTGAGTCGGGCTCAGCAGCCCAAGGGTTAATTTTAGGGTCCTTAAAACTTGACAATGTGAAGTACAGGGTTAAAGTACAAAGGCTGCATAAACAAAGGATACGCTATGCCGCGAATTCTTTTTATTTTACCAGGATCTGTAAAGTTGATTGCCTTAAGGGTTTGTCTGTTTGGACATTTAAATACAACTTCTCCACCACCCTCCGGGGCTGCTCCTCTCTTGTTTACCTGAAACAGAATTACAGTTTATTCAATTTCTGTTCACCCTTTACCAAACGACTAAATTTTTGACACTTCCAAATCCAAAGCATTTCAAGACTATTACTTAAATATGACTAAAATGATGGAATTTGTAGAAATAGAAAACATTTTGAGAAAAGAAGAAAATGGTGGTTACCAGCATTCCCTCCTATTCTCACTATGTTTACAAAAAACCTTCTTTCTTAGAGCCGTTAAAAGACGTAACTGTGTGGTAAAGCTTAAATCAGCACTAAAGCAATTACCCAAAAAGTCCTATGTGTCAACGGCCCTAACACTGCGGAAAAAGGAGTAAATGCTGGTAACTTTTCCGCACTTTTTTTTTTTTTTTTTTTTTTTTTTTTTTTTTTTTTTTTTTTTTTTTTTTTTTTTTTTTAATACCTTATCTGATAAATATTTTTATTTGAACAAATCTGTCGTCTGCAAATACTTCAGATTTGGCCAGGGTCTAAAATTCTTTCTTTGACAAAGAGTTAAACTAAGGGTCATTAAGATTAAGGACCCAAATTTAACCCTTCACCACACAATCCCAACTTTAAACAACTGAGAAAAAAGGCTTTTGGAAACATTGTGGGTAAAAGAGAAAATGCTAGTAACCAGCATTTTCTCCTTTTCCCCAAATGTTTTGTACTCTTCCAAACCAAATTTCAATTCTTGGGTCCCATTTATTTTGTTGTCTGCAAATGCTTTGAATTTGGGCAAGTCTAACATTTTACTGTTTGGAAAAGGGTTAAAGCATCAGTTTTTAGAGTGCCAATAAATCTACAGTCAGCATGAAATATCCAAAATATTTCATCTTCTAGACTTGGCTAGAATATCTTACAGATCAAACAATGTAGATCCAAGATCAGACTTGTTTCCAGCCATCAGCTCTTAAACTCCACTGTCCACAAAAAAATAGAAATTTGCACTTTGCAATTTAAAGGTTTAACCCTTTACCACACAATCCTGTGTTGTCCCATGTTGAAGAAGGCTTTTGAAAACATGCGGAAAAAGGAGAAAACGCTAGTAACCCTTATTTTCTCCTTTTTGTACAGTGTTTTCTAATCTATCAAAGACGAATTCCTTCATTTTAGCAACAAAAAATTTCTCGTCTGCAAATGCTTTTTAATTTTGTACAATGTAAAATTTTATCATTTGGTAAAGAGTTAAAAGCCAATATGAGAACAACAAATGTGAAAAAAAAACTCATTGATATACCTTTAACTCTAGCCCAACTTCAACTCCCAAAAATCTCTTCAGGACAGGTAATGTTGATAGTCTCAGTAAATCCACCTGTGAAATTATTAAGTCATTTTTATTTCTTTTTCCCTCAGGTGTCTACCACTTAATTCTATTTCTCAGAGCAAGCCAATATATTGACAAATGCTTAATCAAATTATCATAAAACACATCTTATGATGCCGACTTTTAACGACCCTGAAAGGGAAAGCTTTTGAAAACATTGAGGGAAAAGGAGAAAATGCTGGTAAACAGCATTTTCTCTTTTTCTCTCAATTTTTTCTAACCTTTCAAATATAAATTTCAATTTTTAAGTAACATTTGTTTTGTTGTTTTCGCTTTGGACAAGTCTAAAATTTTGTTATTTGGGAAAGAGTTTAGCTAGTTTTGGAGACAAAGGAGAACAAAATGAGACAGCATTCCCATCTTCAGTTTCTTAGGCAATTAATTAAACATTCTCCACAAACATCAATAAAATGTAGGTCTTTCCTTTGTTCAGGTATTACATCATGATTCATTTCCATTATCAATTCATTACAAAACTATTTTCAAAGTTGTATGCTGTGCTCTTTTTAACTCTTTTTCTGCCAGCTAAATTATACTTTTTCAAGGCCTAAAATTTAGGTAGATTCTCCTCAGCAAACTTGAAGTAATTTTTTCATTGTTTAGAATCAAGTAGTGACAGTGCATCTACAAGTTTAACTGCATGTTCTGTGCAGTCTGATCATAATCAACGCCATAATGCAAAAGTCATCTGATATGCCACTGGCAGTGAAAGAGTTAATGAGGTAAAGCGGGAAGCATTAATGTACAGCACTGGTCATCTTAACCAATTACCATACAAATATAATTCTTTAACATCTCTGTTGTAATCACACTGTAAAACCATGTTGGGAAAAAAAATCAAAAGCTCTATTTCCCTCCATGTTTGAGAAAAGGAGCCTTAATGCATCTCTGTGATGTATGATACTGAGGAAGTAATCACTTAATTATGGATATATATAAAATCCTTTTCGCCTAATAACAGACTAAATCATTAGGTACACTGGTCCTTTGACATGCAGATAATCCACATACTGCAAAAAGTCTCTACCTAGGTTAGCCTGCGCAGGCTGTGAAGGCTGAAATGGTTCGATACTTTTTGCAGATACATTAAACCCCCTTTTCACAGAGCAAGGCTGAAATATCATTACAAAAACAGACATAATTTGCCTTTTGTCACTTGTACTAATGTTATTTTTACACTGCTTTAAGTCTTTACCACAAGACAAAATTATAGGGTTGTCCAAATCGAAAGAATTTGCAGACAACAAACTATCTGTGACTCAGCATTTAAAATTTACCTTTCGAAGGGTAAAAATACTGTGGCAAAAAGAGAAAATGCTGGTTATCAGCATTTTCTCCTTTTTCCGAATTTTTTTCAAAAGTCTTCTTCTAAAGGGTTGTTAAAACTGCAGAAACTTCATAAACAGTTAACAGTCTATCAGTTGTATAACAGCAACAGCTCACTAATTTGTACAAAATATAAATACAATTTACCAATGTCATGACAATAAGCTTTATCAAAAGCCATCATGATTTAACAAATACTAGCAAACCACCAGCTACTTACAGAAGGATCACCTTGGTCATTTGTTATGCCTTTCAGAACAGCATGCATTGGCTGTTTGGTGAATGAAGCTAAAACCACAAGCCCTTCTAGGAAATAGCCTATGGATCTCTGTAAATTACAATCATGTTCAAACTTTCCTCCAATCAAAAGACCTGGCTGGTAAAACAGACTTGTTCCTGGTCAAAACAGACAAGAATAGGAATTTTACCATACAACTACTCTTTATCAAGCAATCTTTAGTTTTAACAAACCTCAGGAAAATCCCTTTTAAAAACCTTGAGGAAAAAGGAGAAAATTTTGAGAACCAAAATTTTCTCCTATTTCCACAATGTTTTTGACAAAATCCATCATGTGACCCACATTTTTGCCATCGTCTCATGGTCTACATATGCTTACAATTTAGACAATTCTAAAATTTTATCATCCAGTAAAGAATTAATTCCTTTTCAATACTTCAACTCATTAACCTTATAAAAATAAACAACTGTTCTATAACAAACAATAGAATTTTCCATTTATTACAAGACAAAATTACAGATTTGTCTATATTAAAAATATTTGAGCCACACACTGGCAAAAGAAAGCTAAATACATACATCTTTGTAATGCATTATACCTAGCAAGTTATCACATGATCACGGATCCACGAAATCCATTTTGTGTAACAACTAACTGAATTATGAGGTAGACTAGTCCATTGACAGGCAGAAAATTGACAAAAACAAAAAGTATTGACCCAAGTCAGCTTGCGTAGGCTGACCTGGGTCGAACGGTAACCTTTGCAGAAACATTAAACACCCTTTTAACAGAGCATGGCTCATTGAAGTGGACAAATTAAATGTTGTTCATATAATGAGATTTTTCAATCTTTCACTATAAAAGGTAGAAAACAATGTGGGAATAACTAAAATGCTGACTACACTGGTCAGTTTCTCTTTCCCAACAACATTTTAAAGAAGGCTTCTGCCTTAGGGTTGTAATGCACAGAGTAGTTTGGTATAAAGGCTAAAACAAAAGTCCTGCTATTCTTAAATAAGAGCTACAGATTAAGATAATTACTTGTGACCAATTTAACACTAATTTTTATATAAAAATTATCCCTAAGATCTGAGTATTCAATCATTACAATAGTCTCAACAAGAAAAATATGCTTTCGTTTGTTTGGAATTGACACCATTTTCAACAATTTTTAAAGGCACCTATCCATGCCTTCCTGGAGTTTCATTTACCACTACAGAGCACAACATTCCTTTCACGCCACTGGCTGCTTTCCCATATAAATGAAATGAAAGCAATGCTCAGCCAATGATACTATGAAAGAGATGAAAATGATCAACTTACGGAAAGATAACAATTCTAATGAATAGTTGTAACTGACCTGTTTCATTGACCACTATTTTGGAGCCATTGGTGATTTTGTCCAGTAGTCTTATAAAACTGGCCTCAAAATCTGAAATGTGAATATAGGTCAGCATTCTTAGGTCAGGATACTCATTCTAAAGTTCCACTATTTACCAAATGACAAAATTTTGGACTGGAACAAAATGAAACCATTTGTAGACAACAAATTAAATGTTGCTTCAATGGTGATTTCTAAATTTGATAGAGTAGAAAACATTGTGGGAAAAAGGAGAAAATGCTGTTTACCAGCATTTTCTCCTTTTCCAACAATGTTTTCAACATGCTCCTTCCTAAAGATCATTAAAACCCGGAATTGTGGGGTGAAGGGTTAAACACTAGGATGGACTGATGGTAGAGGCACCCATTTTCCAAATAGCAAGCTTTTGACAATCAAGAGCAAGATTATAGTAATACTGGCTAGTAGTAGGGATAATTTTACAGCAAATTGGCTTGTATCAGAATGGTATGGCTGGTAATTATTTTGTGTGTGTGAACATTTTTTTTTTTCAATGATGTTTTATGCCATTTTCACCACTATTTCAGTCATGTCATGGCAACAGCTCAAATATTTATGTATATCCTGGGTTAAATCAGTACTAAGCTAGGGCTCTGAAGTGTCTTGCCCTAGGACACTTCCACGAAAAAACCCAGTGGATCCAGAGGGACTCGAACCCTTGGCCTCCAGGTCAAGAGTCCTACACTGTGCCACTGAGCCACTTAGGACACCACTTTTTCTTGTATCTCAGATGACAATTTATGTAGTGTCAGTAAATAAGAAGTTAAGAAAAAAAGATTTTTATCTTAATTGTATTGTAGGTTTTAGTAAAAATGAAGTTGCACAGTCAAAAAATATAATACATTGACTTTTTGGTATGAATATTTCCAAAAATTATCTACATTTTTTCCTGAGTAGTTTTGACACTGACATGGGGTGATGGCTTGTGTTCTATTCAGATGGATTAGGCAGTAGAGTTCAATGTGCAATAAACATCGTATTGCATAAGCTTTATATCATCTACATTTGACCAAAACCTCAATTTTATTTGCCAGTGTACACATTTTTACTGAACTTTCTGTCACCAAAACCTCTGTCAACACAGATGACCAAACATTTTTTTCAAAATATATGTGTATCTTTTTTTTTTTCCCACCACAATACATGAGAGGTGGTTGTTAGGTCCCTGGCCTAGGGATCCGAAAAACTAGGGGAGTGGTTACAGCACTTGACCTGTTTAAAAAAAAAGGTTCTGCTTTGAGTCCAACATAGTTTAGGCGGAACTTATTTCAGATTTTAGATTACCACAATGTTGTAAAAAAGTAGTTATAAAGACCCTACATTCCATCCGAAGATCCGAAGGGAAGAGCTCCTGTTTTTTAAAATTTTTGATTGTTTCTCAGTGGAGACAGAATCACAGAAATAACACCATGGCTAACCTCCAAGATGAGGGTATAATAATAAAGGTTATGAACTTCATTTGCAGATGACAATTCAAATGTGGCTAGAACGACTTGATTTGTCTTTCTTACCCCAGAACATTGTGGAAAAGGGAGAAAATAAAGTTCACATCCATTAAAGTGTTATTTCTTAAGATTTAAGTCTTCTTTTCTTGTCCAATTACTTTTTCTTTCACACTTGTTCCCCCCCCCCCCATTTAATCTATAGGTTGTAGTTTATTTTCATCTTAAAAAGTTTTTCCTAATTTTTAAACAGAGATTTTAGCTTTCACTTATTGTTTCATAAAGAAATAAGTATAAATTCACTGTTTAAATTTGTCACCAAAGATGAAAAGATAGTTTGAAGTGCCTCTGATCGGACGATGTCAAAATGATTTCTGTTGTGTCATGGGTTTTCACGTTTCTTTCCAGCGATCTTTTTTTCAAATCAGTTAATATTTTTTCAAGTATTATTGCATGATTTGACATAAATTTATTAATTAAGGTAGCAGTTAACTTGAAAACCTGTCATTTTACTCTAGATAATTGGACTAACACCTTTATCATGTTTTCAAAAATGACTGGCTTGATTACGTGTGATAAACAGCGCTGCGTGCGTCTGTACACAGTTGACACTGATCGTGTTTATTACAGGCTACATTCCTGTCGGATGCATGCGACATAATTTATATGACCCTTTGGCTCGTAATCTCATGCGTCACATTGACGCTTAGGCAGATATTTTTGAGCGTCAAAAACGGGTCATTTCGGATTTCCATGCGTCAAAACCCGGAGTCCCGGGTCAAAGGAGAACCCTGTGAAGTCTAAAGGGGTTGTAAACGTTGTTGTTTTCATTGTTAATATACAGACCCTAGGAGTCTAAAGAATGCTGTGATGCTCACTATCCAGGGTACATGTAGCTCAGTGGCAAAGGCACTCATCCTGCCAGCAAAGGGTCCCTAGTCTTATGAATGTTGAACAATCTTTTAACTAAAAAATTCTTTGAAAAATGCTATTTAATTTTTTTTTCACACATCATAGTGCAAATAGGCAAATCTTTTCTAAAAAAAAGTTGGTGTGGTGGAACAAGGGCAAAAATTTTATAGACAGGAATCAGGAACCTTGAAGGTCTTCTAAATTCACTGAAAAATGCTGGAGAAATCATCACCTGGAGATATTGTTCCCAAGAAAAATCATCCGAGTGTCACTTTAATAGGCTGCTGTTCACATCTTTCATGAGACTCATAATACCTGTTCATATTATATTACTGTAAGTGTATACTTGTTCTCAATCAATGAGGTTTTGTTACTGTGTTTTAATTCAGCTGGATGAAAACAGCTGTCTGACAAAGTTAAAGCCAGGTAAAGATGTGATAAATATTATACTGCATAATCTCTATTTAGTAAGAAAAAAAAGTTATTTTTTCCTAACTTGTGTTTGACCAAAACCTCTGTCACCCCTGTACTCGCCATACTAGTCTTTCAGCATTTATAAGATCTACACCATTTAAAAATAATATAATGTACCCAAAGGTAAACCTTCTCCCATAAACTTGACAAAATTTAGAAACTGAAGATTGTGCAGATAATGAACCCTTTGTCTACTAGGTGCGACTCACGGACCTTTTGCGGATAGTGTAGATAAAGATCAGACTGCACAGAGGATCTTGGATCTACACTACTTGATAAGGTGATGTCTTTTCCCAAAAAAATACAATTAGAAATAGCAAAATTCAAGTTTTTACTATCGGCTTGTTAAGTTTCATTTCACATATTTCGCAGGATAAGGGTTAATATGTTTGAAATTAGATACAAATACAGTCCTTAATAGCTCAATATTGCAGTATCTGGTGCCAGTCCTAACAGGGTTGTCTCCAGGTATGATACTGTATTCCTATCCATTGAGTCCCCGGGTATGTTATCATACCCCTAGCCTCTGAGGCTAGAGGTATGGTATCGCACCTGGAGACTGACTGAACGGTGTTTAAGGCTGCTTTCAACATTATTTCAGTCATATCATGTATTCCCTGGGTTTCGCCAGGCAGTGCTCTCAATAAGGGCCCATTTCAGGAATTTTTGTAATTCCATGTTCAAATTTTAGGAATTTTTTTTTTTAAAAATCTGGAATTTTTTTTTTCTGCATCAGTCAATGTGGTCATAGGCTTAGATTTATTTTGACTGTGTTGCGGAAGTAAAACACAAGCGAAATGATTTTATTCAGTTAAAAAGTAAGTGTATTGTCTCATGACTGTTATGCAGCGAAGTATTTTTTCTCTTAAATTTCCATGTCTCAAAAAGTCCTTAATCCTTTACCACACAGGAAAAATTTACAATTGTCCAAATTCAAAGCATCTGCAGACGACGATTGCAATTCCACTTAAATGATGGAATTTGTCTTTGAAAGGGTAAAAAACATCATGGGAAAAGGTAAAAATTCTGGTTACCTGCTAAACCATCTATCTTGAATTTTTTGATGTGCATGATTTTCTTTCAGTTTCTAAGTGGATTTTGGAAGAGACGTATCTCGGATAGACATGGTTTCCTTCGTAACGACGGTCATGTCACATGATTTTTTAAAGAAACTTGCCAAAGTGCGCTGCATAATTCCCCAAAGAAATGCGTATGGAAACTATAATCTGCCCATTTTTACAGAGTTGGACAAATAATTGATATTACTCGATTATTACAATTTCTTTCAAGTTGCATGTTTGCAAACAAACAACGTCCGCCATCTTCGATTGTATGTCTTATTAATTGCAATTATCCATTAATTTCTACAGCTGCAGTGAAATTAAAGATGGCTGATTGCTTACCGATCATAATTGACCAACCAATTAAACACTTACCATTATCCGGTCATAATTGGATAAACAATGGCATGTGTGTAATTTGTCATCTCTACACTATAATCCGGATCACCAAAATGCTTTAACATGATTAGAGACTCTTTGTAAAGCGCCTTCCTTACATTGAATAGATGACATCGAAGTTTTCCACATGCGTCAAACCCTTTGTGCATTGTTTTTTGATAAAACGTCTGGTTTTTGTCAAGATCTGGACGTAAAAAAAACATCTGACTTTCAAAATGCCGAGGTTTTTTCTCAAAATTTGGACGTAATATACGTCGATGTCCGCTTATTGAGAGCACTGACTAGGCTAGGGCTATAAAGTGTCTTGCCCAAAGACACTCTTACCAAAAACCCAGGGGATCAGACAAATCCGAGGCCTCATGGTTAAGAGTCCCACACTTTGCCACTGAGCCACGCAGGACCCCTTGCATCTGGAGACACTTTGTCCTTGATAAATAGCCTCGAGTATCCGTATTCCGTGATGAAAAGGAAACAACAGGGTGAAACTAAGAATTTAGACAAGAACATGAACTAGAAACTACTTGCCTTCATAAAAAAATCATTTTCGGTCAGTTTCATGAATAAATTATAACTTGGACATTAATTTTCATGTTCAATGTGCATAAAGAAAAAAACATGCCATCGGCTTTCTTGGGTAAACATGGCGTGACCTAATTCCGGTAGCTAAGTAGTATTTACAGCAATAAGGCGTAGATCCTTGCATTTTTTGAGATGGAACACTATTTAGATACAAGAAAAGTGATATCAATTCCTTTTAACCAAGGAAATTAAATTATTTTTACATGTTTTTGTATCGCATTTGTCTGAAATTCAAGGGCGATAAAACGTTCGAATATTGGTAAGGGTTACGAGCTGAAATACCGCGTGACGTCATCAAACTACGTGCTTTACGAGATGTAAACAACTAGAGGCGCTTCAGTGCCTGTATCGCTCCACAGGCCTGATATTTCTATAATGGCGAAAGGAAGTTTTTAACAATTATCATTCAATCCTGCATTTTAGCTCACTGAAGAAACAATTTGGTAGACAACCACCATAGGAACTTACCTGCAAAACAACAATGAAATCCAATGAATAGTTTTAGAGAAGAAATTTTTCAAAGATTTTACTTTATACCATAAAAGGAAAATGAGTCTCCCATAAAAGCCATGTTTTTTGACAGATCATTTTTTTTTTAAGGAATTCTGTAAACCTGTATCTAAGGAACATTCCTGCAAAATAATAATGCTATCCAAATAGCGGTTTGGGAGGAGAAGATTTTTAAAGGTTTTTTACTTTGGTTGCCATGGCAACCAGAATTCTTCATGGAACACAATTATTTGAAGGAATTTGAAAGAGGACCACCAAAGGAACATTCCTGTGAAATTTGGTAAAAATCCAGTCAATAGTTTCTGAGGAGAAGTTTTTTAAAGAAAAAGTTTACGGACGCACGCACGGACGAACGGACGAACGAACGGACGGACGGACGCACGACGGACAAAACGCCATGACAATAGCTCGCTGGCCTTCGGCCAGTGGAGCTAAAAATCACCGGTTCAAGGACCCTCACGGAATAAGGACACTCGACGATATAAGAAGAGTGGATATGATTTTGTATGTGGGAAAGAATTCTCCAAAAATCTATGAGGGATCAATTTCTCCAGAGAAAGCGTCCCCCGGGGACGACTTATCCAGAAAAATCGTCCCCATTCAATTTGGGGGTGATATCTCCAGGGGACGATTTCTACTGTAGCCTCCATATCTACCTCTTAAACCTGGATTATCATCTCTACTACGAATTTTCTTGATTTTCACAGTCCTTCCACTGAGAGTTGCGAGGATAAGTCGCTGCCGAAAATATTCGCAGCCCTCGTAAATGACGGCATCTGACATTTTTAATAGTTGTTTACGTATTTCTCATTTCACGTGGATTACAAACAAAAAAGGCTAGCTTTAATACCGAATACTCGATTTCAGAATAAACAGAGAGATTACAATTGAAAAATGAAATGATAAAAAATATGCCAAACCAAACTGTAAAATATAAAAATGTCCCCAACCAGTTTCTTGTTTTATTCAAATCCTTTATTTAACGGGATATTCAAAGTTGTTAACTAATACGAAACTATCATAACAGTTACAACAAAAACAACAACAACAACAGAAACCGATCAACTTTGCTGACGCTAACTTTCACAAGCACAACGAAAACAACTTATTGTTACTGTGTGGATCAAACACAATGAAGTAGAAAAATAACTTAAAATGTTGAAAATCCTCGCCTCTCGCGAGAGGGGTTTAAAAAACCCTGTCGATTTCCAGAGAGAAGAAGTTAGCCGGAGGTTAGACACACTAGAACTGAGCAAACAAAAAGATGTTGAGAAAGTTTTCAAAGGAAACGTCAATACTCTTGATGTAGACCTTATTGAAAAAAGATAGTGAGTGGAACTTTTCATTTGCAAAAACACTGTACTTCAGACCTAATGTTTAGCAGAGCTTAAAGCCGAGAATAAGAGACTATTTTCAACTGAAGATAAATCCTCAGGGTAAAAGTGTGGCCTGTACAAGATTCAAACCAGCAACTTTGCTCAGAGTGAATGCTCTAACCATTGAGCTACCTTGACTGCATGACATCCACTCTCACGATAATGACTACACTCTACCTCCTGATTTTTTGGGAAGTTTCTCGCTCCCAAGGTCCGTAAGACCCTTTTTGGCCTTGCAAACATTTCTGACCCCATTGAAGTAAATCCGTAAGGAAAAAAGTGAGGTCAGTACAGGTTTCGAACTTGGAACCTATTGCTCACAGAAAGTGGTCTTACCACTGATATACCCAAACCGCTGGACATCCACGCTACAGATTATCACTACTCTACCTTTGGTTTGAAGCTCCAGTGATTTTTTTTTTTGTGATTGTTTCTCCTGTCTCCTTTGCAACAGCTATTCTTTACATGTTTCTACAAATTTCAAACTTTTTTGGGTCATACTTCAGCCCGTTATATGTGTCTTCAGTCTGTTTGTCAGCTTTGAAAGTGGATGTGGATCAACATTTTTTTAAATGATCTAACTTCAGGCAGACACGAAGTTTAGTGCAGGGTTTTTGTCAATCTTATTGTAATTCACCTTTTTCTGACATAAACATATCTGGTTTATTTGTAAACAAACACTCAACAGTCATTGACTGTGCATGCTAGTTCAAATTTATTAAAAAAAATAGCACCTTGATCTGCAATTTATGTTATTAATACAACTTCTCATATATGAAATATATCCAGTTCATCTAAGATTCCTTTTCCATGCACAATTTGTTTGAAATGGCTTCCGAAATTTGTGCAGTAAATGTCAAGCTGAGTTTCAGTTTCCTTGGAAGCAGGTCAATGGATTATCACATTAAAAAAATAGAATTGCAAGAAGATGACAGTTATAACTTGCAATTATTTTTGTGTTTTTGTGAAGAACACTCATTATGCTATCAATCAAGGACATTATTGTTAGCTGACGGTGAAAAGATCAACACCTATCACAGTCATTCAGAACAATGCCAGTATGTTCATTTTTCAATCCAGTATAGGATGTGTCAGGGGGTTATTGGAGACATGATTACAAAAGTAACATTGGAGCTAATCTCAGAATGAGGGCAGATGTTCTTTAATTCTCAATACATAACAAATATTTGTTAGCTAAGCAGTTTCAGAAGAAAATGTTGAGGTATTGTAACAGCCAAATAGTCAGTGGAAAAAGTTAGACATTATTTAATATCTCGCTCATTACTTAAGATGTAGACTTGAAACTTTGGCCATCTCATACATAACTGTCAAAATTCAAAAGGGGAGCCAATACCAAGCAACTCTAGCCAAACTTTTGCATGCATATGTGTTGCTCTTGTTTAGGAACCCCTATATATGGTACTATTCCTTCAAATATTTTCTTTTGTGGCACTTTTATTAGTTATGTAAGTGTATAAAAGTAGCTCTAAAATATTGGGTTAACTATTTACCACACAATCTGGAGTTTTAGCAACCCTGCAGACTTCCCGAAATACGTCGGTCCGACGGACATGACCGACGAATCTTGACAAGGACCAACGATTTTTCAGGCTAGATCGGTCCGACTGTCCGGCATTTATTCCGAGCCGCTGAAAACGTAATCGCAATGTTTTGGATAAAAATGGCATCGTTTAAATGTTACGAAGGCGCTAAACCTGGTAAAAAAAGAAAATTAACGTCAGAGGAGCGCACTGAATAGAAAAAAGAATATGAAAAAAAGAGACCAGAGAGAAAATTGATCGAGAAAAGGAAGCATCATTGAGAATGGTTGGTTTATGATTCGGAAAAGGTGCAAATGCGCTGCACAGACTGTCTGCACAAATTTAATGAATTGACTTGCTTGTACTGTTTAGTATTTTCTCCTTTTCCAGTAATGTTTTCAAAAGCATTTTTCCTCAAGGTTGTTAAAATTCGTGATTGCTTGGCAAGGGGTTAAATGTCTGTGACTTTTGAAAGTCTTAATGAGTGGAGAAATAGTTAGATATTATCATATGCATAAAGTTGATATAGTTGGTACCCTTCTTTCTTATGTTTTCTTTGTTTTTGTTAAATTTGATTCGGTCTGACAGATTTTTTTTCGGTCTGACAGATTTTCAGGCCTTGTCAGACCGAATGTCTGACACTTTTTGTGAACATTCGGGAAGTCTGCCCTGAGGAAACAACCTTTTGAAAACCTTATGGGAAAAGGAGAAAATGCTGGTAACCAGCATTTTCTCCTTTTCCCACAAGGTTTTCTACACTTTCATGGACAATTACCATCATTTCAGCTAAATCTATTCTAATACATGATATGCAAATGCTTTCAATTTGGACTGGTCAAAAATTTTGTCATTTGGTAAAGAGTTAAGTGAGGCTAACCATGAAGGAATACATTACAGATGCTGTCATTACATTCCCTTTAGTATTAACATTTTACTAGATACAAAATTTTCTTTCTTCTTGCAGTTTATTGTCAGGAGGTGCAGATGGATTTATTGTCATTTATGATCTCTTCAACTTTACTGGTGAGGTCAAGTACACATGTCCTTCAGTTGGTAAAATTGCCCTGAATAACAAGCACAGACATAAGTTCAGTGTAGAAACTGTCCTCTGGTACCCTCTTGATACTGGACTATTTACTTCCAGTGGTACAGATAGAGTTCTTAAAGTTTGGGACACAAACAGGTTAAAAGTAAGTACATCTAGTGCTGGCTCTTAGAACACATAGTAGAACTGAAGACTGACAGATCAAATCAAAACGCTACTGAACGGAACACATAAGCCTGATCTTAGATTTTCAGTGTCAAAGAATTTGCAACATTTTTTAGTCAAAATAACATCAAAATCAAAATACATATATTCAGTTCCAAATTTTTTTTTCACCATTATAAACACTCATTGGTTAAAGATACATCTTTACAGCCAGATAATAAACAGATGCTTTTGAAATTTGATAGAATGTAGAATCAAGTCAGCTGTGTAAACATGTATGGGATAAAGAAACTCGGGGATTTGTCTTCGATTTAAAACGGGGAAACTGTGGTTGTGGCGTTTTTGATAGCCTACAGAGAATGAAATGCATTTTCTATCCATCTCAATCTCTGCAACCTTGCAACCGTCAGGGGCGACATTTGGCATGAAGATACAAGAATGATTATAGTGTCATAAACAAAGATGAAATGGTTTAAAAAACTGGATGAAAACAAGTAAAGATGTATCATTAAGTTATCTTCTGTAATTTTACGTATTTCCATCCCACTAAGTAACAAACTTCGCATTGCTCAATTTTAGGATAAAGCATTTTAAAATTTGGTTTGATTATAAAATTAGAGTAGTTCCCTTTAAAGCATTGGATGTTTAGTCAGAAAACCGTGGCTATGTTCCCACTAACATGGCTACTTACATTAGACTGATCTTTAACAAGCCTGTAACATTACTGAAATACTGTTGAAAGAATCATAGACAATCCAAACAAATCCAAACAAATCATTTTCTTTGGTCATTTGGAAATATTTAAATACAGGTTATATGAAAAAAGAGCCCTAAAATTACTTTTCTCTATTATGGTAAAAAGATTGTAGATTTGAACCCACTACAGTACGGAAATGGCTTTTCACATCCCTGCGATAGACTATTCTTTGAAAGCAACTTGGGACAAGGAGCAAGTGCTTTTAACAAACAATTGCTCCTTTTCCCTCCATGTTTTTTAATCGTTTCAAAAAATACATCTCTGTTTCCTACTTTTATTTCAGTTGGACAAGTTCTTGGCAAGTCTAAACGGCTCTAACTGTCTTGGGCCAACTCTTTATCAAACAACAGAATTTTAGGCTTGTTGTATTTGAGGGCATTTACAGGTGACAAATGTGGCTCTTATGATATGATTTGCCTCGGAAAGGAAAGGAAACTTTGTGGGAAAGAGAGAAAATGCTAGTTGCCAGCAATTTATCCTTTTTCCACAATGTTTTAAGAAGTCATCTTTCTCAGGGTCATTAAGATTTTGGATTATATGGAAAAATATTCAACAAAGCCTTTAAAGCTTGATAAGCTCTACTATTATCAAAACTTTGTTTGGTTCTTGTGTACTTTTTTTTTCTACCATTTTCTAGCCAGCAGATGAGTATGAATTCAGTGGAATTGTATATAATCATCACATGTCCCCAATTGCAACTAGACACTGCCTGATTGCTGTGGCATCAGATAGTTCTTCTGTAAAACTGGTAGACTTGAAGTCTGGCTCAGCTACACACACACTGAAAGGTCACAACAAAGCAGTTATGTCCGTCAGATGGTCACCCTTCAATGAATTTCTGTTGGCATCAGGAAGGTAAAAGTTTCAAATATATCAACTAAACAGTGTTTATAGTGGACAAAATGAATTATCACTAGCTGTTATTTTGAATGATATCAACAAACAGTGAAAAAAGACTTAGAAGACAAGATACTGAAGTTTCAAGACTGTTTAGCATATATATCTTATGAGATACCATGCAGAGTTGATCCAAAGTTGGGATTTCTGGTTTTTGCAGTCTGATTTTGATCATGGGTAATTTGTAACAAAGTACAAAACCAGAGTTGTACCCAACGCTGTCAGACCAAAAATATGAAATAAAAAATTTGATGACAATGAAATATGGCACAAAGCTAGTTTAGTCTAGTAAATCAGGGTTTCTGGATTGCTAAAAATAATGAACAGCTTAGGAAGTCTTAGTTTAATTGTTTCAGTGCTAAATATAGTTAACTCATTACCAAACAACAAAATTTTAGGTTTGTCCAAATCGAAAGCATTTGCAGACGACAAAATAAAAGTGACTGAAAATTTGAAATTTGTTTTGTGAAGGGTAGAAAACATTGTGGGAAAAGGAGAAAATGCTGGTTATCAGCATTTTCTCCTTTTCCCACAATGTTTTCTAAAGGCTTCTTTCTCAGGGTCGTCAAAAGTAGGGATTGTGTGGTAATGGGTTAAGTTTAATTTCCTCAGTGCAAAATGTGAAAATGTAACCTCTTTGAAGTGCTGAGAATGCAATCTACATCAACTCAGAAAGATATTTGTCTCACAGGCTTGACGGAACATGCAGACTGAGTAGATTCAAGATCAAACTGTATGCTCTGTGCAGTCTGATCTTGATCTGTGTTATCTGCAAAAGGCCCTTTTTTGCCTTGGGAACTCAAAGGGTTTATTATTATTTTTTTTTTTTATTAAAACATTACTGCCAGCCAATTTTTTTTTCATTTTTGTTTTGCTGCAGACTCTGCATGGAAATATTTTGATACAAAGAAAAAAAATTTGCTAATAATTTGTCTCAAATTTATCATGTGTACTTTATAGTGATATTTTCAAAGTTGTCTATGGTTATTTTAAGGTACTTAACCCTTTACCACACAATCCCAACTTTTAATGACCCTGGGGAAGAAGCCTTTTGAAAACATTGTGGGAAAAGGAAAAAATGCTGGTTACCAGCATTTTCTCCCTTTCCCACATTGTTTTCTACCCTATCAAAGAAAAATTGCACCATTTGAGCCACATTGAAATTGTCGTCTGCAAACACTTTTAATTCGGACAAGGCAAAAATGTTGCTTTTTGGTAAAGGGTTAATTCTTTACCAAACGACAAAATTCTGGACTTGTCCAAATTGAAACTATTTGCAATTAACAAATTAAAAGTGGCTGTAATTGTTGAGTTTGTCCTGAAAGAACAGAAAGCATTGTGGGGTTACCAGTATTTTGCCTTTTCCCACAGTGTTTTCCTAAGCGCTCTTCACTGTGGGCCTTAACCCTTTACCAAACGACAAAATTTTAGACTGAACCAAATTAAAACCATATTGCAGACAATAAATTAAACATGACTCGAATGATGATTTCTGTCTTTAGAAGGGTAGAAAACATTGAGGAAAAAGGAGAAAATGCTGGTTACCAGGATTTTCTTCTTTTCCCACAATATTTTCAAAAAGGCTTCTTTCTCAGTGTCATTAAAACACGGGATTGTGTGGTAAAGAGTTAAAACTAGGGATTATTTAGTAAAGGGTTAAAGCGTTAAGGTCTTTATTTTACATATGGTGTGTATCTTGTCTGCTATCATGTTTGAAACAAATGAACCATGATCTATGAAAGGGAGTTTAACTCTTTACCAAAGGACAAAACTTTGGACTTGTCCAAATTGAAAGCATTTGCAGACGGCAAAATAAATGTGGCTTAAAAATTGAAATCTGTTTTGAGATGGATAGAAAACATTGTGGGAAAAGGAGAAAATGCTGGTTACCAGCATTTTCTCCTTTTCCCTCAATGTTTTCAAAAGGATTCTTTCTCAGGGTCGTTAAAACTCGGGGTTATGTGGTAAAGGGTTAATGCTTTTGCGAAACATTTTGACAAATGTCAGC
This sequence comes from Hippopus hippopus, assembly GCA_946811185.2. NCBI lineage: Eukaryota > Metazoa > Mollusca > Bivalvia > Cardiida > Cardiidae > Hippopus > Hippopus hippopus. Next base: position 66,298,340 of record OX328099.1, on the reverse strand, counting down.
CTGCACAGTCCACACAGGCTGACATGGGTTTATATTTTTTTGATATTTGTAAAATTTTCTTGCATGTCCAAGGACCATACTATTTTATTGTCATTCTACCTCCTGATTGAGTTGGTCAATAAAAGTAATGAATTTTATGGATCCACAATTATGTGATAACTTCCTTGTATTATGCATCACAGAGATGCATTAAACCCCCTTTTCCCAGAGCACAGTTCAATTATTTTTGTTTTACACTTTCTTTATAGTGCTGACAGTAGAGTATTTCTGTGGGACATCAGGAATGCTAAGGGAAGTTTAAAAGTATTTGACCAGTATAACGGGAAGCGACCAAGAAAACAAGTTGAAAATGGTATGTATTTCATAGACTCATAAATTTCTAATCATGCCTCTCTGTTTTATTCCTGATTTTAGAAAGGTAATTGTTTACAAACCATCAAGTAGTAAGGCAGAGAGGTGTGGGACAGAAGAGAAAATTATTTGTTGATTTCACTCTAGAATTTTGCAAAGACTTGTGAAAATGTCACATGATCAACAGCACAAGGCCATTTTGTGGGATCATATTCAAATTAGAGGTACAACAACTGTATATCTAGGCTCATAACAATACACAAAGATAAGAATAGACAAAGTTTGCCATTGCAGAACAACCACCTAGTCATTTAAGTCCAAAAATTACATCTGTTTACAGAATTTAACTGCCCACTTGTTTTGCACTTGCAAAGAAAAATATTTTTAGTTGTATTTATGAGTGCTGTACAGTAAATTGTAATTCGCAAGAAAAATATCTAAATATACCTTTTCATTTGTTTGTGAATGTAGGTGAGATGAAAAAACACAGAGTATTGACATAATAACAAACACATGTACATCTTGGAACAGTAAAATTTATTCCACAAATACTTCGATTAACAATAGCTTGGAAGGGCAGGAGATCATGTGACTGAAAAAAATGATATAAACCATGACTATATTGTTCATTCTGTAAGATGCCAAAAGGTATTATGAATTTAACAAAGTTTGGTGGATTGAATTGTGTTTAAGCCATTTACAACATCATTTCATTTATATCATGGCTGCCATTGCACATATCCATGGTCTCCTGGAGTCACTTTTACAAGTAATTTTCACAGTATTCTTCCCAAGCCACTTGCTGCTTTCCCATATAACCATCGTCGAAACAATGATAAGCGATGAGAGAGGAATGAATCCTATCACAATAACTATCATCAATCCTCAGAAAAAAAGTGACCAAGCATGGGATTTTGAACCAGCAACTCCTGTTCTCAAGTCCTGTACACTACACACTGCACTACTGGTCCTCTGCATTGAAATCATTGAAAGGAAAAGAAACATTATTTTTAGGAAAATGTTGGAAATATCATGGGAAATAGACCAATTGCTTGTTACAAGCAGCTCATTAAATTTTCAGTGTTTGTAAAAGCTATATACTGAAGAATTGTGTCCAGTAAATGGGTGAATCTGGTAGCATTGGAAATATCACTCTTGTTAAGAATTAAAAACTAACTCATTCAACACCTTTTATATAAACTTGACTTCTTTAGAAGGCTAAAAAATGCGATCTAAAAAATCACAAAAAGATATTTTATCTTACAGGCTTAACTGAACAGGTTGATGGCATAGATCAAAGATCAGACTGATGTTGACCTATGCTGTCAGCAAAAGTTCTTGTTTTCACTTTGTCACTGAAAGAGTTAAGTGATAATAATACTGTTAAATAATGCATGTTTTACAGGGCTTTCATCGCATTCTGGGAAAGTGAATGGACTTCATTTCACAGCAGATGGTCTTCATTTGATATCAATGGGAACAGAGAACAAACTACATTTATGGAATACATCATCTGGCAGGAACACCCATACTAACTTTGGAAGAATCTCTAATCCAGGACGGAGAAATATACAATTTTCTGTGTCAGAAGGTGCAAAAAGGGAAATAATATTTGTTCCTGATGGAAGAATTATAAAAGTGTTAGACACATATACCGGTGCACATTTATACTCACTAAATGGACATTATACACAAGTAAATGCATGTTATTATCACCCAGATTTACATGAACTTTATAGTGGAGGGAGTGATAGGAACTTGTTAGTGTGGACTCCAAGTTTGAGGACAACACAAACCGTTAAGCCACAGACTATCATAGTTAAGAAAGAAGAAGAAAGAGACAGTATTCTAGCTGTTGCTGTGACTGCTGATAGCTGGAGTAGTGACGAAGAGAGCTGATGAAGTTTAGATCTTAAGTTAATAAAAAAGTTTTTAGACCTGTCCAAATTGAAAGCATTTGCAGATGGTAAATTAAATGATGGGATTTGACTTTGAAAAGGAAAAAAAAATTTGGAGAAAATACTGATTACCAGCGCTATTTTCTCCTGTTTCAACTTGCGTTTTCAAAAGTGTTTTCCTTAAGGTCTTTAAACTCAGGATCACTCATTAACCCTTTTTAACATAATTCTGTCTTTTAATGACTATGAGGTGAGCCCAGTAGCTTAGTTGGTAGTGTACAGGACTTGAGAATGGGGGGTTGGTGGTTCGAATCCCCAGCTTTACCAATTCGGAAATTGATGATACCTTTTGCGACAGGATTCATTCCTCTCACACAGCTGATCAATGACAATAGCAATTTGGGAAAGCAGCCAGTAGCTTAGGAAGAATTTTGTGCCAAGTACTGGTAACAGAAACTAAAAGTATGGATAAGTGTACTGGGTACCATGGTATAACTGAAATAATGTTGAAAATGGTGTTAAACACCATAGAATCAATATATTGATCAGGTTGGTTGACTATTACAGGAGTTTTGAGTGTTCTTTTTTTTCTCTCTCTGATACAGCAACAAGGCAACTTGTGGATGTTTTTGTCAGCTTATGACAGTTCTTGCTTGGTCCCTGCTTTTGAAAACTTTGAAAAGGGGAGCAATACCGGTATGCTTTTAATCAATTCTAACAATTTACCATACAACAAAATTTTAGACTTGTCCAAATTCAAAGCATTGGCAGAAAACCAATTATAAGTGGTTGAAATTATTGGATTTGCAAGTGGAAGGTTAGAAAACATTTTGGGAAAAAGGAGAAAATGCTGGTTACCAGCATTTTCTCCTTTTTCACACAATGTTTTCAAGTTACATTCGTCAGGGAGTTAAAACTTGGGATTTTGTGGGAAAGGATTAAAGGTATTCTTTTACTCTTTATTTGTTTCGTTGATCATTTTATGCTAGTTAGTTGTACATGTGTTCGTAAAAGTAGTACGCATCACAATGTGTCAAATTATGTTGCAAGTAATGTGAACATCTATGTATTTAACTTTTGACCTACCTCTGCAAAGATCTTCATCCCTAGGCAACACATTTTTAGCTTAACTGTTTTCAAAGAATTTGTTGAGGTATTGTGATAGCCTGGTCATTGTCTGTGTTGTTGTCGAGCAAAGAGTTTGACATTCTACAATATCTCTCTCATTACTGAAGATATTTACTTCAAACTTGGACTAGTTGTTGACTATAAAAAGAGGGACCAATACAATAAGGGCAGGTAACCATCAAAATGATTTTAAACAGTTATGCCCCTTTTTCACTTAAAATTCTCACTGAAAATCGGTCTATTGCTAAGGGGCAACTGCAGCAAAGCATTTGCAACTGCATGTAATGCTCTTGTATCAGTGTTTCTAAAAAAAATCACAGAATTGTACATACTTCATGATTTGTGGGGATGTAAAAGATGTAAAACAATAATTTTGAATATGATGCAGATGTATAATGATGACATACTACATATGTTTTTTTTCTTTAAGAAATCACTGTGGCACATGGAGAAATTGCTCCTGAAACCAATTATTCTTATCTGCCATAGTTTTTTTTTATCATTCTTCACACTGCTGTTTTATTTACAACCAATCGGATGATCAGCTTTTGGTCTGCCCACAGTCACACAAAGTTGGAGCAAGGTGGTCTCAAATATTTTGGTATTACCTAATTATCTGATGTCATACAGCATTGTGGTTCTTATCTTAGCCAATCAGATGGCTAACTTTAAGAATGAGTTTGGCCCCTGGGCTCGTATTCATCAAGCATTCTCAAGAACATTCTTAGATTAATTCTGGATTTAGAAAGGAGCACACCGTCTAATTGGCTAAAGCATTTGGTAAACCAAAGTTGTGGTACTTTCGAGTTTAGAAAATCCTTGAGAATAGAAGTAAGAATTTTCTGAAGAATGGTAGGTGAATTTGACCCCCGATCTACTAATGCTAACCATCCACTCCACATCTGTGCCTTTATCTCTGCAACTTACTTTCTCAGTTCACAATACTGTCTCAGTTTCTCAAAACATGTGACTTCCATGCTTTTCTGTGCTTTGGTTATGTATTTGTGTAATGTACTAATACTTTGAACAGCTTATGAAATAACGTATGACAACAATTTTATTTGTGCAATAAAGTCTATAGAACTGGCATTAGAACATTATCTGTTTATTTAGTTACAAGGAGAGAGGTGCATTTGTTTTTTTTTTTCAACCTTTAGACAAACTTTAACGACAACAAAGTGAGGGTTTTTTGAAAACATTGTGGGGAAAAGGAGAAAATGCTTGTAAGAAGTGGTCTACCTTTTCATAGATAAATCCCATCAGGTGAACCATTTTTGATTTGTTTTCTGCAAATGCTTTCAATATCGATAGTTTGTTTGTCGTTTGGAAAAGAGTGAGAAGTGTGGCAGACAGTGGTGCAGTAGAGCGTCGCCCTCTCACACGAACGATTCTGGGTTCGAATCCTGCAAAGAGCCGAGTTAACCTTTGGAAATACCCACATGACGACACTAGTGCTGGTTAAGGTTTCAAAGAAGCAATCGTCTAGAATGATTATTGTAAGTTGTCAGATTTTGTTTCCAATCCTTGTAAAAGACAAAAGGTTTAAAAGCAGTGAGAAGCTCAAAATATGGAAATTGGATAACACGTTGGCGTGTTTTCCCATATTGGCATGTGCATGGACTTGTACAACACTGCAGGTGTCCGCTAGCAGGCCAAAAAGTTTTTGGTTCAATAGCAGACGATGGTCCTCCTTGGATTAGTGGTTAAAGTAACAAGGATTTGCTATCAGGAAACCCAGGTTCGATTGTCGCTAGCGGCGCTAGCTATGTGGAGGTGTTCTTTGGGCAAGGCATTGCATAGTCTGTGCCTAGTTATTGTGATACCAAGTCAAGACATGTATAAATGGTGTGTTGCAGCGATAACTATGATACACTGTTCAAAGTGGTGAAAATCGAATTTAATGACGTATATGACAAATGTTACACACCAAACAAGGAAACAAAAGCAAGAAATTTAAAGCTGCGGAAGTATAGCTGTTTCCACTTTGAAAATTATTGTTGTAAAAGGAGAAATCGCTCCTATTGAGCAATTTCTCCTTTTCCCACCATGTCTGCTGAGCTTTTGTCCTATTTTTTTCCTTGAAAAAATAACTTCCACAGTGACCTTCAACCTTGTTTTCTGACGAAATAAGCTCAAATAGGTGCCATTTTTATTTTTTCTTATTGTTTAGAATTATAAATACTATAAGTGTGGAAAGTTTAAGAAAAATCTGTCTGTTAGAAAGTATGTATTTTTTTAAGATTAACCCTTAATTCGATCAAATTATCTCCCTTCTTAACTCAATGTTCTATATATAACATGCATATTTGTACATTTACCATGCTAAAAACCAGGCCTTTATATATTTTTTGTGTAAAAATGTATGAATTGTCATTAAAATGATGTATATTTGTATATTTTTCCTATAATTTTCCTGGGTAACTGACTGTTAAAGAAAGGCACTTTAAATCCAATATAAGCTGAATTTTGGAACTGTATATACCTTTTTCAAAGGCAAATTTCTCAGAAGCGAGCACGGTGACCCACATCTTTTTTTTTACTGTAATCTCCTAGAAACATGATGAGCTTTGTATGTGCAAAGTTTTGAAAATATCTGTCCGTTAGAAAAATTTGTCATATACGTCGTTAACAAATCAGTCCTCGGCAAGGCCTTGAAATATAGGACAGTTTCTAAAATAATGCGCACCAGAAACATGAGCGAGCATTTTGAAAAAGGAACAAAAGACCGAAAGACTGCAGTTAACTTTTCACTGTCAATGTCGCCTGTTTAACTTTTGCGGCGGCGTAGATCAAGATCAGACTGCACAAAACGTACAGTCTGATCTTTGATCTTCACCGTCCGCTACCTGATGTTAATCTTTGATCAGAGTCCGCTTCAATCTGAACGTAAGTATATTCAAAATCAGACTGCATTTTGTGTGCAGTCTGATCTTGATACACACTGTCCCCAACTATAACTCTACTCATACCAGAGTGGAAAGTGTCGAGTGTTCAGACCCGAAATTAAAGTTTTACCAACGCTTGGAAAGTAAGACAGAGAAGAACGATTGTCATGGGTGACGAAAACACCACGTACCGGTATTCATATCATATAAACTTTTTCGCGTGAATGCAAAGATACACCATTCGGCAAAACTCGGGTGTTCCGGTGATTATGTTAGATACATGTAGGTACGGCATCGGCCGAGTTGTGACGAGTGCTTGTTAATCATGCCGTGCAAGGCACAAGGCAAGTTCTCGGCAATACAGGACAAGATGATGCAAGTCTGACTTCGAGTTTTGTATTTTTTCCGTTTCCCCCCCCCCCCTTTTTTTTTTGTTTTTAAATATACTGGCCAACACAGACTCGGTCACAGACTTACGTGAGCAAGTGAATGGCATATATCTATAAAGAAATGTCGATATGAGTATTATTTTGGGAAAAAAACAGATAAGTTATGTTCACCGCGATTTACTTAAAGAATTCAAATTATTTGCATTAATTAACAGTCAAGTAATGAAACATTTTACAGAATTTCAGAATTTTTCATAATTTACAATTTTAAATTTTTCCCAGAGCATGGCTCAGATTTATTGTATGCAACAAAAAGCAATATGCCTAACATTCCTTATGAAAAAATAGTTAACAAATTTATCCCGTACAATTTTGGATATTGTAAATGATATAAAATTGTAAATGCAGTGAACAATTGTTTTGCATTTTTTCTGATGATAACAAGATGTCAGAGTTACTATTCTAGTGTTTGTTTATATAGTTGTTGGACCAAAAATATCCTTCCCTCCAATATTGATAAACCAAGTTCATGTGAATGAGTTGCCAATCAAATTTTGTATGGGATTTATCCCTCGTGATGGCAACTTTTCATTTCATTGGACAGTTCTATTCGAGGAGAAATATCGTGTTGTTACTTCAGCGTCTTGAAGTAACGACGTTGTTAGACCAGCCCGCATAGCTCAGGTGGTAGAGCGTAGGACTTGTAAACATCAAGTCTTGGGTGTGGGTTCGAGCCCCAAGGCTGGCTATCTAAAATTACTAATAGTATTTCGGATGAGACGTTAAACCGAGGTCTCGTGTGGTGGTACTATACATCGAGCACATTAAAGAACCAGGCGTAACGTGAGATGGGTTTCGTCCTGTATCTTGCACCATCCCCCGTAACAAAACTAACAGTCGTAATGGGGCATCGATATACGCAAAATTCATCCGATGATGTTACATACAGAAGCTGGGTAGAAGTGCAGACTAATTTTATACAACAACATCGCCAAGCTGAACAATGTTTATCCCTTTAACCCTATTTCTGACAATGGCGACTTCAATTACTTCTACTGACGGCGTAGACCAAGGCCAGACTGCAGTCTGTTCTTTGATATACACTGCCAACAATCTGATAGTAAACTATGACTATAATCATTTTTAACTGTAGTGCAAAATCTATTTCAATGTCTCTAAAAGGGTTCTAAATTTATCTAGTTGCAAGGAAAAGCATTAAAAACCACGAGGCCATAGACGCAAGAGGGGGAGGAGTGCCATGGGGGCGGGAGCTGGGGAAGAGATTAACTATCTTAGCCCTTTACCGAACGATCCATAGAAAGTAGCCGTTTGAAAAAGTTTTGGGAATAGGATGAAATTCTCGTGCCGTATTCACCAACCACTCTAAACTTTGTACTTAACTTAGTCTTACTCTCAAAAATTGTCTAAATTTCAAAGTACCGTTTTTTTTTTTTTCAATCCGCGAAAAATGGTTCAGTCAATCAGAAATTATGATACTGTCTAAATTAAGAACTGGACTAAAAATGCAATTCAGAACGGTTGAGTTAATCTTCACTGTCCGATAAGGAGATATTTTTCGAAAAAAAAAAAACCTTTGAAATAGCAACCTTTGGAATTTTACTATCTACTTGAAGGTGACACTTATCTTACTCAGCAGGATAAGGATGAAGTTTTAGCTCGGCTGTTTTCGAAGAAAACGTCAAGGTATTGTCGTATCCCTGGCGTCGTCGTCATCTGCGTCGTGTTCGCGCGAAAACTTTGACATTTTGTAATATCTCTGTTATTAGTGAAGATGTTTACTTCAAACTTGGACAAGTTATTTAGTATCAAAAGGGGAACCTTACCAACAAGGGCAAGTAACATCAAAGTATTTTTTACACAGTTATGCCCCTTTTTCGACTTAAAATTTTCATTCAAAATCGAGCACTTGCAGCCCAACGTTGGCACCCGCATGCGGTGCTCTTGTTTTTCTGTAAAGCTCTAGTCATACCTATATAGCTTGATTTCGTATGTACTTCGGATTTTGGTGTACACATAGATACCGTGTTTTGGCAAGCTGTTACTTCTTGAAGGTTTAATGATCTAACAGTAACGGGAAGAAATTCTTCGAAATATATGGCAATGAAGAAAGCTGAATGATACAAGAAAATGTGGGATGTATCGGTAAACATTTTGGCTGCTTAACAAAGAAACTGGAAAATCTCTGTCAATAAGAAAAGAAGACATTAATGTTACAGTATCGTGGCTGTTTCACCAAGATTAGTTTTTATCTTTCAGAAATCAGTTTGAAGAAAAAAAAAGGGTTTTTTTTATTAATAATGGCAACACTACAAGAAAAGGAGTAATTGTTTATAATAAGTAACAGACCTTTCCCGTGGTGATTTCAACAACTGTATCCTGTCGTGGTGTTTTTGCATGATATTGGATTTAGGGGAAAAAAAGACGAATATACGGAAACATGACATAATCGGTGGTGTAGACACATAGCAATATTCACTGCAGATCCATTTGTGCTAAAATATCACCTTATTTTCCCGGAGAAATGATCTGCATCTACAGTGTAAATAGTTTACAAAAAGATTAGAAACAGAGAAATGGCGACACAACAAAACTTCACAATCTATGATTACTTCGTGTTTTGTGGAACTGTCGGACTTTCTTTGTCGATTGGAATATACTTTGGGTGGAGAAATCGACACAAGGATAGTGTTGACAACTACTTTCTTGGAAACAGAAAATTGTCTGTTCTTCCTACAGCGTTGTCGCTAGCGGTCACTTTCCAGTCTTCCTTGATGATAATAGGAATTCCGGCGGAAGTGTATTCTTACGGACTGAAGTATGCATATTATCTGATTGGATCATGTACAAGTTACGTATTTGCTGGCCTAGTCGTTGTACCCGTTATACATCCACTAAAATTGACCAGTGCAAACAAGTACTTCAAATTGCGTTACAACAATAATATCGTGCGCTACTTAGTGATGTCATTGGGAATATTTTATTACGTTCTGTACTCCGGAAGTGTAATATTTGGGACATGCGTAGCATTGGAGTTTCTCATGGGAATACCATACTGGGGGACCATTTGTATATACTCGATAGTAACAGCAATCTACACTTCCATTGGTGGAATGAAAGGAGTCATATGGACTGACGTACTTCAGATTACAATTATGGCAATAGGGGTATTTGGCGTCTTAATAAAGTCCATTTTGGAAGTGGGAGGTGTATCATCTGTATTTGATCTAGCTTCTAGTAGAATTAACATGGACGACTTTAGATTGGACCCAACCATTCGTTACCAGTTCTGGAATCTTTCATTTGGTGCATTTATGGGGTTTTTGGTGACTTGCTTCCAGCAACCAGGGATACAAAGAATCAATTCAACACAAACATCGTTCCATGCAAGACGACTTTATATTCTATCTGGGATAGTGTATGCTATTTTAGCACTTTGCGTCTATTTCGAAGGTATAGCAATCTTTGCTTTCTACAGCAATAAACGGTGTGATCCTCTTACCTCGGAGAGAATAGACAGCACAAATCAACTGGTCCCTCTGGCAGTTTCGGATTTATTTTCAACTATTCCTGGACTTTCAGGGCTATTTATAGCGGCATTGTCCAGTGCTGCGCTCAGCACATTGTCCTCTAGTCTAAGTAGTCTAGGAGCTGTAACATACGATGACATTATTAGAGAAAAGTATCCAGAAATGTCAGACAGCAAAGCTACAGCCATTTCTAAAGTTGTCGTATTCTCCTACGGCCTGCTTGCCATGGGATTCACATTTTTCATTGCACTATTGCCTGGTTCTATTGTGAATGTAACATACGCTTTAATGGGCTGTGTGGATGGGCCTACATGCGCTTTATTTATGATATCTATGTTCTACAGCAAGGCAACAACCAAAGGTCTGGTTACAGGTGCTTTCGCAGGAATGGCTTTCATACTATGGATGAATATCGGCAACATGGCAACCAATATTAAAATAACACCAGCACTTCCGCCGGCGCCAACATATTGTTGTATTAATGAAACAAGCCAGACCATTTCTACACTCAGTAACATTTCAAGTCATATTATTTCCATAGAATCAAATGATTCAGAAGTTGAACAACACGAATACTTTTCATTTTTACAAGAATTTTATTCTGTATCTTTCATGTTGTATCCATGGATAGGCTGTATTGTGACGATCATGGCTGCTGTCCCTGTGAGCTGGTTTACCTCCCCACCGGCTGAATTTGACAGAAGATGTTTATTTAATTTCAAGGAACATATTGTTAAAGAACTTTTCAAAATCGATAGAGATCGACAGGAGATGAAAGCTAGCAATGTAGAAACTGTGTTCGACCATCAGAATATTTGAATACACGGAGCGTTCATTACTGTTAAGCCTTAGGCTGCCAAACGCGACTCACTGACCTTTTGCGGACAGTGTAGATCAAGATCAGACTGCACAGAACGTGCAGTCTGATCTTAGATCTACACTGTCCGATAAGGAGATACATTTCCCAAAGAAAAAAAATATTTGGAACAACAAAATTCGGGATTTTACTATCAGCTTGAACGTTTCATTTGACTTATTTAGCAGGATAACCGCTAAGTTTTACCCTCATTTTGGCTAATGCAAAGCTAAACCTTTAGGCTGACGAACGAGGCCCAACGGACCTTTGCTGAAAGCGTATATGCAAGATCAGAGTGAACAGAACATGCAGTCTGATCTTGCATCTACACTGTGCAATTCGGTCTAAATTTCCCGGTGAAAAAACAAAATCTTTGAACCTGCAATATTTTTGAAACTGCCATCGATTGGATTTGATCATTTATCCGTTGACCAAACAATACAGTGTTTTAGCGACCAAGAGGAAAAAAACATTTGAAAAAAATTGTGGGAAAAGGAGAAAATGCTGGTAAGCAGCATTTTCTCTTTTCCGATAATGTTTTCTACTCCTTTATAGAAAATGACATCATTTGCAACTCCTTTTAATTTGGATATGTCCAAAACTTCGTCGTTTGGTGGAGAGTTAACCCATCTTGCACTTAAAGCGTTAACCAGATAAGCTTTGAAGTTCATTATAACAAAGGTGTCTCTGATTGCAAGGTTTAGTTTTATTAATTCATGACACTTTAATTGCCGTTGGTATCCTATACTTGCTTTCCCACCCCGGGTAGGGCTTGGTCTACATGGAAGGGCTGTATCTGTTGTCAAGTGTTGGATATTAATAGAATCTGAAACAATTGCGCAAACTTAACTGAGTCATATTTGATTTGGCTTTTTTTTAATCATAGTTTATATACAAATAATCACTTTATTTTTATTACTTTGGGGTAACGAATTACCCCCTTTAGTGAAATGTAAAATATCATTTGAGAATAATAAGTTAAAAAGAATTACATATAGATCTATAATAAAAAGATTGCAAATAAAAAGAATGATCGGCTGACAATAAGCAAACATAATCATTGCTCTATTTCTGTCCATTAATTCAATCAAATACATTATATAAATCAGGTTTTGTAAAAAGCGGGTTTAATGCATCCGCAAAAAGTAGCGACTCGGGTCAGCCTGCGCTGTCCGCGGAGGCTGACCTGGGTCGAAACTTTATGCGAATTCTGAACTTACTGACTGCATGTCCAAGAACCAGTGTACCTCACGATTCATTCGGTTGTTTCACAAAATGTATTTTATGGATCCATAATAATGCAGTGTCTTGCTTGGTATAATGCATACTTAATGCATTAAAGGTCCTTTTCCCAGAACGCTGCTTATAACACATGTATATGAGCCATTCTGTATGAAAAAGGGGCTTAATACATCTGCAAAAAGTATCCACCCAATTCAATCTGCGCACTCCACGCAGGCTGACATGTGTCAGAACTTTATGCTATTGGTCAATTTTCTGCATGTCCAAGGACCACTCTTCCTACAGATTCAGTCAACCTTTAGACTACATGGATTTTATGGATCCCTAACTACATGTATGTGATGACTTGCTTCGTATAATGCATCATGGAGATGCATTAAGCCTCCTTTTGCCAGAGCGTGGCTTTTTTTTTTTTTTTTTAAATATTATTATTCATTTTTATGATACTGTGCTAGTGCCATCATCCGTGCCCTGTCTTAGACAAAGACAGAGATACAAGTTTAAATCCGTACCAAGCGACAAAATTTTAGGCCACAAATTAAATGTAGCTCTAATAATGGGGGACGTCTTTGAAAGTATGTAAAACATTATCGGAAAAGGAGAAAATGCTGGTTTCCTGCACCTTCTCCTTTTACTACCATGTTTTCGCAAGCATTTTCCTCAAGGTCCGTTTAAAACACGGGATTGTTCGGTAAGGATCTAATAGGTAAAATTATTTGAATTATGTAAGAAAAAAACTTAAAGGCAGGATTATAATACTCTTACTCAGTTGAAGGTAACATGCTTGATGCCTGTATTCCAAGGTCGGATTCTGGTAAAAAACAAGAAATATCTTTAAAAAAGTTAGACGGCGTTAATTTGCCCGCAAATAGGCAGGGGCCTTTAAAATTAACATGTCTGTGTTTTTGACCAATCACAAATTTCTATCTATTCATTTTATATCAGGACCAAAAAGTGGGTCAAAAGCCAGCACATCCAGCTACGCCGAAAAAAATGGAAACTAGAAAGAATCTTCAGCTGGCAAGCCGACAAGAACTCATTTCTTGGCCGAGAACATTTGTGTGGAAATATACATAAATGGTAATGTTAATGATAGATGATAACTTCTCTTACTTCTAAATACACAAATGCCAAGGGGGGAAACATCAGCGAGGTAACATCAGTGTAACACTTTGGTACCACTGGAACAATACAAGGAGATTTGTCATTTTGCAGGCAAAATGCGGTGGTGGGGTATTTTCATCGGACATCGTCGAACGGGATCGGACCTAAAATTTACAAATTTTGAAAAGAAAAGTGGAGTTAGCATGGGTACTTCCTACTCTTTACTATCAATGATGTGTGGTTTTGCTTTTACTACATTAAGGCAGTATAGATAAAGCAAACTGCAGTATTATGCACTTCTGATAACTACAATGTAGTCTCACTAAACTAGAGGAAAATTACGAAAGAGACAGCTGGAATAATAGTTGGCAGAATTTACAGGGACTACGATCAATTTGTCGTCTAGAACGAAAATTCATAATGAAAAACTACTGTATTCTCAACAAAATTCCAATGTTTTGAACGAGGTTGTCACATTTTAATCTTTAGGGAGCGCATTATCTTCCGCTTGGTGGCATTTTTCAAATACTGACCTATCTAATTTGGGCATTCTGGGTACAGAACCAGACTACTTTTCAAATCGACAACCGTCACTTCGAATTTCAAAATAAAGTAAACGTTTACTCAATAAAACGCTACCTGATATGATTCATTCAGCTATGACCAGCTAGTATGTAACCATTGCACCAGTCAGTTACAAAAACAGCCCCATCAGGCTTGGGTAATAGCTTCGGTATAAGCCCAGATACTTCTTGTTGATAAGTCTGGAAAAACCCTGCACGAATCCTGGTTTCCCTGAAGTCTTTATTTAGAAACTATTCAAAGATGTGCAGCAAAAACAATAGTATTTGTAACACTTTTTTTCCCGTTTGAAATAATTAAATTTTAGGAAATTTGGAGCGAAAAACAAGCTCGATTTTTACCACAGAGGTATTGTTTACAGCCATTTTCTCCACTGCTACTTTATTAGCGGCCAGTTTTAGTTTACACACAGCGTACTAATATTTATCTTGTACAGGATAGTGATGCGTCATAGCAAACAGGTCGAATCTTCGAAGAATATGACAACATTAGGGAGCGGCGTTCCATTGTTCACTGTAGCTTAAGCACCATTTCGTTAAATAGAAGTAGACGTAGAATCTGTCACTATCTAATATAACCAAAATCGACTGACATTCAAAATGACAAACATGAATAGAAAAATCTGTTATTATCCCGATATCTTGCTAAATACGTAGTTGCTGACAAAACAAACCGATTTGGGTCGGACAGTAGGCCTATCTATTTTTTCCAACTTGTGAAACTGTAACCTGGTTTCAGTAATGCTGCCTTAGTCTAATCCATCTATAATACATTGTCAATCCCGATAATTTGCAAAGGTCAAACATTTCTGCATCGTCCACTGGAAATATGCAAAATATATACATATATGTAAATAACTAACGATGGCAACACACTTTGAAGAATGGGGGGGGGGGGATTCAGGTATCTGGAATATGTTTGGAATTTTTGGTGAATAGGAACTAGACCTACTATATATATATTTTTTTTTTTTTTTCAAACTCTGAATAAGGCAAATTCTGAAGATTATGCCGTTTTTACCTTGAATGTATTGTTGGAAAATCTGGCTTCTTTTTTTGCTCCTCGGCCGAAGGCTAGGGAGCTTATGTAATGGTAACTTTTACTGTAAACATCTTCTCTGAAACTACCAATTTTCTTTTTTTTTTTTGACGGTCACAGAATTTATCGTACAATGGCCATCCTAAGAATTTCATCAAAGAATCCGATTTAGGTAAAAAGTCTGGTTACCTTGGCAAAACCGATGAAAAATATTGAAAATCTTTAAAATTTTCTTGTCCGAAATCATAACGTCTACAACTACCAAATTTGGCGTGTAGAGTCATCTATTAGACCTGTACCACAATTCTTCAAATTATAGCCCTCAGGTTAAAATTAGCCACTGTCCCGGGGATCACAAGTTTTACATAGGCTTATATAATAAAAATCTTTTAAAGCACAGGGTTACAAAATTTGGCATTTAGCTTTATCTAGACGACTCCTACTAACAATGTTTAAATTATGGCTCTGGGGGTTAGAATTAGTCCTTCCCTACGGTCACAAGTTTTACATCGGCCTATATTGTGAAAATTTCATAAATCTTCTTGTTCCTAAGTGTAGGGCCCAGAGCTACCATTTCGCATACAGCTCCATCTGGTAGACCTTTTCCAAGATTGTCCAAATTATAGTCATCTGTTCAAAATTGCTCCTACCCCGTGGGTCACAACAGGGATCGTATATAAGATCCCTGGTCACAAGTTAAACACGGGCTTATACACTGAAAAATCAAAGAATCTTCTGGTTCGTTACGTAAGGCCTTGGTGAAAACTTTAAAAATCTTCTTGTAGTTAATGAAGTCAACTTAAGGATACATATCAATCAAGGAAAATAACTAATGTTCACTCACAACCATCCTCGGTGACCCTGCTTCGATTCATTCTGTAATCGCCCCTGGGTTATTTCGCTGGCGTTTCCTAGTTCTCATGAATTATTCATAAAGCATTTTGATTGGTGGTCTCAGTTTTTCTTTGAGAAAATTTAAACTATTTTTATCACAAATACGGCTTCATTTCTATTTTTCACTTGTCGATATCCAATCACATCATTCGTTGCAAATCAAGCTAGCAATACTTTAAATATGGCGGCGCTCATCAACACCACAATCGAGAAGCGTTTAAAAGAGATTTTCGACGTAACACCGAAAGATTGTCAGTTAAAATCGTACACAAAGATCGATAGTGTCGTCCCTGTATTGCAGAATGGCATATCTCACAGGAGACAAGCACGCCGACCGCCGCCAAATTTGTTGACAACCTCGGGTTTTTTCCAGGGTTATTGTTAGTAACCGAAAAAATGAAATTATCCTCTCTACAAGAGAGTATCATTATGTTATCGATCTTTCGATTGGCTATTAGGATACTTCCCGACCATATGAATATTCATTAGAAACGACGATTTGCTAGTCAATTTTCCCAGGGGTGATGCATGGAGAGTAACGTAATGCTTCAAACCTGGGTTCCGAGGATGACTCACAACAGATATATGTAGTTTGTTACTATCTGCCTCCCTTGATTATCAAAGCGCACAATTATGATCGATGTCAGATTTTTTTAAAGAAAATATCCATTTTTCAATGAAAGTGATTTATATTGATGTTAATTGTTAAGGTTTTTCTTTGGGGGGGGGGGGGGGTTTGACTGGGGGAGGCTATTTTCTCTATGAAAATTTATTGCCATACAGACTTCTTTTGATTTCTGTCTCTGTCCATGTCAATAAAGTCCATGATACATTTTTTTCAAAAGACAGTGGAGCGACACTGGGCCATCATGACCCTCTTGTTTCATCTTTTTGTCAAGTGCTAAGTTTGTAGACATGAACAAATATAGATATAACACGTTATTTCATGCTTTCCGATAGGTTATCGAGAAATATCGGTGAAATATATGGTTACGCCCAGTGAAAATACCGATTTTTATATTCTAACTCTTCAATTGAAGGCGGAAACAGTTGTTCCCGCGCACTAGTTACCTAGGTAAAATTGCCCGTGCCTCACAACCAGATGGAAATATGACGTAATTTACCTTACATTTCTCGCGCTTGACGTAATATTGTAATACGTTGCTATGCGGAGAGGGTACGCCACGGGGAATAACCGAAAAGGACTGTACTGGATTTTGATTAAGTTCCCCCCAGAAAGGGTTAAAGGTGGGTATTTAGATTTTTCACATCTCACCAAATTACAAAATATATATATTACTGAAATTTATATGAAAAAACAATACAAATCATCAATAATTAAGAATCATAAAATTACAAAAAACATTTTTTTTTTTGATGGTGTTCCCTTAAAAGGCTACGTAGCCTCTTAAGGTATTTTTAGATTTCGCGCCAGAAATCAAAAAAGTATTGTGGGAATGTCAAGTAACTGGCACGTGACTAATGACGCTTAAATTCCATTAACATAACAAACATGCAATTATTTTCCATAGTGTCTTCTTCGGACGCTCTGTTTGAAGCTTTGTCTGTGTATTTCCGGTATGTAAATGTGCGAGTTGCTCATGTAAAAATAGAACGTGTTTCCCGTCGGTGTCGACCTGGGCCGTAGTAAATCTCTAATTTCTCTTGTTGTCGGATGGTTTTCGACTACTGGGGTTTTATGAATGAAAATTAAAAGGCTTTGGGAGTATAAGGATGATTTTTCTGTATTTTTGTAAAATTTTCGTCCCAAAATCTGAAGGGCAACCTTTAAAAGCATGAAATAAATAGAATTTTTTTTTTTCGGTGAAAGATCGAAATTTATTTCAACGCGTGAACATCATCGGTAATATTTTCAGTCGTGGCTGCGCCACTCGTGAAAATATTACCGATGATGTTCACTCGATGAAATAAATTTCTATCTTTCACCGTAAAAAACAAATATCCTCTATATGTTACACCAGTTGGTTAAAAAATAAACGCGGAATCAGAGCAGAAACCGTGAATAAAATATGGCAATGTATATACTGACCGTCTTAAGGGAATGAACTTAGGAAAAATGAATGTGGATGAGAAATTGAAGAAGACTGTTTGCATAGGAATTTACAAGATAGTTGAACTTGGAATAAAGTTTCTATAGGCCTATACACATTGCTAAGAAACAACGTAAACAGATATATTTCATAACATTTTTATCACGTACACGTGGGTTACAATGATGCAGCTGGCGAATTTGATATGTCGCAAAGTGAGGTCCTTTTTATCTATGCTACAGCAGAACCTTCTTACATGTAAGTCTGAGAAATGCAATTAGAGAATTTTTTTTTTCTTTAGTTATTTAGCTTGCTTTTCATCTTTTACTATTATAGAGTATTTCGTTATTTTGCGCCTGCGTGGTATAGTATAATATCTATGTCTGAAAGTTTTCATTTATTGCTTCCATACATCATTTTCTATTTCTTTTGCAAGTTATATATATATATATACTCAACAAAGAAAAGTTAAGGAACTCTCAGTAAACCATGGAACGAAAGAATACCAAAACGAACAATAATTCAATGCAAAATGTTTCCTTTAGCTTGACAGCACTTATAGCCTATCCTTGTTGTGGCACTGTGTCAAGTAACCTAGGGGTCAAAGTCATTTTACGCAATATAACTGTCTACAGAGTGTTTCCTAACTTTATGTAAAACACGCCCATGAATAAGCTGTAAGCTTTCATAGCGTGAAATTCAATTTCTTTGAATGTCACATTAAATTTACGCAAGTCTCTTCTCATGATAACCTAAAATGTCACGTATGGAAGATGTGAATGTTCAAATGTACCATAAGTAACAAGTGTGTCCCCCTTTAGCGGCAAATAAGGACTCTCACTAAGCCGCATATGCCGAAAAATTCTGGCGATTTGAAGCTGAGGAACCAGCTTCTATTCCTCCAGTAGCACCGCAGCAAGAGCCTGGAGGTGGTGCCAGTATTCTTCGTCGAACCCTCAGTCCCAGAATCTTCCACATATGTTCAATGGGAGACATGTGTGGTGAGTGCGCTGGCCAGTCAATGACAACAGCATTCTTGGACATTTCTGGACGATCGCAATGGAGACACTGAGCTGATTTGAGAATTGAAATGTCGGCTCAGTCTGGAAAGTATTGCTCAGATTATCTAAGACAAGTAGATACCACAAGGCTATTTTTGGGTGACAGTCTACAGCGACACTCCTTACCCAAACCAATCAAAATTGCAATTTTGTGAAAAAAAAAAGGCAAGAAGACCAGTCAACTTTCACATTAAATTTTCAAACCCTCTATCGGTGCTATAAACTCAAATAAAGCATTCTTTTGAAGAAAAATGGATACTTTATAATGCTGAGAAAACCAAAATTTCTTGAATGTTTTAGATCTTTTGTCATAGCCCCTTAAACACCGTCTCCTTAACTTTTTTGTTGAGTATATAATTCCGTAGCTAACTGTAAAACACATTGCGGTCAGTTGACGGTTAAATAAATAACCTCCAGACGTGAAAAATTATACTGTAGCGGGGACCTGAACAGCCAATAGCAACAGTGCATGTTTACCTTTTACCAAACTATCTCGCATTTTACGAGCTTTTTAAAACATCGAGAGAAAAGGAGAAAATGCTGGTTACCAGCATTTTCTCCTTTTCTCTCTATGTTTTCTATTCTCTCAAAAACAAATCCATCCATTTCAGCCATATTTGATTTGTCGTCTGCTTATGCTTTGAATTTGAGATAAGTCCAAAACTTTTTTGTGTTGAAGCGTTAAGAGTTCAAAAACGAGGCTGTCGACCCGAGCATGCTCCACGCAAAAAAAAACCGCTAGTAATTATGTTAATAGTTCCAGTGAATGGCGTAAATCACTTTCAACCAACAGTGCCAAGTATTTGATAACACCATCTTTGCCGTATATCAAAAAGGTTTTTACAGCAGACTTGCGTTGAAGTCTTGATCGAGAGAGAGAGCAAGGGAATACCTTCTCCACAACAGGTCTGAACGTAACTTAAGAGACAGCGTGGAAAGAATGGCGGGTGAGCGCATATACAATATTTATGACTTGGTTGTGTTTTCTGCGACTGTGGGACTATCGTTTTTTATCGGAATCTATTTCGGTTGGAAAAACAGAAATAAAGACAGTGTTGAGAACTACTTTCTTGCAGACCGGAAGCTCTCAGTTCTCCCAACTGCCTTGTCGTTAGCTGTAACATTCCAGTCGTCATTGCTTATCATCGGAGTCCCGGCGGAAGTTTACATATATGGACTAAAATACGCTTATTATTTAATCGGGGTCTCTCTAAGTTATACATTTGCTGGACTGTTCATCGCTCCGGTGATCCATCCATTAAAACTTACTAGTGCCAACAAATATTTCAGACTGCGCTACAATGATAATACTTTACGTTATTTCGTTATGTCTCTTGGAATCTTTTATTACATATTGTATTCCGGAAGTGTCATTTTTGGGACATGCGTGGCTTTGGAGTTCCTCATGGGAATACCGTACTGGGGTACGATCTTGATTTATTCCGTTATAACAGCAATATATACATCTGTTGGTGGAATGAAAGGAGTCATATGGACCGATGTGCTACAAATTATGATTATGGCAATAGGGGTAATTGCCTTGATAACTAAATCTTGTTTGGAAGTTGGTGGCATGTCAAATGTCCTAGACTTGGCTTCAAGTAGACTAAATATGAATGACTTTCGTTTAGATCCCAGAATACGATATCAGTTTTGGAATCTTACATTTGGTTCTTTTATGTCAACATTAGTAACCTGCTTTCAACAACCAGGAATTCAAAGAATAAACTCTACGCCAACAGTCATATCTGCAAGACGCCTGTGTGCATTATCAGGTGTATTTAATGCACTTCTAGCTTTCTGTGTGTGCTTTGAAGGCGTTTCGATATTTGCATTATACAACTATCGCAGATGTGATCCGTTGTCTTCAGGAAGAATAAAGAGTACAAATCAGCTGATTCCCCTAGCAGTGTCAGATTTATTTTCAACGATTCCGGGACTCTCTGGTTTATTTATTGCTGCTTTGTCCAGCGCTGCTCTCAGCACGTTATCCTCTAGTCTAAGTAGTTTAGGAGCTGTTACATATGACGATATGATAAAAGAGAAATATCCAGATATGTCCGAACGGAATGCAACAAGAATTTCCAAAATTGTCGTGTTTTTATACGGCATGCTTGCGATGGGATTCACAAATATAATTGCATTGGTGCCAGGAACTATTCTGAGTGTGACGTATGCTTTTATGGGGTGCGTGGATGGGCCGACGTGTGCAATGTACATAATTTCTGTTCTGTATAAAAAAGCAACAACGAAAGGCCTGTTGTCGGGTGCTCTAACAGGGACTGTATGTATACTCTGGTTGAACCTTGGTAGCATAATGGGACCAGTTAAACCGACACCTACACTTCCTTCAGCTTCTGTCGATTATTGTGTAAATGAAAGAAATGCAGGCACCCATAATATCTCATACATAGACGCTTTAACAACAGTGTCATCGTTGAATTCCACCTTTGTTTCTCTCAATAAAACTGTGTCACGTGGTGATGTGTCTACCTTACAGCAGATCTATTCCGTATCGTTCATGTTGTACCCATGGATTGGTTTTATTGTTACAGTTTTAGTTGCAATTCCCGTTAGCTGGTTGACCAGTCCGCCACAATCATTTGATCAGAGATGCCTCTTCAGCTTCAAGAAGCACGTCTCAAAAGAACTGTTTGTCAGGTAGAATATTTCAACGAAAAGTCGCGAGCCAGCGACAAATTTCATTTACAGGCTACATACTACCCCGTTATTAATCCGCTTTTTAGGACTTCTCGATTTCTCTATTGGACCAATCTTTTTTAATCTGAACAAATAAAATTCTATCGCTGTACTAGATGACAAGAATGTATAGACTTGCGGAAACTGCGAAAATTGAAACCATTTTCAGACGAAAAAGTAAATATGGTTCAAATGACTAGATGTGTCCCTGAATGGTTGGAAAACATTGTGGGAAAAGGAGAAATGCTGGCTACCAGCACCATTAAGACTGGGACAAAAACGTGGTATCTAGACCTACAAGTTTACACTCACTCGTTTTTTTTTTTCCCGAAGTTTTAGCCAAGTGACAAAGTTTTCGACTACGGGTAACCCATATTCAAAAGTGGTCACGACATTATCAAAGAAAAACTATAGTCTAAGTTTCAATATAAGAAGATCAGAGCAAAACTGTTGCCTGTAGGGAGAAATATCGACACGACAAACATTGTATTAGTTTCACAAAGATTTAGGCTAAAATGTGGCCTTTAAGGCTAACAAAGAATTTCTTACACTTTGATTTAGTGACCTAATCTTGCCTTTGAGTGAACCATATAGATTGGCTTATACCGATTAAAAAAATGGTCCGGTTTCATAAGATTTTGACCAAACTCTGGACCCTATTTCGTGAACGCAGTGTAAATGCTTATGACTGATAGGTTCACAGGTATCGCAATTCTCTTTTGAATATTTCTTGCTTAGGTGAGCCAAAGCATGCGAAAAGATTTGGCCTGCAACACGCCAAAAGGGGCATTCGGATTTTTGCGTAAAGTGTCGTCTCGGATCAGCCTGCGCAGTCCCCGCAGACTATTCCGAAACGAAACTTTCCTTTTTTATGTAATTTTCTGTTTTGCGCAAGTCTACTGTAGGACAAAATCTAATGTAGTCGTAAAGTGCCGTCTCGGATTAGCCTGCGCGGAGATAAAATAAAAAAAAATGGAATCTCCAGGAAACTTTGATTTATCGTAATAGTTTTCTAAAATAATCATGATAGTTATCTCGTATCTCGTGGCAGAAATATGCCACCATACTATAGTTACGTAAAACTTACGCAAATTTTGTTCGTAACTACCTTAGTAAAACATATAAAACGGGGCCCTGGCAGGCTGCTTTCTATCATGTATCTCAGAGATGCCTTAAACTCTCTTTTTGCCAGAGTATGTCTTATTTACGTGTAGTTAAACTCCTATAGGTACCTTTCACTAAACTGCGTACGCACGAAATTTGCGTACGCAGTTTTTGAAAGCAAGCATTAAGTCTGAAAACAAATTTCACTGAACTGCATAACTTTACTAATTGATTAGGTATTTGCAAAACATTACGCCACTTCATATCTTTGGGTAAAGCAGGGATCAATCCCAAAAAAGGTGGCGTAAGTCTACGCAGTTTAGTGAAAGGTAGATCCCACGTGTGAACTGGTTCTGGTTGCCTCTGCAGACGGCACAAACAAAGACCAGACTGCTAAGACCTTGCAGTTTGATTTTGGGTCGACACTATCCTGTATTTCGTAACTTTTTCACACATTCCAACCAGAAAAACATTGCAGCCGGCAAGTATTTAGCATCCGAGCATTAGCTACCCACAGAGTATTATGAATGTCTCGCTTTTTGGCTTATAATTGGTTACGCAACTATTTCGAAGGGTTGGACTGTATTCATGCACTAACCATCCACCAATCACGTCATCACTTCTTATTCTACATTTTAAGACTAACCACGCGATTGGACGAGACATTATGTCTCGGCCAATCAGATGGCTGGTCTTATAATTAGGAAATATACATGAATTTTGACTGGTTGATAGATACAGCCTCAGAAGTAAAAGTACTAGCAGAATATTGCATAGTCTGTTTTAAAAAAAAGCTGCGCAAAAGTTCTAGATACGCAGAACGACCACGCTTTATGCGAATGCATTTCCTGTGATTTCGTAACGTAAAACATTAGAATGATTAATCTTGTACCAAACAATCTCGCTTTCTATAGATCCTTGGGTAGTTGTACATAAGGCCTTTGAAAACATTGTGGGAACAGAAGAAAATGCTGGTAACCAGCATTTTCTTCTGTTCCCGCAATATTTTCTGTCCTTTTAGGAGCAAGTTCCGCCAATTAAGACACATTAATTTTTTCGTCTGCAAATGCTTTCAATTTGGACCAGTCTGAAATTTTGTCGTCTGGTAAAGTATTAATTTCTTACTCCCTATACCTGGCCGACCTATTTTATTCATATATCATGTCAGCGAATGTTTTTTCTTACATTCTCTGCATCTTCGAAGCTCATAAAATCAAAATGCGAAAACATCACTCAAAGGCAGGCGAAAGGGGGCGGGGAGGGGGGCGGAACTTCATTTGCCATAAAATCTCAATAACTCGAATGCAAATGAAACTCAAAAGTAAAACTGAGTTAACGGTTATTCGTATTACTGAAAAGTCAGTCAGTACTCCAGCATGTGTCGAAAGAAACAGTATTATGTAACTCTCAAGTCATTTTATACCTCAAACAAAAAATAATTAGGGGCACCTTTTCTTTGAAAACATTGCATAAGCATTTCTGATTGCTCGTATGAGGAATTTCATATAAGTACACTTGGGCAATGGTCTATGCAAAGGGATATTAATGCATCTGAAAAAAGTATCGGCCCAGATCAGCCTGTGTAGTCCGCGAAGGCTGACGAGGGCCGAAACGTTTTACTTGTAGTAAATTTTCTGCGTGTCCAAGGATCATTCTAACTCAGGATTCAGCCGGTTGCTAGACAAGATGGATTTTAATGATTGATAATTATGTAACGACTTGCTTGTTATAGTGTATCACGGAGATGCATTAAACCCCGTTTTGCCAGAGTATAGCTCATATGAACTGTGTTTGTACCGATCAAATTCTCTATCTAAATGCGTGCTGGAATAACCGGCAGTAGTAAATATTTACATGAACGTAGAATGCGAGTACAAACTCTTACTCCGTTGGTGTAAAGGAAATTCACCTGAGCACATATGAGTCATTGGAGAGGTCATCAGACCTTTCCAACAGTGGTGAGTTTAAAAGGCAGACTGTCTCAGAAATTGCTGTCTAAATCAATTTTCTTTGCGAAATTATTCTGATACACAGTCTGTTTCGTCATGGTTTTATAAATAAACCGAAATCAAAAAACTGAAATAGGAAATAGACTAGTTTGTTTTTATTTGACGGATATCAAAAGAGATTTGTTCTATGGATTTGATTGCAAACGTTCTCTCTCAGAATTGTATTTTTTTTTATATAAAAATGAATAGTCTAAGCAAAAGGGGAAAAAAGAAAATTTCGTTAAAAAAGATACAGAACACCTCGGTAAAAGATCACGTGACTTGGAAACGCGGGAAGAAGGTCACATGACTGCCATGTACTGCATGAGAGGTTTCTACGCTGCGTTTTTTTTCATTCATTGAATGTCCTACTTGTTTGTTTACATGTACCAAAATATATTGAAATTAATAGCCAATAAACTATTTGTAAACATTGATGCTGACCTCTCCTGGCTTCTTTTTTAAAGAAGCCAACTTGTATACTCTGTATTGAGGTGGTTCAGCTAGTATATATATTCTCTGAACGTGAAATGACCATTTGCCTCATAATAAGCTCGGTTTGTAGAGGTGGATCCAATTAAATCTTGACAAAGATTGCGTAACGAATATGCGTGAAACCCTCTTTTCTCAGAGAGTCGATAAATTGTGACAAGGGGTGCAGGGGCCAGCTCAAGGGATGTTAATGTTATGCTTGAATTTAAATTTACCTTTCAATTGATTTATCTCCCTTTAATGACAGAGAGATTAATAAAGTACATAAGTATTAAATTTTTAAAGCCATCGGCTGTTTTCCTACCTGAACAAAATTGATCCTAATAATCATAATAGATACTTTAAAAAACAATTTTGTCTAATTATAGACTGCTTCCTGAGATAGAATGGTCCTTGGACATGCAAATAATTTATCAAAGTCAAAAAGTTTCCACGGCGCGGAGTGCGCAGGCTGACCCTAATTTTTTTCAGATGCATTAAATGCTAACAGGCACTCTCATCGTTACTCCAGTTCAAGCAGTGACAGAGAGTGACCACTGAATTTTATTTCAGAAGTTTGGAAAGAATATCCCCGACATTCATTTTGCAGATCGAGCGTAGATTGGAGCTCGCGTCCTATAGGTACATATTAGCCGGCTTTCAGGGATCCGAATCAGCGACTAGGATCTGTGTCCACCTACCATTCTTACTAGCACTTTAAGTCTTATTCTCAAGAAATATTTAAATTTGAAAGTAACACAACTTCTGATTGGCTAAACCAAATGGTTTAGCCAATCAGAAGTTGTGTTACTTTCTAAATCTAGAATAAGACTAAGAGTTTCTTAAGAGCGATTGGTGATTACGGGCCCCGAACTCAGTAAATCTCATACAAATTTTCAGTATTAGAGTTCTAGATCTATAACGCTGTCAAAAACTATTCAATCATGGCGTCGGGTTAATTATTTGTGAGAATGCGGGGTTCAAACAGTACCAGGCTTGGGTTTTGTACATCCTTGCCCATAGACATCCCACGCAACAAGCACCGCAGGTGAGGATAGGACTTAGAACCTTTAACCTCTGTGCCATATAGGACCCTCCCTTGTATAATTGAGCCGTGCTCTGGCAAAAAGGGAGCTTAATGCATCTCCATGAGGCACGATACCAAGCAATCATCACAGTATTACTGATCCATAAGAAACAATTTTGTTTAACAACCAACTGAATCATAAGGTACACTGGTCCTTTGAGATGCAGAAAATTGACCAATAGCAAAAAGCTTCGACACATGTCAGCCTGCGCGGACTGCGCAGGCTGACATGAGTCGATACTTTTTGCAGATGCATTAAGTCCCCTTTTTACAGGGCATGGCTCAATATATATCTCGTATAAACTGATCATGCCCTTTAAAACGAGGTTTTACCATGGTGACAGGCAAAGCAAAATATGCTAAGATATACGAAATATGAAATTCATACCGGAATAAAAACGGCAAACATTATTCAAATATATACAAACTGCCGATAAATTGTTTACTCCTCTTATTACGCCTTTCACAACTATAGCTGCTTTTTGCGTGGTGTCCGTAGTTATAAGGTAGAGGGTCGGCTTCGTAACCATAAGGTCCCGAGTTCGATACCCGGAAAGGGGTGTCAATTTTGGGACTGTTCATTGGTCCACACATTAGGAGCGAGTACTGGTGTAGTTCCCAGGAAGCAGAATCGAGAGAGATTGGTCTAAGTTGTAAGACCTTGTCTCTCAATCGAAGTAAGATAAATATGTATAAACTAAACTAATTTTGCGACCAGTGAAGATCAAGATCAGACTGCACAAAACGTGCAGTCTGATCTTTGATCTACACTGTCGGATATGCTGAGACATTCTAGACAGAAGAAAACTTGAAACTGCAATTATTTGGATCTTTTGTCTATATTGAAAATTTCTGCTCTGTTTATTCGATTCTCTAAGGCTTAACCCTGTACCACACAAACCCGACTTTTAACGACCCTGGGGTCTTGAAGGCTTTTGAAAACATTGTTGGAAAAGGAGAAAATGCTGGTAACCAGCATTTTCTCCTTTTCCCACAATGTTTTGTGTCCTTTCAACGACAAATTTCAATTTTTGAGTCGCATTTACTTTGTCGTCTGCTAATGCTTTCAATTTGGACGAGTCGAAAAGATTTGTCGTTTGGTAAAGAGTTTAGATAGGCTTGATAACTTCATTCTCTAAGCTAAAGCAAGAGCCTCATTGAATTAGACCTTATTCAGTCCGAAATATCACACGTACAAACAATTTTAGGGCTGTATTATAGCCAGGCATTCAGGCCCTGCACTTAAGTCAGTCTAATAAGCAAGATACGCAACTATAATAAACCTACAGAAATATGTGTTGTTATTTGCCCTTTATCTAAACGACAGACATTGACAGTGTTATATTAGTGAATTTGTTTTGCAGTTTTATTTCTTGATTTTCTTTTAATGAAAATGCTCTATATAACGGACTGATACCAGTCTAGGCTGTATAAGTAAATATCCCATAAAATGTAGAGTAATATGGGATAAATATAGTTGATTAATTGATTTGAAGTTTAACGCCGTTTGAACAGCTTTTTAAGGTCATATCACGGCGGTTAGTGCACCTACGCATGTGTTTCCTGGCTTTCTCAAACCAGTACTGAGACAACTTTCTTTCCAGGTCACTGACTACTTTCTCACATGCATCAGGGGTGAGAGGCGAAAAACCGACATGAAAATGTCCGACAAGAATCATGGCATAGAATGGTTCTTGGACATGCAGAAAATTTACGAATTTCTAAAAAGTATTGACCCATGTCAGTCTGCGCAGACTGCGCAGGCTGAAATGGGTTGCTACTTTTTGAAAATGTTTTAAGCCCCCTGTTCACAGGACCTGGATCATATATAATTGATGTTCACTATCTTGCAATACCAGGTGCTTGGAGGATTTAAGGCAATTTTTAAGCTCTCTATTCATCGCTTAGTCGAAAAAGAGAGATCGGTAGAGAGGAAAATGAAGGGAATAAATAAACAGGTCGATTGGCCAGGAAAATCCATCAGTTTAATATTGAGCACGCTCCAAGCGCGGGAACATTCTAAAAATAGCAAATATACCGGCATGCATTTGAGATACAATTTACCGGTTACCAAACGGTTCCTGGAGAAGTTCATGCGAAAATATTTTGGCAACAAGGAGAAAGTCCTGGTATACAGAATTTTCTCGTTTTCCCTCAGTGTTTACTGCCATACGAACTTGTCGTCTGCAAATGCTTTAAATTTTGATGAGTGTACTACAGAAGGAATTTGCCGTTTGGCAAGGAGTTGGCATTACACATGCTCAACAGCTTGCCTTGGATATTGTAATTTTGCCAACGCAAGCAAGCTGGCCTGACTGTACTTTTTGGTGGCCTCGTGTATATCATATACATGTATACAAAGGTGTAGCGAGGGGTTTTAGTTTCATAACTCGCTGTCAATCAAGACTGATACGTACTAAGCCTTTATCATACAATCCCGAGGTTTCACGACCCTGACAAAGAGAGCTTCAGAAAACATCGTAGGAAAAGGAGAAAATGCTGGTAACCAGTATTTTCTCCTTTTTTCCACAATGTTTTCTGTTGTATCACAGACAAATTTCATCATCTGAGCAACCTGTACTTTGTCGTCTGCGAATGCTATCAATTTGGTCCGTCTGGTAAAAAGTTAATGGACAAATACGCGTGATTTCCCAATAAAAAAATAAACTAGAACGAAAGAATGCAGTTTCAAGGATATAATGTCAGTATATGTACCAAGAAAGCGGAAAGAGTAGATCCAAGATCAGACCGCCCTTTCTGTACAGTGTGATCTTGATATTCACTGTCTTCAAAAACTACTCTGATCTTGATCTACATTGTCCACACAAATAGCATAAGATACGCCAAGTGATATAAATGTAAATGATGAGAAAAACTTTACTCTGAACTAATAACAAGAAATATGTTTTTTAAAAGAAGATAATTGGCGTAAGAGGTACTAAAAATGGATCTAAAAAATGGATCTTGAAACTTTTTTTGTGTGTGTGTGGCTGAACATGGAGATAAATAATGACAATGAACCTCGCTAACAGTTGCCCCCTTTTTTTAAATTTTGACGTGAACGAGAATTTTCAATTAGATATGAGTCATGCTCTGGCAGAAGGGTGCTTAATGCATCTCCGTGATGCATTATACGGTACCAGGCAAGTCATCACACAGTTAGGGATCCATAAAATCCATTTTGTCTTAAAATTACTGAATTATGAGATAAGGTAGAATGATCCGTGTGCATGCAGAAAATATAACAAAAGCAAAAATTTTCGACCCATGTCAGCCTGCGCAGGCTGACATGGGTCAATACTTTTTGCAGATGCATTAAGCCCCCTTTTCATGGCACGTATATATTTCATCGGCGGATCCAGCGGGGGGGGGGGTTGAGGGGGCGCCCCCCCACTAGAATTTTCAAAGCAAGCGCTGTCTGCCTGAAGTTTAAACCAAGTATGAATGTAGTAGTAGATTCTAGATCTGCGCCAAAACAAATCCACTAAGAGCTAGTTCTAACAACTTGAAATGCTTTTAAAAATAGTGTTTAGTGGATCCCCTCATGATTAGAACAGGGCAACGTTTGATACTGAACGACCAACATCCACACATCAGTTATATACATTATTCAACAAACATTTCTTTGCATAGGTTGTCTAGTAATATTGTTATGCTACTTTTATAACATGTTCCCCTGCAGCCACGTTTCTGATAACCGTGGACAAAACGGGATTGACGTAATACAACGCAGAGGAATGGGATAAACAAACTTATCAGATCGCGATTGCCGTCGCTGCCGTTCCAGATTTTCTGACTGTCAAAAAATTTGCCACGGCAGTCCCGGTGCAGATTAGAAACCTAACAGACCGTAGCAGAACGGGTTGATCGCATCAGAACTTACCAGAACGTAACAAGCCGTAACAAGACTCAGAGACGATCCGTGCTGGGACGTTGAGGTACTTTTTTTCACCGGTATCGGACGGCTCTTTCAAGTTTTGTCAGGTTTTGTCGCGTTTCTTCGCGGTTCTCCCGGCAAGCTCAGATATGTCCGAGCCGTTTTGTTGCGTTCTTTCAAGGCACGTCCCGGAATTTGTCGGTTTATGGATCCGGCATGTTATGACGCGTTGCGCTCTACTACGACCTAATCGGACGTGCACGGTCACGGAGCATATAAAAGCTGCGATAGGAAAATGAGTCCAAGAAATTGACATTTTTCGAGCCACAATGAGAAGAAGGTCCATCTTCACAGCACCACCTCCAATGTCACCAGTTGAGGACTAGATTCAACCTCGTGATACACGAGGGCCTGATGTCTCTCAAACTCCTGAGTCGGGGCTCTCCATTCATCTGGCGCCGCAGGAATAGCAAGCACTTTATCATTGTATGCTTCCACGATGCATTGCTAAGTTTTCCCAACCATACGGCAGATGTGACTGCTTTACTAAGCCGAAATGCACAGGAATGTGATAAATAATTGTCTCTTATGGTCAGATGTCTAAGAGTCAAGAATAACTTCCGGTAATGTTGTAAGGCAAAGGTGTACCTGTCGCCCTATCTCTCAATGAGCGATGTTACCCATCCCAGCATTTTGTCAAAGGACCTATGGAGGTATCCTCATATAGTTTTGCAATGTGTTAATATCTTCAGTGCAAACCTCTCTGGTCAGAATTGTTGAGCAGTGGCCGAGATGTTACTTCCATTTTTCTTTATCCTTTCGGTCAACCACGTGGATCTTGGTTTTCTCGCCCTCCTTCTCTTTCTTCTTTCTTACTGCAATATGGAATTTCGTCCAGGCTGCAATATATGTCTTTCTGAGAGAAAGATTGTATGAATGCACCAATCAAATATACAAAAACAAAGTCATCTTCATCTTTGCATGTCATTATGCGTGTGAAAACCTTGACAGAACGTGATGAACGTGTTAGACCTTGAGAGGAACATTAGAAACGCGAGAGGTTGATCAGAACTTGATGGACCGGGATGGAACGTACTCGCACCCGTAGTAGAACGCAGGTAGCCTTAGGAGATCTTTGGGCACCGTGGAACTGAGCAACCCCTTCCCTCCACGGCTTGTCAGGGATACCGTGAGGTACCGTCAAGGGACCTAACTAAACTTGGTTAAAGGAGAGAAAAAAAAAACAACCAAAATCTCACGGCACACCACGCTTCGGACAAACGGGACTGCTGTGGCTGCTGGGAGCATGGTGTAAACGTAGCATTAGCAGGTATACTATAATACTGGTATAACATTTTATGCAGTGACAAATTTGAATATGTAATGATTTTTTCGATTTTCCGGACCACCCCCCCCCCTTGCAAAAAAATCCTGGATCTGCCCCTGTATTTAGAGATTACAAGTTAATCCCCATCATCCTTGAAAAAGGAAAAAAAGGCAAAAATTATGTGTCTGAATAACAGCAGGTTCGTAACATGACTTGGTTATCCATCCAAGCACTTATATACCTTAGAGGACGTCGCTTAACTCTTAGTCTGCCAAAAAAAATTAAATAAAATTTTCAAGCCGATAGTAAAAACCAAAGGTTGTTATTTCAGATATTTCTGGGAGAAAATATCTCCTTATCGGACAGTGTAGATCCAAGATTAGACTGCACGTTCTGTGCAGTCTGATCTTGATCTACGCTGTCTTTGAGTCGCGCTTAGCAGCCCAGGGAATAACTTTGAAGGAGGATCATCTCGTATCATTTAAATTTGCTTAGATATCAAAAGAGTCCCGGGGTTTCGATAAGCTTTGGCAACGCCCATACATTGGTAGCCTATCGTGAATGTGCAAGCACTACGCCAGCAGGGGCCCGCCAAATAAACATGTGCACATTTTTTTTCACCAATCGAAAATTACCATCCATTCATTCGGTTTCATTATACAAAGAAGTAGGTCAAAAGCCAGTGCATTATTCAGCTATGCCGAAACAGCAGCTCCCATCTGATCCAATTACTTAATAGTACACATGAAAGCTGTATTTCTCCGCAAACGACTTTTCGCCTCTTGCAGCAGGACACGTTTTTAGGAAACACTGCTGCAAACGGATGAATTGCTCGTAACCAGCAATTCTCCTTTTGTCAAAAAATTTTTCACCTGTATTTCTTTATCGAAACTTCTTTCACGTCAATCATCCATGGTTTACGAGGATTTGGTCCAAGTCATGCTGTGTAAATTGAGTTCATAGAGTATGACGTTTATCTGGCGTATCGATCAATATTTTTTTTTTTGTAACTTACCACCTACATCATACGCAAGCTCTAGCTTGTCCATCAGAAATAGCAAACCTTATCGTTTTATCTTTTTTTCATGGAAAGACGGTCGATGAACAACTTTGGCAAATGCCGAGATTATTCCTCCTATTTTTTGCTGATGTTTTATTCTGCAAACACGTCAAAAATTAGGCAGAAAGCGAGTAGATCTACATGAAAACAAGCAACGGGTCCTTAACTTATGATGCAGATCAAGATTGACTGATGTATGATTGGTTTCTTGCAGCAGTAGTTGAGTACAGCAATGATGGAGCATAGAAACTTATTTTCGACGGTTGATTTCGTGGTGTTTTTCGGAACTCTTGCGCTTTCACTGATGATTGGGATTTATTTCGGTTGGAGAAATAGAAATAGAAACAGTATAGATTATTATTTCTTAGGAAATAGACAACTTTCTGTGGTGCCAACGGCGTTATCGCTAGTAGTTACGTTCCAGTCTTCTTTGCTTATCATTGGAGTTCCACCGGAAGTGTACTCATACGGATTTAAGTATTGGACCATGTACTAGCTATATATTTGCTGGACTAGTTATTGTACCGGTGTTTCATCCATTAAAACTCACGAGCACAAACAAATATTTCAGACTACGCTATAATGACAATATAGTTCGTTATCTGGTGATGTCGATGGGGATTTTCTACTATGTTACGTATACCGGAAGTGTAATTTTTGGGACATGCGTAGCGTTAGAGTTCCTTATGGGAATTCCTTTCTTGGGCACGATCTTCTTATATACTCTAATTACAGCAATTTACACATCCATTGGTGGCATGAAAGGTGTGGTATGGACTGATGTACTCCAGATTATTATCATGGCAATGGGGGTGTTTGCCATCATTATCAAGTCTAGTTTAGCAGTTGGTGGCATGTCCAATGTCCTAACTTTAGCCTCGAGTAGACTCGACATGAACGACTTTCGATTAGATCCTACTGTTCGATATCAGTTCTGGAATCTCACATTTGGCATGTTCATGAGCTTTTTAGTCACGTGTTTTCAGCAGCCAGGAATTCAAAGAATAAATTCTACACCGACGGTGACTTCTGCTCGACGACTGTGCACAATATCTGGAATTGTGTATGCTGCAATAGCACTTTGTGTTTGTTTCGAAGGTGTTGCGATCTTCGCTTATTATGCTAGTATCGGTTGTGATCCACTTGCCTCCGATAGAATAGAAAATACCAACCAACTAATTCCTCTCGCAGTGTTGGATTTGTTTTCAAAAATTCCAGGGCTTTCCGGTCTCTTCATCGCTGCACTTTCCAGTGCTGCACTCAGCACCATGTCTTCAAGTCTAAGTAGTCTCGGAGCTGTTACCTACGACGATATCATCAAGGAAAAATACCCAAACCTGTCGGAAGAGAAGGCTACCAAAATTTCGAAGATCGTTGTGTTTCTGTATGGCTTGCTCGCTATGGGGTTTACATGTTTAATTGCCGTTATGCCAGGGTCAATTCTGAATGTAACCTATGCCTTAATGGGATGTACGGATGGTCCTACCTGCGCGTTATTCATTGTGTCCATGTTTTA
Organism: Hippopus hippopus; assembly: GCA_946811185.2. Lineage (NCBI taxonomy): Eukaryota > Metazoa > Mollusca > Bivalvia > Cardiida > Cardiidae > Hippopus > Hippopus hippopus. The sequence goes on along the minus strand of OX328099.1, from coordinate 66,264,183 downwards.
TAGCAAGGCTACAACTAAAGGTTTGGTTTCAGGTGCCATCGTAGGAATGGCATGTATATTCTGGCTGACTACAGGTAATATGCTATATGTGGCATCATCTACTCCAACACTCCCCCCTGCTCCAACTTTCTGTTGTTGGAACGAAACGCTAAATGGGACTACTTTCTCCAACATTTGTCTCCATGACACAAGTTCTATCTATAACATGACGATGTCTAAGTCCTCCCTGGAAGACGAGCTACAGAATGATTCTACAGCTGTGCAACAGATCTATTCCATTTCATTCATGATATACGCTTTGCTAGGTTTTACCGTGACTTCGTTCGTATCCATTTCTGTCAGTTTGTGCACCTCGCCACCAACAGACTTCGATGAGAGATGTCTGTTTAGTTTCAGAAAACACGTTGTAGAGGAATTATTTCAACGTAAGAAATATCTGAAGGATCACAGCGCTGCAACTGAATTAACAGTTGACAATCCCGATGCATAAGTTTATCTATTAATCCTGTATCAAACAATGTTGTCTTTTAACAACCCTATGGAAGAAGTCTTTTGAGAACATCGTGGGAAAAGGAGAAAATGCTGATAGCCAGAATTTCCTCTTTGCAATAATGCTTTATATTAATCTGTCTTCTGAAAATAGTCTCAATATGGACTTATCTATTATTTTGTCATTGGAGTTAAAGACAGCGCAATACCGCTTACTGATGACTTTTGTTACCTGTTAGAACACCCCTTTTGAAAACATTGTTGTAAAAGGAGATATTGCTCGAATCGAGCAATATCTCCTTTTGCAACAATGTTTAACTTGTATTATGTGTTTAACCTAAACTTATGTTGGTTATTTATATTGTAGTGCCTTGGTTTGTAACATCCGTACAAAGTGCCATGATTTGTCTTCAACGTGCTCAAACCCTTTACTTAAAAATCTCGTTTTCACAACCCTTTGGGAAAAGGCTTTTGAAAGTATTGTGGGAAAAGCAGAAAATGATGGTAACAAGCATTTTGTGCTGTTCCCACTATAGCGTATACCTTATTTTAAACATAAAGTTCATGCTTTGAGCTACGTTTAATTAGTCATTTGAAAATGCATTCAATCTTGGAAAGTCTACTTTTTTTCTGGTAAAAGATAAATCCTATGAAATTAAGGCAAACCACTGGCCTCTGAAACTCCACTGGTCTATCACAGAAAAACGAAATTTTACACTGTATCATCGTCGGACACCGTTACTTGCACACTGGCGCTTCTCCTCTTTGAAGTATATAACGGTTATTAAATACCATACTCCTCTTTGAAGTAATATAATGGTTAATAAATACCATACGGAGGCGGTGCACCAATGTGCCATTTTTAGTAACAGTGTTCGATGATCGACCAATGAAAATTTCGGTGTTTCGGGATAGACCATTAGAGCCTCAAAGGCCTGTGGACTGACAACCTTCTCGAGTCGTCAAAGCAGTGAATATTGGTGTTTGCAGTATACCTACTTTGATTTGTTATAAAAACAAAAATCTATTTAGTTTCCTTCGTGCAATTAATATACGGTGAAATCAATTATTCAACAATTAATTAACTGGAATAAAATGATTAAAACAGATGGGGGACTTTAAAAAAATGGTAGCAGATTTCACTTTTCTATTACACCAATCGGCAATTCCTCCTAGAAAAATGCCATTTACTAGTATATTTGTATGAAAGCTTAACGGCGTGATAAAACATTTATATGAGTACATTCGATGTCTATGCGAACACTGTCGAACCATGTTAGTCTACGCAACCCGCGCAGGCTGACATAAATCGATACTTTTTGCTATTTGTAAATTTTCTGCATGTCCAAGGACCTCAGGATTCAGTCGGGTGTTGGACAAAATCGACTTTATGGATCCATGATTATATGATGCCTTGCTTGGCATTGTGCACCACGGAGATACATTAAACCGCTTTTTGCAAGAGCCTCGTCCCTTCCTTTTTTCCCGGACTCATTAAGAGGTTTCTTGCGATTTCAGTAATTTTAAGACACCGATAGGTCAAGTCGAGTCCGACGGCGAGGTCGGTTACGTACTTGTTTTGAAACCCAGAGATCGCTTGTTTCGAACCCCAGATGGTTGTCACTGCGACACCACCGAAGATTGTTTCGACGATGCTTATGTATGAGAGAACAAAATGGCTTGAAAAGAATGTTGTGCAATGGATGAGTAAGAAGAACTCAGAAACGAAGTATCGGGCAATCATCTGTAAACGAGGACAGGTCGCTACCAACATGGTCCATCGCCCATACAAACCGATGCTCACACTGGTTTGGAGATGGGGGGGATACAAATAAATGGTCTTCTCGATCGGAGGCCACTTTCGTGCAACCGTGTAAGTTCGGTTTGAGTCGAAACTCTGACCCCAGATGCATTTTGAAGATCAGAACACAGTTGAGTTGAAGTCATAAAGCGATTTTCCCAAGCGTGGATGACCATATATCGATCATCAGCTGCAGATATAGCCCTTCTTCTGCCACCTCCATGTCGCCTGATAGGTGTACCATACTGCTTGTACCTCGCCCAGGCTCTGGTGATAACAGTATGGTGCACATCATCCTCAAGATGAAGAGCCCCTTGATCAAACATTCAAACTGCCCGCCACATGTCTGCATCTGATAAATGTCTTCTGAAATTCGCATTTGCCGTATTAACAACGTCAAAAACGATCAGCCTTTCAAAAGAAAGTGAAGAGCAATGAGTGTACACAAGTTTGGTACATGTATGCAGTGTCTCAAAACACTATGAAAATTGAGGGTATCTGCATTTGCAAGACTTGCACGAGGAAATTGCCTGTCATACAAGGCAATGTGTGTACCGGAGACCTCCTCGATACACCATGAATGATTTCCAATATTACCATCACAAAAATATAGAATACAGACTCTCCTATGGTGCTAGGAAATCTTGGTGCTTAGCAAATTTTGAGTAGTATATATTCAGAGGAGATAACATGAAATGTCAACGTTTTTGCTCGATGACTACGAGGCAGACCGGGAGAGGGCTTTGACAAAACCTCGATGTTTTCTTGGAAAACAGTAGTGCTAAAAGCATAAAACACAACATGACACGTTATGGAGAGTTAAAGATTGGAGTTGCAGACCACACATGTAACATACTGGTTCGCCGCCAAACCCAACTAATTTTTTTCTCCATGTCAGAAAGAATGATTACATACCAGACTATTTGGTCGTAGTCCAGAATCTGCTTGTAGGTGTTCAGCCGTTGTCGTGCTTAATGATTTGTTTGTTTGTTTGAATGGTGTTTTACGCCGCTTTCAATATTATTTCAGTCATATCACGGCGACAGCTCACTTATACATGTTTTCCTGGGTTTCACCAGTACTGGGCTAGGGCTCTGCAGTGTCTTGCCTAAGGACACTCCTATGAAAAACCCAGTGGAGCCAGTGCGTGCTAAATAAATGAGTGATATTCTGGCAAAAAGCGTTTAATGCATCTCCGCGATTTATTTTACTATGGAGGTCATCACATAATTATGGATCCATAAAATTCTTTTTGTCTAACAACTGATTGAATCGTGAGGGACACTGGTCCTTGGACATGCAGAAACTTAAACAAAAAGAAAAAAGTTTCAACCCAGGTCTGCCTGTGTGGATCGCACAGCTAGACCTGGGTCGAAACTTTTTGCAGATGCATTAAACCTCGTTTCTTCAGAGGATAGCTCAAATGAAAAGGACATTCTCAAAGCAGTAATGAAGATCTAAATGTTTAACTCTTTACCAAACGACAAAATTTTAGACTTGTTCAAATTGAAAGCATTTGCAGACGACAAAATAAACGTGACTCAAAAATTGAAACTTGACTTCAGAAGAGTAGAAAACATTGTGGGAAAAGGAGAAAATGCTGGTTACCAGCATTTTCTCATTTTCCCACAATGTTTTCAGAAGGCTTCTTCCTCTAGGTCGTAAAAACCAGGGATTGTTTGGTAAAGGGTTAAATTTGATGGCTGTTTGTGTCAAAATGTCTGGAACAGAAGCAAACAGTGTAGATTCCAGATCAGACTGCATATTCTGTGCAGTCTGGTCTTGATCTACAGAGTCCGCTCAGACAAGTCCGCTCAGGCAAGTTCGCCAAAGTTCATAGCTTTATTTTCTTTCATTCATCTAAAAGCAGTTCAAATGAAACCTCCCCAAGAGAAAAGCTTGGGAAAACCCTTATAATGGATGATCTTCTTCGTTGTTATGCAGAACACTGCTCTGAATTTCATCATAATAAACACCAAGAACAACAACGGCGACGAAAAACAACAACAACTGACGAAAAACAACAACAACTAACAGTACTAACTACAAAAGTTTATTCTATGGATAGTTTATAGCACAATTAGAGGGAGGGTCCTATATATACTGGACAGCTCAAAATCAATTCATCAATCAATGTGGCAGATAAGTTTCTCAATACATTGCAAAATAAATAAACCAATTTTTCTGCAGGTCATTACGTTTTTCCCTTTATCCCTTTACCACACAATCCCCAAGTTTTAAGGACCCCGGGGAAAACGCTTTTTGAAAAAAATAATGTGGTAAAAGGAGAAAATGCTGGTTAAAAGCATTTTCTCCTTTTCCCACGATATTTTTTACTCTTTCAGAGACAAATCCCGTCATATATATTTTGTATATAATAAATATATTTGTCGTTTGTACATGCTTTCAGTTTGTCTCATTTACCTCTTCTAAATCTTGACAAAATTTTAGACTCGTCCATTTCCAAAGCATTTGCAGTACCAGATGGTTTTTATGGTTGATTGAATTTGCGTTTAGTTATCGTCGCCACCGGTTGCCCATATGGGCGACGCCCCCTGAAGGCTGTTAGTATTGTTACGGGGGATAGTGCAGATACAGGACGAAACCCATCTTAAGTTACGCCTGGTTCTTCTACGTGCTCGGTGTATAGCACCGTCACACGGGACCTCGGTTTAACGTCTCATCCTGGATTTTATGGATCAATAATTAGGTAAAGTCTTGCTTGGTACAATGTGTTACGGAGATGTATTGAGCCCCCTTTTCACAGAGCATGGCTCATTTATTTTGTTAACTCCAAATGCCTTCAGTTTGGATAACACTGGCTTTTTATCATCTCTTAAAGGGGTAAAAGGTATAAGATTAAATGTCGGATAACTTGCTGAGGGGAAAAATATTCAACTAACGGCAGGACCTTTATATCTATCCATTCAACTGAATCAAAAAGATACTATACAAGAAATGGGCCATCTAAACTTATCATTCAAAAGAGATAGATCTTAGTCACATTAACATTTTACCCTTGGGCTGTCAAGTGCGGCTCAATGTACTTTTAACTCTTTTACTACACAATTCAGAGGTTTAACGGTTGAAAGGAAAGGCTTTTGAAAACATTGTGGGAAAAGGAGAAAATGCTGGCAACCAGCATTTTCTCCTTTTCCCACAATGTTTTCTACCCTATAAATCATCATTTGAGCTACATTTATCTTGTCATCTACAAATGCTTCGAATTTGGTCAATTCCAAAATTTTGTTTTGTCGTAAAGAGTTAAAGCTTTATCACACGACAGAAATGCAGACTTATCCAAACTGAAAGCATATGCAGACAAGAAGTTAACTGTGGCTCAAATAATTGGAATCTTTCATAGGGTACAAAACATAGTGGGAAAGGAGAACATGCTGGTTACCAGCATCTTCTCATTTTCTACGATATTTTCAGAAGGCTTCTTTGTCATGGTCATTGAAACTCAGGATTGTAAGGTAAAAGGGTACGGGAAGTGTGGATTTGGATCAGACAGCACAAAACATGCAGTCTGATCAGACTGCACATAATGAGCATGTTTGTTCTCTTGTTCTAACATTTTCTCCTTTTCCCACAATATTTTCTATCCTTTAGAAGATAGATAGCATTATTTTGTCAACATTCACTTTCTGCAAATGTCTTCTGTTTGAGCAAATCTGAACCTTATCAACTCTGAATTACATGACAAAATTTTGGAGTTAACCAAACTGAAAGCATTTGTAGATGTCAAATTACATGTTGCTATAAAATGATGATTTCTGTCTTTGATAGGGTAGAAAACCTTGTTGGAAAAGTGTTGGTTATCAGTATTTTCTACTTCCCCACTGTTTTCAAAAGCTTCTTTTTTCAGGGTTGTTCAAACTCAGGACTGTGTGGTAAAGAATTAAGGGTTGATTAATCTTAGTTCATACATACTACCTCAATAAGTATAAAAATAGCAGTAAAAATTTGAACACTCAAAAGTAAACATGTAAACATATTCAACAAAAAAGGTATACGGGAAAAATAGTAAATACATAAACATGCAATATACACTTATCCCTCGAAGTGCTAATAAGAACTTTAACTGCACTTGTGGCTAGTTTAGACCAAGATGAGAAAGTACACAACCTTACATTACCAGCATTTTTCAATATCCTTGGAGATAGCTGAACCATACTAATATTTTAGCCCTTTAGTCTTAACTGAAATTTATTTGCTTTTATTTACTTACATTACTCTTAACAAGACAATGAAATTCTGCACATTAAAGATATTCACAGTCAAAAAATTGAAAAGTGCTCAAAGGATGACATTCGTCTCCTAAATAGTAGAAACTATTGTGGAAAATGGAGAAAATGCTGGGCATCAGCACTTTCTCCTTTTCCCATAGCGTTTTCAAAAGCCTCTTTCTTCAGGATAGCTAAAACACCAGATTCTTAGATAAAACGGTTTTACAGAAACATACATTTCCAGACAGGTGAAAAGATGTACAGGTAATTACTACGTGTCCATGGCTTATTTGGGCTGGAATGACAAAACGCAAGAGCACCACATGTAGATACCAATGCCCAGCTGTACTTGTACTTTCAATGAAAATGCTTCCAGTACGTTAAGAAAGCGGCAAAACTGGGTCAAAAATATTTTGAGGGTTGCTCCCTCATCTGGTACAAGTTCCCTTTTTGATAGTAAAAAACTAGCTAAGGTTTAAAGGAAATACATTCTGTTTATATTGATTTGCAATTTGATTGGTCAAAACATTATGCTATAAAAATTCATCCATGGTTCATAAAAATGAAGTTCCTATAGTCACTACAACATTATTTGTTATATTTTGCATACCGTTTTCAAATAATATGTCATTAATTGCAAAGTTTTGTTGCTGAAAGGCCCAGTAAAGGCCAAAATATCAAAGCAGGTGTCAATTAAACACCTGCTTTGTCTACATTTGGCCTTTATTGTCACTTTAAGTTGTAGGTATATAATAAATTGAATATTATGTTGCAGTAACTTTCCTGTTGTATATATTTACTTCTTGCTGTGAAAGACAATTTTGACATTGCGTGAGACCAAACGTCCAGCGGGATGTCAAAATTTGTTTACACAGCGAGATAAAAATACAAGCACCAGTCAACATAATACTCAGTATGTAAACAGCTAAGCCAGTAACTGGCACCATGGACACAAAGTCAGGCTGCACTTTTTGCAAAATCAGTTTGATCTGGGTCTATACTATCCACAAAAACTCCTAAACTTCCTCACGCATTCACAGGGTGAACACACTGATCTGGTGATATCATCCAAGCACTTTTTACACATTAACTCTTTGCCACAAATTCCCGACTTTTAACGACCCAGGGGAAGAGGGCTTTTGAAGCCATTGTGGGAAAAGGAGAAAATGCTGGTAACCAGCATTTTCTCCTTTTCCCGCAATGTTTTCCACCCTATCAAATACAAATTCCATCATTTGAACCACATTTAAAATGTCGTCTGCAAATGCTTTCAATTTCAACAAGTCTAAAATTTTGTCGTCTGGTAAAGAGTTAACCATCTTTGTAGCACTATTTAGAATCAGAACCATAAAATAATGGTCCAATTACACAAAAGGTTGCCAAATATGTACAAATGGTTTAATATACAGGGTTGAATGCATATTGAGTCTTTGAGAGCTAAAATTTACCACAAAAGATTTAACTTTGTACCAAACAAGAGGGCCATCATGGCCCTTTAGTCGCTCACCCAAGTCTTTTGACCAAACATGACCTATTTTCAATCTCTTTCGAGATATTATGACAAACATTCTACCAAGCTTTCATTACTACTGGACTGAAAATTTGGCCTCTAGCTCATAAGTACTCGACAGAAAATGATGACTCTAGAGCTACACAACCTATTTCAAAGATTTGACTTGATGACCTAGTTTTACACCCGATGTGACTCATTTTCACACTCATTCAAGATATCACCAAGACAAACATTCTGACCAACTTATATGAGTATTTGACTTAAAATGTGGCCTGTAGAGGGTAAACAAGGTTTTTGTAACATTTGGGCAAGTGACCTAGTTTATGACCCAACATGACCCATTTTTTATCTTATCCTAGAAATCATCAAGACAAATATTCTGATCAAGTTTCATGAGTATAGGTCTGAAAATGTGGCCTCTAGAGTGTGCACAAGGTTTTTCTAAGATTTGACCTATTGACCTAGTTACTGACCCGACATGACCCATTTTCAAACTCGTTCAGGATATCATCAACACAAACATTCTGACCAACCTTCAAGAGTTTCGATCTGAAAATGTGGCCTCTAAGGTGTACACAAGGTTTTTCTAAGATTTGACCTAGTGACCTAGTTTTTGACCCGAAATGACTCATTTTCAAAGTCATCCAAGATATCATCAAGACAAACATTCTGACCAACCCTCAAGAGTTTTGGACCGAAAATGTGGCCTCTAGAGCGTACACAAGGTTTTTCTAAGATTTGACCTAGTTTTTGACCCGATGTGACCCATTTTCAAACTCGTCCGAGATATCATCAAGACAAACATTCTGACAAAGTTTCATGGGCATCGGACATAAAATGTGGCCTCTAGAGCATACACAAGGTAAAAGTTGACGACGCACGTCGCACGACGCCGGAAACAGCACGATCACAAAAGCTCACCTTGAGCACTTTGTGCTCAGGTGAGCTAACAACAAAATTTAAGACTTGGGCCAAATCGGACCCATTTGTAGACTACAAAACAAGTGTGACTCAAAAATTGAAATTTATTTTTTAAAGAGTAGAAAACATTGTGGGAAAAGGAGAAAATGCTGGTTACCAGCATTTTCTCCTTTTCCTTCAATGTTTTCAAAAGCCATCTTTCTCAAGGTTGTTAAAACTCGGGCTTGTACGGTAAAGGATTGAAGCATCTTTGTATAATACGGTTAATCAAAATGAACCAAAGTTTAAATACATTGATATAAAGGAAAACATTGTGGTAAAAGGAGAAATTATGAGCAATTTCTCTTTTTGCCACAATGTTTTCCAATAGCCATCTACTGCATGACATAAATAGTTGTCTGCAGCATGTCAGTGAGTTAACAACTGATCTATTTTTAACTTGTAGAACTGCCAGGTGTTTCCTCATCCTTCACCTCCACTTTAGCTTCATTCACCTCCATCTCTTCATTGTTAGAACTGCCATTCTCTGGGGTAACTGTCTTAGGCTCAGCCTTGACATCCGACTGCACTGGTAGTTCTGATTTTACAGCTTTGGTAGGCACTGCTTTAAGACACTTCTTTATTTCCAAGCCAATAGCTCTAGCTAATGGTGGAGGTACAGCATTGCCTACCTGCAATACAAATGTTATGACTGTTTGACTAAGGTTTGACTCGTCTATCTACAGCATTAGTTGTAACATTGCTCTACATAACAAGAGGGCCATGATGGCCCTGAAGTTGCTCACCTGAGCGATTTGTCCTTACATGACCCATTTCCAATCTTTTTCCAAGATACATTGACAAACATTCTAAAGGATACACAAGGTATTTCAAAGATTTGACCTGGTGACCTAGTTTTTGACCCAACATGACCTATTTTCAAACAAGAGGGCCATGATGGCCCTGAAGTTGCTCACATGAGCCTTTTGAGCAAACATGATCGATTTTAATTCTCTTTCGAGATATTATGACCAACATTCTAACAAGCTTTCATAATTATTGGACTGAAATTTTGGCCTCTAGCTTGTACACAAGCTTTTTCAAGACTCGTCCAAGATATTATCTAGGCAAACATTCTGACCAAGATGAAAGAGTATTGAACTTAAATTGTGGCTTTTAGACTGTACACAAGGTTTTTCTAAGATTTGACCTAGTGACCTAGTTTTTGACCTGACATGACCCATTTTCATAATCGTTCGAGATATCATCAAGACACACATTCTGACCAACTTTCAAGAATATTGGACTGAAAATGTGGCCTCGAGAGCGTACACAAGGTTTTTCTAAAGTTTGATCTAGTGACCTAGTTTTTTACCTGACATTACCCATTTTCACTCATCCAAGATAGTATCTAGGCAAACATTCTAACCAAGTTTCAGGAGTATTGGACTGAAAATGTGGCCTCTAGAGTGTACACAAGGTTTTTCTAAGATTTGACCTAGAGACCTAGTTTTTGACCAGACATGACCCATTTTCGATCTCGTCTGAGATATTATCAAGACAAACAATCTGACCAAGTTTCATGAGTATAGGACAAACTAGAGCTGTCACTGAATGTGACTTAATACCCCGCCAGCGCTTTGACAGAAACAGGCAATTTAACAAAACATTTTCTAAGTTCAAGGGGAGATTACCCTTGAATCATACGGCATAGATGATTGAAAACTGCGTCTTGCACAACTTCAATATATGATCAATATATGTGCAAAGTTTCAATACAATTGAAGGAAAACTGTAGGAGGAGTTTGTGACACAAAATTACTAGTATTTTGTACATAGACGGACACATGGACGGACAGACAGACAGGCTGATTCCAATATACCCCCGAAAACATTCGTTTTGCGGGGGTATATAAATGTGGCCTTGAGAGCATACACACGGTAAAGTTGACGACACACGACGGACACGGCATGATCACAAAAGCTCACCATGAGTACTTCGTGCTCAGGTGAGCTAAAAATGGATAGCAATAGACAAGGTTTCATTCTTTTACACTGCACTGAATGTGACTCAAGCTCTCCACTAAATGCGTACCATATACTTTAATTGGGTGCAGAAGTTAGTTTTCAACCCAATTAAGCTTAATTTACAACACTTGTTTGTTTTCTCAGTTTTCCATTTCATTATAAAGAGAGGACGTTTTCCTCTGTACTCACAGCAGTGAAGGGTGGCATGTCTAAAAATAGTTTTTAGGTTAATGCAATAAAAATTGTATGTTGTAGGTCTAATGCAAAAAAGCAGAAACTAGTTTTTTCTTTCATGTGCTTTCTGACTTTTTTCTTTATACAACATGCATGTCTTCCAGTGGGGGAAAAAAGGTAGTAAACAATGTACTGACCTGCCTATGTTTTTCAAGGATTGTGCCAAAAAACCTGTATGTATCAGGAAATCCCTGAGATCGTGCACACTCCCTCACACTGACCACTCTGTGCTGTTCTGGATGTAGTACTCGACCCTAAAAAACATAAAAAATGACTTAACCTTGAACTTTGAGCATATTTTAATTTTTAGAATCCTTTAGATTCAAATCATCTGCAGATGAAAAATTCAAAATTGTTTCAAATTCACTGAATAGAGAACTAGTGGGAAAAGGAGAATATGTTGGTTATCACCAATTTCTCCTTTTCCCCCAATGTTTTCCAAACCATGCTCTATGCAAAGTGGGTTTAATACACACAGGCTGACCTAGGTCAAAACTTTTTGCAGTTTGTCAATTTTCTACATGTCAAAAGACCTTTCTACCTCCAGATTTAGTCAGTTGTTTGAGCAAATAGATTTTATAATTCCATACTGATATTTGATGTCTTGCTTGGTATAATATATCACAGAGATGCACTAAACCCTCTTTTGCCAGAGTGCAGCTCCAACCTATTAACTGTTATTTACCTAATTGTTTTACGTCAAACCTCTTTGAAGAAGTAATTGATTAATGCACTCTCCTAACTGCTTTAATTGCTAGAATTTATACTGACAGAAACAAAAACCAGTTATTTAAAAGTTACCTGTTTCCCCATGGGTTCCGGATTAGTCACTGTTGTACTAAAGAACCCATCCCATTCTAGCCTCCCATACAACCCAGCCCAGTGGTTATGACGGTTCCCAGTGTGTGGGAGACACCAGGGTACCAGGGTGTTGAACTGTCGGTCCATGGGTTCACACTGTTTTCCTTCGGCACAAGAACACACACCACGTAAATTTCCACCATCACTCTTTCCATTCTTTTTGTCATGGTGTGTATATCTCCTGTTGAAATAAAGCATCAGATTTTCTATTAACCCTTCATCACACAATCCTGACTTTTTAACGACTCTGAGAAACAAAATAGCTTTTGAAAACATTGTGGGAAAAGGAGAAAATGCTGGTAACCAGCCAAACCACTCCATTTCCCACAATAATTTCCATCAAGTTGAAAAATCAATCTTTCCCTTCAAATATTCATCCTTTATATGAGCCATGCTCTGACAAAAGGGGACTTAATGCATCTCCGTGTTACATGATGCCAAGCATGTCATCACATGTTCATGGATCCAAAAAGTCCATTTTGTCCAACAACCGACTGCATCCTGAGGTAGACTAGTCTTTTGACATACAGAAAATTGACCAATAGCGAAAAGTTTCCGCCCAGGTCAGCCTGCGTGGACTGCGCTGGCTGACCTGGGTCGATACTTTTCGCAAATGCATTAAGCCCCCTTTTCACAGAGCATGGCTCACATATTTTGTATTTATTCATGTTAATCCACAAATGGAGCACCACATGCCGGTGCCAACGCTCCGCTCTAGTTGCTTGATTTTCAGGGAAAAGTTGAGTCGAAAAAGGGGCAATAATGTGTCAAAAATATTTTGATGGTTACCTGCCCCTATTGTATAGGTTCCCCTGTCTAAGTTTATCAAAGTAAATATCTTCAGCAAAGACAGATATAATAAAATATCAAAGTTTGAACAATGACGACGCCAGGGCTATGACAAGACCTTGACATTTTTTTCAAATACAGCTGAGCTAACAACCCATAGGGTGAAGGACTTTATTCGACAAATTCCAACTGTGATTGAGTAAACTAGAAAACAATAACTGACAGAAAAACAAGGGCATCTGGCCAGCGGAGCAAATAATACAAGAAACTTACAACTTCTTTGCCATAGTACCATCTGACAGCCTCACTTCTATATTGGGCAGGTCCCTCCAGTCAGAGCCTGGGGCTAGTGGAATATGCTGCATTCTGGCATGTACCAGAGGATTCATGTCTTTACAAATGTGGTCCTTCAAAACTGGCTGGTGCTGCCTTCCCCTTATCTGTGAATTTTGATATAAAATAAATTTTATATTAATCCTTATACAGCTGAATCGGGTGTTTCATTGCATACACAGAGTATATCAAGATCAGACTGCAACTTCTACACAGTCTGGTCTTGGATCTTAGCTATACTGTCTGCTTCTTTGCCAAGTATTCTGATAAAAGCAGCCTTGAAGATGTGATAAAAGGGTTACATTTTTGTTGTTGTTGCTGTTAAAAAGGTTTAGTAAATATTCCTCACTGTAAAAGTAAGCTCAACCTGAGTTTCTTCCACTTCTTGATACAAACTAACCCTTTATGACCTTGAAACTTGTCGTACATGAATTTGAATTTTAAGACATAATCAAAGGTTGCTGCACTGGGACAAAGGCTTGTTAAAGGCGTTTCAGCGAGTTATTTCTAGCGCAGAGAATTTCGTGAAATTTGACACAGAAACACTTCAAAGTATGTTCTTTCAATATGCGAAGAGATAATCAGATGTTGCCTGATGAACCAAAAGGTTCTGAGCCCACGAACAACAAACCCTTTTTTTCAAATTACACAAAAACCCAATTATTGCAGCATACGTCAGAATTTTGTGATTAAAATCTGTAATTTCAGTCAAATCATGTTCTCTGTGTTTTAAATTCATCCTCTGACTTTGATGAGAAATTAACAAATATTTCACATTAATGATACGCTATCTATGTTTCAATAAAACCCTTAGCCCACGAAATTGCTTATTTTATCACAGAAATCAGGACATTATTTGACCCTCAAAAAAATCTAGCGCAAAGATTTTTCTCATTTTTCTCAGAAATATACATTTATATTATATCCTTTATCAAAAATGCAAAAAAAAAAAAAAAAGATAGGTTGCCAGGCTACTTTTCCCAATATTCGAACTCAATTACCTCCCTTGGAACAAAGAAAGTGACACAAAACACCCAAGATTTCAAATTACCTAGTAAGATGTATTATTTCTAGCACTAAATCATGTTTTTTTCACAATAAAGATTGTACTCTGTCAACCCTTTCCTTGATATTGTCTCGATTTAACATTGGTATGGGACTGCTTTGGAAAACATTTTGGTAAAAGGGGTAATTGTTCATTACAAGCAATTGTTCCTTTCCCCAACAACCTTTTCTGCACAAACGGTTCTTTTAATCTCATTTAAACTTGTTTAATTTGTCGTCTGCAGCTTCTTTCAATTTTGAAGTTCCAATTTAATTCATTTAGGAACGGGTTAATACCAAATGCATGTGGTATATTTTAATAGATGGGAGAATGGAAGAACAATACAAGTAGAACTGTCCAGAATTACTCAAAGGCATAGATTACTTACGAACCTTATAGCAAAATGAATCAAACGATCCTGATTTCTATCAATACCCAGGAAAGAGGGTTAGAAAACGTTGAAAAGGAGAAAATACTTGTAATTTTCTCTTTTTACCACACTAAACTTACTATCCGGATAAGTAATGTCCAACAAATGTACATCTTCCGTTTTCGCTGTTTAGGAATGATTTACACCTCCATAAACTGATCTTTAAAAAAAAATGTATCTACCACTACTTTCTCCACGTCTTGCAGCAAAAATCAGTAGTCCAATAATAGTACTACAATCAGACAAAGTTACGTGCTAGAAAACAGAGAAGCGAAGAGACATGCGCAAAAATGTTGCGCACTGACAACCCGACGAAATGTCGTTAAAAGACTGGCATATACAGCTATACTTAAATGGTAACAGGTCAGAGCTATCAGAAAACATGTAACAGGAAACATGTAGAAACCAAGAATAACTGCTCTTAAATAAGATACAGCTGATAAATGCTGTAGCAAGCTTACCAATCTCTGGAAATGAGACATGACATCATTATTGTAGGAGATTTGTTCTGTCTTTGCTCCGTTCTTGATATGAGGTAGGTCTGACATGGTGTCTCGCACTGTTATAGTTCTAAAGGGTGCTGAATCTGTTCTTGTTATGTTAGACACAAACTACAAGAACAAATGGTAGATTAAAATCTAAAAAATTTTGACAAGATCAGAATTGGTTTACTAGTATTTTGCATTAGTTCGAAAAATAGCTTGAATGGGGCTGTGAACACAGTGAAAAAGCAAATTTGATTGACAAAAAGAACTGTTGCTGCACTTCTCCATTTTTTTCAAACAAAAATAATAAAAAGAAAAAAGAAAAAATACAGGCACTGCATGAATGTCCCAACACTCTGCAGCAGTTGCTTTTAAAATTAGACAGATTTTCAGTAAAAATTCTGACTTGAAAAGGGCATAACTGCCACGTATATTTTTATGGTATCCGTCTTTGTTGTATAGGCTCCCCTTTTGACAACTTTCAACCAGTGAAAGAGTTTAACCCTTTCCCAAACAATCCCTGGTTTTTACAGGTCAGGAATAGAAGCGTTTTGAAAACATTGTGGGAAAAGGAGAAAATGCTGGTAACCAGCATTTTCTCCTTTTCCCACAATGTTTTCTACCCTATCATATAGAAAAATCATCTTTTTAGCAACTGTTAATTTGTCATCTGCAAAATGCTTTCAATTTGGTCTGGTCCAAAATTTGCCGTTTGGGAAAGGGTTAAAGTAAACATCTTCAGTAATGACGTATAATGTCGAAGTTTTTACATGAAACCTTAGATGATGACAAGGCCATGACAATACCTTGACATTTTCCTCAAAAAACAGCCAAGCTAAACTAGAGCTGTCACTGAATGTGACTTAATACCCCCGCCAGCGCTTTGACAGAAACAGGCAATTATTTGTATACAGACGGACACACGGACGGACAAACAGGCTGATTCCAGTATACCCCCGAAAACATTCGTTTTGCGGGGGTATAAAAATTAAGTTGCATGAAATTTAATGATTATATGAAAACACGTCCTTATCATTCTGACATGTTGAAGTTCACTTCAGCCAGCAATTGCTAATGTTCCCCTTATCTTTAAAAAGATAGTCTTTTGCAGATGCCTAGAACATCATACTTGTGAGGAAAGAAGGAGATAATATTCTAATACAAACGTTACTTATAAAAAAATGACCTTTTTCTCATCCACCATAACTGTTAGTGCCATGGCACGAGGGGCAAACACATGAAGAGGTTCAGGGTAGAACGGAAGTTTTTCACCTGGTGCTGCTGCCAAAATGATTGCTCTGGAAACAGACAATTCAACATATAATTTGTAGAATTAAAATCAATCAACTTGAAAAACTTTTGCACAAAAATCACTTTCACTCACATATTTAAGTGAACAGACCAACATCAGCCTGCACTAAAATACAGACTGATTTGGTGTACTTCTTTCTAGAAGATCACTGGAGGTCCTGACTTATGGAATATGGGCTTACAAATCATATGAGATGTAATATTTCTTCAATTTAAGCCAAGTTTATTCTAATTAAGCACATTTCATGTATGAAAAACTAAGGAAAGTTGGGGTTGACATAAATTGGACAAACTACCTCTTTTTTAGGGATATCTTAACTTTGTCCTTCAAAATGATAGTGGGAATTTTGCATAAAAATTACTCTACTCATCAAGATAAACAATGGTACCCAATTAATTTGAAATCTATGCATAAAAGTGGTGGATTTGGCTCTGACAAACGTGATTTATTGCAACTTTATCCATTGACTTTCAAGTGTGACCTTGACCTTCAGTCTTTCACATGACACTTCAAGAAAAGCACTTGTGCCTGATAAGTCGCCTGTAAATTTGAAAACACATTCTCAAACTTAACTACAAGCAATAATGCATATACACTAAACAAAGGTTGTTATGCCTACATATCTCACTCACTGTGAGGAAGTTAAACACAAATAATAACAAAAGTGGGGACACAAAATACTAGTCATACCTTCTTCTAGTCTGTGCCACACCATAACTTCCTGCCTGTAGCACACCAAATGTACATTGGTATCCCATCTTAATGAGACATCGCAGTGCCAATTTCAACACCATACTTCGCTTGTATGACACAAAGTTTCGCACATTTTCAAGCAGAAAGAATCTTGGACGGTAATAGTCACAGTAACTGAGGTAGGATGCAATCAATGAATTCTAAAAAATGTAATGAAGAATTTTACTACAACAGTCCATGATGCAGCTATCATATGATAAGCTATAAACACAGCGGATTGTCACACAATGGTCTGGCTAGGTCGCTTAACCCTTTACCACACAATCCTGTGATTTAACTATCATAAAAGCATTTTTGAAAACACTGTGGGAAAAGAAGAAAATGCTGGTCAACCAGCATTTTCTTCTTTTCCAACAATGTTTTACACCTTATTGGAGCTTTTCATTTTATCAAAGACAATTACCATTATTAAAGCTACTTTCAACTTGTTGTCTGTAAGTGTTTTCAATATAGACAAGTCTAAAATTATATCTGGTAAAAAGCTGAATGAATGAATGTCGTTTTATGACCCATTAAAGAGTTACAATCTTACTTTGAATCTGGAATATTCTCGTGAATTAAATCTGTTCATTCCACTAAAACCCTGACATGGAGGTCCTCCACACAACAACTCTACATCACCTTTCTGTGGTAACTTTTGACCAAGAGCATCTGTTTTTTCACCCTGTAATAAATAGGAAAACAGTCAGCAGTGTTCAATCTAGAGTGGGCATTACCCCACAGGCCCTTTAAAGTCCCAGATGGCGCAAATCTAAACCAACCTCGGGCCCGTGAGGCGCACTGGATCGTAAAAGTTCCACTAATTAGGGTTCTTTTCATCCATTTCTGCTTTTTCTGCTCAATAAACATAATGCCAAGCTAACTGGTGAAAATTTATCAATAACCCACGGATGTTATGGCTAAGATAAAACTGGTAGCCTGTTATCAATCTTCTTGTCAGACGGTTTCGGCAGAAAAACAGGTACCAGAGGTTACTTTTCTTTGAGCTTCCACTGATCATTCACCATTGCGGTGAAGCTATTTTCTGAGTTTTTTGAGGCCTCAACTGGCCGAACTAAGGCAAAAGTTTTTGAAAATATTACTTCGGAAAGCACAATCGGGCCAGTATCTACCCCTAGTTCAAGCAACGATAATAAAACCCCACAGAAATGCAAGTTTCAACCAAAATGGCCCCCGGACGATCGGTTCAAGAGTTGGTTGGTTTATGGTGAGAAAATTAAACTCTTGTTTGAGTGATCGACAGGAAATTTAAACCCCTCTGCGATTTTTGAAAGTTTACCATTGACAGACGTATTTCGTCAATTTTTTTCTCTGAGGATAAAATTAATGGTGGAAAGAAAGTTGCGTCAATAACAATGATAATTTCTGCAGTGTTGCAGCCTTATTAGCATAGTATTCATAGATATATGAATGAGAATATTCTTGTTAAATAAAAAAGGCAACACTTGCCAAATAAAAAGGTTAACATTTCAATAATTAAGTATGATTTTTTATGAGTGGTCCCCAGTTTTCCAAAATGGCCCCCAATTGCAATGTCTGTGGGCCTGACGGGCCCCCTTACAAGCAAAGCTAGATTGCACACTGACAGTCAGGTGTATGTTTAAGCATGGACAAGCTAGATATATTTGTAGTAAGTTACCACTTAAACAGTGATATAAAGTTTTAAAGAACCTAAGACCATATACTTTGAGCTTTGAAGTGCTGTTACCAATTCACCAATAATATACTTAAAATTTGGCAAGACCTGTGAATTTGCAGAAGTTAAAACTTGACAATTGCAAAATGTAAATGAAAATTAAAAATTAAAAACAGAAGGCAGAAACTTACATCAATAGCAAGTTTAAGTAACAAGTTACAATCATCAGAGAACACTGTGGTACCCGGGTTGTTCAGCCTATAAGCCTGGGCTGCTGGTTCTTCCTTCTCAATCGCCCAACATGACTGAGCAATACCTGCCTGATGAAACCCCTCTGATAAACCTTTCAAAGAAAATAGGCGTAAGTGAAGTTGTATCCAAAACTTTAACACTTAGAGCTCTGAATCTTGCTTTTGTTGCTTTTAGAAAGTAGTGTAGATTGAGATCAGACTGCAGAGAATGAGCAGTCTGATCTTGAATCTACATTGCCTGCTATTTTGTTACGTATTCTGGTCAAACCATCAAACAGCAGCATAGTGTCAACTAGCAACAGTTTGGCTCTTTGTCTAATTGAAACGGTCCATTTCATTCTCTCAGAACTCTTAGGATCAAATATTTAATAGCAGATTCTACTATGTTAAAATTTAATATTAAGTTTTTTGGCTGCAAATGATAAATCTATAACCTACTGGTCCGTAATGTATCATTAAAGCAGATAAATTACTTGTCTATACAGACTGCAGACAGTTGAATTTGCCACCCTGCCTTATTTTTTTCTATACAGGGAAGAGAGACTAACACAAAGAAACAGAAATAACTTGATTCTGCAATATGCACACCTCAGTTGCAATTACTGTAGATTTCTTTCACAATTCATTTGAGACATACTTTGTGAAAAGGGGGCTAAATGCATCTGGCTGACATGGGTCAAAACTTTTTGTTATTAATTTGTAAATTTTCTGCATGTCCAAGGACCACTCTTTCTCCAGATTCATTCATTAAATTACATGGACTTTATAGATCCATAATTATGTCATGACTTGCTTGGTACAATGGATCACAGAGATGCATTAACCCTCTCTTGCCAGGCCATAGTTCATTTCCTTTACATTGTTGTCTGTGTAGTACACCAGTTAAAAAAAAAAGAAACAAGAAACAATAAACTAAATATCTCCTGAAACAAATTACAGCAGACAACTTGATACTGAAAATCAATGTCAATGACACATAGTTACGTAAATTACCCCAGAGTTCTCAAGGAATCTGTACTTTTTAACATGCAAGCCATGTAACAAATTATGTATTTATATTTCATGTGTCTATTTTTTGAAATGTTATGGGTAAAGAAATGTCGTAATTTAAGCTGGGGGGAATTATTTCCCCACCACAGTGAATATTTTCCTCCTGCCGAAAATCTGGAACTACTTTTTTAAGTTTTTAAGTTTTAAAAGTGGCACTCGTTGACAAAATAATCAGAGGAAATATATAATTTATTTCATCAGCTTGTGGTTAATATGGGGAAATATTTGCCTCAAAAGGGAAAGGTCCGCGAAAATAACTTGTGCCTTATGGCACTCGTTATTTTCGCATACCTTTCCATTTTTCGGCAAATATTTCCCCATATTAACCACATGCTGATGAAATAAACTCTATATAATCCTCAGGAAGAAGGCTTTTGAAAGCATTCTGGGAAGAAGAGAAAATGCTGGTTCCCATGATGAATCCTATCCTTTCGAAGACAAGTCCCACTGACTATGAGATAGTCAGAAAGCAATACTTCACTATGGATTTTAGGCCTTTTCTCTCATACCACAATGTCACTTACTGATGTTCCTTCTCTAATTAATGCTCTCCAACCTTTTTTGATAAGTAAAGATTGGCTTACTAGATGGCAAACCCATTGAAAAAAAAAAAGAAATAAATTAGCTGGAATAAACTTATAGCATCGACATAATCCTAATTATTTCACAAATACTGTAATTTACATAAGCTTACACCTCCAGTATAAACTGAACTTAGTACACAACACAGTAAAAACTGCCATCTGCTTTTGGATTATTGAGAAGCTGTATTTGAAATCAAGTAATCACTAAATACGGACGAGTTTCTTATTCTTCACATTAGCAATCTGAAATCTGTACTGGACTCTAAAGACAGAGTGGTTGCCTAATAGACGTGGCCACTGAAACAGATTACTGTTTATCTCACCTCCGCATCCAGCAAAAACATCCAAGGTTTTCAAGCGGTGTATTTCTACATTTTCTTTCTCATCCTCAGCACTGTTGTTTGAACTTTTGGCTTTACCCTTGCCTTTTCCTTTCCCTTTACCCTAGAAAACAGACAGAGGATATTAATTCTTTACTACACAATCCCAAGATTTAACAACCTTATAGATGGAGACTTCTGAAAACATAGTAGAACTAGAGGCGCTTGAGCGCCTGTATCGCTCCACAGGCCTGATATTTCTATAATGGCGAAAGGAAGTTTTTAACAATTATCATTCAATCCTGCATTTTAGCTCACTGAAGAAACAATTTGGTAGACAACCACCATAGGAACTTACCTGCAAAACAACAATGAAATCCAATGAATAGTTTTAGAGAAGAAATTTTTCAAAGATTTTACTTTATACCATAAAAGGAAAATGAGTCTCCCATAAAAGCCGTTTTTTGACAGATCTTTTTTTTTTTTAAGGAATTCTGTAAACCTGTATCTAAGGAACATTCCTGCAAAATAATAATGCTATCCAAATGGCGGTTTGGGAGGAGAAGATTTTTAAAGGTTTTTTACTTTGGTTGCCATGGCAACCAGAATTCTTCATGGAACACAATTATTTGAAGGAATTTGAAAGAGGACCACCAAAGGAACATTCCTGGGAAATTTGGTAAAAATCCAGTCAATAGTTTCTGAGGAGAAGTTTTTTAAAGAAAAAGTTTACGGATGCACGCATGGACGCACGGACGGACGGACGCACGACGGACACAACGCCATGACAATAGCTCGCTGGCCTTCGGCCAGTGGAGCTAAAAAGAAAAAAATGCTGAAAACCAGCATTTTCTCGTTTTCTGCCCTTCTAAATATTTCAATGTTTCAGTTGGGTTTATTTTGTCCTCTGTAAACGCTTTTAATTAGGACATCAGGGGTGTAAAATTCCACTCGTCCGCTCGTATTGACGAGTAACATTTGGCTTCGGGCAAATAGAAAAAATGCCAAGCTCGTCCTGTCGGACGAGTACATTTTAAAACTATTGAATTCAAAATTTGTCAAGTAATATTCAAATTAACAGGTTATTTCATGGCAAACACAAAACGAAAGTAAAACTGAAAGCGTCTCTTCGATCACAATACAGGATGTTTATGTTTATTATGCATGCGCATCTGTACAGTGCTTGACGGGTTTTCAGCATTCAGTATACCTCGGGTGATGTAGTTAGATGTAGGTACGGAATCGGCCGAGTTGTGATGAGTGGGATTTTCTGTTCACGGCGTCGGTTAGACTAGTATACCTGTACGATCTATGCTACAATTGTTAGATCGGGACAGGTTTACCGGAAAAAATAAGTATTGAACACCATCTACTTTGTTTATATTGACACCGTAGTATATGCAGTAGAAATGGTCATTCGAGTCCGCAAGTTGGGACAAGTGATAGTGTCATAAGGACGAGTAACTTTTTGTACCCACTTGTCCTACAGGACAAGTAGACAAAGAAAAATTTTTACACCCCTGGGACATATCTAAAATTTTGTTGTTTTGTACAGAGGTAAGTCCTTCAAACATTTCCTTTTTACATGTACTTAAAGTTTTGGACAAAGAATCATTTCTCTATAGCACAATGATTTGCATTCTATTAAAAATGGAAAAACTGTTTGGACATATTTCAGAATGAAAAGTAGAGCCAATATCAGAATGCACATTAGCAATAATTGGTTAAATCTTTACGACACACGAACACCTTTGAATCCAAATTTGTGCAGAGACAGAAAATCTGACTGAAATAATGGTATTTATCTTCAAAAGTGAAGAAACTATGGTGGTAAGAGAAGAAATACTGGTCATCAGCTTTTTCCCCTTTTTCCAAACTGCTTTCTTAAGCCTGCTTCCCATGGTTGATATGGGTCTTAAACCCCACTAATTGTCAGATAAAGGGTCTGTAAAGGCTACTTAAGCAATTTCGTTGAAATGATATCCCCCGCCGAAAAATTTACTTGACCACGTAACTTAAAATCGCTCCCAGTCAGCCATTTTTCATCGAATCAAAAAAAAAAAAAAAAAAAAAAAAAAAAAAAGTATATTGGCGAAATGGGTTATTGTACACATGTATAAAGTTTCACGAAATTCCGTGCAATGGTATTGGAGATATTCTCCCGGATGGTCACATGGACGAACGGACGGACAGACTGGTGGAAGGACGGACAACGCTAAAACTGTATCCCTCCGCCTTTGGCGGGGGATGATAACAGGAGTTGTGTGAAGAGTTAAATTTGATCCATGCTAAGTAAATATCTCTACTCTTGATCTTGATCTTCGAATTTACATTTACATGATGCAAACCAATCATTTCTATCGAACAATCTGATTTTAAGAAGATTGGATTCTTAACCCTAAGGCTCATAAGTGCCACTTCAGGACATTTTGCGGACACTGTAGATCAAGATCAGACTGCACAGAACGTGCAGTCTGATCTTGGATCTACACTGTCCGATACGGAGATAATTTTCCTGTAACAATATACCTCTGAAATAGTAACATTAGGGGTTTAAATATCAGCTTTAAAGTTTCTTATCTTTTATTTAGGCAGGTTAAGGGTAAAGAAATCATAGAAACCTACCTTCCCTTTTGAGCCCATCAGTCTGGCTTTGCTTGGTGGTTCCTCAAAGCTTTTAGACTTGCTGTTGTATGCCTAATAAACAAAATTACAATATTACAATAATTATCATGCATTAAACCTATTATACCAAGCAAAACCACCACAAACTAAGAAAGCACTGAAAAATACAGCTACATGGAGTCTGTGATGGCAAGACATGCTACTAATTGACATTTACAATACTGAACTCCACCCTTTTGGACCTAGAAACTAGTTCAAGTTCCCTTTACTGACAGAGTAGATCAAAATCGGACAGCACAGAATATGTAGTCTGATCTTGATCTTCACTGTTTGCTACTAAGCAAGATATCTTTATTTGATCTGTGTTTGCTACTTAGCAAGATATTTTTCACTACAACAGTCTTGAAATTGAAATTTCTGCATCGTTTGTATTGACTGTGACTGTTTATTTCATTTTCTAAACACTATGAAGGTTGAACTATAGCTATTTTAAAAGCTCAAGGAGCCATAGAAGAAAAACACATTCACCTCAGAGAAAAATAAAAAAATCACCTCTGAAAAGAAGAATTTGTCCTCTGCATTCAGAAACCATTCATCCCATTCTGAGCTGTAGTCCTCCCTGTAGATAATGGAGCACTTGCCTCGAACTAACTCGAAGTCAACTGTGGCTTCTTCTTCAGAATAATACAACTGGTTTAGATCACATTGATTGGTACCTGTCGCACCCTTGTGTGTGTTTTCTGGTCTAAAATACAGGGAAAGTAAGGTAACGCTTTTGTCCGTCTAGAATATAGCTTTTAATTTCAGATGAAGAGATAAAAATATGTATACCTGGACAAAATAATTATGTAAGTTTTTTGTGTGGTAATTATATTCAGTTTTCATTACATTACACATTTTTATACAGATATTAAACCAAAAGTACCTTTTTGTCATTGACGTCATTTTAGTAATTCATGACATTTTCAATATGATAGCCTTTTATACTCTTTCCATGCTGAACACACATGATGAAATTGTACAAATCTTTTTAGCACACATTCCTGTATCATTCTTCTTGATTTCATCTTTAACATTCTTTAAAAAAAAATATCTTTGCTGTCTGGCATGGGATTTGCAGACCTTTGACTGTGAATAACCCCAAAGGAAAAAATCAAATGGGTTGAGGTCAAGATTGTGCGCTGGCCATGATATTCCTCAATATTTTACCTCCGAATATCATTTGATATTACCCTATCACTACTCATATCGTATAAAAAGTCTATCACAGTGTGTGTGTGTGTGTGTTGAAGCATCATCCTGCATAAACCATTTGTTTCGCAATCTACGGGACTTCTTTTCGAGTGCGGGAACAAACTTGTTTTTCCAAAAGCGATACTTAGCATTGGGAATTAATTGTGTCTTTATTAATATAATGGTCCAATAACACTGTGATATAACATTGCACACCACACAGTCAGTTTTTTCACTGTACAGCGGTGTCTCTGTGAAATAGTATGGTTTCATGTGCCTAAAAACGCTTTACAAACAAGGTTAAACCAATGAAATATTATTAACTACCATGCAACATTGTTGATTTTGATTTAGCTCTTTACCAGACCTCTTTTAGACTTGACTAAATTGAAAGTATTTGCAGAAGATCGATAGTATTTGTGTCAAATGATGGGACTTGTCTTTGTAAGGGCAGAAAAATTAGAGAGAAGGATTGATTGACTGATTGTTTGGTGTTTAATGCCGATTTCAACATTATTTCTGTTAAATCGCAGTGGCCAGTGCACCTAACCATGCTTTCCTGGAGTCTCTTTTACCAGTACTTCGCACAATTTTCTTTCCAAGCCACTGGCTTCTTTCCCACATAACCATCGTCGAAACAATGTTCAGCGGTGTGAGAGGAATTAATCCTGTCGCAGTGACTATCATCAATCCTCGGAAAGAAATTGCCTGAGCCAGGGATCCAACCCATGAATCCCTATTCTCAAGTCCTGCATGCTACCAACTAAACTATCGGGGCTCGGCTTGAGAGGAGAAAATGCTTGTTAACCCTTTACCAGACAAGAAAACTTTAGCCTTGGCCAAATTAAAAACATTTGCAGATGACAATTTCAATGTGGCTCAAATGGTGCACATTTTCTTTGATAGGGTAGAAAACATTGAGGGAAAAGGAGAAAATGCTGTTTACCAGCATTTTTTCCTTTTCCTACAATGTTTTCAAAAGGCTTCTTTCCTAAGGTCAGTAAAAGTCAGCAGTGTGTGGTAAAGGGTTAACAACATTTTCTGCTTTTTTCCAATATGCTTTCAAAACCCTGTTTCTTCTGGGTTGTGAAAATATGAGATCATTTGCTACGAGGGTTAACCATTACAATACAGGCTTGTATGTGACTCAAGATTTGATGAATGCATACTTTTACGGATTTCGGATTCCATTTGGTTGTATCAAAGAAAACTCAACAAACCTGTAAAACTTCTTTACTTTCAGCCAGATAGTGTCCCCTTTAGAGACTTTGTTGCTGTCCTTTGTATATATCTCTTCTATTTTGCCAATTCTGAAGGTATCTGGCACTTGGTCATTGGACCCTTTTATGTATTCAGATTTTCTATAGGCTTCAGGATATAGTTCCTCATCCACCTACAAAAAAAACATATCCTATGATAACATACAACAAGAGCTGTTGTCTAGGTAAGAAATACCACAATGTAGCTTAATTTTATGTTGGAGGATACCTTCGCGAATTTTATTCATACATAGAAATCGCAAAGATTTCAACAATGCAAACGTTTCTGGTTATACAGGAGTTGCCATGTTCATAAAGTCTTGTAATTAAAAGACTATCAGATGTGAACTGATATGACCCTTTACCAAACAATCTTGGGTAGTTACATTAAAAATTATCTTGGTAATAAGACCTCAATGATGAAGATAATAATATGATAAGTCAATTCACTCATTAAGTGCAAACTACCTAATGATAAGGCTGCTCACCTTGCTTCGATCAACTTTTGGTTTCTTTGGTGCATTAGGTTTGACAAGAAAATCAAATGCACTGGGCATCAGATAGCAACAATCTCCAATACTGTACTCTATCTTGTTTCTAGAAACACTGCTGTAGAATGTCTTAGTAGCAGAACTATCTTCGGTTTTTATTTCCTGTCCAAGACTTGGAATGTCCCCCTGAAAAACATTGTTTGAAAATGAATTTGTTCAGCATTTACCTAACAATCTGAAGTTTTGAAAACCCTGTGGAATAGGGCTTTTGGAAACATTGTGGGTAACAGGAGAAAATGCTGGTCACCAGCATTTTCTCCTTTTACCTACAATGTTTTCTACCCTTCAAAAGATAGTTCAATAAATTGGGTCACAATTTATGTATCACGAGTGTTTGCATGTCTAAAATTTTATCATCTGATAATGGGTTAACACCTTAGTTTACAACATTTCACTACACCCTGTGTACCAACATATACACTCATGGAAATTCTTCATCCACTTACATGCAGAACATTCTTTCAACAATACCTGTTCAATTATCATGTTAACTCTTTATAAAACAACAAAACTTTACACATGTTTAAATTGGAAGCATTTGCAGACCACAAATTAAATGCAACTCAAATGATAAGAGTTGTCTGTGTAAGGGCTGAAAACATTGTAGGAAATTACAGGGATGGTAAAAGTCTGTATTAAGTGTTAAAGGGTTATATGAAAAATTACGGTAGACTAAAATACAAAACAATACAAAGCCCAGATCAACGTTCAAATATTTCTTCAAGATAGGAAAAAACATTGATTTTACAGCTTACTTTTTCTGTTTCCTTCAGTCTATGGCAACTCAAACAATATTTGTAATTCTCAGATTCTGTAAGGTCCACTGCTTCCTCAGGAGGGTCTTCAAAGCGTCCAAATTCTGGGTCATACCTTCACAAAGAAATACTAGCAGTTACTTTGTATCTCTTTGACAAATTGGAAATAAATGTCACATCATTATATTTTTCTTTTAATGACTGACTGGATTGTATGGTGTTTAATCCCATTTTCAACATTATTTTAGAAATATTGCAACAGCCAGTGCACCCATCCATGGTTTTCTAGAGTTTCTGTTGCCAGTACATTATTTTAGAAATAATGCAACAGCCAGTGCACCCATCCATGTTTTTCTAGAGTTTCTGTTGCCAGTACTTGGTACAATATTCTTTCTTCCCCACATAACCATTGTCAAAACAATGATCAGCGGTGAGAAGGGGATTAATCCTGTCTACCATCAATGACTATCACCAATCCTTTGATAGAAATTGGCTGAACTGGTGATTTGAACCAGCGACCGCCCTGTTTTCAAGTCCTGTACACAACCGACTGCGCTATCTGGGCTCTGCTTCATTTGTTTTCCAAATTATCAGACTGCTTCATCAATCACACTCAAATCTCCTAAAACTTTATCATTATGTGTCAGACCACTTTTGTTTGACACTTTTCCTAACATAAGCCTACTGGTAATGGATTAACATTAATGGAATAAAAATGTTGGTATTATTTTTCCTCTTTTTCAGAAATAATTGATGTAACTATATTCAAAAGAAAGGAAAATTCCTTGTCATAGGTAAATTCTCCTTTTGCAACAATATTTTCCAAAGCAGTTGGCTGAAAAATGCACCAAGCTGCCTGCTAGAAGAGCAGAGTTAACTACGTGCCTACTAACAGGTACATGCATCTCTAGGACCCTTTCCTAAACCAAAAATTTTGGACTCTCCCAAGTTCAAAACATCTGTAGAGGACAAATTCAAAATAGTACAAATAAGCTTGAGTTGAGGGCAGAAAACATTGTGGGAAAAGGTCCTAGTTGCAAGCATTTTCTCCTTTTCCCACAATGTTTTCAAAAACCTTTCTGCTAAGGATTGCTAAAACTCGGGACTGAGGAGTAAAGAGTTAATACAGTTGTACAAATGCAGTCGGATGAATAAAACAAGTGGCATATATCAACCTTGTAGAAGGCCTTAGAAAATTGTACCTGCTTTTTTAATAGGATATATCAAGAGGGCAGTGAATTCTGTGCATTTTGCTCTTCATTCAACACAGTCCAATGTCTTTTTTTTTTTTCCAAAGACATAACCAAACTTAAAATTGCACAGTTGCAATTTTAATTCAAGACTAAAAGTATTTACAATTTAAGTAATTATCTTCAGTAATGGCTGAGAATCAGAGAATGTCAAAGTTTTGAACAATTCAGATGACAACAGGGTTACAACTTCTCCAAATTTCTTCAAATACAGCCAAGCTAAAAACTGCTTATACTAAGCAATTTCTTTTATTGCCATGATGTTTCAAGGGAATTCATGTATGAACCTTCAAAACAAAACAAAAAAAAAAATCACCATTTTTGATAGAAATAAGTGAGTCCATCATCTTTTTCTATTGGATGTTCCACCTCATCTCCACCTTGCATGAACCAATTATCTCCTGGTTTATGGAAGATTACCTGTAAAAGGTGAAAAAAGAAGAGGCTTATGAAATACTACAAATCTTATAAAAACACTAGTCAAATGACTAACTCTATCTTTACTCAATAAATAAATTGCATTTTCTCAAAGGCTACAAATACAGTTCCCCCGCAAGATCAAGAGACAGTTTGGTCATAATCTAGAATACAGCAGTGGACAGTGTAGATCAGAGATCAGACTGCATGGTCTGTATAGTCTGATCTTGATCTACACTGTCCACAAAGGCTTCTGGTGTCGTTTATGGTATGGAAAGAGGTAACTGAGGAAACTCTTCAAACTTAAGACCAATAAAGGCCTGAAGCGGCTCACTTAAAGGAACTTAGGAAAGATTAATCCTGAAGAAAGTTAGAATAAGATAAAATTTGGATTATTTTCGAGCATCTTCTAAAAACTTATGAAAAACATGACAAGAAAGACTAAAACGAAATGACCTATGCTGTGTGAAAAGGGCATTTAATAAATCTCCATGATTCATTATACCAAGCAAGTCACCACATAATTATGAATCCATAAAATCCCCATTTTGTTTAGCAACCGACTGAATCATTAAGGAGAATGGTCCTATGACATGCAGAAAACTGACCAAAAGCAAAATGTTCTGATACCACTGGGATAATTGAAGATTTATCAACATAACAAGAGCAGTGCATGCTGGTGCCAACACTCAAATGCAGTTGCGTTTTCAATTAAGTCCAAGTCAAAAAAAAAGGACATACCTGTCAACAAGAGCACTGTATGAGGGTGCCAACCCTTGGCTACAGTTGCTTAATTACCAGTGAAAAATCAAAGTCAAAAATGGGGCATAATTGTGTCAAAAAATATTTTGATGGTTACCTGCCCCTTCTGATGGTTAACAATCAGTCAAAGTTTGAAATAAATATCTTCAGTAATAACATAGATATAATAAAATGTCAAAGTTTTCGCACAACGAAGATGCAAACCACAAGGCTATGACAGTACCTCAATGGTTTGTTGTAAAACAGCCAAGCTAAAAAAAAAAAAAAATAATTAGCACTTACTATGCAAAGGACAACATAAGGTGCTATTGTTGATTGTGTTAAAGTAAGATTAGGTTGCACGGACATACAGTCTCGTCACTGATCTAGACTGTCTTATGTAGTGCGATTTTCATGCTGGCCAAAAAAATCTTCAAATGGCTACAAATGGATTTTGTTTACTGACTGAAAACTTGTTATTTACTCCACTTATGATCAATTAACCTTTTACCACAAAATGCCCAGTTTTAAAGACCTTGACAATGATTACTTTTGAAAACATTGTGGGAAAAGGAGAAAATGCTGGTCACCAGCATTTTCTCCTTTTTCCACAATATTTTCTATCCTTTTATAGACAACTTCACCCTTTGGAAGAAGCCACTTGAAAACTTTCCTACAATGTTTTCTACTCAAATGAAGGCAAGTTTCATCATTTGAGCCACATTGAAATTTTCATCTGCAAATGCTTTGAATTTGGATGGGTCTAAAATTTTGTCGTGTGGTAAAGAGTTAATTTGACATCAGTATATGCTTTGGGTTTGGACAGATCCAAAATTTTGTCGTGTGTTAACGGATTCATGCACTTACTTTCACTTTAGACACAGTATACTCTAGATTAGAATCCTCACAGTCATCTACCATGAACAGTTCTAGTGGGTCTGATGTCTCCCCAAGTACAGTATCATTGGAACGGCTGAAACATACAAAAATTGAAAATGATGTTTACATGCAACTAAAAATTTGAATACCTTTGCTACAAGTGTTTTTGAAGTGTATGTTGCCTATGTTGCTGTTTTTAGGTATTGCTGACGCAGAGAGCACAACACCCATACAGATCATCTTAACTATTATGATGCGTACCTGTATCAACACTGAGGAACCTTGGTCAAACCATTGTTCTTTTTTTGTCCCTATGAGGCTACTGTACCAAAATATGCAAAGTAGTACAACTTGTTGTTTGGGTCCTCAATTTGTGCTTGCCTAGTGCAGGTTGCTAGTTTTACTCTTTCCCACACATGTAGACTTGTCCAAATTTGAAAGCATTTGCAGACAACAGTTTAAATATGGCTCAAGTGATGGATTCATTTATAGGGTAGAAAACGTTGCTGGTTACCGGCATTTTTTCCTTTTCAAACAATGTTTTCAAAAAGTTTCTTCCTCAGTGTCCTTGAAACTCTAGATTGTGTGGTACAGGGTTAACATAGGTGGCCACTGAGATGGAATTTACTGCATCTTTTAGGGATGTAGACAACAAACCTACCAAAACCAATGAGCATGGAATAACTTAGCTCCTTTACTATCCTCCCACATATAGGAGATCCGAGCAATGTACAGTGGAATGATAGGATCATCAGGTTTTACAGACACACACTCACCAACGGACACCTGAAAATACAGTCACCCTTCTTTAGCAGCCATCCACCAAAACAAGACAAAATCTACCTCTCAGGGCAAAAGGCTCTTTTTAACTCAAGACTCTATTAAAACTAGAGGCGCTTGAGCGCCTGTATCGCTCCACAGGCCTGATATTTCTATAATGGCGAAAGGAAGTTTTTAACAATTATCATTCAATCCTGCATTTTAGCTCACTGAAGAAACAATTTGGTAGACAACCACCATAGGAACTTACCTGCAAAACAACAATGAAATCCAATGAATAGTTTTAGAGAAGAAATTTTTTAAAGATTTTACTTTATACCATAAAAGGAAAATGAGTCTCCCATAAAAGCCATGTTTTTTACAGATCTTTTTTTTTTTTAAGGAATTCTGTAAACCTGTATCTAAGGAACATTCCTGCAAAATAATAATGCTATCCAAATAGCGGTTTGGGAGGAGAAGATTTTTAAAGGTTTTTTACTTTGGTTGCCATGGCAACCAGAATTCTTCATGGAACACAATTATTTGAAGGAATTTGAAAGAGGACCACCACAGGAACATTCCTGTGAAATTTGGTAAAAATCCAGTCAATAGTTTCTGAGGAGAAGTTTTTTAAAGAAAAAGTTTACGGACGCACGCACGGATGAACGGACGGACGGACGGACGGACGAACGAACGAACGGACGGACGGACGGACGACGGACACAACGCCATGACAATAGCTCTCTGGCCTTCGGCCAGTGGAGCTAACAAGATTTATTTCTTGTTTTAAAATGAAGATAGCCTAGCTCATTATAGGAAAAAAAAAATCTCATATATTGAAAGCATGAATTTTGCAGACAGCAAATCCAATGTAGCTGAAATCATTGTATTAAACCTTTAACCCTTTACCAAACAATCCCAATTTTTATCAAACCTGAATAAGAGGTCTTCTTTAATTCAAACCAGTATTTTCTCCTTTTCCCACAATGTTTTCTATCTTATTAGACAAATCCTACCATTTAGTAATCAGCATTTTTTCTTTTTCTCACAATATTTTCTAACCTATTATAGACAAATCCTATCATTTAGGTCACATATGATTTAATGCTTTTAATTTGGACAGGTCTAAAATATTGTCATTTGATAGAGAGTTAAAGGATAACAAACATTGTGGGAAAAGGAGAAAATATTCCTTACACTATGCCGTAAGAGACATCTAGGATAAGAAGTACCGTATTTTGTGTATGTTTTGGGACACCCAAAGAATTGGGACACCATAAAAAATCGCGAAAATAATTATTTTTCATCACCCAAAGATTTGGGACATACTAAAAATTGCGAAGCAAGATCGGTATTTTTTTGTTCCAAAGAATTGGGACAGTGAATATCTATTTAAAAAAAAATCTTTCAATCCGTTTGATACCCTTTGTTTGCAACTATTTATTTCGCGCAGTTTTATTTCTACAGACGTAACGTCGTAAGCATGCTTCCCAACCCTCCCGATTTCAATGGGAGTTTCCTGATTCAAGACAAAAAACTCGATCACCTGACAGTCTAATTTAAACCCCAATTCAAAAAGAAATCCGACGTAAGTGTAAAAAGAGTGTGATAAACTTGTATCCAAGATACATAATGTGTATATGTACATCCGAAGATGACAGATTTGACACGCATGTATTTCACGGTCAATCGAGTTCATTGTTTATAAATAGAAATCAAGGTATAGCATTCTAGTTTACCCAAGGTTTATCGATCTTTGATCGATGAACCAATGAAATTTGAGAACGGTCCGAGCAGGTACTTGTCAGAGTGGAATTAACGTCGTTCACCTCACGTACATGTAAGCAGGTAAAATATGTTGTGAATTTATCTGCAAACGCAAAATAACATCCTCATCGCGTTCCCAGGATGCAGACAATAATGAGTGACAAGTTAATCATCAACGAAAACAATAAGATAAAGCGAAGTTTTAAGCTCTTAGTGCTCAAATTGATCGGTGAAATTCCAATCTGTCTAAAAATAGACCAACCTGCATATGATTGGATGTTTATCGACATCAATGACGTAGCAATATTTTAACGTTGGCAATATTCGAAGGGTTAGCGGCCATTGACTTTCAGTATGACAGATTGTCTTGTTTGACCATAAGTTTTGGGACTGCTGACAAAATAATTATTTTTTGTTGACCAAAGTATTGGGACACGAAAAAAATTAATTATTTTTTACTGTCCCAAAACTTAAGCAAATTACGGTACTTGCATGTTCTAATTATGTTTTCCATTATCATTAGACAAATGTTCCTTTTCCTTCTTTCCCTCCTAGTTTCACTTGTGCTAGTCAGCGGCACATCTAAAAATAGCATGTATGGAAATGGGTCAACCTTTTAAATGCCTCACCCAACTGGTGTATTTTGATAGTCTAGTGGCTAACAGTTCATAGGTTGTTCAAGTGTTTTCTCTACATGCCAGTTTTCCTTCAATATCCTTCAATATCCATACATCAAACATGAAATATGATGAAGAGCATTAATTAACTAATACATGATGAATACAGTCCTTGTGTAAGTGTCGAATGAAAACATGAAACTGAGCGTTTTGAAAATACACATACCTCCTCCCCATTCAATAGAATGGTCTTGTAGTAAGAGCGCTTGCCATCAACTTGTATGGGTGACCCAACCCACTCTAGTTCCACCTGAAACAGGCAAACATTGTGGTAAATGTGTCTTGTTCCAACTACTCAGGTTAGAAACACAAATAGACTAAAATAAAATGAGCCATGTTCTGACAAAAGGGGGCTTAATGTATCTCTTTGATGCATTATACCAAGCAAGTCATTACGTAATTGTGGATCCATAAAATCCATTATGTAGAACAAGCAGCTGAATCATGAGGTACACTTGTCCTTTGACATGTAGAAAATTGACCAATAGCAAAATATCTTGACCCATGTCAGCCTGCGCAGGACTGGGTCTATACTTTTCACAGATACATTAAGCCTCCTGGCTCAAATATATATACCATTTACAGAATCTATACCTTTTCACACAGATATGCCAGTTCAAATAAGAAGTCACACTAAGCCACATACGAGGGTCATTTCAAAAAAAGTGAGAGTTGGTCAATATCTTCGGACTTAGTGAACGTACATGTATAAAACTTTGCACAGGCATATTGCAAACTTTCCCGCTCCTGTGCATATAAAATTTGACGTCACAATGTTACGTCATATTTTGTGACGTCATTTCAAAACAAGTCATGGCCGACGTCGCGTTCACGCTTCAACGGGAAGAAATATTGGCGTATATTAAGATTGAAAGTTTGCGGGGAAAGAGCGCATCAGAAATTTTGACTGCTTTGCAAGATGTTGATCCAAATTGTTCTTATGGATTTAGTACAGTTTGCAGGTGGGTGCAGAAATTCAAATCTGGAAGATCCGAACTTTCGCTCAAGCACAATTCCCCGCAATTAAGTCCCTGTGACTACGATCTGTTCCTGAAAATCAAAGTGCCGTTACGTGGAATACGTTTTGATGATTTGGATAAACTGTATGCAGCCGTGAACAGGGTGGTAAGAGGCATCAACGTCTGTTGCCTTGCAACGGGTATTTGAGAGTTACCAAAGAGATGGGAGTCCACCATATGACCGGCGGGAAATTACATTGAGGGAATGTGACTAGAAATTATAAGTAATAACTGTAGTTTTCACAATAATCGCCAACTCTCACTTTTTTCGAAATGAACCTCGTATCAAATCAATCATGATAGCAAATTATTTTATGTCACAGTATGCTCAACTTTAAAAGCATTATGAAGTATAAACATAAAGTGAAACAGTACAAACCTTTTTGTTTTTAGACACTTTATGATGCTTCACCGGGGTTGGAGGCTTCACCATCTGAAATCAAACCAAAACTCTGTGTCAAATTACACATCAAATTTGAGTTTCCACATGCTTTTGAAAAAAAAAAAAAAGTTTAAGCATCCATTCACTAACCGTGGTCTTAATTTGCAATATAAAAGCAAGCAAAAGTGACTTACCGTAATTCGCCAATGTATTCGGACACCCAAAAAGTTCGGACACCCTTAATTATTATCAAAAATAATTTATTTTTTGTCCAAACTTCGGACAGTTCACAAAATTAGTTTTCCAAACTTTCGGACAGCATTCTTCATTAACATTCCTAAAGATCGGACAGCCATTAATTATGACAAGGTGCTCGCCGATGATCAGTTACATTTTTTTTTCAAACAACTTCAAAACGTCCTGTAGATTGCCGCTTAAACTCGGCGATTATTTTCGATCATATACGCCAAGCGATCGAGCCAAACAAGTAATTTATTTCATTCAAAGTGTCTCAGCAATGCAGACATTGTAAATCAAAGACCAGGATTTTATTCGTTCATTCTGATCTTGATTTGCACTGGTAGCAAATTCAAATAGCATTGCGAGGGCGCTTTGAGGATTAACTTTCTATTCTACTTTTCCAGAATCAGATGTTAGACACAGTCAAATCCTGGTTAACATTGCTGATAATAGATCTAGATCTAGTAGGAAACATTATGGGAAAAGCAGGATTTGATTGTTGAAAAGTATCCTTTTCCAATAATGTTTTATAAGATGCATCTTGTGTGCTGATAACATTGCATACTAAACCTTTTCTTTTAAATCTAATTTACCTGTAATCCATAGTATCACATCGTACACGTTATTTATTTTAATCACTTGCAGACTAGACAAAATATACGACACGAGTGTAGTGTTCTATTCATAACTGTGTAAAAAGTCAGTATCAGAGTAAGGGGGGGAAAGTATGTTATTGTCTTATTGCATGGATTGTGGATGGTCGAGGTCAGTGTGTAACTTTCAATTAGGGGAGCAGTTGTGTGTTTAACAATCCTATATTCGTTCAAACAAAACGTTACGTCACACCTTTATTGAGAAGGTGATTGCGTACACACAGCTGGCTTGAAATCCCCCATGGGTCTTGTCATTGTACTATTGGTCATAATGACTTTAACTTACGATGGCTTAGTGAGTTTAACTGCGTAGATAAAGATCAGACTTCAGAGATCCTGCAGTATGATCTTGATCTTCACCACCAGTTATTTTGTGCACACAACTTTGCGAAACTCTATCCTATTATTGCAGTGTAGATCTATCTATATGTGTTTTTTAAAAAAAATAGCAATAGATTTAGATTAAAAGGATGGTTTTCTGGGAAAGAATAAAAGGACAAAGGAGTGTTTTAAACTTTAATTAAAAAAAAAATCTTTTAGCCCTTATCCTGCTAAATAAGTTAACCCGTTCCCAAACGACAGATTTTAGATTCTTCCAAACTGAAAGAGTTTGCAGACGACAATTTTAAAATTGACAAAAATGGCAGAAAGTTTTCCAAACAGGTAGAAAACACTTTGGGAAAAGGAGAAATTGCTTGTTACAAGCAAATTTCCTTTTCCCCCAGTGTTTTCAAAGGACTTGTACTGCAGACACGTAACAAGAGCGGCAAATTGTCGCAAGATATGCCCGTCCCACCGCCAGTTGTCAAGGGGGTATAATAATCGTAAAGGGCAGGTAATGCAACAAACATGTTTACCAAGTCTCAAGTCAATTTGACTTGAGGTGACAAAGTTCCGTTCCAGACAAGCAAGAAATACTGTAAAAATGAAGATCAAAGTGGAATTACTCGAAATCCGCACTAGGTAGAGTTATTGTTCTTGCGCACTGTACTCCAATATTGCAACAAACATGCATGCCAAGTTTCAAGTCAATCGGACTGGAGATGACAAAATTATGCTCCAGACAAGCAGAAAATGCTGTAAAAATGACGATCAAAGGGAAATAATTCAAAGACAGCACAAGGTAGAGTTATGGTTCTTTTGCACTGCAATCCGTATTATTGCAACTAACACACATGCCAAGTTTCAAGTCAATCGGACTGGAGATGACAAAGTTATGCTCCGGACAAGCAGAAAATGCTGTAAAAATGACGATCGAAGGGAAATAACTCAAAGACAGCACGAGGTAGAGTTATGGCTCTTTTGCACTGCACTCCGTATTATTGCAACAAACATGCATGCCAAGTTTCAAGTCAATCGGACTGGAGATGACAAAGTTATGCTCTGGACAAAAACTGGATGCCGTCTGCCAACCCACCCGCCCGCCATGGGTGATCCCATAATACGTCCCATCTTCGATGGGCGTATAATAACTCAAAAATTAAGCAAGCAAGAGTTATGATTCATTTGCACTGCACTCCCCCTTAATGAGATCTATCCACCCATGAAGTTTCATAATCGTAGCTAGCTTAGTTTTGGAGATATGCTTTGGACAAAATTCAAGTATGAATATAAACAAAGGGAAATAACTCAAAAATTAAGTAAGCAAGAGTTATGATTCCTGTGCACTCCACTCCCCCTTGATAAGATCTATCCACCCATGAAGTTTCATAACCTTAGCTAGTATAGTCTTGGAGATATGCTCCGGACAAAATTCAAGTATGAAAAACAACAAAGGGCAATAAGTCAAAAATTAAGGAAGCAAGAGTTATGATTCCTGTGCACTGCACTCCTCCTTGATGAGATCTATCCACCCATGAAGTTTCATAACCTTAGCTAGTATAGTTTTGGAGATATGCTCCGGACAAAATTCAAGTATGAAAAACAACAAAGGGCAATAACTCAAAAATTAAGCAAGCGAGAGTTATGATTCCTGTGCACTGCACTCCGTCTTGATGAGATCTATCCACCCATGAAATTTCATAACCGTAGCTAGCATAGTTTTGGAGATATGCTCCGGACAAAGAATGGGGACGCCGCCCGCCCGCCACGGGTGATCCCATAATACGTCCCGTCTTTGACGGGCGTATAAAAACCAGGGCTTGTTTGGATAACAAAAACATGAGAGATTGTTCATTTCCTGCCATTGCGTTTTAATACATGTTGGAGATGGGGGTGGAGTTAAGACAATTCCATGAACAAATATGATTGGACATAATGAAAACTTGTAAGCATAACAAACTACTGAATTTTTTAATCATCTATTTACCGATAAATACAAATAAAAAGTCAATTCTTTAATCTCTTCCTTGATTGACTAATTTACGCCAAGTGACACAAACACAGCCGGAGCCGAGCAACATCAAAAGCGCCGAAACACGTTACATCATCTTTAATTTTTGTATTGTGGTGAACACGTGCACATGTGTTGACAAAGTGGTGTAAATGATTAGCTTTATTCTTTTTGAACTTATAAATCGATGGAAAATTATCTGGATTTTAATAAGGTAAGCAATTATACAAAATACATGCATTTAAAAGAACAAAAAAAAAAAAAAAGGGCCATGATGGCCCTGTATCGCTCCACTGGCTATTAAGTAAAAACACTACAAGCCAAACATTACAATATTCAGCAAATTGATTTCAAACACGAGGACATGCAAACATTTTTCTATCTAATCCTACGAGAAAGTTGTGATCCATGGGCAAAGCCAATTTTGATCGCAAAGCTATAATTATTTGAATCCTGGTGGAGGTCTACAATGTAAAGCTCCATACCAAATAATTCAGTTCTTGAATGTTATAAACAAGAAGATTTTCAAATTTTTCTCAATTTGGGCACCCTTGATAGAGACCCCCTAGATAAAGCTAAATGCAAAATTTGATAGCCCTAGCCCTTATAGCTAGATGCGAAAGATTTTCCTATATAAGCCCGCCCATGTAAAACATGTTACCCCCCGGAGCGAAGTCAAATTTGACCCTCGGCTATAATTTGGACACCCTTGGTACAGGTCCACTAGATAAAGCTACATGCCAAATTTGGTCGCCCTAGGCCCCATGGCTAGGTCAAAGAAGAATTTTAAAGTTCTCCCTATATAAGCCCATGTAAAACTTGTTATATAAGCCCATGTAAAACTTGTTACCCCCGGGCAGGGCCTAATTTGACCCCAGGGCTATAATTTGAACAATCTTGGCAGAGGTCCACTAGATAAAGCTACATGCCAAATTTGGTAGCTCTAGGCCCTATGGCTAGGTAGAAGAGGAATTTTAAAGTTCTCCCTAAATAAGCCCATGTATAACTTGTAACCCCCGGGGCGGGGCCAATTTTGACCCCAGGGCTATAAATTGAAGAAACTTGGTAGAGGTCCACTAGATAAAGCTACATGCCAAATTTGGTAGCCCTTGGCCTTACGGTTTCAGACAAGAAGATTTTCAAAGATTTTCAAAATTTTTCAGTTTTGTTGCCATAGCAACCAGAGTTTTTGAAGGAATTAAATTCTTTCAAGAAATTCTGAAGAGGACCATGGCAGGATCATTTCTGTGAAGTTTCATCAAAATTGGATGGGTAGTTTCAGAGAAGACGACGTTTTAAAAAAAAGTTAACGCACGGACGCACGGACGCACGACGGACAACAGGCCATGACATAAGCCCGCTGGCCTTCGGCCAGTGGAGCTAAAAAACCCGCTCCGACGCTATATCACGTAATTATGTTTTCTGACTACCATTACATAATGTTACCATGAATAAATTCGCACCAGAACTTACCCTTATCATTTCGGACACACTTTTTTTTTCTAAATAATTTAGAACCTATTCTTTCGGCCACCCCCATTTTTTCACAATGGTAATTTCATAAATATTCGGAAAATAAAAAAAATAATTATTTAATTGTGTCCGAATACATTGGCGAATTATGGTATACCCATTTTACTTGCTTTGATACATAAAGCAGCTGCTACATTGTAACACCTAAGTTCTATCCAACAAATCTCATGGACAGATGACTATCAAGCTCAAAGATGCACACCTCAATGTATGTCGTATACAACAACCATTCATTGTTTATCTTTTTCATAAAGATTGAATAGAATCTTAGGGAAATATTAGAGGGAGTTCAATTCACTAAATGTACAGTGAACATGCTGACAACTAGACTAAAAATATAACCACCGAAACAGCCAATTGACTGATTCATTATATGGTGTTTAACACTGTTTTCCTTGATTGAATTGGAGTTTAACGACATTTTAACAGCTTAGGTCATATCGCAGCAGTCAGTGCACCTACACATGTGCTTTCTGGCTTTCTCACGTCAGTACTAACACAACTTTCTTTCCACGTCACTACTTCCTCACATGAATCAGAGGTGAGAGGCAAAAATCACCCGAAACAAAGTTTGCCTCAAATGGGTATCAAACTCATGAGCATCAGGTCACAAGTCCTATACGCTAATCGCTGAGCTACCCGGGCGAGCGACACCGTTTTCAATATTATTTCAGTTATATCATGGCAGCCAGTGCATCTATCCTTGCTTTCTTGGAGTTTCTTTTTATAGTACTTTGCACAATATTCTTCGAAAGTCATTGGCTATTTTCCTTGATAACCATCATTAAAACAATGATCAGCAGCGAGATAAGAATGAATCCTGTCTCAATGACTATCATCAAAGAAACTGGCAGAGCTGAGGTTTCAAACCAGCCATCCCCTGGTCTCAAATCCTTTACCCTGCTGACTGCGCTACCACCGCTTGGCCCTTCACCCTTTCAACACCATAGGTGAAAACCATGACTTTTGCGGATGACATAGATCAAGATCAGACTGCACAAAACGTGCAGTCTGATCTTGGATCTATGCAGTCCGCTTGTTATGTGAAGCCTACAATATAAAAATCTTTCTAAGTTTCACTTGATTGTATTTTCAACCCTCTATAGAGGCCAAGTTTATATATTTGGCGCCAAAACAGTTAACAGCCAAATAGCAGATTCCAGTGTACCTCTGATACACACTGTTTAACTCTTTACCAGACAACAGAATTTCAAACTTGTCTAAATTGAAAGCATAAGCAGACGACAAAATTAGTATGACTCAAAAATTGAAATTTGCTTCGGGAATGGCAGAAAATATTTTGAGAAAAGGAGAAAATGCTGGTTAGGCGTAAAAAAAAAAATAGTTTGTTTCGGGTAACCCGACCCTACCTGGAGATTTTGCCCCGACCCTAATTTTTTTTTTGTCTTCCGATAAAAAAAAAAAAAATCAGCCTTTTATCATACCGTGTCACAGGACGCCTGTTTCGGCAAATATTGCGCATTATATTATAGGTGTACAATCATGTACTACTACATACATAATTATGCATGAAAACTCCTACGCCTGTACAAAAGCTACCGTGTATCGGAGTATATTGAACCGACCTTAAACACAAATTGTCTAATAACGTGGGTTTTCCATTTCTAAAAATACATACAAGCAGGCGGAGAGATCGGGCTTTTTCGCTAACTCCACACAGGAACTTCTGTTTATCGAACGTTCGTATCCTATCGCACGGTTACAAAAGACAAACGGGTACCAGTTTTATCTCCTACAACAAATCACGCCCGAAATACTGCGGTACTATACAGACTGTGTAACGAACTTTTACTTGTGATTTTCGCTTTTCTTCACGTAAAATATAGACAGGATCCCGTCATCTCTGTTGTCATCACCACATTTCCGGTTCTGTAGTGCATTGTCGCTACTTTCGGTTTGCTAGATTTCAGATTGAACAAGTTCTGTTAAACATCATTCGGCAAAAGTGCTAGCATGCTCCAGAACTACGAACAATTAAGGTGTTCAATGCAGATATAACATTCGAAAAATTTTAATGGACGTTTCTCTTGCAACTTATCTGACAGGACGGTCTGTGGACTAAACTAGACGACGGCAACGATAGAAGTTTAGATTTGTATCAAGCGTCGATAGGTCTTCATATTAGACAGGTATTTTCATATTTTTTTTTCTATCTTTGTTACAATGAGGCAACAATAATTTCTTTCGGAAAATATAAATCTACCCAAACTTGCCTTGTTCTCGCTCTGCCCCCCCCCCCCCTTC
Source organism: Hippopus hippopus (assembly GCA_946811185.2). Taxonomy (NCBI): domain Eukaryota; kingdom Metazoa; phylum Mollusca; class Bivalvia; order Cardiida; family Cardiidae; genus Hippopus; species Hippopus hippopus. The sequence goes on along the minus strand of OX328099.1, from coordinate 66,221,803 downwards.
ACTCAGCTTGATTTACCCTACCTGGTCTTAGAGAAAAACCTGAAACTGCCTTGGCTAGGAGCCGCTATGCAAAAATTTTCCAAGGCTTTCTAATCTCTCCTACACTTCCGGCAAGTGATAGCACTTTAGTTTCCAGGTAAAATGTGTCTGATCTATATAAAATTGAGGAGCAGCAGCACTTCTCCCACATTTCTTGACGGATTTGGGTAAAATTTTCACAGGATGTTTCTCATCATGTGACCTAGCGCATATTGTCAAGGTTTTGCAATTCATAGCTTTATCATGGAAAAAGGGGGCTTCATGTTGTATTTCATTTTTCATCAATATCTCTTTAATTAATACTGGACATATCTCAACAAATTTGGATGAAATTTTCACTGTTCATGTGACCTAGCGCATATTGTCAGGGTTTTGGAATTTATTACTGTGTCATGGAAAAAGGGGGCTTCATGTCAAATTTAAACTGCGTCCATCCTTACAAAAGTCTGTTTCTTGTGAAAGCAACTCCTCCCACATTTCTTGACTGATTTGGATAAAATGTTCATAGAATGTTTCTCATCATGTGACCTAGTGCAGATTGTCAAGGTTTTGCGATTTATAGTTGCATCATGGAAAAAGGGGGCTTCATGTTATATTTCATTTTTCACCAATATCTCTTTAATTACTTGACATATCTCAACGGATTTGGATGAAATTTTCACAGATCATGTGACCTAGCGCATATTGTCAGGGTTTTGGAATTTATTGCTGTGTCATGGGAAAAAAATGTTTTTCATCAATGTATCTCCAACTAATGGACATAATTTCATGAAACTTCATATTTTTATTGCTTAATCAAAGCCAATGACCAACAAGTCCGTTGTGCGTCCGTCTGTCCATCCATCAGTCCATGCATAAAACTTTTAGATCACAAGTAACACAATATATCCATTGAGCTACCCAGGTAGGTGCTAGAAATTCCAACACTTTAGTCTCTAAAGCTAGCTGCTTGAAATAGCAGCCATGTGGCGGCGTATATTGTGATGACGACACTCTTGTTTCACATTATAACTCTGAAGGACAACAAAAGTGGATACTTGTAATTTCAAAGTTGTGTCAAGAATGTGTGTTCTAGATAAAAAACAATATGCATAACCTTTGTAAACCCAACTTTTCTACAGATAAAATGTTTACTTTAAATCAGTATAATATATATAGTCCTCTAAAGTGTTCTGGAGGGGGAGGGTATTAAACATAAAAACAAACGAAACATTCTAGTATTTATTCAGTTTATTTAGAAACTTGCAAATAAATGTTTTTCACTTTTTCAGCTGTTTTAGCTCTTTACCACACAATCCACAGTTTTAACAATCCTTAAAAAAAACTTTTGAAAACATTGTGGGAAAATTGAGGGAAAAGGAGAAAATGCTCTAAACCCATATTTTCTTTGTTTCCCATGTTTTCTACCCTTCCCAAAACAAATTTCAATTTGTGAGTTACATTTGTTTTGTTGTCAGCAAATACTTTTAATTTGGACAAGTCTAAAAAATTTCAATTCAGAAAAGAGTTAAACAAAAGTGGACAGCATTCAGTGGGGAAAAAAGATGCAAATATAGAAGTATAGTTTAGATAGAATTTGACCATTTACTGCACTATCAGAAAGTTAGTGACAGACTAGGTCTTTGAACACATAATGAGAAAAGGGACTCAGAGCTGGTAGCCACCATTTTCTCTTTTTTTTCCATTTTCGAAAGCAAATACCACCATTTCAAAATGTGTTTTTTTTTTTTTTTTTTTTTTTTTTTTTTTTTGGGGGGGGGGGGGGGGGGGAGTTAAAAAAAAAAAAAAAAAAAAAAAATTGTCCCTACCCTACCTAACATTTTTGGAGACGTTACCCTAAACAAACTATTTTTTTTTTTAGGCCTTACCAGCATTTTCTCCTTTTCGCACAATGTTTTCAAAAGGCTGTTTCCTCAGAGTAGTTAAATGTCAGCAATGTGTGGTAAAGAATTAAAATACAATAAAAAAGATAAAAATATTACTCACTGGTGTCACAGTCATTTTGTCTTCACTCTCCTCATCCAACAAGTCATCATCTTCTGCAATCTTTACGGCCATATTAGGACATCGACGCTCTTTACAAGCCTGTTTCTGTTTCCCTGTGCCACCAAACTTTATCATATCTTTACAAGCCACACATTTCCCACAGTCTGGGAGCTGACATGCCTGTCAAGGGGAATTTCAAATACTTCAAATAATGAACAAAACAGAACACGAATAACAATCAGCATTTTCACATTGGCTATCTTATGACATACTTGTGAAAGCAATAAAAAGTAATATCATTTCAGTGCAAAGAAAATGACATTCTATATAGCATAGCATGATAGCTAAAATATTTCACTTTTTTTTTCATGTACTGTACTTCCCAGAGGTATATCTAAAAATGATTTTTTATGACAATGCTTTTAGTATATGCCCTAGATTCTCTATAACAATGTGCTTTCCAACAAATTTATAACATCATAAACAAAAAAATCTGCTCTGAAAATATTTGTTGTTTGGTGTTGAGTTTACAAATGAGTCATGCTCTGTGAAAAGGGGGCTTAATGCATCTGCGAAAAGTATCGGCCCAAGTCAGCCTGCGTAGTCTGTGCAGGCTGACCTGGGCCAAAACTTTTCGCTATTGGTCTATTTTTTGTATGACCAAGGACCAGTGTACATCATGATTATGTCGGTTGTTGAAAAATGTTGCTAATTTGGAGAAATAATTATGTGATCGATTGCATGGTATCATGCATCACGGAGATGCATTAAGCCTCCTTTTGCCAGAGCATGGCTCAAATGGTAGTTTCTCAGGCAGACATTGTAGTAATGGGTTTTCTCTATCTACCCCTTAAGTCAAAATTTCAACTAGTAAAATCAAAATCATTTACACACAACAAATTTAAATGCTACTCAGATAAAAAAACTTGTCTTGTCAAAAGATAGAAACCATAAAAAAGGAGAAAATAGTGGATACCAGTATTTTCTTCATTTCCCACAATGTTTTCAAAATGCCTCTTTCATGGGGGCCATTAAACCTCTGGATTGTTTGATTAAAGGTTAAATTTTGTAAAATATATTACCTCACAAATACCACATCTTGTTCTCTTTGCCTCTTTGGCAGCTTTATCATCAATCTGTCCTTGAAACATAGAATCAAACATTGCCCTGACTAATGGTGTAGTTGTTGCCAGTGTCTGCTTTGGGATCTGTTTCTTCACAATGGCCTTTTCTTGTTTTCGCATGGTTCTCCTACAGACACAAAAAAACTCAAAAAATATAAATATTCTCTACCCCCTGAAACAAAACTGGGACAGTTTACTTTGATTTTTACCCATATGAATCAGCTGTTGCTTGGCAAATAGGGGATTAACCCATTACCACACAATCCCGAGTTTTAACGACCCTGGAAGATCAGACTTTAGAAAACATTGTGGGAATAAGAGAAAATGCTGATAACCAGCATTTCCTTTTTTTCTCACAACATTTTCTAACCTTTCAGAAACAAATACAATCATTTGAGCCGCACATTGTTTGTCGTCTGCAAATGTTTTCAATTTGGACCAGCCTATAACTTTATCCTGTGGTAACGAGTTAAATGCATTTCCATGATGCAATATACCAAGCAAGTCATCACATAAGTATGGATCCATAAAATCTATTTTGTCTAACAATCAACTGCATCATGAGGTAGATGGGTCTTTGGACATGCAGAAAATTGACCACATGTCAGTCTGCATGGAAAGTGCAGGCTAACCAGAGTTGATACTTTGTGCAGATGTTTTAGACTCCTTTTTCACAGAGCATGGCTAAAATGCAGATAATCAACAGAAATTAACTCTTGAAAGGATAGAAATCATTGAGGGAAACCAGCTGGCAACCAGCATTTTCTCCTTTTCCCACAATGTCTTCATAAGCCTTCTTTTTTTGGGTTGTTAAAACTTGGAATAGTGTGGTTAAGGCTTATCTCTTTACCAAACAACAAAATTATAGACCGGTCCAAATTGAAAGCATTTGCAGACGACAAAATAAATGTGACTGAAAAATTAAAATTTGGTTTGGGAAGGGTAGAAAACATTGTGGGAAAAGGAGAAAATGCTGGTTACCAGCATTTTCTCCTTTTCCCACAATGTTTTCAAAAGGCTTCTTTCTCAGGGTTGTTAAAAGTCGGGATTGTGTGGTAAAGAGTTAATATTTAATACATGAGTACAAGTGAAAATAATGAGGAAAATCAGGAAATTACTATTCATAAGCAACTTTAACAGACCAGTTTCAAGGGTGTATGTTGACAGTTCACAAAACTATGCTTCAGGGTCAATAACTAGCATTTTCTCAATTACCTACAATGTTTTTTATACTTTCAGAGACAACTATTTTCATTTGAACTACATTTAATTTGTTGCCTGCAGATGCTTAGATTTTGGACCAGTCTACCTTTTTGTCCTTTAGTACAGATTCTGTGAGACAGATGATAATTTTCTCATAGACAAAATTTACTTATTCTTACCTTTTCCCAAGAGTTACACCAGCTAATTTTATCAAAGCTCTCATACATGGGGTGGTAATGAGTAACTCGTCATCATTTTCTGCTGCTTCATCATAACTCTGAACCTATAAATAAGATTTACTTTTTGCTATTATTACATTATTTTCACAATTTCTCTTGAAACTAAGGATGATAATTAAGTAAAAAGAAAAAGAATTAAAAATCTTGTCTCTTTAAAGGCCAACAATTAGCTGGAATGCACAAAACTTTGGGATGCGAAGTAAAAATTTAAAATGAAAAGTAACCAAACTCTTACAATGTAATGCTTTAGATAGAGAGTTCTTTTGCTGAAAAATACATAAAATTGAATTAACAGAATTTTGGTAATGGGGGAAGAGAAAAAAGCTCTTCCTGAACTTTGTTCAGGCGAGCTGATGAATTAACTCAAATTTGACACTTAAATGTACAAACTAATTTCTCCCTGCTTTCTTAAAATTCAACTAGGAAGCAAATTTTCTGTATACTGCTTCTGTGATGAAATAGTGCAGAAAAGTAAACAAAGTATTTAGACATGAATTTTACCTGGTCAATAACAAACTGTGCATGTCTTAATAGAGAATCCTCTGTAAATGATGCACATCCACTGGAAGGAGCTGTAGTCTGTGAAGAAAAAGAGATTCCATGTTGAAGTTAAACCTAATGACAAAATTTAAACTTGAGGCCCTAGGGTGCCTGAATTATTCTCCTGGCAGTGATTTTGCTTATTTTCTTTCATACATCATTATGTAGGCATGGTGAATTCACCAAATAGTGAAATAATTAAAGTAAACCTTCTGAAATCCAATTATTTTCTTCATTTATAGTAAGGCTCAATCCCTTTATGATACAAAAGATCTGTGTAAAGTTCAAACGAATTGCATTAAAAATGTGGACTACCTTGCATAAACAAGAAATGAAAATTTTCAAATTTAAATGGCTACTTTCCCTTTACAAACTGTCAATTTTTTTTTTCAAAATTAATAGGGTTCAAGGTATTGATGATACAAAGCAACTTTGCAAATTTCATGAACATCAAACCACAAATGCGGATAAAATTGCTTTAAACAAGAAACATAAATTTTCAAATTAAAATGCTTTCTTTTCCCTTGAAAATTGTCAGACTTTTTTCCAAATCATTAGGGTTCAAGCTATTAATAATAAAAACAAACTGTACAAGTTTCACTAAAATCCAACCACAAATATAGACTTTATCAGGGAAACAAGAAAATGACTAACTGACAGACGCACGGACAACGAAAACCACACCATGACAAGCTCTGCTGGCTTTCAGCCAGTAAAGCTAACTAGTCGAAGTTGAAGACATCTGCAGTAAATAAAGTATGTGTGAGCATTTTTTCCTTCTCTCACAATGTTCTCAAGTGCTTCTTTCCTCTTTGTATGAAAATGCTGGGTAGTTTGGTACAGGATAAACCTTTTACCATATAATCCTGAGTCTTAAAGGCCCTAATGAAGAGGGCCTAAGAAAACAATGTTGGAAAAGGGGAAAATGCTGGTAACCAGCATTTTCTCCTTTTCCAACAATATTTTCTACCTTTTCAAAGGACACTTCTACCTTTTCAAAGGCAAATACCATCATTTGAGAAAACACTTAATTTGTCGTCTGCAAATGCTTTCAAATTAAATAAATATGGAATATTATGCTGTAGTGACTTTCCTGGTGCTTGTATCATCTAGTAAGCCTTCATGGTTAATGAACATTCAGACAAATTTTCATGTACATTTAGGGAAAAGTATGGCCTTGTGCTTAAATCCAAGTCAAGGTAAAAATTGACCACTGGTCACAAAGGACAAACAACAGAGACACTTCTCACTGGCTCAATCCTCAACACTTCACAATCCCGACTTTTAACAAACCTAAGGGAGAAGGCTTTTGAAAACATAATGCAAAAAGGAGAAAATGTGGGTAACCAGCATCTTCTCCTTTTCCAATAATGTTTACTGTCCTATGAAAGACAAATTTCATGTTTTTTGTTGTATTAGTAATCTGCAAAAGCTTTCCATTTAGACAAGGGTCAAATTTTGTCATCTGGTACAGAGTTAAGTCTTTGCCTCTACCTTGAGTGTATACAAGGCTTTACATGTAAGTTCAAACTGATGGATATATTCAACTTAAACTTGTGTAGACTAGCCATAATTTACGATGATATTTTCAAAGTTTGTTCCTGGCATAATTATTGACTCGGGCCGACATGGGTTGATAGTTTTTGCAAATGCACCAACCATCCTTTGCACAGAGCATGAGTCATTTATAACACGCTCTGAGAACTATCTACCTGTATTTTGTTGATCAAATCTTCATATGTTGCGTCAGGACTTTTCATTGATAGTTCAATGGCTATTTTACTCATTGTTATCTTCTCTGTCATCATATCCATGAAAGGGGAGTAACTCTCACTGGCTTTCATCAGAATGTACTCAGCATAGGCTGGAAATAGATATCTATGCAATATGAATAAATTAAATCTCAAATGGTTAGTTAATAACTCTTTACAAAACAATCCTATGGTTTAACAAACTTTCAGTAATAAAGGTTCAGAAAACTTTGTGAAAAAACTACAGCTGTCACTGAATGTGACTTAATACCCCCGCCAGCGCTTTGACAGAAACAGGCAATTTAACAAAAAATTTTCTAAGTTCAAGGGGAGATTATCCTTGAATCATAGGGAGTAGATGATTGAAAAGTGCATCTTGCACAACTTCAGTATACGATCAATGTATCAACAAACTTTCAATACAATAGCAGCAAAACTGTAGGAGGAGTTCGCGACACAAAATTACTAGTATTTTGTACACAGACGGACAGACGGACGGACGGACGGACAAGCTGATTCTAGTATACCCCCGAAAACATTAGTTTTGCGGGGGTATAAAAAAAAAAAAAAAAAAAAAAAAAGGAAATGCTGGTTACCAGCATTTTCTCCTTTTTGCATAATCTTTTCTACCCTTTTGAAGACAAGTCCCATCATATGACTTGTGTTTAACAATCCAAAGTTTTATCAACCCTTAGAAGAGGGTTTTCAAAACCATGGTGGGAAAAGGAGAAAATGCTGTTAATCAGTTAATGAAGAAAAAAAGGCTGTTAATTTTCTTTTCCCACAATATTATCTTCCAAGAAAGATCTCATCATTTGATCCATATTTAGTTTATTCTCTACAAATGCTTTCAACAAGGGCAAACTAAAAATTTTGTTGTTTGGTAAAGAGTTCATTTTTTGTCTGCAAAATGCTTTCAAAGTGGATTGATTGATTGATTGATTGTATGGTGTTTAACGCCATTTTCAACATTATTTCAGTTATATCGTGGCGGCCAGTGCACCTATCCATGCTTTCATGGAGTCTCTTTTACCAGTACTCCGCACAATTTTCTTTCCAAGCCACTGGCTGCTTTCCCCACATAATCATCGTCGAAACAATGGTCAGCAGTGGGACAGGAATGAATCCTGTCGCAGTGACTATCATCAATCGCTTTCAAAGTGGAATAGTCTAAACTATTGTCACATGGTGAAGAATTACATCTATTCCCTTACATCAGTATCACAACTTCTCACAATTGCTCAATACAACAAGAGCACAGCATGTCAGCAAAGCATTAGGGTGCCTATGCTTGGCTGCAGTTGCTTGTTTTCAAATGAAAATTCAAAGTTGAAAAAGGGGCATAACTCTGTCAAAAATACTTTGATGGTTGCCTGCCCTTGTTTTATGGGTTACCTTTTTGGTAATGAAAAACTTGTCCAAGTTTGATGTAAATATCATCAGTAAATACAAAGCGATGCCAGGGCTAACTTTAAACAACCCTGAGGAAGAAGGCTTCTGAAAACATTGTGGGAAATGGAGAAAATGCTGGTAACCAGCATTTTCTCCTTTTCCCACAATGTTTTCTGTCTTACTAATGAAAAATTTCATGTTTTTTCTTACATTTGCCTCTACCTTGAGTGTATGCAATGCTTCACATTTAAGTTCAAACGGATCAATATATTCAACTTAAATGGGTGTAGACTAGCCATATTGTACAATGATATTTTCAAGCTGTCTACTGCAATTTTTTTTCCCCCTGGTATGATAATGATTGTATGTTGTCAAACAACATTTTAGCATCATTTCAGTGATATCATGGCAGCCAGTGCACCTATCCATGCTATCCTGGAGTTTGTTTAACCAGTACTTTGAAAGGTATTCTACCCTTAGCTGCTTTCCCAAATAACCATCCTCAAAACAATGATCAGCGGTAAGAGAAGAATGAGATCCCATCGAAATGATTATCATCAATCCTCAGAAAGGAATTAGCCAAGATGGGAATTCCAACCAGTGACCACCTGTTTTAAGTCCTGTGTGGTGCTACCCATTGTGCAATCGGGACTCAACAAATTTGTTTCTGGATTGGTTGGTTGTATTGGGGTTTAACGCCACTTTAACAGCTGAGGTCATATCATGGCGGTCGGTGACGCACATGTGTTTCCTGGCTTTCTCACACCAGTACTAACACAACTTTCTTTCCAAAGCCACCGACTACTTTTCTCACATGCTTCAGCAGAGGTGAGAGGCGAAAATAAGCCGGAAAGAAAGTTCGCCTCAACCGGGCATCGAACTCACAACCACCAGGTCATGAGTCCGACACGCTCACCACTGAGCCACCCAGGCGGGCTTGTTTCTGGAGGAAATGAGTAAACATCATACATACCAGTGCTAAACCCAATCAAGGCATTTTCTCCACCATCAAACCCTGCCGTCCACCAAGCATTAATTGGTCCCATGTTTTTTGTGGGTATCCCACCTTCTTCATCAGGGTTTTCATCATAAATGGGCTTCACAAAACCAGAAAAATACAGTTCTATGTTCTTCTCTATCAGCCCAGTGTCGAACGGACACAAGTGGGTATTCTTGTCGTACACACTGAAAATATAAATAAAAGTTTGATTCAGTAGTAATTATTTACAAAAATCTAGTCTAATTATTACGATTGCCATCTCATATTGTAAACAAATCTTCAGCAGATGAATTTGAAATTAACACTTTCCACACCATTCTAACTTATAACAACCTTCAGGAAGATGGCTTTAGAAAACATTTTGGGAAAAGGAGAAAATGCTGGTAACCAGCATTTTCTCCTTCTCCCAAAATGTTTTCTAAACTATGAAAGACATGTGCCATCATTTTGACTACAATTGATTTTTCGTCTGTAAATGATTTGACTTCAGAAAACTACCTAAAATTTTGTCAATTGGTAATTAGTTATAACCTACACATTTTCAAAGTATGGCAAAGATGACCCAATTGTCAACTCAAATAACAAGTAGAACAGATTTAAATCTCATTCAACAATTAACTTTTTACCACATGACAAAAATGAGGACTTGTCCAAATTTAAAGCTTTTGTTGACAACAATTAATTGTGGCTCATCTAATGACATATCTCTTAGATAGAATAGAAAACACTGTGGGAAAATGATACAGCATTTTATCACCAGCAATTTATCCATTCCCACAACATTTTCAAAAGGCTTCTTTCTCTGCGTTGTAACAACCCTGGATTGTTTGGTAAAGAGTTAAAGAGAACAAAAATTTACCTGAATTGAGTAATCTTGTGTTGTGGACGTTCATCAAAACTGTCTATCTCAGCTTCTTCCCCAGTAAACAGTGACAGTTTAGGGTCGGTCAGTGCAACAAATTCTTCCACCTGCAAAAACAGGGGCTTTATTGTATCCCTTAAAACATTGCTTACAACTTACTTATTTTCAGTACTTCAGTACTCTGTTGCTCTTTTGATCGAGTACTCAAGAGAATATGTCAACTTTCCTCTGAATGTTTCCAAATGTAAGTCATCATTGAGGAGTATCGACCTGGTGTTATCTTCTCACAGTGACAAGCTGGACATCAGATACAGAGTGAGGATATATATTGTAGTGAATAATGAAGTAGAAAAGGAAATGACCAAAACACACACACAAAAAAGTTTGTGAGCTAGTGCAGATGCATGTACATGTTCATTTTCTTAGCCTGGCATTGGGTGTCTGAAACATTTACACATACCGTCAAATATAATCAACTTCATGTTGATCTTTACGTTCTGGAATGATTAGTTACCACTGATTGATATCTTTATTCTATTACATGTCTGACTAGCATAGATAAGGGTGTAAACCAACCAAACATCAATTAAAGTGCATTAACAAAGTGACCAGTGTTAGCGTAGAGAAATCCTGAATTTGTTTGACACCAAATTGCCAGTTAAAAGCATTGCAAATTAAGTATCATTTCTGGCTGATACAGGAGTCATTAGACGGTAAGGTGTTACACATAAATGACCCTTCATATTTCCTATGTTATCTTTATCAATCTCTTACATTTAAATGTAGAACTATTTTCAATGGCAAAGCTGGAATTTAAAAAAACCAAAAGTATGATTTTTTTTTTCACCAAATACTTGATTACCGATACTGCAAATCGATAATCAAATTTTCCACCAAGTACTTCAATACTTGTTCCCATCCTTAGCTGTTACCAATAAAATAACCTTGCACTGAGTATAGATGAGACCTTTTGACATCACAACACATATTTCATAAAAACGCATGGTAACATACCGCATTTTCTGGGGGTCCTGCAAATGTTCTCAGATCTGGATCATCCAAAAGCTGTTTACATTGTCCACATTTTGTAGGAAACTTTGACAAAGTTTTTGTTCTATTGTCTAGTACCGGTTTCACTATCCTGTAATCAATGCAAAGTTCAAACTCAGATAAACAACTTGTGACCTATCAATTCTCCTAACACACTCTTTTCATAATTATTTGATAAAGCATATCTTCTATCATGATAAATAAATAAGTTAACCTTTTACTAAACAAGCCAAATCCTAATGAACATGAGAAATAAGGCTTTTGAAAACATTGTGTGAAAAAGAGAATGCTGATGCCCAGCATTTTCTCCTTTTCCCACCATGTTTTCTAGCACTCCACAGCTAAAATTCAACGATTTTAGCACTTATTAATTTGTTGCTTGCACCTGCTTCTGATTTGAACCAGTCCAAAATTTTGTCATTTAGTACAGAGTGATTAATTTAGGAAAGTTATCATTACTACTTCAGCTGATAGAACATACTTTATTCATCTCACATTCCATTTTTGTCTTCAATTTTAAGGGTCTCTGTAAATATGATTTTTATATCTCATCTTGTTAACTTTTTGCTATTTGTAAATTTCAACCCTCTTTTTACCAGAGCACCGTCAATTTTTCAAGGTTGCAATGCCAGTGGGTTTAGGATCTGCAGTATCATGCCCAATAACAGAAAACATACTCTGAACTTTCGTCTCCATTCTCTGAGGTTTCAAGCTTGGGTTTCTTGGTCATGCCTTGTTCATCCTCACCCTCCCCTTCCTTACCATTTTCATTATTCTTTTCAATGTCAGACTTTCGTTTGCTTGCACTGGAAAATATTGATATTAATTTCTTTATTGCAAACCATAACACTAAATTAAATACTATCAAAACAACAAACAATTTCTCTGATCAATTTTTATGAAGAAAAAAAATATATATAAGTGTATCTTTTGATATCATCTTATAAAATGAATTGATGATGAATTGATATGTTTTATCTTTATGATGAGCACTGCATTCTGAATGTCCACACTGTCTGCAAAGAGACCTAAAACTACTTTTGATGTCTAAAGGGTTCAAAAAAGCTGATTTACCATATCATCTTAATTAATAAGAAATAGACAAAAATCTAAAAAATAAAAAATAATCCAATGAAGGATAGTAGCTTGATTGGTCAATGGTGAAAAGGCAGAAAAATAAGACTTGAAGTAAAGTCCATTTGCACAGATGTATAAAGCTGTTTTCAGGGTCAAAAGGGAAGAAAGACTATTTTAGACAGGTCCATTCATATTCTTCTTCTGCTTTCACATTTGTACTACAGATACAGTTATGTCCACCTCTATATGAGCCACGCTCTGGAAAAAGGGGGTTTAATGCATCTCCGTGGTGACTGATACCAAGCAAGTCATCAAATAACTTTGGAACCATAAAATCCATTATGTCTAACAACCGACAGAATCATGAAGTACACTGGTCTTTTGACATGTAGAAAATTGACCAATAGCAAAAGGTTTCGACCCATATCAGCCCCGCAGACTGTGCAGGCTGACATGGGTTGATACTTTTTGCAGATGCATTTAGCCCCCTTTTCACAGAGCATGACTCATATCTGGCAGCATCCCAACAATTAGAGATTACAAGAATTGACTGTACTTAACAGATCATGCAATTTCCTCAAAACCTCCACAAAACATTATTTGCTAATCAACTTTGAAAACATTGCGTAAAAAATATCAACAATCAGCATGAATTCTGCTTTTTAACCATATAAGTAAAAACATTCATAAACCCTTTAGCACAATGTCCCCAGCTTTATCAACTGAGAAGGGAAAGGACTTTTGAAAACATTGTTAAAAAAGGAAAATGCTGGTAACCAGGAAAAACGTCCTAATTTGTGCAAAATTTAGTTTGTTGTCTGCAAATGCTTTCGATTTGGACCAATCTAAAATTCTGTCATTTGGAAAAAGAGTTAATTCAAAAGTGGCTTGCTGCAAAGAGAATGAAGGTTGTCAGCGGAGGTAATTTTGTAATAATGCTGTAACTTACACTTTGGAAAACATGGATGCAATAGATGGCTGTTTTTCTTTGCTGTTTTTCTGCTTCTTTTTGTTTCTTGGCTTTCTACCTTTTGGCATTTCTGAAACATAAATCATAAAACTTTAAACGCCCCCCTACACAATCAATTCTTTTGTCAATTAATTAATACCAATAAATTGATTCAATTAATTGACATTCCTACACGCAATCAATGTTGTTTTTTTTTCAACTTTTAGAGTCAATTTTCATTCTGATCAAAATCTTTGAAATGAAACACAGTTGCTTTAATTGACTAGCCATCAACAAGTATCAAAAGAACTTTGATTCCTCAATAGTTGCTTCAATGAAATTATTTCAGTCAAATTGCCTTCAATGTCACCCATACATGATAATTTTTTTTCGTCATTTAATCTATATCAATTGACAATTAATTGACGAAAAATTGATCATGTATTGGAGACCTTATGTATTTATAAAATCAATGGTTTTCTGTCTTAGAAAAAAAATACTTATCAGCACAGCAGCTGGCAGCAACTGGTGTTTTAAAACAGGAAAACATGAAGAAAAATAAATCTTGTCCGTTAAGAATTCAGAGGAAAGGCTTTTGAAAACATGAAGAAGAAATAAAAGGCTGATAACCAGGGCCAAGTTTCATGAAAAAACTCAAGTCTCTTTCTTTTCTTGAATCCACTAATGGACTCATTTCCTGACTTAACTTGAGTTCACTGACATTAACAAACATAAGCAATGTTTTCAAATCCTGAGCTGACATGTTTCAAACCCAACTCAGCAAAATAAATTTTGATTCAACTCAATGAACAGACTTAGGTTCATCATTTTGCCGAGTTGAGTCGCAAACTTGTCAACTCGGGATTTGAGAATGTTAGTATAGTTTAAGTTAGTTAAATATCTACTAATGATTTAATATTTTAAAAATACCTGAATTTTCCTCATCCTGGGATACATCCATTTCTTCACCCTGCGAAGTCAAATGTTGGCTTTGAGGAAAGTATTTGTGGTGTAAGTTAAAATATAAGCATATTACAGGGGTGTGGAAATCAAAGAAATTTCTACTTGTCCATGGACAAATAAGTTAAAAAGAGTACACTTGTCCGCCAGTGCAGCTTACTTGGGCCTAACAAAAAAATATCTGTGTTTAGGGTTTCGGTCCAAGATGCTGTAGGTAGGGTAGGAAGGGATTTATTATTTTTTTTTCCAGAAACTTTTTACATGAACCATGTACTGAAATTACACCCGACAGATTTTTTTTTTTCAATCGTAGCATAAAAGTTTAGGGTCGGCAGCATTTTCTAGGTAGGGTAGGGAAACCCTAAACACATACTTTTTTTTTTATGCCTTGTCCAAAACAAAAGTTTTAAATTGCATTCAACCACGCCTCATTTTGTCATATTCCTTGTCACTGTACATTTTCTATTTACATTTGAAGCCACCGGATGCTTACGAGGTCTCAGACTTCTCACATTCTGTTTGCTTCGAAGATTTAATAAAAAGACGACCCATTTTCTCCATTATGCATCAATTGATCGCTGAATTGCAAATTGTTTTGGTTTGTGACGGTTTCAGGCAGAGGAGATAATGCCTAAACCACGGCACATTCGCTCCAAAGCTGTACCATCAGATTTAAGGCTAAAATTTTCACATGTACGACATCATCGTAAGAGATCTTTGAACCAGAGCTAAAATGATAAGAATAAAAATATTTAAATCCCCGATGGTGATCTTGAAAGTATTCAGACATTTTCTGAAGCAAAAAAGTCAACATGCAAAAACAGCTGCTTTTATACCGGCCCTGTCGTATCCATGAATGTACAGGTACACCAAATATGTATTTTGGGTTTCCAAAATTCAGGGATCATCTCAAGCCGCTGTTTATCATTTGAAATGTCATTTTGTGCAAAGGGTGAACATTTGTGTTTCACTGCTTAATGTTTGCAACAGATATTTGTTTCAAAATTTTCCCCTATGTTCTACTTGTCCATGGACAACTAGATTAAAAAAAAATCACTTGACTTCAAATTTTCCTGAGTCAGATGAGTCGGTCGCAGGATTTCCGCACCCCTGCATATTATAACTAATTACTGTTCAGGCTGTTTTCAGTCCTACCAAACTTATTTGAAATTACAAAGAGGACAAAGATTTTCAGTACAGAAAAAATATCCATTTTCTACAGCATGTAAAACATTCAAAAACACGGAACACATACAGAAAATGATTATTATAGACTTATACAGGCTACTGTACCAAATACTCCCATGCCTAAAAGACCATCAGGAGAAAGGGTCTTGAAAACACTGTGGGAAAAGGAGAAAATGCTGGTGCCCAGCATTTTCTCCTGTTCCCACAATGTGTTCTTCCTTTTCAGAGATAAACCTTATTCTAGCAACATTAGATTTTTCTACTTCCATTGCTCTCAAGTAGGATGTGTCTAGAATTTTGTCAGCTGGTTAAGACTTTATGATACACAAACTCTCACTCTCATACCCCTGATTGCTCTGCGCCATTCTTTTCATCCTGTAACACATCTGACCCATTTTCCTTCTCATCTCTAATAACTTCACTCTTTTCATTTTTAATTTCCGCTTTACCATTCTCAAGGTCACATTCATCTTTACCATTTTCTGTAATTTCTTCCAACACTTTGATCTCTTCTGAAAAGTTCAATACAAAGAACTCTTGCACCAACACATGATAATTCAAATAGAATAATTAACTGCTTACTTCTAAAAAACTGCAAGATACAACTTTAAAAATGCCCTTGTCAAACATGGACAGTCACCATAAATAAATGCACCATGCTCTGTGAAAAGAGGGCTTAAAGCATTTGCAAAAAAGTATCAACCCATGTCAGCCTGCGCGGACTGTCAGCCTGCGCAGTCCGCGTAGGCTAACATGGGTCTAAACTTTTTTTGCTTTTTGTTCATTTTTTTTCATGTCCAAGGACCATACTGCCTCTGTATGGGAAACTTACTCAAAATCCAATACAGTTCTTTTCGGTTATACCCCGTGGCGTACCCCCTCCGCATAGCAACGCATTACAATATTACGTCAAGCGCGAGAAATGTATGGTAAATTACGTAATATTTCCATCTGGTTGTGAGGCATTTCACCTAGGTAACTAGTGCGCGGGAACAACTGTTTCCGCCTTCAATTGAAGAGTTGGAATATAAAATCGGTATTTTCACTGGTCGTAACCATGAAATATCGACAAATATTTCACCAATATTTCTCGATAACCTACCGGAAAGCATGAAATAATCCAGAATATTTTCACAGTATAACTCCTAAAGATCATCAGTTTAGTTGAAACAATTATTTTTACATGGATTGAGAAACAAGTTCTTACAACTTAGACTAATCTCTCTCCATTCTGCTTCCAAGAAACTACATCAGTACTCGCGCCGAATGTGTGGGCCAGTGAAAAGTTCCAAAGTTGACACCCGCTCCAGAGAATCGAACTTGGGACCTCATAGTTACAAGGCCAACACTCTACCTCACAACTACGGGCACCACATCAAGACTACATCACACCACTTGATACAGATCATTAAGTAAGCATTTCAATGTAATGCCATGGTGGGACAAACTAGCACTACTGCTACTTAAATTTTGTTTGAGATGAATACACAGCGAGTAATTTTACTGTCTATG
Source organism: Hippopus hippopus (assembly GCA_946811185.2). Classification (NCBI taxonomy): domain Eukaryota; kingdom Metazoa; phylum Mollusca; class Bivalvia; order Cardiida; family Cardiidae; genus Hippopus; species Hippopus hippopus. The sequence goes on along the minus strand of OX328099.1, from coordinate 66,204,931 downwards.
TTTCTAACAAATTTCCAAATTTTAATGTTAAAGCCCCAATAGCTGCCAAAAGTACACAGCAGGTGTCAAAATGCATTTAAGCCCTTACCAAACAATCACAACTTTTAACGACCCTGAGGAAGAAGGCTTTTAAAAATATTGTCAGAAAAGGAGAAAATGCTGATTAACTAGCATTTTCTCCTTTTCCTAAAAGGTTTTCTACCCTATCAAGGGCTACTTTCATCATTTGATCCACCATTAATTTGTCGTCTGCAAATGCTTTCAATTTGGACATGTCCAAAATTTTGTTGTTTGGTAAAGAGTTAAATTCAAATCTAAAAGTATGGAAATTAATCTGAAGGTGAAAATCTGTTGTTGGAAGGTCGGTCAAAGTGTTAGTCCCTGGTAGAAAAATGTAAACTTTAAAAGTAGGTCGAAAGTTGCCAGGTCCCTCTATCTTTTGCTTTCTTTTTTACCTAGCTCTAACACTAATTTTTCAGCCAGCCACTAACACTTGGACTGACCATTTTAATGGGCTTTAACCCTTTACCACAAGATCCCAATTTTCAATGACCCTGACAAAATACCCTTTTGAAAACAATGTTTTCTATCCTTCCTAAAACATATTTAAGTTTTTGAGTCAGATTAATTTTGTTGTCTGCAAATGCTTTCAAATTGGACCCATCTAAAATTTTGTCGTTTAATAAAGAGTTAATATACAACTCGGTCCCATTGATTCTAAATATTTATCACACAACCATCCTTGTTTTCAGTGTAATATACCCATTATGAATTTTCTTATCTCATACACGTTTAATATCACAATTGTGTGACGTCATTTTTGACGTCATTTTGTGGGTAGTTCATAGAAGTGAGTGGGTTTTATGCATCTATAGATAGTGTGTGCATCTATAGATAGTTTTGCATGTTCTTATCTATGACTTGTGAAATATCGTTATGTGATAAAAAGAATCTGATATTCGTTGGTGTATGAGATAAAAATTTTATTAAACTCGCCAAGAAAAAATGTTATTAAGCTCACCAAAGGCTCACTTAATAACATTTTCCCTGGTCTCGTTTAATAAAATTTTATCTCAACGCCAACTCATGTCAGATCCTATATATCTCTTGCTATCATTAGGCTGACTGAATGACTGTCCTGTCTCTGGGTACTACTTCGTGGAAAACTGTTTTACGGCGGAGTATACATGTGCAGGCACTAGCTCAAGGTGAAGAAACTACCTGTATGTTACTTACCTTTCATTGTACCAATTCTATTTTTTCCCACAACATCCTCTGTTTGCCAGTCTGTTGCCTCCAGGAAAATATTAAAGAGCTGTTCTAGTTTCTTTAAATATCCTTTCTGAAAAGCAAAACAAGATTATAACATACAGGGTGTCCTAAAATATATGTCCCAGTTATAAAGTTCAATTTTGCTACTAAGTATTTAAGATATCTCAATGGCTCTGTACAGTATTCAGTGTTTCATCCTGGATTTGATAACAAAGGGTGATTTGCCCACTTGCTTTTAAAATTGTGGGGGATTATCTTAAAATGTGGGGGCCCATGCAATCTATTAAGATCTAACTAAAACATCTTTTTTAAAAAATCATTTAGTCAGGGTTCGACATTAAGGCACATCCAAACGACATTGTCTAGCAAACAAGTGGCTTGGGCTAATAGAAACTGTGTCCAACTAGCCAAAATGGTCTATTGCAAAAATCGAGACAACTGGTATAACCCCTTACTGCACATTGCTGACTTTTAATGACCCAGGGAACGAAGTCTTCTGGTAACCAGCATTTTCTCCTTTTCCCAAAATGTTTTCTACCCTATCAAAGAAAATTGCACCATTTGAGCCACAATCAAATTGTCGTCTGCAAATGCTTTCAATTTGGACAAGGCTAAATTGTCATTTGTTAAAGGGTTAAGTACTAATTTCATGCTACACAAAAGTGATGAAAATCGACCTTGCATGTGATTTGCAAAAGATCGCTCACATAACTTGTGATTTTGTTCAAACAGCCATAATTTACTGACAACTTCTAAACTGTTAACAGGAAGTTGGTCAGGCATGCAAGGTAGTCCATATTTTTACTGGAAAGCAAATCGAACTGAAAATAAAGTTAATTGACCGGAGTCCACGGGCTTGCTGTTTTGCCTTTCAAGGATATAAGTCAGAAATTTTCACATGACTATTATCATTTTGCCAGAGTATTTGATCTTTTAGCAAGAATTCATGTCCAGCTTTTTTTTTTGTAATACTGTAGTTTCATTTTGATGACAAATGAAAATGAGTCGTCCAGACTTTTACATAGACAATGAAGCAGACGACCACAGATTATGCTGAGCTTTTAGAATTTAGAATCATAACTGATTGGGTAGGAGTGAAGTCATTAAATGAAGCTAAAACAAAAGAGATGAATCAAAACAAAAGTAGATCTAGATGTATAGAACTGGGTTTTCCTTGACGCACAATTTTGTGCGTTTTGACCCATTTTTAAGGAAAACGACCCGCATTTTTTTCAACAATGCATCATTGTGGACGCACAAATACGATAAGAGTTACTAACGATCGTATATACTACCGACACTGTTACATCGCAAGTAGATGAAAAATCTGGAGTACGAACAGAAAATGGGACAAAACACTGGACTGTGTATCGATTTTACTAGCATACAGTTCGTTTTTAAACGGGTCAAAACTAAAACAGTCGATCTCTAATGAAAACAATATGGCTCTGTCAAGATCGACGTCATTCTTGCTGTCTGCAAGGAAGAATAGCTCGTCAACAAAAATTACACAACGCCTGGTAAGAGCACACAGAAACACATTTCAAGGACTCGAGGGTTTACTGTAAATTACAATATAGCTAAAGAGATAACTTTGTTATTCCTTGAAAACAGCGGCATGAATGCGAGCTTTGTCTTGAAATATAGGAATCGGCAGTTTAATTGTTGAAAATAGTTTATTTTCGGCCGAAATGGATATTCTCTATCAAGCAAAACAACTGAGGCTTTCCAAGCCAGCCGACAACAAGCTATTTTCACCAATTAAATAGTCGATTCCTAAGATCAAAACAAAACAACCTTTTTCATCAGACAGAAGCTGCACAAAATTCAAAATTCAACCCTTGTACATCATCAAAACACTAGCGTTCATGATGATACCCTTCGAAGATAACAATTACTTAGAACTATATGACAGCTTGTCTGATGCTAGAGCATATTTGCATGTTAAAAACAGGCAAAAATAAAGCATACTCCAGATACTATTTATGAAAAAGGTGCCATCTAGGCTGCAGCTCCCTCACTATAGAGACTCTCTGGTGTTATTATGTATCTATCACCATCTAATGATACATATGTAGGGTATACAAAGATTTACAGTGAATACAAAACACAAAAAAGACATAGTTTAACAAATAGTAGCTTTTGTCCAAGCTAATTACATTTTGGTGTGACCCCCACAAATTCCAAAATGACCCCCATTATTTTTGACTAGGGGGTCACAATGACCCCCTATTTTTGTTGCCAAGGGAAAACCCTGATAGAATTAGATCTAGGTCGTAGAAAAACAAAAGTGCCGTCGTCACAATATACGCCGCCCCATGGCTGCTATTTCAAGCAGCTAGCTACACAGACTAAGTTTGAAGGGACATAACTCTTGCAAAAATCAATGAACCAAAAAATCCCTGCTTCATGCACATCTACTTATTATGGTAATGACATTGAGCAAATTTTAAAAAGATACGATTATAAGCTTAGGAGGAGTTGCGTTCACAAGAAATGGACATACGTACGGATGGATGCAGGGTCTGAGAAGATGGTGTGAAGATAAATGAGTAAAAAAACTGAAGACTCATTGGTCATTGGCTTTGATTAACCAATAAAAATATGAAGTTTCATGAAATTATGTCCATTAGTTGGAGATACATTGATGAAAAATTAAAGTTGACATGAAGCCCCCCTTTTCCATGACACAGCAATAAATTCCAAAACCCTGGCAATATGCACTAGGTCACATGATCTGTGAAAATTTCATCCAAATCCGTTGAGATATGTCCAGTAATAAAAGAGATATTGGTGAAAAATGAAATATAACATGTAGACCCCTTTTTCCATGACGCAGCTATAAATTGCAAAACCTTGACAATATGCGCTAGGTCACATGATGAGAAACATTCTGTGAAAATTTTACCCAAATCTGCTGAGATATGTGGGAGGAGTTGTGTTCACAAGAAATGGAATGAAATTTAACATGAAGCCCCGTTTTTCCATGACGCAGCTATAAATCGCAAAACCTTGACAATACGCGCTAGGTCACATGATGAGAAACATTCTGTGGAAGTTTTATCCAAATCCGTCAAGAAATGTGGGGAGTTGCGTTCACAAGAAATGGACATATGTATGTATGGGCGAAGGGATGGACGTACAGACAAACAGACGGAGATGACGCCAATTTTCTTTATTTTGCAAAATTTTGTTTAGTAGAAATCTAGCAGTGGTCTAGTGAAAATTGCAAATTAATGTTCCACTGGTCTTGTTAAAAAAAAAATGTTAATGTTGAACACTGTTAGTCATTCTTTTTGTTATGCAAAAGTTCTTCTATCAGCCTTAAAGCCATGATTGCTGAAAAGTGTGTTGCGTACGGTTTCATGAGGGCCCCTCAACTGTCTCAATCGGATCAACTAGAGCTGTCACTGAATGTGACTTTATACCCCTGCCAGCGCTTTGACAGTATTTTGTACACAGACGGACACACGGACAGACAGGCTGATTCCAGTATACCCCTGAAAACATTCGTTTTACGGGGGTATAATAATGGTCAAGGCTTCTTCAGCTTCCTAACCAGCTCTTCGGGGATGGGGATACAGTAGACAAAGTGAGATAGTCACTTATTTTGCACTTTGACATTTCTAGATTGCAGAACAGTCCAGTTTATATAAGACAAAAACAGGGCCCGCGCTGCCGTTCGCCATTTTCGCCAAATGCGAAAATTCTGAACAAGTGGCGAATTTTTTCTTTGACTGGCGAAAATAAGTGGCGAAAGTTTTTTTTTTTATAGGCAATTCTTCAGTTTTTGTCTCAACTCACTAGACACGTGGAGAAAGGGTGAAGCAGGGAACAAGCTACAGGGCGACGTGGGCGAAGAAGTCACCTTCAGTGGCTCAACTTTGCCGCGTCAAGCTTGCACAGCAAAAAAACTTCGCCTTAAAAAATTCCCGACCTGGCTATATTCTTGAAATATTGGCTATCTAAGACAAAGGGTGACACCAGTTATCCTTTATCAACTTTGTAAATTTAGACAAGACAGCAGAGTGTTATGATCCATAATTGTTACTAACTCGCTAAATCCACCCCTTTATCCCACGAAAACCTGTCTTTTTTTCCACAGGTAGAGCGTCTGCTTATTGGTTTAAATGACGTCAGACGATTAGTACTGATTCTCAATACATGAATAGTCGTAAAATAAAGCAGAATTACCTCTTCTTACTGCTGGAGATATTCTTTACAAATATTTTTCAATAAATTACGATGATGGATGATAAACCAAAGGATTAAAAAATCTTGAAAACAATCATTTGCCTTCCTCACATCGGCAGCTCAAGCAAAATCTGCAGTGCAGTGTTCTATTTATAGCATTCTATTTTTAGAATACACTACACCTTTTCCTGCCTATCAGCTGTTTTATTGACTATATAGATTACATCTCTGTAAACCTTGTTAAGTTTAATTCTTTTAAATTTTACCAAGTCCTAGTTATGTTTTTGAATCAAGATTGTGGTTGGTTCTCATTACAGCCGTGAAGAAGTTTTTTCTTTTCTCATCACTCTGGACATTATTTGTAATCTGATGAGAAATGTCAGGGTTTGAAGTAAAGTGTGACTCTGCATCAATGGGGTCATAAATTACAAGGCAATCAAAACTCAATGGTCAGATAATGTTCTTTTGAGTCAACAAGTAGATAAAAATCCTTCTCATTGTTTTCTTTGATAAGCAAATCATATCCAAAAGTGATAGTAAGATTCAACTGTTTTTCACTCAACGCACGCATACAGAAATTCTTTCATCACATACTATAATTTCTCCTGTAAAGTTCATGGAAGAAATACTATCTACTTGCAGCACAAATCTGCCTCTAGATTCAAACAGAATTTAACTACACTGCGTTTTTACCATGTTTTTTTTTTTTTTATCAGCCCACACAATGCCAACTTTTTAACAACCTCAATAAAGGAGACTTATGAAAACATTGTCAGAAAAGAAAAAAAATGCTGGTAACCAGCATTTTCTCCTTTTCAAATAATGTTTTCTATCCTATCACAGACAATCTTCCACTATTTCGGCAACGTTTAAAATTGATGTCTGTATATGCTTTGGGTTTGGGTGTGTCTAAAATTGTGTCATGTGCTAAAGGATTAAATTCCATGTTTGTACAAATGAATTAAAATTGAAAAAAAAAAAAAAACTTGTTCTCTGTGTCTGATACCTGAACGGAATAAAGGGGGATAAATGGTGGTAAAAAGGAAAGTAGCGAAAAAGTAGAAAGAAATGGCTCATAAATTAAGGAAAGTGGTGAAAGAAATGGTAATAAATTAGGAAGAGTGGTGAAAAAAATGGCTCATAAATGAAAAAAGTGGCGAAAAGTTTTTAAATTGGCGAAAATAGTGGCGAAAGAAAAAAAAAAAAGCCAGAGCAGGCCCTGCAAAAAAATTATATTACAGACGACAAAAATGTTATTGTCACACCGTTACCATAGGCAGCCGAAAAAGGGTGTTTATTTTTCGGACCCAATAAGACATTCGAAAATCTGTCAAATGGCTTTAATAATGTTCAAAAAAAATGATTATTAAGACAACTTTTGCATAAATCAGGTGAAAAATATCTTTAAGTCTCAATGCGACATTCATATTTTTTTTATGAAAATTGTTTCGAGGTATTTAAAATTTGGAGACATCATTTTAAAAGTGTCGCTCATGACTGGTGGTTCTCAAGTTGATCGTAAAGCAGGGAACCAGTCATCAACTGATATTCTCCCAGCATGAAAATCACCAACTTTTCTCATGTCAAACGTGATTGATAGCATTTCTAGGAAGTGTTGACATGTTACAGGCTTAAGAAAGAAAAGTTGGACAGTCATTGAGGAAATATAGTAGTATTTTTCGTCCATGTTTTTTTCCTACCTGAGGTATCATGTGTAACCAGCATTTATTACATGAGTTTTAATTTCATGAGATTTTACACAGGAATATGTGCGAGTGATACATTGTGAGTAAATGAAAAGATACTGGTAACCAGCATTTTCTCCTTTATCCACCACTCTTTCCTTACTCTTATAAAACAAATCCTTTGATCTAAGCCACATTATGTCGACTGCATAAGTTTTAATTAAGGACTGGCCTACAATTTTGTTGTCTCATGAAGAGATAAGAAAATCAAGGAATGTAAAAATTGAAACCACTACTCTACCTCAGTAACTAGTTCATCCTGTAGATCTTGTTCTATACTAGATACTTTGTCCTTCAAATCATCATTCATCAACTCTCCAAACAAGCGGAACTTTTTCTTCCAGTAACCCTGAAAAGGTTCAGACTAAAACAATAATACTCGACTTTTAATACTTCCTAAAATTTCTGAGAAACGCCATAAATAAGAGAAAGGAAAAAACAGCTGTTAAATAACTTGTCTAGTAAAACATTCATTTATCATTATTGTCAGGAATAAATGGCAGTGATACAGTATTAGTTGTATGATCAGGTGGCAGGGGACTTGGAAACTTGTTCACGGCTGTGGTGAATCATGTCGCCCCGAGCCGAAGGCGAGGTGGCGACATGATTCACCACAGCCGTGAACAAGTTTCCAAGTTCCCTGCCACCTGACCATACAGCGAATTTATTATACTGCAAAGTTTTACCATTCCAACGTTTGTTAAGCGAATTTTACCGGTTTTTCATTTAAAAAATTGAGTACGCTGACGAAGCAGAATTTCCCTTCTGTGTGCCCCAATTCAATGAAAACTGACGTCACTGGGAACTGACGTCACTGAAACCTTGGTAATATGTGCTAAAACGTGCAGCTTGGCGCATAATCTTGATGTTAATCTTGATCGACGGCGCCATTTTGGATGTTGTGTTGATAGTGTAGTCATGTCTACGGGGCTCCCGAAAGGGAAACTGCTTTTACATTGGTTTTGCCAGTGTACATGATATATATGTTCGGGGCAGATTATCCAATCAGATCACAAGAAATTTCTTTGCAGTGTAATAATAGAATCAGTCACCTCATATGACATAAAACAACTCCAGAGCTAAATTTGTAGTCAGAAAATATCTTGAGTTTTTTGTTGTTGTCATAGTATAAATGGGTGTTTTGTGGTTTCGTGCTGATTGCAATCTCAAACTTCAGTTATATCACCTAATAAGCTCACTTATTTAATGTTTTTCTTAGTACTGGGCAATGGGTGCTCTGCAGCAGAAATGTTTTTGAAGTATACTAAATGCTGTATGATTTATTGAATATCAAACACTATTGAGCCCCAGCCAAAATTTAGTTTATCAAGAGACATACTGCAGCGAAATATTAATTTATGAAATGCAAGGAGATATTTAACGGGTCTTATTTGCACAGGCAGCTTAAGTTTTACCAAGCTTGCACAGCTGTCAGATTTAGCAGCAATGAACATTACCAAACAAGTACAGGTTGTTTTGACAACAGACTCCACTTGAATGAATTGGTAAAATAACCCAACTCAGGAGTATTTAACCCTTTACAACATAATCCCGACTTTAAACGACCTTTAGGGAAAGGCCTTTTGAAAACATTGTGGGAAAAGGAGAAAATGCTGGTAACCAGCATTTTCTCCTTTTCCCACAATGTTTTCTACCCCATCAAAGGTAGATATCATAATTAGAGCTATCCTTAAAATTTGTCGTCTGCAAATGCTTTCAATTTGGTTGAGTACAAAATTTTGTCGTATGGTAAAGACTTAACCAAGACATCAAATACTTTCAACCTTTTGTGTGAGATCACCATCACCAAGCTGGGTATCCAGTGACTTTGATCTGAAAAAAAAAAGGGAAAAAAATGCACTAAATTTCTAATTCAGTAATAAAACTGGAATTTAACGAAGACACTACCATTTCTCAATTTTATTTTCTCAGCAAATCCTAACTTTTAGATGAAAGAAAAAACTCACAATGTCTGACAAATGTTGATGCAATCCTCTCTTCAGCGATATCTCTTATTTTTTCATTCTCCCCTACATTACCCTGTACCAAATGCAAAGTCTTGGTAGTGCTAACAGGGCTCCCGCTGTCGATCGCCAGTGGTGCCAAATGCGAAAATTAAGAAAAAATGGCACCAAAAATGAAGCACTGGCGAATGTACTGGCGACAAGTAAATGCCTATAAATAATTCTTAAAAGATCTTAACTCCGACTAAAACAATATGTATCAAGTACGAATGATGCCCGCGTTACTGTTTATCACACCTAATCAAGCTGGTTTTCATTACCAGTTTTGTCTAATTACACACCAGACTTGCATACACACCACATAATGCTAATCAATCAAATGTCGATTTCGCCACGTGCCGTTGTGCACACAGAAATTACGAACCAATCAGAAACCAGATACAAGATTTAGTTACCGCCCATAATTTCTAAAGCCCCGCCTTGATTCTGCCTTACCTGGTAAGCATCCTCTCACTGGTTAGCATTTTATTGTGTGTACTTAGCGATGTCATAAATGAAAAACGTGTTAATGGTATTGATCCGCTTATCTAGCGTAAAATGACAGATTTTGAAGTTAACTGCCACCCTTAATGAAAATTTTATATCAAATCATGTGGAAATAGTTTTCCGAAAATTAACCGACATAAAAAAATGGATCGTCGCAAAAAAACGTGAAAACCCATGACACATCAAAATGTCAGTTGACGTTATCTGACCAGAAGCACTTCAGACTGTCTTTCTAGCTTTGATAATGACTTCAAACAGTAAATTTACTCAAATAGATGTATAAAACAATAAGTGGGTGCTAAAATATATGTCTAATAATGAGGAAAAAACTCGAGTGATTTTATGACATGAAAATGTTGAAGAGAACGGGGAGGGGGGGGCACTTTGTAGGCCACTTCGTCTTACAGTGATAGCACTGTGTCAGAGAAGGTATAGGACACTCATATAGAGAAAAAAGACCAGAATAAAAGGACTCTTTAATAAAATTAATATTTTTCAAGATATAAAGAAATGATTTATTAAACCCTTTACCACTCAATCCCAAGTTTCTTCTTTAATTTCATTAAAACTCAAGATATTCTAACAGGGTTGCAGCTTTAGAATTACAGCGCTGTAATACTGTTCAAATACAACTTCTGTGTCCCTGCAGCTCAAAACCTTGAAAACCCATGGGGATAAAGGAACATAAGTAAGCATGTACAGTATTATAGTGAGCAATGGATTTAGTAGCTTTAACATGGGCCAATAAACTGAAGCATCTAATGTACTATGTGGCTACCTCAGTTGGCTCCTACTGGCCCCAATTTTTTTGAGCTGGCGAATTTGATGGCGCCAAAATCAAAACTTGCAGGGGAAGCCCTGGCTAAGAAGCCTAAATTGAAGTTTTCGATATGTAGTAATAATGTGGTAGTTCAGGTAGCTCAGTGGTTAGCGGCTTACAGCTCTGGTACTGTAAGCAAGGGGTCCCAAATTTAAATCCCTTAATAGCCACACTTTTTCCCCTAGAGATTTACTTTTATCCTGCCACATACAAATGGTTAAATGTTACAAAAGTAGATTTTGTTCAGTTAATTGGCATTGAATTGGGTGCACATGACTAAAAATACTGACATAGTAGCAAAAAGTGTAGAGCAAGAACAGACTACACATATGTGCAAGCTGATCTTGCTTTACACTCTCTGCAAAATATACCCATGGTCGCAAACGGCAGAAGAGTTAATGGTGTCAGATAAAGTTGCAAGGACAAAAAAGGGGTCTTTAAAACCAATGAATAGCTCCAATGGGACAGCTCACGAAAAACAGGGAGGGATCAAATGTAGTGGTAAACAGTAAGGTGGATATCGAGCTGTCAAGGTTGCTCAGTGGATAGAACAATGGACCTGTATTATGCGAGGGCCCGGGTTAAAATCTCGTATCGGCCGCAATTTTCCCGAAGGGTTTTACTTTCGTTCTTTTTAACAATTTGCATCATTTCAAAGGTATGGGTGTTAAAAATGAAAAATCTGAAATACATACAGATCAGGTTTTGCCAACACAAATGACGAACAGTTGTGATTTTATTGCCCGTAGAATTTTAGCAACTTCTAATCCAAGATTAAAATTTAATGCATCTCACATTTAAAATCAGACTTGAAGTGTGCAAGTTAACAGACCTTTCTCTAGTGTCATTCGAGATGTGTATAAGAGAGTTCTTTCGTTCTGGCATGCTGTCACGGAGTAAAGAATTAAAAATATTTCGCTTCAGGATTTTCCACTAGTCGAGAAATCATCTAATTTCGCGCACTTTTTGCAAACGGTATGTTTTAGACTCGTCTGTAAGTTGTATGTTTCCGGTTTATTTTTCGAACGGGTGTCCGTAAAAATCACTTTTCTTTCTGATAAATAAAACTATCTTTTACTGTTAAACTTTTGTGACAATTTTTTATTGATTTCTACTCAAAGTACATCAATATCACAATAAAAAAGCATATTTTTGAAAGAACGATACCCCAAAATAATTTAATAGACTTACCTAAAGAACTTCCTCTTATCGTTAAAGTCACTATTGCGTAAATGTCACGGTAACAAGATGTTTCGCCCCCAAGACTTTTCTCCCTAATCGATTCCCCGCCCCCCGGTCGTTTCGCCCCTATTTTTACCCCTAGTCCTTTTCGCCTCCGAACCCTAGTCGTTTCGCCCCCAAACCACAGCAATGAGAGGGAGAGAGAGAGAAGGAAAGATTTCACCATCATACTTTTCTAGCGATCCAATGGCTTAATCGTGCATTGTTTATCACACATTATTTCAATCAACATCTTCCTATCAAACAACGAAACATTCCTCTGATGTCACACTACTTAAGGTGTAAACTGAAATGAAAAATCTCTCACTTTGATATGTTGCTGCTAATTCCCTGACCAGAGTAGGAGTTTTGCCGGTTATTGCTCAGAAATATTTGTCTAAAAAATGTAGAAAAAGTGACACCATGAGCAGCGAGCTTTTATGGCTTTCTTCCTCTGACAAAACTACCTTGGAAATTCATAGTAAAAAGGACACTAAATAATTTTGGACCAAGCGTCTTTAATTTGTAACAAGACAAATAGATTTCTATGGCTGAATGTAACACTGGTAAATAACTGATTCTGACTGCATAACTGATAAAAATACCAATGACTGTCTTGTAGACAGACAGATATTAATGGCTGACAGATAGAAAAATGTATCGATGACCTAAAGTTAGATAAATAGATCTATACATGTAGCAATGGCTGACTTGTAGACTGATAGATCTGTATAAGTGGCTGAGATGTAGAAAAATTATATCAGTGACTTAAAGGTAGAAAGATAAGCGGCATAGCTGCCTTGACGCAAAAACGAAAATTTATGCGAACGCTTTGTAAAAAAAACAAGAAACGCCACCAGATACATATAGCTTCTACAATTAAAAAAAAAGAAAGAAAGGAAAAAAAAAAAAGAAAATCTGGGGGAGGCCCTCTAGACCATCCTGGAAAATCCGCCTCTCGACACTTCGCGCCACGGATAATACCTTCAGTATTACTTGTGCGTATACTTTAGCTACGCCCCTGCAGATAGATCTATACATATAGCAACAGCTGACTTGGTGACTTGTAGATATCACTGCCTGACTGGTAGACTGATAGTTATGAACGACTGATCGATAGATAGAAATCGATGACTTATTGGTGGACCTCTGGATATCAATTACTGACAGGGATGCTGACAGATATATATGAGCCACGCTCTGTGAAAAGGGGGCCTAATACATCTACAAAAAGTATCGACCAAGGTCATCCTGTGCAGTCCGCACAGGCTGACCTGAGCCGAAACTTTTTGCCATTGGTCGATTTTCTGCATGTCCAAGGATCAGTTTACCCCCATTATTCAGTTGGTTGTAACAAAAAATGGATCCATGGCCATGTGATGACTTGCTGGGTACCAGGCATGACGGAGATGCATCAAACACCCTTTTGCCAGAGCATTGCTGATACCAATAACTAATAAATAGACTTGTAGAAAGATTGACAGACTGATAGATAACAATTACAGACTCCTTAACTGATCATATGGATGACAGACGGATGAATTCATATATGTCGATGAATACTGATACATGTAGATAGATAGATAGATAGATAGATAGGCAGGCAGGCAGCAGGCAGGCAGACACAGACAGACAGACAGACAGACAGACAGATATATAGATAGATAGATAGATGACTGATAGACTGATAGATAGACTGATAAACTTTTATTACCGACAGACTGCAGATGTGTGGCGCTTTATTAGATATGATGGTTATAATTGTTCTCTGACATTAAAAAAAAGGCGCTTACTAAATGTTGCTGAAGAAAATGAAGTCGGAATTACTTACATGTTCAGACAGAGAAATAGGAATCAATACCCATCATACCTAAAGGCCATTTTGCTGTCTGTAAGTTTAATTCCATCTGTAACAGAATGAGAAGTCTACAAAACGAGTACGTTTCTTAACTAATTAACTCATCTTTGAATGCGAGGCCGCGCAACTAATGGTGGTTTTACAGTCAATGTCGGTCTAGATTGGACTGCCCAAGACCTGCAGTCTGATCTAGAATCAACTGACCTACAAACTTTAGTAGTCTGGAAAAAAATTGCCGTTAGGTATTTTTTTCCCTCGAAAAAGGCGTAGATTTAATTTCTTTAGATTTTTTTTTTTTTTTTTTTCTTGCAACGTCAAAATAGATTTTGTCTAGAATGTCTCAGCAAATCGGACAGTGTGGATCCAAGATCAGACTGCACGTTTTGTGCAGTCTGATCTTGATCTACACTGCCCGCAAAAGGTCTTTGAGTTGAGCTTAGCAGCCGTATATGATTGAAAACTGAAAGCATCTGCTGACCGGACAACAAATTTAAAATTGTTACTAATGAACAGAACTACTCTGACAGATAAGAAAACATAGTGAGAATAGGATTTATTGTTTGATTGTTTGGTGTTTAACGCCGTTTTCAACATTATTTCAGTTATATCGCGGCGGCCAGTGCACCTATCCATGCTTTCCTGGAGTCTCTTTTACCAGTACTCCGCACAATTTTACTTCCAAGCCACTGGCTGCTTTCCCACATAATCATCGTCGAAACAAGGATCAGCGGTGGGAGAGGAATGAATCCTGTCGCAGTGACTATCATCAATCCTAGGAAGGAAATTGGCCGAGCCAGGGATCGAACCCACGACCCCCTGTTCTCAAGTCCTGCACGCTACCGACTGAGCTACCGGGGCTCGGCGTGAGAATAGGAGAAAATGTTGTTATCAGCGATGCTTTAATCAAAGCGCTGACGCACTGAAGGCAGGGGTTTCTTTACTGGCACTGAATACATGCTAATAATTGGTGTGTTCTACGATTTTTCCTCGTAAACCAAAAGAAACCAAAATGGAAAGTTCTCCAAAGAACTCGTAACCTTGAGATTAGGGTGCGAGTTCACCAGGGTCCGAGTTATCAAGCAACCAAGTATGTTATTGTACAAGTTGGCTTCTTTAAAAAAGAAGCCAGGAAAGGTCAGCATCTATGTTTACAAATAGTTTATTGGCTATTAATTTCAATATATTTTGGTAGCTGTAAACAAACAAGTTGGACATTCAATGAATGAGGAAAAAAACCGCAGTGTAGAAACCTCTCGTGCAGTACATGGCAATCACGTGATTTTCTTCCCGTGTTTCCAAGTCGCGTGATCTTTTCCCGCGGTGTTCTTTCTCTTCTTTAACGAAATTCTTTTTTTTTTCCCTTTTGCTTAGATTATTCAGCTTAATATGAAAAAAATACAATTATGAGAGAGGAAGTTTGTAATCAAATCAACAGAACAAATCTCTTTTGAAATCCGTCAAATGAAAACAAACCACGTCTATTTCCTATTTCAGTTTTTTGATTTCGGTTTATTTATAAAACCACGACGAAACAGACTGTGTATCAGAATAATTTCGCAAAGAAAATTGATTTAGACAGCAATTTCTGAGACAGTCTGCCTTTTAAACTCACCACTATTGGAAAGGTCTGATGACCTCTCCAATAAATGCGCCTGTTTTTGGAGAGGCGTTAAACCCGGCACAGTTTTTGTGTGTTAGTCACCTGCAGAAAAATAAATTTTAAAACTAGGTCAAAAGTTGCCAAGTCACTCTATCGTTTGTTTACTTTTTACCTAATTTTTAAAATCTATTTTTTCTGCCAACCACTAAAACTTGGACTGACCGCACAATAACAGATTATTCCCCATATGCAAATACTTTCCGCACTTTTAAATGATATGATATTTAAATGCCTTTTCACAGCCCCAGTGTTTTCTTTTGGCCGATACTGTACCTTTAAATTTACGCTCAGTGTCTTGTAAGCCATAATCAACTGCAGAAGAATTCCTTAGTCTAGCCAGCCCGGCCGGGTAGCTCAGTGTGAGCGTATCTGACTCGTGACCTGGTAGTTGCGGGTTCCATACCCGGTTGAGGCAGACTTTCTTTCCGACGGTATTTCGTCTTTTACCTCTGATGCATGTGAGAAAAGTAGTCAGTGACTTGGAAAGACAGTTGTGTCAGTACTGGTGTGAGAAAACCAGGAAACACATGCGTAGGTGCACTGACAGCCATGATATGACCTAAGCTGTTTAAAAGCATTAAAATCCAATAACGTTACAACCAAACAAACAAAAAATCTTAAGTCTAGCTGCAGATCAGTATTTCTCACATAACTATAACGAGCAATTAATCCATTTGCTCTCATAACGTTCTCACAAATATTCATACATGTCGATCTATATCATTGCTTAACTTTTTACCACACGGCAGAACTTTAGACTGGTCCAAACTGAAAGCATTTGCCGATGACTCATTGAATGCGACAGAAATAATGGAAAATGCCTCTGAACATTTTACCGAAAAATCTCGAGTTCCAGAAAAAATTTGAAAATACTGTGAAAAAAAATAACATTGTGGGAATAGGAGAAAATGCTAGTAACCAACATTTTCTCCATTTCCCGCAATGTTTTCAAAAGTTGCCTTCAAATTCGTTAAAACTCGGGATTGCGTGGTACAGGGTTACATTCTGATTATTATCTATCCATACATGGCAATTACATTTGCAAAGTTGTCTATTTTTTTGCTTACAAAAGATAATGGGCTAACAGAATCGAAACGTGTACAACTGTTTTTTTTTTTTCGGCGTAGCTTTCGACATACGTGGGGTGATCAGAAAGAACGCGAACCACCCGATTATTTCAAAAACTACTTTACTTAAGATAACAAAAATTTGCACAGATGAACATTAATTACCTGGTTACTTACTCATGCGTTTAAATGACGTCATAGGCAAAAAAGAAAAGAGTGACGTCATTTCAATGACATCACATACTGCGTTAGCGGTTCACAATGTCGGATGACGTTTTATTTGAGCAGAGAGTTACAACACATGATATCCTCTTCTTGAGAAATGTAAATTTTAATTATAATAATGTACACGAGCTTTCGGCGGTACAACCGCCTTCTTCTAGTGTGGTCCTGTGATACAATCACAGGACCACAGATACAATCACAGGACCACACTAGAAGAAGGCGGTTGTACCGCCGAAAGCTCGTGTACATTATTATAATTAAAATGAGCAGAGAGTAATTATAAAGTTTTACGTTAAACTCGGAAAGTCTTCATCGGAAATTAAGGCCGATTTAGATAAAGTTTATGGGGACTCAGCACTTAAGAAAACCAGTATTTGTAAATGGATTGGACGATTTAGAGAAGGACGCGAAACCGTTGAAAATGACCCTAAATCTGGCCGTCCATCAACATCAGTAACGGACAAAACTATCGCGGATGTGCAGCAGCATGTAAAGCAAGATCGTCGAGTTACTGTCAGGGAAATAGCTGACACATTTAGCATTTCCTATGGAAGTGCACAGGAGATTTTAACAGACAAACTTGGAATGTCGCGTGTTTGTGCAAGGTGGGTGCCTCGGCTACTGACGCCCGAGCAAATGGGGGTTAGGGTCGAAATTTGTTCTGAAATTTTAGAACGCATTAGGAAAGAAGGATCAAACTTTACTGATCGTATTGTGACATGCGATGAAACATGGGTACACTTTTACGAGCCCGAATCTAAACAACAAAGCAGTGTATGGAAACATCCAACATCGCCGTCCCCTGTTAAAGCCAAACTTTCTAAGTCTGTTGGTAAAGTTATGTGCATCATGTTTTTCTCTTCTCAACGTTTTCTTCTAAATCATGTTGTACCTATACATACTACAGTCAATGCTGAGTATTATGCCAGCATTATTCGAATGAATTTAATACAGTCCATCCGAAAAAAACAGCCGGAACTTCTATGGAGAGGCGTCATTTTACATCAAGATAATGCTCCCGCTCACAAAGCCAAACTTGTACAGGAAGTTTTGAAAAAACTAAACATAGAAACATTAGACCATCCTGCCTATAGTCCAGACCTGGCCCCATGTGACTTTTGGCTATTTCCTGTTTTGAAAGATTCTCTACGTGGCACGCGCTACGAGAGCAGAGAGGAGCTAACCCATGCCATGACCGGGTCGTTGAGAGTGATGTCACGTGACGGGCTCGCGCACGTGTTTCGCGCATGGGAATCAAGAATGAATAAGTGCATAGAACACAAAGGAGGTTACTTTGAAAAACAGTAAACATTCCAAGTTGATTTTTATAACAATATTCCGATAAAGGCACTGGTCCGCGTTCTTTCTGATCACCCCTCGTACTTTCTTGGTGCTGATACGGAATGAATAGATGGTAATTTGCGATTGGTAAAAAAACGTGCACATGTTTATGCGGCGGGTCCCTGCTGCCATATTTGCTCCCACATTTATGAAACCACAATTTAAAAGCGTTGCTAGTGATAATCCATACCCCTTAATTCACGCCAAAGCAAATTAATGCAATAGAGATTGTTCCTTTTCTTGTTCTTCTTGGGAATTGAATATATTCCTAAGCATCACCCAATAACCCAATACTACTTTTCAACAAAAGAAAAAACGGTGAGGAAAAAAAGGCAACTGCTTGCGAGGTTACTTTTCATTATTTTCTTCATATTGAGCCACAAACGAGTTTCAATATTCATATTCCAATATCTCTTACACCGTCTATCTTTTTTTCCGCGCAGCTGTATGTACTGCCTTTTGACCTACTTTTTGGTACTGATAAAAAATGAATAAATGGAAATTTATGACTGGTCAAAAATGTAAACATGTTTATTTCAAGTGTCCTAGGATATTTGCGGGCAAATTTACGCCGTCTATCTTTTTTTTACAGATAATTCTTGTTAAAAGATATTTCTAGTTTAAAATATGAAGTAAGACGGTTTATTCGAATAGCCAAAATAAACAGTTTCGTTGAAAGCTACTCAGTCATTTGTTCACTGAGTAATGATTTTCTGACAGTCTCTCCCCGGATTCTACAGACTAAAATCAATAAACTTATAAACGAAGAAAAATAAAATGAAGCATTTTGAAGAGAAAAGAAAACAATCAGCCATATAGAAAAATAAGTTAGCCTTGCTCTAGCTAAAGCGGGGTTAAGGTTTAAATGCAACTCTGCAATCCATTGTAACAAGCAAGATGTCACCTATTGCTAATTATGGATCCATAAAATCCATTATGTTCAACAACAGACAGCATCATGTGGTAAACTTGTCCTTTGACAAGCAGAAATTAGACCAATTGCAAAAAGTTTCGAACCATGTCAGCCTGCTCGAACTGCGCAGGCTGACATGAATCGATACTTTTTGCAGATGCGCTAAGCTCCCTTTTAACATAGCATGGCTCAACAATTTTGAACAATTTCACTACCATTGACGGAACAAAAGTCTTTTACAGCTGATGTGTGAAAACTATTGTACAAAAGTGAATAGAAAATAATAATGCATGTCGAAGGAACAACACAGAGGGAAATTCCGCGTATTTCTGAAGAAACTCATTAATTCCATCCCTTACAGCTTTGAAAATGCCTTAATCTGACTTACAGCCATTGTAGATCAAGATCAGAATGCACAGGGAGTGGGATGTTATCTTTTATTCACACTGTCCTACAAATACTTAGATATTTTGACCAACGCCGTCTTAAAACTGCATTAATTTGTTTTCTAAACTGACTGAAGATATTCATTTCGAAGTGTTTTATTGACATGGCTGCGACTTCAGAAAAGGAAGCGATAATTTCTTGCGGAATCCTAGATTACTGGTTATTCTATTCCCAGAATCATTGTATTTCTGACAGAGAGACAGAGCAAGAGAGAGAGAAATACAGAGAGAGAGAGAGAGAGAGAGAGAGAGAGAGAGAGAGAGAGAGAGAGAGAGGCGGTACCATAAATCTCATAAAATCGAATGTAAGAATGATATTGACAATATTTTGAAAAATCTGTTTATACGAGTTATCCAAATGCGTCTAAAGTATGAGCAAATAAGATTGGGTCACTGGGTAAAGGCAAATTGGACTAAATCTTTGCATTAAAAATTGCATGAAATCTTTCCTTCTGGAAAATTGCCTCGGTTTGGGAAAAGCAGCAAGGGCTTGTAACTAGCTATTTTACCAATAAACTTTTATCCAGGGGGTAATTTTCCTCCTGGGGCAACCTTCTGGGGTTTACTCTACTACAGTCATAAGTTGTTTTTCTTTTTTTTCGTGGAAAATAGTGTACCACAGCCTATTGCATATTTCACTGCTTGGTTAAACAATCAGAACTGCTCCTTCAATGGTTCCTAAAAAAATTCCTCTCCCAGAAATAATTTTTAGCCGGCGGACATATTCAAATTTGCTATGAACGAATAATAGAGTTTTCGTTGCAACAAACAACTGCAGTCTCCTTCTTCTTCTTCTTCTTCTTCTTCTCCTCCTCCTCTTCCTCCTCCTTCTTCTTTTTCTTCTTCTTCTTCTTCTTCTTCTCCTCCTCCTCCTTCTTCTTTTTCCTCTTCTTCTTCTTCTTCTTCTTCATCTTCTTCTTCTTTTTCTCCTCCTCCTCTCCTCCTATAGGGTTCTAAAACTCAGAGAGACTGAAAGAGATTTATTTAACAAGTATGACTAAATAAGGGGACAGTATAGATCCAAGATCAGACTGCACGTTCTGTGCAGTCTGGTCTTGATCTATACAGTCCGCAAAAGCCTTTGTTTTCGCCCATGCTTCTGAAAGACTCAAATACTGTTGAAAACGACGTGAAAGCCCTATTCAAACAAGTAAATCTTCTTCTAGCCAAAAAACGTAAACACATAAACATTAGCGAGAAAGAAAAAAAATCTTTCTGTCGAAAGAACCGTCTCCTTTTTAGAATTTATTCTGCCATTAAATGTGGAAACAGAGAGTTTCGGAACTCGATAAACGTGCTCTGAAGACGAAATAAATTCTTGCGAGCTGTAATTTGCCCGTGTTTTAGCCTCTACTGCCATCGGTAAAATTGCACATTGAATCGCGCGAGATCTCACGTAATTTCTATTTTGGAAGCACGTGAACTTCAAACTTTAAGCAAATTAAGTTTTTTTTTAATTATATTGTCATAGAAATACAACTTACGACGCTGTTGCAAATGACAATTTTTACAAGAATTTTGAGGAATAGAGAAATTGCTTGTTGCAATGAATTGCGGTTATTCACACAACTAAAAACTGTTTATCCAGCTAATTTCTAATAGTTTTTATTTATGTAAATTGTCATATAGGCTATTTTAAACACTTGGCAAACCTCGGGTGATCCGGTTATCAAACTTCCCTCGGCTGTATTACGATCGGTGATATGCAACGACACGGTACATTTCTTCGCCGGATATACACCGCTTTACCGTTCGTAAAGCTTAAAAAAAGGAAGAACAATTTTCTACCGAAATCTTTCTAAATACATTTCCGTTGACAAACAGTTTGCACATTCAATTTCTAACGTGGTCTATGAAGTCCTTTTGCAGATTTTACAGACAGGTTGGTAGATGTGAATAATTTCATCCAGGTTGTTGATGTTGTTGCTAACCGATTTACACCACTCGTCAAAACTCGGCCGATTCCGTACCTACATCTAACCTCGTCCGTATAACGGTCGTTTCCATTTGAACTGTGAATCACGTGATCTTATACATAACGCGCCACTGTCAGTCGTTTAGCGACGACATAAACAACCTCGATGAAGTTATTCACATCTGTTTATCTGTCGGTGAAAACTTTAATCGGAAATGATAAATAATGAATGTACGAACTGTTTGCCAACTCAACTGAAACATAGTTAGAAAGATTTCGATAGAAAATTGAAACTCAAGTTTTCTTTTTTAAGAGGAGCCTTACAATTTTCAGAACGGTAAACCGGCGTATTTCCGGGTATGTACCGATCTGGTGCATATCAATCCACCAGATACAGCCGAGGGATTTGATGGCTCCCATCACCCGAGGTATGCCGAATGCGATTTACACGGGTTCCGCCATGTTTAAAATCATGTGACTGGCATTACTTCAAAATGGACCCTTGATACGGACGAGGTTAGATCCATTATCTTCCGCTACGTGGCATTTTTCAAATACACATCTATCTAATTTGGGCATTCTCGGTACAGACCCGGACTACTTTTCAAACCCCAACCCTTACTTTGAATTTCAAAATAAAATAACGTCTACTCAATCAACGCTACCTGGTACGATTCATTCAGCTATGGTCAGCTAGCATGAAACCTATGCACCGGCCTTTTATAAAAAAAAAAAAAACTCATACAGGCTTTGGTAATAGCTTCGGTATAAGCCCAGACACTTCTTGTTGATATGTCTGTGGAAAAACCCTACACGAATCCCGGTTTCCCTAAAGTCTATATTTAGAAACTGTATTCAAAGATGTGCAGTTAAACAAGAGTATTTGAGAAAACTATTTTTCCCTTTTGAAATAATTAAATTTTCAAGATATTTGTAGCGAAAAACAGGCTACATTTTTCCACTGATGTATTTTTATAGCCATTTTCTCCATTGCTACTTTATTAGCGGCGTATTAATATTATCCTGTACAGGATGGTGTGATGTGTCATAGCAGACAGGTCCATTATCTCTCGTTAGATGGCGTTCTACAAATACACATCTATCTAATTTGGGCATTCTGGGTACAGAACCGGACTACTTTTCAAAACAACATACTTTGAATTTCAAAATGAAATAAACGTTTACTCAGTAAAACGCTACCTGGTGCGATTCATTCAGCTATGATCGGCTAGCATGTAACCTATGCACCGGCCATTTATTAAAACAGCCCCTACATGCTTGGGTAATAGGCTAATAGCTTCGGTTTAAGCCCCACTTTTCCCAGGTATACGGGGATGGGTGATGCGTCATAGCAGACAGGTCGAATCTTCGAAGAATATGACATACGCAGACAACGCAAACTATCTAATTTGGGCATTCTGGGTACAGAACCGGACTACTTTTCAAAACGACAACCGTTACTTTGAATTTCAAAATCATATATGTAGTATGCTGTATTGTACATGTATATAAAGTTAACGTTTACTTAATAAATGAATCTTCGAAGAATATGACATGCGCAGACAACGCAGACAGGTCGGATCTTCGAAGAATATGACATGCGCAGACAACGAGGTTAGACTGAACAGGGCAAGTTGTGACGAGTAAGGTTTAAGATGTAGCTCTACCTCATATTTCGAAATGGGCTTAACCCGGGGCCAGTCCGCAACATCGACAGCCGCCACCCTCCCCATCGAGACTTGTTACAAGCGACTGTTCCTTTCCAAGTCATAACAAGTTTTCCATATAAGGTAGAATCTGGTACTGTCCTTTCTGTAAGTTATTTCTCCTTGTGTGTCAAATATCCCGGTAAGTGATCTGTCAGAATTCTTTATCAAATGACAACGACGTTGTTCGGTCGTTGACGTTGATTTTAGCCCTGGGATTCTGAGTTCGAGTCCCATCTGCGATGCTCGTCGAATAGGATTACCCCATGGGCAAGGCATCTATGCGACCAAGCTGTATTGGCGAAACGAGGGCAAAACGAATAAGTGACCTGTAAGCTTGGTATAATTGAAATTCCATTGGGAGGGTGGTAAAACACCATTCAAACATACTAAGACAAGTAAAAGGTTCGGGACACTTTTGGGTTGGGTTAAGTTATTGACTTGCTTTCTTTAACCTTTTACTACACGATCCCAACTTTTAACGACCCTGAGGAAGACGGCTTTTGAAAACAGAGTTAGAAAAGGAGAAAATGCTGGTAACCAGCATTTTCTCCTTTTCCCACCATGTTTTCTACCCTATCAAAGACAAATTTCGTCATGTGGGCCACCTTTAATTAACACTTTACCAAACAATCCCGGGTTTCAACGACCCTGGGAGAGAAGCCTTTTGACTGGTAACCAGCATTTTCTCCTTTTCCCACATTTTTTTCTTCTCTATCAAGGTTAAATCCTGCCATTTAAGCTGTCTCTAGTTTGTTATCTGCAAATGCTTTCAATTTGGTACAGGCCAATTTTTTTTTTTTTTTTTTTTCGTTTAGCAAAAGGTTGATTTGTCGTCTGCAAATGCTTTGAAATTAGACCAGTCTAAATTTTTGTCGTTTGGCGAAGAGTTAAGACAGAGAGCACGTATAATCAAACCGCCATAATACCCCGGATTCCTAATAACAGTAGTAAAAGCTAAACAGAAATTCGCTTTTATTATTGGACAATGCTATAAATAAGGACCTACGTTACGAGTAATTTGATGTGCGTGATGGATTCCAACCCTTTACTTTTTTCGCCTCTCACATCTGATAAAGGTGAGAAAAGTAGTCAGTGGCTTTGGAAAGAAGTTGTGTCAGTACTGGTGTGAGAAAGCCAGGAAACACATGGATGCGTCACTGACCGCCATGATATGACCTAAGCTGTTAAAATGGCGTTAAACTCAAATACAAACCAAACCAATCCAACCCTTAAATGTTAACCAAACAATCCTGACTTTTAACAACCCCTGGGTAAAACGGCTTTTGAAAACATTGTGGGAAAAGAAGAAAATGCTGGTAACCAGCGTTTTCTTCTTTTTCCACAATGTTTTCTACCTTTTCAGACGACAAAATTTATCATTTGAGCCCTTTTGAATTTGTCGTCTGCAAAAGCTTTCAATTTGGACAAGTAAAAAATGATGTCGTTTGGTATAGTGAACTGTTTATAGAAGGAAAAAAGTTTAGACTTTTCCAGATTAATAGCACTTGCTGACGAAAAATTAAATTGTTACTGAACTGATGGCATTTTGCTATGAATGGGGTAGGAAACACGGTGAAAGAGGAGAAAATGCTGAATACCAGCATTTTCTCCTTTTTTCACGATGTTTTCCAAAGCCGTCCCCCTTCCAGAGAGTCGTTGTAAGTATAAAGGTTAAAACGTCAAATAAACCTAATAGACGTTCATATTATAGAAATAAGACGCAAACACTTGAAATTTCATGTTTCTCTTGTCCAGAATGTCTCAGCAAAGCGGACAGTGTAGATCAAAGATCAGACTGCACATTTAGTTCAATCTGATCTTGATCTACAATGTCCGCAAAGGCAACATAAGATGTGAAAGGCTATTTAACCATTTGCCACACAATCCCGTCTTTAAACAACCCTGATGAGAAAGCTTTTTTAAAACATTGTGGGAAAAGGAGAAAATGCTGGTTACCAGCATTTTCTCCTTTTTCCACAATATTTTTTACCCTTTCAAATTCAAATTCTGTCATTTTAGACATATCTAATTTATCGTCTGCAAATGCTCTCAGTTTGGTACAGTCTCTAATTTTGTCGTTTGGAAAAAGGTTTATGGATAATAAAAATGGAAGGCAAGGAATTTCTCTTTTCCAGTATTTTCCGTCAGCCTAGACAATAGAAAATGAATTCTGTCTTCTTCCATTTGCACTCTGACTGCCGAACTTTGAATTCATTGTGGAAAATAAATTGCTTTATTTATTGTATTTCCGACATGCCCTGGACGACGAACTTCACAATAATAAATGAATAAGGCTACTTATTTTGTGTCTTCCCAAGCTTCACTTTATTCCTAGATAGATGGGGGAGGATTGTGGGCAAACGCCATGAATTTTTGACCGGCCAGATATTTTGTCGACTGGTAAGGAGTTAATGTGTGACAACTTACGACTTCATCATTAAGTATCTCACATTGAAATTTCACTTGATTTTGCAATAAATCCCAAAGTACTTTTGCTAAGATCTATTTCTCGGTTTTACTCGTAATCTTCCACCTACCACAGATAGCTTTGACTTGCAGTGGCTTAGATTTGCAAAAAGAGCCGAATTCAGGTCCTGTAATATATTCGTAATTACCTCCCTTTTATGAGTTGAATAACACATTTTTCTTTACTATTTATTATATCTAAAGGTAACAATAACATATTGACATGTTTAACTTATCACGTTCCTGTGACCCTTGATTTTAGAGTGGCATAATATGGGATATGTCAAACCCAGCATGCCACTACTATTCGGTGCATATTTCAGTTTATTTCATGCTTTCCGGTAGGTTATCGAGAAATATCGGTGAAATATTTTTCGATATTTCATGGTTACGACCAGTGAAAATACCGATTTTTATATTCTAACTCTTCAATTGAAGGCAGAAACAGTTGTTCCCGCGCACTGGTTACCTAGGTAAAATGCGCGTGCCTCACAACAAGATGGAAATATGACGTAATTTACCTTACATTTCTTGCGCTTGACGTAATATTGTAATGTGTTGCTATGCGGAGGGAGTACGCCACGGGGAATAACCTAAAAGAACTGTACTGGATTTTGATAAAGTTCCCCCCAGAAAGGGTTAAAAGCATAAAATAAATAGAGTTTGCGCCACTCGTGAAAATATTACCGATGCTGTTCACGAGATGAAACAAATTTCGATCTTTCACCGTAAAAAACAAATATCCTCTATATGTTACTGCAAAATCAGCATCGTTCACCATCTTTCGAACATTGAATGACATTTTTTTAATAAAAATAGTCTGTCTTCTGAGTACAAATTGACAAATGCGAGTCGCTCGTTTTCGTTCTTACACATTTCAATTATTATTCCATTTTTCTTTTTACGAGGGTTGCCAATTTGCTCGACTTTGTGTTTCGGACAAAGTTTGAAACGCCACGGGCTTTGCAACTGATGCCGCACCGACCCATAGAATGGTAATGACCGGACGCCAAGATCTCTAATTTGTCTTTTTACTTTCAGAGATGATGAATAGAAAGGAAAATGTGTTAGCCAACCCAGACAGATGAGTTAATTAAAAATATGTTTCAGGACCTGAATCCAGTTCTTTTTGCAAATCTAATCCACTAAACGTGTTCATTTTTTGTCAAAATGATAAGTTTTGTGATGTACAGACACGTAAAAGAACACTTAGTCCACGGAATAAAAACAAACTCTTTTTGAAAGCTTTCCAAGCAGCAAACCGACCTCTCGTCCGCCGTCTTGAGGAGTCATACACGGCATGTTTTACAGCGTTTTAAATTGTTTTTCTGACATTTCAATCAAATAATTATATTGCACATCGTCGGTTTACTTCAAAAACCTCGTAACTACAGCTTGTAACAAGCTGTAGTTACGAGGTTTTCGAAGTAAACCGACGACATGTAACTCGTCATCGTGAATATTAAGCAAATATTTAAACTGAACCTCTAACCCCATGAATAAATGATTGTAGGTGGATTATGGTGGGGATTGTGTGTAATGCACAGGTACTCTGCACAAGATTGTGGCATGCAAAACAATAGATGAAAAATGCCTGATTTGTGTGTAATATCTCAGATCAAAAAGTGTTCGGTTATCTGTTATCTATCAGTATAGTATAAAATTTTGCCTTTTTAGGTAAAGAGTTCAGGTTTTAATATAGTTCAGCCATAATGGTGGTCCTTACTCTCAAGCAAACAGGAAAAAAAAAACTTTCCCTATATATTACGGATTATAAGTCCGTAGACTGACAGATATTCCCTATGTTAGGCCGTGTTCTGTATTGATTCGTTAATAGCAGTACTTGTGTTTTTCTCAACAGATATTCTGTTCTCTTTTATCTTATTTGCTGTAACAATATCTATTTCAACGCCAAATATATACAGAGAGTCGCTCAGAGAAAAGGGGGTTTAATGTATTTCCGTGATGCATTATATACCAAGCAAGCTATCTGATGATCATGGAATCCTTTTTATTTAAAAATCGAATGTATCATGAGGTAGAATGGTCCATGGACATACAGAAAATTTACTACAAATAGTAAAAATTTCCCACCCATGATAGTCTGCAGGGACTGAGATGGTCGACACGGGCGTATACATTTGCCAAATGCATTATTGAAAACTAGGTAAAATGTTACCAAGTCGCTCTGTCTTTTGTTTACTTTTTTGAAATTTATTTTTCTGCCATTGACTAACACTTGGACCGACAGTACGATAACAGATTGTTATCTTCACAATAATTTCCATGTTTTTAAATTTTATGATTTACATTTAAATGTATTTCAACACCCGCATTGTTATTTTGGGTCGCTACCCTGCCTTTAAGAGGAAATATTCAAAGAAAGGAAAACACGTGTATAATCTGGCCTGCAACACGCGAAAAGGGGCATTCGGACATTTGCGTAAAGTGTCGTCTCGGATCAGCCTGCGCAGTCCGCGCAGGCTAATCCCGAGACGGCACTTTCCGTTCTTGTGTTATTTTCTGTTTTGCGCAAGTCTACTCTAGGAAAAAATCCAATGTAGTCATAAAGTGCCGTCTCGGATTAGCCTGCGCGGACTGCGCAGGCTGATCCGAGACGACACTTTACGCAAATGTCCGAAAACCCCTTTTCGCATGTTGCAGACCAATTATGGTAATAATTGAAAAAGAGCGAAAGATTGTGATAGGACTATGCCAATACTCCTTTCGTCTCAACATTTAAGAAAAGTATTTCGTGTCTGAGTTGGAGAAAAAAATCGCATTTGTAAGATACTGTTGTGAACGAATTTGTTAGTAGGCCTACTTCACCGCCTGCCAATGATTTCTATTTTGTTGCAGAACTCCGCTTAGGAAAACTGTGTGTCTAGGCATAGTCGCCTTTTATCACAAAATTTTCACATCAACCAAATCCTGTTGTTTCTCAACATTTTATAAATGAGCAGCGCTCTGGGAAAAGGGAGTTTAACGCATCTACAAAAAGTCTCGAGCCATGTGCAAGCTTACATGGGTCGAAACTGTTTGCATTTGATTAACATTTCTGCATGGCAAAGGACCATTCAACCGTTTTCGTACCTCTGAATTCAGCGATCTTTAGAAAAAAAAGATGCATCAATATCACGGACAACTTGTTGGTTAGAATGCATCACGAAGATT
The DNA here is from genome assembly GCA_946811185.2 of Hippopus hippopus. Classification (NCBI taxonomy): domain Eukaryota; kingdom Metazoa; phylum Mollusca; class Bivalvia; order Cardiida; family Cardiidae; genus Hippopus; species Hippopus hippopus. The sequence continues at coordinate 66,176,395 of OX328099.1, read as the reverse complement.
CATTTAGACCCGCTTTCCAAAAGCGCCTCTCAACTTTACTTTCAAGCGGGAAATTAGTTTAAGAGGATTATGAATAAAAGTTAGCAAAATGCTATCCAAACAATAACTATCTGTAATTGTCTAACTCTTACATTGCTAGATAAATATGATAGACACTCTAAGGCAGTGTTGAAAGAATAAATATTCGGATATTGCCATTTTTGAAGCTGCTTTCATCAGGTTATCTTTCAAAGAAAGCGGACAGTGTTGATCCAAGATCAGACTGCACATTCTGTGCAGTCTGATCTTGATCTACACTGTCCGCTTAGGCAATTTAATCCGAGTTTGGAGCTCTATGGGTTGAGATAAGCTTCTGCCTCTCGTTTGAAACGTCTGTGGAATGGTAGTCAATATTGTAAATCATTTTCGCTCAATGTAATTACTTTTGCAATTTAGCGAAACTCGGCATTTTCTGTGTACGTTGAAAATTAAATTTGGGAAAATTAGACAGAATATGATATTGCTTTTAACGCATCAACTACTAAGTTAATCTGTTGTTGAAATGGGGCTCAGTATTTCTTTTATCTGCTGCCCCTGCTTTAGCTGCTCTTCTTTTTCTTCTTCTTCTTTTTTTTTTTTTCTTCTTCTTCACGTTCTTGTTCTTGTTTATGTTCTTGTTCTTGCTCCTCCTCCTGTTCTTCTTCTTTTTCTTCTTTTCGTAGTCGTTGTTGTTGTTGCCGTCATCGTCGTCGTTGTTGTTGTGGTTGTTGTTCTTCTTCTGGAATGATTTCGTACCATTGTTGGCATTTTTCTAGTTTGACTTAGCCAGATTATCTCGGACCTTATAGAACCAAAGATCAACAAAATGTTAAGGGCCCAATAGCGGGATTGCTTGATTGAGGTTTAAAGCCAGTTTTGTGCTGATTGTATCTTTATTGTGGACGATGTAGATCAAAGATTAGACTGCCTGTTTTGTGTAGTCTGATATCGATCTATACTTACAACTAAACTCATGATATGTGCCACAGGAGTTAACATTTTACCAAGGGACTTAGTTTTGTACTCTACCAAATTGAAAGCATTTGCAGAAAACAAAAGTTGAATGTAGCTCAAATGATCATTTCCTTCTTTGATAGGGTAGAAAACATTATGGAAAAAGGAGAAAATGCTGGTTACCAGCATTTTCTCGTTTTCCCATGTTTTCCGAAGCCATCTTGTTTCTTCGGGGTCGTTAAAAGTCGGGATTACAAGCATTTTCTCCTTTTCCCATAATGTTTTCAAAAGCCTTCTTCTCTCTTCAGGGTCTTTTAAACTCGGGATTGTGTGCTGAAGGGTTCAGGTGGATACTACGAGACAGTAATTTTTTTATCGATCAAATAGCAACTTTATTAATTTCGATAAAATACTTTTTCTGACTTAATTACATGTATCTCATCCACTTTCCTATGCTATCGCACAATTCTGCTTTTATATATATATATATATATATATATATATATATATATATATATATATATATATATATATATATATGTGTGTGTGTGTGTGTGTGTGTGTGTGTGTGTGTGTGTGTGTGTGTGTGTGTGTGTGTGTGTGTGTGTGTGTGTGTGTGTGTGTGTGTGTGTGTGTGTGTGTGTGTGTGTGTGTGTGTGTGTGTGTGTGTGTGTGTGTGTGTCTTTTGTAGACCTAACTCTTTATACCAGACGACAAAACCTTTAGACCTGTCCAAATTGAAAGCATCTGCAGACGACAATTAAAATATGAATCAAATGATGCACTTTGGTCTAGAAATGATAGAAAACATTTCTGGAAAGAGAGAAAATGCTGGTTACCAGCATTTTCTTCTTTTTCCAACAATGTTTTCAAAAGGCTTTCCCCCAGAGTCGTTAAGCTTTGTGACACAGGATTGTTTGAAAAACGGTTATATCGATGACAACTAAATGACAAGAAAATATTGATGCATAACATCAGTGGTGCCGCAAATCAGTTTTCTGAAATAGGGCACATTACAGCGGGTTAACTTTTTACGCCAAGGGCATCACTTGAATAAACTTCGTAGAGGTCCACGTGGTGATACTACATGACAAATATTTAAACTCTGGGCCATCTGGGATAAGATCTGGTTTTTAGCGATCTGGCTATGAAAGTACGGTATTTTATATGTTAAAAAACAAAAAATTAGTCCAAATAGAAAAGCAAAGTTGGTACGGGCTCGATCTGGTAATGAAAGTACCGTATTTTTACATGTATGTTAAGAAAAAAAAACACTGAACCAGTCCATGTAGTAAACAATATGGGGTGACTGGACATTTCGTATTAAAGCAATCAATCAACACACAGACTGATAGCCGAGCAGGTAGGAGCATGCAAGCTGACAGACAAACATGAAAGGAAACATTCAAGTGTCGTTCAATTTGTATACAGACTATGGGCCGAAATTGTAATGGGCCGAAAGTGTTATGGGCCGAAATTGTTATGGGCCGAAATGTCCCGGAATCCAATATGGCTACCTCCACAGGCACTTTACAAAAGCGAATAAAAATATAGTGCCGCCGCTCATGCGGTGCCACAACAATCCGGGTGAGTCTAAAATTTTGTCTTCTGGTAAAGGATCAATTCAATTCCCCCTGCGACAATTTTGCAGCAGACGACCCAGGCTTTTTTATCAAACAACAAAAAAACAAACCCTTTAACCCTTTGCCAAACAAAACCGTTTTTTAATGACCCTGAAGACGATGGCCTTTGAAATCATGGTCCCCAACACTTTCTACTTGTCCGAAAAAGTTTTCTATCCTTTCACTAGCAAACCCCGTCATTTGTTTAACATTTCAAATTTTGTCTTCTGCAAAACGTTTTTGATTTAGACTGGTCTATTTCATTCGCTCTTTTTTTTTTTCGTTTGGTAATTAGTTGAAGGTTAACCCCATACCACAAAGTCCCGACTTTTAACGACCTCAAGGAATATGGCATATGAAAACATCATGGGAAAAGATTGTGCCACAATGTTTTCTATTCATCCAAAGACAAAACAATTATTTTAAGCTTTACTGTAATTTATCGTCTGCAAGTGCTTTCAGTTTCGAGAAGTCCAAAATCTTGTCGTTTGATAAAGAGTTAATAGACCTGGGAATGATCATGGTGTCTGAGGTATCGATCATTAGGACGTAAAAGGGCGTTGACAGCCGGGCACTGGGAATCGAAAGACAAAATAAAAATCTTATTACTTTCCAACGCAGCGTCTTAAATCTTTACCGTATTAGACCAAGTTTTACCGACACTGTGGAGGAAGGTTTTTTGAAAACATTGTGAGAAAAGGAGAAAATGCAGGTAAAACCAGCATTTTCTCCTTTTCTCGCAATGTTTTCTATCCTTTCGCAAGTAAATCCCATATTTAGAGTCATCTTTAAGTTGTCGTCTGCAAATGCTTTCAATTTGGACGAATCTAAAATTTTGTCGTCTGGTAAAGAGTTGAATCTATTTTTGGTAAAGGACTTTATATTAACAGTACTTGTCTGTCGTCTGCAATGACAGATGACGATTGCAGAATGTTATCTGCTTTTATTGTTGAGGAGCGGCGGGAGACATAAACTGTTCTTCTCTACACGCATTTTCGTTCTTATAAGTTTAGCGAGAGAGAGAGAGAAACAGAGAGCGACAGAGAGAGAGAGAGAGAGAGAGAGAGTTGACAGAAAAACAGAACGAGAAAAGAACAGAAAGAGAGAGACAGAGACAGAGAGAGAGAGACAGAGACAGAGAGAGACAGAGAGACGGACACACTGACGGACAGACAGAGACACGCATCATGCTGTGGGATTAAATTCTCCACGGCAGGTAATGTGCGTGCATAATGCTCAGTTAGGTACCATTAAAACGGTCAGTATTTTCCATTTTTTTCAAATACGGGTTTTTCAAATGATTGTACGAAAAGGGAAAATATTTGAACATTTGCAGAAAAGAGATCGTGCATTTTTGTCATCACAGAATTATTTTCAAATCGTGTTAATTTTACAAGTGCATCTGTCATAAACGTATATGTGCCAGTTTGGTTCCCCGATCTTTCCCACTGCCATTGACAGCCACAAACTTGTACCCGTCTTATCTTCCGTAACCATCGGGTAAAAGGCTGCCAGTTAACGATAGCCGGAAATAGTACAGTTGTCGGAATGTCAGATATTCCGTCGCGTATTTTTTTTTTCCAAAGATTGTTGAGAAGCGTTCAGTTTTTGTCAGATTTAACTCAGTTACCATTCTGGTCTTTTACCTGAAATGCGGGACGCATCACCGCCAGCAATATCTTATAGCGCGATGAAAGCTAAATCAACAGTTTCATTCTCCTCCAAATCAACATTCACCTGAGGCATTTTCCAGGAAATGGACAAAATAACTGTTGTTCAACAAAATAAAAATGTCATTGGAGCACGTTCTGCTTTTCCTGAATGGATCTAGAATTTTCAACGCTTTGATTTTAAGTACAAACCTGACAAACAAAGCAAGAAGCTATGCCCTCAATCCGTAAGGTGTTAGACTTTTATAAACAACTGTTACGTCTCTGACAAGTTTATCATAATCTTTTTTAATCAAGACCCTTTACATTTAGTATGTTTAGTTAGCTTAACATGAGCTTCATTTGCAGATAGTATAGATTATAAGATCTGAGTGCGCAGAGCACAGTAGTCTGCTACAAATTGCGCCAAAATTACAATATTTTGAGTTTACAAATGACCCCAATAGTACTTGCACAACCAGCTATAGGCGGCCTTCTTTTATGTCTTGCAACGGATCCGTTTTTAAAGACGTTCATCACAAATGTTCGGGCACATCCATACTGCGCATGTATTTTTGTCATGGATAGTGAATCAAAAGTGCACCTATGTAATTTTCGCACATATGGTCATACTATTGGTGCACTGAAACAAGTAGCACTTTCTTCGGGTTGTATTAGTAAAGAGAAAAAATGGATCTGTGAACTGTCACCGTGAAATAATTAAAATACTGTTGTGCATGGCGTTACACACCTAACAAGTAAACAAAAGCAGGAAATTTAAAGCTGTGGAAGAATAGCTGTTTCCACTTTCAAAATTATTGTTGGAAAAGGAGAAATCGCTCCCAATGAGCAATTTTTCCTTTTCCCACAATGTCTGCTGAGCTTTTATCCTGTCGTTTTCCTTGAAAAAAAATAACTTCCACAGTGACCTTCAACACTGTTTTTTGATGAAATAAGCACGGATAGGTACCGTTTTCATTTTTCGTATTGTTTAGAATTATGAATACAATAAATGTGGAAATTTTAAGAAAAATCTTTCCGATAGAAAGTATGTAGGCCTATTTATTAAAGATTAATCCTTAATTCGGTAAAATTATCTCCTTTTTTAACTAAATGGTCTGTATATAACATGCATTTTTGTACATTTACCATGCTCAAAAGTAGGCTTTTATATATTTTTTATGCAAAACTAAATGAGTTTTCATTAAAATGATGTTTATTCGTATATTCGTCCGGTAATTTTCCTGTTTAACTGACTATTACAGAAAAGCGTGTTATATCCAATATAAGCTGACTTTTTGAACTGTATATACCTTTTTCAAAGACAAATTTCTCAGAAATGAGCTCTATGACCCATATTTTTTTTCACTGTAATCTCCTTGAGACATGATGAGCTTTGTATGTGCAAAGTTTTGAAAAAATATGTCCGTTAGAAAAATTTGTGATCGTACGTCGTTAAAACACTTAGTCAGAAGGAGAAATCGAATGTGACAAAAAATACCCGGTTTTGATCTTGGTCGTTTGTTTGTTTTGTTTTTACGTGTATTCATATGTCAGAACTTAATTCCTTTAGTTTAGTTTTAACTTATTAACTCCTACAAACCAACACTTTGAGTGGTGCAGTGAAGCGCGCTTTGGAAACACCGTTACACTTGTTTTCTTTTCAGGCTTTTTTCCTTTACCTGGTGGTATTGAAAACACTACACCATCGTGACTGCTATCGCTTGCCCTTCACCAGACAATCTCGAAATTAACGACTCTGACGAAGAGAACATTTGAAAACATTGTGGTTATCCACATTTTATTGTTTTCCCCACAATGTTTTCTACCTTTTTAAAGGCAAATTCCGACATACTAGCCACATTGAATTTGTTGCTTGCAAATGCTTACAATTAAGACAAGTGTAAATTTTTTGTCATCTGAAAAACAAGTATATGGTCAAACCGTTTTTTCTAAAACAACCGATAAAACTGCACTTTACTGTAAATTTTATGCGATGCAATTATGTGAATCACTTGCTTCAATGTCAAAATTTTCACAATTTCTCATTGAAAAAATAATCATTTTGACAGATGATTGTAAGTGCATCCTCCCAACTTACATGATTTATGATAATATTTTCGCATAACAATGTACAGGAGTAAAAAGGATGAAAGTTTCTTTTTTTGCACTTTGTAATTGGTATCCTTGACCCTTGAATAGATTTCTTCTTAAATGCATGTTTGACTCTTGAACAATGCTTCACACATAGAAAGAACGTATAGATGCGGTACCAATAACGAAATGTTGTTTGTCAAACACTGGTAACAGACCATCTGTAAGTAGGTGAAACACGCTTACAGTCTGGGCTTCGACTTCTTCTAATGCTTCTTAAACTGGACCTTTGTTCCGGTGGTGTCACACCAAATGTTGTCTCTATAGACGAGTTTGTGAACATTGGCCTAGCACCCAAGTTCGAATACTGGAGTTTTGGAGAGTTTGTTTGTTGCATAGAACTGGCACCAATAGATGTAAATTCACAGTCCTTGGCGAATGCTCGAAAAGGATATCTATTTTCAAGGATACCATCTCGTGCTTGAGTCACATGACTTTGGCTTTCAGTTATAGCTGTCTCTCGTTTCGGAATGTTATCGTCATTATTCACATCACTGTCTTGCCTTGCACTTTTTACATCTGTGTCGTCACTTGCTTCTGTATTTAAGGACAAACTCCTCTCGCGATCCACGTCTGTAACCTTCACTTTGATGGGACTTTCGCGTTTGAAAAATGCCTCAATCTCTCGGAATGTTTCTCGGAAAAGTTCTTTATTCTTTGGTTCCTCTTTGTAGTCAATAAAGTCTGTCCCAATTTCTTCATGTTTCTGATTCTCGCTCTCCTCCTCACAAGGCTCACATGTACTCAGTTCATTGATGCACGTGTTGCTTTCAAAGATCTGAGCAACGACTTGGGACAAGCGTCGATTCTGGAACGGATCCGTGACTTCCGTCGAGTCATCGTCACGATTACAAGCATATGCTCGTCTTCGTCGCCTCTCCATCTCATTCAGTTTACAATTACAAACACACACACTTTGATATCAAAACATAAAAATGGTGCCTGGTCATAAATCAGGAAAAAATGTCTGAATGATATCTTCATAACTCAACTCGATATAAATTGTTTGAAATCCTCTGTCATGTACACATAAGGAAAATCCTTTAAAGCAAAAATCTCACTTAATGGTATCTCGGGAAATGCCTTCGCGCCCAAAACCACCAGAGTGCAGACGATCTAGAAAGAAAAAAAAAACCAAGCGTTTTCTTGAGCGATATTGGATTTTAGCTGCTATGACGCACTAGCCTTTCCTCTCCGCTGAATTCGGAAGAAAATATCCGAACTTTGGTTTAACCCGTTAGCACACAATCTAATTCTAGATACGCTTGTAAGGATGCCAGAGAAGAAAATAGTTTTCTATGAGGCCAAGAGCGGCCAAAAGAAAACAATGCGGGTGTTAAAATGCATTTCAATTTTAATCATACCATTAAAAAGTATGACAATCTGTTACTGCGCGGTCGGTCAAGTGAGAGTCGCTGGCAGAAAAAATGACTTCTGAAACTAGGTAAAATGTAAACAAAAGATAGAGCAACCTGCCAATTTTTTCCTAGTTTCAAAATTCATTTTGCCAAATTTCAAAATTCAAAATGTATTTTTTTACTTTTGGCCGCTACTGGGCTTTTAAGCAAATGTTACACAAATACCACTTTTACATCCTTGCAGCGATAGTTTTTGAAAACATTGTGGAAGTAACATCAGTTACTATCAGTTGCAAAAATATTTTCTTAATATTAATCAACGATATTTTAATAGCCTTCGAAATGTATGCTTTTTGTGAAGTAACTGCATGTTAATTTTTGGTTCCTCTGGTCTTTTCATGAATGGGTTATACCTGATTCAAAATGTGATAGGAAAGGGACAATCGGTCTTTACAAACCAATGGCTTTTTCCAGCAAAGTTTTTTTTTTTTTGTTCCAAAGTTATCCTTTACAGGGACAGAAATGGAGACCTTTAATCTTTTACCACACGATTCCGATTCTTAACGACCCTGACAAAGGAAGACTTTGAAAACATTGAGGGAGAAGGAGAAAATGCTGAAAACCAGCATTTTCTCCTTCTCCCACAGTGTTTTCTACTCTTTGACAGAGTCTCATCCTTTGAGCGACATTTAACATAGGCCTAATCCTTTCAATTTTGGCAAGTCTAAAATTTTGTCGTGTGATAAAAAGTTAAGGACGTAAACGTAAACTTTCGGGGTAAAACTTTTTTCTGCGTTCTTTCATTTCCCCTTGTTTTTCTCGTTCAAGTTCTTTCTTTCTTTCTTTCTTTCTTTCTTCCTTTCCTTCTTTCTTTCTTCTCTTCTCTATCTCTTTTTCTCATTTCCCCTTTTTCAAGAAGAATGTATCACTTCTACAATCTCTCTTTAAGAGTAAAATGGGCGGGAGTATCATTTTTTGTGTTCTGAAAGACAGAGAGCTAGGCTCGGAGAGTTTTCCGGTCGATATTGTTGATGTCTGGAAAAAGAATGGTTCGCGCTTTCCTGAAACGATTTTCGGCAAGCATCGTATCGGAAAAATTGCTATTTTTCGCATAAAAATGGCTCTCTTATGTATGAAAATAAGGTCATTATAATTCTTGGAGAAATAGGGAAGTTGCAATTAGTAAAATGCCACTGCATTCAAAGGCACATGTACCTTCAATGTTTAATGTTTTCAGAAAGAGTACTTACTTTGCGAAACAAAGCAATTAGAGATGTTATTCATCCATGTACGTGAGAAGTTCTAACTCAGACTTACAAGTGTATTATCTCGGTTTTATTTACCCCTGGAAACTGTGTGTTTCAGCTTTTTCGCAACCCTGGGTCCGTACTGACCAACAATTCTTTGTAACATTCTTAGTCTCAATCTCGAGAATTTCCTGAATTTGAAAGTGTCGTACTTTCTTTGTGGCCAAACCATTTGAGCCATGCTCTTGCAAAAGGGGGCTTAATGCATCTCCGCGATGCATGATACCAAGTAATTCATCACATACTCGTGGATCCATAATAGCCACTTTTTTAAACAATTGACTTAATCATGAGGTAGAGAAGGCCTTGGGCATACAGAAAATTGACCAATAACGAAAAGTTTCGACCCAGGTCAGCCTGCGCGGACTGCGTAGACTGACCTGGGTTGATACTTTCGCGGATGTATTAAGCACCCTTTTCACAGAGCATGACTCATTTGTTTTGGCCAATCGTAAATTCCAACAATTTCCAGAACAAATTCCCAGAACTAGACTAAGAATGTGGTTTAGAACAGTTGTAGTTAGGTCTTGAGGCCGGTGGTACAGGTTTTTGTTGTACCTGTATGTAAAATAAAATGGCCAATAAAATGACAAAATCACCATAACCACAAGCTCAAGAAGCTTACTGAGTCGCATAAACTTGCTTGAGACTTAAATAAGGTGTTTACCTGTCCTTTTCTGTGCAATATGTCGATATTGCCCATTCAAGTTGTTGTAGATCGATTTGATTTGGTGCCGTATGGTGTGACGCCGGAACAGATTGCTTCCGGGTCGTAGTGGCCAAAAAGGAGTCCCATGTAAGAAATTTAATTTAAAGACCATTTTGTAATATGCTATTTTATCAGCCAAAATATCAAGGATAGGCATGAGAGGCTTGTAGATCTTGATGTGTTGATTTTTGAAAAAAAAAAAGTTGTGCATTTTTAGGGGGCTGTGCCGGGGGGGAAAGAGGCAGGAAATGAGTAATTGGTATCTGCAACTTGACAAAGTAAGCATGATCAAACAGCAGTCAGGACCTTTTTTACACAGCAATTTGCAGACGAAAAAATAAATGTGGCTAAAAGGTCAAAATTTGTTTTGGGAAGGGTAGAAAACATTGTGGGAAAAGGAGAAAATTCTGGTTACCAGCATTTTCTCCTTTTCCCACAATGTTTTCAAAAGGCTTCTTTCTCAGGGTCGTTAAAAGTTGGGATTGTGTGGTAAAGGGTTAAGAATGATTGTTGTCACTGTGAGTTTGATGAAACCCAAAACAGAATTGTCGCCCGGCAGGTATTGCCAGTCATTCTAGAGTACATTCCTAGTCTTATTCTAGATAAAGAAAGTTACACGACTTCTGATCAGAAGTTAGGTTTCTTTGAAGTTTGGAAAATTTTTGACAGTAAGGCCAAGAATGTAATAAGGAAAGGTTGTTGAATACTGACCCTGACTTGCAGCTGGATGAATTTTATGAGAACATCCGTCCGGCGCTGAATGCGAGTTCGACTGCTATTTGTAGACTTTGTAAATCAGGATTAGATAGCAGAACGAGGGGGGGGTTTAACACTTTACCACACGATCCGTGATTTAAACGACCCTGGAAAAAATAGCTTTTGAAAACAACTGGAAAAGTAGAAAATGCTGGTAACCAGCAGGTAACCCTTTTCCCCCAAATACTCCTTCAAAGGCAAAAATAATCATTTGAGCTACATCGAATTTATCGATGTAACTGCTTTGGTTTTGGACATGTTCAAAATTTTATTGTCTGGGTAAATTTAAGAGTGCTTACAGAAAGGCAAGGGTAATGCTTCTTGCGCAGGTTTGAATACTATTACATTTTATTGAATTAACAAACAGATGAAGTGCAATAGTATTGAGCTTACTTTTAACCAATGCATATAAATTTTTAATTACCCCAGATCTACTTATTCTAGTGTGTACGTGTTAAATTTCTGCTAGGGGAGATAATTCCCAATCAACTTTCTAATGAAAATGTAGCGGTTATTTACTTATTGATGACAGCCTAAAAGAAAGCAAAACTATTTTAAAATGTGGTTCTGTCAACAGTGTCAAATAAATACGAATGTTAGTCATAATCTGTGAAAAGGAAGCTTTATGCATCTGCAAAAAGTTTCGACTCATGTCAGCCTGCGCAGTCCGCGCAGGCTGACATGAGTCGAAACTTTTTGCTTTTTGTAAATTTTCTGCATGTCCACGGACCATTTTACCACCGGATTCAGTCGGTTGTTAGACAAAATGGATTTTTATATTTTCTGCATGTCCAAGAACCATTTTACCTCGGGATTCAGTCGGTTGTTAGACATAATGGATTTTTATATTTTCTGCATGTCCAAGGATAATTTTACCTCGGGATTCAGTCGGTTGGTAGACAAAATGAATAATTACGTGATGACTTGCTTGGTATGATGCATCACAGAGATGCATTAAACCCCCTTTTGCCAGAGCATGGTTCATTTCAATTTTTGATAATATCACATTCATGATTATGCCATTATTATAGACGTAGCTGTTTTTCCTGTGCCCATGTCACCTTAAAGTGCCTAGCATAATGTTAGATTCTGTTGCGGACAAAGAAGATTCAGATCAGACAGCACAGAATAGTCTTCAGATTACCTCATTATCACACGGCAAAATGCAAGACTGAACCAAATTGAAAGCATTTGCACACGACAAATCAAACGTTACTATAATGACGGAATTTATCTTTGAAAGGGAAGAAATCATTGTGGGAAAAGGAGAAAATGCTGGTTACCAGCATTTTCTCCTTTTCCCACAATGTTTTCAAAAGCCGTCTTTTCTCAAGGTCTCTAAAACTCGGGATTGTAATGCAGGTTACCAGCATTTTCTCCATTTCCCACAATGTTTTCAAAAGTTGTCTTCCTTAAGGTCGATAAAACTGGGAATTGTGTTGTAAAAGAATAATTGATCCATACAGCACAGAACAAACAACAGATCATCTCTACAGCCTGATCTGTGGTCAGACAATGCGATATGAAGCATCGAAATAACTACCGACAATTATCGAAATAACTACCGACAGTTATCGTTCATGCATGTTCAAGGTATCCCTTCACTATTTTTAAAGGCTTGGTCAGACCGGCTAACGGATATGTAACGGGGGGGGGGGGGGGGAACGGACAAAAACATGCAGAATTTGGTTATCCGGTGACAAAATTCATTTCCTCTGCCGCTCGAGGCTCACGCGATCGGTGTGTGGAGCGAGGAAGCCACACAATGACCGCACGAGTACCGCACATGTAACGGAAAAAAAAACCGCACGTTTAACGGATATGTACAGGATAATAAACGGTCTATTAACAGATATCACCGTACGAGTAAGGGACTTGTACCGGATAAAACGGAAGTGCAACGCATGAGAACCGGACAAAACGTACGATGAACGGAAATGTACCGAACACCAACGTACGAGGAACGTACCGGTCACGTGACATGCCGAGGGTATAAATTGTCAGATGCATCCAAAGTCTATCATTTGACCAGCCCGCATAGCTCAGTTGGTAGAGTGTAAGACTCATGATCATGAGGGTGTGGGTTCGATTCCCACGGCTGGCCATCTAAAATTACTAATAGTCTTTCGGATGAGACGTTAAACCGAGGTCCCGTGTGACGGTGCTATACACCGAGCACGTTAAAGAACCAGGCGTAACTTAGGATGGGTTTCGTCCTGTATCCGCACTATCCCCCGTAACAATACTAACAGCCTTCAGGGGGCGTCGCCCATATGGGAAACCGTTGGCGACGATAAATAAACGCAAATTCAATCAATCAAGTCTATCATTTGCATGTCTCTGTCCGTTTTGTCCGGTGGAAAGTTTTGAACATGCTCAAAACTTCCCACCTGACGGAACGGACATCGCCGGACATCGCCGGACAAGTAGCGGATTCACCGGATAAGAAACGGACATAAAACGGATACGAACGGACACGAACGGATAAAATGATTTTTTATCCGTTACTCGTCCGTTAGGTCGGTGTGACCAAGACTTAAGGTTGGAAGTTTTTGAATTGATGTTTACGACTGCTTATTATTCCTTTTTTAGACGATGATGTTATGTTATGCAAGGTAAACATAGCCTTCTAAGTTAAACCTATTTTGAAGTTTCCACCTTGTCAAAAAGATATTTCAGCAAATCGCTCTGGGTCTGTCTGTCCGTCGTCCGTCCGCAAGTGCGTCCGTCCGTCCGTCCGTCCGTCCGTCTGTCCGTCCGTCTCTCTCTCTCTCTCTCTCTCTCTCTCTCTCTCTCTCCTGTATTCTAACTGTGAAAAGCTAACAGAAAAAATTAACAGTTGATCAATCTCTTATGTTACATTTTCATATTCTAAAATAGCCATTGTTCCGCACAAGTTGATCTTTTGTTCAAATCATTTGTTCCACCATTGTTAACTCTTTACAACGTTTTATATGACACTCTTTCTTTATAACTTACGACCTTTTACACAAATTTACCAAAGACGAAAAATGTGCCCGTAAAATAAATTTGAACATTACGCGTATATTTGAAAATATTCCAGCAAAAGGGGAAATTGCTCTTTACGAGTAATTTCTTCTTTTGTCACAATATTTTCAAACTTGGTCAAATGCTAGGTGAAAATGATATCTGCAAGTTGATATGTGTTAACTAGATTGCTTTTTTTTTTTTTCTTTAAAGAACTCGTTTTTCTTTCTATTTTCTAGCTTCACCGACGAACATTAATTTCTTCGTCCATTTAAATTTATTGAAGATAAGTAAATGTTTGAATTTATACGATTTAATCAATAGTAGTATTTCTTTTCATAATATTTAACAAAAATAATCAAATCACAGTTTTCTTGCTATGAGAGAGAGAGAGAGAGAGAGAGAGAGAGAGAGAGAGAGAGAGAGAAGGGTGAGAGTGAGAGGGGGGGAGGGAGAGGGATAGTTAGTGAGTGAGAGGGAGAGATAGAGTGAGAGGGGGGAATGAGTGAGTGAGAGGGGGGTGGAGAGAGAGAGAGAGAGAGAGAGAGAGAGAGAGAGAGAGAGAGAAGGGTGAGAGTGAGAGGGGGGGGAGGGAGAGGGATAGTTAGTGAGTGAGAGGGAGAGATAGAGTGAGAGGGGGGAATGAGTGAGTGAGAGGGGGGTGGAGAGAGAGAGAGAGAGAGAGAGAGAGAGAGAGAGAGAGAGAGAGAGAGAGAGAGAAGGGTGAGAGTGAGAGGGGGGGGAGGGAGAGGGATAGTTAGTGAGTGAGAGGGAGAGATAGAGTGAGAGGGGGGAATGAGTGAGTGAGAGGGGGGTGGAGAGAGAGAGAGAGGAGAGAGAGAGAGAGAGAGAGAGAGAGAGAAGGGTGAGAGTGAGAGGGGGGGGAGGGAGAGGGATAGTTAGTGAGTGAGAGGGAGAGATAGAGTGAGAGGGGGAATGAGTGAGTGAGAGGGGGGTGGAGAGAGAGAGAGAGAGAGAGAGAGAGAGAGGAGAGAGAGAGGAGAGAGAGAGAGAGAAGGGTGAGAGTGAGAGGGGGGGGAGGGAGAGGGATAGTTAGTGAGTGAGAGGGAGAGATAGAGTGAGAGGGGGGAATGAGTGAGTGAGAGGGGGTGGAGAGAGAGAGAGAGAGAGAGAGAGAGAGAGAGAGAAGGGTGAGAGTGAGAGGGGGGGAGGGAGAGGGATAGTTAGTGAGTGAGAGGGAGAGATAGAGTGAGAGGGGGGAATGAGTGAGTGAGAGGGGGGTGGAGAGAGAGAGAGAGAGAGAGAGAGAGAGAGAGAGAGAGAGAGAGAGAGAGAGAGAGAGAAGGGTGAGAGTGAGAGGGGGGGGAGGGAGAGGGATAGTTAGTGAGTGAGAGGGAGAGATAGAGTGAGAGGGGGGAATGAGTGAGTGAGAGGGGGGATGGAGAGAGAGAGAGAGAGAGAGAGAGAGAGAGAGAGAAGGGTGAGAGTGAGAGGGGGGGGGAGGGAGAGGGATAGTTAGTGAGTGAGAGGGAGAGATAGAGTGAGAGGGGGGAATGAGTGAGTGAGAGGGGGGTGGAGAGAGAGAGAGAGAGAGAGAGAGAGAGAGAGAGAGAGAGAGAGAGAGAGAGAGAGTATGCAAATAATATGATTTACAATAACCTAAAATGATTCTCTTTACTTTGTCTAAAAGAGACGCAGAACGGCGTAACAGTGACAAACGTATGCTAGAACCTTTTGCATATGTAACTGTAGACTACAGCGCACTGTTTTAAAGTGCATTAACTAACATAAATAGGTGCAAACTTAATTTATGAGACGTTGAGTGGGTTTGTATAAGGAAGGATTCAATTAAATCGATTGACCCTTCAAACAAAACTTGACTTGCTTTTTTTTTTTTTTGCGTACAGAATAGATCAAGATCAGCCTCTACAACCACACAGTCTGATCCAAGATTTACATTATCAAACTCTTTTCACAGACTGGAATGTAGATGTATAATTCATTTTTTGGCACTCTCAGGTTGATTAACCTTTTCCGACAGGATCCTGAATTCTTACGATCCTGAGAAAGACGCATTCCGAAAATATCGTGAGGAAAGAGGAAAATGCTGCTAAGCAGCATTTTCTACTTTTTCCCACAATATTTTCCACCCGATTAA
Organism: Hippopus hippopus; assembly: GCA_946811185.2. Taxonomy (NCBI): domain Eukaryota; kingdom Metazoa; phylum Mollusca; class Bivalvia; order Cardiida; family Cardiidae; genus Hippopus; species Hippopus hippopus. The sequence goes on along the minus strand of OX328099.1, from coordinate 66,160,761 downwards.
AAAGACAAATCCACTCGTTTGAGCCGGATTTAATTTTTCGTCAGCGAATGTTTTTGAAAATGAAAGTACCTCGATTTGTCGTCTGGTATAGACTTGGTACAGACTTGAATTCGTTCGATTGTTTCGATCCGAATACGGCAGAAAGCGTTCGGGGTATATCACGTGGCGTCATTTAATGATTACCAGCACAGGATTTTTTTTCTCTCTCCCTTTTCATTTATCGGATTTTGTGTATTTGTTTTCGCCGGGTATTTTAGATTGGAAACCTGTTCAAGATAAACATAAGTGAAATTGTTTATTAAAATCGATAGGAAATAAAAATATCGTGAAGAAAATACTGTAGAAAGTGTACAAAATAGATGTCGTGCTTTTAACTGGATTTCTTTTTTTTTTAGACCAAAATCTGAATTTGTCTAAATATTTGGATAATTAATTATTGTGTTGTTTAATAAAACAAAGAGAATTTGGTCGTTTGGAGGTAAGTCTATTTCTTCGTTGTTATTTGATTGAATTTTTTTTATTGATTGTTATCTGACTTATTCAATCCTATACAACACAATCTCGAGTTTTAACGACGCTGTCAAAGAAACCGTTCGAAAACATCGTGGAAAAAGGAGAAAATGCTGGTTACCAGCATTTTCTCCTTTTTCCACAATGCTTTCTATCCTATTAAGACAAACTCCATGATTTGAGCGATATTCTAATTTGTCGTCTACAAATTCTTTCAATTTAGACCCGTCTAAAAATTTGCTATATGGTAAAGACTGAAACAGGGAAATCATTTGAATATATTAATTTTATATATATATAAAAATGGCTACAAAAAAACCAAGCCTCGATAAAACAGTGTGGCAGTGGTTCTGATTGCTTATACCGCGTAGTCAGATCAGCCTGGGTTCAAATTCACCAACCATTCTTAAGAACGTTCTTAGTTAATTCTCCGCGCAGGCTAATCCGAGATGGCACTTTATGACTACAATAGATTTTGTGCTACAGTAGACTTGCGCAAAACAGAAAATTACATAAAAACGGAAAGTGTCGTTTCGGATTAGCCTGCGCGGACTGCGCAGGCTGATCCGAGACGACACTTTACCCAAATGTCCGAATGCCCCTTTTCGCTTGTTGCAACCCAATTTTGATACATGAAAATTATATGTGATTCGAGCTCTGGTTAATGCGGTTAATGCACCTCTTTAATGCATGACACCAAGCAAGTTATCACATTATTATGGATACGTAAAATCCAAGTTGTCCAAGAATTGACTGAATCAAGAGGTCGAATGTCCTTTAACATGCAGAAAATTTACAGCTAGCAAGAGGTTTCAACCTATGTCAGTCTGCGCGGACTGCGCAGGCTAGCATGAGTTGATACTTTTTGCGGATGTATTTAAAAACCCCTTTTTACAGTGTATGACCCATGTATGATAATTATGCAAGGATCGTGGAAACAAAACAATATTCTCAGTTTTAAATCTAAAAAAGCTATTTATTGTCTACAGAGATCAAGCAGAGAATGTGTAAGGACGTGTTCCTTTACAGTTAAATACTTTACCAAACGGTAAAATTTTGGACTTATCGAAATTGAAAGCATATGCAGACGACATTTTAAATGTAGCTGGAATGATGGTAATTGTCTGCGAAAGGATAGAAAACATTGTGGGAAAAGGAGAAAATGCTGGTCACCAGCATTTTCTCCTTTTCCCACAATGTTTTCAATAGGCTATTACCTCAGAATCGTTAGAACTTGGTATTGTGTGCTTAAGATATAAAACGCCAAATGATTGTATTGGAATGAACCGTTTTCAGTAGGCAAAAAAAAAAAGAGCAAGATATTGCATTCTAAAGACTGTTCTGATACAGTTATCTCACACAATATCGGATAGTGTAGATCCAAGATCAGACTGCACGTTCTTTGCAATCTGATCTTAATCTACATTTTTTACAAATGCAACTTTACACAAATATGTGCTTTATACACAAAGGTTTCTTACCTTATTATCTTTATAAATAGTTAATCCCCTTTCTAAAGTTAGTGTCGAATACGCGACGGATCAAAGGATTTTATGGCAAAATTAGCCCAACACCCTACAGGCAAAGTTTTGATACATCGTAAACAATTGTAACTGATGCAAAGGAGAGGTAAAGAAGCTTGTTTGTTTGCTTGTATAGGAGTTTAAGTCATATCACGGGGGTCAGTGCACCTAAGCATATGTTTCCTTCCTTTCTGACACCAGCACTGACACAACTTTCTTCCTAAGTCACTGACTACTTTTCTCACATATATCAAAGGTGAGAGGCGAAAAGTGGCCGGAAAGAAAGTTTGCCGCAACCGGGTATCGAATCTGCAACCACCAGGTCACGAGTCAGATACTCTAACCACTGAGCTACCCAGTCGGGCAGGAAAGGAAGAAAAGGATTTCTTTGCTCTTTAATTCTTTGCTAAAAGAAAAAAAAATTAGACTTGTCTGAATTGAAAGCATTTACAAACAAAAAATTCAATATGGCCTAATTAATGGGATTTGTTTTTGAAAGGGTGGAAAACATTGTGGCAAAAGGGAAAAAATGCTGGCTATCAGCATTTTCTCCTTTTCGAATAATGTTTTAAAATGCCTCTGTCCTCAAGGTTGTTAAAAATCGGAATAGTTTGGTAAAGGTTTAAGTAACACGAATACAATGTAGGAAAGGGATATGTGCTTATCACAAAACATCATATATGGCTCCGTTTTCGACAATATTTTCAAAAGTTATGTTCTACAGGGTCGTGAAAAGTCCTCTGGGTTTAGTACTTAATAGTACGGTCACAAATCACTAAATGCCGCCTGGCGGCGTGGTAACTGCCAGTTTTCACTCAAATTCGGCCGGTGGCAGCTCGGTAGCAGGCACAATCGGCAGGCGGCATTTTAGACGCCGCTAGGACGCCGCTGAAGTTTTAAGAAAAAGTTAAAATTCTGTCTGCCACCGGCCGATTTTTTCCAATTGCGCCTGTCGTCAGGGCGCCGGCCGGGAGCATTTCGTAGTCGCGCGGTGGCTATCAAACGGCAGGCGGGCTGCAGCGGGATTTTTACTCGGTCGTGGGGTTCGAGGGCCTTCAAACTTCGGCCGGCGATCGGTAGGAACTAACTGCCACTCTCCAGCATCCGGCCTGCTGCCGTTATGCTACCGACATGCCACCGTACGATTTCAAAATATCTGCCGGCGGCAGGGCGGAGATTGAAAAGCAGCTGGGAGGCGGCTGTTGGTGTTGGTAGGTGGCAGGACGGCGATCTGCCGAGTGCAGACTCCCGGGCCCCTGAATATAAATCCGAGGCCATTCACCATACAAAATAGTTGTCATGGCGATTTTAATAGCACCAGAGCGACTCAGAGACTTGCGTATCGCTGGGGTTGGGGCTCTGGTCTCTTGCGCTTCGGTGCTGGCGCCTTGTCCTTCCCCTTGCCGCTGCCTTTAGGGGGCTTGTTGGAAGAAAAAATTTCTTAAAAATTAGATCTATTTAGCTTGTGGTTGATAATAATAATGAACACTTTGTAGCGATACGAGAGCAATCTAGGTTTATATATCCCCCGTAAACCAGCTTGCCACCGTCAGATTATCGGGCGGGCGCCAGCCGGTGGCAGTTAGAACGCCCGATCGCCGGCCGGTGTCAGGTGTAAATGGCCGGTGTCCGCCAGGTCGCCGGGCGGTGACAGGTGAAATCTGACGGCTGCCGGCCTGTCGTCTAACTGCCACCGGCCGACACCCTGATGACGTCCCACACCCCTCGAACTTAAGAAACTGCTTGGCGCCGCCCGGAACCCGTCAGGCGGCCTTTAACTGGCGGTTATTTATGACCACTCGCACCAATTTGTAAAAAATCGGCCGGCGCCATGTAACTTTAAGAATCCACCAATGTCTAAAATTCGGCAGGCGGCAGTTTCACATTGTGACCGTACTTTAAGTAATGATTAAATCCTTTACCAAACCTTCCCGTGCTTGATTTTTCTTTACCTAGTTTTAAAAATGCTGAAGGAAAAGACTTTTGAAAACATTGTGAAAAAAGGAGAAAATGCTGGTAACCAGCATTTTCTCCTTTTCCCACAATGTTTTCTCCAATTTTAACGACAGTGGTCATTGCTTTAGATAAAAGTAAATTTGGCTTCTGTAAAGACTTTCAATTTGGACAAGTCTAAAATTTTGTTGTGTTGTAACGAGTTAACGACTCGTAGTAATAAGGCCGTCGAGAACATTGTCAGAAAAGGAGAAAATGTTGGTCACAATAGTTTCCACCTTTAGCGGACAGTTTAGATCAAGATCAGACTGCACAGAACGTGCAGTCTGATCTTAGATCTGCACTGTCTGATAAGGAGATATTATTCCCCAAAACAAAACTTTGAAATAGCAATATTTGGACTTTTACTATCGAATTGAAAATTCGATTTTAGTTATCGGGCAGAATAAGGGTTAACACATATGTCTATAAATGCTGTTTGTAAAGGGTCAAGGCATGATGCTTTTTAAAACAATGTCAACTGTCTAGTTACGATATGTGTGGAAAACAAAGCTGCAGGGGGGAATACATACGAGATATGCTCTATGAAAATGGAGTTTAATGGGGTTTAATGTATCTGCAACAAGTATCGACTTGTGTCAGCCTGCACAGTCCGCACAGTCTAACTTGAGTCGATTTTTTTTTTATTGTAAAGTTTCTGAATTTTCAAGGACCATTCTACCCCCCCCCCCTCCTCGATATACCACAAGACGAAAGAACTATTTGTCAGCGTATAAAGGTTATCAAAATTATTCATTCATTACGTGCAAACGACTTTTTTCGTTTTTCGTCTTGTGGTACTTTTGAAAACAGAAAAAACAACGAGACAAAGGAAAAAAAAAAACTCGTACATATTTTTAACAATTTGTAAAGCTTTCAACCTTAACTCATTTATGCGTTTTGTGGTTTATATGTATGTAACAAAGATATTTTTGTATTGTGTATTTTTTTCAAAGTCTTATTGTGCATTTGTTTGCTTGAATTGTTTATACTGTATTTAACGCTGTCAATAGTTGAGCTATAATGTGGCTGTACCTATCAATGCTTTCTTGGAGTTCCTTTTACCACCACTTGGCACAACATTCTTCTTAAGCCACTAGCTGCTTTCTCACAAAGGCTAAATAAAGGCTAAATCGTCGAAATAATGTTCAGAAGTACGAGAAGAATGAATCCTGTCTCAGAAAGATCAATGATTAGCCGAGCTGGGGAATCGTATCATCGACCAACTGGTTTCAAGCGCCGCACATTACCGATGACGCCACCGGTTGCTTCTTTAATGAGTTTAAATAACCCTGAGGGCGAAGGCATTTGAAAGACATTGTGGGAAAAGCAGAAAATGCTGGTTTCCAGCATTTTCTCCTTTTCCCACAATGTTTTACATTATCAGAGACAAATCTCATTATTATATCCACTTAAAAATTGTCGTCTGCAAATGCTTTCATATTGGACACGTCAAAAATTTTGTCGTTCGGTAAAGCGTTAAGTCCATATTATCTTTATCGCTGCCGCCACTTCTTCATTTGTTCCATAAAGCCGATAAATGATTACGTATTAAAAAAATCTATACAGTTATGCATAAACCGCAAAATGATACTTTAAACATGTGAACTATGCTCTGGCAAAGGGGGGCTTCATGCCTCTCCGTGATACATGATACCATACAAACAAGCCATCACATTATTAAGGATCCATAATAGTTGTTTTTTTTTTTCTTTTGTTAACAACTGACTTAATCATGAGGTAGACTCGTTATTGCACATACAGAAAATTGACGGCCCAGGTCAGCCTACGACACTTTACGCAAATGTCCGAATGCCTCTTTTCGCGTGTTGCAGGCCATTTATAATTTCTTTCTCTTTTAGATTAACCTCTGCTACCAAAAATAAATAGGTGACACGAGTTTTTTCACGGGAAGAAAGACAGAGTTACTAGCCTGAAGGCTAACCCGGTTTGAAGAACTCTAAAGATACTTGACTTTGGGGTGCAAGTTCAGTCTGCATGCATTGTGCAGCTTGATCTCAGCTTTTGAAGAGCAAAATGAATGAACCGTGCTCTGTGGAAGAGGGTTTACTGCATCTGCAAAAACTGTTGGCCTTGGTCAGCCTGCACATTCCGTGCAGGCTGATCTTAGTCGAGACTTTTTGTGCACTGCCTCTGTAAAAGATACAGATATTTCAATTACACAGCTCTTCTTGTCAGATTATAAGTTTAAAGTGTGACTGAAAATTGAAAATTGTTTTTGTAGGGGTAGAAAACATTGTGGAACAAGGAGAAAATGCTGGTCACCAGCATTTTCTCCCTTTTCCACAATGTTTTTAATATCAGACACTCTCAATGTCGTAAAAAGTTATATTTGTGTGGTTAAAGGTTAATTGCAGAAAGCTCATAAAATGGTGCCAACAAGGTCAAAGGTTAACAGATATCCAGTTAATGACATTTCCTTTTTGTCTTGAAGCGAATCACTTGTGAAAATATTGTGGAAAAACCTTGTAATGAGCAATCTCTTCTTAGCCAAATGATTTCACAATGAATTTGAAAAGTGGGTCAAAAGTTGCCAAGTGGCTCTATCTTTTGTTTACTTTTTATCTGGTTTAAAATTCATTTTTTCTGCCAGCGACTAACATTTGGACCGGCTGTGCCATAACAAATTTTATTTCATGCTTTCCGGTAGGTTATCAAGAAATATCAGTGAAATATTTTTCGATATATCATGATTACGACCAGTAAAAATACCGATTTTTATATTCTAGTTACCTAGGTAAAATGCGCGTGACTCACAACCAGATGGAAATATTACGTCATTTGCCTTACATTTCTCGCGCTTGACGTAATATTGTAATGCGTTGCTATGCGGAGGGGGTATGCCACGGGGAATAACTAAAAAAAAACTGTACTGGATTTTGATAAAGTTCCTCCCAGAAAGGGTTAAAGATGCCCGTCTACAGCCGGTGAGCAAAAACGCTGTTAAATTTCAAACAATTTAGAATGGTACAGAAATCAGTCCATTGTGTAAACATGGATAAATTACTGACATATATGGTGTAATTGAAAAAAAGAAACACGGAGATTTGTATTAGAAACCGAACATTGGTCAGAAGAAAACTGGCTGACGATCGAAGCTGTAAACAATGGCGGTGAGTCACGGAAATTTATCGTTGGTTTCCGCCTAGAGTCGGATACGGTGTAATTTGCATATAGGCCGCGACCTCCGTCTGAAAATCGAGGCTGCAACAGAGAAGCCTTTGTTTACCTCATAATACGAAGGGCGAAGGTCAAATAAAGTCACGTGACAGATTGCATGATCATCATACGAATCTACCCGAGTGTATAACGGATATATCGGAAATCTTCGATTCAAAAACCGGAAAGGACGAGTCTGTTTACATGGAAGGCCGCAACTCAGCGAAATGCATTTTCTATCGACCGTCATCTAAGCAACCTTGCAACCGTCAGACGCAATATTTGGCATGAAGATATAAGAATGACTATAGTTTGATAAAATAAAGACAAAATGAGTTAAAACTGGCTGGAAATGAGTATAAGGGCCTCTTTAAAAGCATGAAATAAATAGAATATTTGTTTTTTTTCGGTTAAAGATCGAAATTTATTTCATCGAGTGAACATCATCGGAAAATATTGCCGATGGTGTTCACGAGATGAAATAAATTTCGATCTTTAACCGAAAAAAAACAAATATCCTCTATGTCATCCTCACAATATGTTCAATACTTTTCAATGGTATTATTCAAATTCAAACGCATTTAAACACCCGCATTCTTTACTTCTGGTCCCTATGGAGGCTTTAACAAGGAATTTGAACATAATAACTAGTCTCTGATATAAAAATATTTAATTTTTGGATTTGAAATCATATTATTCAACACGACCCCGTTTTCTGATAATCTACCCAGTGTTTGGATTACTTATTTTGCTAATTCTTCATTTTAAATCAAATGTTAGCTTATCAATTCTAGTATTAGTTTATCAATTTCTGAATTAAATCCTAAGGGGCACTTTGCAGAAGCAAAGAATGAAGACGGTATTTAAGTTGTAATAAATGGTGATTTTAATCGAGATAAACATTCACATACCTATGTACACTTATTCTGCCATACGCGAATTAAGGATGCATTTCGAATAGAATGTACACCCAGATCAGACTGTACACAGAGGATTGATCTTTGTCTACACTCTAAGCTACTTGATCCTTAGTTCCAGTTACCAAACCCCATCTGATGCGGTAGAATATCTACGTTTGTGAGAGTCGATCATAAAGATTCGACAGTATATTGAATATTTTAATTTTATTCCTTTACCAAACAAACGACCCTATGGAAGAAGTGTTTTGAAAACATTGTAGGAAAAGGAGAAAATGCTGGTAACCAGCATTTTATCCTTTTCCCACAATGTTTACTATCCTGTCATAGACAAATTCTATCATTAAAGCCACTTTTAATTTGCCGTCTGCAAATGCTTTCAAATTGGACATATCCAAAACTTTTTCGTTTAGTTAAGAGTTTGATATAGTCCTGCGTTTTGCTTGCAGTGCAATCAGATAACAAAATGACTTCATACCTGCAACTCATTATGTACTCAAGTGTTTGGACTTGATCGATTAAAATGTGTTTTGAAAAGGACTTATAAGGTAATTAGGCATTTATTGAGTTTTTTCATTCATTCGGTTGTTTGTTCGTTCGTTAGTTTAGTTAATTTTTCGTTTGGTCGTTCGTTCTTTTAATTGTTCGTTCTTTCCTTATTTCGTTCGTTCGTTTATTCATTCGTTCGTTCGTTCTTTCATTCATTCATTCGAATATTCATTCATCGCTACCATATTCATTTCATACCAGCATTTTCTCCTTTTCCCACAATGTTTTACCCCACCAAAGACAGAAGTAATCTTTTGAGCTACAAGTAAGTTGTCGTCTGCTCCTGCTTTCAATTTGGTCGAGTCTAAAATTTTGTCGTTTGGTAGTAAGTTAAACAGCTCTGTAGACTACCTCTGTCCCAGACGACAAAATTCAGTACTAGTCCTAATTGATAGCATTATTAGAAAGAATGTCTTCTTCACATTTAATTATTCAAGCATAAAGTTCATTCACAAGTAATACTTTGTATATATAAATTAGTTTAGGCTTACTGAGAAAATTGTTGTTGTTCATCTATTTTGAGGTAGATTCTTAATTCATTTTTATTACAATATGTACTTGCGTACGGGTCTGAATAAAATACCTATGTATCTATCTAACTGAAAAAAATTACAGCGCGGCGATAAAAAAAATTTAACTGAAAAACAGACAGAACCGAATATAGTAAATGGACTGTACTAATATGTAGTCGGAAACGCCTGCTAAGTGAAAAAGTAACTCTTGTCAAGATATTTGAAAAAAAAAAAATGTTGACTTAATATGTATGGGGAAAAAATATTCAACGAGGCCTGTTTACCGATAGATTCTTTCGTTAACCTTGTCAAACCCCGGTAGCGTATAGGACCTGAGACCAAGGGGGTCGCTGGCTCGAATCCCCAGCTCAGCCGATTTCTTTCCGAGGATTGATGATAGTCATTGTGACAGGATTCATTCCTCTCACACCGTTGATCATTGTTTCAATGATGGTTATGTGAGAAAGCCGGCATTGGCTTTGGAAGAATATTGTCGTAACCACCGGTGAAAGAAACTCCAAGGAAAGCATGGATAGGTGCACTGGCCGGCATGATATAGAACAGAACAGATATTATATTAGACGAGTACAAGTGTACATAGTCAATGTTGCATAACGTATACAACAAAGCATTTGTCAAGCTTCGCACTCCTTCTCTCTCTCTCTCTCTCTCTCTCTCTCCCTCTCTTTCTCTCTCTCTCTCTGGAACTAAATAAAAAACGGCGTTAAACACAAAACAAATAAAATCGTTAACCCTTTGCTTAATAAAATGTATATTATCAGTTACCGGGAAGGAGCCAAATATTGCCATTTCAATTGTGTTTTTGCAAGAATATTTCATGAAATACCAGGTAGTACAAACCCATGATCATGCTGAACGTTGAGTGCTGTCTGATCATGACCTACACTGACCGCAAAAGCAACGTTAATCATCTTCATTGCTTTCCTAAAGTGTTTCACGAGGACAAAAAGCAATTACATTTCAGCCTTACGCTGGCAAATGAGGGTTAAATGCATCGCCGTGATGCATTGTACCAAGAAAGTCATCATATAATTATGGATCCATAAAATCTATTTTGTCTAACAACCAGCTAAATCCTGAGGTAGAACAGTCCTTAGACTTGTAGAAATTTTACAAAAGGCAAAAAGTTTCGACTCAGGTCAGCCTGCGCGGACTGCGCAGGCTGACCGGAGTCGATACTTTTCGCAGATGCATTAAACCCCATTTTCATAAAGCATGGCTCATTTGATTGAATTGTTCTGAAATATTGATTTGAAAAAAAAAAGATATACAAAGCGTGAAAATAAAACAATTTCTAACTCATCTATGTCGACTTTTTACCAATAATCAATTAGAATGGACAGCCTGACTCTCAAATATGCATAACGACAGCCATTATAACACTTTACTGTACAAATCTGACTTTGTATGCCACTGCTGTTAGCAGTTGTAGAAAACATTTGTGGGAAAGCAATTAATTGCTTGTAACAAGCAATATTGCTTCTTTTACATATGGTGTGAGGGATAGAAAAAAAAAAAACAAGGGATTTATCCTTATTTAACACCGGGAACGACAACAGCGATTGCTTTGAAGGCCTCCAAAACATAAAATGTACTTTCTATCCATCGTAATCTGAGCAGTCTTGCAGCCATCAGGGGCAACATTTGGCATGAAGATACAAGAATGATTTAAATTTCATAAAAGAATGATAAAATGTTTTAAAAACTGACTTAAAACTGTCTAAAAACGAGTAGAGATGTATCTTTAATAAACGTGAACAAGGTGATGGATTAAAACGCACACCGTCATTGTGAAGGTATTGTTGACATTTAGCCCATGGCCTAGAGTAGGATCTGTATCTCAGAACTAAGATCGGAGTACAAAAGCCTTGCAGGACCAGAATGTTTTTTAAATGTAGTTTGATCTTGATCTGTGCTATCGTCAAAAATAAGTAGAACAGTGACACAGACCCAAATTCGAAATTAGGATTTAGTGTATTAATAAAGTAGTGACATCGGCCCAAATTTGAAATTATGATTTACTGTATTAATTACATTGTGGCCTAGTTCTGGTAGTGCAGTCGGTCGCGTACAGGACTTAAGAACAGGGGGTCGGCCAATTTCTATCGTGCGAGGATTGATGATAGTCATTGCGACAGGATTTGTTCCTCTCTCACCGCTGACCATTGTTTCGAAAGCAGCCATCGGCTTGGAAAGAATATTGTGCAGAGTACTTGTAAAAGAAACTCCAGGAAAGCATGGAGTGCACTGACGGCCGCGATATAACTGAAATAATATTGAAAACGGTGTTAAACACCATACAATCAATAAATCAATTACACTGTACAAGTATTATAAACCGCCACTGCCCGTCTGGAGAATTACGGTAATACTGATGAGCAAAATGAACAAACTGTCATAAGATACTAGTAGGTTACTCCGTTTTATTTGATTGCCGGTTTGGAGTTTAAAAATAAGTGCATGTATTTTATAAACATGCATTATGATATCATGACCATGTTCTTTGTACGAGTGCCAACAAATCGTATTTTATACGTTTTGTTAATCCTAAGGCTGCTAAGCGCAACTGAAGGACCTTTTGCAAACAGTGTAGATCAAGATCAGACTGCACAGACCGTGCAGTCTGATCTTGGATCTACATTGTCCGATAAGTGTACCGCCCGAGGACACTCCCATAAAAAACCTAGTGCTTTCAGTGAGTCTCTAACCTTGGGGCCTTCTGGTTATGAGTCCTACATTTTACCACTGAGCCACGTAGGACCCCCTTGGAAAAGGAAGAGCCATACAATATTCTTGCTGATATTGAGAGACAGTTATGTCTTTCTTCTGTTTACCCTGAAAATTTTCATTCAGTTAACTCTTTACCCCACAATCCCGAGTTTTCACGACCCTGAGAAGTCGGCCTTTGAAAACTTTGATGATAAGGGTTAAGGGTATTAATATGTTGGCACCAGAGATATTTTCGGATGCTTTGTCCGTTAGTAGACTTCGACCAAGCCGTTCAGGGCAAGTCTAAAATGTTAAAATCCTTGATGGATTCAGCGATCTGCAGTTCAGCTCAAAAGATCTAAATCGCTGAAGGGCTGGTATGCTGAATTTTCATATTATACCATGTGTTATGGAATGTTCGTGACTATTCCAGTACTTTCGATGTTTTCTTTACAAACAATATCTACGCAGAATAGTGTAGAAATAATATAAATATTTCATAATTACTTTGTAATTAGCGGCCCCCCTCTCTTTAGCTCAGTGGTTAAGGTGTTGGTCTTTTAAACCTCGAAAAACGAGGATCCCTTGCGCATGGGTTCGAATCCCGCCAGGTGCAATTTGCATTTCAGCTATGCATTTGTTGCGAACTTTCATGTTCGTAAGACATGTGAATATATATACTGTATATTGTGTTGGCAGGGGGCGGAAGGAGGGGGGATGGTATTTGAAAATTGTAGTGTAAGATCAAAATGAACGACTGTGGAAGTAATAATTCAGCAAAGACAGTTTATTATCATTTCGTCTTTATTCCTGTACAAACACGACTTTTATATTATGAAACTGACATGGTTTTGGAAATACTGTAGGAAAAGGAGCAAGTACGTTCAACTCGCTCCTTATTTTGCAGTGTTTTCCAACCTGTACATTTTTTTCCTTTCCTTTGATTATTGCGCGATTGGGGTATGTTTATTCCCTTTTTAAACCAAGAAATTACGTATACCTGTATAGTACAAGGATAAAAATATATACAATAGCAATGCAAAAATACGGGAGCCATTTACGTTTTACTCCCTTTTTCTACTCATTTAAAGACATAAACCAACAATTATCTGTACAGTAAAAAGTCAAAGTTATATACAAAATCCAGTGCAAAAATAAAACAGTCATGTTACATGTTTATGCCTTTACCAAGCAGTCTGGCGTTTTAAAGAAGATTAGGTAGACGGCTTTTGAAAACATTATGGAAAAAAGGGAAATTGCTACTTACCAGCATTTTCCCCCCTTTCCCACAAAGTTTTCTATTCTATCAACGACAGAGATCATTCTTTGATGTACAGTTTATTTGTTGTCAGCAGATGTTCCCAATTTTTGCAAGTCTGAAAATTTTGTCGTTTGGTTAAAGGTTGTTAGTTTGATCCAAGAGAATACTTAACCTTTTATGCCCCCTCGGCAAAACCATGGGGCTTTTACGGGTGACACGTGCAGTCTGATCTTGGATTTAAACCGTCCGCTTGTTTGGTCAAGCCCGTAAGATGAAATTCTTTCTGAGTATCAGTGGATTTAATTTTCATCCGTCTAAAGAGGTCGATTTTATATAAGCCATGCTCTGTGAAAAGGGGGCTTAATGCATCTGTGAAAAGTATTGACCCAGGTCAGCCTGCGCAGTCCGCGCAGGCTGACCTGGGCCGAAACTTTTCGCTGTTGCTCAGTTTTCTGTATGTCAAAGTACCAGTCTACCTCATAATTCTGTTGACTAAATGGATTTTACGGATCCACGGTCACGTAATGACTTCCATGGTATCCTGCATCACAGAGATGCATTAAGCCCCCTTTTGTCAGAGCATGGCTCATATATTTGGCTCTGTTAAAGTTCAGCACTGAAAATAATGATGCTCTTTGAAGGCCCAGTAGCGGCCAAAAGAATAAGTAAGCAGTGAACGTGTTAAAATGCATTTCAATTGAAATCATACCATTTAAAAGTACGAAAATTATTGTGAAGATGCCATTCTGTTATTGTACGATCGGTCCAAGTGTTAGTTGCTGGCAGAAAAATGAATTGTAAAACTTGGTAAAAGCTTGCCCTGTCGCTCTTTCTTCTGTTTACTTTTTATTGGGTCTTTAAGCAATAGTCTCGCTATGCTCTATTATCTCAAGCTGACGTCTTTTATTATTGTTTTTCTTTAGACACGAGAGTAACCGTGTAATAGAAACGACCTTCTGGTTTGCGTTGTCAACGGCCTTTGGTCTCACTTTGACATCACTTGTAACTTTCGAGGACGGTTTACGGATCAGGAAATTGGGCAAGGAGAAGAATCTGCGCTTGCTCTGCTCTTTTATTACCCCTTCTTCTTCCACAATGATGCTCTGTTTGGCCAAAGACATGCTTCGTTCTCGAATTTTCCGTGATTTCTGTTTTGTTAATCTTGAATCTGTATTGGATCGTTTTCGAAATGTCATCCCTAGAAATTCAAAAGTATCGAAATCGTTTCCTATTGGAATTAACGGCATTTGCTTCTTTTGGGGCTGCAATGTTTCAAGAATTTTCACTACAATATTGTCATCCAAGGCCGATAACTCGAGGTACTTCATCTCCCATTCAATGCTGACCAAACAGTCAACTATCTCAAACTGCATTGCTCTCTCGGGCAGATCATTTTTGTTCCCAACTATAATGATAGGAACCTTTTCTCCTTTTCTGTCCTTTAGATAATCTTTGATGGCTTCCACGTAATCGAAGGAATCTTTATCCTCGACGGCGTAAACAAGAATGAATGCATCTCCTTTAGACACGCTGTAGAGGCAGATCTGATTCAGGGCCATGGGGAGGTTCACGTCTGCTAGGACAGCATTTATGTTATCATTCTTGATCTCCAGTCGATTGATGTCTTTCTTCGTGTCATCCGGATAATTCGTTTCAAAGTATCTGTGAAACTGTTTGAAAATCGTGGTTTTGCCAGCTCCCTCTTTCCCTAGAATCATGAGGTTGGTTATGCTGGAATTGCTTGTGGTGTTGGCGCAAAGACCCTCTAGACTCAGCATTCTGGAAAATTCAATGTGATACTTTGATACCAGTGGGTATTATTGCTCTATGTATATCATTACTTTTTCGGCGCAGCTGAATGGGCTGGCTTTTGACCTACTTTTTGGTACTGATAACAAAAGAATAAATGGAATTGTGTGATTGGTCAAAAAAAGTAGACTTGATTATTCTAAGGGCCCCTGTGGTCAAAGATGTAGACATGTTTATTCTAAGGGCCTCTGTCTATTTGCAGGCAAATTTACGCCGCGTCTGTCTTCTTTAAAGATATTTCTTGTTCTTTCTATCATGCAAATGTTAAAAAAGGGGGGTTGCTGGCCGGACTATTTTCATCGAAGACGTCTTATTTTTGAAAGGCATCGGTAATGCGACTACCACAGTAATATAAGATAAATATTATTTTTGACAAAATTAACAAACAGAAATAGAGCTATTTTATTTCATGCTTTCCGGTAGGTTATCGAGAAATATCGGTGAAATATTTTTCGATATTTCATGGTTACGACCAGTGAAAATACCAATTTTTATATTCTAACTCTTCAATTGAAGGCGGAAACAGTTGTTCCCGTGCACTAGTTACCTTGGTAAAATGCGCGTGCCTCACAACAAGATGGAAATATGACGTAATTTACCTTACATTTCTCGCGCTTGACGTAATATTGTAATGCGTTGCTATGCGGAAGGGGGACGCCACGGGGAATAACCGAAAAGAACTGTACTGGACTTTAAGTTCCCCCCCAGAAAGGGTTAAAAGCATGAAATAAATAGAAAATTTGTTTTTTTCGGTAAAAGATCGAAATTTATTTCATCGAGTGAACATCATCGGTAATGAAAATATTACCGATGATGTTCACTCGATGAAATAAATTTCGATCTTTCACCGTAAAAAACAAATATCCTCTATATACTCGTATATTGCTTATTTTCAACTCCCAAATATTTAATTTAATTAATTGTTAAAATTCACATTGGCTAAATATTCTAATGAGGTTTTGGGAATTCTCACCAAAACGAGGTAATGTCTTACTTATTTTGAAATGGAAATCGAGTGATTATGTAGTTTTAAACGAAATTTTAATTAAACCAAAAAATAACAAATGTAACTCGGTTAAGTTTATGTACAAGTAATTGTTTCAAATTTTGATATCGTGTGACATACTTGTACCAGACACAGCTGTTCCCAAATACCCGTGCATTACCTAAATGAGCCGAACTCTGGCGAAAGGGGGCTTAACGAATCTCTGTGATGCATTATACCAAGGTAGCAATCATATAATTATGGATGTACAAAATCCATTTTGTCCGACAACTGAGTGGAATTAGAAGTGGTATGGTCCTTAGGTATGTAGAAAACTTACCAACAGCAAAAGGTTTCGATCCATGTCAGCCTGCGCGGACTGCGCAGGCTGACATAAATCGATACTTTTTGCAAATACATTAAGCCTCCTTTTCACAGAGCTTGGTACAAATAAATTTTACATGAAGTGAATTAGAGAAAATTAATTTAAAATACAATTTACATGTAGAATAGAGAATGTTTAAGGAAATGGGTCAAGTGCTTTGACAAGCAATATAGCACCGCTTCTCCTATACAATGTTTTTCAAAAGTCACCCGCTGCAGTTTCCTATTACTGTGCGTGTAGACAGCTTGTAAACACGCACATTCTCGCTTTCTTTTTTAAGTCTTTACCAAAATACAAAATTTTAGAATTTTAGAACAGTCTAAATTGAAAGTGTTTGCAGACGACAAAAATAATATGACTCAGTTGAGTGGATTTGTCCAGGAAAGGGGTGCAAAACATTGTGGGAAAAGGAGAAATTTCTACTTAAAAGAGCATTCTTCCCTGGGGAGGTTAGAACTCGGGACTGTTTGGCAAATGTTTATTTCTTTTTATAGTATACCATTAAAATATCTTGGTTTTTCATTTTTTTTAGGTCATCTTCTTTATGTAATTGTAACAAGATTGCGGTTGATCTGATTTTTTTTTTGTTGTTTTGTTTATTGATTAACCGTTGTGGTAATTTATTATGAACTATAAATGTATGCTTGCCTCGGTGGAACAAAAAAGCATGCTTGGGCTTATGTCCAAAAATATTTACAAAAATATCTACTTTTAAAAAGTAGTATAAATAAAAGGCTAAGTTCTTACCTTTAAGCGTTCGATAGATTTTGCGATGAATTTGTTAGAGCAGCGATTGTGTCTTTCTTGAAACTATGCTTACGAGGTCTGTTCTTGACTTATATACAAGTGAAGACCACAAAAATACCTCTTTCAATTAGCACATGGAAGACAAACCCAGTTGAGGTGGTTCAACTCTCAAAGGTGAAGGTGTGTGCTCACCATAAATATACATGTTTTTCTCAAGCATTTCATACAACCAGTTATTTTTCTATACCCGTGTATTCCACTGTAAATTCACCTACCGAATTCACCTCTGTTCCACTGTATTACCAAAATCGGCCACAAAAAAGCCACATGTTATCACTTATATTTAGATGCATGGTATTATGTTCAAATTATAACAAAAAATATCGACCCATGTCAGCCTGCGCAATCCGCGCAGGCTGACATAGGTTGAAACTTTTTGTTATTTGTAAATTTTATGTATGTCTAGGGACCATTCTACCTCATGATTCAGTCTTTTGTCAGACAAAATGGATTTTATGGATTCATAATTATTTGATGTCTTGCTTGGTATCATGCATTATGGAGATGCATTAAAACTTTTTTAGCAAGTATTTAGGTTTTAGTTTTATTGGAAGACGAAAAGATGCAATTTAAAAAGGAAAACATGTAATGTTCAGTCTACATTTATTTCTGTGAAATACGACGACTCAAACTGGGAATCAAACGCAGGGGTAAAATTGAAGAAACTTTGTCCTGTATGAATATGAATATGTAGATACATGTTTTTTTTCCAAGTTCCTAAACTCTGAAACGAATTTTGCTTTACATTTATTTATTCGGCATTTTCAAACCTTACAACACAAGCTCGGTACATACATAGGAATTTTTTCTGATAAACTGTTATTTGGGCAGAGGTCGCATCCAGGGAGGATGACATTCCATTTCAGTTTGGTTCCTTTTACTCAACGCAGCGGTCTTGTCTGTTAGTGCTCGAAAAACTCGCTAGAACTGCAGGTTATGCGCGCTTACCATAAATTTTGTTAGAGCTTGCGAAATTTAGTGTTCAATATATATGAGCCATGCTCTCGCAAAAAGAGACTTAATGCATCTCTGTGATGCATTTTACCAAGCAAGTTATCACATTATTGTGGGTCCATAAAATGCATATTATATAACAAACTACTGAATCATGGGATACACAGGTTCTTTGAGATTCAGAAAATTTATGAAAAGCATAAAATTTCGGCTCAGGGTAGCCTATGCGGACGGCGCAGGCTGACCTGAGTCGATGCTTTTTGCAGATGTATTAAGCCCCCTTTTCACATAGCATAGCTCATATATATATATATGCTATTCAAGAACAAATATTGTCTTATATAACTGAAAACTTCCTAGGGTGATACATTGTTTGATTTCATTCTTGTATAACTTATCACAGGTTTTTCTGCTTATTTTCAAAATGAAGTAAACAGTAAATTATTTAATATTTCATATGTATTAATTCATGGTTCATGATTATTTATCTGCCAAGTAATGTCTCATTCTAAAATGTTTTCTTAGCCTTATTCTAAATTTAGAAGTAACACAATTTCTAATTGGCCAAAGTAATTGATCTACCCAATCAGACACTGCACTACTTTCAAATTTACGAGTAGAATATTCTTGACCATTTTTCCATGTTCAGCATATACCTGTACCCGAATGGTGAAACCTACACTCGATTCTACCAACACAGTAGCGGTCGATATTCGCTAACCACGGAGTTATATCTAAATCGGAAAGATTTGCT
Organism: Hippopus hippopus; assembly: GCA_946811185.2. Lineage (NCBI taxonomy): Eukaryota > Metazoa > Mollusca > Bivalvia > Cardiida > Cardiidae > Hippopus > Hippopus hippopus. Next base: position 66,141,893 of record OX328099.1, on the reverse strand, counting down.
CTTTATTTTGGTTTTGAACCCAGGCTGATAGCTTTGTCGATGATAACATTTGGCCAATAGCGTTTAAGGAATACTTTTTCACTGCGTAAGTACATTATTAGAAACTGTAACTGGCCCGGTACTTCCGGTTAAACACCGGAAGTTGGATGAAGACTTGGCGCAAAATGGCGTTTCCGTTAACTCTTTCCCAAACGACAAATTTTTAGACTTTTCCAACATGAAAGCATACGCAGATGACAAATGTGACTGTGATACAAATAAATTACGTCCATTAGCAGGGTAGATAACATTGTGGGAAAAGTAGAAAATGCTGGTTACCAGCATTTTCTACTTTTCCCACAATGTTTTCCCACAATGTTTTAAAACTCGGGATTTGCTGGTAAAGGGTGAAAGATGGTGGCAAAATCATATTCACGCGTAGGCAAACATTGTATGCAAAAACACAACCCGAAGCATTCAGGAGGTTCTATAGATGGGGGCAATTATCACTATTAACGCACACAACTTGTTTACTTGTAGATCTTACTACGTTACAGGAAAGAAGCCGAACGTGTCTGCCCTTTAACTCTTGACCAGGCGAGAAAATTTAAGGCTAGTCCATGTTTAACTCTTTACCAAACGACAAAATTTTTGCCTGGACCAAATTGAAATCATTTGCAGACGACACATCTAGATGTAGCTGGAATGTTGATTTCTGTATTTGATAGGGTAGAAAACATTGTGGGAAAAGGAAAAAAATGCTGGTTACCAGCATTTTTTTTCCTTTTCCCACAATGTTTTCAAAAGCCTTCTCGTTCAGAGTGGCTAAAAGTCGGGGTTATGTGGTAAAGAGTTAAAGACCCTTAAGAAGGAGCCTTTTGAAAACATTGTAAGAAAAGGAGAAAATGCCTGTTACCAGCATCAATATAGTCTACAGTTTTGTCGCGTGGTAAAGAGTGAAAGCATTTCAGATAGTAGGATTTGTCCTTGATAGGGCAGAAAATATTGTGGAAAAAGGAAAAAACAATTTGGTTACCAGCATTTTCTCCTTTTTCCCAAAACAGTTTCAAAAGCTTTTATCCGGTTTTAAGACAAAATGGATAAGTAATATGCGTCAAATTGCTTTTTATTATGAACATGTATCACTAAGATGCAGTAAATCCGCTTTTCCAAGAGCGCTGCACGTTAATATTTGTCCTGTCACGTCAAAATAATTCGTGTCGTGAAAATTGTTAGCTAATTTGATACTGTTCTTACAATGGTATTCATGTATTCAGCCTAAATCCATTTTCAGCAAGGATAGTCCAGTCAATTTAAACTTTAAAGATACATCCTTTCAGCTAGAGAGAAAAAACTGTGTTTAAATTTGAAAATGTGTAGAATGGCCCAGCTGTGTAAACATAGATAGATTGCCTATATATCTGTTATAAAGGATAGAAAAATGTAAGGGATTTGTCCTGATTAAAAACCGGAAACAACAACAGCGGTTGCTTTGAAGGCCTCCAAAACATGAAATACATTTTTTATATATACCCTGTAAAAAAGTTTAGCAACTCTTGTAGTTTACAGCCAAATATTTAACGAAATATGCAATATAGTGACAAAACATAGTACAAAATTAGGTATAACGTATAAACAATCATTGAACTGGAAACCTGTCGGCTAGGCTAATCAACATATTGCAAATACATTAAATTTACATATAGACATAGATTTTCATAGCATAGCAGAAATTGCTAAACTTTTTTTACTATGTATATTTAGTTGAAAAAATGTAACATTGGAGAAGAATATTGATTAAACGATTTAGTATCGAATCATTGTCAATATAACGTCGTGACGCCGAAAGGCACCATAGTCGTTGTTTTCAAAGTCGACTGCTGCAAGTATGTTTCAAAGCAAATGACTTATAGGAATATTTATGTGGGCAAAAACCTTACAATTCAGATAGTTAATCCTCTCAGTAATGATGTTCTCATGTAGAAAGATATAAAAAGAAACGAGAAAAAAACAATCCAACCTTCAATTTATTTTAAATTAAGGGGTTGCCTCAGAAGACCTGCCCACCAACGGAAACTCAGCATGGGGCTTGTAACCACATATTTACGCCTATGTTTAACCTTTCACCAAGCAATCACGACCCTGAGGAGGCAGACTTTTGAAAACATTGTCGGAAAAAGGAGAAAATGCTGGGTAACCAGCATTTTCTCCTTTTTCCAACAATGTTTTCTACCGCTTGAAAGACAACTTACAACGTTTGTGCCAGATCGAATAATGTCATCTGAGAATACTTTCATTTTTTATATAGCCTGAATTCTTTGCCTCATGTAAAGTTAAACCTCAATTAAAACAACGATTCTTTTTATTCGGTAAGGGGAAAAAACAACAACTTGCTCCAATAGAACATTGACTCATAACCAAGTGTTGGTTGCCGGCAAAAAAAAAATCCTCAAAACCAGGCAAAAAGTAAACAAAAGATAGAGCGACTTGGCAACTTTTGACCTAATTTTGACTTTTATTTTTTCTGCCAACGACTAACACTTGGAACGACCATATACTAACAGATTGTCGTCTTTACAATAATTTTCATACTTTAAAATGGTATGATTTAAATTTCTATTGGCCATGATCTGGCAAAATGGGGTTTAATGCATCTCCGTGATACATTATACCAAGCAAGTCATTCCATTATTATGGATATATAAAATCCATTTCGTCTAAAAACTGACCAAATCATGAGATAGAATAGTCTTTCAACAAACATATGATTGACCCATAGCGAAAAGTTTCGGTAAGGGTCAGCCTGCAAGGACTGCGCAGGCTGACATGGGTTGATACATTTTTGCAGATGCCTTAAACCTCCTTTTCACAGAGCATGGCTCATTTGCAATTTAACACCAGCATTGTTTACTGTTGGCCGCCAGTGAGACTTTAAAAGAGAGGGAGAGAGGAAACCTCTGATAAAGTGTATGAATATTACCATTGTTAGTAAATTTGTTATTGAAAGCAAATTTTAACTGATCACGTTCGGCTATCCCATTGTTCAGAGAAAAAATGCTTTTTCATACTATTTGACCTGTGCTCTCTGTAAAAAGGGGGTCTAATGAATCTGCAAAAAGTATCGAGCAGGATCAGACTGCACAGAATTTTACTGTTTTTTTCTTTTTTGTTTCAATTTTCGAGGCGATCTATGACGTACTTTTAGATAAGACACAGCTTTGTATTGCCTCGGATCTGAATCTACTGTGTATTTCAGAGTTTTACTTGTGGTATAATACGGTCGTTAGTGTCTAAGCAATACAAACATTTAGAGATAGAGGAAGATTTTTTTTTTTTTGTCATTATTCTGCATTTTCGGAAACTTTCTTAAGTGTATAGCAAAGAGAGATTAGAATAACCAGCTAGATTTGGCAGAGATGTATTGACTCTTGGTGCGCGCGTGCATGCATGTTGCTTAACAGCCCTTTGTCAAACTACTCCGTGTTTTAACAGCTTTTTGGAAGACGGCTTATGAAAGCATCGTTGGAAAAGGAGAAAATGCTGGTAACCAGCATTTTCTCCTTGTTCAACGATGTTTTCAAAGCACTTTTTCAAGGGTCGTTGGAACAATTGATTGTTTGGTAAAAAAATAACATTGCTGTATAGCCTAAATGAAAATTTCCGGCCGATTTTAAACTCCCAGATATCGCAACTTTAAAGTTACGTTTTACCAGAACGATCTCAAATTCTATACACATCGGACACTTGAGAAGAAAAATCAGACTGCACGTTCTGTACAGTCTGACGTTGACCTACACTATCTGCAAAAACGCCCCGGGTTGCCCATAACTGCCAAAGTGTTTAAAGAAGCTCATTTATTCGCATTGAAATGGGTTAACTCTTTCCATACCATAGACGACACCAGAAGCTCTTGTGGACAGTGTAGATCAGGATCAGACTGCACAGAATATGCAGTATGATCTTTGATCTATTCTGTCCACTGCTATATTCTAGATTATGACCGAACTGTCTCTTGATCTTGCAGCGGAAATGTACTTTTAGCCTTTTTAGAAAATGCAATTCATTTATTCAGTAGTGAAAGAGTTAAAGAGACCAGAGGTTAAGTACATTCCAATTTATCACACCAGAGTTATTAAGTTGAATCTGGCAATGTTTAAATATTGATAAGGGCTTACTTTTTCAAACATTATGAATATCAGTTGATTTATTGCTTCTGAAATATTTGTTTTTTGAAAGAAAGAGACCGGGGACCGGAAGATTACGGGAAAAAGGACTTATATGAAAAATGAGTAATTAATGAAATTGACAAATTGATCGATTGATTGATCACTTGATTGATCGATCGATCGGTCGGTTGATGTCTGACGTAGTCTGTACGGTGCTGTGTTCACTCTTCCACTGCCGAAGCCGACTTAAAGCCCCAATAGCGGCCAAAAGTAAACAATGCAGGTGATACAATACAGTCAAATTTAAAACATACAATTTAAAAGTATGGAAATTGTTGTAAATATGACTATCTGTCATTGTGGGATCGGTCCAAGTGTCGGCCTCTGATAGAAAAATGGATTTTAAAAGTAGGACAAAAGTTGCCAGGTCGCTCAATCGTTTGTTTACTTTTTGCCTGGTTTCTGATATTCATGTCTCTGAGGGCGACGATTACTTGGACCGACTGTACATAAACAGTTTATCATCTTCACAATAACTTTCATACTTTTAAAAGGTACAGCATTATTTAAATTCAGCATTTTTACACCTGCATTGTTTACTTTGGCCGCTAGTGGAGCTTTAGATAGTTTTTGCGGAAGGCGTACATCAAGATCAGACTGCACAGAATGTGCAGTCTGATCTTTGATCTACACCGTCCGCTACTTTATACTAAATATGAGTGATCTTCGTTATACAGTCGAAATCTCGTTTTAGACCTCGAATAAAATTCTATTTCATGTAGTTGGCAGCTTTGGGGTTAAGCCCAGTTTTATACCTTCGTATTCCAATGGTGGCTTTTCAGTTACACAAAGAAAATTGTCATTTTGTTAGTCACATATACTTTGTGGTTGATATTTATAGAGAAAGTCAGTACATGTAAAACAGCGGGACGTTAATCTAGATTAGCGAGAATTAATTGGATTGTGTATTGAAACAGTGATATAGACAGCTAATCCGTCACTCTACAGACCATGCCCCACTCGGAATGTGGTTGTCCTGCCCTGCGATTATGCCGTAGTTTGCATTTGATTGTATGATAAAATCGGAGTTGGGTTGTTTCGGTATGTTTCCCCACTTTCAACAGTACTTTTGTAATATCACAGCAACGGCTCCCTGTTACATGTCCTTTGTGGATTGGCTTTTATTAGTTTTAGGTAAGGGCTCTGATATTATGGTTTTATTTTGAGCAGATTTGTGGTCGCCAACGGTTGCTCATATGGGTAACGCCCCCGCAAGGCTGTTATTTATGTAACGGGGGATAGTGAAGATACAGGACAAAACCTCTCTATAGTTACACCTAGTTCTTGAACGTGTTCTGTGTACAGCATCGTCACACAGGACCTTGGTTTTATAGTATCATCCCAAGTACATGTAATTTTGCATTGCATTTTTTTTTTTTAAGATCATTCCAAAGTGACCAGCACCGCTGGCAGGGAATGAGTCAGGTCCTGGTAACCAGCATTTTCTCCTTTTCCCCCAGTGTTTTCTACCCTTCAAATAGCAAATCACGTGATTTGAATAAAGTTAAAATTGTCGTCTGAAAATACTTTCAATTTGGACAAGTCTAAAACTTTGGTACACAGAGTTACCAGCATTTCCTCCTTTTCCTACAATGTTTTCAAAATCTTTCTCTCTAAGGGTAGTTTTAAAACTCGGAATTGTGTAGAAGAGGATTAAAATAAGTTCCTTAAGTATCTTCTTAAGTATCTTCTTTTAAACCATACTTAGTACATCTGGATAGAGTTGTATACGTCCATGGACGTATACAACTCTATCCAGATGTACTAAGTATGGTTTCACTCAATACCGCCTCAAACAAATTTACAGCAAACAACTTCGAAATTATCCTTGAACAGAAGAAAAAAGGAAAGTATTCATTGGTTGGTTGTATTGGGGTTTAACGCCACTTTAACAGCTAAGGTCATATCATGGCGGTCGGTGACGCACATGTGTTTCCTGGCTTTCTCACACCAGTACTAACACAACTTTCTTTCCAAAGCCACCGACTACTTTTCTCACATGCTTCAGCAGAGGTGAGAGGCGAAAATACGCCGGAAAGAAAGTTTGCCTCAACCGGGTATCGAGCTCACAACCACCAGGTCGTGAGTCCGACACATTGAGCCACCCGGGCGGGGCTTCGGAAGGTATTCAATTCGAATTGATATCTCTATGTATGTTAGAATAATTGAACTATAGGCAAAGGGGGGAATTTTCTCATGACGAGCAAACAGGTCAAAGAAATGATCGAGGTGCTGTAAAAAGTTTTCCACCTCTTGTGCTTCGGAATACCCAGGAATGAAAAGTTGGCTGTTACTTTTCCAATGTAATCTCTCTTCATCTTAGGGCACATTGTCCATCCCTGTTTTAGTTTGCTTATGCGTTCAAAATAGAAGTCATTATCCTGGTCCCTCAAATACTCATTTACTGCATCTATGACACCTTCATTGCTTCCGAATTGTCCATCACGAATTCAGCTTTAGGAACAGATAAGTCAGAAGGGCCTAAATTCGAAGCCGCATTCGGTCGCAGCAGCGATGGCGACTTATGAGCAGGTACATTATCCTGCAAGAGCAGAACCCCTCGAGTCAATTTTATCAGTTTGACAGACACTTCTCCTCTTTACAGTGACTTCCTGGTCTCATCAAAAGCCTCGGTATCCTATTCTCCCAACCTATATCCTTCAGTAGGATCAAATTATCGACTGATTGGGATTTTGAGTCGATGTATTGAAACTAAGTATATTGAGACGAGAACTGTTTGATCGTACTAAGTATATGCAAATACAAACAAACAAATATTCTGAGGTACTGAAATTATGTAAATTAAATTTGTACGCGACGCATTTAATGCAATCGTGCACACCATGGGAATTTTTGCTTCAAGTGTAAAGATGTGCACTTTACAACTCATTGATGCAAAGTTACGTGACTGAACTTCCCTGATTGAAAATCTAATACAGATCATTTGAAAGCCTTATCAGCGTAAAATTGAACTCTGTCCTTTACAGCGCCATAATAAAAAAACCATGAGGGGCTTTTGCGGACGGAATAGATCAAGATCAGACTGCACGTTCTGTGCAGTCTGATCTTGGATCTATACCGTCCGCTTGTTTAGTCAAGCTCTTAAAATAAAAAAAAAAAAAATCTTTTCGAGGTTACCTGAAATGTAATTTTCAGCCGTCGAAGATGATCAGGTTTATTGGCGCTGAAACGGTTCGCGGATCGTCTGCAGATGGGAATGAATCGCGAGACTCTAAATGAACCGTAAATATTCTTCTGCCGTTATAGGCGTTTAAAATTGGGATTCAGACAGTGCGCTGTGCAAGCATAATTATTCCGCTGTTCTTTCCATATTCATTTCGATACAAAAATCGACTCGCTGTCGGTCCGTACGTGACGTTGTGTATGGTAGCGCTTAACTGTCTACATCCTTTATTTGTGAGCAAAAATGGCGGATAGCAACTCGCATGATTGACGAAAAATATGAGCTGATCTCATTGGTCAGTTATCTGATCCATATATCCTGTTTTTTCTCACCTTTTCACGCCTCTATATTTTCCATGATGATGTTTATATTCAGAGTTCATACTTCGCTCTCTGGTTCACCCTGTGCAACACAATCCTGAGTTACGACGACCTTGAGACAAAAGACTTTTTAAAACTTTGTGGAGAAAAGGAGTAAATGCTAGTAACTAACATATGCTCCTTTTCCCATAATATTTTCTGCCCTTCCTATTACAAATTTCATTTTTGAATCTCATTTGTTTTGTTGTCTGCAAATGCATTCAATTTCAAGTATAAGATTTTGTCGTTTGGTAAAGAGTCAGAGTCAAGTAGCTCATGAAACTTACATCAACTACTAAACAAGAGTCCACAAAGAGTGAAGGGGAAAAAAGTCGCTTCACATAGGGTTCGATACATATTTTATTTGTACATGTTGATTAGGTTTAATCCTGTTTCATGCGTATTAGTATATTACCCATAACGAGAGGGGGGAAAAAAGAATATTGAAGTTCGTGCATAAGAATATGTAAATTCAATTTTGCGATGTTGTTACGCCCGAGTTGTGGAAGAGGAAAGAGGGCAACATTTTTACATCATCATCATCATCATCATCATCGTCGTCGTCGTTGTTGTCGTCATCATCATCATCATCGTTGTTGTTGTGGTCGTTATCATCATCATCGTCTGTATCATCATGGTCTGTATCATCATCATCATCATCTTCATCATCATCTTCTTCTTCTTGTTCATCTTGTTCTTGCTCTTGTTCTTGATCTTTTCTTCTTCTTTTTCTTCTTCTTCTTCATCATCATCATCATCATCTTCTTCTTCTTCTATCTAAGAAGAAAAAAAGGACATGACTTGGATCGATAATTTTTGCAAACGCATTAAACACCCTTTTCACAGAGCATGGCTCATGTAAACACGATCTGCCTAATTCATTCAATGGCTTAAGATAAAATTCCGCTGAAAGTCAGACACAGTTTATGTCATAGACTTGAATAAACAAGCGAATGGTATAGATGCAAGATCAGACTGCACGTTCTGTGCAGTCTGATCTTGGATCTGTACCATCCGCAAAAGCTCCATGTTTTTTTTTTGCCAATAGCGCTGAAAGGATAGGAAAATTAGACGTGCGTGTTACATCTACGATTTTTCAGATTAAAACTTAAACTTCATATACAATATTCTTGAAAGAAGTTTCGTGATACTTTTTTTATGATTTTTTTTTTTTTGAATTAGAGTAGAACTTGAATTTCACATACATGCTGACATTTTACGTTTGCACATGATCATTTTCCCATAACATTGGAGACAAATAACTGCAATACTGCAATTCCAAGATTTTTCCTTTCTCGGGTAAGAGCTAAAGTAACAGAATTAACCTCCTTAGGTTTGTTTGTTCGTATTGAAGTTTACAGCTTAGGTCATGTCACGGAAGTCAGTGCATCCAAACATGTGTTTCGTGGCTTTCTCACACCAGTACTGACAATACTTTCTTTCCAGCCACCGACTACATGCATCAGGGGTGAGAGGCGAAAAATCGCCGGAAAGAAAGCTTGCCTCAACCGAGTATCGAACTTGCAACCACCAGGTCACGTAACAGATACGCTAAGCACAGTGCTACCAGGCGGGGCACCTCCTTCGGACGGTTGTGTCGTTGCACAAGACCACTTTGGAATTCTGCTTTTGCAGCATTGTTTTTCCGGGTATTTATGTATTTGCCCTTCTAATCACTGAATTGCGGGTCGGTCTGGTTGTCACTTTTCCTTTGTTTGTCTTTCATAAGAATATTGCGATTTGTTATGTAATTAAACAAAAAAGAAATCGACAGACGACTTTGAAAAAAATCTTGTGAAAAAGGGACCATAAAAAAAATGTTTAACCCTTTTCTAAAGGACAAGTTTAAGACTCGACAAAATTCAAAGTATTTGCAGACGATAAACTAAATCAAGCTCATAAGATGATTTCTGTATTTGAAATGGTTGAAAACATTGTGGGAAAAGGTGAAAATGCTGGTTACCAGCATTTTCTCCTTTTCCCACGATGTTTTCAAAATCTTTCTCTCTTAGGGTCTTTTAAACTCTGGGTTATGTATTAAAAGGTAAATACACGAAAAATATAAGCTATCAGTGCCGCAAAAGGAGAAATTAGCCCTTACAACCGATTTTTTCTTTCATCACAGTTTTCAAAAGTCAGTAAGTAGGTAAAAAAATTATTATGGTGACATATGTATAAGCAGCAAATCAAATTTACAAATAAATAATGATGTCAATGATACCCGGCCCCATAGGGCCTATATGTCACTTTTGAATACAGTTACAATACAAATAAACAATTTCTACATTTCATAAGTGATGGCGGTTATTGATAATTTGGACAATCAGATGAATGGATGGATGGATGGATGGATTGATGGAATGGAATGGAATGATGGATGGAATGATGGATGGATGGATTGTGGGTGGGTGGGATTGTATTGGAGGGAGGAAAGGACGGACGGACGGAAGAAAGGAGGGAGAGAGGGAAGGAGACTCGGAAGGCGGGAGGGACGGATGGGTGAGTGGGTGGGTAGAGGGAGGGAGGGAGGGACGGACGGACGGAGAGATGGATTGATGGATTGATGGATGGATGGATGGATGGATATACAACTCTATATACTGCAAAGCAAGGGAAAGAAATATCAGTAGGTTGAAAAGTAATAAAAGGTACAACGTGACCCGCTTTCAGAATTCTAATAAAGCAATTATGTAAATGAGGCAGCGAGTCGCTTAAGTGTTGAAAATCGATCTAGGTTTTTTTATATAAAGATAAAAAAAAAAGTTTATAGATATCGATCCAGAAAGTTATTAATAGATACGTCATTTATCATCAGATCAAAGTACAGATGTTCTGTGTAAAGTGTTCTTATTGTCATAATGAAGTTTACTGTGACACTTTATCAAATGACCAAATTTTAAATGACTTGTCCAACTCGAAAGCATTTGTAAAAGAGAAATGAAATATGCATTATTTCGAGGGTAGAAAACATTGTGGGGAAAAGGAGAAAATGCTGATTATCAGCATTTTCTTCTTTTTTTACAATGTTTTCAGACGGGTTATTTGTCAGTGTATATACATGTACTTAATATTTACTGTGACACTCTATCAAACGACAAAAAGATTAAATGACTTGTCCAAATCGAAAGCATTTGTTGAAGAGAAATTAAATACATGTACACCTATTTTTTTAAAGGAAGAAAACATTGTGGACAAAGGAGAAAATGCTGATAATCAGCATTTTCTCCTTTTTCCACGATGTTTTTGGAAGTGAAATGAACCAATCATAAAAAAGCACCGGTCAAGGCCGGTAGCTCGCTCGATAACGTATCCAAAGGGTTTGAAACTCGGGGGTCACTTATTGGTCTGCAAGCAAACCCGAGGATAACACATTACTATTGAAATGGAAACTTTCAACACCTCTTCAAAAAACAGATATTGATACTGAGAGAAAAAAGAAGCTGCTTTTCCAACAACAAAATAGCTACTTTTCCGCATTCCTATAACGTTAAAAGTAAGGACCACCCAGTTGGTGGTACGTTGATAAATCCCTGTCTGAAGCAAAGAAATCCTGTCGTAACTTGAAATGATTTACTGTAAAATTTAAATAATATTAAGTCAGCCTGAGTCTCTTACTTATCATGGACTTTTACGAACCCTTAAGCTGCAAAGCGCGACTCACTGACCTTTTGCAGACAGTGTAGATCCAAGATCAGACTGCACAGAACGTGCAGTCTGATCTTGGATCTACACTGTCCGATAAGGAGATATCTTTCTCCAAAAAATAAGTTTAATGTAGCATTATTCGTATTTTTACCATCGGCTTGAAAGTTTCATTTAAGTTATTTAGCAGGAAAAGGGTTAAAGAATATATCTCCCCTGGAAATTTCTCAACCCTTAGAGTGCAAGGGAATTATCATGGACATTATATCGACCAAATTTGTCAATTCAAAGAATGTTTGGGGCAGAATATCACGAAAATTATCGGACATTTCGCAATTATAAATCTAAGGTCAGTCTGTATGTTCTCTACAGTCTAAATTTGATCTACACTGTCACAAAAATCCATTTTAAAAATTTTACTAGGCAGGTTAAGAGTCGAAAGCTTTTGTTTGCTCGCCATGTGTCATTTGTATACCCCTGACTGTGATAAATATTTATCTATTTACAGTCCTTACGTTCGAATAGAATACCGCATATAGCTTATAACTGTATGAGAAGACAATTTTATAGCCAAGCTTTAGCCTGTGGTTGTAAATTCATTGAACATTTGCTGAAAGTATCTTTACATAGTAGATTTCAGAAAAGTTAAAGCCTCATGCCCTCCTTGATGGAAAAAATGTTCAGCGAAATCAAATAGTCTAAGAAAAAATACAAGATCGTTGTTTACTTCACTGAAGTTTTAATTAATACCATAATTATGGCACCCCCCTTTAAGCATATTTCGGGGCAACACCCGAAATATGGCAATGGGGCGTGAGTTAACTTGCGTACTGCAGGGATGTCTTGAAAATTAAAACAATGCACACAGAACCCATATTTATCCCTAAGTATTTTGATCCTGCAGTTAACATCATCCTTGATAAGTTGTTTACTCCCTACACTGCGAGCGCTTCTCTACGCCATTTCTACATTTGGAGTGGGCTATCTTTACGACGGAATCTCCGTAACAAAAATAGGCCTTATCAGTTTGTTATTACCGATTTCTTCGATTTTTACCCAGTTAATCTTGATTTTCACCCTCTGAAAAATGGAGACACGAAAAGAGGGCATTTTGTATTAACTCTTGACCAGAAAACAAAATTCAATACGTGACCATAGCAAAAGCATTAATGAGCCATGCTCTGTGAAAAGGAGGCTTAATGCATCTGCGAAAAGTATCGACCCAGGTCAGCCTGCGCAGTCCGCGCAGGCTGACCTGGGTCGAAACTTTTCGCTATTGATCAATTTTCTGTATGTTAAAGGACCCGGCTACCTCATGATATAGTCGGTTGATAAACAAATTGATTTTTATGGATCCATAAGTATGTGATGTCTTGCTTGGTATAATGCATTACGGAGATGCATTAAGCCCCCTTTTGCCAGAGCTTGGCTCATTTGAATTATGCTCTCGCAAAAGCGGGTTTCATGCATCTCAGTGGTGCATGATACCTAGCAAATCAATATTTAATTACTGATTCATAAAATCCATTTTTTCTGACAACCGGCCCAATCATGGGGTAGAATGGTCCTTTAACATGCAGAATCAGCATAATTTATTCTCCTTTTCTCCTAAGGAATGAAACCATCGGAGACGAGATAAAAGTTTAGTTTTTAATACAGTGACACACTATTGGTATTCAAACTTTTTTTCGCAATACTATACCTCTACCCCAAAAGGACAGTAAAACTCAAAGATCAGATAGTACTTTTTGTACAATCTGATCTTGATCTGCAGCAGGGGTCCATTTCAACAAACTGCGTAGACTTACGCCATTTTTGGGGTGATTGAAGAAACAAACGTAGTATCCCTACTTTACCAAAACATATGAAGTGGCGTAATGTTATCCAAATTCTTAATCAAATCGTAAAGTTATGTAGTTCAGTGAAACTTGTTTTCAGACTTAATGCTTGCTTATAAAACCTGCGTACGCAAATTTCGTGCGTACTCAGTTTAGTGAAATGTGCCCCAGCTGCTGGACTGTCCACCAAAAAAATCTAGTGTTGCCGTTAGCATTCTGGGAGTTAACCCTGTAAGCATCAAATAAACCGAAGACCCAAATAAGGCATGCTCTGTGAAAAGAGGATTTAATGCATCTTCAAAAATGAGCCATGCTCTGGCAGAGGGGGACTTAATGCATCTTCGTGATAGAAAATACCAGGCAAGTCATTACATATTTACGGATCCATAAGAGCCAGTTTTTTAAACAACCCACTATATCATGAGATAGACTGGTCTTTTGACATGCAGAAAATTGACCGATAGCGAAAAGTTTCGGCCCAGGTCAGCCTGCGCGTACTGCGCAGGCTGACCTGGGTCGATACTTTTCGCAGATGCATTAAGCCCCCTTTTCACAGTGCATGGCTTAAATGTATCGATCCATGTTAGCCTGCGTAGGCCGCGCAGACTGATATGGGTCGAGACTTTTTGTTATCTTTTTCAAATTTCTGCGTGTACAATGACCACTCTACCTTGAGATTCGGTCGGTTGTTTGCCAATATGGATTTCATGGATTCATAATTATGTGATGACTTGCTTGGTATCATGGATCACGGAGATACATTAAGCCCTCTTTTTCCAGAGCGCCGCTCAAATAGTTTCGGTTTTAAGGCTTCCTGTGTCCAGAATATCTCCGGAAAGTGGAGAACGTTGAGTTAGATCAGGCTGCACAAAATTTGCAGTCTGATCTTTATATACAATGACTGCATACGTAACTTAAGTTTAGAAGGGCGCTTTAAGGGTTAAATATTCATGAAAATATTGAATCAAAATGCTAACCGCTCGGATTTCTTTTTGTTATTATACCGATTTTCGATTGTTTTAGTCCCTAGAACAATATAGATGAAAACAGCGTATCGTTTCAAGTAAAAACGTAAGGGCATTGATTCAAGTGAGAACCTAATGCATAGTATCAAGTGAAAACGTAACAAATTGATGAGAATCAGACCGCATAGATTCCACGGGAAACAACTTCCAATTTGTTTGCAAGTGAAAATAACGCATAGATTCAAAAGGGAAAAGGTATGGCATTACGATAATCTACCGTCTGAATAATTCATTGAATGTTCACGTTTGGAGCAGAAAAATTTGAGGCGCTTGTTCATTGTCAGACCTACTTTCATCAGACTGGTTACAGGAATAGTTGATCAAATGATATGTGCCATGTTCTGGCAAAAGGGGGCTGAATGTATCTCCGTAATTCATTATGCAAAGCAAGTCATCATGTAATTATGGTTCCGTAAAGTCCCTTATGCGTAACGACCAACTGAATCATGAGGTAGAATGGTCCTTTGACGAGCAGAAAATTTACAAGTAGCAAAAAGTTTCGACCCAGGTCAGCCTGTGCGGATACCTGGGTCGATACTTTTTGAAGATGCATTAAGCCACCTTTTCACAGGGCATTGCTCATATAGATGTAGACCTGGGCTCGACAATGAAGTCCGTCATGATGATCATGTACGAGATGTGCCGAGAGCGGCTGACGATCAATATCGGAATTTGCCGATTATATTAATCTAAAGACACCTTTTGATCAACTGCAACCACAGACGCCGTTAATGCTCAACAATAAAATTCAGCTACGATACGACAAGATTCTGAAACCGATAAAACGAAGAAACCTCACGAAATCTTATCAAATATTCATACACATTAGAGTATGGTTTTACGATCCAATAGTCTCACCTTCTATCCAGGAATGTCCTGCCTTCTTCAGCTACATGTATACTGTTACTTACTCCTCCCCCAGCCCCCCCGAAAAAAAAAAAAGTAGAGAAAGCAGCTGTTGCTCTTGACATGTACTAAAAGCCTCTTGCTGATATTATTATTACTTTTTTGTGTTTGTACTGTTTGTATCTAAAACTTACCGAAGTCTATAAAAACTGTTTATCTTTTAACCCTAAATCTGCTAAATACTAGTAATTGAAATGAGACTTTCAAGCCGATAGTAAAAAGCCAATTGTTACTTCGAAGGTGTATTCTGGGGAAAATATCTCCGTGTCGGACAGTGTAGATCAAAGATCAGACTGCACGTTTTGTGCAGTCTGATCTTGATCTACTCTGTCCGCAAAAGGTCATTGAGTCGCGCTTTGAAACTTAAGGGTCAAATAATTTACCTACCTCATGCAAACTTCTTAATTCTTCTTGCAAACGATCAATTTTGAAAGCATTGTGAAATAAGCATAAATTGCCCGGGACAATATTTAAAAATGTGTCTAAATTTTAGATATTAGTTCACGTTGATAAATGCATATTTTATAGTGGTATCTTCATGCCCGTATGCTGCATGTTGTAAAAGGTACTGAGTCAAGTATGATAGCTCTCACAGGTAAAAAAATGTGTAGAACATGACACCTACCGGGCTCCGTAGGTAAAGGTATATCGCAGTGTTGCAATACTTTTTCGTAACCCTTTTCATGTTATCGGTAGTACTACGTAATTTCGTGTTCAATGCATTTGAAGATAAGGCTACTCTGAGCATTGTAACCTGAACTTGTATATAAAATGTAGATTATAATCATCTACTTTTCCCACGATATCCTTCATATTGCAACATTTTGGGTTTCTTATACAATGTCGGAAACTAAATCTAGTAAATCAGCTATTTAGAGCTTGTTGCGCCTGTTTTTCGATCTTAAGCAACGTTTATGGCCTCAGTCTAGATTGTTTGGCTCTTATTTTCTTGACAACTTGAGTTTTATTTCCTTTGGCAGAAAAAAGAACGAAGTAGACCTATAATAGTCTAAAGAATGTATATCTTTGTTTCTAAGCAACTTGTATTTGTAACTTTCTTATAAAAAAAGCCACACAGATGGATAGAGTAAAGTAAAACCTGTTAAGTTCTTTGTTTGTAAGCGACGTACGATTTGTCTTCTTTAGTTAAAAAAAAAATGCTAAAAATATTGATAACTTTTCGCTTGTTTGCATCTTTGTTCCTAAAGAGCGACTTATTTTAGATGAAGAATGTGTCTTTTTTGTTAAGGGGGGGGGGAAATAAAGTAATAAAGTCTGTTTTGTTTCGCTCTTTGATTCTTCTTAGAACAAGAAATATCTTTTTAAAAAAAGATAGACGACGTAAAATTGCCAGCAAATAGGCAGGGGCCCTTAGAATAGACATGTCTACAATTTTTTACCACAGGGACCCTTAGAATAAACATGTCTACCTTTTTGACCAATCACAAATTTCTATTTATTCATTTGTTATCAGTACCAAAAAGCAGGTCAAAAGCCAGCAAATTCAGCTACGCCGAAGAAAAAGTGCTGCTAAATGATAACAAATAACACATTGAGCTGCTTGTTAATTCTTTTTTTGAGACAAATATTTCAACTCGTCCTCTTTCGACGGTTGACAGTACTATCCACTGATCACTGATACTTATAAAGATTTTTATCTTATAGGCTTGACTAAACAAGCGGACGATATAGATCCATGATCAGACTGCACGTTCTGTGCAGTCTGATCCGGATCTATACCGTCCGCAAAATCCTGCGTTTTCGTCTGTGGCACTGATAGAGTTAATTATCAACAACTCCGCCTTGTTTCAGAACTATGACGTCATTGGAGGCTTGACAAGATGGGTGCAGGAGCAACGAAGACACAGACGCAGTCTGGGCGTCCGATGACGTCACCAGCCGTGCGGAAAACTTCTATGAATGGAACTGTACAAAATGGCGCCGCGAACGGGCACGCTGGGGGAGCCTCAACAGAGCAAAGAATGGGAAGAACTCCACCCAAATCAGCGGTAAGAGTCGATTTCTTTATAATTGCCCGCACTCCGGCAAAAGGAGGTTTCATGCATCTCCGTGATGCATCATACTAAACAAGTCATCACATTATTATTGACTCATAAAATCTATTTTGTTTAACAACCGACTGAATGATGAGGTATAGGCCTACTGGTCCTCGAACATGCAGAAAATTTACAGAAAGAAAGAGTATCGGCCCATGTCTGTGCAGACTGTGTAGACTGACTCGATACTTTTTGCAGAGTCATTAAACTTCCTTTTCACAAAGCACAGCTTAAATGTATGTTTACTATTCAGTTGTTTGAGAGACAGAATCGTCCTTTTGTGGACAATCCTGACAAACCTAGATCAGGCTGCATATTTCGCATAGTCTGATTTTGTATCAGCACTTCCGGTCAGGTGTTCATATATTGCTACTTTTTCAACAGTGAATATTTGAAAGTAAAAAAAAATTAATAACTTTTGCACTTCAATCACGTATCTTTTTGTTCCTCTTTTTTATAAGACTAGTTACTGATAGATTTATGCCTGCAATAGCGCGTATGGTGGTACATTTAAGCACCAAACGTTTGAAATCTAACTTTTACTTTGTTTTCTCTTTCGAGAACACTTTTTGGTAAAACTATCCTTGAACTTTTACTGTAAGGTGTACTTTGTGGGATTCTTTCAGACCAATCCATTTATCACCTACTTTTAATCACTCATAACAACATCTGGTTCTTTTTTGGCAACACAAGTTTTCAGTTTCACTTAAATACCCTTTCACTGTTCTTTAGAGTTATTGCAACATGTATAGCTTATTTCACGTTGAATTTACAGGAATGGCATTAGAATACTCAGTGGGCTGCTTTTGGTTGCAACATGCATTGTCACCCACTGTCAAGTGTTCTAAAGCCAATCGCCGAGCCCCGGTAGCTCAGTCGGTAGCGTGCAGGACTTGAGAACAAGGGGTCCAAGGTTCGATCCCTGGCTACGACCCCTGGCTCGGCCAATTTCTTTCCGAGGATTGATGATAGTCACTGCGACAGGATTCATTCCTCTCCCACCGCTGACCATTGTTTCGAAGATGATTATGTGGGAAAGCAGCCGGTGGCTGGGAAAGAAGATTGTGCGGAGTACTGGTAAAAGAGACTCCAGGAAAGCATGGATAGGTGCACTGGCCGCCGCGATATAACTGAAATAATGTTGAAAACGGCGTTAGACACTATACAATCAATCAATCAATCTAAAGCCAATCATTCTAAAAGATTTCTTTCACCATTTCATTGGTGCTATATGTTTTTATTTCAAATTTCAATGAAATACTCTCTGGGATGATTTCCTCTCCACTTCAAAGCATTTTGATGAATTCATGCTTACTGTACAATAAAGTGACTGAATATTTGGTGGACTAATATAAGTCATAGTTTATAATTATTGTAACCTAGCACACGTATCTAAAAAAAGAATTCGTTCACTCTCCCATTTGCACCACATATTTCAAATTTCACACCAACAATCTCTCTTTGATTTTTAGTTGCCGTGCAATACTTTTACTTCTTATATACTCAATTTGGGCTAAAGTGAGGTGCTGGAATATTTTGTGGTCTACTTTTAGTCTCAAATTACATGTATATTGTCACCTACTTTCCTTTATTCTGAACCCTCTCAGAGTCATAAGCGAAATCCGGGGATTTTGCGGACGGGATAGATCAAATTGCTCCCAACTTGCAATCTGACTGTGGGTCAACTTGACCAAAATCTAAGATATTGGAACTCTTTATTGACTGGATTCGGCTCTCCATTTGATACAAGAATTACTCTATCACTACACAGGCAACTTTTAGACTAACTGAAGACTGTTACAAAATTCATATAAGATTTACATATAAATAAAGGCAAAGTATCAGTTTTCAACCGCATGAAAAACATTTTGGTAAACGTAGCGAATTCTCGCAACAAACAGTTTACTCCTTTTCCACAGTGATATCAAAAACATTTTTACAAAATGGGCTTTAAAGGTCGTATTTGTGTAACAATGTATTTATCCTTTCAATGCTAAAAATATTAGATCCAAACAATAGTACCAGTAACATTCAAAATATTGCGATGTCACAGTTGTTTTCCCGGAAAAATCTCACTATGACGGTCAGTGTAGATCCAAGATCAGACTGCACGTTCTGTGCAGTCTGATCTTGATCTACACTGTCCGCAAAAGCTCATTAGGCCTCGCTTATCAGTCTAAGTGTCAGACCTATTGGGCTTCACGATACGGAAGAACTATTGCCCTGAATAGGTAACCCTATTCTATTGTGGCGTTACCAAAGCGAACGACAAAAACTTTTTTAAAACACATTACTATATAAGAAACAATACAATGAGTGACATAAAACAATAGCTTTGTATATGATATATAGTGCTGTCGATGAAAGAATTATGGGTATTTTTTTTTTTGTTCTACCCTCTGATTAATCCATTTGAGCCATGCTCTGGCAAAAGGGGGCTTCATGATTTTCCGTGATATGTGATACCAAGCACGTCATCACATAACCATAGATCCATAAAATCCATTTTGTATAACAACTGATTGAATCTTGAAGTACACTGGTCCATTGACATGATGAAAATTGACCGATAGCAAAATTTTCGGCCACGGTCAGCCTGCGCGGACTGCGCAGGCTGACCTGGGTGGATATATTTTGCAGATGCATTAAGCCCCCTTTTCACAGAGCATGGCTCATTTCTACATGTGTTATTTTTAGACTAACTAGTGACTAACACATTACAATCAAGAAGAGAAATAAGTGACTAAAAGAAAAGACATATATTGTAAAATATGGATAAAACACTGCAGGGGAAAAAAACGAGCGATAAAACAAACAACTACATATAACAAGAATTTGTTACTTTTCCCACTCTATTTTCAAAATATTTTCGTCACAAGAGAGTATTTATTCGTTTCTAAACGGGATTGGGTCAGCTTGTTAGAGGAATGGTATAACCAACGCAAGATCAAAGTCTGATTAACTCCAAAACCCTTTACTATAGACGAGTTACCACATTACCTTCTGCGAATGACTCTTTCTTTTGTCTTACGACATACAGGGTGATTCATATTATCTGTCATGATTTCGTTGTTAAATAACTTTTTATCCGCTTACGATTTAAATAAGTTTTTAATATTGTTGGAGAGAGGATAGATGTAAGTTTTATTCATAACGTCATAAACAGTACTTGTTTTCCAAGATGGCGTTGTCCAGGAAAATGGCTGCTGAAGCACTTCAGCTCTACTTTGAGAGTCGTTCTGCTACTAAAGCACTTAGAACCATGAGAAGAAGATACCCAAATGATACAGAAATAAGAAAACTTTCTGCTAGACAGCTATACAGGCTTGTTGCACGATTCAAGGAAACTGGATCAGTTGCAGACAAACGCCATGATAATGCTGGAAGACCAAGATCTAGCAGGAGTTCTGAAAATGTTCAAGAGGTAAAGCACATAATTGATGAAACGCCTGAAAATTCTGTACGTCAAGTTGTTAGTGATCTCACTAATGTGACAAATTACTCAAGTGTCTACAGGATGTTAAGGTTTGACTTGAAATATTTTCCATACTGCAGTACAGTATTGAATTTGCAAGATGGATGAAGGACCATTTAGAAATCGTAAATAAAATGTGGTTCTCCGACGAATCCCACTTTTACTTGAATGATGTTGTAAATAAACAAAACTGCCGCTTCTGGGGAACGGAAAAGCCGAACTTTCACAATGAGAAACCTTTGCACGATGACAAAATTAGGCCTACTGTTTGGGTCGCCTTAAGCAGTGCAGGCGTGATAGGGCCGTTTTTCTTTGAGGAAAAGGGTGAGAACGCGACAGTGAACAGTGAGCGTTATATTCAATTACTCAAGAATAAATTTATGCCAGCTTTAAGAAGAATTGGTATAAATACAGAAAATATGTGGTTTCAGCAGGACGGGGCGACACCTCACACAGCAAAACATGTGTTGTTTTGGTTACATGAAATTTTCGGTGAAAATTTCATCTCATTCAAAACTGAAAAGATTTGGCCTCCCCACTCCCCAGACCTCAATCCGCTTGACTTTTTCCTCTGGGGATACCTTAAGGATAAGGTCTACACACCTAAACCAGCAACTTTACAAGACTTGAAAAACGTCATCCGTAGAGAAATCGAGAAAATAATACTGGAAATGTATGAGTCCGTGATTGACAATTTCAAGAAGAGACTTGACGTCATTATTGCCCAAAAAGGACGTCACATTGAGCATATGATGTAAATCTATAAACTGAGATACAGACCATGATGAAAGTGTAAGTGTAATGCTGCTTTTACTATCGAACAAAACTTACAGGTCTCTAGATTATGTATATAGGGAGTGAGTACAGCCATTCCAAACTGTATTTATACCATTAACGCTGAAGATCATGACAGATATTATGAATCACCCTGTACTTTTTACGAAAACATTTTTGCAAAAGGAGAAGTTTCTACTTCAGAACAAAGGACAGTCTCTGCTTTTGCTACAATATTATTTAATATTAATTGATGTATTGATGTATTTAGTAGTACTTAATGTTGGTTACCCATGTTTTACATGGTCTCATGCTACAAAAGCAACATAATAAATCATACAATGACACATGGAGTATGAATTTTTGTTGAATGGGGAGGTTAGGCTTTGGTAAAATAAGTAAGCCATACTCTGGCAAAAGGGGGCTTAGTGCATCTCTGTGATGCATGATACCGAGCAAGCTATCACATGATAATGGATCCATAAAATCCATTTTGTCTAACAGTCGACTTAATCAAAGTAAACTGGTCCTTTGACATGCTAAAAATTGACCAAAAGCAAAAAGTATCGAACTGCGCAGGCTAACCTGGGTCGATACTTTTTGCAGATGCATTAAATCCCCTTTTCACAAAGCATGGCTCAAATAAATTTACACATGGTGACCTAGAC
Source organism: Hippopus hippopus (assembly GCA_946811185.2). Classification (NCBI taxonomy): domain Eukaryota; kingdom Metazoa; phylum Mollusca; class Bivalvia; order Cardiida; family Cardiidae; genus Hippopus; species Hippopus hippopus. The sequence continues at coordinate 66,119,760 of OX328099.1, read as the reverse complement.
GGAGAAAACAGTTTCTCAAAACGTTTTAGATAAAAAAAAAAATTCAGTAATAAATAAATTCATTTAACACTTAGGCTGCTATGTGCGACTCACTGACCTTTTGCGGTCAGTGTAGATCAAGATCAGACTGCACAGAACGTGCAGTCTGATCTTGGATCTACACTGTCCGATAAGGAGATGTTATTTTCCCAAAACATATCTTTGAAATAGCAGTACATGTATTTGGGTTTTTACTATCGAATTGAAAATTTCATGTTAGTTTTTTAGCAGGTTAAGGGTTAACACTTTGGCTGCTATGCGCAATTCAGTGCACTTTTCGGACAATTTAAAACAAGATCAGACTGCACAGGACGTGCATTCTAGTTTTGGATCTACTCTGTCCGTCACGATGAGATTTTGCTGACCACAAGGAACTTCGAAATCGCATCTTTTTTTTTTTTAATTATTAGTTGTAAATGTTCATAAGTTCCTTAAGCGGTTTTAGAGTTAAAATTGCTATGGGTCTGTTGGTATTGTGTATTTCTTATTCTTTTGACTCACTCAAGCAGAGGTCCTGGTTCAATTTTTCGATATAATTAGCATATTCTATATGTCTTTTCTTACTTAAATATATTCATGTATATTGATATACCATTAATGTATCATTGATGTACGAGTGACGCCTTGGTGTAAAGAAAAAAAAAATGTATTGTTAAACTTTGGTGGGGGAAATAAGGATGTTCTTTATGCTTTCTTTTCATATTTCAGTTCGATAAACTTGTAATCGATATCCAATCTAATTTCATTATGTTTTTTTTTTTTACTTGTTCTTTCAAGAAAATAGGACAACCTCTATCCCGGGCCTAATACAGGTTCCGCCCGTACTGCACTATTGTTTTTGACTTTCTACCATTACAAATGACTGTTAATGATTTTGACATGTAGGATTTTTTAAAGAGTGTTATTTGGTGCTTTGGTCGTGACTTTTATGACTTAGGGATTCTAATGAGATGACCGCTCAGGTATGTGTTTAATACGTCAGAATTCCTTTTACCTTTTATAAAAACAATCACGGATTTTAACGAACTTAAGAAGGAAGGCTTTTTGAAAACATTGCGGGAAAAGGAGAAAATGCTGGTAACCAGTATTTTCTCCTTTTCCCACGCCGTTTTCTTTCCTTTAAAAGACAAATTTATTCATTTGAATCACACTATGTTTTTCGTCTGCAAATGCTTTCAATTTGGACCTGCCTAAAATTCTGTCGTTTGGTAAAGGATTATGTCGTTCTATTTTGTAGATTGAGTCACATATTTATCATTATATACATATTGCATTTGTTCATAATTATGTACAGAGTTTGTTTAAGTGAAGAGTTGGTCTCATATTTAGATACACTGCAAGTAGTAACACTCTCTGCAAAACACATTTTCATCTCGGGAGAATAATTACCAACACCAGATTAGACCTGTCACTTGGTGAAGAAACAGATCAAACGTGATCATCTTAATACGTTCAATTATTTTTTAAGTTACCTGAAATAATGACGTAACCTTTACTAAGCATTTTAAACAGCAAGGAAAGAGCTACTCGGACAGTGTTTTAACCTTTATCTAAACATTGTCGGGTATTAACGACCCTAGGGTGGAGAGCTTTTTGAAACATCGTGCAGAAAGAATAAAATGCTGATTACCAGAGCTTTGAAAAATAAAACATGTAATTATAAATGTACATGCAGTCTGCTATAAGTGTAAAGTAGAGTGTCAATATGTACCATGTAGTCTGTTTTGAGCGTAATATAGAAGGGTTCAAATGTGCCTTAAAGGCCTAGTCTATTATAAAGCTAATGTAGAAGATTCTAAATGTGTCGTATATAATCTGTTATGAGCGTTATGTGGAAGTATCTATATACACATGTGCCATTTAGTATGTTACGCTCATAACATACTATATTTCAGATTTAAACCCTTCTACAAAAAGCTCATAACATACTAGAATGGCACATATAGATTCTTCAACATAACCCTCATAACAGACTATTTATGGCGCATGTAAACCTTTCTACAAAACTATCTGGCATTATAGACTGTTCTACATGTATCATATAGTCCGTTATGAGCGTTATGTAGAACAGATTAATTATGCCATATTGTCTGTTATGAACATAATATAGAACGGTTTACATGTGCCATAAAGTCTGTCATAAGTGTAATACAGAAGCTTTCAAAATTGCCATATTGTCTGTTTTGAGCGTTATGTGAAAGAATCTAAATGTATCATATAGTCTGTTATAAGCATTACGTAGAAGTGTCTATCATTCCAGATGGTTTGTTATGATCGTACTGTAGTAATTGTGCCTAATAGTTTATTATGAGCGTGATATAGAAGGATTTAAATGTGTCATATAGTCTGTTATGAGCGTAATATAGAAGGGTCAGTTTAGCTCTGCCCTATGGTTCTGGTAATGTGTCATATGATCTGTTACGAGCGTAATGTAGAAGAGTCTAAATGTGCCAAATAGTTTCTTATGATCGTTATGTAGAAGAGTATAAATGTGCCATACAATCTGTTATGATCGTTATGTGGAGGAGTCTGAATGTGTCATATAGTCTGTTTAGCGTTATGTAGAAGAGTATAAATGTGCCATATAGTCTGTTATAAGCATAATGTAGAATGTTCTGAATGTGTCATATAGTCTCTTATGATCGTTATGAGAACGGTTAGGATTTGCCATAAAGCCCGTTATGAGCGTAATGTAGATGGTTCAAATTGTGACATGTATTTTGTTATGAGCGTATTGTAGAAGAATCTAAACGTGCGCTATTCGGTGAGAATGTTACATATGTAGAAGAGTGAAAATTTGCGATAAAGTCCGTTATTAACGTAACGTAGAAGGTTTAAAATTTGCCATGTAATTCGTTAGGCCCACGTTCACGTTTTATTGTATGGTTTTTTTTTGTCTGTGTAACACAACAATCAGATGGCATTTGTCATATATGCTGATGAAAACAAAACAATGGTTTTAAGACAATCGAAAATGACGTTGCTGTTGTTTTAAACCACGGTTTGGTACCAAATTCGTCATACAATGTTACTAATATTTAGTTTATAACAACATTTCAGATTAATCCAAATACCACTGTTTTGTTTTTATCAAATTGTAAACAGAATGCCGTCAGATTATTCTATGATAACTCTTAGAGCGCCAAATAAGTCCAACAGACAACGTCAGTCTAGTATAAGACCCCCAGGTAATCGCATTTTCAATGTTGCTTTTTGTCTAGAATGTCTTAGCAAAGCAAACAGTGTAGATCAAACGTCATAGTGCACGTTTTGTGCAGTCTGATCTTAACCCCGAACCTGCTAAATAAATGAAACGAAACTTTTAAGCCGATAGTAAAATCCAAACTTCACTATTTTATAGCTATTTAGGGGTGGGGCGAGTATCTCCATATCGGACAGTGTAGATCTAAGATCAGACTGCACGTTCTGTGCAGTCTGATCTTGATCTACACTGTCCGCAAAAAGTCATTGAGTCGCGTTGAGCAGTCGTACGGCCTAATCTACAATGTTTGCAAATGCAACTGTGGAAATTTATGAGATAGGTGCATTGACGGACTTTAGAGGTCACGTAACCAAATACAACTGATTAATGGTATTTACACCTACTTGATTCATACAACTATAGGATTAGTATATTCTTTATTTGTTGATCAATACGAAATCAATTCTTTGTCCATGTATGACATATTGACCTTTACCAAACATTTCCGTAATCTAACGACCCTGAAGAAGATGCCATTTGAAGGCATTGTGGGTAGAGGAGAAAATGCTTGTAACCAGCATTTTCTCCTTGTCCCACAATGCTTTCTACCTTTTCAAAGACAAAAATCATCCCTTGCGCTAAACTGATTTTGGTAGTCTGCAAATGCTTTCAATTTGATCGAGTTTAAAGCTGTGTCGTTTGGTAAAGGGTTAAATTGTATGGACATTTTCTTTATTTTAGAGCTCAGATTTTGCGACTTCAAGAACTTTCTGGCCAACTATCTCATCTGCACCGACAGTGTAGATCAGCCTGTTCTGCGCATTCTGATTCACGTCTGCAGTGTTCGGAAAACGTCCTGTTGCTTTTGACTTTCAAAGGGCTTAAAACGAGGGTGTCGCTGGTTTCAGCCACTGGCATGGCCAAATCTTTCGGGGGATTGATGATAGTCATTGACAGTCATTGCTGCAACAGTATTCTGTGTTTCTCCTCAGTATTTCTCCACAAGCTTTTTCATCAGACTGAAAATAGCCTGGTAAGTGGTGGGTTGACAACATCAACTGTCGGCTAAAACAACAAAATTAGTTTGGGATTGATTTATGAGGGGGGATTGAACTTCCTGTGCATCATACTAAAAGACTACAAAGCAAGTTCTAAACAACAGGACATTGCCTTTGTGACTCAGCCCATATTTTACCAACTCATTTTCCCACGCGTACTACACCTTGTAGTATCCCACCTTTTTTATGTTGCTGCAGAATACCCTTGGAAACATTGTGGTCAAAGAGTAAATTGTTCTTGACGAGCAATTTCTCCTTTGATCACAATAGTTTCACATGTATTTGTGTACAAGACTGTTTTAAATCATAATTCATGGTAATTGTTCTTATATCTAATAGCGTTTTTTTTTTCTTTCAACGTCTTATGTTGAAGATTTTTCTCAAGGGGTAATAAGTTGAGAGAAAAGAACAATTCATGTGAGCTATGCTCTGGCAAAAGGAAGTTCAATGCATTTCCATAATCCATTATACCAAGCAAGTCATCACTTAATTATGGATCCATAAAATCCTCTTAGTCTAACAATCGACCCAGTGGGCCTGGAGGAAAAATTGTCCTTCGATTTTGTAGAAAATTCACAAATGGCAAGCAGTTTGGATTCATGTCATCCTGCGCGGACTGCGCAGGCTGACATGAATCGAAACTGTTTGCAGATGCATTAAACCCCCTTGTCACAGAGCATGGCTTACATGTTTTTCATTCCCATTCATCCCAAACCTCCCCCACCGCTATTTTCCTTCCTTTATATTCCATCCTCGATCTAGCCCTTCACAAACAAACAGAATAAAACCTAAACACAGGCCATTGATTTACTATTAGCTTGATATTAGACTAGACCGTCAGCAAATTTCTATTCTCCTTTTCACAAACAAGTAAATGAATTGCATGGTGCACTATTCTTCCAATCTAGTTGGCACATTTAGACTCTTCTACATTACGCTCTGAACAGACTGTATGCAACATTTAGATCCTTCTACAGTACGCTCTGAACAGACTGTATGTCACTTTTAGACCCTTCTACATTACGCTCTGAACAGACCTAATGCCTCATGTAGACCCTTGTACATTACGCTTTGGACAGAGTATATGGCATATATAGACCGTTCTTACATTACGCACTGAGGGGAGTATATAGCGCATTTAGACCATTCTACATTACGTTCTGAACATACTATATGGCACATGTAGACTCTTCTACATTACGCTCTGAACACATTATCCCAGATTTAGACCTTTCTACATTATGCTTGTAACATACTACATGACACATTCAGACCCTTATACATTACGCTCCGAACAAATTTTATAACACAGTTATGACTCTTCATTACGCTAATAACATCACATTTAAAACTCTCTACATTACGCTCATAAAAGGCTATATGGCACATTTAGACTCTTGTACCTTATGCTTTGAACAGACTATATGGCACATTTAAATCCTTCCACATTACGCTCTGAACAGACTGTATACCACATTTAGACCCTTCTACATTACTCTCTGAACAGACTATGTGGCACATTTAGACCATAATACATTACGCTTTGGGCAGAGTATATGGCATATATAGACCCTTCTTACATTACGCTCTGAAGAGAGTACATAGCGCATTTAGATCACTCTACATTACGTCCTGAACATACTATATGGCACGTGTAGACCCTTATACATTACGCTCTGAACATATTTTATGGCATAGTTAGACTCTTCTTCATTACACTCATTACAGATAATACAGCACATTTAAAACTTTCTTCATTACGCTCATAACAGACTATATGCCACATTCAGATCATTCGACATTACGCTCTGAACGAATTAGATAGCACATTTTGACCCGTACTACATTACGCTTATTACAAAATTAAATTTAGTTTGTTTCCAAATATTGCTCAAAAGAAATAAGATTATTATTCTAATGACTATAACCTTATTTGTCAGGTACGGCAAGGTACAGAATCTTCATCAGTCTCGGTAAGGTTGCATGTTGTGCGAACTTTTAAGTATTATCGATATATCATTATCGTATACACAGCCTGTTTATATATATTGTAATCGCACTAACATAATCAATAGCATAATTATTCTAGTTACATGTACTTAGTTTCCTAAAAGGTATTCATATATATATATATGACCCATGCCATGGGAAAATGGGGTTTAATACATCTCCGTAATGCATTATATCAAGCAAGTCATCATACACACACACACACACACACACACACACACACACACACACACAAATAAATAGAGAAAGGTATCGACACAGGTCAGTCTGCGCGAACTGCTCAGGCTGACCTATGTCGGTACTTTTTTTGCAGATGCATTAAGCCCCCTTTTTACAGAGCATGGTTCATATGTAGGCATAGACTTATAAACGAAATAATCCATGTGTAATACCATACCTTTTAAAGCAAGGCCTTAGTCTGGTATTGTTACTATGTTCAACAGGAAATGCAAGCCACAATACCGTCAGTTGTAGTATATTACTACGGATAAATGTAGATCTCCAACACGTAGCAATAGAGATTTACTTCTGATCGCATCAATACTATTTTGCATAGATTTAAAAAAAATATGGCTCTCTAATGTACACGTACGGAACTCCGTCAGTCTGTCTGTCTGTCTCACTATTTTTATACATGTCTTATCATTTTGTATTTGATTATGGTATGACGATGCATGTTGCATGTTATTTAAAAAGCTAGAGTATATCGATATAGTTTTATTAATTAAAAATGCATCCTTACAGCCACAGAACAGGATCCGTATTCATCAACCATTCTTAAGAATATTCTTTGCCGAATTCTCGAGAATATCATGGATTTGAAAGTAACACAACTTCTGATTGGCCAAACCAACTGGTTTGGCCAATCAGATGTTGTGTTACTTTCAAATTTAAAAAAATTCTCCAGCATAAGACCAAGAATATTCGAAAGAATGGTTAGTGAATATGGACCCGGGTTATTTCTTTTCAAGGCGGGACTACTTTTTTATCCATATTTATCCCGATCCTAATCTTTATTATCTCTCCACCATATAGCCAAATCATGGGCCCGTCAAAACTAAAAGAATATGCAGACGACAAATTAATTGTTAATGAAATAAGTTTTTTTTTTTTAAATTTGTTTCTAAAGTGAATAAAACATTGTTGGAAAAGGAGAAAATGCTGGTTACCGGCATTTTCTCCTTTTCCCGAAATGTTTTCGAAAGTCTTTCCATCAGGGTCATTAAAACTCGGGACTTTGCGGTAAAAAATTATTAGCAAAAACAAATTAAAGATTGTCTTTTTCGAAACAAAAGATTGAAAAGAAAAAGGATAACACACTGAACAGAGAAGAGGACAGTTTGTAATAATATTGGTCAGTTCCAGTACAATATTCCCTAGGTTCACTGTCTTTGACCAAGCGTGAAGAAATATATAATATATTTATGATGGATGCGACATTTAATTAAAGTAATTGGGTTATGGGAGCCAGAATGTTGATACAAAAGAGAAAAGATACCGTAACCCTAACAAGAATTTCATGGTTGAGTGTGCATTCACTACTTAGTTACAGAGAACATAGTCAGTTATCTCCCTTGATTCTTTGTCTTATGTTACACTTGCTAAAACAGGGTCACTACTGGAGTTTTTTTTTTTCATGGTTGGTTTCCTTTGCATTACTCAGTGCTCAGCCCCTGTAGTTCTCATCAACCCGCCATTTCATTTTATGACGTAAGTCTAATTCTAATTTAGTATCAATTTCCGGTTTGCAAGGATAAATTCAAACGAATACAGATGATAGAACCCATATACAATTTGAGAATCTTTCATTTAGTCGTTCAAGGGAGGTAAGTATGCTTTGCATTTCACTAATGTCCCCTATCAGAGTTTTAACGAATAATTCAAGTTTGTAGGCCACAGAGTTAGTTTTCATTACTTAACGTTCCGTTGACGGTGATTTGCTCCGCCTTCCGGTTACATTCTGGTTGCAGTGCCGGAAAACAGGAAGGTATAAAACTGATTTATCAGTCTTTTTTAAAGGTCCATGCTCTGGCAAAAGTGGGCTTAATGCTTCGCGATTCAGCTGGTTGTTAGACAAAATGAATTTTATGGTTCCATACTTATGTCATGACTTCCTTGGTATCATTTATTATGGAGATATATCATGCACGTTTTTGCAAGAGTATGTCTCTTATACTGTGCCAACAGATCTATTCTATTTACTTTTCTTTAAACTTTTAGCTCGCTAAATTTTCAATTTAGATCTTTTCTTTTAATTTTACTATAAAGGTTGATGAATGGTACCCACCTGTAAGTAATATCAGCACGTGTTATTTTTCTAAGCACAGGGGTCGGTTATCTTTGAAATTAAGGGTAGCGGACATGTGAATTTTTGTGCTCTGATTGACAAAAAGACAAGAGAGAGAGAGAGATGGACGGATGATGATGGCACCTAACCTGTCATTTTTCTAAGCACAGGAGTCGGTTATCTTTGGAATGAAAATATGGGTAGCGGACATTTAAGTTGTTTACTAACTGACAAACAAACACACACGAGAGACAGAGAGAGAGAGGGTGAGAGACAGATAGACAGACAAACAATTCCAATCATTTCTTCTACTATTTATTTGACGTCTTCAAATGTTTCTAATATTGACATGTCTAAAATTTTGTCGTCTAGCACAGAGTTACACAATTAATTAGGTTGCAAAGAGTGCGGACCAAAATAAAGGTCTGTATCCACCAACCATCCTCGAAGAACATTCTTAGTCTTTTTCTCAAGAATTTTCTAAATTTGAAAGTGATGCAACTTAATATGATTGGCTAAACCAAATGCAAGAGCAGACTTTTTCAAGTGGCAATATAACGCTCGCTTAAGCCTTAAAAATTTCACAACCAAACAATTAAATAACACTTTGTCGACAGAGCTCTACAAATGAAGTTCGGCTGCAGTATGAAGAGATAGTTTGGTCATAACCCAGAAAAAAAAAATAGTGGACACAGTGTAGATCAGAATCAGAGTACAAGTTTTGTGCAACCTGACCTTGATATACACTGTCAAAAAAAAAAAAGCTTCTTTTGTAGTCTATGGTTCTCAAAGTGTTGATGCGAAGGTTGTTGCAGGTTTTGTCACTTTTCTGTAGACATAAGCCATGCTCTGGCAAAAGGTGGTTTAATGCATCTCCGCGATGCATGATACCAAGCAAGTCATCGCATAATTATGGATCTATAAAATCTATTTTGTATGACAACCGACTTAACAACGAATTACACTGGTCATTTTACATGCAGAAAATTTACACAAAAGCAAAAAGTATCGACCCAGGTCAGCCTGCGCGGACTGCGCAGGCTGACCTGGGTCGATACTTTTTGCAGATGCATTAAGCCCCCTTTTTCACACAGCAAGGTCATACATAATTGTTTGTGGCAATTTTGAGCAAACAGTGCGATAGACTTCACCTACGATGAACTACGAGTGTGAAATAAATATCGAACCGCGTTAGATGTTTGCAACAAGAGAGTTTAATATGTCCTTTTGAGACATTCTTATCCGTTTTTGTTTCCTAAAATTATTTTACCCGAGGTCTTGAAAGGAAGGAATCACGCGTAGATTTCGTTACGGGTGAGGAGAAAGCTTCTGCTTTTCCCACACCTTTTTCAAAAGTGTTCTTCCCTTGGGGTGTAAAATACTGTACTGTCTGGTACAAAGTCGAAGATGGGTGCGCTTGGTTAAGTCAACAACTTATTAAAAAGCAAACGAACAAAAACAACAGAAGGAGTTCTTTTAACAATTAATAGTAGACTTTTGGCAGTGAGTATTTCGGGGATGGGAGTTACAAGGAAAGCCAAAGTACCATAGATCAATGACTTTCGGTAGTTACTTCTTTATAGAACAATCATAAGTTTTAACGACCCTGATGCAGAAAGCTTCTGAAAACAGCAGCGTAATGTCTACTTAAAAGTGATAGATGGGTGAGCTTGGTAAGGACAACAACTTATCAAAAAACAAACGAACATAAACAACAGAAGGAGTTCTTTTAATATTTAATAGTAGATGTTTGGCTCTGAACATTTTGGGGATGGGGGTTGCAATGAAAGCCGAAGTACCATAGATCAAAGACCGTCGTTAGTTACTTCTTTACCAAATAATCACAAGCTTTAAGGACCCTGATGCAGAAAGCTTCTGAAAACAGCGGGGTAATGTCTACTATAAAGTGAAAGATGGGTGAGCTTGGTTAGATCAACAACTTATCTAAAGAAAAAACAACAATAGAAAGTGTTTTTCTAGCAGTTAATAGTAGATGTTTGGCTCTGAATATTTAGGGGACTGGGGTTGCAATGAAAGCCGATGTACTGGACTGTCTTATACAAAGTCGAAAATGGGTGAGCTTGGTAAGGTCAACAACTTATCATAGAAAAAACGAACAAAAACAACAGAAGGTGTTCTTCAAACAGTTAATAGTAGATGTTTGGCTCTGAAAATTTGGGGGATGGGGGGGGGGGGGGGGTGTAACGAAAGCCGAAGTACCACAGATCAAAGACCTTCGTTAGTTACTTCTTTACCAAACAATCACAAACTCGAACGACCCTGGAGCAGGAAGCTTCTGAAGACATGATGGGAAGAGGAGAAAATGCTGATAACCAGCATTTTCTTCTTTTTTCTCCTCATGTTTTCTCCATTTCAAATTCATATTCCATCATTTGAGCCACAATAACTTTGCCGTCTGTATATTTATGCGTTCAATTTTGGACAAGTCTAAAATGTCGTTTGGTAAAGAGTCAAATGAATTGAGCCATGCTCTATGAAAAGATGGCTTATTACATCTGCGAAAAGTATCGACCCAGGTTTTTTTGTATAATTCTTTGTATGTCCAAGGACCAGTCATGATTAAGTCGGTTGTTTAAAAAGAAAAAAAAAAAAAACTGGCTATGGCTATTATGATTCCATCAGTATGAGATGGCTTGCTTAGTAGCATGGATCACGGAGTAGCATTAAGCCCCCTTTTGCCGGAGCATGGCTCAAATCTATTTGTTATAAAATAAATGAGAACGTACCGACGAGTATTGAAAAAGAATTAAATTATCGCTTTATTCTTTCGCTAATTTTTCAAGTGCTGAAATGAACCCTTAAACTTCCTATCTTGTTACGACAGAATGTAGATTTTTTTTTTCATTGACAGCCTAAAAATATCATAGATCAATGATGGACCATGTTGCTTGAATAACACAACCAGTTGCAATCAAACAAACGGAACTGTTAAACATATAAAGAAAAACATCAATTTATGTTATCACTAAATAGTTTTGGATAGCCGAGCCCCGATAGCTCAGTCGGTAGCGTACTGGACTTGAGAACAGAGGATCGCTGGTTATACCCTAGGCTCGGCCAAACTCCTTCGAGGGTTGATGATAGTCATTGCGACAGGATTCATTCCTCTCATACCGCTGACCATTGTTTCGACGATGTTTATGTGGGAAAGCAGCCAGTGGCGTGGAAAGAATATTGTGCGGTACGGGTGAAATGAAATTCCAGGAGAGCTTGGATAGATGCACTGGCCGCTGCGAAATAACTCAAAAGAATTTTGAATACGACGTTAAACACCATAAAATCAATCAACCACATACTTTTGGTAATATTTTTGCTGTTAGTCTCGTAGATTGTCTATCTTATATATGTATTGGTACAGTCAGCCTTTAAAATTACCAACACACCCCTGTGTTTCAACGACCCTGAGGAAGAAGGCTTTTGAAAACATTGTTCGGAAAGGAGAAAATGCTGGTAACCAGCATTTTCTCTTTTTTGCACATTGTCTTGAACTTTTTTAAAAACAAATTCCAAAGTTTGAATCACATTTAACTTTGCGTCTACAAATGATTTCAGTTTAAAAAACTGAAAAATTTTGTCGTCAGGTTAAGGGTTATTTTCGAATTTCTTTTTGCACTGAAAGCCCAAAACTCATAGTTCAATGTACTTGGTTGATTCAACAAAAATAACCTGTTCCAAAACAAACCAACACGTTCCGCGCGTATAAAGACTAAAAAAAACCAGTTTATATTATCACTAACACCTTGCGATAATATTTTCCTAACTCAAATGAACACTTACTGAGCGAAATAAATTAGGATGAACTTTTCTTATTAGTAAATAGGACCAAGATACTGCGATTTCTAGACCGGGTTGGGTTTTCTTTTTTTCGAAATTTCTCACAAAATAATGAACAGAGTAGATCAGATCAGTCAAGATCAGACTAAATTCTCTTTTCAGTCTGATCTGATCTACACTGTCCGTTAAAGCGATTTGAAATCTATATAATCTAAGTTTTAACTTTTTATCAAGCATCAAAAATTTAGAATTTGATCAAGTTAAAAGGAATTTAAGATGATAAATAAGATATGGCTAAAACAATAAGTTATGTCTTTGAAAGGCTAGAAAAAAATGTGGGAAAAGGAGAAAATGCTGGTTTCCAGCATTTTCTCCTTTTTCCGCAATATTTTCAGAAACCTTCCCCTTTATCGTTAAAAATCGGGATTGTTTGGCAAAGGGTTTAAAAACGATTTATTACCTGATATTTCTGGTCTTTTCAGACTTTCCGTCGCTGTTTACTTCAGTTTTATTGATTACCTCCCGCCACAGACGACATTTTTCGTCCTGCTATAGATCTCTTTTGGAAAACATTGTGGTAAAAGATGAATCTGTCGCTATCAGCCATTTCTCCCCTTACTAAACCGTTTTCACTTGTACTGATGCATCTTTACTGATTGCCACTCAACAAGATTTTAGGCTTGTATAATAGAACTTGAAGTATTTGCCTACGACAAATTAAATGTAGCTCAAAAGATGAGAATTGATTTTTTTTAATAGGGCTGAAAACATTGTTGTAAAAAGAAAAAATTGATCGTCACTGGAAATTTCTCCTCTTGCAAGACCGTTTTTACCTGATTGATCCACCTTCATTCTCATTTTTCTCAGTATTATTTTAAGGATGTGTTCATAAACGTCTGCTGTATTTTTTCTAATCCTTTACCAAACACTCCTTTCAACAACCCTGAGAAAGATGGCTTTCGAAAACATTGTGGTAAAAGGAGAAATGCTCATGACCAGAACTTTATCCATTTTCCACAGTTTTCTACCCTTTCAAAGACAAAGTCCATAATTCCAGACACATTTTTGTCTTAATAGACAAGTCTATAGAAAAGACAACATTATAATGTGTCAACCTCTTTCCCCTCTTTCCCCCTCCCCCCCGATTTTTTTATCGAATTCAGACAACATTTCAAAGTGTCTTGCAAAATAAAATTATCTTGCCAAATGGAGAAAAAGCTATATTTGTCAAATTGCTTTTTTTTTTTCCATAGTAAATGTATTTAGTTTTTGATAAGTCCGAAAAAGAAACTCTTTCTTCAATTACGCCACTGTGTGAGGGAGAAAAGAGAGAGAGAGCGAATGAGAGAGAGAGAGAGAGAGGGGGGGGTGGGAGGACGGCCAGGCAGGCAGACAGACAGAGAGGCAGGCGGAGAGAGAGAGAGTAAGTCAGTCAGACAGACAGACAGACAGACAGTGAGTGTGTGTGTTGGAGTGAGAGAGAGAGAAAGAGAAAGAGAGGCAGGCAGGTGGACAGACAGACTGTAAGACTAAGTGACATAAAGCAGGCAGACAGAAAATGATAGAGGGAGAGACAGAAAGAAACAGAACAGAGCAGAGGAAGACTAGAAAAAGACAGAAGTGCGGATGGACCTGAGAACGAGTGTAAATATCAATCTCAGACAGACGCACTCAGTAGAGATCTAGATCGAGACATACAGACTGTTGGACAGAAGGGAGACAGAAAGAATTTTGTCACGACACGGAGTATATAGCTTTTGGGGACAAACAATTAAATACAACTGATAAAATCTCAACCATGTGATGATGCATTGTTGTAAAAACTATTAAAAATCACAGAGCAGCTATTACACTGCAGAAAATAATTATCGAATACCCAACCTGGCCATAAACAAAATTTTAATATGTAGGTAAACTAAGATTCACCCAATTTCCTTACAAATACGTTTGAGCCATGTTCTGAGAAAAGGGGGTTTAATGCATCCGCAAAAATTATCGACCCATGTCAGCCTGCGCAGTACGCGCAGGCTGACATGGGACGAAACTTTTTGCTATTGGTCAATTTTCTGCATGTCAAAGGACCAGTTTACCAAATGCTTCAGTCGGTCGTTATACAAAATGGATTTTATGGATCCATACTTATGTGATGACTTGCTTGGTATAATGCATCACGGAAATGAGTTAATCCCGCCATTGCCAGAGCATAGCGAATATACAACCTAAGCCCCTGCGGAAACACCCGATGAAAACACAATGACAAAATTACCCAGATCTATTTCATGTAATGAGCAATAATTGCCTCTTAATTTTATTACCCGACGAGAAAATTTAAGACTGGTTTAAATTAAAAGCATTTGCAGACGGCAGTGTAAATGTTGCTCAAAATGACAGAATTTGAATTCGAAAGGGTGGATAGCATTATGGAGAAAAAGGAGAAAATGCTGCATGGTTACCAGCATTTTCTCCTTTTCCCACAATGTTTTCAAAAGATTTATCTTTCAGGGTCGTAAAAACTCGCGTTTGTGTGGTAAAAGGTTAAATGATTTCTGTCTAACATGAAAAAAAAGTTTTTTTTTCTCCAATATTCTTCCCCTATTTGTCTTTAGTAATTGTCAGTATGGTTAACCAGACGACAAAATTTTAGACCGGTCCATTTTAAAAGTATTTGCAGACGACAAACTGAAAAAAATGTGGCCAACATGAATTATGGGATATAAGTTTGATTCAGCATACCGATTTGTTTTCCAGAGGATAGAAAACATTGTGGGGAAAAGGAGAAAATGCTAGTTAGGCCTACCAGCATTTTATTGTTTTTCTACATTGTTTTCTAAAGCATACTTTCTTAGGGTCGTTAAAACTCGGATTTTGTGGCAAATGATTTTAAGATAAAAAAGAAATTTAGTGAATACATATATTTAGCATTCATAAATTACAATTTTTACCGTCCATAAGTTATTGTTATTTACAGAGATTCTTTTTTATGTAGCCTTACCGGAGTTGACAGAAGTAACACTGTCACATGAAAAATACGTCGGCACATAATAATGAATCATACTCTGTGAAAAAGGGGCTTAATGCATCGGCAAAAAGTATCGACCCATGTCAGCCTGCGCGAACTGCGCAGGCTGACATGGGTCGATACTTTTTGCAGTTTCTAAATTTTCTGCTTTTTGTCCAGGGACCACCATTTTATCTGGTAAACCAGTCGGTTGTTAGAAAGAATGGATTTTATGGATCCATAATTATGTGATACCTGGCATGGTGTAATGCATCACGGAGATGCACTGTTCCGTTTTTGCAGAGCATGGATCTTATCTTACTTTTGAGTCCAATAGTTGCCATATATCTCCACTTTTCGTCAAATGTAATTGTAACACTCAGCTTGTAGTACAAATACGCATAACCTGCCATTTGATAGCACTTTTCTTTTTAATCTGATTTTGATCTTTTTTTTTTATAGTCTTTAGTCCTGTATTCCAGATTTTTTCAATTATAGCGCAGCTGCCAATGCGTCTTTCCATGCTTTTCTGGAGTTTCTTTTACCAGTACTTCGCACAATATTTTTTCCAAGCCACTGGCTGCTCTCCTCCCTCACAACCATGATCAAAACAATGATCAGCCTTGAGAGATGAATGAATCCGGTCGCAATGACTATCATCAGTCCTCGAAAAGAAATTGGCCGAGCTTTGGATTCGAACCAGCGACTTCCTGGTCTCAAGTCCTTTGCGCTACCGGGGCTTGGCGATCTTGGTTTTCCCTGTCGCAAACGCGCTCTGCGTCGTGCCTGGCAGCCAAAGTTGAAAGTCAATGAGTGAAAATCGTATTTAAAAAAGCGAAGAGTATGGATCAAGATAAGCAACTCCTCCTTTTCCAACAATGCTTTTTGTACTGTTTAAATTTGATATTTTTACTTACTTTAAATGTTTGTTCCTTTTTGTAAGTTTTTATAGTTTTGGTCAATCTAATTAGTCTATGTATGGTACTAGGCTAAGAGTCAATGCTATGCTTGAGAGTAAAGGTAGACTAATAGCGTAACATCATGTTCATGTTTATTCGATGGATTTTTTCATTATCTACAATTGATTGTGTCAACTGACGCAGAAGTGTATTCTATTTGAATTGACATTATCCATTAATTTCTAAATCCAAATTACAAATAAACAAATTAATTGTCGATATATCGCCGGCGCCATTGCTCTTATTGAACGCAAATTGGTTGTGTACCGAGTACTTTCTCGGTGTTGTACTCGTATGTGAGCCCGGACCGGCTACATGGCGAATCAGGGTCCACATTTACCAACCATTCTAAGGAAACACTCTTAGTCTTATTCAACAGAATTTTCTAAATTTGAAAGTAACACAGCTTCTGATTGGCTAAACCAAATGGTTTAGCCAATCTGAAGTTGTTTTACTTTCTAAAGCTTTAATTAGACTATAAGAATGCTCGCAAGAATGGTTGGTGACCCTGGGTGCCAGTATACGATACGGACAGTTGTTTGTACTGCTCCTCACCAAATAAAGTAACTTTAGAACATCTAGCTTGAAAATTTGCAGAAGACATATCATATGTGGCCCTCATTACTTGATACACCTCGAAAGGATGGGGGAAAATGTTGGAAAGAGAGAAATTATTACTTTCAAGCATTTTCTTCTTGTGAAATCAAAATTTTTTAACGCGAATTCTTCCTTAGGGTCGCTGAAACACTTAATTGTTTGGTACAGGGAATAAAACCCTGCTAGGTCAAACTAAAGACCCTGTACATAGAAGAATAATAATTATGGAAGAATTGCAACCGGAAGTGCAGGACGTTTAATCGTCAACAAAATGTAGTGCCGCGATGAAAAAGTAGTTCTCTAGCGCTGTTTGCAGACTTCGGTAATTGTTAAATGTAGATTGGGTCCAGAATATTGTCTGAGATTGATGTCTTCTGCCAAAGTTTTTTGTTTTGTTTTTGTACGAAAATAATAGGCATATTTTCTATAATACTTCTTGTACTTGGAATTTCCTTTTTGACGTATCTGATAGCTTGTTTATTATGTCAGGCCCTTAATTACTACCTAGCAATACATGTGTATGTTTTGGAAATTGTTCAGCTCTTCACCAAACAAAAAGAGAAATAGAGTTGACAAAATTAAAAGACATTGCGGACGGTAAAAATATATCTGGCTCAAATGACAATATTTGTCTATGAAAGGGTAGAAAACGTTGTGGAAAATTGAAAAAATGCTGGTTACCAGCATTTTCACCTTTTCTCAATATGATTTCAACACCTTCTATCTCAGTGTTGTTTGGATAAACTTACAAAAGTATCGTTTATGTAATACGGCACGTTTCCAATTGTTATTGCTTGTTTGTTTGTTATTTAGTACACGTATTTTGCGCGCATCTATTTATATTTAAGTCGTGAAGTGGGGTGAAACAATTAGACTTGGTTTATTTATTATTTAATTATTCGAAACTTTCATCTTTACAGGGGGCTCGAACCCAGCAACCAGGTGAACCTCCAAACTATCATCGGTCACAAATCCCTCCACCCCGTCCCCCCAGAACCATGAAAACTGACGTGTTTATCGCAGAAAGGTACAAAGAAGTTGACGACTATGTTCTCAATGTAAGTTCAGCTCTTATTTTGCATTATTTGTCAACCTTCAGGCTGCTAAGCGCGACTCTAGGGCCTTTTGCAGACACTGTAGCTCAAGATCAGACTGCACAGCACGTGTAGTCTGATCTTGGATCTACACCGTCCGATACGGAGAGGAGATGTTTTTCCCCAAAATATACCTTTGAAAAAACAACATTTGCGTTTTTTACTGTTGGCTTGAACGGTTCATTTCATTTATTTGGAAGGTTCAGGGTTAACTCCAAAGTGCTCATTCGTCTCTTTTCGAAGTCTAAGCCCTCTTCTAAACTACCAAATATGTCAAATGACCCTGAGACTGCTCTCGAAAACAGTGTGGGAAATAAGAAAACGCTCTTTTAAAAACATCTGTCATGTCGTAAGCATACGTCTTTCAAGGTTGACAAGGCTTAAGTTTGTTCGTCTGATAAAAAGTTAAACTGGTATTCTTTTTTTCGGCGCAGCTGAATGCGTTGGCTTTTGACCTACTTCTTGGTACTGATAAAGAATGAAAAGATGGTAATTTGCAATTGGTGAAAAATGTGCATATGTTTTTTTGGCAGGCCCTGCTGCCATATTTTCTTGCACATTTATGAAACCACTATTTACACCGCTAATCGATACCACGGGGCTTTGATTTATACCATAGCAAATTAATGTCATGGAGAATGATCCTTTTCTCATTCTATTGGAAATTTAATATTTTTATATGCGTTAGGCAATAACCCAATACTACTTTTCAACAAAATATAGAAAGGGAAGATAAAGAGGCACTTGCTCGTGAGGTTACTATTATTATTTTACTTCCTATTGGGCCACAAAAGAGTTTCAATATTCATATACATGTACCAGGATCTCTTACGCCGTCTGTCTTTTTTAGAGATATTTCTTGTTTCTCGATATGCTACAGGTAGTCCTGATGATGTCCGCTTTCGTTTCGTCTTCTCAAATTTTTTTTTATAGTATATGAATCATATAAATATACTCTATTTCGGCCAGTTAGAAAAGTTCATTTAAGAAATAGTTGAGTTCGTCATACACATAAATAATGCGACAGATTAGAGGTTTTCTGTATCTGCCTTCGCTGTCAAAACACAGAAAAATTTGATTGGCTTTCAGCAAGATTACCAAAGATGATTCTTTGCAGATTGTCCTCAGAACCACATGTACCTTAGCCGATTTCAATGAGATTAGTGGTTAGAATGTACATGGAAACTTTGACGTTGTCCAACATTTTCCTTTACATGTATATTGCCTTTTTGTTGCAGGCACCACCAAAACTGCTGGTTGGTAACTTCAATGAGCTTATTAAATATCTCACAAGATCTAATGACAGATGGGACGACATGTGTAAAGTTAGAGCCATCTTTCTCTGGGTTACCTCCATCGATGTATACAACTTAAAGGTAGACGGGGTACCACCAACGCATTCTCCATTGGAATATTTTACAAAAATACAGTGCAACATGGGGAACCATGCACATCTTATTTCCGGTTTATGCCAGTAAGTCAATTACTTCAGCATACTTTAGCAGCTCAAATTTTGATTTTAGCGGATAGTTAGCTTGTATTCTCATGGCTGGCCTTCGTAGTCCTCGTAACTCACGATTCATTCATTTGTTAGTCAAAATGGGTTTTATGATTCCCTAATTGGGTGATGTCTTGCCTGGTACAATGCATTATGGAGATGCATTAAGCCCCCTTTTGCTAGAGCATGGCTCATACATGAAGAAACCTACACTGTATGCAAGTCCCATCATTATCACGTACGTACCTTTATTCCAGAATGGCGGGAATCCCATGCGTCATCATCAGCGGTATGAACAAAAGCGCCGCCTACGAAATTGGCGCCAAGGTAGACCGGAAGAGTATGGGGGCTCAATGGAACGCTGTGTTTGTGAATGACGACTGGAGGTTCTTGGACGCATTCTGGGCGTCTGCATGTGTTGTTGGCCGCAGATCTGGAGAATGGACATTAGTCGACTCGGATGGGAACGTTACTCAGGCAAGTCTTTTATCTGTCTGTTATGTTAAGGAGATACATTCACCCACATGGTGCGGGATTTATAAAGTTGACCGTCGCTAAAAATGATTTCGTAGAGATTATTTGCATTTCATTGGGGTTAAATGAATGACACAGATAATAGAAAAGCTAGGAGTGAAAATCAAGAACCAGACTGCACATGTATACATGTGCAGGATGATGTTAGTCAGTTCATCTGTGATTGCGGAATAGTAAAATATTTGCAGTTTTAACAGGGATGATTTCATTTAATGTTTTTAACTTATAACCTACCATTTGCATCAGGGAGTAAACCAAAAACAAACTGGACTTGTTTGCTATCTCGGTCTCCCCTCTTCGTAACATGTGCTACAGCACATAATATAGGCAAGAAATACGAAAAATCGAAATGTTCATGGCATGAAACTGTCATAGTTTATATATACATCCAAACACTTTAACGACCTGTTACGGATGAATTCATATGCATATTGCAAGGTATTGGTAAAGGGAGGTAAGAGCATTACCCAACAACTACCCGATATAGTGTGTAATGTTCTGCGAACCGTCCAAGTGCAATTTGATATTTCAGCATATCGTTCATGTAGGGTTTGTTTATTATTAATGTATCAAAAATGAACTTCATTTGTACTGCAAGAAACGGTAAGTTTACGCTTCTTCTTTTGGAAAATGTATAAATAGGTTTTTAACGTTTCATAACAGACAGCAACATTTTTGTTTATATTATGGTACATGTGGTCTGTTCACGGACACACTCTAGATAGCTATAAACCGCCATGCCGGGGGCCTAACTTTTCCAATGAGGTCCTTTGTAATTTCTCTGTGGATGTGAAGCAGCGTGCTTTAAATTGGGTACTTGGGTGACTGTACCCATTGTTGGTGCATGTTAGATTTGCTGCCAGAGATGGGATAGTGATAATTGCCACGTTGGAATGGTCTTACTCTGTACTCCTTCCCATAATGATTCTATGTTGTCTTGGAGCCAAGACCTCTTGAATAACTATGAAAAGTAACACCACGGAGATAAAATCGATGTAGAGTTAGCTTAATTCCAACCTTTTCTAAAGAGGGTTGTCTTTTACAGTTATGCGGGGTGAAGGTTACGCAACTCGCTATATGTCAAGTTCTTGGACCAGTGACTTAAGCTCATGTATGTTACATAACCAACAAACACAATGAAAGGGGTATCAATATTTACATAAATGTTATGAGTTATACATGCTTATATATCCGGTATACTGAAGCTCTTGTATGTTACATAACCAACAAACAAAATGAAAGTTGTATCAATACTTACATAAATGTTATGTCTTACATTATTATATAACCGGTATACTGAAGCTCTTGTATGTTACTTAACCAACAATCAAAATGAAAGGTGTAACAATACTTACATAAATGTTATGAGCGGAGTTACACATGCCTATATAACCGGTAAACGTGTTTCATAACAATGCCAGAGGTGTGGTCTGATTATAGCGCCTTCTCAAAATTTAATTTTCACATAAATTTTGGGGATAAATTGTTGACATTTCTGTTTCCAAAGATACAAATAAAAAATCGTTCAGGCCATTCATGTAAATGTAAGGACACCTCACAGTGTAGCAAATCCGTGTTGAGAGATATTATTTGATAACTTGTATAATTTATCACTTCCACTGCCAATGTTGCCTTGGACATATTTTGCAGATGGTGTAGATCAAGATCAGACTGCACAAGACGTGCAGTCTGTTGTTGGATCTACAATAACCGCTACCTGATACATGTACTATTTTGACCAAAATCAATGAAAATACAGAACTTTGTAGATCTCGAGAAACGTCGATTCCATTTATTTGGCTGTGAAAGAGTTTATATATGCTAACCCTTTAGCTGCTTAGCGCGACACAATGACCTTTTGCGGACAGTGTAGATCAAGATCAGACTGCACAGAACGTGCAGTCTGATCTTGGATCTACACTGTCCGATATGGCGATATTACCCCCAAAAATAACATTGAAAAAGCAATATTTGTGTTTTATGCTATCGACTTGGAGGTATCATTTGATTTATTCCACATGATAAGGGTCGAGACTTGAAGTCTTTGGCTGATAGTAGGCACATTGCGGATCTGTAACAAACGTCTTATTTCGTCAGTGTTACACACAATCTGTTACAATGATTTATTTCTCTTTTTATGTCATTGTTACATGTATCTATTGAGATGATAAATATAATACTGAACTAACGATGTACGTCAGATTTAGGATCTTGGGAGGCTTTCAAAATAATACTTAAAAGTGTAGTCATTCAAAATAGGCTTGGTTAGAAAAGAAAAGAATGTGAATGTGGTAAAAGTCGTACAAAACTTTCTTTATTGAAATGAGATATTAATCAATATCATCGGATCAAACGCGTCAATATCTTGTTTGTATTGGATGCTTTGGCAAGTATTCGTGTTTGCTTTGTTTATCGTACCCTCCAAACCAATACAAAGTTTCTATATTTGTAAAATGGACGACATAAGTATCAATAAAAGCCCTTAGTTTGTTTCAGTCAGTGCCAAGTTGTGGATCAACAGCATCAATCAAATACGTTAATCACGGACGGTACAAGCTCCCCTTAGACTAATCAAACCCTAAAACAAAAGACACTGGGAAACAAGAAATATCTTTACAAAAGAAATAAGGCGTAAAATTGCTAGCAAGTAGGCAGGGGCCCTTAGAATAAACATGTCTACATATTTGACCAATCACTAATTTCTATTTATTCATTTTTTATCAGTACCATAAAATAGGTCAAAAGCCAGCACATTCAGCTACGCCGAAAAAATCCGATGGAGAGCTAAATGTTTTTTTTTTCTTAATGATATGGTAAACACATAGGAAAAATGAGAAACTGCTTTTAGTAATAAATTTCCTTTCAGCCTCCATGTTTGCTTATTGCAGGAATTAAAACGCAATTATATAGTATGCCATTCAGGCCGTCACAGAACCTTCACTGTACAATGCCCGACATGCAGAGCATGATAACTCTGGCGAATTCATAAAAGTGGCTTATGCAACAATAGGTTTTGTTACGTTTGTTAGCATTTGGTGAGAATTCTGTATAGCTAAAGTATAGATAATAGAGAGCCGGGACCAAGTACAGTTCTACTCTCCATAAAGCTCACTCATGTTATCATATTGCTGGTAAGGAGGAAGCTAAATGTTTTTCGTTGTAGCTGAATGTGCTGGCTTTTGACCTACTTTTTTGTACTGATAAAATATGAATAAAAAGAAATTGGAGATTGGTCAAAAATATATACATGTTTATTCTAAGAGCCCCTACCTAGTTGCGGGCAAATTTTCGCCGTCTATCTTTTTTAACGTCATTTCTTGTTAGTCAGTAGGAAGGAACCGAATGTTCATGACTTTTGTCAAACTCACTTCATATCGGGCTGAACAGAACCAAAATTAAGCCTCCTTCATGTGCTAGACGCAGCTTCAATTCCCGTTAGTGGAAAGTGTAAATTAAAGTCAGACTGTACGCAATGTCTGATCGTGGATCTACTCCATCAGCTCTTCTGTTACATATACAGTCCAACACGACATTGAAATTGCAAAATATGGACTGTCTCTCTCAACTAACCCTTTACCTCATAATCCCGAGTTTCAACGACCATGAAAAAAATCTTTTTGAAAACATTGTGGAAAAAGGAGAAAATGCTGATAACCAGAATTTTCTCCGTTTCCTACAACGCTTTCTAAACTTTGAAAGACGAATCCCACAATTTGAACAATAATTATTTTGTCGTCTCCAAATGCTTTCAAGTTGATCAAGTATGGAATCTGTCTTCTTGTAAAAGGTTAAAAAAGGTCCAATTTAGAACTCTGAGGATCAGACTGAAAGTTCTTGTGAAATCTGATCTTGATATACACTTCCTGCAGGGCGATAATTAAATGAAATAGTCAGTAAATCCGACGAGTTACCACAGTTTTCTGCTTTAGCCTCTGAGTTTAAAAAGTGTTCTACTGCACGACGTAAAACGTCATGTGTTAGTGATTTAAAACGTATGCAGACGACAAATAAAATGTAGCTGAACTGATAGAATTTGTATATGATAGGATAGAAACACTGTGGGAAAAGGAGAAAATGCTGGTAACCAGCATTTCCTCCTTTTCTCACAATGTTTCCTAAAGTCTTCTCCCTCAGGGTCGCTAAAACTCGGGACTGTATGACAATGGAATGAATTTTCACTGAATTATTACAGGAGGATGAGGAAACGTCCGAAGGTACAACACAACACAGAATCAATGAGTTCTACTTTATGCCTGACCCGGACAAGCTGATCTGGACCCACTTTCCGGACGAGATGCAGTGGCAGCTACTGGACAAACCAGTCACAATCAAGGAGTTTGAGGAGCACGTGTACATCAGAGAAAGGTTCCACTACCTTGGCATGAAACTAATGCCAAACAGCCATGATAAATGCCTCCTATACTCAAAGGACGGTGAAATAGAACTTGTATTCTCTTTGCCAGTGAAACAGAGTGAGCATTCCAGGTTTAAATACATGTTGTATAAAGGACAGAGAACAAGAGATGAGTCAGAAGAAGATATATTACTAGATAGATTTGTTATGTTTGAACACACGGCGAACCTGTTGCGGTTTACAATACGGTTCCCTATTCAAGGAAAATTCAAAATGGACGTGTTTGGATTAGACGTTACGGAATCGGATATTTTTGACCTTGCTTGTACATACATAATCGCGTGTGCAGAACCTAAGAAAAACTGTCAACCGTTGCCAGACATCCCTCCTATCGGTTGGGGTCCTGGAGCAAATGCTAAAGAAGCTGGACTAAAGCCTATTACGCATGATGGAGCAATTATTGTTACCAAAGACGGGAACGTGGAAATACGTTTAGCTGCAGAAAAGAACATTCAGCTTCATCAGATGTTGAAACATGCGTTGATAGACGAAGCCACACTTAGTAGTTACGCAGTCACCCGCCTGGAAAATGGGGAAGCTATTGTTAATATCCGGTTACCCCAAGGAGGCGAGTATGCTCTCAAATTGTATGCTGACGACGCCGGTAAAGAAGGCCTAGCACCTAATGTGTTGAACTACCTAATAAAGAGTGATGGAAAGAATGTCAATAATGCACCGTTCCCAAACATCAGTGATGGCTTACTGGGCAAAAAAGCTTCTGCTGACAATTTAGGCGTCAAGGCTCAGAGCCATAAAGGAGGCAATATTGGTGCAAAGGGTGGACGGGCAAGAATCGAGTTCCAAGCAAGAACTGGCGTGCGTATGTTGGCGGAGCTTCATAGTGGTGACGAGCTTGCTGCCAAGAGGCTTCTGGTGACCCCAAGGGAAGAAAATGGGCGATGGATATTTGACCTTGACATGCCAGAGGCAGGTGAATATTCCCTCAACCTTTTCGCCTGTCACAATAACAGCACAGACAGAATATACAACGTCCATTCCTATCTCGTAAAATCTGAAGGTAGAGAGTTAGAGCAAGAGGAGCTGAAATCACGGCCAGAAAACAAACATGTCATTACACAGATACCAGTAGAGACAGTACAGACCTCAGATAATGAAGTGTTGATACCGGTTCCTCCAGGCTACGACGATGTCTGTACAACTCTCCAACGACGAAACGCAAATGATCCACCAAATGCCAATCAAGTTGACATCGTAGAAAAAGACGGCATACAGCTTATACGGGCTAGATTACCAGAATTTGGAGAATATCAGATAAACCTGTATGATCGAGATGAAAAAGGAGTGGTTCGAAATATTGCAAAATATCAAATAAACAGAAAGCCACCAGGTGAGTTACTTTTATTTCTGTTTTCTTCGCGAATCGTGTTTATGACATTTGAATTTGAAAAACGGTGAAAAACTTATTTGTTTCGGTATATTCCTGCTAAAGATAGTACTTTGAAGGTTGTTCACTTGAAGGCAAACGTGCTAAACATTTGTCCTTTGATTTAAGTATTTTAACCTTTACGTGAATTAATGGTAATCTTTAGTGCTATTTGTGGCGCATCAATACGCTATTGTTTCTACCGCATGCTGTGCTCAGTAAATCAAATTAACATTTTCAGATCTTATACGAGTACAAGACCTGAACCTTTAACTCTTTACCAGACGACAATCTTTTAGACTTTACCAATTTAAATTCATTTGCAAACGACAAACTTAGCATGACTCAAATTGTAAAATATGTCTTCAAAAGGGTAGTAAAAATTGTGGGAAAAGGAGAAAATGCTGGTTTCCAGCATTTTCTCATTTTACCACGATGTTCTTTAAAAGCTATATTTCTCGGGGTTGTAATAACTCGGGACTGTTTGGTAAAGGGTTAGATACATATAGGCCTTTTGTCAGAGTATCTAATATATATCGAAGCGTGTTGGGCTCGCATCGGTCTTCACCTCATAGTCTGATCTTGATCTGTGCTGTCCGAAAAATGAAAAAAAAAAAAATGCTAAGACGTACAGATTTACGTCCGAAAGGCCGATCATTGCTAAATTTTTTATACGATACACGAAACATCAGACACAACTATATCTACTACTGCCCTACGTGAACCCATTTCCATGCAAGTCATTTAGAACACGGAACAAACTAACAATTCTGGAACAGCAGAACAAAGGAAAAACTTTTGAAAGAAAATTAACATTCAAAAATAATATGGAAAATGTTGTAAGAAAAGGAGCAATGGCCTGTTTTAAGAAACTTCTTTTGTCATAATAGTATTAAATAGTCTGGGACAGTCCCATAGATGTCTTTAAAACTTTGATGGTTTTAATAATATAATCACATAAATGAATATACGTATAAAACCATGCCACGCTCTATGAAAAAGGGGGTTTAATGCATCTGCTAGAAGTATCGACCCATGTCGGCCTGCACAGGCTGACGTGGGACGCAAGTTTTTGCTATCTTTAAAATTTTCTGCTTGTCGAAGGATCATTCTACTGTATGATTCCGTGTATTGTTAGACAAAATGGATAGTATTGATCCATAATAATGTGATGACTTGCTCGGTACAATGCATCACGGAGATGCATTAAACGCTCTTTCCACAGAGCGTGGCTCAATTATTTTTGATTTAGATCATGTATGTATCAACTAAATAGTTTATCTGTTCAATTTATTAAAGTTTTTTTACTTTAAAATTATATCTGTCGTTGTTACAAATCATAACAGGTGAACTGTACGAGGACAACACGAAACTCCTAATGCAGAATCTAGGCGCCGTTCATCAAACTATTCAGGAGGATGATTACATCACTCAACAGAGGGATCATAACGAGACCGACGAGGATAAGAAGCGTAGATTAGAAGGTAAATAAATCTTTTAAAAGTCATGGGTGAAACATGGTCTTTTGTGGACGATATAGAACAAGATCAGACTGCACAAAACGTGCAGTCTGATCTTTGATCTATACCGTCCGCTTGTAAAGTCATGCCTGTATAATATTGATCTAGCTGAGTTTCTGTTGTTTGTACTAACAGCCGTCGAAATAGTGTTATATACCTCGCGCTGGAGTTTTTTTTTTATCGCTTGCCGATTTTTTTTTTGAGCGGGGGGGGGGGGGGAGATATAGTTTTTGCGTTGTCCGTTCGTTCGTCCGTATGGACAGATATCTTCTAAACCCCCTCTACGAAAGTTGAAGAAACTTCATACATGTGTTCATTATGATAGTCCGCCGATATTTTTTTTTTGATTTCATTTGATTTCATGCTGTATCATGGAAAAAGGGGGCTTGGTGTTTATTCCATTATGGACCATATCTCTATAACTACTGGACGAAATTTTATGAAACTTCACATCTATATTGTTTATCATGAACTACAGACAATCATTATTTGATTTCATTTAATGAAATGCCATGTCATGGAGAAAGGGGGCTTAATGTATAATTTTATTATGGACCAATAACAAAAAGGCCATGTGTACATGCAAAACACAATACCTCTTACATGTTTCTATCGTTTAAAAGTGTATTGAGCTAGTGGCCGCGCAGAGATGACAAATGTCGCATTTTGTAAAAATATCTTAAATCCTATCAGTGGCCTATGTGTTTACACTTTAAAGGTGGCCCTTCAGATTTTGGGACGAAAATTTTACAGAAATACAAAAAATCATCCTTATACTCCCAAAGCCTTTTAATTTTCATTCATAAAACCCCAGTAGCCGAAAACCATCCGACAACAAGAGAAATTAGAGATTTACTACGGTCAAGGTCGACACCGAAGGGAAACACGGTCTATTTTTACATGAGCAACTTGCTCATTTACATACCGGAAATACACAGACGAAGCTTCAAACATAGCGTTCGAAGAAGACATTATGGAAAATAATTACATGTTTGTTATGTTATGGAATTTAAGCGTTATTAGTCACGTGCCAGTCACTTGACATTCCCACAATGCTTTTTTGATTTCTGGCGCGAAATCTAAAAATACCTTAAGAGGCTACGTAGCCTTTTAAGGGAACACCATCAAAAAAATTTTTTTTTGTAATTTTATGATTCTTAATTATTGATGATTTGTATTGTTTTTTCATATAAATTTCAGTGATATATATATATTTTAATTTGGTGAGATGTGAAAAATCTAAATACCCACCTTTAAGCACTGTTCAATTAGCCCAGTTCCAGGACTTGAGGACTTGAAAACAAGCGGTCGCTGTTTCGAATCCCCTGATCGACCCCATTTCTTTCCGATGATTGGTGATTGTCATTGCGACAAGGGTTCATTCCTCTCTCACCACTGATCATTGTTTCGACGATGGATATCTTGAAAAGCAGCCAGTGGCTTAGGAAGAATACTTTGCAAAGTACTGGTAAAAGAACCCCCAGGAAAGCATGGGTAGGTGCACTTGCCTCAAGGATATGTCTGAAATAATGTTGAAAACGGCGTTCAACAAACATACAAACCAGGTCAATCATTAGGCTGCTAAGCGCGACTTAAGGACCTTTTGCTGAGAGTTTAGATCAAGATCAGACTGCACACAGTAAGCATTCCGATTTTGGATCTACGCTGCCCGACGAGGAAATATATTTCCCGAAAGAGATACCTTTGGAATAGCAAAATTTGGGTTTATACTATCGGCTCGAAAGTTTCATTTATTTTTTTAGCACGTTAACCCTTATCCTGCAAAATAAAAGAAATGAAATTTTTAAGCCGAAAGTAAAAACCCAAATATTGCTTTTTGTAAGGAATTTTTGGAAGAAAGATATCTCCTTATCGGACAGTGTAGATTCAAGATCAGACTGCACATTCTGTGCAGTCTGATCTTGATCTACACTGTCCGCAAAGGGTCAGTGAGTCGCACTTGGCAGCCTAAGGGTTAAGGGTCTACTTCTGTCATTTACTCAGTTTTTCCGTGTAATGTGTATCACGTTTGGTCTATTTTCTAGAGGAACAAAGACGTGCTACAAGGCGGCAGATACAAAAGGCCATCGATATGAAAGACCCAGAGATGCTCGAGCGATATATTGTGGCTTATGAGAGACTCAACCCACCCTATGATGACGAAATTTTGTTAAAAGCCAGGAAGACTCTTCGAGCATTAGATGCAAAAGAAGGTAAACTATAGTCTGTTTTAAACACTGTTATGTCGTATATGATAGTAATTATGATTTTTAAACCAGAGTTTCACATAGTTAGGAATATTGAAAAAATAAAAGCTTTGCTTATGGGACATAAAGCTATCAAAGCAATTAAAATGTTTATGCAACACATTCCCCCGCCGTTTTGAAATTATTAGTAAAATGTTACAGCAAATAGGTAAACAAAGAATAAAGAAAGAAATGGCACCAAAGCCGTTCTTTTAGATATCACTTGCCTTGAACTATTATTATTGAGACTACGTAGCTTGTTAGTTTAAACATATTTATTTTACATCGATTGAGAAACAAGTTCATGCAACTTAAACTAATCTCTCTCGATTCTGCTTCCTGGGAACTACACCAGTGCTCGCGCCGCATGTGTGGGCCAATAAAGGATTCCAAAGTTAATACCCGCTCCCGGGTATCGAACTCGGGACCTTATGGTTACGAGGCCGACGCTCTACCTCACAACCACGGACACCACACATAGCTTGTAAAATTGCCCAAGGCAGATAGTAGCTGTGGACAACCCGGACCTGTACCAGTCCCAGTTGTCCCACA
This sequence comes from Hippopus hippopus, assembly GCA_946811185.2. Lineage (NCBI taxonomy): Eukaryota > Metazoa > Mollusca > Bivalvia > Cardiida > Cardiidae > Hippopus > Hippopus hippopus. The sequence continues at coordinate 66,089,573 of OX328099.1, read as the reverse complement.
TCAATATTTTGTTCTAAAAATCAAACTGTATGGCAAATATGATTAAACCCAAGATATAATTGTCATTTCAGAGCTGATTCAAGCAAGTCAAAGCCGTGACCTTAGACAACTGAAGAAAGCAATTGAAAATGCACAAGACGTTAACTATGAACACCAGCTTGACCTTCAACTAGCTCTTTCTAGACGGCTTAAAGATCAGCTAGAACGAATAGAAAAATTACGTCATGCCGTACTGGAGCTTGATACTAAAACCATTGCAGAAATCAAGACGTACGGCAGTCCACCGGCTGGTGTGCACCAGACCATGATGGCTACCTTTATACTGCTGGGTAATACGCCAAAGGATGTCAGGGTAAGCAACGGGTTATAGAATGAGTTGTACGGTCAGGTGGCAGGAGACTTGGAAACCAGTTCATGGCTGTTGCGAATTATGTTGCACCGAGGGGCGACATGATTCACCACAGCCGTGAACAAGTTTCCAAGTCCCCTGCCACCTGACCGTACAACAAATTTATTATACTGCAAAGTTTTACCATTCTAACGTATATTCAGCGAAATTTCCCTGTATTATGGTATCACGAATTGAGTACGCTGACGACATAGAATTTCCTTTCTGAGTGCCCCAATGCAATGAAAACTGACGTCACTGAAACCTTGGTAAAACGTAAAGTTCGATGCATGAACTTGATGTCACTGCGATAGCCTCACAATTTGCTTATGCCTCGTTTACACCATGTTCCCGGAAGCCACGTTTCAGACAACCGTGGACAAAACGTGACAGACCATGATTGCTTTGGGTTGCCTTGCCAGATTTATTAACTGTCAAAAAATTGCCACGACAGTCCTGGTGCAGGTGAAAAACCTAACAGACCTTAGTGGAACGGGTCGATCGCAACAGAACTTACGAGCACTTAATAAACATTCACCTGTGTCTGGACGTGGAGGCACTGTTTTTAAACCGGTATCTCGTGGCTCTTTCAAGTTTTGTCAGGTGTTGTCGCTTAATCCGCGGTTTTCCTGGCAAGCTCAGCTATGTCCCAAATGTTTTGTCGCGTTCTATTAAGGAAAGACCCGGCATATACCTGGTAATAGATCCGGCGTGTTATGACGCATTGCGGTCTACTACGGCCAGACCGGACGTACGCGGTCTCGGAGCAAATAAAGGCTGCGATAGGAAAATGAATCACAGAAGTAAGAGTTGGATTTTTCGTGCCACAAAAGGAAAAAAAGGCCATATTCACAGCACCACCACCGGTGCCACCAGTGGAGGAACAGATTCAACCCGATGATCCACGAGGGTCTGATGTCTCTCAAACGCCTGAGTCGGGGCTCTCCATTCATCGTGTGCCATAGGAACAGTAAACACTTCATCAGTGTATGGTTTTAAAATGCAATGCAAAGTTTTCCCACCATATGGCAGATCCGGCTGTTTTACCACACCGAAATGCAGAGGAAAGTGATGAGTAATTGTCTTTACGGTCAGATGTCTCAAAGTCAGGAATAACTTCGACAAGGTTGTAAGGCAAAGCGGTACCTCGTGTCCTGTCTCTCAATGATTGATGTTACCGTTTCCAGGATTTCGTAAAGAAACCTAGCTAGACCTAACTGAACTTGGTAAATGGACCAAAAAAGTACCAAAATCTTACGGCACACTACGTTTCGGACAAACAGGGCTACCGTGGCTGCCGGGAACATGGTGTAAACATATCATTACCCGACGAAGGGATGGCTCGTTTAACTCCGTGTATTTGCTTTAGAATGACAACAAACGATAATATATGTCGCTATATTCATTTATTTTCAAAAGGAATCCATTTTTTCCACTTTCATGACAACCATCAAGGCAAACTAGTAATAATATGGTGCAGGCTTCTCAGTAAATTTGTTTTCTAGGCGGCTTGTACTGATCGACACCGCCATTTTGGATGTTATATCAGAGGTGTAGTTATCTATACGGGGCTCCCGAAAGGGAAGCTGCTTTTATGTGGATTTTGCCAGTGTACATGAATATATGTCCCGGGCATATTATCCAATCAGATCGCGAGAAATTTCTTTGCAGTATAATGATTATCAATGTATATTGGGGTAAAATAAATGCAGATGCCCTCGAAAAGTCAACTGTTTGTCGAGGTACATCGCCTTTTTGGGTACATGACAGTCAATATGGAAGGGATACAATGATACTAATATGATGATTGTCCACGTTTGGATTATGCAGAGAATTTTTGCTGATGAATGCCGAATCAGTTTTACTCCTTACTCATTTAACCTTATATAAAACATGAATTTGAAGTATATCGAGCAAAAGTACTACACTTTCTGATAATACAAAAATCACTATTGGAAAGGGGCAATCGTTTGTTATAAAAAAGGAGAAAACAATTTCTTCATTCTAAAAAGTGTTTCACATGCTAACTACCACAAGAACATACAAAACTTTGTTGAGTATAATAAAAATGAATAGAAGATAATTAGTTAACCAACAAGTGAAACGAATTTTTCTTTTTTTGTCTCCACAGAGCTGGAGATGTTGCCAAACTCAAGTGGGTAAGACAGGCCGCGAGTCACTGATAAGACGTATCTCTAACTTCGATCCCAAGGACTGTAGCCTAGCTGCCGCTCAGTCAGCCAAACATATGATTGAAAATTTTTCCATGTCCCAGATTCGGGATGTCAGTGCTGGCGCTGCTACTTTCTTTGGATGGGTGAGTAAACGTGCTTTTTATGGACAGTGTAGATCAAGACTGATCTTAGATACGGACTAACTGATACTTTCCGTGGTATTCTTTCTGTCTTGATCTATCCTAATTGACGGAAATACAAGAGTGTCTACGCAATTCATTTGACGTTCGTGGTCCGTACTCACCAACCATTTTTAAGAACATTCTTGGTTTTATTCTGTTTTTTTCTAAATTTGGAAGTTACAGAACTTCCGATTGGCTAAACCAAATGGTTTTCTGATTGGCTAAACCGAATGGTTTAGCCAATCAGAAGTTGTGTTAATATCAAATTTAGAAAATTCTGGTGGATAAGACTAAGAATGTTTTTAACCCTTAGGTTGCTAAGCGCGACTCGGAGCGCTTTTGCGGACAGTGTAGATCAAGTTCAGACTGCACAAAACGTGCAGTCTGATCTTGGATCTACTCTGTCCGATACGATATATTTCTATCCGGTGATATCAACAATGAAACGCAGTGTTTGAGTTTATACAATTGAGTGGAAATTTACGGTTCATTTATTTAACAGTTTAACTCTTTACCAAACGACAAAATTTTAGACTGGTCCAAATTGAAAGCACTTGCAGACGACAAAATAAACGCAACTCAAAAATTGAAATTTGTTTCCAGCAGGGTAGAAAACATTGTGGGAAAAGGAGAAAATGCTGGTTACCAGCATTTTCTCCTTTTCCCACAATGTTTTCAAAAGCCTTCTATCTCAGGGTCGTAAAAACCAGGGATTGTTTGGTAAAGGGTTAAGAACGGGTTGGTGAATTAGGGCCCTGATGGTTCAGGATTTAGTAATCTTGACATTGAAATTTGGGACACTTTCTTAACTAAGTTCACTTTTTAAACGTAGGTGAACAGAACATTCTATTTTATGGCCTACTAGAACTTTAAGAAGTGACACACAGGAGAAAAAATAAACAAAAAAAACATGGAAAAGATGTTGCTTGAATTGTATAGGAAGAAACGTTGGATTAGTGGCAACTGTTTGGTGTTTTCAAAATTTCTCTACTTCATCTATTGATTTCATTTTGAATCTTGAGCCAATCAAAAAAAAACATCTATGAAGTTCGAAAATTACCCATTATGCAGAAATATAATAACACATTCTTACTTTCTGAGAATTCTGCAATCTTCAGTCATTTTCGCTTTTGTTTCTCTTTCGCCTTTTCCTGTCTTTCCTGCCTAGTTATTAAATTTCCCTGTCTTCCTTCTCTCTCTCTTTCTCTCTCTCTCTCTCTCTCTCTCTCTCTCTCTCTCTCTCAGTCGCATACTGGGTTTAAGTATTTCTGAAAATCAGTAAGTTCTTAGCTACTTATTATTTTACAAGCTGCTCGAATACATTAGGGAAGTCGTATACTGGGTTTAAGAATTTCTGAAAATCAGTAAGTTCTTAGCTATTTATTATTTTACAAGCTGCTCGAATACATTAGGGAAGTTGCAAATATATTGACGGGGGATGAACCCGGTAGTGTACTGTGCACCGACTGTAAAGAACGACTCAAAAACGGTCAGAACACTGCTTGCTCCTGTTGTATGGGAGTAAACACTTGTCTAAAGAAAACAACGTTTAACGTACACGGCTTAAGTGATGACAACGTTGGTGAAACTAGTGATGACGACACGGAATACTTCTCTAGTGACGAGGATGTCAATCAATTAAGGATCTTAATTGAAATAACAACAGGCAAACGCATATTCCCTGCAACACCAAAACTACGATTATCGCCGGTCAAGCCAAAGGACAATATTTTAACCAATCAGAACAAAAGGAAAAAGAAGAAAAGAAGAAAAACAAAACTGGCTGACGTCAAGAATTCAGCGAGTTCAACTGCTGAAACTTCTAAAATAATTGATAAAAGAGTTGCAAAGGTTTCTGAAAAATTCAAAGAGGTTAAAATTAGACCAAATCACTCAAGATGACCCTTCATTATTACTGATGAACAAGGTTAATATGGTAACAGATATTTTTCGGCGTCTGCACTGAGTTATATATGTAAATTACCTGTTGTCATGTTTTTAGCTCACCTGAGTACGAAGTGCTCAAGGTGAGCTTTTGTGATCGTGCCGTGTCCGTCGTCAGTCGTGCGTCGTCAACTTTTACCTTATGTATGCTCCAGAGGCCACATTTTCGATTCGATACTCATGAAACTTCATCAAAATGTTTGCCTTGATGATATCTGGGACGACATTGAAAATGGGTCATGTCGGGTCAAAAACTAGGTCACTAGGTCAAATTTTAGAAAAAAAAAATTGTGTATATTCTAGAGGCCAAATTTTCAGTGCAATTCTCTTGAAAGTTAATCGGAATGTTTGTCTTGATAATATCTTGGATGACTTTGGAAATGGGTCACCTTGGGTCAAAAACTAGGTCACTAAGTCAAATCTTTGAAAAACCCTGTGCACGCTCAAGAGGCCACATTTTCAATACACTACTCGTGAAAGTTTGTCAGAATATTTGTCTTGATGATATCACTGCTGAGTTCGAAAATAGGTTATGTCGGGTTAAAAACTAGGTCACAAGGTCAAATGCCAGAAAAAACCTTTTGTACGTTCCAGGGGCCAGATTTTCAGTCCGATACTCTTGAAACTCGGTCAGAATGTTTGTCTTGATGCTATCAAGGACAAGTTTGGAAATGGGTCATTTCAGATCAAAAAGTAGGTCGCCAGGTTAAATCTTTGAAAAACCTTGTGTACCCTCTAGAGGCCGCATTTTCGGTCCGATAATCTTGGTCAGAATGTTTGCTTGGTGATATCCTAGACTATTTTGAAAACGGATCATGTTGGATCAAAAACTATACTGAGTAGCACCAGTTCAGATCTCGGAAAAACTTTGTTTACACTATATAGGCTACACTTTCTCTCAAATACTCATGAAAGGTGGTCAGAATGTTTGTCTGAGTGGCTTCTAAAAGTTTGAAAATAGACAATGTAGCTAAAAAGTAGGCCACTGAGACAAATTCTAGAAAAAAACTTGTGTTAACTCTTGAGGCCATATTTTAAGTCCAATACAAATGAAAGTTTGTCAGAATGTTTGTCATTTTATCTCGGAATAATTGGAAATGGGTCGTGTTTGGTCAAAAGGCGCAGGTGAGCGACTTCAGGTCCTCCATGGCCTTCTTGTTTGAAAAAAAGTTCCAGCAGCTCCTTCACTCCGCTCTTCATGGACAGACATAAACCTTTCACAAAAGTGATAAAGATTCAGTTGTGCTCTGGGGAAAAGGCGGTTAAATACATCTACGTTATGCTCTTATACCAAGCAAGTCGCCGCATAACATGGATCCATTTTGTCTAAAAACAGGTTGATTCATAAGGTAGAACGGTCCTTTGACCAGCGCAAGAAGTTTCGTCCCAGGTCAGCCTGACCTGTATCGATTCTGTTTGCAGGTGCATTAAACCTCCCGGTCATAGAGCCTAGCTAAAATTCTATTTTTGTTGTACAGCAACAATGTTATATGTTGCATGTGTGTGTCCAAAAAACAAAACACGATCCCACCTCAATTCGACCCACATCACCTCCGGCCCTGAAAAACAATCAAGAAAATGGAAGTATAAATAAACATCCCGATTGGTCTCGAGGATTTTAGGCCCAGATAGTTGAACCAAATTTGCAATGTTTAAGTAAAAAATGAGTCATGCTTTGGCAATAAGGGGCATAATGCATCTTCGTGATGCATTATACTAAGCAAGTCATCTCATGATTATTCATCCATAAAATCCATTTGTCTAACAACCGGCTCGATGCCGGGGTAGACCTGTTCTTGGGCATGCAGATAATTCAAAAGTGGCAACAAAGGTTCGACCCATGTCAGCCTGCAGATGCATGAAGCCTCCTTTTCACAGAGCATAACTTATCAATGTGTCTGAAGTAAACTTTGATGCGTGAAAATAATTGCTCTGAATTAAATTGTCATTCATAGTCTACGCTTGAAGAGAGTTATTGGTTTCCAAATTGTTGTTGTTCATTGACTGAAAATTACATTAGCAGAAAGGAAGAAAATCGTTGCTCTGTCAGGCGGGATGAATTTCGGCGAGATGCTGTCTATACGGCATTCCACCTAGCTCAAAATGTTCGGCCAGGTTAGAAAATATAAATAGAGCAAGCAGCATATTTTAATTATTGAATGTACGATATTTATATATAACACGATTTTTCCTTTTTTATCAATATTTGCATGCATGTATCCATTTTGCACGATGTTAGCCTGTTTTAAGTGAACTTATAGTAAACGTGGCGGGCTAGACACGTTTTATTTACTGCTTAATTGTCGCTTGTGGCTTATTTACGGATTTATAAATATTGGTTTACGCACTAAGTTTTGTCTACTAGATATTGTTGACGTAAATATTCACCCTTGGCACTTATACAGAAATGCTTGAAAAAGCATTTATCAAGCGTTGATTTGAATCATATAACACGTAATTAGACGTCATTGGAAAGTCAAACTTAAAGGACTGGTTGGATTCTTTTTCTTTTTTTTTTGTTTTCAAACAATAGCAAAAGTGACAGAAATATTAAAAAAATTATCCAATGACAATTTTATCAAATTTCATAACACGTCGAAAAACATCACGGGTAAAGTCATATTCAAAAGAAAACAGATTTACTTTCGGTTTGCTTTCAGGTTATTTTTTGCCCAGGCATGTCTTAGCCAGCTGTTAAACAGAGTTGTTTATTCTTGTTGGCGGAGTGTTCATCTGTTTTCAGCCAATGGTAATCGTTTTGATCACACATTTAAAGGTAACTTTTGTGAGGCAAATAATTTGGTGTTTAATTTACGGCTGTATGTAACAATTAGCGATGCTCTAGCAGAAGAGGGTATAATGCATCTCCGCGATGCATTATAGCAAGCATGTGATCATATAATTACTATGGATCCTTAAAATCCATTTAAGTCTGACAACTGGTTGCACCATGAGATAGAATAGTCCTTTGACATGTAGAAAATTTACAAGTAGCAAAATGTTTCCACCCATTTCAACCTGGGCGAACTGCGTAGGCTGACATGGGTCAATACTTTTCACAGATGCATTAAATCCCCTTTTCATAGAGCATTGCTTATTTATATGTTTCTAAGTGAATGCTTTCAACACTGCCTCAATAAATGGGTATGGTCTTACATTGCAGTCCCTTGGGATGATTGAGGAAATCGAAGCGACCGGGGGATCAGGTATGGGTATGCCAAGTCGACCGCCCATGAAACAGGAGCGACCAAAGACTAAGTCCAGGAACCGATGAAACTCTAACAGAGAAAAAGCTAATACAGCTGTCGAAGAGAATATGTTAAATTAACTGTATGATTGTTAAACTACGAAAACCTACAATGGTCAAAATGAAGTTAAAATATTTTTCAGAAACACGTCATAACGTAAGTTTAAAACACGTAATAACGGGGGGAAATGACACACTAACGCGAAAAATCTCGTAATAAAATGTTATAAAACACGTTTTTTTTAATCCTTCTTTCTTTCATATTTGCCCTTTTATAGGCTTTCGTATTCGACAAAGTGTGAGGTTAAAAGTTTGCTTATACAGCCACTGCGTTATTTTTGCTCATATTGTGTCCAATTTTACAAGGAATGAATATATTCTACCTTTTATTTGTTTGGGGAGCAAAAATTCGAGTGATAATTTCCGGTTAGTTTATACATAGTTTGATGTCCCGAATTAAGATATTTTCAAAAACCGTCCATTTTTAGTTTGTTCCTAGGGTTAATAAATTAATGAGTTTATATATTAAAGAGCCATTCTCTGGTAAACGGGGGCATAATGCATCTCCGTAATCCGTGATACCAAGCAAGTCATCACATAATTATGGATCCATAATATCTGTTTTTCTGACGACCGGCTGTATCATTAGGTATACTGGTCCTTGTACATACAGAAAATCGACCAATAGCGAAAAGTTTCGGCCCAGGTCAGCCTGCGCGGACTGCGCAGGCTGACCTGGGTCGATACTTTTCGCAAATGCATTAAGCCCCCTTTTCACAGAGCATGGCTCAAATTTTTATTTTCAATGCGGCAGTACATGGTGTGTACGGTGATACGTCTAGAATTTCCGGTTAACCCTTTACCTAACAATACCCTGTTTTAACGACTCTAAGGAAGATTGCTTTGAAAAACTTTGTTGGAAAAGGAGAAAATGCTGGTAACCAGAAATCTATACTTTTCCCACAATGTGTTCCACCCTTTCAAAATTAAGTTTTGTTACTTAAGACCCATTTGTCTTCTGCTAACGCTTTTAATTTGGACAAACCTGGAATGCTGTCGTCTAATAAAAAGCTAAATGCACTCACAATAACGGGCTATATAGTCTCTTCTAACCAGGTAAACTTTCCATGCGTTTACGTCATTTTTCAGTGAAATGGCGAAGTGGTGCAAATTCCGGTACGTGCTGTGGTTGGTTCCTCTGGCTTCACGCGCTCATGACTATTAAATGACCAGAATCGGGACCCAAAAAGCTATAATACACTAGTTTATTATCAAAAATAAGTCATTGATTTAATACACTGCCGGGGGAGGTTCTATGTGATACAGGAAGATGCACTGAGTAGCCCTTAGAAAGCTAAGAGAAGAAAAAGCAACTTTTAGTCATTAGTCTACAGAAAAGGTGTAGTTTTTTTGTAATTCAATGGCTACCTCAGCTAAAATATCTATGAAAATTCGGACTGAGTACATACAAGATTAGACTGCACGTTTTGTGCAGTCTGATATTGATCTACAATGCCCGCTATAGCGTCAACAGTTTTCCTCCGCTCCCGAAAAAGTTAAGAAGCAGTAGAAATTATATTTTTCATGCGTTTATTATAATGTTTGTTAATACCTTTCCTTTCATGTGGTTATATTGTATCGTGCTACTATCATGAGCAAATCGATCAAAAGTCATACAATGCTTACATAGTGTACTTTGTTCATAGCAAGCAACCTACTGCATTATCTTTGTCGGGGGGGGGGGGGAAAGAGAGAGGAGAGAGGGGTACGAAAGAGACCAGCGGTAATTTATTTCAATAAATAAAATGATGACTTAGAATATCTGTGATAGTTTACATTTTTCATTTTTCATTCACTACATTATTGATAAATTTACATATATATTTTCTTTATATTGTCCGTCATTCTTCGTTTTGTACATTCTTCCATTGAACACAGGCAATCGTCTCCATCTTTAATTCTACAAGACTACAGATGGAGAATTTTATTTTTGGACGAATACCTGTGTTCCATAGCTATTTTAAGGCGTAGTGTTTTTTGATATAATGATGTGATGGCTTGAATAAAAAAAAAAATATTATATGCGTGTTGTTTATTTGAACTACATGTACATGTATTTGCACAGATATTACAGGGTCTTAATTCAATCACAGGTTGTGCGCCCGAAAGCGGGCTCGGACCTAATTTTCAACCGTGATAGGATTAATTTTACTTTCACAACTGGACATTGTCGTCTACTCTGGATACGTGAAAAGCGTTCTTAGAGAAACACTGACTAATACTGTACCCATTTGTCATACCTCCAGATGAAAAGGGTATTTGAAAACATCATGCCAAAAGGAGAAAATACCAGAAATATTTGTCACTCTTTCAGAGATAAATGCCATCACATGACCATCTATTTTGGCTTTTGGGTTCCGGTTATGGAAATTTAGTCTTGTGTTTTTTCCGTGTACCGTTAATGGATGAATTGCTGTAAATAATGTGTCGCATGTGAACAAGAGACTAGATTAACATTCCTCGTTACGAATTTCTACGAACAGTTAAAATATGATGTTAAGTTCCATGGAATGGTGTTGTAGACTTTCTTTGATGGCGACTGTACATATTTGTCGACAGTACTGCGCCCTGTACTTCCGCTTGACCATTTATATGACAAAAGATGTTTTCCATGGAATGGTGCTGCAGACCTACTTTTCATCTTTTCACGGCGTCGCACATATTTGTAGACAGTACTGCGTCCCATACTTCCGCTTGACCCTTTACTAGATGACAGAAGCTTCGACTTTTTCAATTTGAAAGCATTTGCCGACGACAAAGTCAGTGTGGTCCAAATAATGGTATTTGTCTTCGAAAGGATAGAAAACAGTGTAGGAAAAGGAGAAAATGCTAGTTAGCAGCATTTCCCTTTTCCCACAAAGCTGTCAATAGTCTTTTTTCCCCAGAGTCTTCAAAAGACGATGTTGTTTGGTAAAGATTTAAGCAACGTAACGATACTATTTCAGTATTCACCAACCGTTCTTAAAAACATCCTTCATCTTATTCTCCAACATATTCTATATTTGAAAGTAACACAACTTCTGATTGGCTAAACCAAATGGTTAAGCCAATCAGAAGTTGTGTTACTTTCAAATCTAGAAAATGTTCGAGAATTAGACTGAGAACAGTCTTAAGATTGGTTAATGAATACGGGCCCAGGCTACCATGTTCAAAGGTGAAAAGGTAGGTTGACATGTAGAATACAATACTTGTCTGCCTGTATACCTTAGCAACGCATACATTTCGGAACCCAATACGTTTGTCGGTAACCTTTTTAATCACACTGACGACATAAGCAGCATTTGCAAACGGCATAGGTCAGACAACACAAAACATTTCGTCTGATCTTGGATCTACACCGTTTACAACTTGATAAGTATGTCCCTTCATTTGTAGTTTAATTGTATTTTTTGAACTTGTAAGAAGTGAAATGTGTAAATGCGCAATGCTCTGGCAAAAGAGGGTTTAATGCGTCTCCATGCTGCATGATATCAAGTAAGTCATCACAGTATTATGGATCCATAAAAATTCATTATATCCAGCAGCCGACTGAATCATGAGCTACACCGGTCCTTTTACATACAGAATTTTTACTTAAAGCAAAAGTTTTCGATCAAGGTCAGCCTACGCGGACTTAGCCGATTATTTTTTTTCAGCATTTACTCATTATATTTCTGCCCTTTCAAGGATAACTCCTACCATTTTGACCACATTTAGGTTGTTATCTCTAACAAATTCAATTTGGTTACGGCTAAAATTTTGTAATCTGGTAGCGGGTTTACCGACAAGTACAAAGTACAGTTATCATACCCATGTGTGTTGCAAAATGGACTAAACATGGATACAGAAAACATGACAGGTATGGGCTATAATTTTAAATCAGAACAGAACAGGAATTTATTGCTATAAGTAATTTACACTACTTTTCGCAAATACTGGTATATAAAGAAAAAAATAGTCGTGAAAAGTTTAACATCGAGAAACTATATATTTTGTGTATACATGTAAACGATATGCTATACAAATGAGTCATGGTCTGGCAAATGGGGCTTAAAGCATCTTCGTGGTGTTTTATACCAAAAAAGTTATCCTATTATCATGGAACCACAAAATCCATTTTTTTCTAACAATCGGCTGGATCTTGAGGTAGAATGGCCCTTTGCCATGCAGAAAATTTACTAATGGCAAAATGTTTCGACCTATGTCAGCCTGCGCCGACTGCACAGGCTGATATGGGTCGATACTTTTTGCAGATGCATTAAGCCCCCATTTCACATTTCACATAGCATGGACGGCTCAAATACTTTAGTTCTTAGACCCCCCCCCCCCCCCATGAAGAAAAAAAAAAAAAAAAAATGAAATTTTCTGCAAAGAAACGAAAAACAAATCAAAAATGTTGTTGTGGTCAGGGAATCGTTGCATGGCGGACAATGTGGAATCAAGATACGACCGCACAAGTATTATAATCCAATCTTGATTCACATAGGCCACAAATTATTAATTATTACCTCCTGAAATGCAGCAGATGAATTTACATCATCATAAAGATACTCGACATGAATGAAGGTTTGATGTACGAATACATATTAATATAACAGTGCGGCAAGAAGAGAATTTGTTCATAAAGATGTTTTCCAAATGTGGTCTAGATCAAGACAAAAAAGAGAGTGATCGGAGGTTATAAGGCATGGATCGGATGTCATTAGGCATGGACCAGTAAGAACAGACAAGTTTTGTGAATACCTGAACATGTGTTAACTCTTTATTAAACCACAAAGTTTATGGACCGGTCCAAAATCCAAAGTATTCCCAGACGTCGAAATAAATGTGACTTAAAAAATTGAAATTTGGTTTTGGTAGTGTAGAAAACATTGTGGGAAAGTGTACGGACCGCTTTAAACAGCGTTCAACTGAAGATCGAAAAAAGTCTGATCTTTGATCTGCCCTGTCTGATTTGTTTAAAAAATGAGCAAAGAGGGTATAATGTATCTGCAAAAAGTACCTGGTCACGTCAGCCTTCGCATTCCGTGCAGGCTGACATGTGTCGAAATGTGTTCCTATGTGTAAGTTTTTACGCATGTCCGAAGACCATTCTACCTTCAGTTTCAGTCAGTTGTAAAACAAAATGAATTTTTTGGAACCATAATTATGTGATGACTTGCTTAGTATAATACATCAAAGAGAAGCAGCAAACCCTTTTTGCCAGGGCATGGCTCAAAGTATTGCTGCTGAAAAAGCCTGGAAATTGTAATTTATTTAAGAATCAAATGGTTTGCAACACGCGATAAGGGGCATTCGGACAATTGCGTAAAGTGTCGTCTCGGATCAGCCTGCGCAGTCCGCGCAGGCTAATCCGAGACGACACTTTACGACTAAATTAGATTTTGTGCTACAGTAGACTTGCGCAAAACAGAAGATTACATAAAAAACGGAAAGTGTCGTTTCGGATTAGCCTGCGCGGACTGCGCAGGCTGATCCGAGACGATTTTTTACGCAAATGTCCTATTGCTCCTTTTTGCGTGTTGCATGCCAAATGTGATCCGGTGCAAGATGGCATAATCATAATGGAGGAGGAAGGGCCTGATGACTTAAATGAAAAAGTAACAGTGCAGCAGCAATTCTCGTTGTTTGCAAATACATTACTTTGATTAAAACGATATATCCGAATAATTGCATAATCTGAAACTCGTAGTTTTACGAAATGTATGCTCGTTTTGGTTTATTGCAGTGATCCACTTTGCTTTCCTAGCGGTATTGGTCGCTTGTACCGGAAGTGACCAAGCCACTGTTGACTACATCGGTTCTTTCGTTGACGTCAAACTAGACCCTCTTGACAATACAGACAGGGATGCAGAGAATTACGTCCCACTCTGGCTATCGCTACGGAATACCGGAGCTCTGGCTATTACATACGGCGACTGGAAAATTTATTTTAATATCATGTATGGAGCAAAGATCGAAGACACGGTTTGTGACATGCACCTGGGTCACGTGAATGGTTTGCTGTATTACTTGAAGCCATTTCAGAACTTCAACCTTCAGGCTTATCAAAGTATTTCTTGCACAGTACGTATGTTTAAACACGGCAGTGCCAGATCAGATTTCATGCCAAACTGGTATGTAGCTAGTTCCAACCTTACACCGCGTATTATACAGTCAACAGCGTCAGAAGAGATTCATTATGTTGGTGCGTTTGATTCACAAAATAAATGGAAGACGGACAAACTAGACAGGAATCAACCACTCTCAGCAGCCGATAGATTCTACAAAAATAAAAGGAGTTTTCTAGACTCAAAACAACTGCGAATAATACCAACCCCATTGGAAATGACTGAAGACACAGGATTTGTTAAAATATCTGATGTCTGGAAAATTGCAAATTCTTACAAATTCCCAAAGGCCTCAATGATATTATCCGAAACCTTAAATCTAACAAATGACGGACACAGAGATAACAAAGGGAAAGTCCTTTATTTTGTCAATGAACAACTTAATGTATTCGAGAATCAAACAGAGGCATACAAACTGAAGGTTGACACCACAAATGAAGTGATAAAAATCACTGCTGTAACTGAACACGGGGCGTTCTATGCCGTCCAGACAATCATCCAGCTATTAACGACAAATAAGTATGGCGATAGGATAATACCGTGTGTGACCATTACTGATCGACCAAGGTATCAACACAGGGGCCTCATGATTGACCTTGCCCGTAATTTCCATGGTAACAGTATTCATTCTATACTAGATATTATGGCAAGATATAAAATGAACAAACTACATCTACATGTGACGGATGACGAGGGCTGGCGCCTGGAGATACCTTCGATACCAGAACTAACGAATATCGGCTCAAAGAGATGCCATAGCACGACCCGGTACAGCAATTGCCTGATACCGTCACATGGATCAGGACCCTTCAGCAACACCTCCGGGACCGGATATATCACAGCTAGTGAATTTAGAAAGATTCTTCAACATGCCGAAAATAATTTTATTACTATCACCTTGGAAATAGACATGCCAGGTCATTCTAGGGCAGCATGGCGTTCTGTGAATTCACAACTTGATGATAGTTCAGTAGTTAACAACAAAACTAGTTACAGGGTTGACGATCTTGATGACATAGGTGAAGAAACAGACGAGTTCAGACAAAGATGGAAAAGGTCTGCCTTAAATCCTTGTTTAGAATCAACGTATAAGTTTATAGAAATTATTGTGAACGACATTGTTCAAATGTATCATGGGGTACAGAAATTGCAACGGCTCCATATTGGTGGTGATGAAGTTGTCTTTACTGAATGGAAAATGTCACGGGCTTGTAGAAAACACTTCTGGAATATGACAGTAGAAGACATGAAGATAATGTTTATCAACAGAACAGTTGAATTAATTAGAAAACATGATATAGAACCAGTTTTATGGGAAGATGGGGTGTACAAAAATGGAAAGCCGGTTCCTCCTGAAAGTTTTCTATCCGGTAAAGTGACAGCCCAGACATGGTTCGACGTATGGGAACTTGGGCGTGGATCGAGATCGATTGAATTAGCTAACTTAGGTTATGACGTCATCATGTCACCTGCCACGCACATATATCTAGATCATGCACAGGAACCAGATCCGGAAGAGAGAGGTCTTTATTGGGCTACAAGGTTCTCGGACATGCACAAAATATTCTCTTTTAACTCCCACAACATTTACAAGAACATACGAATGAGTAGATTTGGCGAATCTCTGAACAGCTCGTTCATATGTAGCAAGTTTTCATGTCCAGAACTGACTAATCCAGACAGAATCAAGGGACTAGAAGCATGTTTGTGGACTGAAACAATACGTAAAGAGAAACAATTATATTATATGCTGTTTCCCAGACTTTTGGCTGTGGCAGAACGGGCATGGCATCAAGCAACATGGGAAACGATAGAAAATTACCAAGAACGTAATATTGCCAAACAAATGGATTGGGATGAATTCAGATTAACCGTTGGAAATAAACATCTTCATCAACTTCCGTTTTACAGAGTTCCTCCCCCAGGCGCTATTATAGATGATGGAAAGTTACTCGTGAATGTTCTGTTTGACAGCCACGTGGTGGAAGTCAGCATGGACTGTGGCTCTGTTTGGTCGGTTATCGTTGACCAAATTGAAATAACTAAATTTTCTGAATCAATCTGTCTCCGCTCGAGACCGGTCAGCCGACACATCTACAGTCGAACAGTAATAATAAAACTCAATAGTGATAGTAATTCTGGGGCGAATCTATCGAGTAGAATCCTTATCTACATTACTTTGTCATTTATCTCTGTTTATGTAGTATTTTCTTGAACAGATAGGTGGCTATATTAAAGAAGATTTTCGAGGAGTTCCTTGTATGGTGAAATTCACTTTGGTTTCATTGTATTGAAATTTCAGATGCACTTACTTTGCTTTATAACCAGTATAGTGCGCTTATCGTGCATGAGCATTGTTCTGATCTGTAGTAGTATTAGTAGTAGCAGTCGAGAAAACGTTTACTGATGGATAGTGTGCACCAATCGACTGTAGCCTTCAAGGCGCTGCCGTCCTTGATGTTGTTTGGCGTGAGGTATAAAATAAAACGACAGAAAAAGTATTTCTCAAGTGATTCAATGAATTGTCGCATTCAATCAACTGTCTTTTCGGCGAAGATCGTTCAAGGTACTTTCAATTTGGCAAAATGTTTTCGAAAAATTTTCGTGCACCGCCTGAAGATTAACATTAACTATGACAAATTGAAGGTTAAATCTTACGAAGGTCACAATATGTTGTGTGACCTTACACTTTATGGATGTTGTAATGTAGATCATACAATGTTACAGTGCACATTCGTTATGTACATATGTTGCATGACATTTATGAATGTTTGGCCCTAGGCTTATCTCAACGTCTATTTAGAGCCATGCTCTGTCAAAATGGGGCTTTATACATCTGGAAAAAGTATCGACTCAGGTCAGCCTGCGCAATCCGCGCAGGCTGACCTGGGTTGAAACTTTTCTTTTGCTTTTGGTAAATTTTCTGCATGTCAAAGGACAGGTATATTTCAAGATTAGATCGGTTGTTATACACAGTGGATTTCCATGGGTCCATAATAATGTGTTAAATTGCTTGGTATCATTCATCAGAGAGATGCGTTAAACGACCTTTTGCCAAAGCATAGCTAATTTATTACAAATATCTGACAGTGCGCTGTTGTTTGGCTCTTACGTGGGCCGTCCATGTAAATATGGCATTTTGGTTCTTCAATGGGCATTGTGAGACTCACCTGTATTTCATTCAGCAACCCAAAGTATTCTTTCTTGACGAAAATACACTTTTTCGGCTTTCCTTTCATGTAATTTAAAAGTATGGATATTATTATGAGTCTGACAATGCGTTACAGTACAGTCTGACAAAGGTCCGGTCGCTGGCAGAAAAATGAATCGTAAAACTAGAATAAAAGTTGCCAAATTTAATTCTAATTTTAAGATAATAATATCTATACTTTTAAACGATATTAATGAATTTTTCCTGCATTCTGAATCCTGAAATGTTTTCATATGGTCGCAAGTGGGCCTTTAATACAGGCCCATTTTCAAGGTTTGGGTAAACTCCTTACCAGACCTATAGTTATGGACTCGTCTTTATTGAAAGCATTTGAAGTGTGGCTAACATGGCGAAAGAAATAAACATAGACACCCCCCCCCCCACCACTATTTTTGTTATCAAAGGAAAGAAAACATTGTAGCAAAGAAAACGGTTATTACCAAAGTCAAACCTATGAACGTTAGGAACAAACTGATCGATCTACCTCTATACCAGGCGACAATTATCTGAGACTTGTTCACATTGGCAGAAGACAATTTAAATGTTGCTCAAAATAACGGGATTTGACCTTGTAAGGAGAGAAAATATTTTATTCAATCATTGAGATGCTTATTCAAAAGTAGTCCCATTTGATATTTACTCACTTCTGCAATCACACATGACCAATTGACGGATAACATATTTATTGAAATATACGGTATCCTGTTATAGGGTTGAAATTATTGCGAGTGACAGGATACATTACAGTTTACGGCACAAGCTGTACCAACCGACGTCGTGTTTTTATGTCCCTGAGGAACTACTTCTTATGACACCGTGGGAAAAGGAGGAAATACTGGTAACCAGCATGTTTTCATTTTCGAACAAATTATCCTATCCTTTAGAAGACAGGTTAAATCGTCATTTTGTCCGAATTTAATTTTTTGTCAGTAGATGATTGCAAGATGGACATGTCTAAATTACCCACGCACCTGTTACCGACTGTTCCACCATACTGAGCAGATAAAAGGCAGTTTAACGAGAATTTAGTCATTGAAACACCGGTAGTTTTGTACAGCAAGTAAGTACTTTTTTTCTTTCAATTCGTTTAAAGCCCAGAGGATACTTGAGAAATAGACAAAGAATTATGTTAAGGACTTCCTTCTCTCTCTCTCTCTCTCTCTCTCTCTCTCTCTCTCTCTCTCTCTCTCCTCACTTTCTGTCTGTTTGTCTGTCTGTCTGTCTCTCTCCTCACTTTCTCTCTGTCTGTCTGTCTGTCTCTCTCTCTCCTCGCATTCTCCTTGTCTGTCTGTCTGTCTCTGTCACTCTCTCTCTCTCTCTCTCTCTCTCTCTCTCTCTCTCTCTCTCTCTCTCTCCTCACTTTATGTCTGTCTGTCTGTCTGTCTCTCTCTCTGTCTCTCACCCGCCCCCTAATGCACATACTGAATATGCCTAGCGATCTAAAACGTGATCCTTGATATATATGTGTGTATCCCATTATTTATACTTAGCTGTTTGTTTCCAGAAGTAGTAAGCCAAATATGAAAGCCTGCATCGTTATTCTCATTGCATTAGCAGTGTCAGCCACAGTCATCAGTGGAGCTGGGGGTATGTTATATAATATTTTATGTATATCTTTGCGAAATTTGAAATTAGCAAAATTCGCGACTGTGTCAAAATCGCAAATTTAAAACGCCGCAGAAATTATTCATTATCAGCCAATCTGTTAAAACTTTCTTGGTCTGTATTCACCTACCATTCTTAAAAACATTTTTAGTCTTATTCTCAAAAATTTTTTAAATTTGAAAGTTACTCAACCTCTGATTGGCTTAATTCTTTACCAAACGACAAAATTTTAGACTTGTCCAAATTGAAAGCATTTGCAGGCGATAAAATAAACGTGACTCAAAAAAATTGAAACTTGACTATAGAAGAGTAGAAAACATCGTGGGAAAAGGAGAAAATGTTGGTTACCAGCATTTTCTCCTTTTCCCACAATGTTTTTAGAAGGCTTCTTCCTCTGGGTCGTAAAAACCAGGAATTGTTTGGTAAAGGGTTTACCACTTGTTTTAGCCAATCAGAAGTTGTGTTACTTTCAATATCTGTAATTCGACCAAGAATACTCTCAAGAATGTTTGATGAATACGGGCCCTGGTCAACTGAACTAACAAAATGTACCAAGAGGATAATGTTATTGTCATAGCCTGGGTCCAGGGAGTAATTACATATTTCTTAATTACTCCGTATCACACTCTCCTAATCACGGTCTGCTATTGATCTTTGGCAGCTATATGTTTATCGCTTCCGTAATTTTTGACAAAGTAACGTCCGTATGATGGAAAAGGAAAAAGATAAACGGACTGGAACGCAGAATACCTTCGTTATTGCAGCTTCGTGTTGTGGCAGACCGCTTTTGGAAACATTGTGGCAAAAGGAACACTTGCTTATGACAACCAGTGTCTCATTTTACCTGCATGTTTCACATACAATAATTTATTGAATCTTAAGTCATGTTGACTTTTCATACAATACGAGGATTTACAGTAAATTTTTTCGAGAGGTAAGGGGTTAATCAAAAACAGAAAGACAACTCAGTTCAAACACATTTTAGCCATGCTCTGTGAAAAGGGGGGTTTAATGCATTCGTAAAATGTATCGACCCAGGTCAGCACGACCTGGGCCAAAGCGTTTTGCTTTTGGTCAGTTTTCTACATGTCAAAGGACCAGTGTACCTCATGATTCATTCGATTGTTAGACGAACTGGATTTTATGGATCCATAATACTGTGGTAACTTGCATGGTATCGTGCATCAAGGAGAGGTATTAAGTCCCCTTTTGCCAGAGCATGGCTCGTTCATTTGTAACCATGTTACAAAAAGATTAGGACGAAAGCTACCTAAAGCTTATAAATTATAGTCCTTCTATAGACAGCTGTTGTGATGTCCTATTAATACGCAGAGAGAAAGACAAGAAAAAAGTGCAAATGCATGTAGATCTATTAGGTTTTTGAGTACAACTGGAAAGAATTACTGCGCATAGTGGAAAAAGCTTTTTTAAACGTTTTATGTATACGACGATAATGTACAAAAGGTTCAAAGGTATTTATGTGAAAGTAATACAAAGCTAAGTACACCTTGCAGCTGGATTTTGCTGTTGTTTTTGTGGGTGAACTATGGTTATTTGGATTTTTGAAAACTGAAAATAAAAACCTTATGAAACGCGAGGAGTACGAGCTATTTTGAAACATACGTAGGTACAAATAATACGGAGTAGATCTAATAGACTATTTGAACTTGAAACTGCTTGAACTAGGTCTGTACGGGCATTTTGGCTATATTGCTTACCCGGCTTTTTGCTATTTGCAAACATTTCTGTGATTGCTGCCTAGAGTATAGGTGTGTATAACTTAACCCTTTATCACACAATCCCGAGGTTTAACAACCATCAGAAAAAAGCTCAAGAAGATTCGAAAACCTTGTTGGAAAATGAAAAAAATGCTGGTAACCAGCATTTTCCCACAGTTTTCTTCACATTCACAGATAAGTACCATCATTAAAGGTGAACTTAATGTGTTGTCTGTAAGTGTCATTCATTTCGACAATCTTCTTCACTTCTGTTCCCATAATACCATGGTTGTTGTATAATTTATTGTATAGGATTTTCCTTTCTCCTGGCTGTTGTGACATGAAATTACTATATCTGATTTCATATTCATAAAATCAAAACATAGGATTAAAAATGTATAAATGTATATATCATCATTTTCCCACATTATTACAAAGTTCTTTCCCATTTAAAATCTAGTAAGTTTAAGTCCGCATTTCAGGGCTTTCAGTCCTTTGATTTATATTCTCATGCTGACCACTGTCTCTCCGAATGTAAGACAAAGCAGAGAACGTTGATCAAGACCAGTTGCACGTATTTGCAGGCTGATTTTGATCTACATTCTTCCAAAAGTTCACCAATGATTGCATGTAGCAGGTTAGGATTAAAACTTTCTGTTTGCAGTTGCAAAGCCCGGAAATTGTCCGGTATTTAATGAACCTGAAGGGGCCTATATGTGTGCGCCATTGTGCTTTGATGACAGTGATTGCTCGGGGCCCATGAAGTGTTGTATGGAAGGCTGTGGCTTGACATGTGTTAATCCTCAGTAGGTCTTGTCAAGTAAGTACATAGCGGCGGATCGAGCCCCAGTCCAGAATTCATCAATCATCCATAAGAACATTAGATCTATGTTATATTCTAGATTTAGAAAGTAACACACATTCTGATTGGCTAAACCATTCGGTTCAGCCAATCAGAAGTTGTGTAACTTTCAAATTTAGAATACTCTAGAGAATAAGAACTGTTTTAAAGAATGGTTGGTGAATACGATCGCCGATAGCAGTCGGTAGCGTACAGGACTTAAGAAAAGGGGGTCGCTGGTTCGAATCCCAAGCTCAGCGAATTTCTTTCCGAGGATTGATGATAGTCATTGCGACAGGATTCATTCCTATCTGACCGCTGATCATTGTTTCGACGATGGATATGTGAGAAAGCAGCCTGTGGCTTAGGACGAACATTGTACTAAGTACTGGTAAAAGAAGCTCCAGGAAAGCATGGATAGGTGAACTGGCCTCCGCTGTATAAACTGAAATAAAATGTTGAAAACGACGTTAAACACCATGATATCAATGAAACATTTAAGCAGGAGACCGCAATGTAGGATCGATGTTAGTCTATCACATTAGAGGTTATGGGTTCGAACCCTATCATTAGCGGGGTCAGTCTTTGAAGCTATCAACATCACAGCGCATGTAGACCAGTTTTTTTTGGAACTATTTTAACTCGAACGTACACTTCTGTCAAAGTAGTGAGTGGGTCTAATTCATAAATTTATATGAGTCATATGAAAAGGGGTTTCAATACATCTGCAAAAAGTATTGACCAGTGTCAGCCTGCGCAGTCCGCGCAGTCTGACAGGGGTCGAAACTTTTTGGGTACCGTTATGTGTAAATTTCCTACATCATGATCAAACGACCATTCTACCTCATGATTCAGTCCGTTTATAGTCAAACTGGATCCACATTTTATGCGATGATTTATTTGGAATAAAATACATTGCGAAAATGTGTTAACCCTTTTCATGCTAAATAAAAGGAATGAAACTTTCAAGCCGACAGTAAAAACCCAAATATTGCTGTTTGAAAGGTATTTTTGGAGGAAAGATATCTCCTTATCGGACAGTGTAGATCCAAGATCAGACTGCACGTTCTGTGCAGTCTGATCTTGATCTACACTGTCCGCAAAAAGTCAGTGGTTCACACTTAGCAGCCTACGGGTTAAAGATCTCCCCACTTTTCCCAGAGCTTATTTACAACGTTTTGTTTCATTGCAGACACTGGAGACACATGGAGCCTTAGACATTCTATTGCAGAAAGAATTTCAAGTTTATCAGTTCTTCGTACGAGAAAATGATGTGAATCAAATAAAAATCAGATTTTGTGTTTGTTTCTGTCTTATTTCTATTATCTATGGCAGCTCATTATAACGTGAAGTACTAATAACTCAGGGATTCGAACCACAACTGGTAGAAAACTCTTCCCTAAGGTTGATGCACAGGCATCTGAAATTTCGTTGGTCCCAAACTGTTACTAAAAATACCATGTCATATGAAATGATAGAGACGCGATATACTTTTCTTATGGTGATATTTTTAGTAACAATGTTCTACCAATGAAATTACAGAAGCTTGTGGTCGATGGTAGTTACTTCTACATGATGCGTCCTTTCCTATCGCTGAACATACTGTGCAGTTTGTTTATGTCTGGAAGAATGAAGTTGTCTTAAAAAAGTTTCATGTGCTGTGCTTGTGAAACAGAAACTGTAGGAACGCATGAACATGAAAACTTGCCGCTGTGACATGACTGAAATCCTGTTGAATACAACATACCGCTGTACCAGACGACAAAATTTCAGACTTGCAAGAATTGAAATCAATAGCGGACGACATATTAAGTAATGAGATTTGTCTGTGAAGGGGTAGAAAGCATTGTGGGAAAAAAGGAGAAAATGCTGCCATCGAAAGCCTTCTTTATCAGGATCATTAAAACTGAATCATTTATTTACTTTGAACACAAACTCAAATTAGCTCGCACTCTAGTTTTGACTCTTTATCAAACGACAAAATTTTAGACTGATCAAAATTAAAAGCATTTGCAGCCGACAAACTAAATTTTGAAAGGGTATAAAACATTGTGAGAAAAGGAGAAAATGCTGTTTACCAGCATTTTCTCCTTTTCCCACAATGTTTTCAAAAGTCCTTTTTCTTGGCGTCGTTAAAAGTCGGGATTGTGTGGTAAAGGCCAAGGGGCACAAGCTTTGATCGCTCCACAAGTCTAGGGTTGCAGATTTTACCAGACGACAGAATTTTGAACTTGTCCAGGAGTTGTGAGACAGGGGCGTCCATAACGCACACCATACGCAAATGCGTAATTAAAGTAGAAAAAAAAATGGACTCAGGCGAAACACTCTTTGTAAAACAATTTCATCTCCATACTTATGCCTTAAACTGCTTAAAAAATGAATTTTTTCAACCGATAGTAAAGAGCAAAATACTGCTATTTCATCCCGTGTCTTCACAATGGAAAATCTCACTGTATCGGACAGTGTAGATTAAGATCAGACTGCATGTTCTGTGCAGTCTGATCTTAATTTACACTGTCCGCAAATGCGCTTTTCGTCGATTTTGGCAACCTAAGGGTGAAAGAATCTCTCTATTCGGAGAGCATAATGATTCTGAACTCCTGGTTACGCCTCCAGTAGACATTATGAAACTCCTTTGTCTCTGTCTTTCCTCTTCGAATGTTGAACAGTAAATACATGTACTCGAATTTGTTGATTTATGTCGTTTAATATATTTCACTCACTCTCGTAATTCAAACACCGTAAGGAAAAGGGCGTCTAAAAACATCATGAGGAATGGAGAAAATGCTCATAACCAGCATTGTCTTTTATTAAACAATGTTTTGTACTATTTGAAACACATAGTTTTTCATTTAAACCACATTTAATGTGTCGTCCTCATGTCTGCAATGGCTTTAAACAGATCTACGGACGAACATAATATTCGGTTTCTTTTCCCCCTTTTGTAGCACAAGGTTGTTTACGGGTACTTGGTTTGAGGCATTTTAAAAGTACTATGTCATTTTAAAGAATTCTTATTCGTGCTGAATAACTTATTTTTTCCGATAATGAAATGTCTTTTTAAACGTATGGCATCATTGAAACACGCATAATGTGATCAAGAATTTTTGAGTCCACCTTGGTCCGACTAACCTAGACCAGGAGTTAGATTTTAAACCTAGGAAATTAGCCTCTAGGCTCAAATTCTATTTCAGGAATCTAGCTCTATTAGGTCTATCAGGATTTTATTTCACTCGTAGTCTGTTAACCGAACGTCACTCATACGCTAGTCGTTTTCAAGGTATAAGTTTGCCAGAGAAACAACATCTGTTTTATTTTCGTAACGATTACAAATGATGAGAGCTCTACACAAAGAAATATTAAAACGAGCAACATTTAGTCGGACTCTCTTTTGACTAATGTTACATGGTTTTAGACCAAATCTCATTCGTAAGATTTCAATAACTTCCGGTACGAATCGTCACTTCCTGTCAAAGAAATTGAAATCTGTCAAATATGGCAAACCAAGCCGGCAACTGGAATGTGGTTGGAAAACCAAAGAAAAGCAAAAATCAATCATCAAATTTGACGAAAACACAGAAGAAACAGTTAGCAGATACCATGCCAAAATTTGAGGATAAAGGTTTTGTATTTTTTATTTCTTCAGATAAAACCTGTCAGGCTGTTGCGCAATGCTGGCAAAACCATGAAATGATCCCGGCAAAATTATGGCTTATCCTTAAATATCTCGAAAATTGAAATTTAAATGTAACCTTGATTAAGAAGAATTGGATTTTCCCCCCATTGCCTTTTCTTCATATTTAACAAAAGAAATCATTTTCGTTTTCAGTTGCTGATCAAAAGTGAGAGAGCATCTGTGTACTTACCCCCGATTCGGGGACTAGCTCCGATGTTATTTTTGTCATTGTTTCTCAGCTAGCCCCTGCAGCAGCCACTCTTATGACCCATCTGGAGTACAAAATTAAAATACCAGCATCGCTTCAAATGGCCGAAAACACCAAAATAATTAAAAAATGACAGTGTTACCTCATTGTAATTCCATTATTTCGGAATGTAAATATCCATTGACCTGCTTCCCAGGAAGTCGATACTAGGCTTGACATTTACTGCGTATGTTTTGGAAGTCACTTCCAGTACAGTAAAGTTCTTTTTTTTACACAATTTATCGGCTTCTCTGTTATCAGCTTGCGCATTGAAAGGAAAACTAAATGTACTGGATGTATTTCATTTGCGAGGAGTCATATTTATCACTTAAATTGCTAATCACACAATATCATTTTTTCAAATCGAATTGACCAAGCATGCGCAGTTAACTGAATTTATAATGAGTGTTTGTTTACAAATTAGCCAGATGTGTTTATGTCAAATAAATGGTAAATTACAAAAGGATCAATGAAAACCTTGCACTAAACTTGGTGTCATTGTGAAGTTAAATCATTTATCTATCGATTCCTGTCCATTTTCATAGCTGACAAGCTGATTAAAGACACATTAAGCTGACTGAAAAAGGACCGGTAAGATTTTGAGATTTTCAGATGGTATTAAAGAAGAGCTGCTATAAAGGGTTGCAGAGACCCAATCACAAAAATAACATCGGAGCAATCCTTCAGACTGAAGGTACTGTGCACTATGCCACTAATAATAAGAGCAAAATAGTCCATCTCCAGGTATCAAGACAGTTCTCAGACACAAGTTTTCAAGGCAGTTCCAGGACACTTTTGAAGACAGTTCAGTGACACTTTTGAAGACAGTTCCATGTCAAATAACCTGTTACAGTTAGTTGGGTAGTTCCGAATCACTAACGAAAAATACAATGCTATACTTTCGTTTAAGAATTTGGCCGGGCTAAATACCTCTTCATCAGAAGGTCTACTGATAAAGAATGGTTGAAAAATATAAATCGTTTCCATGGGTTTAAATTTTGACAATATATTCCCCTTCTACAGTGTACATCCATTAGGGTAGTTGAGAATCAAGTGAGGGTATTCTGAATTGCTGAACAACTTACATATAGGGGTCATCTGAAAATGGATGTTGGCTGTCAAAATAACCAAGAGATGCATCAGTCTAGATTTGTTTAAGTTTCAAGGAAGTTAGACCTAATGAAAATGATAAGAGTAGTAAGAAAGACTTGTTCAAAATTTAAATTTCTGCACCATGTTTTACATTGCAAAATTAAATTTTTGAAATCCCATTGTCATAGTACAAATTGATCACTATAGAACAGGTGGCACCCAATATCCATCAATATCTTAATTCTTTTCCCAGACACAGAGGCCTATTGCAGGGTTGCATCTAAAGAGCTGGATTTCAAAATAAAGAAAATCCCACGAAAATGAAATTTGTTTGTGCACTAAATCCCCCACTAAAACCAACTATCCCGCAAAAATTGCATGATGGTGAGCACCATAATGGGGGAAAAGAGAGAAAAAACAACTTCGGGGAATAAAATGTAACAAAATTTGCATGGGTCACCCCAGTAGTCATTTGAAACTTAAATCAAGACTGTCGGGTTATTTTGATCATATGAATAGTCTAATGAACAAAGCCCGTAACAAAGAAACAAATGCATAGCAGCAATACAGGGACCTGGCAGGATTCAAACCTAGAACACCCAGACGAAAGGCCAACACAATAACCACTGAGCTAGAGAGAATTCTCTCTAACGCAGTTGTAAGATATTGTATTTAAATCAGGATGAAGCCATGCATGAAGGAGTAGTCTCCCGTAACACACCCCCTCTTAAAGTCATCATTTATTGATGACTCAAAGCCTTATAAGGCAGAAGTTCCGTTTTTGACAACAAATGGGATTAATAGCTCAATGGCCAATCCAGGACAAGCCCCCATCTAACGAACAAAGTTGGTAACAAAGAAACAAATGCATAGCAGAAATAAGGGACCGGGCAGGATTCAAATCTAGAACGCCCGGACGAAAGGCCAACACCATAACCACTGAGCTAAAGAGAATTCTCTCTAACGCAGTTGTAAGATATTGTATTTAAATCGGGATGAAGCCATGCATGAAGGAGTAGTCTCCCGTAACAATAGACACTTGTCATCTGTGTTATGCAGATGAAAAGCCTCACTGCAGGGCCCATGCTGTTGATCACCAGTGGCACCGATTGCAACAATTTAGGAAAAAAGTGTCCAAAAATGAGGCACTGGTGAATCTGCTGGTAACAAGACTAGTGTTGTCTTAAGGCTACAAAATTCTTGAAGATAATAGTTCCCTCATAAACAGTGAGTTTTAAGTATGATGGACTACACATCACCATTTATCACAACAAGCTGGCATGTAATGAAAGCGAGATATTAATGATGTCAATCCACTTATGTAGGGTGAAATGACATGTTTTGAAGTAACCTGCAACCCTTATTGACAAATTCTTGTAATATCATGAGGAAATACTTATAAAAAGAATTAATTGACATGAAAAAAAGATCTTTTACTAAAAACGCGAAAACCCATGACACAATAAAATGTCAATTTGACTCCGTCTGATCAGAGGCACTTCAAACTGTCTTTTCAGCTTTGGTAGTGAATTTATGCAGTAAATTTACATAGATATCTGTATGAGACAATAGATGGAAGCTAAAATCTCTGTCTAATACTGAGGTAGAAATTTGGGTGAATTTATAGAAAAAAAATTAACGAACAACGTAGGATAGATAGGGTAGAATTGGGGGTTAGTCTTCTTGTCTTAAAGTGATTGTACTGTAACAAGTCTGAAAGAAGTAGTTACAGGGTATTCAAACCAAAAAAGAAGACTAGAATAAAATAACTCTTTAATGAATATGATCTTTATTATTTTCCCAAAGACAAAAACAAATAATACATTAACTCTATACCATGTTATGGGAACCGCCATGCAAATTACAAGTATTGAGTGCTTTTCCCCTAATTATTATTCAATTTATCTAGTTGCAGTGATCACCTTTAACGCGTTTTGACCCCCAAATATGACTTTTTATAAGGCACCAAAATCCTAATGTAATCAAACTATGACAGAGTCTGTTAATCGTTTTTATCAATACCAGATTAAATGAAGTGGCAATATACATCAATTAAAGATGGTGATTAGCTCTTTTTATCACACTCTATGGTAGGATAACAGAAAGAGGCAGTATATGCTGAAGCTGAATATACCAAGGGAATGACAAAACAGTTTTGTATCATTTAATTTGAGAAAAAAAAAGGCAATGGTTGTATTAAAAATTATCTATTCAAAACGCAACATAAATATTACAAGGTAGCACACATACGTGGTACAATGTTTTCTCCATTCGTAACTATTTACAGCTTAATTAAAAACAAAAATATTTCTCATTTTCACAGTATTACCGAAGTATGGTCTAACATCATAAAACAGGCAGTGCATACCGAGTAAACAAAACTGAAAATAAGAAAAGAAGATACATATATATCGCTATTGATTCATATAGATGGGGTACTAGTTTTCTAGAGACCTTGTACCCTTAGGTACAAGCTCACTAGGGTACAAGTTCTCCAACCTACTACTTCTCCTGATATCTTTTTGAGACAACCTCCACAATTGGTACAGCTGATTCAGAACTGACCCACACATATGCATGTGGATCAGCTCAAGTATTTCTGATAAATATGCATTGATACATGCAAACAATTTTTTTTTGCTGAGAACAGAAACATTAAAATGGGATTATCGGGAAAAAAACCTGTTATTTTACCTCATTTTCGTTTGTAGTTTGGCGATTTTTCTTCCCGCAGAACATTTGCATAACCAGTATAATGATGAAATTGCCATCATGTAAACTATTCCCTAAACGTACAAAAATCGACAACTTAGTCAGATTTCACCAAAATTTATATCAGGCAAAGGAAAAGTGATAAAGATTTGAAAACAAGGATTTTTATACATATCAGTTAACGCTGAAAAGCGTTTTAAACATATATTTAATGGTTTGATTCGGAACTACCAATGATTTGGAACTACCCAACTAACTGTACCAATAATAAGGTTGTGAAACATGAGAAATTAGAAGTGTTTGTGGATAATCGATGTACTGTGATTGGATTATTTATACTGTGTGATATAGAACTCTAATATACATTGACAGTAACTTATTCTCTCATGGGTGAATTCACGATTACTCATGACTGTTATGAAAATATGAGACTTTAAAAAGGCTCTTTGTCAGTCAATCCTATCCAATGAATTCTATTAATAATTTAAACGTGTTTGTGTGCATACTTTTTTATGTATTTTGGAAGTACATTACAAAGAGTGAGAAAAAAGGGGACTGTGTCTCTTCTAGGATGTGCAATTGCAGGATTCATGCTAAATTTTTTCAGCTCCCCCATAAATTCAGACCCATTGCATGGCAGTCTCGAGTTAAAAATAAACAATGAAAATTTCCCATAACAAAGAATTTACTCTTACTTGGTAGAAAATACTTCTGTTTTGAACAAGCAATTTCGCTGAAATGATATCCCCCACCGAAAAAGAGCTCTTCAAAATTTGACGCGACCGCATAACTCAAAATCACTCCCAGTCAGCCATTTTGCATCGAATCAAAAAAAGAAACAAAGAATATCAGCGGAAAAGGTTATTGTACACATGTATAAAGTTTCACGAAATTCCATCCAATGGTATTGGAGATATTGTCCCGGACGGGTGGACGGACGGACGGACAACGCTAAAACTATATCCCTCCGCCTTTGGCAAGGGATAATAAAAAAGCATCATTGCAGAAGCTGTTTTGCACCAAATTATGTTCATTAAAGTAACCTCCCCTGACAGGAAGTGGGTCAAAATGGCCCACTTCCAAAATGACCCAGTCTGAAACAGCCCACTTTACCCAGTCTTAGACTTTTGCTAATGTAATGAATTTTATTGGAATGAATTTTATTACTGTCTTCCTCTCTCTTTTTTTTTCCTCAAAAATGAATTAAATTTCTAGAGAAGGATATGCCAGAAACAGTATTTTACTGTCATTTGACATATGAAAAGGTCAGTAAGTCTACTGTATAGACTTGGACAGGAATAAATGTCTGGTACATGAGCTATATGTTTTCTGTTCAAAAATTGCCCCCTCTGTTTTTTAGATGGCGGGGTAAATCCCCCCTAATTTTCAGTTTATACAATAGACACTGAGAGGGGTTCACTTGATTGAACTTTTTTTTCCATGTACCTTTTAAACTCAATCTGTAATCCTCCTGTTTTCACGTAAATATAATATTGTATATAGCATTGGGGAAAATGTAGTGTACATGTATTTTGGCAATGAAAGGTCATCAAACCAGTCAAACAAAGCTGAGTTATAGACATTTTCGATAGTTCACATTGCAGTCATAGAAAATAACAGAAAACCTCACAGTGAGAATATGTACCCATCAATCAAAGGTACAGTGTTTTGATTAATCACAATACATCATTAACCCATAAAATTCTCATTAACCATTTTTACCAACATTAATGCCATTTGACATAGGACAAAAGTGTCCTTGCAACTGTCTTCAAAAGTGTCCGTGCATCTGTCTCCAAATCTGTCTGGGGAACTGTCTCGTAAAACTCATGCTGGGGAACTGTCTTGTTCCTCATCTCCATGATGCATTATATAAAGTAAGACCTCAAGTATTCATGGATCCATAAGGTCCGTAAGATCCATTTAATTTAACAACCAAATGAATAATGAGGTAGACTGGTCCCTTGACATGCAGAAAATTTACCAATAGCTAAAAGTTTTGACTGTGGTCAGCCTGTGCAGGCTAACCTGGGTCAATACTTTCTGCAGATGCATGGCTTATTGGCTGTTCCAGGCCTGGAAAATGACCTGATTCATTAAGTATTCAACCAAAAGTCTTGTCATGGAGAGGTGAAGACACAATAGGCAGTAGTTCTTTTCTGTCAGAATCATGTTTCGGGTAGTAGTTTCGCCACAAGATGCAAAAAGCTGCTTGCAAGTGGTAAGTTTTAATATTTTGCAGATCCTCTTCAATACTCTTCATCCATGTTTGATGCTTTTTTGGCCAAGGAGAAACAGAAGAATGAGAAAAAACAAGAAAAATTTGCTGATAAGATTGAAGCTGGAAAAGAACCGAATAGTAAAAGTATCTCAGATGGTAACCAGAAAAAGAAAGCATCCACTCAGAAAAACAAAAAGCAGGAGCTAAAGAAAAGACCAGTGGAGGACGCAATCAAGGATGTAAGTTCCAGAATTTTCTCTCTTTTTTCATAAACCAGCCTAGTTCTTTACCATACGTCAAAATTTCCTGCCTGTCCAAATTGAAAGCATCGGCAGACGAGGAATTCAGCATGGCTTAAATGGTACCTGTCTTTGAAAGGGTAGAAACATTGTGGGAAAAGGAGAAAATGCTGATCATCAGCATTTTTTTCCTTTTCCCACAATGTTTTCTACACCTTCTTTTCTCAGGGTCATTGAATTGCAAGATTGTGTGAGAAAGAGTTTTGAAACTTGTAACAAGGAAATGCAATGAGACCAAATTGCACGATTCTGTATAGTTACCACAACTTAAAATTTAGTATAGAGCAAAGGTGAATTTTCTCTTTAATCCAAAAAAAACCCCAATTCTAATGCCTTTATTTCAAATTCATATGAGTACACCCTTTGAAAAGGGGGCTTGATGCATTTCCAAAAGTATCGTCCCAGGTCAGCCTGCACAGTGCGCAGTCCATGCATGCTGACCTGGGTCAAAACTTTTTGCTCTTGGTCAATCTCCTACATATCAAAGGACCAGTG
The DNA here is from genome assembly GCA_946811185.2 of Hippopus hippopus. Classification (NCBI taxonomy): domain Eukaryota; kingdom Metazoa; phylum Mollusca; class Bivalvia; order Cardiida; family Cardiidae; genus Hippopus; species Hippopus hippopus. The sequence goes on along the minus strand of OX328099.1, from coordinate 66,057,372 downwards.
TATCTCATGATTCAGTAAGTTGTTCCACAAAATGGATTTTATGGATCAAACCATGTGATGACTTGCTTGGTATCATGCTTCACACAGATGCATTAAACCCCCTTTTGCCAAAGTATGCCTCATTCATACTTTAATTAGGTCACTGAACAGGAGTTGAAGTCAGTGTTGATGCAGTCTAAGGGGCATTTTCCAGAGAAACCAGATTTTTGGCTGAAGGATCTTGTCACTTTCATGAATTTCAAACTGGAAAACACAATGGATTCTGACAAATATCTGAGACTTGAAAACAAAGGTGGGTACTCACAATATATTTATAGACCCATCTTGAGTAATAAGTACAAGTTCACTGAAAGAACCAATGTATATTTATAAATCTTTGAAAGTATACTGAGATGGTAAGAAAAGATTTATATGCATGCATCTTACGCACTCTGAAAACTACCAATATACTAGTATCTTGAATGGTTCAGTTGCCCTCAGGATCAGTGTAGATTAAGATCAGACTGTACAAATGTGTAGTCTGATCTTTGATCTGTAGTGTGCTCTGCTGAGACTTTCTAGACAAGAAAAACCTTGAAATTACAATTACATGTATATGGGTTTATTCCTGACCTGAAAATGTCAGGTTAATTTGGTGCTTTAAGGATAAAACTGTAATACCAATACATGTACAACAGATTTAGTACTCTTTGTAAAATTTCAAGGAGCTAATTATAAACTCTTTACCGCATGGCAAATAAGCAGACCTGTCCAAATTGAAAGTATTTGTAGACAACAATTTGAAATTTGCTCAAATGATGAAATTTGTCTTTGATAAGTAAGAAAATATTGTGGAAAAAGGAGAAAATGCTGGTTACCAGCATTTTCTCCTTTTACTACAAAGTTTTTCAAAATATGTCTTTGACAGGATTTCTAAAACTCGGGATTGTATGGTAAAGGGTTAAAGGGATGAATTATTCTATGTAAAGCTATCTAAGATAGTGTATGGTTTTCATTATTTAGAGACAATGTTTTTGGTATTTCCCCAAATGTAAACAGTGTATGGTATACTGTAGTCAAAGACCATGTTATTGGTATTTTCCCTGATGTAAAAAGTATGTTTTACTTCATTTGGAGGCAATGTTATTGGTATTGTTACTGCCTAATGTAAACTGTGTATAGTTTACTTTATTTAGAGACAACATTATTGGTATTTTCCCTAATGTAAACAGTGTATGGTTTACTTTATTTGGAGGCAATTTTAGTGGTATTTTCCCTGATGTAAACAGTGTGTAGTTTACTATTTTATTTGGAGACAATCCTGATGTAAACAGTATATGGTTTACTTTATTTAGAGGCAATGTTATTGGTATTTTCCCTAATGTAAATAGTGTATGATTTACTTAATTTAGATGCAATGTTATTGATATTTTCCTTGATGGTTACATATTTCAGACTTTCCTGAATGCCTTGTCAGTAGAGGATGTTCCAATCTGATCAAGTCAGTTCTGCATGACTCAGACAAAGCCACTCTGGAACATGTGTTGTATTTTTGTGTGACTTCTATGCTGGAGGAAGCTCAGAATGGCAATGCTACTTACGGCTACAAAATATTTCTTCAGCTTTTGGCCAGGTGCTACCCAGATGTGGTTGTTTCCAAGCTTCCACAAGTAAGTATTGTCGCCGAGCCCCAGTTGCTCAGTCGCTAGCATGCAGGACTTAAGAACGGGTCGCTGGTTTGATTCCCGGCTCAGCCAATTTCTTTCAGAGGATTGATGATAGTCATTGAGACAGGATTCATTCCTCTCTCAGCGCTGACCATTGTTTCATCTACGGTTATGTGGGAAAGACCCAGTGGCTTGGAAAGAATCTTATGCAGAGCACTGGTAAAAGAAACTTCAGGAAAGCATGGATAGGTCCACTGGCCACCACTTTATAACTAAAATAATGTTGAAAACGGCATTAAACACTATAATCAATCAATCAGTCAATCAGTATTGTGTAACTAGTATTGTGATTTGTAAAAGTCTCATAACTCTTAACCTAACAAAAAATTTTAGACTTGTCAAAATTGAGAGCATCTGCAGATGATAAAATAAACATGGCTCAAATATCGAAATTTGTTTTAGGAAAGGTAGTAAACATTGTGGGAAAAGAAGAAAATGCTGGTTACCAGCATTTTCTCCTTTTCCCACAATGTTGTCAAAAGTCTTCTCTGTTAGGGTTGAAACTCAGAATTTTGTGGTTAAGTTTTTTTACACCATTTGGGATCAAGAATAAATTACCAGATTGAGAGGTTGTTTGATGTCATAATCATAATCATTTATATAATCATTTAACATATGTAAACAACTTTGTATATGAAAAACATTTTAATTTCATTTGTATCATAAAAAAGTAAAGCCCTTATTGTAAGTATGGCGATCTGTTAAAGTGCAGTCAGTCAAATATTAAGTTTAAATATCAAGACTAGAATTAATGTTGGCAACATTAATTCTAGGTTTATTAGCTCTACTGGCTGAAAGCCAGCAGAGCTTGCGTCATGGTCTTGCGTATGGTTTCTGTCGTCTGTCCATCCGTCCGTGTGTTAGTCTTTTTCTTGTTTATGCGATAAAGTCTGCATTTGTTGTCAGATTTTCATGAAACTTGCACAGTTTGTTTATCTTATCAGTAAGCCTTTGGCTTGCTTAATAACATTTTTTCTTGATTTTAATTAAATTTTATCTCAAACACCAACAAATGTCAGATTCTTTTTAATCACATAATATTTCACAAATTAAAGAAAATGCCAAACCATCTATGAAATACATACAAAATGACATAAAAAATGATGTCACACAATTGTGATATCAAACATGTATAACATAAAGAAAATATATATTACACTGAAAACAAGGGAGGTTACAGTATGTGGTAAATGAATATAATATGTATAAATGAATATCTCAACTAATTTTTCAGTTTAAGGATGTTATAAAGAGTATTGTTAACCGACCAGAGAGATGTTTGATGGTGCTGTGGGCCCTAGGTCAAGCAGGGATTCCAAAGTTTAGTGCTGGACTCAGAGGTGGGACAGAATTTATAAAGAATGTTTTGCTAAATAACATTTTCCCTAGACTCGTTTAATAAGATTTTTTATTAACATTCCTATCAGTGAATTACTGGGATTTCCAGTGTATTATTTTTTTCACAGTGAATAACATCACTAGTGATGATATGGTATCATCACTAGTGATGATATAGTTTTAGAATGTTTGCCGGAACTACTTTTTTTCCCCTATATTTCTCACAGTCTAATGTTTCTGTCCCTGCTTCAAACATCTTTAATAGTAAACAATAACACAGTGAAAAGATTTTCGATACAGTCTTTACAAACACTCCTAAGTTAATGACCTTGTGGGAGATAACCTTTGAAAACATGTCAAGAAAAGAAGATAGCTTTTGTGGGAGAAAGCTCTTGGAAAATATTGTGGAAAAACAAGAAAATACTACTAACCATGCATTTTCTCCTTTTTCCATAATGTTCTCTATCCTATCAGAAAACCTAAGGTCTTTTGTACCAATTTAGTATAAGTCATCTGGAGATGCTTTTAATTCGGGAATGTCTTAAACTTGTCATGTGGGAAAGGGTTAACTGTTTCTTCTTGTAATTTCATATGGCTGGTTTTAAATTGTAAAGGTGCAAAACAATGCATGCCTTCAAATGGAAAGATGGATGACGTAACTTGCGCATAAACCCTCAAGTGTTACGTCATCTGTTACGTCAGCTGCTTTTGCTAAAAATGGATCATGTGTTTGTAAAGAAAAGCCCTATGTATACCTATATTGTTCTTGATAAATATTTGCAAACAAAGGGAGAGATAGGAATATAATAAATAGAATAATCATTTGGTGGTGTGTGATATGAAAAATCTGTCACTTGAATGGGGTTTGATATGGTTAAAAAACTCGTCCTTCGGACTCAATTTTCAACTGCATCACATCCCATTCTAGTGACAGATTTTTAATATCACACACCACCAGTTGATTATCCTCTATATTTCAAATGCCAACTCATGTCAGGTCCTATATGTATCTATTGTGATAGGAAACTTTGTCCTTAGCTAAAATCTCTCCACTGAATTTTATTCCAGGAGTAATGTGACAGATAACTTACTGCTATATTGTTTTACAGTTTGGCTAGACTTAATGATGCCATGTTTAAGCCTGCGATCTATTGGTGGATACTGTGTACAGTACCTGGAGATGTTGTTCAGGTAAGTGTATTAGTGATGAGCATTGTACAATAGTCAGCTAAAAATAAGGTTATGATTGTAGAACTTCTGATATATTTTTAGTTCGGCTGTTTTTGGAAAAAATGTTAACCCTTAAAGCGCCAAAAATACTTATCAGACATTTTCATCCTAGAAATACAACCCAAATAATCGCAATTTCATACTTGCTTTTGTCTACAGTGTTTCAGCGGACGGTGTAGATCAAAGATCAGGCTGCACGTTTTGTGCAGCCTGATTTTGATCTACACTGGCCGCAAAGGCAACCATAGTCGTGAAAGGTGTTTAAAGGGTGAAGGTATAGTCATAGCCCTATGGTGGTGAGTGTCATCATTATCTTGCAAAAGCTTTGACATTTTTTTGATATCTCTGCCATTGCTGTCAGAGTATATTTTCTTTGAACTCTGGCTAATTCAGGTATTTAGCTAGCCTCTGAAATTCAGGAGTCATCGATCCCCTTGACTCTAAAGTTTTAGGGGTCAAATCTAATTTTTCAAGAGTCAAAGTAAAAAAAAATCATGAGTCGAACTGGAAAATTTAAGACTATAGTTCACTTGTTGTTGTTAGACTTATCACAAGTACTGATATAGCAATAAAGATGTGAAGTGAACAATTGATTTGAATTCATTCAGAATTCCTTTGTTTAACTTTGCTGAAATAAAGATAAGATTTATTACTTGATTTCTAGTACCATCCAGAATTATGTAAGGTATTAGTTTTCTGAATATCTATTCCATTTTTTTGCGGTTGAGTTTATGAAAAGGCTGAACTCTTTACCAGACAACAAAATTTTAGATTTAACCCCTTTTAAAATATTTACAGGCAACAAATCATATGTGACTCAAATGCTGGAATTCGTCTTTGAAAGGGTAGAAAACATTGTTGGGGAAAGGAGAAGACTTTAGATACACTAATTTTCACCTTTTCCCAGAATGTTTCCAAATGCCTTTTTTTTTTTTTTTTCAGGGTCATTAAAACTTTGGATAGTTTTGTAAAGGGTAAATGTAGTTTATCCTTTATCCTACTAAATAACTTAAAATGAAACTTTCAAGCCAACTTTAAAAATGCAATTTTTTGCTGTTTTAAGATATCTCCGTATCAGACAGTGTAGATCCAAGATCAGACTGCACATTCTGTGCAGTCTGATCTTGATCTACACTGTCTGCATAAAGTCAGTGAGTCGTGCTTAGCAGCCTAAGGGTTAATGTAGCATACATGAAGGAGTCTGTTTACCTTACAGTATTCACAGCACACAGCTGAAGGCAGAAGGAAGTGAAATCAAAATGAAAGAATATTTCGGTCTGTTAGATCTAGTTTATGGCTCTGGGTTGCCTGCTGAATTTCAGAAAAGACTTTTGGCAGTTTTCCCCAAACTCAAGGTAAGTGAAATTCTTTAGTCAGAATAATGTCATCTTTTATCAGAAGAAAGAAAAAATGTTACATTAAAAAAGCAAGTCTTATGCTCAAAATTGAACATTTTCCAAAATATATTAATTTACCCAGGGTCTAAATAAAGACTAGGGGAATTTGATATGGACATCAGATTCTGAAAATAGTGGTTTTACTTATTTATAAAATATCTAATCTATAATTTGTGGCAAGTCCAAATTCAAAAGCATTCTCAGATGACAAATTAAATGTGGCTCCAATGACAGGATTGAGATTTGTTAAAATTTTGATGACTTAGTCCTTTGAAAGAAAAGTTATAAGATAGATACTATTGTTGTATTGTACAGAGTCATTCTTTGAGTGCTAATTCAAAGGCATATTCATGGGCAAGAGTGTCCCCATTTCTCATTTTTCTTTGATATTCATCTTATATTCAAGGATGCCAAAAGACAGAGACCATTTAGTAATCAGGCAGAGACCATTCAGTAGTCAGCCAGGGATCATTCAATAATGAGGATATCATAATTCAGAACAACATCTTGAAATTCTGATAAGCTTATTTCAGGAACTCTCTCTCTGTCTCTGTCACTGTCTATCTGTCTGTTTCTCTCTTTCAATGTACAGTTTGTCATATTTCACATTTTTACAGGCTGTAGCGTATGGGAAGGATGTCAACAGTACAATGCGCTCTTATTTCCCATCCTACCTGGTCCGGGCAACACCAGACATGTCACCAAAACTTAAAACTGAGGTAAAAATGTGCCCTAGTACATACAGTGTGATAATCATGCAGACTGCAGTCTGAGTGTTAACTGCTTACAAGACAATCCTTTGTCTAAACAACCGTTACGAAAGAAGCTTTTGAAAACACTGTAGGGAAAGGAGAAAATGCTGGTAACAAGCATTTTCTCCTTTTCCTGCAATGTTATCCACCTTTTCAAAGACAAATGCAATTATTTGAGCAGTATTGATAATGGATTTAAAACCATGATGGTGGAGGTTTTATGTGATATAAGGCGTTTTTTGTGTGTTGAAATTTACTTAGTATGGTATTTGTTTGAACACTTTAGTGTAAATATATTTCATTCAAAAGTAATACTTTTTACAGAAAAACTGGTTTTATACGCTTTCAAAGCTCATTTAACAATTATATTGTGTACTTTGATTACACTATTAACTACACATTTCCAATGTGTTTAAGTTAATTATGTCTAGTTTAACTCTTTACCACACAATCCTGGACAATGAACAAGAAATCTTTTAAAATCATTGTGGGAAGAGGATAAAATGCTGCTAGCTAGCATTTTCTCACAATGTTTTCCAGCCTCCTTTCCACGACAATTCCCGCCATTGCAGCTACATTCAGTTCATCCTCTGCACATGCTTTTAATTATAAGTCCAAATTTTTGTCCTGTGGTAAAGAGTTAAACCTTTATACAGGGTGTTTTGCCAACCCATAAGAAGAGGCCTTTTAAAAACATTGTGGGAAAAGGAGAAAATGCTGGTAAACAGTATCTTTTCCTTTTCCCACAATGTTTCCTGCCTTGTCAAAAAAGCTCATTTATACCAATTTCAAATTTGTAGTCTGCAGATGCTACCAATTTAGAAGGGTCTAAAATTTATGGTTTGGGAAAGGGTTAAATGACTAAACGTTTAGTATTAATTTTTCACATAAAATTGTCATCTATGATACAGGTGCTGTCTTGTCTGAAGGAGTGCTTGATCAAGGAAAAGAAGTGTTACTCAGTTTGGTGCCAGTTGTATTTGAAATATCTTGTTCAGACCAGGTACTGTTTCCTCTTTCTACTTGCTTTGCTGAAATTACCTCCTGCAGAGACCTTTTTTGTGTCTTGCAGCAGGCCCCTTTTCAAAACGTTGCAACATATGAAGAAATGGCTTGTGCTAAATTTGCTGCAACTTCAGCAAGTTATCAATGCATTTTAAATGTACATGTCATAAAAGGCAGTTGTCAGTCAGTTTATTTGCTGACTTTGAATTTATAAGTGATGAGTTTGACTGCAATTTTTGTGGAATGTTTTGTATTTTTAGTGTAAGAAAATATTTTTTAATTTAAAATTATAGATCTATAGCGACTTTTTCTAAGCCTAGTGACAACAACCCTTTTACTGAACATTTCCATTTTTTAACAACCCGAAGGAAGAAGGCTTTCGAAAATATTTTTGGTAAAAGGAGAAAATGCTGATTATCAGTTATCTCTTGAACCAAATACAATGTTTCATCTGCAGATACTCTCTGTTTGGTCAAGTCTAAAATTGGAAATTTGGTAAAGAGTTAAGGATGAACTATCTTTGCAAACTACACATATTGTTCATTTAAAAGGATCATCTTGAAAAAAGATAATTTCTGTTTCAAAGAGTGTTGCTAGATCATCTGATGGCTGACTGGGAAAATATGTCCAGATCTTTAGACAAGAAATTGCTACAACAAACACTGATGTCATTCGTAAGAACAAATGATGAGTCAAAGAATGGCAAGAACGCAGGAGAACTTCGAACACTCACTGTTGTCTGTGAGGTAAGGACTTGCGGTCTTCTATTTCAAAGAATGTAAAGCAGATTTTGGGTTGCTTTTGTGTATAGAGTAGATCAAGATCAGACATCACAGGAAATATAGTCTGATCTTTGATTTATTCTGGCCCATATTTTTTTAAATAGATTAAAACAGCATTAAAAATGCAGTATCTTGGTCCATTTGAAACAAATTTGAAACATTGTTAACAGAGGAATTAGTTATAACTTTTCAGTAAATGTTGGTTATCAAAAAGTCACAAGAGAAACTTTTTTAAACTTCAAATAGCTTCAAAAAAATGCTCCTATATACATGTATATTCATCTTATGATTTAGTGTTCTTGCTATTGGATTGATGACAGGTGTTTCTCTTAAAACAGTGCAACAGCAGTTGTGAATGCTGATACGTGCAATCAGAACCAATGCTACACTGTTTTTCTTGATGCATATTTTTCAGGTATTACTGCATTTACCTGTATGTTATATCTTAAATTATTTATATAGTCTGTCCAGGCTGACTGGAGTCGAAACCTTTTGCAATGGGTAAATCTTCTGCATACCCAAAGACCACTCTAACACATGATTCAGTTGGTCGTTAGACAAAACGGATTTTATGGATCCATAATAATCTGATGTACAATGTATCACAGAGATGCATCAGACCCCTCTTTTGCCAGAGTATGGCCAATACCTTTTTACTTGATTTTTGCCTTTCAGGAGCTACTCAAGAAGCTAGCTCGACCAGCCTTTCCTTGGAAATGGGTGATGTTTTTCCTGATTTCAACAGTTGTTGGTATTGTAGTCTATGATCTCTACAGCAGCAAAACTGTTGCAAGTAAGTGTGTGAAGTTTCGATGTATATCTACTTTTTGATACATTGGCAATACCTCGTTGCCAGACTACAGAATTTGAGACTTGTCCAAATTGAGAGAATTTGTGGGCAATAAATTAAAATATGGCTTGAGTGGTGGAAGATATCTTTGAAAGGGTACAAAAAATTGTGGAAAAAGGAGAAAATGCTGGTAACCAGCATTTTCTCCTTTCCCCACAATGTTTTCTAAAGCCTTCTTTCTCAGGGTCTTTAAAACTAGGGATTGTGTGGTAGAGAGTTAAAGGGATTTTTTGGATACCTTTTATGATAAGAAATGATTTTTGCTACTTTTGGAATTACTAGTTGAAAATTATTTGTTTAAATGGTGCTTCAAAATATTTTCAATATTATTTTAGTTATAGCATAGCAACTGCTCACATTTTTCGTCATTCCTGAGTTTTACTGTAAAGGTTTCTGTAAATGTCAATTTGATATGCTTTCAGAATCGAGGACAGTTGGGTTTTTGGAGGCTTATGGAATTTTAGGTTTCTTACAGCAAATTTGGGATGGCATCTACTTGTACAGCAGTCTTGTATTGGGGTATGTATTAGCCTAGTAAAAAAATCTAAATAAATCATGTACTGGCAAAAGGGGTTTTTCAGCTTCGTGATGCATTATACAAAGCAAGTCATAGCATGGATCCCTAAAATACATTTTGTTGAACAAAAGACCAAATCCTGAGGTAGAATGATTCTTTGACATGCACAAAATTGGCTGATAGCAAAAAGTTTCAACCCAAGTCTACATGTGTGGACTGCATGCTGCCCTTGATCGATGCATTAAGCCCCCTCGTGCCAGAGCATGGCTGGAAGTTATCCCACTGTCCAATGATATGTGATATTTCCAACTGAAACATCCTTGATATGGCAACATTTGGGTCTTTTGTCTATTTATCAAAAATACGATTAATTTTGGTTACCAATGCTGTTTTGGGAGTCACTGGTTTAGATAGCTTAAGTTCATTGGCTGCAACAAACACATAACTTAAGAAATCAATCTGCCAAATTAACATCCCCTTACTGGAGCCCGAGAAGGAGGTAAGACAGTTTCTGGCTTTCATTTCAGATGGCTACAGGTAAATATTCCAGTATACTACAGAAAGACCTACGACATGTTGCTGCCATACGTCGTCAAAGTGGTAGACTTTGGTTACAACATTGAGGAGTATACCAGAGACCACAGGCGAGCTGTTATTGATAAGGTATCGTTGCCTTTCAATACTAGTCCTCAGTAGTTCATACAAGACCCACATACAGCTAATCCCCTATCAAATAATCACATTAAAGAAATCAACCTCTTTAAAAATACAAGCCATGCTCTGGTAAAAAGGGGTTCGATGCAATTCCGTGATGCATAATACCAAACAAGTCGTTACATAATTATGGATCCCTTAAATCCATTTGCTTGATGCATTAAACCTGCTTTTCACAGAGCATGACTCATATACCTGTAGTTTAGAAAGTAGAAAAAGCTGGGAACCGTTACCAATAATCACACAAATCAATTTACAACAAATTTTAAACTGATCCATTTTAAAATATTTGCAAGCAATGAATTGAATTTGGTTGAAACATCCATTTGTCTTTTAAAGGGTTAAATGTATTATTTACCAGCATTATCTACTCTTCCAACATAATTTTTCAAATTCTTTCATTATTCTTGGTCTACCAATTTGATAGGGTAGAAAGCATTGTGGGAAAAGGATAAAATGATGGTAAACTGTATTTTCTCTTGCACCACTTTGTTATTAAAAGCTTTCTTCTCTCAGGGTTGGGATTGTGTGGTATAAAATGAACAGGTATAAAGAAACTTTCCTTCGAACTTTGATTTGGAACAAGACATTCCCAAAATAAAATCCCACTTATAGTGCTGGGGCGTCTTTTGGCATGGAACTGCACAACCCCAAGTCTAGTACTTGTCAAACAGAGTAGGTTGTTGCAACGACGCCAGTTGAATAACATTGAAAAGTGCATCAGCTCTTTACCAAACATCTAAATTTTGGACTCAGTCTAATTTAAAAGAATTGCATAAGACAAGAAAAGTGTAGCTCAAATGATAATTGCTGTCTTTGTCTAGGGTAGAAAACATTGTGGGAAAAGGAGAAAATGCTGGTTACCAGCATTTTCTCCTTTTTTCACAATGTTATTTAAAGCTTTCTCCTCCAGCGTCTTTAAAATTTGTTGAAATTATGTGGTAAAGGGTCAAACAATGTTCAACAAAATACTCTCAGCCAAGTATTTTCTTTCAGATTTATGGACTTTCCCCAGACTTTTGGAATGAAGTAGGCAGATTGACATGGCTGTGCTTGGATTACATCATGGAGTATATTTACTGGATCTCTGGACACATAGCAGTCTTTTTCGGTCATGTCTACCGGGTGGTAGACACTAACATCATACAGTGAGTTTTCCTAACAATTACTGACTTTACTTTTGAGTCATGCTCTATGAAAAGGGGCCTGATGCATCTGCAAAAAAGTATCGACTCATGTCAGTCTGTGCTGTTAGTGCAGGCTGACATGGCCAAAAGTTTTTGCTATCTTTAAATTTTCTGCATGTCCAAGGACCTTAATGTCACATGATTTAGTCAGCTTTTGCACAATATGGATTTAATGGGTCCATGATAATGTGATGGCTTTCTTGGTACAATGTGTTAAACCCGTTTTTGCTAGAGAACTGCTCATTGGCACGATTATATCCTTGCAAAACTGTTGGTTTCTCTAGTATACAGGAATCAGCCTGTCTGTCTGAACATTTTTAATTGGGAAACTTGTATCAGGAACTTGCAAATTTTGCTGTTATTGTATTGAAACTATACATTTGTTTACAAAAACTTGTAGATCCTAAAGATGCAACTTTCAAATGTTTGAACTGAAAGATTGAAGCACTTTTTCCCTTTTGAGACATATTTTAGAGAAAATGCTGGTTACCAGCATTTTCTTCTTTCCCCAAAATGTTCTCAAAAGCCTTCTTCTTTAGAGTGGTTCTTTGGGATTGTTTGGTAAAGGATTAAGGCACTGTTTAAAAGATCCATTTCAAATGACATATTGATGTAAGAACTGGAGTTTTACATGTTAGATAAACAGTCCCATTCTGATACAGAGTACATGTAGTTAAAATCTAGCACTGACCTTGACCTGAGGCTGAAAATGAGGGAAATTGAAGTATCAGCATGTTCAAAGGCAGTAAAGTCAATCACTCATGTTGTCCAAATACAAGAATGGATAAGGATATTTAAAAAATTGCTCTGTTTTTACTTGTGAGACAAGTATATTGTGAGGTTTTCATTTACAAACAAGCAAGATAAATTAGAATTTTGCTGCTTCTCATATCATTGTCTATCCTGAGATTAAGTTTCATGAAGATGGCCCACAAATTAGCTTGAGCTTGTACAGGGTGAACTCTGATTATTGTTCTATCTTTTCATGCTTTTCCGTAGTTTATCGAGAAGTAATGGTGGATTATGGTTTGATATTTCATGGTTACGACCAGTGAAAAATACCAATTTCATATTTTTTAACTCTTCAATTGAAGGCGGAAACAGTAGTTCCCATGCACAAGTTACCTAGGTAAACAGTGTGTGCCATTCAACTAGAGGGAAATATGACATAATTTATGTGCATTTACCCTACATTTCTCTCGCTTTATTTAATATTTCAATACATTGTTATGTGGGGGGTATGCTATGGGGAAGTACCGAAAACAACAGTCCTGGATTTTGATTAAAGTACCAACAAAAAGGGACTAAAAGCATGAGCATCATCAGTAATATTTTCACTTGTGGCTGTGCCACTTAGAAAATATTACCAATGATGTCCACTCAATGAAATAAATTTCAATCTTTCACCCCGAAAAAAACAAATATCCTCTATATCTTTTCAGTGGCAATTTTTCCTCAGAAAATATACAAGAAATGATATTCTGGTCAGCAACGAAGGTGCAGTCTTTCACACAAACAGCTATAGAATGGTGCCGCAGTTTTCTTACCTAAGAGGACTTATTTTCTCAATTTGCCAAAAAAAAGTTAAAGTAAAATTTTAATAATTCCAACAGGAGTCATTTACCTTATTTTGAATTAGAAAAAAAAAAAAAGGAGAAAATGTGTAGCAGCAGTTCTGATTGCTCATGGGAGCAATCAGAAACACTGCTGTACTGTTTTTAACAGAAAAATAAAATTACATTTAAATTAAATTTTACTTGCAGACTAATGCCCTAGAAATCAGATGACCTATCTACTGAGGGCAATAGATATCAATATACAGATGATTAAAAGTAATTGCATGATTCTGCTCATTTTGGAATTATTGAGAGTTTACTGTATCGTCCTTCAGGAATGAATTTTCCATCATTGATTATTACATGCATTGACTTGGATCAGTTTTTCAGAATCCAGTGTTCAACAATTTTTTTTTAAAATTTGTTTTCAATTTGAAATTACATTATTTTTAAGGTAGTAATCTCAAGAAATTGTGAAAAATATACAAGAAAAGCTTACAAACACTCTAAAGTTTCACTCTACTTATTTGGTTCATATATTTTTGAGAAAAACCTGGCTTCCTCATTCATCAGTCGTTTGAGGTCGAGTTTCATACGCACAGTTTACACTTCTGTTACGCAGAGGTACCCTTTGTCTCGGCCATTTAGGAGGCTAGTCTGTACAGTTGGAAAGGTACTAGGAATTTTCGCTTGATAAATGCTGAACTTTACTGGATATTGCTGTACAGACAAACAGTGGTGACCAGTGACAATTTTCCTCCAATCGTAATGTTTCTGTGTGTTATTTGTTCTCTTGTTTGGGTTACGGGTTGTAGTCACTATTAGAAATTGCAAACTTTGCAGTTAACCCTTTACTACATTGAAAAAGTTTAGACACATCTAATTGATGGAATTTGCAGATAAGAATTCAAATATTTTTCAAATGATGTCCTTCAACAGGAAGAAAACATGGTGGGAAAAGGAGAAAATGCTGGTAACCAGCAATATTTTCTTCTTTCTCACAATATTTGCTTCTTTCTCAGGGTTGTTAAAACTTTAGATTGAGTGGTAAAGGGTTAAGTGCTTTATTATCCTACCTTGAAAGATCAAATAAGTCTTTAGGGAGTGTTTTCAAACCTCACTAGAAATATGGACATGTATTAATCTATTCTTAAACTGTAAGACTAGCAATCGGATTCGTTGAGACATCCTGTCTCAGCCAATCTGATGGCCAGTTCTAAAAATTAGAATTGGAGCCCAAGGTGAATAGAATTGTAGGTCAAAAGTACCCAATTTTTTTTCCCCCCCCTCGTCTTTCTTACCATATTTAGATATTTATTTAACCCTTTCCCAGACAAAAAATTTTGCCTCTTCCAAATTCTGAACATCTATAGACAAAAAATTCAAATTTGATAGAAATGAGCTTGGTATTTGTACTTGAAAAAGTAGATTTAATTTTGGGAAAAGGAGAAAATGCTTTTACTACAATTTTTTTAAAAGCTTAATTCCAAAGAGTTATTCAAACTCGGAATTGTTATATAAAGGGTTAGATTTTATACAGGCAGACTTACATGTCTTTTTTAAGTAAAATGCACTTTTGGGATCGTAATGCTTAGTTCAGCGTACATGTATACAACATGAAAATTCAATGGCCTAACAAAATTTACAGCATGCGTTTCAATATAATGAGGTTAAAAATGTTAAGTTAATACAGTTCTTTGAAAGACCACAACATTCTTTCCTTGAATTTTTTTTTTTTTCAATGTTATGTACAGTACTACATAATATATACTATGGGGCTTTGCTTTGAGATTCACCAAAGCAAAACCATTGTTCATTCCTTGTGCAATTAAAGCTTTAATTTCGACCTATTTACTTATTGTATGAAAATTAAGATTTTTATTTGCTACACCAGTCCTCATCTCCCAAAAAGTAAACCATACTTACATGAATTTTCATAAGTTACAGAAAGGCATATTTACTTGTGTCAGCTATAGACAATACCATACCTTTTTTTGCAAGATTTGTATATGGGTATAGATCAAACTCAAATGTAAAGAATCATTTATGATTCTCAAAAACCAAAGCACATTTTTTTAAAGTTTGTTTTGTTGGGAACAGGAGCAGGGGAGGGAATGATAGAATAGGGAAAGTAAAGGAATTGCTCAAAAGCTGGTTTGGAAGTAGTTTTCATGTAAATTAAATTTTTTTTTTAGATTAATTTTGCAAACGGTGCTATAAATTTATTTCCTTGTTATCATGAAAAGCAGTATACAGGTTGTCACACATAATTGGATGTTGTAGATAATACAAAATAGTAATCCTTTCAGTTTGAACATAATTTTATTTGAAATTGTCAAATGCATTTTTAGCTTGTCTCTTTCAGTAAAAATAAAATACTATAAATTTTTGATGTGAATTGGAATGTGTTTCATCAATGCAAAATGTTAAAATAAATTTGACTTCATTAAAAGTTTATAAAAGTTGATGTAAGAGCTGCTTGTTTATCTTTTACCACACCATCACCAGTTTTAACAACCCTGAAGAAGGCTTTTGAAAACATTGTGGGTAAAGGAGAAAATGCTGGTAACCAGCATTTTCTCCTTTTCCCACAATGTTTTTTATGCTACTTAAGACAGAAATCATCATTTGAACTGTGTTTAATTAATCTCCCACAATGTTTTTTATGCTACTTAAGACAGAAACCATCATTTGAACTGTGTTTAATTAATCTCCCACAATGTTTTTTTTATGCTACTTAAGACAGAAATCATCATTTAAACTGTGTTTAATTAATCTCCCACAATGTTTTTTTATGCTACTTAAGACAGAAATCATCATTTGAACTCTGTTTAATTAATCTCCCATAATGTTTTTTATGCTACTTAAGACAGAAATCATCATTTGAACTGTGTTTAATTAATCTCCCATAATGTTTTTTATGCTACTTAAGACAGAAATCATCATTTGAACTGTGTTTAATTAATCTCCCACAATGTTTTTTATGCTACTTAAGACAGAAACCATCATTTGAACTGTGTTTAATTAATCTCCCACAATGTTTTTTATGCTGCTTAAGACAGAAACCATCATTTGAACTGTTTAATTAATCTCCCATAATGTTTTTTATACTACTTAAGACAGAAATCATCATTTGAACTGTGTTTAATTAATCTCCCACAATGTTTTTTTATGCTACTTAAGACAGAAACCATCATTTGAACTGTGTTTAATTAATCTCCCACAATGTTTTTTATGCTACTTAAGACAGAAACCATCATTTGAACTGTGTTTAATTAATCTCCCACAATGTTTTTTTATGCTACTTAAGACAGAAATCATCATTTGAACTGTGTTTAATTAATCTCCCACAATGTTTTTTTATGCTACTTAAGACAGAAATCATCATTTGAACTGTGTTTAATTAATCTCCCACAATGTTTTTTATGCTACTTAAGACAGAAACCATCATTTGAACTGTGTTTAATTAATCTCCCACAATGTTTTTTATGCTACTTAAGACAGAAACCATCATTTGAACTGTGTTTAATTAATCTCCCACAATGTTTTTTATGCTGCTTAAGACAGAAACCATCATTTGAACTGTGTTTAATTAATCTCCCACAATGTTTTTTATGCTACTTAAGACAGAAACCATCATTTGAACTGTGTTTAATTAATCTCCCACAATGTTTTTTATGCTACTTAAGACAGAAACCATCATTTGAACTGTGTTTAATTAATCTCCCACAATGTTTTTTATGCTACTTAAGACAGAAACCATCATTTGAACTGTGTTTAATTAATCTCCCACAATGTTTTTCATGCTACCTAAGACAGAAACCATCATTTGAACTGTGTTTAATTAATCTCCCATAATGTTTTTTATGCTACTTAAGACAGAAACCATCATTTGAACTGTGTTTAATTAATCTCCCACAATGTTTTTCATACTACTTAAGACAGAAACCATCATTTGAACTGTTTAATTAATCTCCCACAATGTTTTTCATGCTACTTAAGACAGAAACCATCATTTGAACTGTGTTTAATTAATCTCCCACAATGTTTTTTATGCTACTTAAGACAGAAACCATCATTTGAACTGTGTTTAATTAATCTTCCACAATGTTTTTTATGCTACTTAAGACAGAAACCATCATTTGAACTGTGTTTAATTAATCTCCCACAATGTTTTTCATGATACTTAAGACAGAAACCATCATTTGAACTGTGTTTAATTAATCTCCCATAATGTTTTTTATGCTACTTAAGACAGAAACCATCATTTGAACTATGTTTAATTAATCGTCTGCAAAAGCTTTTATGTGGTTGAGTCCAAAATTTTGTCGTTTGGTAAGGAGTTAAGTATTTCCAGTGATAGAATTTATTAGAAGTATCATCAATGCCTCAGTCTGATAAAGCCTACTTAACACATTTGACTTTTCACCCAAGTTAAAATGGTATGCCAGCAAACAAAGATACTTTTTGTTGCTTATCACATTCAAGTTGCAGACTGCAGATCCAAGAAAAGGGCTTATATTCACTATAGAATATTCTTCAGAACATTCTTGGTCTTATATTCAGGAATTTTTGTAAATTTGAAAGTAACAGAACTTTTGATTGGCTAAACTTAATAGTTTAGCCAATCAGTAGTTGTATTACTTTCTATATATGTAGATTTAGACGTACATGTCGGATGATACAATTTCAAGACAAATAGGCTGGTGATCATCTGTGAAATGGACGAAAATGAAAAGAATCAGAGCTGTTACTGAATGCTTTCTTATAAAAGGTATTAACAGGAAGGAACTCCATGATGACACTTGGTGAGCGTTCTCCTTCCTATTTCGTCTTTTAAAGACATAGGTTGTTGACTTCAACAGAGGGAAGGAGACTACTAATGAAGGGAAGGAGACCACTAATGAACACTAGAAGATTGCCCAGGCGCAACATGTCAAGCCCGCCATGGGGGATTTTAAATGGCACATCCACTCATGAAGGAGAATAATAGTGCCAGATTACATTGAAATCTATCCAAAACATAGAATTAATGGCTTGTACATGCTCTATTAATGATTATTTGACTTTTCAATGAGACCTTGAGCTTGGACCTAACAAAGGATTTAAATGGCACTTCTACTGGTAAAGGAGAACACTTGAGTAAAATCATTTTGAAATCCATCCATAAAAGTAGAGGTTGTAGCTTGGACAAGCTCCATTCATGACAGTTTTATCTTTTTATTTTGTTGTTGCAGCCAGTGCATCTTTCCATACTTCCCTGAAGTTTCTTTTACCAATACTTCACACAATATTCTTCCCAAGCCACTGGCTGCTTTCCCACACAACCATCACCAAAACAATGATCAGGGCTGAAAGTGGAATGACCAGTACTCCGCACAATTTTCTTTTCAAGCCACTGGCTGCTTTCCGACATAACCATCATCAAAACAATTGTCAGTGGTGGGAGAAGAATGAATCCTGTCGCAATGACTATCATTGATTCCTGGAAAGAAATTGGCCAGGTATCCAACCCATGACCCCCTGCTCTCAAGTCCTGCACGCTTCCAACTGAGCTACCAGGGCTTGGTGAAAGAGACAATAGGTATATCAAAAGTTTTAAAGTGCATTTGCTGGCCAGAGGTTTAAATGTGTGAGCTTTGAACTCAAAGATCTTGATAAAATGATTCAAAAGCGTAGGCCTTCATTCCATAAACATGAGAGATGCATATAAATTGTAAAACAGAAGCGAATAGAACAGAAACTTAAACTGCGGTAAACAGAATTACAGAATCTTGAACTCCACAAACAGTTTGCAATTTGACATACATTTTAGAGTCCTAGAGTTCTTTTACCTGACATACAAAGGCATTCAACACAGCTATCAAGTTGGACTGGAAAATGAAAAATTGGAAAAATGAAGTGCGGTAACTCTTTACCAAACGAAAGGTCCAAATTGACAATATTTGCAGACGACAAGTAAAGTACTGTACAATTGACAGAGTTTGGATTAGAAAGGATAAAGAACATAGTGGGAAAAGAAGAAAACACTGGTTACCAGCATTTTCTCCTTTTCCCACTATGTTTTCAAAAGCCTTTTTCTTAAAGGTCGTTAAAACATAGGATTGTTTGGTATAGGGTTAAGTTGTAACTATGTGTAAAGTAAAAACAAGAGCACCATATACAGATGCCCAGGCTTAGCTGCGGGTGCTTTTTCTTTGAACATTTTAAACCATAAAGTGACCAAACTTTGTCAGCAAGAGCATGGCATGCGGGTGCCAACACTGGGCTGCAATTGCTTGATTTTCAGTGAAAATTCAGTCAAAAAAGAGGCAAACTGTGTAAAAATACTTGCTGGTTACCTGCCCCTGTAGTACCAGTTCCCCTTTTGACAGTTAACTTGTCCAAATTTTTAAGTAAATATCTTCAGTAATAACAGGTATTACAAAATGTCAAATGTACGACAACGACACAGACGACATTAGGGCTACAACAACAACTTCTTTTCTTTGAAAACAGCTGAGCTAAAAATGTATATCAAAATTACCTGCCTTTCTTGGACATATCACTATTTTGATAGTAAACAACTAGCCCAAGTTTAAAGTGAATATCTTCAGTATTTCAGGGAATGTTCAACTATGAATGCATCTAGCCACATTAAAATGTATACCTAGTAGATTTCAATGAAAGTTTTATTTGGTCCCCTCGAATTATTCATGCAACAGATAAGGTAAGTTCTGTTTTTCTGATCCAATTCCATAGCCTAGTCTAGGTATAATTTGAAGCCACTGAAATATTGCAGAACCAAGGTGTTTGTGTTGGATAAATTTTTGACTTGAAAGGTCTCTTTTGAGCCTTGGAAACAAAAAGAAGTCACACAGGGCAAGGTCCTTCAAATACAGAGGATGAGGGAGCACAAAAATTTTTCTTCCTCAAAAACTATTCCTTCTAATGGTTTGACAGAACGTGTTGTCCATCATAATAAACTAAAGCCAAACAAAGAAATGAACATTCTAAACTGGATTAAGAAGCTAAACGGAGTCAAAGGTGCATAACTCAAAATCTTAAAAGTTAATTTGAGAGACAAATGAACCCCCCTTTCAGATTTGGAAATCAGGTAATTTACTAATTTATTTTAGAATAATATTGTATGTGCTTGTCAGTGTGCTTCCAGTTTCCTGCTTTAACACCGTAGTTGCAAAAACAACCACAAATCAGTCAGCTTTCTGTACCACCTAGTCTCATGTATGCATCAAACATAGCTGCAGGAAATGCAAATTTCTCATCCTCTATATTACCAGAGTACAATGGCACATTCTACCTCAAGACAAGGAAAAATGTAATTGTGTCTACACTGTACGTATTTGTATTAATATGGTGAACTTATTGTATAATAAAAAAGTTCTGAAAAAACATTGGAGCCTGGAGTAAGTCTGTCGTAATGCTCAGAGTTTAATGGTAAATTCCAGTACTCCACTGCCGCCCTGACAATAGACATAACAACACACGTAACATTGGCAACAAGGTAAAAAGATTTTCCATACACTGAGCTACATGATGACATTGGCAAATAATGGAAACATTAAGAATATTGATGAAAAGATACAAACGAAATCAGGGTCCAAGTGAATCTGTCATGGATCTTGTTGCTGAATCAAGATCAACTGCAATTTGATGCATCACTTAATGACACATTAAGATATTGCTTAGTTTCTTGGCTATGTCATGAATTCATCCAAAAACAACTACTCCAAACTGATTTGGGTTTTGAAAACGGCTGTTCAGGTGTCAGTGGCTATGCAGACCACTGCCAGGGACCTAGCTGAAGTACATGGAAAAGAAGAACAAGTTCACAGCATTTATTTGAAAACTTTCAAGAGGAAAAGCTAAAAAAAAAAAAATCAACCAAAATTTGAAAGACCATAGTCCTGCCAAAAAGCCATGCTATAGGTACAATGGGAAACATTTGCCTCAGAAATACAAACATATAGGTTTGATATATGATTTTTGTTATAAAAAGGAACACATAGAACATGCTTGTCTGAAGAAATACCAACATTAATAGAGAAATGCTCATCAACTTATTGTAGAAGAACCAATTATTCAACTTATTGTAGAAGAACCAATTATTCAACTTATTGTAGAAGAACCAATTATTCAGGTTTATCAAATGACAATGACTCAAATACCAGTGCCATAACGATAAAACAAAGTTGGAGTGGGACACTATCAATTATATCAAAACAACTGTATGTATCTAAATTCCCAATTCAGCAAACTTCAACAGTTTTGTGAACTTATTGTGGTCATATGGTTAAACATGCTGGAAAAATAATTATAGATGTAACAATCATTAAACAGACAGCTAACTCGATCTGTACCTCAATCTCAGAATGTCCAATCACTTTTTGGAAGAGATTGGCTTGAAGATTAAAACTAAACTGGGTTGAAATTAAATCTCTCCATCCTCAAAAACAGCTTTTGTCTATTTTGTATGCTAATAATTCAGTGTTTGCAGATTCACAAGCACATTTGAAACTGAAAGAAGCACAGCCAAAATTTCTTATAGCAAGATATGTCCCTTATTCATTGAGACCCAAAGTTAAAGCAAAATTGGACAGGTTAGAAAAAGAAGGCATAATTCAACCAGTTGACCATTGCGCATGGACAACACTGATTGTCCCTGTCATGAAATCTAACAGCAACGTGACAGTTTGTGAACACCACCGTGTTACTTTGAACCCTGTTATGTGTATGGACAAATACCTTCTCAAAAAAATAGACAATACTTTTGCAACTTTGTCAAGAGGTTACAAGTTTTAAAAACTTGACCCGACACACGAGTATTTGCAAAGGAACTCTAAATTTTCAAGGGAGGTATGTTATGAATGACATTCCAAAGTAGTATTTATCAAAAAAAATAGTTCCATTCATAAATGCTAGCACAGGAAACCAAACCATGTATATGTATTAATATAGTTAGATAATTATATAATTAACAAGAGGGCCAAGATGGCCCTGGATCACTCACCTGAATTTTTTAGAGGACCATAACCAAGTTTTTTTAAAGTATTGAAATTTTGGAAACAAAATCAGTATTTTGCCAAGCAATTATAAAAAGGTCACCTGTAAAAATCATTTCAAAATCTGTCACCACCCCTACAATCATCACCACAGCCATGTTTTTGACGAATCAGAATTCTGCAAATAAATTTTAGGATAGGTCACCCAAAGACCTTATCTTGAACAAGAGCTCATGCCCGATAGTGGCTAAAAATACTAAGTTGAACAAGAGCACCTCATGAGAGTGCCAATGATTGGCTGTTGGAACCTTGCTGGATATTAAAATAAAATTCCAAGTCGCAAAAGGGGCATAATTTGGACAAAAAAAATTTGGAGTTAACTGCCCTTGTTGTATGGGTTGCTTTTTACTAGTGAACAATTATTCCGAGTTTTAAGTACATGTGTTGGGTGGAAGCTGAGATATAACAAAATGTTTTTGCACAACAACAACAATGCAGATGACGCCAACAGGACTATGTCAATACCTCGATGTTTTCTTTGAAAACAGCTAAGCTAAATAAGGGGTATAATATAAGGATCATTTCTGTGAAATAACTTCAAAATCTGAATAGTTGTTTCAGAGAAGACAAAATTTTTAAGAATTTCTTCATGTCCTCATAGAGCAAATAACTTCCACCCACCACAGCCATGTTTCTTGACAGATCAAAATTTCACGAAAAAATTTCAAAAGGGGCACCTAAGGAACATTTCTGTGAAATTATTTCAAAATCTGACAAGTGGTTTAGGAGAAGAAGAATTTGAAAGAATTTCTTTAAGTCCATACAGTGCAAAGATGCCCATCCCCACCCAGGCCATCTTTTTCGACAGATCAAAATTACACAAACAAACTTTAAAAAGGGTTACCCAAGAAACATATCCGTGAAATTATTTCAAAATCTGACCTGCGGTTTCATCAGAGAAGATTATCAAAGAATTTCTTGGAAAATTCCATTTGGTTGCCATGGCAACCAGAGTTTCTGATGAACCAAATTCTGAGAACAATTTTCAAAGGGGATCTCCCGAGGAACATTCCAGCCAAGTTTGGTCCAAATCGGCCAAGCGTTTTAGGAGGAGAAGATGTTTAAAGAATTGTTGACACTGCTGGACACCAAGAGCCCCCCTCCTCCGCAACGGCCATGTTTTTTAACGGATCAAAGTTTTGCAAACAATTTTTGAAAGGTTCACCCAAGGAACATATCTGTGAAATTATTTCAAAATCTGACCAGCAGTTTCAGAGGAGGAGATTTTCAAAGAATTTCTTGGAAAATTCCATTTGGTTGCAATGGCAACCAGAGTTTTTGATGGAATCAAATTCTGTGAGCAATTTTTAAAAGGGACCTCCCAAGGAAGATTCCAGCCAAGTTTGGTCCAAATCAGCCAAGCGGTTTAGGAGGAGAAGATGTTTAAAGAATTGTTGACACCGCTGGACACCAAGAGCCCCACCCCCCCCCCATCACGGCCATGTTTTTCGATGGATCAAAATTTCGTGAACACTTTTTTGAAAAGGGTCACCCAAGGAACATATCTGTGAAATTATTTCAAAATCTGATGTTTAAAGAATTGTTGACACCGCTGGACACCAAGAGCCCCCCCCCCCCCCCCATCACGGCCATGTTTTTCGATGGATCAAAATTTCGCAAACAGTTTTTGAAAAGGGTCACCAAGGAACATATCTGTGAAATTATTTCAAAATCTGACCTGCGGTTTCAGAGGAGAAGATTTTTAAAGAATTCCTTGGTAAATTCCATTTGGTTGCCATGGCAACCAGAGTTTTTGATGAAATCAAATTCTGTGAACAATTTTTAAAAGGGGTCTCCCAAGGAACATTCCAGCCAAGTTTGGTCCAAATCGGCCAAGCGGTGTAGGAGGAGAAGATGTTTAAAGAATTGTTCACACTGCTGGACGCCAAGAGCCCTCCCCCCCCCCCATCACGGCCATGTTTTTCGATGGATCAAAATTTCGCAAACAGTTTTTGAAAAGGGTCACCAAGGAACATATCTGTGAAATTATTTCAAAATCTGACCTGCGGTTTCAGAGGAGAAGATTTTTAAAGAATTCCTTGGTAAATTCCATTTGGTTGCCATGGCAACCAGAGTTTTTGATGAAATCAAATTCTGTGAACAATTTTTAAAAGGGGTCTCCCAAGGAACATTCCAGCCAAGTTTGGTCCAAATCGGCCAAGCGGTGTAGGAGGAGAAGATGTTTAAAGAATTGTTCACACTGCTGGACGCCAAGAGCCCCCCCCCCCCCCCCCCCCAAATTCCACCACAGCCATGTTTTTCAACGCATCAAAATTTTGCGAACAGTTTTTGAAAAGGGTCACCCAAGGAACATATCTGTGAAATTATTTCAAAATCTGACCACCAGTTTCAGAGGAGAAGATTTTTATAGAAGTGTTGACACCGATCAACGCCAAGACCCCCCCCCCCCTTCCACCACGGCCATGTTTTTCGACGAATCAAAATTTCGCGAACAGTTTTTGAAAAGGGTCATCCAAGGAACATATCTGTGAAATTATTTCAAAATCTGACCTGCAGTTTCAGAGAAGAAGATTTTTAAAGATTTCTTGAAAAATTCCTTTTGGTTGCCATGGCAACCAGAGTTTTTGATGCAATCAAATTTTGTGAACAGTTTTTAAAGAGGACCTCCCAAGGAACATTCCAGCCAAGTTTGGTCCAAATCGGCCACGTGGTTTAGGAGGAGAAGATGTTTAAAGAATTGTTGACGCCACACGACGGATGACGGACGACGGACACAGCGTGACCCTAAAAGCTCCCCTTGAGCATGTTGTGCTCAGGTGAGCTAAAAAGTAGTTCTGGAAAAACAATGGAGCCTGATGTCAGTATTTTGTAACGCTCATCTTTTTATCGTACATTCCAGTACTCCATGTATGTCCTGTATGTAGACATAACAAAGTCTGCCTGAGTAAACCATGTTACCAAGTACAGCTGGCACAGACTTTCCCTGACACAGCTTGGACACGTTGATAGTAATAGGTTTCTGATAGAGAACCCCCATCCCACCATTCTAGTGCCTGGAACAGATTTTAGAGAACTGATAGATATGGCCTAATTGCCTAGATACATCCTCCAATGCAGATAGCACAAGCAATATAAATTGCATTATATTCCCGACTAGCAAACTGATCTAGTCCCCACTCTACAAACCAATGGCTAATCGATGTACACATCACCTTAGATGCTGTCTCAACTACTCAACAACAAAAGCACCTCAACTTAGCTAAGTACCGGCTAGGCATTGAAAGTGAGTGATTTCATTCCCTACAGTCCTGCTCCATCTACAGACAGTCGGACATACATCCTGACACCAATACCATAAACAACTTCCTTCCTGATGACTCAGGTCCAACAGTTTTCCAACGAGTCAAGCCAAGACCTCTACAGACCATCCACAAAAGTACAACTTCTCCAGGCCAACCAACAACAGCCTCCAACCCGTAGTTCAACCCTGATTGAATAAAATCTTTGCATAATGGTGGTGCTTTAACCTGTAAAGAAGATGAGGTTGTTGCTTTTTGTTTACATTTTTGCTGCAACTGAGGTGTCCTTTCATGGCCATCAGTTGCAGACTCATTTAGTGTTAATTTGTCCACCCCAGGTCTTTGCTGAAACTTGCAATTTTCTTTGGGAATTTAGTTTTTTTGATTGGACACTTAGATCCATGATGGGCGAAACTGGAGGTAATTCCGATAAGAAGGACATGCAAGCCATGACATCCGTGCAAGCAGATACAAAGGCCAAGACAAAAAAGGTTTCAGCAAAAGCCATGGAGGATAAGCTGTCCGTTACTCATGTTGTTGAAAAAAGGTGGCAATTGTTATGAAGATGAAGAGCCTGAAGAAGGAGAAATTACCGATGATTCCCCCTCCACTCCTAAGCGTCAGAAAACAGAGACACCTAGATTTTCGCACACGGCTAAGATATTGAAGGGTTACAGTCTTACAGGCGCTCCATTAGAAGAAACATTATCATCAAATATCAATGATGTGTTTATCAATGGTTTAGGAAGAATCCAACAATATTGTGAAGGAAGAATCCCTTCCCAGACCAGAAAACTGTGTTGCTCTCCAAACTGTTCGGTGTAACTATATGGTGTGGAATTTTTTGTCAACTAATGCCAAATATTTAGATAGGAAATTGCAAAATACTGAAACTTCCACTTTTAAGGGAGCAACCTTATTGCACAAGCTGTTGACTCCATAGCTAAGAGGCAGAAATCCAAATTAAAGAAGTTGTGATTGATATAAGCTCTCCATTAGGCAGTTGCAAGGATGCTTTATCCTCGCTTGGACATGCAAATAAGCAGTTGAACATGGCTTGGTGTGAAGCACTGCAACCGGAAATGCGAAAGCCGTATTCCCATTCATGTTCCTCTACACAGCCTTGTAATGAGTGGTTACTTGGAGATACTGAAAGGGCAGCAAAGAAATTGAAGATACAGTGAAAATTGGTACTAAACTACAGCATGACACCAACAAACCACTGAGAGGTCAACCTATGTTCAGGGGTTGATTCATGTGTGGGCTTTGGAATGCAAGATCTCCCTCGCAATATGGCAGGAGTGCACCACAAGATTCAAAACATAGACTTAGAGGTCTAGGCCTGTATTCAGAGAAAACAGAAAAAAATTTGTTGAATGCCATTTCGCCATTTGTGGGGGGTCAGCTGAAGATTTTTTTTTTCAAATGGAAAGAATTAACACAAGATCCTAAAATTATTGATATGGTAAAAAAATGTCATGTTTGAATGTGTCATTTTGAATTTTGTGATACTTCACCAACTCAGGAATATTTTTCTTAACACGAGTTTAGTCATGTGGAAACTAATTGCTGAGTCAAGAAGTCATTGTTGAAGTAAAAAATCATCCACACCAGTTCTCGTCTCCTATTTTTTTGAGACCTAGGAAAACACCAGGTGGATTCAGATTGATTTTAAAATGGTTGCTTGATTTTCAGTGAAAATTCAGTCTGAAAGGGGCATTACTGTGACAAAAATACTTTGATGGTTATCTGCTTTTGTTGCACGGGTAAAACATCAAAGTTTTTGAAAATGTCAAAGTTTTTGCTTGACGACACAGACATTGCCAGGGCTACGGAAATACCTGGATGTTTTCTTTGAAAACAGCAGAACTAATAATGTGAAGAAAAAAAACACACACACACAAAAAACACAGCTTACATTTATTTCTTTCAATATTTGGGCTCTGGAAACCAGCTTCAGCTAGTGTTAGGTTTATTTATTGATGCAACTAGTCTACTGTATTGTTGCTAGCATACAGCAATATCTTTCATTAAAAATATCTTTAACATCCTATGCCAAGAATACAATGATGCTTAGGAGCATATTTCAGTGGAGTACTCTGATCTTCTACTAGCTATTTTTGTATACAAGAGTAGGCAATGTTTGTTGAGCAATAGACACAGCTAAAGTAAACAGATTTTAATGAATGTGGTATCAATGTAAAACTTACATGTACGGTATGTCTACCCAATGATCTTAATTTCCTTGTGATTTTTGCTTTATCAAGCATGAAAGTATTCTAAATGCATTCATACTTGAACATTCATTGTAACAAAAATATAAGAAAATGTCTAAGTTTTTGCATGATGACATGGCTATGGCAATACATCTATGTTTTCATAAAAAAACATGAGAGCTAAAAATAGCGTAACTTCATCCTTTTTCAAAAGACAAATTATAGGCCCTTCCAAATTTGAAAAATCTGCCAACATCAAATTCAATATTGGTACAAATCAGCTTAAATTTTATGACAGGATGGAAAACAGTACGGGAAAAGAAGAAAATTTCGGTTACCAGCATTTTCTCCTTTTCCCACAATGTTTTCAAAAGCTTTCCTGCCTGAGGCTGTTAATACTTGAAATTGTGTGACAAATGGTTAACCACACACATGTATTCATATTTCATTTTAAGTCCTAACAATTATCCTTTCACAACTACATTTTAAAAGTCATCTGCTACAAATTCATATCAGGAGCTTAACCACACAACAAAATTTAAGACTGGATAAATTCAAAAGCATTTGCCGACAATAAACTGAATTCTACTAAAACAATGGGGTTTGTATGTTAAAAAGTAAGAAAGATTGTGGAAAAAGGAAAAAAATGCTTGTTACCAGATTGCTCCTTTTCCTACAATGTTTTCAAAAGCCTTAAAAACTCTGGATTGCGTAGTAAAGGGTTAACCACCCCCCATATATTCATGTATTGAATTTTAATTCCTAACAACTATCTTTCAACAACCACATTTATAAAGTCATTTGCTGCAACTCATTTCTGGAGCTTACGAGTAAATTATAGAAAATGAGCACATCAACTGAAGAACATTTTCTCTGTATTTTCAAACATTACATTCGCCAGTTCCTCCATATCCTCATTTCTGGCTGCAGACATTATTTCTAACACTTGTCTGAAAAAAAAAAAAAAAAAAAAGTTTGAATGGTGAAAACTGCATTGTCATTTTTGAACCCTTTCCCAAACAACAAATTTTAGACTCTTTCAAATTCAAAAGATCTACAGAAGATGAATTCAAAACTGGTGCAAATGAACTTAAGCTCTCTGATAGCATTGAAAACTTTGTTGGAAAAGAAAAAATTCTGGTCACCTTTTTTCCAACAATGTTTTCAAAAGCTTTCTTTCCAAGGGTTGTGAAAACCTGGCAGTGTTTGGTAAAGGGTTAAAGAAAGGAAAGTAACTTTCTTTCAGTCCTACAGAAAACATTGTCAGAAAAGGAGTAATTGCCTGTAACAAGCATTTGTTCCTTTTCAAACGATTACAATCAGAAATTTCTATGTTGTTTTACCTCAGTTAATCACCTTCTTTTGGAAAATGCAACGCCCCTACTAGTGTTAAAAAGAGTCAAATAGGGTAGCTATGATAATGTTTATTTCCCTGTGCAACGACAGTTTATGATGAAACTTGGCATGTATCATAGATGGTTCCTCCATATTAATGCATTCATGGTTCCAGGCCAACCAGAACTGGAACCCCAAAAAACCATAATACAGTAGCATATTATCAGAAATAAGTCATGGGTTTTTTAAGCTGTACGAGGTTTGATGTAATAAATGAATTTCTCTAAGCACTTACATTATATGGGCTGGCTCATTCCGACCCTTTACACACCGTCCTTCTTCCCACTTCTCTTTTGGTTTTGTAGGAAATTTTGTCTTCACATATCTAGAGCCTGCATGGGTATTTCTGATTTCACACCAAGGAGCATCTGAAAAAAGTACAAGAATGCCACGATGGCCCTGTATCACTCCACTGGCTAATAAGTACAAACCATACATACCAAACATTAGAATTCTAGGCCAAATGGTTTCGAGTGAGTTATTTCTACAAAACCCCAAATAAACATTGTGACCCAAGAGCAAAGCCATTTTTGACCACAAAGCTATAACAACTTGAATCCTGGTAGAGGTCCACAAGATAAAGCAACATGCCAGATAATACAGATCTGGGCTGTATGGTTATAAACAAGAAGATTTTCAAAGTTTCCTTACTCTTAAAAGCCCACATATAAAATTTATAACCCATGGGGTGGGGGGCCAATTTTGACATCAGGGCTTTAATTTTAACAATTTTGGAAGAGGCCTGCTAGATGAAAACACTCACAAAATATTACTGCTGTAACTCAAGGTCAAGAACAAGAAAATCATTAAAAGTTTTCACAATTTAGACATATGTAAAACCTGGGACTTGTGGGGTGGGGAGAATTTTGGTAAAGGTCCATTAGATAGATATACGGTACATGCAAAATTTGGTAGCCCTAGGTCTTATGGTTAGGAACAAGAACATTTTTTTTTAAAGTTTTCACCATATAAGCTCATGTAAAATTTGTAAATGCCAGGGTAGAGGTAAATTTGACCCAAGGGCTATACTTTGGACTCTTCTGGTAGAAATCCTCTTGATTAAGCTACATGCAAAATCTAGTAGCCCTAGACCTTATGGTTTGAAACGAAAAGACTTTTATACTGTTCACTATATAAGCCTAGGTCAAACTTGATAACCCCAGAGCTGGGCTAATTTTGACACCAGGGCTAAAATTTGAAGAAAATTAGTAGAGGCCCATTAGATGAAACTAAGTGCAAATTTGGTAGCCCTATGCTTTATGGTATAAAACCAGAAGATCTTAAAAGTTTTCACTATATAAACCAATGTTAAATTTGTGACCCCTTGGGTGGGGCTAATTTTGGCCAGGGCTATAATTTGAAGAAAATTTGTAGAGGTCCATTTGATGAAACTACATGCCAAATTTGTTAGCCCTAGACCTAATGATTTTGGACGAGAAGATTTCAATATGTTCAGTTCTGTTGCCATGGCAACCAGAGTTTATGTGGAAATCAAATTCTTTCAAAAAATTATGAAGAAGATCATGGCTGGATCATTTCTGTGAAGTTTCATCAAAATTTGGTGAGTAGTTTCAAAGAAGATGTTTGCAATAAAAGTTAACGACAAACACTGGGCCATGACAAAAGCATGCTGGCCTTATGCCAGTGGTGCTAAAAACATACATCTAAGTTTGTCGCTAAAAACACAGATCTAAGTTCGTTGTCATGAAGATATATCTAGTTTGAATTTTATATGAGATTCTAATACAACATTATGAGATGAAAAAGCTCAATGAATATCAAGGGTATGGATGCTGGGAAGGTATATTCCCATCATTTAAGGTTTGATACATTTATACATGAGAAAACACTGTGGCAAAGAGACATTACTAAAAAAAAAAAAAAAAGTGCTTTAGAGGAAAAAATATTATGATATATACCTGTTTCTATCATCAGTTTTTCAATTGGTAGTGAGCACATGACATCTATATTGTCTTGTGTTTTCAATGAACTGAAAAAGTACATCACAAAAAGTCTTTCTAGGGACTGAAACCGAATTGTTAAATATTAGAAGAGAAGACAGCTGTAACTCTTGACCAAGCAATCCCATGTTAAACAACCCTGGGAAAAGGCTTTTGAAAACATTGTAGGACAAGGAGAAAATGCTGGTACCCAGCATTTTCTTCTTTTTCTAAAATTTGTCCAACCCTTTCAGAGACAAATCCAGATAATTTGAACCACTTTTAATTTTTTGTCTACAAATGTTTGCAATGTATAGTCATGACATGTAGGTTCATGGTACATTTTGCTTCAGATAATTGGTATTCGTCCATCATAATAAACATTGACACCCATTCAGCGGCTAGTCTAGTCTGTATTTAGAGTTTAAATACCTTGGCTCAGATGTTTCTCTAAGCCAACTTCAATTTCCGAAATAAAAGTTTAGATTTGAAGAAAAATATACCGAAAGTGAAAACGATATAATTAGCACCTACATGCTTAATACCATTTACCCTACCCTCTAAAATCCTTCATTACAAGCAGTTTTACATACAAACAGACATGATGACATATTTAGATCATCTGCTAGATCATGTGGTAATACTTTCAAATCATGTGACTATAAATTGGCACAAAATAAATAAAGTTGCAATGATTCTTTAACAATATCGAAATCACATGATACAATTTCAAAATTGCAGGAGGACAGTGTTGAAGGTCAAGACGGATTTTCTTTCAAATGTTTAACCCTTTACCAAACGACAAAATTTTAGACTGGTCCGAATTGAAAGCACTTGCAGTCAACAAAATAAACGTAACTCAAAAATTGAAATTTGTTTCCAGCAGGGTAGAAAACATTGTGGGAAAAGGAGAAAATGCTGGTTACCAACATTTTCTCCTTTTCCCACAATGTTTTCAAAAGGCTTCTATCTCAGGGTCGTAAAAACCAGGGATTGTTTGGTAAAGGGTTAAATGAAACTGCATAATATTTTTTATGATGATAACTGTAAGATGAACTTAAAAAAATATTTGGTATTTGATTCTATACTCTATCAAAATTTTGGCTTTTTCTTTATCAGACTGAAACTACCATAAACCAGTGATCCGCAAGGCAACAAACAAGCCGAAAAATGTGTCATCTAGTAAGGATTTTAACTCTTTACCAAACGACAAAATTTTGGACTAGTCCAAATTGAAAGCATTTGCAGACAACAAAATAAATGTGAATCAGAAATTGAAATTCAATTTGGGAAGGGTAGAAAACATTATGGGAAAAGGAGAAAATGCTGGTTACCAGCATTTTCTCCTTTTCCCTCTTTTTTTCAAAAGCTTTCTTTCTCAGGGTCGTTAAAAGTCGGGATTGTGCAGTAAAGAGTTAAATGAATCCGTATTCCACAGTGCATTTTAGTGAGTATGAACACTGTATCTTAATGTAACCAAAACACATTTTTTTAACTATATAAAATTCTATCCTCACATAACTACATAAATGACATGAAAATTTCTAGCCTCTGATAAGATATCAATTTTTGTGAAATCAGAGTTATTTTTTGTTCCAAAAAAATCTTACAGTATCAAATAGTCTAGATCCAAGGTCAGACTGTAATCTCTTTACTTACCACCCATTTATTCCAATAAAAAAACCCTGATCTAACAACTGATGTGCTACCTCCTTTGGACCAGTAAATGAGTGAACCTAAAAAAGGAACAAAATAAAAGCAGTTATACAGTGCAATCTGTATTTAGCTAGCAAGTAAGAGACACCAAAAATGTGGTGTGTTCAAGACAGGTGCTCGCTTAACCCTAAGGCTGCTAAGTGTGACTCACTGACCTTTTGCGGACAATGTAGATCAAGATCAGACTGCACAGAGCGTGCAGTCTGATCTTTGATCTACACTGTCCGATAAGGAGATATTATTCCCCAAATCATACCTATGAAATGGCAATATTTTGGGTTTTTACTATGGAATTGAAAATTCCATGTTAATTATTTAGCAGGATAAGCTTTAATACAAATACACTACAACATAACTGCTTCTGCTGTAAGTGATAAACATGCATACTTATTATTGGTGGACCTAAGACAGATCCCAGCATAGGTCAGAAAACCCTACACCAAAATCCAACACCAGGGTTGATGCAACAGCCCAACCATGACATTTTGGCAACGGGCATAGACCTGTATAGCTGAATGAAACTGTGGACGTATCGTTTTATCCATTGTCATAATAAATACGAACCAAACAAATCATTCGGTCTGGAAAATCGCAGCCATAAAAAGAGTTTAATTCTTTACCAAACGACAAAATTTCAGACTT
Organism: Hippopus hippopus; assembly: GCA_946811185.2. Lineage (NCBI taxonomy): Eukaryota > Metazoa > Mollusca > Bivalvia > Cardiida > Cardiidae > Hippopus > Hippopus hippopus. Next base: position 66,024,107 of record OX328099.1, on the reverse strand, counting down.
GTCCAAATTGAAAGCATTTGCAGCCGTCAACATAAAGGCGGCTCAAAAGGTGGAATTCGTCCATGATAGAATAGAACACATTGTGATAAAAGGAGAAAATGCTGGATACCAGCATTTTCTCCTTTTACCACAATGTTTTCAAAAGGCTTCTTTCCCAGGGCCGTTAAAACCCAGGATTGTTTGGCAAAGGTTTAAAATAGAATTTCAAAATGTGTGACCTTGACCTTAAGATCATGGGCATAACTTGGGTATTGCTCAATGAAACTTTGGACCATTATCTGTCATCAAGCCACAAATGAAGCAAATCCATCATTTAGTTTTGGAAAATATCTCTTAACCTTTATCCGGCTAAATAAACGAAATGATACTTTTAAGCCGATAGTAAAAACCCAAATTTTTCTATTTCAAAGGTCCTTGCCAGACAGTGTAGATCAAAGATCAGACTGCATGTTCTGTGCAGTCTTATCTTGATCTACACTGCCTGCAAAAGGTCAGTGAGTCGCGCTTAGCAACATAAGGGTTGAAATACTTTAACATTAGACTTTGATGTACAATATCAGTCTACAACCTTGACTTCAAGATCATGGGCTTTGGCAGGGGTACTGCTGTAAGAAAATTTGGACCTATATCTATCATCATACCGTAATATGAACCAAATTCATCATATAGTTTGGAAAATGTGACCTAAAACAAAAACCTTTAACATTACTGTTGACTCCGACTTCAAAGCCAAGGCTGATGCCAACATTTACAACAGGGACAGTGCAATGGTTCTTCCTTGACTTTGTCCTGGCAAGCTAAAAAAAAACGTACTCACCACCCCACCCTTTATGTTATCTCTGTGCCTCTTTATGATGTCTATGAAGTCATTACCACAGTTTCTTTCATGAAGAAAAAGTGGCAATTTCAGCTGCTCCACCAATTCGAACTGCTTCTCAAAATATCTGAAATAAAATGAACTGTTAGGCAATTGTGATCCTTTATCACTCACCTGAGGCTCTGGGGTCTCAACTCATTACATGTCATTCTAAAATTTGCACTGCTTTAGATGCCTTTGTGGCCAGTGTAAGATCAAGATTAGACTGCACAAAATGCACAGTCTGATCTTTGATTTGTGCTGGCTGCATTGCAGGGTCACTCTTGACAATAGCAACTTTGACACCGCTTTTTTTTGGCTAGAATAGATATGTTGGTTGGTTTTAAATTCCACAAAAACATACATACAACATCATTAAGCCTTGAAAAAATTACTTTTGTATGAATTTTTTTCTCCTTATGACAGACTTACCAGTTTATGAAATATTCTCAAATTAACTAGCTTTTCTCAACAATGCCCACCCACCTTTACAATCGATAGTGATTTTTAACAGGCATCTCTATGGAGAAGAATCAATTATTGAACATTTTACCCGTTACCAAACAATCCTGTTTTTTCATGACTTTTGAGAAAGAAGGCTTCTGAAAACATAGTCCGGTTAAGGTGAAAATGCTGTTAATCAGCACTTTCGTCTTTACCCACAATGTTTTTGACCCTATCAGAAAACTTGGGCTATTATGTACCAAAATAAAATTTGCTATTTGCAGACACTTACAATTTGAAAGAGCCTCAAGTTTGGTTTCTGGTAAAGGGATAAGCCTTATCCTGTTAAATAAGTGAAATGAAACTTTCAAACTATAGTAAAAACCCAAATTTTGCTCTTTCAAAGGTATTTTTTAGGGGAAGATATCTCCATATCGGACAGTGTAGATCAAAGATCAGACTGTTCTGTGCAGTCTGATCTTGATCTACACTGCCTGCATAAGATCAGTGAGTTGCGCTTAGCAGCCTAATGGTTAAAGCAATTTTGGCCAGTGTAATTTTATAATACTATATATATGACAAAATGAATCCGATACAAGACTGCATCTCTATGCATATTGCAAAGCCAGTAACACAATCAAAATACACCACTCTCAAGACAAAAATTTATTTGATTTCAGAGCTTATCATGATTTTAGTATTTATAAATGTTTCACAGTACTATCAAGACTGAATATAACAAAATGTATTAACTTCAGCTGCGTGCCCTTTGGACAAAACTGTAATCTGTCATAGTCTGCAAAAGAAAAAAAAAAATGTTCATATGTTGTTATTCATAAAGAGGAATAACTAACGTAAGGTTGCTCTGATAATGGCACCTAACAGCAAACAAACAAGGGCTTTTGGAGAAGGAAAGTAGAGAAAGAAACATGTTATCAAGACCGAGAAGTGATGTCCTGGCTGTATGAGGCACATGGTATCAAGGTGAGAAATGCAACAAAATATGGAAGCCTTTCATTGTGGCAATATATTTAAAGTAGAATAAAGTCAAAATGGACAATGTACGCTCGAATCGAAAATATGACCGATTTTGTGCCATTTTTTATACAGCTTTTGGAGAAGATAAGTAGAGTGGAAACATTAACAAGATGAGAAGTGCTGTAGTGGCCTTAAAAGCCCTATGGTATCAAGAAGAGAGGTGCAACAGAAAATGAAAGGTTCTCAGAGAGACAACATATTCAAAGTAAATATACAGCCAAAATTAACAATGTATTGACAATATGATAATTATGCGCCATTTTGAAAATAGCACCTGACATGTCCTTTATAATTAATAAAAAAAATATTAACAAAAAAAAAAAAATACCAAGCCCAAATTCCCCATAGGCAACAACTTTATCTTTATTGTCCAGTGCTAGTTGTAAAAGGTCAGCCATATATTTTTTTGGATTTCCACTTTTTTCAAACTCACTACATCTTGTTGGATGGCAACCAACTGTTGCATACAAGTGATCTATAAGAATTAGAGAGAGAATAAATGATACATGTACTGAAAAACTGCTTGACTGAATATTGATCAATTAAATGGTAGGTTGAATTAACAATTCATTGAACAACTAATTGAATAATTGATTGAAAATTTGATTGGTTGATTGATTGATTGATTCACTGGTTGGTTGGTTGATTGGGTGATTGGTTTGATTGATAGGTTTGACTGACTAATTGATTTGGTTTATTGAATTTTTACCACAATAAATTTTAATGATCTTCAGAAAAGGGCTTTTGAAAACATTACAGTAAAAGGAGAAAATGCTGGTAACCAGCATTTCCTCCTTTTCCCACAATGTTTTCTACCATTACAGAAAAAAAGCCCATCATAAGATCCACATTTACTTTGTTATCTGAATTTTGTAAAGAGTTAAGGCTGCTTTCAGCAGTTCAGTCTGTTCCTTTAGATTGCTCACACATCCATGTCTTATCACAGTTTCATCAGTACAAGACTGGGTCTCAACAGCACCTTGCCAAAGGATCCTCCAGCTTAACTCTTTAGCAAACAAAATTTTATTCCAGTCTAATTTGAAATCATTTCAACATGACAAACTAAAATCAATATTACATAAATTAGGAAATTTTTCTTTGAAAGGGTAGAAAACATTGTGTGAAACTGAGAAAATACTTGTTACCTGCATTTTCTCCTTTTCACAAAATGCTTTCAAAATACCTTTTTTCTTGAGGTTGTTAAAACTTGGGATTGTGTGGTAAAGGATTAACTAGTACCAAAAAGTATGAATCAAACATAGATTTCTTCCACACTTCACCTACTGATCCATAGAGAATCCTTTGGCAAAAACAGGGGTTTCTGCAGACACCACAGATCAAGATCAGCCTGCACAGAAAATGTAGTCTTTCTTGAATCTATACTGCCTGCTTTTTTTGATGTCCAGCCTTCATGATAAAAATCTTCCTAGTTTTAAAGTATTGTTTTTTCAGCCATTGAAAAATGAGATGTTTTTGTATTTGGCACTGAAAGACCTAGAAAAACCTATAAACTAGCAATGCAAGGCTGATTTTGCCAGAATATCTTTAAAATCTGGTTTTAACCCTTTACAACACTGTCCCGAGGTTTAAAGACCCTCAGAAAGAAAGCTTTTGAAAACACTGTGGGAGGAGGAGAAAACGCTGGAAACCAGCATTTTCTTCTTTTTCCACAATGTTTTCTTTTCTTTTACAGACAAATCCCATTACCTGTGCCACATTTACTATGTCCTTTGGAAATGCTTCCAATTTGGATCTGTCTAAAATTTTGTTGTGTTGTAAAGAGTTAAATCAACACCATCCAAGCTATTTGCAATAATTTTTCCATTTTCTAATGAATGAAAGTTTTATGGTAACTTACATAAATCAAAGCTTAATTATGTGCATATATATATGCACATAATAGATGTAATTATGTAACTAGAGGCGCTTGAGCGCCTGTATCGCTCCACAGGCCTGATATTTCTATAATGGCGAAAGGAAGTTTTTAACAATTATCATTCAATCCTGCATTTTAGCTCACTGAAGAAACAATTTGGTAGACAACCACCATAGGAACTTACCTGCAAAACAACAATGAAATCCAATGAAAAGTTTTAGAGAAGAAATTTTTCAAAGATTTTACTTTATACCATAAAAGGAAAATGAGTCTCCCATAAAAGCCATGTTTTTTGACAGATCATTTTTTTTTTTAAGGAATTCTGTAACCCTGTATCTAAGGAACATTCCTGCAAAATAATAATGCTATCCAAATAGCGGTTTGGGAGGAGAAGATTTTTAAAGGTTTTTTACTTTGGTTGCCATGGCAACCAGAATTCTTCATGGAACACAATTATTTGAAGGAATTTGAAAGAGGACCACCAAAGGAACATTCCTGTGAAATTTGGTAAAAATCCAGTCAATAGTTTCTGAGGAGAAGTTTTTTAAAGAAAAAGTTTACGGACGCACGCACGGACGAACGGACGGACGGACGAACGGACGGACGGACGGACACAACGCCATGACAATAGCTCGCTGGCCTTCAGCCAGTGGAGCTAAAAACAATACTAAAATTGATATAATTCTGAGCAGAGTCTCTTCTACTGCAAAATCATTATTACTATTTTTTAAGCTGTCAGATAGAAGCCACAAAAAGTTGTCTGCAGATGCAGAATAATGCTGTCTGAACCCTTTACATGACAATGAAATTTTAGACTTTTTGAAATTAAAAGGATTTGCAGAAAACAAACTGAATAAGTCCCAAATGATAAAGTATCTTTCTGAAAGGGTTGAAAAAATTGTGGAAAGTGGAGAAAATGCTGGTTACCAGCATTTTCACTTTTTCTTACAATCTTTTCAAATGCCCTCTGTAACAGTGTCATTAAAACACATAATTTTTAGGTTAACCCTTTAACACACATACCCGAGTTTTAATGACCCTGAGAAATAGAGCTTTTGAAAACATGGTGGGAAAAGGAGAAAATGCTGGTAACCACCATTTTCTCCTTTTCCCACCATGTTTTCCACCCATTCACAGACAACTTTGCCTATTTGAACCACATTCAATTTATTGTCTGCAAATGCTTTCAGTTTGGACAAGGCTAAAATTTTGTCATCTGGCAAAGTGTTATGGGTAAAACTTATGAACATTGAAATGTAGATAGTGTTTGTTTTTCTTTAGCATATTCTTTATTCATTTCTTTTTTTGTGCGTTTTCAACTGCCTTCTACTACAAAGGCATCATATGATGACATTGGTGAAAGAGTTTACTGCTGAAAGTTCTGAATTTTTATCAAGTTCCTACCATGCTCCTTTACTAGTCGTACAGCTTCATGCACCTCTTTGAGACATCCTGCAGTTACCATAATCTGTAAAGGTAGAATGAAATGGAAGATGAGGCCCACAAGGGCCTGAACCACTCTACTGTCAAGAAGAAATTGAAACAAACAAGCAGTGTTCCCACTCACACAAATTATTGCATAAATCATGTGATAGAATTGAAATTCACGTAACAAATTTTGGTTACAAGCAAGACCTTACGTAAGAAAAAACATTAAAAAAAAAAAAAAGCCATTATTCGCTTATCTTGTGTAAAATGACAGGTTTTGAAGTTTTACTTGTTACCCTTATTTTTGTCGATTATGCGATCAACACTGAACAAGTTATTGTGTTGAAGTGATATCACCTGCCACTGCCAAACACATTTTTTACAGAGATAAATCAGAGAAAGGATGTGACAGAAGAATAGAAAAGCAGATAGTTAGGTGAACAACCCATAAACATAAACCCTCTACCCTTCAGCTGGTGATAAAAAACCTTTGACAGTAAAACTTTTATACCTTCAAGTATCATAATCAAGTATTGACTTCTTTAGCCATTTAGATCACATTATCAGGAATTTTTTGATCCTTTACCAAACAATCCTGGGTTTTAACGACCCTGAGGTAAAGGCTTTTTGCAAACATTGTGGGAAAAGTAGAAAATGCTGGTTACCGGCATTTTCTACTTTTCCCACAATGTTTTCTACCCTATCAAAGACCTTCATTTTATTTATACCACATTCAGATTTGTTGTCTGCAGATACTTTCAGTTTGGAAGAGTCTCAATTTTGTTGTTTGGGAAAGGGTTACACAAAATTCCTTTCCTCTTTCTAAGTCTGTCAATAAGCTTTAGTTTCATTTGGTCTTAAAATCTCTAGGGTAAAGTTTCCTTTCTAATTATGAATTAACAAACTGGCAGAGAGACCAAGTGACAGACAAAGCTGGATGACAAATCACAAAAGTCAACCCCAACCCCTTTAGCAAAAAAAGCCATCAGGATGGCTAACTCTTAAGTACCTTTTCCATTCCAACATCCTTTGCTCTTTGTAGCATATCAAGAAAGTCATCTGAAAAATACGAACAGTGACAGGGTTATATTAACTTACGTGTGAACCATGCTCTGGCAAAAGGGGGTTAAAAGCATGATATCAAGCAGGTCATTACATAATCATTTTGCCTTAAAACTAATTATGTGGTAGAATGGTCCACTGACATAAAGACATGCAGAAAATTTACAAAAAACAAAAATTTCGACACAGGTCAGCATGCCCTGCTGACTGTACAGCCTAACCTGGTTCGACACTTTTTTTTTCCCAGATGCATTTAACCCCCTTGTCACAGAGCAAGAGTCATAGATCATAACTTTGGGGTTACTTTTCTTTAGTCCTTTACCAAACAATCCCAAGTTCTTATGACCCTGTGAAAGATGGCTTTGGTTCTCCTTTTCCCACAATGTTTTCCACTCTCTCAAGACAATTTTCAAGTTTTTTAGCTATATCAACCCTTTACCACACGAAAAATTTTGGACCTGTCCAAATTGAAAGCATTTGTAGATGACAGTTTTAACGTGGCTCATATAAAATGTTTTTCTTTGATAGGGTAGAAAACATTGTGGGAAAAGGAGAAAATGCTGGTAGCCAGCATTTTCTCCTTTTCCCACAATGTTTTCAAAAGCCTTCTCTTTCAGGGGTGTCAAAAGTCGTCATTGTGTGGTAAAGGGTTAATCATGCTTTCTGCAAATGCTTTGGACTTGGACAAGTCAAAAAATTTTTTGTATATCAAAGAGTTGTTAAAAGAGCATTTTTTTTTTTTATTTCTTTCATCATAATCACACAAACTTTAAGGCCCCCGCAGAAGGCAGTATTAGAATACACTGTGGTATAGTGTTTTGCTCCTTTTCCTTCAATATTTTCAGTGAAGAAATCCGTATTTGCATATTTCAATGTTCTTTTCTTCAAGAAATTATCCTTTGTATCTCTTATACATGTACTCATGAATGATTCTCTATTCCAGGGTTTTCCATGACCCCCTCTTTCTTTGAATTTCCTCCAAATTTTCTGAATGTCACCCAAAATTTACACATTTGCCTTCTTAAATTCATTTGAAGAGGATCAAAAAACCCTGCTACACTAATGGATGAGAGCAAAAATAAACCAATAATTACCTTCATGAACCCTTTGCCTTCTGTAGATACCTCTAAATACAGGATCTGTGAGGAAACCAATTGTTTTTTTAACTCTTTACCAAACGACAAAATTTTAGACTGGTCCAAATTGAAAGCACTTGCAGACGACAAAATAAACATTGGAAATTGTTTCCAGCAGGGTAGAAAACATTGTGGGAAAAGGAGAAAATGCTGGTTACCAGCATTTTCTCCTTTTCCCACAAACTTTTCAGAAAGCTTCTATCTCAGGGTCGTAAAAACCAGGGATTGTTTGGTAAAGAGTTAAACCTTCACTACACAATCCAAACTTTTGATAACCAAGGGAAAAAAGGCTTATGAAAACACTGTGGGAAAAGGAGAAAATGCTCATAACCAGCATTTTCTCCTTTCCCACGAAGTTTTCTCTCATGTCTCAGACAAATCTTGCTATTTGAGCAATATCTACTTTTTGTCTGAAAATGCTTTCATATGAACCAGTCTACAATTCTGTTGTTTTTGAGTTAACCAAATGCTGTATAAGTACATATAGATTTTTAAGCCCTTTACCACACAATGACGACTTTTAACGACCCTGAAGAAGGAAGCCTTTTGAAAACATTGTGGGAAAAGGAGAAAATGCTGGTAACCAGCATTTTCTCCTTTTCCCACAAAGTTTTCTACCCTATCAAAGGAAAATTGAGCCACTATGAAATTGTCGTCTGCAAATGCTTTCAATTTGGATGGGTCTAAAATTTTGCCATGTGGTAAAGGGTTAAGCCCTGTGGCTGACACTTTCATAAAACATTTTTAGAAAGGAATGTTTGCTTGTAACAAGCAATTCTTCCATTTCTAAATATTTTCCATACTGCTGAAAAACTTATATTTTTCTTGCTTTGAAATGTTTGTAGCCGAGCCCCGGTAGTTCAGTCGGTAGCGTGCAGGACTTGAGAACACGGGGTCCAGGGTTCGATCCGACTACGACCCCTGGCTCGGCCAATTTCTTTCCAAGGATTGATGATAGTCACTGCGACAGGATTCATTCCTCTCCCACCGCTGACCATTGTTTCGACGATGATTATGTGGGAAAGCAGCCAGTGGCTTGGAAAAAGAATTGTGTGGAGTACTGGTAAAAGAGACTCCAGGAAAGCATGGATAGGTGCACTGGCCGCCGCGATATAACTAAAATGATGTTGAAAATGGCGTTAAACACCATACAATCAATCAGTCATTGAAATGTTTGTACTTCTCATAACCACTGAATAACTCTGAGGGACTACAAATGATCTGTAACATACGGGTAAAATTCCTTGGATACATATCAAACTTAAAGGCCAAGTAGCAACAACAGTAAATAATGCGAGTGTTAGAATGCATTTAAATTTAAATCATACCATTTAAAAGTATGGAAATAACTGTGAGGATGACAATCATTCTGTTATTGTACGGTCAGTCAAAGCATTGGTTGCGGGCAAAAAAAAAAAATAAATCTTAAAACTGAGTAAAAAGTAAATGAAAGATAAAGTGACTTGGCAACTATTTACCAGAGCTCCAGATAGAGGGAGTGATTTTGATTTCAAAATTGAAAATATTAATAATTCTCCACTACACCCTATGTTATGGGTACTCATTAGAATCGTCTCAATGAGATGATTCTAATGAGTACCCACAACATAGGGTTTGGAAGAGAAATAATGGATTAAAAAATACCATCACTCCCCTTATCTGGATCTCTGTATTTACATTCATATTTCTGCCAGCGACTAATGATTTGACGGATGGTACAATAACACAAAATCATCTTCACTATAATTTCCATTCTTTTAAATGGTATAATTTATTATACATGTATGTATTTTAACAACTACATTGTTTACTTTTAGCCCCTAATGGGCCTTTAACCTTAAAGTACCTCTCACTCTTTTTTTTTTTATACCGCTACACAAAATGTGCAGTCTAATCTTTGATCTACACTATCCATTATGCTGAGATAACCTGGACAAAAGGAACCTCATCCCTTTATCGCACAGTCCTGACTTTTAATGAAAGAGAAGGCTTTTGAAAACATTGTGGGAAAAGGAGAAAATGCTGGTAACCAGCATTTTCTCCTTTTCCCACAATGTTTTCTACCCTATCAAAGACAGAAATCATTATTTTTGCAACATTTATTTTGTTGTCTGCTAATACTTTCAATTTGGTCCATTCCAAAATTTTGTCATTTTTTAAGGGGTTAAAACTATTTATAAGGGTTTTATTTCTAGACTGAAAATGTCTGATAGGTTATGGGTTAACAATCCAAGGAGAAAATAGACTTTAGAAAAGACTGTGGGAAAGCGAGAAAATGCTGGTAATCAGCATTTTCTCCTTTTCTCACAAATTTTCCTACCCTTTCAAAAACGAACTCCTACTTTATTCCAAACACTGTTCTATTAACCCTTTACCAAACGACAAAATTTTAGACTAGTCCAAATTGAAAGCATTTGCAGATGACAAAATAAATGTGACTTAAATTTCATATTTTGTTTTGGGAAGAGTATAAAACATTGTGGGAAAAGGAGAAAATGCTGGTAACCAGCGTTTTCTCCTTTTGCCACAATGTTTTCAAAAGGCTTCTTTTTATGGGTTGTTAAAGGTCGGGATTGTGTGGTAAAGAGTTCAGCCAAGATCTCAAATTCACCAATGAATTAGAAACACAGTACTGACAGTATTTTGTATTAACTCCTATAGTGCCTTTCACAACTTAATGTGCTTTGGCAGCCAGCATAGGTCAAGAGCTGACTGCACAGCAAAAGCAGCCTGATCTTGGACCCATCCTATCTTCTGTGATGATATGGATTTATTCTACTCAAAACCAGCCTTGAAATGGAAATTTAATGGTCTTATTTTTACTGATAGAGAATGTACATTATTCAGCACTTTAACCTTTTATCAAGCAATCCAATATTTTTACAGCCTTGAGGCAGAGAGAACTTATTTACAATATTGCGGCAAAAGGGGAAACTGCTTGTTACAAACAATTTCTCCTTTCCCCAAGATGTTTTCAATCATATCAGAGAACTTCAGCTTAATGGCACAAAATTCAAGCTTGTCCAGATGCTTTCAGTTAAGAAATGTCTAAAATTTTGTCATCTGAGAAAGGCTTAACCCTTTACCACACAATCCAGAGTACTATAGACACTATAGAAGAAAGCATTTGAACACATAGTGGGAAAAGGAGAAAATGCTGGTTACAGCACTTCCTCCTTTTTCCCACAATGTTTTCTACCCTTTCCCAGACAAATTTCCCAAATTGAACCAGATTTAATTTGTCATCTGCTAATGCTTTCAAATTGGACAAGTCTTAAATTTTTGTCGTCTGGTAAAGAGTTAAGGATTAATATCAAGATTGCCTACTAGTTATCAATTCAGTTTTACCTGTTAGGTTGGCTCCTATATCTGAAAAAGAAAAAAAAATTGGGATAAAGCCTACACACGGAGTACCAATTTTTTCAAAGCACAAAGTTCTCTTTACCAAGCAATCTAGAGTTTAAATGGCTCTGAAGAAGGAATTTTACCCTTCAAAAGACAAAGTTTAATTTTTGGGTCTTAATACTTTAAAAACATTGTCTGAAAAGAAGGGAATGCTGGTAAACAGCATTTACTTCTTTCCCATAATTTCTCAACTTTTACCTGTACATGTCCCTCCATTAAAGCCAAATTTACATTGTCATTGGCAACCACTTTCATTTTGGACAAGTTTACAATTTGGTTGTCTGGTACAGGATAGCACTGTCTGCATTTGTCAATATGTCCAAATGATTTTTTAATTTCCTGTTTTTAACCCTTTACCAAAAAACCAGGTTTTTTAACAACCCTCAGGAAGGCTTTTGAAAACAAAATGGGAAAAGGAAAGAAAACATTTGTAGTTTCATATCTGGTCTTTCTCTGGATTTAGAAAGTAATACAAATTCTGATTGACTAAACCATTTGATTTAGCCAATCAGAAGTTGCGTTACTTTCAATTTATAAAACACTTGAGATTAAGACTAAAATGTTCTTAAGAATATTTGGTATATATCGACTCAGCCAAATAATACTGTAACCTCCAAACTGAAAGAAAGGGGAGAGGTACATTATTGGATGTTTCTTTGAGTACAGTATCACAAAACAGTCACCATTTTCCCTTTAAAAGTTCTTTTCTTGCATCTCTCTATAACATGTCCACTAACTAACTAGTATATACAGTTTCAATCTTCAATTGTTATTTTCACTTACAGTACAGTTGCCTCGAAGCTTCGAGAATTCGCGCTCGCGCGTGATGTGGGAAAATGCGCAGAAAGGATGAAATGTCCACGCAGTGGTTACCAGCATTTTCTCCTTTTTCACAATGTTTTCTAGAGGCCTTTTCCTCATGGCCATTAAAACTTGGGATTGTGTATTGAAGGGTTGACTACAAAGACTTGTGTACCCATGACAGGCGTGAAACTTTGCATGGTGATTCTGAATTCCCATGCGAAAGTTTGTGTAACTAACTTTCTTTCTTGAGCACAGATCACGTTAATTCCCCAAAAATTTCATGGAAAATATTTGCGAAAAAATTTATGAATTCTCCTGTGATGTGCGAATTCTCGAAGATTCGCAGCAACTGTACTGTAATATGGCTAGTAGCAGTAGGTAATTGAAGTACGAAGAAATATTAAAAGAATTGTACTATTATTTGAGTGATTATGGCACTCCACAAACACTGCTTTCCATGAAAATTCATTGGAAGACATGTCAATGCTACCAAGCGTCCTTGAACCAATCTGAATTTCTCATAGTTAGATGCTGAAACTCCAAATAAGTTAAATTACCAATATCTCGAAAGCTATTTCACATGATCAGACATAAAACTTTCATTATTTAGCAGCGATTGAAACCGAAAGCAGGCTTTTTATTGATCTGTACCGAAATGACCTAGCTGACTGCGCTGCAGTACGGCCGAAATGTTGCGATTTCTTGGCGCCATTTGGGGGCAACCTTAACCGAAACGAGTCATTTTTTGCGCATTGTAACACCGCATGTAGACTTTACGCGGTTGTCAATTCCCTGTCATTCAATATTGAATCCTTTGACATGTTATATAATTGTTTGTCTTTCATAAAAACTTATAGCTGACAAAAGAACTTTTCTTAATCTAATACTGTGGAACACATTCTTACTTGGTTGCAGTAAACGTATTTGGGAAAAAAAAACACGCTGTATCCAAGTAAAACATGTCAAGAACTGGGAAACATTATAAAAAGTTTGTAAACATTACAAAAAGTTTGTTAAAAAGGCTACAGATGATAAAGGCCAGTGCAGCCTTTTTACTTTCAGCGTGAAACGTTCAAGTTCTTTGCTGATCGATCTACAGGTGATCAGATCTCCGCATACCGAGTCTCAACCTGAATTGCCGGTTCTGTCGGACATCGCCGATCTCCTGTTGTCTGAAGACTAGACAATTACTATCACTGCACATGCTCCAAACTCGACATCTCCAGACATAGTATCCAAGCCTAGCCCTGTAACTTACACAGATAATGATTCCCTTGTATCATATGATGGCCGGAAAGCAGTTCTGCTGAAGTATTAACTCCGGCACCCATGGGTGTACCACAGTAGTGTTAAAAAGGGCTGTAAGCCTATATGTGCAAATACAGTGAGATATTTGGCCATGCTTCAAGCAGTTTCAAGCAACGGTGTAACTGTTGAATTTGTTGCAATTTCTAAATTGTTGCAACTTTCTATTTACTGTCTGTTTGTACACTGCCATTAATTTGTTTTATTGATGTACCTTGAAAGTCCGTCTGTCTTTTCCCAATTTGGCCAAAATTGCGCTTGAATTTCCCAAAATAAAAGGCTAAGGCCCCTTCCCAATTTTTGGAAAAAAAGCCCTGACACTAGGAAACCAAAACTGATAGTGGCAGTCGAAAACTTAGCTCATTCAGGGAATAAGGACTGGTAATTTTCCTGGAATAAAATATCTACGTGACAAGCGAAAGTAAAACAAGGGGTGCATATGTATGTTGGCAAGTGTGTGTGTGTGGGGGGGGGGTAATAAGATATAAAACGTTTGCTTTTTGGTATATTGCAGTCTCCTTTTATCATTTGTTATGAGTTTCTTGACATTGGATTGATCAGGCAACTCAATGCCAAAGAAGCACTTGCACTTTTTAGAATTCCTCTGTCACACGGGTTGAGTTACGCTTCTGGGAATATTTCATCATAGTTTCAATTTCTGATGTAGATCTAGATGTATCGATAATTTCTAGGGCGAAAGTTGCTGGGCTATAACTGAATTCAGTAGATGTTATGATCAGAAAAAATATACTTAAAAACAATTCAAAAATTCATAACAGCTCAACGTTTCTTCGATGAATAACAAAATTTACCTATGAATTTTAAGGCATGTCGCGAAGCAGTTGCCATATTTGTTCCTGACGAAATGAAAGTAGGATTCCTCGTGAACTGGTATTCTGCCTTCGATATCATGACATTGGTACAGGTGATAAAAACGGGAGCCAGTATAGATGTCCGAAAGTAGTATGCTACTCGGATTTTTCCAGAGTATGGTATTTATCCAAGATGTTTCGAAAAGACGAGACTCAATCAACTGGTACCTGTTTTATCTTGCGTAGTACTAGGAAATGGATTTGATAGCAGGCTGCCAGTCTAGAGATTAACATCCTGTCATGGGCGGGTAATTCAATGTTGCCATTAAGAGAACGATGTAGATTTTTTTGTTTTATTTATATAAAGTCAATCAGAAGAAGTTCCTTAGTAGATAGCTTCACAGCCTTGATCCTGAATTAACTCTAGAAAGCTGACATGAGTTCAAATTCCAGTGGATATCGAGTACGGCGGCAACTCTCGTTCCAAGATGTGCCTTATAAAGGAAAATTATTTTATCTTGACATTAAACTACCTTCGTTAAAACATAAGATTTCGAAGAGAATCGTCGATTTGGGTGGGAAAATAGAGTCCTTCCTATCTAAAGACCTTAATTTGATACTGACAGATGGAGATGAACAGAAGAGAAATGTGTCAAACATTAACAAGTTGCAAAACATCCCACTAAGTAGAGGTCGAAACCTTTTATTTCTTCTTTTTTAAATTTCATTCTCTGCATCAGGGATCATCCCTGTCTTCAGCTAATTCCTAGAGGGCCTTATAAAACCGACAGACATTTTCAAGCAAGAAATTAGACCCAAGTAGCTGCAATATAATGGTTGCTTTATTGCAGTATGTCTAATTTCAACGGACAGTTTGATCTAAGACCAGACTGCATGTTTTGTGCAGTCTGATCTTAATCTACACTGGCCGCAAAGGCAACTATAGTTGTAAGAGGCGCCTGAGGGTTGATGTATGGTCCAAGATGATGAATGTAAGGAATTATCAGTCTTAATTCTTTACCAAATGCCAAAATTTATGACTGGATCAAATTGAAAGCACTTGCAGACAACAAATTTATTGATGCTCAAATGAGGATTTCTGTCTTAATGGGATAGAAAACGTGCGAAAAGTCTTTGAAAGGATAAAAGACACGAGTTAAAGAGAAAATGCTGATTACCCACATTTTCTCATTTTCTCACAATGTTTTCAAAAGCTTTCTCTTTCAGGCTCATTAAAACTCAGTATTGTGTATTAAACCTTTTAGTCTCTGTCACACCTTAGGGAATAGCACCTGTCACAACTTGAGAACTTTATATTTTGCAGACAATATAAAAAGTCAAGAATCACGAGATTAAACGGCATAGTACCTACTGTATGTATGTGATCTTGGATTCACATCTTCTGATATTTTTGGCATATTCTGATCAAAAAGAGCAAAAAATTTCAATTTATGTGAAATATGTGGTGATTAGGAATGTATAGTTGATTTATTTGGTGGCCATGCTCTAAGGGTTACCACTAACTCTATATAGATGTCAAAATTTTAAACTTGTTTGAATAAAAAAAGCTTGCAAATGACAATATAAATGTGGTTCAATGAACGAATGATGAAATATTTCTTTCAAAGGGTAGAAAACAGTATAGGATAAAGAGAAAATGCTTGTTTTAATGTTTTCTCACAATGTTTTCAAAAGTCTTCTCCAAGAGGGTCGTTAAAAAAGAAGACTGTGTGGTGAAGGGTTAATAATACATATGAAGATATTCTAGCTAATGGAGAAATTGCTCTTTAAGAGTAGCTTCTTCTATATGCGCAAAAGTACCCGAGAGGAAGAAAACTGTCTGTAAGGCTTAAAATGTAAAAAGAGTGGTCTAAAACTAGATTTGAAACAAGTGTTTTTTTAGTACTCAAATTCACCACCTCAAGTTACAGGTGGTCCTACATAATTATGATGGTTGGTTGAATGATGATTTATGCTGCTATCAACATTATTACAGTCATATCAGGGCGACAGCTCATATGCCCTGGGTTTCACCAAACTAGGCTACTGGCTAGGGCTCTGGGGTATCTTGCCTAAGAATAGTACTGCTAGAAAAAAAGAAACAGTGCTTCAGGTGAGGACCCAGGGCCCCCAGGTTAAATATCCTACACTTTACCAGTAAATCAGTTAAAGTCACACAGGATTCCCCTTTGTATGATTGACATAAGTTAAGCTTCATTTAAAGACTGTCATTGTATTATATACATGGCATCCTTCAGAAGGCAATAAGTTATGCTAAATCATAGGACAAAAAATCTAAAAGAAAAAGTCTTCTTCTACAATGTTTTCAAAAGCCGTCTGCCTTTGGCATATAAATAGGTAAATATATAGTAATGGGTTAATAATTCAGAATTCGTACAGATTTTTTTTGGTTGATACTTTTAAAATACAAGGCTAATTATTTTTTTGATTGTTATATTGTTTTAAATCATCCGCAGGTCAAGCCTTATTAAATGCTTCAAAAGACCAGAAGGGAGAATCTAGCAAAAATGACATACTTCACACGGCATCATTGTTGGGAGTCAAAATCCAGACTGTTAAAGAATTTGTACAGGTTTCTGCCAAGTATATGTCACAAATCAAGTCACAGAAAAAAGCTTTACAAAAGGAAAAAGAGATTTTGCAAGGGATGTTACCTATAACATGGGACCAAGATAAAGAAAACACTTTCGTCTTGAAAGTAGAGGATAATGAGCAAATTTACAGACCTCTTTTCAAACAATTTGATACTGCCCCTAAAATTGCCTGCAATGATTATGGATCACCATTTGATGTTGGTATTGTGCTTTCCAAGCAAAATGACTTGAACCAGTCCAAGAAGAAGAGTTCAAGAGCACCTGCAAAAGGTGGATACTGTGAGTCCTGTGATCACTGGTACAAAGGTACTTTGAAAGAACACTTGAATAGCTCAAAACATCATGCTTTTATTGAATCTGTTGCAAATTTTTCTTCTCTTGAAGCAATTGCTTCGGGGTTGCCAAATTTGAAGCATTTTATAAGAAAATTTGAGCCAAATAATAATCGAGAAGTATCAAGTCCTAAGAAGAATATTTGCATGGAACTAAAAATTTTAGAAGACATCACTGAAACCCATGCTGTAGAAAGTGAAGAAAAAGCAAATGATGCACAAAAGGCAACTGAAAATGAATCTGTTTTGAATGAAATGCATACAAAATCAAACACTGTTGATTTTAGATCTACACATAAAGAGCTTGATTCATGTAGTGTAGGAACTACAGATAATTCTGAAAACCAGGGTCTTTCATATCTAGGTGGTCAAGAAAAGAGAAAAGCAGTGCAGGCTTTAACAAAAGAAAAACAAATGACAGTGGGTGGCGCATTACAAAATACTTTTAGCAAAAATTCAACAGAACCTGCAAAAGAGGAAAATTTTTCAGCAGTGGATAGTAAAGCTTCAGGACAAAACATAGACACATTTGCTATATCTGGTTATACAGATACTTTCAATGCAGAAAAAACTGAGAGTGGAACAAGAAATTTATGTTATGTTCCAACAATGTCAACTTCTAACTCCACTCAAAAGGTGTACACTGTTGATAAACAGGGTTTATCAGAGGCACATTTTTCTTCATCATCATGGTCACTTGGTGATAATGGTGTCAACAATGTGCTAACATTCTTACAGTCACATTGTTCAGACATTGTCAGCAGGGGTAATGCAGTGTCTGGTAGAAACTCTGTGGAGACAGTTAGAACTGAGAAATCATTCAACAGTAAAGAATCAAGTATAGTCAAAGGATCAACAATATCTACTAAATCTGTCATTTCAAATTCAATGTCTGCAGCACCACCGGACATTGAACAGTTTGTGAAACTTCCATCTGAAAAAGGAAAGAGTACCATGTTCCCAATGTTTAATGCAAATCTGTGTGTTGATCCAAGTAACAATAGAAGCCAAGTTGGTTGTGAGAAGAAAACTGATACATCAAATCCAAATCAAATGGCTTCTAAAACAGACCTTGTAGCCACACTTCCTGAATACAGTAACATTACAGATGAATGTGTTTCAAGTGAAATACCAAAAGCAGATAATTTTGGGTCAACACATAATGGCAGGGAGTATGAACTGAAATGTAAAACACCATTGAAAAAAGAAAGTGATGAATTTAGGAATGAAATGATGAAAAATGTTGCCAGTTCTGGATCCACTTGGTCTTCAATAAGAAATTGGCTTTTACCAGAAGGACAAAATGTGAATCAAGATAGTGACGCTGAAAAAAATCTTGATAAAACACTTGTAGAAGATTGCTGTAGTACTGATCTCAATGAAAATACTGCACTGAAGAAAAAGAGTGAATTTGATATGAGAAATGTATTCAATGAAGATTCAACTGCTTCATCAAATAATTTTGTTGCTACATGGATAAAGAATCAGAAATTTGCAGACTCTGCTAATTCTGAAATGATTCAACATGAAACATGTGCTGAAAATATGCAACAGGTTGATAATCTGTGTACTGGTACTGAGGTAAGTGCCATACAGAATAGAGGGACTGTAAATGAAGATGTCAACATGTTTAGTGAGATTAGAGATTTAAAACACGATGATATAGATAAAAATAAAGACGTAAGGACTGAAAGTGTAGGTGGTAATACAGAGGATGATTTATCAGACTGCACAAGTATTTCTGACTGTACTTTAGAAAACTTTAGGATTGATGTGGACAAACATTTGGATAGAAATGACTTCGTAGAGAGACACAAGGAAAATTTAAACATGGATGAAAATTCAAATAAAAACTGGGAGTGCATGAGTGAAAAGAGTAACCTGAGCTGCCATTTGACAGATAAAGGCGTCAAAATTAAAGGACTGCTGACATTAAAAGGACCACCTGAAGAATCTACCATTAATTCAGATAGTAATAAACTTGCTGCAGAGAGAAACATGCCAAATATTGATGCTTCTGTATCTCATTCAGAACAAAATATAGAATCATCTATACCAGATCTAGACTTGTGTTTCAAGAATACTCACAGTAAACCTACATCAGTAACACAGCAAGAAATTTTAACAATTAAGACTAAAGACAAAATATCTTCTGTTGAAGATGTACCACCTCAACTGGAGAAAGAACTCGAAATAAGACAGTGTCATGAATATGTACAGAATGGTACAAATAGCCAAAATATTTCTGTTAGGAAGCAGGCCTCTTATGCTGAACAGAAATCGGGTGTTTTCTGTTTTAACTCACAATTTCCTGTCTCAGGCCTTGCCAATCCACAGTATAATAACAACATGTACAGCCCAATATCACAACCATCACAGTTTGGTGCTGAAAGTAATTGTTTACAGATCCAAAACTGTTCCACAAAAGTGCATTCAGCTGTACCTAATTCATTTGCTGGTGCAATTCAAGCAAATATGCCATATAATTCAGGCATACAACAAATTAGAGATAATCAACAAATGAAAATGAGAAATGTGGGCTTTATACATGGGGATTATTTCAATACTGGTATTCTACCTTATGAAACACAGGCTATACCCTATGAATATGAAACCAGTTCACTGCAAGCAGATTTTAGCCAGTCCTTCTCTAATTCATCATTTTATATGAACAGTGTGACAGATTATTTGAACATGTCATCACCACAGCAACAATCTAGTGAACAAGTGTATACTTCTCACCCTTTTTCAGGTTATAATGGCAACATGCACATATCATCTTTACCATATAGCCAGTATCCTGGCTCTACAGACTGCGGTATTCATACTGAGTATTTGTCTGGGCAAAAATCAAAACCAGCTGTGCGTAAAAGGAAAACTCAAACTACTACAAAATGTAAAAGGAATAGTTCACAGTTGCCTTTTGTATCTTCAGTATCAGGTTTTGGTGTATACAATCCAGCACATTCATCTAGTTGTGGTATTTCATCAAACAGTGTGGAACCAGCCCATAGTTTACAATCTGACTGGTACCCATCATCACCTCAGTCAGCTGTTTCATCTGCATGTTTGTCAACTATTAGGCTAGAGGACATTGCTGAAGTGAACACTGAGTATAATTATTCTTTCAATCAACCAAGATTAAAGTGTGCAAGAAATGAAACAGTAAGTCAACAGAAAACTGGTACAAGTGTTATGTCTAAAACACAAGCGTACAAGTCAAATTTGATTTCTCAACATGAAACTGTAAATGACATTTTAGCGCACAGGTCGCAATCAAATTGTGCAACTTATTCATCTCCATATAGTGCTATGAATGAAAGAAACATTGCCCAAATCGGTAGCAACCAAAGCAATATAGCATTTTCACATGTAAGACAAATTGATACAAACCATCACTTTTCTCACCTAAATCATAATTCCTATTCTAGTCAAGGAATACAACAAAGTCAGTTAAACTCTAGTCAAAATTATACAGATGCTTTTGCTAACAACACACACTTAAATTATCAACCAATGAGAACTAATTTTGATATACAATCTGAACACAGTAAAGAAGTAACACAAGCAGTGGAAGGTTACTGTAATGATAATACTATCAAACCAAATTTGTACGGAAGTGAACTGAATAATCAAGGAAACTTGAATGCTGGTTGGCAAACGAATGTGTATAATACAACACAAGCAGGTGTGTATAATGCCGTTCAAACAGGAGCAACTCGACTTCGGCTCAGTAAAATATCATTGATTCAACCTGAACAAATGCAGCAAAATGACTTGAAAAGTTACTGGAATGTACGGAAAGCTGGTGACTGTAGACTAGTATTTAGCAATCAGATCGGTAAAAGAAAAGCTGACGACTGTCAGTTAAATAAAACGGGTGATTATTCCGAATGTGACAGTTTTAATTATCATCATCCAAACAAGAGAAGGTGCCTGATTTACTAAGGGCAGAGCTCCAGATAAGAGGAAGTGATGGTTTTCTAAATCCATTATATTTCTTCGAAACCCTATGTTGTGTGTACTCATTAGAATCATCTCGATGAGATGATTCTAATGAGTACCCACAATATAGGGTTTACTGGAGAATAATTAATATTTTCAATTTTGAAATCAAAATCACTCCCTCTATCTGGAGCTCTGTAAAGGGCTAGATGTAAACCCTTAAAGCGCCTTTTACAGCTATAGTTTTCCTTTGCGGCCTGTGTAAATCAAGATCAGATTGCACAAAACGTGCAGTCTGATCTTTTATCTACACTGTCCGCTTTGCTAAATTTTTATAGACAAAAGCAACAATGAAATTACAATTGTTTGGGTATGATTTTTGGCTGAAAATGTCTATTGGGTCGACTCAGTGCGCTACGGTTTAAATATTTTCAGTGAAAAAGCAAAATGATCTTACAGATCTGCAAATGAGGCACCGGCTGCATGGTATTAGCATAACTCTTTCCCACATGACAAATGTTAGACTCTTCCAAATTCAAAACATCTGCAGATGACAAATTCAATATTTGTACAGATGAGCTTAAGTTGTCTGATAGGATAGAAAACATTGTGGGAAATGGAGAAAATGCAGGTTATCTGGCAGTTTATTTTGCCAATGGTTTTGGAAGTGTAGAAAAAAAATGGAAACACACTGCTATTGTGTTTTTACTTTGTTGTGTAATTTTACTACTTTATGTGTTTACATGTTTTTTTTTCATTGTATTTCCCAGTGTCTTTTGTAATATGTTACTTTATAATCCCATTGTGATATAAGATAACCCTTTATCACAAGATCTTGTGTCTTAATGACCTATTGGAATTAACCCTTTGCCAAACAATCCCTGGTTTTTACGACCCTGGGAAAGAAGCCTTTTGAAAACATTGTTGGAAAAGGAGAAAATGCTGGTAACCAGCATTTTCTCCTTTTCCATCAATGTTTTCTACTCTATCAAGGACAAATTCCGCTATTTGAGCCACTTTTCATTTGTCGTCTGCAAATGTTTTTAATCTGGACAAGTCTAAAATTTTGTTGTGTGGTAAAGAGTTAAGCTTTCGAAAAAATTGAGGGTACAGCAGAAAATGTTGGTTACCAGCATTTTTTTTCCTTTCCCTACAATATTTTCTTTCCCAATCAAAGGCAAATTCCATCACTGGAACCACCTTTGCCATCTGCAAAAGCTTTCAATTTGGACAAGTCAAAAATTTTGTCTGGTAAACAGTGTATGAGAACCTTAACCCTTTACTACACGATCCTAATCTTTAATGACCCAGCAGAAGATACGTTGAAACATCGAAGGAAAAGGAGAAAATGCTGGTAATCAGCATTTTCTCCTTTTTCTACAATATTTTACAACTTTACAAAGCCAGATTCCATCATTAAAGTCACCTTTTATAGCCACCTTTTATTTACTGTCTGAAAAAGCTTTCAGTTTTGACAAATCTAAAATTTTGTTTGATAAAGAGTTAATGAGAACCTGAACCCCTACAGCGCATTTCACAGCTTTAGTTGCCATTGCAGCCAGTATAGATCAAGATCAGATTGCTGAAAATGTACAATCTGATTTTTATATACACTGTCTGCAGTCCTGAAGCACTATAGACAAAAGAGACTATAGTACTACAATTATTTGGGCCTTGCTTCTAGACTTAAAAAGCATGTTTATTTTGCACTCTAAGGGTTAACGGCAGTTGACAGCTTTTGAAAATATTGTGGAAAAATGAGCAGTTCCTTGTAACAGCCATTGTGGTTCTATTGCCTTGTTTTCTGTGTGATTCAAGAAATGTTTTTTTTTCATACAACCTTCCTTGTTTTCATTATAATTTACCCATTTTGAATTTATCTTACATGTGATATAAGATTTTGTGATTTCATCAGTATTCAACAACCATTCTTAAGAACATTCTTAGTCTTAATGACTTATTCTGAAGCATTCTCTAAATTTGAAAGAAACACAACATCTGATTAGCTCAACCAAATGGTGGTTAAGCCAATCAGAAGTGGCGTTTCTAAATCTATAATTAAACCAAGAATGTTCCTATGAATGGTTGGTGAATATTGACTCATGTTAGACACAAATTTTCTGGTCAGTGTAACGGCCAAATTTGATGATGGCTGCAAAGTAAAGGTTTATCTTTAGATTGAAAACCAAATACATGTAGTTATAATTATGTCAGCTTCTTTGAAACTTTTTTTTTTATCTCAAGCATACATTCCTGGCAAAGCTGTGAGTGGGTCTAGTTCATAAATACGTAGGGTACACAGAGATCTAATCATTATACATGTAGATTAATTCTGGTTATTAAGTTTTGTGATAAAAAGAGTGATATTTGTTAGCTATTGAGATGGACATTTTTTGCACTTGTCTAGAAAAAATTGTTACTTACCTGCCAAGGCTTGCTTAGTTATATTTTTCTAGACATGTTTTACCATTTACCAAATACATGTAATCCTGTGTTGTAATGACCCGGAAGAAAAATTTTTGAAAACATCATGAGAAAAAAAGAAAATGCTGCTAACCAGCGTTTCTTCCGTTTCCCCACAATGTTTTCTACCCTTCAAAAATAAGTCACATGACTGGAGCAAATTTAATATAATGTCTGCAAATGTTTCCAAAGTGGCTAAGTCCAAAATATTGTCGTCTCAAAATTCATAAAACTCTATCTCGAACACAAACATATGTTAGATCCCAGAGTGGCTAAGTCCAAAATATTGTCGTCTCAGAATTCATAAAATTCTATCTCTAGTGCAAACATATATCAGATTCCAGAGTGGCTTAATCCAAAATATTGTCGTCTCAGAATTCATAAAACTCTATCTCAAACGCAAACACATGTCAAATCCCTGAGTGGCCAAGTCCAAAATATTGTCGTATCAGAATTCATAAAATTCTGTCTCAAACACAAACATATGTCAGATCCCTAATTAACCCTTTACCACACAATGATGACTTTTAACAAACCCTGGGGAAGAAGGCTTTTGAAAACATTGTGGGAAAAGGAGAAAATGCTGGTAACCAGCATTTTCTCCTTTTCCCACAATGTCTTCTTCCCTATGATAGACAGGTTTCATATTTCGAGTTCATTCGTCTTCTGCAGGTGCTATCAATTCGGACAAGCTTGAAATATTATTGAGGGGTAATGGGTTTACATTTAATGATTTTTGTGTCTTCTCTAGCAATTTTTATACAATCAGCATGTGAAATTATGTGTTAATGAGGATCTCAGACTATATGCATGCCATAATTTTACTTTCTTTTACATTGTATTGCATAATCAAGTTGTAATTGCTCAAAACATTGCAGATGTTCATCTATTGATCTTTTGATGAATGTTGATCATGTACTCTCAAACAACTTTTGTTTATTTGAATGTTTGGTCTTCTCTAGGTTTTTTATGATATTATAGTCATGTCAAGGCAAAAGCTCACTTGATGTCTCTCTTGTAGGCTTAGGTACTGCTGTTCCTTGCCCAAGCACACTTACAAAATTTATAGGTATATATAAAAGTGGATTTCTCCTCAACCATTACAGCACATTCATATTTTGACATCTGTTAAAAAAAAAAAAATGGCTGTTAACAACGCCACTTGAAATGAGGTCATCATGAGCTATTGCCCCCTTTCTTTACCATGTTTTCCAAAACAAACAAAACAAAAATTTTTCTTTCAGTTCAATTTTCTACTATTAATTTTTTTTCATTTCCTTCTGTTTGGGTTTTAAAACTCGATTTTAAATTTTTTAGTGCTTAGCTCTTTACCAAACAACAAAATTTTAGACTAATCCAAATTGAAAGCATTTGCAGATGACAAAATAAATATGACTGAAAAATTGAAATTTGTTTCAAAGTTAGAAAAATTTGATGGAAAAAGGAGAAAATGCTGGTTACCAGCATTTTCTCCTTTTCCCCCCGTTTTCAAAAGCTGTTTTTCTCGGGGTCATTAAAACATGGGATTGTGTAGTAATTGGTTAAATGTTTTATGTTGCTCTCGATAGTATAGTGACCACTATTGTTACTCTAGGGTTTCAAGCCAGACCATTTCACATACAAAAGCGGACTTCAAGTTTTGAAACTGTTCCCAAAAAATGGAATTGGCTTCTTGAATGTAAGAAAATTTTATGGAACAAAAAGTTTCATTTACTGGAAGTTAGCTTTTGCATCAGTTGACTTACAGGAAGATTTGTCCAGTTACAAGTGCCATATATTTTGACAAAATTCTGTTGTATTAAAAATTGTAGATTTAACTATTTACCATAACTAAAAAACAAAATTTTAGAATTGTCCCGAATTGATAGCATTTGCAGTAAGCAAAATTAATAGTTTTTTATTTAAATGGAGGAATTTGTCTATAAAAGAGTAGAAAACATTGTGGAAAAAGGACAAATGAACAAAATAGAATTACATGTAAATGGTAATGTACAGATTAAATTTGTGTTAAACGTATGAAATTTAATGTGATCTTTTATTGGAGTGAAATATTTGTGGATTATTGTAAAATCTTGTAAACACATTTTTGTGGTTAAAACAGTCACAGAAATGAGTTTGTGCATAATAATGTTCAACCAATCTCATTATTATTATTTTTTGCAATCATTTTTTATTATAATCATGTACATGTATGAAGTTATCAATTTGCATATCTTCTTGTGCAATAAATTATTGAACCATTATTGTTTCACATATTATCCTTAACCTGTTAACAAACAATCCCAAGTTTTAATGAAGGAAGATTGATTGATTGATTGTATGGTGTTTAACGCTGTTTTCAACATTATTTCAGTTATATCGCGGCAGCCAGTGCACCTATCCATGCTTTCCTGGAGTCTCTTTTACCAATACTCCGCACAATTTTCTTTCTAAGCCACTGGCTGCTTTCCCACATAATCATTGTCAAAACAATGGTCAGCGGTGGGAGAGGAATGAATCCTGTCGCAGTGACTATCATCAATCCTCGGAAAGAAATTGGCCGAGCCAGGGGTCGCAGCCAGGGATTGAACCCTAGACCTCGTGTTCTCAAGTCCTGCACGCTACCGACTGAGCTACCAGGGCTCGGCTAATGAAGGAAGAGGAATTTCAATTGAAAACATTGTGGGAAAAGGAGAAAATGCTGGCAAGCGTCAAATACATTTCAGTCAACAAGTATGATTATACATAAACATGAATGTGAGATTCTATTTATCACATAAAACGAATGACAGACAAAAGTATATTCTGCATTAAAACCTTTTGCCTTTATACTGTTCAAGGGTCCATGTTTACAGTTGTAGTCCAGTTTCAAATGTGTACCTACACAAGTGAATAGCTGTTTGACATTTATTCCAAAAGTAGAATAAAACAGTTTCCAGCGGGGTAAGTCCATCTATCTCAGCAAATTTGTTGCTTTTAAAAAACTTTTGCTGCAGTTCTTGGTTTTTTTAACACATGAAAATAAAAAAAATGTCCACGCACATGTCTTGGCAACAATGACATCATTTAATGATTTTTCCTTGGACTGGCATAGTAGTACAAATTCCGGAACATGCAGTGGTTGGTTTCTCAAGCTTCACACACTCGTGACTGAAAATTGAGCAGAACAGTGGCCCAAAAAACAATAATACACTTGTGTATAATAAAAAGTAAGTCATGGGTTTAACACACTGCCAGGGGAGGTTTTATGCGAAAAATCATTATAAATCTTTACTAAATGACAAAAGTTTAGACTAGTCCAAATTGAAAGCAATAGCAGACTACAAGTCAACTGTAGCTCAAATGATGGGATTTTGCTTTGGATTTGAAGAAAACATTGTAGGAAAAGGAGAAAATGCTGGTTGCCTGAGAAATGCACATCTCTCTCAGCGACTGGGTACCATGAGCAATGCAATGACCTTCAGTGATGCTCAAAGAGTCGAGGCCAAGAAAGATTCAAACTGAGAGCCCCAGGATTACAAGTCCTGTTCTTTTCTTGATGACCTGATTGTGCTTTTCTGATCATTCTTTTCATATTTTTGTTGAGAATGTTGCACTAAACACTCAAAAGTGTAGATCCAAGATCAGACCCCGTTTTAGAAGGCTTTTGAAAACATTGTGGGACAAGGGGAAAATGCTGGTAACCAGCGATTTCTTTTTCAAATGTTTTCTACTATATGAAAGCCAAATTTCAAGATTTTAGTCACATTTGTCATCTGCAAATACTTTCAATCTGGACAAGGCTAAGAATTAGTCGTCTGGTAAAAAGCTGAAATATAAAGGCTAATTTACAACGGGCTTTTTTTAACTCACATTGACAAGGTAGCACTTACGGTAATTTAAGTATTACATGTTCTGTTGACCACATCTGCCTCATATTATCTAGTTTACCATTTCAGTGGGGTAAATCACTGTATATAATTTGATGTTTAACCTTTCACACATTTTTACGTAAGCCCAAATTGAATGCATTATTGCTGACAAAAAATTAAATGTGACTGTAGTTATGTAATTTGTCTTTGAAAGGACAAAAAACATTGTGGGAAGACAAGAAATGATTGTAACCAACATTTTTTCCTTTTCCAACAATGTTTTCAGAAGCCCGTTTTCTCAGGGTCGTAAAAACTCAAGCTTGTCTGATGAAGCGTTGACTCTTTACCAGACCTCTACAGGTATAATTACCATCAAGTTAAAGCCTTAAAGGGCTTAAAGGGCTAGCATCTGGCATGCTGAGCACTGACTGGTCCATTCAGTATAAAAAACAAGATGAAATATAGCATGTTCTATTTCCTTTGCTTTGCAGTTTTGCAAGCGAATCCCCCCATTAAAACATGGTTAATTTATGCGAAGTGATCTAGCACATAATTATGTGGTTTGTGTAGTGTCTGTAGTTGTGAGGAAGACCGTCTGCCTTGTAACCACAAGGTCCCCAGTTTGATAGGTGTCAACTTTGAGACTGCTTGATGGGCCACACATTCAGTGTGAGTACTGTTTTAGTTTCCAGGAAGCATAATAGAGAGAACTTGTTTTTCAATCGTTGTAAAATAAATATACCCAACTCTTAACCACACGACAAAATTGTAGACTTGTCCAAATTAAAAACACTTACAGAAGACAATATAAATGTGACTAAAATATTGAAATTTGTTTCTGAAAGAGTAGAAAACATTGTGGGAAAAGGAGAAAATGCTGGTTACCAGCATTTTCTCCTTTTCCCACAATGTTTTCAAATGTCATCTTTGTCAGGGTCGTTAAAATTCGGGATTGTGTACTCAAGGGTTAAGCAAAATGAAAAGGCAAGTCATGTAACCTGGCTTTGAAGAAGTACTCGAACAATGTGATTGCTGAAAGCAATACATTTATTCAGGTAAGCCATAACAAACTACGAAAGACAGTGACAGTGGTTCAAGTTATATAATATTATTTTGCTTGTCACAAGGATTTTTATCCTTTACTACACAATCTAAAAAGTTTTAATGACCCTGTAGTAGTAATCTTTGGAAAACATTGTGGAAAGAGGAGAAAATGCTGGTAACCAGCATTTTCGACTTTTCCAACAATATTTTCTACCTTTTCCAAGACAAACTTCATCATTTTGTCTACAATTAATTTGTCATCTGCAAATGCGTTCAATTTTGACCAGTCTAAAATTTTCTAAATTTGCCACAATGTTTTCAAAAGCCTTCATAGGGTCATTGAAACTTGGAACTGTCTGGTAATCCACTTCAGGCATGTAAAAAGCCATATTTGTAGGATAGTTAAGTGTTGCAAGCTAGCATATTATCTAAATGTCCGCAAGATATACAGCGGAAAAAAATCCGTTTTTTCTGGTTAAAAAATGTCTAACATTCTATCAACAAGAGGGCCATGATGGCCCTGTATCGCTCCACTGGCTAACACTACAAGCTAAACATTACAATACTCGGCCAGTTGGTTTCGAACTAGAAGACATACAAAATTTTTTCTGTAAAATCCTACGAGAAAGTTATGATCCCAGGGCAAAGCCATTTTTGACCACAGGGCTATAATTACTTGAATCCTGGTAGAGGTCCATAAGATAAAGCCCCATTCCAAATGACACAGGTCTAGAATGTGTGGTTATAAACAAGAAGATTTTCCAAGTTTCTTAAATAAAAGACCCTGTAAAACATGAAACCCCTGAGACAGGGCTAAAATTAGTAGCCCTAGGTCTTATGGTTAGTAACAAGAAGATTTCAAAAGTTTTCACTACATAAGCCCATGTAAAACTTGTGACCACCGGGGTGAGGCCAACCTTGACCCCAGGGCTATAATTTGGGCCCTCTTGGTAGAGGCCTACTAGATAAAGCTACATGCAAAATTTGGTAGCCCTAGGCCTTATGGCTAGGTATGAGAAGATTTTTGAAATTTTCCCTATGTAAGCCCTTGTAAAACTTGTGACCACCGGGGTGGGGCCAAATTTGACCCTAGGGCTATAATTTGGGCCCTCTTGGTAGAAGCCCACTAGGTAAAACTACATGCAAAATTTGGTAGCCCAAAGCTTTATGGCTAGGTATGAGAAGATTTTTGAAGTTTTCCCAATATAAGCCCTTGTAAAACTTGTGACCCCCGGGGCGAGGTCAAATTTGACCCCTGGGCTATAATTTGAAGAAACTTGGTAGAGGCCCACTAGATAAAGCTACACACCAAATTTGGTAGCCCTAGGCTTTAGGGCTAGGTAAAAGAAGATTTTTAAAGTTTTACCTATATAAGCCCACATATAACTCGTGACCCCAAGGCTATAATTTGAAGAAACTTGGTAGAGGTCCACTACATAAAGCTACCCGCCAAATATGGTAGCCCTAGGCCTTATGGTTTCAGACAAGAAGATTTTCAAAGATTTTCCATATTTTTCAGTTTTGTTGCCATGGCAACCCAAGTTTTTGAAGGAATCAAAGTTTTTCAAGAAATTCAGAAGAGGACCATGGCAGGATCATTTCTGTGAAGTTTCATCATAATTAGATGAGTGGTTTCAGAGAAGAAGATGTTTGAAATAAAAGTTAACGCACGCACGGACGGACGGACGGATGCTCGACAGACACCTGGCCATGATATAAGCCCACTGGCCTTTGGCCAGTGGAGCTAAAAATAAATACTAGACATGCAAACTCTTAGATAAACACCACTGTTGGCTTAACTCTTTATCAAACAACAAAATTTTGAATTCTAAAAAATTGAAAGCATCTGCAGATAAATGTAGCTCAAATGATGTTTTTGCTAGGATAGAAAACAGTGTAGGAAAAAGAGATACTGGTGACCAGCATTTTCTCCTTTCCCTTTAATGATTCAAATGCCTTCCTCTTCAGGGTTGTTAATTCTCTGGATTCTGTGGTTAAAATTGGGGTAACTCCAAACATGCTGACATGGAAACTGGCATTTTCTCCTTTTCTCAAAATATTTTCTACCCTTTCTAAGACAAATTATATCATTTAAGCCTCTTTTAAATTCTTGTCTGCAAAACGCTTTCAATATGGATGAATCCACATTTGTGTTGTTTAGTAACGAGTTGAAGAACTAGGTTTTTTGCTCTTTTGTTGTCTGGTAAAGTATGAAACACATTTTATCGTGGGAATGACCGTTTTCTATCTCTCGTACACCCCAACACCACCAAAAACAGTGGCAACTGGAGAAAGTGCTCATAACATACCTCTTGATAATTATTCCATAAAGGTGTTACATGTAAGCCATGATCTGGGAAATGCATCTCAAAGATGCATAATACTAAGCAAGTCAATGTTTAATCATGGATCCATAAAAATCCGGTCTGTGTAACAACCGACTGAGTCATGAGGGACACCGTTCCTTTGACATAGATAAAATTGAGATAGCAAAAAGTTTCGACCCAGGTCACCCTGCGCGGACTACACAGGCTGACATGGGTTGATACTTTTTGTTAATGAGCCATGCTCTGTGAAAAGGGGGCTTAATGCACCTGCGAAAAGTTTCGAACCAGGTCAGCCTGCGCAGGCTGACCTGGGCCGAAACTTTACGCTACTCGTCAATTTTATGTATGTCCAAGGACCAGTCTACCTCATGATTACATTGGTTGTCACGGATCCATAAGTATGTGATGGCTTGCATGGTATGATGGATTACGGAGATGCATTAAGCCCCCTTTTGCCAGAGCATGGCACAAATGTATTAAGCCCCTTTTTAAACAGAGCATGGCTCTCATATTTATGTTCTAAACCTTGATATAAGGTCATTGCACCTATTTAACTCTTTACCAAACGACAAAATTTTAGACTGGTCCAAATTGATAGCATTTGCAGACGACAAAATTAACATGATTCAAACATTGAAATTTGTTCTGGGAGGGTAGAAAACATTGTGGGAAAATGAGAAAATGCTGGTTACCAGCATTTTCTCCTTTTCCCACAATGTTTTCAATAGGCTTTTTTCTCAGGGTCGTGAAAACCAGGGATTGTTTGGGAAAGGGTTAACATGTATGTATGCAGCACATTTTTGTCGAATGGAGTGGAGTGGAAAATGTCATAAATTCAAAAGGTACACAAAAACTAATTCACAAACCTTTCTGATTGCCTAGAAGACTTTACATACAAAATACTAGGAAATGCAAGCAGTTTTTACAAGGTAAATACATTGTACATTTTTGTATTCATATCAGAGTTTAACACTGTTTTAGCCAAGGTCCTATCATGACAAACAATGCCCCTACACGTGTTTCTGGCTTTTCACATCAGTTCTGACACAATTTTATTTCCAAATCACTCACTACTTTTCTCACATGAATCAGAGGTGAGAGGTGAAAATTTGCCGCAAAGAAAGTTTGCCTTTACCAGGCATCAAACTCTCAACTACATGTACAAAGTTCACTCATCGCACTCGGATTGCACAGAAAAATGGTATGGTCTGCACTGTTCAGTATAATGCAAGTTATCAAGGTTTACCCTTTACCAACAATTCCAAGATCAACAAGCCTGGAGAAGGCTTTTGAAAGCATGGTGGAAAAAAGAGAAAATTCTGGTATCTAGCATTTTCTTCATTTCCCCCAGTTTTCTTCACTTTCAAAGACAAATCCCATTGAGTGAGTCATACTTTATTTCTTGACTACAACTGCCTTCAAATTGAACTAGTCCCAAGATTTTGTCGTAGTAAAGAGTTAAAAGGGTCATCTACTTTTAACAGTTAGGCATTGTCCCATGAAGAAAATACAGAATTCAATTATTTACCCTTTGAAATCATTATTTAGTCCCCTCACAGTATTTACCTCCAACAGATTATGATAAGTCTCAGTCCTCTGATCCCATCCTTGAAGACATTTTTATAGTCTTGTCCAAGTAAACATGAATTATGAAGACACTGCATGCCTAGTGTGATGTCATTGCCATGTTGCAATCTGTCGCAGGTCTTCTATTTTTTTGGAGATATTTCTTAAGTTTTCAAAGAAGTTTATGCATTTAAAACTATGCAAAAACTTTGAAAAAGACAATATGCCCATTAACATAAGGTATTTTGATAAAAATGTCTTTATGTCCTGTGACAAGAATACAACAGTTCTTCTTAAAGGACTGTGTTCCAACGTTCTCTGATCTTCTTACGACCTTATTTGTATAAGAGTACACAAACATGTCCTAGATGAATGTTCATATTTGAACATTTCTCATATGGAAGAGAACACAGCATGATTGAAACTTGAAGAAAGGACACAATTTAAACATATGACCAAGTATTTTTTTCAACCAAAATTGACTCAATTGAATGGGAGTTATCGAGATTTTCTTTTTCAAAACTTTGATTTGTAATATTCCAGTGCCTTTCTACTCTTTTTCTTAATATATAATCCTTTCCCAGACAATCCCAAGTTTTCTTGACTCTGAGGGAGAAGCATTTAAAAAACATTGCATGAAAAGGAGAAAACATTATTTACTAGCATTTTCAGCATTCACACAATGTTTTCTGCCCTTCCATAAACACATTTATATTTTTGAGTTATATTTGTAGTCGTCTGCTAATACTTTTGATTTGGATAGATCTTAAATTGTCTTTTGAGTTGGGTCAAAATGAAAAAAATGACCATCCAATTATGTCCAGGATATACATTATGCTTTCAGAGTTTTATTGAGTGTATAGGACACCTTAGCATTAAAAATTTTGATTTTTCATGTTAGCAGAAAATATTTTGGGAAAAGGCTAAAATGCTGGTTACCAGTATTTTCACCTTTTCCCACATTATTTTCAAGCCCTCTTTCATCAGAGTTGTTAACCCTTAGGCTGTAAAGTGTGACTCACTGACCTTTTGCGGACAGTGTAGATCAAGATCAGTCTACACAGAACGTGCAGTCTGATCTTGGTTCTACACTACCCGGTATGGAAAAATCTTTCCTCAAAAAGTACCATTGGAATGGCAAAATCTGAACTTGTTTTATAGGTTTAAAACTTTCATTTCACTTATTTAGCGGGATAAGGATTTAAACACAGGATTGTTTGGTAAAGGCTTAATGCATTTTCTTCTCTGCCTATTTTGATCACGTTACAAGCATGCTTTTATTTGTAAAATACAGAAACAGTATTTGATTGATTCACTGTATGTTGTTTAACACTGTAATCAACATTATTTCCAACTTATATTCTAGCAGCCAATGCACCTACCCATGCTTTCCCGAGTTTCATTTACCAGTACTTATCACAATATTCTTCCCAAGCCACTGACTGCTTTTCCACATAACCATCATCATAACAATCATCAGCAGGGAGAGAGGCATGAATCCTGTCACAGAGCTGGGGATTCGAACCACAAGCCACCTGTTCTAAGGTCCTGTCCGTTACTGATTGCCCTACCAGCCCGGCTGAATTGACATTCAAAACACAATGACCTATGGTGATACTATAAATGACTCGGACTGCTTTCAAAGCCAGTGTACATCATTTCCAAACTACACAGAGCATGCATATTGATCTCTGGCCTGATATTTTGATAGAAATTATGTCTAAGCCTAGCCATAGAACAGGAATTTTTTTGTCCCACTGACAAACTGTACATCTCAAACACTTAAAGTTGTTAACTTATAGTTTGAGTCCTCATTGTGTGATTATTGCTTCGAAATTTGTATTTATAAATGAATCATAGCTGTTAGCATTATAAAGCTTTCCTATCAATTACGAAAAATTACCCCCTCAAAAACACAACCCTTCTTCTTGCAATGTAGTATCAGTGTTAAGTATCAGTCTAACAATTTTGCCAACATTTCAATCATCTTACTTAGTAGTATTGAGCCAGGTATTTAACTGCGCTTATTTTTGTACATTTTAAAACAATTTTCCACATTCATATCGATCTTCAAAAAGTAATTAATGAAATTAACAAATTTGAGACAGGGTGTGACAGTTATAGTGTTTGTATAGATCTGTACTTTTTACTTAAAAACAATTATGCTTCAATGTGCAGGAATTTCCGATAAAGCTAACAAGACCTAAAAATTGTGGAATACCAAATATATGCTCAGTATTAAACAACAGCATAGCATGAAGGTGCCAAAGCTTGGCTACAGTTGTGATTTTTAGTGAAAATTTTAAGTCAAAAAAGGGGCAAAAACTGTGTCAAAATATTTTGTTGGTTATCTATCCCTGTTGAATATGTCCCCCTTTTGATAGTTAACAACTAGTCCAAGTTTGAAGAAAATATCTTACGTAATGGCAGAGACATCATTATTAAGTATCAGAGTTTTTGCAAGATGATGCAGATGATGCTGACAACAGGGCTTTGCCAATACTCCAATGTTTTCTTCAAAAACAGCGGAGCTAATAAAAACTTACCACTCCTTAATAATTTCAAAACCTTTCTAGCAGTAGTAATATATTTCCCCATAAAGGTTTTCATATATTATCTCTCCAAAATGTCATCAAATTTGTTCTTTAATGTTCTGTGAAGCTTTCAACAGGCAGCCCATTTATTTATGAGTTACCAGGTACTTCACTAACACTAGGCCTTGCCAAAGGACACTTCATCTGTCTAGAGTTGCAAATAGGTAATTAATCCACTGCCTTGAACCACTGAGCCATGTTTGATCTCAATAATCAAAACTTAGAATAATTCCCTAATGAAAAAAGAATGGACAAACAAGTTGTCAGTAGCAATAGAACATTTAACATTCATTCTTATCTTTTATTTGTAGCTATATTCAGGAGTAAGCTATTGGTTAAACACATGTAGTTATACAGTGGAGAACTACTTTACACAGTGAGCTATAATTTTGTACGTATGGATAAATACATAATTGAACCATGGTCTGTGAAAAGGGGGCTTAATGCATCTACAAAAGTATCGACCAGGTCAGCCTGCGCAGTCCGCGCAGGCTGACCTGGGTCGAAACTTTTTGCTATTGGTCAATTTTTGGCATGTCAATGGATCAGTCTACCTCATGATACAGTCGGTATTAGACAAGTTGGGATTTTATGGATCCATGATTAAGTAATGACTTGCCAGGTGTAATGCATCACAGATGTATTAAGGCCCCTTTTGCCAGAACATGGCTCATATATAGACAATCTATCTCAATTTGTAGTAAATCACCAGTTCCTAGATATCAACACTGAACTCTTGTGTACACGGCTCATAATTCCTTCCTGGCAATAGTTTCTACAAAACTTGCAAAGGTTTTGCATTAATGGTCTTTCAGAAATTATGCAATGTACTTGAGCTATGCTAAGAAAAGGGCGCTTAATGCATCTGCAAAAAGTATCGACCCAGGTCAGCCTGCGCAGTCCGCGCAGGCTGGTCTGGGCCGAAACTTTACGCTATTGGTCAATTTTTTGTATGTCAAAGGACCAGTGTACCTCATGATACAGTTGGTTGTTAGCCATCATGGATTTAATATATCCCTAGTAAGGTGATGTCTTGATTGGTATGCTGCATCATGGAGATGCATTAAGCCCGCTTTTGCCAGGGCGTTTCAACTGACATAATTTTCTGTGATATTTTGGAACTGGTTGAAGATTGTTTCTATAGGAGATATTCATGTGCCTGATATTTATTGGTGACCCTTTCCCTCCCTCTACCCCTGAATACCCCCTAAAAAAAATCGCGGATTTTCACCCTGCGCGAAATGTCGGAAAATTTTTCCTCGCGATGTAACCCCCGACGCGATCAGAATACAGACAAATATCTCCACAAGAAATAATCGACATTAGTTTTACATGGCTTCATAAATGATTGATCTCTTCCAGTAAACTAAGTTGTATACCCCCTGATAGCTTCAATGTTAAAAAATACAGGAAAATTAGTTTGTTCCTGATCTGTTCCATTTTCCATGTAAAATAACTACTAAAATATCAAACTGTTTAATTGCCAGTATTGGTTCTTCAACCCTTTACCTTGCAATCTCGAGTTTTAGTAGCCCTTAGAAAGAGAGCCTCTGAAAACATTCAGGGAAAAGGTGAAAATGCTGGTAAACAGCATTTTCTCCTTTGTCACAATGTCTTCTAACCTTTCAGAGATAGAAATCAGATATTTAACTACCTTTGATATGTTGTCTGCAAGGGCTTTCAATTTTGACCAGTCTAAAATCTTGTTGTTTGATAAAGAGTTAATTACATTATTAAATCTTTCTGTATTGCTAAATCAGAAATGTCCGAAACCATCAGAGGATGATGTGACATCATTAAAACAAAGTTCACTAAGTATCAGTTGAAAGTATCTAATATTCATGGTATAATGTAAACCCTTGACATTCTAGTAAGCCCATAACAGTGAAAATATAGCAAACAGAGTCTATAAAAGTCTCTTCTGTATTCATTTCTAAATAGTTCTAGTACATAAATAACTTGGAAAGTAAACCAGCTGATTCTTGACTATATTTTTGTCTGTTGAGCAATAACAACCCACAAAAGGCTGGTTATTACAAGGGTTGACTATACACACACAACATGTAGAAAATTAACAATGTATACATAAACAGGAGAACTTCTCTCTCACACTCAATGAATCGGGAAACAAACATCTCACAGTTCTGACTTGTAAAATTGGCATTTCATTGCTCAAATTTGAGCCAGCTCTTGATAGTACATGTAAATGTGATGAAAAACGAAAACAATTCGCCAGGTTCCCCATGCAAATTGTTTCTTTCTGTTCCTCTACATCTAGTAAAAACTGGCTTTGTTTTACGCTGAAATGAACCAAGTCACTGTGATGTTTATCAGAGATCCATTTACGTGTCTGTATGCTGAGGTTGGTATCTTTGTTGCGGCTACCAACTTTGGTTGATGTCTGTTACCATCAAATGCCATCATTCCTGGATTCGAATCCTGTCTTTTTCCAGAGATGTTCCTTACTAGAGACATGTTAAATGAAGCAAGGCCTGTTTAAAGCTCACTCAAACAGTATGTAAGTAAACATGGTTGTGTTCTCATATAATGATAATTTACTGATTCAAGGTGATTAAAATTTACAAGGGATTCCGCAACTGAATTTATTTTATTTAAAGGCTGATGCAATGATGTATTTTGATTGTTTTAATTGTGTGTTTAAAGTAAAGCCATTTTACTGAAACCACGATGTATGGATAGAAAAAAAAAAAAAAAACAGAGGCAAGTGTGGGTCAGTAGTGAATGGAAAAAAGTAAACTGATTTTTAAAACAAATACAAATAAATCTAAAAAAAAAACTAAAATTAAATAACAAGCAGATTGCTTGGAAAGATTGTTGAAAATAGAATCGTTTATGTATTTTATGCAGCAATTGGCTACCCTTTACTATTTCTTGTAGGCTTGTAACATTAAATTTCTTCAAAAAACTTAAACTCTTAGCAAGCTAAGGGCAGCATTCGTGGCTTTACTTACAATTTAGATCAAGATCGAACTTCATAAAATGTATAGTCTTAACACTAATGATTGCAGTCTGATACTTTGAGAGAATTTGTGGCAAAAACTGCCTTGGAATTGCTCCAATTGGTTTTGTTTACTTTCTTAAAATTCTTAGCCATTCTAGAGTTAAAAAATAAAAGTAACACTGTAAGAGCCTAACTTATACCAAGTTTTCATTATATATACTAAATGACTTAATTCAAATCAGTAACCTGAGAACTTAATAAAAGCTTGATTCAGAGCTAAAACAGACCTTCATTCATGGAATATGTCTCATGTTATGTTGATCCTATAGATGATTTAAAATGGATTCCCTCCCAGTAACGCGACCCACCCTTCTCTTAGTTGACGGTTCCGCGATATTGACCGCCAATTCCCTTGGAGCTGTTGTTATCAACATGAGGTCCCTCCCCGGTGGACTCCCTCCCTCCCTACGCGATGCCGACCCTAAGGCCCTGGTTGTGGCAGATCCCCGCCCGAAAATACGCGATTGCCCAGATTGCCCCCAGATTGACCTGAAATGAGAAAGAAAATCATACATGTACTTTTGTACATAATGCATATTTGACAAAAAATCAAAATGATAGAAGTACTGTATAGTCATTCCAAAAATCCCATAAAAAACATCTTAACTTTTAAACTTAAATGGTAGAATATAGATCTCAATCTATCAATAATTTAGACTTTTGTCATGAATTGGTACTTTTATGTTTGATACAAGCTTTAATTTCTAAAATCATACAATAACGCTGTGCACACTTGGGAACATTGTAGCAGGAAAAACTGCCTACCACACGCAATTTCTGCACAATGTTTTCAGTCATGTAATCCTGTCTTACACTTTAATCCTTTACCACGCAATCCTGACAACCCTGAGAGAGAAAGCTTTTGAAGACATTGTGGGAAAAGGAGAACATACTGGTGACCAGCATCTTCTCCTTTTTGTACAATGCTTTCTAGTCTTTTACAGACACACTTCATCATTTCAGCCACTTTTAATTTGTCATCTGTAAATACTTCCAAATTGACCAAGTCTAAATATTTGTCCTTTGGTAAAACGGTAAACCATATTGTTTATCTATACTTTGTTTGTTTGAATGGTGTTTTACGCTGCTTTCAACATTATTTCAGTCATATCACGGTGACAGCTCACATATTCATGTTTTCCTGGGTTTAACCAGTACTGGGCTGGGGCTCCGAAGTGTCTTGCCCAAGGACACTCCTGTGAAAGACCCAGTGGAGCCAGTGAGGCTCGAACCCGGGGTCTCCAGGTCACGAGTCCTACACCTAACCACTTTGCCACACAGGACCCCTTATCTATACTTTGCCATCTGGTTTTCAAAGTCATCTGCTACAAATTTGTGGACAATGGCTAATTCAACAGGCCATTTTATTGTAAAATCAACTAACAAGTCGGTGCAAAAGAGCAGATCAGATTCAAAGCTCTTACGATCCCGTATGTGCTTTCCTTTCACAAAAAAAAAAAAATCTGAAAATCAATTTCTATGTGAAACAAGAACATCACATGTGGGTGCCAAAGGTCTTTAAAACTAGATAGATTTTCAGTGAAAATTGTAAGTTGAAAGAGGGGCATAACTGTGCCAAAATTCTTTGATGGTTACCTGCCCTTGTTGTATGGATTTCCCCTTTTGATAGTCAACAACTAGTCTGAGTTTGATGTAATTATCCTAAGCTAAGACATAGATATTATGCACAACGATGCAGACAACGACAGGGCTATGACATTACATTTTCTTCAGAAACAGCTGAGCTACAAAATGAAACTAAGTAAATTCAGAGGTTTATTGGAAATAGTCACCATACCTTACATATAAATGGTCAGACCCCGTAATGGACAGCCAGGCGTTCCCGAAGTGGCACAGGAAACTGATCCGAGAATTTTTTCCAATTCTCTTCTCCTACCTGGTCTTTGAAGCCATGAAGAATCTGAAATATAATAACGAGAGGCTATGCTACTTTATGATGCATTTTGTGAATTGAAATGAATAGACCTTATACATAGGACTGACGATGTGAGTGACATGATCTCTACAATTAGCTACCAAAAGCTACATACCAATCTCTCCCCAGATCAAGTTTGTCAGCCACTATGGCTGCCTTGATGCATGATTTTGTACCATATTTATCTCTTTACCAGATGACAAAAATTTTATATTTTTCCACAATGAAAGCATTTGCAGACAAAAAATTAGATGTAGCTAAAATGTTGGGATTTGCCATTGACCAGACCGTTGTGGAACAGGGTAAAGAGTTTTTTTTCAAGCTTCTTTGTATCGACCTGTTTTATCCATTTCCAAAGTTGATAAAAAAATTAACTTTTGCTACAGTTTAACATAAAAAGAGCCATAGCCATACACCTAGATAGAGAAAAAGATCTGCTAATTATTACATGTCAAGGCTTGCTATTTCAGACATACCACAATCAAGTACATGTGACTCTATGGAAACTTATTTGAAAGAAAGTAAATCATTTATAGTATATGATAGAGATAACATTGTCAGGAAAGGAGTCATGTTTCTTTGGCCACACTCATGTTTGGGTTATCAAGGTTTTACATGTAACAGGCTTGGTATAGTTGGCAAATATTGATTACAATCCTTACCTTATAAAACATTTCCTTTAGGTCAGGTTTAGGATGTACCCAGGATGCAACAGCATCACAGAAGAAAATGAAATCTTGAACTACACCACCCGGGTTCACACTGATCATGTGACATACACCTCTAAATGCAGAATCTTTCTCCTCATTATCTCGTATATTCCTCAGTGATGTACACCTATATAATATACAAAAAGGTGAATGAGAGCTTCAGAATGAATGCTAACATAGGTATGCAATGCCAGATTCCTCAAAATCATCACTTTATTATTGAACAAGGAGCCCAAAGTAACCTTCATCCGTTGCATTTTACAGCATAAAACTTCAAATTATTTGTTATGAAAGAATTTTGAAAAGAACTCCCAGTCATGAAAATATTCTTATGCTGTAAAAGCTCTAATCTATAAATGAAACTACTCTGGGTGGGATTTAAACAAGCTATAGTGATACTATAAGACATCATGTACATATAATGCAATGGAATTGGTTGGAACCAGAAAACCTCGTGTTGACAAATGTAGGGTATCCATATGTGTGTAGATACATTTAAAATTTAGAAAACATAAATCTGATGGAAACCTAATCCTCTTTTGTTTAGGGGGACCAAAACAGAAATGGTTCTCTGCCAAGTATGTGAGCTTGACATGTACAGCATTCTATCCATAGTTTAAAATTAAGCACCCACTTGTAACCAGCCTAACAGACAGGTAACACTGAAGCTTGTATAACGAATCAAAACCATGTGGTGTCATTCATAATATATTTAAACTACAGTAAGGCTTATGTAAATAACTAAGGAAGAAATACTACATGTAGATCCCATAGAAGTTAAAATGCTGATTACTTCCTGTTGTTGAAGTCGCAGCAGACAACTTCTGCTAGTAACAACCAATCTGTTTTTGCAACAAAACTTTCACTTGTATTTGTGTATTTAACCTAATTCTTAAGAACAAAGTTTTAGACTCGTCCAAATTGAAAGCATCTGCAGACATCAAATTAAATGTGGCTTAAATCAAGGTATTTTGTCTTTGTTATGGTAAAAACATTACGGGAAAAGGAGAAAATTATAGCTTCATTTCTCATTTACCCAAAATGTTTTCAAAAGCCTTCCCTCTCAGGATAAAGGCTAAATTCATGGTGATTATTAGTGATTTACATGTTCAAAGTCGTCTGCTTCAAGTTTGTTTCAAAAGATAATGGGTGTGATAATTTACACATACAAAATAGACAAAAAAACATACCTACGTTATCACATGCAAGCCAACCACATTCCAAACCTTATCAAATTTGGCATGATATCTACATGATGTACATTAATTCCATCTACATTTAACTAATTGACTCTTTTGAAACATTCCAGGCTCAATTCAAACACTTTTTCCATCCTTTTCTTTGTAATTTTTTCTGCCTTTATTTCTATTCAAAATCTTGATACAAGTTTTTCCTGTGAAAAGCCCAGGTCACAACATGAAAACAAAAAGGTAAATTCTTTTGCAAAACAAATACCTAAAACTACCGAAACCATTTTCACGATAAATTGGCATGCAATGAGGACACCAAAATCAGTGTGCACCGTTTTATGACAACAAAAACATTTAGTAAGCAGATAGACGAAAGTCTAGTCTTAAGTTCCAATCGTTTGGCTTGCTGAAAACACATTACCAGCAGTAGGCAAACTTTTTCTTTAGCAGCTTAATTCTTTCATAAACATTATGGCAAAATGAAATCTCTTCAACTCTTTACCAGATTGGGAAATATCTTTGATAAAGTGGAAAACCCGGTGGTTTTTTCCGAGTTTTCTAAAGACTAATCCAATCATTTGAGTCAAAATTAATTCATTTTCTCCAAATAGTTGAAATTCAGACATGTCATAATGTTTGTCGTTCAGCAATGTCAAACTTGTTCTTTTATTTACTTCTAAAACTAGCTCATTAACCCTTTACCAAACAACAAAATCTTAGACTGGTCCAAATTGGAAGCATTTGCAGATGACAGAATGATTGTGACTCAAAAATTGAATCTTGACTTTGGAAGAGTAGAAAACATTGTTGGAAAAGGAGAAAATGCTGATTACCAGCATTTTCTCCTTTTCCCACAGTGTTTTCAGCATGCTTCTTCCTCGGGTTCGTTAAAACAAGGGACTGTTTGGTAAAGGGTTAATTGGTGAAGACAAAGTATCGCTGTCAATCAGATTGATAGTTTTGGAATTTACTCTTTGCCACACAACAAAATTTTCAACCTGTTCAAAGTTGAAGGAATTTGTACCAGAAAAATTAAATGTGGCTTATACAATTAAATTTTTGATTCGTCTTTGAAAGGTTAGAGAACATTGTGGGAAATAAAGCCAGCATTTTTCCTTTTCTAACAATGTTTTCAGAGGCCTTTTTTCTCATGGTTATTAAAATTAGGGATTGTGTGGTAAAGGCTTAAGATTCTGAACTAAATTGTACACAACCAATAGAAATGAACCATGATTTACAGCCCTTAATTTACTTAAGAATGTGAAATAAAAAAAATAAAGCAAAAGGCCAATAAGGTAGAAGGTTCATAATGACAGAATAAAAATAAAACACAAGTTACACACCACTGTCGTATAAACTGCTGTAAATTGGGAGCCACTTCTGCTGGACACACTAGACCAAGCCGACCAATTGTGATGGCTATATAGAGATACCGCAGACAGCAACCGAGACAGGGAGCAAAATATAAAAGGGAGAACAACAGGTTGAGACATGTCATAACAAAAGTACAATATAAAACAAAACTAGGACTATGAATATATGTATATATCACACCACATTACTTCAGTCTTTCTACAGTTTAAGTCAAACAGTAAGCAAACACAAACGAAAGCTTAACCATTTAGTTTCAATTCTCTGAGTTTTACTCCGGCCACACGATTTGTATAACACTGTTTAGAGATTTGTT
This sequence comes from Hippopus hippopus, assembly GCA_946811185.2. NCBI lineage: Eukaryota > Metazoa > Mollusca > Bivalvia > Cardiida > Cardiidae > Hippopus > Hippopus hippopus. Next base: position 65,980,680 of record OX328099.1, on the reverse strand, counting down.
GTGAGTTGAACCCAAAATCCTTCAATATTACAAAAACAGTTCTGCACTACATTTGGACAGTTTTTAAACATACTTGACTTCAAGCAAAAGAATATATGTTCACTAATGATTGCCTAAAGTAATAAAAAAATACTTATGAAAAAGATCACAAATATATTGTTTAGAAACATTCAAAGACTAAAAAGTATAGAGCAGAATGTATTTCCCTTTACAAGGCTCAAAATAAGAACACTATACATAAACAAATGAGCCGCGCTCTGTGAAAAGGGGGCTTAATGCATCTGCGAAAAGTTTCGACCCAGGTCAGCCTGCGCAGTCCGCGCAGGCTGACCTAGGCAGAAACTTTTCGCTATTGGTCGATTTTCTACATGTCAAAGGATCAGTCTACCTCATGATTGAGTCGGTTGTTAAAAAAAGTGGCTATTATGGATCCATAAGTATGTGATGGCTTTCTTGGTATGATGGATTACGGAGATGCATTAAGCCCCCTTTTGCCAGAGCACGGCTCAAATATATGTATTATTCAACAAAGACCAAAGACTTTCAAGTAACTTATTTGGTGTATCCTAAGAATTCATCAATATGAAGCATAATAAAGCAAGGAATGCATTTCACTTAAATGGAAGAACAGACAATTTGAGTTTTGAACCATTTCATTCTGAAATTATTCAAAGTTTGTTTAAATATTTAATTTTGCCAAAAACTGCACTACACTTCATGCAATATTAACTACATCACATCTGTATGTTGTAATTATACATCAGTCTTTATCAATAGATATCAAGTACGCTATCTACAAAATTATGCATAGCAAGTAAATATCATGGTCTTCGTCCATATATCATATGCAAGCTTTTTATAACATGAACCAAAAAAATAACAAAACAATGCCTGTATCTACTGAGCACAAAAAAGTGCAAATGTCCAGCCATCACCAAGATCAAATAAAAATAGAAACAAAGTCATTTAACTTTCAGCACCAAATATATAAACTTGACCTCTTTTGACCCTTGAAAATACAACACACAAAATTACTGAAAGATTATTATCTGGTGCGCTTTATAAAACAAGCAAATCGTGTAGATCCAAGATCAGCACATTCTATTCAGTCTGATCTTCATCTATGCTATCCGCAAAAGTGCCGTTTTGGCCATTAGCGCTGAAAGGGTTACGGACAAGAATATTACATGAAAGACTCATCAGTGTTACATTTACTGGAAAATGAAATCATATTCTGTAACAATGTTATGCATATTCAGATGTAATTTCACAACACAAGTACTAAATGAATAGGATGCTATGAGAGCTCATGAGTGCCACATGATAAAACCCAAATAATTCAACCTTTTACCACATAATCCTGAATCTTAATGATCCTGAAGGAGGAGGTTTATGAAAACGTTACGGGAAAAGAGGAGAATGCTGGTTACAAACATCTTCTCCTTTTCCCATAAAATTCTCCATTCTTTCTCTATCAAATTCCATCATATTTAGCCACATTTACTTTGTTGTCTACAAGTACTTTCAATTCGGAAAGGTCTACAATTTTGTCATTTGATAAATAGTTAATTAAATCAACTGTAAACCCTTTGCCAGTCAACAAATTCCAGACTGGTCCAAATCCACAGCGATTGCAGATGACGAAGTAAATGTGGTTAAAATGACAAAATCTGTTTTCAAGAGTGCAGAAAACATCGTGAGAAAAGGAGAAATTTCCCTTTCCACCAATGTTTTCAAAAGCTTTCTCTCTCGGGGGTCATTAAAACTCTGGATTGTGTGGAAAAGGGTTAAAGACTTGTACCATCCCCATGAAGTCTTTTAGGATTTACTTGAAACTGATCAGACAGACAGAAAAGATGGAGTGAAAGTCACTCATTTAGCACGACTATCAACATGTAAGTATTTGCATCTTTAAATATGCAGCTGCCAGAACTAATTTGCGGCAGCTGCTGCGACCATTTTCCTTACACATTAGCTGTATCATTAAAAGTCAGAGAGTTCAAGATCCTCAGAAATATAGACTAATTTTGATTTTCTAGCCTTCTCTTCAGTAAATCAAGATTCTCATGTTCAAAATCCAAAAATATATGTCAAAATTATGGTTGCAATAATTAGACTTTAAAAGAAACCCATCATGTCGAAATTGTACAAAAGTCGATCTTTACCTGTATTTTCCAGTAATGTTTTGGGAGTATTTGGTCTATTGATAATCTCTATTAAACTGCCTAGGACTATGGGAATAAACTCTTTCATTTCATCCCCTGAAAACAGGTGATTGCAAAAAGATTACGACATAATCTTTTGAAATATCAGTATTGTGGAAATTTCTCTTCAATCCTTTCCCACATAGTACCAAGTTTTAACAACCCTGAGGAAGTGGGCCTTTTGTAAGAAAATATTAGAAAAGTAGAAAATACTGGTAACCAGCATTTTCTCCTTTTTCCACAACGTTTTCTGGCCACTCCAAGACAAATCACTTCACTTGACTTATATTTGATTTGTTGTCTGCAAATGCTTTCAATTTGGAAAGTCTACAATGCTGTCATTTCTTTAAGAGTTAACAATAAATAGGGCTTTCAGTTTTGGTAAAATCAGCATCAACTACATTGTAAATTTTTTACTCTATACAAAACATATGTAGCTTGTCAGAGGACTTTTTGCAATATATAAATCCTTTAAAAATAAGTCAGAAGTGTAATCTAACTCTTCAAAAACCTATCCCACCTTTCAACAACCCTGAAGAAGACGGGCTTTGAAGACATTGTTGGAAAAGGAGAAAATGCTGGTAACCAGCATTTTCTCCTTTTCCCCATGATGTATTCTTCCTTTTCATAGAAAGATTCCATGTAAGCTACATTTCACTTGTCATGAATGCTTCGTATTTGGAAAGTTGTAGGATATTTTTATGTGTTGATGGGTTAACTACTGGTAGGAGTGTCTACTTGACAGGGAAAACTTCTTACCCATTTTAATTGATATTTCTCCAATTGCCCAGGTGGCATTGTTACATACAGATATGTACTCGGGATTTAAATTGTGGCCCAATATTGGCATAAAATCACCTGCAAAACATGAAACATAGGGACATCAATTTGTTTAAATGGTATTTAATGCTGTTTTCAACATTTTTTCATTCATACTGCAGCAGCAATAGCACCGATCCATGCTTGCCTAGGGTTTTCTTTTACCAGTACTTCTCACAATATTCTTCCCAAGCATAACCATTGTCAAAACAACGATCATTACTGGAAGAGAAATTCATTCTGCCATGATAACCATTATCAATCCATTAATAACAAATTGTCTACTTCATCACTTCATCAAAACAAATTTAAATGCAACTACAATTTCGCAAAGAAGATAAACAGGCAGTAACTATGGTCCATCACCTGCAGCTAGTTTCCTGACAAACTTCACAGATACTTTTTTTTAATATGTCTCTTTTATTTTAGAATAAAAAACTTTGATGCAATTTCCACTAGAAACATTTCAAGTCATGTGGTTAAAAAAAAATCTTTAAATGAAGACAGTGGGCATTGTGGAATAGGGAAAAAAACCTCTATCAGTGTTTCAAAACCTCTCCAACTACAGTAAATTCAAATGGAAAATGGTATTTTACATGACTCACAAGTAACCAACTGACAACAAACAAAATTGCATCAGAAAGCAATCATTATTTAACTCTTTACCAAATGACAAAATTTTAGACAGGTCGATTTTGAAAGCATTTGCTGATGACAAAATTAATTTGACTCAAAAATGAACACTTGTTAAACTTTGAACCATTCACAGACAACAACTTAAATGTGGCTCAAGTGATGGAATCCGTCTTTAATAGGGAAAGAAACGTGGGAAAAGGAGAAAATGTTGGTTACCTGCATGTTTCTCCTTTCCCACAACATTTTCATAAAGTATCTCCCCAAGGGTCATTTAAACTCATAATTGTGTTGTAAAGGGTTACGACATATCAAAAGGAAGACAATAAATACCTATACACTGTTTGACACGCTGAAAACAAGCTTTTGTGAGATCACCAAGCAAAGCAAATGAACTTTGTCGAACTTCTGGCATGGGATCCTGTTTAAAGACAAGTAAAACTTTTTAGCTCATTCCTGAAAAAGCTTTTTTCAAAGATACCCAAACCTTTTACTGTGACCTAAATACACGATATTATGACGTTACTGTGACCTGAACCTTTGTCCTCACAATCAACACAATCATCTACACTTCACAGTGTATCTGTACCAAGTTTGAAGAACTTAAGTCAAACCAGTGTCTCTTTACTATTGACATGGTTTGGTATTCCAATAGACAAACCAACTGATTGATAAGCACAGTAATATTCCCTGTAGGCTTGAAACAGTTACCCTCAGCTTTCTATCATGCATGGTGATCATAATTTGCATTACTCAACTAATGCCCTATACGTTCTATAGCCTTAACCTTAATTTGCATTACTCAACTAATGCCCTATACATTCTAAAGCCTTAACACAAGTGATGTATGCTATGGAAATACAGTTGAAAAAGGAGCAATTGCTTGTAGCAAGCGGAGAAAATGCTGGTAGTTAGCATTTTTTCCCTTTTCTCACAATGTTTTCTACCATATCGAAGACAGAAATCAAGATTTTAGCAACATTTAATTCGTCTGCAAATGCTTTCAAATAGGTCCAGTCCAAAATTCTATCATTTGGTAAAGGGTCAATGCTTTTAGAACTGTAAAAATACTGTATTCCCTTCCCATCCTATTATCATAATAATACTACATTTGAAATGATTTTTGGAAAGTCTAAAAATAATCTGCACAGTAATGGGTTAATCTTTAAAAAGAAAGAAAAACTATTTACCTGCATGCACTGATACAGTAGTTTAAGGATATTGCTAGTTGACACCAAACCCTCTATATGTTGGTTCAAACCTTCTGCCAGACCACTCAGTAGATCAAGAGCAACAATCATAAAGTCTTTATCTGGAGGATCAAACTGCTCTGGGTTCTGCATACTGGCCTGTAGAACATACACAATGGTGTTGCATGACATAAGCCATGCTTAGTGAAAAGGGGATTTATTGCTTTTGCAAGAAAGTTTCGACTAAGGTCAGCCTGCGCTGACAGCGCAGGCTGACCCTGGTCGAAACTTTTTGCTACTGGTAAATTTTCTGTATGCCAAAGGACCACTCTACCTCATTATTCAGCCAGTTGTTAGACATAATGGATATGTATCCCCATAATTATGTGATGACTTGTTTGATACAGTGCATCACAGAGCATAGCTCATATGTTATAAGTCATAAGTTTTTTATTATCCTGTCTACAGTTCTACTTAGAAACAAATCTAATTTTAAAGGTGAATGCAGTCCCATACTAATAAAATCTTTACAGAAAAATTAATGGAACATTATCTGTAAAACTGGAGTTTTGCACCTTCTGATCATGCCATTCATGCTAAATTCATAGACTTACTTTACTGATTTGGAGAAAGGAAATATTTATGTTAAGTTACTTGCTCTTCAAAAGAATGACTTGTTATGAGTTTGGTTATACACCTCTCTGATCAATTTTGATACATATATTGGTGACAACTCATTAATTAATGCCTTTTCTGGACTTCATCCCAACTAGGCTTGGGCTCTAAAAAGCCTTGCCCAAGGACCCTCCCATGCGAGCAGCCCATCCAGCTGGAGTTTAATTTCAATGGTCTAATGAGCCTCTTTTAACAGTCTTTCACTTATAATACTGTGACAGCTTATTCATATCAATCCTGGACCTCACCAGTAGTAAGTTGGGGCTCTGTAGTGCCTTGCCCAAAGACACTCCTAGGTTTACAGTACTGCCAGAGGGAGTTAAACCATATTGCCCTTATGATATATCCCATTCCTTTGCCACTAGGCCATAAGAACTTCAATAGAAAGAGATGTACACAGGATGAATATGATTACCCACCATATTCTGACTTAGAGTCTGTTCCACCAGAGACACACATCGTCTATATACAGGCTCACAATATGGTAGGAAACCAGACTGTAATGCTGTTGCCACACTTGACAAACACTGAAATGGAAACAAAACATAATACAATCTACAAATGAAATGATACTGATCAACAAATCAACCTATGACCCTTTACCACACAATCCCAACTTTTAACGACCCTGAAACAGAAGGCTTTTGAAAACATTGTGGGAAAATGAGAAAATGCTGGTAACCAGCATTTTTTTCCTTTTTCCACAATCTTTTCCAGCCTATCACAGACAGATCTCATCATTGTAGCAATATTTAATTTATTGTCTGAAATCGTACTCAATTTGGTCTGGTCCAAAATTTTGTTGTGTGGTAAAGAGTTAAATTACAAATACTGCTTTTAATAGCTCTGACCATGACATCACAGAACAGAACAAGAAGGCCATGATGGCCCAGAATTCGCTCACCTGAGCCTTTTGAATAAACATGACCCATTTCCAATCTCTTCCAAAAATATTATGATAAACATTTTAACAAACTTTCATGAGTATGGACTGAAAATGGCCTGTGGAAGGTACACAAGCTTTTTTTAGAATTTGTCTCAGTGACCGACTTTTTAGCCAAATATAGCCCTCCGTTTAGGGCTTTTGTCATCCAATCAAAATTCTTTTAATTTTTTACTGTAAATTTCTGACTACAAAATGATGCAAGAGCCTAGGTTTAACACGTACATACAAGATGGAAACATTGTGGCAAAAAGGAATGATTGATTGATTGTATGGTGTTTATGGTGATTGTAATGCCCTTTTCAACACTGTTTCATTTGTATCACAGCAGCCAGTGCATCTATTCATGCTTTCCTGGTGTTTCTTTCACCAATAATCCATTTTGAAGGATGAACTAAATGTCTATTGAAACGGCTCTCCCTGATGGATGAGCAATAGTTGAAAGAATATTCAGGGTTTTCAGAAAGCACAAAGAAAGACACTGTTCTTACATATACCATTAAGATATCATGTACGTAAGTCCAATTGTGACATCAAACTTACCTCTAGCAATGGAAACAGATCTTTGTCTTCATCCTTCAGCACATTCCACTTCTCTATTAATGGAGGCATCAACATGCTAACATACTCCTACAATGACATTAAAAAATTTTAGTAACCTTTTATGAAAAGACAAACTTTTGCACTTGACCAAATTGAAAGCATTTGCAGATGACAAAATAAATGGAGCTCAAATGATGGTTTCTGTCTAATAGGACTGAAAACATTGTGGGAAAAGGAGAAAATGCTGGTTACCAGCATTTTCTCCTTTTCCTGCAATGTTTTCAAAAGCCTTCCCTTTCAGGCTCCATAAAAGTCCGGATTGTGTAGTAAAGACTTAATTAACCCTTTACCAGACAACAAAAATATAGCCTTGTCCAAATTGAGAACATTTGCAGACGACTATTTCAATGTGGCTCAAATGGTGCAATTTTTCTTTGGTAGAGAAGAAAAACATCGTGGGAAAAGGAGAAAATGCTGGTTACCAACATTTTCTCCTTTTCTCACAATGTTTTCAAAAGGCTTCTTTCCCAGGGTCGTTAAAAGTCGGCATTCTGCGGTAAAGGGTTAACAAACTAGAAGTCTAGAAGGGGCAAAAACTGTGTTAGAAAGGAATATTTGTTAGAATATCAGTCTTTCCAGAATAACTTTCTTGGTTTGGACTCTTTTTTTGTTACAGTATCATAAATCACACATGACAAGCACATGACTATACGTTTTTAGCAAGAAATAATTTCATTCAAAGCCTTTGAAAACACTTTAGTGTAGTAAAAGGTGTAAGATGGAAAGAGTAAAGTTTACATATCTTTTATTTATTATATCTTTCATTAAAATTTACTTGATCATCTTTTTATTTTCACTGAATTTAAGAAATGCAACAGATTTGTATATGCACAATTAACAGCTGGATAATTATTCGTATGCTAAGTCGTATATAGTATAATGAGAAATTCATACTCACTGGCTTGTTCAAATGATGCCCTACTGAGTCAGCAAGTGTTCCAATAGCATCATACAATATCAACAAATTTTTGTGCTGAAAACATTAAATGCAGTTTCAATTATATTTTCTTGAGTATAACAGATATTCCTTTGTCTTAGCATGCAAAAACAAAAGGTGATGATGAAAAGTAATTTACTGCTTACACTGGCTTAATTGTACAAAAAATTAGAAGTATCTCTCAGACAGTACGAATACATTAGCAAGCACTCATCAGTATCATGTGCTTTAGGTATGTCATCATAGAAATTGAACAGTTTTGACAAGATACTGAAACCATACATAGAAAATCTAGACTATGCAAAACACTATTGTAGTACACTGTTTTACTGGATAATTTAAAATGAAGTACTCTTGCTCTGTCTGTCTGTTTAATGAAAGCACTGAGACATAGCAGTGGTTATAAATACGATGTACTAGGAGAGGTCCTGTTTTATTCAGCCCTATCACTAAAATTTCATAACAAGTTATCTAACACAAATTTAAATATATCAGACTTCAAAATGGGCCAACTTTCAATATTTAATTGTTTACTATACAAGCTAGATCTGCCATACACTACTACACAACAATATAGTCTCTTCTGACTGATAAAGTATTGTGGGAAAAGGAGCAATTGCTTGTAACATGTAAAAATTTTTATTCATACAATGTTTTCAAAAGCTGGCCACTGCACAGCGATAAAAACTTGGGCTGGTACAGTTTTGATTGATTGATTGTATGATTGTATGGTATGGTGTTTAACGCTGTTTTCAACATTATTTCAGTTATATCGCGGCGGCCAGTGCACCTATCCATGCTTTCCTGAAGTCTCTTTTACCAGTACTCCGCATAATTTTCTTTCCAAGCCACTGGCTGCTTTCCCACATAATCATTGTCAAAACAATGGTCAGCGGTGGGAGAGGAATGAATCCTGTCGCAGTGACTATCATCAATCCTCGGAAAGAAATTGGCCGAGCCAGGGGTCGTAGCCAGGGATCGAACCCTGAACCCCGTGTTCTCAAGTCCTGCATGCTACCGACTGAGCTACCGGGGCTCGGCTGGTACAGTTATGGGTTAAAGGGACATGTTGATTGAACATATCTGATGTCTATACATGTCATTACCTGATATTTGTTGAAAGCAAACACCAAAGTTTCCAGGATAAAGCCCAGGTATGGTACAAGCTCTGTGCAGGCTTCTTCTTCCAAAGTTGCAAAAGCAGAACAAGCTGCTTCTTGAACTCGCTTATTAGAATCTAGCACACGCTTCAGCAGCTACAATAGAATCATCATTTGCTTTACTATGCAATGCCTTGATTAAGCACTTACCATAAAATTCCAAGTTCTAACAACCCAGATCAAGAGGACTTTTGAAAACATTGTGGAACTAGAGGCGCTTGAGCGCCTGTATCGCTCCACAGGCCTGATATTTCTATAATGGCGAAAGGAAGTTTTTAACAATTATCATTCAATCCTGCATTTTAGCTCACTGAAGAAACAATTTGGTAGACAACCACCATAGGAACTTACCTGCAAAACAACAATGAAATCCAATGAATTGTTTTAGAGAAGAAATTTTTCAAAGATTTTACTTTATACCATAAAAGGAAAATGAGTCTCCCATAAAAGCCATGTTTTTTGACAGATCTTTTTTTTTTTAAGGAATTCTGTAAACCTGTATCTAAGGAACATTCCTGCAAAATAATAATGCTATCCAAATAGCGGTTTGGGAGGAGAAGATTTTTAAAGGTTTTTTACTTTGGTTGCCATGGCAACCAGAATTCTTCATTGAACACAATTATTTGAAGGAATTTGAAAGAGGACCACCAAAGGAACATTCCTGTGAAATTTGGTAAAAATCCAGTCAATAGTTTCTGAGGAGAAGTTTTTTTAAAGAAAAAGTTTATGGACGCACGGACGGACGGACGGACGGACGGACGCATGACGGACACAACGCCATGACAATAGCTCTCTGGCCTTCGGCCAGTGGAGCTAAAAAGGAGAAAATGCTGGTAACCAGCATTTTCTCCTTTTTCCACAATGTTTTCTTCCATTTCCAGGACAAGTATCAATGTTTAGGTCACATTTAATTAGTCATCGGTGCATGCTTTCAATGTGGAAAAGTCTCCAATTTTGTCGTTTTGTACAGTGTTAGTGATGCATACTATGACTATCATGATAAAAGGTGAAATTGATACAGTTGCAGTTGCTATCAAAACGAATAATCATCTGTAATTTGAATCCTACTGATCTTCCCCCTTTTTCTTAAAAGAGAAAAAAAAAAAAACACATTTAAAAAGAATTTTTCCTAGACTAAACAGCTTCTGTTCTAAGATAACAAATATGAGCCATGCTCTGTGAAAAGGGGGCTTAATGCAACTGCAAAAAGTATCTACCCAGGTCAGCCTGCCCAGTCCACGCAGGCTGACCTAGGCCGAAGCTTTTTGCTTTTGCTCAATTTTCTGTATGTCCGAGGACCAGTCTACCTCATGATTAGGTTAGTTGTTAAAATAAGTGGATATTATAGATTCATTAGTATGTGATGGCTTGCTTGGTACCATGAATCACAGAGATGCATTAAGCCCTCTTTTGCCATAGAATGGCTCCTATAGTTTCAGTGTAAACAAACAAACAAGAATACAGCATGTGGGTGCCAACCCTCTGCTGTACTTGCTTTTTGAAATAGATTGATTTTAAAAAGTCAAACAAAAGGGCATAATTTTCAAACATATTTTGATGTTTACCTGCTGTACTGGTATAGGTTCCCCTTTTGATAGTCAGACAACTAGTCTGAACTGAAGTAAATATCTTCAGCAATGACAGATATATTATACAATGTCCAAGTTCTTGCACGATGACAACGACAATGCAGAAGTTGACAGGGCTATGGCAAACCTTGACTTTTTCTTTAAAAACAGCCGAGCTAAAAAATCTGACAAATGTCAAAATCTCCTTACCTCAGTCATAAGAGGTTTCAGAAATGTACCATGTGGCTGTCCAACCACCCAGTGTGCATATCTACTCAAAGTCCAGCAGGTAATTGATCTAACCAGGGCCTTCTTATCTGACAAACACCTTATCAAGTAAGGTATCAGTTCTGGGAGATGGGGGATCATTCCATTCATACAGCCTTCAGCAATAGCTCCTAACACTAGGATTCCCGACTCTTTGATATCCCATTTGGTGTGAAACAGTATTTCTTTCAGGATTGGTAAAAGTATAGGCAATATGTCTTCTCTAAAAACATTGGCTAATACATCAAGAGCAGCAGCAGAACATTTTCCTGTAAGTTAACAAAAAATATATCTTGGTTACCTAATTCCCAAAAATTTCCTTTTTTCCAACCTCGACAAGGAATCATTTAGAAAACACTGCAGGGAAAAGACAAAACGTTGTTATATCTAAATATTTTCTATTCTTTCCACAATTAATTCTGTCATCATGTTTTAAATTTTCCTTTGCATATGCCATCATGATGGACATTTTATCAAAATCATCGATGGCTTTGGTATTTTAAATCATTCGTCCTGAAACAAATTTACAATAGAAGACTTCACAAAATTCTTGTATAAACTTGATTATCAACACAATGTGTAACACATAAATACCTGTGAAACAGTATGGCAAAAGCAAAGACTGCCAACCACATGTTTGTCAAAAATATTTTGCTAGCAAGAGGGTAAAATTGTTAGCAAGTGGTAACTTCATCCGTTACAATTTTCCAGCAACATTACAGGAAATAGATACTGTAAAATATGATTTAACTTAACATATTGATCATATGAAGTGTGCAGAGTATTTAAAGTAGCTACAGGTTAATTCTTCACTAGATGACAAAATTTTAGACTTATCTGAATTGAAAGCATTTGAAGACATATGCACGACATTTTCAGTAGCCACCTTTTCAAAGATTTTAAAAATATTGGATTGTCTGGCCACAGGTTTATACATACTAAGATTCCAATCTGACAAGCTATCATCATCCATGCCATCATCATCTGAATCTCCACTCTCCCCTCCACCACCTCCTCCTCCACCACCCTGTAAGTGAAACACATAAAATCCAATTGATATTTTACAGTATTTACAGTACTTTTATTGCAATTACACAATTCATATACTGTACACAATGGCCTCTGAATCCAGTGTGAAGAAAATGGACCTCTAAATCCTGTGTGGAGAGATTTGTACAAAGATGAGCCTGCATTTTTATTCTATATTATCTGAATCTGCTCACCTTGAAATGCAACATACTATCTATTAAAACCTATTTTTCATATTTATCATAAAACAAATTTTTCATCTTATACAAATCAATCTTAAGCTTTTTGTAAACCTTACAGACTGAACCAGTATTCAAGGATAATGTGGGCAGTTCCGAAGGTTTACACTGCTCATAAAGGGACTTGAAACCATAACCTCTGATGACAGGGGCCAAAGCTCTACCCCTACACCAATGCCTCCCATAAAGTATTTAATCTTTATTAACCCTATTAAAAATAATGAGTGTGTCCTTAACTCTTTATCACACAATCCTGACTTTTAACGAACCTGAGAAAGAAGCCTTTTGAAAACATTGTGGGAAAAGGAGAAAATGCTGGTAACCAGCATTTTCTCCTTTCCCACAATGTTTTCTACTCTTCCCAAACCAAATTTCAATTTTTCAGTCACATTTCTTTTGTCGTCTGCAAATGCTTTCAATTTGGACTTAGGTGTGTGTGTATGTCAATATAACCCATTCATTTCAACGCAAAGACTGGGTGAAAATAAAACAATTACCTCTTCTCCCTCTTGATGTTTCTGTGAATGGGACTTTGCTTTATGAAATCTAGGTTTGATGTCTGATTCCTTGTCTGGAATCATTTCATCTTCCTCAACATCACCCTGAAAGTCATTTTTTTTTTTTCAAGCATTAGCAAAGTTTTATGTTTATAATGGTGACATGTTGTGTTCTTTAAATAACAGAATGCTCAGTAAAGAAGATGAAGATCTTAAAATGGTAAGTGATTGTTCTGTCCAAACTGTCTCAAACTATTGGACATAGAAGATAGCATAGTTCAAGATCAGACTTCAAACTTTGTGTATCTCAATTTATTCTGTCGTTTAAAGAGTTTTAAAACACAGGACTGCTCTGTAAAGTGTTAATAATTATCTAAATTTGTATACACTTTTCTTCTGTTATTCACACATTACAGACAAAATATTTATGTAGATACCATTTCTTTGGGTAAGATACATCAGACAGTACGAATACATTGCAAACACTCACTCAACATCATGTGCAGAATGTATTTCATCATTTATATCTTCCAAGAACCTCTAACAAACCCTTTATCAGAGTAGTAATGAAAATATGAGTAATTTCATAGCATATTTTAGAGTAGGGATACTAAAAGCAAACCTAGTATGTAAATTATTGGTCCCTTAGGGGAGTGTACTCAGCAACCACTCTTTAAATCTATATATTCGGAGAGTACCTTTCTGACAGAAAAGTTATGACTGAGCCAATCCGACTGAAAGTCCTAGAATTTTGTAGTGGAAATGTATTTAGAAAATTTTTGTTTCAGGTCTGTATAAATTAACTCTTTCAGCGCCAAATAAATAAACTCAACCTCTTTCGTCAGCTTTAAATACAATCCATTGAAACTTACAAAGATTTTGATTGTATAGGCTTGACCACACAAGTAAACGGTATAGACCAAAGATCAGACTGCATGTTCTGTGCAGTCTGATCTTGATCTATGCCATCCGCAAAAGTCAGTTTTCGCCTATGGCGCCAAAAGGGTTAAATATCATTCAAGTACATGTGGTCAAAGTCAGAGATATCTCTGAAATATCTTTTTTCTCATTTTGCTTGAAAAGAAGGTCTGCTTGAAGACAAAAAGGGAAGACCCAAAAAAGTCTGCATGAGGTAACTGGTTAGGTCTACGCGAGTTAGCTGGTTAAACAATATAATTTATCTTCAATTAGAAGATATCACCTTCTATTGGCACATTTACCTTCAATAAAATAATATCAATTTCACTATATTTCATTCCCTGTACAAGAATGGGCACCAGTTTTTCTATATGTGGGGTCAGCACTTCCTTACAAATGGGCTGCTCTGCCAGGGACAACCAGAACTCACAGGCCTCCAGGGCCACTGAATCATCCTCATCTGTTGTTCGCATCATCATGAACTGAAATAAAATGCAAGTCAACTGAATCATGTTGGCCATGTTTTTCGACGGATCAAAATTTCACGGACAACTTTTGAAAAGGGTCACCCAAGGAACATTTCAGTGAAATTATTTCAAAATCTGACCAGCTGTTTCTTCAGAGAAGATTTTTAAAGAATTTCTTAGAAAATTCCATTTGGTTGCCATGGCAACCAGAGTTTTTAATGGAATCAAATTCTGTGAACACTTTTTAAAGAGAATCTCTCATGGAACATTCCAGCCAAGTTTGGTCCTAATTGGCCCAGCGGTTTAGGAGGAGATGATGTTTAAAGAGAATTTCTGCATGTCGGTATAGTGAAAAAAGCCCCCCACCACCAGAGCCATGTTTTTTGACGGATCAAAATTTCCCGAACAATTTTTAAAAAGGGGCACCAAAGGAACAATTCTGTAAAATTATTTTAAAATCTGACAAGTGGTTTAGGAGGAGAAGAATTTCAAAGAATTTCTTAGAAAATTCCATTTGGTTGCCATGGCAACCAGAGTTTTTGATGAAATCAAATTCTGTGAACAATTTTTAAAGAGGACCTCCCAAGGAACATTCCAACCAAGTTTGGTCCAAATTGGCCCAGCGGTTTAGGAGGAGATGATGTTTAAAGAATTGTTGACGACGCACGACGGACGACAGGTGATCCTAAAAGCTCCCCTTGAACACGTTGTGCTCAGGTGAGCTAAAAAGTATTTGAATCAAGCCAAATAATTATATGCGAGGCAAGAATACGAAATTACGCTTTCAAAAGATCGGAATGTAAGTCAAAGTGAATCACCTAACTACGTCACCTAACAACAGATGCTACTACTAGCGCTCTATCTGGCAGACGTACCGTCGAGCTAAAACATCTTTTCAGATGCAGATGCTTTCAGTTTGGTCTGGTCCAAAACTAGGTAACTTGGTAAAGACTTGCAGAAAACGAGGAGCTGTACATAACTCTTTCTCCTTTACCAGGTTATCTCTTACCTTGATGAGTCTGCAGTAGACAACATTAGAAAACATTGATGTCAAAAGGAGAAATTGCTGCCATGATTGATTTCTCCTTTTCGCGCAATGATTTCTGACCCATCAAAGAACTGTGATACATAAATACCAGGTTTTGCTTTAGCGTCTGCAAACGCGTCAAATTAAGAAGAGTCCAAAATTAGTCATTTGGTAATGGGTTAAATGCTAACATCAGGATTACATTTATATGCTATGGATTGGTTTATTATGACCAACAAACTTGATTCTTATAAGCATTGTTGTATTGTTGAAAAACTGAGATAATTTACTTCATATAATGTCTATGTCTTTGACAAACCCTACATTTACTCATTAGTTTGTGCTCCATCCACAAACTTAAAATGTATTTTCTTAAAAAATAAGGCTGTTGACCTATTTGTTTTAAGCCTGATTCTTTTAGTTTAGTACCTGAATATTATTCATAGAAAAAATAAGAAAAATCTGAATGTTAGAACATTAAAAAAAATTACTGTAAAAGATACTTTTTGTATTTTTTGGTTTTTAATCCAAAATGAAGGTGTTTTAGCCACAATTTAAGGGTTTTTTTTTAAGATTGATACTCAGTATACTCTAAATTACTTTTTACATTAAATCTGATGTTTCACCAATACAATGACATAAAATTTGGTTATAATTGTTGTCATTTAAAAAAATATACATCGCCTTAGTTTTCATAGGTGAAATTTCATCCTGAACTGCCGCAATGAAGGGTGTACTAAAAGAAATATTCATAGAATTTCCCCAAAGCTGGTGACCCCCTTTTTTTATCTCCTATTTTTGTAGATCTGATAATAAACTATCACCAAACAAAGTTTCATGAAATTCTGAATGTTTTCATAAAATGGTGAAACTGTAGCGATCATCTTTAAACACAATTACACATTGCATGCCTAACTTATAAAAAAATGTGTACAATGGAGGTAGTCTCCCTTTTAAGTGGGTACCAGGCCATGTTCTCAAGTTTAAAGTTGGTTACTACATATTTTCACTGTATATATTTTGCAACTCTGTTGCCTGTTTGAAATATTTCGCTACAATCTTTCTTTAAGGATTAGGTGCCAAAATCTGCCAAGTGTACAGGAAATTTAGTTATTAATTTCTTTTGAGAATTATGATGCGCAGTAATTGGTAAAAACACCTTTTTTGACATATAAAAGCTGAAAAATCAAGTCACAAATTGAACATGTAATTTTCGTTTTGCGTACATGTGTATGGCATCTACCGCAGAAAAATGTCATCACAACTAAAGCTGTAAAAATGTTTTACAGCATCAAGATGTGAGATACCGGTAGGTAGGTTGACATAAGTGATTCATTCATTTCATATTTTGTTTTATTTTCCTCTAACATGGCATGGCCTTTATCTGACAGAGTTTAAGCTTACAATGAGCTGATCAACTTGCCCTCCTGTGAAATTGAAATAGCTAAATCTATGTGCATCGTCTTCGACAATGAGTTTCAATCTATCTATGCTTCCTTTCTAAAGCAGCACTAATGTACTTCAGACTTTGAGAAAGGAAAGCCAAAAATCGTTTAGCAAAGGCCATCGACTATCAAAAAAACGTGGCCCTGTTCTGTTTTTTAATCTTAACTGACACCGCCATTATGCCTAAGTCTGACCATGCCCCGGAGACATGATACATCCATATAATATTCCGAGCTATAGTAATATTACTTTTTATTGATTCAACAATAAAATATCCATGACTTTGTGACACAAAAAAGCCTTTAACTCTTTACCAAACAACAATATTTTGTATTTGTCCAAATTGAGAGCTATTTGCAGACGACAAACTACAGGTCACTCAAATTACAAGTGTTGTCTGTAATAGGGTAGAAAATGTGGTGGGAAAAGGAGAAAATGCTGGTTACCAGCATTTTCTACTTTTCCCACAACGTTTTCAAAAGGCTGTTTATTCAGGGTCGTGAAAACACAGGATTGTGTGATACAGAGTTAATATGGCGGTTCAAATCGCCTGCAACCTACAGTCCAACATTACATTTAGCACCTAATTTTTCTTTTTACCCCCAATTCAAAACATAGGGGGTACACTGTACCCCTAAATATTTCTTAACCCCCAATTCAAAACCTAGGGACTACACTGTACCCCCAAATTTTTCTTTGTACCTCCAATTCAAAACCAAGGGGGTACAGTGTACCCCTAAATTTTTCTTTGTACCTCCAATTCAAAACCTGGAGGGTGCATGTACCCCCCAAAAAAACACCCAGTGGGAATGCTGTTCTATTCTTTACCACACCACAGAAATGTGAAATTGTCCTAATTGAAAGTATTTGCAGACCACTAAAATGAGGCTTAAATAGTGGAATTTGTTTTGGAAATGGATAGAAAACATTGTGAGAAAAGGATAAAATACTGGTTACCAGCATTTTCTCCTTTTCCCACATTTTTAAAAGCTTTGTTTCTAAGGGTCGTTAAACCTCAGTATTGTCTGCTAACGGGTCAAAATTGCTAAAATTATGATTTTTGTCTTCAAAAAGGTAGAAAACACAGGAAAAGGAGAAACTGCTGCTTACCAGCATTTTCACATTTTTCCACAAAGTTTTCCAGGTTCCCAGGTTTTAACAGTTTATTTGAACCTTGAGAAGATTCCTTTAAAATCATTGTTGATAAATGCTAGTAACCGGCAGTTTGTCCTGTTCCCATATGTTTCCTACCCAAAAATAAGTTTCAATTTTTGATTTACATTTACTGTACTGTCTGCAAACACAATTCAATTTGGACAGATCTAAAATTTCGTTACGTGATAAAGAGATAAAAAAAAAACAAGATGTCTGTTTGTAAAACAGTCATGCCCCCCTACTGCCACATTGATACAGGAAGTGGCACAGTTCATAAACTGATACCAAAAGAATTGATAGGGAAATATAGATGTCATCTTTTTGATTTATAGCCCACTTCAATTGTTAAACGTGATAATCTGTCAACAGTTCGCATAATTATACACACCGCCGTGTGTATACATACAAGATTGTGAACAGTCACCGATACACAGACTGGGTTATCGATTTTCTTTTCGGCACACGCATTCGACTTCCGCTTTTTCCCAGTCGACTTCGATGCTTACTACGTCCCCGATGATACGTGAATAAAATGTTGGGGCCACAAGTTGAGCCACATATGATGATTTTTGAGACACTTTAATTTTTTTTTAGGAAATGGCTCACGTGGCAAACGGCAGCACAGGCCCTGAATCATCTGGTGGTCACTGTGACCTTGACCTTTCACGGATTAACCTTAAAATTGATAGGTATCATTTACACTCCAAGATGAGTATCTGTACAGAATTTGAAGAACCTAGGTCAATTCTGTGTCTAGTCATCATCCGGACAAGTTTAGATCTATATATCAACATGTTGACGGTCACTGTGACCTTGACCTTTGACCGATTGACCTCAAAATCAATAGGGATCATCTACACTCCGAGACGCATGTCTGTGCCAAATTTGACAAACATAGGTCAGTTCTGTGTCTAGTTATCGTCCGGACAAGGTTTGGTCTATATATCAACATGTTGACGGTCACTGTGACCTTGACCTTTGACCGATTGACCTCAAACTCAATAGGGATCATCTACACTCCGAGACGCATGTCTGTGCCAAATTTGACGAACCTAGGTCGATTCTGTGTCTAGTTATCATCTGGACAAGGTTTGGTCTATATATCAACATGTTGACGGTCACTGTGACCTTGACCTTTGACCAATTGACCTCAAAATCAATAGGGATCATCTACACTCCAAGACGCTGGTCTGTGCTAAATTTGACGAACTTAGGTCAATTCTGTATCTAGTTATCATACGGACAAGGTTTGGTCTATATATCAACATGTTGACGGTCACTCTGACCTTGACCTTTGACGGATTGACCTCAAAATCAATAGGGATCATCTACACTCCGAGACGCATGTCTGTGCTAAATTTGATGAACCTATGTCAACTCTGTGTCTAGTTATTATCCGGATAAGGCTTGGTCTATATATCAACATGTTGTCGGTCACTGTGACCTTGACCTTTGACCGATTGACCAAAAAATCAATAGGGATCATCTACACTCCGAGACGCATGTCTGTGCCAAATTTGACGAACCTAGGTCAATGCTGTGTCTAGTTATCATCCGGACAAGGTAAGGTCTACCGACCGACCGACCGACCGACCGACAAACCAACCGACATTAGCAAAGCAATATACCCCCACTTCGTTGAAGGGGGGCATAATTATTGTGAAGATGGCAATCTGTTATTGTCTGGTCAGTCCATGTGTTAGCCGCTGGCAGAAAAATGAGTTTTAAAAACCGAGAAAGTTAACAAATCATACGTCCATCTGGCAACTTTTGATGTATTTTTCAGCATTCCAGCATTTTCTCCTTTTCCCACAAGGGTTTCAAAAGCCTTCCTGTTCATTGTTGTTCAAACAGCAGTGTTTGGTTTAGGGTTAACTCTTTACCAGACGACAGAATTTTGGACTCTACCAAATTGAAAGCATTTGCAGACGAGAAATTCAATTTAGCTCAAATAATGATTTAGATAGAGTAGAAAACATTGTGGGAAAAGGAGAAAATGCTGGTTATCAGCATTTTCTCCTTTTCCCACAATGTTTTCAAAAGGCTTCTTTCTCACGGTCGTTAAAACTAAGGAATGTGTGGTATAGGGTTAAAAAGACTAGGAAACGGTAGACACTCCTTAGATTATTCTCCATACAAGCTGTACAGATCCTTTGTATCCCATTCACTCATTCTATATTCAAAAACAAGAGGGCCAAGATGGCCCTGGATCGCTCACCTGGATATTTAAGTAGACCGTAGCCAGTTTTTTTTTTTTGTTATTCCAAAACTTTTTCTTCAATAACTTCAATAAAAAGAACAAGAAAACCGCATGCCGGCGCCAACAATTGGCTGTTGGGTGCTGGATATTAAGTTAAAATTGTAATTAAAAAACAGGGCATAATTTGGCACCAAAGGATCATTTCTGTGAAATTATTTCAAAATCTGCCCAGTGGTTTCATAGAAGAAATTTTAAGAATTTCTTCATGGCCGTATAGTGCAAATAGCCCCCCACCACCACAGCCTTGTTTCTTTACGGATCAAAATTTCGCTAACATTTTTTCAAAAGGGGCATCTAAGGGACATTTCTGTGAAATTACTTCAAAATCTGATGAATGGTTTAAGAGAAAAAGAATTTCAAAGAATTTCTTTAAGTCAATACAGTGCAAGGAGGCTCCCCTCCCCCCCCACCATGGCCATGTTTTTCGACGGATCACAATTTTTGAAAAGGGTCACCCATAGAACATTTCTGTGAAATGATTTCAAAATCTGACCAGCGTTTTCAGAGGGTAAGATTTTTAAACAAGACGGCCATGATGGCCCTGGATCGCTCACCTGAGTCATTAGGCGAAATTTCACTCCACGTGCAAAATTCAATTTCTGACCAACTGTCAGGTCAACTGAGCTTAAAATGTGGCATCTAGAGCATCCACAAGAAATTTCCGTAAGTTGACCTAGTGACCTACTTTATCACCATACGTGACCAAATTTAGAACTCATCAAAATATTTATCAAGACAAACATTCTGAACAGTTTTCAAGTTAATTGAGAAATAAATGTGGCCTCTAGAGTGCCCTGAGGGTATTTCTTTAATTTGACCAAGTGACCTAGTTTATGATCCCAGGTGACCCAATTTCAAATTCATCCAGTATTTCATCAAGACAAACATTCTGACCAATTTTCAAGTCAACTGAGCAAGAAATGTGGCCTCTAGAGTGCCCTAAAGGTATTTCTTTAATTTGACCAAGAGACCTAGATTATGACCCCAGGTGACCAAATTTTGAACTCAACTGAGATTTCATCAAGAGAAACATTTTAACCAATTTTCAAATCAATTGAGTAAGAAATGTGGCCTCTAGAGTGCCCTAAAGGTATTTCTTTAATTTGACCTAGTGACCTAGTTTATGAGCCCAGTTGACCCAAATTCAGACTCATGTGAGATTTTATCAAGACAAACATTCTGACCAATTTTCAAGTCGATTGAGCAAGAAATGTGGCCTCTAGAGTGCCATAAAGGTATTTCTTTAATTTGACCTAGTGACCTAGTTTATGATCCCAGGTGACCCAGATCCAAACTCATCCGAGATTTCGTCAAGACAAACATTCTGACCAATTTTCAAGTCAATTGAGCAATAAATGTGGCCTCTAGAGTGCCCTAAAGGCATTTCTTTAATTTGACCTAGTGACCTAGTTTATGACCCGAGTTGACCCAAATTCAGATTCGTGTAAGATTTGATCAAGACAAATATTCTGACCAATTTTCAAGTCAATTGAGCAAAACATGTGGCCTCTAGAGTGCCCTAAAGATATTTCTTTAATTTGACCTAGTGACCTAGTTTATGAGCCCAGCTGACCCAAATTCAGACTCATGTGAGATTTCATCAAGACAAACATTCTGACCAATTTTCAAGTCAACTGAGCAAGAAATGTGGCCTCTAGAGTGCCCTAAAGGAATTTCTTTGACCTAGTGACCTAGATTATGACCCCAGGTGACCCAATTTTGAAGTCATCTTAGATTTCATCAAGAGAAACATTTTAACCAATTTTCGAATCAAATGAACAATAAATGTGGCCTCTAGAGTGCTCGCAAGATATTTCTTTAATTTGACCTAGTGACCTAGTTTATGACCCAATTTGACCTAAATTCAGACTCATGTAAGATTTGATCAAGACAAACATTCTGACCAATTTTCAAGTCAATTGAGCCAAAAATGTGGCCTCTAGAGTGCCCTAAAGGTATTTCTTTAATTTGACCTAGTGACCTAGTTTATGATCCCAGGTGACCCAAATCCAAACTCATCCGAGATTTCATCAAGACAAACATTCTGACCAATTTTCAAGTCAATTGGGCAAGAAATGTGAGTTTCAGAGAAGAAGAATTTTAAAGTTTTCCTTCTTTGTTCCTATGTTCGAACTTGTGACCCCCGGGGCGGGGCCAGTTTTGACCCCAGGGGCATCATATGAACAAGCTTGGTAGAGGTCCACTAGGAGATGCTACATACCAAATATCAAAGCCATATGCCTTCCAGTTTCAGAGAAGACGAAATTTAAAGTTTTCCTTCTTTGTTCCTATGTTCGAACTTGTGACCCCCGGGGCAGGGCCAGTTTTGACCCCAGGGGCATCATTTGAACAAACTTGATAGAGGTCCACTGGGAGATGCTACATACCAAATATCAAAGCTCTACGCTTTCTAGTTTCATCAGAGAAGATTTTCAAAGATTTTGCTTTTTTTTTCCTTTTTGTTGCCATGGCAACCAGAGTTTTGGGTGGAATTCAATTCTTTGAACAACTTTGGTAGAACTTCCCCCAAGGAACATCCCTGCCAAGTTTCATCAAGATTGGCCCAGTGGTTTAGGAGAAGAAAATGTTTAAAGAAATTGTTGCCGGACGCCGGACATAGGGCGATCACAATAGCTCACCTTGAGCACTTTGTGCTCAGGTGAGCTAAAAATGCAAAGAGCCCCCCCCCCCCCCCCCCCCCACCATAGGCATGTTTTTCAACAGATCAAAATTTCACGAACAATTTTTGAAAAGGGTCACCCAAGGAACATTTCTGTGAAATTTTTCAAAATCTGACCAGCGGTTTCAGAGGAGAACTGGTCCATTTTGATGGTGTTTTCAGACGATAAATCAAACATGGATTAGATAATTGAATTTTTCTTTGAAAAGGCGAAAAACATCGTGGTAAAAGCTGGTTACCAGCATTTTCTCCTTTTCCCACAATGTTTTCAAAAGCCGTCCTACCTGGGGTCATTAAAACTCAGGATCAGGATCAGGTCAGGGTTGTTCAAACTCAGGATTGTGTGGTAAAGAGTTAAAATGCCTTTCATTAATTTTGATGCCTTTGCAGCCACTTTAGATCAAGATAAGACTTTAAAACACCTGCAGTTGGATCTTTAATTTCACACTTTCTCCTGTACTTAACTCTTTACCACATGAGAAAATTTTAGACCGGTCCAAATTGAAAGCATTTGCAGACGACAAAATATATGTGACTGAAAAATTTAAATTTGTTTTGGGAACAGTAGAAAACATTGTGGGAAAAGGAGAAAATGCTGGTTAACAGCATTTTCTCCTTTTCCCACAATGTTTTCAAAAGGCTTCTTTCTCAGGGTCGTTAAAAGTCGAGATTGTGTGGTGAAGAGTTAAACAATGTGGAGAATAGCAACTTTGATATTGTGCTCAACTCTTTACCTAACGAGAAAATTTTAGCGCTGTCCAGACTGAAAGCAGCTGCAGAAGACAACTTAAATGTAACTGAAAACATTAATTTTGCCTTACATAAGGTAGAAAACATTTTGGCAAAAGGAGAGAATGCTTGGCACCAGCATTTTCTCTTTTACCCGAAGTATTTTCAAAGGCCTTCTTCCTCAGGGATGTTAAAAGTCCAGATTGTGTGGTAAAGGGTTAAAAGGATTTTTATTCTAAACTGAAACTATGTGTTTTACTTGGCGCTTTAATGCTTTACTTAACAATCCCTCACTTTAATGACACTTGGCGAAGAATGCTTTTCAAATCATTGTTTGAAGGGGAGAAAATGTATGTAACCAGCATTTTCTCATTTTTCTATGCTTTTATAGACAGATTCCATCATTTGAAACACACACAATTTTGTCATCTGCAAATGCTTTCAATTTTGACAGGTCTGAAATTTTGTTCATCTGGTAAAGTTCTGGATTAAAAAAAATAAGAGCGCCATGATGGCCCTGTCGTTCACCTGAGCCTTTTGATCAAACATGACCCATTTCCAATCTCTTCAGAGATAATAAGACAAACACTCTGACAAACACTCATTAGTACTGGACTTACAAATATGGCCTCTAGAGTGCACACAAGCTTTTTCTAGAATTTGTCTCAGAGGCCTACTCGACATGTAGAAATTATCCAGACATAAATTCCGACAAACTTTCATGAGTATTTGAGAGAAAATGTGGCCTGTAGGGTGTAAAAAAGGTTTTTCCCAGATTTGACCTAGTGACCTAGTCTTTTATCCAACATGACCCATATTCACACTAGTCTAAGATACTAAGACAAAGATTCAAAGCAAATTTCAAGATTATTGGACTGAAAATGTGGCCTCTAGAGCATACACACAGTTTTTCAAGGATGAAACTTGGTGAACTAGTTTTTATTCCATGTGACCCATTTTCAAACTCATGCAAGATATCATGAAGACAAACATTCTAACAAAAATTTAAAGAATATTGGACTGTAATTATAGTACAAAAGGTTTTTCCGAGATATGACCTAGTGACCTAGTTTTTTATCCAACATGACCCATATTCATACTTGTCTAAGATATCATCAAGACAAACATTCTAACAAAAGTTTAAAGAATATTGGACTGTACTTCTAGTACAAAAGGTTTTTCTGAGATTTGACCTTGTGACCTAGTTTTTTATCCAACATGACCCATTTTCATACTAGTCTAAGAAATTATCAAGACAAACATTCTAACCGAATTTCAAGATTATTGGATTGAAAATGCGGCCTCTAGAGCTTACATAAGGTTTCTCTAAGATTTTACCTGGTGACCTAGTTTTTGACCTGACAAACTCATCCAAGCTAATATCATGACAAACATTCTGACCAACTTTAAAGAGCATTGGACTGAAAATGTAGCTTCTGGAGCGTACACAAGGTTTTTCAAAGATTTGACCTGGTGACCTAGTATTTGACTCAGCATGGCCCATTTTCAAACTCGTCTGCGATATTATCAAGACAAACATTCTGACCAAATTTCAAGAGTATTGGACAGAAAATGTGGCTTCTGGAGCATACAAAAGGTTTTTTTAAGATTTGACCTAGTGACCTAGTTTTTGACCCAACATGGCCCGTTTTCAAATTTGTCAGAGATATCATCAAGACAAACATTCTGACCAACTTTCAAGAGTTTTGGACTGAAAATGTGGCCTCTAGAGCATACACAATGTTTTTCTAAGATTTGACCTGGTGACCTAGTTTTTGACCCGACATGGCCCATTTTCAAACTCCTCCAAGATATCATCAAGACAAATATTCTGACCACCTTTCAGGAGTATTGGACTGAAAATATGGCCTCTAGAGCGTACACAAGGTTTTTCTACGATTTGACCTGGTGACCTAGTTTTTGACCCAGCATGGCCCATTTTCGAACTCGTCCGAGGTATTATCAAGACAAACATTCTGACCAACTTTCAGGAGTATTGGACAGAAAATGTGGCCTCTAGAGCGTACACAAGGTTTTTCTAAGATTTTACCTAGTGACCTAGTTTTTGACCCGACATGACCCATTTTCGAACTCGTCTGAGATTAATCAAGACAAACATTCTGACCAAGTTTCACAAGAATTGGACTGAAAATGTGGCCTCTAGCGTGTACACAAGGTAAAAGGTGACGACGGACGACGCACGACAGACGCCGGACACAGCACGATCACAATAGCTCACCATGAGCACTTCGTGCTCAGGTGAGCTAAAAAAGGCTATTAACCAGCAAGGCTATTAACCAGCATTTGTTTCCTTTCCCAACAATGCTTTGTGAAGATTTCTTCCTGTGTGTTGTATGATAAAAGGAAAAGCCTTTATCTGCTGATAACAAAACCTGTCCTAAAATAATCCCGTCAAAAAAACTTATCAGATCATGTGAGATCCATTGTTACTGTAACCTTTCTCCTCTTCTATGCAACTTATTTAGTTCAGGGGGCCTTTATAATCATATATATCTGACACAGAATTTTAGGCTCATTCATATTAACTCTTTACCAAACTGTAAAAGTTTAGACTTGTCCAGATTGAAAACATTTGTAGACCACAATTCAAATATGGGCTCAAATGATGGAATTTGTCTTTGTTAGGATAGAAAACATTGTGGGAAAAGGAGAAAATGCTAGTAAGCAGCATTTTCTCATTTTTCCATAATGTTTTCAAAAGGCTTCTTTCGCGGGGTCGATAGAACTCAGGATTGTGTGGTTAAGGGTTAAATACATTTGCAGAAAATTAATCAAATGAACTCAAATGATGTGATCGTCTGTGATAATGTAGGAAGAAAATGTACTGCCAAATATTTCTCCTTCTACCACAATTCTTCTCAATAGACTACTTCTGCAGGGTCATAAACAATAAAATTGTTTGAAAAAGACTTCAACAACCACCCAATTTGACAGTATGATAACCCTTTACCACACAATGACGAGTTTTAACGACCCTGAGAAAGAAGCCTTTTGAAAACATAGTGGGAAAAGGAGAAAATGCTGGTACCAGCATTTTCTCCTTTTCCCACAATGTTTTCTACCACATCAATGACAAATTCTATCATCTGAGTCACATGTAAATTATTGTCTGCAAATGCTTTCAATCTGGACAAGTCTACATTTCTGTCGTGTCGTAAAGGATTGACACAGGTCTACCGAACATTCATGAACTGTCTTACCTCGATGAGGCTGTTCACGTGAGGCATTAGCCTGTCCATTCTGACTTCTACAAGCATCACAATTGCCCTACACACATTCTTTCTAACTTCAGTGTCTTCATCGGAGGCCAAATAAAACAGATTCTGAAAAATAAATAAAAAAATGTCTACATATTTCATTCAGAACAGATTAAATAGTGTTTCATGCAGCTATCACATTAAGTCATACTAGGTACAGCTCATTTTTTCCAGGGGCTGTTTATCTATTGTTTTGTACATTCCACAGTATTCTTTTCAGTTCAGTTATAAATCATGTTATTAACACTTACAGCGCTGAATTAATATAATGGACTGTTTCAATTATGAAAAATATCCAAAATACCACATGTTTATTGTTGTTATGGCCAGAATATGCAATAAAGTAGTGGAGAGTGTAGATCCAAGATCAGACTGCACGTTCTGTGCAGTCTGATATTAATCTACACTGTCTGCAAAAACAACTTAAATCGGTTCCAGCACTTTATGGGTTAAGATAGTTATGCTGTTGAGTGCATAACTTATCTCTCTTATATCTTTTAAGATTAAAATATCAGTAAGTCTGTATAAAAAGGAAAATAATGCTGTATTTCCAGTTAGAAACCCACTTGGTCCCACTGATTTCCATGTGTCCTTACTTTTCAGGGTTTGCCAAATTTTTGTCCTTTTTCCATCTGGCTTTCAGAATCATTTTTCTCAGAGGCATAACAAGAGGGTCATTGGTCCTAAAGTAGACCAGAAATGTGGCCCCTAGAGAACCCATAACTGTTTCCTATGATTTGTCCTATTAACCTACTTTTATAACAGATGTGACCCATTTTTAAGCTTGTCAAAGATATCATCAATACAAACATTCTGACCAACTTTCATGAGTATTTGACAGAAAATGTGGCCTCTACAGTGCACACAAGGGTTTTCTAAGGTCTGTCTCAGTAACCTAATTTTGACCTGACGTCACCCATTTTCAAACTCATCCTAGGTATCATCAAGACAAACATTCTGACCATCTTTTGTGACTGAAAATGTGGCCTCCAGAGAGCAAACACATGTAATTTTCTAATGCCTGCATGATGGACAACGAACAATAGAGGCAGCACGACCACAAAAGCTCATCTAGGGCACTTCATCCTCAGGTTAGCTAAAAACAAGTATACATTTAGTATTTACAGTTCAGAGACAACAGTTTAATTTTTACCTCAATAAAAGAGTCTATATGAATCATCAAAGCCTGGGTTCTGCTGATGATAAACTGATTAACACAGGCAATAGCATGGGACCTGAAAATACAACAATCAAATTTTCATCTACAAGGGTCATGAAATGTCTCACCTGAGATTTCATCATCTAATATGCAATGTTTTTACCTATAATATAAAATAGCACTTTGTGGTCAGGTGAGCTAAAATTCAATAGCCTTGCATACAAATGACTTGCCTTCACACTAATTTGTTATATCAGTCAAAATAGATCTTTCCTTTATTTTTAACCCTTTACAACCCAATCCCAATTTTGATGACTTTAAAAGACAGGCTTTTGAAAACATTGTGAAAAAAGAACAAAAATGCTGGTAACTGGTATTTTCTCCTTTTCCCACATTGATTTCTACCCTTGCGATGGCAAATTCAATCCATTTGAGCCACATTCGACTTTTAAGTACAAAGTTTACTCTAATCAGGGTGACAAAAATTTTTACCCATCCATAGTGAAATTATTTAAAGCCAGCTTACGTATTTTGGCTCAAAAATGAGATTTCTTTTTTTCCCCAAATATCTTTCTAGACTTCTTCCCCAGGGTCTTGAAAGTACAGATCATTTTGTAAACGGTTAAGCAAAACACAATCATTTATAAAAACTCCAAATCTACAATTTATGGTAATTTACTTAACCCTTTACCACACAATGACGACTTTTAACGCCCCTGAAAGAGAAGGCTTTTGAAAACATTGTGGGAAAACGAGAAAATGCTGATTACCAGCATTTTCTCCTTTTCCCACAATGTTTTTTACCCTATCAAAGAAAAATCATTCCATATGAGCCACGTTAAAACAGTCATCTACAAATGCTTTCAATTTGGACAGGTCTAAAATTTTGTCATGTGGTAAAGGGTTAAGAGAAGAATCTGGAGAGAATAATGTTTCTCTATCAACATTATTGATAGTTTGATCCTGTGCCAAATACCTATACTTAACTCTTTACCAAGCAACAACATTCCAGACTTGTCCGAATTCAAAGCATATAGAGACGACAAAATAAATGTGACTGAAAAGTTGAAATTTGTTTTGGGAAGGGTAGAAAACATTGTGGGAAAAGGAGAAAATGCTGGTTACCAGCATTTTCTCCTTTTCCCATAATGTTTTCATAGGCCTTTACCAAACAACATAAATTTAAGACCTGACCAAATTGAAAGCATTTTCAGACAACAAATTCAAAATAGCTCAAACAATGAATTCTAACTTTGAGATGGTAGAAAACATTGTGGGAAAAGGAGAAAATGCTGGTTACCAGCATTTTCTCACTTTTCCCACAGTTTTCAAAGGCCTTCTTCAGGATTTGTATGTTAAAAGATGAGTATGAGGGTAGTGCTAGCACATGTAAATCATCAGAATGCCTCCAATGCACAGTCATTTACCTAATTTTAGGGCTCTACTGTTTGAAAAACCAGCATTTTCTCCTTTTCCTACACTGTTTTCAAAGGCCTTCTTCAGGTTTGTTTGTTAAAAGGAGAGTATGAGTGTAGTATGAACACATGTTAATCATCAGAATGCCTCTAATGCACAGTCATTTACCTAATTTTAGGGCTCTGCTGTTTGAAAAACTGTAGGAATTTGGGTATGAGAAAATTGAGGGGCCGACTGGGATCATTGTCTAAAGCCTCGGCAGAATCCTCACAGATCTTCTGAAGAGCTCCGAATGCACCCTGAAAATAAACAAATAATAAAGCATAACTCTTTACTACATGCGAAAAGATAATACACATCAAAATTAAAAGCATTTACAGATGACAACTGAATGATGAAATTTGTCATTGATAGGGTAGAAAACATTGTGGGAAAAGGAGAAAATGGTTACCAGCATTTTCTTCTTTTCCCACAATGTTCTCAAAAAACTTCTTCCTCGTGATCAATAAAACTTGGGATTGTGTGGGAAAGGGTTAAACTCATTTCAGCTCTTTTTCCTTCTGAAAACTTTTGCTTGAGCTTTTAACAAGCATAACAAATCTTTTATGACTCTTTTTTTCCTGCAAAATTTTTTAAGCATTTTAGAGCCAATTATCCACACCACCTCTTTAAAAGACTGAAAGAACATGTCAATGAAAATTATGGGCTTGAATAAACAAAGGTATGGTAAAATTCAAAAATCAGACTGTTTCTTCTGTGCAGTCTGATCTTGATCTATGCTATCAACAAAAGGTTTTTGTCTGAGGTTGAAAAACTTAAAAACATGAAATATTATCTGGTACCAGTGACCTTGACTTTGAGTGGACTGTGCTCAAAGTCGATCTACAACTAGCTTTTTGCATAACCTACCAAAGCCACAACTTTCCTTCATACATAAGCGCTTTGAAAAGAGAGCTTAATCCATCTGCAAAAAGTATTGAACCATGTCCTCACAGGCTGATGTGAGTTGAAATTTTTTGCTATCTGTAAATTTTCTGCACGTCAAACGACCATTCTACCTCCAGATCCAGTTGATTGTTAGACTATAGAGATTTCATGGATTTATGATCATGCGATGACTTGCTTGGTAAAATACATCACTGAGATGTATTAAATCCCCTTTTCACAGAAATTGGCTCAAATATAAATTGAAATACAAGTTTTTTTAACCTAGGGTTTGATACCGCCACAATCATGCCAACTCAACACTGTGTACATTCAATCTAATAGCTCTTGGCGGATTTAATCATAGCTGGCAGATAAAAATAATGTTAAAGTAAAAGTGGCTTGCTATACATTATTGTAACATTTGTTACTGTATCTATCAACCCTTTACCACACAAGCCCGAGTTTTAACAACCCTATGGAAGAAGGCTTTTGAAAACATTGCCGGAAAAGGAGAAAATGCTGGTAGCCAGCATTTTCTCCTTTTCCCACAATGTTTTCTACCCTATCAAAAAACACAAATCATCACTTGAGCTATACCTATTTTGTCAACTGCAATGCTTTCAATTTTGTCCAGTCAAAATTTTTGTTGTTTGGAAAAAGAGTTAAGCACAAATAATGTTCAAGACTTAAAGTGAAGTGTTAGGCAAGTCAACCAAGAAAAGGGAAAGCTATTTCTCTGATACAACACATTAGCATCAAGACATTTGGTGCACTTAAACTAAATTGTTTCATGTTTATGTCTTTCTTAGATGTGAGAACCCTTTCCTTCAAGACTGTAAGATCTCTCCCCTAGCTTTGTGTTACATTGTTTGATTTCTTACAGACAACATTTTTTTACCTATTGTTTAAAGCATGTCACTGTGGAAAACACTGCAGCAAAGGAGAAACAGATCTTCACTTGCAAATTCTCCTTTGTCAAACTGTTTTCACTGGTACTCATGAATAAAACTTTTAATTCATGTTGATCTTTCTTATTTTTTTCTTTACCAAATGATAAAAATTTTAGACTAGTCGAATTTCACTGCATTTGCAGGCAACAAGTTGAATGTGGCTGAAATCACAGATTGTGTCAGTGAAAGAGTAGAAAACATTGTGTGAAAAGGAGAAGATGCTGGTTACCAGTGTCTTCTCCTTTTCCCACCGTTTTTTCGAAAAACCCCTCCAGTGAGGAGGGTCATGAAAATTCATGATTGTGTGGTGACGGGATAAGGATATTTTCAAAGCTGATAAGCTTTTTTCAAAATTAATTTGCTCCAAGGTTATGAAATGAAGAAGAACAAGAAGACTTGGCAAACCAATATCATTAAAACAGTGATTAGCCCTTTATCACAAAATCCCATATCTTAACAATCTGCAGAGGAAGGCTTTTGAAAACATTTTGGATAGAGGAGACAATGTTGGTAACAAGCATTTCCATTTTTTCGCACAATGTCTGCTACTCTACTTAAGACAAATGCAGCCACTTAAGCTATATTTATCTTCTGCAAATGCTTTCAGTTTGTACAAGTCTTGAATATTGTTGTTTGTTAAAGAATTTAGTAGTTGCTGGTTTGAGAGGTAAAACAAGACTACATCTCGATCAAGCAGAACTTTGAGGTGAAAACAACAGTCTCTGCTAAATTAAAGGCCCATTGGCGGCCAAAAGTGATTACATTTTATTGAACAAGAGGGCCATGATGGCCCTGTATTGCTCCACTGGCTAATACGTAAAATCCCTACATGCCAAACATTACGATACTTGGCCAATTGGTTTTGAACATAAGACCCCTGAGACAGGACTAAAATTGGTAGCCCAAGTTCTTATGGTAAGTAACAAGAAGATTTCTAAAGATTTCACTACATAAGCCAATGTAAAATTTCTGACCGCTGGGGTGTGGTCAAATTTGACCCTAGGGCTATAATTTGGGTACTCTTGGTAGAGGCCCACTAGATAAAGCCACATGCAAAATTTGGTAACCCTAGGCCTTATGACTGAGTACAGGGAGATTTCTAAAGTTTTGTCTATATAAGCCCATATAAAAATTGTGACCCCTGGGGCGGGGCCAATTTTGACCCCAGGACTATAAGTTGGGCACTCTTGGTAGAGGCCCACTAGATAAAGCCACATGCAAAATTTGGTAGCACTAGGCCTTATGGCTAGGTGCAGGGAGATTTCTAAAGTTTTCCCTATATAAGCCTATGTAAAACTTGTGACCCCTCCCCCCCGGGGTGGGGTCACATTTGACCCCGGGGCTATAAGTTGGGCACTCTTGGTTGAGGCCCACTAGATAAAGCCACATGCAAAATTTGGTAACCCTAGGCCTTATGGCTAGGTACAGGAAGATTTCTAAAATTTTCTCTATATAAGCCCATGTAAAACTTGTGACCCCTGGAGCAGGGTCAAATTTGACCCTAGGGCTATAATTTGAAGAAACTTGATAGAGGTCTATTAGATAAAGCTACATGCCAAATTTGGTAGCCCTAGGCCTTATGGTTTCAGACAAGAAGATTTTCAAAGATTTCCAATATTTTTAAGTTTTGTTGCCATGGCAACCAGAGTTTCTGAAGGAATTAAATTCTTTCAAGAAATTCTGAAGAGGACCATGGCAGGATCATTTCTGTGAAGTTTCATCAAAATTGGATGGGTAGTTTCAGAGAAGATGTTTAAAATAAAAGTTAACGCACGGACAGACGGACGGACAACGGGCCATGACATAAGCCCGCTGGCCTTTGGCCAGTGGAGCTAAAAATGACAACTACTTTTCTTACAATATCTTAACTCTTTACCAAATGACAGCATTTTTAATAGTAAGTGTTCATAAAATGTTGGAATTTCCCCCCCAACTTGATAGAAAACATTGTCAGAAAAGGAGAAAATCTAGTTACTAGCATTTTCTCCTGTTCCCACAATGTTTCAAAAGCTTTGTTCCTCTGAGTTGCAAAAAGTCGGGATCCTGTGGTAAGGAGTTCATAGCTTGATTGATTCATGTTTGATGTTTAATGCCATTTTTAACATTATTTTTGTTATATCGCAGCAGCCAATGCACCTATCCATGTTTACCTGGAGTTGTTTTTTTTTTACCAGTAATCTACACAATATTCTTTCAAAGCCACTAGCTGCTTTCCCACATAGCCATCATCTATACAATGGTCAGCCATGAGAGAGGAATGAAGTCTGTCATAATGACTATCATCAACCCTTGGAAAGAAATTGGCAGAGCCAGGGATCAAACCAGGGACCTCCTGTTCTCAAGTCCTGTATGCTACCAACTGAGCTACTCAGCGAGATAATAGCACATTAAAAGAAAAACATTCTCATTTTGTACTTTAGAATATGACATGTCCATTTATTTTTTTTTTTAATTCTCAGAAGGGAAAAAGATTAAATCCCTACTTCCTGAGAACTTCCTGAAATAACTATGCAGCAGACAGCTTACATGTAACCCTATACCAAATTGTCTGCATAGTTCTGACTTTCAATGACGCGTAAAAAGAAGCGTTTTGAAAATATTGTGGGAAAAGGAGAAAATGCTGGAGACCAACCGGCATTTTCTCCTTTTCCCACAATGTTTTCAACCCTTCCCAGAACAAAATTCAGTTTTTCAGTCACCTTTATTTTGTCGTCTGCAAATGCTTTCAATTTCGACAATTCTAAAATTTTGAAGCCAGGTAAAGAAGTAATAAACATCCTTGTTAAATACCGATATTCAACATAGCCTACTGTCAATGTGTGGGCTCATTGTGGTAACTTTGTAACAAAGAAGAAATTTGTTATCAAGTGCAAGTGTCTCTTAGCCACTGTGGTTTCAAAAGGGATGGCCAAAGGACAGAAAAGTGAGGAGGTGATGAGTTAACCCTTTACCATACAATCCCGAGTTTAAAGACCCCAAAGGAGAAAGCTTTTGGAAACACTGCGGGAAGGGGGGAAACTGCTGGTAAACAAGATTTTCCTTTTTCCACAATCTTTTCTTCCCTATCGAAGACATAAATCACCATTTGAGCTCTATTCAGGTTGTCTGCATATACTTTAATTTGGTTGGTACAAAATTTTGTATTTTGGTAAAGTGTTAAACACTTTACAAGACAACAAATTTTTAGATTTTAGACTTGTCTACAATGAAAGCCTCAAGAAACAACAAATCAAATTTGGCACAAATGATGAGCCTCATCTCTGAAGGATTGAAAACATTTTGGGATGGAAAAGGGGAAAATGCTACCATCATTTTCTCCTTTTCCCAATGTTTTCAAAAGTTGTCTACCTAAGGGTTGTTAAACCATGGGATTATTTGGTAAAGTGTCAACTCTTTACAACACTATCCCCAGTTTTTACGACCCAGAAGAAATAGTTCTTTGAAAATCTTGTGGGAAAAGGAGAAAATGCTGGTAACTAGCATTTTCTCCTTTTCCCACATGGTTTTCGACATTTTCACAGACAATGACCATCATTTAGATGTCATCTGAAGATGCTTTCAAATCGGACCAGTCTGTTGATTGGTTGATTGTATGGTGATTAATGCCGTTTTCAACATTATTTTGTTGTATCTCGGCGGCCAGTGCACCTATCCATGCTTTCCTAGAGTTTCTTTTACCAGTACTCAGCACAATATTCTTTCCAAGCCACTGGCTACTTTCCTACATGACCATCGTCGAAACAATGAACCCTGTCACAATGACTATCATCAATCCTTGGACAGATATTGCCTGAGCCAGGGATCTAACCAGTGACCCCCAGTTCGAGTCCTTTAAGCTACCTACTACACTACTTGGGCTCTGCTGGACCAGTCTAATATTTTGTTGTTTGGTAAAGAGTTAAGTAATCAAGAGATAGAGAGATCAAAAGCTGAGAATTGTGTTTTTGTGGCAGTATAGCCATTCCTGTGTGTGTGCGCAGAATCTACTAAATCTCCCTCTCACTGGAATCTTACCAGAATTATTTCCTTCAATCAATAAGCATCCTTCACTAAATACCTACTGAAACAACTCTCCTGCAAATAGCTTTGAACAGTCATCACTGTTTGTTTGTATTGGAGTTTAATACCGTTTTAACAGCTTAGATTGCATCACAGCGGTCAGTGCACCTATGTGTGTGTTTCCTGGCTTTTTCACACCAGCACCGACACAACTTTCTTTCCAAGTCATGGACTACTTTTCTCACATGAATCAGAGGTGAAAGGCTAAAAACTCCCAGAAAAAAAGTTTGCGGCAACCAGGTATCTAACTCACAACCACCAGGTTACAAATTGGATATGCTAACCACTGAGCTATCCGGCAGGGCCTATCTATACCTACCGAAACAAATCTCCAGCAAACAACTTTGAAAACTTTGATCACTGTAGAGTTTATTTTGGTAAACCCTTTACCACATAATCCCAAGTTTTAATGGCCTCGAGGAAGATGGTCTTTTGAAAACATAGTGGGAAAAGGATCTGCAAATGCTTTCAATTAGGACATGCCCAAAATTTTGGCCTTTGATAAAGAGATAATCAGAAACATGTCACAGTTATAATACATGAATACATCTAAAAACATTGTGGCCGCACAAGAAATTGCCTCTTCAAAGCATCTTTGGAGAAAAAAAAAGACCTGCAAAACTAAAGTCATCTTCTGAAAGTGATACAGAATCACCAAGCATGACTTGAGAAGCTTTTGAAGACAACTCAGATCAAGATCAGATTATGTAGAAAATTCTATCTGGTTTTGGATCAACAACATAAGGTAGAATTTTTTGTCATGCATTCTAACAAATGTAAAATCTCTACGTAGTGAATGACAATACTAGCAATTATAGTATCTTTTCTTTTTTTTGGTGTAGCTTAATATACTGGCGCCTAACCTACTTTTTGAAACTGATAAAAAATGAATAAACAGACATTTGTGATTGGTCAAAAATGTTGACATGTTTAATTTAAGGGCCCCTGCCTAATTGCGGGCAAATTTATCTTTTTTAAGGTTATTTTCCTTTTCTTCTTTGCATCATCTCAAACACGTGGAAAAAGGTCAAAACATCCATCTATAACACTTGCTTGTTTCTGTGCAGAAGAACTTCCAGAGGAACAGAGAAAATTTTGGTAGTATACAGAAAGTGCATCCTGTGAGGGAGGAGGAGAAATTCATACTCCAGATGAGATCTAATAATCTGTTATGTTGACCCACTTTTCACCAGAGTGCTCCAATGATTTATGCCAGAATCCTTTCTCTTCTGTCATTTTCCTGTCTGTTAGCCCTTTACCATGAACTCTTTACCAAACAACAAAATTTAGGTTTGTTTGTATCCAAGTTTCATGCTATTTAAACAGCTGAGGTAACATGTCATATCACAGTTAGTGCACCTACGCATTTGTTTCCTGGCTTTCTCACACCAGTACTCACACAGCTTTCTTTCCAGGTTACCGACTCCCTTCGTCACATGCATCAGAGGTGAGAGGCAGAAAAATCGCCAAAAAGAAAGTTTGTTTCAACCGAGTATCAAACCCACAACAACCAGGTTGCAAGTTAGATAGGCTAACCACTGAACTAACCAGCTGGAACACAAAATTTTGGACTAAACCAAATTGAAAGTATATGCAGCCCACACAGTAACTTAGGCTCCACTGACTGGATTTGTCTCTGATAGGGTAGAAAACATTGTGGGAAAAGGAGAAAATGCTTGTAACCAGCATTTTCTCCTTTCTCCACAATGTTTTCAAAAGACTTCTTCCCCTGAGTCTTAACCTTTACTATATGACAATATTTTCGACCTGTCCATATTGAAAGTACCTGCAGGTAACAAATTTAAGGTGGCCCAAACAATAAATAAGTCTTTGGTAGGGTAGAAAACATTTGGGGAAAAGGAAAATATGCTGGTTACCATAATTTTCCTCTTTTCCCACACAGTTTTCACAATTTCTCCTCCAAGCTACTGACTACCTTCTCACATGCACCAGGGGTGACAGCCAAAAAATCACCAGAAAGAAAGTTTGCTGCAACCGGGTATCTAACCCACAACCACCAGATCATGAGTCAGATATGCTAATCACTATGCTACCCGACCACGCTCTATAGTTGTACACTGCAGATGAATTACGGGTCACTGATTTATATCGTAATGTGTTCTGTAAACGACGACATGTAGCTACATTAAGGTGTGAAAATCTTCTAACTCTGGTTTTAACCAAACGACAAAATAATCTTGTTTAAATTGAAAGCATTTGCAGACAACAAATTAAATGTGATTCGAACGATGAGAGTTGTCAAAGAAACGCTAGACCACATTGTGGGAAAAACAAAAAATGCTGGTTTCTCCTTTTTCCACAATATTTTCAGAAACCTCTTGTCTTGGGATTGTTTAAACATGAGATTGTTAGGTATCGGGTTCACTCAAAACTGCTTTATACACAAATTGCACACAAAGTTATATATTGGGAACAACACAGATTGAGGCTTGACAAAGAAAACACTGCTGAAAAAAAGAAAAGAAAATTTCCTCTGTAACAATGTTTTCGAAGTTGTCTACTGCCAGGAAGAAAGGGTTGTCTACATGTCGTATTATGTTATGCATATCATTATCCACATTACTGAAGTGAAAAATCTGTGTAATATGAAGCAATCAAACTTCACTCCAGGTACAAACCAATCCACCTAACCCTTCCACAAAAGTGTGGTTTTCTAGTCTTCATTATACAAACTTCATTTGGTAAAATTTGTTTCCAAAAGCTTAGTAATTAAAGGCTTGAAAATACCTGACATCTTTAACCCATAGGCTGCTAAGCCTGTCTCACTGACCTTTTGCAGACAATATACATCAAGATCAGACTGCACAGAACGTGCCATCTGATCTTGAGTCCATACTGTCCAAAAAGGAGATATTTTTGCCTTCAAAAATAACTTCAAAATAGCAAAATTTTGGTTTTTACTATCGAGTTAAAAGTTTCATTTCACTTTATTAGCAGGTTGCGGGTTAACCTAAAGTTGTAGTGCTTATTAACTGAAATGCACTTTCTCAATCATTATATGTACCATCCTCGTTGACCCAGTTTCGATTCATTCTGTAATCGACCCTGGGTTATTTCGCTGGCGTTTCCTCGTTCTCATGAATTATTCATGAAGCATTTTGATTGGTGATTTCAGTTTTTCCTTGAGAAAATTTAAACTATTTTTATCACAAATACGTCGTCATTTCTATTTTTAACTTGTCGATATCTAATCACATCATTCGTTGCAAATCAAGCTTAGCGATACTTTAAATCTGGCGTCGCCCATCAACACCACATTCGAGAAGCGTTTTTAAAAAAGAGATTTTTGGCGTACACCAAGATCGATAGTGTCATCCCTGTATTGCAGAATGGCATATCTCACAGGAGACAAGCACGCCGAAGGGCCATATTTGTTGACAACCTCGTGTTTTTTCCATAGTGGGGTTATTTTTTATAACGGAAGAAATGAAATTACCCTCTCTACAAGAGAGTATCATAATGTTATCGATCTTTCGATTGGCTATTAGGGTACTTCCTGACCATATGAATATTTATAAGAAACGACGAATTGCTAGTCAATTATCCCAGGGGTAGATTCATGGAGAGTAACGTAATGCTTCAAACCTGGGTTCCGAGGATGTATATGTACTAAATATGCATACATTGCAATTATAAAGTCGCTTTTCTCAGAATATCTGGCAAAGAAGCAGAAAGTGCAGATTTAAGATCAGACTGCACATTCTGTGCAGTCTGATCTTGACCTACAGTCTGCATAAGCAACCAAATCCAGCTTTAGCCTTACAATGGTTAACATCATGGCATCTTTCTTGTTAACCCTTTACCAAACGACAAAATTTTAGACTTGTCCAAATTCAAAGGATTTGCAGACGAAAAAATTAATGTCACTCAAAAATTGGAATTTGTTTTGGGTAGGGTAGAAAACATTGTGGGAAAAGGAGAAAATGCTGGTTACCAGCATTTTCTCCTTTTCCCACAATGTTTTCAAAAGCCTTCTTTATCATGGTCATTAAAAGTTGCGACTGAGTGATTAAAGATTAAGAGACAAAAGTAGGGTTAGAAAAGGCTTTGTTTGATCATGAAGGAACAGTTAATTGAATTGAACAAACTAGACATCCCACATACACTCTATTTTCATCGTTTCCAGTCTATTTCACTTGACTGAAAACCAATATGCAATCTTCATCAGACCCTACACTATTGGAGAACACTGTTTTATTGGCTCTTTTCACCATAAATCCAGCACATGGGATGGTTCAGATAATGAAGTTTCAAACATAAGAGCCTGCGACTGAACAGTTCTTTTTTTTTTATGCAGCTTTCAGTATTTCCATCATACCATGGGAAGAGCTAACCATGCAGTTCTTAAGTGTCACCAGTACCAGACTAAGGCTCTGCAGTGCCTTGTCAATAAACATCCAAAGAAGTCTACCTCTAGCCTGGCATTTAGGCCCTGCATTTAAGTCATTCTAATAAACAAGGTACACAACTACAGCAAACTCACAGAAATATGTGTTGTTATTTGCCCTTCTTCTGAAATACAGACATTCAGAACATTGAGAACGCAGAGTATTTGCTTTGCAGTTTTACTTGATATTGTTTTAATGAAAATTCTCTATTTAACGGACTGACACCAGTCTAGTCTACCTGCTGAATCATCACTGAGAAACCCAGGTGCATTTACCTAAACATACACTTAGTTGATTGGTGCTATATACTGCTGTCAACACTATTTCAATCGCATCATGGTGCTCATGGCTGTATGTCCTTGGTTTCACTAGTCTAAAACTAGGCTCAGTGTTCTCACTAGCTTTTTATTACTTACCCCCTGAGCTGAAAATCTGGCTGGGGGGAAGGGGGGGTGGGTGAGGGGGGGGGTGTGTGTGTGTGTGTGTGTGTGTGTGTGTAAGATTTCATATTTAACTCCTTACCAAACGACAAATTTATTGACTCAACCACATTGAAAGCATATGGAGTCAACAAATTAAATTTTACTCAAATGTTTGGACTTGTCTCTGATAGGATAGAAAATACTGGAAAAAGGAGAAAATGCTGGTTACCAGCATTTTCTCCTTTTCCCACAATGTTTTCAAAAGGCTTCTTCACCAGGGTCGTTAAAACAAGGGATTGTTTGGTAAAGGGTTAAAGGGTATGACAATAATGGTTCCCAACTAGGGGTAAAGCAATTCATATTGATGATTTGCAGCAAAGAAGTCTGTTATATTAAGATATCTATGTAAATTTACTTCTTAAAATCATTAAAAAGCTGAAAAGGCAGTCTGAAGTGACTCTGATAGGACAATGTCAAAGAGACATTTTGTTGTGTCATGGGTTTCTGTGTTTTTTGCACCAATTGATTTTTCATGTCTGTTAATTTCTGGATAGGTATTTCTGCATGATTTAACATAAATTTGTAAATAAGGATAACAAGTAACTTCAAAACCTGTCATTTCACTCAAGATAAGCAGATAATGGCGTTTTTGTCCATGTATTTTCTTACACGAGGTCTCGCATGTAATCAATATTTGTTAAGTGAATTTCAATTCTGTAACGTGATTTACGCATTAATTTGCGCGAGTGGGAACACTGAGGCTTGAGCTCTAAACTGTCTTTCCCCAAGACACTCCAATGAAAAGCCCAGTGCTTTCAATGAGACTTGAATCCAGGGCCTACAGGACACCCATAAATTTACAAATGTATAACAAAATTGGTTGCATCAACGTTATATACAAAATAATTAAAACTGTTCAGAGCATCCCACCGTATTTCAGACATTTCACAGATATTTTAGATCTATAACAAAACTGCAAAGGAGCACCAAAAGTTGTGCTAAAATAGCAACAAGTCCACCCTTTACCAAACGACTGCCTGCTTTAACTCTTTACCACATGACTTAAACGTAGACTTCCTCATGATAAAAGCATAAATTTGCAGGGGACAATTCATTGTGTTTTACTTAACAATTTCTATTGAATAAGTTAATAACATTTTTTAAAAAAGATCTATTAGGTCTATGACTATTTTAGATATTCAAAATCTGTGTGTGCATGCACATTTCACTTGAGATTTTTGTGTGTGATCATTTTTTTCAGTGCGTGAATTATGCACATATGTATGTGAATGGGAACACTGTTTCAACATTATTTCAGTCACATCACTGAGACAGCTCAAATATTCATGTATTTCTTGGGTTTCACCAGCACTATGCTAGGGTTCTGAAGTGTCTTGCCCAAACACACTCCTACAAAAAACCTAGTGGATCCAGTGCAATTCGAACCTGGGGCCTCCAGGTCACAAGTCCTACACTTTACCACTGAGCCACGAAGGACCCTTGTCTAGTTTAGGGCTACATCTTTGCATGGTGAGGGCAACATCAGATTATTTCACAGAACTTGTTGACACAAGATCAGACCGTGCAGAATATGCTGTCTTATCTTGGTTGTTCATGGCCTGACGATGTCATATCATATACCAGCCAAAACTACCTTGGATTTGTAATTACTTTGTTTCTCTTCAGACTAAGAGGTATACTTTCCACTTACTAAAGCAATCTGGGAGTTGTGAATCAGTTCAGTTGATTACTTTGCACATATTTATCTTTTGTAGTGAATAAACTTAAATTTCTCCAGTATGCTTGTGGAAAGGTGACCCTAGTCTCTTGTGAAAACAAAGAGCGCCTCAAGGGCAGATCATTGTCAAGTATTGATCCACAATAAACATCAATCACAAAACAGACGCTGACAGACAGAAGTAAGACCATTTGATCCTCGAATTATTCTCCCCCTCTATACATTATTTATAACAAAACAGGAGATATATGTATCTCAGAGTATCTAACACACTACTCTTCAACCTAATAACAGAGAAATTTTGGAAAGGTTGTTCAAAATGGAGCTATTGCTTTCTTTCAAGAAATTGCTCAATTTCCCTGTCATTCTTTTTCTTATAACAGGCCATTTTCTTATCCTAAACTCTTTCCCAAACAAAATATTAATCTTAGGATTGGCCAAATAAAGAAAGCACTTTCAGATGACATGTAAAATGTAGCTCAAACAGCAGGATTTATCTGTGACATGGTAGAAAACATTGTCGGAAATGGAAAAAATGCTGGTTACCAACATTATCCCATTTTCCCACAATAATTTTAACAATCTTCTTCCTCTGAGTCAGGTTTGTTTAACCCTTTACCACACAATCACGACTTATAACGACCCTGAAAAAGAGAGCTGATGAAAAACAATACAGGGAAAAGGAGAAAATGCTGGTAACCAACATTTTCTCCTTCTCCCACAATAATTTCTATCCTTCCTATGATAATTTTCAATTTTTCAGTAGCATTAATTTCCTTGTCTGCAAATGATTTCAAGTTGGACTAATCTACAATTGTGTTGTTTGATACAGAGATAAACTTTTTTGACGAGAAAATCAGACTAAATTACATGTATTAGAGATTTGAAAGTTGGTTTTCTTTTGCAAGACTATGTGATAAAGAATTCTGACAGTGTGGATCAAAGATCAGACTGCATTTTCAAATACCGTATAACATCGACTTTTTCATATAGGCTATATGGCCAATCTCAGCAGCTTTCGTCTTTTAATATGAGAGTTAGAGGCTGTAGACTCACTAACTCATCAGTAAATATTGTGCAACATTGACATTTTTGTAAAGGCTATTTGGCCAATCTCGGCAGCCTCCGTCTTTTAATACGAGAGTTAGGGGCTGTAGACCTTAAGCATCTTGCAACAGAGTGATTTCAGATAACATTGTTGCAAAAGAACATACTGCTGATGACCAATTTCTCCTTTTACAACAAACATTTAAGTTGTTTTAGTGTATCAAACCAAACTCTTTTTAGATTGACCCTTTCTTTACAAGGAAGTGTTAATTTTCAACTTGTAGATCACATTTTTTTCCCCAGGAGGTAGGATGTTAATATTAATATATTCAATTCAGTATCGAGAACTTTATCCTAATGGGAGTAAAGCAGTTTGAAACAAGTAGATGCCACTCCATAGAGCTATAAAATACCCAAGAGACGTTTTCAAGCTATAAAAAAGACCAAAATAAATGAGAGCTCTATGAAAAGGGGGCTTAATGCATCTGCAAAAAGTATCGACGCAGCTCAGCCCTGGGCCGAAACCTTTTGCAATCGGTCAATTTTTTACAATTCCAAGGGCCAGTTTATCTAATGATTCAGCATGTTGTTAGACAAAATAGACTTAACCCTTTCCCAAACAATCCCTGGTTTCTAAGACTCTGAGATAGAAGCCTTTTGAAAACATTGTGGGAAAAGGAGAAAATGCTGGTAACCAGCATTTTCTCCTTTTCCCACAATGTTTTCTACCCTGTTGGAAACAAATTTCAATTTTTGAGTTACGTTTATTTTGTCATCTGTAAGTGCTTTCAATTTGGACC
Organism: Hippopus hippopus; assembly: GCA_946811185.2. Taxonomy (NCBI): domain Eukaryota; kingdom Metazoa; phylum Mollusca; class Bivalvia; order Cardiida; family Cardiidae; genus Hippopus; species Hippopus hippopus. The sequence goes on along the minus strand of OX328099.1, from coordinate 65,937,029 downwards.
AGTCTAAAATTTTGTCGTTTGGTAAAGAGTTAAAAGATCCATGATCATGTGATGCCATGCTTGGCAGTAAGCATCACAGAGATACACTAAGCCCCCTTTTGCCAGTGTATGGCTCAAATTCAATTTCAAGATTACTCTAGTCCAGAATACCTTAGAAAAGGTGGACAGTGTAGATCAGAGATCAGATTACATCTTTTGTGCAGTCTGATCTTGATCTGCACTGACGAAAACAACAACTGTACTTGTGACAGGTGCTTTACCACACAATCTCGAGTTTTAATGACCCTGAGATGGAAAGTCTTTGAAAACATGGTGAGAAAAGGAGAAAATGCTGGTAACCAGCATTTTCTCCTTTTCTCACAATGTTTTCTACCCTTTCTGTTATAAATTTGATCTTTTGAGTCATATTTCATTTGTTATTTACAAATGCTTACAATTTAGACGAGTCCTATAATTTGTTGTTCGGTAAAAAGTTCAAAAAGGTAAAAAGCGTTAAAAGTTTAAGTGCTAATGGATTTGACTCCCAGTCCTACTATATGTATGTATCACATTACATAAAACCATTATAAACACTGTAGATACTCACTTTATAATATCAAGTATCACAAAAGAGGAGATATTGCTATGGTTTTCTGTCATAGCTTACAGTCAATCCATTATTGTACACCAAATTTTGCCCCATTGCAGGCAAAATATTGACAAGAGGGCCACTGGCCCTAAGGGGCTCACCTAAGTAAAATCATCTATGGTTAATAAAGCTGAAGAGATCCTAATTTTAATGATGTACACTGCATGCGTGTAAGTGACCTACATTTTGACCAAGTTGACCTACTTTTGAACTTATCAGATATATAATCAAGACAAACATTCTGATAATGTTTCATGAGTATAAGACTGAAAATTTGGTCTCTAGACTGCACACAAATTTTTTCTAAGATTTTACCCAGTGACCTATTTTCTGATCTGTTGTGACCTAATTTCAAATTAATCTGAGATTTCAAAAAGACAAGCTTTCTGACCGAGTTTCACAAGTATCAGACTGACTATGTGGCATCCAGAGTGCACACAAGGTTTTTCTCAGATTTGGCCCAGTGACCTACATTTTGACTCAACATGACCCAATTTTGGGCTTAATCAAGATATCATCAAGACAAACATTCTGACCAAGTTTCATGAGTATCAGGCTGTACATGTAGCCTCTAGACTATACCCAAGGTTTTTCTCAGATCAGGCCCAGTGACCTACTTTTTGACCAGACATGATCGAATTTCAAACCTGTCCCAGACATATTCTGACTAAGTTTCATGAGTATCAGGCTGAAAATGTGGCCTCTAGACTGCACACAAGGTTTTTCTAAGATTTAACCCAGTGACCTACTATTTGACCTGACATGACCAAATTTCAATCTTGTTTAAGAAATCACCAAGACAAATATTCTGACCAAGTATCATGAGTTTCAGACTGATAATGTGGCCTCTAGAGTACACACAAAGAAAGATTTAGCTCAGTGACCTACTTTTTGACCAAACATGACCCATTTTCTAACTTGTCCGAGATACTATCAAGACAAACATTCTAAATTAAGTTTTGTAACTAACTGAAAATGTGGCCTACAGCATGCACACATGGTAAATGTTGAGGCCTTGGCGAAGGACGACGTACGATGGACACAGCACTATCACAAAAGCTCACCTTGTGCACTTCATGCTCAGGAAAGCTAAAAACAATGGGAAAAAGCAGCAGATCCTTTCTCCCACACAAACTTTTTTTTACCAAGAATTTAAAAAGATATAGGCATTTTGCATTCAGCCTAATCCAGCTTCCTTTGACTTGCATTGAGTTTCTCCATGGTGTAAACTTTGTTGTATCAGTAATCAGTTACAATTATCTTTCAGTAGGCTATTAACTCTTTGCCAAACAACAAAATTTTAGACGAGTCCAAATTGAAAGCATGTGCAGATGTCAAATTAAATTTGACTCAAAAATTGAAATTGCTTTGGGAAGAGTATAAAACAATGTGAGAAAGGAGAAAATGATGGTAACCAGTGTTTTGTCCTTTTCCCACAATGTTTTCAAAAGGCTTCTTCCTCTGGGTAGTTAAAAGTCTGGATTGTGTGGTAAAGGGTTAACAGACAAATCCACCATTTAACTCTTTACTACACAATCCCGAGTTTTAACGACCCCGAGAAAGAAAGCTTTAGAAAACATTGTTGGAAAAGGAGAAACCAGCATTTTCTCCTTTCCCACAATGTTTTCTACACTTCCAAATAGAAATTTTAGTTTTTGAGTCACCTTTATTTTGTCGTCTGCAAATGCTCTCAATTTGGACAGGTCTAAAATTTTGTCATTTGGTAAAGAGTTAAACAACATTTGATTTGTCATCTGTAGATGCTTTCAGTATAGACAAGTGAAGTGCCAGAACAGAAAATTTTGAGACAAATAGAGAAATTTGTCCTCTAGAACCTATATTATCTGTGAAAGTAAAGCAATTCTGAGAGAAGAATAGAGAAGACAGACTTATTAAATGTCTTCTCTTTCAAAAGTAAACTAGAGCTGTCACTGAATGTGACTTAATACCCCCGCCAGCGCTTTGACAGAAACAGGCAATTTAACAAAAAATTTTCTAAGTTCAAGAGATTACCCTTGATTCATAGGGAGTAGATGATTGAAAACTGCGTCTTGCACAACAGTATACGATCAATGTATCAACAAACTTTCAATACAATAGCAGCAAAACTGTAGGAGTTCGCGACACAAAATTACTAGTATTTTGTACACAGACTGACACACTGACGGACACACGGATGGACAGACAGGCTGATTCCAGTATAACCCCGAAAACATTCGTTTTGCGGGGGTATAATAACATCCAATAGGGGACTAAGGAGTTTAAGGTACGGCAAGCCTTTTTCCAAACAATCCAGTTTCAACAATCCTGAAGTAAGGTGCATATAAAACAGTTTTGGGAAAAGGAGAAAATGCTGGAAAATTTTCCTTTTCCCAAAATGTTTGCTACCCTATCGAAGACAAGTCCTATCACTTGAAAAAAATCCCATGTGTTGTCTGCAGTTAATTTCAATTTGGATGGGCCTAAAATTTTGTCTTATGGTAGAGAATTACCTATTCTGAAAAAAGAAGAAAAAACCATGCCTCTCCTTACCTCACACATGTTGTAGTCATCCGAATCTAGACACTGACAAAGGGCAGGCAGCAGCTCTGGCCAGTTTCTCAGATCTCCTTTTGCAACAATGGTTGTTATAAGAATACCAATTGTGGCTCGTATCAGAGGAGACGGGTCCCCAATGCTGTTCAAGCATTCTGCTTTGATAAAAGTGGAGACCTCTGGTGGAAATTTCTCGAAGTGTGCTCTTACATTGTTCTTGAGAATCAATCCACTAAGTGATCGTGTTGGATCATCTGCAAGAAAAAAAATAAATAGAAATCTGTGTCGACTTCATACAGTACATAAAAATTTATAAACCTACAAAAAGAAGGCAGTGCTAACAACAGATAAGAGAAATATTTATGAAGAGGAAATGTTTGTGTAGTAACTTTACTTAGAATTGTCACCCATACAACAATTTCAACAAAACGTGAAAATGTCATTACTCTACAACTTACTTTGAACCCCTTACTGCACAATGCAGACTTTAAACAACCCTGGGAAAGAAGCCTTTTGAAAACATTGTGGGATAAAGTTAAGCCTTGTCCAAACTGAAAGCGTAATTTGCAGATGACAATTTCAATGTGGCTCAAAAAGTGCAATTGTTCTTTGATAGGGTAGAAAACATTGTGGGAAAAGGAGAAAATGCTGGTCACCAGCATTTTCTCCTTTTCCCTCAATGTTTTCAAAATGCTTCTTCTTCAGGGTCATTAAAACTTGCAGGGGTATTTAAACAAGCTGAAATGATAAATGGCTCACCTTCATTTTTCAGCTTTGTCAGAACAAAAATAAGGTAGTTGTTGAAGTCTGGAAATTTGTTCAATTCTTCCAATTTCTTCATAAAGTTAAGGCTATACCTTTTGAATAGAATTTTCAATTACAAGAGGTCAGAGACTGTGACCACCACAGGATATTCAAATCAACAAGCACACTGAAATACACATAATTTTCTCTATTCAACTTACTACAAACCATAGAAACATCCCAACAAAAAGGCTCCTTTTTCAATAGAAATATAAACTTAACTTCCAAAATTTATCAACTTGATTAAAAAAAAAAAAAAAAAATTTACTAGAAGTTTTTACATGCCTCCCAGAAAAATACTGCAAGACTGGGGGCAATATTCATAGACAGCTTTTGTACTCGAGTAAGAAGTCATCTAAAGAATATCTAAGGACACTAATCTTGGTACTAGATGACAAAATTTTGACTTGTCAATGCAAAAAGCATTTGTAAAGGACAAAGTAAGGATTACGACCCCCAACCCATCGGTCAATAGTGTGTAACATTGACGTTTTCATAAAGGTTATTTGGTCAATCTTGGCAGCTTCCGTCCTTTAACATGAGAGTTAGGGACCATAGACCTTGAGTATAGTTCAAATGATAATTTTCGATTTTGATATAGAAAACAGTGGGAAAAGGAGAAAATGCTGGTTACCTGTGCCACTTTTGAAATGGAAAGTAGGAAAATAATAATGATAAAGAAAAAAATTCTGTAAATGCATAGGAATTTATGTGGTGTTGGATGAAAATAATGGCTTTGTCTTAGTGACTGTAATTTAGTCACCATAATTTTATCTTGGTGCTTTGCACTCGGAAAAAAGACACTAGATGTCGCACTTTTGGTAGACTTAATAGTTCAAGTAACTACCAATGATTGTGCCGACACACTTTATTTGCGATAGCTGTTCAGAGTAAATGGGAAGTACCAGAGATCGCAAATCAAGTATGACCCTAATGTCCAAAAAACTGCAATTGAATTCTGTTGACTGCAGTGCAGCTGAGAAAATTTTTAAAGAAACAGCAATTAGTGAGAGATTTTCTATTATTATTCAAGAATTTTTATGCAGATTTGGAATTAATTGTTATGTTTCCATGGGGCATGTGCTCTTGAAAAACGCATGTACAGTCTAACATTTCAGCGTATAAGGACACAAAAATCTGCCTCTCATAAAACCCTGCAATCTTTTCTGTTGTACTTGAATCAGAGTTTTCCCTCAGCTTTAAAAATTGGGGGTCATTGTGACCCCTTGCCTCATTAGCTGAGGGTCATTTATTTAACTTAGGGGGTCAAAATAAATGGGTCTCTTCATTGTCAAGCACAGATTACAATGCATTTCACCTTTAAACCCCAAAAAAGTAAAGTCTGTAAGTCATTTCTGACGGAGAGCTCGATTTCACTTTTTGACAAATTGAAATATTCTCGTCCGAATTGCTGCTTGACATGGCTTAATCGGCAGCTGTAGGAAGCAGACGATAAAAAGAATACTACAGTTTACTTCGTCGTGACATTATTTTCCCCGCAAACAGCACAGACTGGTAATGTGTACTTTTATATACTGCAAGTCGTGTAAAATAAGCTATGAATTACAGAGAACCCAACTAAGACTTTGACTGGGCCCGTATTTACTACAAATGTCCGATGTACTTTACGGCAATAATGCGTAAACCAGTCTTATCCTATAAATAAATTACCAGAAAACCACTTTTATCTAAAATAAATCCTGCAGTTAAAAAAAAGAATGGTGTTCGGCTGATATATTGAAGCAAGAACAGACTTGGATTTGCATGACGCTTTATTCAATTTCCTAGATGATTTAGATTTTGGAAAGTTGCTTCACTGATGATGCACTGTCATTTATTTTGGGGGTCATTTGAGTTAAAATCACGTCAATGACGCAGGATTTGTGCGTCATGGAAAACCCTGTTGAATCAAGGGTAAAATTTGATTTATATCATTCTGTAAATTGCTTTTGCCATAATTATTATAATGTGTCTCATTATTTTACTTGTCCAGACCTTGAGTTCACTCGTCATAATGAGTAGAATTTTCAAGAGAACTTGTTCTTTACAGGTTAGAGGTAAAGCTCTAGTCAAGGGTGCAATAAAGCCAATTCCTAGTCCCTTCATTATTTGGTTCAACAACAACATATAATAAATGGAACAGAAACTCAAACGGGGTTACGCCCTAGTTGATGTCAGATATGGTTATCATAAGATTCATGGTTCATGTTATATCGTCGAGTGCCCTTATTCCGTGAGTGTCCTTGAACCAGTGATTTTTTGTTTACATCTCGTAAAGCACATAGTTTGATGATGTCACACGGTATTTCTGCTCGTAACCCATACCAATAATCGAACGTTTCATTGCCCTTGAATTTCAGCCAAATACCAGACAAATACTTTTAAAAATCAATCAATCATCTGATTTAAAAGAAATTGACATCATTTTTCTTATAATTTAATAGTGTTCCTTCACAAAAAATGCAAAGATCTATCACTTTAAGCTATAAATACTACTGAGTTAATGGAATTAGGTCACGTCATGTTTGCTCAAGAAGGCTGACTGCATGTTTGTTTATTTACCGTCGTGTCCGGTAATCTTGCGCGTCCGGTAATCTTGCGCACTTCGGTAGATTCCTGTTTCGCGAGTTTGTTTGATGAATTCTACCCGTTTCTGCAGTTTTTCTTAGACCATAGGAATTTGGAATAACAGAGAAACGTTCAGAAAGTAACTATAGCTAAATTTTGCACCTGAGAGTGTCTATAGTTTGTCTATGACATCATCCTGACTAATTATTCATAAACACGCCCTATGACCCAATTACCGATGATGCTGGCTGTAACACTTTTTACCTGTCAGTTAAACGAGAATTTATGTCTCATCACAAAAACGAACCAATTAAACACATATTTTACAACTTTATAAGATATTAAGGAACGCTTTTTAAAATTATTTTGCTTATTTACGTGCAACCTTTATCAGACAACAAATTCATTTCCTATTTGCCGGCATTTTTTCAAAGTTCTGAATCAAAGGCCCAAATCGAGCATAATTATTTCTTTTCTACAATTATTCTTTGTATGGGCCACAAATACTTTAGAAATCCTTTGCATTGACGTCATTTATCGAAGTGCGCAAGATCACCGGACAGTTGTATGCCGGATAAAACCTCAGAGTGATAGTTTACTTTTTAAAAGTTTGTGTTGTTTGGGGAATCTTTTTATAACTATCTTGAGTTATAATCTAGATGAAATATTTCTATAAATAGATAAATAGCTGTGGGGATCTAGCTATTCATTTTAGTGTCATAAATAAACAGTCGTTTGCTTAGGTGCGCAAGATTACCGGACAGCATCGTATGCACACTGAACATGGAAATTGATATCCAAGTTAATCTTTTTCATGAAAGTCATCAGAAATGATTTTTATATGAAGGCAAGTAATTTCTAGCTCATGTTCCTGTCTAAATTCTTCATTTCATTATGTTGTTTCCTTATCATCACGAAATACGGACACTCGAGGCTAAATGAGTCATACAACTGCAAGTGAGAAGATTCTCGAATCATTTTAAACTGTGAACAGAAAATCGTATTTAATAGCAATGATTGTGTTCTAAGAATCAAAATCAAGCCTCGCTTGAAATTTTTTTTTTTCCAAGAATTAATGGAAGATTCTAGGTTTACGTTAGGGTCAAAAGTAAAACGTTGAGTTTTGCGTCGTTTATTCTTTTTAAAGAATGAAAGATGAAAAACACGTGGGACAGGTAGAAAGACAAAACGCTACAAAGCAAAGTAAATATTGTCAAATGAGCCAACAACTAGTCACAAAACAATAAAAGGATACTTGTTGAACGGCACGCTGTGTAACTGTGTCCGGAGATTGCGATTCCTTTAGCAGTTGTAATATTTGTCCGAGCCCGTTCTCCTCGGGCTGCCACGCCATTTTGGATTTTAACACTCGGAAATTTCCGAACTCTTCCGAACTCCGAGAGATAATTCCGAAAAGAAACTGATCCTCCAATGATAAGAGTTTCAATGATTAGCTTGCAGGAATTCAAACAGATTATATGTCTGTCATTACAATCATACAATTTACTGATAAGTAGTCTAGAAATGATTCACGTTTTGTTTTTCTAAGATTTGCTAATCATCCAGGTCTCCGTTCGAATTAAAATCCCCGTAAGAAATACACAATGTTATTTGAACCCCTAGCCTTAGATTGTTCCTTCAATATTAAAAAAAAACCCTAATGGCTAGAAAACCAAAGAAAATAACCATGGTGAAAATTATTAAAGCACTAAGGCTTCTTTCAAATCGAGCCTAAAAGCAAAATGGCAGTAACAGCAATGGCTCACCTGAAGTGTAAAATTCTATGACAATGTTCAGAACACTGGGCACAGGCAACTTTTTACACAAGGTCTACAATTTGAACAAAATTGATAAATGTTTATGAGACTGTCTTACACAGCAAATATTAAACGTGTTAGTACTATTGTTAGAGACAAAAAGATTATAAATTTTCACTATACCATAAAAATAAAGCCAAATGGTGGGCATCACTTCACATTTATTTTTAGATTTATAAATATTTTTAGGCAATCATTACCCCCTGCAGCATTACATTCAGTATTGGAATATAGCAACTACTTGGAAAGACACCAACAACTTCAGAGACGCCCCCCTAACCAATTTTAGATTGTACCTCTTGAGACACTTCAGTTCTGTATCACTTCTAAAGCATCATTTTAGCTTTTGGTATTTGAAAAGCTTCCAGCTATGTTGTCACTTCCATCCGGTATACTGGAAATTATTCAGATTTTGTAACTTCAGGTTTGAATTTTGTCAACATTTCTAAATCTTGTTCTAACCATGAAATCCAAGACAAGGCATCCGAGTGGCAGAAACAGAATTTCTCAGCCAATAAGTTGAGCAGTCTTTGAATTATCAAGAAGTAACCCTTTACCACACAATCTTGAGTTTTAACAACCCTGAGAAGGCCTTTACCACACAATTCCGAGTTTTAACAACCTTGAGAAGAAGGCCCTTTGAAAAAACATTGTGGGAAAAGGAGAAAATGCTGGTGGCCAGCATTTTCTCATTTTCCCACAATGTTTTCTACACTATCTGATTCAAATCCCATCATTTGTGCCATATAAATTTTTGTCATCTGCAAGTGCTTTCAGATTGGACCCAACTAAAAAATAGATCTAGACTTTTGGGATACAGTTGATCAATAAGAATAATATTCTTCCTACCGTTGGTGAATACAACTCTTGGGCCTGAATTCAAAAACCATTCTAAATTGCATTCTTTGTCTTATCCTAGATACTGAAAGCAACACAATTTCTGATTGGCTAAATAAGAAATTGGCTAATGGGAAGTTATGTTTCTCTAAAATTTTGGAAATTCTTGAGAATAAAAGTAAGACCGCTATTTAGAACAGCTGGTGAATACAGGCTCTGGTCAGGGATTAATTCTTTTTTTTTTCTGAAGCTTTTTTATCACATAACCTCCCTTGTTTTCAATGTAATATACCCATCACGAATGTTCTTATCTTACATGTTAGATATCACAATTGTGTGACGTCATTTTTGACATCATTTTGTACGTATTTCATAGAAGTGAATGGGAATTTATGGATATTACTGCAGGTGTATCTGTAGATCGTTTTGCATCGTTCGATCTATAATTTGTGAAATACCATTATGTTATAAAAAGAATCTGACATTCATTGGCATTTAAGATAAATTTCATTTACTCATCAAGAAAAAAAATGTTAATAAGCTGGCCAAAGGCTCTCTTAATAACATTTTCTCTTCACTCTAATAATATTTTATCTCAAACACCAACTCATGTCAGATCCTATATATCTCTTTACAACAAAACTCCTCTTCCATATTGAGAGCATTTGCAGAGTAGCTCATAGGATATATCTTTGGAACGATAGAAAACATTATGGGAAATGGAGAAAATGCTGTTTACAAGTTTTTTCTCCTTTTCAGACAATGTTTTCAAAAGCCTTCTGTCTAAATGTCATTGTAACCCAGGCTTGTTTGGTAAAGAGTTAGGGTATGTACTTTTTCCGGTTCCTCTATCACAAAGATCTAGGCCTGTATTCACTAAGTGTTCTCAATATTGTATTGTTAGTCTTTAGCTAAAGTTAGAAAGTAACACAATTTCTGATTGGCTAAACCAAATTGTTTAGCTGATCAGAAATTGCGTTACTTTAAAATCTAGTAAATAAGACAAAGAGAATAAGCCCAAGAATGCAATTTAGGACAGTTGGTAAATATGGCCCCTGACACACATGAGAGGCCCCTTGTCAGCTACTCACAGAGAGAGCAATTATATAGTAAATCACATAAATTGAGGCTCTGCTGCAGTTTATGGTTTGTACAGGATTTTTCAACCCTTTACCAAAAATTCTGGAGTTTTAAAACCTGAAGAAAAAAAGATTTTGAAAATGTTGTTGGAATCAGTATTTTCTCCCTTTCCCACAATGTTTTCTATCCTTTCAAAGGTAAATCCTGTCTTTTGAGCCACAACATCTATGTCGTCTGCAAATGTTTTCAATTTGGACATGTTTAAAATTCTTTAACTCTTTACCAAACAACAAAATTGTAGACTTAACCAAATTGAAAGCATTTGCAGACGACAAAATAAATGTGGCTCAAAAACTGAAATTGGTTAGGGAAGGGTAGAAAACATTGTGGGAAAAGGAGAAAATGCTGGTTACCAGCATTTTCTCCTTTTCCTACAATGTTTTCAAAAGGCTTCTTTCTCATGGTCGTTAAAAGTCAGGATTGTGTGGTAAAGAGTTAATCTAGTAAAGTGTCCAGGTTTTCCTCCCACAACTTTATGCAAGAAAACTTGCCTCCAGGCAAGGCTAATTTGACTCCAGGCCAATGATTTGAGCAATCTTTGTAGTGTTGTAAGGTATTACTACATAGCAAACAATAAAGCTCTGGCCTTGATGGTTGTAGACAAGAGGATTTTCTAAAAAATTATGATGCCTCCAAGGTCTGAAGTTTGAACACTGTTGCTAGATATCTAACAGTGATTCTTCAGTTTAACTCTTTACCACACAATCCCGACTTTTAACGACCCCGACAGAAAGGCCTTCTGAAAACATTGTTGGAACAAGAGCGGCAAATTGTCGCAAGATATGCCCGTCCCACCACCAGTTGTCAAGGGGGTATAATAATCGTAAAGGGCAGGTAATGCAACAAACATGTTTACCAAGTCTCAAGTCAATTTGACTTGAGGTGACAAAGTTCCGTTCCGGACAAGCAAGAAATACTGTAAAAATGAAGATGAAAGTGGAATTACTCAAAATTCGCACTAGGTAGAGTTATTGTTCTTCAGCACTGCACTCCGTAATATTGCAACAAACATGCATACCAAGTTTGAAGTCACTCTGACTTGAGATGACAAAGTTATATTCCAGACAAGCACTAAATGCTGTAAAAATGATGATCAAAGGGAAATAACTCAAAATTTATGCTAGGAAGACTTATCGTTCTTGTGCACTGCACTCCGTAAATTTTCAACAATCATGCATACCAAATTTGAAGATGTTAAGACTAGAGATGACAAAGTTATATTCCGGACAAGCAGAAAATGCTGTAAAAATGACGATCAAAGGGAAATAACTCAAAGACAGCACGAGGTAGAGTTATGTTTTTTTTGCACTGCACTCTGTTTTATTGCAACAAACACAAATACCAAGTTTCAAGTCAATCGCACTGGAGATGACAAAGTTATCTCCGGACATGCAGAAAATGCTGTAAAAATGACAAAGGGAAATAACTCAAAGACAGCACGGGGTAGAGTTATGGTTCTTTTGCACTGCATGCAACAAACACAAATGCCAAGTTTCAAGTCAATCGGACTGGAGATGACAAAGTTATGCTCCGGACAAGCTGAAAATGCTGTAAAAATGATGATCAAAGGGAAATAACTCAAAGACAGCACCAGGTAGAGTTATAGTTCTTTCGCACTGCACTCCGTATTATTGCAACAAATACAAATGCCAAGTTTCAAGTCAATCGGACTGGAGATGACAAAGTTATGCTCCAGACAAGCAGAAAATGCTGTAAAAATGACGATCAAAGGGAAGTAACTCAAAGACAGCACCAGGTAGAGTTATGGTTCTTTTTCACTGCACTCCGTATTATTTTAACAAACACACATGCCAAGTTTCAAGTCAATCACACTGGAGATGACAAAGTTATGCTCTGGACAAGCAGAAAATGCTGTAAAAATGACGATCAAAGGGAAATAACTCAAAGACAGCACGAGGTAGAATTATGGTTCTTTCACACTGCACTCCGTATTATTTTAACAAACACACATGCCAAGTTTCAAGTCAATCGGACTGGAGATGACAAAGTTATGCTCCGGACAAAGAACTGGACGCCACCCGCCTGCCCGCCCGCCCGGACACCCGCCCAGACGCCCGCCCGGATGCCCGCCCAGATGCCCGCCCGAACGCCCGCCCGCCCGTACGCCATGGGTGATCCCATAATACGCCCCGTCTTCGACGGGCGTATAAACGCCCCGTCTTCGACGGGCGTATAAAAAGGAAAAAATGCTGGTAACCAGTATTCTCTCCTTTTTCCCACAATGTTTTCTACCCTTCCTAAAACAAATTCTGATCTTTCAGTTACATTTATTTTGTTGTCTGCAAATGCTTTCAATTTTGACCAGTCTAAAATTTTGTCGTTTGGTAAAGAGTTAAGAAGGAAGACTACTACGCTTTAGAACAACAAGAATTTTTTTCTTTTTAGTTTTCCTTCTCTGTGAGAAACATCTGACCAACAAAAGACAAGACATTTTTGCCCCGTGGCTATAATTTGCAAAATCTTGCAGAACTATGGACAAGTATCATAGTTGCAGGATATGCATTTTTTTTTTTACAAAGGTTTAATTTTCAAAATATTTCATATGGATCTAGAGCTATTTCTAAAACATGTTATTCCTAGGACATGGTTACATTTTTTTAATGAATGAATGAATGAATGTTGTTTTATGGCACATTGACAGCTTTGGTCATTTAGTGCTCATATCTGTATTAAAAGATGAGAAAAGTAGAATTTTTGAGCTTAAAGATATCTAAATAAAATGATGACAGTAAAATGGGTTGATTAGGTAGGATTATGATCTGTGTAATCATGATATGTATAAAAGACATAATTGAGTGACAGGGCAATCCCTATCTATTTAAAAGTTTTAAGTGATGAAGTTAAGATTGTAATAAAAGGATTTGAGCAAAACATTTAACTGATATCAAAAAGTCTTTGAATGAAGAAGGATTATTCTTTGAACAAAGAGATGTAGTTTGGACAAGTTTTATAGAGAACCACCACAGAGATCTAAATTAAAAGTTAATACCAGATATAAATGCTCTATGCATTTTGTTTCCAGACAAGAAGATCATCTAAATTTCTCCCTCTACGCAACTCTACATAATTCTTTAGCAGATGAGAAAATTTTAGATTTGTCCAATGTGGAAAGCATTTTCAGACAACAAATTAAATGTGACTGCACTGATTGGATTTTTCTTTGAAAATGGTAGTAAATACTGTGGGAAAAAGAAGAGATCGCTTGTTCAAGAATTTTCTCCCTTTTCCACAATGTTTTCAAAAGTTTTCTTTTTTGTGGTTGTGTGGTGAAGGGTTAACCCTTTACCAGACGACAAAATTTTAGCCTTGTCCAAATTGAAAGCATTTGCAGACGACAATTTCAATGCGGCTCAAATGATGCAATGTTTCTTTGATAGGGTAGAAAACATTGTGGGAAAAGGAGAAAATGCTGGTTACTCTTACCAGCATTTTCTCCTTTTCCTACAATGTTTTCAAAAGACTTTTTTCCCAGGGTCGTTAAAAGGCGGCATTGTACGGTAAAGGGTTAAACTGTAACGAACCCCATCTTTAAAACCTGGACGTACATGTATATAAAAATCAAGAAAATTCTGGCCAAAAACGACTGAAATTTTACTATTTTGAGTCTTTTGTGTTTTTATTAACTGATGATATTCATTACATTTATTTCAAGCAGCCAAAGGGGCTGAAGAAGGTCTATAACTAACAAGTAAACAGCAATAACTATTAGTATACCATATAAAACAAGAGCACAGCATGTGGGTGCCAACACTCAGCTGCAGTTGCTTGATTTTCGGTGAAAATTGTAAGTCGAAAAAGGGGCTAAGTGTCAAAAATACTTTGATGGTTACTTGCTTTTTCTGTAGAGGTTCCCCTTTTGATAGTTAAGGACTTGTCTAAGTTTGAAGTAAATATCCTCAGTAATAATAGAGACATTATAACATGTAAAAGGTTTTGCACCATGACGCAGACAACGACAGGCCTATGGCTTTGAAAACAACCTAGCTAAAAATTAACATTATTATATCAACACTCTATATAGACAAACAATATTCTTTGCATGCTTTTCAAACAATCCTCATTTCTGATGACCTTGTGGAAGGTGGCTTTGGAAAACATTGTGAGAAAAGGAGAAAATGCTGGTGATCAGCATTATCTCCCAATTCCACAATGTTTTCTTCCTTTTCCAAAACAATTCCCAACCATTTTAGTAAAATCTAATTTAGCCCGGCAGGGTAGCTCAGTGGTTAGCGTATCCGACTCGTGACCTGGAGGTTGCGGGTTTGATACCCCGTTGCGGCGAACTTTCCTTTCGGGTATTTTTTGCCTCTCACCTCTGATACAAGTGTGAAAGTAGTCAGTGGCTTTGGAAAGAAAGGTGTGTCAGTACTGGTGTGAGAAAGCCAGGAAACACAATGGGTGCGTCACTGACCGCCATGATATGACCTAAGCTGTTAAAATGGCATTTAACTCCAATACAAACCAAACCAAAATCTAATTTGTTGTCTGCATATGCTTTGGATGATGGACAAGTCCAAAATTTTGTTTAACCCTTTACCACACAATGCCCACTTTTAGCGACCCTGGGAAAGAGGCCTTTTAAAAACATTGTGAAAAAAGGAGAAAATGCTGGCACCCAGCATTTTCTCCTTTTCCCACCATGTTTTCTACCCTATCAAAGGAAAATTGCTTTTTTTGAGGCACATTGAAATTGTCGGCTGCAAATGCTTTCAATCTGGAAAAGGCTAAAAATTTTGTCGTCTGGTATAGGGTTAATGGTAAAGAGTTAATATCATTTTTCCAATACATGATATGGATGATAGCAGTAGCTTTTTGTGGATTACACAGATTCAGAAGTGGCTGCAAACAAGTCTGATCTTGGATCTACATCATCTTTGATATGTACATAAATTTAAATCATTACCAGTTCCAACTGCAATGAAACTGACGTTTTAGATCTCATGAAAAAAAAAAGGGGCACTTATCCATGCCCTGTGAGACATCTACCAGTGCTACAGCTAGAAAAATGTGCCTTGCCAGAGAACACTTCAACCATTGCTGGCTTTAGCAGGCTCCAAACTTTGAGCACCTGTAGCTGAAAAAGATCTCTGAAGTGATAAACTTACTGGCAAAGCAAATATGAATCACTTTTTCATAAGTACCAATGTTACAGAAACATCTTTACAGCCAGAGAGGGGAAAAAAATGCTATTAAAATTTGATAGTGTGTAAAATGGTTCAGATATGGGCCAGCTGTGTAAGCATAGAAAAATAATCGATATATATGGTGTAAGGGATAAGGAAACTCAAGGGATCTGTCTCAATTTAAAACCGTAAATGACAACATTTCTTCCTTCGATGGCCCCAATCTGTGCCTCCTTGCAAACTGTCAGGGGCAACATGAAGATAGAAGAATAATAATAGTTTAATAAAACTAGAGCTGTCACTGAATGTGACTTAATACCCCCGCCAGCGCTTTGACAGAAACAGGCAATTACTAGTACTTTGTACACAGACGGACAGGCTGATTCCAGTATACCCCCGAAAACATTCGTTTTGCGGGGGTATAATAAGGATGAAATGGGTCAAACAACTGGCTGAAAACGACTATAAATGTATATTTAAAATACATAATTTCAACAACTTACATCCTGCAGACAACATCCGGTCTTGCAGAAGCCTAGTTTGAAAATGCTGTGACAAAAGGATGAAGTACTTATAACATGCAATCTCTCCTTTTGCCATAATGTTTTAAGCCTTTACCAGACAACAAATTTTAGACCTATCCATATTTCAAGCATTTGCAGACAACAAATGAAATGTGGCTAAAATGATGCAATTTTCGGTTGAAAGGGTAGAAAACATTGTGGGAAAAAGAAGAAAATGCTGGTTTCCAGCATTTTCTGCTTTTTCCACAATGTTTTCAAAAACCATTTTAAAAAGGGGTTACAAACAATTGGGATTGTGTGGTAAAGGGTTAACATGTAGTCACATACATGTATACAACATAAATTCCTGTTAATCACCCTGATTTTACAAGGACATTTTCGAAGTTTTCTGAACAAAATTTGCTTGAGTTGTTGATGTGGTTTTGAGATGTACATGTAATTTTAAAAATGTAACATAAATATCTTCAAGTAAATACATGTATCACCAAGTAAACATAAAATAAATACCCTGTGATAACATCAGTGCTGCATTAATGATAGGTTTTGAGTTCACTAACTAAATGGGTCATACTCTGGCAAAAGGGGGCTTAATGCATCTCTGTGTTGAAGTCCAACAATCAACTGGATTTGAGGTAGAATGGTCCTTTGCCATACAAAATATTGACCATTAGCAAAAAGTTTTGACCCATCTCAGCCTGCACTGACTGAGCAGGCTGAAATTGGTCCACACTTTTCGTAGATGCACAAAGCCCCCTTTTTTACAGGGCATGGCTCAAATCCATTTGCCATTCATTATAATTCATTACCCCAGATAATGATTTCATCAATGACCCTTTACCAAGCAATTCCAAGTTCAAACCCTTCACAGGACGACCTTTAAATCATTGTGCAAAAAGAAAAAAAAAATACTGCTAACTCCCTTTTCCACAATGTTTTCTTCTCTTTCAAAGACCAAATTCACTATTTGAGCTACATTTGATTCGTTACCCATAAATGCTTTCAACCTACAGGAGTCTAAAATTTTGTTGTTCTGTAAAGGATTAATACTTAGAGCTGCAACTTCAACTTAACCCTTTACCACACAATCCCAAGTTTTAACGACCCTGAGAAGAAAGAAGCCCTTCGAAAATGATTGATTGATTGTATGGTGTTTAATGCCGTTTTCAACATTATTTCAGTCATAACACGGCGGCCAGTGCACCTATCCATGCTTTCCTGGAGTATCTTTTACCAGTACTCCGCACAATATTCTTTCAAAGCCACTGGCTGCTTTCCCACATAACCATCGTCAAAACAATGGTCAGTGGTGAGAGAGGAATGAATCCTGTCGCAATGGCTATCATCAATCCTCGGAAAGAAATTGGCCGAGCCAGGGATCGAACACACGACCCCTGTTCTCAAGTCCTGCACGCTACCGACTGAGCTACTGGGGCTCGGCCCTTTTGAAGAACATGATGGGAAAAGGACAAAATGCTGGTAACCATCATTTACTCCTTTTCCCACAATGTCTTCTAGCTGTTTACCAACAAATACTATTATTTAAATTGCTTCTAAATGTACGAGTCTAAAATTTTGCTGTGTTGTAAAGGATCATTTAGCTTTTGTGGACTGTTCAGCTCATCATTCAGTATTCTGCACAGGTACAGATTACCATTGTCCCACTGAATTATAGATATTTTCCGTCATAATGCATACATACATGATTGTGAAACTGCGTCCCTTCCAACTTGCATTAACAGTTTACCACACAACAAAGTTTTGTCCGCACGAAAAACATTTGTACGCAACAAATGAAATGTGGCTCTAATGATGTGATATGTCTTGTGAGGGTGGAAAACTTTGTGGAAAAAGGAGAAAATGCTGGTTACCAGCATTTCCTCCTTTTCCCACTATGTTTTCCAAAGCCTTTTTCCTGAAAGTCATTAAAATCTTGGATTATTTGGTAAAGGTTAAAGGTTAGGCTGGTGGATTTGTCACACTTAATATGAAAATGTTTCCTATCCCTGAAAGCAAATTCGATGATTGTCCCCTCTCAGACTAATCCTTGACAAAACAAGAGTGCCGTCGTCACAATATACTCCGCCACATGGCTGCTGTTTCAAGCAGCTAGCTATAGAGACTAAAGTGTTGGAATTTCTAGCACCTGCCTGGGTAGCTCAATGGATATATTGCGTTACTTGTGATCTAAAAGGTTTATGCACGGACTGATGGATGGACAGACAGACACATGACGGATTCATTGGTCATTGGCTTTGATTAACTAATAAAAATATGAAGTTTCATGAAATTATGTTGATAAGTTGGAGATACATCGATGAAAAATTAAATTTGACATGAAGTCCCCTTTTTCCATGACACAGCAATAAATTCCAAAACCCTGACAATATGTGCTAGGTCACATGGTCTATGAAAATCTCATCCAAATCCGTTGAGATATGTCCAGTAATTAAAGAGATATTGGTGAAAAAATGAAATATAACATGAAGCCCCCTTTTTCTATGACGCAGCTATAAATCGCAAAACCTTGACAATATGCGCTAGGTCACATGATGAGAAACATTCTGTGAAAATTTTTATCCAAATCCGTCTGGCGGCGTATAAAAATGAATTCTCAGACTGCAATGAATGGGGAGTCTGATTTGAGCCATGCTCTTGCAAAAGAGGGTTTAATGCTTCTCACTGATGCATTGTACCAAACAAGTCATCACATGATCCATAAAATCCATTTTGTCACACAACCTACTGAATCATGAGGTATATTGGTCCTTTGACATGTAGAAAAATGACCTAAGCAAACAGTTTCTACCAAGGCCAGCCTGCAAAGACTAAACAGGCTGACACGGGTCAATACTTTTTGCAAATGCACCTAACCCCTTTTTCACACAGCATAGTTATTTATAAATAGAGGATATTTGTTTTTTACGGTGAAAGATCGACATTTATTTCATCGAGTGAACATCATCGGTAATATTTTCACTCGTGGCTGTGCCACGAGTGAAAATATTACCGATGATGTTCACTCGATGAAATAAATGTCGATCTTTCACCGTAAAAAACAAATGTTCTATTTATTTCATGCTTTTAACCATTTCTGGGGGGAACTTAATCAAAATCCTGTACAGTTCTTTTCAGTTATTCCCTGTGGCGTACCCCCTCCGCATAGCAACGCATTGCAATATTACGTCAAGCGCGAGATATGTAAGGTAAATTACATCATATTTCCATCTGGTTGTGAGGCACGCACATTTTACCTAGGTAACTATTGCGCGAGAACAACTATTTCCGCCTTCAATTGAAGAGTCAGAATTTAAAAAACGGTATTTTCATTGGTCGTAACCATGAAATATCGAAATATATCTCACCGATATTTCTGGATAACCTACCGGAAAGCATGAAATATTGCCTAGTATCTTTTTGAGATATTTTTACAAAAACAGTTTTTGAACTGCAACAAATGTGTCACTTATACTGAATGACAATGCTCAATTCATCTCTGTTTTGGCACAGCTGAGATAAAGAAAAGGAAACCAAAAACTATTAAAGCCTAGATCTACTAAAGTACATGTACCCTGTGAAGTAAATTGTTTGTCTGTGAGTTTGTTTGTTACTGTCATTTTCAACATTATTTCGGTCGTATCACGGCAGCTACTGCACCTCTCCATGCTTTCCAAGAGTTTCTGTTACCAGTACTTTGCACAATATTCTTCCCATGCCACTGGCTGCTTTACCACATAACCATCATCAAAACAACTATTAGTGGTGAGAGGGGAAAGAATCTTGTTGTAATGACTATCACCAATCCTTGGAAAGAGACTGGCTGTGTTGGGCATTCAAACCAGAAACCCCGATATCAAGTCCTGTATGCTACAACTACACTACTGGGCTTGGTGCCAGTGAGGTGTAAAGAATATACCATGTAATTTATTTGTAGTGCAAAAATTTATCAACTTATAAGGTACTGAAACAAAATCGAAACAGACCACTTTCAAAACATCCCTTCGGAACAGGTATATGCTAAATAAATAGAGGCTTTTTGTATGAATGCTTGTAAAAGAATTTGACAAAAAGAGAAATTGCTCATTATGAGCAACTTTTCGTTTTGTTGCAATGTTTAACAATTGCTGCGCTCCAAGACAAGAAAAGTCATCTGCAAGAGGCTATGTGCTTTCTTTTCATTTGTTTGCATTATTACCATTTTCAGCGCTATCCCCACCCCCTCCCCAAGCCCCATCCCCTCCCCAAGCCCCATCCCCTCCCCAAGCCCCATCCCCTCCCTCAGCCCCATCTGCACCCAGATCCTGAGTATATGAAGTCTGGGCATTTGAGCGTATCTCTGGCGGTTCCTCATT
The DNA here is from genome assembly GCA_946811185.2 of Hippopus hippopus. Lineage (NCBI taxonomy): Eukaryota > Metazoa > Mollusca > Bivalvia > Cardiida > Cardiidae > Hippopus > Hippopus hippopus. Next base: position 65,916,683 of record OX328099.1, on the reverse strand, counting down.
TTCACCAGAACGACATGTGTTGTATGAACCACAGTCTGCACACTTAAGACCAATCACATGGAAGATAACTTTACTCTCCTGTAAAAAAAAAAAAAGATAAAAAATAAAGTAAAACTGGTGAAATAGAATTTCATTCTACAAAATTACGGGTAGAAGTTTATAAGTCCTAGCAGTAATTAGTTTGCAAAATACTGAGGGAGAAAAGAAGCAAGCAAGTGCATGGCTGAGCCCTGTAGCTCTGTTGGTAGCAATAAAGGGGTTGCTGGTTTAATTCCAAATTCATTCTAATTCTTTACAAGGATTGAGTATAGTCATTCTAACAGGATTCATCCCTTCCTCACTACTGAACATTGTTTGGACAATGTTTATACAGGAAAGCAGACAGTCACTTTAATTTGTTTGTTTCATGTTTAAAGCGATTTACCTTACTTCAGTACGGCAAGTGCACCTATCCATGCTTTCCTGGAGTTAGTACTATATGGGAAAGCAGACAGTTACTTTAATTTGTTAGCTTGGTGTTTAAAGCCATTTTCAACACTTTCACTGCAGCCAGTGCATCTATCCATGCTTTCTTGGAGTTTCTACTTTACACAATATTCTTTCCACACCACTAGCTGCTTTCCCAAATACACATCATCCAAACAATGTTCAGAGTAAGAGAGGTATGAACCTTGCAGCAATGACTGTCTTCAATCTTTGGAAAGAAAATGGCTGAGCTTGGAATTGAGCCTTTGATCCCCACATTATTGATCTGACCATTTCATATATTGAATAAAGAGAGTTAGAGACACCCAATTACTGTTAAATCATTAAATCCATGAGTTCACCTGAAGCAGGCAGGTCTTTATCTCTGTGAGACAGTAAAAACAGCACAACACTGTCTGACAGGTCTTATACAGTTAAAACATAACTTCAATTTACTTCATGCCAAAGCAAATTTTCAAGAAAATAATCATGCACTGGTTCATAGATTGTTTCCTGTTGCTTTGCTCAAGAGGCACTATTAGAATTTTCATTTCATGCTTTTTGGTAGTTTACTGAGAAATAATGATGGATTTTGGTTTGATATTTCATGATTACAACCAGTAAAAAATACCGATTCCATATTTTCTAACTCTTCAATTGAAGACGGAAACAGTAGTTCCCGCGCACTACTTACCTATGTAAAAAGCGCGTGTCAATCAACCAGAGGGAAATATGACTAACTTACATGCATATTCCCTACATTTCTCAAGCTTTACTTTATATTGTAATGCGTTCTTATTTGGACGGGGTATGTCACAGGGAATTACTGAAAACAAACTGTAATGGATTTTAATGAAAGTCCCACCAAAACAGGGGATAGAAGTATAAAATAAATAGAATTTTTTTCTTCGGTTAAAAATTGAAATTTATTTCATCTCACAAACATCATCGGCAATATTTTCACTCGTGGCTGCACCACTCGTGAAATTTTACCGATGATGTTCACTCATTGAAATAAAATTTTGATCTTTCAAAGAAAAAAAACAAATATCCTCTATATCATTTATACATTTGACTGATTGACACAAACGCTATACAGTACAAAATATGATCTAACACTTTACAAATCAGTCTCGAATCCTAATAATCTTGAGGGTGACAGCTTTTGAAAGCATTATGGGACAAAGAGAAAATGCTGCTAGCCAGCATTTTCCCTTTTTCCCATGATGTATCTACCCTTTTTAAAGAGAAATCTCATCAAATGAATCACATTCAGTACATTTTCTACAAAAGCGTCCCACTAATATGCCTGTTACTGTGGTTTCATGGTACAAAAGCTTAATCTTACCTTGTGGCAATCTCTACACAAAATTTGCACTTTAAAATCTTTGTATTCATCTGGCATGGGAGTATTTGCTATTTCATTATCTAGGTGTTTCCAGACAGATTTCATATCGACAAGGGATCTATTACAAGTTGGACATGCATAGTTCCTGTAAAAGATGGTATAGGAATTGCGTGTTTATGACATGTCCATATTTGTATTCGTAAGTATTTGAGCCACCCTCTGGCAAAAGGGGTTTAATGCATCTCTGTGATGCCTGATACCTCTCAAGTTATCACATGATCATGGATACATAAAATCCATTTTGTCTAACAACCGTCTGAATCATGAGGTAAACTGGTCCTTGGACATGCAGGGAACTGACCGATAGCAAAAAGTATCGGGCCAGGTCAGCCTGCGCAGACTGCGCAAGCTGACCCGGGTTGATACTTTCTGCAGATGCATTAAGTCCCCTATTCACAGAGTATGCCTCATTTAAAACTAAGACTGTGACATACATCTGGTTTAAAGTCAAAAGTTCGAAACCTGCAATTAATATTAACACAAAGGAATGGATGGCTGGTTCGGTCAATGGTAACTTGTAGTCATGCCAATTCCATAAAAATTTAAAATTCAATCATTGTATGCACAATACAAAAGGTTTCTACAATTCAGATCAATAAAATCTGTAAAATCTTTCAGTTACGAACATTCAAAAATGCATGTATACGGAAGACAGATCAATCCAAAATTTTCAGTTGAAGAGAAAACAAAATCAATACATTGCATTTTAAATGTCTTTTAGCAGCACAATATCTCGACTTAGGGAACAGTGTAGACCACAGACCATATTGAATGTTCTGTGGAGTTTTATCTTGACCTACACTATCTGAAAAGGCAACTGTAAATGAGGAAAGGCACTAAAATTGTTATGAAAAAACTTACCCTGTTTTTATGCACTGCCTATAGCAATCTCTAAAATAAAGCAGAATAAATCAACAATTATTTCTATCCCAACAGCAGTTCTGTATAATTTCATCTCAAGATATTCTTTATTTCCTTTTCCTTTTTCATTAGCTATGTTCACAGTTTAGGTGCAATTTCATTTTGGAAAAGAATGATTGAGATCAGTTTAGAAACATATTCTTCAAAGTAACAAGGGGGAAATTTGGGGGCAATTTCCTTTATTGAATAGTCATTTATGTGAAATGGGTTTTAAACTCTTTACCAAATGACAAAAATTTAGACGTCCAAATTGAAAGCATCTGCAGATGAAAAATGAAATTTTGTACAGATGATGGAACTTTTATTGGAAAAGAGAAGAAAACATTGTGGGAAACGGAGAAAATCTGGTTACCAGTATTTTCTTCTTTTCCCACAATGTTTTCAAAGGTCCTCTTCTTTTGGGGTCTTTTAAACTCAGGATTGTGTGGTACAGGGTTAACCCTTTCCCAAACAATCCCTGGTTTTCACGGCCCTGAAAAAGAAGCCTTTTGAAAACATTGTGAGAAAAGGAGAAAATGCTGGTAACTAGCATTTTCTCCTTTTCCCACAATGTTTTCTACCCTCCCAGAACAAATTTCAATTTTTGAGTCACATTAATTTTGTCGTCTGCAAATGCTTTCAATTTGGACCAGTCTAAAATTTTGTTGTTTGGTAAAGAGTTAAAGGAAAAATGTCTCAATCACAAGCATACTGGTACTTGCCAAAAGGCAACATGAGTTCAGAGCTTATCAGGGTTTTTAATATCATTCACAGCTAAAAGTTCGTATTTCTATAGTTTTATTGCCTTCTGAATCAAATTTGCAGCGGAAGGCATTGAAAGTTTTGACTTTCCTAAAAAACAGTTGGATCAATGCAATGAATTTAAGTTTATTCCTTAACTTTTCAATCCCAAGCTTTAACGACCCTAAGTTTGAAGGCTTTTGAAAAAGTACTGAAAAAAGAAGAAAATGCTGGTAACCAGCATTTTCTTCTTTTTCCACAATGTTTTCTACCCTTCCAAAAAAATGAACTTCAATTGTTGAGTCACATCGGTTTTATCATTTGCAAGTGCTTTTAACCCTTTATCTGATACGCCAATTTTAGACTCTTCCAGTTCAACAGCAAATAAAGATATGATGTCAAAAATGTGGACAAATGGAGATACAGATATCTGATAGAGTAGAAAACATTGTGGGAAAAGGAGAAACTGCTCGTTACGAGCAGTTTCTCCTTTTCCCACAATGTTTTCAAAAGCTGTCTTTTCTTGATGCGTAAAAATGAGTATCTGTGGAGTAAAGGGTTAATTTGGTCAAAGTCTAAAATTTTGTCATCTGGTAAAGGGTTAAAGTGCCATTTACAACTTTGGTTACCTTTGCTTCCAGTGTAGATTAAAATCAGACTGCACAAAAATACAGCCTGATCTTTCATGCACACTGTTCATTCAGGACAAAAGCAGTCTCAAGATTCCAATTCCTATGTATCATCAGTACACTGAAAATTTCTGTTAGTTAGCACTATAATACATATGAAAACATTCAAATGAAAGGTCAAGTTTGTCAGTAAGAATAACTTCTACTTTTACTACAATTTTCTCAAAAATATTCAGGTGAAAGACAAAAATATCATCTACAGGTAATAATATGTTAAAAACGGATGTACTCATGTATAAGATGGCCACATGGGGGTATATGGGCTGACATTCTAGATGTGTGTAAATCTTCCAGACATACGGCACAGTTTCTACGTGAACTCTCTACCACACACTGAAATGAATTGAAGTAGAAACTACAATCTTCAAATAAGCTGTTACTATACAATCCTGACCTTAACGACCTTGGAAATGAAAGCTTTTGAAAAGTTTGTGGGAAAAGGAGGAAATGCTGGTAACCAGCATTTCCTCCATTTCCCACAATGTTTTCTACCCTTTCACAACCAAAAAGCATCATTCCAGCCACATCTAAATTATCATCTGCAAAAACTTTCAATTTGGACTACTCCAAATTTTTGTCATTTGATAAAGATTTAAGTCTGTAGAAACAATCCTGTGTTTTTAAAATCATTTGGGAGACAGCATTTGAAAACATTTACAAAGGGAGAAAATATCAGTGACTAGACACTTTTCCTAACCTTAATTTTTTGTCTTTCCTTTTGAAAAAAAAAAAAATTCCATCCTTTGAGCCACATTTAATTTATCATACTATGTTACATTTAATTTATGTCATGGACAGATCTAATTTTTTTTCACCTCATAAAGAGTAAACCAGTTACCAAACAGTTTCCTGTTTTAATCATCCTTAGGAGGAATGTTTTCTATCCCTGTAAGTACAAATTCCAAGAATTCCACCAAACTTGGCTCGTCCTATGTAATTCTTTCAATATGTACAAGTCTAAAATTTTGTCACCTGGTAAAGAATTATCTCTCTACCAAACAACAAAAATAGAGATTTGTCCATGTTGAAGTTTTTGCAGACGACAAATCAAATGTGGCTTGAATGATGGAATTTGTTTGTGACTGGGTAGAAAACAATGTGAAAAAGGAGAAAATGCTGGTAACCATTGGTAACAGGACAATTTGTACCAGAAAATTCCTACCCATGACAACTCGTACCTAGAGGTTAGGGCAATAGGTATCTAGGAAAACTCTTAAAATTGTTACTAGTAAGAATTGTCCTGTCAAAAATTTTCTTGATACAAAGTGTCCTAGAACCAAAGGAAACATTGTGATAAGAAGAAACAATGTTGGTAATGAGTGGTCTGTTAAAGCAATTGGTTGCTTAATACAGGTGGTCTGTTACAGGTTTTACAGATCCGAGCCTGAACTCTTTTACAGTTTAGTACACGTAGTTACTTGTTCATGGAAGACAAGTACATACTTATTCTTGCAAACCATACAGATTTTCTTGGAATCACATAATGGTAATAAAAGTATGGAATTGAATGAAATGAACTATTTTATTGGTTTTACCTTGTGCTTGTTTTTTAGCTGCACAGAGAGACACATATCACATTTTTCACAATGAAAGAACTGGTCTCTACCCCCAACCCTACAAGAAAGATGCTGTAATCAGTGATCAACATCTATTTTCAATTGTGATCTAGATAACATACAGTTACTTTTGCTTGGAAACCACTGCATAGAGTGCATGAAAAATAAACGCATGTCAGAAAAATCTTAACTCTCAACCACATTACACAATTTTGGGTTTGTCCAAATCCAAAGCACAAAAGCACAATGCTTTGGATTTGGTCAAGCCCAAAATTGTGTCGTGTTTACAGATGACATATCAAATATGGTTCAAATTGTGGAATTTGTATCTGGAAGAGTAGAAATCATTGTGGAGCAAGAGCAGCAAATTGTCGCAAGATACACCCGTCCCACCGCCAGTTGTCTAGGGGGGATAGTAATCGTAAAGGGCAGGTAGAAGAAAATAGAAGGGCAGCAGAAATCATGTAAGTGATTGAAATAGGCATGAATGTCTCCTGTAATGTTAAGGAAACATGCATATAAAGTTTCAGGTCATTCTACATTGAAAAGACAAAGTTATATTGTAGAGAAGCATGAAAAGCTGTAAGAAAAAAAAAAAAAATGAATAGGGAATAATTCAAAAAGGGCATTAGGTAAGGTTATGGCTCCAGTGCGTTGCACCTTTCATAACTGCAACAAACATATTTACCAAGTCTCATTTGACTTGAGGTAACAAAGTTCCGTTCCGGACAAGCAAGAAATACTGTAAAAATGAAGATCAAAGTGGAACTACTCAAAATCCGCGCTAGGTAGAGTTATTGTTCTTGTGCACTGCACTCCGTAATATTGCAACAAACATGCATACCAGAATTGAAGTCGTTCTGACTTGAGATGACAAAGTTATATTCCAGACAAGCACTAAATGCTGTAAAAATGACGATCAAAGGGAAATAACTCAAAGACAGCATGAGGTAGAATTACCATTCTTGTGAACTGCACTTCCAAATATTGCAACAAATAAGCATACCATATTTCAAGTCATTCCTACTTAAGATGACAAAGTTATGCTCCGGACAAGCAAGAAATGCTATAAAAATGAAGATCAAAGGGGGAATAACTCAAAATTCATGCTAGGAAGAGTTATGGTTCTTGTGCACTGCACTCCGTAATTTTTCAACAATCATGCATACCAAATTTGAAGATGTTCAGACTAATGATGACAAAGTTATATTCCGGATAAGCAGAAAATGCTGTAAAAATGATGATCAAAGGGAAATAACTCAGACATCATGAGGTAGAGTTATGGTTCTTTTGCACTGTACTCCGTATTATTGCAACAAACACAAATGCCAAGTTTCAAGTCAATCAGACTGGAGATAACAAAGTTATGCTCAGGACAAAGAACTTGACAGTAAAAATGAAGATCAAAGCAGAACTACTCAAAATCCGCGCTAGGTAGAGTTATTGTTCTTGCGCACTGCACTCCGTAATATTGCAAAAAACATGCATACCAAGTTTGAAGTCGTTCTGACTTGAGATGACAAAGTTATATTCCGGACAAGCACTAAATGCTGTAAAAATGACGATCAAAAGGAAATAACTCAAAGACAGCATGAGGTAGAGTTACAATTCTTGTGAATTACACTTCCAAATATTGCAACAAATAAGCATACCATATTTCAAGTCATTCCTACTTAAGATGACAAAGTTATGCTCCGGACAAGCAAGAAATGCTATAAAAATGAAGATCAAAGGGGAACTAACTCAAAATTCATGCTAGGAAGAGTTATGGTTCTTGTGCACTGCACTCCGTAATTTTTCAACAATCATGCATACCAAATTTGAAGATGTTCAGACTAGAGATGACAAAGTTATATTCTGGATAAGCAGAAAATGCTGTAAAAATGATGATCAAAGGGAAATAACTCAGACAGCATGAGGTAGAGTTACGATTCTTTTGCACTGCACTCCGTATTATTGCAACAAACACAAATGCCAAGTTTCAAGTCAATCAGACCAGGGATCTTATATACTTATATCTTATATGTGTATATACGATCCCTGATCAGACTGGAGATGACAAAGTCATGCTCCTGTCAAAGAATTGGACGCTGCCCGCGTGCCCCCTGTACGCCATGGGTGATCCCATAATACGTCCCGTCTTCGACGGGCGTATAAAAAGGAGAAAAACAGCATTTTCTCCTTTTCCCACAATGTTTTCAGACATTTTCCTTCTCAGGGTTGTTAAGACATGGGAATGTATGGGAAAGGGTTAAGATAAATTATTAACATTTTTAGGACACTATTCAAAGTCATCTAAGGCAATTTTGTTATTGGAGGTAATGACTTTACACAGATGATACAGTCTGTATGAAGCACAGTGAACTTGTCCTTTACCCTTTTCATGATGTAGATAACAGAATGTCACAAAAAAAATTGATAAGAGCACCCCAGGCTGATGCAAATGCTCGGCTGTAGTTGCTGGATTTTCAGTGAAATTTTTAAGTCAAACAAGGGGCATAACTGTATAAAAATACTTTGATGGTTACCTGCCCTTATTGTGTAGGTTCAGTTTTTGATAGTTAACAACCTGTCCAAGCTTAAAGCAGACATCATCAATAATAACAGAGATACTATAAAATGTCAAAGTTTTCGCATTATGATGCAGATGAAACTGACGCAGAAAACAACGCAGACGGCTCTAGGGCTATGCCAATACCTGTTTTTTTAAGGCTTTTGCTGAGCTAAGCTAAAAAATCACAAGCAGAAGAGGTATATTATTACATTACCTACAAAGTCCACATGGATCACAATGAAACTGTCCCTTGTCCTCGTCATCATACAGACGACAAATATCACAAAAGTATTTTCCAAACTCTATCCTACACCCTTCACACTCTCTTTGAACCTAAGTTGAATAGATACACATTTAAGCTTTCATCAAAAGACTCCATATCTTAGAGAAACCTGGGAAAAGCATTTGAAAAACATCATGTGAAAAGGGCACTTCCCACATTGTTTTCAAGTCTTGTTAACAGGAAAGGTGAAATAAAGACTTGTTATGTCTTCATCTATTTACCACTCTATATTCTGTTTTATAGAAAGCAAACATTTGAAAAAGTGACCCAAGAAACATTTGAAGCTGAGGAAACTGGTAACCAGCATTTTCTGCTTTTCACACATTGTTTTCTATCCATTCGAAATCAATTCCTTTAGTTTATGCCACACTTAATTTATCGTCTGCAGATGATTTCAATATGGAGCAGTCAAAAATGTGCCTGGTTTCGGATTAAGCTATTTGAAGGTGTTTTCAAAGAGAGTTATTCAGATTTTGGTAATCTCACAAAACTTCATATTTCACTGACCAAGTCAGGCTATTACCAGCAAACCATCAATATTGATTAAATGTAATTGAAAATTTTTCAGTGGTATTTCCTTAACTCTTTCACAAACAACAAAAAAAATTTTAGACTTGTATAAATTAAAAGCACTTGCAGACGATGAACTTACTATGGCTCAAACATTGAAGATAGTTTTTTGAAGAGTAGAAAACATTGTGGGAAAAGAAATGTCAGATATGTTGGTGTAAGAGTTGTGTTCATAGTCAATGTTCATGTTAACACCCCACAGGTAAGGGTTATATTAACTTCAGGGAGCATCACTCTTTTCTCAGACTTGTTGTGTAAGCTGTCCAGTTACTTTTCATTTGCAGCAGGGATCTTATATACATATACGATCCCTGTTTGCAGGGAAAAGTATATTTTGTGGTATTTATCAGTTTTTAACAAAAGTGGCAGAAAAAAAATCTAACACGGCTCTTTTGAGTTGCCTAGGGTCACAGTGATTACGAACCCTGCTGAAACAAAATTGTGATTATAGATAAACTCAACAATGACTTTTACCTTCTGAATCAGGCTACATTTAAGGCATTTAATCTGTTGCACCTTCCGTCTGTCGATAGTATGGGCCTCATTGTCATCATGACACACTCTACATGTATACTCTTTCTTACAACAAGGTGACTGAAACAAACAGTTGGATTATATTAACCTGGACTTCTGTTAACCCTTTAGAGACCCTTACCAACCAATTCTGTTTAAACATAAAAGTATCCCATGTTGAAGAAGGTCTCTGAAACAAATGTTGGAAAAGGATACTTAAAATGATGGTAACCATCCTCTTCCTCCCCCACTCACAGCTCTTTCATTACTTTTTTAAATTCTGTTTATGGGCAAAAAAGTCAATAGATAAATAATCCAGGCTAATTTATCAGATCTGTTCCATTCTGAACCCCAAGAATTATAAACAGTACGGTAGTTCTTGATAATTTTTTTTTTCACAGTTTCTCAAAACTCAAAAGCAGTGATATTGTGTCTTGCTTGCATTAAGGGACAGTTAACAGTTACTGTAATTAAATGACCCTCTTGAAGGTCATTCAGATATAGAAATTTTCCTGGACAGAACAGATGAAAAATGAGAGAATATTGTGAGGGAAATGTTTCTTTTTCATGCAGTATCGAATGATTTTTTGTCATTTTATTTTCTTTTTTATCATTTCAAATCTACATTGCACTGCAAGAAGTTTAAAAAGACTACATACCGAAATGACCAAATATAGCAAAAAAAAGGTGATATAACAAAACTAAAAATTATTCAGATCACACACTTGATCAATGTTACAATAATACAACAAAGAAGACAGTTTATGAGATTCAACAAAAAATTGTTTTGAATCAGTGTTCCCACTGAATTTTTTATTTGGGGGTTTTTTGTACCCCTTACAATTGAAAAATGGGGGTATAAGAAAAAAAAAATGCAGGTACAAATTCAGGAAAAAAAACTAGTAGATCTATCGCTGATTCTCATTATTTCGTGAATTCTCATATCTTCGTGAATTTATCTTTGCTAGATGTATCAATATTTTTTGCTCACTTTTTTTTTTGTGGTTCCTGTGAAACCTGTAACAGACATAAACATTCCAGAGAAGCTCTCTAGCCAAACAAATGGGTCAAAAACAGAATTACATTAAAAAAGGTCACATTTTATTGAAAACATCTTTTCCCCCCATAGTTCATTCATTGTTTGTACATCACAACATTCATTTACACTTAGTGCCCATGATTTCGAAGTATGACACATAAAGTGCATCTGTGATAAGTGTAGACGCTGTGACCTTTAGGAATACCCCTGTATGACATCATTTGACTCCATTTGGAATGACTCGGTGTTTTTCGAGAATGATTCACCAAGTTATGGGAAATCGTCTGGTCAATTTCTGGCAGTGATCAAATGTATTTTTAGGATGATTTCATCATGAAAAATAAGTTAAATGTACTTTCTCTTGTCCAAAAATGATTTCTGACACTTTCCCTGTCTAGTAACGTACCTAAATTAAATCTATGCATTGTTTGTCTCTTGGATGGCATGCAACACCAATTAGGTTCACGAAAATATGAGAAAAGGGCATACAACTCCAATTCCCTTTCTTAAATGCCTCTTCCTCTTTCCGGTGAAGAACAGTCATATAGATGTACTAAGTGAATGTACATTTTACATGTAACTAACAGTAAAATAATTGTTTGGCAAAGTGTTAACTAGCAGTCTATATGCTCATCTTTTCACATGCCTTTTGTACAACAAAGTAAATGTCAAACTCTGAGCCAGAAAAACTCGGCCGTTTCTTTTGGAATCATTTTTTTTTTTTTTAATCTGTTTCTGAATAAACCTTGCTTTCATCTACGGCACGATTATCCTCCTCAGTTTCTGTTGTTTCATTTGGCCTGACTTTTTCTAAGGAACCCAAATTCTTAAATCTGAAAGCTTTCATAGTACAACGTTTCTGAGCCATTCCCATTGTTAGTTTACAGACGAAAGACACTGACGTCGACAAACGCTTTTTCATAGACTGCGTTAAAGAAAGGACAGCTGAATTACCAATATTTTTTGAAAACAAACGAGTCCCAGTCTGCAATTATTGATCACAACAATAAAGACCGAGTATGCCTACCATGTAAATGTTCTAAAAATAGAAAGCTTTCAGATGATTTGCATTTTCCGAAAAGTGGTTTTAACTGAGCCCTTCTATTTCATAAAAACGTGTTTCACGTACGATTTTGCGTGATCGGGAACTGTGAATAGTTTCAAATTTTTTCAATCTGTGATATTCTGTAAAAACTGGTCTCTTACAACACATATGGACAATCTTCCATAACCTTTTATCACACAATAATGAGTTCTACTCAAATTTGTCAGGTTTTTTTTCCGAGATTTACATGTTATAAACTTCTACAAGCTCTTTAGGTGGTGAAAGATTTAATAATTTGTCTTTGGTCATGTTTGGTACTAAAAGTTAATTGCATTTCGCTGTAATAGAGATTAAGGATTATGATCCCTAACTCATTGGTAAATATCGTATAACATCAACATTTTTGTAAAGGCTATTCAACCGGTCCGACGAATCACCGAAATACCACCGAAACACCGAAATACCCCTATTTTTTTTTTATTATCAGGTTCAGATAACTGATATATACGCTGGATTTTTCTTCTTTTTTTAACAGAAAGCACACTTAATCAAAGTATTACTCATTATTGGGAAGAATGATTTTATTAATATTTAACATTTTATTTGTGTGGAGAACAATCACCGAAACACTCCCGTGTCTGGCCTGTACGTGTACGCCAATCTAGATTAAAGAATTATATCAATATGGCATTATCACTTATATTTATTATTTCTTTGACTGGTAAAAACACACAAAAGAGAGCGCTAATCCACTTCATTTGCGAAAGAAGTAGACCCAAATCAGACATTGCATGATGTAGGTCTCTGATCCGTCGAAACACGGGGTCCACGTATCTCTGCATGTTCTATTCTCTTCTGTTCTGTTAAAGTGAAGCGATCATAATTGAAGGTGTTCGGCTAACATTATCAAACTTGTCTGATGTGTTAGTTTGTCATTGTTATGTTTAAAGTGATACGATTATTAGCAGGCGGAATTATAATTGTCTTATCAATTTACATTGGTAACGTGTTAACCACGGATTTAAAAAGACTGCCGGCTTTTATTTTGGCGATGATTCAATCTCATATTCCCAATACAAAAATGAAAAACTATTTTTTTTCAGGATACTTATGGATAAAGATCAGACACACCAACCTTGTTGAAAAGGTACTGTAGTGATATTACGAAGGTAGCGTTCCTGAATCAACCGATTTTACTACGTAAAGCGGGTATTTCGGTAGACATTTACAGTAGAGTACGGCTGTTCCGGTGCACATTCCTCACGTATGTCAGGCCAAAACGGTATGTTGTTATTTTGACACTAAGTTTGAAACAACCCCCCTTTATCAATATGATAACAATTTGTATCAAAAACCACAACTTCAGATATTTGAGTTTAATAATTAAAAAAAAAATAGGGGTATTTCGGTGTTTCGGTGGTATTTCGGTGATTCGTCGGACCCCTATTCAACCAATCTCGGCAACTTCTGTCTTTTAATTTGAGAGTTAGGGGCCGTAGACTCACTAACTCATCAGTAATTATCGGGTCACGTCAACATTTTCGTAAAGGCTATTCTGCAAATCTCGGCAGCTTCCGTCTTTTAACATGAGAGTTAGGGGCTGTATATCTTCAGTCTGAAGGGTTGCTCCAATGTCATTTTTGTGATTGGGTCTCTGCAACCCTTCACAGCAGCCCTTCTTCAACAGTATCTGGACAAATTTCAAAACCTTACCGGATATCTTTCAGTCTACTTAATGTGTCTTTAATCTGCTTGTCAGCTATGAAAATGGACATGAATCGATAGATAAATGATTAAACTTCATGTTGACACCACGTTAAGTGCAAGGTTTTCATTGGCCTTTCTGTAATTGACCATTTATTTGACATAAACACATTTGATAAATTGTAAACAAACAGTCACTATAAATTCAGTTAACTACGCATGCATGGTCAATTTTATTTGAAAAAATGATATTGTGTGATCAGCAATTTAAGTGATATATACGACTCCTCGTAAATGAAATATATGACATCCAGATCATTTAGTTTTCCTTCCAATGCCCAAGCTGATAACACACAAGCCGATAGAATGTGAAAAAAAAAAGAACTTTACTGTACCGGTATTTTAATTTTTCACACAAGATGGGTCATAAGAGTGGCTGCTGCGGGGGCTACTGGAGAAACAATCACAAAAATAACATCGGAGCTAGTCCCTGAATCTGGGGTAGGGGCCGTAAACCTTAAACTGACAAAACTGAAAGTTAGTATAGTGCTTTATCATTGCTACCGGAAAATTTACAATGAGTTTGAGATAGTACGGTGCACAATAAATGTCCAAATATGAAAAAAATCACCGTCCCATTCTTGAGACTTGCCTGGTGACCAGCATGTTCTCCTTTTTCCACAATGTTTTCTACCCTGTGTGCGACAAATCCCAAATTGAATCATATCTTAATTGTCGTCTGCAAATGCCTTCCAATTCGACAATTCTAGATTTTGATAGTTTGGTAGTTAAGAATGATGCGGTTCCGTTTCCATGATTTTTGCGGTCGTATAGTTTATGGAAACCTTAACAGTTACGCGGTTTACATTTTTCAGCGAAGTTTTCCATGTTACTTATCCTCAGTCTTATAGAAATATGGAAAAACTTACTATAAAACTGCATTTTCTAGCATAGTGTTCACAACCGAGTCGAGATTTTGTGATAACATTCTGACTTTCGTCCTCAAGGTCTGACTTAGTTTCCATTTTGAAAGCTTCTTACATCATTTACAAATTATTTGAAGAAAAAGATCTATAAAATGTTTGGTTTTAAAAAAAAAAAAGTGGAAAAAAAACCCAACCCCTATAATCATATATAAACAGTTAACATGGAAAAGGTTACGATTAATATTTAAATTGTTTCACTAGACTTGATGTTTTGTAAATGCTGTAAATTGAGCCTCCGTTTTTTTTTTTTTTGTCTAAGGGAAAAAACTCCTACTATCTTAAATTTTATGTTTGTATGAATTACTTCCCTGGTAACATTTGCCCAATACATAAGCTCAGTAGGAGAAATCACTTGTTTTGAAAATTCAAACCTGACATAATATGGTCACCAGTATTTTCTCTTTTCCTAGCTTGTTTGCCTTCCTTTCTGATTTATATCATATTCCATCAATTGTGCCACGCTTGCCACCTATCCAAATTGATAGTATTTGCAGATGACTTAATAAACAACAACAAAGAAAAAAAAACGTAATATTGGTATCAGTAAACAAAATTCAACTTGCCCCTTATTTACATGCACTTTTGCAACAGTTGTCGGCTATAATACCGGTAATAATATTAGCATACAGAGATAACCGAATATGCAGCTAGGGTACGTCCAACCTTATCTTATAATATACCATGTCAAAATTAAAATTTCTATTTAGAAGTTTAGAAAACATTGTGGGAAAAGGAGAAAATGCTGGTTACCAGCATTTTCTCCTTTTCCCACTATGTTTTCAAAGTTTTCAAAGGCCGTCTTTCTCAGGGTCATTAAAACTCCGGATCGTGTGGTAAAGAGTTAACTGACTGAGCTTTTTCAGGGTAAACAGAGGAAAGACATAACTGTCTCTCAATATCAGCAAGAATTTTGTATGGCTCTTCCTTTTCCAAGGGGGTCCTATGTGGCTCAGTGGTAAAGTGTAGGACTCATAACCAGGAGGCCCCAAGGTTAGAGTCTCACTGAAAGCACTAGGTTTTTTATGGGAGTGTCCTTGGGCGGTACACTTCAGAGCCCTAGTCTAGTACTGGTGGAACCCAGGACATATATAAATATGGGAGCCATCACCGTCATATGACTGAAATTACTTTGAAAGCTGCATTTCACAACTCTGAGGAGGAAGGCCTTTAAAAACATCCATCATTTTCTCCTTTTCCTACCACATTTTGTCTATTAACCATCAAAGATGATTCCACTTGTTTGAAGCCAAAATTATTTTTACTCTGGACCAAACATTAGACTTTTTAATATTTAAAGCATTTGAAGAACAAGAGGGCCATTGGCCCTAAAGCACTCACCTGAGTAAAGTCATCTATGATTGACAAAGCTGAAGAGATCCTGGTTGTAATGAAGTAAAACACATGAGTGAAAGTGACTTACTTTTAGACCCACTTGATCTATTTTTTAACTTGTCAGAGATATCATCAAGACAAACATTCTGATAATGTTTTATTAGTATCGAGCTGAAAATATGGCCTCTAGAGTGCACACAAGGTTTTTCCAAAATTTGGTCCATTGATCTATTTTTTGACCCGACATGACCCAATTTCATATTTGTCTAAGATATTATGAAGGCAAACATTCTGACTACGTTTCGTGAGTATTTGGCTGAAAATGTGGCCTCTAGAGTGCACACGTTTTTCTAAGATTTGGCCCAGTGCACACAAGGCTATTGGTGGCGCCCGGATGACTTACGATGGACACAGCAGTCATAAAAGCTCACCTTGAGCACTTTGTGTTCAGGTAAGCTAAAACTGTTGCGGAAAACATTTTCTCCATTTCCCGCAGTGTTTCAAAAGCTTTTTTCCTCAGGGCAGTGTTTTGTACGGATGTTGACTTAAATAACTACATGCTTTCCAACTAGATTTTGTGTTAGGGGTAAGTGTCATATGCCAAGATGGGTGCAACAATAAGCATCTTGATAAGGAACGGCTGCCACTTCCATTTCCTTTTATACATTATGGGTTGCAAAATCCAATGTACAGTCCACTAAAACTAAAAGTCATATGGGCTTGACAACATAAATCAGCAGTGTAGATCTTCATCTATGCTGTCTGCAGAAGCCTTTTGTCACAAAAATGGTTAAAATTTTAGAATTGTGACTCCAGACTCACAGAGTGTTACAATTCTCAAACCTTTGACACAGCCCTGCTTGTTTCAAAGATTTGAAAATCAAACCTTAGGCTTAGTAAAAGGTCCTTGGTTCTAAACACGGGGGGAGGGCAAATTTTAAATATTCATGGTATGAAAAAAGACAAGCAACAATGATTCTAACATTTTAGAAGTTTAATTAATAAATAACATAAAAGCTTAATGAGTGACAGTACAAATAAAAATGGTAGTATTTATTATTGGTACTATTCATACATATTTTATTGCATATATCTAAGTACAATACTATTCAACAAATTCTAACAGCTGCAATATTTCCCTGGTAAATCTTTTCGTGATTCAATTCTTGTAAACCAAAAGACAACACATGTATTGTTAAAATATATATTCCAACTGTGAGTCCTCTAAAATACAACCCAAATGTGAAACTTATTCCTTAATCTTTACCAAATGACAAAACTTTAGACCAGTCCAAATTGAAAACATTTGCAAACCACAAATTGAATGTAGCCCAAATGATGATTTCTAGCTTTGATAGAGAAAACATTGTGAGAAAAGGAGAAAATGCTGGTTACCAGCATTTTCTCCTTTTCCCACAATGTTTTCAAAAGCCCTTTTCCTCAGGGTCTTTAAAACTCCAGATTGTGTGGTAAAGGGTTAACCAAATGGTTTCATTCTCTTATGGTTCTTTCAAAGATTTTTAAAAACACTGCATGCAAAGGTGAAAATGCTGATAACCAGCATTTTCTCCTTTTCCAATAATGGTTTCCACCATTTAAAAAGCATTCCATCATCTACGTCTAAAATTACCTTCTAGTAAAGAGGCAGGAATGACCATATGATAGAGATATAATTAGCTCTTTACCACAACACAAAATTTTAGATTTGTCGAATCTGAGGTTTTTACAGACAGCAAATTAAATGCCACTAAAATGATTGATTTTGCTTTGAAAATAGATAAAAAATACTGTGAGAAAATGCTGGTTTTCTCCTTTTCTCACAGTGTTTTCCAAAGAACCTTTTCCTTGGGGTCATTAAAACTTGGGATTGTGTAGCAAAGAGTAAGCCCTTTACCATGAAACCCTGTGTTAAAACAACCCTTGGAAAGAGGCTTTCAAAAACATAGTGGAAAAAGGAGAAAATGCTGGTAACCAGCATTTTCTCCTTTTTCCACAATGTTTTCCATCCAATCAGAGAACTTCAGCTTATTTGTATTTATTTCAAAGTTGTACCCCACAGATGCCATTAAATTTCAAAGGGTAAAAAAATCTGTTGTTTGAAAAAGACTTAAACCACATGTTAAACACAGAGACAGTTTGTAAAAGGCAATTTCTCCCTAACAAACATAATGTTTTGTCATGTAGTCATGTATAACGCTTTACTCATGTTGATTATTCACATATTACAAGGACATTTGGGAAGCCCTCTGCAGTAAATTGGTTTCAGGAAGGGGTAACAAGTTCACCCTTTACCACACAATGCCGGATTTTAACGACTCTTAGAAAGAGGCCTTTTGAAAACATTGTGAGAAAAGGAGAAAATGCTAGTAACCAGCATTTTCTCACAATGTTTTCTACCCTATCAGAGACAGAAATCATCATTTGAATGACATTTGTCGGCTACAAATGCTTTCACTTTGGTTCAGTCTTAATCTTTTTCATGAGGGAAAGAGTTAAAAATAAAACAGTGTGTCTACTGTTCTCTGAAAATTGATAAAACTTTCCCCTGTTTGGAGCATTCTTTACTACACCTACCAAATTTGACTATTGAAAAACACAGATATGTGCGAGTAAAGAAGCATAGAAAGATTTTGTAACCAGCATCTTTCCTCTTTAAGTCATTTTTTCTAGCTTTTTTCCCCTCCCCATCAAATCTTATGTCAGCTTTTCAAAAAGTGTAAGTAAACACTTAGGCTGCTATTCGTTACTCTTTGACCTTTTGCAGTGTTGATCAAGGTCAGACTGCACAGAATGTGCAGTCTGATCTTTGATCCACACTGTCCAATAATGAGATATTTTTCTTCAAAAAGATAAGCTCAAAATAAGATTATTTTGGTTATTATCAGCTTGAAAGTTTCATTTAACTTACTAAACAGGATAAGGGTAAAATGCTGGTAACCAGCATTTTCTTCTTTTCCCACATTGTTTTCTACCCTATCAAAGTAAAATTGCACCATTTGAGCCACACTGAAATTGTCATCTGCAGATGCTTTCAATTTGGACAAAGCTAAAATTTTGTCATCTGGTAAAGGGTTAATACTTAGTATGATGGATAAATCACACACACTTTTTTGGTCCAGAAAAAAAAACATCAAAAAAAAAAAATCGCAATTTCAAAGTTGCTTTTGTCCGGAATGTCTCTGCAAAGCTGACAGTGTAGTCAAATATCAGACTGCACATTTTACAAGACGACAAAATGTCAGACTGGCTGAAAATACAACTTTAATAATTAAAGGTGTTTTGAAAGCTTTTTATAGGATTTAGCCTATGGTTTATGTCTGACGGGTTGTCCACCCACCATAATTTATAATGTAGGCTTTGTCCAGTTACACACCATAAATGCATACACACCATACTATGCCAATCAATCAAATGTCAATTTTCCCACACCCCACCTGCATCCAATGGTGTGCACACAGATTTTTCACACAGTATCTACTGCGAACCAATCAGGAATCACATACAAGATTTACTTGCCACCCCTAACTTCTAAAGGCATAGCTTGATTCTGCATGATATAGTGTGTATCCTATCACGAATCTATGACTTGCATTAGGTGGTGTGTATTTAGCCATGGCCATATAATACATGTATAGCAAAGTGAAATCTAATTACACAGACAAGGGAAAAAAGTCAGAGTGAAATTACTCATTACAAAAAATTTCTCCAGACACCATGCAACTATATTCAAAGAGAGTCACCTGTAAAATGAATTTACAAGATACAAGGGGGAAGGTTTATCATTTTCACATAAAGTACAGGTATAAAATCTACACTAAATACCACTTATTACTATGTACAGTACTGTTTATTGTAAGTTAGTATAAAAAGCACCATGGAATGTCATATTTTACTAAACGGAATGAAAAATGTAGCAATTGCCCACTTGGGCATTCTCTCTATTCACCATGAATAACAAGTCTTACCTTCCCAGCAGTATACAAACTAGAACTGTCGCGAACAGGACAAATACCCCCCACCAGCACCTTGTCAATGAAACAGCACAATCAGAGAATGGAAATGATTTTTTTTAAAGCAAAGATCACCTGTGACCTTGACCTTTGACCCATGTGACCCAAAAGCAATAGGGAACCTCCTTGGGTCATGAGCAACACTTGTGTAAAGTTTCAGGGTCCTAGGTCAAATAGCTATTGAGTTACAGCACGGAAAAGATTACAAACAAAGTTCACCTGTGACCTTGACCTTTGACCCATGTGACCCAAAAACAATAAGGCACCTCTTTGAACCATGAGCAACACTTGGGTAAGTTTCAGGGACAAACAGCTTTTAGGTTATAGCATGGAAATGAAAAGACGGATGGATGGATCGACGGACGCCAGATGGACGGACGGACAGACACACATGGTGAAACCAGTACACCCCCTCTACTTCGTATAGGGAGAATAATAATTAACCCTTTCCCAAACAATCCCTGGTTTTTACGATGCTGGGAAAGAAGGCTTTTGAAAACACTGTAGGAAAAGGAGAAAATGCTGGTAACCAGCATTTTCTCCTTTTCCCACAATGTTTTCTACCCTTTCATAGACAAAAATCACCATTTGCATTACAATTGATTTGTCGTCTGCAAACGCTTTCAATTTGGTCTAGCCCAAAATTTTGTCGTTTGGGATAGGGTTAAACGTAAAAGCAACCACACATTTCTCAATTTCATGAATCTTTTCAGGGATGTAGCAAGGAATGTACTGACATGAAGTCCATGAATAAATACTTGGCCAAGCTTCCACATATTCTGCTACTTCAATCTTTTTTATTCTCAAAAAGGCATACTTGCAAATATTCATGCTGAAGCCAGTACTTCATTAATTAAGCTTGGCTACACATCTACTCTCCCACACAGTTAAGATGGATAAATAAACAATTATAGAGTTAAGCTAATAAAAGCAGCTGCACCATCATGTTTAAGATACATCTTTTAATCTTTACAGTCAGAGAGAAAACACGCTGTTAAAACTTTATAGTGTGTTAAATGATTCAGATTTTTGTCAGCTGTGTAAACTTAAGTAAATATTAAATATGCTGTACACAGATAAAAGGAACTCAAGGGACTGGTCTTGAGTTAAAACCAGAAACAACAGCAGTGCTTCTGTTCATGATGCCAAGGGAATGAAATGCATTTTCTATCATTTGAATCTGTGATCTTTAAACCCTCACTAAATAGTCCTGTGTTTTAACAACCGGAAGGGAGAAAGCTTTTGAAAACAAATTAGACAACAAATGAAATGTGACTAAAGAAGTTGGGTTTATCCTTCAAACTTTAGGATACATCGTGGGAAGAGACAGGCAGAAATTGCTGGATAACAGCATTTTCTCCTTTTCCCACACGGTTCTCAAAGGTTTTCTTTCTTCAGGTTCTGCAAACAACGGATTGTATGGTATGGTATATTCGACATATACATGTACAGCATACAGTCTCAGACTTATGGAATGTATAAACAAAGCAGATATCAATATGTTTGCATATCATACTTTTATAGTAGCGTTAAACATATTGCTAAAATCGGTACATATATTTCTTTTAACACCAAGTTCAAACCTCTCCTCTTCTTTATTTATGTAATAAGATAGGTATTAGCTGGATGCCATCAGTAAAATGAACGATTTAACAATCGCCACACAATCCTGAGTTTTAAAGACTTTTGAAAACATTGTGGAAAAGGAGAAAATGCTGGTAACCAGCATTTTCTCCTTTTCCCACAATGTTTTCTAACCTTTCAGAGACAAGTCTATTCACTTGAGTCATGATTAATTTGTCGTCTGCAAATGTTTTCAATTTGAACCAGTCTAAAATATTGTCATCTGGTAAAGAGTTTAAGAACAAATCACTTTCTTGAATGACACATTAATCATTGCTAGAAAGCAAATAATTTTTGTTAAAAGCAAATGCTCCTTTTCCCAAAACACATTCCAATGCTATCAAGTTGTGGGGCATAAAGAGCCACATGTGTGCTTTAACTCTTTTACAAGACGACAAAATGTCAGACTGGTCCCAGTTAAAAGCATTTGCAGATGACAAATTGGATGTTGCATGAATTATGACAAGTGTGTTTGAAAGGGTAGAAAACATTGTTGGAAAAGGAGAAAATGCTGGTTACCAGCATTTTCTGCTTTTCTAACATTGTTTTTAAAAGTCTGTTTCCTTTTAGGTCGTGTCGTTAAAATTCTGGATTGTGATATAAAGGGTTTATCCATTAACTAAAAGTTTTAAAACCGTAGTGTCTTCCTGTGTCTCGCTGGCCAATGTCCAGACAGTTTACTGGCTTGTGTACACTGTGAATGTCTGCTCCTGTACATTTCCAAGTCTACATCATTTGTCTACACTATGGTTTCCCTGTAGATCACTACTTCGGCACTGGACTGAAATCAAACAAGGAATAGCAAGCGATTAGCAAGATTGGCAGCCATCTTGGCAAAGGCACCAAAGTCTGCAGCATGTTGTTTCCAAAAACCATCGTAAATGAGCAATGCTCAGTGAAAAGGGAGATTAACTGTAATGCGTCTGCAAAAAGTATCGACCCATGTCAGCCTGCGCAATCCGCGCAGGCTGACACGAGTCAAAACTTTTTGCTATTTGTAAATTTCCTGCTTGTCAAAGGACCATTCTACCTCATGATCCAATAATTGGTTGTTAGTCAAAATGGATTTTTATGGATCAATAATAATGTAATGACATGCATAGTATATTGTATCACTGAGATGCATTAAACCCTCTTTTGCCAGAGAATGGCTCAAATACATTGTTCTAGCTTGAAATTCCAAGGCTGATTTTAACCATTTTAATATTGGTCTAATTACAAATACCAAAGCATTGTAGCAGAGGGACAAAATGATCAAACGAAAGAAATCTGTTCTGTTTACAAAATATTATTGTATTAACCCTCAACCAAATGACAATGTTTTGGACTTCTCCAAATTCACAGCATTAATTTTGCCGACGACAAATTACATGTGGCTCAAATGATGGAACTTGTGAGTGAAAGCACAGAAAACATCGTGAAAGAGAAAGTTACCAGCATTTTCTTCTTTTCCCACAATGTTTTCAAAGGCCTTCTTCCTTAGGGATTGTGTAAAAAGGGTGAAAGCTAAAGGATGTTTTCAAAGTTGTCTGATGAACACTTGTTTAACCCTTTACCACACGATCCCAAGTTTTAACGACCCTAGGAATCAGGTCTTTTGAAAACATTACGGGAAAAGGAGAAAATGCTGGTAACAAGCATTTTCTCCTTTTCCCACAATGTTTTCTACCCTATCAAAGATTAATTGCTCCATCTTAGCAACATTAAAATTGTCGTCTGCAAATGCTTTTAAATTGGATGAGGCTAAAATTTTGACGTCTGGTAAAGGTACATGTATGTCAATACACATTCTTACGAACAAAGTCCGTACCAAAGAAACAAATGAACTAATGCATGGCAGAAATACAGGGACCGGGCAGGATTCGAACCTAGAACGCCCGGACAAAAGGCCAATACCATAACCACTCAGCTAAAGAGAATTCTCCCTAACGCAGTTGTTAGGTATTGTATTTAAATCGGGATGAAGCCATCCATGAAGGAGTGGTCTCCAGTAACAACATGTAAACCTATGAAAATCAAAATAATTCAAGGCTGGATAGTCATAATAACGTTAAACAAGAGGGCCATGATGGCCCTGAAGTCGCTCACCTGAGTCTTTTGACCAAACATGACCCATTTTTAATCTCTTTTGAGATGTTATGACAAACATTCAACCAAGATTTTCATGAGTATTTGACTGAAAAAGGTTTTTTGAAGATTTGACTCAGTGACCTAGTTATTGACCCAAAATGATCCACTTGCAAACTGGTCCAAGAAATCATCAAGACAAACATTCTGACCAAGTTTCATGAGTATAGGATTGAAAATGTGGCCTCTAGAGCATACACAAGGTTTTTCTAAGATCTGACCTAGGGACCTAGATTTTGACCTGACATGACCCATATTCAAACTCATCCAAGATATAATCAAGACAAATATTCTGACCAACTTTCAAGAGGATGAAACTTGGTGACCTGGTTTTTATTCCATGTGACCCATTTTCAAACTCATGCAAGATATCATCAAGACAAACATTTTAACAAAAGTTTAAAGAAATTGGACTGTAATTATAGTACAAAAGTTTTTTCTGAGATTTGACCTTGTGACCTAGTTTTTAATCCAACATGACCCACTTTCATACTAGTCAAGACAAACATTCTGATCAAATTTCAAGAGTATTGGACTGAAAATGTGGCCTCTAGAGCTTACATAAGGTTTTTCTAAGATTTGACCTGGTGACCTAGTTTATGACCTGACATGTCCCATTTTAAATCTCATCCAAGCTATCATCATGACAAACATTCTGACCAACTTTAACCCTTTACCAGACGGCAAAATTTAAGACCTATCCAAATTGAAAGCATTTGCAGACGACAATTTCATAGTGGCTCAAATGACGCAACTTTTCTTTGATAGGGTAGAAAACTTTGTCGGAAAAGGAGAAAATGCTGGTTACCAGCATTTTCTCCTTTTCCCACAATGTTTTCAAAAGGCCTCTTTTTCAGGGGCATTAAAAGGTGTCATTGTATGGTAAAGGGTTAAAGAGCATTGGACTGAAAATGTGGCTTCTGGAGCATACACAAGGTTTTTCAAAGATTTGATCTAGTGACCTAGTTTTTGACCCCACTGGCCCACCTTCAAACTCGTCTGCGATATTATCAAGACAAACATTCTGACCAAATTTCAAGAGTATTGGACAGAAAATGTGGCTTCTGGAGCATACACAAGGTTTTTTTAAGATTTGACGTAGTGACCTAGCTTTTGACCCAACATGGCCTGTTTTCAAATTCATCAGAGATATCATCAAGACAAACATTCTGACCAACTTTCAAGAGTATTGGACTGAAAATGTGGCCTCTAGACCGTACACAAGGTTTTTCTAAGCTTTGACCTGGTGAACTAGTTTTTGATCCGATGTGGCCCACTTTCAAACTTGTTCGAGATATCATCACGACAAACATTCTGACTAACTTTCAAGAGTTTTGGACTGAAAATGTGGCCTCTAGAGCATACACAAGGTTTTTCTAAGATTTGACCTGGTGACCTAGTTTTTGACCCAACATGGCCTGTTTTCAAACTCCTCCAAAATATCATCAAGACAAATATTCTGACCAACTTTCAAGAGTTTTGGACTAAAAATGTGGCTTCTAGAGCGTACACAAGGTTTTTCTAAGATTTGACCTAGTGACCTAGTTTTTGATGCGAGATGGCCCATTTTCAAACTCATTCGAGATATTATTAAGACAAACATTCTGACCAACTTTCAGGAGTATTGGACAGAAAATGTGGCCTCTAGAGCGTACACAAGGTTTTTCTAAGATTTGACCTAGTGACCTAGTTTTTGACCTGACATGACCCATTTTCAAACTCGTCTGAGATATCATCAAGACAAACATTCTGACCCAGTTTCATGAGTATCGGACTGAAAATGTGGTCTCTAGAGCGTACACAAGGTTTTTTTTATAGATTTGACCTAGTGACCTAGTTTTTGACCTGACATGACCCATTTTCAAACTCGTTCGAGCTATCATCAAGACAAACATTCTGACCAACTTTCAGAAGTACTGGACAGAAAATGTGGCCTCTAGAGTGTACACAAGGTTTTTCTAATATTTGACCTAGTGACCTAGTTTTTGATGCGAGATGGCCCATTTTCAAACTCGTTCGAGCTATTATCAAGACAAACATTCTGACCAACTTTCAGAAGTATTGGACAGAAAATGTGGCCTCTAGAGCGTACACAAGGTTTTTCTAAGATTTGACCCAGTGACCTTTTTTTTGACCCAACATGACCCATTTTCGAATTCGTCTGAGATATCATCAAGGCATACATTCTGACCAAGTTTCATGAGTATCGGACTGAAAATGTGGCTTCTAGACCGTACACAAGGTTTTTCTAAGATTTGACCTAGTTTTTGACCCAACATGACCCATTTTCTAACTTGTCCGGGATATCATCAAGGCAAATATTCTGACCAAGTTTCATGAGTATCGGACTGAAAATGTGGCCTCTAGAGCATACACAAGGTAAAAAGTTGACAACGGACGACGAACGACAGACGCCGGACACAGCACGATCACAATAGCTCACCATGAGCACTTCGTGCTCAGGTGAGCTAAAAAGTCACATGCAACTGACAAGAGGATAAGAGGTAAACTAACAAGGAAATGCAGAACTTTCTATTTGGGGTGTACACAATAGAAACAACAACAATTTCCGGGATTTTGGAAAGATCAGTTAAAAGATTACATCACACAATCAGCATGAACAAACAAGAACTGTCAAAACCTGGTCTGCTACAAGTGGTTCTAAGTTGGCTCTTTATCACACAATCCCATGTTTGAATGACCTGGAGTAAGTTTTCAGAAAACAATGTGGAAAAAGGTGAAAATGCTGGTAACCAGCATTTCCTCCTATTCCCTCTACATTCTCTACTCAGTCAAAGAAGAAGTTCATTCCTTGGGCCACATTTAAATTGTTGTCTGTACATGCTTTCAATTTGGATACGTCAACATCTTTGTGGTATACTATAGAGTTAATTGATTGATTGTAGGATGTTTAACGCAGTTTTCAACAGTATTTCAGTTATATGGCAGCAGCTGGTGCATCTATCCATACTTTTCCTGGAGTATCTGTCACCAGTACTTCACCAGTTCTTCCCAAGCCACTGGCTGCTTTCCCACATAACCATCGTTGAAACAATGATAATCAGTGAGAGAGGAATGAATCCTATCGCAATGACAAGCATCAATCCTGGGGAAGAAATTGGCAAAGCTCGGGATTCAAACCAGCTACCGACTGCGCTACAGAGGCTAGACCTAAAGAGTTAAATGAAAGTATTTCAATGTTACCTTGGTAACGGAGAGGTTCCTGAAGACTTTCTGGACTTTTTACCTTTTTCCTGCATCAAAAATACAACATACACACAAATAAGGGTACATTCATGCATAAACAAGGTACATGCTACAATAGAGTTACTATAGGAATAGAATATACAGATGAAAACATGTACCAGGTACTCGGAGATTAAAATTAGTGTAGTTGAGAATATTTTATGCCTTAACCCTTTACCAAACAACAAAATTTTGGACTCAACCAATGTATAAGCATTTATTATTTGCAGCTCTAACAAAACAAAAGAAGCTTAAATGATGATTTCTCTCTTTGAAAGGATAGAAAACATTGTGAGAAAAGGAGAAAATGCTGGTTACCAGCATTTTCTCCTTTTCTCACATTGTTTTCAAAAGGCTCTCTTTCTCAGGGTCGTTGAAACTTGAGATTGTGTGGTTAAGGGTAAAAGGACACATTTCTTGACTATGATCCATGTTGTAGGTACTAATAATTCTGTCAGCTGGCTTTGTCCTGCTGCAGATAACTTCTGAGAAAGTCATTCTGGCATCAAGAGAAATAGCTTGTACCAAGCAATTTCTCCTTTTGCCGCAAGGTTTTCACATGCCTTGAACAAGCAAATAGAGAGTATTGATGGTCAATACTCTTCAAGGTTCTTTTAAAGTTCTTATGTTTTACATTTCTGTAAAAGATTGAATATGTACCCACAACATAGAGTTAAAAGAGAAGCTGGAAAGATATTGCTATATAAATTCCAAAATATATCCTTAACACTTTATCTGGGCAATCCTATGTTTTGTGCAACTTAGGAAGAAGCTTCAAACCTTGTGGGAAAAGAAGAACATGCTTGTAAACAGCATGTTCTCCTTTTCCCACAATGTTTCCTATCCATTCAATGACAAATCCCACCATTTGAGCCATATTTAGTTTATTACTTACAAATGCTTTCAATATTGACCAGTCTAAAACATTGTTTGCCTGGTTAAGACTTGAAACACTTATTTGTACCTCTGGTACCAAGAATAATTTACCAAAACAACAACAATATCCATAAAGAGTATTTGATTTTTTAAGCCACTTTTTACTGTTTTTCAGTCACGTATGTATCATGTCTTCCATGGGTTTCACCAGCATTGGGACAGGACTCAGCAATGCCTTGCCATGTTACTGCCACCACCAGCAGAGATCAGACAAGGATTTAAAAATGAAGTCAACACTTTACTCCAACTCTTCAATTATTTAACTCTTCAACACATCACAAAATTTTAGACTTGCCTAAATTACTGCAAACACCTACAGAAGACAATTCAAATAAGGCTGAATGGATGAGATGTGCCATTAAAAGAATAGAAACCCTGGGAAAAGGAGAAAATGCTGGTTACCAGCATTTTCTCCTTATCCTACAGTGTTTCAAAAGTCCTATTCCTGAGAGCATTTGAAACTCAGGATTGAGATTTAAAGGGTCAACAGATGTAATGATTCTACTGTAATTTTTCAGTTAAGATCATAGGTTCCTTGTACATGTGAAACAGAATTTATAGACAACATATTCATCAAACTTGACCTACCAAAATTAATGCTCAAACAATTTTTGTTGCCCCTATGTGTTCAAGTAACCAATAATCCACTACATTTATGTAAAACAGTGTATTTCACCACTCTTTTGAAACCACAAAACCACAGGCAATCACCGAAGTAAAGGCTTTAAGTCAATAAAAAGCTTGGGAAGAGAGCTAAAGCTGAGCACAGAACACTGATCATTGTATCCTAGCCAAAACACAGGACAGAAGTTGAGGGTAGAATATCAAGATTCCCTGACTGGTACTGCATAACTAAATAAACCATGGCAGCTAAGAGTCAAACATTTGAGCCCTGGTCTCTGAAAAGGGGGTTTAATGCATCTGTAAAAAGTATCAAACCAAGTTAGCCTGCACTGTCTGTGCAGGCGGACCTGGACCAAACCTTTTGCTAATAGTCGATTTTCTACATGTCAAAGGACCAGTCTACCACAAGATTCAGCCTGTTGTGGACAAAATAGATTTCATGGATTGATAATTATATGACTTGCTTGTAATGGATTATGGATATGCATCAAACCCCCTTTTGTTTGAGCATAGCTCATTTAACTCTTTACCAAATGACAAAATTTTAGACTGGTCCAAATTGTAAGCACTCGCAGACAACAAAATAAACGTGACTCAAAAATTGAAACTTGACTTTAGAAGAGTATAAAACATTGTGGGAAAAGCAGAAAATGCTGGTTACCAGCATTTTCTCCTTTTCCCACAATGTTTTCGGAAGGCTTCTTCCTCTGAGTCGTAAAAACCAGGGATTGTTTGGTAAAGGGTTAAAAACTTTGAACCCTGCTCTTATAGCTTGTATTGATTGCTTTTCGTCAATTTTCATCAGAATGTACCCAATGGCTTGCTTGGTATTTTTTTATCACCTACATGCTCAATTATGCTATTTTTTGTTACACACAATATTTCCTGTAAACAATTTTTTTCATCTAGTTGATTGATTGATTGATTGATTGATTGATTGATTGATTGATTGGATGGATGGATTGATTGGATGGATGGGATGGATTGATTGACTAAATGGTGATTAATGCCACTTTCAAAATTATCACAGTCATATCACATGACAGCTCATATATTCATGTATGTCCTTGGTTTCACCAGTGCTATGCTAGGTTTCTGGAGTGTCTTGCCTAAGGAAACTCCCAACAAAAAAACCCAGAGGGTCCAGTGAGGCTGGAACCCATGGCCTCCAGGTTACCAGTCCTACACTTTACCACTGAGCAGTGAGCCCTGTTTTAATCTAGTAGCAGACCACTTTTGCAAACAACTTGGCAAAATTGTCAAAAAAAAAAAATGCTTTTAACAATTCAATGTGGATTATCAATATTCATCATAGGCTTTTTCAGTCACCTGCAACAAATTTTAACTCTGTATACATGGTAAAGAGTCAATAGGAGAATCCAGTGCACAAGGACAGTAACCAACAGGGTAAAAGCAGGGAAAAGCTTAGTCTTTTGTACCCAACAAAATGAAACAAGGAGTTGCAGGAAAGGTTGTAAAAAGTATCATCTCCATGTCATGGCAAGCTCAACATAAGGTACTTTTGTCGCATTGTAGAACAGACTGTTTAACCCTTTCCCAAACAATCCCTGGTTTTCACGACCCTGGAAAAGAAGCCTTTTGAAAACATCGTGGGAAAAGGAGAACATGCTGGTAACCAGCATTTTCTCCTCTTCCCACAATGTTTTCTACCCTTCCCAAAACAATTTCAATTTTTGGGTCATGTTAATTTTGTTGTCTGCAAATGCTTTCAATATGAACCAGTCTCAAATTTTGTCGTTTGGTAAAGAGTTAACTCTTTACTAAATAACAAAAATTTGAAGTCATCCAAACTGAAAGCATTTGCACATAACAATCTAGATGTGGCCAGAATTATTTTTTTTAGCTATGAGGGGTAAAACACATTTTGGGAAAAAGGAGAAAATGCTGGTTACCAGAATTTTCTCCTTTTCCTACAATGTTTTCAGGGTTTAAAAATCAGAACTGTTTGGTACAGGGTTAACTCTTTACCAATCAACATAATTTTAGACTGGACAAAATTGAAGACAAAAAATAAACTGACTCAAAAATTGAAACTTGGTTTTGTCTAGTCACCAGCATATTCTCCTTTTTCCACAATGTTTTCAAAAGCTTTCATACACAGGATCATTAAAACGGGACTGTGTGGTAACATATTAAAGTGATCCACTCTGTCAACAAAAGCAACTATGGTTGTTCCTGGCACCCCAAGGGTTCAAAACTATAGCTGTATTCAATGCAATCCTGTGTTCAAACAACCTCTTAGCCCTCAAGAAGTTAAAACCAGGAAAAAAGTAATGAATTATTCTGAGGAAATCCTAAGCAAGGGAACACTGAGCTTTTTACCATTTGTAATCAATTTGTTTCACCCGAATTCTCCTTGGAATGTATTTCTGAAAATTAATTAACACTTATGAAGAGGTTTCCAATAATTCCTATAGATTTTTACACCATCAACTAAAGCGCACTACTTTTTTATGCCTGAAAATGTGTTTATATTTACTATTGAGTCTTGATCTAAACTGTCAGAAGAAGGGAAATGAGTTGCATTCAGCACCTTAAGAGTTAACATATCTATCTGTTTGTCCACAGTCCACAGTACACCCCACCCACCCTGAAAAATCTTTATTTTGCAGGGGTACAATGAGGAATCCCATAAGGCCATTTTGTCTCTGAGCATTGACATGCATTGAATAACTAAAACTCTATAAGGTCACAGACCCTATGCTCATGGGATTTTACCATCAATATTCCTGTCACTTCTATTGAGAACAGCCAATAAATTTAATCAACTCATTACCCTGGGAAACAAATCTACAGCAGAGGACTTAAAAAACACCCATGTAGTATATGTATAATCAACACAGTGACAGAAGGAACTGGATTTAACTCTTTACAAAACAACTAAATATCAGACTCGCCTCAATTGAAAGTCTTTGCAGACGACAAATTGGATGTGGCTCAAATTGTGTGAGGCTCAAACAACAGGAAAGCTCTTAAGAATTGTATAAATGTAGAAAACATTTTGGGGAATAGGGGTAAATGCTGTTTACCAGTGTTTTCTTCTTTTCCCAAAATGTTTTCAAAAGCCTTCCTCTTCAGTGTTACAAACAGGGGACTGTTAGGTCAAAGCAGAACTAATGACAGAATGGATGGAAGGGCAATCATCCACTCATTTAAAAGATTAAATAATTAATTAAAGTTAAGCTCTGTATAGTTCAGCCAGCATGACTTTGTATTATATACACCTTTCCTTTTGAATGATTTTAGAGAAGAGGTTTATAACTATAAATTCAATCACAGACCAGTCAACCACTCAGGCACTTAGCCAATGCAACAATATACATATTAGTATCATTTTTAAATAGCTTCATTATGGCACATCCAGAATAAATACTTTTCAAGCTATGAAATACTGTATCATACAGTGATAGCAATCAAGATCAAGAGCCCATACTTGCCAAAACTTCAGGTTTGTCCATATTGAAAGAATTTGCTGACAAAACTTAAATGTGACTTACATGGTAGAAATTGTTTGTGTGCTTTCCAGTATTTTTTGCTTTGCCCATAATATTATCAAAAGCCTTCTCTGTTTGGGTGTTAAAGAGATGGGATTGTTTGATTAACAGTTATTTTTGACTTTCAAAATGCCTTCTGCAAGACAATGGCCAAAATTTAAATAGACATTCATATCTCAGATTCAATGAATGTCAAAGAATGGTGGATATCTATGGGCCCTGATCTTGCAATTTTGATGAGAAATTATTAAATTTTCCTTAATAATTACATGTTTTCCTCTAGTGAGAAAGTTACAAAGTTAAGATAATTCAATATACTCTTTGAGTCTTTATAAATGCCTCTATGAGCTAACAATTATCTAGGGATACAAATCCGAGCTCAAACCCCTGCCCAGAGACTGACAAGGCCATTAACCTTAAGACTTTCAAACAAACTGGCACAGTTAAATGTTGATAAATCTAAAACATGAAAATACATCAATAACATTTCACAATCATAAAGACAAAAACGAAAAGAAACATTGTCTCATTTGTTTACAGTCTAAAAGTAACCCTGTAGTTTTACAATTAAGGGAGGCATTTATAAAGATTGAGATAATAATATCAGCCAAATAATGAAGTTAATCCACATGAAGTTATCCACAGGGAACACTTTTTTTTTGTAATTCATTTATAAACCATGGCTATAATAAGCTAACCTTCAGAACTATAAATACTTAAAGAGTTTAAGCCCGTCAAAAAAAGCCATAGCACTGCAATTTGAAGCTGACTTGGCCAGAATATCAGCCTGAAAGAATAACCAAAGAGCCTTTTTAGCCAGAATGTTGAATGTGCTACTGTACAGGGTAGATCCAAGATTTATCTTTACTTGCTGTCTAGTTGCATGGGTCTTGAGTAATAGTCTCCAGAGCTCCATATAAGAGGGAGTGATGGTATTCTAAATCCATTATTTTTCTTTGAAACCCTATGTTGTGGGTACTCATTAGAATCGTCTCGATGAGACGATTCTAATGAGTACCCACAACATAGAGTTTAGTGGAGAATAATTAATATTTTCAATTTTGAAATCAAAATCACTCTCTCTATCTGCCGCTCTGAGTCTCTTTTCTAAGCATATTGTTGAAACTAAAGAATTTAGAAAGTTTGTTTTCCCTTTTTTAACTCTCATGATTTCAACTTCAAATGGATTGACTAGTCTTTTTCATATCATTATTACCATTCTTCATCAAGGTTGCGATTTAAAAACGGGTAGATCTAAATTGCTGCAAGATGCACAAGTCATCAATATAATAGATTTTATTCAAATATTAGAAATATTTTCCTTAATTAATACTTGGACATCAAAGATAGCACAGTAAGATAAGACTGAACAGATGTGTAGGCTCATCTTGTTTTAAATGCTTTGCACAGACTATTTTAGGTTTCAATATTGCCTGGAATTATGACTGATTATTTTCTTCAATTGAAACACAAACTACAATTAAGCCAATTTATTAAGCCAATTCTGATTTGTATAGAGACTAACAAAAAATATGTCTACATAGTCCTGCTTTTCCTCAATATTTTACCAACACAAAATCCTAAATTCTCAAAGACATTATTTTGCAGAACACAAAATAATGAGGTAATGGCTGACATTTTAACAATCCAAAAAAATTTATACTCATGATAACTTCTTGATATCTGATATTCTAATCATAAAAGTTGACCTATCAAATCAAACACTTATTCAGTATTGAGCAATCAAAAAGATTGTAACTATTTTTGATCATAAAAAAATCAAAACATATGAGCCATGCTCTGACAAAAGGGGGCTAAATGTATATTCATGATGTATCATACAAAGCAAGTCATAACATAATTCAGGATGTATAAAATCTATTTTGTCTAAAAACCCAATACATTTTGTCTAACAACCCACTGAGTTCTTGGACATGCTGCAATATTACCAAAAGCATAAAGTTTCGGCACAGGTCAGCCTGCGTGGTTACGCAGGCTGACCTCGGTCGATACTTTTTGCAGATGCAAACGCCCTTTTCAAACAGCATGGCTCAAAAATATGTTTAATACGCAAAGACAGCAACTTCTAAGATTACGGTACTAAAGCAGCAAGGCACCATTCTCAATAACGTAGTCAAATGTTGTAAAAAATAGTTATTTTCAGTTGTAATACCGATGAATGAAAATGACAAAACACAAGATAATAGACAGATGAGAAAAGACCGATTTGTGATACTTTTGAAAAATAAAAAAAATCCATAAAAGAGCAAGGGCTTTGCTTCATTAAAATGCACTATAATTAATAATGATATTGACAGATGTTTGACTAAGATAGTTTTAAAACTAACTTACAGGAGAGACTCCAGGTCCAAAGTTCACATGGGCATAGAGCAGGACACCCACATCTTTGTGTCCCGCCTCCATAGCTATTGAGAGAGCTGTACTACCATCCTACAGACAAAATAAAAACATGCAAACACACAAAAACTAAATAAAATACATGTACATGCAAAACTGAATGAGAAACAGATAAAGCAACAAGAAATCTGTCTATGATTATGCTTGTTAACCCTTTACCGCACAATCCTGAGTTTTAAAGACCATGATAAAGAAAGCTTTTGAAAACATTGTGGGGAAAGGAGAAAATGCTGGTAAGCAGCATTTTCTACATTTCCTACAATGTTTCCTACTCTTTCAAGAATAGATCCCTTTTTTTGGACCAAACTCAATTTGTCATCAACAACTACTTTGGATTTGAACTAGTTTAGAATTTTTTGTCTGGTAAAGGGTTTAAAGAGAAGTTTAGAAATTTGACATGTTCCAAAGATCTATATATGAAAGACATGAGCAGCCATGCTCTATCATTTGAGCATAAAACAATTCAAATACATTCTGTCAATTCAGAGTTATTGATAGAATTGACATGTTCACAAAAGACTGTTTACAAGAAGATCCTACAGATCCAATATGCTACAATTCTTTGATTTGCCCATGCTATTACATACTTGTACCTATTAGGAGGAAAGTCTGTATAGCCAGAAATAAAAAGAGATATAAAACAAACTTAACAACATCAATAAAAACCACAGAATGACAACAAATAGAAATATGACAACATCAAACATCTAAAGCTGATAAACTAACCCTTAGCCTGAAAAATACATGGAAAAGTGCCTACTTTGTGATATATATCAAGACTGTGGTAGCCAGAATTTCTCATGCAATAATGGACAGAATGGATCCAAGATAAGACTTCACATTCAGTACAGTCTGACCTTGATCTAAACTGTCCATAGAGCAACTGAAACAGTTACTGTCTTTGGCAGTCTAAGAGCTTTCTTAAATTTGACACTTTATGTAACAAATGATAAAAACCCACTTAAACCTTTACCAGACAATCAAAAGTTTTAACAACAATAAAGAAAAGGCCTTTTGAAAACGTTGTGGGAAAAGGAGAAAATGCTGGGAAACCAACGTTTTCTCCTTTTCCCACAAAGTTTTCTACCCTTCTGAAGTCAAATTTCAATTTTTAGAAACGTGATATTTTGTCATCTGCAAATGCTTTCAATTTGGACATGTCTAAAATTTTGTCACTTAGCGAAGAGTTAAAAATGAAGTATGAAATAAACTTACATTATCCGAGATGCTAGCGTCACACCCAGGTGTGTTAAGCAACATTTTACATATTTCAGTATGGCCATGTTCTGCCGCACACATCAGAGCAGTTGATCCTTCATCATCTTGGATATTGGTGTCTGCTCCTGTATCCAGTAACATCTTTACCATCTCTGTGCGACCCTGTCTCACAGCAAACATCAGGGCTGTTTGACCATCCTGAAGTCAGAAAAATTATGTGCAGTACAAAATCAATAATTTGAAAAACAAGAGCACTGCATGGAGTGCAAACATTATATGCAGTAAAAAATCAATAATTTGAGAAACAAGAGCGCTACATACGGGTGCAATTGTTATGTGCAGTGAAAAATCATTAAGTTGAAAAACAAGTCAGAGCACTACATGTGGGTGCAAACGCTCTATTGCAGTTGTTTGATTTTCAGTGAAAATTTTATGTCGAAAAGGGGGCATAGCTATGTCAAAAATATTTTGATGGTTACATGCCCTTATTGTATGGTTCCCCTTTTAATAGTAAACAACTAGTCCAAGTTTGAAGCAAATACATGTATCTTCAGTAATGCCAGAGATATTATAAAATGTCAAAGTTTTTGAAAATTTTTAGTTGAAAAACATTTTGATGGTTACCTGCTCCTGTTGTATGAGTTCCCCTTTTGATGGTTAACAGCTAATTTGAGTTGAAAGTAATTATCTTCAGTAATGACACAGATAAATTGTCGAAGATTTTGCATAACGCAGACCGAAATACCAGGGCTATGACATTACCTGAACCTTTTCTTCCAAAACAGCCATGCTAATACAGTAATACTCAAATGAATAAGAGATCAAAATCCAAGTATGTTTTAATTATTTTAGATAATACATGTAAATGAAATCATCTGATAAGAAATCATGTGGAACAACTCAGGATATTCGTGTACACAACATTGGTATCATTATGCACTAGAAATAGCCATGCTCTGGCAAATGGGGTTAATGCATCTCCCTTATTCGTTATACTATGCCAGTCTTCATAATTTTATGATTATAGATCTATAAAATCAATTTTGTCTAAGTCATGAGGTAGACTGGTCCTTCAACACACAGAAAATTGACAAAAACATGGCAAAAAGTTTCGCCCAAGGCCAGCCTGCGCAGAATGCGCTGGCTGATCTGGGGGCAATACTTTTTGCAAATGCATTAAAACTCCCTTTTCACAAAGCATTACTCAACTATACATTACCTTGGCAGCTTTGATGTTCACATTTCCCATAGAAAACAATCTCTGTACAACCTCCTCATGTCTGTGGGTCTGAACACTGGCTAATGTGGCCATGATGATTGCTGTATAGCCAGCCTTGTTCAGTTTGTTTAAGTCAACAACCCCCGTGTCCAGTAACAAATTAACTATTTCGAAATTACAGTTGGACACTGCATAGTGCATGGCTGTATTGCCCTGAAATAACATCTCAAAATATTCAAGTTGTGCCTTTGTTTCTCTAACAGGAATACAATACCATACTGTCATGTGATGATGGCCAGAGCACCTGTCAATGCATACTTGAAGGTGGCCACAGACCTGCTCTCCAAGCTCCCGACTTTAAATATGCATCTTTAGTCGTTTTCATCCAGTTTTGTAACCAATTTTATCTTTATTTTATGAAATAATAATCATTCTTGTACCTTCGTGCCAAATGTTGCCCCTGACAGTTGCAAGGTTGCACAGATTACGACAGATAGAAAATGCATTTAATTCTATTTTGCTAGCCATTGACAATACAACCACAGTTTCCGGTTTAAATCGAAGACAAACCCCTGGTGTCTCTTTATCCCATACACCTTTTATCGATTTTTTATCTACGTTTACATGGCTATCTAGATTCTACACACTGTAAAGTTTTAAAAGCGTTTGTTTTCCCTCTGGCTGTACGGGTGCATCTTTAACACTTTGCCACACTATCCCTAGTTTTAACGACCTTAAGAAAGAAGGCTTTTGAAACATTGTGGGAAAAGGAGAAAATGCTGGTGACCAGCATTTTCTCCTTTTTCCACAATGTTTTCTACCCTATCAAAGAAAGATTGCACAATTTGAGCCACATCGAAATTGTCGTCTGCAAATGCTTTCAATTTGGACGGTCTGAAATTTTGTCGTGTGGTAGCAAGATAAATCTTCATCTGCTCAATGAATTAGATACAAAATGTCCAGCTGATACATAAGCAGTAATCTTGCTATGTCAGATAGACTAGAATCAGATCAGACTATTGGGATCTTACTCTACACTGTCTTGAAAAAGCATCTAGAGTTTACAGAGTCATGATGATGTACAGTGGTCAAAAAGGAATACTCTTTTTCTGCAATGTCTTTCATATATCACAGGAAACACTTTTGTCCCAGCGAAGATTTCAAACACATGCCCTATGTATTACAATGTAAGAGAGCTTACTAATTTCATCATAATCTCAGGTGCCATACTAGAAACTATGAATAGTTTTTGAAAACATATCCACATATATCAATAAAAATTCTTATACAGGACTTGACTTGTTGTTGTTTGTTTATTTAACCCTTTGACAAACAAGTCCAAGTGTTAATGACCCTGAGGAAGGCTTTTGAAAACAATGTGGAAAAAGGAAAAAATGCTGGAAACCAGAAATTTCTCGTTTTCCCACAATGTTTTCTAACCTAGGAAACCAGAAATTTCTGGTTTTCCCTCAATGTTTTCTAACCTATCAGAGAACTTGACCTTGCTTGTACCTTTCAAATTTGTTATCTCTGTTTTCTTTTCAGAACAGTTAGAAACTCATTTTTTTAGAAAAAAGGATTTAATGTGTTTAACCAAACGTCTCAACAGTCAAGTTATTTTTGTTTTTGTGACTGTGGCAAAATACTCACATTGGAATCTTGCATGTTGACAATATATTCAAGCAACCTTTTCGAAATTTCATTGAAACATGACAAGTAGTCCTCCACTTGGTGAGCATCTGCAAGCTTGGAGGCTGATACTTTCAACCACTCGGCCTGAATTACCTCCAAAGATGCGTTCTGCAGTGCAAAATAGAACTGTGTTATTACAAAATAGCATTTTTTTTTTTTGCACATGTAGTCCATTTAGTTCAATGGATTGATACATAAGTTGTTAAATATCATTAACAGCTAAGTACTAGTATCTATAATGCAAAGACAGTGAGTGCTTTTTATCCATGTGCTTCATTTTTTTTCCAAGTACTGTTAATTCAACTCTCTCAAAGTATCTGGCTGCTCCCATGCATAGAAACAAAACAAGCTAAGTAATTAACCCTTTACCACACAATCCTGAGTTTTAACAACGCTGAGGAAAACAGCTTTTGAAAACAAAGTGGGAAAATGAGAAAATGCTGGTAACCAGCATTTTTGCCTTTTCCCACAATGTTTTCTTCTCTTTAAAAGTTAAGTTCCATCAGTGGTGCTATTTTCGATGCGTCGTCTGCAAATGCTTTGAATTTGTATGAATCTAAAACTTTGTCGTTTGTTAAAGCGTTAAGGCTTGGTCAGACCGGCTAACGGATATGTAACGGGGGAGAAACGGACAAAAACATAGGGATTTGGTTATCCGGTGACAAAATTCATCTCCTCTGCCGCTCGAGGCTCACGCGATCGGTGTGTGGAGCGAGGAAGCCACACAATGACCGCACGAGTACCGCACATGTAATGGAAAAAAACGCACGTTTAACGGATATGTACAGGATAATAAACGGTCTATTAACGGATATCACCGTACGAGTAAGGGACTTGTACCGGATAAAACGGAAGTGCAACGCATGAGAACCTGACAAAACATACGATGAACGGAAATGTACCGAACACCAACGTACGAGGAACGTACCGGTCACGTGACATGCCGAGGGTATAAATTGTCAGATGCATCCAAAGTCTATCATTTGCATGTCTCTGTCCGTTTTGTGCGGTGGAAAGTTTTGAACATGCTCAAAACTTCCCACCAGACGGAACGGACATCGCCGGACAAGTAGCGGATTCACCGGATAAGAAACGGACATAAAACGGATACGAACGGACACGAACGGATAAAATGATTTTTTATCCGTTACTCATCCGTTAGCTCGGTGTGACCAAGGCTTTAAACATTCAGCAGTGAAAGACAGAAATGATTGTATTCTACCACAATGACCTTCTTTAGACTCCTGGAAAGTATTTGGGCAGAACCCAAATATGAAACTGCACTAACTTGGACCTTACTTCTAGAAAGAAAATGTCTGTTGGGTTAATTTGGCGCTTTAACGCTAAACCACACAATTCTGAGTTTTGACTACCCTATTTGTCTTCTTTATACCACTGCTGCCATTCTGTCTCTCTTTAAACAAACAACTATTTCCTTTGTCTTGTGTTAGACCAGTAAGCAGTTAGATAACAATATGACAATAAGAGAAATTGCTCCTAATGAGCTTTTTCCATCTTTGTCACAATGTTTTCCTATACCGTTTACTTGTATTCATCTATTAACTCTTTACCACACAATCCCGACTTTTAACGATCCCGAGATAAAGCCTTTTGAAAACATTGTGGGAAAAGGAGAAAATGCTGGTAACCAGCATTTTCTCCTTTTCCCACAATGTTTTCTACCCTTCCCAAAACAAATTTCAATTTTTGAGCCACATTTAATTTGTCGTCTGCAAATGCTTTCAATTTGGACAAGCGTACAATTTTGTCATTTGGTAAAGAGTTAAAACATAAATCTATTTAATCATTATCATTTCACAAAGATGTTTTCAAAGCCATCTATAGAAAGTTCATTACTGGAGGTAGAAGCTGAACAGTAACCTATTATTACATACAGTAAATAAATCTGAGAGTACATTGTACTTCCTATACTTATTTCCATGAGTGAACTCGTCAAGTTAACTCTTTACCACACAATCCTAACTTTTAACGACCCTGTGGAAATAGCCTTGTGAAAACCTTGTAGGAAAAAGAGAAAATGCTGGTAACCAGCATTTTTCTCCTTTTTGCCACATGATTTTCAACATTTTTACAGACAATTACTATCATTTCACCTACATTTAACACTTAGGCTGGTAAGCACGACTCACTGACCTTTTTGCGGACAGCATAGATCAAGATCAGACTGCACAGAATGTGAAGTCTGATCTTTGATCTACACTGTCTGGTAAGGAGATATATTTCCTCCAAAAATACCTTTCAAACAGCAACATTTTAGTTTTTACTATCGGCTTGAAAGTTTCATTTCTTTTATTTACCAAGATAAGGGTTAAAAATGTCATCTGCATTGTTTTCAATTCTGACAAGCCTTCATTTCTGTCGTTTGGTACAGATTTAACCCTTTACCACACAGCAAAATTTTAGACCGATCCAAATTGAAGGCATTTGCAGACGACAATTTCCTAGTGGCTCAATTGATGCAACTTTTCTTCGATAGGGTAGAAAACTTTGTGGGAAAAGGAGAAAATGCTGGTTACCAGCATTTTCTCCTTTTCCCACAATGTTTTCAAAAAGGCTTCTTCCTCAGTGTTGTTAAAAGTCGTCAGTGTGTGGTAAAGACTTAATGGTGTTTAGACCTACTACCAAGACCACAAGTATACAAAAACCAGTGGCATCATAATATGAAATAGAATCAAACGATGCCATCTGTACTAACAGAAGCACATTTCATTGCAATGCAGCGTCTAAAAAGTATATTAAGGCTTTCATTTCTCATTTTCATTTCCTGTTATAGATTAGTAAAAGATTTGGCTACATTCAAGGCAGCATGTCAGTCCAATAATATTGCGCTGTCTCACCCTGCTTGTTCATTTTCTTAGACACAAGAGTGCTCAAAGAGAGATAACTCTATTAGACTGACAACAATAACTATTCTATCATTGGGTAACACTTCTGTACATACCAACTGCTTGGTTTGGATAGTTGTTGAATCCTCAAGATATGTAGATAGTACTCTACAGGCTTCCTTCATATCTCTACCAAGCTCGAACCTTTATGTTATAAATAAAAGTCTCTTATTTCAATATATGGGGAAAAATAACATGAATAATTGGTTCACTTTTCACTTTTAGCATATAAATAGATAACTCTTTTACATTTATTTAGCACCAATTCTAAAAAAACAGCTTATGAAATTTATGATAGCATTATACAATTCAGTTATGCTCAGATTTTTTTTCAAATAGGTTCCATTCAGTTTGTACCACTGTTGCTATATGATCTGATATGGTAGTGCTTTAAAAACGAACTGCTTAAAGTTGAAAATGATTAGCGTGCCTTATTGTGACCTAATCTTCTCTATTCAATAGCTATTTACCAATTCTATCAAAGTTACTACAAACATGCCCATCATGATTTCTGAGTCTTCTTAACTATAAGCATGCTCAAAAACGCAAATTCAAGGTTCTTTTGTAACGACAATAGATAAGGAGATTAGGCTTGACAGAACATGCAATGTCTTACACTTTGTTAGATGTGTTTTGTCAAAGCAGTGCTGAATCAGCATTATTTCAGTCTTTCCTACATGCTGATTTTCTCTTTATTTAAGCAGTATTAGGTTTTAATAACATAGCTTTTTTTTAATAAAACATGTTTTGCAGCAGAAGTACAATAGGTTGGAGACTTGCCAAACAAAATCATACAAGGCTTTTTCTACTCTCCTTAATTCTCTCGAACAGCAATAA
Source organism: Hippopus hippopus (assembly GCA_946811185.2). Taxonomy (NCBI): domain Eukaryota; kingdom Metazoa; phylum Mollusca; class Bivalvia; order Cardiida; family Cardiidae; genus Hippopus; species Hippopus hippopus. The sequence goes on along the minus strand of OX328099.1, from coordinate 65,874,527 downwards.
TAAAAATCAAGGATCTAATGTTTCCCTAAGCAGAAATTTACTGTTACATTTTTTATGTATATTGAAACACATAATTATACCATATCCTTATGTGCGTTGCAATGATATTAATATGTATTTTCCCCTCTTATCAACCCCTTTTATTAGTATTTCATTCTCTAAATATCAAAGCCGTTGGATTGATTAAAGCAAGAACATCAGCAAGGCTCATGTAAAGGTCTGAAGGGTTAACCATGCATATCAATAAATACTAAGCCTAACAGGAGCATCATTTAGTTTTGTTTCGAAATCAGAAACCCGAGATTGCACAGTTAAAGTTGTATGTGGTAATACAATCCTTAAATTACTGTAATTGTCTATGATTCAACCACCTATTACACACAACAAGCACTACTGTTTTCTATACATCTACTTTTTTTTCCCACATCCTTTGTGAATGTGCAGCATAAAATAATCATTCACATGCATTAAAACAGGCTCCACTATTTGTTACGATTTTATTACTCTTACAAATGCAAACAACCCACTACAGACCACAAGGTCCCTACTATAGACAGCTTTCAAAAACCTGGTGAAAAATGGAATAAATGCTTGTCTGCTTTTTCCTTTAAGTTTTCAATAGTAGTCAAATAAGAAAATTTCCTGCTTTTTTAATGTTCATCTTTTGTGTCACTGAAACTGGGTCCAAATATGCTCTTTAGGATATACGGGTGATTCATGTCAAAGTATTTACTGGTTTTTGTCTTATTGTCTATACACTATAATTACTTGTAGATATAGGTCGTTCCTACCTTCACTTTTATAGGCTGAATTACAGCCATTTTTCATATGGCATGCCTGCCATTATAACTGTTTTTGTTGTGTTAAATCTTATTTTAGTAAAATGTAATAACAAGTGGGCCAAGATGGCCATGTATTGCTCCACTTCCATTCAAATAAATGAACATGCTTTTACTTGGCACTAATAGAGACATTAAGTCATTAAAAGTCTGTATGGCAAGAAAGTTTCATAGAGAAAATAGTCAAGCCCCCACCCCGCACCAGAAAAGAGTGACATCTTTTTCAAATGCAAAGTTGCTATCAGTGAATACAATCAAAACTCTAACAGAGATTGATTTGACAAGAAGATTTCCAAAACTTTAGAAGCAGAAAAATATTTTTTCAATGACATGAATTGTAAGCTTCTGGAACTTGAAAATGAATGATACAAATCTTACTTCATATAAAATATTCAATTCATCTGAGTATAACAATTACCATCAAAATAAATCAATCTCACTGAACACTGAACATATCATATCCAAAAAACTTGAATACCTAACACCAATCACCTTATACTGAAGTTTGATAATGAAGGAAAGTAAATGGTAACAAACTACATATATCCGTTATGGGGGAACAGGAGTTATTGCCCTTGATAAGCAAAAGTAACCTTTTAAAGTCTCGCGGACTCCATGCCCTACCAGAAAATCTTTACAGTGTCACTATATAGTTAAGCCTTTATTAAACGGCTTGCCCAAAGGGCTGACCCCAGGGCTGTAGTTTTAATAATCTTGCTACAGGTCTACTAGATGAATCTACATGCAAACTTGGTAGACCTAGGCCTTCTGGTAGGAAACCAGAACATTTTTTTTGTTTTCAGTACATTTATATAGGCCCATGTAAAACTTGTGACGCACCAGGTAGGGCCAACTTGAACCTAGGACTAATTGGGACAATCTTGGTAGAAGTCTACTAGAAAAGGCTGCATGCTAAATTTGGCAGCCCCATGTTTCACTGTTAGGAATAAGAAGATTTATGATGTTTTCACTAAATAAACACCAGTAAAACTTGTGACCCCTGAGGCAGGGCAAATTTTCACCCAAGGACCATTACTTGAATGGTCTTAGTATAGGTCCAGTAGATAAAGCTACATGCCAAATTTGGTAGCCCTATGCATTTTGGTTAGGAACAAGGAGATCTTTTAAGTTTCCACTATTATAAACCCATGTAAAACTTGTGGCCCCCAGGGCTAGGCCAATTTCAAACCTAGAAATATGATTTAACTCTTTACCAAACGACAAAAAATTAGACTGGTCCAAATTGAAAGGATTTGCAGACGACAAATTAAATGTAACTGAAATGATGATTTTTGTTTTGGATGGGGAAGAAAACAATTGTGGGAAAAGGAGAAAATGCTGGTTACCAGCATTTTCTCCTTTTCCCACAATGTTTTCAAAAGCCTTCTCCTACATGGGTGTCAAAACTCGGGATTGTGTGGTAATGGGTTAAAGGGTTTGGTAGAAGTCTATTAAAATTTTGATGAAGCTACATGCAAAATTTAGCAAACCTTGGCATATGGTTTTAAACATTTTTTTTCAGCTTTTTTGCCATAGCAAGCAAATTATTAACTGGAATCATATTTTATTTTAATAAATTGTGAAGAGCACCATGGCAGGTTTGTTTCTGTGAAGTTTCATCAAAATTGGATGAACAGTTTCAGAGAAGAAGCTGTTTGAAATAAAAGTTACTGCACACAAAGACGGAGGAGACCCAATGGACACAGAGCCATGATATAAGGCAAGCTCCCTGGCCTTTGGCCAGTGGAGCGAAAACTGATTTAAGAAAATTAAAAAAAATGTGAATCCCTTACTCTACTTGAAAATTTAACTTGACTCTTTTTTCTAACTGAATGATATCCAATTGTTTCATTTAAACTGAGTTTGCTTCAGTTTTGTTTTACAAATGCCACCTTCAACAGACAACTGCCAAATAACATGGCTACAGCTATCTCATCTCTGTATTTCCTGGTTTTCAGCATTACTTGACTTGCACTCTGAGGTGCTGTGTCTACGTGCATTGACTGCATTCCCCCAGTGATTTTGCCACCAGGAAGGATCAAGCAGAGTATATGCTGCTTTTGATGGTACGTGTACATTATTTCAATTGCTTTTTGATATGAACCTGTACAAAACTGTTACTTTCTCACTACCACTACTCATGTTACTAGTATTTCCGACTTTCAACAGGAAATTTAATTCAAGCAATGTTTTGTACATATAGACGATATTATTCAATCATTACTAAAGGCTGCACATACAGATTTTGAGGGAGCAAGTTTAGTAGGGAAGGTAAACGTTACCATGTCTATATGATCAAAAAACTGTGCAAAGGAAGACTTGCTTCGACTGCAACTGATTGATCAATTTTTCAAGGCTACTGTGGTAGCATTCTCTGAAAAAATTTGTGGGCAGGCAGATCTGCTTCAACACCCTTTGGAAAAACTAGTTCTTGAAAGTCCTTGTGAAATAAAAACCTGCATATTTTTTTTTCTTAAACAAGTAATGACATGTTTTTTGAAATTAAGAATCAGTTCTTGGAAATAAGGCCATTTTTGGCAATTAAAAATAAAGATTATTCAAATTCAATCTTTGCTTTTGTGCGATACTTTTGATCTAATATTGCTGAATTATGATCTGCTGTTGTGCAATTCTCGTTATTTCATCATAATGTGATTAAACTCAAGATGACATGCTGATATTTTGATATTAATGATCTTGATTCCTGCTACTGCTCCATACTTCTCATGGTCATCAAAGAAGACTGGCTTTCACATTAGCCCTTTACCAAACAATTTTGATTTATTGAAAGTCTTTTGAAAGCATTGTGGCTTTTAACAAGACCTTTCTCATTTTTCCAACAAATTTTTCTATCCTTTCAAATACACAATCTATCATTTGAACCACACTGAAATGTCATTTCCAAATGCTTCAACTTGGACATGTCTAAAATTTTGCCATGTCATAAAGAGTTCATAGAAACACCATCTTGTCAAGATAGGCTACATTTGCTAATGGCTTTTCACACTTATAGACAAAATTATTGCAAATCAAAATCTTTTTTTAGCAAGAATATTGAATAATGTTGAACAATGATCCCATTGTTACACTGTCAGATTTTTTGTCAGATTATACATAATTATTAAATTATATTCTGTGCTGTCAAATTGTGATCTACACAGTTCATGGAGGTATCTGTATTGCCCTTTGCATGCTTTATACAATACAACTTGATATTCAAAGAAAAAGTGTTTCCATTGGTACTGAAGCATACATTTACAACCAAATGCCTAGTGGAGTATAGCAAGCAAACTACATGTCAAGTTATTTTTGTTGTAAATGTGTTTTCAAACTCATTCATAACTGCAATAAATAATTCATTATCTTTACCTTCTGGGCCTTGCACTAGAAGTAAAACTTAATGGAAAGACAGAAAAAAATAAGTGATTGATAGTGAAAATAATATATTATTTACTTTTAAGACAAACACTACATAAGCACTACTGTATCTTTTTCAAAATATTAAAGTATCAGAAATAAAAGCATCTAGAGTGGCTACTTCAAAAAAAAAAAAATGAAAGAAAAATTTTATCAATTTACTCTTTCTACTTGTCTTAGACAGTATTTACTATACATGCATGCAATCTAAAATGTATATGCAACCACTTATACTTTCATGCATGACAAAAACAATAGACATGTAAATTCACTTTTCTTTTTCAATAATTATGTTGGTAACCAGGCTTGCTGGTAACCATATAGTCTTAGTGAGGCCAAAGTAATACTTTCAGATGCTCAAGATATATGAGTCCAGCTACTATATCAAAATGACCAAAAAATTAACCCCAACAGGAATGGCAAAGTCTAATGCAATATTTGAAAGTTTAATGCAGTAGTACCAATTTCCAAATAATAGACATTCAAGACTGAAGAGGGGTATGTTATGACTGAAGAGGGGTATGTTATGTGACAATACAATCCTATAGGCCTTTAGCTGCCAATTTTTTCCTTCCTTCTAACAATAATTTCAGCAAAATATTACAAATTAGAAATTACTCTTACAATTAAATTTCAATTTTATTACTAAGTTTTATAGTAAGCACCTGGTTTAGAATTACTGAGAAGTAAAAGGTAGTAACTGCTACTAAGTTAATAACACAGCATATGAGAGCAAAGCGCAAATGAATAGATATTGAACACTGAGAGAATAAACAAAATAAGCAAAACTTTGGGTAAAGTAAGATCCATTAGAAGTACGAAGAAGAGAGCTTGCATTTCTTGCTTTAGAAAAGTAAATACACATGTTTCAAAAGCAGTTCTCCTCCCTCAAACTTGTTTACGGTTTTGTTACATTTTCATGGTTAAAAGATGTCTCTCAAACAAGCTATTCCAGTATTTCTGTAAGAGGTTATTTCCAAAACAAGAAATGTGTCTTGAGTAAATACATCTAGGGTTTTCACTTCATATTTTTTCTCCTCTGATTTTTTTTTCTCCCAACCGTCACAGTGCTAAGTCTTAGAACAACTTTATATGCTGTTGTGGGCAGTCTATCTCAAGATCAGACTGCAAAAGAGTGAAGCTTGATCTGGGAACAACACTACATGATAATGTTGAGAACAAATGCAGCTTTGATACTGCAATATTTTGACAATTTTCCCGTAAAAAGAAGATGCAGTTTTAATTTATGTACCAATCTAAGGGTAAAGTTCTTTCCCAATCAATCCTGAGCTCCCAACCCTTGGAACTATTTATAGGCTCCTTTTGGAAATATTATGGAAAAAGAAACTTATGTTGGTAAACAGCATTTTCTCTTTTTTCCATGATGTTTTTACCTTTTCAAAGACACACCCAATCATTTGAGCCGTTCATACTTTGTCATCTGCATTTGTTTTCAATATTGATGTGTCTATAATTTTGCAGTTTGCTAAACAGCTAAAAATATCTATGTATATACTAACTTCGGAGTAGATAGTCCATTACCATTGTTTCTGGATGAAAATTTAACCCTTTACCAGATGACAAAATTTTAGCCTTGTCCAAATTGAAAGCGTTTGCAGACGACAATTTCGTTGTGGCTCAAATGATGCAGTTATTCTTTGACAGGGTAGAAAACATTGTGGGAAAAGGAGAAAATGCTGTTTACCACCATTTTCTCCTTTTCCCAAAATGTTTTGAAAAGGCTTCCTTGTCAGGGGCGTTAAAAGTTGGCATTGTGCAGTAAAGGGTTAAATAATTACATGGGACACTCACTCATAAATATGAATCTTACAGCATGAGGTGTCCAGACAAATATCTTAAATATTTTTCAGCCATGCTCTGGCAAAGGAGGGTTTAATGCATCTCAATGATGCATTACAGCAAGCAAGGCATCATATAACAAGATGTCTGTTTGTAAAACAGTCATGCCCCCCTACTGCCACATTGATACAGGAAGTGGCACAGTTCATAAACTGATATCAAAAGAATTGATTGGGAAATATCGATGTCATCTTTTTGATTCATAGTTCACTTCAGTTGTTAAACGTGATAATCTGTCAACAGTTTGCATAATTATACACACCGCCATGTGTATGCATACAAGATTGTAAACAGTCGCCAATACACAGACTGGGTTATCGATTTTCTTTTCGGCATGTGCGTTCGACTTCCGCTTTTTCCCAGTCGACTTCGATGCTTACTACGTCCCTGATAATATGCGAATAAAATGTTGGAGCCACAACTTGAGCCACATATGATGATTTTTGAGACACTTTAATTTTTTTTTTGAGCAAATGGCTCAAGTGGCGAATGGCAGCGTGGGCCCTGAATCATCTGGTGGTCACTGTGACCTTGACCTTTGATGGATTAATCTCAAAATCGATAGGGATCATTTACACTCCGAGATGAATATCTGTACAAAATTTGAAGAACCTATGTCAATTCTGTGTCTAGTTATCATCTGGACAAGGTTTGGTCTATATATCATTAAGTTGAAGGCCACTGTGACCTTGACCTTTGATGGATTAATCTCAAAATCGACAGGGATCATCTGCACTCCGAGACGAATGTCTGTGCCAAATTTAACGAACCTAGATCAATTCTGTGTCTAGTTATCATCCAGACAAGGTTTGGTCTATATATCAACATGTTGACGGTCACTGTGACCTTGACCTTTGACCGATTGACCTCAAAATCAATAGGGATCATCTACACTCCGAGACGCATGTCTGTGCCAAATTTGACAAACCTAGGTCAATTCTGTGTCTAGTTACCATCCGGACAAGGCTTGGTCTATATATCAACATGTTGACAGTCACTGTGACCTTGACCTTTGACCGATTGACCTCAAAATCGATAGGCATCATCTACACTCCGAGACGCATGTCCGTGCCAAATTTGACGAACCTAGGTCAATTCTGTGTCTAGTTATCATCCGGACAAGGTTTGGTCTATATATCAACGTGTTGACGGTCACTGTGACCTTGACCTTTGACCGATTGACCTCAAAATCAATAGGAATCATCTACACTTCGAGACGCATGTCTGTGCCAAATTTGACGAACCTAGGTCAATTCTGTGTCTAGTTATCATCCGGACAAGGTAAGGTCTACCAACCGACCAACCAACCAACCGACCGACCGACATTAGCAAAGCAATATACCCCCACTTCGTTGAAGGGGGGCATAATTATGAATCCATAAAATCCATCATATCAAACAGTCAACTAAATCTTGAAGAAGAATGGTCCTTGGACATTCGGGAAATTGACCAGACCAATATAGGAAAGTTTCCACCCAGAGCCTGCACATACTGCGTAGGCTTACCTGGTTTGATACTCTTTGCAGGTGCACTGAACCTCCTTTTAACAAGAGGGCCATGATGGCCCTGAAATCGCTCACCTGAGCCTTTCGATCAAACTTGACTCATTTCCAATCTCTTCCGAGATATTAAGACAAACATTCTGACAAACACTCATTAGTATTGGACTTACAAACATGGACTCTAGAGTGTACACAAGCTTTTTCTAGAATTTTTGTCGCAGTGGCCAACTTTTAAGCTCAATATTACCTATTTTCAAACATGTAGAAATTATCCAGACAAACATTCTGACCACCTTTCGTGAGTATTTGAGAGAAAATGTGTACAGGTTTTTTCCAAGATTTGACTTAGTGACCTAGTTTTTTATCCAACATGACCCACTTTCATACTAGATTAAGCTATTATCAAGACAAACATTCTGACCAAATTTCATGATTATTGAACTGAAAATGTGGCCTCTAGAGTGTACAAAAGGCTTTTCAAAGATTAAGCCTGGTGACCTAGTTTTTGACCCCACATGACCCATTTTCAAACTCATGCAAGATATAATCAACACAAACATTCTGACCAAGTTTCAAGAGTATTGGACTGAAAATGTAACCTCTAGTGCTTACACAAGGTTTTTGTAAGATTTGACCCAGTGACCTAGTTTTTGACCTGACCTGACCCATTTTCAAACTCGTCCTAGATATCATCAAGACAAACATTCTGACAAACTTTCAAGAGCATTAGACTAAAAATGTGGCTTCTAGGGTGTACACAAGGTTTTTCTAAGATTTGACCTAGTGACCTAGTTGTAGATTCAACCTGACCCATTTTCGAACTCGACCAAGATATCATTGAGACAAAAATTCTAGCCAACTTTCAAGAGCATTGTACTGAAAATGTTGCCTCTAGAGTGTACACAAGATTTTTCATAATTCAACCTAGTGACCTAGTTTTTGACCCGACCTGACCCACTTTCAAACTCGTCCGAGATATGATCAAGACAAACATTCTGACCAACTTTAACAGTATTGGAACGAAAATGTGGCCTCTCGAGGGTACACAAGGTTTTTCCAAGATTTGGCCTAGTGACCTAGTTTTTGACCCAACCTGACCCATTTTCGAACTTGTCTGAGATATCATCAAGACAAACATTCTGAAAAACTTTCAAGAGCATTGGACTGAAAATGTGGCCTCTCGAGCGTACACAAGGTTTTTCTAAGATGTGGCCTAGTGACCTAGTTTTTGACCCGACCTGACCCATTTTCAAACTCGACTGAGATATCATCAAGCCAAACATTCTGAACATTCAACAACTTTCAAGAGCATTGGACTGAAAATGTGGCCTCTAGAGTGTACACAAGGTTTTTCTATGATTTGACCTAGTGACCTAGTTTTTGACCCGACCTAACCCATTTTCGAACTCATCCGAGACATTATCAAGACAAACATTTTGACCAAGTTTCATGGGTATCAGACTGAAAATGTGGCCTCTCATGTTTACACAAGGTAAAAGTTGACAACAGACGACGCATGACAGATGCCGAACACAGCACTATCACAAAAGCTCACCATGAGCACTTCGTGCTCAGGTGAGCTAACTAGAGCATGGCTCACTTGAGAAAGTATAAGACCCTATAGACCCAAAATCACACAAGACATCTGCCAGTGTAAATCCATAATCTGACAGCTGCTCTAAATAGTTAGATCAACGGAGCCCTTCGATAAAAAAATCTGTGTCAGGAACAACTTTTTTTTTTTCAAGGCTTTAATTTTGAGCAGCAGAGGTACCAAACTGTTTGCAAATAAGGTGTAGTTAACAGATAAATAATTACTGCTGTAAGAACCACATTCTTAGAGTAATGGGGTCAGTTCTAACTCTACTAGATCTTTACAACTTATTACATGGGACAGGCAACCATGGAAATCTGTGTATATTAACCTTCTGAATGCCAAGGAAACTTAACAGACAGTGCAGATCAAGATTAGACCAAAGAGAATGTGAGATCTAGTCTGATCTTAGACCTACACTATCCAAAAATAATGAGAATATATTCTGGCCATATTAGACGTAAAATACAACAGTTATCTAGCATCTATCTACTATAACTTAGTCTATTTTTCATCCTCTTTGAAATCTATAAAATCAATTTCAGTATTTTGGCATTCTAAGGAGTAACCCTTTACCACACAATCCTGAGTTTTAACAACCCTAACAAAAGAAAGCTTTTGAAAACACTGTGGGAAAAGGAGAAAATGCTGAAAACCAGAATTTTCTCCTTTTCCCACAACGTTGTCTACCCCATCAAAGATAAATTCCATCATTTGAATCACATTTGAAATGTCGTCTGCAGGTGCTTTCATTTTAGACAAATTGAAATTTTTGTCATGTGGCAAAGAGTTAAATTGAGAAGAAGAAGTTCTCACGTTTCTCTAATATTCTGGTCAAACATTTTAGCACCGGGCAGACCGTTAGCAATGGCTTCATCGTCTTTACATTTATAAACAATGCTACCCTCACGACTATCATAACTCCCCTCATCGTAACTACTATCACTGTCTGACGTAGTACCCCGGGAACCGTTCTGTTCTTCCTCCTCTTCTTCCTGTGAGTCATGCTCCTCTGAAGAGTTGTCATCACTCTCACTAACAAATAACAAGGTTTTTTTTTTGTTTCCAAAAGCATCTTGCTGCTTCCTTTCACCATGAAAATGGTAGACATAGCAACATGACCATCACTTGCTCTGAGTTGGGAGAAGCCCCCCGATTTTTGTAAATTTCGTTTACCTCCTTGTCCCTCCTTATCTATCTTGTATGTAACAATAATAGTATGAAAAGCCTTAAAATGAAAAGCTAAAGCAGCAGATATTGTCAGTGCAGGATTTAAAAGCTCCAAATAAAAAGCCAAAGCAAAAATACTCCAAAATCCCTATCATACCAAACTAAACCTAATATATTAATGATATGTATATTTCAGGCCATAGAATTTAAAGTGAACACGGATTAATTACCTCCAGTAAAAGATTTATTTAATGAGTGAAATTCACATTAAGTGCTTATTTTGATTGGGTGGCATTATGACTTATTTGCTGGCAATTTAATGCATCAGCTTAATATCACTTCATTCAGTATCAATTGCATATTATTATGTATAGCTCTTAAAATAAAAATAATAAAATGCATTGTTTCACAAGTAAAGAACATCATCAAAATGAGTATCAAGCCAGGACAACTTTCGTGAAGACTAAATAATTTCTTGCTTTATCTTTGACATATGTATCTATTTCATTTTAAGTCTTGAGCTATAGCAAAGTAAACTTATAATTCCAGCTATGAAGGAAGGTCTCAAATATTTTAAATGCAAAGTGGCTTGATCCATGTATCCTAATAATTATCTGGTAGTATAAATCCAGTACCAAACTGCACATTATTTAGTGTTATCTTGAAAAAACCTTCCCTAGTGCCAATAATGTTGCTTTAACATGATGATGGTTCACCATTACCAAAAAGGTTAATAGACACAAGACAGAATGTGTGACACATAGGAGAAATATCTGAACTTTGAAGGAAAGGAAAATGTCTGTGTCAAAAGATATGGAAACCATTGTAAGGAAAAGCGTAGTAATTAAACAAGCATGTGCTGCTGTTTCTGCTATATAATAGAAAGCTTTCTCCTGTCAAGCTGTATTGAAATTTTGTTACATAATAATAGTAATGGATTAAAATGCTAACCATGTTTAATGTTAACAGGAAAATCTGCTTTGTCTTCTGTTTTAATACATGTACTTAAATCCCATTTATGTCGACTTTTTACCATACATTCCAAATTCATAAAGAGATTCTTTAACACTTTATTTTGTAAAATAATCAATAACAAAGATGGCAAACCAAGAGAACCAAATGCAGGTGCAATCACTTGGCTGCAGTTGCTTGATTTTCAATCAAAATTCTACGTCAAAAAAGGGCCATAGCAGTTTCAAAATTAGTTTGATAGTTATCTGCCTTTGTTGTATATGTTACCTTTTTGATAGTTAGAACTTGTTTGAGTATGAAGTAAATATTTTCAGTAATAACAAAGAAATTATGAAATGTCAAAGTTTTTGCACAACAGAGGATGACAATGATGCCAAGGCTACAACAGTAACTCAACATTTTCTTCAAAAACAGCCAAGCTAAAAATTACCCCATCAAACCAAACTTCTTGCGCAAGATCGACAAATTCTTGCACAAGATCAATACACAAGGCTAACAACAATCGGTTATGTCTAACCCTTAGACTGATTTTTCACTGGTTTAAAAAACGCTAAAGCTATGTTTTTCATTAGTTAAAAAAAAAATGCTAAAGCTGTGTATAGCTGATTAGGGCTTAATGCTGACCCCCCAATATGACAAAACTGTCTTTTTTACAAAGATTACCACAAAATGAATTAAACAAACCATTTGTGGAAACTATTTCTGACAAGTTTGAGCAAACTATAGTTAGGTTTGAAGTTAAATCAATAGAAACACTATTATCTCTATTGATTTTCCCTTTAAAGCTGTTTGATTTTCTGCTCTGGGAACAATGGTATTCCATCAAACAACAGGAAGTTTCTCATGTAAAGTGTCCTATTATGATTTAAGTGAGTTATCAAATCCATTTTACATTCTTGATGATAAAACATGGAAATAATGTCTGTGAAAGTATGATATGAGTTTCGTGTAATATATGTGCCAAGGACAGCAGAATGGTTTCTATTTATGGTTGCTTGTAAAAAGTACTTGCTCTTTTTCCAATAATTTTTCCATTATGATTAACATTAAAATTTTGTTTTCCTTTTTATTCAACTACATGTAGTTGATTCTTTTACTCTTTTATGTTTTCCATATCATTCATTAAAAAGGTTTTCTTTTCATTTAAATATTTCTCACATGTGTCACTGTACTGGTAAGTGGGTAATGTATGGTGATAATTAGTTTCAAAAAACTCATTGTTTGCGATGAACATGTGTTTCAGACTGCAATTAAAATGCTTTTTCTTTTTAACCATATTCTATTCTATAGAAGTTCATATATGGCCTTCAACACGCGAAAAGGGTCATTCTGACATTTGCGTACAGTGTCATCCCGGATCAGCCTGCGCAGGCTAATCTGAGATGACACATTACGACTACTTTCGATTTTGTACTACAGTAGAGCTGAGCGAAAGAGAAAATTGCATAAGAACAGAAAGTGTCATCTCAGATCAGCCTGCGCAGACTGATCCAAGATGACACTTTACACAACTGTCTGAATGCCCCTTTTAGCTTGTTACAGGCCATATTGATATCATGTACCTAACAGTTACTGTGACATAGACAAAATGTTAAGCCTGATCCAAGTTATACTGATAAATCTGATTACAAGAAAGCCCTTGACGAACAACAGTCTGACAACACTAAGTAAAACAACACAGAAGAAAAGCAATAGCAGTAACACCAAAGTATTTCTGCAACCTGCATGAAGAAAAGGTATATCAATATCATGGCTTCTTAATGAGAGTGCTTTCCAACCAACACATGTGTATCTGCACTGCTTTTGCTGCCAGGCATTGAATTAAGATAAAATATTTCTTTTTTTCAAGCTTTACAGTTAAAATTCCTAGAATTTGTCATACTTCTATTATTTTTACTGATCTTTCACTGGGATGAAATGAAAAAAAAAATGCTATGATACCATTAACAAGCAACAAATTAGAGACAATATTAGGACAAAAATGTGTCTGTTTAAATTGTATGAATTTTGTTGACCAAAAGGTGGTTGCTAAGCAACAAGATTCAAAACAACATGAATAAAGGTCAAGGACAGGAGAGACAATGAAGGTAAAAAAAGAAGCAGTGTTGGTCACCTGCAATATCTGATGCAATATTATATTGAAAAAACATGCAGAATTTGGCTGTCTGGATGTCACATGTGTTGTGGTCATCAAGTGTAATGTGAATTTATGGTACTGTTTTGTCCACCAGGTCTTTGGTATGAATTATTTTTCAAGTTTGATCTTTATGTTCTGTGTATTCAGGCAACAGTCTTTTTTTTCTCAGTAAGGGAATTTATTTAATACATGTACTATGAGATTTGGTGAAGGATTTCATGTTGATTATTAATATTTTACAACATTGTTTTCAAAGTGGTCTGCTACAAATTTGTCTAGGAGGTAATGCAATTACTGCAGCAAACTGTTGCTTATTAACAACAAAACATTGAAATTAATTACATATGTGTTAAAGACAAACTACTATCTTTCAAACCCATTGTCCAATCTCTGCACCTTTTGACATTTTAAATGTAGAAGGCTATTTCATGACATTGTGGCAAATGTAGGACTTGATCATTATTCATCACCATGCTTTTCAGCTTGTCCATACTCCTAACCTTGCAAATGGCATGAGGGGTTACAGTATAAGTGGAATTTTCTGCAACATGGAAATTTTTGCGATTTCACGAACTTGAAAAATACACCAACTTTTCTGCTAGCATATTTTATCACAAGTATACCAACAAATAACAAGTGACTTGAAATCGCAAACATTTCCGTTTGCAAAATGTCCTTATTCAGTAATTCGCAAATTTTTCAACATACGTATATATATCCACGTATACAGTAACTTATTAACAAATAAAGTATTACGTGAAAAGCATCAATAGTAATTCTATAATAACATAAATATACTGATCCTTGATAAAAACCAAATTTTCTCTTTTTAATCAATCATAAAGTTACTTTTTCCCAACATTCTGGTTTTCTCTTATCTGTTAACAGCAGTTGTTTTAGTTATTTTCAAACATATCCTACATGGTAATAGGTTATAACCTGGTCAATATGTGCACTCCATACAAGTGGTGTGACATGTGCATACAGACAACCAACCTTCCAGTAACACAAATAAAACTACAATATCTATACCCAGAGGTCCAGATACACTGACTGGCAGGTGCCTGCATCCTGAATGCACTTTTGCTTCACTAAAGCCTATGTTTTGGGTACTCATTAGTATTTTCTCTGCTAGAAAGTTCTTATGGATACCAACAACATAGGCTTTTGTAAAGAAAAATGATGATACTACTCTCTAAACCTAAAGATCTGGACCTCTGTTTACCCAGATCCTTCATCATGTATCAAAAATCGTAACTTAATCATGGTATCTGGTGTTTCTTTCGATTCTAATTCGGCAAAAAATCCTTTTATTTCCTTCTTTAACCCTTTACCACACAATCAAGAGTTAATGACACTCAGGAAGAAGGCTTTTGACAACATTATGGGAAACAAGAAAATGCTGATAACCAGCATTTTCTCCTTTGCTCTCAATGTTTTCAACATTTCATCATCTGAGTCACATTTGTCATCTGCAAATGCTTTCAATTTGGGCGAGATAAAATTTTGTCATCTGGTACAGGATTAAATTGCTTTCAGCGACTGAATTTCCTCATGGTGGTGCAGCAATTTTCCTTCCTTTTTCCTCATCCTTTTTTTTTGTGGGTGGATGATGATTTCAACATTTCAACTTTGTATCGGGGAAAGGGATTTATAATGAAAAGGGTATTTACTTAACATAAATGAGCCATGCTTTGGAAAAAAAGGGGCTTAATGCATATCTGTGGTGGATTACACTAAGCAAGTCATCACATAATTATGGATCCATAAAATCCATTTAGTCTTGCAATCAACTGGATTGGAGGTAGAATGATCCTTTAACATGCAGAAAATTGACTGAAAGCACATAGTATCTACTCATGTTAGCCTGCTCAGACTGCGCAGGCTCAAATGAATCAATACTTTTTGCAGATGCATTAAACCCCTTTCTCACACAGCATGGCTCAAATTGTAAAAACTCAGATACCATGGTTAAGTCAACAAAAATGGTGTTAGAACAAGTTCAAGCATGATAGATATAAGTTAAAAATAAGGTTATGACAAAATTCTGTTTAACTTATTGTATGGACAATTACAATCGTCTTAAGAGAGTCTCACAAAGGAGAACTAGCTTGATTTCAGATTGAGCATAATTATGTAAAACTTGCCAACAGAAAAGTACCTGTAGTGTAAACTGTTTCTTTTGCTTACTTCGGATTAAAATACAAGATAAACAGACCTTAAGAAAAGACAGATTGAGCATATGTAAAACTCGCCAACTGAAAAGTACATGTAGTGTGAACTGTTTCTTTCACTTACTGCGGATTTAACCCTTAAGCTGCTAGGCGCTGCTCACTGACCTCTTCCGGACAGTGTAGATCAAGGTCACACTGCACAGAATGTGATAAAAAGACGTTTTCTTCAAAAAAAAGTTGGAAAGAGCATTATTCTGGTTTTTACCATTGGCTTGAAAGTTTCATGTAATTTATTCAACAGGATAAGGGTTAAATACATGATAAACAGAATGACACAACCTTTCAACTTTTCCTGACAAAGCATCTTGGAATAAACAGACCATCACTCTGCTTCATTGTCATTGTCACATAAAACATCAGAATTCATAGAATGATATTCATACCTATTTCTAGAGTAAACAGCTTCGGTGCAAATTAACCTTTGACTCCTTTTTAAAGAATCCTGTTTAATTTGTTTTGTCTAACAAGATCTCCAATATACCATCAAGCTTGCTCTTAAACTTGATTCCTTTGACATCTGCAGGTCCTAAGGCTAGGGTATTTACCACTTCTACCACATTTACTCCAGAGGAGAGGAGGCATACAGATAAATCTGTTTGTTTGTATTGGAGTTACGCCATTTTAACAGCTCATATCATGGCAGTCAGTGCACCTACAAGTGTTTCCCGGCTTTCTCACACCAGTACTGACATAATTTTATTTCCAAGCCACTGACTACTTGTCTCACATACACCAGAGGTGGGAGGCAAAAAATCGACAGAAAGAAAGTTTGCTTCAACCAGGTATCAAACTTAGGGTCAGATACGTGCACCACTGAGCTACCCTGCCATGCTGACATACAGATAACAAATCCAGCCTAACAGACGACCAACATGAAAGGTGTAAAAGAGGTTAAACCGGGAGATCCCATTTTTGCCATGCAAGCCACAGGCACAAATTAAGAATAAAATTTTGCACAAAAAGTTTTCAGACAATAAAATTTTTAATAAAACAGCTGACACTTAAACCTTACGAACAATAATCTGTCTAATGGCAAGCAGGTAACAGCTCAGACAGGACAACTCTTACCATAGACAAAATATCTTACAGATAAAAAGCCAATGCAATAAAACTTGCAAAGCTTGAAATAAGCAGACTTGAACAAAATTGTCAAGGATGACAATGATAAAAATTAAGATTGAAGACATTATCAAAATTCTGTTTCATCTTATATTTTGCACAGTAAATGGTAGTATTAGCAATGATAACAAATAATTATCCATGACAATTTCCGGATAGGCATGACACCCAACTATATAGGAATGAACCATGCTCTGTCAAAATTGGATTTAACTCTTTATCAAACGACAAAATTTTAGACTTGTCCAAATTGAAAGCATTTGCAGACGACAAAATAAATGTCAATCAAAAATTGAAACTTGACTTTAGAAGAGTAGAAAACATTGTGGGAAAAGGAGAAAATGCTGGTTTCCAGCATTTTCTCCTTTTCCTACAATGTTTTCAGAAGGCTTCTTTCTTAGGGTCGTGAAAACCCGGGCTTGTTTGGTAAAGGGTTAATACATCTCCGTGATGCATTGTGCCAGGCAAGTCATCACAATTATAAATCCATCAAATCCACTTTCTTAACTCTTTACCAAACGACAAAATTTTAGTCTGGTCCAAATTGAAAGCATTTGCAGAAGACAAATTAAAGATGGCTGAAATAGCAGAATTTATCCTTGATAGAGCAGAAAACACTGTGGGAAAAGGAGAAAATGCTGGTTACCAGCATTTTCTCATTTTCCCACAATGTTTTCAAAAGGCTTCTCTCATAGAGTCGTTAAAACCTGGGATTGTTTGGTAAAGAGTTAACTTTTTACCAAACGACAAAAGTTTAGACTGGTTCAAATTGAAAGCATTTGCAGACGATAAATCAAATGTGAATCAAAAATTGAAATTAGGTTTGGGAAGGGTAGAAAACATTATGGAAAAAGGAGAAAATGCTGGTTACCAGCATTTTCTTCTTTTCCCATAATGTTTTCAAAAGCTTTCTCTCTCAGGGTCGTTAAAAGTCAGGATTGTTTGGTAACGAGTTAAACAACTGGCTGAATTCTGAGAATGGCCCTTTGACCAGCAGAAAATTGACCAATGGCTAAAATGTTTCGACCTCGGTCAGCCTGCATGGACTATGCAGGCTGACCTGGTTCAAAATTTTTTTACAGATGCATTAAGCTCCCTTTTCACAGAGCATGGCTCAAATATAAATGGTATGCGTTGTTAGACAGCAAGCTTGAACTTTACACACCATAAAGAATGAACCTACGATTATACTGACATTTTTGTGCTCTATACATGGAAAACATTTCGTTGCAGAGATTTCAGATCTGAGAAGACCATAGAATATACATGTCATTTTATCTGTATTAAAGTGATATTCTAAAATTTCAGTCACAGGTAACTTCAAAAGGGAACAAATCAGCAGTTTAAAAGCTTATAAAAAAAATGACAACAGTTGCCTTTTGATACTTGTAAATTAACCCATAGAGTGCTAAATAAAATGGACAATCTAATTCAGAACTAGATGCAGATACACGTATTGCGATTTCACAGCTGTATTTTTCAGAAAACCTTGCAAAGAAGTGAACAATGTAGATCCAAGATCAGACAGCATGTTCTGTGTAGTCTTGATCTACATTGTCTGCATAAGCAATTAAATCAAGGTTCCATGCTGTAAGGGTTAAAAAACCTAAAGTCATCTGCAGGAGATATTACATTAAAACTAAGTGTGGCATCATGGCTTTAAATGTCATGGCTCACAGTAGGTTCATCCTTCTCCTCATTACTTATCAAAAACTTCTTTAAAAAATTAACTTGGTAAAAGACCAACCACGAACAAAAAAAATAATCGGAATAAATAAATACAAATAAATTGTAACTGAGTAGTAGCATATAAGTTCTTTTCAGACATACATACCCGCCAACAACACTTTCAGCGAAAGTGATTCCCTTCTTTTGGGTACCACCAGGATCAGATGAACTCTTTTTCATTATTGACTTCAATGTGCCAAGTGGACTTTCGTTGTCTGTGTACCTAGAACTGGACGACTTCATGAAACAGGATGTTGAAGAAGAAGTTGATGACCCTGAACTTCCTGTTGCAATTCCACTGTCGGATCTTGAACTGAAGAACTGAGGAGTACCATCTCCTGAAGAAAAACTGTACTCTTGATAGCTGACTTGTGGTAATCCTGATCCTTCTCTTATTATTGTGGTGTAAGATGTGCTGTGTTCTGATGATGAAGACATCTGTGAAGAAGACATACCACTGTCACTTGAGGCGCCGTGTAACTCGTCCAGCTCTGTACGAAGAGCTAATGAACTATTTGCATCACGACTTGAATCCACCTGTTCATACATTCTCTTAAGGTTATCAGCTCCTATCACTCTTTCTACTGCAGTTAAACCCTCTGTAGAGCTGGCTGACATTCTAGATGATCCTGATGTAGAGCTTGACTCATAGCTTCCTTCATAACTTCTTCTGCCCGACTCAAGGCCTCCCTCAGAATTTCTTGTACTTGAATAAAAGCCTCCCTCAGAACTTCTTCTACCTCTTGCAACCTCCCTCTGAATCATCTCTGCATCTGATCCAAGAATTTCAGGACCCCCAGTAACAGTCTTAGTATCTGTTACATATGTTCCATCAGCATCTCCACCAAACACTCTCCTAGTGGTCACAGTTGTAACTGTGAACTGACCATCACCACTGGTTTTCCATATCTTTTCTTCAACAATTTCTTCATTCTGTTCCACAGTTTCATCAGTTTCTTCTGTAATCTCCTGCTGACTAGACTGGGTTGCATAGCTATCTGTTGCATATTCCCTCTTAATCTCATAACCTTTGTCTGTCTTAGAATCCTCTTTATCAGATGTTGTACTGTAGTATACTGTCTTAGTTTCAATGGCTTCCTCTTCCATTCGATATTCCTCCTCTGAATTCTTGTCTTCCAAATCACACACAAACAGATCAACCCTGTCTTCACTCACCCCGATGTTTCTAACATCTGGACCTGTAGTATTTACACTAGCACTCCGAGTAATTTTCTGATTGCTGGTATTTATACCTCTGTCAGTTGTTGGTCTTAAAATGGTGTTCATACCTGTACTATAAGTTAATGTCTTTTCAGTGTTTGTCCATGAGTTTTTCAGCTGGTCTGTTGCTCTAAACACTTGAACATCTGTTTGGCAAGAAGTATGATATTTGGAAACTCTTTCAGTCATGGTTGATGTGGCATGTGTTCTGGCTTGATCTGTTTGGGTTGAACATGATTCTGTGTACTGGTCAAATGTGTTTGTTGCTGCATCTAGCCTCCATCCATAATCTGTATTTACAGCATGATTCATTCTGTCTGGGAATGCATCAACTCCAATAGAACGCCGACCAACACGGTTCCTCACTTCAACATCAACACTGCAATCACCAACTGCAATAGTTCTAATATTCCATGCGGAGGATGAATGTTGAACTCCTACATTCACAAACTGTTTCTGGGAATCCACTTGTATTGCAACACTACGAACACTTTTACTAAGAGCATTTCTAAGAGCTGATGTGAACTCTTCACTTCTAAAGGTAACATTGGTAACAAGGGCTGTAGTATCAGTACTTATACCAACAGTTCTAGTTGAAGGTTTTTCCACCATGTCAAAGTTATAGGATATACCAATGTCACGAGTTGGCACCCGACACTCAATTCCAACATTACGTTTACCTGTATGAGTACCCTGACCTATTATAACAGTCCTAAGTTCTTTTTCATGAATATGTAAAGTGTCATCTAGAACATTCCCATCACCCACTCCAACGCTTCTTGTCAAAGGCTTTTGACTACCTGGAGTGTACAGAGCATTCTGCTTCTGTGCTCTGTCTATGACAAGTGTCTGTCTTTCATACACATGTGTGCTGTTATCTCTCACTGTGTAACTTGATGGAAGGTCTGGCTGTAATAGATATGGTTCAAGGACACTACGGTCTCCAACAGCTGCCACTTTGGCCTTCGGTTTTGGAGCCACAGGAGGTGGGGTCCTGGGTGAAAGTGGAGGTTCCATAAAAATTGTATCATCCCCAACTCCTCTGCTGACATAGTTCAGATTCTTTTTGGCATCCATCTGAAGCCCAAGTAGCCTTTTTTCCTCTTTTAAGACAGAGATTCGAACTTGAAGTACTGGAATTGCTTTAACCTGTTCTTCCAAGTCTTTCATTTTTTGAAGGCTCACTGCTACAGCATCTCTGATAGCCTGTAGAGACTCTTTACTAATAGTGGTCATATTGGACTGATGTGATGCTGCACCATCTTCTACTGGTAAGTGTGTTGCCATGGTTTCTGCCAGGTGCTCTGATGTCACACTTGTCATTTTTGTTGTGGTGGTTTCTGTTGTTGAATATCCTTGAAAACCCTTTTCACTAGCTGCAGTTGAAATCGATGACAAAGAACTATTGGAATCTGTGCGATCTCTATCCTTAAAGGTAGCAGTAAAGGTTTCGTTGTAAGTTTGTAGCTCCTCGGCAACTTCTCTTCCAACTTTCTTTGGAAATGTATTGAATTTCCTTTCTGGTTTAGTCATGGTTGCAGTTCCTGAGTCAGTGTATCTTTGTGATGATGATGTCATCATTGTCTCAATTGATGACAATGTCTGATCCACGGAGGTGTCAATTTCATCAAGCAATTTGTTAGTTGTTGCCTCTTGGTAATATGTTTGACTCTCCATGGGGTTTACAGAGTATTCGGTCATATTTTCATGCTGCTGTTCTTGCAAGTAAACTTCCATTGACTTACGTAGTTTTCTTTTCTCCCGCTGGACTCGCTTCAGCTGTTTAAGGTAGGACTGATTTGACATGGAGTCACAATATTCCATGAAATCTACATCTACATGGTACCCATAAGGACAACACTGACATTTGCCATCAACCATAGTCACCTTTCTTTCTTGAAATTTGAAATCTGGACTAACATCTGAAAAAAGAATTACCAACTCTAAGTGAACTAAAGGGAACAATGCATGCTTGTGAGGTCCATAAAGATACAGATTAGACTGCACAGAACATGCAATCTGATCTTGGATCTTCACTGTATAAGACCCTAAGAGACATTCTGATCTGAACAGCCTTGACTTTGGTAGACTTATCTCCTTCTTGTGATAGAAATGTCCATCTCAGCATTTATAATTGAGCCATGCTCTGTGAAAAGGCGGCTTAATGCATCTGCAAAAAGTATCGACCCAGGTCGGCCTGTGCAGTCCGCACAGGCTGACATGGGTCGAAACGCTTTGCTATTATTCGATTTTCTGCATGTTTAAGGACCAGTGTACCTTATTTTCAGTCGGTAGCTATACAAAACGTTTTTTAAGGATCCATAATTACCGGTATGTGATGCCTTGCTTGGTATCATGCATAGCGGACATGCATTAACTCCCTTTTGCCAGAGCATGGCTCAATTATTTAGTGAACACAGGGTTAAAGAGCTTTTATAGAAAGAAATCGTATCAGTCAAACATAAAATTGCAACATTTATGTTTCTACATGAATTTTTACAGGTCTTTATCAAACTGTACATGCAAGCAATCAGAACTGCCACTGCACCATTTTCAAATGAAAAAAAAAAATGTTCATAGGGTATTTAACCCTTTACCAAACAATCCCTGGTTTTCACGACCCTGAGAAAGAGGCCTTCTGAAAACATTGTGGGAAAAGGAGAAAATGCTGGTAACCAGCATTTTCTCCTTTTTCCACCATGTTTTCTACCCTTTCCAAAACAAATTTCAATTTTTGAGTCACGTTAATTTTGTCGTCTGCAAATGCTTCCAATTTGGACTAGTCTAAAATTATGTTGTTTGGTAAAGAGTTAAATAATAACTACATACCAGTATTATGATAACTATATTTTTCTGTTTATAGGGTATTTAAATAATAACTACATACCAGTATTAAGATAACTATATTTTTCTGTTCATAAGGTATTTAAATAATAACTATATACCAGTATTATGATAAATATATCTTTAATATGCAAATCATGTGCAGT
Organism: Hippopus hippopus; assembly: GCA_946811185.2. NCBI lineage: Eukaryota > Metazoa > Mollusca > Bivalvia > Cardiida > Cardiidae > Hippopus > Hippopus hippopus. The sequence goes on along the minus strand of OX328099.1, from coordinate 65,851,744 downwards.
ATATATTCACCCTTATTAAATGAGACCATGAAGATGAGAGCTTTTGAAAACATTGTGGGAAAAGAAAAAGAAGACAATCCTAACAATCAGCATCATCTCCTCTTTGAACCTTTTTTACCCTTTCAAAGACATAAATAATCTCACAATTTAAGATACATCTAATCTGTCATCTTCAAACGCTTTCAATATGAACAAATCCAAATCACTGTCATCTGGTAAATTTAGACTGATCTGAATTGAAAGCATTAACTTAAGCGGATAACCAATTAACCCCTTACCACAAAATCACGGGTTTTAACGGCCCTAAGACTTTTGAAAACAGTGTGGAAAAGAAGAAAATGCTGGTAACCAGCATTTTCTCCTTTTCCCACAGTTCCAAAGAGAAAATCAGTTTTTCAGTCACATTCAATATGTCGTCTGCAAATTCTTTCCATCTGGACAAGTCTAAAATTTTTGTTGTTTAGTAAGGAGTTGAATATCTCAAACTGTCTCAAACAGTGGAGAATGTCTTTGAACAGCCAGAAAACACTGTAGGAGAATGAGAAATAGCTGGCTACCAGCATTTTCTCCTTTTCCCATGTTTTCAAAAGCTTCACTTGAGGTTGTTAAAACTTTGGACTATAAGGAAAAGAGTTAAAACTGATCTTACCTCTTCTTTTAAACTCATTTGGTGACACGACTCTATTCGGAGAAGTGGCAGAGGAGGAGCTGGAGTTAGACCCAGTGCGGCTTGTTACCGTCTTTATTATGTTCGACTTCTGCTCAGATTTGTTTTCCATGTAGGAGTTCTGATAATTAGCAGTGTAACTGCGATCTAATGTGTGAGCCTTTTTATCTGTCAGAGCACTCTCGGACTGTAGCCTTCTCTCCCACATTTGTTGTTTCTTGTTTCCCATACTATCAGCGAACTGGCTCTCTGAAGTGCCTCTCTTTGGCATGGGATCCAGTTTGATTGGTCGTAATTCTGTCACATGGATTTCCGTAGTGATTGGGTGAAACTCTTTCTTAACTGGTTTTATCTCTTTCATTTCTGCTGTGGCTGTTTCACTTTTGTAAGTTACACGGCTGTCCAATGTATGATAGGGCCGATCAGGAGGTCCCTCCGAAAACAGTTTCTCTAAATGTGCCATGGTAGCATTAGTTTGCTTACTTTGTCATAACCTGAAAATACAGTTGTCATATATTATTATATTTTTTCTCAGTATGTTGGCCACCGGCCTCTATGCATAACACGATTACAATTTACAAATGATATAAGTGTGATATAACTTGTTACAGGCGACGTTCAGTTGAAAACTCAAACACTGTATTTGTAATGTACAGATAATATAATATGAGCCATGCTCTGGCAACGGAGGTTTAATTCATCTTCGGAATACATTTCACCAAGCAAGCCATCATGAAATAAATGAGGCCACAAAAAAAAATTTTGCCCAACAACTGACTCAATCATGTCGTAGAATGTCCTTTGACATGTAGAAAATTGACCAATGGCAAAAACTTTTCACCCAGATCAGCCTGCGCAGACCGCGCAGGCTGACCTGGGTTAAAACTTTTTGCAGAAGCAGTTAACCCCCTTGTCACACAGCATGGTTTCCATGTAAATATGATGTAAGTCATTGCATTATTCATTTCCATTGATAGAAAACACTGTGAAAACAGAAGAAACTAGAGCTGTCACTGAATGTGACTTAATACCCCCGCCAGTGCTTTGACAGAAAAAAGTGTCAAGTTCAAGGGGAGATAATTCCTCAACCAGGAGGAGTTGACACTTGAAAATTGCGTCTTGCAAATCTTCAATATATGATCAATATATGTGCAAAGTTTCAGTACAATTGAAGGAAAACTGTAGGAGGAGTTCGCGACACAAAATTACTAGTATTTTGTACACAGACGAACACACGGACGGACAGACAGACAGGCTGATTCCAGTATACCCCCAAAATCATGGGCAACTTTGACTGTTGTCCTCATGTTTTCAATAGTTAGTGGTGGCTACAACCACTATTTTAAAAGAATCTAAAGGCACTTCTTTTAATTCTTTACTAAACAAAAAAAATTTCAACTTGTCCAAATTGAAAGCATTTGCAGGCAACAAATTAATTGTAACTAATTTGCCTGGGCTTGTCTTTCAAAGAAAAGATTGAAAAACAATGTGGGAAAAGGAGAAATGCTGGTTACCAGCATTTTCTCCTTTTCCCACAATGTTTTCAAAAGCCTTCTTCCTCAAGGTTGTTAAAACTAAAGAATTGTCTGGTAAAGGGTTATACGATTTAAAATAAGTTTGTTTCTGACAGATTTCTATCTGAAACTGACTTTCCCATGGATCTACAAAGTTCACAAAAGGTGTTTCTCCAAACAGGCAAACTGCAACTAGATCTATAAAACCAATTTTATTTTCCATGGGCTTTCAGGAATACACCTCTCTTCCTCCCATCATTTTACACCCTAGATCGACTGATCAGTTTTAAAATGAGCTGAGATAAAATTAGGATCAAGCACAGATTGATTGCTGTCATTGATTGCAGGAGTTTTAGATTAACCTTTAGGCTTAGGCTGGTAAGCACGGCTCACTGACCTTTTGCGGACAGTGTAGATCAAGATCAGACTGCAAGGAACGTGCAGTCTGATCTTGGATCTACACTGTCCGATAACGAGATATTATTTCCCAAAACATAACTTTGAAATAGCAATATTTGTGTTTTTACTATCGAATTGAAAATTTCATTTTAGTTATTTAGCGTGATAAGGGTTAAACTCTGTTAACTCTTTACCAAACGACAAAATTTTAGACTCATCCAAACTGAAAGCATTTGCAGACAACAAAATTAATGTGACTCAAAAATTGAAGTTTGTTTTGGAAAGGGTAGAAAACATTGTAGGAAAAGGAGAAAATGCTGGTTACCAGCATTTTCTCCTTTTCCCACGAAGTTTTCTACAGGCTTCTTCCTCAGGGTCTTGAAAACCAGGGATTGTTTGGTAAAGGGTTAAACAAGACATATCACTTCGAAAGAACAAATACATGTATGTGCACAAAATTATCTTTCCGAATTTGCTCTATGCTACCCTAAACCATGCTGGGAAAATCAGTTATTTATAACAATCAAAACCTTACTGTGCGAAACCATGTTCTTAACCTTTTACCACGCGGCAAAATTTAAGACCTATCCAAATTGAAAGCATTTGCAGACGACAATTTCATAGTGGCTCAAATGACACAACTTTTCTTGATCTACAGAATTCACAAAAAAATGTTTCTCCGAACAGGCAAAGTGCAACTATAAAAAACCAATTCTATTTTCCATGGCCTTTCAGGAATACACCTTCCCCCATCTTTGATAGGGTAGAAAACTTTGTGGGAAAACGAGAAAATGCTGGTTACCAGCATTTTCTCCTTTTCCCACAATGTTTTCAAAAGGCCTCTTCTTCAGGGGCGTTAAAAGGCGTCATTGTGTGGTAAAGAGTTAACTCTTTACCACACAGTCCTAAGTTTTAAAGATCCCCAAGGAAAGACTTGAAAACATTGTGGGAAAAGGAAAATCACATATTTTGATGATAACAATTTTTTAAGTATGGTTCAAATGAAATGATTTGTCTTGGAAAGCTTAGACAACATTTTGAAGAAAGGAGAAATTACTGGTTACCACTCCTTTTCACACAATGTTTTCAAAAGTCAGTTTCCCTCAGGGTCATCAAAATATGTGATTGTTTGGTAAAGAGGCAAAGAGAGGAATGGTATAGACTGCCATTTCAAGCTCAGAAATAAGTAAGTCATGCTCTAAGAAAGAGATTTACTGTATCTACCAAAAATATCAACCCAGTTCATCCTGCGCTGACTGTGCATGTTGAGCTTGGTTGAAACTTCTTATCATTGGTCAATTTTTTGCATGTCAAACGACCATTCAACCTCTGGATACAGTCTCTTTTTAGACAAAATGAACCGATATTATGTGACAACTCAATTTATATATTGCGCTGTCAAGATACATTATAACTCCTCTTGCCAGAGCTCTGCTCAAGTACTTTTATTCCAAACAGATTCCAAGATAGATCTATGTGCAATGAAGAAGAGCATGACAAAAGTTCAATAGTGTTATTTGGCATAATCCATCAAATCCCCTCTCTCTGCCTGCTAAATGTCACTGGGTCATTTCCATCAGACCCTTTATATGTTTTACTTTCTGTTTTAACCCTTTACCAAACAATCCCAAGTTCTAACAACACTGAAAAAGAAGGCTAATGAAAATATTGTGGGAAAAGGAGAAAATGCTGGTTACCAGCATTTTCCCCTTTTGCCTCAAAGTTTTCTACCCAATCAAAGACAGAAGCAATCATTTGAGCTTCAATTAATTTGTTGTCTGCAAATGCTGTCAATTTGATCTAGTCAAAAATTTTGTTGTTTGGTAAAGAGTTCAGTCTTTTACCATACCACAAGATTTAGAATTGTCCATATTGAAAACATTTGCAAACAAAACATTAAATACAGCATAGATAAATTGGGCTCGTCTTTGAAAGGGTTGAAAACATTGTTGCAAAAGGAGAAAAAGCTTGTAACGAGCTTTTACCATTACCTTTTCAAAAGCAATTTACCCAACGGTCATAAAAACACAGGATCTTAAGACAGGTAGAGGATCAAAGTTCCAACACCTAGATCTTCCTTCAACCAACCCATTACCATACTAACCCTGAAAGGGCCACATAAACCTATCAGACATTTTTATCCTAGAAATATGACCAAAATACATGTAATTGCAATTTCATGATTTATTTTATCTACAGTGTTTCAGCAAAGCAGACAGTGTAGATCAAAGATCAGGCTGCACGTTTTGTGCAGCCTGATCTTGATCTACATTGGCTGCAAAGGCAACTATAGTTGCTAAGGGCACTTTAAGGGCTATAATAGGTCGTTTTTTACCACAAAAGGGGGCAGCTTCTGAAAGTTTTTTGGCAAAAGAAAGTAATTGGTTCACATATACAGTGCTGTACTTGAACAGGGTTTTAGTTTTTAGTTAACCCTAACCCTGTGGGACTTTACTGTCAAGATTTTGGGGATCCTGGCGTGAGTGTCGAGAGTCTAAAAGTGACTAAATTAATGCCATGAATTACGGGGTCTTGGCTTAAGATTGCAAAGTCTGTTTGATTTGAAAAGTAAGATTACTTAGTTCTACACTGACCAATATGTGACACATTCTAGTGAAATAGCTGTCTATGGCGGGTTAGATTGAATGAAGAATTTGGGTAAAGATTGGGTCAACAAAATGATACTTTACAAAGTAAACATTGTAAACATTCTACTTGAATCAGCAATATCAACAGTCAATTCTTATAGATCACATGAACTATTCATTCTGATCTCATACATTTGTTTAGGCTCTATTTCTGATAACAGAATAAATATACTGGGTGTTCACTTTTTTAAGTTGCAGCCCAGGCTGGTTGGCTGGTTGGTTGGTTAATTGATTGATTGATTGACTGATTGATTGCATGGGGTTCTATGCCGCTTTCAATATTATTTCAGTCATATCACAGCAGCACATATCACTAATAAATTTCAGCCTTCGGCCTCACTAGTTCTACACTAAAGCTCTGAAGTGTCTTGCCCAAGGAAACTCCAATGAGGCTCAAACCTAGGGCTTTGAGGTTACAAGTCTAACACTTTATCACTGAACCACGCAGGATCCTAAAAATAGGAAGAAATTTGAAATAGCCATTTTCAATCACGCTCTCTGTGAACAGGGTCCTCCTTGCCTACATAGTGAAGGCTTTTCCATTGCAATAAGGAAATCATGCTTTCATTCCTGCTGGTCAACTAGGAGTGTCCTTGGACACCTCACTGCATGACTCAAGCTGGTAAAACCAAGGACAGCCATCAGTAAGTACAAATAACCACTAAGACAAGACTGAATACAGACTGAATAATTGTTGAGATTACCTCAACCCTTTACCACACACAATCCCAACTTTTATCAACCCTGAAGGCAAAGGCCTCTGAAAACATTGTGGGAAAAGGAGAAAATGCTGATAACCAGCATTTTTTCCTTTTCCCACAATGTTTTCTACCCTTCCAAGAACAAATTTCGATTTTTCAATCACACTGATATTGTCATCTGCAAATGCTTTCAATTTGGACATTCTAAAATTTTTTTGTTTGATAAACAGTGAATTCTAATCTTGTTTTCAGCATGATGACAGTAGAACATAGTTGCACAAATGTTCTTCCTAGATAAACTACTGAAATCTTGAATTTTTACACATCTTGAACTTTTTAACCTTTTAAAAATTTGCCAAAGAAAATGAAAATTTACATAAAATGGTCTCCTTTACCAAAGTAGCTTTGTCCTTGATAATGTACTTTCCCTACAAAGTTTGTAAAGGCCTGCTTTTTTAGGTTCATTAAAATTTGCCGAGCCCCGGTAGCTCAGTCGGTAGCGTACAGGACTTGAGAACAGGGGGTCGTGGGTTCGATCCCTGGCTAGGCCAATTTCTTTCCGAGGATTGATGATAGTCATTGCGACAGGAGTCATTCCTCTCTCACCGCTGACCATTGTTTCAACGATGGTTACGTGGGAAAGCAGCCAGTGGCTTGGAAAGAATATAGTACGGAGTACTGGTAAAAAAAAAAAGGCCCAGGAAAGTATGGATAGGTGCACTGGCCGCCGCGATATAACTGAAATAATGTTGAAAATGGCGTAAAACACCATACAATCAATCAATCAATCATTAAAATTGGGGATTATGTGGTAAGGGGTTAATTGGACTAAAAATTTAATGTCACTTCAGGACTACACTACAGACTCTCAGGATTTAAAATGTGCCAATAAATTTAGTTTAGAATTAAAAAAAGGGACTAATATTGACATAATTCCATTTAAAGTTTTCTTCCATTTATTTGCATAACCTGATTTTATCTAAAATCCAAAGACTCTTTTTCCAATTAATTTACAATAATATCGTTGAAGGGTAACAAATCCAGACCCTACACTGTTCAACTTCGATTTTTGGAAGTTTATCGCTACAGAAACTCTCTGCAACTTAATATCTCAACTTGGGAATCCTTTAACCCTTTACCAAACAAAAAATTTTAGACCAGTCCAAATTGAAAGAATTTGCAGACGACAAAATAAATGTCACTCAAAAAATTAAAACTGTTTTCTGATGGGTAGAAAATATTCTGGAAAAGGAGAAAACGCTGGTTACTATTTTTCTCCTTTTCCCACAATGTTTTCAAATGCTTTCTTTCTCAGGGCTGTTTAAACTTGGCATAGTGTGGTAAAGGGTTAAAGCAATTTTCTGTCAGAAGATTTGGCAGAGAAGCAGACAATATGGATCCAAGATCAGAATACACATTCTGTGCAGTCTGATCTTGACCCACACTGTTTGCATAAGCAAATAAATCAGGGTTTAGCACTACAAAGTTTAACTATTGTTATACAGATTTCGCTGATGCATGCAATAAAAGGAGAAATGTATGCTATTTCTGTGAACCATTGTCCTGTGAAAGTTGTTTTAGATGCTGGATGTATGCACTGGGCAACAGCTTGAATGTATCTCTAATTCAGGAATGTCAATACTGCATGATATTATAGCCTGTTTATACCACACACACAGAAGCACAAGCAGTAAAACTAGAGCTGCCACTGAATGTGACTTAATACCCCCACCAGCGCTTTGACAGAAACAGGCAATTACTAGTATTTTGTACACAGACGGACACATGGACGGACACAAGGACGGACAGACAGGCTGATTCCAGTATACCCCCGAAAACATTCGTTTTGTGGGGGTATAAAAAGCCTACACTGTACCAAACAATCCTGTGTCTAACAAGCCTGGGGAAGACAGCTTTTGAAAACAGAGTGGAAAAAGGACAAATCAGATCTCTGGCAATCTCCAGGTCATTCTGGTTAGAGTATATCATCAAAATGCTTTACCATGTTACCTGACAACAGAAGTTGAGACCCCTATATTGGTTCCAAGCATTTGTTAATGACAAACAAATTGTGGCTAAATTCATGTGATCTATCCTTGAAATAGTAGAAAAACATCATGGGAAAAGGAGAAAATGCTGAATACCAGTATTGTCTCCTTTTCCCATGATGTTTTTTTTTAAAAGCCTCTTCTTGAACTTAGTTAAAACCTAGGATCATCTGATATAAGGTTAACTCTTTACCACACAATCATGACTTTTAACAACCCTGAAGAAGAAGGCTTTTGAAAACATTGTTGGAAAAGGAGAAAATGTTGGTAACCAGCATTTTCTCCTTTTCCCACAATGCTTTCTACCCTCCTACAAATTTCAATGTTTGAGTCAAGATTATTTTGTATTCTGCAAATGCTTTTGATTTGAACAAGTTTAAAATTTTGTCGTTTGGTAAAGAGTTCAATCGAATAAGCCAATAAAAGTGTACAAAACAGAACACAACAAAGGGTTTTCAGAGAACATTTCCCAGGGTCAAAGCTGATATTTATCCACTTAATCTATCTAATTACTGCAATTGGTCACTGATAAAACACTTAGCCATGAACTTTGTCCTTTTATATAAGGTATTTACTTCTAATTCATGCAGTCAGTTGCCCAAGTTCAAACAGGAGTTGCATTTGCCCAGCTTCCTAATTTTGCCAATGTACATTTAGGTACTTGCTCACACCAGGAAATTTCCAGAAAATTTCCATAATTTCAACATTTTCTTTTAAACTGATGTTGCATCTTTAGTGGCCAAGCAGCAGTCAAAAGAAATAATGTGGGTGTTCAAATGCATTTTAATTTAATTCATACCATTTAAAAGTATGAAAATTGTTGTGAATATGACCATTTCTACGGTCCTTCTAAATGTTAGTTGCGGGCAGAAATTTTAAAACTAGGTAAAAAGTTGCCATGTCGCTCTTTCTTTTGTTTACTTTTTACTGGGATTTAATATTAATATTTTTGTCAGCAACTAATACTTCAATCCTCTGTACAATAAGAGATTGTCATCTTCGCAGTAATTAACATACCCTCAAATGATACAATTTAAATTTCAATGTATTTTAACATGCATATTATTTACTTTTGGCCGCTTACTTTAATTCAATATGTGACAAAATTGTCGCTCAGCCATCTCAAGTGATAATTCAATGGATAAGCAGCCAGTAGCTTTAAAGAGTGTTGATGCATGATGATAAATGAGACTCAGAGATGGCACTACACCATCACAGCCAGTGCAGGCTGTGATGTTGTTGTGATGAACACTAAAAAAACAAACATACCGTCTGTTGTATACTACTTCCAAGTACTATTTTTGTGAAAATTTTAGTAGCTTTTGTGGACAACATAGATTAAGTAAAACTGCATAGAAGATCCTACAGTCGGGTACTGAGCGATATACTCAGGACAAATGGCTCATTAGCAGCAACAATTCAGATGTTGCCATTATTCATTGCCTTTTTCCCCCCACACTGCTGTTTACAAGTAATTCTTTTCTTTTAAATGTCTCTAATTCCAAATAATCTATACTAATCCATACCCTGTTCATGATCAATCAATACAAATTACAACTTTTACCACCAAGAAGATGAACATGGTATAAAATAACACTGAGGTAATAGTGCACAATAATTATTATTGTTTTCCTGAAGAAATCCCACACTTGTCTCTCTCCAGAGTGACTAATCTTTAACTCTTTCACTACTGAATAAATAAATTGCATTTTCTCAAAGGCTACACATACATTTCCTCTGCAAGATCAAGAGACAGTTCGGTCATAATCTAGAAGTAACAGTGGACAGTGCAGATCAGAGATAAGACTGCACATTCTGTGCAGTCTGATCTTGATCTACACTGTCCACAAAAGCTTCTGGTGTTGTCTATGGTATGGAAAGAGTAACGATGTCTTCCCTATCAGTATACCAAGTCTCTTGTTTAGACTTAACTCTTCACCAAATGAAAAAATTTTAGACTTGTCCAAACTCAAAGCATTTGCAGACGACAAATTTAACACTACTCAAATGACAGAAATTGTCCTCAACAAGGGTAGAAAACATTGTGGGAGAAGCTGAAAATGCTGGTTAACAGCATTTTCAGCTTTTCCCACAATGTTTTCAAAAGACTTCCACCACAGAGTCATTAAAAACTCGGCATTGTTTCATAAAAGGTTAACGAAACCTGGCAAACGTTTTCTTTTACCTCCTGACGAAATTCAAGATGACTCCAAATTAAAAGCATTAATTTATAGAAGACTAATTAAATTTGGTCAAAACGATTTGAGTTGTCTTTGAAAGGGCAGAAAACAGTGTTGGAGAAGGAGAAAATATTGTTAACAGTAGCTAGAGTAACTGTTGCGTCGAGCAGGCTCATTGTCATTCTGCAATATTTTAGACTCGTCCATATTGAAAGCATTTGCCGATGACAAAGTAAATGCCTTGAAAAGGTAGAAAACATTGTAGGTAAAGGAGAAAATACTGGTTTCATACAATTTTATTTGAAAGCCATCTTCTTCAGGGTGACAAAAAACAAAGGGTTGCGAAATTACGAAAATGACCTAATTCTCCATCATTTGTCATAAAAATTGTGCTTGCTAAAGTGGATGTCATGAAGCAACAGCAAAACGTATCCATACGAGACAGATTAAGGTAGCGAATGCCTACATTTTCAAAATAAGCATAGTCACTGCCAATCAGGAGTAAACTTTACTAGCATCTTGATTTAAAAAATCAAAATTTTCGATAAAGAAAAAAATTAACTCTTTACCAAATGACAAAATTTTAGACCTGTCCAAATTGAAACCACTTGCAGACGACAAAATAAATGTGAATGAAAAATTAGAATTAGTTTTTTGGAAATTTAGAAAACATTGTGGGAAAAGGAGAAAATGCTGGTTACCAGCTTTTTCTCCTTTTCCCACAATTTTTTTTAAAAAGGCTTCTCTCTCAGGGTCTTTAAAAGTCGGGATTGTGTGGTAAAGAGTTAATACCCAAAATAACTGCCATTTAAAGGCTGGTTTTGCACTGAGTGTCTCAGCATACTGGGAATAATTTCATGCAGTCTGATCTCAATCTACACAAGCCACAAAAGCAACTGTACCTGTGAAAGGCATTGCAAGGGTTGAAAATTTAATGGCCCTTTCTGAACTTGAAAACTCTTACTTGACCAAATAAAGCCAGACAAAAACACAGTCAGTCAGTCTGAGCCGAAAATGGGTTCTTGAAGATAAGATGGGTTAAACCCTTCAACCCCTTGGCACACAATTAACAAGCTGGTAACAAGCATTTTCTCCTTTTCCCACAATGTTTTCTAACCTTCCCAAAAACAAATTTCAATTTTAGACTCTGATTTATTCTATTGTCTGCAAATGCTTACAATTCGGACAAGTCTTAAATTTTGTTGTTTGGTAAGGACTTTGGAGCCATAGAAATGAAGTAAACTTTTTCTTTTGAGAAACAATGAAGATCCACATGAATAGCCATTAATATAATGCTCTTAACAAGATATCTAGCAAACAGTGGAGATCAGCCTATACCTCATGAGCTACCTGATCTACTGCACTGTCTAGAGAGTAACTTAAGTTTTTATATGAATAATTACATGACAGTAAGCCCCTTGACTTGCAACTCTACATGTATACCAAACGACAAAATTTTAGAGTAACTCAAATATAGAATGATCTCTAGTCTAAGACTGTTTAGGTTGTAGAATGCAGTAAATATGACACGAGCCCCTCAAGAATGAGTGCCTTTTCTCTTTTTGACCAAAACATTATGACTTAAAACATCTAAGACCAGACGATAAATTTGAGAGACCTGATTTTAATATATACTGCCTGCAAACAATTCAAACTTGAACTTTGCAGTTAACTCTTTACCAAACGACAAAATGTTCGACTTGTCCAAATTGAAAGCATTTGCAGACGACAACTTAAATGTTGCTAAAATGAAAATGTCTGTCTGTGATAGGGTAGAAAACATTGTGGGAAAAGGAGAAAATGCTGATTACCAGCATTTTCTCCTTTTCCCAAAATGTTTTCAAAAGGCTTCTTCATCAGGGTCGTTGAAACTCGGGTGGTAAAGGGTTAAAGGGCTAGTCCTTTACTTTATAACCATTTTCTGTTTTTGCTTATCTAATTATAGATGACTGTCAAAGTTTGTTTTTTCTTTCAAATTTATTCAGATATTCAAATGTGGCCATTACTATGAATCGCACAGAAATGGCCAACAATGCAGCGAGATCAACAATAGTTATTTGATTCATTCATCACTTTTACCTCACGGCTTAGACAAAATACATCTCCTCAAAATATATCCACAGCAATATTGTATGGTTACAAGCTTCTTTCCTTGCAATGTATCTAAAAGTTGCCTTCTGCAGAGGCACAAAAAGTATTAGATCACTGCAAACTTTGTAGCTTTAACCACATAATCCAAAGTTTTAAAAACTCTCTGGAGGAAAGCCTTTCAAAAATGGTGAGAAAAGGACAAAATGCTGGTAATTGGCATTTTTTTCCTTTTCCTTAAATGTTTACTCTTCTATCACAGAACTTAACCCTTAAAGCTCCTTTCACAACTACAGCTGCTCTTGAGGCCAGTGTAGATCAAGATCATACTACACAAAACATGCAGTCTGATCTTTGATCATCACTGTTTGCAGATCTTGAACACTACAGACAAAAGCCACCACAAAAGGTGCAAGTATTCTGATCTTATTTCTAGACTAAAATTGTCCATAGGGTTTATTCAAGGATCTAAGAGTTAAGCTCATTTGGGCAAATTTTGAAAATATCAATTGCGGATGTTTTGAACATGGAGGACTCTGAAATTTGTTATGTAGAAAGGGGGTAACCCTTTACCAAATGACAAAATTTTGGGCTCAACCAAACTGATAGCGAAAAACAGGGACAGCACATGCAGGACTGGTGCAAACTCTCGTCTGCAAGTGCATGATTTTCAGTGAAAATTTTAGTCGAAAAAGGGGCATAACTATGTAAAAAATATTTGATGGTTACCAGCCCTTTTGTATGAATTCTCCTTTTGATATCTAAGAACTTGTCTAAGTTTGAAGCAAGTATCTTCAGTTAGAAGAGAGATATTACAAAATATCGAAGTTTTTGCAAGACAACGACGACACAGACAACAACCATGCAGACCACGATGCCAGGACTATGACAATAACTCATTTTCTTCGAAAAACAGCTGAGCTAAAAATGTTGCTCACATGATGATTTCTTTGATAGCGTAGAAAATATTGTGGGAAAAAGGAGAAAATGCTGGTTACCAGCATTTTCTCCTTTTCCCACAATGTTTTCAAAAGGAGTCTTCTTCAGGATAGTTAAAACTCGATCTTGTGTGCAGAAAATTTATACATCCTTGTAGCAAAGCTAGAATACCATCAATAACAAGAGTTCAAGGTAAACGGTCCATTCATCAAGACAGACACCTATAATCACGCAAATTAAGCCTTTGGCTGCTAAGTGCAACAAGGGCCTTCTGTAGACAGTGTAGATCAAAGATCAGACTGCCTTTTGTGGACAGTGTAGATCAAAGATCAGACTGCACTAAACGTGCAGTCTGATCTTTGATCTACACTGTCTGCTAAGGAGATATCTTTTCTCCCAAAAAATAACTTTGAAATAGCGACATTTGGGTTTTTATTATGAACTTGAAATTTTCATTTCACTAATTCAGCAGGATAAGGGTTTAACCTTGTACCACACAATCCCAAGATTTAGCAACTCTTTGAAAACACTATGGGAGAAGAAGAAATTACTGGTAACCAGCATTTTTTACTTTTTCCACAATGTTTTCTACCCTATCAAAGATAAGCTGCATCATTCAACTCACAGTTAACTCTTTACCACAAAACTGGATTTAGACTGGTCTAAACTGAAAGTATTTTGCAGACAACATAAAAAATGTGGCAAAAATAATGGGATATGTCTGTGACGGGTTAGAAAGCATTGTTGGGAAAGAAGAAAATGCTGGTAACCAGCATTTTTCCTTTTCCCACAATGTTTTCTACCCTATGAAAGAAAAATTTCATGAATTGAGTAACATTTAATTTGTCATCTGCAAATGCTTTCAAGTCAGACAAGTTTAAAATTCTGTTTTTCGGTAAAGGATTAACACTTTACAACACAATTTCGAGTTTTAACGTCCTTTTGGAAAAAGGCTTTTGAAAAGACCGTAGGAAAAGGTGAAAATGTTGGTAACCAGGATTTTCTCCTTTTCCCACAATGTTTTCTGTCTTTTTGGAGATAAATTTAATCATTTGACCCAAATTTGATTTGTCGTCTGCGATTGCTTTCAATTTGGACGTGTCCAAACTTTTGTCCTTTGGTAAAGATTTAAGTCAATATGAAAAAATTTACACTTTTCAATTCAAGGTCTTCAACCAGCTCGAATAGCTCACGTGGTAGACCCTAGAACTTGTGAATGTCGAGTCTCTGGCCACTTGAGGGCGTGGGTTCGTGTCCCACTGCCGGCCATCTGAAATTACTCACAGGCTTTTGAATGACATGTTAAACCACGGTCACATGTGACAAAGCTATTCTTTGAACATGTTAATGAACCAGGTGTAACTTAGAATGAATTTTGTCCTGTTTCTAACATTATCCACCATAACATAACTAACATCCTTCTGGGGATGTCTCCCATATGGGCAACCAGTTGCGACATAAAAAAACAGAAAATCAACAAAAAGTTTCAAGGCCTTTTAGGCCAGCAAAATCTCACATGCTGGAGGTTGCAGAAATCAGATACCATATAATGAATGCTATGCACTGTCTGATCTTGATCTCCACTACCCCTAATTGATGCTACTTAAGGAAACTGAAGGTTTGTCTTGAACCTATCAGTGTAAATAGTTTCTAGCAAAGGGGTAATAACTCTATGAACCAACTGTCTTTCACCAAAGTCACACCTTATCCTAAAGGTATAAACATATCACATTAATGGATACAACGCTAGGGGAAATGTTGAATTAAGCCAAATTTTGGTCAACTTTAACCCACCTCCAATTCATTCCAACTGGTTTACCAGTATAACAGATTACAATTTTTAAATGTCCCTCTCTTAAATCAAATAGACATTTTGTCTAGCCCTATAAGTGTCCATCACAATCAAAGTTGTTTTATGGATAATTAAGATAAAAAAATCACATTATACAAAACATGAAGTCTGATTTTAGTTCCATTCTGTAGGCTATTCTGAAACATTCAGATCCAAGATTGTGCAGTTAGATATCAAACAGAAACAGAAAAGTCTTGCTAAATTGAAATATTCAAACAAGAAATTTGATCGATTGCACAAAAAGTTAATAGTTTTGTTTAATTTTGTGGTGTTCAACGCTGTTTTCATCATTATTTCTGTTATATCGCGGCAGCTAGTGCACCTACCCATGCTTTTCTGAAGTTTCTTTTACCAGTACTTTGCACATTACTCTTCCCAAGCCGCTGGCAGCTTCTCTGTGTAACTGTCACTGAAAAGTCTATACTTTAACCCTTTCATGACTACAGTTGCCTTTGCAGCCTGTATAGATCAAGATCAGACTGCACAAAACGTGCAGTCTGATCTTTGATCTATACTGTCCACTCTGCTGAAATACAACCATGAAATTGTGATTATTTGAGTCTTATTTCTACACCAAATATGAATGATGGGTTTATCTGGCACTCTAACCAGTTAACAGGTTGAAAATCAGCTACAGAGGATTCAGCACCCTCGCTGCAAGTCCCCTCAACTCCTAAAACAATGACAGCTACATCAGACCCTCTTTCAGAAACAAAGGAAATTGTATATTAAGCTCAGACTGCATAGTCTGCAGTGGTTCTACACTTTCTAATATTTTGTAAGAGAGTCTGGCCAATCTGACAGCACTGACTTTGCAACGTTTGAATCCCACTAAAAAAGCACATTTTGCATTAGAGCATATGGTAAAAGCCATTTGAATTTGATTTTCATAGTTTCTAGCTTCTTAATTCAAACTGTAGTTGGAATTTTTTCTCCGAAAATAAATTCTAACCCCGGAAATTTCTGAAATTGCATTACCCTTTCTTGATTTGGATTCAAGAACTAGAGGCGCTTGAGTGCCTGTATCGCTCCACAGGCCTGATATTTCTATAATGGCGAAAGGAAGTTTTTAACAATTATCATTCAATCCTGCATTTTAGCTCACTGAAGAAACAATTTGGTAGACAACCACCATAGGAACTTACCTGCAAAACAACAATGAAATCCAATGAATAGTTTTAGAGAAGAAATTTTTCAAAGATTTTACTTTATACCATAAAAGGAAAATGAGTCTCCCATAAAAGCCATGTTTTTTGACAGATCTTTTTTTTTTTAAGGAATTCTGTAAACCTGTATCTAAGGAACATTCCTGCAAAATAATAATGCTATCCAAATAGCGGTTTGGGAGGAGAAGATTTTTAAAGGTTTTTTACTTTGGTTGCCATGGCAACCAGAATTCTTCATGGAACACAATTATTTGAAGGAATTTGAAAGAGAACCACCAAAGGAACATTCCTGTGAAATTTGGTAAAAATCCAGTCAATAGTTTCTGAGGAGAAGTTTTTTAAAGAAAAAGTTTACGGACGCACACACGGACGAACGGACGAACGAACGGACGGACGGACGCACAGACGCACGACGGACACAACGCCATGACAATAGCTCGCTGGCCTTTGGCCAGTGGAGCTAACAACAATGAAATCCAATGAATAGTTTTAGAGAAGAAATTTTTCAAAGATTTTACTTTATACCATAAAAGGAAAATGAGTCTCCCATAAAAGCCATGTTTTTTGACAGATCTTTTTTTTTTTAAGGAATTCTGTAAACCTGTATCTAAGGAACATTCCTGCAAAATAATAATGCTATCCAAATAGCGATTTGGGAGGAGAAGTTTTTTAAAGGTTTTTTACTTTGGTTGCCATGGCAACCAGAATTCTTCATGGAACACAATTATTTGAAGGAATTTGAAAGAGGACCACCAAAGGAACATTCCTGTGAAATTTGGTAAAAATCCAGTCAATAGTTTCTGAGGAGAAGTTTTTTAAAGAAAAAGTTTACGGACGCACGCACGAACCGACGGACGGACGGACGGACTGACGCACGACAGACACAACGCCATGACAATAGCTCTCTGGCCTTCGGCCAGTGGAGCTAAAAAGAAAACATGTTTCCTAGATCAAAAAAATATTCTTTCCTATTCTTTGAAAGTTATCTCCTCTTTTTAGAATGGCCTGCATGGCAATGAGTTTAAGCAGCCAATCAAATCTATTAAATCTAATAAATGATAAAACCTTTGATATTCAAAGCGAATGCAATTGACAAATTAACCATGATTCGATTGATGGAATTGTCTTTCAAAGGGTAGAAAACAGTGTGAGAAAATAAGAAATGTTGTTTACCAGGAGAAAATCAGCATTTTCTTCTTTCCCCATAATGCCTTCCTTCCTTAGGGTCATTTAAGTGCGGGATAGTCTAGTTAAGGGTTAAAGGCACTGTTCCTCACAACTTTGGCGTCATGCGGTACGATTTCATTGACGTAACTACCACTTGCAGACTTTTTCCTTTAAGCAGTTAATCACTTTCTAAACCATTGCAAGAGGAGAAACAGCTTGTAAAACACAATGCCCACCTTTTGCCTCAAAGCTTCACATGTATCAAAATTTTATTCATGCTGATTATTCAAATCATAATAGGATGTTTTCAATGTGGTAAATGACAAAATTTTAGACATGTCCAAATTAAAAGCATTTTCAGAAGACAAAATAGATGTTACCAAAAATTAGAAATCTGGTGTTTGGAAGGGTAGAAAATATTGTGGGAAAAGGAGAAAATGCTGGTTATCTCCTTTTCCCACAATGTTTTTAAAAGTCTTCTTCTTCAGGGTTGTTAAGACGCTTCATTGTGCAGTAATGGGTTAAAAACAGAACAAGGCTGAGAATTTCACATCTAAACAATCAGGATGTTTGATTCTAACCAGAACAAACATTGATTACTTCAGGTTATTCGAACTGATGATTAATTGTACCCTTTGCATTATACAAATACAGCTTTATCAAATCTGGCAGAATTTGCATCTGCATGGGCATTTTTTATGCTATTTGTAATAGTATGTGCACAACTTACATCATGGAGCCAGTGCACCTATCAATGCAGTACTTTGTACTATGCACAACATTACATCTAGGCCAGTGCCAGTGTTGTATCATATCACACCAGGTTTAGTAGTGTGAAATAATGAATCCCGATGCCAGAACTTTCACAAAACTTAAATAAGAAAGAAAATGAAATTCAGGGTCTGCATTCACCAACCATTCCTAAGAACATTCTTAGTCTTGTTCTCCAAGATTTTCTAAATTTGAAAGTAACACAACTTTTGATTGGCTAAATCAAATGGTTTTGCCAATAAGATGTTGTTTTAATTTCAAATTTAGAAAATTATGGAGAAAAAGACTAAGAATGTTCTCAAGAAAGGTTAGTGAATATGGACCCTGGTCTCCTGGCTAACAGTATTTCCTCATTTTCCCACAATGTTACCAACCCTTTCACTTTTCTCAAGAAAGGTTAGTGAATATGGACCCTGGTCTCCCTGGCTAACACTATTTCCTCATTTTCCCACAATGTTACCAACCCTTTCAAAGATGAATTCTATCCATTGATTCACATTTCATTTATCTTCTGCCAACACTTCCAGTCCAGATGAGATTAAAACTTTATGCTCTGGTAAAGAGATGAACCTGTACTCTAAGATATAAATCAGCATCACTATAGGTGATAAGTGCTTGTGTCCTACAGCAACCCTGTTGAGAATCTATTCATGAACTGACAAATTGTTGGTGAACATTAAATGAACTGTTCATGAAGGTTCATGAATTGTTCATTGATGTTCATCATGTTCATCAAAGCCTTTCATCAATGTTCATGAACAAAAGTTGATGCATCTTTCACCAACTCTCATAATTCATTACAAAAGTTCATGAAAACCTTGTCATTACTAATTTCTTTCACTATGTTCATCAAAAGTTCATGGTCCTATGTTCTTCTCTGTTGGTAGTAGTGCTTTCAAATAATCCTGCATGTTCATGGAGTCTGTACCATTTACTGCCAGTAATAATCCAATTCTATGTAAAAAGCCAAGAACTGTTCAAGTACACAGTCCATGAACCATGTACACAAACATGACACATGAACAGTTCATGAATAACAGGGATACTTTTTCATGCACTGTTCATGAACTATCAATGAATCATGTTTGTTCTTGATTTTTTACAACAGGGTAATCCTAATTGCCTGGTCTCAAAATGAAACATTTTCAAGACGTCTTTTCATATTTGGACTTATTGTGCACCACACTGTCTCAAGTCTATCATCAATTTTCTGGTAGAAAAGCTACAGCGCTGTACTGACTTTCTTTGTTTTGGTTTAATCTGTATTGCAGTGAAATGCAATCAATTTTTGGTGACAACATGACAAAGGACAACTTATTATTTGTTTCATAACCTAAAGGGCTTGTAGAAGTCATTTAAAAAACTAACAAAATTTATTGTACTTGGCAGCCATTTTGTGTCTGTTCTGGGTTTTGGGATAAGTAAACACCTTTCCTAGAAGATGAAATGAAACTTTTTTTTTGTTATGTTCAGCATTTAAATTTAAAAAAAATTGTATTTGAAACAAAGACTTATAGAATATGCTAGCAATAGGTATGTTCAATTTTGTTGTCAATGTGTGAAAATATGAAAGTTTTAAAAATCTATGGAGAGATTTTTTTCCCACTCATCTCTGTACCCTGATGTGACCAGTAAAAACCTAAAATCCCATTCTGGCACAGTTATTATGTGCTATCTATTTCCCTAGACCTTTCAATCATTGGTAGCTGGTGATTTTATGGCAAAAAGCAAGAGCTAATTAGTCAATTATGACTGTAATATTGTTGAAAAGCACCTAAAATACCAGAAAACAAAAGAGCCATGCTCTGTAAAAAAGGGGATTAATGCATCTGCAAAAAGTATCAACCCATATGTCAGCCAGTGCAGACCATGCAAGCTGACATGGGCTGAAACCTATTTGCTACCTTTAAATTTTCTGCATGTCCATGGACCATTCTACCTCCAGATTTGGTCAATAGTTAGACTAAATGGGTTTTATAAATCTATGTGATGGCTTGCTTGGTATCATGCATCACAGCGATGCACTAAATCCCCTTTCACAGAGCATGGCTCAAATCCATTTAACCCTTTACCAAACAATGCCGACTTTTAACGACCCTGAAGAAGCCTTTTGAAAACATTGTGGGAAAAGGAGAAAATGCTGGTAACCAGCATTTTCTCCTTTTCCCACAATGTTTTCTACCCTATCAAACAAAAATCGATTGATTGAGCCATACTGAAATTGTTGTCCTCAAATGCTTTCAATTTGGACAGGTCTAAAACTTTGTCGTGTGGAAAATGGATAAGCCTTACAGAAAACTTGGTTGATGCTACAGAAAAGTGTGACAAATCATGCATTTACCTTTACTTAAACAATTTTTGACACAATCTGTAAAGAATGCAGATAAGGTAACAGAATTTCAGACTCCAAAATCAAACAGTTTTGAGACCATAGTGTATAGCCTAGATAGAGATTTGAATTGAAGAATGTCGTTACCTGTATAATCCATTTAATTCCTGATTTAAATGATATTTGGATAGACTTTCACTGATTACCACTACAGACCAGATAAAATATCGACTTCCTCTCCAGAGTGAATGTAAACAAATGATTTAGAGCAAACTGTTACCTGTAACCCTACCTTCAAACAGTTAATCTTTACAGTGTCAAATAGACAAAAGGACTTTTTCAATGTTAGTAATAATACCAAAAGTATTGTGATTTAAAAGTGTTTTTTTGCCAGAATGTACACATAACATACAGTAGACATGTTAGATAATGATTAGGTTGCATGCTATTGCCCTTGTGGATTTTTTATTGAGTGTCATAACTCACAATCATGGTTTACTGAAAAATAACCCATGATTATTTCTTAAATAGAAAATGCAGTTCAAAAGTTAGAGTATACAATCAGGGCAGAAGAGTTTAATCAATGACAATATTGACTGGTTTGTATTGTAAATCAATCCTATACCACACAATTCCTATTTTTGACAACACTAAAATAGAAGGCTTTTGAAACAAGAGGGCCAAGATGGCCCTGGATCGCTCAACTGAATATTTGAGTAGACCATAGCTAGGTTTTTTTTTTTGTTATTCCAAAACTTTTTCTTCAATAACTTCAATAAAAAGAACAAGAGCACTGCATGCGGGTGCCAACAATTGGCTGTTGTGTGCTGGATAGTAAGTTAAAATTGTAATTCAAAAAAGGGGCATAATTTGGCACCAAAGGATCATTTCTGTGAAATTATTTCAAAATCTGACCAGTGGTTTCATAGAAGAAGAATTTTTAAGAATTTCTTCATATCCGTATAGTGCAAAAAGCCCCCCACCACCACAGCCTTGTTTCTTGACGGACCATAATTTCGCTGACATTTCTTCAAAAGAGGCATCTAAGGGACATTTCTGGGAAATTATTTCAAAATCTGACCAATGGTTTAAGAGAAAAAGAATTTCAAAGAATATCTTTAAGTCCATACAGTACAAAGAACCCCCCCCCCCCCCACCACAGCCATGTTTTTCGACGGATCAAAATTTTGCGAACAATTTTTGAAAAGGGTCACCCATGGAACATTTCTGTGAAATGATTTCGAAATCTGACCAGCGGCTTCAGAGGAGAAGATTTTTAAAGAATGCAAACAGCCACCCCTCCCACCACAGCCATGTTTTTCAACGGATCAAAATCTAACGAACAATTTTTCAAAAGGGTCACCCAAGGAACATTTCTGTGAAATTATTTCAAAATCTGACAAGCGGTTTCAGAGGAGAAGCAATGAGACACCAGTAAAAGGTTGAAGTTTGCAAAGTAGGGTTCAGCAATGAGATACCAGTCAAGGGTTTAAGTTGGCAGACCAGGGGACCAGCAATGGGACATCAGTCAAAAGTTAAAGTTAGCAGACTAGGGGACCAGCAATGGGACACCAATAAAAGGTTGAAGTTTGCAAAGTAGGGGTCCAGCAATGAGACATCAATCATGGGTCTAAGTTGGCAGACTAGGGGACCAGCAATGGGACATCAATCAAGGGTTTAAGTTAGCAGACTAGGGGACCAGCAATGGGAAATCAGTCAAGGGTTTAAGTTAGCACACTAGGGGACCAGCAATGGGACATCAGTCAAGGGTTTAAGTTAGCAGACTAGGGGACCAGCAATAAGACACCAATCAAGGGTTAAAGTTAGCAGACTAGGGGACCAGCAATGGGACATCACTCAAGGGTTTAAGTTAGCAGACTAGGGGACCAGCAATAAGACACTGAATAAGGGTTAAAGTTAGCAGACTAGGGGACCAGCAATGGGACATCAGTCAAGGGTTTAAGTTAGCAGACTAGGGGACCAGCAATGAGACACTCATCAAGTCTTTAAGTTAGCAGACTAGGGGACCAACAATGGGACATCACTCAAGGGTTTAAGTTACCAGACTAGGAAACCAGCAATGGGACAACAGTCAAGGGTTTAAGTTAGCAGACCAGGGGACCAGCAATGAGACACAAGTCAAGGGCTTTAGTTAGCAGACTAGGGGACCAGCAATGGGACATCTGTCAAGGGTTAAAGTATGGAGGCTAGAGGACCAGCAATGAAACACCAGTCACTACATCTGCAGTCTATCAAAATAATTACTCCATCAAGATAATTGGTTGATTGGCCTAAATAAGGTAAATTACAGATAACTGGACTTGACAACACAGGAAAGAAAGCTGAATGGTGCTGCTTGATAACTTGGTTAACACTCTGCCTAAAAAGAAGATCTAAACTTGTTCTCACTGACGACGACATATTATGCTGACAGCATAATAAGATTTGCATGCTGGAAAGATAGGAAAAAAAGAAGTGTTGGAAACAGAGAAAATGCATGTAACCTGCATTTTCTATTTCAGGGTACCACTATTTTATCCTCATCCCACAATATTTTCAAAAGCCTTTTTTTTAAAGGTCATTAGAACATTGGACTGTTTGGTGAAAGATTACTTTAACCTGTGCCAAAACTCATTAAATTTCATAAGCAGACTGAATATGAAACATAGTAGCAGGCAGTGTAGATCTTAGATCAGACTGCACATTCTGTAGAGTCTGATCCTGGCATACTCTGTTTGCCAAAGCAATCTAGGATGGTTCCCCTGCTCTAAGGTTTAGAAATACAATTTCTACAGTCTGGCTCTAATAAGAAAATCTTTGCATGATTTTATAATACTAAGGGTCTTTGAATGATCTTTAGTATTCAAAAGGCAGCATTTGGTGTTTTTTTTGCAGTGGTTGAAGATCAAGATCAGACCACAAATGATATGTTTGATCATTTTGATCTACACTGCTCGCTGCTTTTTATCATACTCCAGCAAATATTGCCTGGATACTGCAATATTTACGTAAGTCCATTTCATTTGAGCCATGTTCTGACAAAAGGTGGTTTGGTGCATCTCTGTGGGTCATTACAGTATTATGGATCCATAAAACCCATTTTGTATAACAAGGTCCATACGTACAGAAAATTTACAACTAGCAAAAAGTTTTGACCCAGGTCAGCCTGGGCGGACTGCGCAGGCTGACCTCGGTCAATACTTTTTGCAGATGCATTAAGCCAGATTTTCACTGAACATGGGCTCAATTACTTAGCATGTTGCTGAGAGTACATTCTTGGATGGGAAGGAAATAGTCCGGTATATAAGATCTCTGATGTGCAATTAAAACTAATGAGAGACAGGCATCACCATAAAGATTCCCAATTATTGAGATTTTATTATGATAAATCTTCAAATTTATCTCATTACTTATCACATCCTGCAGACAGACTCTCCCCACCCACCTTCCTTGCTGCTGGCCAATACTGAAAACATTGAGGCAGAAGAAGAAATAATACTCTGAACAAGCCATTCCTCCTTTTTGCCACAATATTTTCTACCCCTACAAAGACAAATTCCATCATTTAGGCCAATATTTCATTTATGGTCGGCAAATTATTTCAGTATGGATAAATCTAAAATTATGTCATTTATCAATAACGGTTTTATCCTTCACCATTTTACCACATAATCCAAAGTTTTAACCATGTTGAAGAAGAATGCTTTTGAAAACATTTTGGGAAAAAGAGAAAATGCTGATATCCAGCATTTTCTCCTTTCCCCACAATGTTTCTGCCTTTTTGAAGAAAAATCTGTTTGAGTTACTGTCGGCAAATGCTTTGAATTTGGCCAAGGCTCAAATTGTGTCCTTTTGGCAAAGCGTTAAAATGCTAAGCATTGCAATAGACCCTCAGTTATGTAGCATTGCTTTTGCAAACCCTACTGCACTAAAATGTTCATGGGCAAAGTAAAATTTGCATGTTGCCATAACAATAAATTCAAATAAATATATTTATTTCTATACCTTTGTGTCAATAAATCCCCAACTTATACACTCCTCACACTTTTTTTTCTTCGCTAGTTGCTCAGTTCAAGATCTGCAAAAGAGAGAAAGAAATCACTAAGAATCACACTTGACGACAGAGGCAAACACATCACGAACAGTACAACACTTTGAAAAATATTTGAAATGACAGATATAATTTGAAAGATACAGAAAACATAGCAGGAAACAGGGCAGTTTCTTTCTACCAATAATTGCTATTTTTCCTCAACTTTTTCAACAGATGTCAAAATAGCTCCTTGACTGGTGTAACCATGTGTATTATACATTTTGCAAATGCATTAAAGCCCCTTTTCAAATAGTACAGCTCGTTTATTTTTTGTTTAAGCCATTCAGTGACATAAGCAAAAACAGGGGTTTTAGTGGATAGCACAGATCACAAACAGATTGTACAGAACAAACAGCCTGATCCTGGATCTGTATCAACCACATGTAAGTGAAAAAAGGAGCAACTACATGTCAGTTTGGTGTTAGCAATCTTAGAAATTTCTAACATCCAGAAGTCACACTGGGAGTTCTCCATCATCCACTCTATGTCACTATGGCAATACCAGTAATTGAACTGAGTTCAATATTCTATTCTCTATCTTGACATTAACCCAGTTACACTTTTGGATAATGTTGTATATACACACTACAGATCAATGTCAGACTGCAAGGAACATTCAGTCTGATCTAGAATTTTAACTGATAATTTTTTTGAGAGACAATCTGAATTTTTTTACGGCCAAACAGGTAAATAAAAAATTTTCAATGGTCACACATACAGGTTTGTTGCAAAATGAAGAGATAGTTTAGTCATAATCTACATAAAGAAGTGGGAAGTGTAGATTGATTTACACTGTCCACAGAAGGCCTTCAGGTTTTGGTCCATGGTAAGAAAAGCCTTTACCAGTGTATTACATAAATTGTGGATTACTTACAAGGTGAAAATATCCATAAAGTGGGCAGTCAATGTGTTCAAATGTCACAATATAGCCTCATAGACTTAAAGAGGCCCTGATACTCATTTTCAGCCTATTTTCATTCATTTTGTCTTTATTTTATCAAACTATAGTCATTCTCATATCTTCATGCCAAATATTGCGCCTCACAGTTGCAAGG
Source organism: Hippopus hippopus (assembly GCA_946811185.2). Taxonomy (NCBI): domain Eukaryota; kingdom Metazoa; phylum Mollusca; class Bivalvia; order Cardiida; family Cardiidae; genus Hippopus; species Hippopus hippopus. Next base: position 65,826,127 of record OX328099.1, on the reverse strand, counting down.
TTGCTTAGATTACGGTCGATAGAAAATGCATTTCGCCGAGTTGCGGCCTTCCATGTAAAACAGACTTGTTGTTTCCTGTTTTTTTATTGAAGATTTCGATATGTCCATTATACACTGGGGTAGATTTGTATGATGATCATGCATTCTGTCACGTGACTATATTTGACCTTTGCCCTGTGTCTAATGACGTAAACGAAGGAAAATGGAGGCTTCTCTGTTGCAGCCTCGATTTTCAGACGGAGGTCGTGGCCTATATATGCAAATTACACCGTATCCAACTCTAGGCAGAAACCAACGATAAATTTCCGTGATGCACCGCCATTGTTTACAGCTCCGATCGTCAGCCAGTTTTCTTCTGTCCAATGTTCGGTTTCTAATACAAATCTCTGTGTTTCTTTTTTTCAAGTACACCATATATGTCAGTAATTTATCCATGTTTACACAAAGGACTGATTTCTGTACCATTCTAAATTGTTTGAAATTTAACAGCGTTTTTGCTCACTGGCTGTGGACGGGCATCTTTAACAACACAAATCCCATGTCATTATTTCTCCTTGCTTTTTTTTTATTTCTTTCCTGACTGGAGACAACACAAAAAACTTCTGTGGACAGTGTAGATCAAGATCAGACTGCAAAGAACATGCAGTCTTATCTCTGATCTACACTTTCCACTACTCTGCTCTAGATTATGACCAAACTGTCTCTATGTCTTGCAGCAGAACTGTACTTGTAGCTTTTGAACAGTTCTTATCTATTTGTATGGTACATGTAATGAAAGAGTTAACCTTGTACCACACAATCCCAAGTTCTAACAACCCTGAGAAAGAACCATTTCGAAAACATTGTGGAAAAAGGAGAAGAAGCTGGTATCCAGCATTTTCTCCTTTTTCCACAATGTTTCTATCCTTTCAGAAACAAATTTCATCATTTGAGCCACATTTAAATTGTTGTTTACAAGTACCTTCAATTTGGACAAGTCTTAGAATTAGTTGTGGTAAAGAGATAGGAGAAATTGCTTATGACAAGTTATGTCCCTCTGTCCAATGTTTTCATTTGTGTTCACCTTTTTACATAAGCTGAATTATATTACATAATTTTTTACAGGGCTATTTTCAAAGTTGTCTGCTGCGAATTTGTTCCAGGAAGTGATGACTACTTATCAACAATTTCATTATCTATCATGTTCCTTGCTCATGATGCCCAGCCTAGATAGCTCAGTTGGTAGCACACATGACTTGAGAATAGGAGGTCGCTGGTTTGATCCCTAGCTCAGCCAATTGCTTTCCGAGGACTGATGATTGTCATTGAGACAGGATTCATTCCTCATTCACCGCTGACCATTGTTTCAACAATGGTTATATTGGAAAGCAGCCAGTGGCTTGAATGAAAAGAATATTATGTAGAGTACTGGTAAAAGAAAGCATGAATAGGTGCACTGACCGTCGCAATATAACTGAAATAATGTTGATTTTGAATGGTGTTTTACGCTGCTTACAACATTATTTCAGTTATATCACGGCGACAGCTCACATATTCATGGATTTCCTGAGTTTCACCAGTACAAAGCTAGGGCCCTGAAGGGTCTTTCCCAAGAACACTCCTGTGAAAACCCAGTGGATCAGGTGGGGCCTGAACCTGAGGCCATAAAGTCATGAGTGCCACAGGGAGTGATGCACACTGACCAACAGTTGCATTAATTATCATGTTTCTTGCTCTTGAAACTGAGACCTGTTAGACCTATGTAGCAACAATTTAAGGAAACATGTGCACCTATAGAAATTTATCTTGGGTGGAAAGGCAAATTGCACTATTTTATGTATGCTATATAGTATTACATGTTTTTTAACAAGACTATTTTCAAAGTTGTCAGCAGCAAATTCGTTCCAGGAAGTGATGAACACTGACCAACAGTTTCATTATTTATCATGTTTCTTGTTCTTGATGCCAAGACCTGTTAGACCATCCTAGCAATAACATTGTGAGACACCTTTAAGACATCTATCTTGAGTGGAACTGGAAATTGCACTATTAATTTTCATGTTTGCTATTTAGTTCACACGTTTTTTTACAGGAATGTTTTCAAAGTTCATCTGCTGCAGATCTGTTTCAGGACGTGATGAATACAGTTCCATTATTTATCATGTTTCTTGTTCTTGATGCCGAGACCTGTTGGACCATCCTAGCAACATGGTAATGAAACACCTTTAGAAACAGGTCTGTCTCTAGAAGAAAAGCAAATTGCACCAACCCTTAGAATGTGTGAGAAATGAAATTTACCAGTGCGTTAACTCCTTTACCAGATGACGAAATTTTAGACTTGCCTAAACAGAAAGCATTTGAAGACAACAAATTAATTGTTACCAGCATTTTTTCCTTTTCCCATAAAATTTTCAAAAGCTCTCTTCTTCAGGGTCATTAACTCTTCTCCTGCCGGTGGTGACCATGAACATATTTTTCAAAGAGTGTAAAGCAACATCAGCCTGCACATACGTGCAGTCTGATCTTGCTTTACACTCTTCGCTTCTCTATGAGTTACTTTGGTCATGTGAACCAACTCCAATGCCAATGAACTTATAACAAAATTCATGTTTGTTAACAGTCAGCAATTTCTATTTGGCAGCATAAGGGTTAAAAAACTCATGATTGTGCGGTAAAGGGTTTGCTAGTTCAGAGAACAGCAAGATTATTCAACAATCATTCTGTAAAATTTCTCAGCAGTTGAGCCAAACTGACACTCTCTTACTCCTTCCTTGAAGACAAATCGATATATATTTCCCTCACACAATTATGAAATAAATAGGATTCTTCAGCCAAGACAAATTGATAACTCTGTGCAGCCTTTCATGACTATAGCTGCCTTTGGTGCCAGTGTAGATCAAGATCAGACTGCACAAAATGTGCAGTCTGATCTTTGATCTACACTGTCCACTTTGTTGAAACATTCTGGATAACAGTAACCTTAAAACGGCAACTATATGGGTCTTACTTCTAGGCTGAAATGTTGGTTGCAGTTATTTGGCACTCTAACTCTTTCACTACCAGATTATTTAATTGCATTTTCTCAAAGACTATAAGTACATTTCCTCTGCAAGATCAACAGATGGTTCTTTCATAATCTAGAATATAGCAGTGGACAGTGTAGATCAGAGATCTGACTGCTCGTTCTGTGCAGTCTGATCTTGATCTACACAGTCCACAAAAGCTTCTGGTGTCGTCTATGGCATGGAAAGAGCTAAGGGTAAATAATTTTGTGGAGCCTTTCATAACATAATGTAGCAACTGATCAGATTACATCTTGCCACTCAATCAATCTATCAATGTCTTTCGCTCCTTTTTTTTTTCTTCACATTTTATTGACCCATTACTGTACAAGTATGATTTTTTCATACCTCTTGCGGCAGACAGCTTTCAGGCATTATTGTAATGCTTTCAGGCAGATTGAATGAAAAAAGGAGCACTTCATTGTATGGAGCAATTCTTGTATGGAGCAAATAATGGCTTGTACAGAGCAATTAATCCTTTCTTCCTGCTTCCTATGCCACAGTAGTATCCAGAAATTGAAATTTAAGGTTTGGTCACACCGAGCTAACGGACCAGTAACGGATACAAAATCATTTTATCCGTTCGTGTCCGTTCGTATCCGTTTTATGTCTGTTTCTTATCCGCTACTTGTCCGGCGACGTCCGGTGATGTCCGTTCCGTCCGGTGGGAAGTTTTGAGCATGTTCAAAAATTTCCAACGGACAAAACAGACAGAGACGTGCAAATGACAGACTTTGGATGCATCTGACTGTTTATACCCTCGGCATGCCAAGTGACCGGTACGTTCCTCGTACGTTGGTGTTCGGTACATTTCCGTTCATCGTACGGTGGAAGAACGTTTTGTCCGGTTCTTATACGTTGCACTTCCGTTTTATCCGGTACAAGTCCGTTACCCGTACGGTGATATCCATTAATAGACTGTTTATTAACCGGTACATATCCGGTAAACGTGCCACTCGTGAAAATATTACTGATGATGATCAGTCGATGAAATAAATTTCGATCTTTCACCGTAAAAAAACAAATATCCTCTATTTATATTATGTATTGGTAACTTAACAAAAGACCTTTGAAAACCTTTTACAGCTATAAATTCATAATGTTACAGCCTTACATGGCTGAAGTAAAGAATTATAAAACCTTAGCCTTTATATACATGCAACATCTGGAGCTGGGAAGTAAAATATTTTATTAAAATAATTACCTCCAAACTAATATACATGTACGTGGTTCTAGCAGGTACTTGCTGTATATGTATATGGGTCTGTATTCTCCATCCACTCTAAATTAAATCCTTATTCTAAATTTCAAGACTGATTGCATGGCCATGGCCCATGATAGGACATCTCTGTCAGATGGCAAGTCTTAGAATTTAGAATTAAATCAATATCAAGCATATTAAACATACATCTTCACTTGTTCTCATCCAGTCTTTTACCATTTTTTTTCTTTGTTATGGAACTACCGGTATAATCACTCTTGTATCTTCATGCAAAATATTGCCCCTGATGGTTGCAAGGTTGCACAGATTACGGCAGATAGAAAATGCATTTCATTCTATTGCAGCTAGCCATAGACACAACAACCATAGTTTCCGCTTAAATCAAAGACAAATCCCTACAGTTTCTTTACCCCATACACCTTATATTGATTTTTTATCTATGTTTACACAGCTGACTAGATTATAACACCGATTATTACTCTTTGTCTGTAAAGATGTCTCGTTAAAAATACTGTTAGTGAATACCCCCTCAGAAAGTATCAATGGTGTTTGCTTAAAATTGATGCACAACTAATACATATATTTCAATTCACCTATAAATGTCTGAATTACAATAAAATAACTGACCTGTTAAGCTTTCTGTGTAATACTCCTATAAAAATGTCAACTTCCCACACATTATTTTTTTTATTCATAACAGTCATCTAAACATCTAAGCCAACTATTTGATGTTTTCCATCAGTGAAAAAATTTGCATTACACAGCACATTGTAAGCTTTTTTAACTCTTCTACCACTAAGTGTATATATAAAAAAAACCAAGTATTTTTATTTTGAAGACAAAACGATGACATGTAATTCCAAGGCTGCACAGACTAATCTATACGTCAAAATATTGGACAGAGTAGATCAATGATCAGACTGCACACAATGTGCAGTCTGATCATGATCTCCACTGTCCACTAAAGCTCTTGACATTGCTTTAGACATGTGGAGAAGAGTTAAACATCGTACCTTGGGAGGACAAGATTAAAAGTGACTATCCTATCATTTATAAAACTTTCTCAACTGTGACGGAGCTCCTGCTGTGACTTGCAACATGTCATTAAATCACACAGCAATTGGTGTAACATTGATTTCACCAACCACTTTACAGACTGTTCAGATACATTGTATGCCAATAAGTTACCTCCTTGCAGAGCAACATCGGTGGCTGTAGTGAAAAGTGAGATCAGAGAGAGGAGAATATGAAACAATTAACTATATCACACAGCAATTTCATTGATCACTAAAATACAGGCTGTTTCAACAGTAGCCAGAGACTTAACCCTTTACCAAACAATCCCTGGTTTTAACGACCCTAAGGAAGAAGCCTTCCGAAAACAATGTGGGAAAAGGAGAAAATGCTGGTAACCAGCATTTTCTCCTTTTCCCACACTGTTTTCTACTCTTTAAAAGTCAAGTTTCAATTTTTGAGTCACGTTTATTTTGTCGTCTGCAAATGCTTTCAATTTGGACAAGTCTAAAATTTTGTCATCTGGTAAAGAGTTAATCCTTTATCACACAATCCCGAGTAATTACAACCTGAAATAGAAGGCCTTTGAAAACATTGTGGGAAAAGGAGAAAATGCTAGTAACAAGCATTTTCTCCTTCTCCCACAATGTGTTCTACCCAATCAAAAACAGAAACCATCATTTGAACTACATTTATTTTGTTTTGCAAATGCCTCAAATTTGGTCAGGTCCAAAAGTTAATCCTTTGGTAGATTAACATGTAAAACTGACATAAAATGCAAAACATTTGAAGGACAGAAAGACATCTTTGAATGGTACTAGAAAACACTTGAACCTCATGGACAAAACTGGTCTGGAAAAATTTTGACAATAAAAACTAATGTTCATTCCTACATTTTGACCTCAAAAGCTCCTTTTCCCATTTTGATCTTAAAAGCTCCCTTTCCTACTAGGACTATAAAAGTTGTGTACTGCTCAGATAGGTTTGCCCAAACTGAAAGCAATTGCAGATGACAAATTAAAAGTGCCTAAAAATTTGGAATTTGTTTTTGGAAGGGCAGAAAACATTGTGGGAAATGGATGAAATGTTTCAGCGAAAAAACCTTCTTTCTCAGGGTCATTAAAACTTGAGATTGTGTGGTAAATGGTTAACGGCTGACTAAACAATTGGTCAGCATAGATCAAAGATCAGATATGTTCTGTGCATTCTGATCTTGATCTATGCCATATCCAAATGCCCCCATTTTCACTAAAGCCCCCATTCCACTGGACGTCTATTCCACTATGCTTTAAATTTTTGGTCGAAATGCTGTGAATTGTAGCAGGAACGGCAACAGGGCAGCAGAAACACCTTGAGCGTAGTAGAAGCATATCCGAAACTTCATGATCGCCACTTTAAAACTTCCATTCCACTGAGCGGCGAGTCAGTTTTGCTTCGAAATTTTGACCTTGCTCAAAATTTACATAGTGGGATCACAGTGGGCTCGAAGTGCCACAAAAGCGGAGTAAAAGTGTAGCTTGATATTCATGAACGCAGCAGTATTTTAGCGGCAGCGTGAGTAACATAGTGAAAATGCAGTGCATCGAAACAAAAGGAACACCCAACCCTTTCAATCTATTGTTCATGACTGCAAGCTTGAGCACAGCTACTGCAGCAATTCGATCCATTTTAGCTCACCTGAGCACGAAGTGCTCAAGGTAAGCTTTTGTGATCAGGCTGTGTCCGTCGTCCGTAGTCTGTTGTCCAGGTGTCAACATTTACATCGTGTGCACTCTACAGGCCACATTTTCAGTAAGTTACGCATAAAACTTGGTCAAAATATATCTCTTGATGATGTCTTGGACATGTTTGAAATTGGGTCAAGTTTAGTCTAAGAGGAGGTCACTTGGCCAAATCTGAAAAAAAAAAAACCTTGTTGCACTCTACAGGCCACATTATCAGCCTGATATTTATAAAACTTGGTCAGAAAGTTTATCTTTTTGAAATCTCAGAAAAGTTTGAAATTGGGTCACAACAGATCAGAAAGTAGGTCACTGTGCCAAATCTTAGAAAAACCTTGTGTGCAGTCTAGAGACACATTTTTCAGTCTGATACTCATGAAACATTATCAGAATGTTAGTCTGGATGATATTTCTGACAAGTTAAAAAGTAGGTCAGTTGGTCAAAAAGTAGGTCACTAACACGCATGCGTTTTACATCATTAAAACCAGGATCTCTTAAGCTTTATCAACCATAGATGACTTTACTCAGGTGAGCGCTTTAGGGCCAATGGCCCTCTTGCCTTCGAAAGCTGATGTTCAACTGCTGCTATATAGAAACGTTCCAAAAGCGCAACAGAAGCACAGCTCCTACGCATAGGTTGTAGTAATGTCACAGCAGCAACTAGTAAGCCTGAAATCCTGTGCTGTAGTAGGAGCGTAGTGGAAGCATCTTGGAAGCACTGTAGAAGCGTAACAACGGCGACACAGGATCATGACCAGCACAGGGAGATCGTAATTGAAGCGTTCGATAAGCATACTGGAAATGCATGAGTCCCATGATGACGCACTTGTCGGCTCTTCTTCGGCGATTTGGAAGATTTTTGGAGAAGCGCCACAATCGCCATGAGCGCAGTAGGATTACCACCCAGTGGAATGGGGGCTTAAGGTGCCAACAGGTCATCACCAAAGTCATGTTTGGTGAAGGGATACCAATATTTCCTTCTGCTTTGAAATGATCTGTTCAGCGTTTTAATTTGTTTTGTTTTTATCAGTCCTACAGCACTAAGATAATCAAATGAACCTTACACATGTAGATGAAAGCTATTTTATTTGAATTCCAGGACTGTTCTAGTCAGAACATGTTTCAGCCTTGAAGACCGTGTAGATCCAGGATTAAACTGATACCCGTGAATGTTATGTTTAATTTTTTACCAAACAACAATATTTCAAACTTGTCCAAACTAAAAGCATTTACAGATGACAATTTAACTCTTTACCACACAATCCCGACTTTTAACGACCCTGAGAAAGAAAGCTGTTGAAAACATTGTGAAAAAAGGAGAAAATGCTGGTTACCAGCATTTTCTCCTTTTCCCACCATGTTTTCTACCCTTTCCAAATCAAATTTCAATTTTTGATTCACATTTATTTTGTCGTCTGCAAATGCTTTCAATTTGGACTAGTCCAAAATTTTGTCGTTTGGTAAAGACTTAAATGTGGCTCAAATGATGGAATTTGTCTGTGGTATGGTAGAAAACATGGGAAACAGATGGTTAACAGCATTTTATCCTTCTCCTGTAATGTTTTCTAATGGGCTCTCTCCTGGAGTCGTTAAAACTTGAGATTGTTTGGTAAAGGTTTAATAACCTCAGAAAGCCAAAGGATGAATGTGAACTGTTTTCGTTAATAGAGTGACATATTGTTGCAGTGTACAGGCTGTTTTTGGGCTAGAATATCTGACAAAATATTGGAGAGTAGAGATACAAGACTGCATTTTTTGGACATCTGATCTTGATCCACACCAACAGCAAACACCAATGAAAGCTATCATCAGCATCAAATATGCAAATCTACTCTCATATCCAACTGATCTGCGATAAAATTTGAAAAGTTTCTTTGAAAATCTATAAAAGAGTAAAACTTACATACAGTAATTCACACAGTTAGGCATGCAGTTTAAACACCTACGTGAAAACCACAGTAGATTATTCATGGTCATTGATTTAGCTATCAAGTTTAAAATTTCAGTACTTTATTACAAAAAATTTGTATTTGCTCTCCGATTTGATATACAATATTACATACCTTTCATTCACAGGTATGCATTTCATTACAGCCAACTGTGCATGCATTGTCAATAACCTGCTAAACCCTTTTACCAAATAATCCACAGCTTTTTCAACACCCTGTCATTAAAGTAACAATAGCTGCCGAAGGTAAATAAAGAGGGTGTTAAAATGCATTTGAATACAACTCATATCATTTAACAGATGTAAATAATAGTGAAGATGACAATCTGTTATTGTAGGGTTAGTCACTGGCAGAGAAATTAAATTCAAAACTAAGTTAAAAGTTGCCAGGTAACTCTACCTTTGGTTCACTTTTTGCCCTATTGTAAAATTCATTTTTCACAGCCACTGAGTAAAACTTGAAAAGTCTGAGTTTGAGGTAAATATCTTCAATAATGACATAGATATTATTAAATGTCAATTTTTTTTTTCAAATTTGTAAGTCAATAAAGGGGCATTACTGTTTCAAAAATATTTTGATGGTTATCCATTATTGTTTTGGTTTCTCTTTTGTATATTTACAACTAGTCCAATTTTAAAGTAAACCTCTTCAGTAACGAGAGACCAAATAGCAGAAAATTTCAAACTTTCAAGCGACTATGTAGATGACATCAAAGTCAATGACGCCAGGGCTATGACAATACCTCAACGCTTTCTTCAAAAACAGCAGAGATAAAAATAAAGGAAAACTAATCTCTTTTTTGCTAATGAAACTGACATTCAGAGATGGGGCATTAAAAAATGTATCTATAGAGTCATTGGCTTTAAATCTATCAAGAAAATCTATACTACAAAACAGGTTAGAGCGCTGAAGAATATGAATTACACTCTGTCAGTGATATATGATTATTATCTATCTAATATGAATTTTTTCTTCACTTTTAAAAATCTTCTCTACCATAGGCTACTTTGATTTTGACAACCCTTTATCCAATCACAGTAGACTTTAGATCTCATGTTATAATATCTTCATCAGCTGTTTATTTATGAGTTGTATATAACATTATCATTTCCTCATACTGCCCTTATCACATTTTTATTCAGCCTGCCCATTTGCAGCATGAATATTGCTTTAAATTGTCTTCAGACAAACAATCAAATGTTTTAACAAGCCTAAGGAAGACAGCATTTTAAAAAAAAAATTGGAAAAGGAGAAAATGCTGGTGACCAGCTTTTTCCCCATATCCCACTTTTTCAACGAATTTCATACTGGTAATACGAGTCAAGGTTGAAATGTCAATTGTTTTCAGATAGGACTGGCCTACAATTTTGTTGGTGAGTAAAGTGTTAAATGTAGCAATCAAACACAGTACTTTTAAAAGCCTTCAAAATCATGTAAGCAAAACGGGCAAAATAAATGTACCAAATGTGACCTTGACCTGGCATCAAAAACATCCTATTATAATTATGTGACCTATAGTAAATCTAAAGGTGAATTAGATCTGTGACAGGGTAGACCAGCAGGCTTACTGGTGAATGTGATCCAAAAACTTAATCCTGTTCATTGATTAATCGCACAATGTTTACCTCGCTTTCAACAATATTTTTGGCATTTCACAGTGACAACTCACTTGTTCATGTATTCCTAGGTTCAACAAGTTCAACGCTAGGCCTCTGATGTATCTTGCCAAAGGACACTCCCACAAAAGCCAAGTGAGGATACCTGCCTCCAGGTTACAAATCCTACACCTTTCCTCTAAGGCAGTCAGAACCTCAATCCTGTTAACCCTTTACCAAACAATCCTGGGTTTTAACGACCCTTTGAAAGAAGCCTTTTGAAAACATTGTGGAAAAAGGAGAAAATGCTGGTAACCAGCATTTTCTCCTTTTCCCACAGTGTTTTCTACCCCTCCCAAAACAACTTTTTATTTTTCAGTCACATCTATTTTGTCGTCTGCAAATGCTTTCAATTTGGACCAGTCTAAACTAGAGCTGTCACTGAATGTGACTTAATACCCCAGCCAGCGCTTTGACAGAAACTGGCAATTTAACAAAAAATGTTCTAAGTTCAAGGGGAGATTACCTTTGAATCATAGGGAGTAGATAATTGAAAACTGCGTCTTGCACAACTTCAGCATACGATCAATGTATCAACAAACTTTCAATACAATAGCACCAAAACTGTAGGAGTTCGCGACACAAAATTACTAGTATTTTGTACACTGACGGACACACGGACGGATGGACAGACAGGCTGATTCCAGTATACCCCCGAAAACTTTCGTTTTGCTGGGGTATAAATAGTGTCATTTGGTAAAGAGTTAAACCCATACACTGCTAGATAGATCTAAATGAGGGAGTTTAATGCATTTGCAAAAAGTATAGACCCGGGTCAGCCTAAGCAGTCCGCGCAGACTTACCTAGGCCGAAACTTTTTGCTTTTGGTCAATTTTCTTCATGTCAAAGGATCAGTTCACCTCATGATTTAGTAAGTTGTTAAATAAAATGGATTTTAACCCCTTACCAAATAATCCTGACTTTTAATGACCCTGAAGGCAAAGGCTTTTGAAAACATTGAGGGAAAAGGAGAAAATGCTGGTAACCAGCATTTTCTCCTTTTCCAACATTGTTTTCTACCCTATCAAAGACAGAAATCATCAATCTAGCAAAATTTGATATGTAGTCTGCAGATGCTTTCAATTTGGTCAAGTCCAAAATTATGTTGTTTGGTAAAGAGTTAAGGAACTATAACACCATGATGACTTGCTTGATATGATGCATCATAGAAATGCATTAAGCTCCCTATTGCCAGAGCATGGTTCAAATATAAACGAGCCATGCTCTGTGAAAAGGGGGCTTAATGCACCTGCCAAAAGTAACGACCCAGGTCAGCCTATGCACTCCGCGCAGGCTGACCTGGGCCGAAACTTTTCGCTATTGGTCAATTTTCTGTATGTCCTAGGACCAGTCCACCTCAAGATTAAGTCGGTTAAGTTGTTAAAAAAGTAGCTATTATGGCTCTATAATTGAGTCATGGCTTGATTAGCATCATGCATCATGGAGATGCATTAAGCCCCCTTTTGCTAAAGCATGGTTCAAATGTAAATGTAAAAACATATTTAGGAGCATGTATCAGGAGTTAAGACCCAGACATTGGGACTCCATGCGCTGTTAGTTATACCTTTTTAGGTGAGTATACTTTCCCAGTACATCAGATAGTGTAAATCCAAGATCAGACTGCATGTTCAGACTCAATTTCCAAGACAATTTAAGTTCAACCCAAATGAAATGCATATATTTGGCAGTAGGCAGAGGCTCCAAGTTTTACTGCAGCAAAAAAAAAACCAAAGACATTTTTTGCTCCAAGGACATTTTTTGCATGGTGTTGTGGCTAGACAGAAAAGATATAATAATACTGAAAATAATATGTAATATTATACCATAGATGTATTTTTTTTCCTAGCTAAGCTTTTTAGGGGATTAAGCAATACTTAACCATGCTGTGATTCAGAAAAAGACTGTGGGGCATATCAGGTTACAGTCTGCCCTGCAGTTTAACCTATAACTGTACAAACAAAGCTGTCATGCCTCTGAAATCCACAGATTTTGAGGACACTGTAGCTCCCTTTCCAACAATGTTTTCTGTACCATTCAAGACAGAGGTTTTCTTTTACCTTCACTTATTTCTCTATTGTGACCATTGTGCTGCTTTGGGGTTGATCTACTATTGGTTCCCTCTACAGTAAGGCCTATCAAAAAAATATCTGTGTTGAGGGTTTCCCGACCCTACCTAGAAACTGCTGCCAACTCTAATTTTTTACGCTACGCATCTGTCGGGTGTGATATCGGTACATGGTCCATGTAAAAAGATTCTGGGGAAAAAAAATCGCTACCTACCCTACCTACAGCATCTCGGACTGAAACCCTAAACACAGATATTTTTTTGTGAGGCCTAATAGATAACACTTTTCTCATTTAATAAATTGCAGTTTAGTTTATAACTAACTATATTCAAGTCTCAAATTCACAGAACAGAACAGGTTAAAAGTGGTAATTTTAACCCTTTACTAACCACAAAGTTTTACATTTACCAGAATGGAAAGAATTTGCTGATGACAAATGTGACTTATACCATCAATGGATTGTCACTTAACCCCTTACCACACAATCCCAACTTTTAACGACCGTGAAAGGGAAGCCTTTTGAAAACGTTGTGGGAAAAGGAGAAAATGCTGGTAACCAGCATTTTCTCCTTTTCCCACAATTTTTTCTACTCTATCAAAGACAAATTGCACCATTTGAGCCACATTGAAATTGTTGTCTGCAAATGCTTTCAATTTGGACAAGTCCTAAATTTTGTTGTCTGGTAAAGGGTTAAACAATACGGAGAAAATGCTAGTTACCCGCATTTTCTCTTTTTCCCCCCAGTGCTTTCTATAGCCTTATTTCTCAGGGCCATTTAAACGAGGGGTTGCATTGTAAAACATTTTTGCCATTTATACTATAGCCCCTGTATGTTACGGTAGTTATAGGAGTGGCAATATCAACTGTCAGTATTGTACAATACCAAAATCCAACTAAGAGTAACTAAATGTTCCCTCAGTTCACCCATCAATACCAGGCCAGGACTCTGCAGTGCCTTGCTCCAACACAAAAACTCAGAACCTTGGGTGAGAATCTAACCACGAACCTCTGGATTACCATTGTCCAACAACTAAACTAGGGAGCTATGGACTGTCCCATAGTCATTTTTGGACAGGTACTAGTTGCCATATATCTGAATGATTAAAATATTTCAAACTTTCCCAATCTTGTATGGTGCAGGGCCTAAATGCTACTCCAGATGACAAAGTTTTAAACTTGTCCAAAATGAAAACAATAAAGCTGCATTAGCACAGAACAGTCTGAACGTGTTTTTTTTTTTCTTATATTTTTTCTAAGAAAGGGCACAAAGCTATGTGGGAAAACGAGAAAATGCAGAAAATCAACCTTTCTTTCCTTTTCCAAATTTGCAAAAACCTATTATCCTCAGGGTGGCTAAAATAGGATTGCATGATAAAGGACTAAATGAACTACAGTAAAACTCCTCTATTAAGACCAACCATGGTACTTTTAAAATTTGGTCTCATTGGTGGGTGGTCTGATTTCCGGATTTCACACGCCTACATTTTGAAATAAACCCTGGCTCTGAGTAGACTTGTGCAGGGCTAAATGATGTGAATAGTAATGTATTTCATTTAGGAAAGCCTAACTACACAAATGAAAACGACAAGAACATTTTCATGTTCATTGCAAAGTTATATGTTTCTTGAATTTATTAAATACATCCACCTGTCAATTCATAATTGCCTATTTAAAACAATCATAACCAGGTATGTACATAAATTAACTATATGAATCTGAAGACCAAAGGATGTAATGTAACTGATAGAACTGGTCATATTTTCATTTTGATCTGCTTCTTCACTTCGTGTAGTCTCATGAACTCATTTTCCAAGTGCGGATTTTCATTTTAAAACAAAGATTTTCGAATACATGCTGATCTTTGAACGTTTGACATCTACGGAAAAACTCCCCCCCCTTTTTTTTCCATTTTTATCCGAGTTGATTAATTGAACAGTCCTGCTAATCGTCGATCTGTCAGTCATCGTGGTCACTTGTTTACAATCGCATATTCGTTACGGTATAATTACAAAATGTTAGGTGTCAAAAACAAAATGATAATCCCATCTCAATCACCACTAAACCCAAGCGTCTTAAATTAAATCAGCTGTAAACAATAAATCATGGTCACCCAGATGTAGACATGTTTGTCAACAGGGTCAGGAATGTGTGGAAACATTTGATTACCGCGTGAAAGCTGAATCGATGGTTTAAGAATATCAATTCACAGGTCGTTTGATTATGTTACATAACATCCTGATCAATTAACACAATCGTGTTACAATCAGTGGGTGATAGACAAACAAAAGACCGATAATTGATTGTCAATTCCATCGGACCCAAAAATATTCGTACAGGTGGCACAGTCTTTAGTTTGCGATTACGGATGCTTGAAAATTAGCTGGTCATAAAGAAGTTATGGATATGGAGAGGTCGCTACACGGAGTTAAAATCCACATGTAAATTCATATTGGTACTGAAAATGGTGGTCATAATTTCGGAATTGCGGCGTGCTCATATTTCTGGGTTTCTTATCATTGGTCTTTAAGAAGGAAAAATTCCGTTCTGACAAAAATCATTCGTAATAGTGGGTTGCTCGTATTGTTGGGGTGGTCTTGGGGAGAGGTTTTACTGTGTAATTATGAGGCAGTGCAGTGGGAAAACGGCTAGATGATATCAAACAAGTCATCACATTATTAAGGATCTATACAATCCCTTTTTCTAACAGCTAACTGAATCATGAAGTGGAATGGTCATTTGACACACAGAAAATTTGCAATTGGCAAGGACTTTCCACTCAAAGCAGCCTGTGTGGACTGCACAGGGTGACATGATTTGACACTTTCTGCAGATGCAATAAACCCCTTTTTCACACAGCTCAGAATGGCTCTTATAATAAGTGAAAAATACTCTGTAGTCACAAAATAGGCACATCTATAAACTCAAACAACAAAACTTTACACCTGTCCAATGCGAAAGAATTTGCAGGGGACAACTCCAACGATGAAATCTCTTTCTGAAACAGTAGAAAAATACTGTTGGAAAAGGAAAAAATGCTTTTTACCACAATCTTTTCAAAAGTCCTTTTCCTTTGGGTTGTCAAGACTTCGATTATGTGGTAAAGAGTTTAATTGTAAAAATTTATGACAGCTACATGTATGTTTTACATTTACAATGTACCTACCTGGGGAAATAACAGTAATTAATCCAGGGGTCCAGATATATCAAAAACAAGCATATCTTAGTACTTCCCTAAAATGTTAGTCATCAACACAAGATCAACACCCAAAAGAGGAATTCTACATGAACAGCCAACTTAGTGCTTGAAAATCCACACTCCATACAGAAAAAGAAAAAGAACCCAGATAAAAATGGATAATCACAATCAAACACCGACATGCACATTTTTAAACATTTTGAGCTCCTAGCCAAGTTTTCATTGTCCAAGTCTGAATGAACGATTTGAACTCCAGCAGGTTGATTGACAAAGGGGGCTTGTATTTCACTCCTATCCCATTATTCTGCTTTGCTTACCTACGCCATTAATCTGACACCTACCCATTGTGAATAATTTATCGTTTAATCTTAGCCAAAGCTGGATTTTCCTGTACAAAAACTATAACACTTCATCAGCCCTGTTCAAATTATCTCATAATATAATAGTTGGTCTTCTGACATTCTCCTAAACTTGTTGACAACATAAAAGGCAGAAAATATCCTTTAACCCTTTACCACATGAACAAATTCTAGCTACATCTGCATTGAAAGCTATTGCAGAACACAAATCAAATGTGGCTCTAATTATTAGATTTGTCTGTTAAAGTGTAGAAAACATTGTGGGAAGAGGAGAAAATGCTGGTTACCAGCATTTTCTCCTTTTCCTACAATGTTTTCAAAAGCCTTCTCCATCAGGGTTGTTAAAACTCATGGTTGTATGGTAAAGGGTTAACCCAATACGAAACCGAAAAAGATCAACATTTTCTGACCCTATTATAGACATTAAATTTTTATTAAAATATGCCTGAGAAAAAGCAAATAGTTCATGTACTAGGCCGTTTCTTCTATTTCTATGTGCGTTTCTATATTGATAATGTTCAGCATACTATTTGGTATATTCGTACCAAAAGTTTTCACCTGTTCAGGCCTTTGAGCACTGAAATGATGAAACAGACCTTAACCCTTTCCCAAACAATCCCTGGTTTTTACGGGTCAGGAATAGAAGCCTTTTGAAAACATTGTGGGAAAAGGAGAAAATGCTGGTAACCAGCATTTTCTCCTTTTCCCCACAATGTTTTCTACCCTATCATATAGAAAAATCATCTTTTTAGCAACTGTTAATTTGTCATCTGCAAAATGCTTTCAATTTGGTCTGGTCCATAATTTGCCGTTTGGGAAAGGGTTAATATAATTTATGAAAAAACAGTCAAATTATTGCAGTTTTCAAGGTTGACTTCGTCAGAATATGTAACAAAGTAGTAAATACTATATGTCAAAGATCAGGCTGACCATTCTGTGTAGTCTGATCTTGATCTACTCACACTACAAAAACATTTTAAGTTGTTCTCAGTGCTCTATGGGTTATTATAAGCAAGTAAATTAGACTGCACCCATGAATAAAACAATAAACAACAATTTTACCCTTTACCACACAAACCCAAATTTTCTGTAAATCTTGGGTGTAAAAAGGCTTTTAAAAACATTGTGGAAAAAGGAGAAAATGCTGGTAACTAGCATTTACTTCTTTTCCCACAGTGTTTTCTTCTTACAAGGACATATCCTAACATTTGAGTCACATCTGATTTGTAACCTCCAAATGCTTTCAATATGTACTAGTCTAAAATGTTGTTCAGAAATGGGTTAAATATGTAGACTTTTTCAAACTTCATGAAAAAGATTTTTTGACAGAAAAGGAAAAGGCTAGATAACTGCCAAAGTCTTCAAAAACAAACTACGAAAACCACTTTTACCATTTATTTAAAAAAAAAAGCCCGAATCCTCCCAGTTGAGAGACCTATAATCAACCAATTGACTCTTTACTATACAGCAAAATTCTAGCCTTGCCCAAAATGGACTGATTGATTGATTCAATGGTGTTTTAGGCTCTTTTACCAATGTTTCCGAAGTATCACAGCTCGCGTATTCTGGGTTTCACTAGGCTGCTGAAATTGAAAGCACTTACTTACCACCTTTTCTCCTTGTCCCACAACGATTTCAAAAGACTTCTTCCTCACAGTTACTATTAGGGACTGGACCAAATTGGAAACATTTGCAGATGATAAATAAATTGTTGCACAAATACAGACATTCTTCTTTGAAAGGGTAGACTGTAAATTGTAGGAAAAGAAGAAAATGCTGGTTACCAGCATTTTCTCCTTTTCTCACAATGTCTTCATAAGTCCTTTTCCTTGGGGGTCGTTAAAATTCATGATCATGTGGTACAGGTTTAAGAGTTAACGAAAGATACATGTGACCAATCTCAGGATACGAAATGTGCAAATACCTGTCTGTTTATTTTTCGAGACAAAGTATAAGCTGTGAGAGAAAGGGTTAAAAGTTTAAATGGTCAATCAAGGCCAAAGAGGATTTTCTGTGGTAATTGTGTATAACAATTCAAAGGCTTTACAAAGACTAATGTGCTTAAATATTTCATTCATTATTCGTTTCAATAGCTTACTTTGATCTGGGTAGATAACCAAATGTGTGCACAATGACAGGGGAAAACAGAACTGAACAATACATAAACACTAATAAATTGTTTCTTTAAATAATTCTTTTTACAGGTACTGCACCCTCTCTGTGCGACTTTTAACTCTGTACAATCTTTTAATGGTCTTTGACTGTTTTGCCACAAGATTGAAACTAAGCTTTTCAGCCATCACGGAATGGACTTAACCCATTATTTAACAGGTTTTATTTATTTTACTCATTGAAAGTATTTAAAATAATAAATATAATTATTATGCCCTCTCCCTTTCAATGCCTTGCCCCCCCCCACACACACACACACAAAAAGGTCACTGACCTTGACCTTTGACCTATTGATCTCAAAATCCATTGAAATCATTAACACCTCATAGAAAATATCCTACTCAATTTCGAGAACCTATGACAACAATATTTACCACACAACAAAATTTTAGACAGATCAAAATTGGAACCATTTCCAAAGGACATAGCACATGTGGCACAAGAAATGGGATTTGTCTGCAAGGAAAAGGAAACATTGTGGGAAAAGAAGAAAATGCTGTTCACCATCATTTTCTCCTTTTCCCATAATGTTTTCAAAAGCTTTCTTTCCCAGGGTCAATAAACTTGTGTGGTAAAGGCTTAACTAAGAACAAAACTTTACACAAGTCCATTTTGAAAGTATTTGAAGACAACAAGTATAATGTGGTTCAAATGATGGGATACGTGGTTGAAGAGATAAAACTTGTGGAAAAAGCAGAAAATGTTGATTACCAGGGCTTTCTCTGTTTTCCACTGTGTTTTCAAAATACAAAATAGTCACTTATCTGGGGACTTACAAACACAGGACTGTTTGGTATAGGATGAAATCAGCCCAGAAAAGATAGATGTATTCTAACAAAGAAATAGCTATGTGGCTGACCTTCTAAGCAATCTGAGTAACAGGCTGCAATGTGCAATTCAATATAATCCTTCTTCTTTGAAGGAAGGCATAATTTCACATATGACAGAAATTAGACAGATAGGAGACATTTTTCAATGGTACAGAAAACATGGTGGAAAAGGTAGTTAATGCATGTTACAAGCAACTGCTGTCTTGCGCTTACAACTGTCAACTTCAGCGGCATATAAATATCAAATTTGTAGAGTAATTGGTTAAATCTGTTGCCAGTGATTCACAATTCTGTGTCTACCAAATGCCCAATTTATTATCTCCAACTGAGACACATAATTATGACACACTCTATAAATATCCAAAGCAATTGCTAAATTGTGCTGAGTAAGCCAAAGAAAAACGGTCTTAATTCTTTACCAAAGAACAAAATTTTGAACTCAACCAAATTAAAAGCATGTGCAGATAACAATTTAAACATAGTTCAAATGACGATTTTTTGTCTTTGATAGTATAGAAAACATCATGCAAAAAGGAAAAATGCTGGTTAACAGAATTTCCTCCTTTTCCACAATGTTTTCAAAAGCCTTCTTTCTTCAGGGCCAAAAAAACTCAGGATTGTGTGGTAAAGGGTTAATGGTCTGTCTATTATATTGCTTAAAATTCAAAAACAATATCTTTCTCATTTATTTATACAAGAACCACATAGAATGCAATCAATTCTTACAAACATGCTTACCACAAAGTCTTCTCAATACGAAATTTCAATTCTCACTTCTGTCATCTGAAAAAAATAGAAAATTAAATGCAGTAAAGCCTGCGTTTGAGTTTATGCTCTGATGTGTTGAATATTTAAATGAAACAAATTACTTTTCATTTCATTTTTTCCCTAAAACTTAGCCTTTCATGAGATAAAAAAAATGTGTTTGTGTGCAAATAAATTTTTGGAAGTGTCTTGTCAAAAAGCTGTTAACCAGAGTTCATTGATAGATCTAGCTGGTTTCAATGAT
Source organism: Hippopus hippopus (assembly GCA_946811185.2). Taxonomy (NCBI): domain Eukaryota; kingdom Metazoa; phylum Mollusca; class Bivalvia; order Cardiida; family Cardiidae; genus Hippopus; species Hippopus hippopus. The sequence continues at coordinate 65,805,891 of OX328099.1, read as the reverse complement.
AATTGATTAGATGCTTGTATTCATGGACATCATCTTAGCATGCGGAAAAAAAAACTCGAACTATTTTTTTGGGCATGGCTTATTTTCTGTATAAAATTTTATTCAATACGGGACACTTTTGGGCTGGTATTTTACCCTTTCAAAAGCGATAAATTCTGGACTCTTCCAAATTGAAAGCGTCTGCAGACAGCAATTCTGAAAGTGGTACAAATAAACTGAAGTTCTTTGAAAGGGTAGAAAACATTGTGGGAAAAGGAGAAAATGCTGGCTACCAGCATTTTCTCCTTTTCCCGCAATATTTCTATAAGCTATCCTGTTCAGGGTCCTCAAAAGTCGGGACTGTGTGGTAAAGGGTTAACTCTTTTAACATCGAATATATTTAAACTGGATCTCTATAGACAAAAATATAATCCAATGAGACTCGGGAAAATTTAAAACCTAAAGGTTTGACAAAACAAACTGAGGATAAAGATCCAAGATCAGAATATCAAGACAGAGTAATCTGATCCTTACCTGTGCCACCCACAAAAGCCCCTATTTTTGGCCAATGGCCTGAAACGACTCAAAACCTAGGCTATATTCTAAGATCATTCTGCATATCAGTCTTGCTCTACAGTCATAGACTGGTGATCAGGATCCGTAGTAACCAACTGTTCTTAACACTTAAACACACAGCGCCAACTTTTTTACGACCCTGTGGAAGAAGCCTTTTGAAAACATTGTTCCCACAATGTTTTCTTTCCTATAAAAAAAAAAATTTTGCAACATTTGAGCCACATTGAAATTGTCATCTGCAAATGCTTTCAGTTTGGTTGGATCTAATATTTGGTCATGTGGTAAAGGGTCAAGAACCTTTTACTCCAAGATTTCCTCAATTTGAAAGTAGCAGTTGGGGTCCTGCATGGCTCAGTGGTAAAGTGTATGACTCGTGACCTAGAGGCCCTGGGTTTGAGCGTCCACTGGGTTTTTTCATGGGAGTGTCCTTAGGCAAGTCACTTCAGAGCCCTAGCCAAGTACTAGTGAAACCCAGGAAATACATGAATATGTGAGCTGTCACTTTGACATGACTGAAACAATGTTGAAAGTGGCGTAAAACTCCACTCAATCAATTCAATGGAAATTAACACAATTTCTGATTGGCTATACCAAATGGTTCAGCCAATTGATAGGAAGTTGTGCTACTTTCAAATTTAGAAAATTCTGGAGAATAAGACTAAGAAGTTTCTAAAGAATGGTTGGTGAATAAAGGCCCAGTTTGGCTGCTTAGAGACATTCTGTAACAGCCAACAGATGGCCTGTCTCAATATTAACCCTTATCCTGCTAAAATAACTAAAGTGAAATTCTCAGTTCGGTAGTACAAACCCTAATATAGCTTTTTCAAAAATATGTTTTGGGGAATAATATCTCCTTCTCGGACAGTGTAGATCCAAGATCAGACTGCACAGAATGTGCAGTCTGATCTTGATTTACACTGTCTGCCAAAGAGCAGTGAGTTGCGTTTAGCTTAAGAGTTAAAAATTAGAAACTTATAAAGCAGTCTTCTGACTGATTGCAACCAAACATCTCAGTTGATCAAATAGCCACTCTAGGAATAAAGCATTTGACCAATAAACAAGATGGTTGTTGGGACCTGTCCCAGCCTTTGCCTTTTGCTATCGTCAATTTTCTGCATGTCAAAGGACCAGTGTATGTCATGATCAGAGCTCAAGATAAGAGGGAGTGATACTATTCTAAATCCACTATTTCTCTTCCAAACCCTATGTTATGGGTACTCATTAGAATTGTCTCGATGAGACGATTCTTATGAGTACCCATAACTTAGGGTTTAGCGGAGAATAATTTAAGTTTTAAGTTTGAAATCACAATCACTCCCTCTGTCTGGAGCTCTGTTATGATCCAGTCATTTGTTACACAAAAAAGGATTTTATGGATCCATAATACTGTGATTTCTTGCTTGGTATAATGTATCACTGAGATGCATTAAACCCCCTTTTGCCAGAGCATGCCTAATGTATATATGAACAATGTATCTAGAGTTTGATTAATGAAAGTATTTAGGCAGCCTGTGATCCCACCCATAGCCTCAGGATAAGTGGAGTGTACCGTAATCACTGCTGTCTAGCAAGTATGTGGATAAATAATGGCCCACAATAAAATGACACTGGGATTACACAGACAGACAAGGAAAACCCATCTTCATGATAATGCATAATGCTGAATAAGCTCCGACTTACTTTTAACCCTTCACCACACAACGCCGACTTTAAACGACCGTGAGAAAGAAGACTTTAGAAAACACTGTGGGAAAAGGAGAAAATGCTGGTAGCCAGCATTTTCTCCTTTTCCCACATTGTTTTCAAAAGTCTTTATTCTCAAGGTCACGAAAAGTAAGCAATTTGTGGTAAAGAGTTAAAAGTAAGTCAAAGTTGAAAAGTGTACTTTATTAATTTTGTAGTGAAAAGAGTAGAGAGTAGGTTGGAAAGAAAACATTTTGGGAAAAGGAGAAAATGCAATGTTTTCTGACTTATCAAAGACAACTTCCACTTTTAGTCATGGTTAATTTGGCATCTGCATAATGCTGTGGCTTTAGAGTTGTAAAGGGCGAGCTCTCTACCTCTCACCACAAAACAAAATAAATTGCACTTTTCAATGGCCATTAATGCAGTACAGCCTTAAGATGACAAGATAGGATAAAGCACATGACAGTGTACATCACAGATCAGACTGCATGTTTGGTGCAGTCCAATTTTGATCTAAACTGTCCACAACAGCTTTTTGTGTTATCTATGGTTAAGTGAAAGAGCTTACAACATGACAAAATTTTAGACTTGTGCAACCTGGAAGCATTTATGGGATGCTCCCAAATATTAATGGTTTTGTATTTGATCCAGTAGAAAACAGTGTGGAAAAAGGAAATAATGCTGGGTACCAGCATTTTCTTTTCATCCCACAATGTTTCCAAAAGCTTTTTAATCTTGGGTCATCATAAGTTAGGATTGTTTAGTATAGGGTCAACCCTTTATCACACAATCCAGACTTTTTACGCCCCTGAAACGAAAGCTTTGGAAAACATTGTGGGAAAAGGAGAAAATGCTGGTAACCAGCATTTTCTCCTTTTCCAACAATATTTTCAATTCTTTCAAAAACAATTTTTAATCTTTGAGACATATCTATTTTGTTGTCTGCAAATGCTTTCAATTTGGAAATGTCTAAAATATTGCCGTGTGGTAAAGGGTTAAGCAGTATAATAATTCCAGAATACAAGAAGTGCTGATACTGTATTGAATACAAGATGTACTGAGAAAGATGTTAACACCATTATGCTCTACAAGTTTGCAAAAATGTTTTCATTACAAACAGTATCTTTTTATCTATGCACTTTAAGGTTTCCAGTTGAATAACTACAAAGTACGAGACATAATGGTAAAATATTGAATTTTGATCATGCCACAGTTTCAAATATTTCATTTCATACCCTACCAAAGGACACTCCTACGTGTCCCATCCGCAGACTTGGTGACTATAAGCTGCCAAAAATCCAACAATTGGAGTGAACTTTTGAGTTGTATGACCAAAAAAGGAATAATAGCACCTTAACCCTCTACAGTACAAACATGACATGCACATGTTTTTGTCGTCAAAAGCTGTTGAAAATATTGTAACTAACACTCAATTGTTTCTTTTTCCATTTTACTTATGCAAAACATTTTTACCTTTCTTTAAATGTGTTTTTTTTTCAACAAAAACATGAATATCTAGTCTAATCTTGTACCTAAGCAGCCAAAGACTGTAAGATGTAGATCTACTGATTTGAAATAATTTCTGGTAGATTTTAAACAGTCTCGCAGGAATGGGTTAAAATTATATGGAAAACATGGCTGGAATAAGAAGCATTTCTTTTGCAGCAAGCAATTCTTCAAAATCTGTTTACTGCAAGCACAGAAAAAACATAATCTGGTTCAGACATGGGTTAACCCTTCTCCTGTCATGCACACTGATGTAATTTCCCAAAAGTATGGTCCAAGATCAGCCTGCACATAATATGCAGTCTGATCTTGATCTATAGGCTTTTCAACTTCATGATTGGTCTCATTCATGGAATCAGCATTCTATACCAAAAAATGTAAGTCAATTACATGATACTTTATAGCCCACTTTTGGTAGAGTTGAAAACATTGTGGGTAAAGGAGAAAATGCTGGTTACCAGCATTTTCTCCTTTACTCACCATGTTTTCAAAAGTCCTTTTCCTTTCCTTTCCTTTTTTTTTGGGGGGTTGTTAAAACTTAAGGGATTGTGTGGAAGAGGGTTAAGCCACATATAATATGGACAAATTCAAAATCAGTTGGCTCTCAGGGAAGAACAGCTATCATGTTTCCACACTTTGATAGCACAAAGTGTTTTTGTTCAATGCATTATGGGATAAAGTTTCCTATTTACTTTCTCCGTCATTTAATGATGCATTCTCAAATGCTTGGTTGATCACAACGCAATAAAAATAACATGTGTTTTATGTATGCTCATTCAGACCCTTAGAGCTTTACGTGAATAAAATAGATACTTTCAGCTGGTTACTCTTTACTAGAAAACAAAATTTTAGACTCATCCTAACTCAATCATTTGTAGACAACAAAGTAAAGGTGTCTCAAATAACTGCAATTGGCTTTGAAAGGGCAGAAAACATTGTGGGAAAGACAGAAAATGCTGGTTACCAGCATTTTCTCTCTTTCCCAAAATGTTTTCAAAAGCCTTCTGCATCAGGGTTACTCAAACTTGGGGCTATCTGGTTTCAAGTTGACAGATGTCAAAGTTCCTGATTATAATGCATTTTATTATATGGCTATTATAGCAAGAATACTTGACAAAGCATCAGACAGACAAACAAACAAATGATCCAAATTCAGATTTCATGCTTTATGAAGTCTGATTGAAGTCTATGCAATAATGTCTTTAGAAGCATGTTAAAGTAACAATAAAGCCCAAAAGTAAACAAAGTAGGTGCTTAAATGCATTTGAATTTATATCATACCATTTAAAAGTATGGGAATTATTGTGAAGATGACAATCTGTCATTGTACCGTCGGTCCAAGTGTTAGTTACTGACTGAGAAATTAATTTCAAAACTAAATTAAAACCTGCCAGGTAGTTGTGTCTTTTGTTTACTTTTTGCCTGATTCTAGAATTCTTTTTTCTGACACCAACTAACATATGGCCTGACCACACGATAATAGACTGTCATCTCACAATACTTTTCATACTTTTAAATGCTATGATTTCAAGTTAAATGTATTATGACACCCACTTTGATATTTTGAACTTTACTGGGCCTTTAATTTATGCTAAGCCTACCCTGGATGGAAACTACTTTATTGTTTCCTTTTAAAGTTACCTGCCTTTCATTAAAAAATTTTCCTTATTTCTAAATCATCTCTTTTTCACTAATCTCTCCTAATATCTCTGTATCTCTAGTACTCCTTTCTTTTATATTTTGTTTGTCATTTAGTGGATTTTATGCTGTTTTAAACAGTTACTGCACTGCAGCCAGTGCACCTGACTACTTTCCTGATTAACCCTTTACCACACAAGCAAAATATAGACTAGTCCAAGTTGAAAGCATTTGCAGAGGACAATTTAAATGTAGTTCAAATTATGGAGTTTGTTTTTTTGTTAGGGTAGAAAACATTGTGGGAAAAGGAGAAAATGTTGGTTACGAGCATTTTCTCCTTTTCCCACAATGTTTACAAAAGCCTTCTTCCTCAAGGTACTTAAAACTTGGATTGTGTGGTAAAGGGTTAAGGTGGTCAGTGTTCTGAATAGAAATGTATTTCTGAACCACTTACTATTAAATCTATGTCAATCCTTTGCCATACAATACCGAGTTTCAACAACCCTGAAGAGAAGGGCTTTTGAAAACAATGAAGAAAAAGGAAAAAATGCTGGTTACCTGCATTTTCTCCTTTTCCCACCATGTTTTCTACCCTTTGACAGACAAGTCTCATTCATGAAGTAATATCTCATTTCTCATCTGCAGATGCTTTGAATTTGGACAAGTCTAAAATTTTGACTTTTGGTAAAATAAACATGACATATCAGTCAACCAATTGACTGATCTGAGTTGTGTTTATTTTACCAAATGTTAAAATTTTAGACTTGTCTGAACTGAAAACATTTGCAGATGAGAAATTTGATATTGCTCTAAGAATGGGGTTTGTATAACAATACAAAGCAACACCATTTGGTCCAGGTCTCAGTTTTTAATCAGTCGGCGTGAGCCGGACGATTAGAGAGACCACAAATTTCGGAAATCCGTCTGCTAAGGGCAAACTGATCTAACTGCAACTCGTGACAGCTTTTACCTACAGTCTAATAACACTAATACTAGCTGTTGTGACTTTATTACGTTGAACTTTTAACCCCGATAAGGAATGGTGTCAGTGATAAAGCAACAACTTATGAATGAAACAAGAGTGAATCCAGGAGTATCAGATTATGTAAGTACACCTTGTGTTGAAAAGATGATAGGTCATTTGGCCTCGAGCAAGGATAAACTTGCAGTGAAACGGAATATGTAAGGAAACATAGCTTTAAAAGAATTTGAAAATTTAGATTGTTTTGCTGTTTAAAAAAGTAATCTGCAGTTGGTAGTTTAATGTAAGCGAGGTGAAGCATGTGAAGCAGTGTGGAACAAAGGATGTAGAGTTGTTTAAGAGTTATTACCCTAGTGGAGAAGCTATTAGAGTAAATTCACCTAATACCGACACCCCCCATATATCGACACCCTCGATGTTTTAGCCTAATACATGCTTGCTTTAACCCTAAGATATGAAAATATCTTTGTCTGTCATGACATTAACATGTTGTGTAATTTTGGGTGCAAAATTGAACATCGTTTTTTAAATTTAACTGAATTGATGTTTACAGGGCTCTGGCTTAACCCCCGAGTTAAGGATGGTGGAATATATACATGACCATTAAATTTATTTTTTTGGGCCACAGTAGAAAAATTTGTTACATTCATGCATTTCAAAGGTTCACTTTAATTGAAAATAATGCTTTAACAAAAGACTTTGACCTATGTAAGCAGAAAAATGCAGTCTCTAAAACGCGCAAGGGTGAAATTTAGGCCCCCTATTACCGACACGTCCCTTTTGATGTTAATTTTCCAACATTCACAAGGGGGAATGCAATGTCATATATATGGTTCTATCAGGCATTTTTATAGCACTAGATATAGAAAGACATAACAAACACCATCTCAAGTAAAATAAAGAGATTCTTCCGTAGTAAAATTTTGGTGTAAAATGTAGGGTCGGGTAACATCAAAGAAAAGTGAAACATACTGCGGAGCAAATAGCACACTCAAATTTTGCTGTAAGATAGGGATAATTTAGTAAGATGGCAGCTGCAAAGGCTTTAGATGTTTCACACACTGGTAGCTAGCAGGTAGAGCGCTTGGACTTGCTTCTACGCCTGGCCCAAAACTTGTTCTTACCTGTGCTGAGGAGGCTACTTCGGTGTGCAAGGCAAAGTTAGTGTATATTTATCTATTGGCTACTCTTTGCTTTTAAAAACATAAAACTGTGACTTAAGTTAAACATGTCCTCCACATCGATGTTAGGGAAACCTCCTTTAAGAACAATTCACCTGTTCATTGTTGGTTTGTTCTGTATATACAACCCTTTAATAACAATGCACACTCATACAGGCGTTAGGAGCAAGCCAGAATAAATGATTTGTATGACTTCTGGTTTGTTCGGTGGAGTTATGAAATATTTTGTAAAAAATGTTCCAGATTTTGATTGTCTTCCAGTGAAACCTCGGCCCACTCAACACGGTTGAGTCTAGTTTTCTGTTGTCTGCAAAGTCTAGTCTTGTATTTATTAAAAAAAGGGGTTCAAGTAACGTCACATGTATACAACACGGTAACAAACACTAAACTATGTACAACTAACAATGAATGGCACTGCTCAATGCATTTGGCGATTATTTGCCCCCTTTAATCCTTTTGCAAGGTACACACCTTGGAGATGTTAGTTTAGGTGGTTTCAAGGAGGCAAGGTACAGTATACGCTTGTATATAACAAAATCTGGTTGAACAGATGGATTCAGAAACATTTTTTCCCTGGAAATATTGTATTATATTGTTAAAGGCCAGAAAATCAACTATCATTCTTCGCCAGTGGACTCGCTTTAAGCAATGAATATATGATTAATGAAATATCTGATAATAGAAATAGATACATATTATTCAATCATTGTTTCTGTAGTTTTTTTCCGTAAAACTAATAGGGGTGTCGATAAATGGGAAGGGGGTGTCGGTATTAGGGTCATTGTATTAAAAACGCCGAATTTGCCTTCTCCTATAAAACGCTTCGTGATTGGTTTAAACATGCTTCTCTAACAGTCTTGTATTGAAAATTAAGCCAATGAAAAGTCGTCTTTCAAAGTGACAAGAAATAAGGCTAAAATACATACCTCAGTATCCTTTCAACAGCGGTACATGCTTAAGGTGTCGATATATGGTGAATTTACTCTATGTAAACATTTTCAGAATGGTCTGGTTATCCCAGGCTTTCAACCTTAGAAACCAGACTGTCCATTCACAATACTGACCAGCATATATTTGATTATGCATCTTTCAGCTTAGGATGTATTAAACCTTGGGCTACTAAGCGCGAATTTATGACCTTTTCCGGACATTGTAGATCAAGATCAGACTGTATACTACATGCTGTCTGATTTTGTATCTTTATGTCCGACAAGAAGATATTTTTTTCAAAAAAAAAAAAAATACCTTTGAAATAGTAAAGAACTGGGTTTTTACTGTCAGCTTGAAAGTTTCATTTCACTTATTTAGCAGGTTAAGGGTTAAATTGTTTTCATAACCCATTTTTCTCTCCCTAAATCTACGGCTCTACCATTTTACACGCCCACTTACACGTTTCTTTTTGATGACATTCTTAAGACTGGAATCAGTCTATTAATCATTGGCCACACAATCTTGTCGGGCTTTAAAAATGTAGTGGGAAAAACAGCATACATGTATTAAGCATGTTCTCTTTTTCCTCACAGCGTTTTTTCATCATTTTTCATCATTTGAAAGATTTTCAACATTTTGTCATTTGGTAGAGTTAAATAGAGTTAAATAGAGCATTTTCTTAGATGGAAAAAATCCTGAAACTGCAACACAAGAAACTCACTTAACGTCATATTCTCCATGTCTGAATCAACTGACCAGGGAAAAAGCCTCTTCGGAGAGCGCAGATTCAGACCAGACTGCACAGAACATGCTATTCCTATTTCTTGAGATATCGTAGTCAAGACAGCAATGACCCTGCAATAATTAGGCTGCTTTTCCACGCTTATCTGATCTATTTCATTAATTGAGCGCTTTAGTGTAAAACTCTCAGTAACATGTTTGTCTCATCAGCATATTGGTTGACTCTCATCCTCTCCATATTCCAGATTAAAAGCACAAGGTTTACTGTAGAAATGCTCTTGCTCATTACAATGACTCAATACAATGGCCCATGTTCTCCAGTGACATGTATAGTCGCTTTTGAAGACAATAAAAGATCAAGATCAGACTGTCCTTTGAATGCAATGCAGATCAGTATCACAGACATACATACTGAATATCTTAGTTGTCCGTTTATGTATAATTCATATGAAAAAAAAAACTCGACACGGAAATTGTAATGTTTGGATATTGTTTTTCTGACTATAAAAGGCCATAACTGAGTGTTTTAACCAAATTTTCCCGTTTCTGATGACCCCGAGGAAGAAGGCTGTTAAAAACATTGTGAAAAAATGCAAATAACCGTCGTTTTCTCCTTTTCTCACCATGTTTTTTTTTACCATTTCAATAATTCAAATCATCATTAATTTGGTCTACATTTCATTCGTCATGTGCAAATGCTTTCGTTTTGGACAAGTCTAAAATTACATCATTTGGTAAAGGGTTGAGGGTTTGGTAGATACTACATGCTTTGAAAGTAATGTGGGAGAAATTGGCCAGCCGATGTTTTGGACAGAACAATCTTGCCAAGGACAATTTAGCCAGCCAAAAAACGTACGGTAGGACAATTTGTCAAGATAAACGCAAGCAGCCAAAAGTAATCACTTTGATAGTCATAATACATGCACATTCTATACGACTTATTCATCATATCCATCAATCAATATGGATATTATTGATAATATCTGACAATATGTTACAGTATAGTTTCAAAAGTTGCAAAAGTTACAGAAAAGAATCCATGTATTTATATTTTCTTAATCTTTTATAAAAGGTTGGCAGGTACTGTTATTCATGATGAGTGATATCTAAAGCTTGAAAATCGGTATTACTGGTCAGAATAGTCACTTACATTCTACGTTTTATTGCTGTCCACTGGCAGACATATATCTTTAGCATTCCGTTAAACTACTAATTTGTATGGGACGGAGTTCCTACATGACTCAGTTATAAAATGTCTATCCCACACATAGTTCAAACAACTGCCATTTGATTTGTGATTTCAAACCACTGTAGTTATTCAGTGTCGACCGATTACAGTGCTGACAGCACTTTGATTTATCTAAAGTTTACACTCCCTTGTGAAAAAGAGTATACATTAAAGAGGCCCTTATACTCATTTTCAGCCAGTTTTAACTCATTTTGTCTTTATTTTATCAAACTATAGTCATTCTTAAATCTTCATGCCAAATATTGCGCCTGACAGTTGCTAGGTTGCTTAGATTACGATCGATAGAAAATGCATTTCGCTGAATTGCTGCCTTCCATGTAAACACACTCGTCGTTTCCGGTTTTCGAATCGAAGATTTTCGATATATCTGTTATACACTCGGGTAGATTCGTATGATGATCATGCATTCTGTCGTGTGACTATGTTTGACCTTCGCCCTGCATCTAATGAGGTAAACAAGGAAAATGGAGGCTTCTCTGTTGCAGCCTCGATTTTCAGACGGAGGTTGCGGCCTATGCAAATTACACCGTATCCTACTCTAGGCAGAAACCAATGATAAATTTCTGTGACGCACTGCCATTGTTTACACTTCGATCGTCATCCAGTTTTCTTCTGACCAATGTTCGGTTTCTAATGCAAATCTCCGTGTTTCTTTCTTTCAATTACACCATGTATGTCAGTAATTTATCCATGTTTACACAAAGGACTGATTTCTGTACCATTCTAAATTGTTTGAAATTTAACAGCGTTTTTGCTCACCGGCTGTAGACGGGCATCTTTAACTCTTTTCCAAAGATTTCAGACCTTTAATGACCCTGAGGAAGATAGCTTTTGAAAACATTCTGGGAAAAGGAGAAAATGCTGGTAACCAGCATTTTCTTCTTTCCCAAAAATGTTTCCTACCCTATCAAAGACAGAAGTCATCATTTGAGCTACAGCCAATGTGTCAACTGAAAAATGCTCTCAATTTTATTGAGTCGAAAATTTTGTCGTTTGATAAAGAGTTAACTTTATAATAACAGTGACAATATTCAGGGGTAAAGTAATAAAAGCCTTCACTGTATTGACTACAAAGTACAGTATATTATAGAAAATTTCAGTAAATAACAAGCAAATAAATAGTCCATTATCTAGTAATAAAACCTTAGACTTAATGATACAGATTGGCTTTCTCATGCAACCTATAAGAATAAACCTTGGTCCAACTGTTGTAGACATACCCTTTCAGAACTGATAAATATCAAAGTACTGAAAGTACTGACAGACTAGCTAATATGTAACAGAATTAGGATCTCTAGAAGAAAGAATTATTTTCTGTGGGGCAGTATTTGGCAATTGTTTGGTTTTTTGTTTACATATGGATATGAGTCACTACTGATGGCAAAACACTAATGATCAAATGATCGCTGCAAGTCTAACAAGAGCACAGCATGCCAGTGCTGAATTGTATCATTAAGCTTAATTGCTATTATCCATATTTTTTTAATCATGATTATTATGCTTTTCTTTGTGCACATTTTGTTTCAGGGGATTAGTAGTTAGGTGATTTTTTTGCTATCGATATCCCATGAGAAAAAAGTGTAGCAACAGTTGTTATTGCTCCTACACTTTAACAGTTATCCCCTTTTGTCCTTCTAACAATTAACATGGCTTTAGGTACTTTTGAAGAAAGTGTAGATCAAGATACAACTGCATAGACCCTGACAAAACAAGCCTTGAACTTGTAATATCTGCATCTTTTGTACTTGTTGTGGCCTTGAGTGTCTCTTTCATTTCTTGCATGAATCCAAACCTTGTGATCAACAACTGCAGTGATCAATTCAGTATATACATTTTTACTTGTAAATGTCACAAAAAGATTGGGCAGATAGCTAACAAAAGCTTATACAGTCCATCTCCAACATACAAATGGGCCAGACAACAAAGGCGAAAAAAAGGACTTACATCATATAAGTGTATAACTAATGTAAATCCAACATACCCACATATTCACACAAACACACATATACTCTCGTGTGTGGGTGTGTGTGTGTGTGAGAGAGAGAGAGAGAGAATGAAAAGAAAGAGACCAATTTATTAGATCAATACATCACTGATATATCCGGCAATCATATATGAAAGATCAGGATAAGAGATTTCATCAAAATTCAGTTCAGCCTGTACATGTATTAAAAAAGCACTGACTGGACATTAAAAAATGTGGTTGCTGAAAATAGGTACTTGCTTAGAACAGGTAAATTTAAAACATGTTTCCTAGTACAGATAACTGTCCCCAAAGGCGATGTTACTTTTTGACTGGTTGCCTCTGGGTACAGAGACGATCAAGACAAAAACAGTTGAAATCTCAGCACAGATTTTATGCGCAAGGTTGAACTCTCATAATTGCACAAATAGAACACAAAACTAGGATTTAAACATAACTGTTGCTTCCGTATTCAATAATCCTTCGTTTGAAATACAAATATTTTCAATTTAAATGCTGAACATAAGAAAAAACAGTTCATTTAATCTGTTACTCCAGTAATTTACGTTCCCGAAAACACACAAAATAGCCGCCACTCACGATATAATTCCTCAGTTTTTCTTCCGAGATTTACATGTAATAAACAGCTTCCACGTGCTCTTAAGGTAATAAAAGATTTAATAATTTGTCTTTGGTCATGTTTGTTACTAAAAAGTAATTGCATTTCGCTGCAATACAGAATAAATCGACAAAACAGAAAGTCAGTATAGCACTTTATCTTGCTACCGGAAAATTTACGATGGACTCGAGAGGGTACGGTGCACAATAAATGTCCAAATCTGAAAAAATCACCGTAGCGTCTCATTATTGAGACTACATGTTTCCCTGCTTTAGGATCCAAGTACATGCTTGCTATATACAAGTTACTTAGTTAACCCTTTTCCACATAATCTAGAGTTTTAACCAGCATTTTCTCCTTTTCCCACAATGTTTTCTACTCTTTCAAAGACAAACCTCATAATTTGTTCTACATTTAATTTGTCATCTGCAAATGCTTAAATTTTTTTCTTATAGTAAAGAGTTAATAGAGGTGGCCACTTTGACAGGTTTTACTGTACATTTTACTATATGGGCGAATTTTCATAAACATTCAACTACAACCAAATTCAAGCTCCTCAGAAATTTTAGCCAATCCCAAATATTACCTTTGATAACAAATTGCTTCAGTAAGCTGGTCACCTGTACCAGTTTATCTGAAATATTCATACATAGGTCATTTATCCATTCCATACAAAAAACATACTGTTCTTAAATATAGATCTATTGGACAAGTCTAAAAGTATGTCTGTAGGTAGAGAACTTAGCCTACAGAACAACAGAATTACATTTTTGTAAAAATGCCATGTTTACATGTGTGCCACATTGCACCGGTGTCAGGAGAAATCGTCCCCAGGAGAAATCATCCCCTGGAGAAATCGTCCCCAAACTGCATGGGGACGATTTCTCCGGAGAAATCGTCCCCTGGGGACGAATATCTGGAGATATCGTCCCTAAATTAAATTTTGGAGATATCGTCCCCATCCCCATTTTCAAAATTCATATAATCATATTGCTGTTAAAGTTGTCTTTGAAAAACATTTTTGAAGTTTTTTTTCTTGCTTCAGTATTTACTTTGTGTAACGTTCTTCAGTCTAGAGCTATTTGATTACACTGTCATTGTTTATACAGCAATTTTCACACTTACAAGTTGTTGTTAACACCTGTCACGCCTTCCATAGGTAGATTTACACCTGAAAGGTTTTTAAATTTTCTGTTTGTTTGAATTGGATTATAACCCTTTACCACACGGCAAAATTTAAGACCTATCCAAATTGAAAGCATTTGCATTGCTAGACCAAGTCAGGTGTAAAGAAACAAAATGATTTCTTAATTATCTTCTTACAGCACAGTTTGAATCAGTTTTAACTCTGAAACATACCACAAAAGTTAAGATTTAGCTAAATTCAAAGAATTCCACTTACAAGACAAATGTGGCCTAAAATGATGCAATTTGTCTCTATAGAATAAATAAATTGCAAGAAATACTGTGGTGATTTAGTTGCATTTTCTAATTTTACCACCATGTTTTAGAACAAATTCTTCACTAGAGTCGTACAATAAGGGGATCAACGATTACCGACTACTTTCGTAGTGTTTTTCAACAAATGGAAAGGATGTGAGATTCCTATCAACAATCACAAAGTATTTATCACCCCACCCACCTTACCTGCAGCACAGGTAAACAAAGTAGCCACGACAAGTATCAGATTTTGGAAAACAAAAGTGCTTGAATCAAAGCAAAACAGTAATTTTAATCAAAGTCTTAGAACAAAGATTCCAGAATACTCGTGTAATCTATAGCTAATCTAACGCAAAATAAATAATTAACACACCTGTCGCAGGACCTGTCCTCCGCATCCGCCCCAACAAGGTTATGTATCGAAAAGGTCTAGTAATGGTATGAAAGGAGAAATAAATTACCCAACAAGCTATTTTATCCTAACGGTACGAAGGCGTACTGTGTAGTGTAAAATCCTAAACATCAAGTGACTAACTGCCATAATTGAAAATAGACCACAAAAGCTTCCACCTTAAACTGGAAATAGAGTAACACAAAAAGAGAGAATCTGAAGAATATAAAAATACCCACTAAGGTGCAGTATTAAAAATATTGTGGCAAAAATCTGAATACTGTATATGCAAATATTATGATGATGTTTTTATTCATTTCCCTTAGTCTTTACAGTATGACATGTCTAGTCTATTTGCAGAAAACTAATTAGGCATGTCTAAAATGATGTGATCTGTCTTTAAATGCATAGAAAAATTGTGGTAAAAGAAGAACCAGCATTTTCTCCTTTTCCCATAATGTTTTCTACCTTTCAGAGGCGAAATTTCAGTTTCTTAGTCACATTTGATCTGTTGTTTGCAGACGCTTTCCATCTTGACCAGTTTAAATTTGTCATTTGGTAAAGCGTTAACTCTTTACCAAACGACAAAATTTTAGACTGATCCAAGTTGAAAGCATTTGCAGACGACAAAATAAATCTGACTGAAAAATTGAAATTTGGTTTGGGAAGGGTAGAAAACAATGTGGGAAAAGGCTTCTTTCTCAGGGTCGTTAAAAGTCAGGATCGTTTGGTTAAGCGTTAAATGTATTCCAGGTGAAGCACAAGCTTTTTATTCTCACATGACCATCTGCTTTGTTTGCGTGTTTGCAAAATGTTTAATGCCATATTAAACATGATTTTAGTAATGTTGCAGCAGCCAGTGCATCTATCCATCGTGTCCTGCACTTTCTTTTTTTTCACCAGTATTTATCATAATATTCTTCCAAAGCTTCTGACTGCTTTCCAGCATAACTATCATCAAAAACGATGATCAGCGGTGAGAGCGGAATGAATCATGTCACAATGGCTATCAATCAATCCTAGGAAAGAGATTTGTCAACTTTGTCTCAAGTCCTGTTGCTACCAACTGCACTACCCGGCTCTGCATTAGGCATCTGACAGATGACTGTCTAGCAGAAGGCTACTTTTAAACCCTTAACTCTTTACCAAACGACAAAATTTTAAACTTGTCCAAATTCAAAGCATTTGCAGACAATGAATTGAATGTGGCCCAAATGATCATTTCGTTTATTGAAAGGGTAGAAAACATTGTGGGCAAAGGAAAAAATGCTGGTGACCAACATTTTCTCCTTTTCCCACTATCTTTTCAAAGGGCTTCTTCCTTAGGGTCGTAAAAACTCGGGAATATGTGGTAAAGGGTTAACTCTTTACTAAACAACAAAATTGCAGACCAGTTTAAATTGAAAGAATTTGCAGACAATAAATATGTCTCTAATGAGGAATATCTTATTGAAAGGATAGAAAAACATTGTGTGAAAAAGAGAAAATGGTGGTTACTAGCATTTTTTCCTTTGTCCATTATATTTTCAAAAGCATTTTTCTTAACCCTTTATCACACAATCTCGACTTGTAACAAAACTAGGAAAGAAAGCTTTGGAAAACATTGTGGGAAAAGGAGAAAATGCTGGTAACCACAACAAATTTTAATTTTTCAGTCACTTTTATTTTGTTGTCTGCAAATGCTTTCAATTTGGACGAGGATACATTTTTGTCATGTGGTAAAGAGTTAAGATCATTTAAACTCGGGTTTGTTTTGGTAACGTTAAGGTGCTAGATAAATGAAAAAAAAATCCTAAATCTGGAAAAAAAGACTAAAACATTGCAACTGCGAGGTTGTTTTTGCCAAAATATATCACAAAATAGCAACCAGTGAAGATCAAAGATCAGAATGCAAGTTCTTTGCGGTCTGTCCGTAAAAGGTAATCTAATTGTGATTTTTCCATAAAAAACACAAAAGTTGTGCAGGAGAGCTGTAAGTGCTAACCCGTTACCAGACAGTAACATTTTAGTCTTGTCTAAACTAAAAGCATTTACAGATGACAAATTCATTGTTGCTCAAATGATGGAATTCAGCTTAGATAGGGTTGAAAACATTGTAGAAATAACACAAAATACTGGTGACCAGCATTTTCTTGTTTTTTACAATGTTTTCAAACGCCTTCTGCCTCAGAGGTGTTAAATCTGGTGATTGTTCAGTAAAGGGTTAAAACAAGGTGGAACAAGAGAAGAAAATTGTTTGCAAAAAGTTATCTCTCTTCTATAACATTTTTTACTACACCAGAAGTGAAAAACTCAACTTTATGAAGAGAGAATGAACTTATTGTTTTCAAATTTTCTTCTTTGTGTGGTTTGTGCTGGCTCGTCCTCAGTAGGTCTAAACTAAGCCTGTAAGATAAGGGTCAACTCTAAAAATAAAGTTACAAGTCTTGGAGCAATAAATTTATGAACACATACCTTTTAAGACAGGAAAAACAGCAATTGTATTGCAGTATTGATCAGAACTATTGTAGCTAGAAAACGCTACTATGTAGTGGACAGTGTAGAACAAAGATTAGAGTGCACACTCTGTGCAGTCTGATCTTGATTTTCACTGTCCACATAAGCAATGTAAGTTGTACATGTTGCTCTAATGAATTAATTGCAAGCACATCCTACAAAGCAACATAAGTTGTGTACAGTGCTCTAATGAAATAATAATAAGCTGCTACAGAACTGTTGTAGCCAGAAAATGCTACAAAGTAGTGGACAGTTTAGATCCAAGATCAGACTGCAAATTCTGTGCAGTCTGATCTTAATCTTCAGTGGTCACAAAAGCAATGTAAGTTGTGCATGGTACTCTAATGAAATAGTAATTAAGCCGTTATAGATTACATGTTGTCCTGTTGCAAAAATCTGCATCAAAAATGTCATACGAAAGGTTCTTGCTCACCACACCCACATATGGCCTGCAACACGCGAAAAGAGACATTCGGACATTTGCGTAAAGTGTCGTCTCGGATCAGCCTGCGCAGTCCGCGCAGGCTAATCCGAGACGGCACTTTCCGTTTTCATGTAATTTTCTGTTTTGCGCAAGTCCACTGTAGCACAAAATCTAATGTAGTCGTAAAGTGCCGTCTCGGATTTGCCTGCGCGGGTTGCGCAGGCTGATCCGAGACGACACTTTACGCAAATGTCCGAATGCCCCTTTTCGTGTGTTGCAAACCATATATAAAGCCCTGTTTACTGCCAACTGAACCTAACCCTTTACCAAACAATCATGGGTTTTAACGACTATGAGGAAGACAGCTTTGAAAACATTATGGGAAAAGGAGAAAATGCTGTTACCTTGTAGCTAAATTAATGGTTTTTAGCTTTTGAAGTATAGAA
This sequence comes from Hippopus hippopus, assembly GCA_946811185.2. Taxonomy (NCBI): domain Eukaryota; kingdom Metazoa; phylum Mollusca; class Bivalvia; order Cardiida; family Cardiidae; genus Hippopus; species Hippopus hippopus. The sequence goes on along the minus strand of OX328099.1, from coordinate 65,787,644 downwards.
AACATTGTTGAAAAAAGAGAAAATGCTGATTACCGGCCCTTAATCCTTTTTCCATCATTTTTCTTATAACCAGCATTTTCTCTGTTCCCCACAATGATTCCAAAAGATGCCTTCGTCATGGTTGTTAAAACACAGGGTTATTTGGTGATGCTAGTCACAAATAAAGAACTACTCAGAAGTTGTCTGTTTTGGACACCTGAAATCAGGAAAAAAAAAAAAGGTGCCAGTCCAAACACAGTTGAAACCAAGCAGTGGCAGCTGAAAATTTGGTTGTCATATTAAGGCAGTCAGTGCACCAATACAATATGTTTCCTGGCTTTCTCACACCAGTATTGATGTAACTTTCTTTGCAAGCCTGACTGACTCCTTTTCTCACATGCATCAGAGGTGAGAGGCAAAGTATCAGAGAAAGAAATTTGCCTCAACTGGGTATCAAACTTGTAACCACTAGGTCATGAGTCAGATACCGTAACCACTGAGCTACCCAGCTGTTTTGTCACAAGGGACCCACCTGCCTTGCCTATAACCAGTCAGTGTTGCAGTCATTAACAGTCTCTTTCTCATTATATTTCGTCAGCATTATGAACAATATGGCAAGATTGGTAATTAGTAAGCCAATATTTACAATATTTCCTCATTTTGTAGGAAAATTCATAGTTAAACCCTTCACCACACAATCCAAAGTTTTAACAACCCTGAGAAGTAGGCCTTTTGAAAACATTGTGGGAAAAGGAGAAAATGCTGGAAACAGGCATTTTCTTCTTTTCCCACAATGTTTTCTAGACTATCTGATTCAAATCCTATCATTTGTGCCATATCAATTTTTTCATTTGCAAGTGCTTTAAAATTGGACTCGTCTAAAATGTTGTTGTTTGGGAAAGTGTTAACTCTTTACCAAACGACACAATAATAGACTAGTCTACACTGAAAGCATTTGCAGAGGACAAAATAATTATGACCAAAAAATTGAATTTTGTTTTGGAAGGATAGAAAACATTGTGGGAAAAGGAGAAAATGCTCGTTACCAGCATTTTCTCCTTTTCCCACAATGTTTTCAAAAGGCTTCTTTTTCATGCTCATTAAGACTCTGAATTGTGTGGTTAAAAGGTTTAAAATGGGCTGCTCATGAGAAAATGCCTTTATTACCAGTATAACCTTGATCGGTCTTTGATGTTGTATTCTAACTTTTTCCTTATGAAGAGTGCATCTTACCTTTTACAAAATGATAAAATCTCAGACATGACCAAATTTAAGGCATCTGCAGACAAAAAAAAAACATCAATCAAGCTCACAAGATGATTTTTGTCTTTGATATAGTGCATAACCTTGTCAGAAAGAAATCAAGAGCACCTCATGCAGGTGCCAATGCTTGGCTGCAGTTGCTTGATTTTCAGTGAAAATTTTGGGTGAAAAAGGGCCCAACTCTATCAAAGTAACTTTGATGGTTATCTGCCCTTGTTGAATGGGTTACCCTTTTAATACTTAATGACTTATCTGAGTTTGAAGTAAATATGCATGACAACACAGATGAGGATGACACAGACAACAAAGCCAGGGCTAAACCAGAACCTTGATGTTTTCTTTGAAAACACCTAGGTTTAAATTCTGGTCACTAGCATTTTCTCCTTTACCCACTATGTTTCAAAAAGCCTTCTTCTTTAGGATTGTTAGAACCCATGATTTTGTGGTCAAGAGTTAAGTAAATGTTAAGGTAGAAGAGAGACAACAATTGCTGACCTACTCTGTTGACATATTGTTAGGAGTTTTCTTTCTTCTTTTATATTTTAGCAGCCCTGAGAAACTTTGGGGGACAAAAACCCATAAAAGCTCCTGTTTTGTTTAAGTCTCACATTCCGAGCCCAGGAGTGAAGTCAGTAGGCAACAGGACTTGAGACCAGGGGGTGCCTGGCTTGAATCCCAAGCTTGGCCTATTTCTTTACGAGAATTGATGATATTCATTTCGGCAAGATTCATTCCTCTCTCACTGCTGATCATCATTTCGATGACGTCTACGTGGGAAAAACAGTCAGGGGCTTAGGAAGAATATTGTTCAAAGTACTGGAAAAATAACTCCAGAAAAGCATGGATAGGTGCACTGTTTTCAACTTCATCAGATTTTAATTCAATCTTCCGATATCTTTTTTTTTGTCTGTAAGCTTCTGATCTTGACAGCTAAATTATTATTTCATTAGAGCACCATGCACAACTTGACAAGGCTACAAATTTGTCCTGTAGTAAAGAATTAACCCTTTACCAAACAATCAAGTGTTTTAAAGACCCGGAAGAGTAAGTTTAGAAAACATTGTGGGAAAAGGAGAAAATGCTGGTAACCAGCATTTTCTCCTTTTCCCACATTGTTTTCGCCTCTTTTACAGACAGGTTGAAACATCATCTGAGACTTTTATTATTTCTTATATTCTGTAAGCTTTTAATTTCTATCAGTCTAAAATTTTATTGTTTGGTACCAGTATGCCGAATAGTAGAGCCTACCCCAAAAGTAATCTTAAAGCTTATGAAAGATAAACAAATAAAAAAACTCCTTGATCTATGAAGAATAAATTTTTCATAAAACTGAGGTACAAATTTCATAGCATGAAAATGTATTTTCTAGCCTTACCTTCCTTCCTAATCCAACACCATTTTCAGGTTTCCATTTTTTATGAGAATATTATGGCTCTTTCTCACTGTTTACATGTTCATATGAAAATGCAATCACTATTAAAGTGCATAATTATAGGCTGAATATGTATTTGCATATTACATGTATAATTAATCATTGCATGTATAATTACTTGTATTTTAAAAAAATGTATAAAAATGTTGGTATGCATGAGGATCCGTTTACCTTCATAGTCAATGAAAAAAAGAGTCATAGTATTTACTATATATTTCCATTTCAGAATTACATGACAACATAATAAAAATGTAAAAACATTGTAATTTGAACAGAAGTAGGATACGTGAAGGACCAATAAACTGGAAATTACAGAATATTTGGATTATAGAAAAAAAATCACTGAACTTTCAAAGTGTGTATAAGACATCTAAGTTTTAATTTAAAACAGAAAAATGGGAAAACCAAAAGATTCTTACCCCCCTAACAAGAGGGCAATTGGAACTAAAGCGCTCACCTGAGTTATGTCATCTAGGATTGATATAGCTGAAGAGATCCTGGTTGTGATAATGTAAAATACATGAATGTAAATGACCTACTTTTTGATCGTCTTGACCTATTTTTGAACTTGTGAGAGATGTCATCAAGACAAACATTCCCACAATGTTTCATGAGTATCAGACTGAAAATGTGGCCTCTAAACCGCACACAATGTTTTTCTAAGATTTGTCCCAGTGACCTACTTTTGACCCAAGGTAACCCAATTTAGAACTTGTCTGATATATCATCAAGATAAACATTCTGACTAAGTTTCATGAGTACTGGGCTGAAATGTAGCCTCTACAGTGCAAATAAGGTTTTATTAAAGATTCGTCCAACTGACCTACTTTTCAACCTGACATGACCCAATTTAGAACAGGTCAATATACCATCAAGACAAACATTCTGACCAATTTTCATAAGTACCGGGCTGAAAATGTTGCCTCAAGAGTGCAAACAAGGTACTTCTAAGATTCTTCCCAATGACCTACTTTTTGAACTGACATGACCCGATTTGGAACTTGTCCGAGATATCAAGACAAACATTCTGACCAAGTTTCATTAATTTAAGGCAAAAAATGTGGCCTCTAAAGTGGCTTCTAGAGGTTTTCCTCAGATTTGGTCCAGTGACCTACTTTTTCATCCCATGTCACCCAATTTACAACTTGTCCGAGATTTATCAGAACAAAATATTCTGATAGAGTTTCAAGCATTAAGATTCAGCCCAGTGACCTACTTTCAGACGGGAAGTGACCCAATTTCAAAGTTGTAGGAGACATTATCAAAACAAACATTGTAATTGAGCTTTATTAGTTTAAGGCCAAAAATGTGGCCTCTAGAGTACTCACTAGGTTTTACTCAGACTTGGTCCTCAGATTTGGACCTCCTCTTTGACCCCATGTGACCCAATTTCCAACATGTGTGAATTTTTTATCAATACAAGCACTCTGATCAAGTTTCATGAATATTTGACTGAAAATGTGGCCTCTAGGGTGCATGCAAGGTAATTGTTGACAACCATACGACAGGCTGATATGGCATGATCACAAAAGCTCACCTTGACAACATTGTGCTCAGGTGAGCTAAAACAATACGGAACAAAATAAAGGAATTTTATGGTAATCATATTTTATTGCAGAACATTTATGAGGCAGTAATTTATATACTGGTTAACCCTTTACCAAAAAACAAAATTTTAGGCTTGTCCAAATTGAAAGCATTTGCAGACGACAAAATAAACGTGACTCAAAAATTGAACCTTGACTTTAGAAGAGTAGAAAACATTGTGGGATAAGGAGAAAATGCTGGTTACCAGCATTTTCTCCTTTTCCCACAATGTTTTCAGAAGGTTTCTTCCTCTGGGTCGTAAAAACCAGGGATTGTTTGGTAAAGGGTTAACCCTTTACTACGAGACAAGAATGTAGACATGGCAAAATTGACAGCATTTGCAGATGATAATTAAAATATAGCTTAAATGATGGAATTTGTCTTTGATAGGGTAGAAAACATTGTGGGAAAAGGAGAAAATGCTGGTTACCAGCATTTTCTCCTTCTCCAACAATGTTTTCAAAAGGCTTCTATCGTAGGGTTGTTAACACTGGTGATTGTGTGGTTAAGAGTTAACTGTATTAAATCATAAATCTATTTTACTGAAACAAACATTTATATAGCATCTCTGCCAAGGCCAAAATCCTGCAACAAGACTCCCTCATCATCGATAAGAGCGCCGAATATGACTGGAAAAATTGGCAAATTTATCAAGAAGGAGTCAACTTGGATAACTCTTTACCAGGCGACAAAATTTTAGACATGTCCAAATTGAAAGCATTTGCAGACGACAAATGCTACAGATTTGTTTCAGGAAGGGTAGAAAACATTTTGGGAATTGGAGAAAATGCTGGTTATTCCGACAATGCTTTTCAAAAAGTGGTCTTTCTCAGGGTCGTTTGAAACTCAGGATCGTGCGGTAAAGTGATAAACCATGGCTTGAATCTGCTCTTCGGCATAAGGAGGGGATTCCAAGAAGCTGCTGTTTATAGCACAAAATATCTGGAGGCAAGTAAAATAATGATTAAACCCTATTCAGCTAAGCATGTCTCAATCAGCTTTTGCAGAAAGTTTAGATCAAGATAAGACTGCACAGAAGATGCAATCTGATGTTTGATCTGCATTGCCAAAATTTTCTGAGTTTTTCAGAGTGAAAACAGCTTTGAAATTACACTAATTGGCGTTTTTCTACCAGTTTGAAATAGTCATTCATTTCTGTTACATTGACTGTGAAACAAGTTCCTACAGCTTATATTAATCACTGTTGATTGTTGCTTAACAGGCCTGTATTCACCAACTATTCTAAATTGCATTCTTAGTTCTTATTTCAGATTTAGAAAGTAACACATTTTCTGATTGGCTAAACCCTTTGAGTAAGCTAATCAGATATAGTGATTCTTTCAAGTTTATAAAATTCTTGAGAGTTAAACGAAGCATATTACATGCACAACGAATACTGTAAAACCGGAATATCAACATCCTGGAAATCTTCGTGATTTTCGTGAAATGATAAAAATGGCTAAAACATTGGATAGCGTAAATATATTTATGTCGGGTACTTGGTCACTTATTATACTCTGTCGAGTGTACGTTGTGCACAGGCGCTTCTCACTGTAGTATAAATAGAGAGCGCGCCTCTACTCTGGTCATTTTACGGCTAGACTACACACTATTCACTATAGCCTTATTACCGGCCAACCCACCCATTCTGAGGGAATTACATTACTATTGTATAAAGTTCTGTATTGTTATTTATGCATGTCAAATTCCATGTTCATGTTAACCTAATGATAAGTAGATTGAATGATAAGTGATTGAAATATGTGAACTTCCTGAATACAATGCGTAGTCCATGCCGCTACTCCTATTACCGACTTCTGTTGTTTTATTATTCCATAATAAGTCCATGCAGTAGAACATAAATGTTTTATATTTGTCCAAGTGGAACGAAAGAAAATATAAATTTAAGCGACATTAAAATATATATCTTACCTACACACTGTGTCATATGGGATCGATTGACAGGGAACCTTGTCAAGATCAAAGTTAACCAGAATACCAGTTTAAAGGTGGTTATTACTGCTAATCAAACATGTTTCATCAAGGTAAAAATGGAGATTTATTACATTGAATAATAAGTTAGTGTTATAGTACACAGAGTAGAAATTTTGGAATTGTCTTTAACTCTCACAGAAATTAAAACATATGTAAGTTACCATTTGGTAATTCACAAAATTTTAGATCTGTGATAATAACCACTTTCGTAGTAGTTGGTGGATAAGGGTCCTGTATACCTGAGAAGTACTTAATGACATATATGACAAATGACATCCTACTGCGCATGTAATTTTTTAGTGGATATTGAATCAAAAGTGCACCTATGTATTTTTGGCATATAATGGTAATACTATTGGTGCACTGAAACAAGTAGCACTTTCTTCGGGTAGTATTGGTGAAAAGAAAAAAATGGATCTTTGAACTGTTACCGTGAAATAATTAAAATGCTGCTGACACGGCATTACACACCAAACAAGGAAACAAAGGCAGGGAATTTAAAGCTGTGGAAGTATAGCTGCTTCCACTTTGAAAATTATTGTTGGAAAAGGAGAAATCACTCCTATTGAGCAATTTCTCCTTTTCCCACCATGTCTGCTGAGCTTTTATCCTTTTTTTTTCCTTGAAAAAATAACTTCCACGGTGACCTTCAACCTTGTTTTCTGACGAAATACGCATGGATAGGTCCATTTTTATTTTTTCTTATTGTTTAGAATTATATAATACTATAAGTGTGGAAAGTTTAAGAAAAATCTGTCCGTTAGAAAGTATGTATTTTTTTAAGATTAACCCTTAATTCGATCAAATTATCTCCTTTTTTAGCTCAATGGTTTATATATAACATGCATATTTGTACATTTACCATGCTCAAAACCAGGCTTTTATATATTTTTTGTGCAAAAATATATGAATTTTCATTAAAATGATGTATATTTGTATAATTTTCCTGTAATTTTCCTGTTTAACTGACTATTAAGAAAGGCGCTTCAAATCCAATATAAGCTGAATATTTGGAACTGTATATACCTTTTTCAAAGGCAAATTTCTCAGAAATGAGCACAGTGACCCACATCTTTCTGTAATCTAGAGACATGATGAGCTTTGTATGTGCAAAGTTTTAAAAAAAATCTGTCCATAAGAAAAATTTGTCATATACGTTGTTAATCCGTGATGAGGGCATTTCCAAATGTTGATCCTCCATCCAAATCTGGGCATTCAAAACCCAGAACCCATGATGTGAGAGGCAGAAGCTCTAGCCCTGCACCACTGTCTCCCTCTGCATTCAATCAATCTAGCAATTACACCTTTACCACACAATCCCAAGTTCTAACAACCCTGAGGAAGACCCCTTTTGAAAACATTTTGGGAAAACAAAATGCTGGAATCCATCATATTCTCATCTTCCGAAATGTTTTCTGCTGAATGAAAGAACTTAGTTCTTTAATACCACTTGAATTGTGACTTGCAGATGCTTTCAGTTTTAATCCTTTACCACATATTTCTGACTTTTTATGCCCCTGAGAAAGGAAACTTTTGAAAACATTGTTGGAAAAGGAGAAAATGTTGCTAACCAATATTTTTTCCCATGTTTTCTACCCTTCCGAAAGCATATTTCAATTTTTGAATCACATTTGAGCCATGCTCTGGCTAAAAGGGGGCTAAGTGCAGCTTTGTGATGCATTATACCAAGCAAGTCTGGAGTAAGAGTGGTCCTTGGACATGCAGAAAATTTATGAAGAATAAAAAGTTTTGACCCATGTCAGCCTTCACAGACCGCGCAGGCTGACCTGTGTCAATACTTTTTGCAGATACATTAAACCCCCTTTTAACAGAGCATGGCTAGAATGTTTTGCTGCAAAACATAAACTGAGCTCTTTTCATCACTTCCAACCTACACTTTCTTCTTTCTTTATAATGTTGTCTACCTTTCAAAGGTAATTGAAATCATCTGAGCCAAATTTGCTGTCTGCTTATGCAATCAAGATGAAAAAAGCTAAAATTTTTTGTTTGACCCAAGTAAAATATGTATAGACAAAGTACAGACCGACAAGGAAGAAGACAACAAGGAGTCACAATGAAAAAGAAAGAAAAAAGAAAACCCTATTTTTTATATAATTATGTATATTTCACATACACAACTCAAAATACTTAATTTTACATTCAAAAGAATCATATTCCATACACAATATTGATATCTAATGAAAAGTACAACCAAACAGTTTACATAAATCAATTAAACATAAAAATATAGACATATTTTACAATCTACATGTATGTAATTGAAACCTCGGAGTCCCAGTAGCTGCAAAAAGTAAACAAAGTGGATGTTGAAATGCATTTAAATCAAATTCATACCATTTAAAAGTATGTAAATGAGCCGCGCTCTGTGAAAAGGGGGCTTAATGCATCTGCGAAAAATATCGACCCAGGTCAACCTGCGCAGTCTGACCTGGGCCAAAACTTCGCTATTGGTCAATTTTCTGTTTGTCAAAGGACCAGTCTACCTCATGATGAAGTCGGTTATTTAAAAAAGGGGCTACTATGGATCCATAATTGTGTGATGACTTGGGCCGGTATCATGCATCACGGTGATGCATTAAGCCCCCTTTTGCCAGAGCCTGGTCCAAATTATTGTGAAGATGACAATCTGTTACTAAATAGTCTGTACATGTGTTAGTATGGTTTAAATTTAAATGCATTTTACCACCCCCATTGGTTATTCTTGGCTACTATACTTTTATGACTGTAAGAACTGCTAGGTTTATACATGTATTTGCTTATCAAATTTTGATTCTTAAATTTCGATTTCTGAATAGCTGTAACAAAACACCTACAATACCTTTTGCCAGTTTCTTACATTATTAGCAGACAACAACTAAACCTTGTAGCCCTGAACCTCATTTAATTGCTTGAACACACAGTGTGGATCAAGATCAGACTGCAAAGAACATGCAGTCTAATCTTGTATCCAAACTGTCCATTTTTCTTTTTCTTCAGATAATTTGAAAAACCTTAAAATTGTAATGTACCGGTATGCATGTTTAGTGCAGACAATGAAAAGTCATCTTCGTTTTCATGTACTGTATTTAAAAGTAATAGAATTAAGAATAAGAATGAAACAAGAATGAAAAATACACATGTACCTCTGGTACCTTTTATTTTGTGGAATAATGAAAAAATCAGCAAATCATAAAACTTGTAAACATAAATGCAGACATTTGTTAACTTTTAAAATTTCTGTCGTACTATCAGTCATATGAAAAAGTTTAACCTTAACCTGGAAATTAGTTAATTCTGTAATGATCCTGCTATTTTTGGATGACTGAATATCACTTAACTCTTTCATTAATGAATAAATGAATTGCATTTTCTCAAAGGTTACAAATACAGTTTCGGTGCAAGATCAAAAGAGAGTTCAGTCATGATGCAGAATAAAGCAGTGGACAGTGTAGATCAGAGATCAGACTGCACGTTCTGTGCAGTCTGATCTTGATCTACACTGTCCACAAAAGCTTCTGGTGTCATCAATGGTATGGAAAGAGTTAAATTAAGTGAGACAAACAATAAATCAACACTCTTGAAAATTAGTACTTTGATCTTAACTCTTTACCAGATGAGGTAATTTTGGTCTGCTGAAATTGAAACAATTTGCAGACGACAAATTTAGAGTGGCTAAAAAGGTGGTATTTTTTTCTGTAAGGGAAGAAAACACTGTGGAAAATAGAGAAAATGCTCATTATGAGCATTTTCTCCTTTTTCCACAGTGTTTTCAAATGCCTTCAACCTCAGAGCCGTAAAAACCAGGCCTTATCTGGGAAAGGGTTAAGAGGTGTAATTATAATTGAGTCCTATTCTGTGAAACAGTGGTTTAAAGCATCTGCACAAAGTATTGACCCAAGTCAGCCTGTGAAGGCTGACCTGGGTAAAAACGTTTTGCTACTGATTTTATTTGTGTGTGTCAGAGGACCATTCTATCTCCTGGTCTGGCCTGTTTTCGGACACCATATTATGCAACAATTTCCTTGATATCATGTATTACAATGATGCAGTAAACCCATTTTTCTAAGAGCACTGCTCACATCAATGGAGTGCAGTGCATGAACAGCAATAGGAACACATAGTGTGCTCTATCTGCAATATTTCTATTCTTTATATATACATATATGACTAGTATAATATTAAATATACTCCATTATATGTGTACACTGGTTCAGAACTGAGTACTTCATAATTATGATAAATCTTTATCAGAAGACAAAATCTTAGACTTGTCCATATGGATTCAATTTTAAACCTTAACCCCACACCATATTGATTCCATTTTAACCTTTAACTATCCTGAGGTGGAAGGCTTTTGAAAAAATTGTCGGGAAAGAAGAAAATGCCATGTTTTCAAAAACCTTTCTAAGTGTTATGAAAAACATTACATGTTTAGTAAACAGTTCACAGACTGAAATCTGCAAGTGCAATCCTAGCTGAAACTTTATTCTCTTCTTCTGAACTGAACTGAGCACTCAACTTCAAAGCCAACACTGGGGAAAAAGGTACAGAAACTGACAATCATTACCTTTATCTAGAGGGAATAAGGAAAGTATACAGGAAAATGGAGAAATTGCTCAGAATGATCTCCTCTTTAAGAAAAGTATTTTCAATTTGTGGTTCACATATCAAATTGTTTCAATGCAAAAGTACAGGTTAATACTCTCCTTGAACAACCTTTCCTTTCTACTGCGAAGTCTGAGATGAAATTGATTCAATGAATTATTATAAATATTACCATCATATAGCAGATTCATCCTGACTTGAACAGAATAAAGCAGACAGAGATCAGTATTACAAAAGAAATAAATACTTAAAGCAGACCTATCATTTGGTGTAAGCATGAGAGAGTTGTAAGGTCAAGCCAAGCAGTCATCAAAATTATGAAAATGACCACCTTCCCTGGTACATTAAGTCCTTCGTAACTTTTTTTTTTGTCCTGCAACACCAATTTTAAAAACACAGCAGCAAAAGCAGAATTGCTGAGAACAAAGAATTTTTCATTTTGTCACAGTTTTTTCAGTTGTACTCATGTATAGTACTTTTTTGATATTTTAGAAGAAATCTTTAAAGGTTTCAAATTTGTTTCAGGAGGACATAAGCCAAGAAGAATTGGTAAACAAAGCCATCCCCTTCCATGTTTCATCTATGGCCCCTTTACCATACAACAAAATTCTAGACTGGTCCAATTTCAAAGCATTTGCAGACCATGAATTAAATGTTCCTAAATGATGATTTCTGTCTTTTGATAGGGTAGAAAACATTGTGGGAAGGGGGGAAAACACTGGTCATCAGCATTTTCTCCTTTTCCCATAATATTTTCAAAAAAGTCTTCTCTTTCAGAGTTGGTTAAAGTCAGTTGCGTGGTAAAGGGTTATTTTGCCCCTTTGCTTTCAAGCTTTTGAAAACATTTTTGCATGCACCTTTTTCAAAAATGTTTTCCTACATCATTTACCTATAAAATTATTTTAATCCTTTCCTAAACAACAAATTTTAGACTCTTGCAAATTAAAAGCATCTGCAGATGATCAATTTGAAATGGATACATTTAACTCTTTACCAAATGACAAAATTTTAGACTAGTCCAAATTGGAAGCATTTGCAGACAACAAAATTAATGTGACTCAAAAATTGAAATTTGTATTTGGAAGGGTAGAAAACATTGAGGGTAAAGGAGAAAATGCTTGTTACCAGCATTTTCTCCTTTTCCTACAATGTTTTCATAAGGCTTATTTCTCAGGGTCGTGAAAACATGGGATTGTTTGGTAAAGAGTTAAGAACTTAAGATCTCTGATCGGGTAGAGAACATGGTGGGAAAAGGAGAAAATGCTGGTTACCAGCATTTTCTCCTTTTCCCGCCATGTTTTCAAAAGCTTTCTTCTTCAGGGTTGTCATGACCCAGGACTTATATATGAGACCATAAAAAATGGAAAACTATCAAATATTTACAAAGCTCCGTTACTTTACAAATACCATAGCTCAAAATTATTGAAAAAAAAAAAAAAAGATCTATCATTGCCAATTTTTAAAAAAATACCTTCTTCACCCCTAAAGAACATGCTTTGACAACCTACAACTGATTCAAGGAACTGATATTTCTTCGAAGATATGTGGAAAACTGGCAAAACAAGTAGTCTTTTCTAAAGATGTCAATTGCACAAGCATACAAAGCTGTACTTGTATACATACAAGTCCATATCTAATGATTGCATTTTTCAAACTGTAGTCAGTGAGATGGTATAGTGCAACTCATATAAGCAACAAAATTTTTTCACACAGTTTCTTGATGGTTTTCTTTTTATGGCACAAAACAAAAGATGTTATAGTTTCTCCTATGCTGATTTTTGGCATAATAGCTTTTAAACTGAAAATAAATGACACTACTGGCTATAAATAACAGCACTGCATGTGAGTGCCAACACTCGACTGCAGTTACTTTCAGTGAAAACTTCAAAAATATTTTGATGGTTACCTGCCCCGGTCATATGAGTTTTCCTTTTTTGACTAGCACAAGTTTGAAGTAAACATCTTTAGTAATGACAGAGATATTATAAAATATCAAAGTTGTTGAAAATTCTAAGATGAAGAAGGCCCAAAACATTGTAAAAGATATTTTGTTGGTTATCTTCTCCTGTTGTATGGGTTCCCCTTTTGAAAGTTTGAGTTTGAAGTAAATATCTTCAATAGAGACAGAGATTTTATAAAATGTCAAAGTTGCATCCAACAAGACAGACAGAGATTTTACTAAATGTCAAAGTTTATGTCCAACAACGCAGACAATGCCAGGGCTATGACAATACCTCGATGTTTTCTTTAAAACAGTCAAATTAAAAATACCCAAATATATTGAGCTTGAAGAGTGTAATGGGAGACATGCAAAATTTTACAAAAACCTTGATTTGCTTATTTGTTTGTATTCTTATAATGTACAAAGTCTACATGACAAAACTCTACACATATCATAATATTAAACTACTTATTTTGTTTTCATTATTTCCCTGCAAGAAGTTATATGCTTTAAAAGATGTGTAAAAAGTATACTAGTCCATACTGAAAGCATTTACATATAGAATTTAAATGTGACCTGAATAATGGGAATCGTCTTTACAATAGTTGGAAGCATTGTGGGGAATGGAGAAATTGCTCTGCACCAGCATTTACTTCCTTTCCCGCATTTTCAAGAGCCTTCTCTCTTAGGATTGTTTAAAGAGTGGATTGTTTGGTAAAGGGTAAATGTTTTCCTACAAAAGACAATACATAAAAATGACTGTTTCTACATATGTACCTCAATTAATTTTTACCTATGTTTATCAGAAGCTACCAAAAAACTTGAAAAACAGGTATTGACATAAAATACCTCTATCTCCCTTGAAATCACTGCAGTAGGCTGCATTGCTATACCTCAAAATAAGTTTGACTAAAACAAAAAGCAAAACAGGTTGCAATACAAATAAAGGATGAGACAAAAGCATCTACAGGTACATTTGTTCTAATTAACTTACTTATAACAGTTTAATCTTAATTCGGGTAAACATGTTCATTACCTCATGACCTCCTTAAGCCTTTACCAAACAATCCCTGGTTTTTACAACCCAGAGGAAGACGCCTTTTGAAAACATTGTAGGAAAAGGAGAAAATGCTGGTAACCAGCATTTTCTCCTTTTCCTACAATGTTTTCTACTCATCTAAAGTCAAGTTTCAATTTTTGAGTCACGTTTATTTTGCCATCTGCAAATGCTTTCAATTTGGACAAGTCTAAAATTTTGCCGTTTGGTAAAGAGTTAAACAAAGTTGCAGAAAAAAATTCTTGGAAAATATAGATAATCAACATGAATGAAAATTTAAATACATGAATGTATATGGAAACACTGTGGCCAAAGCAAAAAGAGCACTGCTCAGCTTTAGGTGCTTTTCAAGTAAAAACGGCTTAAATGTGTCAAGAATATTTTGAGGGTTACCTATCCTTTTCGTATAGGTTTCCCTTTGACATTTAACCCTTCACCACATGACATAATTTTAGAGCTGCCTAAATTGGAAGTATTTGCAGACAACAAAATAGATGTGACTCAAAAAGTAGAATTTGTTTTGCGAAGGGTAGAAAACATTGTGGGAAAGGGAGAAAATGCTGGTTGCCAGCAATTTCTCCTTTTCCCACAATGTTTTCAAAAGCTTTCTTTCTCAGCCTGGTCATAAGTTGTGTGGTAAAGTGTTAACCGCTAGCCCAAGTATGGAATAATAGTCTTCCGTAATAACAGATATGAAAAAAATGCCAAAGTTTTGACATCACAATGACACATACAATGACATGACTTATAACAGCAACTTCACATTTTCTTCCAAATCAGCGTGGTTACAAATTGCTTGCCATAGTATTTTCAGAAGTAGCACAGTAGTAGCTCATTGAGGAAAAAAAAAAAAGTGTACAAATAGTAATAGATCAAGTGAGTGTATGTGAATTAAAAATCATTAATAGCACGATGGATTTGTGAGATCAGAATCTTGTAGATCAATTTGCATCATACCTAAACTGAATTCTGTCTCTGCATTCTTTATCTGTTAAAGGCCCTATAGCTGCCAAAAGTAAACAATGTGGGTTTGAAATTGCATTTAGAATAAAATCAAACCATAAAAAAGTATGTAAATTATTCTGAAGATGGCTGTCTGTTTTTGTACAGTCAATCCATTTGTTCTCTACTGGCAGAAAAATGAAAGATGTCTGGTCCCTCTATCTTTTGTTTACTTTTTAGCCAATTTGAAAATATTTTTTGCCAGCGACTACCACTTGGACCGACCGTATATGAACAGATTCTCATCTTCACAATTCATGTAATTTCCACACTTTTAAATGATAAGTTTTAAATTTAAATGCATTTCACCAACCTGTTGTTTACCTTTGGCAGGTATAGAGCCTTAAACTTGTTTTGGGCTTACTAAATAAATGAGTATTTTCAGTCACCGAAAGAATTGGTTGGTTTGTTGTATTGGGGTTTAACGCCACTTTAACAGCTAAGGTCATATCATGGCGGTCGGTGACGCACATGTGTTTCCTGGCTTTCTCACACCAGTACTAACACAACTTTCTTTCCAAAGCCACCGACTACTTTTCTCACATGCTTCAGCAGAGGTGAGAGGCGAAAATATGCCGGAAAGAAAGTTCGCCTTAACCGGGTATCGAACTCACAACCACCAGGTCATGAGTCCGACACGCTCACCACTGAGCCACCCGGGCGGGCCACCGAAAGAAATAAAAAAACTTAACTCTTTACTAAACGACAATATTTTGGGCTATACCAAATTGAAAACACTTGCAGATGACAAAATAAATGCGGCTGAAGAATTAAAACATGTTGTGAGAAGGGTAGAAAACATTGTGGGGAAAGGAGAAAATGCTGGTTACCAGCATTTTCTCCTTTTCCTACAATGTTTTTAAAAGGCTTCTACCTTAGGGTCGTTAAAACTCAGGATTGTGTGGTAAAGAATTAAAGCTTCTGTTGTCTCAATGCATCAGAAAATACAAAAAAATAAGAACAGAAGACATTGTACAGTCTTATCTCGATGTATTGTTTGTGGCAAGCCTGTAAAGGATTGGATTATATAGCAGGAAAAACAGCCATATTTCACAGAAGATGATTTTGAGAGTATCTTCTGTCAAAAGAACAGATGCTAGACTTACCCCTTGTTTTTCCTACAGTAATTTCAAAACTATTTCTTTAACAGATACTCAGGCCAGCTGAGAAACGGAAAAAAACAATCATTTAGAATTATTACTCAAGCATAGTACATAGTACAGAAGCATTTGGAGATCAGTTATATCTAATCCATTTAAGTAAATGTCCTCTTACTCAACAACATTTCTAGTGAGGAGAACATTTTTTTCAATACCAAATAAATGGTCTCAACCTCTTTCAGTGACTGAAAAACAGTCTGCTGAAACTCAGACATATTTTTATCTTATAGGCTTGATGAAATACTGAAACCCAGACAGACTTTTCTCTTTTAGGCTTTAATACACAAGTGAACAGTATAGATTAAAGATGAGACTGCACCTGAACAGTCTGATCTTGATCTATACCCTCAACAAAAGCCGATGTTTTCACATATGATGCTAAAACTAAAATCTTGCCTCACCATGAGTATGACCCTTCTTAAAAAACACAAAGTTTCTATAAAGTTTCTCTCTCAGTTATAAGTTTCTCTCTCAGTTATAATTCATCTTTGATGACACAAAATCTTAATTTCTAGACATAAAAAAAGAGTTCAAGAGACAGAAAGGAAAAAAAAACTTGAGAGAAAAAAAAAAATTATGACGACATGTAAACATCTCTGTGAGAAAATACGACATTGCTTGATAAGCAGCAACTGCCCCTTTTTAACACAATGTTCTCTAATGCTGTCTACTGAAGGGGCAAAACACATCAGCCATGCTCTGTGAAAAAAGGGCTTAATGCATTTCCAAAAGGTATCGACTCAGGTCAGCCTACACAGTCTGTGCAGGCTGACCTGGGCTGAAACTTTTTGCTTTTGGTCAATTTTCTGCTTGTCAAAAGACCAGCATACCTCATGATTTAGTACGTTGTTATACAAAACAGATTTTAGGGATGTATAATACTGTGATGACTTGCTTGGTATCATGTTTCGCAGAGATGCATTAAGCCCCCTTTTGCCCATGTAGGGCTCATACATTTGTGTAGCAAGGATTGAAACTCCAGATCAAACTTTATTCAAAATTTCAGGCATAGGTGGAAAAAAAAGAATATCTAGCATTCCTGTGTGTTTACATTACTGTAAAGTGAAGCTTTGAGTAAACAAGAAAACAAACTTTTTTGTGTGTTATGTTTTGGGTATGTATTGCCTTTGAAGTTCAGATATGAGTGTTTATGGATAAACAAATAGATTAATTATGCTCATGTGGATATAAACAGTTCTATGAAATATACAAATGGCATGCCTTACCTCTTTCACAATTTACTGTTTGTAGATGATGTATAGGCTTCTTTTTTTGTTTTTGAAAACATTGTGGCATATGATGTAGAAACACATATTCTCCATCTGACACAATTTTACATGTTAAAGCTTTATTTATATTGATTATGCAAACATTACAAGGATACTTCATGTGTCTGAAGGTAATGATTGAACCCTTCACCAAATAAACCTGTGTTTTAATGCCCTGGGGTAAGAGGGCTTTTCAAAACATTGTGGGAAAAGTACAATCTGCTGGTCCCCAGCTTTTACACTTTTTCCAACAATGTTTTTTACCTTGTCAAAGAAAAATCCCATCATCTGAGCAAAAATTAATTTGTCACCTGCTAATGATTTCAAAATGAGCAAGTCTACAAGAACTTTGTATTAAATACAGCTGTAAATTTTCATTATCTAGGCTCGTATTCACCAACTGTCCTAAATTGCATTCTTAGTCTAATTCTAAATTTAGAAAGTAACATCATTTCTGGGTCTGTATTCACCAACCATTCTTAAGAACATTCTTAGTCTCATTTTCTGGATTTTTCAAAATTTGAAAGTAACATACATTCTGATTGGGTAAACCAAATGATTTAGCTAACCAGAAGTGTCATTTTCAAGATCAGAAAATTTTGGAGAGTATGACAAAGAACAGTCTTCAGAATGGTTGGTGAATTTGGACCCTGATAGGCTAAACCAAATTGTTTAGCCAATTTGAAGTTGCTTTACTTTCAAATTTCCATAGAATGGTTGGTAAATGTCCATTGCACTTCAAAAACGCATTATTATACACAGCCACATTTTACCTCCCTGTAGAGGGCAGCTTTAGAAACATTGTTAGAAAAGGAGTGACTATTTGTAAAAGAATGTTTGCAGAATATTTCAAGTGTCCAACAGAAAAAAAAAAGAAGCAAATATGACTTTTTTAAATGTTTCTCTTTCATGTTAACTGTAAAAGTTATTTGCATTATTTTCTAAACAAATAAAGGGGGATAAAAATAAAAAGATTAAATTATTATGTCTATAACAACTTACAAAGGAAAGAGATAGAAGAAAATGTTGAAAGTTTCCCATTTCTAAATGAGCAAAGTAAAGTTTGTCTGCATTTTGTGAATGGGGGAAGGAGGGAAATGGAAGTGGGGGGGGGGGGGGGGTCCCACTTAATTTTATTCTGTCCAACTGTAAAAGCTATTTCAGACAAACCAAAAACTATTACAAACTGCACATAGGTCAAACATCTGAAGGAAAGGAAAATATAATTCTTTAAATATATGCAAAAAAATGTTGCAAAATGAGCAATTACTTTTTACAAAACTTGGTTGTGAAAAGCAGTATCTGTACAGTGACAAGTTAACTTGTCAGTACTTATACCGAGAGATACTGTTTTTGACTTTATTGGCTAAAAGTATGTATAGATAAAGGGTGTTGGGGATGAAATGATACATTACAAAAAAAAAATAAAGGTCTTCTATTGAACCACATGTATCAGTTTGTGACACTAACTTTTCTTATTATGTTAAAAAAAAAATCATTGCAATATGCCCCGTAACCACTCCCACTATCGAACACCTGAAGCCTCTTTATAATCTGTTCCTTCCATTGTGAAGAATTCTTCGAGCTTCCATTGCAGAGTTTCAAAGGTAGGTCTTTCCATCTCTTCTTTTCGCCAGCATTCTAACATGATGTCATACAGTGTCTTAGGACAATACGGTGGGCATGGCATTCTGTAGCCGTGTTCAACTTGATGTAGTACTTCTGCGTTTGTCATACCTTTTGTTTAAAGAACAAGTACTGAATCAATTTTCACCCTTTCAACAGTATCTATGAGCACAATTATTTATCCTTTAACCCTTTACCACACAATCCCAAATTTTAACAACCCTGAACAATAAGGCTTTTTAAAAACATTGCGAGAAAAGGAGAAAATGCTGGTAACCAGCATTTTCTCCTTGTCTCACAATGTTTTACATCCATTTACAGACAAAATCAATCAAGCACAAATCCCATCATTTGAGCCATATTTTATTTGTTGTCAGCAGCCGTTTGAATTTGGACAAATTAAAAATCTTTAATTTGGTAAAGAGTGAAAACACATAATTAACCAAAAATTTTCAGTCTAGGTATCAAAACCTAATAATTGCTATTTTAAGGTTAGTTTCGTCCGGGATGTTTCAGCACAGCAGACAGTATAAATCAAAGATTACACTTCTTATTCTGTGCAGTTTTATCGTGATCTAAACTGGCCGCAAAAGCAACCGAAGTTTTGAAAGGCACATTAAGTGTTACATATGTAGAGTTTATGTGTAATTATGAAAAAAAAAACACCTCTTCAGACTTGGGTATTTAACCATACCTTTTTCTTGGGAATACTGCAGCAGTAGTTGCAGTCAGAAATGTTGCACTAAATTTACATGTATTCAAGTATAAAAGCCTAATTCATGTTAATCATCCATGTTTTACCAGGAAGTTTTAAAAGATGCTAGGTGATTTTGTACTCAGAGGCAATTACCAGTATATGCATTGATTGATTGACTGAATGATGTTTCATGCTGCTTTCAACATTATTTAAGTTATATCATGCAGACGGCTCCCTATTTCGTTTATGTCTTACATTTTAGTAGTATCAGGCTAGGGCTCTGAAGTGTCTTGTCCAAGGATATATGCACTAAAAACCCAGTATTTTATGTGAAAGTTGAGCCTGGGGCCAGGTTAAAAATTCTAGAAAAGAGTCACACATGGCCCTGTGATGACTTAAGTGAAAAATTGACTAAATACTGCATCATACATACATGGTTTTAAACCTCTGCAATATCAGGTATCTGAACCATTTACCACAAAATCCAAACTTTTCAAGACCCCCAGAGAGATGGCTTTTGAAAACATTATGGGAAAAGGAGAAAATGCTGGTGACCAGCATTTTCTCCTCTACCCATAATGTTTTCTTGCCATTCAGAAACAAGTCTCATCATTTGAGCCACATCTAATCTGCTGTCAGCAACTGCTTTGAATTTCGATCAGTGCATCCAATTTGCCGTCTGCGACTGCTTTAAATTTTGATCATTTTAACATTTTGCTGTCCAGCAACAAGTTAATTATCAAACCAAGAATTGAAATTGTGGGACACAATACCTGGATAAGGAATCCTGCCATAAGTGACTATTTCTGTCAAGAGTATTCCAAAGGACCACACGTCTGATTTGATGGTGAATCTGTTATAACTAGCCGCTTCTGGTGCTGTCCATTTGATGGGGAATCTTGCACCTACTCTAGCCTCGTATTCGTCTTCCTGAAAATATAAAGATGATACATATCCGTCACTTTCTGCAATGCGTCATTACCGAGCTCGATGCATCTGACAACTTGCATGTCTTTTACCTTTAACCATGTCACAAAATTTTAGACTGGTCCATTACGAGAATGTTTGCAGATGGCAGTGAATGTGGCTTAATGTTTAGATATGTCTTTGAAAAACCTTGTGGGAAAGAAGAAAATGCTGATAACCAGTATTCCCACATAACCATAATTGAGTCAATGATCAATGGCGGGAGAGGACTGAATCCTGTGGCACTGACTACCATTAATATTAATCCTCCAATAGAAATTGGCTCAGCTGGGGATTGGAACCAGCAACCCTGGGTCTGGAGTCCTCTTCGCTACAGACTATGCTACCTGCCTAGGCCTTCTGCATGTAAAAGGAACAGTCTAGCCATGATTGTTAGACAAAATAGATTTTGTGGATCCATGATTATGTGATGACTTGCTTCGACTGATGCATCATGGAGATGCATTAACCCTTTACCACACAATCCCGACTTTTAACGACCCTAAGGAAAAGGCCTTTTGAAAACATTGTGGGAAAAGGAGAAAATGCTGGTAACCAGCATTTTCTCCTTTTCCCACAATGTTTTCTACCCTTCCATCAGCAAATTTCAATGTTTGAGTCAAATCTATTTTGTCGTCTGCAAATGCTTTCAATTTGGACAAGTCTAAAAATTTGTCGTCTGGTAAAGGGTTAAAACCCCTTTTGCCAGAGAGTCATTCATATACATGTAGCTTAAAATGCATCTCCTACACTTTAGCTGAACCTTAATCAAAACCAGTAGATCCTCAACTCTTTGCCACACCTAAAAAACTTCAGACTTGTCCAAATTCAACCAATTTGCAAAAAACAAGTTATTGCCTATTTCATTTAACCCGATCCTGAGCTTTATGCTGAATATATAAATAGGCATATAAATAGAACTCCGACTATTATTCGGAAAGTTACGTGTACACGCGAAGGTACTTATATACACAGGTAAGCAATTTAACCGTTAGCCTACAAAGCGTGACTGAAGGTGCTTTTGCGGTCAGTGTAGATCAAGATCAGAATGCACAAAACGTGCAGTCTGATCTTGGATCTACACTTACCGATGAGGAGATATTTCCCCAAAAAATAACTTTGAAATTGCAATATTTGCTTTTTTTACTATTGATCGGAAAGTTTCAATTAACTTATTTATTAAGTTAAGGGTTGGTTGGCGTAAACCGCACGAAATATTTCCGAGACCATTCGGGACATATGCCGAGTGATACCGAGGGTAAAAATAGAATATTAATTTATGTAAATGATTTTGACCTGGGTCAGGTTAACTGGAGTAGATAATACTTGTGGCTCAAATGAGGAAGTCTGAGAAATTGCCGGTTATCAGTATTTTCTATTTTTTCCACAATTTTTCCAACAAAGTATTCTTTCTCAGAATTGTTCAAATTTTTTGATGAAGGATTAAAGAAACGTTTCAAACATAAATAGGTCAGTTCAATAACATTTGAAACAATTATAACATTTAGAAGATAACTAGAACATCCTAGCTGAAATACAATTGAGTCCTTGTTAAATTTGCAGTAGTAAAAAAATGCAAGAGAAAAATGAAGACAAACTGTACACAAAAATCCTTGCAACTAACTATCTGATGAAATGAGATGATAAGTTCTACTATCCACTTAAGTATTCAACTGAAACTGAACGTCCCTTTTCTCTATCAAGATATGATGTTTGTTTGTTTGTAAAAGAATTTAAAGCCATTTTAACAGCTAAGGTCAGTGCACCTAACATGAGGTTCCAAGCTGTCTCACCTGTATTGACATAACAGTCTTTCCAAGCCAAGATATGATGTATGAAATGACATAGAATTTGAATGTACAATAATGCAACTGCATAACTTTAAATACTATCAAAAACAAATTTTCTTTTTTTTTTAATGTTGTTCTTATAAAGATATAAGCCATCAAAGGTTAGCTAAACCTCCTTAATCCCTTGATCAGCATTTAAAATAGTTTACTATGCAATCCTGTGTTTTAATGACTCAGAGGAAAAAGGCTTTGAAAACATAGTGAAAAAAAAAGCAGAAAATGCTGGTCACCACCATTCTCCTTTTCCCATAATGTTTGTCAAAGAACTTCAGTTCATTTGTACCACTTTCAAATTTGTTGTCCTCAGATGATTTCAGTTTAGAAAAGTCTAAAACTTGGTGTTTGGAAAAGGGTTAAATAAAATGGGTATTTGCTGTCCATGAAATGAACACAAAAATTCAACTTCAGATCTATTTTTCTTGAAGCATTCCATAAAAATCCTACTGAGTAAATTTGAAATCTTACTGAAAATTTCGAGCCAATCTTGATCTAAACTGTCTGCAAAAGCCAGGTTTAGCATGAAAGCTTAATTCTTAGACAGTTAACCCATAACCATACGAGTAATTTTACACACACAACTAGCTAGCCCAAGTGACACGCTTAAAAAAAAATTTTGGCTATCTTTTTTTTTCCATCTATAAGGTTACTACCATGGGAAAGGAACAGCAACTACTGTTGCAAACATCCCCTCCTTTTCCTATCATATCTTCTAAAGCTTAGCTGTTGAAAATTATATTGAGCATGCTTTGTGAAGGACCATTCTACTTCCACATTTAGTCAATTGTCAGACTAAATGGATTTTATGAATCTATAACCATGTGATGACTTTTTTATTATCATGCATCATGGCAATGCATTAAGACCCCTTTTCGCAGAGCATTGCTAATTTTCTTCTTACTTTTGCTGAGGTCCTTGCATACACTAACGCTTTGACTACAGATTACAAGTTCTGGAAGGTTTTTCTACCTACAACATAAGTGTTAGTGAACTACAATGATGAGTTAGATGACACGTCTACCTAAATACCACCTACATTCACCTTGATCACTCGAGCAAGGCCAAAGTCAGCTATCTTCACATTATTTCCATCACCGACAAGAATATTTCTGGCAGCAAGATCCCTGTGAATGTAGTTCTGTGACTCTAGATATGCCATACCACTAGCAATCTGGGCACCAATGTCAATTAACTGGGGCAGCTTCAAACTTTTTCCTTTCCCTATAAATAATATCAGAGAAATACATAAAATAATATATAATTTACTTTGTAGTGTCTGCTGTTCCTTTAATAGAAGTTGATGGCATGTATACCTCTACACATTGTTTTGAAAGCTGTCTCTTTATTAATTGATACACATATGCTTCTTAGAATTTTCCAAATGCATTCAGATCTTCAATTTGTTTGAATATGGGTTCATTCACCTATCAACAGTATTTCAGTCATATCACTGTGACAGCTCACATATTCATGTCTTTTTAGGTTTTTAAAAGAGCATTGCCAAAGTTTCAACATTTGCATCTTTTGCAAGACCTTTAGGAAAAAAGCCGTTAAAAACACTGCAGGATAGAAAATGCTAGTCACCAGCATTTTATCCCTTTCCCACAATGTTTTGTATCCTTTCAAAGACAATTTCCAACATCTGAAGTAATTTATCATCTGCCAACACTTTTAGTTATCTGTAAGTCCAAATTTGTTGTTTGGTAAAGAATTTGAGCCTCTACACATTTAAAAACTTTATTTTTTAACCAATTGTTTTGCCCTGATAAAGCTTAGCAATTATAGTTTTCTGAAACATTAAAACATTGGCCTGTAACTTGTTTGAACTTTCCAGGAATTTTTTACACACCATACAGAAGCTTATGAAACCCTTTACATTTTTTTTTTTTAGATATAATTTCTCTGACCCTTTACCACTTAGAAGAATTTCACATGTGTTGAATTTGAAAGCATTTGAAGATTAAAAATTAAAGGTGGGGGAAAACAGTGGCAGATGTCTTTGACAGTGTGGAAATCAATTTGTGAGCACAGAAAATACTGGTAACCAGCATTTTCTCTTTTCCCACATTTTTTTTCAAAATCTTTTTGAGGTCAGTAAAACCTGAGATTTTATTGCAATGGGTAAATATAGGCATGGTAAATTACAATTTTCAAGTTCAGGTTGTAAGTTTGACTAGTCAGATTAATAAGTCATCATCACAAGGTAACAAACATTAATACTCGGAATATCAAAAAATAACAAGAGCACCACATGGGGTGCCAACACTTGATTGCAGTTGCTTTTAAAAATAGATTGATTTTCAGTGAAAATTTTAAGTCGACAAAGCGGCATAACTGTTTCCAAAAAATTTTGACGGTTACCTCCCATAATGGTATGGGTTTCCCTTTCCATAGCTAACAACTAGACCATATTTGAAGTAAATATCTTCAGTAATGATATAGATAATATAAATGTCAAATTTTTAGCACCACAACGCAACGCCGCAGGGCTGTGACAATACCATGACATTTTCTTTGAGAACAGCTGAGCTAAAAATACTACCAAGACTAAACTAAAATACATAGAGCATTAATATCTGTATGATAAAAGGAAGTTCAAACCTTGTAGATACTCTAACAAACTGCCATGTCTCATTAATTCTGTGATGATATAGATGGGCTCATCCTGTGTACACACAGCGTACAGCTGGATCAGTTTTGAATGACGTAGTTTCTTCATTATCTGTGCTTCTGCTAAGAAATCTTTAGGATCCATGGTCCCTGAGATGACAGACAGACAGAAAGTAAATGATTTATACCAAACTTTTTTCCAAAATAGAAATAATTATTTCATGCTTTCTGATGGGATACCGAGAAATAGCTGTGAAAATA
This sequence comes from Hippopus hippopus, assembly GCA_946811185.2. Classification (NCBI taxonomy): domain Eukaryota; kingdom Metazoa; phylum Mollusca; class Bivalvia; order Cardiida; family Cardiidae; genus Hippopus; species Hippopus hippopus. The sequence continues at coordinate 65,762,347 of OX328099.1, read as the reverse complement.
TTTTTCGATATTCCACGAGTACGACCAGTGAAAATACCGATTTTTATATTCTAGTTACCTAGATAAAATGCGCATGACTCACAACCAGATGGAAATATGACGTCATTTACCTTACATTTCTCGCGCTTGATGCAATATTGTAATGCGTTGCTATGCGGAGGGGGTACGCCACGGGGAATAACTGAAAAGACTGTACTGGATTTTCATAAAGTTCCTCCCAGAAAGGGTTAAAAGCATGAAATAAATAGAATATTTTTTTTTTTTCGGTGAAAGATCGAAATTTATTTCATCGAGTGAACACCATCAGTAATATTTTCACTCGTGGCTGTGCCACGAGTGAAAATATTACTGATGATGTTCACTCGATGAAATAAATTTCGATCTTTCACTGAAAAAAACAAATATCCTCTATATACACCAATACATGTCAATTCAACCTTTACCACACAATCCCAAGCTTTAATGACTTTTTTAACTCTTTACCAGACGACAAAATTTTAACCTTGTCCAAATTGAAAGCATTTGCAGACGACAATTTCAATGTGGCTCCGATGGTGCAATTTTTCTTTGATAGGATAGAAAACGTTGTGGGAAAAGGAGAAAATAATGGTTACCAGCATTTTCTTCTTTTCCCACAATGTTTCCAAAAGGCTTCTTTCCCAGGGTCGTGAAGTCGGCATTGTGCGGTAAAGGGTTAATGACTTTGAAGAAAAAGCCTTTTAAAAAATTTGGTATACGAGGAAATGCCAGCATTTTCTTCTTTTCCCATGTTTTCTACCCTTCCAAAAATGAGCTTCAATTTTTTAGCCATATTTACTTTGTCATTTGCAAATTCTTTGCATTTGGGTTAGTGCAATATTTTGTCATTTGGTAACGAGCTTAAAGGAGCCGATTTAGATTTTTTGCTGTGAATAGTAGATGCGACTAAATTATATCTTTCCTTGTTAAGGTAAAGAAGATGAAATGATTTCAGTGTTTAAATTGCAGTTTAGTTGTTTTGCAATTGGGCATCCTTAAGCCCATTTCAATCCGGCAGAGCTAAGGTGCAGGCAAACTGGGATCTGTTATTCCAAAAGCAGTGACTCTTTTGTAGTTACAAGTGTAAATACATAATTCTTTACTTTACGTTTTCAAGAAGAATCTTTCAAAACAAATTGAGAGGAGCTCTGGTAAAAAGAGGTTTAAGACATGTAGGTAATGCGTCATACCAAGCAAGTTATCACATAACTGTTGATCTATAAAATCCATTTTCACAAACAACCAACTGAATCATGAGGTAGACTGGTCCTTTCACATGCCAATAATTTACTCATAGCATAAAGTTTCAACCAAGATTAGCCTGGCTGTTTCCAACATCAGCTATATTGTTGCAGCATGAACACTTAAACCATGCTTTCCTAGAGTTCTTGTTACCATTATTTCTATTACCACCACAATATACTTCCCAAGCTCAGTCCACTTACTCAATGTAATCATCATCTAAACAATGATCAGCGCTGAGATAGGAATGAATCCTGTTGCGATGACTATCATCAATCAGTGGAAAGAAATAGGCCGAGCTGAGTATTCGAACCAGCAACCCCCTGTTTTCAGATCATGTACGGTACTGACTGTGCTATCAGGGCTCAGACAAGCTAGTCTTCAGATTAAGAATAAGAAATAAATGGAACAAGGTTGGTGAATCTGACACTTGTTCCTAACATACCTGGTTTAAGTGTTTTAATGGCAACTGCAGTAGTGTTATTCCACAGCCCTTCCCATACCTCTCCAAACTGGCCATGACCAATCTTCCGTAACAATTTCAGGGATGACTTTGGAATCTCCCACTGATCCTTCGTATTGTAAGACAAACCAACTGTTTGTGGTTTCTCAACCTGGAAAGGAAATGCAAAAGATTTAGAAAAAAAAAAAGAAAAGAAAATTGCATTATTTCTATCCTTAAACTTTCTTCCATAAAAAAAAAAAACTACTAAGACTTATATATGAGCCATGCAAAAGGGGGCTAAATGCATCTGCATTCTGTGCAGGCTGACCTGGGCTGAAAGTGTTTGCTACTGGTCAATTGTCTGCATGCCCAAGGACCAGTGTATCTCATGACTCATTTGTTCCTTAGACAAATAGGCTTTTATGGATTGATAATAGGGCTGTAACTTGCTTGGTATCATGCATCATGGAGATGCATTTAGCCCCCTTCTGCCAGAGCATGGCTCATATGTAAGTTGATTATAAAGATGTTTTGACCTGTTAAAAATTTTGATCACGAGGCAGTGAGTTAGCCCTCAACCACACAATCCTGAGTTTTTACAGTCCTGATGGAGAAGGCTTTCAAAAACATTGTGTCAAAAGGAGGAAATGCTGGTAACAAGCATTTCCTCCTTTTCCCACAATGTTTTTTATCTTATCATTAAAGGTGTTTACAAAAACTGTTTCTTCATTCAAACAGTTCCATGAATAACTAAAAATTTCATGAGACACGAACACTCCAAAGAACAAAAGTTCTACGGACTGCTCATACATGAAAGTAAAAATGAATACTTGTTCTTAAGACAAAGCTTCTTGAATGAGAAAATTGAGATTGTATAGAGTAACAAAGACATAATGCCTATATACATATCACCAGCAAGTCTAATTACTGAACATGCTAATGACCATTAGAATGGCTGTTTCAAGTTTTCAAGTGGCCTTAAGTGTGAGCGGATATTGACACTTGATCATCATTACAATAGCGATGAGAGTGACTTCCCCTGTCATAAGTGACATTAGATACCCTTTACTGAATTCAAGAATATTTTCGTTCAAACCTTAATTAACCAGTATGCAAATAAAAACATGAATCAGGTTTGTGGATTGTGTAAGTCATAATAAGACAGCATAAAATATATGGTCTGATCTGGGATCCACAATATCTATTTTCCGACATCAATGGCATTTACCAAATCAGCATTCAAATCTATTTTTCCTTTTCATCAATGTGAATTTTTTCTTTAATCTATCTAAATGTTTAATACACTTAAGCAGACGTTCAAAAGTTCTTTCAGTAGAATATTTCTCAAAAGGATATGTGGTGAAATTTTTGTTCAGTTTTCTTCCAATAAGACAGTGAAGATTCAATCTCTTATGTTACCACACAATCCTGAGTTTAACTCTTTACTAAACGACAAATTTTTGGACTGGACCAAATTCAAAGCATCTGCAGACAACAAATTAAATCTTGTTAATATGACTTTGATAGGGTAGAAAATATTGTGGGAAAAGGAGAAAATGCTGGTAACCAACATTTTCTCCTTTTCCCACAACATTTTCTATAGGCTTCTTTTTCAGGGTCGTCAAAGTCGGGATTGTCTGGTAAAGAGTTAAACGACCATAATGTAAAAGACTTTGGAAACATTGTGGGGAAAAAGAGAAAATGCTGATTACCAGCAATTTCTCCTTTTCCCACCCACAATGTTGTCTGCCCTATGAAGGACAAATTTTGTCCTCTGAACCTCCTTTAATCTGTTGTCTGCAAATGCTTCCAGCTTGGACTAGTGCAAAATTTTATCATTTGGTAAAGAGTAAAAGTGCTACAAAAAAAAAAATCACAGATATTTTTTAAGACGAAAAAATGGCACAAATATTGCAAATATTGCAACTTTACGGCTGCTTTTGATCAGAATATTTTGACATATGGCCTGCAATACGCAAAAAGGGGCATTCAGACATTTGCGTAAAGTGTCGTCTCGGATCAGCCTTCGCAGTCCGCACAGGCTAATCAGAAACAACACTTTCCGTTTTTATGTAATTTCCTGATTTGCGCAAGTCTACTGTAGCACAAAATCTAATGTAGTCGTAAAGTGCCGTCTCGGATTAGCCTGCGCCGACTGCGCAAGCTGATCGAGACATCACTTTACGCAAATGTCCGAATGCCCCTTTTCGCGTGTTGCAAGCCATATGGGACAGTGTTGGTCAAGGATTGGATGGTATGTTTTGTTCAATCTGATCCTACTCTACAAAGAACAATGACTGCAAAAGCAACTACAGTCAAAATACTTACTCTGAGAATTAATTGAATATTTACTTAACCCTTCACCAATCAATCCCAGGTTTTCTCAACCCCAGGAAGAAGGCTTTTAAAAACATTGTAGGAAAAGGAGAAAATGCTGTTGTTCAGCATTTTCTTCCTTTATCACAATCTTTTCTACCCCACCAGAAAGCTTGAACTCATTTTTTTCAATACTGAATGAGTGGTCTGCAGACATTTTGAATTTAAAAGTCTAAAATTTGTCATTTGGGAAAGGGTTATACATGTACTTAGCGTATGACAAAAAAGTTGAATATAAAACCTGTGTGCATGACTGTCGTAGATTCACACATAAACCATCTGCATCAGCGCTGTAATGTTCTACAAGTTCAGACAATGTACGGAACGTAATTCTTCGGGCAATGAAAAATCCTCCTTCGTCCAGCTGTCGTATTCTGTAATGTTTCACTGTGTCTCCATCCCGAACTAGATAAAACGATATATATTTCCAATCATAATCTGTGAGTTTAACACGTTACAACATGCAGACTGTCTTTACTTTGCAGATGATCACTTTTTAACCCTTTATCAACTGGCAGACTTGTTCAAATCCAAAGCATAAATAATCAGATGTGTTCTTGAAATGGTAGGTCTAAAACATTGAGGGAAAAGAAGAAAATGCTGGTTACCAGCATTTTCTCCTTTTCTCACTATGTTTTCAAAAGTCTTATTCCTCTGGGTTGTTAAAACACAGGATTGCTTGGTAGAGGGTTGAACAATCAAAATTTCTGACTGAAGGAAAACTTGCTTCAATGAACAAGCTGACTTAATTATATCCCTTCACCCTTACCACACAATGACGACTTTTAACGACCCTGAGGAAGAAGCCTTTTGAAAACATTGTGGGAAAAGGAGAAATTGCTGGTAACCAGCATTTTCTCCTTTCCCCACAAAGTTTACTACCATATCAAAGAAGAATTGTGTCATTTGAGCAACTATGAAATTGTTGTCTGCAGATGCTTTCAACTTGGATAAGTCTAAAATTTTGCCGTGTGGTAAACGGTTAATAAAGAGAATGTTTTACCCTGAAATGACCCTAAAGAAAAAGGCTTTAGAAATTGATAGTTTGATTTGGAGTTAAACGCCGTTTTAGCAGCTTAGGTCATATCAGGGTGGTCAGTGCACCTTTACATGTATTTCCTGGCTTTCTCACACCAGTGCTGACACAACTTTCTTTCCAAATCACTGGCTATTTTTCTCACATGCATCAGAGCAGAGAGGTGAAAAATCACCACAAAGAAAGTTTGCTTCAACCAAGTATCAACTACCAGGTCACGAGTCCAATACACTAACCACTGAGCTACCCAGGCTGGGAGGCTTTAGAAAACTTCAATAATTTACACTGATCTATATAGTCTCAACTCTTTGCCAAAGACAAGATTTTGTTTGTACTCTTTTGAACTAAAAGCATTTGCACACGGCAAATTTAATGTAGGTCAACTGATGATTTCTATCTCTGATATGTAGAAAACACTGTGAGAAAAAAGAAGAAAATGCTGGATACCAGCATTATCTCCACTGCCCACATTTCAAAAGCTTTCCTCTTCATGGTCATTAAAACTGTATTGTGTGGCAAAGATTTAACCCCTTACCAAACAATCCTGTTCTAACCATCTATAGATAGAAACCTCTTGAAATCTTTGCAGGAAAGAAGAAAATGTTGGTAACCAGCATTGTCTCTTTTTCCAGCCCTGTCTGTTGACTTTGTCAAAGAAATTTTGCAACCATTTAATTTGTTGATGCAGATGCTTTCAATTTTGAAGAGACTAGAATTTGTTGTTTGGGAAAAGGTTAATTCAACTAAAATTGTGCCAAGAACTTTACTAATTCCCTTAGTTTCTTTACCACAACCTCCAATTCTTTAACAACCTTAAGGAAGAGGTTTTTGGAAAACATTGTGGGAAAAAAGGAGAAAATGTTGGTAACCAGCATTTTGAAATTTATCATTTTCCCATAATGTTTTCTAACCTTTCATAACATATAAATTTCAATTCTTGAGTCACATGATTTATTTCGTCATCAGCAAATGCAATTTGGGCATGTCTTAAATTTTGTCGTTTGTAATGAGTTAATTGGCTAAAAAAGTATTACCTGACAATGAGTAATCATTCCGCCGACTTTCACTGTCTCGTATCAAGAATGCACCATGGTCATTCTCTGGTGACAACAACTTTTTCTCTGCCTCTACCCTTTTTATCTTCCCAAAGTACCATCTGTAATGTTTAAAGAGAAGCTGGCTTAACTCTTAAGCAAACAATCAAGACATTTAAGTTTAACGAACCTGGGAATTAAGGGCCTGGGCTTTTGAAAACATTGTGGGAAAAGGAGACAATGCTGGTAACCAACATTTTCTCCTTTTCCCAGAATGTTTTCTCTCCTATAACAGACAAATTTGACCATTTGAGCAATATTTAATATATCGTCTGAAAATGCTTTCACTTTGGACCAGTCTAAAAGTTTGTCATTTTGTAAAGAGCTAAAAAAAGCTTTTGCAGGTTGACAAATTGATGAGTCTCAAACAGTGGGATATATCAATGAAAGAATAGAAAACCTTGTTGGAAAAGCAGAAAATGCTGGTTACCAGCATTTTCTCCTTTTCCCAAAATGGTTTCAAAAGGCTTCACTCTCAGGGTCGTCAAAAATGGATCTTGTGCGGTACAGGGTAAAGGTCTTGACAGCTCCATGTACTAACCTCATAACCGCCTGAAACAAAGTTGTAGCTTATGAGCTAGAAAACATTGCTATAGAACCGGATGATCCACATCAAATCAGATTCAATACCAATACTTGAATACGTATTGGAATACATGTGAGAACATTCCAATATTTTAAAAGGAGAGGCTGCACACCATAAGTAAATTGTTCCTTTGCTACAATGTTTTCCCAAACTGATCTGCCAAAAGACAAAAATGTCCAAGTCCTAGGAAGCACCAGAACTGTGATGCCTGCTTTATGGCATTTAAAAAAAAAGTTAAGCATGAATATGTTTGCTGAATTATAGGGTTGGAAAAACACTATACTTATAGTTTCAGTGTCATTATATTATGCATGCAGCAAACCAATAACATTAGACAGAAATTCTGCCCATAACAAAAATCAATTGAATGGTGAGGTAATATCAAGTTCTATACAAAGTGAGCAAAACACATCAGTATGCAGCATCTTGCCTCACAGAGCAAACACAATGCTGTTAAAACATTGATTATTACAGACCAAGTTTTGCTCTCTAACAAACTCCTACCAATAGTTATAGCATGAGACATGCAGTGACTTGGAAATAAATAATCAATATTTGTAACGACTTCATACGAGTGATTCATAGCTGATCTCACAGTTTCAGAACCAATAACAGACTTTGAGACAACTCTTTGTCTGTCATTTCATTATTTTTTTTTCTCTAACTCTTTAACAAACTACACAGTTTTAGACTTATCCAAACTGAAAGCATTTGCAGACGACAATTTCATTGTGGCTCAAATGGTGCCATTTGTCTTTGATAGGGTAGAAAACAAATCAACCCAAGAAATCTGTTGTAGATATACAGTAATATTACCTTACAGAAAATTAGTCGTCACCAATCAGATGGCCGTTTATTTGTAACCCTTTACCAAACAATCCCTGGTTTCAAGACTCTGAGAGAGAAGTCACTTGAAAACACTGTGGGAAAAGGAGAAAATGCTGCTAACAAGCATTTCAATATTTGAGTCACATTATTTCTGTCGTCTGCAAACACTTTCAATTTGGACAAGTCTAAAATTCTTTTTGTGTGGTCTAGAGTTAAATCAGAATTGAAATTGAGAATATAATAATGGTTGATGAACAATGTTTTACCCTTCACCACATAAAAAATTTTGAGACTTGACCAAATCGAAAGCACCACAAATTCATTGTAGCTAAGAAAGGGTAGCCTAAGAAAGACATTTACAGTTCATGTCCATACCTACCTTCCCCATTTTTCTATTAACCCTTATTCTGTTGAATAAGTTAAATAAAACTTTCGAGCCAATAGTAAAATCCTGAATAATGTTATTTCAAACTTAATTTTTGGAGAAAAAATATCTCCTTATTAGACAGTGTAGGTCCAAGATCAGACTGCACATTCTGTGCAGTCTGATCTTGATCTACACTGTCCGCAAAAGGTCAGTGAATCACACTTAGCAGCTTAAGGGTTGAGATTATCATTAATACGTAAGGGGACAACAGTTACTGTCCTATACACTTGCAGAAACTGGGGACACTATCAACTTAAGTAGGATCAATGCACTAAGGACTGATTATGAAATAAACTTGATAGGGACAAAGACTCTTATGTGGGCGTTTTGATGGGACATACTTCTGACTCTGCTGGATGATGTTCTAGAAGCCACCCCCCCCCCCCCCCCATGCAGAACACTGCTTTCTTTACAAATGGGATCATAGTACACAAACAAAGTCAACCAGTTCTAAAGATATTTGTGCAAAGTTTAATATGAAACTTGGATTAAATCATTTCTGAACTTACGACAGTGTTCATTTTCAGTCATTTTATAACCCATTTTGTGATTAATTTATCAAACTCATTTTAGTTTGGACATTTTTTTTGCCCCCTTCCAAACACTATCCCTGGCTATCGAAAGGCTGCGCAGATTACCACCAACAGAAAATGGTCTTTTGGCCTATGTGCCACTGTGCTTGTTCAACCGAAAATGTCACATGATGCTTGTTAGGTGGCTGTTTAGATTTACAGTAGTTTCAGTGAGGCCAAACAAGTTCAGTAAGCTGGACTAATATATTAAATCCAATGGATGTTTTGGTAACATCATACATGGTAATTGTAATCTTAGTGTTATTTGCACTGTGACATTTTTGCACACCAAATACCTGGCTTCAATTTGTTCGTTATTTTACTCATCCATTTCCTAGCTTATAGAAATATTAATTAGGAAGACCAGCCATGCAGGGTTTTCCCTTTGCAACAAAAATAGGGGGTCATTGTGACCCCCTAGTCAAAAATAATGGGGGTCATTTTGGAATTTGTGGGGGTCACAACAAAATGTAATTAGCTTAGACAATTTTAAGCTATTATTTGTGGAACTATGTGTGGTTTTTTGTGTTTTCTATTCACTGTAAATCTTTGTATACCCTACATATGTATTATTACATGATGAAAAATACATAATAACACAAGAGATTTTCTACATAGAGTGAGCTTTCAGCCTAGTTGGTACCTTTTTCATAAAGACTATCTGGAATATGCTTTATTTACGCTGGTTCTTAACAAGCAAATATGCTCTAGCTGCAGACAAGCTGTCATATCTCTAAGTAATTTTAATCTTTCATGGATATCATCATGACCGCTAGTGTTTTGATGATGCACAAGGGCTGAATTTCGAAGTTTGTGCAACCTCTGTCTGAGGTAAAGGGTTATTTTGTTTTGTTTTTATCACAGGAATCAATCGTTTAATTGGTGAAACTATCTTGTTGTCGGCCGGGTTGAGAAGTCTATACTGTTTTTCTTGATGGAGAATAACCATTTCGGCCGAAAATAAGCTATTTTCACCAATTAAACTGCAAATTCCTGTATTTCGACACACAGGTCGCATCCATGCCGCTGTTTTCAACGAATAACGAAGTGTATCTCTTCAGCTAATTTACGGTAAACCCTCGAGACCTTGAAATGTGTTTCTGGGTGCTCTTACCAGGCGTTTTATCATCTGATCTTTGTTCAAGGGCTCTCTCTCCTTGCAGACAGCAAGAATGACGTCGATTTTGACAGTCATATTGTTTTCATTGAAGATCGACTGGTTTAGTTTAGACCAGTTTAAAGACCGACGGCATTCTAGTAAAATCGATACACAGTCCAGTGTTTCGTCCCATTTCCTCTTTGTACTCCAGCTTTTTCCATCTACTCGCGATGTAACAGTGTCGGTAGTATACACGATCTTTAGTAACTCTTAGCGTATTTGTGCGTCAACAATGACGCATTGTTTAATAAATGCGGGTCACTTTCCTTAAAAATGCGTCAAAACGCACAAAATCGTGCATCAAGGAAAACCCTGAGCCATGGTATATAATTATACAGTGAATATACCCTCACTGATAAACTGCTGTCTACCTTTAGGAACTGGGTTTTAATCACAAGACAAATCAATGCCAGGTGTTTTTTGTGAGAATCACCAATATAACAAACGTGTCTGTTACTGAAATATTCATCACCTACAGTTTACGATCTCTGTCTTGTGCAACAAACTATAACTACATGTAGTTATTTTAAACAATATCATGTAATGTCTAACTCTTCACTGCCAAGTTCTACAAGATGATTTCTTCATAATCTTCAAGAATAAAGAATTAATAATTGAAATGAATATATTTAACTCTCCATTTCAAAACAACAGTGTCAAAATTAGATAATCATGAAAACAGTACTTACGGCTCTGACTCTAAACTCTTCAACTTGGCAACATAATTAGAGGGAATGTAACCCTCAAGCTTTGTGGTTCTTGACTTAGCATACCACCAGTCACCTTCAGTGTCTGTTTGAATCTCTAAGTGTTCACCTTTTCTAAAACTTAAATCTTCTGCAGTTCTTGCATCATAGTCATAGAGAGCAACAAAAATTTTAGGTTGTGTCTGTTGAGTGTCACCAGATTCCGTTTTTGTCTGGCCCACAGGAACTGTTGTTGTAGTTACAGACTGTGGTGGCGTGTTCACTACCATAAGCCCGACCTGGTTAGGGTCGGCGACGGTTCCATTAGGTTCCGATGGATTATTCTTTGGACTGGCATTAACGCTTCCTAAGTGGTTTCCTGGGTCTGCGGCAGGCTGGGATGGGCTGCTACAACAGCCTCCCATTGTTGATTTATATGATGCTAAATATTACGTGGAACTAAATTCAAAATATGTTAAACATTTGGAATACCTGAATTGCTCAGAATGACTAAAAAGTGCACTGAATCTCGGTAATTAACTCATTTTTATAGGAACTATGTTCATAACATTTTCTACCGACACTGAACCAAAGCACCGGTCGCTGATTAATTTATGGAAAAAAATAATCCTCATGTCTCTTGAATCACTTGCTTTCGTTAGATATAAAAAATTAAATATTTGTTCCGTATCTTAGAAAATGCATAATTTGCAACATTTAGAAGAGTTTTGTAATGCAACAGTATTACAAAGATTTGTCGGAATTGCTTACAGATATTCATACGCCGGTGAATCGACGTCTTTGTTTGTTTTGTTACACTATCTACGATAGGTTGATTCCACAGAATGGCCACTAATAGAATTAACCAACACAACGTTTCTATTTCCGGTTTACTATGATTCATACTCCAGAGGCAGATCGTTTAAAGCGGCAATGGGGTTCTGACATGTGGAAAGGCATAGGGTATATGGTTTGCAAGGGTGATGGCAACTGCTTCGCCGTCTCTAGCTCCTTACTGGCACATGTAATTGATTTTGACTAACTAAAGTGCTAGACCTGTCCAAGTTCTATGCACATGTAGACGACAAATAGGACTCAAATGTCTGGATTTGTCTTTGAAAGGGTTAAAAACACTATGGGAAGATTTCAAAGAAAAATGCTGGTTAAGAAATATCAATTCTCCTTTTCCGACAGTGGTTTCAACGGCATTTTTTTCGGCAAGGCCGTTTAAACTCAGGATTGGATGGTAGATCTAGTGAATCGATGAAATGTTGTTTAACAAATTATGGCAGTTTCAAGCGGCAATTATGTCTAAGTTGACATAAAAAATATCAGGCAATCCCATCCTTAAATGGCAGTTTCAGGGTGGATATCTCTTAAATACCTGAAATAGAAATTTCTTCTTCCAATTCAAACATTAGAAGCAACCCATAATCGAATCGATCGAAGAGTGTTATTCGGCAAGTTTGTTGTAAGCATCTGAATAAGAACATTCTGGAGTCAGTTCAGAATATTCACAAGTTTCACATAACCATTTAGGCTTTGGAATGGCCTACCATGCAACGCATAGGCTGGTTAATCACAGTGCGAACCGAACATCATTCGCCAGTTGCTGTAATGTCAATTCCAATTAAGCACTCTTTCAAATAAGTACAAAAATTGCGATAGGTTTTGCCATATAATGTCTGCTTATGGACGAAATCTTGATACTGCCATCAAGTTTTTGGTATACTGTTACACTTACCGACACGACAACGTTTAAGACTTGTCCAAATTTGAAATTAATAACAGACTTTCTCAAGGTCTTTAAGCAAGGGATCGTGTTGTAGGCCTAAAGGGAAAAATAGATGTTCAAAATTTGAAATCACGTTGTCTGTGCATGTCATATTCTTCGAAGATTAGACCTACATGTCTTCCATGATGCATCACTATCCTTTACAGGACATATATATGTACGCGGTGCGTAAACAAGAATCCTCTACCGCTAAAAAAGTAGCAAGAGGAAAATGGCAATTAAAAATAAGTCTGCGGAAAAATCAAGCCTTTTCGTTGCTCCAATTTTCCTAGAAATATGACAATTTTACACGGGAAAACTTAAATTTAAAAAATACCGTTGTTTAGGCAAATCTTTGCATATAGCTTCTAAATACAGACTTGGGGAATACCAGGAATTGTGCAACACACTCTGACAACAAAAATAACGTCCCCAAGATACCAGTCTTGTACTAGGACGGTTTCCCAAGCTTAAAAGGGTTGGGTTTATAAATAACTGGTGCCTATATGTTACATGCTAGCTAACCATGGCTAGTTGAATCGTACCAGGCTGCGTTTATTTGAGTTAATGTTTATTTTATTTTGAAATTCGAAGTAACGAGTGCCGTTTTGAAAAGTAGTCTAGTTCTGTACCCAGAATGCCCAAATCAGATAGGCATGTACAGTATTTGAAAAATGCCACCTAGCGGAAGATAATGCTTGAAATCAAGTTCCTACATTCAACTTTTGGCGCTTTGATTTTCATCCCCAACTTTATCGTGCAGGTCGAACAAGAATTACTTCCCTTGGAATTTATCGATAATCCGGTCCCAAAGGATTTCCGATACTGGCCCGTCACGTAGGATTTCAGAAGGAAAAAACTTTTGATCGACTAAAACACGTTTTTTGTCAAAAATGATAAAAATCTATAACGTCTAGAAGTATTTTATAATATTTCTACTTTACTTCAATATAATTTTAATTACTGTAGTAATATGGGAAGTTGCGTCCATTTTGGTTTAAAGTCACTGACGACAAATAAAAGTGATTCAAACGATGATTTTTTCTCTTAAAAAGTAAAAAATATTGCGAGAAAAGTACAATATGTTGGTTACCAGCATTTAAACCTTATCCTTCATTGTTTTCAAAAGCTTTCTATGATGGGACAGGTCTAGAACGGGTTTGAAAATAGCAAGGACACATAAATATGTGAGCTGTCGCCATACAATACTTTTGATATGGCCAGTGATCGTATATACACAATGTGAGCATTACGTGATTTTTTTAGTCATAAACACTTTTATCCAATGTCGGTAAATTTCTACTGTGACTTTTATTTTTTTGCGTAGTTTACATATATTTGGCCAATCACAAAATGAGTAACAATTCATTTCCTCCTAGTACTCGAAGTAGGTCAAAAGTGAGATCATACAGTTACGCCGAAAAACGGGTTCAAGTAATGGTACAATGATAAAAGCGATTTAAAATTGTGTACTAATTAGTTTTATCCTACCGAGATATTAGGCCTATCCTGATATTTTTATTTAGCAAATCAAGAAAAGCAACGGTTTAGTCTATGTGGAAAAAAATCACTGCGCTGAAAGATGATATATGTTCAAAGTTCAAAATAGTGGCGAAGTGTTTGTGTAAATCAAGAAATATCTTTAAGGAAGCTAGACGGCGTTAGAAGAACTGGAAAATGAATATTTAAACTCTTTTTTTTTTCGTATGTATGTGTGTGTGTGTGTGTGTGTGTGTGGCTCAATATGCTGAAAAATAGTAAACAAATAATCTCGACTGCAAATGAATCTTTTTTCCTCATTTTTTTTTCTATATTTTGTTGAAAAAGTGGAATTTTTAATTTCGTATATATATTTCACAATTACAAGTTACCCAAATCATCTTTGAAAAGTGAAAAAAAAAAAAGTTAAAGAAAATACCAAAGGTATCCCCTGTCATGTACGTTTGCTACGATGTGAACAAAGGGCATAGGGCATCGATTAGCGGTACCAACGCTTACAAGTACATTAGTGTACGGTGGCACAAAAGTGACATGGAAGATATATTTTATACTACGTGCGCACGCAGTAGCTAATACGTGCGCACGTATTACTTATTACGTGCGCACGTATTAGCTACTGCGTGCGCACGTAGTATAAAATATATCTTCCATGTCACTTTTGTGCCACCGTATTAGTGTCATATATATGCAAGCATTTTTAACCAATTGCAAAGTGCCATCCATTCATATGATTTTGTTATACCAAGATGAAGGTTAAAAGCAAGCGCCGTCAGCTACGCCGTAAAATCCTTGATGGTAAAAATAGAGTTCCATATGATATGTATTACCAATCTGCACGTAACGGCATGTAGAACGCAGTTACTGCTCTTTGATTAGGCGCTTACCTAAGTTGTGAGATAACTTGTTATGTATAATTAGCCTTCAATATGCGAAAAAGGGCATTCGGACATTTGCGTAAAGTGTTGTCCCGGATCAGCTTGTGCAGTTCGCGCAGGCTAATCCGAGACGGCACATTACGTCAACTTGAGATTTTGTCTCGCAGTATACTTGCGTGAAACAGAAAATCACACACGATCGGAAAGTGTTGTCTCGGATCAGCCTGCGCGAACTGCGCAGGCTGATCCGGGACGACACTTTACGCAAATGTCCGAATGCCCCTTTTCGCGTGTTGCAAGCCATATACAATTGATTTATACGTTTGAAACAAAGATATCGAACGCTAAGAAGTTACAATAAAAATGTGGGAAAATTTCTGCTACTACAGAAGAATTCAACGGTAGCTTAGTCTGTACATAGTTTAAAGGATTAGCAATTTATGGCTCGTAAGTTCGAGTCCTAATTGAGCCGAAATTCATCACATGGATTTTATCAAAACCCTCGTAAAAGGTTTTATTCCTCGCTCACCTCTAAACAGCGTTTCAAGTTTGTTTATAGTGGAAAGCAGCCAGTGGCTTGGAAAGTGTTACGAGTAGTACAAAGGACAACCTAGGATTAAAGAATTACGAGGAATGTTTGGCCGCGTTGATATAAACTAAATAATAATTTGTGGGAGACAACTTGGTGTAGTGGTAGAGCGTCGAGCTCTCAGTTCATACATTCTGGGTTTAAATCCAGTGGTGAGCAGTAATAATCATTGGAACTACCCACATCACGACGGGACTACTGGTCGGGGTGTCTAGGAAACAATAATTTCAAACGATTAACCCTTAGGCTACCAAGCGCTAATTGACGACCTTTTGCGGACAGTTTAGATCAAGATCAGACTGCACAGCATGTACAGTCTGATCTTGATCTACGCTGTCCGATAAGGCGATATTTTTGCCCCTGAAACAACTTTTAAATAGCAACATTTGGGTTTATACTATCGACTTTAAAGTTTCATTTAACTTATTTATTAATCGGAAAATTTACCCTGTCCAACGACACCCTCCTGTCTATAAAAGACGATTTGATTATCTCAGCGACATTAAAGGCCCAGTAAAGGCCAAAATATCAAAGCAGGTGTCATAACACATTTAAGTTTAAATCATACAATTTAAAAGTATGGAAAATAATGTGGAGATGACAGTCTGTTATCGTGTGGTCGGGCCATATGTTACTCGCTGGTAGAAAAAGGAATTTTAAAATCAGGCAAAAAGTAAACAAAAAACACAGCTACCTGGCAGGTTTTAACCTAGTTTTGAAATTAATTTCTCTGTCGGCGACTAACACTCGGACCGACCGTACAATGACAGATTGTCATCTTCACAATAATTTCCATACTTTTAGATGGTATTATATAATTTCAAATGCATTTAAACACCCGCTTTTTTACACTTGGCCTTTATTGTTACTTTAAATCTGTTTGTTTGCAAATGCTTTGAATACTGTACGGTCAAACATAGTCATCTGATAGAGCTTAACTTTAAGCAAACGATCATCTGTTTATATGACTATTAGCAAAAAGACTTTTGAAAATACTTGGAAGAAATGCTGGCAACCAACATATTCTCCTTTTCCCCCAATATTTTCATTATTATCATTTGAGTTACATGAAAAATATACTAGTAATGTGTTTTCTGCAACTGAGCAAGAAATGTTGTCGTCCTGTAAAGAACCATGCTCTGTGAAAAGGGGGCTTAATGCATCTGCAAAAATATCTACCAGGTCAGCCTGCGTTCGCGCAGGCTGACCTAGGCCGAAACGTTTTGCTACCAGTCAATTTTCTGCGGCATGTGCAAGTATCACTTTACCGCATGGTGCAGTCGGTTCTTAGACAAAATAGACTTTACAGACCTCGTATAACCATGGGGTGACTCGCTTGGTTTCATGAACCAAGGAGATGCATTAAACCCCCTTTTGCCAGAGCATGGCTCTTACATCAAGAGTGTAAAAAAAGAATGTACAATAAACGCACGTAAAAGCAAGTGTGGCCAATAGCAACAGACTGTTTGTGTAACTCGAGACATGTTGCAAACAGGTCCAGAAGTGGTTCCGAGATAAGGACGTTTTTATCAGATTGTGAAGCGAGATAAACACTTGCTTATCTTTGCTTGAAATCCGAGCCGGGTCCTGATAAGATTCCGTGGCACCCTTAACCCTACTACGAAGTTGTCAGATTCTTTTTTTTTATCTGTCAAAACTTGGCCTGAATGTAGAGATATTTAACCCTTAGGCTGCTAAGCGCGACCCACTGACTCTTTGCGGACAGTGTAGATCAAGATCAGACTGCACAGAACGTGCAGTCTGATCTTGGATCTACTCTGTCCGATTAAGATATATTTTTCTTCAAGAAATATAACTTTGAAATAGGAACATTTGGGGTTTTACTATCGACTTGAAAGTTTCATGTTAGTTATTTATCATGATTAAGGTTAACGTTTTACTACTCGAAGAAATTTTATAACCGCCCACATTTAAAGCATTTGCAGACGACAATTTCAATGTGGATCCAATGGTGTGATTTTTCTTTGAAAGGTAGAAAACATCGTGGGAAAAGGAGAAAATGCTGGTTACCAGCATTTTCTCCTTTTCCAACAATGTTTTCAAAAGGCCTCTTTCACTGGGTCGTTAAAAATCGACATTGTGTGGTAAAGGCTTAATTGCAACCACACGAGACCGAGAAATTGAAAAAGTCCTGATAATTCGGGAAATTGTTCGTTATGAGTAACTTTTCCATTCAAAATTATAGTCTTTTTTTTTTAAAAAAAAAGCTTTTGTTAAGTAAGACTTTTGCACTGCAACTATCGATACTCGTACATGGAAATATCTGTGAAATATTTTCAAAATTTCACATACAGTGTTACGCAGATTCGTACTTAAGCGCTTTTCTAACTCGGGGAATATTAAATAGCACAACTTATCTCGCCATTTTCATTTCTTTTTTTAATCAAATGGACAGAATGTACTGTAAACCATTCCTGATACCACCGGCTATCTCCTACAATTTTTTTTTTTAACAACTGAAGTCGACGCGTAAAATTGATCTGAAAATGGTCATGGTTTTATGAATAAGCTAAAATTATCCGTTATTTCGTCAACAAAAAAGAATGGTGTAGTTATGATGAATGTTTGATAGTAACAGGCTCTCTGAACGTGAGTGCAACCAGAGACACAAGTCACAGAAAGGGTTTTCTTTTTCCTTCATGAACCATTACAAGTTGTACTTCACCCCTAGGCTGCTAAGCGCGACTTACTGACCTTTTGCGGACTGTGTAGATCAAGATCAGACTGCACAGAAAGTGCAGTCTGATCTTGGATCTACACTGTCCGATAAGGAGATATTTTTCTCCGACAAAAAAGAAAAAAAAAAAAAACCTTTGAAATACCAACATTTGGGATTTTACTATCGACTTGAAAGTTCCATTTAACTTACTTAGTAGGTAAAGAGTTGCATAACTTAGTTCAGAATGAGCTAAACAGAGAAACAAACAGATAGAAGTTTGTGTTCTAGTGAATAAGGCAAGCAAGTAAATTTTATTGCACAAGGGGTCACTTTTTTTACTTTGTGATGCATATTTACTTATGTTAATGTGATTTTACCATCATTCTTTTTTTTTTGTGTTTGATTTTATTTTCCGTGGAGAAAGGGTGAGAAGTAACGTCACGTTATTGATGTACTGTTGGCACTTTGTTTATATCGTTACATCTATTTCTCAGAATTGCCATGCGATTTCCATACCGTGACACACTGAAGTTTTACTGAAAAAGAACTGTTTTGAAACTAAAACTTTGTGAATAACAAATGAATTTTATAACTTATTTATGTGAAATGTGTATTAAGTGTTTAACGAAGAAATAAGGCACTCGAAAACTAATTCAGAAACTGTTCTTGGATTTAGCAGTTGTCTGAAAGAAAATCTATATGAAGCATACCCTGTGAAATGGAGGCTTAATGAATGCAAAAAGTATCCACCCATGTCAGCCTGCGCAGGCTGACATAGGACGAAACTTTTTATTAATGTTAAATTTTCTGTATGTCCAAGGACCATTCTACCCTATGATCCAGTCGGTTGTTAGACAAAATAGATTTTATAGATCCATATTTATGTGATGACTTGCTTGATATAATGTATGACAGAGATGCATTAAGCCCCCTTTTGCTAGAGAATAGCCCAATTATATCAAAGTTCAACTGAACTTCTTTCTGGTACGTAACTATGTTTGATTTGAGGCAAATAGTATAGATACTTTGGAATAGTTTGGCCAGTGTCCAATTGTTATTTTGATGTAAGTGTTTCACACATAACCTTTTCAGCAGAAAAGGAGGTGAAAGATAAAAAGATGAAATAGAAGATAGGCTAATTCGAAAAAACAGCTTTGGAAAGGAAACCCAAAAGTGCATTTCGAAGTTTACGTATCTGATGCGATACCAGTTAATCGGAACATTTTTTTGTTTTTTTTTGTTTTAGATTTACTGTTTATTAAATCAACTGTGATATGTTACTATAGATCTTCTTTCCATTGAAAAAAAGTATATACTTAGACATATTTTTGAATACAAAAAAGGAAAATGCATGCAACCAAGTTCAAGTGTATAAGCTTTCAAATTGTTTTGTTGTCGCTGTGTTTTGGATTGACTGTCGGGATATTTCGAAGATTCAGTTCAAAATTCGAGGACTTTGACGACGAGGAACCGAAGATTTTTAACTACAACCAGTACCTAAAGCGACCTCACGGTGCTAGGGTGGATTCAAAATCGAAGGTCGAAACACTTGGGAGAGTTTTAAAAGGTAAAATACGTTTAACTCTTTACCAGACAACAAAAGTTTAGAGACGTCCAAAATTTTTTCAACTGAAATCATTTGTTGTAAATAAAGGCCACCGGCCCATAATACACATATAAGGATTACCAAAAAATACAGTAAAAACATGCATGGCTCGTCTAACACAAAATCATCATCGATATCATAATCGAGATGATGATGATGATGATGATGATGATCATCATCATCATCATCATCATCATCAACAACAACAACAACAACAACAACAACAACAACAACAACAACAACAACTGATTGATTGAACTGGACTTAACTCATCATCAACAACAAAAGCTAAAATCAAAATCGGAATCGTTCGTTTAGAGTATGGCCTACATGAAATAATTATCATTCATCATCATCATCATCAACCGTTGCAAAAATTTTCCGGAGCAATAAGAGAAAAAAAAATCATCATCATCATCATCATCATGCCTTTGTTTACATAAGAATATAAGAATTAATAATAATAAAACAATTGAAGGCATTAGCAGACGATAGATTCAATGTGGCTCAGATGATGGAATTTGTCTCTGATAGAGTAGAAAACATCGTGGGAAAAGGAAAAAAATGCTGGTTACTAGCATTTTCTCTTTTTCCCACAACACTAGCAGTATATATATCAGTTATCAGACTGCACGTTCTGTGCATTCTGGTCTTGACCTATACTGTCCGCACATGTCTTTGCCAGCATACCTCTAACAATATTTAACAGGGTATATCAGTTAATCTACACGTGCAGTCTGATAACTGATATTCCCTGAGGAAAAACCTTTTGTAAACATTGTGGGAAAAGGCGAAAATGCTGGTAACCACCAATTTCTCCTTTTCCTACGATGCCTTCAACCTTACCAAATACTAGTTCCATCTCTTGAGCCACATTCGTCTGCAAATGCCATCAATTTGGACAAGTCTACATTTTTGTTGTGTGGTACAGAGTTAAGAGTTATTAACAAAAATTTGAGGGTTGTTCTATAAATTCGCGGAATTTGCCTGTAATTCCAATACGAAGCGTTGGATTTGAAAACAAAATACATCTAAAGAAATGTTTATCTATACCTGATACATGTTTAAATTTTCATAGAGATACATAAAAAAAGATGGAAATACATTTAAAGAAAAGTAGTAAGTGACACTTGAAGCACGCCGACGTTTACGTCACATCGCCTAAACGTCAAAAATAAGCGCACGAATAACTTTCTCTACTTAGTCGCCCCCCCTACCCCCCGTTGCAGTTCACTTTCTATGTCTGTGTATCCACTGATGAAAAGTTGCAGTAAACCAATCTTTGCTGAACTGTGCAATGAATTCCCTGGCTTTGTTTTGCAGTACTTCTGATGATTCAAACTGCTGACCTTTCAGTTCATTTTTCTGTTGTGGGAATAAACGGAAATCCATGGGTGCTAGGTCCGACGATAGAGGGGATGTGGGAGCAGTTTAAATCCCAACAATGCAATGTAAAGCTCTATGTCATGCGCGCGGTGGGCGGGAGCATTAATATGGTGTAATATCACATTCTCTAAATTCTGCAGGAGAAAGTTTAAGTCCAACACAAAACTTTTCGACAGAACGTAACTTAACGTCGTCAGCTGACGTCATTTTTTTTTTTTCGAAGTCATGACTGCAAATGTCTGCTGAGATGTAATTATCCGACGGAATGTTTTCAAATTCACCGGAAATGATGTCGAATAACGTCGTTAACATCAGTCGCTTTCGTGCCAAAATTGCATGCGGCTTTCACATTTTTATACACTTCCTAAAGAAATTAAAATGTCAAAAGTTTGACTAGCTTCTAGTTGCTCTTCCTTGGTTGCTATAGAAACCAAATTCTTTGATATACAAAGGAAGAAGACATGGAAATTTTTTCATTTACTTGACATTATGTTAGGGCATGATCTGTGAAAGTGTGGTGTGAATTGAATGTAAAACAAAAAATTTAGGCAACGATTCCGCGAATTTATGGAACAGCCCTCGTATAGGCACCATGCTCTGGGAATAGGGGGTTGAAATGCATCTCCGTAATCCAGTGTACCAAGTACGTCATCACATAATTATGGACCCATGAAGTCTATTTTATCTAACAACCGACTGAAACACGAGGTAAATTGGCCCTTGGACATGCAGAAAATTTACGAATAGCAAAAAGTTTCGGCCCATGTCAGCCTGCGCAGACTGTGCAGGCTGACAGGAGTCGATACTTTTTGCAGATCCATTAAAGCCTCTTGTCAGAGAGTATGACTCGTATAATTGGCCTGCAACACGCCAAAAGGGGACATTCGGACATTTGCGTAAAGTGTCGTCTCGGATCAGCCTGCGCAAGTCCGCACAGGCTGATCCGAGACAACACTTTCCGATCTTGTGTGATTTTCTGTTTCACGCAAGTATACAGTGGGACAAAATCTAATGTTGACGTAAAGTGCTGTCTTGGATTACCCGCTGTGCGGACTGCGCAGGCTGATCCGAGACGACACTTTACGCAAATCTCCGAATGCTTCCTATCGCATATTAAAGAGATAGAGGGCCAGTGTTCAATATATTTGTTGACCTTTGCTATATCTCACCCAATTTTGCATATATGATGTCCGACAATAGATCAAAGAATATAGTAATTTATAATTTATATTGCAAATTTGGCGAAACATAACATCCGTGAACATATAATAGAAACATCAACATTTCCATAGTTACGCTTTTCTATTTTGCCATTAAAACATACTGTGGGGCATGTCCTTTTGAAAAAAATGGTACACCATACGAGTTGCACGTGCACAGTGGCTATCAGGTTAAAAAAGGAAGCCTGCACGATTGATTTCTTTCGCTGATAATGTACTCTTGTGAGATTTAATATTGATCTACACCGTGGTCACAAGCTATAAAGTTTGCCTATCAACGTATTAGTCCTGAAATCGAGGTGAAAGACAGCCTGAATGGTTGGCGAATGGACTTCCCTTGTTTGGAATGCGCATGCGCGACAGATCCAATTACATGTTTTTTTAAAAGTGCATGAGCTGTGCTCTGTGAAAAGGGGGCTTAATGAATCTGCAAAAAGTATCTACCAAGGTCATTCTGCGCAGTCCGTGCAGGCTGATATGGGCCGAAACTTTTTGTCAGTGGGCAATTTTCTGCATGTAAAAGAACCAGTTTACCTCACGATTCAGTCGGATGTTAGACAAAACGGATTTATATTATATAGTCTATATATCATAATTATATGATATTTATTATATTCCTATCAGTGAATTACTGGGATTTCTCAGTGTATTATTTTTGCAGTGAATAACATCACTAGTGACGATATGGTATCATCACTAGTGATGATATAGTTTTAGAATGTTTGCCGGAACTACTTTTTTCCCTATATCTCTCACACTCTAATGTTTCTGTCTCTGCTTCAAACATCTTTAGTAAACAATAGCACAGTAAAAGGATTTTCGGGACAGTCTTTCCAAACAATCCTGACTTAACGACCTTGTGGGAGAAATCTTTTGAAAACATTTCGAGAAATGAAGATAGCATTTTTTGGAGAGAGCTCTTGGAAAATATTGTGAAAAAACGATAAAATACAACCAACCAGCATTTTTTACTTTTTCCATAATGTTTTCTATCTAATCAGAAAACCTAAGATCTTTTGTACCAATTCAGTATTTGTCATTTGGAGATGTTTTTAATTTAGGAGAGTCTTTCTTAAACTTGTCATGTTGGAAAGGGTTAACTGTTTCTTCTAATTTCATATGGCTGGTTTTAAATTGCAAAACTATACATGTATGCCTTCAAATGGAGAGATAGATGACGTTGAGCGTCACGTCATCTGTTGCGTCAGCTGCTTCTGCCAAAAATATCCATGTTTATTTCATGCTTTCCGGTAGGATATCGAGAAATAGCAGTGAAAATATTTTTCGATATTCCACGGGTACGACCAGTGAAAATACCGATTTTTATATTCTAGTTACCTAGGTAAAATGCGCGTGCCTCACAACCAGATGGAAATATGACGTAATTTACCTTACATTTCTCGCGCTTGACGTAATTTTGTAATGCGTTGCTATGCGGAGGGTGTACGCCACGGGGAATAACTGAAAAGAACTGTACTGGATTTTGATAAAGTTCCTCCCAGAAAGGGTTAAAAGCATGAAATAAATAGAATATTTGTTTTTTTCGGTGAAAGATCGAACTTTATTTCATCTCGTGAACACCATCGGTAGTATTTTCACTCGTGGCTGCGCCACTTGTGAAAATATTACCGATGATGTTCACTCGATGAAATAAATTTCGATCTTTCACCGAAAAAAACAAATATCCTCAATGTATTTTTAAAGAAAAGTACTATACATGTATACCTGCCGTTCTTAATAATTATTAGAAAACATAGGGAGAATTAGGAATATAATAAATAGAATAATCAACTAGCGGTTTGTGATATTAAAAATCTGTCACTCGAATGGGGTTCGGACTCGTTTTTCAACCGCATCACACCCCATTCTAGTGACAGATTTTTAATATCACACACCACCAGTTGATTATCCTCTATATATAGTGTTAGCTTGGTATAATCCATCATGAAGATGCAATAAGCTCCCTTTTGCCAGAGCGCGACTGAATTACAATTTATTCTTTATTTTTATATTCATCTAAGTCATTTCAATAACACCTCAGAAATCACCATACTAGTCTCTATACATATGTTACAGTGATACAGTGTGTATCACATACAGCTTCTTTGTCAAAATAGGAACACAAATATACAATCATCCGTGAACAGCAGTACACTCACAATAAAATATTTCCTGGATGAATATGCATGAGTCATGCTCTGAGAAAAGGGGGCTTAATGCAACTCCTCGATTCATGAAACCAAGCAAGTCATCATATAATTGGGCCGTGCTCTGTGAAACGGGGGCTTAATGCATCTGCGAAAACTATCGACCCAGGTCAGCCTGCCCAGTCCGCGCAGGCTGACCTGTGCCGAAACTTTTCGATATTGGTAAATTTTCTGTATGTCAAAGGACCAGTCTACCTCGTGATTAAGTCAATTGTTTCAAAAAGTGGCCATTATGGATCCATAATTAATTGATGACTTGCCTGGCATCATGTATCACGGAGATGTATTATGCCCCTTTTTGCCAGAGCACGGCTCAATTATGAATCCATAAAATCCGTGAAGCCTAAATCACGAGGCGAACTGGTCATTTGACCAGCAGAAAATTTACAAAAAGCAAAAAGTTTCGCCCCATGTCAGTCTTCGCTGACTTCGTACGCTGACATTGATTGAGACTTTCTGCAGATGCATTAACCCTTATACCGCTTTTAAGTCGATAGTACAAAACTAAAACTTTCCTATTTCAAAGTTATGTTTTTTTGGAAAATATGCCTTTATCGGACAGTTAGCCTGGCATTCAGGCCCTGCATTTAAGTCATTCTAATAAACAAGGTACACAACTATAGCAGAAAAATATGTTGTTATTTGCCCTTTATCTGAAAATCGGACATTCAGAACATTGAGAACACAGAGTATTTATTTTGCAGTTTTACTTGAAGATTTTTTTTAATGAAAATGCTGCATTTAACGGACTGATACCAGTCTATCGGACAGTGTACATCAAAGATCACACTGCACAAAACGTGCAGTCTGATCTTTGATGTAGGCTACACTGTCTGCAAAAGGTCAGCGAGTCGCACTTAGCAGCCTATGAATTAAGCCCCCTTTTCACAGAGCACGGCTAATATAGTATCTGCTTCATAACAATCGAAATCTGCACGCCTTTAAGATTGATACAGTTTCGAATTTCAGAAATGAATCAAAGCGTTGAGAACGCTGAAGTGGTATTTGTCAAGGAAGCCATTGTGTGGAGTTAATAATTTGAAAGAAAAAGAGAAATATTATTCAAATATTGGCTTGAAAGTCAACCTACTAAGCAAATGAATACCTTTTTGGTTGAAGGGAGAGTACTCATAACAAAGTTAGGATTATTTGTGTATTGGTAGTCTCCCTTTGATCATAAGGAGGAGTCAGGAGTAACGTCCCTTGACAGTAGGATGCATGATGGATAGAGAGAGAAACCATGTGAATATATCAAATAAAATTAAATTTGTACCTGGAAACTATGATTTTGAAATATCTTTGGCCGTTAACATTTAATTACCAACATTACAATCAATTATTTCGATCTATAAATATTCACGCCCAATCAAATGGAGTGGCGCACAATCATTGGATGAACAAGCCATGGGACGAACTGGTTTTGGAACGAAAAAGCCCAGGACCAAGCGATCAGTAGACAAATTTTGTATCATTGCGCCAATAGAAGGCTATGAGCGAGTGAAGCTATTTTCAATCAAAAATTAGTATTTCCACGATCGATGGTCTCACCCAGTGTATTTTAACATGCCATTTCCAATTACATATCTGAGTGCTACCGAAAAACTCATTTGTCTGAGAAAAATTGAGTTTAATTTGGTTTATTTCCTTCGGCTTTGCACAAAATACGATACATGGTCTTCAAAATTCAAAATTGAACTCATAGTGGTATTGTCTTCGACAAATACCACAAAAATTATTATCATTCTTCGATATGAATAGGCCAAGATCAGTCAAGGCTTCTGACAAGTTCCATCAGAGGATGCGAGGAAATTTCGGAAAGATTATATCGAAGATTAGTCTGCACGTTCGTCTGGTGCAGTCCGATCTTAATATAGCAGCTGAAATATTGGCACCAAAAGGAATTTCATTCATTTTTTTTTCTTTCGAAGGAAAGTAGCAGTTTTAAAAATCGGGGCGATACCTCTACAATTTCTTTTTTTTCCGGAAGAGATTGGTTAAAACTTGTTCAGAAGTTAAAATATAAAATCTAAGATAGCCTGGCATTCCGGCCCTACATTGGAGTCATTCTAATAAACAAGGTAAGCAACTATAATAAACCTACAGAAATATGAGTTGTTATTTGCTCTTTATGTAACACGCTGGCGTTAAATCAGACACAGGGAACATTAGATTAGTGTATTTGTTTTGCAGTTTTATTTTTGATATCCTTTTCTTAAAATGAAAATGCCCTATTTAACAGACTGATACCAGTCTAAATATAAAAGTGCAGAAATTGACTGAATGAACAATAAAACAAAAAAATTGTTAAACCATTTCCATCTCTTTACCACACTAAAAATTAAGACTCACCCGAATTGAAAGCCGCTTACAGACAACTACATGTATTCAAATGTTGTTCAAAAGATGCAATTAGTCTTCTTTATAAGAATAGAAGATATTGTGGAAAAAGGAGAAAATGCTGGTTACCAGCTTTAATTTTCTCCTTTTCCAACAATGATTTCAAATGTCTCATTTCTCAGGGTCTTTAGAAGCACGGCTTGTTTAGTTAAGGATAAAACAACCCTGAAGAGGACGGTCTATATGAGCACCGTTTGATAAGTATAAATGTTAGTATTCGGCATTTTCTTGTTAGCCTTTTCAAATACGAATCCCATCATTCATATCACTACATGTATTAACCCTTTACTACACAATCCCGAGGAGGAAACCTTTTGAAAACATTGTGGGAAAAGCAGAAAATGCTGGTAACCAGCATTTTCTACTTTTCTCACAATGTTTTCTACCCTGTCAAAGACAAATTCCGTCATAAGCTAAATTTAAATACTCGTTTGCAAATACTGTTAATTTGGACAAGTATATGAATTTTTCTCGAGTGGTAAAGACTTTATGCCGTTTGAAAATGCGACCAATACAAACGATTCTAAAGTAATGTCGTCGGGTATACAGTTAGTGTTTGCTACTTAGCGTAGCCTCTATGGAAGTAAAATCCAGGTTACAACGAGAAGTGTGGCCCGTAACCACATCTTTTGCCGTCACTTTAAGCTCGGTTCCGCCAAAGGCAAACATGATATCCATTTTCCGTCCTACCTCTTGGGTAGGATTTGGGAGAACAATATCTAATGTTCCTATATGTCTACAACCTTCCTCATCTGTGTATGTATGATCAGTGTCCTCTGACGCAAAAAGTCTAAATCTGACTGTCTTCTGGCCACAGAAACCAGTGGTAACTCTTCTAGCAGGGAAAGCCTTTGTTAGGTCGATTGTTTGACCGATCTCAATGACTCTAGAGAAAATATTAGAACACTTCGGACCGCTATCGGTCATTTCCAATCTGCTCATTGGATGAGTACCATCAACAAAAGATCTGTAACATTCATATCCATAGGTATATTTCGAGACTCTCTGAGTAATAATGAGGTCCTGTGTATTCCCTGTCTCTTTATATTTTAACATTGAATGCCCGTACATAACTGCTCCGCTTAAAGTAGCCAAAGAAGCATCAGGGGGAATAACTTTTTGATCTGGGAACGACTCTTTCACAGCGTCTGTCAAAAAGGGACAATCAGAAAATTCCCCAGCCATGAAAATTACGGAGACATTTTTAAGGCATTCTAGTTGAATTAGTTTTCGTAGATGGTCAATGATTTTATTCACTGAAATTCGAAAGAAAGACTGCATGAATTCGCCTGTCAAACGCATGTGGCCCCTTTTTACTGTGACTTTACCCTCAAACTGTGGTAGTTTTAGGTTTTCTTCCTTGATTAATTCATTAAGCGATAGGGGTAAGCTCATATTACAGTCTTTTTTCTCCGTGGAAAACATGCGTTTTTTTGCCTCCCAGGTATTTTTCATGTCTATTGTATCGCATATTTCAGTCTCTAGAAACCTTCAATAGATACCCTCACCCAACAGTGAGCCTAGGTACTCCTTAAAAGCTTCATCAACTAACGTTCTTCCCCATCCACCTCCAGATGGATGGTATAGTTCGCGAATCTTCTCGTTCTTCATTATCTCGTGAACAGCAACGTCCACTGTACCGCCACCGGCATCAACTACAATATATTTTGTACCAACCGGTAAAGTTTCGACCTTAACGTTATTTTCATCTGACTTTTTTGTAGTCAGCAATTTCCTACAACAGAGAGAGCAAGCCTCGGGTTCAAGAGCAAGAATTAGCTTATCGTTCGTAATTCCTGCTTCAGTAGCTGCTTTTCGCATGATATATTTAGCTGGATCTGTCCAAATTGCTGGTACAGTGACGACGTACACAGTGTCTGTTGTAAAGTTGATTTTCAAAACCCTGTCTGTAAGTGTTGTACGGAAGTCCTTTAGCAAAAACTTGAGAGAAAGAGAAAACAGGTCTAATACACTATAACATCTCGACTTGTCATTTTCTGCTGTTACACTTGTACTTTCTTTTACTTCCCAATTGTTTAGTGCCATCTTAAAGCGTGAGAAATACATAAAATCTTCGTTACCGTCCATGGAGTAACTTGTGTAATCGCTTTCAGCCTTATATCCAAAACTGTATTGTCCATGATCTGGTATGAAGAGAGCTGTGGGTACTTTAAATGAGTGTTGTTGTAGTCTACCTGGAGGCTGCATGATTTGTATTTTGAAAGAATCAGCTTCAAAATCTGTTTTGAAAGAGTATGCCCATCCGGAATATGTTGTTCCGATGTCAAATGCAACAACAAGCATGTGAGACATTTTTCTACAATGAACTTATGTTTTCTCCCTCTTAGCAATAACGATGAAGTGCATTTAACACGTTTGCAATTTTTAACTGGTCTGAAGCTAGTTATCAAAGCATCTGATAGCTTGGTCATATATATAATATAGGAGGCTTTTAGGAAATACACGTGACCTGAGATAACGCGATATTACGATATTGCAACTAACAGTTAGATAAAGTGACGATAAGATAATGAAAAAAAACTTTAGCTGAAACTTATGGCGGCATATTTCTGCTACGAGATATGAGATAACTATCAGGATAATTTTAGAAAATTATCATGATAAATCAAAGTTTCCTGGAAATTTTATCCAGATAGTGAAAAGTTTTATGAAAAAAGTATCACGATAAAATGTGTTACATGTATCTGGAGAATTTTTACATTGATCAGTAAATATTTTAACGCAAAATTTCTCATTCGGGAACATATGTGACATTCGAGATAAAAATATCGCGATAGTTCTACCCGTTTCTCGATATCTATAGATAGAATATTCACCATTCGGATGAACTCAGTTGTTTTTGACCTTACAAAATGGTGTTAAGTTAGAATTCGAGTTATTTACAACTGTAGCTTAATTGATAAATTTTGGCTGCACATGAAATGAAGTCTATTTAACACAAAGACGAATCGAAATGCCTCTTACGAAGACTTGATACGCCATTCAGGGAAAAGGAGATTTCATTTACATGTAAGATTGGAGGCGAAGATGTTCCGTAACCAGATCTATTTTTAGATACCGTGAATGTCAGGTGTGGGTACGAAAGCAAAAAAAAAAATCTTGATAAAAGAGAGAATTATCGTGATTTTTTTTGCGAAACGTTTTATATCTAGATAATATTTCCAGAACAGTTTTTTGTATCGCGATAGTTTTCTTGAATTAGCTATCTCGTATCTCGTGGCAGAAAATGCCACCATAGAAACGACAAGGGGAATATAGTTACATTTACATGTAGCTAGGCTCTTGTGGGAAGAAGAAACCGAGGAGGATATGAACACGTTATTCCTGTTTAACTCATAGGAAGATTAAGGCTATCAAAACGTTCAGTATGATATATCCATAATCTATGATCCAAACTTGTCGCGATATTGATAACAACGGCGCTCAGAGGAAAAGCGGTGGGGGGGGGGGGAGGGGGGGAAAGGTTGTGTGAGTGGATTGTTAATGCATTTTCGTAATGCATCAAATAAAGCAAATTGTGAAATTGTGACATGATATAGACCCATTTTGTCTGAAAACGGGCTGACTCATGTGGTAAAACCACCTTCACTTGCAAAAATTTACTTTACATGAAAAATTGGACCAGTATGAGCCTGCGCGGAAAGCAGGCTGACATGGGTCAAAAGTTTTTGCTGATGTATTAAGCCACCTTTTTACATGGCGTATACGTCATAAAAGTTTTGTCAAGAATAGCACTGAAAATTGAAATTGCAATTATTTTACCTTTTCCCTGTTCACTCTAAGCATTGATAATTAACATTTCTTATTTCATGCTTTCGGGTAGGTTATCGAGAAATATCAGTGAAATATTTTTCGATATTTCATGGTTACGACCATTGAAAAATACCGATTTTTATATTTTAACTCTTCAGTTGAAGGCGGAAACAGTAGTCCCGCGCACTAGTTACCTATGTAAAATGCGCGTGCCTCTCAATCAGATGGAAATATGACGTAATTTGCCCTACATTTCTTGCGCTTGACGTAATATTGTAATGCGTTGCTATGCGGAGGGGATACGCCACGGGGAATAACCGAAAAGAACTGTACTGGATTTTGATGTAAGTTCCTCCCAAAAATGGTTAAAAGCATGAAACAAATAGAATATTTGTTGTTTTTTTTTTTCGTGAACATCATCGGTAATATTTTCACTCGTGGCTGCGCAACTCGTGAAAATATTACCGATGATGTTGACTTGATGAAATAAATTTCGAAAAAAAAAAAAACAAATATCCTCTGTATCTCTTAACCCTTATCCTGCTAATTTAGTGAAATTAAACTTTCAAGTTGATAGTAAAAACCCAAATTTTTCTACTTCAAAGGTATTTTTTGGGAAATATACCTACCTATCGGACAGTGTGGTACCAAGATCAGACTGCACATTCTGTGCAGTCTGATCTTGATCCACGCTGTCTGCAAAAGGTTTTTGAGTCGAGCATAGCAGCCTAAGGGTTAACTTTAAACGGCTGGCTGAAACAAGGTGTTCGTTCAGTATAAATCGCCAACCGTTATATCGGTTAATGATGATCCAATATGAGACAGCGTTTCTTTGCATCCCCTTTTTCTATCTACACTGTTTGCAAAAGCAGACGTTGTTCATTCGAATACGACTAGACCCAAACCTTTACCCGCGGATAAATGAAATTAGTTGCGATAGAGTTTTTTTCTATTTGTAAGATAGGATATGAAATTATTTAGAACCCTTTAAAAGAAACAATTTTTG
Source organism: Hippopus hippopus (assembly GCA_946811185.2). Taxonomy (NCBI): domain Eukaryota; kingdom Metazoa; phylum Mollusca; class Bivalvia; order Cardiida; family Cardiidae; genus Hippopus; species Hippopus hippopus. Next base: position 65,730,864 of record OX328099.1, on the reverse strand, counting down.
TCCTATTCAAATTTAACCCTTAAAACGGCTTTCACAACTGTAGTTGTCTTTGCGGCCCCAGTAGCTCAGTCGGTAGCGAGCAGGACTTAAGAACAGGGGGTCGTGGGTTCGATCCCTGGCTCGGCCAATTTCTTTCCGAGGATTGATGATAGTCATTGCGGTAGGATTCATTCCTCCCCTACCGCTGACCATTGTTTCGACAACGGTTAAGTAGGAAAGCAGCCAGCGGCTTGGAAAGAAAATTGTGCTGAGTACTTGTAAAAGAGACTCCAGGAAAGCATGGATAGGTGCACTGGCCACCGCGATATACCTAAAATAATGTTAAAAACCGCGTTAAACACCATACAATCAATACAATATAATTTCAAAAACCAAGTGCCTGTGTAACTGTACACAAAAATCCCCCAAAACAACACTACATAGCCAGTATTTTGACCATTTGGTGTAACCTGTACCAAGTGACTCACTATCGCCGTTATACTGTAACGTTCGCATCTCATATGGTGTGTAACCAGTAATAACACTGTACTTAAATAATACACGATCAAAGTTGCTTACGGAATTCATTATGTTGATGCAAAAACGATAAGTGTATCGAAAAAAAGGTTTTTGCTTTCCGGCTATCACGAATTAAAAAAAAAGACACAGACATTAAAATTTGTGAATCGACAGACGCTTTTTTAATAATGGTTTGTTCCAGTGACACGAGTTGTCCTTCGTAGGTATACGGTCGTATTTACATACCATTCCCGATTTAATTCTTATTCCAAGTTCCAATACAAACCATCTTATTGGCTGTGTTGGAACGTCTCATCCAATCAAATGCATCGTCTCACCGGATTTAGAATAACAATAGTATACACAAGTTGGCTTCTTTACAAAAGAAGCCAGGTGAGGTCAGCATCATTGTTTTCCAATAGTTTATTGGCTTTTAATTTCAATATATTTTGGTACATGTAAACAAACAAGTAAAAAAGCCGCCGCGTAGAAACCTCTTATGCTTTACATGACGCTCATTTGACCTTCTTGTCGCGTTTTCAAGTCGCATGATCTTGTCCAGCGGTCTTCTTTCTCTTTTTTTTTAACGAAATTCTTCTTATTTTTTCTTCTGCCTAGATTTATTTGCTTAATGAAAAATTACAATTATTTGAGAGGTCATTTGCAGCCATGGCAAATTAATATAACAAATATTTTCTGAAATTCGTCACATGAAAATAAACCACGTCTATTTCCTGTTTCGGTTTTTTGATTTCGCTTTATTTACAAAACCATGACGAAACAGACTGTGTATGAGTAAAATTTCGCAAGAAAAATGGATTTAGACAGCAAATTCTGTGGCAGTCTGCCTTTTAATCTCACCACTGTTGGAGAGGTCTGATGACCTCTCCAATGAGTCGTTTTTTGGTGAATAGGTGCACAGCCACGGTTTCTTTTTTTATTTAAGGACACATACGTGATTTGAAGCAGACGGCTAACAAACAAGTTGACATTATATTTTTGGTGGATGCCTCAACTAGTGTTGGCAAAAACAACTTTAGGGAGGAGATCAAGTTTGTCAAGAAACTGCTGTCGGACTTCACTGTCGACGATAAACATGCCCGGGTAGCGGTGATCACCTTTTCATCACGTGATCGTGTATTACTACACGTGGACTACTTCGATGAGAAAAAGAAGGACAGACATAAATGTGCTCTTTTAGAAAAGGACCTGAAAAGGATTGACTACACCGGGGGCGGAACATACACCCTAGGAGCATTTTTGGAGGCAAAAGTAGGTAAAACTCTCTGTTTGAACGGTGTTATACGCCGTTTTCAACAGTATAAATGATATCACTGCGGTCAGACTCAGTGAATCTACGTACGCATTCCCTGTGTTTCTATTTCTTTTTTTAGCGGTGAGAAAGGAATAGATGGTATCGGAACGACTTTCATCGATCCTCCAGAAGGTTTTGGTCGCAGTGAGAACCGAAACCATAACTCCTGGATAACCAGTCTTGTGAGTTGCAGACTCAGGTTCTAGTATCACAACTCTCTGGTCAGACCATTATTTTGATATCAGGCATACTCTGGAAAAAGGTGTTTTATTTCATACTTTCCGGTATGTTATCGAGAAATATTTTTCGATTTTTCATGGTTACAACCAGTAAAAATACCGATTTTTATATTCTAACTCTTCAATTGAAGGTGGAAACAGTTGTTCCCGCGCACTAGTTACCTAGGTAAAATGCGCGTGCCTCACAACCAGATGGAAATATGACATAATTTACCTTACATTTCTCGCGCTTGACGTAAATTTGTAATGTGTTGCTATGCGGAGGGGGTACGCCACGGGGAATAACCGAAAAGAACCGTATTTGATTTTGATTAAGTTCCCCCCAGAAAGGGTTAAAAGCATCAAATAAATAGAATATTTTTTTTTTTTCGGTGAAAGATTGAAACTTATTTCATCGAGTGAACATCATCGGTAATATTTTCACTCGTGGCAGCCACGAGTGAAAATATTACCGATGATGTTCACTCGACGAAATAAATTTCGATCTTTCACCGTAAAAAACAAATATCCTCTATTTATTGATTTATGTAATACATTGTACTAAGCAAGACATCACGCAATTATGGATCCATAGAATCCATTTTGTCCAACAACCGGCTGAATCTTGAGATAGAGTTGTCCTTTGACATGCAGATCACTGACCAAAAGCAAACAGTTTCGACCCAAGTCAGCCTGCGCGAACTGCGTAGGCTGACATGGGTTGATACTTTTCGCAAGTGCATGTGTTCCCTTTTTTCACAGAGCATGACCGACATTTTCTTTATTTATTATTTTATCAGTATATCAACCGGATACATAGATCTAGTTGAACTTCGGTCTCTACATGATTGAAATACAGCAAAACTTATCATACTGCAAAGAAAGTATGAAGTCGAATCATAATGATGCAAAAAATGAAGTTAACAAACAAGAGCTGTAATTAGGCTTTTTTTTTTTGTTTGAAGTAACCGAACATAGCAATGAGATTGATTGCTATGTCTTTATTTATTTTTTTAGGTCATTGAGATGAATTAGTGCAACATGCCTTTTTTGACAGTATGGTCGTATGAAGGGTATTGGGCACTGCACTGCACGTGTAACGTTGATACGAGTTATCGTTAAAGCAGATACTAGATGACGTAAATTGTCGTTTATTACACAGCCCTAAAATATACCCATTTTTTTTTTAAGAGTAATCTTTTTCCCTTAGTGAAATGATTTTTAAACATGAGCCAAGTAACTGATAAAAATATTTAGTGTATTCTGCAGGAAATTTACAAATACGAAAGCTATAAAAATGCATAAGAATGCATTTATGATGAAATTCGCGTACTGACCACTTCGTACTTTTTCTGAAATATGGATCGGTCAAACTGCCGATAATTCGAAAAGCTATCCAGTTCCGAAGGTGTTCGAGATATTGAGGTTCGAATGTATTTCTCATTTCCATGAACCGGCTTGTTTTTACACTTTGCACGAAATTTAGTTACAACAACTAAACTGTACATGTTCTGAAATTTCTGACCCCTGCATAATCCTTGAATAAAATCAGGCTATATTTTATCACCATAATATCATGATTGGTGATAAAGTAGGCTCCTCTTACAGGTCTATCTGCATCTATTTCTCTCGTACTATCTGATTTCAAATGATGCACTAAGAAACATTTGAACCTTTTCAGTGTCGCAAGCGAAAACATGGGCTTTGGCGAACGTCATAGGTCAAGATCAGACTGCACAGAAAGTGCAGTCTGATCTTGAATCTATACCGTCCGTTTGTTTCGTAAAGCTTACAAGATAGAAACCTTGCTGAGTTTCATTGGATTATATGCCCTACCATTGAACGAGGCCAAGTTCAACTATTTACAATACAACTCCGAGTTTTTACGACCCTGAGGAAGAAGCCTTTTGAAAACATTGAGTAAAGAGGAGAAAATGCTGGTAACTAGCATTTCCTCTTCTCCTTTTCCCGGAATGTTTACTACCCCATGATAGATAAATTCCATTATTTCAGCCAAATTTAAATTGTCGTCTGCTAATGCTTTTAATCTGGACAAGTCAAATTTTTCTCGTGATGGAAAGAGTTATACAATGTTTTAGGCGATGACATAGAGGATATTTGTTTTTTACGGTGCAAGATCGAATTTTATTTCATCGAGTGAACACCATCGGTAATATTTTCACGAGTGGCTGCTCTACTCGTGAAAATATTACCGATGATGTTCATTCGATGAAATAAATTTCGATCTTTCACCGTAAAAAACAAATATTCTATTCATTTCATGCTTTTAACCCTTTCTGGGGGGAACTAAATCAAAATCCAGTATAGTTCTTTTCGGTCATTCCCCGTGGCGTACCCCCTCCGCATAGCAACGCATTACAACATTACGTCAAACGCGAGAAATGTAAGGTAAATTACGTCATATTTCCATCTGGTTGTGAGGCACGCGCATTTTACCTAGGTAACTAGTGCGCGGGAACAACTGTTTTCGCCTTCAATTGAAGTCAGAATATAGAAATCGGTATTTTCACTGGTTGTAACCATGAAATATCGAAAAATATCTCACCGGAAAGCATGAAATAAAGTTCAATAACCCATTTTGGTACATATCATGTGCAGACTGACCAAGAACTATCAGGCTACAGGCAATACCTTTTCATGAAAGAAAAGAAAATCGAGTTTCTAACCAGAATGGATAACAGCGTGGGAAAGGTAGCAATTGCTCCTTGAAATTAATTGCTTCTTTTTCCACTATGTTTTCAAAACTATCAGCAACGAGAGCGTAGAAAGATATACTGGCATAGTATAGTGAATTGATGTCATTCATGAATGGGCCATGTTCTGTGAAAAGAGGGCTTAAGGTATATGCAAAAAGTATCGACCTAGATCAGCCTGCGCAGTCCGCGCTGGTTGACCTGTGTCGAAACCTTTTGCAGTTCGTCAATTTTCTGCTCGTCAAATGATCAATCTACCTCAACATTCAGGGTCGGTTGTTAGGCAAAATGGATTTTATGGATCCATAATATGTAACTATATAATGACTTGCTTGGTACAATGCATCGCGGAAAATGCATTAAGCCCCCTTTTGCCATAGCATGGATCATTTAAATATATAATTATGCATAATTTATACGTTACAGAAAGTGTTGAAAAACTCTCGTCCAACAGCGAGTAAAGCGGTTTTCCTCATAACGGACGGGTTCTCTAACGGTGGGGATCCACGGTCCGAGGCACGGTCCTTGAAAAAGCAGGGAGTCAAAGTATTCACGTTTGGTATACAGAATGGCAACGTTCGGGAGTTGTACGACATGGCCTCGTATCCGAAGAACGAGTCGTGTTATATTCTGGATAGCTTTGAGGAATTTGAGGCTTTGGCAAGAAGGGCCTTACATGAAGGTATACTGTCATTTGAAGTGTTATCCTACCGTTCGCTATTATGTATTTTTGGAGAGAGTGTAAAGCTAGATCAGATTGTACATACGTGAGACCTGATCTTGATCTACACTCAAGATTAAAGAAAGCGCAATAAGACGTGCTAATTAGTGCAAGGGTGAGTCTTGTCATTTGATCGGCAGGGACAGAACGTCTCAGCCAATCAATTGTCTAGACTTACAATTTAAGAAAATATTGAATGTGTATAGAAAGGTTGGTGACCAGTGAATACACATTTTTTACAGTTCGATCTTGATCGTCAGCGTCCGTTTTTATGAAATTGAGGCTTTAACTAGGACAGTCTTGCCCTCTTTTTAACGGCGGTTAAGTAAGGAACTAAACAAAGAAATTTTCCGTATGTTGGCAAAAACTCCGAATACCAGTAAGAAAATTCCAACGCCACATTTACCAGTTTATCTTAAGACATTGGACAGTTTATATGCAAGATCAAAATGCACGTTTAGTGCAGATTGATTTGAATCTACACTGTCTGCAAAAGATAGGCTACTCCCCTGCAGTAAAAAAAATTAGATTATAGTAGCTGTCTTGTTTTGAAAACTAAAAAGTATCATTTACTGTAGATGAAAATCAGATAAAAATTACAATTGGACATTCTCTGTTATCTAACCTTGATCGACATTGTCAACAAATGCAGGTGTTCGTGGTGTTCTTTTAGTTAAGTTCACTTATTGTATTCTTATCAGTGAATTACTAGGATTTTGCAGTGAATAACACCACTAGTGATGGTAAAAATGGTATCATCACTAGTGACGATATAACTTTAGTATGTTTGCCGGAACTACTTTTTTCCTATATTGCTCATATTGTACCATTCTTGATAATTATTAGAATAAAATAGGATGAATTAGGAATATAATAAATAGGATAATCAACTGGTTGTGTGAGATAAATCTGTGGGGTTTGATGCAGTTCAAAAACTCGTCCTTCGGACTTTTTTTTTTCAACCGCATCACACCCTATTCTAGTGACATCACACACAACCAGTTGATTATCCTCTATATTTTAGATACTTTGGTTTTTCAGATCTAACAAGCGGCCAATACGTCGAACAGCCGTTAAGAAAGTGTAACCGTCTGTGTGTCGGGAAAGGGTGCTGTGACAATGTAGCAAGCTGTAACTGTGGTACCCATACCGGAAAATATGAGTGTCTCTGTCCCCCGGGGTTCTTTGGCAACGGTCTCAGGGGAGGATGCCGAGGTATGTGACTTTGAAGCCAGAGTAAGGGCCAAAGTAAACTCATTTGTTTCTCATTGATTATAAAACGACTTTAATGTGTATCAATCATTTGACCAAGGTTCTAATAAATTAACCAATCAGCGCTCAATATTTGATCTCTTTATATCGCATATACAACGCCTTGTCATTCCACGTCGTCGAGGTCGGATTTGACAAAAAAATCATGTGGGGGTTGTCACGCGAGCGCTCGTGTCTATATCAGATAGACCTCACTTGTTGTCTATGATATACCTAACGATTACCGCTACATTTAGACCTTGCCATTAGTCGTCCCATGATGTGGATAGTTGCTCCAAGTGTAGGATCCACTCAATTTGAACCAAGAACTTCTGATGTGAAGGCTGATGCTCTGTCTCGTACAAATCTGACTCCAGCAAGGAGACACAATGCAGAAGTATTATTGAAAAACCTAAACCTGTTACTGCGCTATATACCACATCGGCTTTTGGCGCAGTTGCATTTTCCTGGTTTTGAAATTCATGTATTAAGAAAGATAGGAGCAAATTGCTTGCAACTAGTAACTACTACTTTTCCCACACTGTGCCACATACCGTTTACAAAACATTTTTCTTTCTTTCACATGATTTCCACTTCCACAATATCATTACGAGCGTTTGTCCTTGTATGTTATCAAAAGTGTTCTGCTGCATGGTGAATAAAGTCGTCTACTGATGTTGCTAAGTGCGACTCAGTTACCTTTCGTGGACAGTACAGATCAAGATCAGACTACACAGACAACCCAGTCTGATCTTGGATGTTCACTTTCTGAAAAAGGAGATTTTTTCCTCAAAAAATAAGTTTGAAACAGCAATATTTGTGTATTTACTATCGGCTTGAAAGTTTCATTTAACTTATTTAGCAGTTTAAGGGTTAAAGCGTTGAAATGATAGGAATTTATTTTCTACAATTTAGCTTGTCCCTCCGGTACCTACAAACCGAACATGAAACCGGGCGACTCGTACACGTGTTTGAAATGCCCGGATGAGAACCACATAACAGAGCCCGGTGCCACGTCACAGCACCAGTGTGTCTGCAGGAAAGGCTACCGGAATTTTAATGGGACCGGATGTGTGGGTGAGTACACAATGGTCACCATCATCTAAATATATTAACACTTGTAATTTCGGAAGCTTAGGTAATATTGCGGTGTTTTGTTATTTTTTAAGAGTAAATGACCAATGAAATGATAAAATCACCGGAAAATGGCAATAGCTGGCACGAAGTTTGATAGTCAACCAAATAACCGCACAAAAATTTAACTTTCAACCAAATTTTCTCACAAAATATGATTGGTCAACCACATCACCGTACAAAATTTAATTGGCCAACCAAATCACTTAATACTGATTTCCGATTCCTAACTATTTCACTTATATTAGCCTGTTGTAATGCTCTTAAGATCTCGTAGGGCCCTAATAGCTCAGTTGTAATGCACAGGGCACTTAGTCCAAAGGTTGTATGTCAGAATACCCGGCTCTTCAAAATCCTCTGCTAGGGTTGGTGAAAGTCATTGCCAAAGGATTTGTACCTCTTTTAACATTTAATGCTATCTGGGCTTTTATTGTTTCTGGCATTACATGCACATACACATGTCCTCAAGATAGCGTTCTCTTTTTTCTTTTCCAGTTCTGAAGTGTCCAAAGCTTGAGATGCCGAAGAATGGATACTTTGTAAACGACAAGTGTAAGGACGTGTTCAATGCGGCTTGTGGACTAAGATGTAAGCCCGGGTACGAGCTGAGAGGAAGCAGCCTGAGAATATGTCGTGAAGACGGTACATGGTCTGGAACCGACACGAAATGTATAAGTAAGCTATGTACAGTGAAACATCCATAATTAGAAATGAAGTAATACATCCTCGAGAATTCGAATACTCGAAAATTTGAATAGTGATAGTTTGAATGGTATATAATTCTACCATGCAATAGTATGAATATACCACTTAGATTCGAAGTAATTGCCAGAGCCGATGTGTCTTGAGAAAAAGATGTAACTGTGGTTCTGATTGCTCGTTCAAGGACAGCATGTTTAACAAAAACATGATATCTTCATATTTTTGTGCAGTAGTTTCAGGTATTTACAATCCAGTTTTCTTGTAGTATACAGAACTCTCTGTAAATGATATTTGCCCCTGTATGAGCTGATATTTTCACTCTTTAAAAAATAAGCGAAAGCTTTCACACTATGCCTTTGGACAAGTTGACATTACTTGCTGGTTTTAAAAATGCATTTAGTTATTTTAAACTTTCTCTAAGAAAAGTTTTACATCGATTGTGAAACAAGTTCTACAACATTGATTAATCACTCTCGATACAAGCTTCCTAGAGCCTTTAATCGGCACAAGCGCCGTGATGTGGGTAGTTCCAAACTTCGGGTCGACTTACCTGATCATGGTATTTAAACCAGAAGCTGTTCAAGTGAGAGGCCGACGGTCTACCCCCTACACCATCTTCCACCATACAACGAATTTACTAGAAAATATAGAGGATATTTGTTTTTTACGGTGAAGATCGAAATTCATTTCATCGAGTGAACATCATCGAAAATATTACCGATGATGTTTACTCCATGAAATAAATTTCGATCGTTCACCGAAAAAAACCCCCAAATATTCTATTTATTTCATGCCTTTAATCCTTTTTGGGGGGGAACTTAATCAAAATCCAGTATAGTTCTTTTCGGTTATTTCCCGTGGCGTACCCCCTCCGCATAGCAACGCATTACAATATTACGTCAAGCGCGAAAAATGTAAGGTAAATTACGTCATATTTCCATCTGGTTGTGAGGCACGCGCATTTTACCTAGGTAACTAGTGCGCGGGAACAACTGTTTTCGCCTTCAATTGAAGAGATAGAATATAAAAAATCGGTATTTTCACTGGTCGTAACCATGAAATATCGAAAAATATTTCACCGTTATTTCTCGATAACCTACCGGAAAGCATGAAATAAACTGTTTTTTTTTTCTGCGCAAATGTTTTGATAATAGTGGTGCTTATGTGATTTAAAACATAATTGAGCCATGGATTAGCGAAAAGTATCGATACAGGTCAGCCTGCGCGGTCCGCAGAGGTTGACCTGTGTCGAAACGTTTTGCTTTTGGTAAATTTACTGCATGTCCAATGACCGGGCTACTAATGTTTCACTTTGTTGTTATACAAAATGGAATTTATGGATCCATAACTATATGGTGACTTTTTTGGTATAATGTATAACGTGGATGCTTAAACCCCACTTTTCACTGACCATGGCTCAATTAATTATGGTAAATTCGTCTGCTGCAATTTGTTTCCGGTCGTTAATTAGTTGAACTCTTTGTCATACAAAAAAAATGTAGACCAGTCGAAATTTTAAGTGTTCGCACAAATGATAGGGTTTGTCTTTAAAGAGATTGAAAACATTGTGGTAAAAGGAGAAGATGCTGGTAACCAAAAATGTCTTTTAAAAGCTATCTTTCTAGCGATCGTTTAAACACAGGGTTGTTTGGTAAATGGTAAAACAAATTTCTTACAGATATTTAAAGAGGCTCTGATACTCATTTTCAGCCAGTTTTAACTCATTTTGTCTTTATTTTATCAAACTATAGTCATTCTCACGCCTCACGGTTGCAAGGTTGCTTAGATTACGGTCGATAAAAATGCATTTCGCTGAGTTGCGGCCTTCCATGTAAACAGACTCGTCGTTTCCGGTTTTTGAATCGAAGATTTCGATATGTCCGTTATACACTCGGGTAGATTCGTATGATGATCATACATTCTGTCACGTGACTATATTTGACCTTCGCCCTGTGTCTAATGAGGTAAACGAAGGAAAATGGAGGCTTCTCTGTTGCAGCCTCGATTTTCAGACGGAGGTCGCGGCCTATATATGCAAATTACACCGTATCCGACTCTAGGCGGAAACTAACGATAAATTTCCGTGACGCACCGCCATTGTTTACAGCTCCGATCGTCAGCCAGTTTTCTTCTGACCAATGTTCGGTTTCTAATACAAATCTCTGTGTTTCTTTTTTTCAAGTACACCATATGTCAGTAATTTATCCATGTTTACACAAAGGACTGATTTCTGTACCATTCTAAATTGTTTGAAATTTAACAGCGTTTTTCCTCACCGGCTGTAGACGGGTATCTTTAACTGTTTTAGAAGCAGAACAATTACTGTCAAACTAGACCTATATTTTACATAATTAGCTCAGTATTTTGTTAGAAACTGAGCAATTAATTTTTAAAGTATACTTTGCATATTTAGCTATTTCATTAGAAACTCGGCATATTACTTTCATAGTATATGTTTTTTACAAACAGTGAAAACATGTCCGGCGCTTATGAAGCCAAAAAATGGGAACATGATTTGCACAACAGACGATTTCACCTTTAATACCGTCTGCAGATTCACATGCGATACCGGATATAAGTTGGTTGGTTCCCGTAAGCGGACATGTCTAGCTATAGCGTACTGGACCGGGATTAATACACGGTGCCGAGGTTTGTGTCTTCTCCTTATCTGTTTGAAAAATTGATTGTTTGTTTGAAGATGGTTAAGACCGTTTCTTACGATATATCACGGTAACAGTCAATTGGTTATGCCTTTCCCGAGTTTCACCATTGCAGAGCTAGGGCTCTGTATTTAGTTTTCCAAAGATACTCCCACGTGATCAGCCCCTTAAGGAGGGACAGAACCAAGGCCTTTGGCTGCAAATTAAGGCTTCTTGACTACTGATCAATGGAATACCCCAAAAAAAGCTTTACATAATGTAATGATAAACAAATCCATAATTGCTTCTATATGACGCCATTTGTATAACACGGTTTCAATATTATTTTTAATCTGAATGGTTGAAACAACTATGGAATCAACATGTGAGTGAATTACACTAACATATATTTTCAGAAATAACATGTCGCCATTTAGGCGAAGTCAGAGACGGGAGTATTCATCCCCCAAAATGTACGACCGGTGACGTGGCCTTTGGAACTACTTGCACAGTCACGTGCGACCATGGATACAGCTTGTTTGGTCCTCATAGCAAACAGTGTCTGCCGGAAGGAGTATGGACACCGGCTTCAGATTCCATTGAGTGCCAAGGTAAATAAAAACTCATCTTGGTAATTTTCCCTTACGTCTCAGCTTATTCTCATTGTGTCTTTTCAAAAGTTCCACGGTGATCCAAACATACTTGCATTGTTTGCATATTTTTCGAGTTTGTCTTTCCACTGTTCCGAGCTACGAGTTAAAAAAAGTCGATTCGGTGATTTCTATTGTTCTTAAAGCTATTATCAAAATGTTCGAATTTCAGACAAAAAAAAAACTTTTCAATTATACCACAAAATCAATGGTAACCGAACGATGTGGACTCAAGATAAAAAATAATATGTGCTCTGACAAAAGGAGTTAAATGCATCCGTGATGCATTATACCGAGCAAGTCATCATATATGGCTCGCAACACGCGAAAAGGGGCATTCGGACATCTGCGTAAAGTGTCGTCTCGGATCAGCCTGCACAGTGCGCGCAGGCTAATCCGAGACGGCACTTTATGACCACATTAGATTTTGTGTTAAGTAGACTTGCGCAAAACAGAAAATTACATAAAAACGGAAAGTGTCGTTTCGGATTAGCCTGCGCGGACTGCGCAGGCTGATCCGAGACGACACTTTACGCAAATGTCCGAATGCCCCTTTTCGAGTGTTGCAGGCCATATAATTATGCATTCATAAAATCCACTTCGTTTAACAACCGACTGAAACATAAGGCAGACTGGCCCTTTGACATGCAGAAAATTGACCGATAGCAAAAAGTTTAGACCCATGTCAGCCTGCGCGTATTGCGCAGGCTGACATGGGTCGATGCTTTTTGCAGATGCATTAAACCCCTTTTTCACAGAGCATGACTCATATACTTCATTCCTAAAGGAAACATTATGTTGCAGTATACCTGTACTGGGCTGGCACTTGTCATTAGCAAGCGCATATTGGGTGTCCCTTAGGTTAGGGTGCTTGCTTGATACAGGTTGTACTATCTTCTACTTTCAGTACCTGATAATTTGAAACATTTACAACTATTTCAGACACCACCTCACCGTATATAATGTGTCCATACAATATTGAAGCTGTAACAGATCTTAATGAAAACTCAGCCACAGTTTCTTGGCAGGCAAGTTGTCTTGATTTCTTTGTTTGAATGGTGTTCTAGGCTGCATTTAACATTATTTTAGTTACATTTCGGACAATCGTTTATTTCTGAATTTCCCGTATATCACCCATGCCAGGCTGGTAAGTTTATAAATGTTGTTTGCTTTTTCCAGTATGCTTCAGTTTCTCCCTCCGTGTAAGATGCAAGTTACTTTTCCCATTTCCGTACAGAAACGGTTTCTTTCGTAGCTGCACAAAATGTCAATATGTACATTATTCGGAGCGAAAGATTCAGAAAAATATGGATAATGAACGAGCAACAGGATTAATATAATAGATGGTTGGTGTTATGGATTGGAGAGTGTTTCTATTTTCTAATTGACTATTTAAAACGAATACATTTATTTCAAAAGTCAACGAATGTCAGATTCTTTTTATCATACAGAAACATTTTGCTGATTATAGGTCAGAATATGCAAAACGTTGTAGTTTCCATGAATAAAAGCCGATACATCCTCTGCAATAAATAAAAAATGACGTCACACATGACTTCACTCAATGCTTATCTCAAAGATGTGTAAGATAAGAAAATTCATACTGGCTAAAAACACACTTTAAACAACTGAGGTTTATGATAAAGTAGCATCACCTATGCCTTACCTTAACAGGAGCCATTAGCCGTGGACAACTCCGGGTATGTCCCGTCACTGACGTCAATTCCGGCCGTTCTGCCGCCAGCACGATTTCCTGTTGGAACTCACAAAGTGACTTATATAGCCGCGGATCTGAAAGGAAATGAAGCCCAGTGTCACTTCTACATCAGCGTTAAAGGTACGATTCACAGTTTTGGACGAATCATCTGTCAACAATTACCGAGTTTTAACAACTCTGAGAAAGAAAGCTTTTAAAAACCTGGTGGGAAAAGAAGAAAATGATGGAAACAAGCTCCATCTCCTTTTCCTAAAATGTTTACTCCCCTTTCAAAAACACACTTCTTGATTTGAGCCGAAGTTTGATTGTCGTCTGCAAATTCTTTGAAGTTGAACAAGTCTGAATTTTGTCATATGGTAAATAGGTAATTGAATCGTCCGAATAACATGTGTCTTTAAAGGCTTTTTGCCAAGTTTGAGAAAACAAGACTTCGTTAATTTCATTGGCGATAAATATAAAATATAGGTCTAAAAGAAATGCGGAAGTGCAAGGGGATTTTAGTCTACAGCTCGTGATCTACACTCATACACTCATCACTATACACATCTATAGACGCATACTGCAGGGTTTGTATTTCATTAAATGCACACTCCCATAATGTTGATTAAGTCCTCCAAGAAGTTTTGAAACGTCAACAGAGGGCAGACATCAATAGAAGGCAGACAGTGTAGACAAAGATGAGCCTGTATGCATGGACAGGCTAATCGTGATCTACACTCTCCGCTACACACGTCTCTAGACGCATATGGCAGGGTTAGCTTTTCATTAAATTCCGATAAATAAATATAATAAATATAATTTTGATTTAGTCCCCTAAGAGTTTTTTGAAACCGTTTTGTAAACATCAACAGAAAGGTGGAGAGTGTAACCAACGATGAGCCTTCGCTCAAGCTTTTTTTCTTTTTGTTACATTATGTTGATATTGCCTGAAACATCATCCTATAAGTCTAAATAAATTGTTTGTTCGCTTTATTTATAACCAGATAAGCAAAAGCCGACGATAGATCGATGTTTCTCGCCGTTACCCATTGTATCTTCTGAGCCGTATATCGATGTTACGTGGGAGGAACCGCTATTTAGCGACAACTCTGGCCATGAGGTCAGAGTTCAAAGATCACACGCTCCAGGCTTATTTCCAATGGGCAAGACAGAGATTGTGTATACGGCGTATGATAAAAGTGGCAACAGCAATACTTGTACATTGAAACTAAATGTTATACGTAAGTAGAACAGTTTCAATTATTTGCATTGCGATACTTTATTAGTTGTACAGTCTGGTGGCAGGGGACTTGGAAACTTGTTCACGGCTGTGGAGAAGCATGTCGCCCCGAGCGACTTGGAAACTTGTTCACGGCTGTGGTGAATCATGATTCACCACAAGCCGTGAACAAGTTTCCAAGTCCCCTGCCACCTGACCCTACAACGAATTTATTATACTGCAAAGTTTTACCATTCCAACGTGTGTTAAGCGAAATTTCCCTGTTTTATGGTCTTAAAAATTTAGTACGCTGACAAAAATAGATTTTGCCTTCTGAGTGACCCAATTCAATGAAAAATGACGTCCTTGGGAACTGACGTCACCGAAACCTTGGTAAAACGTGCAGTTTGGTGCATAATGTTGATGATTTCACTGCAATAGACATTCATCGTATTTTTATTTAAACATGGATTTAAACAACTTCAAGGTAAGTAACTATGCATTTTAATGATTTGTTGGCAAAAGTAAAGGACCATCAGTTGCTGCAAACGACCATTAGGTTATCCTTTTAACGTTATGCACAATGTATGAGTTTCGACACTTCACAATTTGCTTATCTGACGACGGGGTTGGCTCGTTTTAACCCTCCCGTGTATTTGTTTAAGAATGACATCAAACGATAATACATGTAAAGTTTTTTATTCATTTATTTTAAAAAATAATCCATTCTTTCCGTATTAATGACAACCATCAAGGGAAACTAGATCTAGTAATAATACGGTGCAGGCTACCCAGTATGTTTGTCTAAGAGCCCAGGTCGTATCGACAGATCGACGCCGCCAATTTGGATGTTGTGTTGAAAGTGTAGTCATGTATATGGGGCTCCCGAAAGGGAAACTACCCTTACGGGGGTTTTGCCAGTGTACATGATATATATGTTCGGGGCATATTATCCAATCAGATCACGAGAAATTTCTTTGCAGTATAATAAAAATAATTATAACATTTTGAATGGAACTTGGTTGGCATGAAAGGTTATTGCGGGTGCCATTGAACAAAGTCAGAAAGCACAGAACGTGCTGGCTTGTCTTGGATCTACACTACACTGTCCGCTATTTGGTTATAAACGATTGCAAAAACAATCGTTTATTTTAGATGAACAGTAATGATTAATCTTTAATATTATATTTCATGTGTCTATTTTTAGAAATGTTATGGGTAAAGAAATGTCGTAATTTAAGCTGGGGGAATTATTTCCCCGTCACAGTGAATATTTTCCTCCTGCCGAAAATCTGGAACTACTTTTTTAAGTTTTTTAAGTTTTTAAGTTTTAAAAGTGGCATTCGTTGACAAAATAATCAGAGGAAATATAATATATAATTTATTTCATCAGCTTGTGGTTAATATGGAGAAATATTTGCCTCAAAAGGGAAAGGTCCGCGAAAATAACGTTATTTTCGCATACCTTTCCCTTTTTCGGCAAATATTTCCCCATATTAACCAGAAGCTGATGAAATAAACTCTATTTATTTGCCTGGAATGATTATTTGTGAGGGAACCTTTACCAAATAATCCCGCGTGTCAACGATCCCGAGGAAGAAGCGTTTTGAAAACACTGTGGGAAAAAGAGAAAATACTGGTAACCAGTATTTTCTCCATTTTCCACAATGATTTCTACCCTTCAAAGAAGTTGAGCGGTACCACATGGAAAATATAGTCACGGTAGCCGTTTGATAAATTTGTTGGATTCACATATGCAACATAGTTTTCATGACCTTTGTTTTAGTATTCAAAATTGTGTATACCTAATATCTTAAACACGCAAACGTTTTCCAGAAGTACGTACATGGTAAATCGTACATGTTGCTAATGCCAGGTTTTTTTAAATGGGTAAGCTCAAGAGATGTTTCATGGAACCACTTTTTTTTAACAGCAAGACAAGAACCAAATATGAGTATAAACCTTTTTGTAGTATTGGCCTCCTTCTTTCTTTTCTTCTATTGACTTGTTACTGCAATGAAGCACTGTAGCTTTTCAAACAAGAAGCATATATATATATATATATATATATATATATATATATATATATATATATATATATATATATATATATATATATATATATATATACACACACACACACACACACACACACACACACACACACACACACACACACACACACACACACACACACACACACACAAACACACAACGGTATCAACAAAACCTTCATAATAAAAGCGCTAAAATAATGAAGCGGACATGTGCAGCATGTTAAAAACGTCTATTTATCAAACTGAATACATGTACAGCCCACCCTTGCGAGTATCCACCTGTCCCAATGAACGGTAACAGAGAGTGCACAGAGGACAACGAGGGGGTCACATGCCGTTTCACCTGTAATGAAGGTTTCCATTTTGCCATACCCCCGGCACAGAAATACTTCTGTGCTTTTGACAATGTATGGGAGCCCCACGACCAGATGCCAATTTCAGACTGTTCAGGTAGGATATCAACTTTCTATTTTATTCGGCCAACTCCAAGTTCATTTAAATGCATTTGAGTCATGCTCTGTGAAAAAGGGGCCTAATGTATCTGCAAAAAGTATCGACCAAGGCCAGCCTGGTAAGGACCATTCTAACTCAGTTGTTAAACAAAACCGGTTTTATGGATCCATAATTATATGATGACTTGCTTGATAAAATGCATCACGGAGATACATTAAGCCCCCTTTTGCCAGAGCATAGCTTATTTCGTATGAAACGTTGATCAAACTTTAAAAACTTAGTGTATTAATAGGTGCCTATGCAGACAATGTACACCTTAGATCGGACAGCTTAAAACATGCAGTCTTCATAATGGATCTACACTTTCTAATAAAATGTGAGTTATTTATGCTGAAACAGACGGTAAATTGTATCTTTTTGACTGATATGTTATGTCGGAAAATTTTGACGGTAAAACATTTTGGATGGCAGGGTCTAAGTTACTGGACTATTTTGGGAGTATCATATGAGTTTTCATTAACCACGTTTTGCTGAGCATGCATTTCTATCTTTGCTCTTAATAAAACAGATGGCGATTCAAAAGTACTGTATGTCTCAAAATATCCTTTTATTACGAGAATTTCAGTTTGTGAAAATATTCACAAAACTAAGCGAGCAACTTAATAACGATAGGAAAATCCCAATTTATGTCACCTTGACGCTTCAACGACATATCTAATCCGACAAACATGGAAAGGAGTTTCTGATGAATTAGCAGATGGTTTTAATGCAACTGATTAGTCTAACTACAGTATTCGTCCTCGTCGTATTTGAACCGTAAAGAATTTACAGAAGATATAGCTGGTTGCATACTGACTCTGATTTTGTCGTATTGCTCCTGTTTGTAGCGAATCGTTGTCATCGCATCTTGAGACAGGTGTTTCTAAATTTACGGTATAATGCCAAATATACATTTGTTAATTAATTATAAATCATATTTTAGCCCTAAGCTTATCGTCCGAGATCATCCAACCTGCATCTTTCACCTTTGCCGGCCTGGTTGCATGTCAGAAGAGAGCAGAATTAGTTCGACTAGAAAAGGACTTCGAACATAGAGTGACAAAGCGGGTGAGCATTTTGTGACCTATTGTTTTTTATTTCTGTAGCGGAACTTTTGAACCTACCTTTCACAATATATTGACTTGGACCACGTTGTTCTACATTGGGTTAAGTGTAAGGTTGGTTTATATTGACTTGGAAGTATGTTTGGTCTTTATTGAAGTGGAGCTAGTATGTTAGTTCAGTGTTAAGTGTGACAAAAGATTGGCGCTGCACCGAGTTACAGGTAGATTTGGTCTGTAGGTAGTTTGTAGTAGGTTTGCGTTGGACATAACGCTGAACTGTTCAGATCTGGGTTTGCGTTGGACATAACGCTGAACTGTTCAGATCTGAGTGTGATAAATATTTTGTCTGTTACGATTTGAAGGTTTGTTATGTCTTCATTGGTTCGAAGTTTGTTACATCATGTTTGTTCAGCACTGAGGTGGACGTATACGTATGTTTAGACTATGTTGAATCGGAGGTTCGTTTGATCTGTTATGAGTTGGACTTTAGGCCTGTCTGTATTAACCTTGACTTGGTTTTCGTCTGTACTGGGTTAAACTCACTCTTAGTGTGTATCGAGTTTGACGTTTATTGTGTCTGCATTAAGTTTGACAAACATCTGGTTAAAATCAACTGGACTTACGTTTCGTCTGTATTGAGTTCGAAGTAGGTTTTGTCTGTATCGAGTTCGACGTACATTTGATTTTTATTGGGTGGGTAGTACGTTTGGTCTATAATAGTTGGACATACGCTATGTCTGTATGAGTTGGACGAAACTTTTGTCTGTCAGTAAGAAATTCTTTTAATCTAAGCTGGACGAAGGTTTTGTCTGTATTGGTTGGACGTGAGCTTGGTCTAAACTGAGAAGGACGAACGCTAGGTCTGTCCTGGCTCGGAGATACATCGGGTGTTTGTGATTTGGAGGCTTATACTGATTGTGTTGGACAATCGTTTTGCTTATACTGAGAACGACGTATGTTTGGTGTTTACTGAGTAGAAGGTTTGTCTGGTCTCTGTAAACTGCACGTTCGTACGGTCTATATTAACTTGGACGTTTTTTTTTTGTTCTGTATTCAGTTGGACAATGATATAATCTACAGTAGGCTGGACGTTTTTATGGTCTGTACTAAGTTGGACATTGATATGGTCTATATTGAATTGGCTGCTGGTTTGGTCTGAGTTGAGTTGAACGTTTAAAAGGTCTGTTCGATGTCTGTTGATTTGTTTGTTGATTTGGCCTATATTGAGTTTGACATTGATTTGGTCTGTATTAAGTTGGACTTTTTTATGGTCTGTATTGAATTGGACATTGGACATTGATATGGTCTGTATTGAGTTGAAGGTTGATTTGGACTGTGGTGAGTTGGACGTTTTTATGGTCTGTACTGAGTTTGGCGTTTTTCTGGTCTGTATTGAGTTTGACGTTGAATTGGTTTGTATTGAATTGCACGTTGGTTTTGTCTGTATTGAGATAGACGTTGGTTTGGTTTTCATTGAGTTGGACGTTTTATTGGTCTGTTTTGAGTTGGAAGTTTTTGCAGACTGTGCTGAGGTAGACGTTGATTTGACCTGTATTGAGTTGGCCGTTGGTTTGGTCTGTATTGATTTGAACATTTTAAGTCTGTATTGAGCTGGACGTTGATCTGGTCTGTATTAAGTTTGACATTCTTATGGTCTGTGTTAAGTTGGACATTGGTATGGTCCGTATTAAGCAGGGCGTCGATGCAGTCAGTATTGAGCTGAACGTTGATTTGGTTTGTTTTGAGTAGGTTTGGACTTTATTGAGTTAGACGTTTTTATGGTTTGTCTTGATATAAATTTTTTTAATGGTCTGTATTGAGTTTGACATTAAATTGGTCCGTATTGAGTTGAACGTTGATTTGGTCTGTACTGAGTAGGACGTCGGTTTGAACTTTATTGAGTTAGACGTTTTTATGGTTTGTCTTGATATGAATTTTCTTAATGGTCTGTATTGAGTTGGACATTAAATTGGTCTGCATTGAGTTAGACGTTGAATTAGCCTGTATTGAGTTTGATGTTGTTTTCGTCTGTATTGATTTGGACTTTGATTTGGTCTGTATTGAGTTAGACATTTTTATGTTGTGTATTGAGTTGGACGTTGATTTAGTCTGTATTTAGCTGGACTTTGGTTGGTTGGTTTTGAGTTGGACGTTTTAATGGTCTGTGTTGAGTTGAGCGTTGAATTGGTCTGTATTAAGTTAGACTTTGGTGTTCTTTATTGAGTGGGACGTATGTTTGATTGGTATCAGTTGGAGACACCTTTTGTCTGCATTTATACAAAGTAACTAACCCCCTTTTTTGCATAGTTGCATCCTTTGCTACGGGTAATGTTTACGACAGAACATGTCTGCTTGGTTTCTTACGAAATGTGTATAATTTTGTTTTATTCTTTAAAATCGGTTGTTTCCCAAAGAGACTTATGATAATTTCCTTTCTCCCTTTATTCCCTGACCGGATACTTTTGAATATGTTTACAGATAAATGAGCTATGTGAGGAAGGCGTTAACTGTGAGCTCAGGGATTTAGAGACCACCTGTCAGCCAAGCGATGGTAAGAAAATGACAGTATGTTAGACTTTAGTGATCAATTTTTAGCTGGCTGGAGAGTAATTAGTCGTTTTGTCGAGGTCTGGAAATACAAGTCCAATGTTAATGAAAATACTTCTATTTTTTATTTTTCAAAAGGGTGTTGCATACGACGAAGACCAAAAGTAAACCAACGTATACTTTCATTTATTTGGATAAGCATAAGAATTACATGATGAAAATCAACTGTTTAAAGAGATATGAAATAATTTTGATTTCTTAAAAAGAAACATAATGGAAAAGGAAACAGTTAAAAGTGTCACAGAATTCAAAGGGTCAGTTTCAGAAAGCATCGCATCAACGCAACAGTCCTGATAAATAGCCTCCCAGGGCGGGGATTGAACCCAGGACCTCAAGGGTCCCATGGCGAACGCTCTACCACGTTGCTACAAAAGCAAGCTCAATTGCAAGGCAGTATAGACGTTTCCCTTTGCAGAAACAAGCTATAGATGTATATCAATCTGTATCCTACAGAAATTTGACAGTTAGCTTGATCGCTTAAAATAACATTTAAATATTACAGACCTCAGCACCCGGATTGTACTAGGACGGAACAGGCGAAGCACACGGTTTGAGAAACTAAAACGTTACAGACGACAGGAACCACTTGTGATAAAAGAAACCCGAGTATTAGATGCCAAATCTATCATAACCTTTAACTACACACTGGCAGGTAATCATTCAGTCTTATTTACCCCTTTCCAAACAACAAAATTTTAGACTAGTCCAAAAGGAAAGCACTCGCAGTCGACAAATTGAATGTGCCAAAAATGATGGGATTTGTATCAGAAAGGGTGGAAAACATGGTGGGAAAAGGAGAAAAATGCTGGTTACCAGCATTTTCTTCTTTTCCCTCATTTTTTTCGAAAGCTTTCTTTCACAGAGACTTTAAAGGTCAGAAGTGATAAAAAATCAACTCTTAAGCTTGCAGTTTTACATACTTTGTATTTAAATTTGCTTTCTTTGGGACAAAATTTGCAATGCAGGATAATCCTGAACGGGATGTTTGTTAGAGACTGACTTTCTCTTTGGTGTAGTTGTGGTAGTAGCAAGTGTTTATAATTAGCATATCCATAATACACGTACTTTCCATTACCCTGTATGAGGAAAAAAAAGTGAAAACAGATATATTTCACAAATCGACCAAGATAGTCAATGAAAACTTAGAAGAGAACAGTAGAGTTGGTGTAAATATCAGCGTGGAGGATGATTGATATGCTTTAAGCCTCGATGATTGTTAATGTAAACAAAGGTATTAAAATGCATTTGAGTTTAAGTTATACCTTATATGTTACAGACCTCAGCACGGAAGTTTTTGGAAATTATTGTGAAGTTGACAATCTGTTATTGTACGGTCGGTACAAGTGTTACTCACTGGAAGAAAAATGAATTAAAAAAAAAAAAACCAGATAACGGCGACAGTTCACATATTCGTGTAATTCCTGGGTTTCACCAGTACTTGGCTAGGGTTCTGAGGTGAAACAAAAGATAGAGCGATCTGGCAACTTTTGATCTACTTTTAAAATTCTTTTTCTGTCAGGACTAACACTTGGACCGACCGTACAATAACAGGTAGTCATTTTCACAATAATTTTCATACTTTTTAAATGTTGCTTTCCAATTTTATTTTACACTGTCTGTAAAGTCGTCAACAACAACAACAACAACAACAACAACAACAATGGAATGGAACTTGCTTCCATTGAACAAAATAAACTTCAGTAAGCAGTGGATTCGATTTTTCGTACATACTTACACAACCATTTTTATGATTCAAATACTATCATTAACATAGGGTCGGCCGAACCTGAGAAGACTTTAGATACCAAGATAGTAACAAAAGTGCAAGATCGTCTATTCACAACCGTGAAGAATATCGTCACCACTCTGAAAAAGGATGCCAAAAAAGGCGATTTTGATTTACAAGTGAACGGAAATCCTCTGGAATTGTCGTCTATGTCCTTTGAAGAATCACCACAATACCTATGTGAAGAAGGCAGTGTCACTACAGACAATTCATGTGGTAAATACAGAATATTATACTGTAGTGAATTTCCTAGTGCCTGTATTTGATTCGAGCAGCGTGAGAAAATTTGACTTCGCGCGAGACCGAAGGTCGAGCGAGATGTCAACATTTTCTTGCGCGGCGAGAAGCAAATACTAGCGCCAGGAAAGTTACTACAGGATAATATTCCATTTATTATATACCTTCACCTTCTAACGACAAAATATCGCAAATTATTGACATTTTATTCGAAAATGGTAAACAAAATAAAACAAATAATGGTGAAGTAGCCAGTAACTTCGTTTTCATGGATGGCGGATGAATATCATGGCGTGAAATTCTGACCAATCAAATTGCAAAGAATAGATACCTTAACCGCGTGTGACTTACGTCATCATTACGTCATCATACCATATTTGGAACCGTATTTCACAGTGTGTAGATACGGATTTTTTTTCTGTCGTGTGTGATACTTTATCCCCGTGCGACGCAAGTATTTGAGCCGGAAATTTTTCAGCTATATAATAAAATGATATATTATATTTCATGTGTCTATTTTTAGAAATGTTATGGGTAAAGAAATGTCGTAATTTAAGCTGGGGGGAATTATTTCCCCGTCACAGTGAATATTTTCCTCCTGCCGAAAATCTGGAACTACTTTTTTAAGTTTTTTAAGTTTTTAAGTTTTAAAAGTGGCATTCGTTGACAAAATAATCAGTGGAAATATAATATATAATTTATTTCATCAGGTTGTGGTTAATATGTGGAAATATTTGCCTCAAAAGGGAAAGGTCCGCGAAAATAACTCGTGCCATACGGCACTCGTTATTTTCGCATACCTTTCCCTTTTTCGGCAAATATTTCCCATATTAACTACAACCTGATGAAATAAACTCTATTTATTATACATGTATACCTGTAATTCTTCCGGCTAACAATACATGCGTCGCACACGGATAAAATAACACGCACGACAGAAAAAAGACCGCATTTACACACATTATCTCCCGCTAGATGGCATTCAACAAATACACATCTATCTAATTTGGGCATTCTGGGTACAAAACCGGACTACTTTTCAAAACAACAACCGTTACTTTGAATTTCAAAATGAAACAAACGTTTACTCATAAAACGCTACCTGGTGCGATTAATTCAGCTATGATCGGCTAGTATGTAACCTATGCATCGGCCATTTATTAAAACAGCCCCTACATGCCTGGGTAATAGGCTAATAGCTTCGGTATAAGCCCTACTTTTCCCAGGTATACGGGGATGGGTGATGCGTCATAGCAGACAGGTCGAATCTTCGAAGAATATGACATGCGCAGGCAACGCATCTACACAGTGTCAAATACGGTTCCACATAAGGTATAGTGACCTATTATCCGTAGGCAGATAGACAATCTGTTTGACCATTACATGTATTTATTTTGATTTGATTTGTGAGAAACATTTTTCTGCTGTCTCCTGGATGTTAATCACAAAGTAAAGAATGTTGGAAGGCCCCCGAAGTAATTGTTACTTTTGTTGTTACAGTGAAGTGTCCACCGGGAACCTTTTTCAACGTTGTGACAGAGGAGTGTGAGAGCTGTAAAAAAGGAACTTTTCAACCACAACCTGGTCAGTTATCCTGCATGTTTTGTCCGACCAACACCTCAACACCTGGACTTCATGCAACCAGTGAGGACAGCTGCAAAGGTAGGGGCAATTAACTCTGTACCAGACAACAAGACTTAATACGGTCTTTTGCTCTCATCGGAAACTAAGCCTACTCCTGTACTGTTTGATAAAAGAAAAGACTTGATGAATATGCATTACCTTTCAACGCACATATTTTTTTTTTTGAACGACTTTTAGATAGACTATTTACAATCATACATTAATCTTTCTTCAAAACTAGTACACGTATTTGAAAAATCCGTCGTTTTGCTGCATCTTAATCTTCACTACGATAAAGCTAACTTTTGTTACTTAACGGACTGTGTAGGTTAAGATCAAACTGTCTCATGTTAGATCTATGCTGTTCTATATTTTTGGGAAACACTCTGACAAAGAATAAATATTCACTCTGAAACGGTAAAAGATCTGTTTGGTTATTCATAGTTCAGCCTATTAACCGTTAGACTATTAGGCGCCACTCAAGACCCTTTTGCAGACAGAGTAGACCAAGCTCAGACTTCACAGAGAATGCAGTCTGATCTTGAATCTACACTGTCCGATAAGAAGATATTTTCCCCTTAAAAATAACTTTGAAATGACAAAACTTGGCTTTTTACTATCGGCTTGGAAGTTTCATTTCACTTATTTAGCAGGTCAAGGGTTAACGACGCTAATGGTAACTATTGTTGCTTAACGGAGAGTGTAGATTAAGATCAGACTGTCTAATGTTAGATCTACGCTGTTCAATATTTTTGGGAGACATTTTGACAAAGGAAAAAAATCCATCTGAAACTGTAATAGATCTTTCAAGTTATTCATGGTTCAATCTACTTACCGTTAGGCTGCTAGGCGCGACTCAAGAAACCTTTGCAGACAGAGTAGATCAAGATCAGACTGCACAGAACGTGCAGTCTGATCTAGGATCTACACTGTCCGATAAGAATATATATCTCCCCCCTCCCCCTCAAACCTCCCCCCCTCCCCCTCAAAAAACAAAACAAAACAAAAAAAAACAACTTTGAAATAGCAAAATTTTTGGTTATTACTGTCCGCTTGAAAGTTTCATTTATTCAGCCAGTTATGGGTTTAGCAGCACGTAAATCTTTTGGCTTCTGATTCTTTTAGCACTATGTTTACCTGGCACGTTTTCCTACAATGGATTAGAGATGTGTGAGACGTGTAGGAGAGGCTTCTACCAGAACAAATATGGTCAAATTTTCTGTGAGAAGTGTCCAAAGAGACAGCTGACCACTCGAAGAGGCTCCATGGAGAAAGAAGATTGTAAAGGTACAGAGAGTGAAAACTCTTAAGACTTTACCAAACGACGAAATTTTAGCCTTGTCCAAATTGAAAGTATTTGCAGATGATAACCTTAATGTCGCTCAAATGGTAGAATTTTCTTTGATAGGGTAGAAAATATTGTGGGTAAAAGAGAAAATGCTGGTTACTAGCATTTTCTCCTTTTCCAGAAATGTTTTCAAAAGGCTTCTTTCCCAGGGTCTTTAAAAGTCTGCATTGTGCTCTAAAGGGTTAAAATTAATTGCAATGAGCTATGCTCTTGCAAAAAATAACATGGGGCTTTAATGCATCTCTCGAACAACTGACTTAATTATGAAGTAGAATGGTCCTTTGACATGCAGAAAATTTAAAGGTAGCAAAAAGTTTTGGCCCGTCTCAGCCTGCGCGAATTGCGCAGGCTGACATGGGTGGATACTTTTTGCTGATGCATTTTATCCTCTTTTCACAAAGCACGACTCAAATGCTAGATTCCCAATTTTACACTTTTTGTGTAGGATATAGAGGATAATCAACTAATTGTGTGTGATATTAAAAATCTGTCACTCGAATGGGATGTGATGCGGGTAAAAAAACCGAGTCCGAAGGACTAGTTTTTAACCGCATCAAACACCATTCGAGTGACAGATTTTTAATATCACACACAACCAGTTTGTTATTCTATTTGTTATATTCCTAAATCACTCTTTTTATTGTAATAATTATCAACAATGGTACAACATGAGGAATATAGGAAAAAAGTAGTTCCGGCAAACATTCTAAAACTATATCGTCACTAGTGATGATACCATAATTATCATCACTAGTGGTGTTATTCACTGTGAAATCCCAGTAATTCACTGATATGAATATAATAAATCATTGTTTTGACATATGCACGGTATAGGTCGATGAATTCCACAAAAAGCGTAAGAAATTTACTTAAAGCCCCAATAACAGCCAAAAGTTTACAATGCGGGCGTTAAAATGCATTTAATTTAAATCGTACCATTTAAAATGTATGGACATTCTTGTGAAGATGACAATCTGTTCTTGCATAGTTGGTCCGAGTGTTTGTCATTGGCAGAAAAATGAATTCAAAACAAGGTAAAATGTAGCCACGTCGCTCGATCTTTTGTTTACTTTTACCTGGTTTTAAAATTCATTTTGCTGCCAGAGATTGTCATCTTCATAATAATTTCCATACTTTTAACAGGTATGACTTAAGTTCAAATGCCTTTTAACACTCGCACTGTTTATTTTTGGCAGCTATTTGGGCTTTAATGTAGCGGAACACTCAAACATTTACTGTAACGCGCCATACACTTTTCATTGAATACCGTAACTGCGCAGAATCCTGGGGTACCATTCACTGAACTGCGTAGATTTACGCATTTTCTGGGGGGGTGGGGGATCGACTATAGACCCTTATGATAGCTGCTGTACCTAAAGGTATGAACTTGTGTAAAGTTACGCAAATATTAAAAATTTTACTCAAATCATAAAGTTATGCAGTTCAATGAAACTTGTTTTCAGACTTGATGCTTGCTTACCTAAACGGCGTACGCAAATTTCGTGCGTAGGCAGTTTAGAGAAAGGTACCCTGGGTACGCAAGATAGCAGTTCCATCACCAAAATTTGACTTGTAAAATTATTGCTTATGTCAGTTTAAAAGAATTTTTTTTAATTAAAAAGCTGTAGAATTCAAACAGATCTCCTGTGAGGGGGATTTTCATTTCTAAATATAAAATTGAAACATGCTCTGTGAGAAGGGGAAGTAATGCATTTAGAAAAAAGTTTCGACCCATGTCAGCCTGTGCAGTCCGCGCAGACTTACATGGGTCGAAACTTTTTGCCATTGGTCAATTTTCTGCATGTCAAAAGACCATTTTTCCTCCAGATCCAGACTGGACTTGTTAGACTAAATGGATTTTATGGATACATAATTATATGATTACTTGGTATTATGGATCACGGAGATGTATTTAAGCCCCTTTTCGACAGGCTAATTAATTATTTAACACCTTTTCTGTTACAGAGAAATGTTACCCTGGGTATGTGTCAAGGTCGGGCTTACAACCTTGCTGGCCTTGCCCACGGGGTAGTTACCAACATAAGTCAGGAAAAGACGTGTGTATAGAATGTCCTGGTAAAGCAACGACTGCTTCTACTGCGTCCACAGACCCGTCTGATTGTGAATGTACGTAAATTGGCAAAATTTTATATTCAGACTTTTCGCCTGCTATTGGAATGGTGTTCAAAAAGATTCGCAAGGCGTATATTCCCTCCCCCACTATTTCAACTGAGTACCACCCGCATACGATCGTTTGTGGCTTGTAGCAGATCTCTTGAAAAAAATGTGTGTATGTTTGTCTGTCTGTGTACAGATAGAATGCTTTAAAGGCCCAATAGAGGCAATAAAAATTAATGCAGGTGTTAAAATGCATTTTAAATTAAAAGTCATACCATTTAGAGATATGGGAAATATTGTGAAGATGACAATCTGTTATTTTTTGGTCGGTTCAAGTGATAGTCACTGGCAGAAATCAAAGGACTCAAAGCAGATTTGTGGAGTAGCACAAGGCTGTAATATGTTGTAATGAAAAAAAAAAAAAACATCACATGCAACACATGTACGGGTATATATAATCATTTCGAAACAGTGTGGGCAAAGGCCTGGAAAGTCAAGTTGTTCTGCCGAGCGGGCCGCGCAGTAACTGTTATTCTATTACTTTTTAAAGTGTAGTAATTTGATCCATCAATCTGATGCATTTTTTCGCTGGCATTAGATTTCGGACTATATGTATACACGTGTAGGACTGTATATATGGAAGTGGCAAAAGCGAGGTTGAGTTGTATGAGTTAAAACTGAAAGTAGAATGGGTAGAGTTCAAGTGTGTATGCCAGTATATTTTGTTCAGGTCAAACCGATATCATAGTACAGAGTGAGCGCGCATGCGTCGTTACGCGTGATGTATTTGGTTCCGGTCAGAACGATCACAGTAAGCGGATTTGCTATACGAATCCGCTAAAAATGAATTTTAAAATCAGACAAAAAGTAAATAAAAGATAGAGTGACCTGGCAGGTTTTAGCCTTGTTTTCAAATGAATTCTCTGCCAGCGACTAACACTGGAACCGACCGCACAATAACAGACTGTCATCTTTACAATAGTTTCCATACTCTAAATGCTGTCAATTAAATTCAAATGCATTTTAAAACCCTCTCCGTTTACTTTTGGCAGCTATTGTTACTTTGATTCAACCACTAGAAAGCTAAAGAAATGAGGTCGATAATTTCTGATAGTCATATAGACCCAGATAATGTTGGTCGAAAAAAGCACGATATTTTTGTCATTGTAGATCCCACATCAGAGAAGATTTTCAGAGTAGTCTGATCCCGATCTGCGTTGTTCTCAAAATATGTCAAGTTGTGTAGTATTGAGCGTGGTTCAAACAATGGAATTTGTCCTTAGCTAGATACTAGAGGAGAGTTCTGGGTTTTGACCACATCTCATCCATCTACCCCCTCTTTAAATTCAACCTGCTAAACCGAAATCTTGATTAATATGTGCTTAAATTATTAATTTAACCATCTCGCTGCTCAAAACAAAACTCAACTATCTCTCTGCTCAAAACAAAACTCAACCATCTACCTGCTCAAAACAAAACTCAACCATCCCCCTGCTCAAATCTAAATCCAACCATCCCCCTGCTCAAATCTAAATCCAACCATCCCCCTGCTCAAATCTAAATCCAACCATCCCCCTGCTCAAATCTAAATCCAACCATCTTTCTGCTCAAAACAAAACTCAACCATCTCTCTGCTCAAATCTAAATCCAACCATCTCTCTGCTCAAAACAAAACTCAACCATCCCCCTGCTCAAAACAAAACTCAACCATCTACCTGCTCAAAACAAAACTCAACCATCCCCCTGCTCAAAACAAAACTCAACCATCTACCTGCTCAAAACAAAACTCAACCATCTTTCTGCTCAAAACAAAACTCAACCATCTCTCTGCTCAAATCTAAATCCAACCATCTCTCTGCTCAAAACAAAACTCAACCATCTCTCTGCTCAAAACAAAACTCAACCATCCCCCTGCTCAAAACAAAACTCAACCATCTACCTGCTCAAAACAAAACTCAACCATCCCCCTGCTCAAAACAAAACTCAACCATCTACCTGCTCAAAACAAAACTCAACCATCTCTCTGCTCAAAACAAAACTCAACCATCCCCCTGCTCAAAACAAAACTCAACCATCCCCCTGCTCAAAACAAAACTCAACCATCTCCCTGCTCAAAACAAAACTCAACCATCTCCCTGCTCAAGTCATTGTCTCAACCATGCTGTGCCTGAAACTAGGTTTAACCATATTCTAGGTTAGTTTCTTAGCAGGTTGGAATTAACCATAGTCCCAAAAATCACTCTTATTCTTCGCTCGCGTCCTTTCCACCATCATTTTTTTATTTGTGTTGCGGGACAGATGTGATTCTTCATAACGAGCGTAACTTATGCAAAAACTCATGCAAATCGCTCATATAGCTATATGAGAGAAATTATCCTCTTCTCTCCGTTATCTTACGGTGCCCCCAAGCTAGCGTGTCAATCTTGTTTTCCAACACAAACCGTTTATCATCATCTCCACTTAACGCTATTTTATTTAACTCTTCTGTATACAGCTGGTGATTATGACTCCTAATTATCGTCATCTTCCTATACTGCTCCTTTTCTTCAAACAAACATTTCTTACAATGCTCATGACTGATAAAATCCTTTACAACTTGCTGCTTAATACCTTTACACTTCTTACTTTCCTTTCCGTCATCAAACATTTTAAACGAGTATAGTTTAGATCTAAGACCGACAGACTCCTCAATAATTTTACCACAAGCTTCATCCTTAAACATACCAATTACTTTCTTATTCATACCAGTCGGAATACCTGATGGATGATCAGTTGGGTAATCACTTGTTTCAAATTTATCTTTAACATCACCACTGATATCTTTATAAAAGTCTTTTGTTTCTGTTTCATACGTTAAACTGTCTGTATCAGTAAAAAGAAGTTTAGGCTTTTCTTCTTAATATAATTGTAATGAAAGTCATACATCAATGTTTTACTTAAATCTAAGATAGACATACCAACATAAATAGGTTTATTAAAATATAGATGTGTTTTTCTCATCTGAATTATACAAAAATCCTCATCAATAGATGTTATATTATAAAAGTTTGGTTTAGCAGCTAAATTTTCTGCTTTTTGTCTGGTACTAACTAATTTTATATCAACTCTATTTCTAATGTTTTCCATAGTCTTACCAAATACAGAGTTATTAGTTAGCTTAAAGAAATCCTTTTCGAAATCATTTATTGCCTTTTTCCTAAGCTCAGTATTTACTTCGATATAAGGTTTTAACCACTCACTCTCATCAAAACTAACCCCTCTGTGTATCTTTTTAATCTTTAAACCTAAACTTAAGTACAATTTTAAATTTTCGTAATGTATTATATATTTTTCTTTATCATTTAAATTAGGGATAAGTTTTTCAATCTTGTTAACTTTTAATCGTTCAGGAGCTAAAGGAAAATCATTATGTAAATCTTGTAACTCCTCAGGGTATTCCAAGTCAACTTCTAATACACATGGATGATTTCTCCAATTTTCTAATTCATCCTCATTCATCCATTTAAAATTACCTGTGGGAAGTTTCTTACACATTGCCCAACCATAAAGATTATTTGCGTCTAAATAAGTAATATATTTTGATGGTTCATTAGGATTATATTTCTCACCCATATATAGATGATTTGCTTTTGCAAATCGTTTAAAAATAGTTGATAAACCACCTCTAACTCCTTTTTCGATAAATAATATCATATCTGGGTCTGATAATAAATCTAATTTTACACCAGTAATCTTTAACATTGCATCCCAGGCTAATCCAGGTGCTGTATAAAACCATGATGGATCTAACCCATAATTATCAAAACAAATTTTCCTAAAATTCTCAAAGACATTCGCTAATAGTAAAACATCAGTTTTATTATATAAATCATGATAATCCTTAAATGTTTTCATATCAAATGTTTTCCAAACATTTAATGCATGTTGGTAATCATCTTTATTAACTCCACTACATTTTAATTTTGAGTAAAATGCTCTTCGTACAGGTAATTTTGTTTCTTCTAATTTGCTGATATGATCAAACCATTCATAAAGGAAAACACCTTTTCTTGTAACTAATTCTAGATGTTCAACCTCGAAATATCTTGAAATATTAACCATATTTTCTTTTGGTAATATACTAACTAATTCATCTAAACTTTTTGGTAAAAACCTCAAACTATCAAGAAATCTAATTTCATGGAGTTTCGTTTTAACCACATCCTCTTTAGTCTTTTTATCTTTACATGTATATTCAATCGGTATTTTCTTAGAGACACTAATATATGTTTCCTTATTTGTTGGAATGCAACTTGTATCACCTGGTGTTTTCATTAAATCTTTTATAAATAAATGAATATCATATTTACTTAAATTATGAAAAAAACACAGGTGTAAAGGTTGGTCTTCTATATTTTAAATTACATTTATCATGAGCGGCTCCCCTAAACTTTCCTGTGTAATGGCAATGACCTCTGACTTTTTTATCTTCTTTTGTAAATGGATTATTACATATCCAACATTTTTCTGCTCTATCAAACTTCCTCTTATCATCAAGTCTAAAAATCATTTCCCTCATTGGTATTCTATCTATTTCCTTTACAACATTTTCTAAATCTTCTATGAATTTCTCTGATGCATTTTCACCTGAATATTGAACAACCTTTGAAGGGTAAAAATTTTCATAAAGTGATTTAACGTCAAAACAATATCCTGAAATTTTATGTTCATGAATTTGTTTTGTTCTGCTACCATTCTTTTCATATTTCTTTTCTAATATGGATTCCATATCCGCATAAATTGTAAAAGGGTATTTTTGTTGTTTATGAAAGTTTTGCAAAGATATTTGAGAACCTTTTTAGGTATATCTATTCTAACAACATCATTTTCACCACAATACTCTAAATGACTTTTTAAAGTGTCTTCTTTCTGGAAATGATTTAAGCATCTTTCACAAATATAAATTTTACCATTATCGTTAGAAATTTGTTTTGATAACAATCTACTCAAATCCTTAATTAGACAATAATGTTTTTTTCCACCTTCTTCTAGAAGTAAAAGATTAACATGATGTTCTCTTTTATAAACTTCTTTACTTACACTAAGTAAATAAACACCTGTAAAATCACTATAGGCATGAATTGATACAGATATGGAAGGATTTTGTTTTTCAAATTTATTTCTATCCTGAATGGAAACAGGATAATTAATTCCTTTCATATTTAATGTGTTTAACAAAGGTCTTAGTCTATCAATTTTTTCAGGATTATTATCTGTTGGGTTTAAAGATATAAGAATACAATAAGCAAAACACATATCATCATCTGTATTTTTTGGATTAATAACACGTTTTGTATTTCTTACCTTAGGAGGAGTTTGGAACCAAGAACCAACTCTTAACGGATTATATGATACTGTGTGTAATCTTAAATCGATTACGTAAAGAACTCTCCAATAATCTTCTTTCATTTCATTTAATGCTATATTATTTAATATCTCTTCTGACATTTCATCTCCATCAAAATTATGAATTGGGTAACCAGAATGAAAATTTGTAGGTTTTAATTCATTTTTACGAGAGTCTTTCATCATACATTTCATAATAAGTTTAACTTTTGTTTGGCGATTATTTCTCATAACATTGGTTAATCCATCTTTTGCTAAATCAAAAAAATCACTTGGTGAAAAGTTCGCTTTACCTTCTATAAAATATTCTTTGGTAAAACCTCTAAATGCTGATGGTCCTTCTACAATTTTTATTTTCTTTTGGGCTTTATATAAATTATCTGTTCTTTCTTTTAAAGCTTTTAGCCTAGGTGAAATACTTTTTGGAATTTCTTCAACATTATTTAAATACTCCATTAAATCCTCAGCTGCGGCTGTAGGTGGTGTGGGTGGTATTACAGGGGAAGGAACAAAGGGTGTCGGAGTTAATATCGGGCCACTTATATTACCAATATTGTTATCTAATATTGGTGTGCCTCAATTACTTAAGAGATCAATTAATTTAGCTTTTCTAAGCCTAGAGTATCCTCTAATTCCTCTAGACTTAGCTAAATTCTTTAGACCTTTTACTGTAAGCCCTCTGAACCTGTTATTAGGAACAAAGGATGTTGGGACATTTAAGCGCTCAATTAATTCAGCTCTTCTAAGCCTAGAGAATCCTATAATTCCTCTAGACTTAGCTTATAATTAATATTCTCCATTTTATATATACAATAAAAAAAACTTAAGCTAATTTTATCAAATTTTATTATGACAATGTCATAATAAAATTATTGAATGTTAATCTTATATTTATTATTCCAAGTTCTCC
Source organism: Hippopus hippopus (assembly GCA_946811185.2). Lineage (NCBI taxonomy): Eukaryota > Metazoa > Mollusca > Bivalvia > Cardiida > Cardiidae > Hippopus > Hippopus hippopus. The sequence continues at coordinate 65,696,480 of OX328099.1, read as the reverse complement.
CATTCCAGTTTACAATCGTTTGAGGGCAGCGATCTATAAATTTACCCACCTTATAAATCGATGGAAAGGTTTTTATTTCTCCAGTTTCAACATCCTCTAAACTAACTTTCTTAGGATTATGCATAATAGTTTTTAGTCTATCAAACCTTGGATCCTTACTTCTTTCTTTTTTAGTTACCACAGTTGACTGCTCTGGGAACAATCCATGTTTTTTCACCAACTCAACTAACTGCTTTTTATCCCAGTATGAGTGAAAGTCTATATTATTTTCTTTAAGAATTTTTTGTAAATCTGTAATCTTTATCATTTTTATATAGGAAAGAAAAATCTTAATACACTACACTCATTTTATTCCCATCAGACTGAAAGTTAATTAACCTAATAATAACACCATATGCCTCAGTGTTCGCATCCACATTTGCACTGAAATTCATCTTATTTTGAATATCAGTGGTTGAGTATTTTAATCTTTCACTCTGTTTGGAAACGTCAAACAAAAACAAAGGATACAGAGTTCTATAATTTGAGGGGGAAATGTTAGGGTTTGACACCAACTCATCCATGTTATAAAACTTAGATCTAAATAATGCAGCGTCACCATACGCTCTACTAAATTGTTGACTACCAAATGAAAGATTATAGTCAACCGCAGGCTATCTAGTGGAGTTTAACATAGCATAAATATTTGTAACACCTACATTGTTAAACACAGATGCATTTTGTCTTTGGTTATTACTTTTATTAGTTTGAAAGCCGACAACGATAAAACGTGCCACCTCGGGAGATGATTTAACGGAAAGTCTCCAGGTAAATGTTCTTGACTGAGGAATCGCGGTAGTCACACTGTAGCATTCTATATCCAACCGGTATTTTTTCTTTTTTCTCGATAATTTTATAAAGTTCCATCTTCTCTTTATCCGCGGGTGTCACGTGCGGCATAAACCATGATATCTTATCTAATCTAATTCTACCTTCAGGAGCAGCGTTGATTCGAAAGATTGCATCATTATCATTATTTCTTGTTAAGGTGAGATCTTGCTTCATTCCATACAATATTTTATTATAGTCCTCACAAAAATCAAATATATGTTTTAAAGGAACTCTAAAACTAAATGAAATAAATTAATAGTATTACTAATGATGTATTCATTTCTTATTTTCCAACCTGTGTTATCATCTTCTGCTGCGACTGTTGTATCCTTATAGCAACATTGATTTAACCCTTGTGATTTAGAAAAATCATCCGGATATTTTAACAACCCAAGCATTGTAGTAGCCTGGCCAGGATGTGTTATAGACTCAATATCCATACCTGACAGTTGATACCTAATATTTTTAAACAGGTACATCAAGGCGTTGTTTGTTAAAGCAATATTAGTGTTGTCTGTGCCTATAACATAAGGAGTTCTATCACCCTTTACTAATTGACCTTCAATAAGTAAATAACTCTCACTAGGATGAGTAAAAATATCTTGGGTTTCGATACTAATTCTAATATCTCCTCCTGAGTTGTTGAGTTGTGTACCTACGATTGGTGTATACTCATGGTGCTCATACCTATCAATACTATCGTCTTTTAAAATTGGGTCGGTAATTCTTAAAATGTCCATTTTTATTATTGCAATTATAATTTAAAATAATTTAAAATAAAATTATAATTGTGTTACCTTACTCTAAATCTCTAACCAAAGCTGGGGAAAAGACTTATTTTCATTATTAACAAACACACCTTTAAGTTTAATGATTTTTAGTTTATCTTCTTGGATATATGTTTTCTTTTTTAGGTAAATCCTGTTTCCATACACAAGTGTTATTTGGGGTATACAACACTCTTGTAAATGCTTATTCACCTTTTCTTCAATCTCTTTCATTGCTATAATTTTTTCAGGAGACAACTTCACAACGGCTTTCCGATAACCATATTGTGTGTTATTAATTTCAAGAATCTCACAATCTTCTAGTTTTAAAGATGCACCCAATATCTCTACGGAAATTGTGCTGTATTTATCATTATATATATTATTAAATTCTAAATTCTAATTCTACATGATCTGATTCTTCATAATCCTCATAAAATACATCAAAATCTAATACTTGCATTTTTTTATTATGAACATAATTATCTTAACTCATTTTAATTTTTTCTTCATACTACTTTAATACCAGCCCCACTGTTTAATCTTTTAACTAAGTCTTGAATAGCAATGGCACTTCCATCTATTAATGTATTAATGTTTTGTGTTGTAGGGGTATCAGCGGGTTTCGGTGTTGTGTTATATTTTTGTAAAATTTTCTTTGATTTTGGTGTCAAAGCTTTTGTAACTAATTTTTTTCCTGCGTCTACAGCTGCACTCTTTCCAACCTCATAAGCTTTCTTTGCACCTTCCTTAGCTATACTCTTTCCCACATCAAGGGCAGAAGATGCAATTTGTTTAGCTGCGCTACTTGTAAAAAGCCTCGCTAAAAAGTTAGCAATACTATCAAAAATTCCGGCACCACCGTATGAATAATTTTTTTTAAATCCATGTTTTTTAGTGATAATCATTTTTTATAGTATAGACATTAAATTTTTTATAAGCGTTTGAATCTAAAACACCTTGTCTTTTTACTTCATCGCAAATGCTCACTAACTCGTTTCTTACACCTGTGTTACCTGCTTTTTTACTCGCCAACAACAGGTCTAATCTTTCTATTAATGCGTTAGGGTCAGATGGGATAACAACGATACCCTTTCCTTTATAATAATGTCTATTATCCCAAATAGTTCTAATTATAGTAGCCCATTTTACACCTTTAGAAGCTTTAGGATATTTACTTCCTGGTTTGTTGTCGCGATAAATGGAGTTGGTTTTCACCAACAACTTCGCGTAATTAATGTAATCTTTATCAGTATAAATAGTACTATCCGGCTCTTTAGACATGATTAACTCCCATAGACCAGGCGTGCCTTCATATTCCCCATTTTCCACAATAATATTGTTGTCTTGAATAACAACTGGTTTGTCTCCAATATAAAACTTACCCCATCTGTCATATATTCCATACGTTCTATCAGCTTCAGACTTAGTAGCAAACTTTCTTAAATATTTTTCCGCTATTTCACCAATAAATAGTGGATCTCCTTCTTCTTCTGATAGTTTATCATAAGCTGTGATTGAAGGAAAGGCTGGAAACTGAATAGCTTGCGGTAAGTTTTCTATACCCTCTTTAATAGGTTTAAGCCCTTCTGTAATCTCCTTTGTTGTAGCTTTTTGCACTCCTGTAATAGGTTTAAAAAACTTTGTAAAATCAGTTTGAAGTTGCTGTTCACCTGTTCTCTCTGCTACTAGATTATTCCGAATATTCTTTTTTGTCTCAAGATACTCTTTTACGATTAAGTCCCTTTTTGCAGGATCAGTGATTTTTAAAAAAGACATTTTTTTAAATACTAAAATAGTTTTTTATCTCAGTTTCATCATAGATTTTATCATAATTTTTATCATAATTTTTTAACACGTTTCATAACTAAAGCTGCATGAAAACTTTTTTTTTCTTGGGTTGTTACTACACCGAGGGAGCGGTATGATTCTTTTCAACCAACCTCCGAAAGGACTCACGCGCTTCTTGCCTCCCTTTCTCAATTAAACTTTCTTCATTTTCAGTAGATATCTTTTTCTTAGTTTTTGTTCTTACTTCATCCTTCATTTTCTTATACTTCTCTTGTTCTTCCATGATAAGTTTAAACTCTTCATCAGATATACGATTGTCAACTAAAGCTTTGGATATATGTGAAGCAATTGTATCAAGCATAGCATCAGCTATCATTCGAATCTTTTGATGTTTTTCTCCCTTTGTTTTTGAATTTCTTACTACATATTTACCTACCATTGAGAGTAATCCGGTTCCTGCACTTGTAATTTCTAAACCCAATGCTACTGGTACCGCTACAACTGTACCTGATAATATGGCTCCTACAACACCAGAAGCCATTGTTAACCCAATCAATGCTGTATCAATATTATCAACAACTCTTGCGGCTCTAAAATATTTCTTGGCTAGGGCTTCTCTTTTTTGAACTTCATTCTCAAGAAACTTTTGTACTTCAGATATCTTTTGTAAACGGTAGGAATGACCATTGTCATCTAGTGACATCATTTCAATAGATGGGGCTGAAGGCGGTAATTTTGGATAAATATTCTCTTTCATCTCCATTTTTTAATTAAAATGATTTTTTTAAACGAAGCCGCTAAATTGTGTAATAAACGAGACACAAAAGCTCGTTTTCCTCAATTGTTACATTTTTGCTAGAATTGTTTGTAATAGCAATTATAATATCCGCAGTATCCTCAAGGTTAACCTCATTTTGTAAACTACACCGTTTAAATTTCAAAGAGTAAGCTAAGCTGGTTAACACAACTCCTTTAGTCATCATAAACCCAAACCCTAATAGTATTTGTTTTACTTCCTTAGGGTTTAGTATAATCTTTTCTTGACTAAAAATTTCCCAGGTTACCGTATTTACTTTTCGAGGTGGATGTTTTATACCTTGTAATGGATGCCAAAATATAGTTTTATGTTGAGTAGTAATATTAGGTTTTATACCAAATTTATGTATATCCATTTTTTTACTTGTTATAAATAATATTTAAATATTATTATTTATAACATTACAATATAGCTCCTAAGATAGGGATATTAGCAAATGGACTATTAGGTCCAAGTAAAAGTCCTTTTCCATCAAAAATACTTTTTCCTTGCTTTAAATACAAACCATCTCCAGCAGACTCTAATCCTTTACCTTTGTATGGCTTTAAGTATAATCCAGATCCATCAGTTTCCACTTGACATACACATCCTCCTTTTTTAAGATAAAGACCTGACCCCATTGCTTTTTGTACACCTGTTGAGGCTAATCCAGAAAGAGCACCAACGCCTAAAGCTGGTAAAACGGTTTTTGCAATCATTGGTAAAGCACTAGCAGCCAACCCAGCCAACATTCCAAGAAAACCTCCCTCTATTTTCATATTATGTTTAAGTTGTTTTGCAGTCATTTTGATTGTGATACCCTTACCATCCTCATAGGCTTTAGCTATTTTTTTTTGCTTGTGAATTGGTAATTGCTAAAACATCATTACCTTGTAAATCTTCATGACCTAAACGAATACTTACTGGACAACCAGCTTTAACAGCATATTTAAGCTTTGGCTTTTGTCCTTCAGATATATTTACTTTAACAGTAGTGTAACTCGTCATTTTATATATATAATTCTTTTTTTATTTATCTCGCTTCTCTAATATGAAACCTAATTGTTAAATTTTCACCTCTAAGATTTAGTAATGTTCCATTTTGATCTGTAATATTTACCTCTAGGCTATGTATTTCATCTAATGTTATTGGTAAGTATACTAAATTAAGTGGTGACTCAATTATCTTATATCCAGGTGCAACATCTGGGAAAAAAGAGTAAATAGTGTTTTTTGTTGAACCATTAACATAACTTCCTGAAATAATATCTATGTTAACAAGCAAACTGTTTATACTAAGAATGTTCACTACATTCTCTGACTCGTAAAATCCTTGTGTATATTTAGCGTGAGTAAATCCTAATACTTTGGCAATGGAGTTTGGTTGGTTAAAATCTACTTGATAACCATCTCCTAGAGTAAGAACAGACTTTAGGGTATTGGTGTTTGCAGAAATGTTAATATAATACTCTTCATTAACTTCATCGTAATGACCCTTTTTTCTCATTTCCTGGTGAATGGTATCATTAATGTCAACAAGGTCATAACTTCCTTCAGGTATTTTTATTTTAATCTATGAATTACTATTACCATTGTCTGGAGAATAAACAAATATCTTGTTTGTTGCATCAATGTTTGGAAAAGAGTAGTAAGTTTCAAGGTTTACTAAAGCTATTTCATATTTTTTATCCTTTTCCAGCTGAATTGGGGGATTAAACCTTGTTCTAAAACGTGTTTTGTTGTCGCTTACTATAATTTGAAATGATGTTTTGTGGGTTGTATTTTTTACAATTTGTTCTAAAAGATCTTCCATTTTATAAAAAAGTAAAAATATTATTTAGTTGAGTAAATAATATTTTTAAATATACACGATACCCTTTCCTAAACCATCTTTCCGTAATACGTGAAAAGAATAGGAATGATATTTTCTAACATATTGTAAATATCCTTTAATTTTTTGTCTGATTTTGAACAAATCGTTGCTATATTAACAAACACTTTTCTCAAACTTTCAATATCCTTAGCATCAGCATCATCATCTCTATATTTATTATCCAAACTATATCCAATCTTACACATTAAATTAAATAACTCTTGTCTGTGACTTAATAACACCCGAAGAAAAAGTTCAGATTCAAGAGAAGTCATAATATCTTCTGAGTTTTCTGTTTGATATTCTTTTATTATATTATCAACTACATTCATAGCTTTATTTAGATCATCTATTAAATGAATTACACCCATTTTTTATAAGTAATATTTTTTTATTAATTTATTTTCAATTTTTTATACTGACTTTGGTATGTAAAAGCTGTCAAAACCGTTTCTATACTTCCCATCATGTTTTTTACTGGTTAAATCAATGATAGCAAAACCGTGCGGTCTTTCCCATGACTTTTGACAAAATTTTCTAAACTCATCCTTAGGCATATCTTCACCTACATGATCGTTATGAATATGATTAATGTTTTTTAGATCTTGTGGAAAAAGACAAATAAAATTTGCGTTTTCTCTAATAGTTTGCCTTGGTAGTCTAAAATAATTCTGTGAGAGGTAAAAGCAGTCAACATTACTATGCCTTCCTCGAATGTAGTAGCACTCACATTTATTTTGCTTTTCTAAAAGTAAATCATCAAAAATCATTAAATTTTTATTTTCTGAGTTTAACTCTCTCGGATCAGGCACATCACTCGCATTTTCAAAAAAGTTACAATTTATATCCGATTTGTTTTTAAACGACTTAACCCATTCCTCAACTAAAGCTGTAGGGGATACATTTAATTCTTGTATTTCATCACGCATGTTAAACAACCTTAAAATATATTCTTTTGGTAGTTTTTCTTCAAAAGCCTGTTTTAGTATTCGGTATTCCGGTTGAAAAAGACTTTTTCCCAAAACACTCAAATTGTTGCAGTCAAGCCAGCCTGGTCTAAGTAAAAGGTTTAGCAATAAAGTAGTTTTACCACATCCTGATTTACATACGATTATCCCTCTAATACTTTTTGGTAAAAGAGAGTGATTAAATCTTTTTGATACTACTTCATTCCATGATAAATTTACAATATCCATTTTATATAAGATTTTTAATTTTTATATATAAAAAATGTATTGCGTTAAATGTAAAAAACATACTGATACAAGCAACATAGAATATGCTGTTGCTAAAAATGGAAGAAATATGAGACGAGGAAAATGTGTGGTTTGTGGAATAACTAAAACTCAGTTTGTTAAGACGACAAAGGGTGGATCATTGCTAAATAAAGCTATAAATAATTTACCTTTTGAAATGCATCTCCCTGGGCACAATTTCACGGGACCCGGCACTAAATGAAAAAAAAAGACTCAACCCAGATTTAACACCAAAGAAATGGAGCAAACCAATAAATCGTGTTGATAAAGCTGCTTATCATCATGATGTTTGCTATCTTCAACACAATGACACTGCCACAAGAAACGCAGTGTGCGATAAAAATCTGTTAACAGAGTTAAAAGGTATTTACAATCCTACTATTAGAGAAAAAATGGATAAGTCCATCGTTAGTAAACTCATTGGAACGAAGATGAAATTTGGAATAGGAGTTAAAAAAAAAAAAATTCAGCATGATAAATTTAGCGGAAGAATTACATAAACCTGTAAAGAGAAAATTTAAGAAAAGAAGAGTTAAAGTAAATGGTATAGATAAAATATGGGCTGCGGATTTAGTAGATATGCAAGCATTTTCTAAGTTTAATCGTGGTGTTAAATACCTTCTCGCTGTCATTGACATCTTTTCCAAATACGGATGGTTGATAACATTAAAAGATAAAACAGGAAAATCTGTTGCTATAGCACTAAAGAGTATTTTTAAGGAGAGGAAACCTGAAAAAATGTGGGTGGATAAGGGTAAAGAGTTTTATAACAAAGATGTTAAAGACTTGGTTGAATTGTATTCCACTGAGAATGAGGAAAAATCTAGTGTGGTTGAAAGATGGAATAGAACAATGAAAGAAAAAATGTGGAAGTATTTTTCTGCTAATTCTACAAACGTTTACATCAATGTGTTACCGGATCTCGTTAAAGAATATAATAACACGAGACATTCTTCTATTAAGATGACTCCGATAAAAGCGAGTAAAAAAGAAAATGAAACCAAAGTTTGGAGAAATCTTTACCCCGATCATCTTGAAATAAAACTTATAAAACCTAAGTTTTCTGTTGGAGACAAAGTAAGGATAACTAAAAAGAAAAAGACTTTTGAGAAAGGTTATACCACTAGATGGACTGAAGAGGTTTTTACAGTTTCTGAAGTAAAACATACATCACCTGTAACATATAAAATTAAGGATCTTAATGGAGAAGAAATACAAGGTACCTTTTATGAACCCGAGCTGCAAAAAACCAGTCAAGAGCTGTATAGGATAGAAAAGGTCATTAAAAAAGGAAAAAAGAAATCTCTTGTAAAGTGGAAAGGTTATTCTGATGAATTTAATTCATGGGTTGATAATAAAGACATTAAAAATATTTCGTCATAAAAAAATGTTAGATATTTCAATTGAAAACGTAATTTTACCAAATAAACCGTTAAACAATTTCGAATTGCAAAATGCAGCAAAAAGATTAGAGATTCCTTCTTTTAGAGGAGTTTTTTTACTAGATACATTACCGAGAAAACCAAATAAAAAAGAATGTGGTATAGTAAACTTTGATAAAAGTGGTGGACCTGGTACACATTGGGTTGCTTGGTATAAAAACGGTAAAAATAAAATTTATTTTGACAGTTATGGCATACAACCACCTATTGAAATTCAAAAGTATTTAAAACATCAGATATACTATAATATTGATCAAATACAACAAGCTGGGCAAGTATTTTGTGGTCATTTATGTTTGTACATTCTAAAAGAGTTGGGTTTAGGTAATAAATTTCAAGATACGATAAATAAATTATTTTAGTATTAAAAAATGCCTGTTGATAAATTCAGACGAATGAAAAATGATAAAACAAGCGGTGATGGTGGTGTGTCGCTCGCTCACGAAAATAATAATTTTTTACGTAAAGATGGAACAACTGTTGTTACTGGTTCTATAGATATGGCTGGTAATACATTAACACGGGTTAGTAATCCGGTAAATGCTCAAGACGTTGCTACAAAGTCTTATGTTGACTCTAACTCAGGGTTGCTAGATGAAAACGGAGGATACCACGTTAATGGTTATTTAAATATGGGTTTCAATAAAATAAGAAATGTTAAAGAACCAACAGAACCGAACGAAGCTGCTACTAAAAATTATGTGGATAGAAGCGGTAAAGCAATAGTAGAGCAACAAGACGGTACCTTTTCTGCTATTGCAGATATAGATATGCGAGAGTATTCGTTAACAAATCTTTTGGATCCCGCAGATGCGCAAGATGCAGCAACTAAAAAATAAGTAGATGCTGCCAATCGAGCCTTCGTTTATGGAGCTGGTGGGTATATGGCAGTTTCTGACATTTCTATGGGAGGACGAAGAATTAACAATGTTGGAAGCCCTTTAGAACACAATCAAGCTGTAAATAAGTTTTACGTAGATACCGTCGTTGAGACGGCTACTGCGGGTGAAAAAGCTTTAACAAAAAAACAAGATGGATCCTTTTCAATGGCTGGTGGAATAGATATGAATGATCACTCGATTACCGGATTACCAAATCCTGTATCCCATGATGCCGCCGCCAATAAAAATTATGTTGATCCGGATGGAAGTTTCACGGCGGTGACTGACGTAAATCTTCAAGGTTTTTCTCTAAAAAACGCGGCAACCCGGTAGAAGAGAGAGATTTAGCAACAAAATCCTATGTGGATAAAAAAGTATCCCTTCCTTCTCTCATAGGCCCTAAACCCATTATAACCGTGTGGGCTGAAGAACAAGGACCAGTTGGAGATGGTAATTATGAGTTCTCATTCGGTAATGGTAATTCAGGCCGCAAACATGGTTTACGGGTTACTGCATGAGTGCGTCGGGTAAAATTATAAGAGGAAGTTTAACGATTGTTAAAAATAACCCTAACGCACCAGAAGAGGTAAAAGTTAATATTGTGGTAAACGGAATAGAACAGGTTGATTACTCTATTATTAAAAAAGCGGACGAAATTTGTAGCTGTACGGTTTTTCCAAGGGCGTTGGAGGTAAAGCAATGCGACATCATAAACTTTATTTCAAGATCAACCAACCGTGATGTAACACACGCTTACATATCTATTCTGATAGAGTTAGACTTGTAAAAAATATAACTTTATGTAAAAAAGTTATATTTTTACGTTTAATGGTACTTTCTGTCTTACAAATTGGGCAATTGGTAAAATTATTTCTTGAATTACATTCCTCACAAATACAACAATGACCACAATTACAAAATACTATTTCAGGCTTATTTTCCTTACATACAACGCACTCATCTTCTTCATAAACTTCTAAACCATTAATAACATCTTCCTCTTCCTCTTCCTCCTTTTCCATAAACCTTCTTTTTCTTTCAAAATATTGTAATATTGCTCTAAGTTCTTCTTCTCTTTCCTCTTCCGTCTCTTCTATTTCATTAAAATTAAATAAAATATTTCTATAATTTCCAGCATATTTACCAAAAGGGTGAATATGTAAAAATGGTATAAACTCTGCATTGTTGAAATCATAACCTAAATTAGATAAATAATTATTTAATTCTTCTTCTCCTGTTCTGTTCTTTTTTGCACCAGCATAGTGTATTTTAAAACCTTTTCCAATACCATCACTATTTTCTAAAGATAAATCAGTAACAAACTGCCAAAAAAAGTGACTACAACATGAAGTTATATATAATGTAAATAATGGACTAAAGTTTTCATATGACTCAACTTCATCCCAAACAGGAAAAAGAATAAATCAAAAACTATAGATGTAACATTAAATTTTATTACAGCTTTACTATATTCATAATAACAAGCATCCATTATATTGGTAACTGTATGAATATAATCTTTGCTACGAGCATTAGGGAAATATATGAAATCATAACCTTTGTATTTAATTGGTTTTCCTGAGTATTTTAGTTTATCTTCTAAAGTTCTTTTTAGTTCTAATTTTAAACAAGATTCCATTTTTATATATGCATTTAAAAAGTTAAGTTATACTTTCAAGTGATTACCCAACTGATCATCCATCAGGTATTCCGACTGGTATGAATAAGAAAGTAATTGGTATGTTTAAGGATGAAGCTTGTGGTAAGACTATTGAGGAGTTTGTCGGTCTTAGATCTAAACTATACTCGTTTAAAATGTTTGATGACGGAAAGGAAAGTAAGAAGTGTAAAGGTATTAAGCAGCAAGTTATAAAGGATTTTATCAGTCATGAGCATTATAAAAAATGTTTGTTTGAAGAAAAGGAGCAGTATAGGAAGATGACGGTAATTAGGAGTCATAATCACCAGCTGTATACAGAAGAGGTAAATAAAATAGCGTTAAGTGGAGATGATGATAAACGGTTTGTGTTGGAAAACAAGATTGACACGCTAGCTTGGGGGCACCGTAAGATAACGGAGAGAAGAGGATAATTTCTCTCATATAGCTATATGAGCGATTTGCATGAGTTTTTGCATGAGTTTTTGCATAAGTTACGCTCGTTATGAAGAACCACATCTGTCCCGCAACACAAATAAAAAAATGATGGTGGAAAGGACGCGAGCGAAGAATAAGAGTGATTTTTGGGACTATGGTTAATTTCAACCTGCTAAGAAACTAACCTAGAATATGGTTAAACCTAGTTTCAGGCACAGCATGGTTGAGACAATGACTTGAGCAGGGAGATGGTTGAGTTTTGTTTTGAGCAGGGGGATGGTTGAGTTTTGTTTTGAGCAGGGAGATGGTTGAGTTTTGTTTTGAGCAGGGGGATGGTTGAGTTTTGTTTTGAGCAGAGAGATGGTTGGATTTAGATTTGAGCAGAGAGATGGTTGAGTTTTGTTTTGAGCAGAAAGATGGTTGGATTTAGATTTGAGCAGGGGGATGGTTGGATTTAGATTTGAGCAGGGGGATGGTTGGATTTAGATTTGAGCAGAAAGATGGTTGGATTTAGATTTGAGCAGGGGGATGGTTGGATTTAGATTTGAGCAGGGGGATGGTTGGATTTAGATTTGAGCAGAAAGATGGTTGGATTTAGATTTGAGCAGGGGGATGGTTGGATTTAGATTTGAGCAGGGGGATGGTTGGATTTAGATTTGAGCAAGGGGATGGTTGAGTTTTGTTTTGAGCAGAGAGATGGTTGAGTTTTGTTTTGAGCAGAGAGATGGTTGAGTTTTGAGCAGAGAGATGGTTAAATTAATAATTTAAGCACATATATGGTTAATCAAGATTTCGGTTTAGCAGGTTGAATTTAAAGAGGGGGTAGATGGATGAGATGTGGTCAAAACCCAGAACACTCCTCTACTATCTAGCTGTCCTTTTTAGAGCATTTTCTCTTTTAACCACAATGTTTTCAGATGTCGTCTTTTCGGGATTCATATTTTCCAGCCATTCTTGAGAACATTCTTAGTCTTATTCTGAAGAATTTTCTACTTTTGAGAGTAATACAACTTCTGATTGGCTAAACCAAGTGGTTTAGCGAATCAGAAGTTGTGTTACTTTCAAAATCTATAAATAGACTAAGAATACTTTTGAGAATGGTTGGTGAATACGGCCCACGGATGTCTAAAATTCGGATTGTGTGGTAAAGGGTTAAATTTTAGTCACAGCTTGTAGACAAACAAACCCTATAAAGACTGCTGATATACGCAGCTATATTCAACCAATGACGGATTGATTGATTGAATTGGAGTTTAACGCCGTTTTAACAGCTTAGGTCATATCACGGCGGTCAGTGAACAGGTCTACGCACGTCTTTCCTGGTTTTCTCACTCCAGTACTGACACAACTTTCTTTTCAAGTCACTGACTACTTTCTCACATGCATCAGAGGTGGAAGGCGAAAAATCGCCGGAAAGAAAGTATGCCTCAACCGGGTATCGAACTCACAACCACCAGGTCACGAGTCCAAAACGCTAACCAATGAGCTACCTTGGCGGTCACCAATGACAGAACATTATTTACTTTTCTCGCAGAAATTTATTTAATTGACGAAGTTCTACATTTCCGGTTGAATATTACACATCTCACAAGCTAAAAAATACCTTTGAGCAATGCTCCGTAACAAAGGGGGTGGGTGGGGTGTTTAATGCATCTGCCAAAAGTATCGACCCATGTCAACCTGCGCAGTCTGCGCAGGCTGACCTGGGTTGAAACTTTTTGCTATTTGAAAATTTTTCTGCATGTCCAAAGACCAGTCGGTTGTAACACAAAATAGATTTTATAGATCCATAGTTATGTGATGACTTGTTTGGGATCATGCGTCACGGAGATTAACTCCATTTTGACAGATTGTGGCTTTGTTTTCAGTGGAGCAGTTAGATAGCCCACAGAACGAGGCTTCCTTCGGCTCGTTTGATTTCAGCGGGGAACAACAACAGGAGCTTTTAGCAGATGAATGTTTGGAGGAACCATGTTTGAATGGGGCCACGTGTGTATCACAAATATTTGGCTTTTTGTGCATTTGTGTCAAAGGTTACACAGGTTGGTGAAACATTTCATCATTTTAGGATGTTTCTATTAATCGTTTTTATTTCAAAGTCGGCTAACCTTTTACTATATTTTTTCATCCGGGAGTTATGACTTCACAGAATTACATTTCCCTTTTCGCTGATGCATGATTATTCTAGCCAGTTCGAATAAACCTAGATTTTTGGTATAGCACGCAGGTTTTTCGTTGACCCCTGTTTCTTTGAGTTTGGAACCCAAATTTTCTAAATGTCCCAAAAAATTGGGATGTTTGCCATCTTAAATTCACTTGAAGGGGGGTCAAATGACCCCCTTATGACAAAGTCCAGGGAAAATCCTGAATACGCATTCAAATAATCAACATTTCAACAGTTTAAATGTTCCTAATGCAAAAGGGAGGCGACATAAAGCTGTATAGTTTCTTTACAGGTCCTTTTTGCCAAAAGGAATTAAATGAATGCGAAGATAAACCTTGTTTAAATGGTGGCGTGTGTAGAGATTTGTTGAATGACTTTGCGTGCCTTTGTCCGGACGGATTTACCGGTAAGTTTTTTGATGTATCTAAAGATTGTTAAATAAGTGATATGAATTTTAAGCTCAATTGGGCACAAAGTACTCAAGTTGAGGTTTTGTGATTGTGCTGTGCTCGTCGAGCGTTGTTTAGCTTGTGTATTCTCTAGAGGCTAAATTTTCAGTCAGCTACTCATGAAACTTGATCAGAATGTCTGTCTTGATTATATCTCGGACGAGTTCGAAAAACGGGTCAAGTGATGCCAAAAACTCGTCCATCAAATATACGGATTGCGTAAGTGGTTTGACCCTTAGGCTATTAAGGGCGACTCAAGGACCTTTTGCAGACAGCGTAGCTCAAGCTCAGACTGCAAAGAATGTGCAGTCTGATCTTGGATCTACATTGTCCGATAGGAGATATTTACCCACAAAAATATCTTCAAATGACATAACAACATTTTGGTTTGTACTATCGGCTCGAAAGTTTTGTTTAATTCATTTAGCAGGAATTTAGGGTTGAATTCAATGTTGCGGCACATTTTGTTGGCGGAAGTGCGTCATGTACTTTCGGTTCAACAGAGCAGCAACAGTCGACAAAAGTTTCGTTGTCTGCGCATGTCATATTCTTCGAAGATTCGATCAGTGTGCTTTGACGCACCACTATCCCCAGTACAGGAGAAATTATTACGCCGCTAATAAAGTAGTACTGGAGAAAATGGCTATAAACAGTATATCTGTGGAAAAATGTAGCATGGTTTTCGCCCCAAATATTTTGGAAATTGAATTATTGTAGTATACTGGTCTATCTCCTGGGTTCAAATCCCGCCAGGGCAGGCTATTTGTCAGTACTGTTACATTACCGTATTTCAAAAGCGAAAAATAGTTTACACCAGTACTCTTGTTTTACTGCACATCTTTGAATGCATTTTCTAGAAATGGACTTTAGGGAAACTAGGATTCGTGCAGGGTTTTTCAACAGACTTATCAACAAGAAGTGTCTGGGCTTATATCGAAGCTATTAACCAAGCCTGTAGGGGGTGTTTTTATAAATGGCCGGTGCATAGGTTACATGCTGACTGACCATAGCTGAATGAATCGTACCAGGTAGCGTTTTATTGAGTGAACGTTTATTTTGAAATTCAAAGTAACGGTTGTCGTTTTGAAAAAAAGTCTGGTTCTGTAACCAGAATGCCCAAATCAGATAGATGTGTATTTGAGAAATGCCACCTGGCGGAATATAATGCAAAAGTTTGGCATTAAAGTTTCAAAGGCCATGATGGTGATTTCTTTTTCTTTTTGTCAGGTAAGAAGTGTGGCGTGAACATCGATGAGTGTTTGGAAAACCCTTGCCTTAATGGGGCCACATGTATTGACGGCGTTAATTCTTACACCTGTAGCTGTATCAATGGATTTACAGGTATACACTGCAAATTACAAATGAGCCATGCTATGGCAAAAGGGAGCTAAACGCATTAAAACTAAGCAAGTCATAACATAATTGGCTTACAACACGCGAAAAGGGACATTCGGACATTTGCGTAAAGTGTCGTCTCGGATCAGCCTGCGCAGTCCGCGCAGGCTTATCCGAAACGACACTTTCCGTTTTTATGTAATTTTCCATTTTGCACAAGTCTACTGAAGAACAAAATGTAATGTAGACGTAAAGTGCCGTCTCGGATTAGCTTGCGCGGACTGCGCAGGCTGATCCGAGACGACACTTTACGCAAATGTCCGAATGCCCCTCTTGGCGTGTTGCAAGCCAATTAGGGATCCCTTAAATCCATTTTGTTTAACAACCAGCTGGATCACAAGGTATAATCCACCTTTGGCATGGAGAATATTGACCGCTAGTAAAAGCTTTAGGCCAATGTCTGCCTGCGCGTACTCCGCAGGCTGACACGGGTCGATACTGTTTGCAGATGCATTTAGCCCCCCTTTTCACATAGCATAGCTCAAACTGACTATAACTCGAAATTCAGAAAAATCCGGGTAATGTCATTTCTGCTTGGAATTGATGACACTCTGCAATGATGTAACTGTTCATGCTGAGGTCAAGGTTACTGCAACATTCATAAAAGTATATGAGCTGCCTATTGAAACACAACATGGCAATTTATGATGATGGACGGATCATACCTGTTCTTTTATCTTTAGGATTTTTTGGCCAAGCTCACTGTATATTATAAAGATAAATCTCTCAAAGAACTAAAAGAAATATCCGACATTCAATTCTACCCCCATTCCACTGAGCGGCGATTGCGCTACGCTTCGATATTTTGGTCAAAACGCCGTGAATCGTAGAGAAACGGCAACAGCGCAGTAGAAACGCCTTGGTCGTAGTAGAAGCGTATCTGAAGCTTCATGATCGCCACTTTAAACCATCATTCCGCTGATCAGAGATTCTGCTACGCTTCGAAATTTCAGTAAAAACTCCGCGAAGCGTAGCAGCAACGGCAACAGCGCAGTAGAAACGATTTAATCGTAGTAGAAGCGTATCGAAAGCTTCATGATCGCCAATTCACGGCGCTTGCTTAAAATTTACGTAGCGGGATCGCCGTGGGCTCGAAGCGCCGCAAAAGCGTAGTAAAAGCGTAGAAATAAACTCGTGAATGCAGCAGCGCGAGTAATGCCCCCTTCACACTTACGCAGTGCAAGTGCAGTGCATCGTAACAAAAGCAACACCAACCCTTTCAATCTATTGTTCATAACCGCAAGCTGGAGCACAGCTACTGCAGCAATTCGACCCATTTTCTTCCCAGGCCAATGGTCAACTGCTGCTATATAGAAACGATCCAAAAGCGCAGCTTCTGGACATATGTCGTAGCAGGTCGCAGCAGCAACGTAGTAAACCCGAAATCCCGTACCGTAGTGGAAGCGTAGTATAGAAGCGTCTTTGAAGCGCCGTAGAAGCGCAACAACAGCGTGACAGGATCGTGACTCGCGCAGCGAGATCGTGATTGAAGAGCACTATGAGCGCGCTGGAAACTCTTAGGTCCCAAAATGCTGCACATGTCGGCGCTTCTTCGGCAATTCCAAAGAGTTTGGAGAAGCGCCATGATCGCAGTGGAATCGCCGCCCAGTGGAATGGGGGGGGGGGGGGGAGGGTATCAAGACAGTTCCCTGACAAGACAGTTCCCCGACACAACTTTTCAAGACAATACCCCGACAGATTTGAAGACAGTTCCCCGAAACTTTCGTGTCAAATAACCTGTTATTGACAAGTATGATTGATAATCAGGAGACATTAGAAATATTCTTAGATAATTGATGCTGTGATCAGGTTATTCGTACATGTACCTTGTGAAGAAGAATTCCATATACATTTACGGGTAGATCTGCTTATTCTCTCATTGGTGAATTCACGATTGTCATGCAAACAAGAGAATTTAAAGAGGCTTTTAGCAAGCTTGAAAGTTGATCAAAGATATGTTTGGAGTTAATTCTTTAAACTGTTTTGATAATTTGTATTTTAGTTGTGTATGTTCCTTTACGTTTTATAGAAATACTTTAGAGAGAGTGAGAGAGAGGGGGATTTATCTGAGTGAAATACTTTTTCTGTTTACCTAGTACACTCGGTCCATAACCCTAATATTTTACATACATGTATATTGTTTGTACCATGTGGGAAAATGTAGTATATTTCGATATCGTTTGTTATTTTGCTACCAAAGACCGCCAAACTCTTCATTCAAACAAAGCTGAGTTATAGAAAATTATAGACATTTCACTATGCCATTAAAGAAAATTAAATACAATGTCACGGTGACCAAATGTACTCGTCAATCACAGATACAAACACTTCAATCAGTTACAAAAGATCCATTTATCCGTAAAATCCTTCATCGGCAATTTTTATCCATGATAATTGTCATTTGACATAGACAAAAAGTGTGGGGGAACTGTCTCCAAATCTGTCGAGTAAATGTCTCGACGTGTGTCGGGGAACTGTCTTTGGGGTATCCATTGACTTTATACATTTCGTAGTTTGGCTTTTGTTTGGCTTTTGTTTGGTCTCAGCGGAACAGAGAGGAAATGGAATTTAGAATAACAACAACTTTTTCAAGCTGTATTTAGGTATCAACATCGTTAGGAGACCTTTCTCTGTTACGTGGCAGGGTGCAGGAAGCTGTGGTTTTGTATTTCACAGGTCAGAAATGTGAAACAAACATTGATGACTGTACTGATGACGTTTGCCGTAATGGCGGCACGTGTGTTGACGAAGTTGGCGGGTACTCTTGTCAGTGCCCGGAAGGGATAGGCGGAAAAAACTGTGAGATAAACGAAGATGACTGTGCCAGCGGACCGTGCGAGAATGACGCGGAATGTGTCGACGAAATAGGTGGTTTTACGTGAGTAAAACTTTCTTTTCACGGATAAAAAGGTATTTGCATATTAAAAAAAAAAAGGAAAAAATACTGCAGGTAACTGGTTATTAGTCCTGTATATTGCCTATCTTTGTCGACGACAGGTAATCACACATCCTTGTATACATTTATAAATGGACGTATGTTAGGTGTGCCAAAGTTACTAGAGGTCACATTCAACAATCCATGGGTACCAATACCGTGACACGGTAAACAACAACAACAAGAGCAGCAGTAACAACAACAACAACACGACAACGAAAACAACAAGAAGAGCTACAACAACAACAACGTCGTAATATTGGTATACCATGTCAAAATTAAACTGAAGAAAGTTTACAACCCTTCATCACATTTATTAGATTTCATTTGTTTTACAGATGGACAGTTTTGTTTGACCTTGATCTGCAGATTATCAAAAAACAACATTTTGTCCTGGAGTAGTATAGGGGTCTCGTGGTGGCTAAACACATATGATGTAATAGGACGAAACTAGCGGTCATCTTGTTTCTATTTTTAACCTTTTCGCACATAATTCCGAGTTTTAATGGCCCTGAGGAAGAAGGCTTTTAAAAACATTGTGGTAAAAGGAGAAAATGCTGGTAACCAGCATTTTCTCCATTTTACACAATGTTTTCTACCCTTTTTCAGACAACTTTTTCCGCTACATTTAAGTTGTCGCCTGCAAATGCATTCAGTTTGGACAAGTCTAAAATTATGTCGTTTGGTGAAGAGTTCAAGTAACAAGGAACCGCTTTACCAACAAGAAGCCATATTATAAAAAATTAAAAGCTTTAGAATACAAAGAGAATAACAGACGATTTTTTAAAAAATATGGTAAGAACCAACTTTATAAAAATAATGAAGCAAAAATGAAATTGGCAAACAATGAAATTGTCATAAACATCTTATTCTTAGTTTGAGCTCTCCTGGCCGAAGTTCATTGCAGTTTATGTCATGGCGCACTTTCTTTCCGTCTTTTTGTCTACATTTTATTTTGGCGATAGAATCCATATTTTTTTAAATGAGCCAGGCCGGATGGCTAGCGTATCTGACTCGTGATCTGGTGGTTGCCTGTTCGATACCTGATAGAGGCAAACTTTCTTTCAGGCGATTTTTCACCTCTGTTGCATATGAGAAAAGTAGTCAGTGTCTTGGGAAGGAAGTTGTGTCACTACCTGTGTGAGAGCCAGGAAACGTATGAGTAGGTGCACTGACCACCGTGATATGACCTAAGCTGTTAAAACGGCGTTAAACTTTCATACAAACAAACCGTATTTTTTGTCTGGTTTTCGTGATACAAGCACATTTTGCTTAAAAAATCACTGGCAAAACTTTGCGTACCTTCGACAACCTGAAAAATAATAGTTTATTAGGAAATAGTGACTATTTTAAGTTTGAAATATACATGATTTGTTTACGCAATATGTACACCTTTTATCCGACTGTTTATACTATCATGAGGAGAAACCCCGTTTCCATGTCTTTATTTTGTGAAAGGAATCATCTGAAGAGTTACAAGCGAAAAATTCAGTCATTTGTCCCACTTAGTTGAAACCTGCAGGAATGCAGGGATATTTATTTATTACAATAGGCCTGAAACCATTTAAGATTTGGCCTGGGTCCAAGTAAAGGCTTTTTTGAATTCCACTTTGAGTTTTTCGTACTAGTTAGATTCATCATGCATACATTCCAAACGTAACACGAGGCTTTTCTATTTGAAATTAACGAGGAGATTGTTTCGTTGATAAGGACTGGTAATACATGTATAAGAAAATTTCAACTAGCCAAGTAATCATACTTACTGTTTCAGGATTTATTATAACTGGTTACTTTCACGCTAGAATTATACTGGTCAGTAAATGCATGCCAGTAGAAAGATCAGGCCTCTTATTATAGTTCTCAAACAGGTATTAATAGACTGAACCTTAATTGAAACTATTCGTCCATCTTTTTACAACAATGCTTTTATGGTAGTCCGCGGCAAACCTTTGTTGCGACTTCAATGGTATTTATGTAAATGCCAAAATTTATTCACTGGCAAGCCATGTGATTTTGATATTGACGAATGCTTGAATTCCTTTCACGGTGTAGGCACAACATTTTCGTCTGCATCAAATTAGTTTTAGCGGGCAAGGATTACCCAACAAATTTTTCTCTAAAATCCATTTCTAGTTGTAACTGTCAAGACGGGTTTACCGGCAAGCAGTGTGAGACTGATATCGACGAATGCGCGGATTCCCCGTGTGGTGAGGGGGCGAAATGTGAGGACCTAACCGGGCGTTTTGTGTGTCATTGTCCCTCTGGATTTACTGGGGAGACGTGTGAAAGTGGTAAGTGTCGTTTCCTCCTTATGTCTGTGATCGGGTATACTTTTTGTTGTAACTATTTTTTGCTTCTGGAGATCAAGATATGACAGAAAGCACAGACCCTTTTGTTCGAGCGAGAAACATTAGTATACGATATTGTGTGAGGTATTATGGTCAAAAAGCCTTGATAAATAGATACTTTTTTACCGCGTGGAAGAAGCTGTTGCATTTATCCAAAGGGGTAAACCGTAAATTCAAAGATTTAAGCCTATGAGAAGCAGTTAACTGTATGCCAAACGACAAAACGGTTGACCTATTGCACTTATTCACGTAATCATTTGGAGTTTTCTTTCACTTGCAAAAAGCAAGACACTCTTTTGAAGCCGATGAAATGAATCTTGTCTCAACGCCTTTCCTCAGCTCTGGGAGAAACGTGTAGTTCTGCCTAATCTGGGATTCAAACTTACAACCGCTGTATTACAGTGCTGTGCTTAAGTAGTGAGCTACAAGGAATGGTATACTCAAATCTGTTACTGAGCTATCAAGTATTTGAACGGCACCCTGGCAAAACGGGGTTTAATGTATCTCCGCTATCCAATATGACAATCAAGTGATCACATAATTCTTTATACGTGAAATCATTTTTGTCTAACAACCAACTGGATCGTGACATAGACTTGTCCTTAGACATGCAGAATGTTTGACAGTAGTAAAAAAGCTTCATCCTGCGCCGACAGCACATTCTTATTATACTGCAAAGAAATTTCTCGTGATCTGATTGGATAATATGCCCCGAATATATATATCATGTACACTGGCAAAACCAACGTAAAAGCAGTTTCCCTTTCGGGGGCCCCGTATACATGACTACACTTTCAACACAACATCCAAAATGGCGGCGTCGATCAAGATTAACATTAAGATTATGCACCAAACTGCACGATTTACCAAGGTTTCAGTGACGTCAGTTCCCAGTGAAGTCAGTTTTCATTGAAATGGGGCACTCAGAAGGGAAATTCTACTTCTTCAGCGTTCTCAATTTTTGAAACCAAAGAACATGTAAATTTCGCTTAACAAACTTGGAATGGTAAAAGTTTGCAGTATAATAAATTCGTTGTACGGTCAGGTGGCAGGGGACTTGGAAACTTGTTCACGGCTGTGGTCAATCATGTTGCCACCTCGCCTTCGGCTCAGGGCGACATGATTCACCACAGCTGTGAACAAGTTTCCAAGTCCCCTGCCACCTGACCGTACAACTAATATTACCTGGGTCAATACTTTTTGCAGAAGCATTAAAACCTTTTATTACAGAGCATGTCTCATTTACAATTTCTTCAGTCATAGACCCGAACTTTCAACTTGACTTTCCTTCGACAACTTCACTGATGGACTATGCAAAAACGGAGATGACAAAAGACTTGACAGAGGCAACTGTTTGTTTCTGGATGAAAACTGATGATGACGAAAATCAAGGGACGCCGTTCTCGTATGCAACACCAGAGGGATCGAATATATTCACCCTCTCAGATTATGACGGGTAGCTGTTGCTTTGGTTATGAAGTGAAATAAGATCATTCCTGTCTGAGTTAATCAATCAATTTTACGGCTATGAAGAAAAAGGCTTTAGAAACATAACGAGAAAATGAGAAAACATTGGTAAACAATATTGTGTCCTTTTCCAGCGACATTCTTTAGTATTTCAAGAACGAATCGTATCATTAAGCCACACTTCTTTGTCGTTTGAAGACTTTGGTTAAAACATATTTATTTTACATTAATTGAGAAACAAGTTCTTACAACTTACACTAATCTCTCTCAATTCCGCTTCCTGGGAACTACACCAGTACTCGCGCCGAATGTGTGGGCCAAAGAAAAATACCAAATTTGACACTCATTCCCGGGTATCGAACTTGGGACCTTATGGTTTCGAGGCCGACGCTGTACCTCACAACCACGGACACAGACTAATATATTTTGGAAAATGTGTAACCGCTAATAATTATATGATTACCTTACCACCTACAGAGGCAGCAAACAGATTTTGAAAACAATATAGCAAAAGAAAAAATTGTTTGTAAATATAGGATGCAGTAAGTTCTCCTCTTGCTAGAGTGTTTTTACGTATATTAATGCATTAAGCCTAATTAATTTAGATAATCAGTATTTAACATAGATGGTTTTTAGGTGTGTTTTTTGTAGACTGTTTACCAACAAATAAATCAGTCAGACCTGTTGTAACGGTGCAGAATATTGCAGTTTCAAAGCAGTGTGGGTCGGAATATATCTAATAAGATATCGGACATTATAAATCCAGAATCAGACTGCACATTCTGATCTTAGATCTACATTGTCCGCAGAAGCAATTAAAATTATAGAGGCCATAATTTTCAGCTGTTATAACTGTTTGATTTCAGATTTGTTTTCAACGTGAATGGCGAGAAGATCACAACAACAGTGAAAGCCAACGACGGGATCTGGCACCATGTGTGTATCATCTGGGCTTCAAACAGAGGTTCCTGGAAACTGTACATGGATGGTCTGCCGGTGGACAGTGGTCAAAACTTAGCCAGGGGTCAAACAATCAAAGGTAAGAGAAATGTATTAAAGGGTGATTCGTAGATTTGTTTGTTGAGGTCGTACTATGGTACTTTTATTCCGTCCCTTAAAATGTCAAGCATAAGTGTAATTAAATTTTTTTATTTTTGTTACAGAAGTCGATTAAAAGTCACACTTCAAACAAAATTCTACTGCAAAGAAATTTCTCGCTATCTGGTTGGATAATATGCCCCGCACATATATTCCTGTACACTGACAAAATCCACCTAAAAGCAGTTTCCATGTCGGGAGCCTAATAATGTTTCCGCCTGTTTTATATATGGTGTACCCTTTCCGATATGTTATGAGGAATTGTAGCAGAAACAGCTTAAGAATTACAACTGTAATAAACTAGTTTTTTAAACCAGTCATAGTATAATGATTGTACAATCTCGAAAGAGAGAGAGAGAGAGAGAGAGAGAGAGAGAGAGAGAGAGTAAGTAAAACCAGGTGTCTCACTCTGAGCAAGCAACCATGATGCTGTGAACTATATATCATTCTAAATTTGCAGGCGGCGGTGTATTTATTATTGGCCAAGAGCAAGATGCACTGGGCGGAGAATTTACAGCTTCCGAGTCATTTATTGGTCAGCTGACACAACTCAACATGTGGGGTTCTCAGCTTTCACTTAGAGATATCGAAGCATTGAGAATACAATGTGAAGGGACACGGGGTGACGTCATCGCCTGGACAGACATTGCGGGGACAGTTAGGGGTTCTGTGTCTGAAAAACCAATAGAATTCTGCAAAGGTAACAGAAAAGCAAGGAGAAGAAACTATCAAAAAGGAACTTGTATACCCGTGACGTGCTTTGGACGTTCATGACTCGTGTGCTCATTGTTATGTCATCGCTTATGGTTGTGCTTTGAAAATCACTTGCACGCAATGGCGCATGTTGCTGACTTACAAAAGATGGTGCTGACTAACTTTGGTTGCTTAAATATCCATCGTCAACATGAAATTGCGTGCCATTCAATTCCACATATCAGTGATGCATGTTTTAAAAAATTCATGCACAATAATAAAAAATTAATAAGCGACACTCTGCCAAAAAGGGGTTTAATGCATACCCTTGATGTATTATACCAGCAAATCATTATATAATTATGTATCCATAAAATCTATTTTGTCTAATAATTGACACAATCATGAGGTAGAATCGTCTTTGGACATGCAGAAAATTTATAAATAACAAAACGCTTCGACTCATGTCAGACTGCGCGGGCTGACATGGGTCGATACTTTATGCATTAAAACCCCTTTTCACAGAGCATGAATATAATTAGTAAAATACCTTTACATTTGCGGACTTCGAACTTTCAGGAATTTACCAGGTTGACCTTTGTTTTTCAAGTAAATGTTGTGAATAGTGAAAAAAAAACCCGTATATATTATTGTTTTCTTTTTAAGTGGAAGCCCTTTCCTCTTTAAACCTTTCACTATACGAAAAAAGGTTTGACAGACCCTCCTGTTGTGGACAATTATTTTAAATCGGGACAAATGCTTGTTGCAAGTAATAACATTTAATGCTACCTTAATGATCAAGATCATAAAAGAAAGCATTCGCCTTTCCTTCAAGTCTTGCCTGGCCGGATAGCGCAGTGGTAGCGTATCTGACTCGTGACCTGGTAGTTGCGGGTTCCATACCCGGTTGCGACAAACTTTCTTTGCGGCGATTTTTCGCCTCTCACCTCTGACGCATTTAAGAAAACTAGTCCGTGGTCTGGAAAGATTACTAATAAAATGTCGCTAAAATGATGGGATAAATGGAAAAGAGGAATTTGTTAAATTGCTGGCACTTCTTCCCAACTCCCCGTGACGTTTTCAAAATCCATCTTCCTTGGATTTGTAATTCATTGAGTTGTTTGGTAAAGGTTTTACCCATTTCATTCTAAATACGCTAGCAAAGCATATGACAACAGGGCATTTGTTCATAACAAGAAAACCGATCTGTTGAAAGAAGCAAACAATGTTTGAAGGACGCAGTAGACCAAATAACTGACTTAACTCTCTACCAGACGATAAAATTTTAGCCTTGTCCAAATTGAAAGCATTTGCAAACGACAATTTCAATGTAGCTTAAATGGTGCAATTTTTCTTTGAAAGGGAAGAAAACATTGTGGGGAAAAGGAGAAAATGCTGGCTATCAGCATTTTCTCCTTTTTCCACAATGTTTCCAAAGGCTTCTCTCTAAGGGTCGTTAAAACTCGACATTGTGAAATAAAGGGTTAAGTGTCACTACCTCTTTGTGTCTAATACAACTGTGATACTGGTATCTAACACTGCACAAGTCTTGGCATTTTTTCAATTGAACAGGCATGCTTACTAAAGCTTAAAACATATACGAAGTTAACAACCAGCGAAATATAGACAGCAACCCTTGGTATGTATTACCTTTTAATAGTCACATTTATTATTTAACAACTTCAGCAGTGTCCTTGCAAGTTTTGAATGAGGCATTGACTCTTTAAGTACCAAATATAATAATAAACTTAATATCTTTCAAATGGTTGAAAACAAAACCCACTGATATTCAGAAAAAAAAAAAATTAACCCTAGGCTGACTCTAACAAGAGGGCGGTAACGATACAAGATCAGACTGTGCATTCTGTGCAATCTGATCTTGATCTATAACGTCCACAAAAACCCTATGGCGCTAACAGAGTTGATAAGACAAAATTCCACTTTGTCCTATTGAAAACGGCGAACGTTTTTCCGTGTACGAGATAATTTTGTATGCTCTTATTCATTTTTAAGTTGAATTCAACAGTATTTTAGTCAAATCTAGGCCACAGCTCACAAATTCGTGTTTTTCCCCGGAATCGGCTAAATTGGGCGTGAACCCTGCAGCTCCTTCCCTATGTTCAATCCAAAAAGATTAGCTGTGCAAGTAGGAAACCAACCAGTGGTACTTTACTTCGAATCTGAGACCTTAACTGCTGAGCAAAACATGACGCCTCACTGAGATGAGGTCAAGGAAAAAAAAAGACAGTAATATCAATAGAAATATATCTGTCGTGTACACATTAATGACAAAGTTCTGAAGCCGTGTGGAGCAAGCATAACTGTGTCAAGTAATCTTGAAAGGGAGCCCACCATAGGTCAGTTGTTATAAATGCCTGTACGCATCCGGTTATATCACGAAGCGTCAAAGTATTATACGGCCATGTCTTGGCAATCTAAAATGCTCATTGTTCTATTTGTTTCTACTAAGCCACTATATTGCAAATAACAATATGCTTTCGGCTTTATTTTAAAGTTCGTTCGTTTGGTATTTTCGAGCACAAAATAATCGGGGTTCAAACATACATCTTTACTCGTTTTCAGCTAGTTTTTAACCAGCCCATCTTTATTTTATGAAATGATAATCATTCTTTTATCTTCATGCCAAGTGTTTCTCCTGACGGTTGCACAGATTACGACAGATAGAAAATGCTTTTCGTTTTTTGGTGACTATCAAAGAAATCATTGTTGTTTTTTCCGGTTTTAATCGAAGACAAATCCTTTGCGTTTCATTATCTCTTACACCATATATATCGGTAATTTTTCTATGTTTCAATAGCTGACTAAATTCTGGACCATTCTACACAATATCAAGTTTTAGCCGTGTTTTTTCTCACTGGCTGTAAGGATTTATCTTTAAAGATTTTATGTTTGGAACTTAATAAATGAATTCATTTTCGAATGTTGTTTCTTTACTTCGAATTAGAATGTCCTGAACCAGATGTGCAAGATTATGGCGCCGTTGAGAGGGATGGTCTGACAGCAGGATCGTATGCTACATATAGTTGTCAGAAAGGTTTTAACGTGGCGGGAAGGGCAGAGCGACAATGCCTTGTCATAGGACAGTGGGAGGGTACTGCCCCGTCATGTACCAGTAAGTCGATCTTTAAACTGTTTCTTTACGATCGTTTGTTTGAACTTTTTCGTGGGCTTGTCCTTGGGCAAAACACTCTAGACCCCTAGCCTGCTACTGGTAAAACCCTGGAAATATATTAACATGTGAGCTGTCGGCGTAATATGACTGAAATAATGTCGAAAGCTGCGTAAAGTCATGTCACGTCGATAGCTGACTTACAACTGCTTTCCTGTATTTCAACAGTACTATGCTTGATCTTTGCAGTGTCTTGTTATGGGGCAATCTCACGTTACAAGTACCACAAAAGGGGATCGAAGTGGGAAATCCTGCTTACAGTGTTATCAGTCAACGAGGAATCCTTGTATTAGTAACCTTAAAACTCAAAAGTCCATTTACTTTCCTAGCATGTACGGTTTAGATGAAAAATTGCTTATTAAATATGAGTCATGCTGTTAAAGCATCTGCAAGAAATATCGACCCATGTCAGCCTGCGCGGAATGCGCAGGCTGACATGGGTCGAAACTTTTTGCTATTCTGCATGTCAAAGGAGCAATCTACCTCATGACTCAGTCGGCGTTTGGAGCAAATCGACCAATATCATGGGACGACTTGCTTGGTACAATACATTATGAAGATGCAATAGACCCCCCCCTTTCTAGAGCCTCGCTCATATATTCTAAATTGATGTTATTTTCAAAGCCGTTTGCAGCAAGTTTCTTTCATTAGGTAATGAGTTAAAACGTCCTTGGTAAAACACTGGCATAGCCATGATTAAGGATAGGGCACCCTAATTGGATTCTTGGAACATCGCCTTTCATCGCCGAAAAAACGTACGGATTCGGCTAAGACTCGTGTAATCCGTAATCGATCGGCCGATCGATTACGGATTACCCGTGTCTTAGCCGAATCCGTACGATTTTTGCGATGAAAGGCGATGTTACACGAATCCCAATAGGGTGCCAATCCTTAAAATGTTAAAACGCACACACGAACACTGAGGTACAAAGTGCGAAGGGGGAGGGGGAGCCGATTAGGGAAGGAGCGGTCCCCCCTCTCCCGCTGGTGGGGAATCCCAGGGCCAATCCCCGGTAAGTTCTGAGAATTTAGACGCGAAATGATGGGTTCTTGTATGGTTTTGACAGCATTTTCCTTGTAAATAATATGTTTCTAATATTGCTATTTAAAAAAAATAATGTTTCAACCTCTCTTTTTTATACGCACGAGCGTAATGGGTGCTACACCCTTGTACAATACATTATTCTTCAATATCTGCATTCGGCACAAGTGTTACTTGAGCGAATTACTTGGGGTATTCCGTGATTCTTTTTTTTTTAATTCAGCATAGAAAAACAATATTTTCTAGTTGATACTGTGAAAATATAAATATCATTTGCGCATTCATAGAGAAAACATTAAAGCATATGATTATTTGGTAAAAAGCTAACACAATTATTTGTTCATCTTATTTTTCAAGAGATTTCCTGTGGATTCCCGCCTCCAATCTTGCATGGTTGGATAGACGGTGACAGGTACACGTATGACAATAGGATTCGCTATTACTGTAACCGTGGTTACAGACTTGTGGGGGACAGTTCAAGATATTGTACAGAATTTGGGTTTTGGGACGGAAACCCCCCTATCTGTGAATGTGAGTACAAACCATATTACAACCTCAATAATCAATCATTCGAATATATATATAACGATCCGGAAATATCGGTTATTGCCGGTAATATGTACATCGAAAAGCAACTGAAATCTTTACTATGAGTACGATGAGTACATTTGAGCTAGGCTCTGTGAAAAGGGGGCTTTATGCATTTGCAAAAAGTATCGACCCAAGTCAGCCTGCGCAGTCCGCGCAGGCTGACCTGGGCCGAAACTTTTTGCTATTGGTCAATTTTCTTCATGTCAAAGGTCCAGTGTACCTCATAAATCAGTCGGATGTTAGACAAAATCGAAGATATGGATCCATGATCATCTCAGGGCTTTCTAGATATCAATAATCACGGGGATGCATTAAGCCCCCCTTTACCAGAGCATGGTTCATCTATATAATTATTCATAAGCATGATATCATTTAATTATTTCTTCCAGCAATGGTTGAAAAATTTCTAAAGTTCATTCAAGGACAGTGAAACATTGAATATACTGAAAAATGAATACGAGACATGCCTATCTTGCACTAAGAGTTATGAATTTGCTTTTGATGTTGCAGCTCTTCGAAATATGTCAATCAAAACTAGATCTATAATCGCACAATTTTTCACAACTTTCCATCAAGTTGTCAGAATCATTATTTTTCATTCCGCTCCTACTTAGGCGTTGCTTATGAAGCATCTTTTAATAAACATGAACTTGATTAAAAATTCAATGGTGTGTTTATTTTTATTTCAGTAATAAAATGCCAGTTACCAAGTATTTCTGAAAACACTTACGTCACAAATCCGACACCAGAATACAAATACAATCCTGGGGATGAGGCGTTCTTTGAATGTGCTCCTGGAAACAAGTTCTTCACGGAACATGCCTCCGTCTATTGTCAGAAGGACGGTACCTGGGATCGCAGCATTCCCACTTGTGATCCACAAAAGTGCTCGTTACCAATACCTCCCATTGAAAACGGCGACTATATCAATGAGCAGAATTTAACCGAGTTTCCTGTTGGCCATATAATAAATTACGAATGTGGTTATAGTTACAAACTTTCCGACAGCGGGGTTAATCCGCTAGGTCAGATAGCCTGCCTCCCAACGGGACAATGGGAAACTGATCTCCCCGAATGCACAATTGTTACTTGTCCTGAGCCAAAGAATATCGACCATGGTAGTTTTGAACTGTCTGACGGCGTCGAGTTTTTAAGTGAATTAATTTATACATGTGACGAAGGGTATGAACTCTCTGACGATACTCCAATAGAATGTTTTGAAGACGGCACCTGGAGTTCGGCAGCCCCACAATGTACAGCCGTGCGATGTGGACAACCAGGGGAAATTTTACACGGATTCTTTGAGGGGGATGGTATTTATGAATATAAAAGTGTCGTGTCCTACAGGTGTAACCTTGGTTACAATTTAATTGGCGAGAGTGAAATAACCTGTTTATCAGATGGCACTTTTAGCGCACCTGCTCCAGTTTGCAAGCCAGTGTCTTGTGGAAGACCCGATCCAATCGAACATGGTTCTATTATTGGAAGAGATTTCACTCTGAATAATGTTATACGGTATGCATGCGACCCAGGATACCAGCTGTCTGGATCTGTTGAAAGAGTGTGCCGAGAAACTGGCAACTGGCAAGGAGAACCGCCAACATGTTCAAGAATTGAATGTGAAACACCACCAATTGTGGCTAATGGTTTTTACCTTGATGCAACATTTTACTTTGAAGATAATGTTACCTACCGGTGTGACGATGGTTACAGGCTAAGTGGGGAACCAACCCTGGAGTGTCTGAGTAAT
Source organism: Hippopus hippopus (assembly GCA_946811185.2). NCBI lineage: Eukaryota > Metazoa > Mollusca > Bivalvia > Cardiida > Cardiidae > Hippopus > Hippopus hippopus. The sequence continues at coordinate 65,665,587 of OX328099.1, read as the reverse complement.
GGTGGCTGGTCCCCATTGCCACCAACTTGTGAAGCCATTGTGTGTGGAACGCCGCCTAGAGTTGACAATGCTGACATTTTAAATCCGCTTGCATCCGGTTCATACAGCATAGGCCGAAGAGTGCAATACCAATGTGACGTTGGTTACGAGTTCTCTATAAACAGTTTAAATCCTTTGGGTATTATCAGTTGTGAGAATACTGGTGAGTGGGAAACAAATCTGCCGGAATGTGTTTTGGTGACCTGTCTGCAACCAGTCACAATTCTTAATGGTAAATTCCAAGCTGAAGGACTTGTCTATGGTAGTAACCTTACATACTCTTGTGATGAAGGTTATGAAATGATTGGTAAAGCAGTTCTTACCTGTGGTTCAAATGGGTTATGGGCTGGTGAGGTGCCCTCGTGTAACGCAATCACATGTGATGCCCCAGATTCTATTTTAAATGGTCAAGTGGTGTATAAAGATTTGAGACTGGGTTCTGTGGTTAGATACACGTGCAATGACGGTTACGAGCTCTCGATTGACAAGGATGTAAGGAGATGTCTGGCAAATCTTTCGTTTGAAGGTGAAGATCCTGTTTGTATTCCAGTTCGCTGTAATGAGCCTGACGACCTGCTATATGGATCTAAAGTAGTGGAAGGGTATGAATTTCAATCAATTGTAACTTACCAATGTGACGAGGGGTATATACTTAAAGGGGACAATACTCGAACATGTACAAAAGACAAAACTTGGAACGGTGCAGTCCCGATCTGTGACATAGTGCAGTGTGATAAACCGTCAGAAATCATATCAAACGGACGGATGTTAGGTACAAACTTCACATATGGGTCAGTCATAGAGTATGTTTGTGATGAAGGATACAGTCTGGATGGTATTTCCAATGAGAGGCAGTGTTTATCGTCGGGCCAATGGGATAGACCTATACCTGTGTGCATTGCCGTGGAGTGTCCGAGATTATCTATGAGGAATGGATTTGCTTCAAGTAAGTGTATATCTGCATTTTTCGTAAAACAAACAAATTACTGACCGATGATATCTTTATCAACTTTTTAGTTAAGATAATAAATTAGACCCTAAGAGCAGGCCAAATCAGATTAAAAACGTAAGTTTATACTTAATTTGCTCTTGAGAATGTCTCTGAGGTCTAACACTTTGGTATTTTCACGTTTTATTTTCACGCACTCTAGATCACAGTACGAGGGCTGTGCCAAAATGTCGTAGACAACACTCTTTTTTATGGAACCCGACGTCAGATTTCAGTAAAATTTGCATGTTGTATTCGTTAGTCATTTGTGTATATTCCCGTATAAAATAAAAAATCAAAATCGCAAACAGTACATTTTATGAAGTTACTTACACTATTGGGGTACCTAACCCGGCGCACACCAAAATATGACTGGGTTTTATGAGCATGCTACATCTTTACATGTCTATAATTCCAAACATGGTCACAATTGCTGGAAATCATTCGACGTGGATTAATGTTATTGCATTTGATGTCATTACACCGAATGATGCTTACCTAATATTTTTTTGAAAAAAAGTTATAGAATAAAGCCTAGTGCGGTGGTTAATTCCGACATGCTGAAAATGGCAACGTCAAAGGAAATGGCTGCGCAGCGGAATGTTATCAAATTAGATACATGTATGACTACTACGCAAACTGCACGCTACAGAAAAATACAAATCTGTGTCAAGATCCCTTGTATTTAAATGGCACATGAGATTTGTTGACGGATGGACAGAGGAGCAGCGCCCTCAGTCCAGACTTAGCACCCCTAGACTTTGCTTTGTTCCCTTATTTTAAGTCTCAGTTGCGGGGACATAGATTCGAAAACTTCAATGAACTGCGACAGGAAACTCTGCGAGTGTTGAGCCGTTTAAAAAGCAAGTGATCCGAAGACGTATACGATAAATGGGTCACACCCCACCGTAAATGCATCGAGCATCACGGAGAGTACTTTGAAAAAGAATAAATTGTCTTCTAGGGATGTCATGACGTTGACGTTAGTGTGAGCCGGGTATGTATGGGTAGCTTATTTTAAATCGTGATAGATTGAGCAATTCTTAAGGTAGTTAGTTTATATTTCACACACATATGCACAAAGCTCTTGTAAAGAATTCCGAAACTTGTTGAATCTATTGTGTTATAGCCTTTGTCTATGCTATTTTGGGACAGCCCTCGTAGATTAAGTACTCTTATAGAATGGGTGCATCTAAGTCCTTTCTCGTGAAAAATTGGTCTTAAACGTCATCATATTGCAAGTGTTACTGTTTAAGTCTGGCCCCCTAACTTAAGATCAATGAACTATACTTCCATCTTTGGTTTTTACTAAAAATTGAAATGGTCTAGTGTTTCGCGTCTTGTAAGATTCATTTAGGTTGTCGTTGGTTATATTAAAAACAGCACTTGTTTCACACCTTAATTGCTTTTTTTAGGATTCACTTCATCTCCTAATGAAATGTATATGTAAATGTATGTATGAGCCTTGCTTTGTGAAAGGGGGTTTAATTCATCTGCAAAAAGTATCGACTTAGGCCAGTTTGCGCAGTCCGCACAGGCTGCTTTGGGTCGAAACTTTTTGCTGTTGATTGATTTTATGCATGTCCAATGAACTTTATACAGTTAAACAGTGGATTTCATGGATCCGTAGTTATGATTTGGTTTGCATGGTTTAATGCATCATGGAGATGCCTTAAACCCCATTTTGCCAGAGCACAGCCAATATGTATTTCACTTTTTGTCCAAATAAGTATTACCGAGTAAAAACATCCCGCAAACCGCAAACATAATAATTATATTCATTTACTTCTCAACTGTTTTGAACGTTTGACTATTGTACCAATGCCATTGGTCATCAGCATTTCAGAGAGAATATGGGACAGTTGTTATTCTAAGCTGCAAACCAGGATACAGACTTGTAGGACCAAGCGAGAGAACATGCCAACAGTCTGGGGCTTGGAGTGGAGAGACAACACTCTGTGTCAAGTATTCCTGTCCGAGACTTGAACCTCCATCAAACGGTCAGGTATTTGTAACAGACAGTGTAGCAACTTATCAATGTATCGAAGGGTTTACCCTCGTAGGTGAAGCTCGAAGAACTTGTCAGGCAAACGATACCTGGAGTTCGGTGGACCCTGTTTGTGAACCTATTGCTTGTGAAGATATTACAAGCGAAGGATTTCCTAATGGACAAATGACGTATGATGACCTCGTTTACGGATCCTATATCACCTTTACGTGTAATACTGGATACATACTGGAAGGGCAAAGAAACCTTGAGTGTTACGCTGACGGTACATGGAGCGGCTCTGTCCCGTTTTGCAGAGAAATCCAATGCTTTAATCCATTTACTCCTCGCAGCAGTCGAATAATTGGGGACGATTTTTCTTTCAACTCCTCCATTACATATGAATGCGAAGAAGGGTATAGAATAAGAGGTAATGCTGAGAGAGTCTGCCAAGCTGACGGAAGTTGGTCCGGCAGTGCGCCGTCATGTATATTGATCATATGTCCGGTGCCCCAGCCCAATCCAAACGTAATAGTATCAGGTAGTCTGTACACGTATGGAGCCGAGATCCAGTACCTCTGTAACAGTGGCTATAGACTAAAGGGTCCGTCATCACGCGTATGTACAGGAGAAGGTGGATGGTCAGGAGAAGAACCGGAGTGTATCCGCTCCGACTGTCAATCACCACCCTTGTTAGAAAACGGTAGGACCTATCCGACTGGACTGACCCCTGGCAGTATTGTTGCATACGAGTGTAATGAAGGCTACAATCTAATTGGAGACCCCACCAGAACCTGTCTCGAAACGGCTGAATGGAATGGTGCAGATCCATACTGTGAGAAAGTCAGCTGTGGGACCCCTCCTCCTCTTGATAACGGATACATTATTGGCCGTAGTTGGTATTATCAGGATGTTATTGAATACAGATGTGATCCAGGCTTTACCTTAGATGGAACCAACACTAGTGTGTGTTTATCTATCGGTCGATGGGGAGGGGCTGATCCTACTTGTACACGTATATCATGTGGTCCAGTCAAAGTTCCAGATAATGTTCTCTTTACATTACCTGACGGTTCCGATGAGGGTTTATTTGAAGCAAGGGCCGAGATGATGTGTGAAGAGGGTTACCAAGGTGTAGGAACAAACTATCAGGTTTGTCAGGCTAATGGTAGATGGTCTGATTTGAACTTTTACTGCGAGATAGTGACATGTGCTGAATTCAGTGAACTAAGCAGTGGACGCGTGATTGGGTCATCCAACACTTATGGTAGTCGGCTTGAATTCCAGTGTGACGAAGGGTACAAACTTATCGGGAGCAAGACCACCACATGTCGTGCTAATGGTGAATGGGACTTCGAGATCGAACCTTTGTGTCAGTTGATTTCTTGCCCCAAACCTCAGCCTCTTAATAATGGTGACTTCACAGTGATAGGGACTGGTATAAATGCAATCGTTACATTTCGTTGTGATGAAGGTTACAAACTACATGGCTCCAACAGAAGGGCCTGTCAAAAGGATGAAACGTGGAGTGGTGCTGATGCATACTGTAGACTAATCATCTGTGAAACACCTCCAGTCGTGGAGAATGCCCGACCGATCGACTCTGTAAACCAATATCTCTATAATTATGCGGCCACATATGTATGCAACAAAGGGTATGAAATATCCAGCGGCAACAGAACTCTAACTTGCTCTAAGTCTGGTGAATGGACAGGGAAGGTTCCCACGTGTTCACGGGTATCTTGCGGTCAACCTGCGTCAATTGCACACGGGCTTATTTCTATCACATCATCCGAGTACGAAGGAACGGCGACGTATAGTTGTGAGGAAGGATTCCGTCTTAAAGGTTCTCAAACAATCTATTGTGACGCAACCGGAAACTGGACTGGTGGCATTCCCAGTTGCGTTCCAATAAATTGCGGTCCCCCTCCAGATGTGTTGAATTCGATATTAATTGACACACAACAACACACGTTCAACAGTATAGTGACATACATCTGTGACGAAGGGTACAGCATTGTAGGGTCTCGATCCTCTACATGCGAAGCTACCGGTGTCTGGTCGGGACCTACACCTTTCTGCGCACCTATTTCCTGTGGACAACCTCCCGAAATACCAAATGCAGTTCACACTGAAGGCAAATATGAGTACAAAACTAGGATCACGTATAGGTGTATTGATGGGTTTGAACTGAGAGGTAACCCCACTTTGGAGTGTATTTATAACGGGGCTTGGTCCGGCGAGCGACCAATTTGTCATCAGGTGGACTGCGGACCACCTCCTGTACTGGTAAACTCTTCAACTTCCTTACCTAGAGGTTCTGGCATTGGAAAAGAGGCAATGGTTGAATGCAACGAGGGCTTTTACCTGGTCGGTAGCTCTCGAGCGATATGTACAGAAAGTAAAGCTTGGAAGTTCGAGGGCCCTTCACCGAAGTGTTTGCCTGTAAATTGTGGGAGTCCGCAGCCGATTAAGTTCAGTAAAGTGTCATTTGACTCGTCAACTTTAGGGGCAATTGCAACATTTGCCTGTGATGAAGGATACTATATGAGAGGATCAGGGCGACTCCAATGTTCCGCCAATGGACAGTGGGCGGGAGATGATTTCTTTTGTCAGATTATAGATTGTGGTCTTCCACCATCTGACGAACATATGATCTTCACTGCAGATAGGTAGGATATGATTTTTTGTGTTTATCCTTTTTTTCTTCTGAATTTTTTCTTTCTTGCGAAAAAGGAATGTTTATCCGTGTTCGAAATAAACCATTTTTATTTGTTTTTCTAGTTTCCAAGTCTAGCATCAGATCGGCTGAAACATTCAGAACTGGTTCTTATATCACATTGAAGCTCCATATGTCTGTCACAGAGCACGAAGATTTTCGCTAATGGACCATCGAACATCGTTACTAGAAATAGCAAATTGGTGCCAATATGCTATTTTTAGTAGCAGTGATTGATGATTGACGGTGTTCCGTGATAGGCCAATGGAGCTTCAGTGGCCTACAGTCACCCGCAATCATTATTTTTACAAATTGAGATATAGAGGATAATTTTGGTTTTTTTCGGTGAAAGATCGAAATTTATTTCATCGAGAGAACATCGTCGGTAATATTTTTACGATTGGCTACGCCACTCTTAAAATATTACCGACGATGTTCTCTCGATGAAATAGAGGATATTTGTTTTTTACGGTGAAGGATCGAAATCTATTTCATCGAGTGAACATCATCGGTAATATTTTCACGAGTGGCTGCGCCACTCGTGAAAATATTACCGATGCTGTTCACTCGATGAAATAAATTTCGATCTTTCACCGGGAAAAAAAAATTCTATTTATTTCATGCTTTTAACCCTTTCCGGCGGGAACTTAATCAAAATCCAGTACAGTTCTTTTCGGTTATTCCCCGTGGCATACCCGCTTCGCATAACAACGCATTACAATATTACGTGAAGCGCGAGAACTATAAGGTAAATTACGTCATATTTCCGTCTGGTTGTGAGGCACGCGCATTTTACCTAGGTAACTAGTGCGCGGGAACAACTGTTTCCGCCTTTAATTGAAGAGTTAGAATATAAAAATCGGTATTTTAAACTGGTCGTAACCATGAAATATCGAAAAATATTTCACCGATATTTTTCGATAACCTACAGAAAAACATGAAATAAATTTCGATCTTTCACCAAAAAAAAATTTAGATTTATTTTATGCGTCTAACCCCTTTTTTCGGGGGGCTTATATCAAAATCCAGTATAGTTGTTTTCGGTAATTTCCCGCGGCGTACCCCCACCGTATAATAACGCAATACAATATTACGTATTTTAGCGCGAGAAATATAGGGTAAATTACGTCATATTTCCATCTGCGTTAAATGACACGCAATGTTTACCTAGTTAACTAGTGCGCAGGAACTACTGTTTCCACCTTCAATGGAAGAGTTGAAAAATAAAATCAATATTTTTCAATGGTCGTAACTATGAAAAATCGAACAATATTTCACCGTTATTTCTCGATAAACTACTGAAAAGTATAAAATAATCCATAATTCTATTTTCATCACTAGTTACACCTATGGAAGCTCGGTAGAATATACCTGTGATCCCGGCTACAAGCTTGTCGGGAGCGACACACTGGCTTGTACGGCAAGTGGAGCTTGGTCGGGAAATGCTCCTCAGTGTTTAAGTAAGTATGATTCGGTTTGTATCTTCCATGCTATCAATGGTTTTCGTTTTTTTAATAAGCGACCATTGTAAAACCAACGAACCAATGAACCAACGAACGAACGAACGATCGAACGAACGAACCAACGAACGAACGAACCAACGAACAAACGAACCAACGAACGAACCAGACAGACAGACAAACAGACAGACAGACAAAATATCGAATAATGCATTGCTACGGCCATTCCCAAATTTTCTGTGCATGTAATATACGCATATTGTTTGCATTAAGCCTTTCATGAAAACGACATGTCAAATAAAATCAAATTGAAAAGCAACAAAAACATACCGTGTCTCTCATTTCCGATCAAACAGTGCCGCAGATTTACTAGATTCCAAGTGAGAGCACAATGGCAAAAGAAAAGAATTGGATAAAACAAGCATTTTCTCTTTTGTAACATTGTTTGTAAAACAGGTCTGTTAATATACTTAAAAATATACAAGTCATCTGCGGATAGATTGTTATCTAGGGAAATGAGCAAAAGTTTATCAATTTTGTAGGAATATCATGCACCCCACTTGAGTTGCCCGAACATGGTCTGACACTGAACGGAAATGTTAATTTCAATGCCTACTACGGGGACCGCATTGAACTTGGTTGTGATGAAGGTTTTGTCATGAAGGGAAGCGCCGAGTTGGAATGTCTAGATACAGGATTATGGAGCTCAAGTCCACCGAAATGCGAGCCAGAACCACGTAAGTTCTGTTTTAGTGCATATCAAATACAACTGACCATACTGGAAGACAGGAATGGTTCTAAAAGGACTGCCAAGTATGGAATTACCATTGTTTTTCTCCCTGTATACTCTGAGTACAATGGATTGCTGATGGTGCCATTATCTAACTTTTTTCGGTCCACAACTTGTTAACCCTTAGGCTGATTAGCGCGACTTACTGACCTTTGGCGGACAGTGTAGATCAAGATCAGACTGCACAGAACGTGCAGTCTGATCTTGGATTTACACTGTCCGACAAGAAGATATTTTTACCCGAAAAATACGGTACATTGGAAATTGCAAAACTTGGGTTTTTTACTATTGGCTGGAAAGTTTCATTTAACTTATTTAGCATGATAAGAGTAACACCATTTCTGTTTATTCTTTTAAAAATTTTGCTCATGCCTTTTCATTGTGCAAACTGTCTACCAGATACTCGTACAACGAGACTGTTGAAAGTTTAACACGTTTCGCGTTGCCGTCCCCATTTATGAGCTATGTGTATGAATCTCTGTGATGCATTATACCAAGCAAGTCATGGATTCATAAGATCCATTTTTTTCCTAACAAGTGGCTGATTCTTGAGGTAGAATGCCCTTGGACATACAGTAAATTGGGCAAATGCAAAAAGTTTCGATTCAGGTCAGTTTGCGCGGACCGCGCAGGCTGACCTGATTCGATAGTTTTTGCAGATGCATTGAACTCCCTTTTCGCAGAACATGGCTCACATTATATAATATTTCCAATTATAAAATGATAACAGACTAACAACAAATGAAATATGTGCTGGTCACCAACGCAAGCATGTCTATTGCAGTGTCGCTGGTATGTAATGAAGACACTGGAGTCAGCCACGCCATTGCTGTCAAGGACAAGCTATACGCAGGGGCGGTAACCACGACTGACTGCGAGGTTGGCTACAAGGCGATCGGAAATATGTCTGCTACATGCAATGGGGATGGAACATGGACTAAGCCGACTGGATACTGTAGCAGTAAGTTTTTTTTTTGTCTCTAGTTTATTTCAATAATGAATTGTTGTCAGGTTTTAGACTGATTTGAGCAATACTCTGTGAAAAGGGGGCTTAATGCATTTGCAAAAAGTATCGACCCATGTCAGCCGGCGTGGTCCGCGCAGGCTGACATGAATCGAAACCTTTTGCTATCTGTAAACTTTCTGCGTGTCAAGGGACCGATCTAAGTCATGATTCAGCCGGTCGTAAGACGAAATGGATTTTATGTATACATTATTGTGTGATGACTTGCTTAAAATAATGCATCATGAAGATGCATTAAACCCCCTTTTTTGTCAGAGTATGGCTCATTTTTAACAAAATATCTATCATGGAAAGTATTCTGTAACGCCAATTTAGAAGTAAATAATTTTCAGCTGCAGTGTTAAACTTTTTCAACTTATCCCCCCCCCCCATCGGTCCCCGCGAACAATTTTGTTCTGCTAGCAACAGACTAATTTTGGAAAATTAAAGCGAAAAGATTGTAACAATATTTTAACTTTATTAATGGATTTATGAATAAAAGCTTTTGTGGTTCATGTTGATAATCCCTTATTTGGCTTGCAACACGCAAAAAGGGACATTCGGACTTTTGCGTAAAGTGTCGTCTCGGATCAGCCTGCGCGGTCCGCGCAGGCTAATCCGAGACAGCACTTTACGACTACATTAGATTTTGTGCTACAGTAGACTTGCGCAAAACAGAAAATTACATAAAAACGGAAAGTGTAGTTTCGGATTAGCCAGCGCGGACTGCGCAGGCAGATCCGAGACGACACTTTACGCAAATGTCCGAATGCCCCTTTTCGCGTGTTGCAGGCCAATTTTACAAGAACGTTTCCAATTCCTCTGCTGCAAATTCGTTCCAAGAGAAACGGAGGCAACCAGAGGGAAATACTATTTGTATGCATTAAGTTCCAGGAAGCTTATATTCTGCTGTTACCTTATCAAGAATATATGTCAACTGTATGGTACTTTCGGTTCTTTGATTTTGAAATTAAAATCGGTTAAGCCATTATCTTCCGCTAGGTGGCATTGTCCAAATACATACCTATCTGATTTGGGCATTCTGGGTACAGAACCGTACTACTTTTCGAAATGGCGATCGAGTCAGTGAATTTCAAAATTAAATATACGTTCATTCAAAACAACGTTACCAGGTAGCCATGGTTAGCTAGCATATAATTTATTCCCCAATCATTTATAAACACAGATCTTAAAGGCTTGGGAAATAGTTCCAGTATAAGACCAGACATTTTTTGTTGATAAGACTGTGGAAAAACCCTGCACAATCCTCGTTGTCCTTAAATCTGTATTTAGAAACTGTATATAAAGATTTGAAGTAAACGATGGTATTTAAATTGTTTTTAACGTTTGAAATAATTAAATTTTCAAGAAATTTGCAGCCAAAAAATAGGGCTAGAGTTTTTCACTGAAGTATTTGTTAAAGCCAATTTTTCTGACTGGTTGTACGATGAAATATCAAACCATAATCCGCCATTATTTCTCAATAAACTATCGAAAAGCATGATATAATAGAGGATATTTTTTTTTTCTTTTTTCGGTGAAAAGATCGAAATTCATTTGATCGAGTGAATATCATCGGTAATATTTTCACTTGTGGCTGCGGCCAGTCGTGAAAATATTACAGATGATGTTCACTCGATGAAACGAATTTCGATTTTTCACCGGAAAAAAAATCTATTTCTTTCATGCTTCTAACCCTTTTTTGCGGGGAACTTACACCAAAATCCAGTACAGTTCTTTTCGATTATTTCCCGTGGTGTATCCCCTCAGGATAACAACGCATCACAATATTACGTAAAGCGCGAGAAATGTAAGGTGTATTACGTCACATTTCCATCTGGTTGAGTTGCACGCGCGTTTTACCTAGGTAACTAGTGCGCGGAAACTACTGTTTCCGCCTTCAATTGAAGAGTTATAAAAAATAAAATCGGTATTTTAAACTGGTCGTAACCATGAAATAGGCCTATCGAAAAATATTTCACCGTTATTTCTCGATTAACTACTGGAAAGCATGAAATAAATTTTTGTATTTCTAGGAGTATTCTGCGGAAAGCCAAATCTTCGGGACTTTGTTAATGTGGTGAGAATCCGGGGAAATTCTTACTATTACAACGACCAAATATCTTTTCGTTGCCGAGCTGGTGTGGCGCCTTCACGGTTTCCTGCAGTGGTCACGTGCCAACAAGATGGCCAATGGGATGGCGACATTGCTTGTGGAGGTCTGCTTATAAGATTTTAAAAATATTTCCGGCGTTTTGCAACATCTAATGTCTTATGCAAAAATAGCAAACTGAGATCACCAAGAGCATAAGTGCAGTCTTATCTTAATTGGTGAACTTCTAAGTTATACATGATTGAAGAGGACTTATCTTACCCATTTGAGATCTCTACGCATGTCAGGAACAGTTGCCAATTCCGTTGATTCTTTTCATAAATTATACAGAATACACGGTAGCAGTTTTTAGGTCTCCTTTTTTTCACTGTAACTTATGTTGTCGAGATGCATATGGATGGTAAACAGAAAAAATATATTTATATCTCATTGCATTTTGGCTACAATAAAACTTTCTTTGTTTGTTTGGTGATTTCGAAATTTGACTACGGGGATTTTCAAAACACAATGTATTTCATAGTAATTGATGAAACAAAATTGTATTATAACAAGTATGAAACACAGTTCTTTCTGCCCCAACATCTGTTACAGTGACGTGTAAACAGCCATGTCAGAATGGTGGTATATGTCTAGGACTTAACCGATGTAAATGTACAACCGGATATGGCGGACGTTTGTGTGAAAAGGGTACGTAATTAGCACCTTATTTATGTAATTCCATATTCTTCTTTGAAACAGAGGGAGAGAGAGAGAGACAGAGAGACAGAGAGAGAGAGAGAGAGATAAAGACAGACAGACAGACAGTCAGGCAGGCAGACAGGCAGATAGTTTTGTCCGACCTACTTTTAAAACTACGCAACAAAGGATCAAATACTCATAGATCGACAATTAAATGCGCGTTGCTCTGGGAGAAGGAGATATATAATGCTTCTCCGTGGTGCGTTATAAAAATCAACTTATCACTTTATCAAGCATCCAGAAAATCCATTTTGTCTAACAACTGACTGTATCGTGAGAAAGAACTGTCCTTTGACATGCAGAAAATTTACATATAGCAAAATGTTTCGACTCATGTCAGCCTGCGCAGACTGCGCAGTCTGACATGGGTCGATACATTTTGCAGACGCATTAAACCCCCTGTTCATAGAGCATGACACAAATATCTTTTCTCCTTGAAATGAATGACAATGATTGTAACCGTTCTTAACATTTGGTCTATAAGCTTGCTTGGTTCCATTTGCTTAATCGGAAATTCAGGGCGCATAACTGTCAATAAAATATGTGGCTGCATTCAGAAGCAGTCGGCGGGAAATGCTATCTAAGATTTAGTGACCTTTCCAAAAGGTTGCAATAAATTACTGCACCAAAGAAACAAAGTGACTATCAGTACTTAATGTACTTAAATATTTTTTTTTAACATAGTTTATCAGAAATTTTTATCCCACCAAGTTTGCACGCAGTACTCTGTGCTTCTCCCTATCAGTTTTCACGCCCTCCCAATCAGCATATTTATAAGTAAAGTGCTATTTTTTACATTGATGTTTTTCTTATTTTAATAACAGTTGGCATCCTATAATGTTTGAACAGGGGTTGGGGTGTGTCTTTATATCAGTGTACATATCCTCTCTATCAATATGAATCATGCTCTGCGAAAAGGGGGTTTAATGCATCTGCAAAAAAGTATCAACCAGGTCAGCCTGCGCAATCCGCGCAGGCTGACCTGGGTCGAAACTTTTTGCTATCGGTCAACTTTCTACATGTAAAAGGACCAGTTTACCTCATGATTCAGTCGGTTGTTAGATATAGTGAATTTTATGGATCGGTGATAGTATGATGGCTTGCTTTGAACGAGAGGTGAACCAAACCCCCTTTTGCTAAAGCATGGTTCATATAAATTATACTGTTGAATACTTTCTGTTATCTTACGATTTTTCCGTATTTTATTAGCAATTTGCATCCTGCCATGTTTGAACGGAGGACGATGTTCGGCTCCCTATCTGTGTACATGTCCTGCTGGTTATACCGGTGTTAGATGTAATCAAGGTAGGTCGGTTTATCAGGAGATTACTATTTTATGCACCATTTACAGTTGAGAAATCGGAGCTGCTCCTACACTGTTTTCATAAACAAATTTATGTATATGTTGGTCGTTCTAAGTGACAACGAAATGAAGTGCATTTGGACATAAAATGGAAACTCCTTACCTTAACGCCTTATAAACTATAAGCTGTAAGTTGCTTTCGATTCCTGATCATGTAAATCCTTTTATTTCAGTGTTTTTCGTAATCAATTATCACGTCCATAAATAGTTATCAATCTATTTCACATTTATGTTTTAGTCTAACAACAAACATATTTCAATTCACAATTTGAAGACCTCACTGTAAAAACTGGTATATCGACACGGTCGCCGACCGTGCATTCAGATTTTCACGTGCATGGACGGTTTTTTCCACATCTTGGAGCGATGTGGATAAATTGATGAATGACACGTGCAATTTCAGCCCAGGGTAGAACACATGTTGCAAGGCTGTTATGACACTTCCCCATCCCCTCCTGATCAAAGCCTGATTCTACTTGCTGATTTTTTACGGATGTTTCGTGACAGTGAACCAAACACATTTTCTTACTCGTAGTCTTGATGGAATGGTCTCATGTGGAGAGAAGCTGAGGCAAACCTGTTGCTTGAATGAATAAGTTTATTCGTTGCCGAAAGCTGACTTGTTCACATGTTTCCAAGTTATCCCAAACTAAAAGTTTGGATTTTTCAGTGCCAAGGACTTGATAATACCGCAGATATACCCGATATCTCCTACCCTTTTATACCCAACATGAGACTGCACGATATGCTCGTATAAGCGGTGTGACCTTGATCGATACTGTCTGTAAAAAGTTTTCATATTAAGGATAGTTCTCAAGAGGTTACACGGTTTAATATTTTTCTTGTACTGTTTTCAGCGGTTTGCGACAAGACGTGTGCCAATGGAGGAAAATGTCTCAGGCCGAACAAGTGCAAGTGTGCTCATGGCTATGGAGGGAGATTTTGCGACAAGAAACTACGATAAAAAGACCGTGCCCGGATCTATCCCGGGGTTTAACGTTTCCAAGCACGATTCACGTGTAGCGTCTTTTGTCTGCAATGACTTGTAAATAGGACTCTGTATTGCTTTATGTGAGACTTAAGTGAAAAATAATATCTGGAAATACTTGGTATTTTTTTTTTTTTTTTTCATGATGAGGTATTTTAACCCTTTACCAGACAACAAAATTGCAGACCCGTCCAAACTAAAACATTTGCAGACGACAAATCATATGTTGCTCAATTGTCTCTGAAAGAGTCGAAAACATTGTGGGAAAAGGAGAAAATGTTGTTACCAACATTTTCTCCTTTTCCCACCATGTTTTCAGAAGCAATTTCTGTCAGGGTCGTTAGAACTCGGGATTGTGTAGAAAGTGGTTTAAAAAATATTTCATTTTGCTATGTATCAACTTCCGGATAATACGCCTGTAAAGTAAGTCTACTGATTCAAAAAAGTTACGAAACATGAATTAAACAAACTATAACTGTTTAACAAGAAAATATTGATGCATAACATCAATGGCGCCGCAAATCAGTTGTTTCTGAAATAGGGCACATTACAGCGGGTTAATTTTTTATGCCAAGGGTATCAATTGAACAAACTTCGTAGAGGTTCACGTGGTGACACTACATGACAAATATTTAAACTCTGGGCCATCTGGGATACGATCTGGTTTTTATCGATCTGGCTACGAAAGCACGGTATTTAACATGTTAAAAAACAAAAAATCAGTCCAAATAGAAAAACAAAGTTGGTACGGGCTCGATCTGGTAATGAAAGTATCGTATTTTTATATATATGTATGTTAAAAAAATCTGAACCAGTCCATATAGTGAACAATATGGCTACCTCCACAGGCACTTTTCAAAAGCGAACAAAAATATAGTGCCCTCGCTCATACAGAGCCACAATAACTATACTGGTGTTTTTTTTTTTTTGAAAATTTCAAACAAATAAATTGTGTTTGTTGTAAATAAATTGCGTTTTCAACAGTATTTCAAATGTATCACGTGTTTTCTTTTATTAGTCCTAAATTGAGGTTTTGTGTTACTTTTCCCAAGGACACTCACATATTAAGACTTGCAAAATGATATACATTTACTGATCACTCCCTGTCCCTTCATTTTGTACTGGAAAAGTCTTACGACAAGCATTGCATATCCCCAGACTCATGCTTATGAAACCAACGAAGTGCATTGATAAATGAGCTTTCGCGCTGATATGACTGAAATACTATCAAAATTGGCAACCCTTTTCTATAAAATGTTTCACTGTCTGTCGCATCCACTTTCATTCTGGCTTAGCAATGTTTTAAAGATACATCTTTACAGGTAGAAAGTAAACAAACGCTGTTACAACTTTACAGTGTGAGGAATCTAGTTAGCCGTGTAAACGTAGATAAAAAATCGATATTAAGTGTATGGGATAAAGAAACGCAAGGGATTTGTCTTCAATTTAAACCGCAAACTGTAGTTGTAATGTCTAGGGATAGCCTCCAGAGAATAAAATGCATTATCTATTTGTCGTAATCTGTGCAACCTTGCAACCATCAGGGGCAACATTTGGCATGAAGATACAAGAATGATTATAGTTTCATAAAATAAAGATAAAATTGGTTAAAAAACAGGATGAAAACGAGTAAAGATGTATCCTTAAACAGAAACTATGCTATGCAACTCATCATAGTCGGTGTAGAATGTGCCCCTTAACCCGTTGAATAATTCAAAGGAAACTTTCAAGCAAATAGTAAGACCGATATTTTTGCTATTTCAACGTTACTTTTGGCGGAAAATATATCCTTATCGGGCAGTGAAGATCGAAGATCAGACTGCACGTTATGTGCAGTCTGATCTTGATCTATACTGTCCGCAAAAGGTCCCTGAGTTGTGCTTAGAGGCATAAGGTTTAAGACAGACAGTACAAAGGTGACTTGACCTTGACACTGTCTAATTTAGACAACGGACTCTCAGTAACATGGATTTTGTTAAGTTCAGTGGAATTTCATTGAAAACATGGCTAAAATTAGAGATGATTACAGTGTAAAGAACCATCAACCTGCACATATCTGTAGGCTGGTGTATATGGTGGGATATTTCTGCCAAGAGATACGAGATAACTATCGTGATAATTTTAGAAAACTATCACGATAAATAAAAGTTGGCTGGAAATTTTATCTAGATATGGAAAAGTTTTCTGAAAAAAAAAGAAAGAAAAAAAAAAATCACGATAAACTTTGTTATCTAAAAATTTTTACGTTCATCAGTATATACTTTAACGCAAAATTTCTCATTCATGATCGAAGCTGACATTCGAGATAAAATTATCGCGATAGTTCTACTCGTTTCTTGAAATCTATAAATAGAAAAGTCACCATTTGATTGAACTCGAAAATTTTTGATTGTACAAGATGGCGGTTAAGTTAAAATTCGAATTATTTACAATTATAGGTTAATTCGGATATTTTGGCTACACTCGAAATGCCTCTTACAAACGACTTTAAAACGATTCAGGGAAAAGGAGGATTCATAAGGTTGGAGACGAAGATGGTCCGAAACCGTATCTATTTATAGATACCGTGAATGGCATTTGTGGACACACACACCCACCCACACACCCACCCACACACACACACACACACACACGCACACGCACCCCCCCCCCCCCACACACACACACAAAACTGTGATAAAAGTGAAAATTGTCGCTTTATTTTTAACGTGAAACTTTTAATTATCTAGATGATATTTCCAGGAAAGTTTATTTTATAGCGATAGTTTTCTTAAAATATCGCAATAGTTATCTTGTATCTCGTAGTAGAAATATGCCACCATAGATGTCGATATCTCCTCGCAAAATTTTTTAATATATTAATGTAAAATATGGACTTTATTCTTTACAAGAAGTCTTATCCATTTTAAACCCATTTTAAGACGATATAATGATTCAAACTATATGATTCGTCTATGAATGGGTAGAAAATATAGTGGAAAACGGAGAAAATGATGGTCACCATCATTTTTTCCTTTTCCAAAATTTCAATAGGCGTTATCTGATGGGTTGTTTGAATTGGGGTTATCTGGTAATGGATAAACTCAGAACGTAAATATATGTAGAAGCTTACAATAGAAAGAAATTCCAGTTTTTCACAGTAAACACTTTATTTGTACATATCTCATTATAACACATACGTACATGCGAATGTAAAGCATAAATAAAATTTGAAATTCAAAACATGTTATCCATTCTTAACTTACAGTGTCGTTGAAGTGCCACCCCCTACCTGATGATAATCGTGTATATTTTCGCGAAAACAAAGGCAAATTTTATTTTCATTATCAATTCATTTTGAAATGAAACCAGATAAATAACTTAGCACGATTTCTTTCCTGTTTCTGCTTTTTCTAGTTTTGGTTATAATCATCTGGAACGCCCCGGCAACTACTTAGAAAAAAACGTATTGATTCGTACAATCACCCGAGATGTTTCGAATAGTGCACAAATTTGAAAATAGCTCAAACATAGTTCGGAATCCTTTTTCACATGACGTTATAGAGGCAATGCACACCGGTTGTATTTTTAAATATTTGGTACCATGATTTTTCGCCTGTTTTCCGGTTAAAAAAAAAATCTCGAAAGTTTTGTAATGATGCAAAATTCGTCAGTTTTTTATGAAAACATCCACCATGATTATTTGGTATGTAGTCGCAGTTCCAGACCAGGGAAAACATCGCACAAAATCATTTATCTGATTTCCTATCCGCCTCCCATTCCTACGAACATTTTTGTCTTATTTTCAAGATTTTTAAAAAATTTGTAACTAGAACAACTTCTGATTAGCTAACCAAATGGTTAAGTAAATCAGAAGCTGTGTTACTTTCTAAATCTAGAATAAGGCTAAGAATGAAACAAAGAACTGTTGGTAAATACGAACCCTGATATCGTGAAAAGTAAAAAAAAAATCACGAAACATTTGAAATATGAAATCCGTCATAATTTTCGCGAAAACATCCGCCATTATTATGTTATGTGGTCGCAGTTCTATATCACCATATTAACTATATCTATATCAATTGAATGTCAATGTTAGAAACGGAATGGCAAATCGTCGCTGTCAAACTAAAACGACTGACCAATCCATAAACGCATTTTTGTAAACACTTTCCATTTTTCCCGACACTCTAGAGAAGCGTTGCCTGAGGTCAGTAAGCTTGGTTGTCTTCAGTGATTGGCTAATTGCTCGAGATAAGATTACTTGGTACAACAGAATCATTGGACACCATGTTTGAATATGTCTATACAACTTTGAGTGTCAGAGTGTGTGGAAAGTAGCAGATGCTCACATGTTGGCCTATTGCTTAGAGCAATTGAAAGCTAAGCGAAGATCAATCATTTGTGGACGAGATAAACCAATCCGAAAAGGAACAAGAGGTTCATGATGACCCTGTATCGCTTCACTACCTTATAAACAAATGTGCTGTAAAGGTAAATGGCGTTAACAGAGATATTTCACCTCAAGAAACAGGTATTGAAATAAGATTTCATAGAGAATACAAGCATAGCTTATCAAGTATTATTCACACAAAATATCGATGAATTCTGCCAACAATATTTTGACAAAAGATTTCCAAGCATTCAGTAGCAGAAAAAACAAAAACAAAAAAACTGACTTTCTATGACGTAAACGGTTGGTTCAGGGGAAAAATGAAACTCTACACCTTCATTTATATATTTAACACATCAGAGAATAACAATTAATATCAAAATAAGTCACCATAAATTAAAACTGAACATTTTCTATCCAAATAGCTTGAAAACACAAGACAACAGACAACCATGTTACCGTATGTTATGACAATCAAGGGAGATAAATGTAACATAATTTCATGAGGTAAATTTCCCTAAAATATAAGCTGAACTATAGCTTGTTTTATCACCATGATTAAGCCAAACCAAATGCAGCCATGTTCTTTGCCGGAACAAACTTATATCAAGAAGTCTGAAAGAGGTACACCAAATGATCATTTTGGCCAATTTCGAGCGAATTCAAAACTGAAGTTTTGGAGAAAATGATAAAGATTTATATAAATTTCAGTTTTGGCACAGCAACCTAGGTTGTTATAACCAATCAGAAATCAACTTTTTAGAAACAGTTCTGAGGAAAGTAATAGCCGGATCATTCACCAGAAAAGAAAACCTTTTCTAATATTTACATTTGAACTTGTCTTTTCTGTTTGTGAACCTCAAATATTTTATTGTAATAGATTTTCGTGCTATGGGTATTTTCTTTTAAAATGTAACAACTTAGAGATACAAAAAAGTTGTCAAAGCTTATTTAAAAAAAGGAAGAAAATAATAAAAAAAAAACCAAAACTATATTTAAGCCTAGCAAGGCAAGACTTGTACATAATCACGCAGCAAAAGCGTTCAGTATGGACGACTTTCGTAAAATTATCTTAACCAAAAAGCATTGTATCAATGTTACTTCTTTTGTCAACGTCTATAAGTAAGGCGTACTGTAATAAATTCTAGGAACATAAATTGGCGATATACTCGTACCTGGACATGTAAAATCTTGATTACGACGAACTTGCAACGATACGTATACATCTCTTAACCCTTATCCCGCCGAATAAAAATTGTTGACGATTCCACAAAGATACTTTGCTTATTATTATACTGCAAAGAAATTTCTCGTGATCTGATTGGATAATATGCCCCGAACATATATATCATGTACACTGGCAAAAACTAAGAAAAACAAGTTTCCATTTTAGGTGCCCCGTATACATTACTACACTTGCAACACAACATCCAAAACGGCGGCGTCGATCGATCACCAGACTGCACGTTTATGCCCCAAACTGCACGTTTTAGTGACGTCAGTTCCCAGTAACGTCAGTTTTCATTGAATTGAGGCACTCAGAAGGGAATTTTTATTTCGTCAGCATACTAAATTTCGTCAGCATACTAAATTGGTGAGACTATAAAACAGGAAAATTTCGCTTAACACGCTTTGAAAGGGTAAAACTTTGCAGTATAATAAATTCGTTGTACGGTCAGGTGGT
Organism: Hippopus hippopus; assembly: GCA_946811185.2. Taxonomy (NCBI): domain Eukaryota; kingdom Metazoa; phylum Mollusca; class Bivalvia; order Cardiida; family Cardiidae; genus Hippopus; species Hippopus hippopus. The sequence goes on along the minus strand of OX328099.1, from coordinate 65,645,343 downwards.
AGGGGACTTGGAAACTTGTTCACGGCTGTGTCAAATCATGTGGCCACCTCGCCTTCGGCTCGGGGCGACATGATTCACCACAGCCGTGAACAAGTTTCCAAGTCCACTGCCATCTGACCGTACAACTAATAATGTACGGGCATTGGGCTGGGCTCATATGACCAAACTACCGATAAAGCAGCGGAGGGTGTAGAGCAAGACCAGACTGCACGTATGTGCAGGCTGATCTTGCTTTACACTCTCCGCAAAAGTCATCCATGGTCGCGAACGGCAGGATAAGGGTTAAGTATTAGCAGTTGTTAGAGGACATATCTTAACAGACAAATACAGCGCATCTTAGAGCTTACAGATGCCCGTCTACAGCCGGTAAGCAAAAACGCTGTTAAATTTCAAACAATTTAGAATGGTACAGAAATCAGTCCTTTGTGTAAACATGGATAAATTACTGACATATATGGTGTAATTGAAAAAAAAGAAACACGGAGATTTGTATCAGAAACCGAACATTGGTCAGAAGAAAACTGGCTGACGATCGAAGCTGTAAACAATGGCGGTGCGTCACGGAGAGTTATCGTTGGTTTCCGCCTAGAGTCGGATACGGTGTAATTTGCATATAGGTCGCGACCTCCGTCTGAAAATCGAGGCTGCAACAGAGAAGCCTCCATTTTCCTTTGTTTACCTAATTAGACTCAAGGCGAAGGTCAAATATAGTCAAGTGACAGAATGCATGATCTTCATACGAATCTACCCGAGTGTATAACGGATATATCGAAATCTTTGATTCAAAAACCGGAAACGACGAGTCTGTTTACATGGAAGGCCGCAACTCAGCGAAATGCACTTTCTATCGACCGTAATCTAAGCAATCTTGCAACCGTCAGGCGCAATATTTGGCATGAAGTTATAAGAATGACTATAGTTTGATAAAATAAAGACAAAATGAGTTAAAACTGGCTGAAAATGAGTATAAGGGCCTCTTTAAATGGGCAGTCGTAAATGCTGCAGAAATCTTGTAAGAAGGAACAAATGGATTAATATTAAGGGAGTAATAAAAGTCGAAACTTTGGAAGCAGACAAGTTTTTCTCTTGTTACCGTGAGGTGGAAATTTTAATTCCGCAGTGAATATATTTAACATATCTGATTGGTCAATAAAATTTGAATATTAGCTTCGAAAACACGGTTCGATGCTTAGGATATTTCTGACGAATTCGACTCGTCCAATAAGGAATAAAAACAAATTTGATTGGTCAAAACTATTTTCAAAGCTGATATTCAAACTTTATTGACCAATCACATTCGTTCAGCATATTCACTGCAGTATCAAAAATAAAATTTTCCATTCACAGTGGAAGAGAATCTTAAAAGTTTCTACCTTAATTACTCGCGTAATATTCATCCTTTTTTCCCATTTCTTATATCAGATGGAAGATAAACTCCCATAGAACAAAATAAAATGGACCCTTTCTATCTTGGTTCAGAAATGCGTGCCCTAACAAATGATTGGAAGTGGCTCATTAAGCTTTCAAAATGTGTAAAAATACTGACAAATGATAGGAGGTCATGTACGGTAGGGAATACACACCTTGTCTTATACATTAGGTTATAGAAGGTAATGTTTGTCCGAATCCAAGTGCCTTTGACTTCAATATAGAATACTAATTATGCTGCAGTTGGAATATCTCTGAAAATTACCCGACATCAGACTGTTGTCTGTGTTTACCTATCGTCCTAAATCGGGTATCACTTTAAGATTTCAAAGTCGAGGAATTTCATTGGTTTACTAGTCATGTCTCAGCGAATCAGATTGCTAGCCATGAAAGCTAGAATAAGAACAATATTTAGAACTGTTGTACACAGGACCTTTTCTTGTCCATGTTACACTGCAGGTGAAGCACTACCAGACATTTATCAATACTATTTACACTCGCGTGAATCACATTTCAACCCTTTACCAAACAATCCCTAGTTTGAACAACCTCGAGGAAGAATATTTTTGAAAAAAATTCTTGGAAAAGGAGAAATGCTGATAACCAGCATTTTCTTCTTTTCGCATAATCTTTTCAACCCTCCCAACAATTTTTTTCTATCCTTCAAAGCTACCAATCCCTCAACTTCATCCATACTTTCTTTGTCTGAAAATGCTTTCATTTTGGATGAGTATGAAATTTTGTCGTGTGATAAAGGGTTAAATATAAATCAGTTTCCCATTTCTTGAAATATATTAACAGAAGCTTACAAACTACATAATTATATACACTAAATTATAGTTTACATTATCATTTACAAAAATATATTCAAATAACATTGAAGTAATAATTTATACAAGATAAAAATATGGGAACAATGTTTCATAGCATTGGCTCTTCAATCAATATCTGATAGAAAAACGTTTCTTTAATGTTTGTATATTCTATATTGGTTTCTTGCTAAGCAACGTTTCTAATATGCACTTTCCGACTGTACGTTTGATACCTTTCCAATCCCCTGGCTGCTAACCTAAATCCACGAAGCCAAGAAAAGTACTCAGCGTCGATGAAAAATGAACCTTTTTACAATGACTTTCTGCAATCCTAGGAAAGAAATTTTAGGGATACAGTCGCATAATTAGTTGATAACAAGCGTTACCAACTAAGAAACATTAATTAAGATGGCAGGTAGTAAATAGATTAACAGTACTAACTATCTTTCAGCATATTTAAAATTGGTGCTGTTTTAGCTTAAAAAATTATTACGAAATCCAATGAATTGATAAAATAAATTGGTCAATTTGAAAATATCTTTTAATCTGATATGAAAGTATGAAGCATCATTAGTCAAACGGTTACCTGTCTCTTTGTGGTGACAGTACACTCGTACTCTGTGAAATCATATATCGGTGCTGGTAGTTGGCCTTGGAAAGAATGGAGCTTGCCCACCCTTTGACAGACTAATGCGCAGTTAACTGAAAATGCACGGATAAAACATGTTCCCATTGTACCCTATAACCGATCTCAAAGTAAAACATAGATAAACATGTACACATTTTCATGAAACTACAATAACACGTATTCAACCTCGTACACATTTTATGAACCAAAAGAAAGACATGCTTAAACATGTAGACGTCGACACAGAACTGAAGTAAACATTGTTAAACATCTACACAGAACTTTTTATAAAACTGAAGTAATGCGTCGTTAAACATGTAAACATTTTTATGAAAGTAAAGTATGGTTAAACATTTATACACAGTCATATAAAACAAACCAAAGAATAATCTCAAGCACACTGTCTTCTTCGTTAAATAAATAGGTTCAAAATTACAAAACACCAAATATTGAAACAAATATGTAATAACTTTTATGTGCGTTTAATTAACATGCAAGCACAAACATCGCATGTAAGGTCATCATTATACACATATCTAAATCAATAGATTTGAAAAGTATTCATCTGTTCATTTCATCTTAAAATGACCAGAATATTCCGTTGAACACTGTTAAGTCATGTTTGAACATTGCATGAAAAGCAAAACGCGTCCTGTGCACGGAGGTTAAATACAAGTTTACACACTATAGCATTAACAGAATTATGTATTTTCACGTTAAAATGCAATTGCAATGTAACGGAAAGCTATCATCTATAAACCAACGTATTATACTGCAAAGAAATTTCTCGTGATCTGATTGGATAATATACCCCGAACATATATATCATGTACACTGGCAAAACCAACGTAAAAGCAGTTTCCCTTACGGGAGCCCCGTATACATGACTACACTAGCAACAGAACATAGAAAATGGCGGCTTCGATCAAGATTAACATCAAGATTATGCGCCAAGCTGCACGTTTCAGCACGTATTACCAAGGTTTCAGTGACGTCAGTTCCCAGTGACGTCAGTTTTCATTGAATTGGGGCACTCAGAAGGGAAATTCTACTTCGTCAGCGTACTCAATTTTTTAAACCAAAAAAAACAGGTAAAATTCGCTTAACAAACGTTGGAATTGTAAAACTTTGCAGTATAATAAATTCGTTGTACGGTCAGGTGGCAGGGGACTTGGAAACTTGTTCATGGCTGTGGTGTATCATGTCGCCACCTCGGGGCGACATGATTCACCACAGCCGTGAACAAGTTTCCAAGTCCCCTGCCACCTGACCGTACAACTAATAATGTACACACGTCGTGTTTACATGAAATTTTAGGTAAATGAACCATGCCCTGTAAAAAAGGGGGTTTAATGCATCTACGAAAAGTATCGACCTAGGTCAGCCTGCGCAGTCGCAAGCCGCGCAGGCTGACATGGGCTTAAACGTTTTGCTGGTTAATTTTTTATGTGTCAAAGGACAAGTCTACCTAATGATGTTGTCGGTTGTTAGACAAAATGGATTTTATGGATCCATAATAATAGTTGGCAGGCTAATCCGAGGCGGCACTTTACGTCTACATTAGATTTTGTGCTACAGTAGACGTGCAAGAAACAGGAAATTACATAAAAACGGAAAGTGTCGTTTCGGATTAGCCTGTGCAGACTGCACAGGCTGATCCGAGACGACACTTTACGCTAATGTCTGAATGCCCTTTTCGCGTGTTGCAAGCCATATGATAACTTGCTTGGCATAATGCATCACAGAGATGCATCAAACCCTTTTTTTTGCCAGAGCACCTCTCAAATGTAATTTGACTCACAACCATACATGCTATCTTAAAGACACATACTTGTATAACGAACTAGTACACGAGACACAAATGAGTTCTGAGGGCAACATCATTGTAAGCCCAGGTGCATCTAATTTCGTTACCTATTTTCATGAATGGAGTTATCAAGCACTTTTTCACACCTGGATCACAGAGGATCCGAGTGAATCGATAACAGGGTTTATCTACAACCATCGGGGTCTGTCAAGCTGACTATTCACTCATCACAATTCACTCAACAAATCTTGTGAAACATACAGACATACAAGTTTTCCTTCCCGACACATTTAGCGGTATATTATAACAAACGCCCGTTTCATAAATACATTTCACTCTTACTTAAACATGTGACCTATTAAGTTAAACAACACATGTCGTGATCAAACTTTTACCACAAATTTTTACGACTGAATACTCCCTCGCAGCAGACATTCTATACAATTGTCATGGAAACGGATAGGCAGTTGCTTCTTAAAAATCATTTCTCGAAGGGAATCCTGGTCGGTCTATTTGGAGAAAAATTATCCTGATCTGTTCTATATTTTTTGCAGTGACTTATTTGGTAACTACTGAGAAACATAAATGAGTCACGCTCTGGGAAAAGGGGATTCACTGTATCTCCATGAGATTCATTTTACCAAGCAAATCAGAACATGGTTATGGATCCATAAAATACATTTAGTCTCAAAACCAGCTGAACCCTAAGGTAGAATAATCCTTGGAGATGCATAAAACTTAAGAAAAGCGGGGGAAAAAAACCGACCAAGGTCAGCCTGCGCATTTCGCGCAGGCTGACCTGGGTCGATACTTTCTGCAGATGCATTAAACAGTCTTTTTACTGAGTATGGCTCAAATTCAAATCCTCTCTCACAAGTCTATCAACACTCGCCTTTACCTAATTCATTACTGAAACAAATTTGTCGTGCTTAACTTCGAAACCTGCAATTTCCAGATGCGAGCTTTGATTTCAAAGTAGTCATTCAGGATGTTTCATAAAATCAGACATGGTTTTCAATGTTAATAGTACCAATGCCTTTTAAAATGGTTGTACTTGCTCTTGATATAGTTAGTCTGTGCGTTGTGCTCATATTTTTGTAATGCTCTCTCTCTCTTTGAATATTGTTGAACTACACCATGGGCCTCATGTTCATTGTGACGTCTTTTTATAAGCAATAATGACGTCAAGTCTCATGACCATTCTCTTTCACAGACCCGCATTCTTTGAACTGATCAACAAGCCTACAACTTTTCTATAGGAAAGTTTTTTTTTTTAATTTCTACATCATTTGGGTATCGTCTTTCAATATTTCTAAGTGTTTCACAAACAAAACGACTTTCAAAGCAAAGCTGAAGTGGTTCAGCATTTGTTTCCCTATACACGCCACCTTGGAAAACAAGCACATTTTTATGACGTTCATATGACGTCAACAATTTTCCTTTAATATAGAGTGAAATAAAACTTACAAACGAGCTCTCTCCAGCAATATTTAAGACTTCTCTATATTTTAATTTAAAGGTACAGGAAATGCAATGAAGATTAAACCATGCTAGAGATTATGAAGCCCCCTGTTTCTAAGACAAAATCGTCGTCTACAGGAGGTAATTAGTTTCGTAATAAAACACTGACAGTGAAAGTATGTAACGCAATGTTATTAAACTGTTGAGACCAAAAGCAAATAAATAGACACTGTATATTTACACAATATTTTACACACCCTGTATTCGTAAATAAGCAGCATAGAACATTAATAGATAAACAAAATTCAATGTAAACATTTTATTCACCCTGTTAATTTCTATCTCGTTTGCCATTATTATGCAAATGCAAAAATAAAAAACTGAACGTCAACAAAAGATACGGATAAAACTCTACTTCCACATGTTTCACAGTGTGACCGGAGTCCATGTGTGCCAATCACTCTAAATTTTAGTCCCTCAGTCTAATTCTCAATATGAACACGAGCAATCTTAAGAACGTTCTTCGTCTTACTCTCCAGAATTATCTAAATTGAAAAGTAACGTAACTCCTGATTGGCCAAATACCAAATCACTAATGATCCATGTTGGTACTGTTTCGTTTAGTAAATTCATCTTCCAGAGATAACTCGCTTACATTTTTCGTACTCGTTATGGGAAAATCCGATCTAGTATTTCTCTGAAAAATATAAATTATTCTTGTCGCCCATACACAACAAACAAAGATAAAATAGTAGTTCTGGTACCCTGCTTTTGAGGATTACTACATTCATAATTGTTCAAATGGGTTGTTGAGTGGTATTAATAAAACAAATACAATTATCGCAGTTTCAAATGACAACACGTTACACGTGAAGAATATATAAATCAATTGCCCCAGGTTAAAGTTCCCAGGGTAAAAATATTTAGCAGAGCTTGAAAACAAATTCTATTCCAGTAAATACAAGTTTAACAGCTGTAGTTACATTAATAAAACTTAAAACCGATCACAACTGGTTCTCTTTCCAAATGAAATGCGTTTTTATTAAATCAATGTGCTATAGATATAATCACAATTTGAATGCTGTAGTATCAGTATAACCCTGTTTTCCGAAAACAATAAACAAAAAAGGCTAGCTTGATGACGCGTGCCTTTCATACTTGTACATGGTACGTTGAATGCACTTAGACTTTTACAGTCCTTGGGCTTTGCTGTCTGATCTTGATCCAAGCTATCCACAAGAGCTAACTATGTCATCTGTGGTGGTTTAAAAAAAGTTTACCTTTTGACAACCTTAGAAAGGGAATTGACTTTTCCTGTCTGTACAACAGTTATAAATATTGCGATTCTTACATAATAGTAAAAGCACTATGATATCATCTATAAAAACGTATTTTATGATGTATGAATACCTGAAAAGAAAAACTTAATAACACACATTAATACTTTAGTATAGTTAAAACCCTGTAAGTCCGTGTATAATAAGTTGTTATATCGTTAAATGAAAAATAAATGATTCAGTTTCTCTAGCGAGCCTTGCATAACACCAAAATATCTTAGATAAGGAGTAATATATACGAGAGAGCCAGTAACATTTTCATGGTGTTCAAGGTATAATCAAATCAACCAAATTCGACATTCTTCGTGGAACTATCCTCTGCAAAACCTGTACACGATTGTGATGACCGACTTATGCATGTTCAGACCAAGATGGTCAATACACGTGTTCATGTATTTTATCAGTTTTTTTTATTATCGTTATTCACTTTTGTGACAGTTTGTAGTTGGAATATGTCAAAAGTAGTTCACAAAGAATGTCGGATTTTGCAGATTGAAATATACGCTGTAGACTACTATCTAATATAAGAATAATATACTTAAATGAAAGGAAATAGGTGTTGCATTGCTCTTGCAACAACCTGGAAAAAAAAAGATATATCCGTAAAATCCTCTAATGTTAGTATCATTCAGAAATTTTTCGAAAATAATACATTATACTCATTATATGACAAAATCAATACGTTAAAACACTCTGAAAGCAAGGGCAATTTTTTACTCGCTTACAAGCATGGATATTCGTTCCATAAATAAAGACTAAAATATCCCAGCTTCAAGGATGTTTTGAACCCCCCCCCCCCAAAAAAAAAAAAAAAAATACCGGTGAAGACCCCAAATCAGAATGTAGGTTCCGTGCAGTCTGATCTTGATCAATGTTGTCAGAGAAAGGGACTGGAACTTCCATAGTATTTCACGGATTGACAACCGAAGTTGTGAATATAAAAAATAAGAGCCACGCTCTGAGAAAAAAAGGTTTAATGCACCCTGTAAAGTGTCGACAGAGGTCAGCCTGTGCAGTCCGCGCAGGCTGACATCTGTCTATACTTTTTGCTATGTATACATTTTATGCATAGCCAAGGACCATTCTACCTGATGGTTAGTCGGTTGATAGCCAAAATAGATTTTATGGATCCATAAATATGTGGAGAGTTGCTCAAAGTAAAGCATCACGGAGATCCATTAAAGTCCCTTTTTTAAGAGTGACGCGCATAACGTTCTGAGGCTATGTCAAACGGCAATTAGTATATTTCATTTCTCTTTGTCTTTTTCACGATGCGGTTATAAATATCAAAATGATTTCGTTTCATTTCTGCTAAATTTACATGAGTGAACCAAAATGAGATAAAAATGATAAATAAAATTCTAACAACCAGTTTGTACTAAGTACAGTTCGCATTCAATATCAAGGAATAGTAAAAACTATAATATACAACAAGTATATAAACAAATGCATGACTTGAGACTGCTGCTGCAGCGTTTCCTTTGTCGTCTGCGTGGATAAGGCCTTCTCCGTCTGCTTTATCTTGATTTTGGTCAGATTGAACATCGTCAGATTTCACTTTACATTTTTCTGTAAATATACATAAATAATTCCCATACAATTTTCTTGAATTATGGTCTAATTTTAATTTTACATGTAATCACTTATTCATAGAGAACCCTAAATTGTTATCACCATAGCAACTTAGTAGTGGAGGAGTGGAAACTGCAAACCGCAGTCACCACGGGGTCATGTCCTACTACTGAGTAACGGATGATTCAAACTTCTGAACCCTTCTACATCAAACATCGAGTCATGGACGACCCAAAAGTTTTAACACTTTTAGATCTACAATGAATCATGCAAGACACAAAATTTTAATATTTTTACCATAAAGTCATAAAGGACCAAAACTTTTCAACTTTTTTACCATTGAGTCATGGAAGGCCTACAACTACTAACGCTTCTACTGGTGAGTCATTGAAGAGCCCAAATGCTTTTACCACTGCGTCACTGAAGACCCAAAAACCTTGTTGCTTTTCTTACCGAGTCATAGAGGGCCTACAATTGTTAATGCTTTTACAACTGAGTCATGAAGGACCTCCAATTGTTAGCGATTTAACCAGTGAGTCATGGAAGACCCAGAATTTTTAACGTTTGTCATGGTAGACTCAAAATTGTCAACGCTATTACCATGGAGTCAAGGGTACCTAAATTGTGAGGTAGTAGACTCCTGATGGAAAACAGCTATTTCCACTATAATATTATCCTACAAAATTTGCTATGATTAAAAATGAGTATTATTGTACTACTTTAACAGAGCCACTTTTTACTTTTTCTCCTTCTTAGAATGATCATTTATAAACCTAAAACCACTATATTCTCATTACAAAGGGAGATAATAATTACCTCCCTTTTTAGGAAACTAACAAAAGTATCAACAAATAATTTCAATATACACATCAAAGGAATTTCTGGTTGGTTAAAAATGAGCAAAAGTATTATATCGGTATATACCCTTACTTAACAACTAACAAGAAATTTTATTCCATGTTGCACTAGAAGCATTAGGAGTCTACTACCTTAAACGTTTTTATATACCACTGAGTCATGGAGGACCAAAAACTTTTGACGCAGTAACCAGTGACTCATGGAAGACACAACATTTTTAACGCCTTTACCACTGATTAATGGAAGACCCAACATGCTTAACGTTTTTACCACTGAGTCATGGAAGACCAGACATGCTTAACGTCTTAACCACTGAGTCATGCAGGACCCGACATATTTTACGTCTTTACCACTGAGTCATGGAAGACCCAACATGCTTAACGTTTTTACCACTGAGTCATGGAAGACCAGACATGCTTAACGTCTTTACCACTGAGTTATGGAAGACCCGACATATTCTACGTCTTTACCACTGAGTCATGGAAGACCCAACATGCTTAACGTCTTTACCACTGAGTCATTTAAGACCTAACTTGCTTAGCGTCTTTACCACTGAGTCATGGAAGACCCGACATATTTAACGTCTATACCACTGAGTCATGGAAGACCCGACATGTTTAATGTCTATACCACTGAGTTATGGAAGACCCGACATGTTTTACGTCTTAACCACTGAGTTATGGAAGACCCAACATGCTTAACGTCTTAACCACTGAGTCATGGAAGACCCAACATATTTATCCTCTTAAACACCGAGTCATGGAAGACCCAACATATTTAACATCTTTACCACCGAGTCATGGAAGACCCAACATGCTTAACGTTTTTACCACTGAGTCATGGTAAACCAAATATTGCCAAAGCTTTTACCACTGAATCATTGAGACCTGAATTTTAAACGTTTTTATATACACTGAGTCATGGAGGACCATAAACTTTTGACACAGTTACCAGCGAGTCATGGAAGACCCAACATGTTTAACGTTTTTACCACCGAGTAATGGAAGACCCAACATGCTTAACGTCTTTACCACTGAGTTATGGAGGACCCATTATATTTAACGTTTCTACCACTAATTCATCGAGGACCAAACATATTTAACGTTTTTAACTCTGACTCATGGAAGACCCAACATATTTAACGTTTTAACCACTGAGTTATGAAAGACCCAACATATTTAACGTTTTTATCTCTGAGTCATGGAAGACCCAACATATTTAACGGTTTTACCACTGAGTCATGGAAGACCCAACATATTTAACGTTTTTACCACTGAGTGATGGAAGACCCAACATGCTCAACGTTTTTACCACTGAGTTATGGAAGACCCAGCATGCTCAACGTCTTTACCACAGAGTTATAGAAGACTCAACATATTTAACAGTTTTACCACTGAGTCATGGAAGACCCAACATATTTAACGTTTTTTTAACTGAGTCAAGGAAAACCCAAAATTGTCAACACTCTTACCACTGAGTCAAGAAAAACCCAAAACTTTTACACCAAATCATCGAGGTCACAAAATTGTATTTGCTGTTACTACGAAGTCATTGGGAGACCCAAAGTTTGTCATGCTTTAACCCTTAGGCTATTTAGCGCGACTCACTGACCTTTTGCGGACAGTGTAGATCAAGATCAGACTGCAAAGAACGTGCAGTCTGATCTTTGATCTACACTGTCCGATAATGACATACTTTCCCCCAAAAAATTAGCTTTGAAATAGAAAAATTTAGGTTTTAGCTATCACCTCTAAAGTTTCATTTCACTTTTTTCGCAGGATAAAGGTTTACCACTGAGTCATGGAAGACCCAAAGTTGTTCAGGTTTTTACCACTCAGCCTTGGAAGACCCAAACCATTTATCGCTTTAACCACTGAGTAATCGAGATCCTAACATCGTTAACGCTTTCACCACTGAGATTTGGAAGACCCGAAATTGCGAACGCATTACTGTTCAGTCAAGGAGGACTGAAAATTGTTAACGTTTTTATTAATGAACTTTTAACACTGTCAAAGCTAAAGATAGCTTTAGTGGTGGTGTCCGTGGTTGTGAGGTAGAGCGTCGGTCTCGTAAACATAAGGTCCCGAGTTCGATTCCCGGGAGCGGTTGTGTCAGCTTTGGGACTTTTCATTGGTCCACGCACTCTGCGCGAGTACTGCTGTAGTTTCCAGGTGGCGGACTCGGGAGAGATTAGTAACGTTATAAGTTGTGAGAACTTGTTTCTTAATCGATGTAAAATAAATATGTTTGAACTAAAGCTTTAGCCACTGAGTAATGGAGGGCCCAGACTAATGGTTTTTACATCCCGCTAAAGCAATTTCATGTGCACACAGTGCTTATTCACCGATAACCACACAATCCGAGCTTTAACGACCATGGGAGGTAAGATCTTTGAAAACATTGTTGGAAAAGAAGAAAATGCTGGTAACCTTTCAGAAACAAATCAAAAAATTTTAGCCATATCTAATTTGTTGTCTGCAAATGCTTCCGATTTGTATCAGTCTGAAATATTATCCTGTGGTAGGGTTAAAGAAAGTTTTAAGGAAAACCCATACCTCGTGGTGTATAAAGTAAATAATTTAGATATTTGTTGGTCACAACTGTCTTGTCTCCTTTACAATCCGTGCTCTCCTGTACATTCAGGCCAAACTCGGACGTAAAAAATGCCTGTAAATAGAAATGCATCATATTTTATGTATCTAAAGCTAGACATCTTCTACCATGTAATTGGCTTGCATCACGCGAAAAGGGGCATTCGGACATTTGCGTAAAGTGTCGTCTCGGATCGGCCTGCGCGGTCCGCGCAGGCTAATCCGAGACGGCACTTTACGACTACACTAGATTTTGTCCTGAAGTAGAGTTGAGTGAAACAGAAACTCACATACGATCGGAAAGAGTCGTCTCGGATCAGCCTGCGTGGACTGCGCACGCTGATCCGGGACAACACTTGAGGTAAATGTCCGAATGCCCCTTTGCGCGTGTTGCAGGCAAAATTATAAGGTAGACGATTACATGGTTTGTTTTATTTATTTGTAAACCTGTTTGAAAAACAAGAGCACCGTATGTGGGTGCCAACGCTCAGCAGCAAGTGCTTGATTTTTGTCAAAATTCTACGTCGAAAAAGGGACATGACTGTGTCAAAAATATTACGATGGTTACCTGCCCCTGTTGTTTGAGTTCCCCTTTTGAAAGTTAAAACTGTTCCAAGCTTCTTTGGTAATAACAGAGAAATTAAAAAAATGTCAAAGTTTTCGCGCGACGACGAAAACGGCGACACAATGACGACGCAGACCACGACGACGCCAGGGCTACGACAGTAACTCGTCGTTTTCTTCGAAAATAGCCGAACTAAAAATGTGCTGTTGTACAGAAATTCTAAATATGACATGACCTCAATAAATGATTTCTTGTGAACATAGAAATACAACATTTTGAATAATAAGATGATATATTGCGTTGGATTTCAAATAAATTGTAAATTACACGATGTGTTTATCTATACATGTTTAATAATGGTATTAAGCAAGTATATGAGTATGGGCCGACTTACATGTCCGAGGTCTATGGTATTATCATTTAACAAACAGTGATAATGCCTTTATATGAAGAAAACGGTTCGTTCAATACTAAATAACAAATTCGGCCGATACGAGAAAAACCCGGTCAATATCAAATCCAAAATAGACTAAATCCCGATGGGTACTTCTTTCACTACTAAAGAGATTTTTAAAGTTACATTTTTTTTCAAAGACCACTAATACACTTTCGCTGTGAAATGGAGAATCAGTCTGGTCATACTCTAGCGTAACGAAGTGGACAGTGTAGATAAGAGATCAGACTGCACGTTCTGTGCAGTCTGATCTCGACCTACTGTGTCCACAAAAGCTTTTTGTGTCGTCTACAATGTGGAAAGAGTTTAAAATAAAATTGTCATTAATCAAGTAATTTTGTTTTGGCCAAGTTACAGGTCCTTGGTCTTCGGTATTAGCCCTCGGCCTTCTACGCTTTAGTCTCGGCCTGAAGCCGGAGACCTCGGACCTGTAACACCGCCAATACGAAATCAGAATACTTACCAGACAAAATAGAGTATCTGTGTCATCACCCGAATATCTGACAATGGAAAACGTGCTGGAACCTTCCTGCCAGCTGTGCAGACACTTCAGTATCTTTACTGTTAAATAAACAATTAGTTAATACATGTTCAATATTGTATTCTAACATGACACGCGAATTCGGCTCTATAAACACAGTGCAACGAAAGCGTGGTTAAATCTACGCCTTTCTATATAGAGTGACGTCATTCTGTATAAAGTAAGTCGCCTGTGGCTGTTCCATGTCTTCGCCCTCCGATATTTTATCAATGAAGGTCACTTGATGTAAAGGTTAGTTCAAAATTGACCGGTGTTGCATTGGAAATGGGATTGAAAGTGGGTGGAGTAATATTCAGCGCATTCGAAGCAGCTGCGACTCTTGTGCTTGACAGTACATTCATTCTTCTTTGTCATTTGAAAGACAGAAAATATAACAGCATAAAGGTACGTTTTTTTATGTTGTGTTTGATGCCTAAGGTTTTAATGAAATTTTGATTCTTTTCATATTTACCGACTGGGCAGTGGGGTTTTGTTTCGGTAAATAAGTGGAACAGCCGTGGTTTATTCAATGGAATATTATCTGCATCGGCTTTTTTACTCTAAGTATGGACTTGTTTTCCTTTGATTAGGAGTTGGTCATGTTAGAATCGCCCTCGTGGATTATTTATTGTGCCTCATAACTCACAACTGTGATTTATTGAACGATAAACCACGATAGAAAGAAGATTATTTCTTAAATATACATTGTATATATGAGCCATGCTTTAGGAAAAGAGGGCATCTGCAAAAAGTATCGACCCGGGTCAGCCTGCGCAGTCCGCGCAGGCTGACCCGAGTCGAAACTTTTTGTTATTCTTCAAATTTCTGCATGTCAAAGGATCAATCTAACTTATGATTCAATCGGTTGTCATACAAAATAGATTTTACGGATCCATTATTATGTAATGATTTTGTCTGGTATAATGCATCATGTAGATACATTACACCCCCTTTTTGCCAGAGCACTGCTCAATAATGGTCTCATACCGAAACGTACACGCTGTTCACCTGTGGTTTGTTTCACACTTGCATTCGTTGTGGTTATTTTTAACACTATTTTGGTTTTACCTTGACTACAGAATCAACTTTCTTTGCATTCTTAGAGTTTCTTTAACAGTGCTACGCTCAACACTGTTTCCAGAGCCTGTGGTTGTTTCCCCACATAAAAGAACTCGACATACTGTTTTGCAACAAGAAAGGGGTAGCTCCTGTTGCATTGCCTTTCATCCAGCCTCGATAAGCCTCGAACCTACAACCCATAGATTTATTACTCTTGTGCGTTGCCACTTACATTACATGCTCTGCTGATCGTATCGAACCTGAGCGACAAGGACTATTTTAACCGCTCAATATCCGCATATGAACCATGCTCTGTGAAAAGGGGCTTTAATGCATCTGCAAACGGTATCGACCCATGTCAGCCTGCGCAGTCTATGCAGGCTGCCATGGATCAAAACGTTTTGCTATGATAAAATTTTCTGCATGTCCAAGTACAATTCTACCTCATGATTCAGTTGTATGTTAGATAAAATAGATTTATGGATCCGTAATTATATGGCCTGCAACACGCGAAAAGGGGCATTGCGAAAAGTGTCGTCTCGGATCAGCCTGCGCAGTCCGCGCAGGCTTATCCGAAACGACACTTTCCGTTTTTATGTAATTTTCTGTTTTGTGCAAGTGTTCTTAAGAACAAAATTAAATGTAGTCGTAAAGTGCCGTCTCGGATTAGCCTGCGCGGACTGCGCAGGCTGATCCGAGACGACACTTTACGCAAATGTCCGAATGGCCCTTTTCGCGTGTTGCAAGCCAATTATGACGGCTTGCTTGGTTCAATGCATCTCGGACAGGCACTAAACCATCTTTTGCCAGCGCGCCACTCAAATATTTTGCGAACATGTTCACTTAACTTACATAAATGTTAGTATGTATACTGGTTACATATTGTCAAAACTTAGGAATCTTTTTTATCCATTCCCAATAGAAATTGAAATTTATCTCATTAAAGATAAATCCTTACAGCCAGAGAGGGGGAAAAAGCTGTTAAAATTTGACAGACTGCAGAATAGTTCAGACTTAGGTCAGCTGTGCAAATGTAGATAAATTATCGGTATATATGGTGTAAGGATATATCAGAAATCATCGATTTAAAACCAGACACGTCACAACAGTGATTCTTTAATGGCCTCCAGAAATGAAATGCATTTTCCATCGGTCGTAATGTATGCAACCTTACAACCGTCATGGGCAACACTTGGCATGAAGATACAAGAATGATCATAACTTCATTAAAAAGGATGAAATGGGTTAATACTGGCTGAAAGCGAGTACAGATGTATCTTTAAATAGTAAATAAATTCTAAAAGTACCTGACTGTCTGTTTAAAGGGCAAGACGTTTCAATCAAAACCTCGTCACTATGTGAACATCCTATCCGGACAGTTCCCGTACAATCGGACGCCTTGTCCGTGTAATCATACTTTCCGGACAAAAAGGACGGACACTTGTTACCGTGAATAGTTTCAGCTGAAATAGAAATAAATGTGCAATGTTCTGTTAAAAAGGGGTTCAATGCATCTGCGTAAAGTATCAACCCAGGTCAGCCTGCGCAGTCCGCGCAGGCTGACCTGGGTCGAAACTTTTTGCTGTTGTTAATTTTTTCTGCATGCCGCAGGGCCATTCTAACTCCAGCTTGAGTCGGTTGTTACGCAAAATGGATTTTATGGACCCATAGTTATATGGTGACGTGCTTGGTATAATGCAACATAGAGATGCTTTAAACACTCGGTTGCCAGAGCGTGGCTTAAGGTAGTAGACCCCTAACGCTTCTAGTGCAACATGGAATAAAATTTCTTATTAGTTGATAAATAAGGACTGATATTGATGTAATACTTTTGCACATTTTTAACCGACAAGACATTTCTTTGACGTGTATCTTGAAATTATTTGTTGATACTTTTGTTAGTTTCCTGAAAAGGGAGGTAATTATTATCTCTCTTTGTAATGAGAATATATATAGTGGTTTTAGATTTATAAATGATAATTCTAAGAAGGAAAAAAAAGGAAAAAGTGGCTCGGTTAAAGTAGTACAATAATTCTCATTTTTAATTATAGCACATTTTGTAGGATAATATTACAGTGGAAACAGCTGTTTTCCATTAGGGGTCTACTACCTTAAATATAAATGTACATGAAATATCTGTTAACTAAAATATGAACCATCGGAACTCCCGCTGCATTATTTGTAAGAAAAGTCCCTTTACACTCGAGTTCTCTATCCGTAAAGTCATACTGTCTAGAAAAAAGGACGGGTATTTGTTATTATCTCACTGTATTTAAACATTGACAAGAAGATAAAACTCTAAAATTGTTTAAATTGAAAGCATTTGCAAACCCAAATCACTTGTAGAGTGGTTCAGATCCTGTAAATTGTCTTTGATAAGGTAGAAAACATTGTGGGAAAAGGAGAAAATGCTGGGTACCAGCATTTTCTCCTTGGTTCCCCCGATGTTTTAAAGTCTTCTTTCATAAGGTCTTTAAAAGTTGAAATTGTGTAAAGGGATCAAAGGTATGAAACACTGCGAGAAAAGGGCTGAATGCTGGTACTAGGTAACTAGTATTTTTTCCTTTTCCCACTATTTTTTAAAAGGGCCCTTTTCCTTTGGATCGTTAAAAAACGGTTAAGCTACAATGCTGGACCACCATTCCATTCTCCGACTATCAAAGAACTTTCCGATGGCAATGCTCAAGTGTGAGCGTGGTACTTTCAACACTTTCAAAAGTATTTCAGTTAAGTTACGATGGACAGTGCACCTATCCATGTCTTTCTCCAGTTTCTTTAATATAATGACGCAGAGCACTCTTCCCAAGCCACTTGCTGCTTTTCCACGTGTAAAAGATCGAAACAAGAACCAAGGTAGCCACATATCCTACTGAAATGGCTTTTAGAAATCCCCGGAAAAAAAGTTTTGATCGAACCGGGTCTCGAACCCAAAGCCCCCTGGATACCACTTAAAACAATTCCTGATCGTTACTAAAGAGCTACCGAGCCTCTGTGTGTTTGTATTAAACACGAGCACCACATGCGGGTGCCAACGCTAGGCGGCATTTGCTTGATTTTAAGTGAAAATTCAAAGTCGAAAAAAGAGCATAACTGTGTCAAAATTACTTATATGGTTACCTGCCCTTGTTTTATGTGTTCCCCTTTTGATACTTAACAAGCTGTCCTAGTTTGAAGTAAATACCTTCAGTGATTGAGTAATGTAAGTGTCAAAGTTGTTACAAATGTCAAAGTTTTTGCACGACGACGCAGACAATGACGATGACGCGGATGACGACGCCAGGGCTATGGCAATACCTCGACGTTTTCTTCGAAAACACCTGAGCTAAAAACTGAATAAAATCCATCAAAGTATAAAAACTTACGTTTGAAGAGAAAATGTTCTCCATCATCATAATTACAGGAAAGCTGAAAATCACTCTCCGCGGTACCTATGAATAGAACAAGGTTTTAAACATGAATTACACCCATGCTCTGGCAAAAGTGGGCTTCAATGCATCTCCTTGATGCATTATATAAAGCAAGTTGTCACATAAATATGAATCCATATAATCAATAGAAATGAGCCGTGCTCTGTGAAAAAGGGGCTTAATGTATCTGCAAAAAGTATCAGCCCATGTCAGCCTCCACACTGTGAGCAGGCTGAAATGGGTCGAAACTTTTTGCCACTGGTCAATTTTCTCCATAATGATTCAGTCGGTTGTCAGACGAAATAGTTTTTACGGATCCATAATCATGTGACGACTTGCTTGGTATAATGCATCATGGAGATGCATTAAACCCCCTTTTGCCAGAGCATGGCTCAATTACATTTTGTAACCATGAAGCAACAGTGCTATCTCATAGGCATTGAAAATTGCTGCTCCTAATTTTTCTTAGACATGTCCGCTAAGGCCAGTTTTTCAAAAAATCGCGTGGTTTAAATGTGTACATTTCACCACATATAAAATATCATGTCGGAAGCACGTACCTATCATCATTTCAATGACATCGTCAGATCGCTTGTTGAATAAAAGGCACTTATCTTCTGATACACTGCAAGAGAAGGAAAACAAAGTCATACATTTGCAGGAATCTAAAATCTTGCTAAATCTTGGCAAAAAAGAATCATCTAATAAATTCGAGTAATCGATCATGCCATACCACGAACATGTCGATTTCTTTGACTTATTGTATGTAAAAGAAACGTCTTGGAAAAGAAACAGCAGTGATAATAACAGCTCGTATGAGCGATCTGGACCATTGTTAATTTTTTCCTGAAAGAGAGATTTCATTTTTCATTTGTACGATGACTAATTAATGAGTGGCTGTATTCATTAACTGTTCAAAAGCTAGTCATTAGTCTGGTATCTAAGACTAGCCATCTGTTTGATTGTGAGTAAAATGGCAATATGACGGGACAATTGTAATTCTAAAAGATTTTCAAACGTACTTGCAAAGACTGACATTGTTCAAACCTAGTAAACTTATCAAATATCAAAGGACTGAAAGTACCTAGACTATTTTTTCCAGACATAGGAAAAGAGGGTGCAGTTTTAACAAACTGATTTATCTAAATGAGAAAGTAAATTCTAGATTCCAACTTCCAAGACAGATGGTAAGTCTAAAAATTTAGGAAATTCTTTTTTAACGGTAATGTTCCAAAAACTTCTTAAAACTCATTGCTGCGCGAACATGATTTTTTGCGCTGCTGCAGGAAAAGCTTTGGAAAACATTGAGGTAAACTGAGCAACTTTTTGTAACAAGCAGTTGCCCCTTTCTCTTCTTATTTTCTCTTCCATTGAAATTATATTTTCAAGTATCCGACCAGTTAGGGATGGTTTTGAATAGGCCTAAACAATGATTCATTAAACATTGTTACAATAGCAAAACCCATTAAGACGCGAAGGACCGCTTACAAACAAGGAGGAATGGTAAACGTTGAAATAGGATTTACCAATTGTCGTCCGTCGTAAAGGCTATAAAATGTTGCGACTCGGTCTCTGGGTGATTGTGGCTTATCAGGTCTGCGTTACCGAGATCATCCACGCAACGAAACAACAACCGTGTTACAGAGGTATCAAAAAGTTCTGAAATATACATGGACTGCAAGATCAACTATCTTAGATTTAACTGTAAATTTTCATTTCAAAATGAGCCATCTAAATGACTGAGCAGTTTTGTCTCGGTATATCAATTATCAGTCTTGGAGCGTAGAGATAGACAGGGTTAAGAATAGTTGTTGAACACAGCCATGCCATACCATTGTATTTTCCTGACAAGATAAGTTCTGCTAAGGACAAATTAGGCGGCTTCTTGCTGGCCATGTCTATCAAGATCACACTGCTTGTTCCATGCATTGTGATCTTGGATCAACACTGTCCGATATTCAGTGAAATATAATGACTAAGGTAGTTAAGAATTGTAATCATCGAGTATTTTTGACAGTATGATAACACTGATTTCATTGTCATGCTCTGTGATGGAAGGGTTAATGCATCTGTAAAAATAATCGACCCAAGTAAGCCTGCACAGCCCGCGCAGTCTGACCTAGGTCGAAACTTTTTGCATAAGATAAATTTTCTGCATGTCAAAGGACCATTCTAGCTCGGGATTTAGTCTATTGTTAGACAAATTGAATTTTATGGACCCATCATTATCTGACGACTTGCTTAGTATGTTTCTAGGAGATGCATTAAACCCTCTTTTGCCAGAGCATGGTTCATTTATTTCGTATCATATATCGAACAAGAGTGCCATCTTAAAAAGCATCATACAAAAAGTATACGAAATGAACCATACTCGTAAGTATGACAATTTCATGGACGTGATTATGTGCAAGAATATCTGAAGAAATAATGGACAGAGTAAATTAACTATAAGATTGAACTTTCTGTGCAGTCTGATCTTGGTTTGCACTGTCTATAATAAAGCACCAGTCTCTCATATCAACGAAGGAAGTCCATGACCAAGTCCCTATTGCTTCGACAATGAATTTTCTACGAAGGGGAATAACTAGTATGTACTGAACAATTATTTTTAATTGTAATGGTTAACTCCCTTGGATGAGTTTGTTTCCAGTGCTGTTATTACATGGGCCGTGAATGCAGATAGCTCAACGGTAATGTTGCGATGGCTCACTTTGTGTGTTACTTGTCCGAGTTTGTTTTCCTTGTGTGTGTGTGTGTGTGTGTGTGTGTGTGTGTGTGTGGTGGGGGGGGGGGGGGGGGGGCGAAAGAGCAACGTGTTTAACAACTGTTATCCTTGGTTTGTCTCTGATAAAAGGTAAAAACAATGTGGTTAAAGGAGAAAATGCAAATGCAGATTACCAGCATTTTCTCCTTTACTCACCATGTTTACAGAAACTTCTTTCCGCGGGGTCGCTGAAACATAGGATTAATTGGTACTGCTTTATATTAATTGCTAATTACCTGTGTACGTTATGACGTCAGTTCTGTGTCTATTTTTAACTCGAATCACCTGCAGCCCGTCGTCCAGTTCTAACCTATACCGCCCTGTCATATCTCGCCATTGTTGGTGACGTATGAGGAAGTTGGGGAATTTACACGATCCACGTGTATAGCTACCCATATCTGAAATTAACAAATAAATAAATTAATAAATACCTTTACCCTATTCATACCATATTCTTGATAGATTCACGTCTTAATATATCCTACTAGGGCTTATTTCCCAAACTACTCTTGGTTTATAGCTAGTTCTAAGACTAGCTGACTGGCCGAGATATTCCGGCTCAGTCAATCGGCCAACTTTGTCTAATAATAATGGGGGCCTTTCCTGTAAATTAAATTATCGCCCTTGTCAGATAAAGATTAAAGGTAACCGAATAACAGATTGGTCCTTTCACCTGTATTCCTCTGTTTTTATCTTCGATTCCCTTAGGGATGTTGCGATAAATATAACAATGATTTATGATGTATGTGTAAGGTCCGCATGCAGTTCAAATCAAATTCTGTTCTTAATCATCAGGAACTACGTATATATCGATATGTAAAACAATCTAACTAGATTTAATTGGAATATTATCTCAAGAACAAGGCTGTTCAGTGCAAGAAAATGAAGGATAAAAACCAAGTAATCCCCTTATCAGGACCAATGTAGTACTGGAGAGGAATCAAGGGAAATAACTGAAGAATGGCCCTCATTATGACCACATTTTGACAGCTGTGTTCATACGGCCCCTGGTCTATATATTTTGATTGATTGTATGGTGTTTAACGCCGTTTTCAACATTATTTCAGTTATATCGCCGAGGCCAGTGCACCTATCCATGCTTTCCTGGAGTCTCTTTTACCAGTACTCCGGACAATATTCTTTCCAAGCCACTGGCTGCTTTCCCACATAACCATCGTCGAAACAATGGTCAGCGGTGGGAGAGGAATGAATCCTGTCACAATGACTATCATCAATCCTCGGAAAGAAATTGGCCGAGCCAGAAGTCGAACTCACGACCCCCTGTTCTCAGGTCCTGCACGCTACCGACTGAGCTACTGGGGCTCGGCTCTATATATTTTGAAGCAGAGCATAACCGTTTCAAGTGAAAACTCAGTCGGATTGTTTTTCCACAAATCCTGTTTTCTAAGCACGAACGCTTTCCTTTTGAAGTCTGCAAATTTAATATGTCAGTAACAGATAATACACCAAAGCTTAAAAATCAGTCGGTTTAGAATTTATCCAATTCAACCATTAACCTAGTGAAACAAGCATGCTGCAGATGACGTTAAAACAATCCTTGATTACTATTCACTGCCAAAATGAACTGAGTAAATAAATAAACGATGAAACATTGGAATAAACGAAGAAATTGCTCGATTCGGGCAATTTTCCCTTTTGTTACAATGTTTTTAAAAGTCGTCTGCTTTCAGACGAAGAAATCGTCTGCAGGGGATAATGAATTTAAGCCTGTTACTGTATCAGAAGCCATGTTTAAATGAAATGAAAGCTTTTACCTTTTACCGAACAATCACGTGTTTAACGAAGCTGAGGAAGAAATCTTTTAAAAAAAAACATTGTGGGAAAAGGAGAAAATGCTGGTAACCAGCATTTTTTCCTTTTCCCACGATGTTTTTAACCCAACCACAAATTTGAGCGACAATTGATTTGTCGTCTGCAAAATGCTTTGAATTTGAAGAAGGCTAAAATTTTGTCGTCTGGCACAGAGTTAAGAACATTGATTCTAATGGAAAACTCGGTTATCGATATTTCGCTTTACCATTCTTATAACAGTATGCAAAACAGAAAATGTGAAGAAATGAAGCCATTACCCGTAATTAGTGACGACATTTTTCACTTACTATTATATTCGATTTGTTCTGTCAAGCCTAGTTGATTCGTAAATTTTTTTTCCGAAAGAAATGAATACTTTCCAGAAAGTCGCACGATAAAAATAAGATTTGAAAGCGTTCATTACATTTCATAAGGGTCTAATGAGAGAATTTAATAATATAATGTCTAGACGTCCGTTATCTAATATTGTCATTTTGATCCCTGTTTTTACCCAAATCGTATCAAGACTTTTAAAAAAATAAGTAGAAAAAAACATAATATGGCGAGAAGCTGATGTTATAATTCAAGTCAAAAAGACTGTCCCCTTTATCGAGGAAATCAAAGCACTGACGGCACTGTAAACTAAAAACGGTCAAAACAGTAAATGGTCAACAAATAACCTAAAAACTTACCGATCAAAATGAACGACACCGCCTTTACTGGAAATTTACCGATCAAAATGAACGACACCGCCTTTACTGGAAATTTTTAATCTTTAACCCTTTTTCCACAGTGTTCTTAAAATTCTTTTACCTCGGGGTTGTTAAAACATGGGATTCTTCGGTGTCAAAGCAGTAGGGCCTATTCTTAGGTAGAGAAGAGGCTATTTGTGTTTTCTTAGCAGTCTTCATTTTTCGCCTAATCATACTTACTTTGGTCATTTCGTACCTCGTTGTAATTTCACTTGGGTAAGTTTGTACTTTCATACCGACTTTTAACGTTTGTTTTTGGTTATTTTGTAGCGTCTTTGGTTATTTGTAAAGGAACTTGCTTTTCTTTTTCAGTTAGTTCGAAGTTGAACCGATTTCGAACTGACTGAAATAGAAAAGGAGAATACCACTGACTGACTCAGCGTGAGTGCACTGAACATCATTACTACAGAAAGAAACATCGGACAGTGAGGATAAGAGATAAGACTTTATGGTCAGTACAGTCGTACTTTGAATGTTGACTCCGTTAAAACTCCTAAATGTTCGCTCAAAACACATTAAATAAGTTCGACTGACCCAACTGGAGTAAATATGATAAGATTTTCCCAAATTGAATAATTCGACACGCAGACGTATAAATTGAGGCTTTTCTCGTATGCTGTCTCATGAAAAAGGCAGATGTCAATAAAAGAATTATTTATCAATGAAATGTCTTGATAAAATACCAGATAGCGTTTCTATAATTTACTTTATTCATGTGTGATGACGTTTATCGATAGAATCATTTTCGTTGGATTTAACCATCACAGCACCACATGGTAAAAAATTGCAGTGTGGATAACTAGCAGACTGCACAAAGCATAAGGTCTGATCTCTGATATACAATGTTTAACAATCTGTGAAATATTCTTACCAAACCAACTTGGGACTTAGGACGAATATCTTCGTCTAGTTGTCTGGCGTAAAATAAACCTTTCGCAAATTCCTTGATGAACAATCGTGTTTTCAAAGGGAATGAGCACTCACAAAAATACTAAACAAATGAGGACCTAAGAAACTTTCCTTTTCGATCAGGCCATTTGTTTTCAAAGGGCCTGACCAAAACTAAAACTTTACCAAATCTCGTTAAGAATAAACATATTTCCAAAGAGATTTGAGCCATGCTTTGGCAAAAGGGGGCTTAATGCATCTCCGTAATCCATCATATCAAGCAAGCCATCACATACTTATGGATCCATAATAGCCACCCTTTTTAACAACCGACTTAATCATGATGTAGACTGGTCCTTGGACATACAGAAAATTGACCGATAGCGAAAAGTTTCGGCCCAGGTCAGCCTGCGCGGACTTCGCAGGCTGACCTGGGTCGAAAATTTTCGCAGATGTATTAAGCCCCCTTTTCACAGAGCATGGCTCATTTATTTCCCCCAAAAATTTTGCGAAATGTCTAGATAAATAAGTGTGTTTCTAAAAAGCCCGATTCCGTCAAAATTTTGCAAAATCTTTGGATGGTAAACACTCTTGAAAACACACCTGGGCTCGTATTCATCAACAATTCTTAAGATCATCCTTAGTCTTGTTTTCAAAATTTGAATCTGATTGGCTAAACCAAATGGTTTAGCCAATCAGAATTTGTGTTCTTTATACAATTTCTTTATACAAAAAATGTACTAGAAAATTCCGATTCACTCTATACAAGACAACAATGTTAAAGACTTGTCTAAATTCAAAATTTCTTCATACGATAAATTAAACGTGGCTCAGATTCTGAGATTTGTACTTGAAAGGATGAAAAACATGGGGGCAAAAAGAGAAAATGCTGGTTACCAGCATTTTCTCCTTTTCAAACAATGTTTTCAAAAGCCTTTCTCCCATGGGTTGTTCAAGGTGGCGATTGTTTGGTATATAGTTGAGGAAAAAAGGACGAAAAAAGCGCTTAGATTTCTCACCTTTGCTGAGTTTCATAGTAAGCACGCCAAGTGACGCGCTCTGTAGACCCTGGCATGTACCGTCTGCGGACATGGACATATCGCCCGTTGTACCATAAAAACTGTGCATCTGAAGTGAAATGAACAAATGTACAGAAAACCCATTACCAACTATGCCGACGACTTAATTTTCGTCTCGCAGTAGGCCACTTTTGAAATACTCGTAAGTATGAGTCATGCTCTGTGAAGAGGGGAATTGATGCATTTGCAAAAAGTATCGACCCAGGTAAGCCTGCGCAGTCCGCGCAGGCTTACCTGGGTCGATACTTTTTGCTATTAGTAACTTTTGGCGTTGTCAATGGACCATTCTACATAATGATTTAGCCTGTTATGAGACAAATCAACCCATTTTTTTACGCATGTACTTGGGCAAGCTGACTTTTTGCTATTAGTAAATGTTTTAAAACCAGAACACAGTCAGTACATGGTATGGTCACCATTAGCACGAATACAAGCTTGAACTCTTCTGGACATTGACCAGATCAAGCCGTCCAGCTGTTGTTGTGGAATATCCTGCCATTCCTTTCTCAAAAATTACTCAAGGTGTTGGAGGTTCTGAAGCCTCACATTTCCATCATTGACACGTCTACCGAGAATGTCCCACACATGCTCAATCGGATTAAGATCTCAAATTGCCCAGAAGAGTTCAAGCTTGTATTCGTGCTAATGGTGGCCATACTGTGTACTGACCGTGTGTTTCGGTTGCAGATTGAACGGATATTAGAGACTTTAAAACATCTGTGTAGTGTGGAACCCCTTTTTAGTATGTGGATTTTGACAGTGCCTTACTTCAACAGCCTGAGAGTAAGAAACATAATCTGATATAAGTACAGAAATGCTTGGACTGGTTTGTAACTCAATACTCATTACATTTATACAATGAAATTGTCTATATCTGTAATAATAAAATTCTGGTCCAGCATTGTTGCTTAACTTTTTGTGAGGAGTATATGTAATAAGTTAACGAAAAATGTGTATAATAAATGAAAAAGATATTTTCTGTAATCTAAAAAGAAACCCAAATATTACAAATGCCTTGCAAAAGACCACCCTGCTCAACAACATGGCTGCCACGTGCATGCAACTCAAGACAGATTGGTAACGAATCTCACACTTTGACAAAAATTATCCTCCACAAGACAAAATAGGGTCACAGACTTCTGTTTGACAAAACACGTCTTGAATTTTGGAAATAATATATAACAAATATATCTGTGTTAATTTCCTCTCGGATCTCTTATTTATTAAAACCTGACTTAGTTTTTCCTGGTATATATTTTGTTTGGGAGCCGTTATTTTTTTCTATACGATTTATCTTTTTCGTTATAAATTCAATCATTTTTTCATGCAGACGATTTTGTCTTGAAGCAGACGCTTCTTTAAAAACAAATGCGGCCCAAAGAGGAATTGCTGACAACATGCAATTTTTCCCTTTGTCATAATGATTCATATGAATTGAGGTATTAAACCCTTTAACGGACAGCAAAATTTACAAAATTTTAGACTTGGCCTAATGTGAAGCTTTTGTAGACAATAATTTAAATATGATTCAAATGGTGGCATTTTTTTAATAATAAAAAAAAAAAAAATGGAACAGGAAGAAAACATTGGGGGAGAAGGAGAAAATGCTTGTTACAAGCATTTTCTCCTTTTCCTACAATGTTTTCAAAAGCCGTCTTTCAAAAGGTCGAAAAAAAAAAAAAAAAAACTCAGAATCGTACTGTTACGGGTTAAACGTTAATCCATATGATCCATACTCTGTACAAAAGGGGGTTTAATGCATCTGCATAAAGTATCCACGCAGGCTGATCTGGATCGAAACTTTTTGCTGTCGGTCAGTTTTTTGCATGTCCAAGGACCATTCTTCTTCGTGATTCAGTCGGTTGTTGAACAAACTGGATTTTAAGGATCCATAATTTTGTGACGACTTTCTCCGTATGATGCATCAGAGTGATGCATCAAAGCCCATTTTGCCAAAGCATGGCCCTTATGTATTATTTATATTTTTCAAATATGTTTTAAAAGTGGTATATCAAAAATGAGGAGTCAACCATTTATCAAAGAAAACTAAAGCAAATTTGAACGACCCTTTGAAATAAGGCTTTTAAAGATATTATGGAGAAAAGGAGAACATGATCGTGAAAAGAATTTTCTCCTTTCCAACAATGTTTTCTACTATTTGAAAGATAATCTCCATGTTCTAAGTAGTATTTTATTTATCGTCTGCATCTGCTTTGAATTTGGTTAAGTCTTTTTTTTTTCGTCTGATAAAGCGTCAAGATGAAATAGAAAGATTCGGACGTATATGGCCTACAACACGCGAAAAGGGGCATTCGGACATTTGCGTAAAATGTCGTCTCGGATCTGCCTGCGCAGTCCGCGCAGGCTAATCCGAGACGGCACTTTACGCCTACATTAGATTTTGTGCTAAAGTAGACTTGCGGAAAACAGAAAATACCATAAAAACGGAAAGTGTCGTTTCGGATTAGCTTGCGCAGACTGCGCAGGCTGATCCGAGACGACACTTGAAATGTCCGAAAGCACTTTTTCGCATGTTGCAGGCCATATAGGCTGACGTTAACATTCAATCAAGTCGTTCGACAGCGGAATTAAACCGATAAATCTCTGAAATTGCCTCTTTATGTAAAATAGCCGGTGCATGATGAAAAATATCAAAATGAAATTGACAGGATTCATCATTTTATAAACCCTCAGAAATTTCCCGAGAAAATTCCGTTGATCAGTTTTTAATCACAAAAGGGGAAAAAACGCAATCCATGTTCTGTTTTTTGCCGCCTGGAATTTACGACAAAATACTTCTGCGTTGAATTCATTTCCTATTCAAATCGAAAGAAATCCCTCTTGCATTTAAATTACATTTTTTGGAGATTGTCTAATATATAATCCTTCACAAAACACTGCCTGTATATTAAATCTTTTGAAAAGCTGTCAGATTATTTGATGCGGTAGTCGGTCTGCCGTTAGAATCACATTCTCGTGGAGATTACTCTATTGACAAATCTGTCAATGCCTAATCTCGTATAAAATATTACTTTCTTCCCGTTCTTTATGTCTATGGTAGACGAGGCCTGATTTTGTAACTACAGTGTCTCTTACTGAGACAAGCAAACGATCATGTCTGACATGAAAAAAGATAATTGTGTCACGATTCTAACCGAAAAATGTTATAAGTCAGAAGATAATTTTAACCAGGGATCGTAAGTTATATACGATCCCCGTTTAAACCGTTCGGATGGTGAACTCAACTCAAATTATTTTGCGAACAAAGTACATCAGGACAAGACTGCACTCGACTTTGGATCTTAAAAGTTTGATGTTTTGTAAGAAAAAATCTGGTTCACTAAAACAGCCTTAGTTTTTCAATAAATTTGAGCCATGCTCTGGCAAGGGGGGCGGGGTTTGTTAATGCATCTCCGTGATGCATTATACAGGGCAAGTCAGCGCATAATTATCAGTCCATAAAATCCATTTTGACTGAATCATGAGGTAGAGTGGTCCTTTAACATGCAGAAAATTGACCGACTGCACAGGCTGCCTGGGTCGACACTTTTTGCAGATGCTTTAAGTCCCGTTTTCACAAAGCATGGCTCAATGTTTTCTCGACTGATAATGCAGTTTGATCTGGTCAGCGCTTTACAGGTTTGTTAACCCTTTCACCACCATAGGCGAAATCAGATGCTTTTGCAGACAGTACAGATCAAGACCAGACTGCATAGAACGTGCAGTTTAGTCAAGCCAGTGCGATAAATCACATTCTGAGTGTAAGTGTATTTCTCTTTTTAGCCGTCGAAAAACCTCGAGCTAGTATATATTTGGCGCTGAGGGAGTTAAATGTAAAAGAGAGTAAACATGGTCAAAGAGCAGGGATATACAGTCTGAACTTGGTCTACTTTCTTCTGATAAGAAGTGAAATGGAACCATGAAATAATTCGTATAAAGCAAAACCATACAAAGTTGTAAACTAACATTAAGTACTACGAAAAGTGTTGCGGGTAAGCTTATAATAGTCATGATAAGACGCACGGTACTAGTGTACTTCGTTACAAACTCAAAACCCCGTTTTAACTTTTTTTTTGACGACAAAATTTTAGACTTGCCAAAAAAATCAAACGGACTACCAATCAAACGTGGTTCAAATGATGATAATTGTCACTGATAGGGCAGAAAATATTTTGGTAAAAGGAAGCAACATTTTCTTCTTTTCCCACAATGTTTTCAAAAGCCCTTTTTTCTCAGTTTCGCAAAAACTCGGGATTGAAGAGTAAATGGTTAATACTTTCGCTGCTAACGAAAATACATCTGACATTTTTTTTTTTGAGGTACGAAAGTAAAGTTTCACTGCAACTTAAGCCCTAGGCTGTTAAACTCGACTCAAGGACCTTTTGCGGACAGTGTAGATCAAGATCAGACTGCACAGAACGTGCAGTCTGATCTTGGATCTACACTGTCCGCATAAGGAGATATGTTTCCCCAAAATACCTTATGAAATAGCAAATCTGGGTTTTTGCCATCGGCTTGGAAGTTTAATTTCACTTATGAAGCGGGATAAGGCTTAAGACAATTCTGGTCACAGTTTAATATCAGGTAGCTGATGATGTAGATTCAAGATCGGACTGCACGTTCTGTGCAGTCTGATCTTGATCTATACCATCCGCAAAAGATGTTTAAGTCACCAATAGCAGTGAAAGAATCAGTAACTTGTTGGCCCACCTCTCTCAGCTGTTCAGTCTTTCATTGAATAACAAACGAATAAAAAACTTACAAAGCATCTGTAGGATTGTTCTGATTCTGGGTCGTCAAGCTTTTCAAATTTTCCATATAAAAATTTGTCCCCACTCTCCCACGTTGCAAGACACTGGAATTCTAGCTCTGAAATTAAAAATATTGACATGATATGTCGCTGACGTTCATGTCACATGACAATGAAAAGTGCGGTGACGTAACTGTCATGTGATTAAAAAGAAGGTCAACAGTACCCTGTGTGACTTGACGTTGACGAGATTTGGCAGTCAAAGGTCGAGATTTTGTTTAATCAATCAAACGTTTCAATGAGACAGCAATATTTAAAGACGTTGCATGATGGAATTGTGACGTCATTTTAAAGCTTAATTGGAAAATTAAAGAAACGGGGCCGTATTCATTAATTATTCTAAATTTTGTACTAATTCTTAATTTGTAAAAATAAAAAATTCCTTGTTTGGCTGGAGCTGAATGGGATACAGAGTTGAGCCAGGCTCTTGCTTGAAATCCATAATACTAAGCAAGGTGTCGCATAATATGGATCGACCTATTCTAACAACCGGCTGAAACAGGGGGTAGAATGATCCTTTGATATGCAGAAAATTTACCACTAGCAAAAAGTTTCGATCCATGTCAGCCTGCGCGGACTGCGCAGGCTGACATGGATCGGAACTTTTTGCAAATGTATTAAACCTCTTTTCACAGAGAATGACCCATTTAGAATTGAATCAATATAATCGGTGAATATCGGTCTAAGTTTTATTTGGAAATTGAACAGGGCTCATTTCTGATTTCAAATAAGAATTAAACCAAGATTTTACAGAGAATACATGTCCACAGAACGATGGATGTCCAAGTGTATTATTAGTTCCCAGTTGCTATAGTTATCCAGAAAGTTAACGGGTAGTTGATATCGCCTGACATGTTAAAAACAAATCTTAAACATGTGTGCGTCTGTCAAAACTATAGTCGCCTTGGTGGCCAGAGTGGATCAAAATAAGACAAAGCTACCGTGGTCGGCATGTCAGTACATATATAGAATAATGCTTTTTAACTCTTTACCGAAAGACAAAATTTAAGACTAGTCGAAAATGAAAGCATTTGCAAAGGACATTTTAAATGTTACTCAAAACGCAGACATTTTCCTTGAACAGGTAGAAAACATAGGGGAAAAGAAGAAAATGCTGGTTACCAGCATCAACCAGCATTTTCTTCTCGACCTGATGTTTTCAAAAGGCCTCTCTCTCAGGGTCGTTAAAACAGGTGATTATATGATAAAGGGCTGAAGAGGGAAGAGCAAGATTTAACAGATATTCGCCAGCTAAGGCTAATGATAAACTACGTGGTTCTATTCAGAGCTACATATGATCATAACCCTTCGCTAGCAAAAGATGGGTTGAAAACACTTCTCCTTTACAAAAACGGTTTTTGAAGCATTTTTGAGAAAAGATTTAGAAATCAATGTGTTAGTCGGTGAAGTCAATCGCCCCTTTTCCCAATATTTCTGATATAATTCGACTAAGTAATTTCTGTTTCTTGTTTGTGCCACATTACTTACAGGATGCACCTTAAATAACCTGTAAACTTACAAAAAAATTCAAAGGACCCTTGATATTGAAAAGGCTTGACTAAAAATTTAGTTTTGTGTGGCAAAAGTAATTAGAAAAAATGTTTTTGATTAAATAAAAACGCCGAAATTTAGAAATATACCTTGATTTGAGGTCCCCGGAATATTATTGCATTGTCTGTATACAAATCGAAATTTGGACTCATCCGCGCATGCGCGAATCTGTGATGGCGGCTGATAGCACTCAACACTTCCGTTTATATATGAGAATGTATAGGATCCTTGGAATGGACAGGGTTCTGGAATGCTTCGGACTGAAACGATAAGAAATATGCGAATCCATGAAGTGCTGAATAAAAAGACAATACATATAAGCCATGCTATGGCAAAAAGGGGTTTAATAAAGTAAGTCATCACATAACTCTGGATCCATATAATCCATTTTGTCTTACAACCGACTGAACCCTAAGGTAGAATGGTCCTTGGACATACAAAAAAATTATCAAAAGCAAAAAGTTTCGCACTAGGTAAGCCTGAGCGGACTGCGGGTCAATACCTCTCGCTGGCCAGTCTTCCTTTAAAGATCACAAAAGTTATTCAAATACCTTCTTTCTGAAAAGGGGGCTTAATGCATCTGCAAAAAGTTTCAACGCCATTCGGTCTGCTTATTCGCACGCTGACATAAGTTGGAACTTTTTGCTGTTGGTAAATTTTGCACATGTCAAGCGACCAGTCTACCTCATGATTCAGTCGGTTAGTAGACAAGATTGATTTTACGGACCCCTAAATTACGTAAAGACTTGCTCGGTATAATGTATAAATGTATAATTATGCATCACAGAGATGTTTTAAACTCCCTTTTTGCCAGAGCATGGCTCATGTATAAATGAGACATGCTCTGTGACAAGGGAGCTGAATGCATCCCCACTATCCATGATACCAAGCAAGCCATCACATACTTATGGATCCATAATAGCCAACTTCTTTAACAACCAACTTAATCCTTAGGTAGACTGGTCCTAAGACATACAGAAAATTTACGAATGGCGAAAAGTTTCGGCCCAGGTCAGCCTGCGCGGACTGCGCAGGCTGACCTGGGTCGATACTTTTCGCAGATGCACTAAGCCCCCTTTTCATAGAGCATGGCTCAAATATATTATTTGTGAAGCTGACTAAACCGCTGGTTGGCTAAGAAAACCCTTTTCATCAACCTTTCTTAAATTTGCTCTAATGAAAACTTACTAACCTTTGGATTTGCTAAGGCGTTCTCTTTCAACAAATTTTAAATTGGCTGGTAAAAATAGACCATGCTAATTAAAAACAAGAGCACCGCATGAGGGTACCAACGCTCGACTGCAGTTGCTTGAATTTCAGTGAAAGTTTTATATCGAAAAAGGGGCGTAACTATCAAAAAATAAAACTACTTTGATGCATACCTGCCCTTTTTTATGGGTTCCCATTCTGATAGTTAACAACTTGTCCAACTTTGAAGTAAATATTAAACAAATTCCTTTTCTGAATCTGGAATATTCACAGCCTGCTCGAGATGATTCTATAGAAGCAGTTGTAAAACGAGCAGTCTGTTAGAAAACAAGCTGGGCAAAAACCTTGTGTACATATCGATGATAGACGAGTTAATTCCATTACACGATTGCCCAACAATCGAGGGTGACGTTTGACAAATGAGCAAACAGACATTGCAAATTTCCCCCGATTTCACGTTTTTTTTGCAATATAAATCATACAGAACCGTCACTTGGAAGTTTATTTGTTATATATTAGCTGTTTTCCCTGAAGGCTGTAGGTTTAATTGTTAATGCCACACACTAAATCAGGTTCTTTGCAGACTATATGTCAGAAACAAACTGTAAAACGTATTCCGTCACGCAAACGTATTTCGGAACAGAATAGAACAAAATATTTATCCCATAGGCTAAATGGTACGTCGTTATGTAACTGTCAAAGAATATACATGCATTATATTTGGCTCTTGAAATAGAAATGTTTTAACCATATGGCTGCTAAGAGCGACTCACTGACCTTTTGCAGTGTGAATCAAGATCAGACTGCACAGAACGTGCAGTCTGATCCTGAATCTACACTGTCCGATAAGTAGATATTATTCTCCAAAACATAACTTTTAAATAGCAATATTTGGGTTTTTACAATCGAACTGAAAATTTGATTTTTGTTATTTATCAGGATAAAGATTAAAGAAAAAAAAATAACTTTTTATGTAATTCTTTACTAAATAATCCCGCCTTTTAACGATCCTAAGAAAAAGGCTTTTGAAAACACTGTAGGAAAAGGAAAAATTACTGATTGCCAGTATTTCTTTTCTCAAACTTTTTTCTAGTCTTTTTACTTTTTAGCACACAACCCTGTGTTTGAACGACATCGAGGAAGAGGGCTTTTGACAACATTGTGAGAAAAGGAGAAAATGCTGGTAACCAGCATTTTCTCCTTATCCCACAATATTTTTTACTTCATCAAAGACAGAAATCATTATTTGAGCTACATTTATTTTGTCGTCTGCAAATGCTTTGAATTTGGTAGAGTTTAGAATAATCTGTCGTCTGCACATGCTTTCAATGTAGACCCGTCAATGTTTTGTAATTTTGTAAAGGGTTGAGGGAAGGGAAAAAGAGAAATCTCACAATTAAAGGCCAAGTAGCGGCTAAAAGTAAACAATGCGGATGTTAAAATACTCTAAACACAATTCATACCATTTAACAGTATGGAAACTATTGTGGAGATGTAATCTTATATTGCACTGTCGGTCATAGTGTTAGTCGCTGGCAGAAAAATGAATTTGAAAACTACATGTAAAAGGTTGCCAAGTCGCTCTATTTTTGTTCACTTTTGGCATTAAAAAATTTATTTTTCTGCTAGCGACTTATGCTTGGACCGACCGTATAAAAAATACTGTATACGCTTGGACCGACTATATATTAACAGATTTTATTTCATTGAATGAACATCATCGGTAATACTTTAACGAGTGGCCGCGCCACTCGTGAAAATATTACCAATGATGTTCATTCGATGAAATAAATTTCGGTCTTTCACCGAAAAAAAATATCCTCTATGTCATCTTCACACTAATGTCCATATTTTGAAATGGTGTAATTTATATTTTAATGTATTTCAATGCCGGCATTGTTTCCGTTTGGCCGCCACTGGGCCTTTAAATATATGGTTTTATCACATAACTCCCCTTGTTTTCAATGTAATACAGCCATTATGAATTTTCTTGTCTCACACACGTGTGAGATAATAAAATAGTGCTGTATTTGGTCAACACTCTGTAATTATACGCTTCATTTCTAAAACATTGCTGACCTAGATTCCTGAAGGAAATTAATGGTCAAAATTCTTAATCATGATAAAATTGTTAATTTAATCACTTTAAGTTTCAAAACAAAATCAATATATGCAAGTTTCTTCGGAACTATTTTTCGTTCGTAATGTACCTGTCAAAGAAGCGCATAGACTTCATGTAAATTTCACTACACATTATACATGTATACCTCTGTTTTAACACATTATAGACAATAATTCTTGTTATACAGTTATGTGATAAAAAGAATCTGACACTCGTTGGCTTTTGAGGTAAAAATTTATTAAACTCGTCCACAAAAAATGTTATTAACCTTGCCAAAGGCTCGCTTAATAACATTTTTTTTAGACTCGTTTAATAAAATTTTATCTCAAAAACCAACTCGTGTCAGATCCTATATATCTTGTATTGTAGACTTACCTTTAACAACTGTTAAAAGCGGGTTTTCGCTGGTTATCTTCCCACACACAGTGGACACTGATTCTTCTTGCCAGCAGTGACCTGGGGATGTAAAGTGATTGGATAAAGTGAGCATACAGTGATGAACACTTAAAGATACATCTGTGCTCGTTTTCAGCCAGTTTTTAACCCATTTCATCTTTATTTTATGAAACTATAATATTTTTGTCTCTCCATGCCAAATGTTGCCCGTGACGGCTGCAAGGTTGCACAGATTACGAGAGATGGAAAATGCATTTTATCTTTTTTTTTTGCAGCCTTCAAAGCATTAACTGTGGTCGTCTCCGGCTTTAAATGAGTTCCTCTATCCCTTACACCACATACGTATACTGGTAATTTATCCATGTTTACACAGCTGACCAAATTCTCAGCCATCCTTCACACTTTCAAGTTCTTGCTCTCTTGCTGTAAGGGTGTATCTTTAATCCTCTATAAAACAAGAGGGCCATGATGGCCCTGTATCGCTCCACTGGCTATTAAGTAAAATTCTGACCAGTCGTTTCAGAGAAGAAGAATTTTTAAGAATTTCTAAATTTCCATATAGTGCAAGTAGCCCCCATTCACCAGAGCCACATTTTTTGACGGATCAAAATTTTACGAACAATTTTTGAAAAAGGTCACCCAAGCAACAATCCTGTGAAATTATTTCAAAATCTGACCTGCTGTTTCAGAGGAGAAGATTTTTAAAGAATTCCTTCATTTCTGTATAGTGCAAGAAGCCCCCATTCACCAGAGCCACGTTTTTTGACGGATCAAAATTTTACGAACAGTTTTTGAAAAGGGTCACCCAAGGAACAATCCTGTGAAATTATTTCGAAATCTGACCAGCGGTTTCAGAGAAGAAGAATTTTGAAGAATTCCTTCATTTCTTTATGGTGCAAGAAGCCCCCATTCACCAGAGCCACATTTTTTGACGGATCAGAATTTTACGAACAATTTTTAAAAAGGGTCACCCAAGGAGCATATCTGTGAAATTATTTCAAAATCTGACCCGTGGTTTCAGAGAAGATTTTTAAAGAATTCCCTAAAAAATTCCATTTGGTTGCAATGGCAACCAGAGTTTTTGATGGAATCAAATTCTGTGAACAGTTTTTAAAGAGGACCTTCCAAGGAACATTCCAGCCAAGTTTGGTCCAAATCCACCCAGTGGTTTAGGAGGAGTTGATGTTTAAAGAATTGTTGACGACGCACGACGGACACCAGGTGATCCTAAAAGCTCCCCTTGAGCACGTTGTGCTCAAGTGAGCTAAAAAGTTAACATACGGATGGACGCACAACGGACAACGGGCCATAACATAAGCCTGCTGGCCTTTGGCCAGTGGAGCTAAAAAACTTGTCTAGCACCAATCACTGCAGCTTGATAATCAAGGGAGGTAAATAGTAACGAACTTTATCTTTCATAAAAAGAGTTATTTCCCTTGATTAATGTTTAAATTGAAGTGACAATATTTTGAAGCCCATGTTAAACTTGCGATCCCTGGAATGAAGGCAATTTTGACCCCAGACCTACAATATGAAACTAGAATGTGTGGTTATAAACAAAAAGATTTTTTAATCTTGCCCAATAAAAAGTCATGTAAAACAAGTTTGCTGAATAAAAGGCCCTGTAAAATATGTGATCCATGACACAGGTTTATCAAGTTTTCACTATAAAAGCCAATGTAAAATTTGTGACCCCTGGTGTGGAGTCAAACTTGACCCCCAAAGTTAAAATTTGGGCCCTCTTGGTAGAGGCCCATTATATAAAGTTACATGCAAAATTTGGTAGCCCTAGGCCTAAATATGGCTATGTACAAGTAGATTATTAAAGTTTCCTTATATAAGACCATGTAGAACTTGTGACCCCCTGGAGTGGGGCTACATTTGACCCCCTGGGCTATAATTTGGGCACCCTTGATAGAGACCCCCTAGATAAAGCTAAATGCAAAATTTGATAGCCCTAGCCCTTATAGCTAGATGCGAAAGATTTTCCTATATAAGCCCGCCCATGTAAAACATGTTACCCCCCGGAGCGAAGTCAAATTTGACCCTCGGCTATAATTTGGACACCCTTGGTACAGGTCCACTAGATAAAGCTACATGCCAAATTTGGTCGCCCTAGGCCCCATGGCTAGGTCAAAGAAGAATTTTAAAGTTCTCCCTATATAAGCCCATGTAAAACTTGTTACCCCCGGGCAGGGCCTAATTTGACCCCAGGGCTATAATTTGAACAATCTTGGCAGAGGTCCACTAGATAAAGCTACATGCCAAATTTGGTAGCTCTAGGCCCTATGGCTAGGTAGAAGAGGAATTTTAAAGTTCTCCCTAAATAAGCCCATGTATAACTTGTAACCCCCGGGGCGGGGCCAATTTTCACCCCAGGGCTATAAATTGAAGAAACTTGGTAGAGGTCCACTAGATAAAGCTACATGCCAAATTTGGTAGCCCTTGGCCTTACGGTTTCAGACAAGAAGATTTTCAAAGATTTTCAAAATTTTTCAGTTTTGTTGCCATGGCAACCAGAGTTTTTGAAGGAATTAAATTCTTTCAAGAAATTCTGAAGAGGACCATGGCAGGATCATTTCTGTGAAGTTTCATCAAAATTGGATGGGTAGTTTCAGAGAAGAAGACGTTTTAAAAAAAAGTTAACGCACGGACGGACGGACGGACGGACGCACGGACGGACGGACGGACGGACGGACGGACGGACGGACGCACGACGGACAACAGGCCATGACATAAGCCCGCTGGCCTTTGGCCAGTGGAGCTAAAAATCGTTACGAGCACGCCCAAAAAATTTCAGTTCGCCCTTAAGTGTAAGTGTAACATGTTCGGTTAGTCCTGAGACCAAATGCCAATAAGCTTGGTCTGTGAAAAGGAAGCTTAATGCATCTGCAAAAAAAGAAACTTATCCTGTCACCTTCTACAATTTCGACCCGATAACAGGGTGCCGTATATTTTTTTTGTTATCCGTCAGTTGGTCACATGACCGCTAAGTGCGCACCTGCTAACTGGGACTATTTTCAACCAAGCGTCTTACTGCCACGGGTAATGGATTAATCAATCGCTAGCAAATACTTTTACTCGTTTAATTAATAGTCTATTATGTTAAAACACATTGTCTTCTTCGCCACATTATTTTTCTGTGGATATACGTCACGTTTAATGATTATGACGTAGCCAATATCATTCATGACGTCATTATTGCAGCTGCACATCCAGAGGGTTTTGTAAACACAGTTCTTCCTTTTTTAAAGTTTCTCATAGATCTAGTGAGAAAGATGTCAATATGTGCCTTATTTCGAGCAAAATATTCAATTTAGTCGGATTTTGGATTACAATTGAGAAAAAGGATAAATAAAATAGACGGTAGGTGTCTTGGATTGGGAAGGTCAATCAGGCTCGGCTCCGGAAATTTATTATAGGTACAGTCTTTATCAATTTTTTTTCCCCCGTTTGTTCCGTTACAGGATAAATAGAATAGATTGTTGGTGTCTTGGATGGGTTAAGTTTATCGGGCTCGGCTCCGAAATTTATCCGGTTCGCCTTCGGCTCACCAGATAAATTCCTCCGCCTTGCCCGATAAACTTAACCCATCCAAGACACCAACAATCTATTCTCTATAACCCATATTAGCCTGCGCAGTCTGCGGAGACTGACATGGGTCGACACTTTCTGCATTTCTAAGGACCATTCAACCACATGATTTACATGATTGTTAGCCAAATTTATTTATGGATCCATAATCATGTGATGACTTGCATGGTGTGGTGAATCAGGGAGATGGTTTAAGCCCCTTTTAGCCAAAGCATGGCTCATGTAGACAGATGGAAATGGCTGTTTTTGGAGGGCACGTATAAACATTTCTAATGGTGGTGCGCCTATTTATGCCCTGGGTAAAAATATAGTGCTTTAGCGAGTAATGTTTACCTTTGTCAGACTATGTTACGTACAGTCTGATATTGGTCAGCACTGTCCGGTTGTTAAAGAGGTATTCTAATAAAGAATGTTTGAAAATGCAATACTCGTATATTGATCTGATTGATTGATTTTCCGTTTATTTATCGTCACCAGCGGTTACCAGTATGAACAACCCCTCCCCTCCCTCCCCCCCCCCCCCCCCACCAGGTTATTAGTTATGTTATGGGGGTAGTGAAAAAAAGAGGACAAAATCCATCCATCCGAAGTACACCTAGTTCTTTAACGTGCTCGGTGTAAAGCACCGTTACATTTAATGTCTTATCCGAAAGACAATCAGTAATTTTAGATGGTTAGCCGAAGGGCTCGAACCCACACCATCAAGTGGCCCAAGACTTGATGTTTACTAGTCCTAAGCTGTACCACTTGAGTTATTCGCGCTAGTCCAATTTGGGTCTCTTCATACAACTACAAAGCGTCTATTTCATTTCCCCAGAGTGAAGATAGTCGAATATCTACTGAAAAGAACATAAAGACAAAACCTCTGTCAACGTAACGGTCCCCGTCTTGCCAGTTTTCACACGATCGCATATTAGAGAGGACACAAATGTCAAACAAGCGTTATGGGATATATCGCAATTACATCCCAAGCCTGTTGCAGACAGCCTCTGAAGCTAAAATCCCAAGAAAACTGCCTTCATTCATTTGGAGAAAATTACCTATTCTTGTCATAAAACCTTCGGAATAGCCATTTGTGCGAGGTTGTAAACGTCCTGCTAACCCTTTTAGCGTCAAATAGTGGAAATAAATTGAGCGAAGATCTGGGAAAAAAGCGGTTTAATATATCTTTGTAATGCATCATGCAAAGGGAATCCACTTTTTTTTTCTTCTAAAAACCAGCTGAATCATGATAGTAGAAGGGTCCTTTGACACGCAGAAAATTCAAGAAGAGCAAAAGTTTCGAGTAGGGTCAGCCTTGCAGACTGCGCAGGCTGGCATGAGTCGATACTTTTTGCAAGTGCATCAAACCCCATTTTTACAGGGCATAACTCAAATTTAATATATTCAGTCGGTTGGAAAAAGAAAAAGCCAAGTTTTGCAATTTTCGGGCCTTTCTCTTTGAAAATACATTTATTGTATAGTCTATATTCCAGATTCGACTTTATTACACAACCGGCGTTTGTTTTTCAGCATAGTATAGCCATTACGAATTTTCTTATCTTACACACGTTTGATATCAGTATTGTGTGACGTTATTTGTGACGTCATTTCGTTCGTTTTTGAGAGAAGTGAATAGGTTTTTTTTTCATGGAAATTATTGCGTGTGCATGAATGGTTTTGTACATTCTGGCCTATACTTTGTGAAATATCTTCATGTGATAAAAAGAATCTGATGTTCGTTGGCTATTGAAGTAAAGAAGTTATTAAACTCGTCCACAAAAAATATTAGTAAGCTCGCCAAAGGCTCGCTTAACATTTTTTTTTTCAAACTCGGTTAATAAAACTTTATCCCAAATGCAAACTCATGTTATATCCTATATACATATATATAGTCAGCGTAATTTTGTCTTGATCTATGTTGTATGCTTCAGGGGCTAAACTTGCATTTGGTTCTTATTTTGAAGCATTAAGACGTGTCTCCAACGTAGATAACGTCTTGCCTTATTGTGGCAGACGACCCTGGGGACAGACACATAAACAAAATCTCCTACTTCCGTTTCGAAACTTTGTCATTTGGTAATATCTTTATATTTTTCACGTCCATTAATGTGAGAGTCATGACCATATCTGAATGGCAACCTTCTTTTTTCACTATTTTCCACTCAAAAATGAAAAATGAAAGGCTTGATTAAAATTGAAAGCATAATTATACAGACGACAATTTTAAATGTGTCTCAAATAGATCTAATTGAATTTGGTTTGGTAAGGATAGAAAGCATTGTTGGAAATGGAGAAAATGCTGGTTACCAGCATTTTCTCCTGTTCCAACAATGCTTTCAAAACTCTTTTCCTTTAAGGGTCTTGAAAACACGAGATTGTATTGGATATATAAATGAAACTCGACAGTCGAACTGTTTTAGCTAAGACAGAAAAGGATCCTATCGTCTTGGCGTCACGAGAAAGCATAAAGCAATCTGATAATAATACGTATGTATTTTGTATGTAAATGTGATAGCTTCGCTTGATTTAAAGGTGGGATCAATGGGCGCCATAAAAATCATTTGTCGCCGAGGGCGGTGTTTCCGGTAGTGTGTTCCTCGGTAAAATGTCACATTACAGACGGCAATAAACAGAAATACTTTGCTTAACTCTTTACCAGATGACAAAATACTAGATTCTACAAAACTGAAAGCAGTTGCACACGAAAAGTTGAAGCTAGCTCAAATGACTGGACCTTTCTTTGAAAATGTAGAAAGAACTGTTGATACGGTAACATTTCTTTTTTGCGGTTTCCTATCATGTTTTTTTTTAAAAGCCACGATGCAAATAGATGTAAAACCTTGGTATTGTTTGGTATAGAGTTAATGATACTAGCGCCATCTTCGGTAATAAAACGGAAATGAATAAAACATGCAAACATAGCCAATTGTGTATCACTCCGCCTCCTTATGCATTCAAACGGTAAAAAAGCACAAATTCGCTTTCTTTCAACAATATCACCCTTTGCCAAACAACTTGGAGGAGTAACGACACTGATGAAAAAGGCGTTTAAAAACATTGTGGAAAAAGGGAAAAATGCATTTTTTCCCCTTTTTTCACACCTTTTTCTTTCCTTTTAAAGAAACACCTCATCTATTGAGCCACGTTCAATTTGTCGTCTGCAGATGAATCAATTCGGAAGAAGGTAAACTTTTCTCGTCTGGCAATTAGTTGAACGTTAGTAGCAAACGAAAGAGGTTCTTGTAATCGTATTTTCTAATAACCGGCATATGATGCATGATTACTAAGTGAAAAATTCTACTATACAAGATTTTTTTTATTGTCATTGTAAGTCCGCAGAAAATCTTTTTACATTGCAAGTGTCAATTGTAACTGTAACAGAAAGAGTAAAATCGCAATTTCTCGCCCAGAATTGAGTTTGAGTTGTGATATGCATTAGACTGCAATGAAAGCAAAGTGTATGCGGTTGTTGTGGTTACGAGACATTAAAGCGAATCGCAACTCGATGGCTGTCGAATGAAGAAAAACATATGGCTGGCTGTATGGTAATTTAAAAAGTCATTAAAAAGGGGCGTAACCCTGGTAGCTGGGGAAACTTTTGCCCAATGGGTTTAATGCATAAAGAGCTGGAACTAACTCAAGTTGTTTTGGCGGACATTGTAGTAAAAAGGCCTTTATCAATATGGCCTTAAAGTTTTGTAAGGTTTCTTCCCTATAATCTAGATATAAAACAAATGATCCTACAGGAAGGGGCCTTTTACCCCTTGCAAAATTCTGGGTAGTAAACTAGATATCACATCTCTGGGCTCAAGGCCTTATGATTTGTGACAGGATTTTTTTTTTATAGTTTTCCATGTACCAATATACAACTCTGAACACCCCTGTGTGGTGGGCATTTACTATTTGTACCCCTAGAGCATTCATTTGAATATAAGTCTCTTTAGTGAAAGAGCGATCTCTGAATATTATACCGAAGCTCTTCCATGGGCCGGTTGCATAATACAGGTTTAAAGATAACCTCGAGTTTAAACTCGAGTTTGTTCGCTATTCTATTGCATAAACATAGTTTACTGAGAGCCGGACTAACAGTTAAACCTAGAGATTTTCTTTATTGTAGTTTAGCTTAAACCTCAGTTTAATTTAACCACGTAACATGCGAAATCTAGACCTGCATAGAGGTAGGTTTTAGCTTCAGTTTAAGGTAAAAAATGTAACTTATTTCACTTTGGAAAGAGAAGATGGAAAGCAATATTCT
This sequence comes from Hippopus hippopus, assembly GCA_946811185.2. Taxonomy (NCBI): domain Eukaryota; kingdom Metazoa; phylum Mollusca; class Bivalvia; order Cardiida; family Cardiidae; genus Hippopus; species Hippopus hippopus. Next base: position 65,601,630 of record OX328099.1, on the reverse strand, counting down.
ATTTTGGATACAATACGGGTATGTCAGAATGCGGATTAGCCTGTGCAGGGCGGTTTGGACGATTTGCCTCAGGATGGTTTATCTGACGAAAAATATTTGGGTACAATATGGTTTCTCGAAGCGATGGGTTTTTCGTAGGAGTGTCCTTGGGAAAGACACTTCAGAGCCCTAGCCTAGTACTTGAGAAAACCCAGGGCATTTCAAGTATGAGAGTTGAAACATCGGTTTTTTTTCTCTATTTTAACCTTTGGACTTCGGACCAATTTGTAACAAATTTATTAAAATACATTTGGAAATGTGGAAAAAAGGAGACATTGCTCGTAACGAGGAAATTGCGAAGTTTTCTATCTCTTTTTTTCCCCCAAACACTACTACTAACATCGTGCCGAAAAAGGGGATAAATCATTTTTTTAAATTTCTTTTTGACAATGGACGGGTGTCACAGTCTAATGTGGTGAGGATAACTTGCCATAGTATTTATCTGACCAAATTGTCCGACATCCGAAGAAGACACCATCCTTACCAGTGTCCCTGACGTAGTGTGGGTAAACTAGATGAACAATGACCGAAATTATAATTAAATTTGAGCATTTATCTTTATCTGACCTTTATCTTTCCATTCGGGTGGACAATATTGACAACCATGAGCCTACACATCCCAGTCCATACCTTCCGCTGCTTAAGCAATTTGTTTTTAGATAGATTCGGGAAAAAAAGGAAATTATCCGGATAAAGAGAATAAATGAACTCTTCCTATCTTCCTCAGAATAGGACTTTATAAATCAAAGGGTCATAAATACGTTTCAAATGCAGATTAAGAGCCTCCCAGTATTCTCTTTTACAATCAAAATGAGGACAGTGTAGTGCAAGACCAGTGTACAGCTAATACGCAATCAGCCTGATCTTAATCTAGGCCTCACACAAATTCAACCGATGTATTGTAACGCCATGAAAGGCTGTGATGGTTGATTATTTTGGATACGGACACTTTTTAACACTTTGCAAAATAAGCCCTGGATGAAAACGGATTTGAAAAGATTGTGGAAAAAGGAAAAATGCTCGTACCAAGCATTTTATCAAACGATGTTTTCAACTCTTCCTGAAAAAAAAAAAAAAATCCATCATTTGGGCCAGAGTTATTTTGACTTCTGCAAATGATTTCAATTTGGACGAGATCAGAATTTCATTGCCTGGTAAAGTTATTCTCATATACCATATGGAATTCTACAGTTATTTTATCTTATAAGGGGTGTACTTGGACGGGCATCGTACTAAGAGATCGATCAGTATATCTGATATCAAAGATATATATATCTGTGCTGTCTGATCTTGGTCAACTTTTTTTTTCCGCATTTCTGTATTCTCTGATTCAGAATTAATTACAATCTAGTTTAAAAAAGTAATGGCTCTTCTTGTTGATCAACCCGTAGTGCATCGCACTGGAAAGCGGCTCATTGGAGAGGTCATCAGACCTCTCCAACAGTGGTGAGTTTAAAAGGCAGACTGCCACAGAATTTGCTGTCTAAATCCATTTTTCTTGCGAAATTGTTCTGATACACAGTCTGTTTCGTCATGGTTTTGTAAATAAAGCGAAATAAAAAAACCGAAACAGGAAATAGACGTGGTTTATTTTTATATGACGAATTCAGAAATGATTTGTTATATTAATTTGCCATGGCTGCAAATGACCTCTCAAATAATTGTAATTTTTCATTAAGCAAATAAATCTAAGCAGAAGAAAAAATAAGAAGAATTTCGTTAAAAAGGAGAAAGAAGACCGCTGGACAAGATCATGGGCCTTAAAAACGCGGCAAGAAGGTCAAATGACCGTCATGTAAAGCATATGAGGTTTCTACGTGGCGGCTTTTTTACTTGTTTGTTTACATGTACCAAAATATATTGAAATTAAAAGCCAATAAACTATTTGAAAACATTGATGCTGACCTCTCCCAGCTTCTTTTCTAAAGAAGCCAACTTGTTCAAGCCTGTATTTAGACTCCGTCGTGCATAATCACGTGCAGAAATGTGTCGTTGTCTAGACAACAGCAGTGCGCTGAAAAAAATCTACCCATCGTTTAGTCCTACCACGAGGATAGCTAAACCTAGTCTGGGTAGACTGGGGCTAGGCAGACTCGAGCTAAACTGATTTTATGCATACCGGGTTAAAATCCTGGTCTACCCAGACCTGGGTTAGGCCTTGTTCCAGTCCTAAATAAACCTTTGTTATGCAACCGGCCCATAATGGTTTACTTAAAACCCATGCCCTCTTTATTTTATTATTCCCCCACACCATAAAGTAAAGATTAAGCAAAACAATAAATCGAAGAAATCGGTAATAGTAAAAATGATAAGTATTAACGGGATTTCGTCGTTAAAATAGCCCACGTCAGACAAAAATATGAGGAGGCGGGGAAATTCGTGCGCAAAGTAAGAGGTACACATAGTATCAAATATGGTATTATCAAGCAGCATCGAACCGAGCAATGGATTTACTTTTGGGCAAATATTTTTTTCTTTTTTATTTTGAGACATCCCTGCAGTATGCAAATTACCTCACACCTAATTAACATAGTTCACGTCTTGCCCAGAAATATGCATAAAGGGTGTTTTCCGTAAACATCGTATAAATCAAAGCTTCAGCGAAGTAAACGACGTTCTGGTATGTTTTCTTAAACTCTTGTCTACCTGTTTAACAGCATACTTTAATTTCTTTGTCCCTTTTTTATGCTAAGAGGGCATGGGGCTTTATGGTCCTGAAGAAGAATATTTAAATAAAGGGTCTTTGCTAAAATTTAGTAATTGTTAATACTTTATTCATGTAACATAGACCATTTGAACAAACCTTGTTTACTCGTTGTAAGCATTTGACTTTTGAAATCAGCACCGGTATTCACTAACCATTGTTAATATATTCTTAGTAGTCTTATTCTCAAGAACTTTCTAAATATGACAGTAAGGAAACTTCTGATTGACTAAACCAAATGGTTTAGTCAATCAGAAGTTGTGTTACTTTCTTAAATCTAAAAGTAGGCTAAGAATAAAATCAAGAATTGTTGGTGAATACGGCTCTGATTTTATTTGGTCCAACATTTTCAAAGGACAGTGACCGACTATTTAGCCCCTCCTGAAAACTTACGCCCACGTGAGCATGAAAATGTGAACAGTACTGAAACATTGCATCTACAAATGCTTTAAATTTGTATGAGTCCAGCTTAATAGATGTAACCCAGTAGATAACCACAAGTTAGATACAATCATTTGTGTTTAGATGTTTACTTCTAAGCTAAATGTCATACAAATAAGAAATATCTTTTGGCTCCTATATATGCAGCATATATTTGGCAAACAAAGTCGAAAAATAACAAAATGCTAATAACAATTAATTGATCATGTTCTGCAATATGTGAACCATATCACTCAAAAGAGACATGAACGTATCCTTCAAAATGTTCCCATTAGTTCATTCCCGGAGACATTTGCTCTGCATGATGTGTACAGGGTGATTCAGAATAAATGGTACTACCGTTTTTAAAATTACAAAATATTAACATAATGTGCTGAAAAAATATACTAACTTTAAAGTTTTCAACGAATTGAAGTATGTGAAAACATTAACGTGATGTTGAAGTTGTGACGTCATTTATGTCAAGTTGTTTACTTAATATGGTGAGGTCAAAGCAGAGACCTACAGAAATAGTTCAGCTGTATTTTGAGAGTCACTCTCAAGTAACGGTTCTACGTGTAATGTAAAAAAGATGTACAGGAGATGAGAGACTTAATAAACTTCAAGTATACCGACCTGTGAAAAAGTTTCAACAGATTTGATCACAAAAAAGACACCACAAATCTGTCTTAATTTGATTAAAAACTTAAAAAAAAAAACTTAACGTCGTGATAGAACTACAAGGACGTCACGTCGAACATTTGCTGTAACTTTTGCTGGTACAGTTAAATTATTCTGTTTTTATTTCGAATGTGTATGCACCCAAAAAACTTTAGGATCTGTAGTTTTTATTTATAACTGTTTTGATTTTAAAGATAAGGGGTCATTAGCACAAATAATAAAAGGCTAAAATGGTATCATATACAGTGATCGGGAAACCCCTGCGCCATGCGCCATGCGCCATAGGCACATGAAAACCAAAAATGTCTCATTCAAAATCCTAGAAATGCGCCCAACTGTCTCATATAAATACGGAAGTTGCGCCTATATGTTTTGCGAATCTTCTAAAACTAAAACAAAGAAAAGTGACGTTTTACTTTTCTCGTATTTTGTGAATATTATCATTGATTGTATGCGCTAGAATCTGATTTTAACATAGGTAATCGGGAATGTTACTCGATAATACACTGATAAAGTGCGACTTTATATCCGAGATATTGCGATTGAATCATCGGGACTGATCCGTAAATTAAACCTGCTAATCGCAGGAAGTCCTTGTATCTATAGGCAAGCGTCCGTGAAGTTTGCTATTTCTCTTCTTTTAAAATGCCGCCTAAAAGGAAAGTTGTACCACCAGCGGCAAATCAACCACAGTTGAAAGTCTTTTTGCAGTCAAAGTCGCCCAAACAGGTTTGTAATTAAATAAATTAAAGAAAATTACCTTCAAAGTTACTTACTATAGTCCTACAAACTATCGTACGTGATCGAAGGTTCGACATTTTATTTCAGTAACATTTGCTTCACGCATGACTGTATGTGTGTGTATTCGGCGTGTACAGTTATGTGACGTCATTGAGGTCGAGTTCCATGGAGTAAACAAACTGCTGTCATGGTCAATGTTCTGTGCTGTTAAATATTTTTTTTATTTTACAAAATGCACTTGAACATACAGGTGACTACAGAAGATTTGAGTTTGTGATTAAATGTGTTAATTTAACTCGTAATTTAATAAATTTCAAAGTATGGCCCAAACAAAGTGTTATAATATTTTGTGTTAATTGCTGTGGAAGAAAGAACTTACTGCGTTTTTTTAATTTATGTTTTTCAGTTATTTCATGGTGACAATTCATGTATTCATTTAACAAACCAGTACTAGACTAGGATACAGTGCCTTGTGAAAGAACACCCAAGCTATCTTACTGTATCAATTTCAGTTTATTGAAATTTAGTGAAACAGATACAGGCAATAATCAAAATTATGGGTTCATACTGCTTACATATGAGTTATATTAGTTGGAGAGTAATTACAATCATGGTTCACATTCTGAATGTCTCATTACTTTTGAAAATGTCTCATTGGTTTTCAAAAACAGGAGACATTGTCTCATTGAAATAAATTCTTTCCCGATCACTGCATATATTCTGGATCACCCTGTACTATTTGTGCACGCTAATAAAATGTGTTCCATTTGTTCTAAAACACTGAGCTATAAGCATTGAAGTATTGCTCACATTCAATTTCATATTTATATCATTAATTCCTGAAAGAAATCTCTCGAAGCGTCTAGGAGTCTGGAAAGAAGTTTTAAAATAAGTCACGTGACATATTATATTTCTGCGTTATAAACCACCCAACTCTAATTCTCTTGCGTAAAACTTTATTTCTCGCCAAACTTCAAATATCTCGTGTTTTAATACATGCGTTTTTATCTGTAAATAGAAGGCAGTTTTGAACTTTTTTCTCATTACCATACAAATAGATCTATGTGGATTTTTTTTGCCCAAGCCGTAGACTATTTTTGAAAACGATTTGCAGGAAGAAGTAGTTGACTATAAGAACAGTTTGTTAAGTTTGTCGGGTTAAGACACGTCAAATTGACTTTTAACTCTTGACCAGACGATAAAATTTTAGACTAGTCCAAATCGAAAGCATTTGCAAACTACAATTTAAGGTTGCTCAATTTGTTTATTGGTTGAATGGTGTTTTACGCTGCTTTTAACATTGTTTCAGTCATATCACGGCGACAGCTCACATATTCATGTATTTCCTGGGTTTCATCAGTACTAGGCCAGGGCTCTGGGGTGTCTTGCCCTGTGAGAGGCCCGTTGGAGCCAGGGAGGCTCGAGCCCAGGGCCTCCAGGTCACGAGTCCTACTCTTCCCACACAGGACCCCTAAAGGTTACTTAAATGAGGTTATTTGTTTGTGAAAGAGTAAAAACGTTGCGGGAGTTGGAGAAAATGCTGGTAACCAGTTTTTTTTAAAATCTTTCTTTGTCAGGGTCGTTAAAACTTGGGATCATGTGATAAAGGGTTTAAAAGATACAATGAAAAATGAAAGTCTAAATTTATCATATACAAGGATAGTACATCAAGTTAATCATGTGACTTCCGGTTGTTTAATTTGCAGTGACGTATGATTTCCGGTAGGTCTTGTATATGCATTGTCAGCATAATGAAGCGACATTAGTGTGTCACTGATAGCGCGTACCTTTATCCATGATGCAGGCTTTTCGAGACTTCACAAGCTTGACTAGAGGACAAAATTTCATACTCGTGAATACTGAGAGAATTTGCGAGTCATATTTGACTAAAATGATGTAATTTGTCATCTAAAGGGAAGCAAACATTGTAGGAAAATGAGAAAACGTTAATTACTAGGATTTTCCACGTTTCTCTCATTTTTTTTTCAAAAACGCTCTTCCCCATGACAACACCGCAACGTTTGATCATTTATGTCTAATGTATAAGAGAACATGTTAACTAAAGGCCAGCCAAGCACCGGTAGCTCAGTCGGTGGCGTGCAGGACTTGAGAACAGGGCGGCGTGGGTTCGATCCCCGGCTCGGCCAATTTCCTTCCGAGGATTGATGATAGTCATTGCGACAGGATTCATTCCTATCCCACCGCTGGCCATTGTCTCGACGGTGGCTATGTGGGAAAGCAGCCGGTGGCTTGGAAAGAAAATTGTGCGGAGTACTGGTAAGAGACTCCAGGAAAGCACGGATAGGTGCACTGGCCGCGGCGATATAACTAAAATAATGTTGAAAACGGAGTTAAACACCGAACAATCAATCAATCAACCATAACTAAAGGCCAAGTAGCGGCCAAAAGTAAACACAAGGTGTGTTAAATGCATTTGATTTTAAACCATACTTTTAAAAGTGTAGAAATTATTGTGAAGATGACAATCTGTTATTGTACAGTCTGTCCCAGTGTTAGTCGCTAGCAGAAAATCAGGTAAACAGTAAACAGTGAACAAAAGATAAAGCAACCTGGCAATTTTTGACCTGCTTTTAAAATTTATTTTTATGCCAGCGACTAACATCTGGACCAACCGTACCATAACAGATTGTCATTTTCCCAATAATTTCCATACTTTTAAAAGGTATGATTTAAATTTAATTACATTTTAACAGCTGCTTTGCTTACTTTTGCCCAATATTGGGGCTTTAAAAATCGACCATCCAATTGTCTGGAGATTTAAAACTTAACAATGAATATTACTTACTCTCCTTGTACTGTAGCAGGTTATGGTGCCACGGGTGAAACACGATACAGGTAAAACATTTCGTGTGCAGTGATGATTTCCTGCAGGAAAAAATAAAATGAAATAAATTTACCATTAAGAAAAAAGAAGCGTATCTTTTACAACAATAACTAAAGCCTATATATTTGAAATATTAATAAATACTGTAGGGAAATTATAATGCATAGTTGTAAATTTTCTAAGAAATAAGTCCGAATGAATATGAGCCATGCTCTGTGAAAAGGGGATTTAACGCATCTGCGAAAAGTATCGACTCAGATCAGCCTACGCAGGCTGACCTGTGTCGAAACCTTTTTGCTTTGGGTAAATGTTCTGTATGTGAAAGTACTATTCTGCCTGTGGATTAATTTGGTTGTTAGACAAAATGGATTTTATAGATTCATAATTATGTGATGACTTGAATGGTATAATGCATCACGGAGATGCATCAAGCCCCTTGTTGCAAGAGCATGGCTCATATAATTGAAATGCTGTTAAAAACTGCAGAGAAGTTGTGGGTAGACTTTTCGAGTCTTTGAAAAAAAAAAAAAATCTTAAAATCAAAAAAAAAAATATCATATTAAATGTTGAAATCTAAAAAAGATATCATAATAAATGTTCTTCATGGCTATATCCATGATCATCGGCCTGGTAACCATGAGGTCCCAAGTGCAATACACGGAAGCGGGTGTCAACCTCAACCTTGGAGTTGTTTATTGGCCCACACATTCGGCGCGAGTACTGGTGTAGTTCCCAGGAAGAGAATCGAGAGATATTAGTATAAGTTTTAAGAGCTTGTTTCTCAATCGATGTAAAATAAATATGTTTAAACTAAATTATATCCATTAAGCGGACTCCAACAACGCATATTGTCTTGTTCATTGGTTTTAGCAAAAGAAAATCCGATTTTTTCCTTTTTATACTATTTACCAAACGACAATTTTTTGTCTCGTTAAAATTGAAAGGATTGTGAGAAAAGGAGAAAAGGCTGATTACCAGCATTTCCTCCTTTTTACACAATGTTTTTAACGGCCTTTTTTCTTCCATAAAGGCTCAATAGCAGCCAAAAGCAAGCAATGAGGTTGGTAAAACGCAAAAAAAAAAAAATCAAATAATACCATTTTAAAAAAAGCATGGAAATAATTGTGAAGATGACAATCTGTTATTGTACGGTCGGTCCAAGTGTTAGTCGCTGACAGGGAAATGAATTTCAAAACCAGGTCAAAAGTTGTCAGGTCTTTCTATCTTTTGTTTACTTTTTACCTGCTTTCAAAATTCATTTTCATGCTAGCGATTACCACATGGATCGACAGTACAGTATATAACAGACTGTCATCTTCACGATAATTTCCATACTGTTAAATGGTATGATTTAGATTCATTTTAACATCCCCCACCGTTTACTTTTGGCAGCTACAGTTACTTTGAAATAAACACTTACACCAACTACTTTCTACCATTTCAAACAACAATATTTAATCTTAGACCTTGCAGGTCATCGAGTCAAGCAAAGTAAAAACTGTCAAGAATTCAAAACCTTTCACCAGTAGGCTTAATTCATGTACAACTTCCTGAAACTGTATAATTGTCATGGCAACATTTCGTAATATCGATCGACGAAAATTAAAATATGACACTAAAGTACACATGGACATTCCTTTCCCTGGTGATGAGTCATGCAAAAGCGAGATAGGACGTCCGACGACGGATTGCTGCATAAATTGAAGATCAGCGGCTTAATTCAAATTTCTAATTGACATATTCCTTTTCAAACTCAACAACCATGCGGAAATGACGTGACCGGAAACACGTGACTTAAGAACGCAGCTGTCAAATTCAAGTTGTACTAAGAAGATTACGGGACTAATAATCACAAACTCTTGAGTGTAACGCTCGCCAATTCTGTGGCTTCATCTTGCATAATTATAGATTTACTAAATGCATCTCTAATTAAAAGAAAACTTGATTTCTAACTGGGCAATGTTAATAGTATATATTGTCAGCGACATCTATAAAGTTATAAAGAAGAAAGCTTTCTTTCGCATTCGTATTGATCGAACTAATTTGATCTGTTAAAGCTGCCATAAAAATGTCTAAATGAATTATGAAATTCAAATACGTTCCCTTTAATTTTTTGTGACAGGATATATCGAAAATGTTAAATGTCCTCCCTTTTGAATTTCTTTTGGGCTGACTGCCTTGTTGATCCTGTCATCAGCTGGACTTCGTTTATAGGTCTGACTTCCGTAAACATTTCTTACTCACTAGCTCTTTTTCTGATTTTATTAAACGTCTTTCAGCGCCAAATATTTGAGTCATGCTTTAACAAAAAGGGGTTCAATGCATTTCCGTGATGCATCATACCGAGCAAGTAATCACATTATTATGAATCCATAAAATCCAATGTCAAACAATCGGATGAATACTAAGTTGAAATGATCCTTGGACATCCTTGGACATGCAGAAAATTTACTAACAGCAAAAAGTTTCGACCCAGACCTGGGTCGATACCTTTTGCTGATGCATTAAACCCCCTTTTCATAGAACGTGGCTCATATAAATTCGACCTCTGTCGACGGTACTAAATCACTAAAACCCAGCAAGCTTTTAATAAACCTTACAGACTTGACCATACAGGCGGACGGTATAGATCGAAGATCAGACTGCACGTTCCGTGCAGTCTGATCTTGATCTATGCCGCCCGCAAAAGCCTGGTTTTTGCCCTATGGCGCTGAGAAGGTTAAATCATTTTGTCACCATACACTGTAATTCGGGCATGAGGCCTTGAACAACCAGATAGAAGCTCTGTATTTTCTTCATTTTGTAATTTGTTCTTCAGAACGAAGATGCGACAGTTTTCTGTGTTATTCAATCCTTGATACACATAATTCCCTTGTATATCAAACGGAATCTAATTTCATGTGTGGTGAAATCACACAAGCATGCATTGCGTTCCCGAGTGACAAACAAAGAAAATTCGAAATCAAATTGGCTTTTTGAAAGTTGAACAATTAGATTACAAAATTGTGCTGTTTCAGCAAAGTTAAAATTTCAAGACGTTTCATGTATTTCGTCCACATTCAGTGATATCTGGTGCGAGGATGTGATAATTTGATCGAATCAGACCGCACGTTCTGTGCAGTCTGATCTTGATCTTCGCTGTCTACAATAGCAACTAGTACGGATAACTGTCCCCAAAGGCGATGTTACTTTTTGACTGGTCGCCTCTGGGTACAGAGACGATCAAGACAAAACCGGTTGAGTTTGAACTCTCATAAATTCACTAATAGAGCACAAAACTGGGATTTGAACACACCTGCTGCTTGTGTAATTAACAATCCTTCGTTTGAAATACAAATATTTCCAATTTAAACGCTGAACATAGAATACGGTTCATTTCATCAGTTACTCGAGTAATTTACGTTCCCGAAAACACACAAAATGGCTGCCACCTACGATAGATTTCGTCAAGTTTTTTCCGAGATTTACGTATTACAAACGTCTTCTACAAGCTCTTTAGGTAATGAGAGGTTTAATAATTTGTCTTTGGTAATGTTTCTTACTAAAAGTTAATTGCATTTCGCTGCAATACAGATTAAACCGATGAAACCAAGTAAGTATAGCGCTCTGTTGCTACCGGAAACTTTACAATGAATTTTAGGCAGTACGTTGCACAATAAATGTCCAAATATGAAAAAAAAAAAAATCACCGTAGCGTCTCATTGTTGAGACTACAATAGCAACGTACTCCGTGTCAAGCGCTTTAAGACTAAAACGATATGTACGGTACCTGTCGAATATACCAATATGAAACTTACATTTGATTTAAGATGAGATACTTGTTTCCTTCGCTCTGTCTACAGGTTCCCTTGCCTGATATACTTTTACTTGTGATCCGAAACTCCTTGTGTCCACTGTCATACCATAGACCCTGCCATTCTGGTGGGAACATGCAATTCGAGGCTGAAACAAAAATAACAGAAAATAAGCTAATGAATTTTACCGCTTTAATGTACAAATATATAAGGGAGTTTAATGCATAACTGTCAAGCAATTCACCAAGCAAGTCGTTACATAATTATAGTTCGATAAAATCTATTTATTAAACAACCGGCTGAACCCTGAAGTAAAATTGTCCTTGGAGATGCAGAAAATTGACCAATGGCAAAAAGTATCCACCTAGGTCAGTCTGCACAGTCCGTGCAAGCTTACTTTGTCGATATTTCTTGCAGAAGTACATTAAGTCCCCCTTTCACAGAGCATGGGTCACATTTTACGACCCTGTTGCTGATTATAGTTTGAGGAAGAATGATTATAGTTTGGGTATATGAACAATCAATCGCTCCTTTTCAAGCAGTACTTTCAATATTATTGACAAAAGCTCTTCCCGTTTTTATGTTTACGTTTAAAACTGGCTTGCATTACGCGAAAAGGGGCATTCGGACATTAGCGTAAAGTGTCGTCTCAGATCAGCCTGCGCAGTCCGCGCAGGCTAATCCGAGACGGCACTTAACGTCTACATTAGATTTTTTTCTTAAGTAAACTTGCGCAAAATAGAAAATTACATAAAAACAGAAAGTGTCGTTTCGGATTAGCCTGCGCGGACTGCACAGGCTGATCCGAGACGACACTTTACGCAAATGTCCGAATGCCCTTTTTCGCGTGTTGCAAGCCATTTAATGTTTATCTAGTACACCAGTACTAACAAACTTTGTGTGTGTATTTTTTTTCCCGAGACTACCGTGTAAAACTATAAATTAAGAAGTTCACAGGAAAATGTGCATCAATGAAATTAAAATCATTTTCAATTAAAAATGAGTAGGACTATAACAGCTATTCGAAAAAGTTGTTTTTTCGCCGAATTCAAATGATGAATAACAAAAAACACACAGGAAACTTCAATACTAGTTACATGGATTATAACCAACATTGGTTTATAGAGGATCTTATATGAGTGCTTATGTATTATCATTTTCATTCAATGAATAACTAGAATTATATGATGCGATCCTTAGCGACGAGTTTGATAAAAATGACAATACATAATTACACGAAACGAATGACAAACAAACAAGTTTCTTAGTCCGATTTGAAAATGTGTGCATTCACAAGACAAAAACTTTGTGATATTTACATTGAAAAAGTAGAATGAAACAGGTTATAGAGGGAATAATTTGAAATATTTATTCAATCTTATTCATTCAATATAACTTTTATTGCATTTTTGTGGTAACTGAACATGGAAATCATAAAACTACCAAAGGAAATGGCAAAATACTACAAATTTCGGCACGTGCTATAGTTGGTTTTGCTGACTTCACGCGCTCATAACTATATATAAACCAGAGCTGGGACCCAAAAACGATTAAACACTGGTGTAATATTATTCTTAGTGTATTATCAAAAATAAGTATTAGGTTTAAGGATTACGACCCCTAACTCATCGGTAAATATCGTGTAACATCGACTTTTTCGTAAAGGCTTTTTGGCCAATTTCGGCAGTTTCCGTCTTGTAATATGAGAGTTAGGGTCCGCAGACTCACTAACTCATCGGTAAATATCGTGTAACATCGACGTTTTCGTAAAGACTATTCGGCCAATATCGGCAGCTTCCGCCTTTTAATATGACAGTTAGGGGCCGTAGACTTTAATATGCTGTTGGAGGAAGTTTCGTGTGATAAAATAGATTACAAGATAAAACACAATTAAACTGTTTACATTTACATGACAGAGCAATGCGGACTACTGTCACATGTCGATATTTTTTCGAAAGATACGCTGATTTTACCCTTTGTTTGAAGTATGTGATATATATCTGATTCTGTGCATGTCCGACTAAAAAAAAAACGTTCTAAAGACATCAAGCCGCATCAGATGCAGAGCTCAAGAAATCATCCGTTCAGAAAAAAAAAATGACATCGCTCTGCTTGAGTCCTGAATGCAGACAAGAGATTGGGGTTACCCTACATCGTGTTGTGCATTTAGCCAAGCATAAAGGGGAGGTAAGTGCTTGCACCTAAACAATGCCAACCTCAAACCTGCAGATATCATTTAGCTACAGTGGTGGATGCAGATAAGAGACCGACGTATCCAATGTCATGTTGTGCATTTAGCCAAGCATGTAGGGGAGGTAAGCGCATACAACTTGACCCTTAAGCTGCTTAAAAGCCCAGTAAAGGCCGAAGTATCAAAGCAGGTGTCATATCACATTTAAATTTAAATCATGCCATTTAAAAGTATGGAAAAGATTGTGGAGATGACAGTCTGTTATCGTGTGGTCGAGCCATATGTTAGTCGCTGACAGAAAAAAAAAAAGAATTTTAAAATGAGGCAAAAAGTAAACAAAAGTCACGGCTTCCTGACAGGTTTTAACCTAGTTTTGAAATAAATTTCTCTGTCAGCGACTAACACTTGGACCGACCTTACAATGACAGATTGTGACCTTCACAATAATTTCCATACTTTTACATGGTATGATATAATTTCAAGTGCATTTAAACACCCGCTTTGTTTACATTTTGCCTTTATTGTTACTTTAAGATTTCCAGCCAATTGAGAAAACCCATCGTTTACGATTTAAAAAATTCTCTTCGTCGGAGAAATCTTACCTTATCGGAAAGTGTAGATCCAAGATCTGACTGCACGTCCTGTGTAGTCTGATCTTGATCTGCACTGTCCGCAAAAGCCAACAAAGTCGTGCTTCGTAGAAACCTGTGGATATCTATGTTATTACACATACACAGATATATGAGAGGCCGTTTGTGTGAAGCTATGCCTTGACCTTCTGCATGCATGTTTGACGTAGCTTCGGTAGACAGTCAAAGCCAGACGGAATACCTGAATAATCTTCATTAATGCTATAATCACACGCAGACATACGGAATCTGCCGATCTACGGATAGCCGGTCCGTATTCATCTGTTTTATCCGTAATGGTTCGTAATACCACCCGCAGAATTCTTAACTTTCCGTATCGTATCCTTGGGGTCCGCATGATCCTCGCTAAAAATTTTGGAAGTTAGACTCGTATCAGAATCCAAGCGGATCGTTATGTTTTTTTTCCAAAAGAAAGGAAACATAGATTACTGTAAGAATACAAACAGAAGAAAATAAGGCAACTAGCAACAGACATGTTAAGGACACTACCCTTTACCGAACAATTCCGTGTTTTAATGATCCTGGCGAAGAAGCCTTTTTTTTAAAACACTGTGCGAAAAGGAGAAAATGCTGGTAACCAGCATTTTCTCCTTCAGTGCCCACAATAATTTCTACTCTTTCATGGAATCTCAGTTCATTTGTACCGATTTCGAATTTGTCATCTGCAGACGCTTTCAATTTTAAAGAGTTAACCCTTATGCTGTTAAGTGCGACTCAAGGACCTTTTACAGACAGCGTAGATCAAGATCAGAACGTGCAGTCTGATCTTTTATCTATACTGTCCGAAGAGGAGATATCTATACTGTCCGTAAGGAGATATTTTACCCCCCCTCAAAAAAAAAAAAAAAAAACCTTAGAAATGGCAATATTTGGGTTTTTACTATTGGCTTAAAAAGTTCCATTTCACTAATTTAGCAGGTAAAGGGTTAACTTCATCGTTTGGGAAAGGGTTAACTCTATCGAACGACAATATTTATAGACCTATCCAATCCGAAAACCTTTGCAGATGTCAAATCATAATTGGCTAAAAATCAAGTCTTTGATAGGGTAGAAAACATTGTGGGAAAAGGAGAAAATGCTGGTTACCAGCATTTTCTCCTTTTCCCACAATGCTTTCAAAGGCCATCTGGATTTTTAAAAGTCGGGATTGTGTGGTAAAGGGTTAAGACTTTTGGCTGATGGCAACAAAGAATCCCAATAAAAGACGATCAAAGAAAAACCTAGAACTTGCGTAATCGTTCATGAACAGGCCATTGATTTTGGTCATCACCGACCGAGACATTCCAAATATTGAGATGAGGAGGTGAAACAGACTAAGTTCCTTCATTTTATGGCCACGAGGTGCTTAAAACCATTTTATTAATCAATTACTTTCTATCGCTTAAGCTGACCTACCCTGGTAGCGCAGTCGGTATAGCGTACAGGACTTAAGAACAGGGGACCACTTTTTGGAATCCAAAGCTCTGCCAAATTTTCGAGGATGATGATAGTCATTGCCACAGGATTCATTCCTCTCTTACCGCTGATCATTGTTTCAACGATGGTCGTGTGGGTCAGCCGCGAGTGGCTTGGGAAGAATATTGTGTGAAGTAATGGTGACAGAATCTCAAGGAAATCATGGATAGTTGCACAGGCAGCCGCGTCATAATTGAAATAATGTTGAAAACGGCGTTAAACAACACACAGTAAATCAATCAACCAACCAACCATGAAGACTCCGATTAGACGCTACAAAAATCAGCGTCTGATATGAATCCACATCACGTAGTTGTCAACGGAAATAGAGATAGGGCTTCAACAACAAAAAAATGTATGGGTAGTACAGAGGGCTGACGATATATGGACACATTCGAGTTTAATCCTTCCCACGCCACAGACAAAAACAGTGGCTTTTGCGGGACTGCATAGATTCAAGATCAGACTTCACAGAAGGTGAAGTCTGATCTTAGAACTTTACTGTCTGCTTTTTTAATCAAGCCTCAAAGATGATAAAAAGAAAATAAAAATCTTCCTGTGTTTCAGTGGATTGATTTTTGAGCCATCGGTAGAGATCGAATTTATATACTTGCTGAAAGGATGGTAGCGAAAATTGCAACTAAAGCTCAAGTGGAACCATTACTGTGATGCATTGTTCAGGATCCATCTATTTCTTTTTGAAATGGAAAAGCAAAGCTTAGATAATTCTAAATCAAATAAGTGAAAACAGAAATCAGAATACTATAGTCTGACGACCGATCTTAAGGTCCGTCTACACTAGCAAACATTTGTTTGCAAACACCACCAAGCTTTTGTTTGGTGATGCTTGTTCATGTTTGTCCGTAGGGTGTCTACAATACAACAAACAAGAATAGCAAACAATGTTTGGTGTGGTGGTGTTGAAGATCATGTGTTGCATCCATCACGTGATAACGAGACAGCTTTAACTGGTCAGTAAAAACACAACAAACAAAACAAGAATAACAAATAAAAAAAAAAATAAGTAAATAAAATAAATCATTAAACGCTGGTGATGCTTGCTTGTGTTTGCTGACTGGTCTACACTAGCAAACTTTTGTTTGCAAAGATCAGCAATCACGGTGTTTGGTGGTGATTGGAAACAAATGTTTGCTGGTGTAGACTGGCCTCAAGTCTGCACATTTTGCCGAGTATTCAAGATGTAGCGACACATAACTGAAATGATACAGCTAGATCTATTGGAAACTTATTTCCTTTTTTTCAAATCAGACTGTCTTTTTACTTAAGGGGTCGTTTACAAAACAACTAACGAATAAAAACTTCCTATTAGCCGACGAGATACGCTATTAAATTGTCTGGTGTCGCCTCAAGCGTGATAATTTCAAAGTAAACGACCTCAAACAGTTAGGTACCTAAACTCCCTCAAGCGAAATAATTCCTTTCTTTGCAATGTAATACATTCAAAATAAAATATTTATTTTGTTAATAAGCATTTTTTTCTTACAGTCTAGGCTTTTCTGTTATTTTCTACCTTCAAAAGGACAATAATGGTGTAGACGGTCTGGCCTAAAGGTACGTGAATAACACCAGTTCCGACCCTAACCCTTCTCCTGCGAAGTAAGTTAAATGAAACGTTCAAGTTGATTGTAAAAACCCGGAAAATGCTGTTTAAAACTTAGTTGTTGGAGAAAAATATCTCCTTAACGGACAGTGTAGATCCAAAATCAGACTGCACGTTCTGTGCAGTCTGATCTTGATCTATACTGTCCGCAAAAGGTTCTTGAGTTGCGCTTAGCAGCATAGGAGCTATAGACAAGTCATTAGCCTGTATTTACCAACCATTCTGAAAAGTATTTTCAGGCTTATTCTTGACAATTTTCTGAAATAAAAAAAAAAACAACGCAATGGTCAATTGGCTAAACCATTTTACCCATGCTCTTGGAAAAAAGGGGGTTTAATGCATCTCCGTGATGCTTTATATCACGAAAGTCATCACATAATTATAGATCAATAAAATCCTTTTTGTCTTACAACCTACTGAAGTATGAGGTAATCTGGTACTATTACATGCAGAAATCTGATAAATAGCAAAAAGCTTCTATTCAGGTTGGCCTGCGCGGACTACGCAGGCTGACCTGGGTCGATACTTTTTGCAGATCCATTAAAGCTCGTTTTCACAGAGCATAGCTCAACTGGTTTAGCCAATCAGAACTTGTGTTATTTTCAAAATTTAGAATTAGCCTAAGAATACAAGTTAAAATGATTGGTGAGTATACGCCCTGTATATGTTTAGACATTCGATCCTCTGATCGGCTGAGACGTTTTCTCAATACCAAACATAAGACTAGTCTTGAAACTTAAAACTGGAGATGAATATAACTTTTTGATGAATTTGTCCAGATCTGAATTTTAAATATTTAGAAAAAATGGCACTTCTGCTAAAGACACGTTTTTTTTCTCTTCCAAGCAGAATGGACGGATCGTATTATAAAACTAATGTCTAGTATTCGTTATACAGTTGAGTTGTTTCTATACAAGCTGCAGACAGCTTTGTTTTCATCTTGCAGATCACATGTAGAAACTTTGTGAAGAGTAATTTCTCCTTTCACCACAAGGTTTCTTGGATGCATTATACCAAAACCACGTTGCTTTCAAAAACGTCAATTGCTTGGATGCATTTCACCATTACCATCTTGTTTTTAAAATCGTATATTGCAGGTATGTTTCAGGAAGTAGATCTAGTGATTTAATATTAACCCTTTTCCAAGCAATCCCGAGTTTTAACGACCGTAACAGAGGAGGCCATTTGAAAACATTGTGAGAAAAAGAGAAAATGCTGGTAACCAGCATTTTCTCTTTTTCAGATAATGCTTTCTATCCTTCCACAGGCAAATCTTAGTATTTGAACCACATCTCTGTTGTCTGCAAATGCTTTCAGTATTGACTAGTCCGTAAATGTTGTCGTTTGGTAAAGATAAACAGTCTATATGTCATGCAAAATAACTGATCTACCGTTTCGGGCGGCTATATATTTTGTGGGCAGTGATACGCCACGTACTTCCGGTATAGGTAGTAACAATAGTAAGCTTAAGATAAATATAGCATATGACATTATTAGTTACAGAGAAAGAATTAGTACCATGTTCCACATCAAGTTTTGTTCTCCGAAAAGTTTAGAACATTTAATGAAGGAAACAAGATAAAATGAATCGGATTTATAAAAACGTAAATTGAAACCGCCATAATCACAGATAATGCCCGCTAATAGTGTTTACAAAGGCTGTAATAATGAAGTGTCGAAATTGTCATCCATTTCATGTTTATTTCAAACGACGGATCGGGGTTTTCAATTATTGGATTGCCTCAGACGCTTTTATATTTAACAGAGGAAATAAAAGAACAATACTACGCACAATTTATTTAAATAACTATTGAATACACGTTTTTGTTAACTCAAAACCAGTACTTTTCAACAATAAATGAGCCATGCTATGGCAAATGGGGTTTTAGCGCATCTCTGTTATGCATCACACAATTATGGACCTGTAAAATCCGTTTTGTTTATCAACCGACTAAATCATGAGGTAGACTGGTCCTTTGACATTCAGAAAATTTAAAGATAGCAAAAAGTTTCGGCCCATGTCAGCCTGCGCTGATAGCTGATATGAGTCGATGCCTTTTTTATGCAGATGCATTAAACCCCCTTTTCACAGGCATGGCTCAAATATTCTAGAATTGTATTATTTGTTATGTGACTCTCCATTGTCGACAAATAGTCTAGCGCGTACCTTTGCAAAGTCTAAAAACCCGTTCAACTGCAAGTGAAGAGAAAGTTTGGTCATAGGTTAAAATAGGCCAAACAGATTGTGTGGCATAGATCGAAGATCAGATTGCATGTTATATACAGTGCGATCTCCATCTAAGCCATCAGTAAACACTCCCTTATTCAACAAGAGGTGTAAAAGGGATTCCTTTCTAAACAAAAAAGTTGTTTGACGTAGGCTGTCAATATTTTAACCATTATCCCGATAAATGATTAAAATGAAATATTTGATTCGATGTTAAAAACCCAAATATTGCGATTTCAAAGTTATGTTTTGGGAAATAATATCACCTTATCGGACAGTGTAGATCCAAGATCAGACTGCACGTTCTGTGCAGTCTGATCTTGATCTATACTGTCCGCAAAAGGTCAGTGAGTCGCGCTTAGAAGCCTAAAGATTAAGATAAAGTCGCAGACAAAAGTCTAGAACATTACGATTTACATTTTTATGTTCGCAATTCGGTCTATTTTTACTAATTGAAAATAAATTTTGTCACATATTATAAATCATTATGCATCGGCGTGACAATCAAATTCTACTTTTGTCACAGTGTTTTCAAAATTCGGCTACTGCAATAGGAAGAAGTCAGTCGTCTTTATGCTTTCATGTACGAGTACTATGTAGCCGGTAGAACTTGAAAACATTACCATGCCATCATTTACGCGCCTGAAAATTGGGTTTTTTTTTTTAAAACACAACAGGAATAGGGCAAACTTTTGCTCTTGTGACTAACGACGGCTCTTTTACCATGTCTTCCATTCCGTTGGTAACAGTTTTAGTTTGTCAAACAAAAAAAAAAAAACTTTGCTGTGATGCATTTACAATATTCGAACTTATATAGTAATGGGTCAAAGCAAAATCTTCATCAATAAAAGGGACCAAGCGATTTGTAGCGAGTCCCTCCCCCCCCCCCCGTCTCTCTCTCTCTCTCTCTCTCTCTCTCTCTCTCTCTCTCATTTCATGATTTTCATAGCTTGTAATTAAATGACTTAAAGATACTTTGTTGACAGCATGTCATGTTATAAATGAGCAACGACATCACACCTTTTTTCAAAATGTTTTCAGTATCTACAAGTATATACCACCGAGACAAAAGTGTCCTGATGTGAGAAAAAGGTTAGGACCGGAAAGTGATTTATGCCATTGTCCAATTTTCCGTGGAATTTTTCCGGCCATTCTCTCTGGTCAGGACGTGGACACGGTCAATACATGCTAATAGACCGCTGGACAAAAACGAATTGCTGTTTCGTTTTATGGAAGACGAACAAATTAGCGGATAAAATGCGTCGCAGCAATTATGCGGCTACTGCAGCCAGAACCGGGGAAAAACCTGATGACCCCGAAATATTCAGTTATTTTCTGCCTGCCACGAGGCAATTAGTACTGTCAATATCACAGTGAATCAATACGCTGATAATTGCAAGTCATTTGTTGCTGTCATAAAACAATAATGAATCGTAGTATACACCAGAAAAAATATTACACTAAACAACTCGTTACATTTTGGCCAACCATTCCGGGAATATACAGCAGTACAACCTCAAGTCGTATGCATTAGATGAACGGTTTTCAAAAATTGTCGTTAGACTTTTTTTTTCAACCTATAGGCTGCTAAGCGCGACTCAGGGACCTTTTGCGGACAGTGTAGATCAAGATCAGACTGCACAGAACGTGCAGTCTGATCATGGATCTACACTGTCCGATCATGGATCTACACTGTCCGATAAGGAGATACCTTTTCCCCCAAAATACCTTTGAAATAGCAAGATATGCATTTTTACTATGGGCTTGAAAGTTTCGTTCCACTTATTTAGCAATATTAGGCTTAATACTTGTAACATTATTAAAAGCTTTGTTGTTGCAATCACCGGCAATTCATTAAATCTTTGCAAAAGAATGCAACTAGACTTTCCTAAGAGTTATATATTATACTTGTCACTCGACCAGGGAAAACTTAAAGGGCCATAACTTCTATAATAGTTGGCCATTTATTACGAAAAGTACAAATGTACAAGTTCTTATACTAGAAAGGCTTCATTTAAAATTTCGACCAAAATAGTTGAAAACTGTAGGAGGAGAAGAGAACACAAAATTGTGTATACAGATAGACGGACAACCTGATTCCAGAATTACTCCAGTAACTTTGTTGGATAACTATTGTCAAACTTTGACCATTCAGAAGAGCAATAATTCGAAAACATCATTTCATACAAAACGATTCCGACTGGAGTTAACAGAAAATCTGACGCCATATTAGTAACCGCCACAGTAACACTCCGTATCCGATGAAAATCGTCCAGTGTATCACGTGCGAAATACAACAGATGGATCTCGTGCTTGCCTTGGGATATGAATGAGTCTATAACCAAATTAAGTGTCCTTTAAGGGTCAGAAAAGCCCCTCTAACTAGGTTCACTTTCCGTCCTTTATTCTCTTATACGCGGACTAATGTCAAATTGCCGAGATCTAATGATGGTAACCTGCATTGGAGAGTTTGGCCGCCGGCAATAGCTCTGACACTCTCCCATGACAATCAATATACGATTCTTTTTCTCTCTGTAGTACCACAGTGAAAGTGACGTCTTCATACGCTCTCGATCGCTTCTGTTTGCATATTATTTAAAAAAAACATGGGCACAATCACTAAATAAGATATGTCGCATAGAAAAAAGCCAAGAACCACTGAGCCCTTTCTGTCTGAATCTTAATTTGTGATCTTATGAATCTTCATTTGTTATCAGATAATCTATTAAAGATACACCTTTACTCGTTTTCATCCAGTTTTTTAACCGATTTCAACTTTATTTTTATGAAACTATAATCGTTCTTGTATCTTCGTGCCAAATTTCGCTCCCTGACGGTTGCAAAATTGCACATATTACGACGGATAGAAAATGCATTTTATTCTCAGGAGGCTATCCAAGACATCACTGTGGTTGTTTCCCGTTTTAAATCAAGGACAAGCCGCTTGACTTTCTTCATTCCCATACACCTTATATATCGATTTTTTAAATCTATGTTTACAAGCTTTACGCAGCTGACTAGATTCTACACACTATCAGGTTCCAACACTGTTTGTTTACTCTCTTGTTGTAAAGATATATATTAAAATCTACTCCATTGGCTAATTTTGTAAGATTGCAATGTTAGTTCTTTGAGAGGACACCAAATTTACACCTGTGTGGGTGGCAAAACTTCACTTATCCGTACAAGAACTCGACAAATGCGTAAGTGTCTCTTCTAATGCCTGAATAATTTACTTGAACATAAATTATTGGACTAAAAGACTATTAAGATGCTAAAATTGAAATAGTTATATATATTACATTTGAGTCGTGTTCTGTGAAAAGGGGGCATAATGCATCTACAAAAATTATCAACTCATGTCAGCCTGCGCAGTCCGCGCAGGCTGACACGAGTCGAAACTTTTTGCAACTGTTTTTTTTTTTTTTTTGCATGTCCTAGGACCATTCTACCTTAAGATTGAGTTAGTCGTTAGACCAAATGTATTTTAGATGTCTATACTTATGAGATGATTTGCATGGTATAATGCGTAACAGAGATGCATTAAAGCCCCTTTTGCCAGAGCATGGTTTATTCATTTATTCGAAGTTATTAAATCATCTTACAATATCAGACAAATATTGAGTGTCGTTGTGAATGTAGTGGCATTATATCAAACCGTGATCATTTGATAACACAGTTTTGAACTTTATCTGGTTTTACTCTAAGCGTTTTCTTAGATAGCTTGCTTTAAGAAATGATGATTTGGTTCACGCTGACTCAACACACTGTTTAAATCAACAGTAGCAGAAGAAGAATATTTGGATCTCGGCTTGAGAGAAAGATAAATTAGCCGCTAACACAATCAATTATTCAACGAGTGAAAAATTCCGTCTTTTACATCAAAATCGACCCATATCAGCCTGTGCAGTCCCTGCAGGCTGATATGTGTCAAAAGCTTTCGCTATTTGTAAATTTCCTTGGTGTCCAAGGACCATACTACCTCATTATCCAGTCGGTTGTAAGACAAAATAGTTTTTAAAGATCTATAAGTAAGAGACGACTTGCTTGGTAGAGTACAACAGGGGGATGCATTAAGTTCCCTTTTGCCAGTTTCTAAAATGGCCTGCAACACGCGAAAAGGGACATTCGAACATTTGCGTAAAGTGTCGTCTCGGATCAGCCTGCGCAGGCCGCGCAGGCTAATCCGAAACGACTACTTCCGTTTTTATGTATTTTTTCTGTTTTGTGCAAGTCTACTATAGCACAAAATCGAATGTAGTCGTAAAGTGCCGTCCCGGATTAGCCTGCGCGGACTGCGCAAGCTGATCCGAGACGACACTTTACGCAAATGTCCGAATGCCCCTTTTCGCGTGTTGCAAGCCAAATGCAGTCCGTGCAGGCTAACATGGGTCGAAACTTTTTTGCTATAGGTCAATTTTCTGCATATCTAAGGACTGTTTCCACCTCATGATTAAGTCACTTGTTACACAGAGTAGATTTTCTTTATTCTATAAGTATAATTATGATGACCTGTTTGGTTAAATGTGAGATGCAATAACCCACCTTTTGCCAGAGCATGGCTCATTTAATTTCGATGAAAGACAGAACCCCTAATCAAACACAATAACATTTGCGAAACATGCATTCTTCGTGCTCGTGATTGCTTGACAGTAATGTCTTACCCTTTATCGTACAAAACAATCATCTTTCATACCGCTAAAATGGACAGCTTTGCAAAACATTGTGCAAAAGGAAAAGCTTTGCAAAACATTGTGGCAAAAAAAGAAGCCATTGTATTTGACAAGGATTTGCTTGAGATTCTCACAGATCTGTCGCATTTTTTCAAGTCCTTTTTTTTTTACCCTCTGTGGTAGTTTTCTACTTTCCTGACCATGTGAAACTTTTCAATGACTCTTTTAATGAAACTTTTATGTTCATGGGCGTTCAATGACATTAGGTGTCGATGCGCCATAAAGCACCGTTCATTCATTACTATTGATAAACGTTGTTTCATTTTCCAAGGAGTTCCCTCAAAACTTTTTCCTCCTTATGATTTTCTTAATTAAAAGAATATATTTCTCAAAAATTGACCTGTACTGTAATTGGTTAAACAACGTCCTTTAAAGGAAGAATAAAAAGAAATGAAAATTAAGCCATGCTAGGTGTAAAGGGTATATTGATGCATTTGCAAAAAAAAAGTTTCGACCCATGTCAGCCTGCGCAGTCCGCGCACGCTGACATGGGCCGATACTTTTTGCTTTTTGTAAATTTTCTCCATGTCCGAGGACCATACTTCCTAATGATCCAGTCGGTTGTTAGACAAAATAGCTTTTACGGATCCACAATCATGTAATGACTGCTTTGTATAATGTACCACGGAGATGCATTAAACCCTTTTTGCCAGAGCTTGGGCCCATTTCATTATTAATAGCGAAGCCATATGTCATCTATAGCAATGGTAACCTTACGCCGTATTTACCAATTTTTTAAATGAAATTCAAAGACACGTCATCTGATTGGCCAGAACAAAACATTTCAATCAATCAGTGCCGACGGACGACCGATTAACCGACTGCATGACCGACCGACAGAACAGCCAAACGGTTACTTCCAATGAAACACTACGGATTTTTTGTATGTTGTCAAAATAAGGATAACATGTTTTAGTGTCTTTGGTAAGATTTCGATTTGTATAATCTGCATTACAAATGCTAAACAGTATTATTAACCAGTATGTAGATCTAGTCACATACAGTACTATATTACATCAGTGACTTAACCATTTAGAACACAATCCGGAGTTTTTATTACTCTGAGGAAACCGTGATTGTGGGAAAATGAGAGAATTCTGGTAACCAATATTTTTTCCTTTTCCAACAGTGTCTCATCAAAGTCAAGTTTTATCATTTGAGTCACATTTAACCCTTTGGCTGCTAAGCTCGACTCACCGAACTTTTGTGGACAGTGTAGATCAAGATCAGACTGCACAGAACGTGCAGTCTGATCTTTGATCTACAATGTCCGATAAGGAGATATTATTCCCAAAAACAAAAGTTTGAAATAGCAATATTTGGGTTTTAACTATCGAATTGAAAAATTCATTTTAGTTATTTCTGCTAAATAACTAAAATGAAATTTTCAATTGTCGACTCCAAATGCTTACAGTTTGGACAAGTCTATATTTTTGTTGTTTGGTAAAGGGTTAAAGAAAACGCTAAAACGTCAGAATTCACTTTCAAATACTTCTTACAAAAGTTGAAACGCATTGTTTTTCTGAAGAGAATTTAAAGAATTGTAGTTCCAATCAGGCGGATATAGTGCATCAGAAAGAATAGCAACAAATCATACAATTGAAACTCAAAATTTTGTCCAAAATACGCGTATTTTCCTTCAAGCTCTAAGAAAGTTGATTTTAGCCATAAAATATAATCTACGGATCATCTGCACCTGACATAATTTTAAGTTAATATCGAACGCTACGATCAAGATCTCCCGCCAGTTTCACGCAGAGACCTGTCAAAACAGCGCGCCACTCTGCAGTGGTTCAAGACATTGCACACTGTAATCAAAGACTGGTTTTGTCACTCTCTCTTATAGAATAATTCATTTTTCCTGAACTATTGACAAAACTAGCCGTGGGCTGCACGGATTTCCAGAGCTAATTTCTGTTCCCAATTAATTACATTGTAAATTTCATTAGTCCTGCGACCACAACCTAATTTCGTCAACTGTGGACTCCGCCAAGGAGGGCCATTACGCGCCTGCCTATTTTGAAGACATTTGACGTAACATAATTTATTACTTCTTTGCTGTAATGAAAATATTAACAGATGTGAATTCTGGGTGGACACATTTTGAGTGGTGAATGGGTCCTTTTAAGCCGGTTTTGATAAAGGTTTTAAACCCTTAAGGTTTGGTCACACCGAGCTAACGGACGAGTAACGGATAAAAAATCATTTTATCCGTTCGTGTCCGATAGAATCCGTTTTATGTCCGTTTCTTATCCGGTGAATCCGCTACTTGTCCGGCGATGTCCGGTGATGTCCGTTCTGTCCGGTGGGAAGTTTCGAGCATGTTCAAAAATTTCCACCGGACAAAACGGACAGAGACGTGCAAATGACAGACTTTGGATGCATCTGACTATTTATACCCTCGGCATGTCACGAGACCGGTACGTTCCTCGTACATTGGTGTTCGGTACATTTCCGTTCATCGTACGTTGAAAGAACGTTTTGTCCGGTTCTCATGCGTTGCACTTCCGTTTTATCCGGTACAAGTCAGTTATTTGTACGGTGATATCCGTTAATAGACCGTTATTATCCGGTACATATCCGGTAAACGTGCGTTTTTTCTGTTCCATGTGCGGTACTCGTGTGGTCATTGTGTGGCTTCTTCGCTCCACACACCGATCGCGTGAGCCTCGAGCGGCAGAGGAGATGAATTTTGTCATCGGATAACCAAATTCTGCATGTTTTTGTCCGTTTTCCCTCTGTTACATATCCGTTAGCCGGTCTGACCAAGCCTTAAACATGCTTAATGCGATGACTTGCTTATGTGTAATGCATCACAGAGATGTATTAAAGCCCCTTTTGCCAAGCATGTCTCATTTGACGATCATCATGGCCATATCAGCATTTCGAAACCGCAACTGGTTTTTGTGGCAAAAAAAAAAAGAAATACTGATTTTGAAGGAAATAAAATGGTACTCCGTAAAGAGCACTGGCAAAATCAGAATCACACTCCAGCGTGATAGATCATCACTGATTCACTTGGGTGGTGCTTGAAGCTTCTTTCAACATCATTACGCTTATATCAAGGAGAAAGCTCCCATATGCAAGGACACTCTATAGCGACCAGCGTTGCCAACAAAACCCGGAGATCTCACTCAAATAGCCACAGAGGACCGCCGGGTCCTCACTGAAACTTGTCGTTTATGACGGAAACGACGATATATCGCTATTTCAATTTCACCAGGACGCAATGTCTCCCAATGTCTCTATTTTGTACGTACGTGTCCACCATACAAAGCGTATGAATACCGTCTATTACCCGAGGGAAAGACAGTCGCAATAAAAAAGCGGTAACCAGATGTCAAAGTTGTTACATTGTGCCTTGTTCTCGGCAAAAATAAAACAATCATTGAATTCCCAGCGGCTCCACGTTCGATTATTATATCTATCATACAAATCGGTACTGTCCTTTTGAGCTTTGCTGAGATATACAAGTAAATATATGAATAGATACGAGCGGGTCACTCTTGCTTTGAAGGCTATTTACAATATTCATCACAGTTTTAAGCAATTTTAACGCACTTACGTAATAGAAATTCAACGCTTCTAAATGCTAGCTCGCTATCCCAGACGAACCTTGAAATACTAGTAAATACTTTGTACATTTGGGACAATGATCATTAATACTTCACCAAACGACAAATTCCAGACTCTTCGAAATTGAAAGCATATGCAGACGACACATTCGAAAGTGATACAAATGAAGTGATCTTCTCTGACAGGGTAGAAAAAATTGTGCGAAAAGGAGAAAATGCTGGTTACCACCATTTTCTCCTTTTCCCACAATGTTTTTATGAGCTCTCTATTTCAGGATCGGGAAAACTCGGGATTGTGGGGTAAAGGTTTAATATACTGGAAAACATTGCGGCAAAAGAAGATATTGTTCGAAACGATTAATTTCATAGATGAATTATCAACAAAAGGAAAATGTCTTTTGATGAAATAAATCTTGTGCAAAAATAAGTAGTTACTTTTCCCTCATTGTCTTCAAAAGTTTTCAACAATTGGGACCTAAAGTATTATCTCTGTGGCAATCTTCAATGATTTCAAAAAGTTGTGTAAATATGTACTACGTTCATAAATACTACATTACGCAGTAAAGTTAACAGGCGCGAAAATTTAATTAATCAGTAGTTCAAAACAAGAGGGCCACTGGCCCTAAAGCGCTCTCCTTAGTAAAGTCATCTATGGTTATAAAGCTGAAGAGATCCTGGTTTTAATGGTGTAAAACGCATGCGCGTAAGTGACCTATATACTTTTTGACCAACTTGACCTTTTTTTGAACTTGTCAGATATATCATCGAGACAAATATTCTGATAATGTTTGGTGTGTATGAGACTGAAAATTTAGTCTCTAGACTGCACACAAGTTTTTTTCTAAGATTTGGTCCAGTGACCTACTTTTAGATCTGTTATGACCCAATTTCAAACTTGTCTGAGATTTCAAAAAGAGAACCTTCCTGACTTAGTTTCTTAGTATCAGGCTGAAAATGTAGCCTCTAAAGTGCACACACGATTTTTCTTAGATTGAGCCCTGTGACCTACTTTTTGACCGCACATGACCCATTTTTTCAACCTGTCTGAGATATCATCAGAACAAACATTCTGACCAAGTTTCAAGGGTATCAGGCTAAAAATGTGACCTCTAGAGTGCACACAAGCTTTTTCTAAGATTTAGCCCTGTGACTTACTTTTTGACCCGACGTGACCCAATTTCAAATTTGTCCAAGATATCATCGAGACAAACATTCTGACCAAGTTTCATGAGTAACTTAATGAAAAATGTGGCCTCTAGAGTGCACACAAGGTAAATGGTGACGTCTGGACGATGGACGACGGACACAGCACGATTATAAAAGCTCATCTTGAGCACTTCGTACATATGTGAGCTAAGAATAAACAACAAGCTAATTTTGTATAATAAAATACTGAAAATTTTACTTCCCAAAGCTTTACTCGCGATTGAAAGTTAAAAAAAGCTTGGAAATAAGGACCATTCCACCTCCAGATTCAGTCAATTGCTACACTATATAGATTTTATTGATTTTTATGGATTCATAATTGTGTGATGACTCTCTTGGTATAATGCACCACAGAGACGCATTAAACCGCCTCTTGCCAGAGCATGGCTCATTTATCAGCGCCTTTCTTCATACACAGGCCGCGTGACGCAGCTTAAGCAGACCGTCGTCCAAAGATACCTTATTTCTCCACTTGTCAAACTGTTTTCTTTATATTCGAGACAAGATATTCTTGTCGCTTCTAAAAGTCAATATTTCATGGTCGTTTTCTTATATGGATTTTTTCATTTCGGAAGCGTAAAATGTATGAAGTACATGTATATGAAAACAATCCTTGTTTTAACGATTCTAATGAAGAATGTCTTATGAAAACATTGTGTGAAAAAGTTCGAAAAAAAAAAAGAACCGCCTACAGCCATTGATGAAACAAAAGATCTGAGAATTCGTATCGGATTCCCCAAACATGAGGTTTATTTATTGACCGACCACGTCAACACAGAGTCTCGATTTCGTGAATTAAATGACCGTCTGACATGATCAAATCATTTAATTCAGACAACGCAGGAAAGACGCGTCTTAAAACCGGGGTGCAAGCGAACAAATAGCACTTCCGGTTTCTGTCGGGGAGAATTGCATAACATATTTAAAATCCGAATAATTACTTGCGGAAAGTTAACAGCAGGGTGATTTTATTTTTTTCTGCAGCTGGAACTTGGAGTTGGTGATACGGTGTTATAACTTTCGAAGGTCCCTGGCTCAGTCAGAGACTTTTTCCATTGCGGAAATACATTTTGTTTGCGGTCAGCGTCCCCTTAACTCTTTACAAGGTAGCAAAATGTTAGATTTTTCTGTATTAAAAGCATTTTGGTATGACAAATTAGAAGTAGTTTAAATTATGAGACTTTCTCTGAAAAGCTAGAAAACATTGTGGGTCAAGGAGAAAATGCTGGTTACCAGCATTTTCTCCTTTTCCCGCAATGTTTTCAGAAGCCGTCAGTGTCAAGGTCGTTAAAACTCGAGATTGTTTGGTAAAGGGTTAACTTGGCATGGAACACTGTGACAGTACCAGGTTAATTTTCGGCTACAAATAGCACATAAATATGAGGCTTATATATAGGCATCACATGATTTACCTGTTAATGAAAGGAATCCGAGTACTAATAGTCCGAAACTCTGAGAATTACTTTTGATTTGCTTGGTCTTTTGTTCGTTTAATTTCAACAGTATGTTATATATATCACTATAACAAATGCAAATGTCCATGCATTCCTTGAGTTCCTTCACCAGTACTTAGCCACTGACCCAGTCTAAGCAAATGGCTGCCTTCCCTCTTGAACAAAATCTAAACAAACGTTGAGACAGGAATAGATGCTGTTGGGTCCTGGCTTCCATAAATCCTCGAAAACATCTTTCACCAAACCGGAATTGAAACTCACAGCCTAAAGAATACAAGACTTATCGGTTACCTCTAGCTACCAGGGATTGGGAGTGCCAGGTTTCCAGCATTTTCTCTTTTAACTACAATGTTTTCAAAAGCTATCTTTTTCAGGGTAGTTAAAACTAGGAATTGTTTGATATAGAGATAAGTGTAGAGAATCACCAGGGACTGACGGCAGGAGATTTTTTTTTTCTCCTGGAGGGTATGAAAGACAATGTTTTTTTTTAAAAGAATGTTTGTGTGTCTTATGTGTTAATCACTGTTTACCACAGTTATATCACTAGGACCAGTGTCCTTATCCCTATATTTCCCACGAAAGAAGTCAAAATAATGTTTAGCTATAAGAAAGGAAGAAATCCTGTCACCAAAAATTACATCAGTCCTCGGTCATAATATCGGCAAAACCTGGATTCGATCTATAACCCTAGGTTGAGCATGATTTGCTTCTAACCAGCAAAGCTCCTTTTCCTACGTCTTCTTTTTTCTAGTTTTTTTTTTTTTGTTTTTTTTCAAAAGCTTGCCTTTACAAAACTTTAAAAGCCATATAAGTGCGGCAATGGGTCAATGAATCAGATTTGTGTTTAAGAAGTATGTTGTACAGAGGGAAGCGTTAATGTTTCGGTAGAAATTTGTTCGTGCTTTGATAAATCAATTTGACTTCGTCTTCGAACAAAGTGTCACTGTTATCGCCTTGAATTGTTTAACAATGGATTACAAAGCAGGGTGAACCATGTGGAATTGCTCTCTCTGTTCCGTTACGACACTCTTGCAACCAAGGAAGCCATTTTTGTCACGCGCCACATTGTCAATTTCAGTACAACAAACATTTATTGTGTTCAATTTTATCTCATTAACATTCATTGAAATCTTGCATGAGTCAAAGAGAGTGACTTCCCTTTAATGTCAGAGTTTCTTAATTTGCATGAATAAGCATTTAGGAAATTCACATGACACATCCTTCACGCTATGTCCCTATCACTGTCTTCTGGCTGAACATTTAACCCTTAAGGCTGCTAAGCGCGACTCACTGACCTCTTGCGGGCAGTGTAGATCAAAATCAGACTGCACAGAACGTGCAGTCTGATCTTGGATCCACACTGTCCGATAAGAAGATATTTTTTCCCCTAAAAATATCTTTGAAATAGCAAAATTTGGGTTTTTACTATCGGCTTGAGAGTTTCATTTCACTTATTTAGTAAGATAGGGGTTAAGTGTTTGTCAACGGCTCGATACCCTCTACGAAATTATTGCCATGGTTACTGATTGAAAAAAAAAAGATGAAGCCATGGTCTTTGAAAAGGGCGTTTAATGCATCTGCAAAAAGTATCGATTCAGGTCAGCCTGCGCAATCCGCGCAGGCTGACCTGAGTCGAAACATTTTGCTATTGGTCAATTTTCTGGATGTGAAAGGACCAGTCTACCACATGATTCAGTCGGTTGTTTGACAAAATGGATTTTATGGATCCGTAATTATATGATGACTAGCTTGGTATAATGCATCACGGAGATACATTAAACGCCCTTTTGTCAAAGCATGTCTCAATTACATTGTGGCATTTGAGGTTCTCTTCCAGTCCAGTAGGCTTCCTTCTGTGGGGGACTTTTTTTTTTTATCTTGCAGGAGCTAATTTTAAATCTTTACCACACGACTGAATTTCAGACTTGCCAAATTTGGAAGCATTTTCAGGTGACAGTAAATGTGCGCTCAATTGGTTGCATTTGCCGTTAGAAGGTAGAACACATTGTGGACCTAGTCTTGAAATTTATTTTTCTCCAGCAGCTAACACTTGGACCGACCGTACAATAACAGATTGTCATCTTCACAATAAGTTCGATACTTTTAAATGGTATCATTTAAATTAAAATGCATTTTAACACCCACATTGTGTTTGCCCTTGGCCGCTACTGGGCCTTCAAGAAAAGTAGTTCGATCGATAAACGAGTATGAAGACATCGTACCAACTCCATGGCGTACTGTTGAGGGGCACTACAAAAGGCATTATGAGATAATTCGCTGATTGAATAATCGCAACCCGCATCTACTAACGTAATACAGTATTTAGCCCTAGGCTATATTTCACGCCATTTTGATCTTTTAACCAGCGGAAATGGCGTAACGATGACCTAGTGTTAACATTAATTTGTGAAACGATGTCTTAACTCTTTTCTTGTCCTTATCGCCTGGTTTTTTGAGGAAACTCTCAGCAGGACGACTTTTGAAAACATTGCTATAAATGGAGAAATTGCTCAGAATGAGCAATTTCTCCATTTATAGCAACGTTTTCCTTGAGGATCCACTATTACTCATTGAATTAATTTGAATTTTTTGCCTTTTTACTCAAATTTACGAAAAATAAAGCTTTTCATTTTGAAAATTTCAAGTACAGCATATGAGGTATAGAACTACATTTAACAAGCTATACGGGCTACTATTTTCGTGGTAATGGTATCGAAAACTCTTTGTTTCATCACCCCGCCCCTCCCCCCTCCCTTCACGATCCCTGCTCCTCGGTATTTAAATATCAATTTGAAATTTAACTTTTGACAAATTTAATGATCACTTCGTTCAATTAAAAACTAGCTTAAGTAAGCCTTCGCATTATCGTTTGCTAACCTTCTTGCTTCCTTGCATCAGAGGTCCAAGAAACGCCTGAGTTTCCTCCTTTTTATTAAAATACGAAAAGACTAAGATAGTGTTCACTGACCCTTTGCGGACATTGTAGATCAAGATCAGACTGCACAGAACGTGTAGTCTGATCATAGGTCTACACTGTCCGACGAGGACATATTTTTCCCCAAAAACTAAATTTGAAATAGCATCATCCGGGTATTTACTATCGGCTTGAAAGTTTCATTTATTTTATTTAGCGGGATAAGGGTTAACATATTCAAGTCTTCGTGCATTTTTCTGAGCTCCAGTCCAGTATTAGTAAAACACAAGAAAAGGATAATTGCTCCTAAGTTTTTATCGTATAAGCGCTGACATACGTACCCTTGAAAGCGGCAACGTGTCCCATTCAAACTGAAAACAGTATTTTTCGCCTTGCACTATGACTCGAATACGAGATCGATAATAGTCGAAAGCCCGGGTTAAACCACATCCGTGTACGTATGTCTGTATAAATACACAAATTTCCTACCATGATGACAAAGAACATCCCCTCCCCTAAATTACAGCTTGAAATAAACCAATTAAGAATAGCTGTAGCCCGAATGAATCAGTCTCTAGGAATCTTCAGATCTGACAGCATTGAAAAATGAGACCGGACACATCTGAACTAGAAATTCTGTAGAACGGTCTCGTGACAGTATAGTAAGAGCCAAAGAGTGGAGAGATGTGAACGAGATTAGAAAACGGCTAGAATGCCTGGGGCTCCTTCATTTGCTTTGGTGTAAAGCCTGATTCTGGGTCAACATTGCTCGACATTATGTGAACGTTTCGGGTCTAAACGTTCTTAGAATTACAATAACTGAATTTTGTTTTACCTCAAAAGATTTTGTCCTGCATGCAACAACCACTTTAACACTTTAAAGCAACCTATTCAAATTTCGCTCTGAATCAGGGCCCGATTTCACAAAAAGTCTCTTATGTTACTCATATCCGCAAACAGACTTATTTTCCGAACGAAGTTGAGTTTGTTATTCCAGAAGGATTTCACTAACATTGATAGACTTATGCAACATTCTCAAGTCCTGTGAAAGAGTAGAAAACATCGTGGGAAAAGGAGAAAATGCCGGGTGCCAGCATTTTCTCCTTTTCCAACAGTGTTTTCAAAGGGTTCCTTTTCCAGGGTGGTTAAAAGCCAGGATTGTTTGGTAATTGATTGATTGATTGTATGGTGTTCAACGCCGTTTCAATATTATTTCAGTTATATCGCGGCAGCCAGTGCATCTATCCATGCTTTCCTGGAGTTTCTTTTTACCAGTACTCCGCAATTGGATCTTTCCAAACCACTGGCTGCTTTCCCACATAACCATTGTCGAGGAATGTTTAGTGAAGCGTCAAACGAAATATTTTCTTGTTTTGCTCTTCACAAAATAATTTTCATACTTTTGAAAAAATCATATTTTCACTTTTCTTCAAATGCGTAAAAATGTTTTTATAGGTCTGAAATGGTCTGTACAAACCCGGGATAACTAGGTCTTTTCAGCAACGACAGCGCGAATTCCCAAATCGCAGAACGCCAATTCTATAATAACGAAACACCCAAATCCACTCTGATATTCCGGTCAATTCTAAATCAATTACGTATGTAGTTCCACGTTATTACATATCCTTTTTTATTGGAAAAAGGAATCATTTTCCGCTTACGACTTGCACCAAAGCTTGTTGTCATTTCCCAAATCCTTCTTTCTCTTGCTGGTAGCTCCTATAAGATGATTTTTCATCGGTGACCGGAACAAAAAACTGGGGGTAAGCATAATATACCATCTGCATTCTACTTTCAAATTTTGCACTACGGCATAACCAATCCTCGCTATAGTGGCTACCGCACATGAATGTAGATATCAGCAGTGCTCTGTGAAAAGGGGTCTCAATTCATCTGCGAAAAGTATTCAGCTCAGCCTGTGCAGTCCTCGCAGGCTTACCTTGGCCGAAACTTTTCGCTATATGTCCAAGGATCAGTCTACCTCGTAATTAAGTCGGTTGTTAAAAAAAAGTGGCTATTAATGGATCTATAACTATGTGATGGCTTGCTTAGTATAATGCATCACTGAGATGCATTAAGCCCCCTTTTGCAAGAGTGTGGCTCATATGCATGTATAGGTATATACAGTCCTACATAATTGGCCTGCAACACGCGAAAAGGGGCATTCGGACATTTGCGTAAAGTGTCGGCTCGGATCAGCCTGCGCAGTCTGAATTAAACGGGAAATCGACTGTTAGATATCAGGAAAAAGTCGATTTAATCCACTTGACATCGCGAGCCTTATTCGTCTTTTACGCCATGGGCGAAAACAGGTTTTTTTGCGGGCGGTATAGACCAAGATCAGACTGCACAGAACGTGCAGTCTGATCTTGATCTACACCGTCCGCTAATTTACTCAAGCCTATATAATCAAAATCTTTCAGAGTTTCAGTAGATTGTATATTTCAGCCGTCGAAAGCGATCGGGTTTATATATTTCGCGCTGAAAGCGTTAAAACATAAAGAAATGACTGACTTATTATATGTCATTCATCGCGTGAACAATTTACACAAATGACTTCGTTTTAGGTTTTCCGCGACAACACAGCTGCTCTCAACAAAGAATACATCCTGGTCGCGGAGAAAAAAAATCTGTCCCTGTTCTGTATCTCTACAATCAGGGTCGAAATCCCAAGAGAATACGAGCGGTAAGTAATATGTATATCAGTCCAGAGGGATTTAGGTAGATAAATGAATGGACATTATGTTTTCGGTGTCTTACGAGACAAGATTATTGTTTTAGTCGGCCTCTTTCATTTTCGTTGGTTTCTTCTAGTCGATTAAGGAGCAGAAGTGGAAATATGGGTGTCACGAGCACGGACTCCCACCACTGGCGTCGGTTATGGCCGAGGTATCATTCCGCGAGCCATTTTTATCTTGTTGTAGTTCCAGAAGTTGCTAAGTAAGTCTCTGTGGTCCAATATTATTGAAAACGAATTATATACTATCAAGGAAAATTAATGTCTTATAATCCTAGAACAAGAATTTAAGTCACTGCAAAGCTACCACGTTTTCCAGACTAATACAACGGAAGTTAAAAGGGCTTAAAGTCTACAGAAAGTAACTTGTAGTATGCCTGAAAGTAGGACCATGAAGTCAGCATACCCTGGTTACAAACGATACATTACGTTGTACAGTACATCTGTGTACCGCGAAACATTTGGCTCACAAAATCTCGTTGTCATGAGCAAAATCAACGAAGCATTTCATTCGTTCCGCAAAGATATTTTACGGGGCTTTTAACCAATTAACCGACAAGTTATGAATCACTTTTCCTGCTCCTTATTTAGTAACAAAATCTACAGTTTAAGTACATGTTATTTACAAGATCCCAAGATCATCAAGCATACATTCCGTATTTTCAATGAAAATACAAGTTTTCATTTTCTTGAACACGAGACCCATTCAAGCTCATTAATATTGATGAAAACGAGAATTCAAAGCTCAAATTTCAAACGGTTAGGAATAGAGGGTAAATGAAAAAGACCACCGTTGAAACCAACCATGTTAGGTCAGCGGACTGGTTAAAAAACAACCAGTTAACACTTTTAGAATCATAGGCGACAATATACGTTTTATGGACGGCATAGATAGAGATCAGACTATACAGTCTGCTTATTTGGTCCAGCCTATAAGACAGACATCTTTCTGAGATCAAATGGATTGTATATATATTTTCAGTCCTCTAAAGAGATTGAGCTTATATTTGGGCAATGCTCTGTAAAAAAAAAAAAGGTTTTTATCGCATCTTTGTAATGCGCTATACCGAGCAAGTTGTCGCATAAAATAACCCTTTTTTCCCCTGAAAACCTGCTGAACAATACAGCAGAATAAGGTAGAATGGTCTTTTAACATGCAGAAAATTTACTGATAGCAAAAACTTTCGACCCATGTCAGCCTGCGCAGTCCGCGCAGGCTGACATGAGTCGATACTTTTTGCAGATATATCAAAACCCCCTTTTTCACGTAGCATGACTCTTTCTAAATTTAAAGCTGAAAAATTGAAACAAACACAACTCGACATGAAGTGCCTTGATAGTTTAAGTTCCTTGCCTTTAGTGCTATCATCAGGGCTGACAGAAACATTTCTACCGCGTTTTCGTTAGGCAAGACGTCATAACAATTGTGAAGGATTATTCTTACTCCAAATCTTGAAAATCGATGTTTCTGCTATAAGTCATGTGAAAAAATTGATTGTGAGTGTTTATGAAGTCTGGAAACAAATGTGTTTATCAAGATTTGTATGAAATATTCCCGGTCCGTAAGATTATAATTCCCCAAACGTAGTCCGTCCAATCGTTAAACACGAAAACACGGATAGTTTATTAGCGGTTCCATATAGTTCTAAATCAATTATACTATCTGATAGATCTTCCAAAAAGGGTGAGTATATCTTTTTTCCCTCCTTTGTGAACTGTAACCCTTTACCACCCGAGTTTTAACGACCCTGACGAAGAAAAGTCTTGAAAACATTGTGGGAAAAGGAGAAAATGCTGGTAACTAGCATTTTCTCCATTTCCCACAATGTTTTCTACTCGTCTAAGGTCTAATATGATTTTTTTTAGACCCATTTAATTTTCTGTCTGTAAAAACTTTCAATTTCAGCCAGTCTAATATTTTGTCGTTTGGTAAAGAGGCTAAGTCATATTTAAGTCTACTATTGTTTCGAATAATGCTCAACCGGAAGTGTATGGCAAATCACCGCTGATAAACTTTTATTGTTGCGCTAAAAAGTAAAATCGCCAATATCGACATCCTGAACCCCAGTGGCTAAGCGGTAACATGCTTAGCTTATAACCGTTTGTGTTGAAAATTCGAATTTTCATAAAAGATATTTGGTTAAAAATAATCAAAGAAACATCGCTACACATGGAGAAATCGCTAGTATCAAGCAATTTCTCAATCAGTCAAAACGTGTACCTTCTGCAGATGCCGTACACACATGAGAAATCATAAATGCAAGTCTTTTGGCGTCAAAAGCAAACTTCACCTGCCTTTTGAGGACGTGAGTGCAGATCAAGATAAGACTGCACACAACGTTAGGAATTGTCTCGGTTCTAAACTGTTCGACTTTTTGTTAGATATTTTACTCCCCAAAAACCTGAAATTTGAATATCAAAGCTTATTTCAGGAACCGAATGAATCCTCTTTTATATATTTGATCGCGAAAACGTCATTTATTATACTATAAAGTACAATTTTGCTGAGTTGTTTCGGTCATTTTGTCATACTTAAGAATGGAGAAACGGACAGTATACAGATTGAAGATCAGACTGCATGCTGTCTGCAAAAGCTGATTGCGAGACTCATAATGTTGAAAGGGTCAAGAAATTAGCCCTTTACCACATACGCTTGTGTTTAAACGAACCTGAGGAAGAAACCTTTTTTAAAAAGCACAGTCAGAAAAGAAGAAAATAATGGTAATCAGCATTTTTTTCTTTATTTTACCACAATATTTTCTACCCTTTCAAAGACATAAATCTATTTTAAGCTACATTCGATTTGTCGTCTGCGTACTCCCTTACAATTTTTGACGAGTCTTACACGCTGTCGTCTGGTAAAGGGTTTAAGCCAGGAAAAAAAAAGTCTAGACAACATCTAACAAACCAACTCTATAAATAGTAATAACGCCAAGAAAGGAATGATCTTCTAGATTTATAAGTTTCACTCACTCCGAATCTAAGAAAAAACTTTCTATTTCACAATTTCCCAGGCCGAACCGTGTCCCATTGCGAATTAAGCCTTTACAATACAAGCCGGAGCTTTAGCAAAATTGAGGGAGACGACTTTTGAAAACATTGCAGTAAAAGAAGAAAATGCTGGTAACCAGCATTTTCTCCTTTTCCCAAAATGTTTTCTACCTTTTTACAAACCCCTAATTTGAAAAATATTATCTATTAGGCTGTAAAGCGCGACTCAAGTATCTGTTGCGGATGGTGTAGATTAAGATCAGAACGTGCAGTCTGATCTTGGATCTACACTGTCCCATAAGGAGATATATTTCCCCCTCCCCCAAAAAAATACCTTTGAAACAGAAAAAATAAATAGGCCTAAATAAAGAGAACGTGTAGTCTGATCTTGGATCTACACTGTCCGATAAGGAGATATCTTTTTCCAAAAAAATACCTTTGAAACAGAAAAAATAAATAGGCCTTTACTATTGACTCGAAAGATTAATTTCACTTATTAAGCAGGATAAGGGTTAAATATGTCGTCTGCAATCGCTTTCAGTACATACGAATCTAGATTTTCGTCTGGTCAGTCGTCTGGAAAGGGTTAGACGCAACGCAGCATATTCGGCTGATCGCTATTCCAGTCAGCTCTCCACGTCTAATTTTCTTACCGAGACTTCGTCATCGGCAGAAACATATAATAGAAATATTTTCCGGAATTTTATCGAGAGAAGCAGTCATGACAGCACGAATTAAGTAGCCTATCTGCTATACTGTATAATCATTATGTAATTTCTGTGGTTGTTTGGGAGCCCTTAGCAACAGTAACCAAGGAAGTCGGTTTATCTTATCACCACGGATCCACTTCTTGCGCGTTTCGTGTTATTACGTAGCTTGTTTTTATTTGTATAATAAAATTACACTTTATTGGCAGAATGAGTATGAGCCAGGCTCTGTGAAAAAAGGGCTTAATGCATCTGCAAAAAGTATCAACCTAGGTCAGCCTGCGCAGTCCGCGCAGGCTGACCTGGGCCGAAACTTTTTGCTATTGGTCAATTTTCTGCATGTCAAAGGACCAATCTCCTTTATGATTTAGTTGGTTGTTAGACAAAATTGATTTTATGAATCCCTTGCAATGTGATGTCTTGCTTGGCAGAATGCATTACAAAATGGGTTAAGCCCCCTTTTCACAGAGCATGGTATATAGTAAGCTCTGTATCAAAGGCACTTGGATTTTGACAAACTTCGCCTTCTGTAACCTAATAATAGTTCAAGGTTTCAAGCAGTATTACCTACCGAACAACATCCAGAGTCAATTGTCGGTATTTTTCATATGCATGTATTTCTAAACTTGAATGGAAATAATCGTTAATTTCATCGTTTTCTGCGATAATTGATTTGCAATCCGGTATATAAAACGGGAAAAAATGGATTACCATAAATTAAAGGAGTGATAAAGATGATGGAAGAAACATTGGAAGCGGACAAAGTTTTTTCCTTCCCACCGCAAGATGGAAATTATAGTATTGCAGCGAATATATTGAACGATTCTGATTAGTCAATAAAATTTGAATATCAGCTTTGAAATAACGGCTTGATGCTAAAAATATTTTTGAGCAATTTGATTCGTTTAATAATTGAAATAGATTCTCTGGTGAATTTTCTTTTATGAGGATGGCCCCTAGAGTTCTTGGGTTATAGCAGTATGAAGGCTGACCGACCGACCGACCGACCGACCGACCGACCGACCGACCGGCCGACCGACCGACCGACAGACAGACAGACGGCATGTGGACAATCAATGAAATGGTAGAGGTGAAATAAGCCACGTGCATTATAATGAACCACTGTGGCGCGGCGCTTTACACCTACAGATTCTACGTTTCCACATTTTTCACATTAACCCAAAGAGCTATTGAACCGGCTTAAGTTGCTCTTGCTGACTGTATTGATCAGATCTGACTGAACAGAGCGAACAGTCTGATCTTGGGGCAACACTGTCCTCTACTTTGTTACAATAATTTAGCCAAAGCAACATTGATGTAGGAAAAGTTCGACTGTTTTTTCCTGATTTAAAAGGGCTATTTCATCAATTCAGCACTTTGACCCTTTACCACAAAATCTCGAAATTTAAAAATCCTGAGAAATAAAGCCTTTGAAAACATTGAAGGGGAAAAGGAGAAAATGCTGGTACTCAGCATTTTCTCCTTTTCCCCCAATGTTTTCTATCTTTTCAAAAAGAGATCCCATCGCTTCGGCCATTGTTAATTTGTCGTCTGCATATGATCTCAATTTGGACAAGTGTAACAATTTGTCTTTTCGTAAAGAGTAAAGGGTTCTACTAGGGAAACACTATTTTCCCTACATGGTGGATTGCCCGCCGAGCTTAATGAAATCAATATAAGAAGTTTCGGAGGACAATTGATAAAGCATCAATCACGCAAGTACGCTCAATCGCCAATTTCTATCTAATCCCCCGAAGTTTTCTTATTTCTCAGTTTATTGTGGGAATAGTTTTAACGGAATCGAAACAGTGTAATACCTAATTCTACGAGTGAATGATGCTATGTAATCTTTGTAATCCTAGATAATTCCTCTGTGTAATAAAAAAAAACATCATACCAATATATTATTTCGTGGTTGGTAAAATCCAATTACTGTTAAACTTTTTTTTTTCATCAACATGTTAAATAGAATTGTGTTCAAACTATTACTGTGCATTGATTATCGAAAGAATGAAAAAGAAACGAAACAATGTTATCTGTTGAAAGGAAAAGTACTTGGGTTTTACATGCCAGTTATTCATCAGAGACTTTTTTCCTCTTGAAATATTCATATAAATTATTGCAGATTTTGTCAAAGATAAGATCATCGAACCAGAACATGCTGACAATATGCACATTTCCTGTTTTTAGCGAAGTTATCCATAAACTTTAGCTGAATTCCATCCAGTGCTTGCTGAGAAATAGTGCGGAAACAAAATTGGGGACAACGGGCAATAACTGTGAGGAAAATCATCGAACATATGTCTTCTTTATGTAGAGAAGGTTCCCATGAAGTTTTGTGGAATTCCCCATCAAGTGGTTACTATGAAACAGATAGCACAGAAACGAAATTAGGGGCTAAAACTTCAAAGGGCCATAACTAAGAAAATTATCAAATCAACACATGTTCACAAGATACGCATGTGACCCTTATTAGGAAGGTTAAGTTTCGTTGAATTACATCTTATGATTGTTGAGCAAGAGCACGGAAACAAAATTATGGACGGACGGACAACACGCCGACTGTACATGCTCCGCTGATTTTCTTCGGGGAGAATAAAAAGGAAAGATACTCGACGGAAGTAAAGTTCTAGTCTTAGCTGCTTTTGAGTTTGATATACTTATATTAACCTTTCACCAAACGATACCCGTTTTCAGAACAACAAGACGATGAAAACTTTTGAAACCATTGTGAAAAATGAAGACGCGATTGTAAAAGCTGCATTTTCACCTTGATTCTATATCTATATATTACGGGGAAAAGAATTGTTGTCAATACCTTAACAGTTTGTGATTGTTCTCGTGACAAGGGTCTGTCTGCTTAAAATATCCACCAACAGCTCTTCCAATCAACTCAGATGACAAGCATGTGACTTTGGAACATCACGTGATGAAGCAGGCAATGAAGTCAATCAAATCATGGCCCATGGCGATACAGCCATAAAATTCACTTCTCTCTCTCATTTTACAAACAGATGCATCGCAGACCAGCACAATAAAACTAATATTAGTTGTTGCTTCTTTTGATGGGAAAACCTGGTTTCCGGTTTTTATGACAAGATGGCGGATGCGATATCTGATACCACGGCCTCCAGCCGACATGTTTCTTCCATCCTTTTGATGAATTTATAGCAGACGATAAATAGTCGGACAAAGGAAAATGTCAACAAAATGAGAAAAATTTATTGTGAATATCATTCGATCGTTTCTACAGTATCAATTCATCATGAAAATGTCTTTGATACTCGTTTTATTATACCAATATGCATTTCTATGTCAATGAAAGTTTCAAGTTCAGCTTAATAGTTTTTCACCATATTAGTTATTATTAGAAGTACCATATGGCTTGCAACACGCGAAAAGGGGCATTCGGACATTTGCGTAAAGTGTCGTCTCGGATCAGCCTGCGCAGGCTAATCCGAGACGGCACTTTACGACTACATCAGATTTTGTTTCACAGTAGACTTGCGCAAAACAGAAAATTACATAAAAACGGAAAGTGTCGTTTCGGATTAGCCTGCGCGGACTGCGCAGGCTGATCCGAGACGACGCTTTACGCAAATGTCCGAATGCCTTTTTTTCGCGTGTTGCAGGCCATATGTGGTCTTATTTTGAAACTTTTTTTTTTGGCCCTAAACCTGCCAAACAAGACGGTGAACTATAGATTCCTTGTTATATATTAGTATAACACCCAGACACAAATGAGCAGTGTTCTGGCAAAGGGGGTTTAGTGCATCTCCCTGATGCAGTATACCAAGACACCAAGTAAAATCGTCATTATAATTATGGATTTGTAAAACCCTTTTTTGGTTAATAACAGACTGAATCATGAGATAGGCTAGTCCGCTTTCATGCAAAAAATTTACCAAAAGCAAAATGTGCGCAGATCTGTCTTGACTCGATACTTCATGCAGATGGATTAACACCTCTTTTCACAGAGCGTGGCTTATTTAATCATTTCCCCAACGAATATTTGTGGTCCCTTATACAGGCTTCGTTTTCATGTCTATTTCATTGGTCGGTATTACGAAGACACGAGAACACATCGTAACAGGACAGCGAAATGGGTATCATGTTTCTAATTTTGCTGGGGTAAAATTTAATGGGTATCATGTCTCTAATTTTTGCTGTGGTTTATAGGGTCCTTTTTAGATTCTTTTTTTTTTTTCTACCAGTTGATTTTTTTTTGTTAAACCCAAATACATACTATACAAATATTGTTTTGTCCACAAACTTAAAGAGGCTTGACGACTACATTTAGTCAAATGGTGTAAATGTGGCGTTCAACTATATATAACGTGTGGTCGCTTT
The DNA here is from genome assembly GCA_946811185.2 of Hippopus hippopus. Classification (NCBI taxonomy): domain Eukaryota; kingdom Metazoa; phylum Mollusca; class Bivalvia; order Cardiida; family Cardiidae; genus Hippopus; species Hippopus hippopus. The sequence goes on along the minus strand of OX328099.1, from coordinate 65,557,595 downwards.
GTCATCGGTAATTGCGTCTATTTTTAGGAGTGCAAATATGACGTCATCGTTCTAATTTGGAAATAATCCCGTTATAATTATAATCGACACGTAGTGTATTGACCTTGCTACATTCCTACAAACCTTTTCGAAATTCTGGCGCGAAATACAAAACGTTTTTTTAAGAGGCAACGTAGCCCAATAAGGAATTACCGCTGGTTTTTTTTTTCCTTTACATTTGTCTTTCTCTTTTACTAATGGTTTGCTAGCGCTCGCCTTACTTAATTCAGATATGAATCATATTTTAAAGTTTGGTGAGACAATAAAAATCTAAATAGCCACCTTTAAAAAGAATTGTGTGATAACGTTAATTTTGTTCAAAAAAACATTACACGTTTATTTAAAGAGTAGGAGGTAAAAGAGATATCAAATAAAGAAACAATCTATCGCTAACACACATGTGCAACGTTGTTCACTCTTTCAGCTGCAAATATATCCACTCGTCCTCTTCCAACCGTTGAAATGATACAACCCACCGAATCTTAGAAAGTTTTTAACGTCTAGGTTTGACCAAACAAGCAGACGACACAGATCAAAGATCAGACTGCACGTTCTGTGCAGTCTGATCTTGATCTATGCCGTCCGCCTAAGCTCCCGTTGACGCCGATTGCTCTGAGAAAGTGTTAAAACGTCATTAACGGCCAATCAATCAACTGGTGGTTTACTGTGGCAATCAAGTCGAACAATCTATTGTATGTTGTAGTGAAATGATCTCGATTCATTCCGACGTTTTGTAAATCATATCAGACCGTCGAGCTATGGTGGGGTTTATAATTGATTTGATAAATTTCGTTTAAATGAATCGGAAAGGCTTGCGATGTCTGGGGAATTATTCCGAATCTATTACGCTATCATTATATCACGCTTCGATAAATCACGATTACCGATTTCCTGTGGAGTCGGACTTGTTGGTCGATAACAAATGCATTCCGAATTAGTTCGTTGGGGAAGACCTGGCCTCGAAATGACTAATGAAAGGTTAATTAGGATCACTATATATCGCGGGGTTTTAGACCTGTCTGCCTCATTACCTGAATGATTTATGGCGGAAGCAGAGAACTGCCACAGAATTTCCTCTGTAAAAAATATAATAAAGTACAATCTAGCGAACAACTGTGACGTAATGCAGTTTGATGACGAGAAAGAATGCATATGAATGCAAAATAAGTTACACTTGGAAATGGTGTCCGTGATTTTAAATTTCTTTTATACTTTGAAACTTTATGACTGAGACAGCAGTTTTACTACTTAAAATCTGTAAATAGAAAGTAAACTATATTATAGCTAGCCAGTAATCAAGCCTGGGGACGGGAAGAAATGAGTATCAATACAAAAAAGTAGTACCTGATATTGTACTAATGGAAATGGTGTCTGTGGTTTATAATTTGTAAATTTGAATGGCTCATGACTGGAATAGCATTGCTACTGAATCGCCTGACTAAAAATTGTAAAAAAAAAGTAACAATATCGAGCAAATTATACATTGTCGCGTGAGGACAAGGGACGTACATGTATGCCAATGAATGCAAAAGGTTGATAACTACGCCAAAATCAAGAGGTATCTCTAGTCAGGTAAAAAGTGAACAAAAGACAAAGCGACCTGGCAATCTTTTACCTAGATAAGTATTAAAATGCATTTTTTCTTCCAGCGACTAATCCTTGGACCGACTGTGCAATAACAGATTGTCATCTTCACAATAATTTCCACAGTTTTGAATTGTATGATTTAACTTTAAATGCATCTGAACACTCGTATTGTATGGGCCTTTCAGGTATAAAATTTTCTAAAGCTGAGACATTTGTTTAGAGACAAACAACTTCTTTCCATGTAGATTCTGAAACAACCTAACTAAATTGCTTCTACTTAAAAACTTGACTTCTTTTTTCCAGGCTCTTACAGACAGCGTAGATCAAGATTAGATTACAGTCTAACAGTCTAGTTTGTGCGTTCTTCTATATTTTATCAGATATTCTGACAAATACACGAACAAAATTTCATTATGTTAGACTGTTTATTGCCTGAAAATTTTCATCTAATTATAGAATCTGTCTTTTTAGTCATACAACACTACATCAATTATTATTATACCGCAAAGAAATTTGTCGTGATCTGATTGGATAATATGCCCCGAACATATATATCATGTACACTGGCAAAACCAACGTAAAAGCAGTTTCCCTTTCGGGAGCCCAGTATACATGACTACACTTTCAACACAACATCAAAAATGGCGGCGTTGATCAAGATTAACATCAAGATTATGCACCAAACTGCAGGTTTTACCAAGGTTTCAGTGACGTCAGTTCCGAGTGACGTCAGTTTTCATTGAATTGGGGCACTCAGAAGGGAAATTCTACTTCGTCAGCGTACTCAATTTTTGAACCCAAAAAACAGGTAAAATTCGCTAAACACATGTTGGAATGGTAAACTGTGCAGTATGATAAATTCCTTGTACGGTCAAGTGGCAGGGGACTTGGAAACTTGTTCACGGCTGTGGTGAATAATGTCGCCAACTCGCCCTCGGCTCGGGGCGACATGATTCACCACAGCCGTGAACAAGTTTCGGCTCGGGGCGACATGATTCACCACAGCCGTGAACAAGTTTCCAAGTCCCCTGCCACCTGACCGTACAACTGATAAAGTACTTTAGGTGGGTTCAAATACCTGCTACAAAGGTAATGTTCTGTTTTGTTTTAATCGTTAGGTAGAAAAATCCTTGGATATGCAGAAAATTTTCAAATTGCAAAAAGTACCATTTATGTCAGCCTGCGCGGATTGCGCAGGCTGACATGAATCGATACTTTTTTTGCAGATGCATCAAGCCCCTTTTCAAAGATCACGGCTTATTTAAAATGTACAGGTAATTATGGAAACCAAAACCTAAGTAACAAGTTTACTAATTGAGAAATAGTTCAATTCCGATTTCTCCATTCTACACAATGTTTCCTGATCTCTACAACAGAACCCTTGTGATGAGCAATATTCTCTCTATGCTTAAAAAGATGATAATTTTCTTCCATTTACCCATGAGATCCAATGTCTTTTTTGAATGATACGGGAAACAGCATGTTTTCATAAGTGATTTTTCTTTTTTTTTTCTTCTTTTGAAGACATATGAGAAGCTCGCTGAAGATGCAACAGGGTGGAAAACAACAACATGAACCACGTTTGTTTTTTCTTCTAATGCCTATTCATTATTTAAGTTATCGATTGATACAGTGCACAGAGATTTTTTTTCCTGTACTATTATGAGAAAGCGCTTTACTGATCCCAATATACATATACTTGCGGACCTTTAAAGATACAACCTCACAGCCAGACAGAAAAATAAAAAACGCTGTAAAAATTTGAAAGACTAGAATGGTTCAGAATTTAGTCAGTTGTGTAAACATAGATAAAGTACCCAGATATAGTGTAAGGGATATAAACATATATCAGAAATCTTCGATTTAATACCGGAAACGTCACAACAGTGACTTCTTTAATGATCTCAAGAAAATGAAAAGCATTTTTTATCAGTCGTAATCTTTGCAACCGACAGGGGCAACATTTGGCATGAAAGTACAAGAATGGTTATAGTTTGATGAAATAAAGACGAAATGAGACGAAATGGGTTAAAAACTGGCTAAAAACAAAAGTAGATGTATCTTTAAGTTTTGACTTGAATTCAAAGCTCTAGTGGGACAGCCGTTGCTGTCATTGAGCTATCAAGTTGAAGCTTGAACCCTCGACCCCTCCTTCCTCCCCACTTTTGGCAAGAACTCTGTGAATACTAATGCCACCACTATGATCGGGATTTTCAATATAGTATTACATGCACAATGCGACCGCAGATTGGCTTCAGCACCCAACTATAGACTAGTTTATACCTATAAGCACAAATATAATGGCTGACGGGTGCTGACGGCTGCGTTTGTTAACCTAGGTGATTGTTTATGGCCCATGACTCTGATATTCAATACTGTTAACAATTGTAACAAATCGATACCCAGTCACTGGAAATATCGTATGCACTTTGTCGGATCAATTGTTATAAATGATTTATAAAGTTAGGTCTCACGTAACACATAGTTTAAAGCTTCAACCTTTTAGCAAACTGTCCCGAGTCATAACGACCCTGAAGAATAAAGCTTTGGAAAACATTGTGGAAAAGGGAGAAAATGCTGGTAACCAGCATTTTCTCCTTTTCCTACAAAGTTTTCTACCATTTCAAAGACCAATTCCATGATTTTAGCGATATTTAAATTATCGTGCGCAAATGATTTCATTTTGGGTAGATATAAAACTGTCTTGTTTAGTTTGGAGTACAACTGCTAAATGTGTTAAATAAAGATTGCCAGTTGATAGTAAAACCGCCATTGTCAATTTCAAAGTTTTTTGCCAGAAATAATCTAACCATATCGGACAGCGAAGATCCAAGATCAGACATCACGTTATGTGCAGTCTGATCTTGATCAACATTGTCCGCAGAAAGCCTTGAGCCGTCCTTAGTAGCCAGGATTAATTTTTTCCCGTCACTATGTTGGTATGAGATTTTTCCTGTATAAGGTCAGCGACCCACTGTTCTACAGTCCTGAACGATACCGGCTGAGCTACCGGGACTCGGCTGAAAATATTTAGGAGAAAAGGGCGGAATGCGTGTCACAAGAAACGGCTAAAGCAGATATTCCTTTCCCGCTGTCCAGTATCTTTTAAAAACATCTTTTCCTGCATTGTTTCTCCTTCGTGTAACTTTTACATTTTCAAAGGATTCGATCTGCTACTCTGATCATTATTTAAACTCTGAATTTCAAGAACTGCCATTTGATTGGCAAAAGACAAAAAATACCACCCAATCGGAATGTTCAGTCTTTAAAGTAAAAATTACAAGTGAACTGAGCCACAGATGTGAAAATCAGCCAGAGATGTAATGACATGCAAGTTAAAGAAAAACAGTATTTCATTTCCATTGGCAAAGACAACGTTACAGCCGAATGTTTCGTCTTTAAACCAAGAAAAAGAAATGAACTGAGAACGATTGGTGAAAATCGACCAGATGTCATGACATGAAGGATATGCATACACTGTATTTCATTCTCATTCTCGTAGAAATGAGATAACTCTGACAACAAAAATGATTATGTTGTTATTTATGTCATCATCCTTGGTCGACTACAGAAATCACGATTTAAATGAATGCTCTAGACTCGAACTTTGATCGTAGGGCACCTCGTTGCTTCTTTAAGTTGTTATTTATGTCATCATCCTTGGTCGACTACAGAAACCACGATTTAAAAAAAATGCTCTATACTCGAACTTCGATCGTAGGGCACCTCGTTGCTTCTTTAATTCTTTGACTCCCTCAGCGCCAAAAGCTTGTCCTTGGCCTTTTGTGGACGGTATAGATCAAAGATCAGACTGCACAGAACGTGCAGTCTGATCTTTGATCTATACCGTCCGCTTTTTTAGTCCTTCTTAAAAGACTAAGATCGTTCTCATCTTCAGTGGATTGTATTTTCAGCCTTCGAAAGAGGTCGAGTTTACATGTATAATATTTGGCGCTGAAAGAGTTACAGCCCTTTGACCCCTTACTATACAGAGATTTTGTAGCGTTAAAATGGTTGCAGCATCGAAATATTGCGAGTAAGAGCCGCTTACTCCAACTGCATTTCATACCGAAGGAAAGCAGGTATGATTGCGTGAACAGGTTGTAAGCCATAAAATGATGAGTATGCATAGGCGTAGCCAGGATTAAAATAGTTATACACGCAGTCAGGCACGAAGTGTCAATGGGGGAAGGAGCTGAAACGTCATGGAATAAAGCACAGAGAATTTCGATGTCATGAGTGCATCAATTTAACCTATCTATTTAGTTCGAAAAGGCACGCAGAACTAGAGAAAAATCAAAACATATATACGGAATATTATGCTGTAGTGACTTTCCTGGTGCTTGTATTTACTTCAAGCAGCGTGAGAAAATTCGGTATCGCGCTAGACCGAAGGTCGAGCGAGATGCCAAAATTTTCTTACGCAGCGAGAAGTAAAGTCAAGCACCAGGAAAGTCACTACAACTTAATATTCCTTTTATTATATACCCACACCTTTTCAACGACAAAAAAATGCAAATTATTGACATTTTATTCAAAAAAGGTAAACAAAATAACTTCGTCTTTATGGATGGCGGATGAATATTACAACGTAAAATTTTGCCAATCAAATTGCAAATGAATGCATACCTATACCGCTCTCGAGTTACGTCATCGAGACGTCATCATACCATATTTGGAACCGTATTTCACGGTTTTTTTTTTCTGTCCTATGTGATATTTTATCCCCGTGCGACGCATGTATTTTCTCCGGAAAACTTTCAGGTATATAATAAACCTATTTATCGCATAACCTCCTTTGTTTTCAGTGTAATATACCCATTACGAATTTTCTTATCTTACACACGTCTGATATCACAATTTTCTGACGTCATTTTTGACGTCATTTAGTACGTATTTCATAGAAGTAATTGGTTTTTTGGACATTACCGGGGAAGTATCTATAGATGGTTTTGCAATTCTGATCGATTATTTGTGAGATATCGTTATGTGATAAAAAAGAATCTAACATGTATTGGAGTTCGAGATAAGATTTCATTAAACTCGTCAAGAAAAAATTGTTATTAAGCTCGCCAAAGGCTCGCTAAATAACATTTCCCCTAGACTCGTTTAATAAAGTTTTATCTCAGTGCCAGGTCATGTCAGATCCTATATATATGATACTGCGATTTACAACTTTGATCGCAGATTGTTTTATACTTACGTACGTATTGTGCATAAAGGGTGCTACGCCCTTGGTGTGATTCAGAACCGAATACCTTATTACTGTACATGCAAAGGCTTTGTAACATAAGAAATAGACATATATAAGGAATGGAACGATCAGTGCGATTCAAAACGGAATATCATTGTTCCATTCCACGTGCAAGCAAAGCTGGGTTTATACCACCAAAAGGGCGTGAGGAATGGAAAAAAAACAATGTTTTCTTGTTGTTCATTTGCTAACAAAGAACGTGAGAAATGAAATCTACTGTGTAGCCAGATATCCCCACGACTTTTCATGCGAAGGGAAAATTGATTTGCTGATAACATAAGGGTTAGAAATGAATAAAACATATGGGTTAGAAATGAAGAAGAAAAATCAGATTAATTTGCCTTAATTACCTTCCCCACTTTTTTCTTTGAAAGCAAAGATTGTTTTGTTAATATAACTCTTTGTCAAACGATTAAATTTTAGACATGTCCATACTCAAAGCATTTGCAGATCACAAATTTAAGGTAGCACACATGATGAACCTTATCTTTAATAGATAGAAAACACTGTGGGAAAAAGAGAAATACTGGTTACCAGCATTTTCTGCTTTTCCAACAACGTTTTCAAAAGCCTCCTTCAAAAAGGTCGTCAAAACTCGGATTGTATAGTAAAGGGCTTACATACTTTCAACAATAGTTTCGAATGCAGATACTTTTTCTATGCACAAGCAAAGTAGGACTTGTTACAATCACAACTCAAAAAAAAAAAAAAACCCAACACTTTATAAAATAATAATATAAACAATTTTTCTGTCAATTACGAGAAAATTAAGAAAAATCTTTGTTACGCGCATTCATAATAAGGCAAAGATCAATGCTGGCAAGTATGGCATGAAACTTGTTTTAATATGGGTAAAATTTGATAAAAAATTTTTTTTCTTAACAGTCGGGCTGCTAAGGGCGACTCAAGAACCTTTTGCGGACAGTGTAGATAAAGATCAGACTGCACAGAACGTGCAGTCTGATCTTGGATCTGCACTGTCCGCTAAGGATATTTTGTTCTCCAAAAATAATGTTGGAAAAGCAACATTTAGGTTTTTACTATCGGCTTAAAAAGTTCATTTAACTTAATTACCAGGTTAACCCTTTACCAAACAATCCCTGGTTTTTACGACCCTGAGACAGAAGCCTTTTGAAAACATTGTGGGAAAAGGAGACTATGCTGGTAACCAGCATATTCTCCTTTTCCCACAATGTTTTCTACCCTGCTGGAAACAAATTTCAATTTTTGAGTTACGTTTATTTTGTCGTCTGCAAGTGCTTTCAATTTGGACCAGTCTGAAATTTTGTCGTTTGGTAAATAGTTAAGAGTTAATGAGAGCAAAGCAAGTGCTAAGCCCTAACAATTTGTCCATATTTGCGTTCCCGGAGCTGTAAATTTTGCTCCAAGTAGCATGAGACATGAAATAAGAAGGAACCTAACACGGCCATTTTCTGTACCAACTAATAGTTTTACGGAATACAATACGCGGCCATTGTCTAAAGCTAATGGACACGTCGCGGCGACTTGTACGGATTCCTCTCATTTCATACCCTTAGTACTTTGACGCTTACTCTTTGAGTGCTAAATGAATGAAAGGAAGAGTTTTAGTAACTGTACATTATTAGTTAGTTACGTAAACTTGTAATTTATAAATCATTCTGTCTGGAATGAAAAAGCAAATCAGACTGAAGTAGATAGAGTGTCAGAATGCACATTCTCGGCAATCTGATCTTCATCGTCACAGTCACAAAAAACACATACATTTTTGCTTCGCATACCTTAATTATTTTTCACTTTATCCGGAGTTTTTTTTTTTTTTCTTTAAGACAGGAGTTTGTGAAAAAATCTGCAAGGTAAGATAAATAAGACTGTTTAATCCTATTTAGGTTTGATTTCCTTCTTTCGTAACACAAAATTAAAGGTTCCAATTAAAGAAAGCAGGCTTCAACCTTCGAATGCAACATGACTTCTTTCAGTCACAAAGAAATCCCTTTATTACACTAGCGATGCTGTGTCTGCCAGATTATCTCACAAAATATCGAAAACATAGGACTGTGTAACTCAAAGATCGGACTGCACAGTCTGATCTCGATCTGAAACGTCTGTTAAAGATTTGTTCAGTTCTCTTATCATTTTTTTTTTGCATTCGTGTGTGTTAAGAGCAGATAAATGTTGTCCCGTATCATGCTAGATAAGTTTAATAAAACTTTCAAGTCGATAGTACAAACCCGAATAATGTTATTTAAAACTTACATTTTCGAGAATAATATCTCCTCATCGGACAGTGTAGATCCAAGATCAGACTGCACGTTCTGTGCAGTCTGATCTTGATCTACACTGTCCGCAAAAGGTCAGTGAGTCCCACTAAGCAGCTTAAGGGTCTAGGAATAATACCTCCCGAGAAGAAGAGTAACCGGAAGCCCCACGTGGAGTCCGGTAGCAAGGATTTATGGGTATAATTATACTTAATAAGACAAGGAGAAAACTTGTTATAATGGGTTTCAAGATGATACAGACATATTTTCATGTCTTAAATCCACATTTCCTTAATAGTGGATTTTATTGGTTGCCTTCGGCTATAACTCTGAATATTAAGTACAAAATAATTTTTCCAATGACTTTCGTCCTTGAATTTTATCCTTTTTTATTCTTAATTGATGCTGACCTTCCTCGATTTGATTTTATGCGATATATTGAAGATACACATAATTTGAATAAGGTGCCCGTCCGGGTGGCTCAGTGGTGAGCGTGTCGGATTCATGACCAGGTGGTTGTGAGTTCGATACCCGGTTGAGGCAAACTTTCTTACCGGCGTATTTTCGCCTCTCACCTCTGCTGAAGCATGTGAGAAAAGTAGTCGGTGGCTTTGGAAAGAAAGTTGTGTTAGTACTGGTGTGAGAAAGCCAGGAAACATATGTGCGTCACCGACCGCCATGATATGACCTTAGCTGTTAAAGTGGCGTTAAACCCCAATACAACAACAATTTGAATAAGGTATCGATTAAGTAAGTAGTAAAGTACAAACAAGGAAAAGCCATTACGAATTGTCAAAATTGTTGTAAATTTGTCACAAATAGCCATGTTGCTAAGAGAGACATTCTAATGAGCGTCTTAGGCTTTACATTAATATTGCTGTAGCATTAAGGCTTTATCACGTGATCGTATTTATGGCAAAACGACAAAAGAAAAATAAAAAATAAAGCTCGTTATGTACAATTTATTTTTACACAATATTAGAATATTTTCAAAAGTAAACTGCTGCATAAGCAAAAAAGAGAGAGAAGTGAACGTTTCTTGGCATGACTTCTCTTTTAAGTCCTCAGGCGCTAATGAGTGCATAATTAATGACAGTGTAGACTGAGATCTGATCGTGGATTTATAATATCCGATACGGTGAGACTTTTCCTGTGAAAAAAACAAACTTGGAAATCACGATATTGGTGTTCAAATAATGGCTGGGATTTTTATTTTTTTTTCATTTACTTTATTTAAGTGGTTTACTCATTACCAGATGGCAAAACTTGAGACTTGTCCATAGTGAAAGCATATACAGACGACAAATTAAATCTGGATCAAATTAAAATATTCACCTGTGAAATGCTGGTTACCAGCATTTTCTCCTTTTCCCACGATGTTTTCGAAAGCCTTCTGCGTCATGATTGAGACTGCGTGGTAAAAAATAAAGGGAAAAAAAAGTGAAAAGACGAAATGCGTGCACATACAGACAAACGACCTATCGGTTTACACCCTAAACTCATTTGACAGACTTGAGATGAAAGCTGAAATATCTCCCGTCTAATTATAGAACAGGTTTAGAGGTCTGTGTGGTCACTCAATCCTTCAGCTGCTAAGCGCGACTCACTGACCTTTTGCGGACAGTGTAGATCAAGATCAGACTGCACAGAAAGTGCAGTCTGATCTTGGATCTACACTGTCCGTTTAGGAGATATTTTTTAATCCAAAAAACAAGTTTTAAATAACATTATTCGGATTTTTACGATCGGCTGAAAAGTTTCATTTAACTTATTTAGTACGAAAGGGTTGAATGAGCTACTGACATGCAAAAAGTCCGACCTTTGGGGACCAGTGGTCAGCAGAAATGTGTAATATTCTCCATTTCGACTGACCAAATGGTGGTCAGTATGCTTCCGGTCTATAAAAATGGTCAAGACTGGTCAGGAATAATTGAAATGGTCATTTCTTTCCCTCGAATTCAGCATAATGGGTCTTTGGTTATTCACACATTAATCTTTTTTTGTTACTCGTTTACAAGTGAACAAATGTGTATTATCATAAATGAGAGATCTAGTGTATAATTTTATCCGTTGTCGGTTCAACCCCTTTAACACACAATCCCGACTTTTAAAGACTCTGAGGGGGAAGCCTTATGAAAACATTGAGAGAAAAGGAGAAAATGCTGGTAACCAGCATTTTCTCCTTTTCTCACAATGTTTTCTACACTTTTACGCACGAATTACATGATTTCATCCATATCCAATTTGTTTGTCTGCAAATGTTGTGACGGGTTCGATACCCGGTTGAGGCATACTTTATTTCCTGCGATTTTTCGCATCTCATCTCTGATGCATGTGAAAAAAAGCAGTCAGTGGCTTGGAAAGAAAGTTGTGTCGGTACAGGTGTGAGAAAGCCAGGAAACATATGCAAATAGGTGCACTGACCGCCGTGATATGACATAGGCTGTTCAAACGGCGTTAAAGTCCAATAAAAAAAAGCAAATGCTTTGAATTTGGACGACTCCAAGTTTTTTCGTTGCTTGGTAAAGAGTTAAACGACTTTTGCCCTCCCCTTCAGCAGACAGCTTCTGATAACATGTAGGGAAAAAGGAGCCATAACTTGTGTCATGGTATTTTTTCCGTTTGCCACATTTTTCTATGGGGCGTATGCAGATGATGGTCTAAAACTGCAAGAGAGACTTAAGCAGTGTGAACCAATGTCTATTCAGAGTTCATCAAGACATTGTGTGCCCCCGTTGCTTTTGTGTGCGATGTCGATTAAGGTTAAACTGCACAAAACGTGGATCGTGGCTCTACGCTGTTTGTTATACTGATTTATTTCATGCTTTCCGGTAAGTTATCGAGAAATATCCGTGAAATATTTTTCAACATTTCATGGTAACGACCAGTGAAAATACCGATTTTTATATTCTAACCTCTTAAATTGAAGGTGGAAACAGTTTTTCCCGCGCACTAGTTACCTAGGTAAAATGCGCGTGCCTCACAACCGGATGGAAATATGACGTAATTTACCTTACATTTCTCGCGCTTGACGTAATATTGTAATGCGTTGCTATGCGGAGGGGGTACGCCACGGGGGAATAACCGAAAAGAACCGTCCTGGATTTTGATTAAGTTCCCCCCCCCCCCCGCCCAGAAAGGGTTAAAAGCATGAAATAAATAGAATGTTTGTTTTTTTCGGTGAAAGATCGAAATTTATTTCATCGAATGAACATCATCGGTAATATTTTCACTCATGGCTGAGCTACTCGTGAAAATATTAACGATGATGTTCACTCGATGAAATAAATTTCGATCTTTCACCGTAAAAACAAATATCCTCAATATCTTATTGGCAAAAGCAACGCAGAAACAACAATTATTTGGGGTCTTTTTTCCATACTGAAAATATCTCATTGGTTACGTATTGGATATCAGGTCACTATACGGTTTATCAATTTGAAAAAAAAAACTTAAGATCCGATAAAGTTATGCTGGAAAACCCGTCTTAAATCCATCTCAAAGAGTCTATCTCTGCCACTGATAATAGGCGAGTTCTCCTGTTGGTACAATATTTTATCATGCTTCCTATGCAGGTAATAATGACCTCTAATTGCAGGAAAGGATCAAGTAATGTAAATCAATGTCTATTCAGAGTTCATTAACCATGTCCAGAAAAACAGTGAGATTCGATCAACATGTGCTTGACAACCCGTCCGATATCTATCTCTAACAGTCTATCATCCTTGCAGATAAATGCACATAAACTCTTTTCGCTATTAGTGATGACCTTTTGAGGACGCCGTAGATCTAAGATCAGACTGCACGTTCTGTGCAGTCTGATCTTAGATCTACGCCGTCCGCAAGATAATGATAAGCTATATCGTCAAACTAGGTCTCTATTCACCTACAATCCGTTGTATTCTTCGTCTGATACTAGTTTTAGAAAGTAACACAATATCTTATTGGCTTAACTATTTGGTTTAACCAATCAAAAATTGCGTTACGTTCCATTTTAGTATGTGGAACAGTATGGTGCGCGGCTTCTGCGCGGCTTCTGTCAAACATATAGAAACATATAGAAAACATAGAAAGTATAATGCGCGAGTGCGAGAGAGAGAGAGAGAGACAGAGACAGAGACAGAGACAGAGAGAGAGAGAGAGACACACACACACACAAAGACAGACAGACAGGCTTAAATGGCATATTTATTGGGTCAGAGACATGCCTCTTTAACCCTTTACCCTGGTTTTTACGACCCAGAGGAAGAAGCCTTCTGAAAACATTGTGAGAAAAGGAGAAAATGCTGGTAACCAGCATTTTCTCCTTTTCCCACAATGTTTTCTACCCTGCTGGAAACAAATTTCAATTTTTTAGTTACGTTTATTTTGTCGTCTGCAAGTGCTTTCAATTTGGATCAGTCTAAAATTTTGTCGTTTGGTAAGGAGTTAAAACAAAAGACAAGGTCAATTCCAATTCCTTTACAGAAAAACAGAAGCAATGTTGCAGAATTTATTGCCACAAGATGCAATAGTTGCACAGCTGGAGACAATACAAGTAACCCACATCATGGTGTTAAGGATTGAACCATCGGAATTCAAGCGTCCATTCGCTATGATCTATTTCCGTTGTAACCACTTGCACAGTGATCCACTCGCGCAGTAATAACACTCAACAATTTGTCAACATAAAACGAGATTGACTAGAATGTTGATACTTCCCATGATTGGGATGACTTCCATTCGTCATTGCTAAATCGGCTTATGTCAGTCGGTTTGGAATACTTTTTTGGTTGCTGCTTCAACTTTTTCAGTGCCAGTATAAAACCATCAAAATCTTTCAACAATATGACCCATTGAAAGTCAGAAAGATTTTTATCTTATAGGATTGACTAAACAAGCGGATGGTATAGATCCAAGATCAGACTGCACGTTATGTGCAGTCTAATCTTGATCTATGCCATCCGCACAGAACGTGCAGTCTGATCTTGATCTATTTCGTCCGCAAAAAACTCTTTTTCGCCTCTGGCGCTAACAGGATCAACTTTCTAAACATTATTTTAATTATTCAAAGGTGACAGCCGGTGCCCCAAGCAGCTGACTGCAAACACAATGTGTCAGTTATCTAGAGTTGCAACCTGGAATGTTTCTGCCAAACCTCTTTTGGAGGATTGATCAAAGTTTTATATGTGCAGCAAAATATCATCCAAATGTATTATTGTTTTAAAAAAAATCAAACTGGTGGTGCATCAGCTGCAATGCTGTCCCCTAGCCAATGGTACCACGGTTTCTTGGTCCTCGTGATGGTTTTCATATTTATTCTAAAATCTGGATTAATATGATATCAGACGTTTTTCTTATGTAAACTATAACTTTGAAATGTCCATTCTGTGTTCGGAGATATCATCATAATAAGAACCAAGTTTCTGTACCTCTCTAGTGTTCTTCTTATATGGATGATTACTTTGTCCACTTACCATCTGAAACAAATTTGGAGCAGACGATAAAGTATTGTTAGTTTAGTTTAGTTTAAACATATTTATTTTACATCGATAGAGAAACAAGTTCTTACAACTTATACTAATCTCTCTCGATTCTGCTTCCTTTCTGTATTCTGTATTGTTCAACCCTTTATCATACAATCCAAATTTTTAACGACCCGAAGAGGGCATTTGAAAACATTGCGGAAAAAGAAGCAAAGGACAAAAGCCTTGATGTGAGCCAGATCTAATTTGTCTTCTGTACAGGCTTTGGATTTGAGTTCGTCTAACATTTTGTCGTTTGATAACGAGTTGATACAAAGAATCATGTGCAAGAAATTGTGGCTTGTTGTCTGTTGCAAGATGTAAGAAATTGTCTGCTGGTGTTAAAATTTCAGTGCACTGTACGACGTATATTTATTGACACAGGTCCCCGATATACATTTATAATTATTTCAAGTCAACTCTCGCTAACATAGCAGTTATCACGAGGTCCACAATATTTTGTAAACTTGCTTTGTCTGCTAGAATGGGGTCTTCCGCTGTTTTCAACACTATTTCAGTCATATCACGGTACTAGCTCACTTATGCATGCATTTAAATGGGTTTTCCCATACTACACTGAGGCTTTTTTGCCTTACCTACTGTCATGTGTTCGTACTCAATACTGCACGCCTGAATACCCTATCCTATCTTATCATAGTTATGTGTAAGTACGATTGGATATTAAAATATAGTTCCACTAATGGCGGCTTTCTTGTCTTTAACGTGAACGCCGTACCTACGTGATCAACCTCTTGCACAGGGGATTAGACCAGAATTTGCAGATGAATATTAAAACATCTGAACCAATGAGCCAAGGAACCCCTCCCTGTAAACTTGCAAGCATTCCGTAGTGTAACTGAGTGAATCATATGTAATATTGAACATCATGACAGCTCAGTTAATACAGCGAACAAAATTCCATTGACAACTGCCCAGCGTATAATTGGTCTCCGAGAGCAAGCTGCCTACAAATAACGGACTAATGCAGGACTTTGTTACCCCTAACATTTCAAACTCCTCAAATTTGATATCAATTGCAGATGACGAATTAAATGAACACGTAGCTAAGATGATGAAAACTGTCTTCTTTAAAATGGAAATAGGATTGTGAGAAAAGGAGAAATCTTTAGCAACGATCGTTTGTTTACTTTTCGTACGACGCTTTCGAAAGCCCTTTCTCTGAGCGTTGTTATAACAAAGGATAGTTTGGATCAATGCAAAAGACATATACAAAAGTGTCGGCAAGAAAGACCGCATATCGTAATTCTAAAGCTCTCAATGCAAGTATATCTCACAGAATACTGGACAGAGTAGATCTAAGATAAAACTTTACATTTTTTTAAACGTTTTGATCTTGATTTACATCGTCCGCAAAGTTATCTTAAACATTCAAAGGGTAAAATCCACCGGCAACTAATTTGTCAGAAGGCAGAAGATCTATTGTCTGAGAAGGCCAGGGTGTAACCTTGACTATTGAGCCTCGACTGGTCATTAGAATCAAGCTGAGCCAAATTAGTCGGTATGGAAAGAGGCCCTCATTCCACTTTCCAACCTTTATCCCGTTTACTGCCATATGTTGGCTTTTGTGGACGGTATAGATCAAGATCAAACTGCATAATACGTCTTATTAATGATTCACCGTCCGTAACTCGATCCTAAAATCATGGTTAAAACGGTCTTACCGTTTTTATTTTGAGTTTGTTTTTTTTTTTTCGGATCTCCAAAGCGGTTTTTGCGGAAAAGAAGTTAACCCCCCCCCCCTCCTAAAAAAGAGAGAAAAAAAAAAAAATAGCATGGGCAGAAATTACTGCATCTCCCTACTTACATGGAATACAAGTTACCTAATACATGTACCATAAATGGCTTTACAGATTTACTTTTCAGTGTCACCATACATTTCGTTGAACGCAAAGTGACCTGAACTTCCGGTTGAAAACCGAAAAATAGTCCTTAAAATCTAGCTAACCCTTAACTGCACAATGCGGACTTTTAACGACCCGGGGAAAGAAGCCTTTTGAAAACAATGTGGGAAAAGGAGAAAACATTTTCTCCTTTTCCCACAATGTTTACTACTCTTTCAAAGAAAAATTGAACAATTTGAGCAACATTGAAATTGTCGTCTGCAAATGCTTTCAATTTAGACAAGGCTAAAATTTTGTCTTCTGGTAAAGGATTAAACAGAAAGAACCCCGGCGCCATTACGTTATTTTTAGTTATCCATTTATACATGTATTTGTGTAACTTTATGTAATCCAAAGTATTGTTTTAAGACTCAAATTCAGACAAATTCCGGTGGCCTTGATGTTGAAAAGCGAAAATCCACAAAACATTTTCATTATGGAATGAATTATGTAGAATTTAAATAAAGGTAATTAAATAGAATTAGCTCAAATAAAATATCTGAATTCAAATAAGGATTTTAATCCTTGGAGCGCCAAATAAATGAAACGAAATATTCTTAGAATATAAAAACGACTTAGATAATCATGTTTTAAGAATTTGGTAATAGAACATGTGCATATATTTGAGGCGTGCTCAGTGAAAAGGGGGCTTAATGCATTTGCGAAAAGTATCGACCCAGGTCAGCCTGCGCAGTCCGCGCAGGCTGACCTGGGCCGAAACTTTTCGATATTGGTCAATTTTCTGTAAGTCAAAGGACCAGTCTACCTCATGATCAAATTAGTTGTTAAAAAGTGACTATTATGGATCTATAATTATGTGATGACTTGGGCTGGTATCATATATCACGGTGATGCATTAAGCCCCCTTTTGCCAGAGTATGGCTCATTTCAATATAAATACATATAAATCTAGCTCTGAATTGACCAAAACTCGGGCCGAGCCCCGGTAGCTCAGTCGGTAGCGTACAGGACTTGAGAACAGGGAGTTGCTGGTTCGATCCCCGGCTCGGCCAATCTCCTTCCGAGGACTGATGATAGAATTCATTCCTTACTCACCGCTGACCATTGTTTCGACGACCATGGTTATGTGGGAAAGCAGCCAGTGGCTTGGAAAGAATATTGTGCGGAGAACTGATAAAAGAAGCTCCAGGAAAGCATGGATAGGTGCACTGGCGAGTAAGGCATATTCTAAGTCTTAAAGGAATTTTCTAAATTTAAAAGTAAAACAATTTGTGATTGGCTAAACAAGACTGTTTAACCAATCAGAAGTTGTGTTAGTTCCTAAATCCGAAACAAGACCTAGAATACAATTGAGAATACTTGGAATATACGGTTCCGGATCTTGGATAAACACACCGGTCGATATCTTATGAAATTATCGTATCAACAGAGCCTTAACCATTTTCCACAAAATCCCGAGTTTTAACGACCTTACGGAAATGACTTTTGAAAGCATTGTGGGAAAGGGAGGAAATGCTGGTTACCAGCATTACCTCCTTTTCCCACAATGCTTTCAGCCCTTTCAAAGATGAAGCCTAGCATTTGGATCACATTTTAGTTTGTCGTCTGGTAAACGGTTAAAATTGTAACATCTCGGTTCTTTATCTGACCTATGATGTCATTTTCACTTTTTATGCACATTTTTAGATGACTGCAGAGGAAAGATAACTTATCTGCCTTTGCAATGTAAGTGTTTTAGGCGCGCATGGACATTCAAACAGCATACTGCGGTATATATACATGCAGATGGAAATGCAGTTGATCACAAAAACACAGATTCGATGTTATTTCGATAAAGGTACGTTGGATGTCCGTCCGGCATGAGCAGAGACAAATTGCAGGAGTCAACGGTCACTGCCTGTGAGATAAACTAGCCGACAACGGCGGCCATGTTTGACAGGCAGTCAATGAAGAAACCAGAAGATTAATGGACGTTTTAAGACGGGTTATCGCTTCCATTTACATGTTATGCATTTATAATGCCCGTCTGTCAATCGGCGTTGCCTAGTTTCAGTTCTTGCCAGGAATCTTTCAAGACCATAGAAATGATAAAGCTCATTAGCGCAAGACCAATGTCAAATATCATTAGAAATCAAGGAATGAAACAAATCATATCCGCATGAAAGCGGAACTTCCGTTTCTGAGCCCTAGAGAGATGGTAACAACACGATATGTATTTTCTTGTCAAAACAGACCTTCTAGAAGACAATGTACACTGGAATATCCTGTTCTAAAAAGCCAGAGGTCGAATTATTAGATTAAGTACTATATTTAGGAAAATCATTTAAACCTTTGATATGCTCTTAAAAGATAAATGCATAATGTCATATTTATGTTGATCATAATTTGTTTATAATCTTAACATACATGACAAGCATGTTCAAAGGTAATGCATTAAAACGACTGGAACGAAAGCTTAACCCTGTATCAAACCATAACGGTCCTAAGGAAGAAGCCTTTTGAAAACATTGTTGGAAAAGGAGAAAATGCTGGTGAATTTCTCTTCAATTGTACAAATTTTGAATATGTTGTCCACAGACACTTTCTATTATGTAGAGTCTAAATTTCGTCGTTTGGGAAAGGGTTAATTTATGACACCCTCTCCGACAGTGTTTCTTTAATGGTTTGTTGTTGACTACAGAAATATCTGTAGCAAAGGTTATTATCATTTATGAGGGTGAAGATGCAGTGTTTGAGTGAAAACATGCTAAACCGAATAACCAATTCCACGAAGTTACTCAAACCCAAACAAAAAATGCCTCTTGTTTTTTCTTTCAGAAGATTCTGATCTTGAAATAATATGACAAATGAAGGGTGGAGCAAGTTTGAAGACATTTAAGTACTAATCAGTTAATAATCTTGATACAATTACGAAGCAGAGCTCTATCTTTGTAATTGTTTACTTTTAGTCATTTGAGATGAATCGCTCAAAATAGTTTACTTTTATATGAATCTCTAAGAGTTTTGTTACCAGTAGGTTGTGATTGTCGACTAATAGTAGGAACTTCTAATATAAGCTTAAAGTAAGAGGTTTCTTACATTCAAATGTAAGTTTAAACATAATGTTATAGACATGAGTTACATAAAATACGTATACAGTTCATAATTACAATCAAGAAGGGCGGCAAATGGATTGAACCACAAGTTCAACAACTTAGTTACGGTTGTCCTCATTAGTCATTGAGGGAAAAACAGAAAATTTTGTTCAAATGTTCGAAGTTTCACTTCACCTTCGTTCGTTCATTTAGTGTGTTTTTGTCAGTATAGTATACAATTAATCCTTGCTGCAGAAAACATAAACAAAATAGTGATGCAATTATTGCCTGTAACGAGCACCGTCTGCTTGATTAGTCAATACTATGAGATAAAAAAATTTTCTTAGATTCCGTGGGCCCGTCGAAAGAGATCCACTTCGTAATTGTGCTGCGCTTTGTGAAAATGGGTTTTGGTGCATCTTCGTAAAACCGACTAAATCATGAGGCAGAATGGTCCTTTGAAATACAGAAAACTTACAAATAGCAAAAAGTTTCGACTCAGGTCAGCCTTCGCGGACTACGCAGGCTGACATGGGTCGACACTTTTTGCAGACGCAATGAACCACTTTTTGACAGAGTATGACTCATGTCACGTTATTTAGTGCTAAAAGATTTAACCCTTAAGCTGCTAAGCGCGACTCACTGACCTTTTGCGGACAGAGTAGATCAAGATCAGACTGCACAGAACGTGCAGTCTGATCTTGAATCTACACTGCCCGATAAGGAGATATCTTTCACCAAAAATATACCTTTGGAATGGCATAATTTGGGTTTTTACTTTCGGTTTGAAAGTTTCATGGTAAACCTTGGGGTACTAAGCGCGACTCACTGATCTTTTGCGGACAGTGTAGGTCAAGATCAGACTGCACAGAACGTGCAGTCTGATCTTGGATCTACACTGCCTGATGACGAGATATCTTTCACCCAAAATATACCTTTGGAATGGAAAAAATTTGGGTTTTTACTTTCGGTTTGAAAGTTTCATGTTAATAGTATTTAGCAGGATACGGTTTAAGAACAGGGCATCCAAATGGGATTCGTGTAACATCGCCTTTCATCGTACGGATTCGGCTAGGACTCGGGTAATCCGCAATCGATGCGGGGAACCAGTATCGATCGATTACGGATTACCCGAATCTTAGCCGAATCCGTACGTTTTTCGGCGATGAAAGACGATGTAACAGGAATTCGCATTAGGGTGCCCTATCCTTGAAAAATCAAGGTCGTACGGTCGGCAGTTATAAATACGAATAACTACAGATAGGCTGTTATTGCTTTTTTGGAGTACAAAGCATTTTTATTTTCTATTTTTTTTTTACAGAGTGGAATAAACCTTGAAATATCAAAGCAAAAGTTTTATTTCATTGTTTTTGTTTGTTCTTTGCGTTACGTTTTATTTCCACTTTATTTTGATATCGGCTCATTTAATACAACTTATCTTAAAACGTTTCGTTTGATGTTAATCTTTAAGTAAACAATCCCTTGTTTTAACGATCCTGAGACAGAAAGCTGGTATTCAAAACATAATGGTAGCCAGCATTTTTTTCTCTTATTCTCACAATGTTTCTACCTTTTCAAAGACGAATCCTACCGTTTTATACACATTAATTTTGTCGTCTACGATTGCTGTAAATATATAACGAGTCAATTATTTCGCAAACGAGTAAACAATCAATCGACACACCTTTTTAGCCATGAACTGTAAAAAGGGGGCATAATGCATCTGCAAAAAAATATCGACCCAGCCTCAGTCTGCGCAGTCCGCGAAGGCTGACGTGTGTCGAAGTTGAACTTCTTTGCTTATGGTAAATTTTCTGCATATCAAAAGCCCATTCTACCTCATGAATCAGTCGGTTGTTAGACAAAATGGGATTTATGGATCCATAATTGTGTAATGATTTGCTTGGAATAATGCATTACGGAAATACATTAAACCCCTTTTTTTCCAGAGCATGGCACAAGTAATTGGAGAGGTCATCAGACCTCTCCAACAGTGGTGAGTTTAAAAGGCAGACTGCCACATAATTTGCTGTCTAAATCCATTTTTCTTGAGAAATTGTTCTGCTACACAGTCTGTTTCGTCATGGTTTTGTAAATAAAGCGAATTCAAAAAACCGAAACAGGAAATAGACGTGGTTTATTTTTATATAACGAATTTCAGAAAAGATTTGTTATATTAATTTGCCATGGTTGTAAATGACCTCTCAAATAATTGTAATTTTTTATTAAGCAAATAAATCTAAGCAGAAGAAAAAATAAGAAGAATTTCGTTAAAAAAAGAGAAAGAAGACCGCTGGACAAGATCATGCGACTTGAAAACGCGGAAAGAAGGTCAAATGACCGTCATGTAAAGCATAAGAGGTTTCTACGCGGCGGCTTTTTTACTTGTTTGTTTACATGTACCAAAATATATTGAAATTAAGAGCTAATAAACTATTTGAAAACATGGATGCTGACCTCTCCTGGCTTCTTTTGTAAAGAAGCCAACTTGTTATTTCATGAAATATGTATATTCCATGATAAAACGTTCCCTCTTTGCTATTATCCTCTCTGGAAAATTAATAATAAAATGCTGGCAAGGTATTGGCGCATACAAACAAACAAACAAAAACACATGCTTCATTACTGCAGCAGTCTTCAAAGAAAATCTTTCAATAACCCTTATCCTGCCGTAATTAAATTGTTGTCTATTACAAAAAGAGATTTGAGCTGTGCTTTGGCAAAAGGGGGCTTAATGCATCTCCGTGATGCCATGATACCAAGCAACCGACCACATAATGATAGATCCAAATTAGCCACATTTTTTCAACTGACTTAATCAAGAGGTACACTGGTCCTTGGACATACAGAAAATTAACCAATAGCGAAAAGTTTCGGTCCAGGTCAGCCTGCGCAGACTGCGCAGGCTGACCTGGGTCGATACTTTTCGCAGATGCATTAAGCCCCCTTTTCACAGAGCATGGTTCATTTCATTAAGTTCATTGACAACATACTATGTTAACATGACCGAAAGGACTGACAGAGAAGCGGAGAGTGTAGCGCAAAATCAGCCTGCACGTATTTGCAATGGTCGCAAACCACAGGGGTAGTATTAACACTCTAAGCATCAACGAAGCGAAATTGATAGATACAGACAGAGGGCAAAAAAAAAAAAACCCACCAAGAAATCTAAATTTCAATGCATGTTAGGTCAGCACATCCCATTAAGATATCGGAGCCAAGATTGTTCTGTGCAATCCGATATCGATCTTCACTGTCCAGAACAGCGCCGAACTCTCATGGCACATTGGCTCTGAAGGGTTAACTCTTTTCCAGATGACGACGAAATTCTAGACTTGGTCCAAATTAGGCAAAAACAAAGTATATGTGTGGTTCCAGTTAAATACGTTTGAGAATTAGGGTCGTTAGGTTGGAAAATTATTTTACTTTTTTTTTTAATTATCTTTTTTCAAACATGCCCCGGGGGCGATTAAGAGAAGTAAAATGACACAGAATTTTCCGAGGACGACGATAACATTACGACGTGATAAAATGGCTTGCAACACGCAAAAAGGGGCATTCGGACATTGACGTAAAGTGTCGTCTCGGATCAGCCTGCGCAGTCCGCGCAGGCTAATCCGAGACGGCACTTTACGACTACATTAGATTTCGTGCTACAGCAGACTTGCGAAAAACAGAAAATTACATAAAAAAAAAAACGGTAAGTGTCGTTTCGGATTAGCCTGCGCAAGACTGTGCAGGCTAATCCTGGACGACACTTTACGCATATGTCCGAATACCCCTTTTCGCGTGTTGCAGGCCAAATTTGAAACGATTAAGAGAAAAAAAAAATGTTTGGGATCGGGCGAAAAAAATAGACACGGTCGGGTAACCGGAACCACATATATAATCTGTTTTGGCCTTTAAAGCATTTGCAGACAACATATTAAGTGTGACTCAAATCAAGGCATTTGTCTTTGATAGGGTACAAAACATTCTGGGAAAATGGTAGAAAATGTTTGTTATCACCGTTTCCCATTTTCCCACAATGTTTTCAAAAGCCTTTTTCCTACGTGTCGTTAAAACACTGGACTGTTTGCTTAAGGGTTAGATTTTCATTACTTACACAATATCAGCATAATTTCCAAGTTGAGTAGTACAACAACGAAATTCATTCCAATTTCATTCCAATTTCTGGTCTCAAAGCTAAGTGCTTTTCAATCATAGAAATTGTTTATTTCATGCAATGGCAGACTCATGGCGATCCCCTGCACCTTTAAGATTTCATAACCATGTTGCATAGAAAGCCACCCTATTACCCAACAATACTGAATGTTCAGGTATCACTTTTTAGTAAAACAATAGCGAAGCTACAAAGAGATTCTATATTGTTTTGTAATAACCAAAATTACTGGGGTAATCTGATATGTTCCTTCATAAAGTTGTCAAATTATTTCTTCTCGTATATTTTTGAAACCTTCTCAGCCATCAAGACATCTGTGCATCGCCAGCAGGAGAAATGACGTCGAAAAGAAATGAGCCACGCTCTGTGAAAAGGGGGCTTAATGCATCTGCGAAAAGTATCGACCCAGGTTAGCCTGTGCAGTCCGCGCAGGCTGACCTGGGCCGAAACTTTTCGCTATTGGTTAATTTTCTGTATGTCAAAGGACCAGTGTACCTCGTGATTCAGTAGGTTGTTCACAAAATGGATTTTTATGGATCCCTAATTATGTGATGTCCTGCTTGGTACAATGCATTACGGAGATGCATTAAGCCACCTTTTGTCAGGGCGTGGCTCCAATAATTCTGGCGCATCGGAGCTGATTGAAAGTGGAACCCTGCAAATGAAATACACAAGAGGGTTTCCAGAACGATTGGATGCTCTTTTTAATTATCGTTTTCTGATTGGTGCTCCGGTATTAAATACGCAAAATTGATTGCAAGTCTTAGAAGGTGAAACCTGGTTTTGAATACCTAATTGAGCAGAAGGGCTGTCTTTTAACGGAAACCATTTAACTGATGTAATGGAATTAACGAGGCGCATAGCTTCATTGAATAATTGATATCTTGGAAAGGAAATGTAAGATTACGGCTTTGCAACTTGAACTAAACTTTTTATGGGACAACGAAAGAGAGAGAGACAGAGAGAGAGAGAGAGAGAGACAGACAGACAGACAGACAGATACAGACAGAGAGGAGATGGTACTAGTATTTCTAAAATGCGGTCTTAAAATATAGGTGTAGTCATTGCTTGTATGCATTCTTACGATCGTAGTTAATATATTAAACTATCTTTTCAGTAAAAGTTATGAGAAATGGTAAACTGAATTTAAAAAAATGACAAAATGAAAGAAGACTCACAACATTCATGCTGGTAATACGTCATACAAATGGAATACTAACACAGTCTGTAATTCTGTGAGGTCGCACCAGGCCGAGTTGCGTGTGCAAAGAGTTTCGGACCGGATGACACCGAGGGTAATTTAGAATCAAAATCTAAATCAGAATGGTTGGTGACCAAGACCATTATTTCATATCCCTCTTCAAAAAAAAATATTAGGCTTCAACACAAATTCGGGGATCATCGTGTGAGTGTTTCAGATTCTCCGTCATTGTTTGAACAATGTCGGCTGCGTTATTTGCTGTAAAATATCCGTCTGTCGACTTCGGACAGCTTTCTATTGACAGATAAAACAGACTTAACTCTTTCACCAGACGGCAATATTTAGACTGGTCCAAGTTCAAAGCATTTACAGACGAAAAATAAACTCTTAGGCTAATAAGCGCGACTCACTGACCTTTTGCGGACATGTATAGATCAAGATCAGACTGCACAGAACGTGCAGTCTGATCTTTGATCTACACTGTCCGATAGGGAGATGTTTTCCCTCAAAAAATAAGTTTGAAGTAGTAACATTTTGGTTTTTACTATGTGCCCGAAAGTTTCATTTAACTTATTTAGCTTGATAAGGTTAAATGTGACTCAAAAGATCAAAATATGTCATTAAAAGAGGAGAAAGGGAAAAATGCAGGTTACCAACATCTTCTCCTTTTCCCATGATGTTTCCCAAAGCCTTCTACTTCGTGATCGTTAAAAGGAGAGGGAGGAGTGTTTGGTAAAGGGATAATATGAAAAAACTTCATGACAGAAAGTTTGATTAAAAAGAAAGAAGACCGCAGCCATGTTTGATGAGTGGTGGCAAAAATCAATATGGCGGTTTTGTGGAATTAATTTGGATGTCTATGTTTAGATGGAATGTAAAACCATAAATTTTCTCTTATCTGTATTTTTGACATGTAAAACAGGGGTTTTGACTTTTTTTTTTTTCTTTCATGTATATGATTTATTTTATCGGAGGTTGTCGGAGTTAAAATCCTTGATAGGTTCCGACATGGTAAACCAGACTCTTCACAAACAAAAAAGTAGTTCGTTCATATAATTATAAGATGTTGTAGAAGGATAGCTTGTAGTAATGCCAACAAGAAATTGTACTTGGGCACCAACAGTTTCTCTTTTTTTTTCATATTTGCATATTGTTTTCAGAAGCATAGTCAGTACATTGAAGTGCCCTCATGATATTTGGATTTTAAAGAATTTACTTCATTAACCTTCATTTTTTTGTAGTAACCCATTCTGATTATTCCGTGGAAAAAGACATAAGCCACTGTATGTGAAAAGGGGGCTTAATGCATTTGCAAAAAGTATCGACCCAGGTCAGCCTGCGCAGTCTGACCTGGGCCGAAACTTTTTGCCAATGGTCAATTTTCTGCATGTCAAAGGACCAGCCTACCTCATGATTCAGTAAGTTGTTTTTATAAAACAGATTTTACGAGTGTATAATACTTTGATGACTTGTTTGGTATCATGCCTAACGGAGATGCATTAAGCCCCCTTTTCACAGAGCATTGCTCACATAAAAATTATCCTCGGGAACAAAAACCAAACTGACGTTTTTATACACCTTTTAATTTTTTTCTTACGCGTCTGTGTATTTTTCTTTTTACATGCTACAAGTTTTCTTGTTTTTCTATTGTCTGTTCTTTTCCCTCACACTTTGTGTATGAAACTTCGGCGAATAAATATGGCCGGACTTTTTCAGCGCCATTATTTCGAAGAAAATGTAGAGTAATTGTCATAGCCCTGTTGTCGTCTGTGTCTTCGTCCTCGTACAAAATATTTGACAGTTTCTCATTCTTCTGTCGTCACTAAAGAAATTTACTACAAACTTAGATAAGTTGTTAATTATCAAAAGGGGAACCTTTACAAGAAGGACAGATAACCATCAAAATATTGTCAAAGTTTAGACACAATTAAGGCCCTTTATCTACAGAGCAATTTCACTGAAAAAGCGACTGGTTTTGAGTCAAAAAGTTACAGAAAAGAGAAGGAGCAAGGCAAAAAACGTTTCAAAAAAGAGAGAGGTACTTAAACAGCCCTCTTTACCACACAGTCCCTAGTTTTAAAGACCCGGAGAAATCTTTTGAAAACATTATGGGAAAAGAAGAAAATGCTGGTTACCAGCATTTTCTTCTTTTCCTACAATGTTTTCTACTCTATCGAAGACAAATTCTATATATTTGAGCTATATTTAAAATGTCGTCTGCAAATGCTTTTAATTTGTACAAAGCTAATATTTTGTCGTTCGGTAAAGAGATAGCCCTGTTGACGCCTGCGTTACTGGCATACCTCAAAAACTTTCAAAATGCTAACAAAGTTTAGACACAGTTACGGCCCTTTTTTCTATATTGAAATTTTACTGAAAAAGCGACTGGGTTTGGATCAAAAGGTTACAGAAAAAAGAAGGAGCAAGACAAAAACATTTCAAAAAAAAAAAGAAGACGTATCTTAACAACCCCTCCTGAATACTAACCCTTGTCCTACTAAATAAGTTAAATGAAACTTTCAAGCCATTAGTAAAAACCTAAAATTGCTTTTTCAAAGTTACATTTTTTGGGAAAAAAATCTCCTGATCGGACAGTGTAGATCCAAGATCAGACTGCACGTTCTGTGCAGTCTGATGTTGATCTACTTTGTCCGCAAAAGGTCAGTAAGTCGAGCTTAGCAGCTTAAGGGTTAAATCGATATGGGTTTCACCCTATTTTGGTGAGAGTTTTTTTTTGGAGAAGGAAACAAATACTTCAATACTTCCCATGGAAAAATTATGATCCTCCATGAAAAACCAATTATTTTACAATCCGATTTTAAAACCCCATTCAGGGAACTATTTCTTTGATCGTATTGTGTTTCCGGCTCAGCACGTGCTCTCCAATGAGGTTTTTCTTCCGAAGACCAGATTTTTATGAGGGTCAAAAAGTTCCTTGTTAACTCTTTACCAGACGACAAAATTTTACACCGGTCCAAAATTCAAAGCATGTGCAGACGACGAATTGGGTGCGGCCAAATGGACGGGATTTGTCTCTTAGTGTAGACAACAATGTTAGAAAAGGAGAAATTCATGATAACCACAATGTTTTCAAAAGGCATCTTCCCCAGGGTTGTTAAAACATGGAACTATTTTGTATAGGGTTAACTCTCTCTACGCCAAATACATACACTCGACCTTGTTCAACTGATGAAAATACAATCTATGAAAAATCTATAGAATCTTTAATCCTATAGGCTTGACTAAACTAGCGGACGGTATAGATCCAAGATCAGACTGCACGTTCTGTGCAGTCTGATCTTGATCTATGCCGTCCGCAAAAGGCCCATATTTCCGCCAATGGTGTCAAAAAGGGTTAGAAAAAGCCTGAGGGTATCCAACCATCAAAGAAGACGGGTTCTCGGAGTTTTGATTTATGGAGTTGATCTGGAATTTAACGATATTTACGGGCCATCATTGTCATTTGCCATGTTGCTACTTTCTCGAAAAATCCATGGTTGGTATACTTTCCCATCATGATTTACCAGACGACAAAATTTCAGATTTGTCCATACTGAAAACAACAGTAGAGGGCATATGAAATACGGTATGGCTCAAAACAGGTTATTTGTCTTTGAACGGTTAACTTAAAAAATACTGTCGGAAAAATGAAAAAAAAAAAGATGATTATCAAAAATCACCATAATTAAGACAGAAATAACTCTCCATCGAGTTTCTTACACTTATTTTCCCGAATAGAACAAAACCAGCCCTCTCAAATAAGCATCAGTTAACCGTTTTACTGAGCAATCTTTCGCTTTCATGACCCAGAGGAAAAACTATTTGGAAAACATTGTGGGAAAGGATTAGTAAAGAGCATTTTTTCCCTCTCTTACAATGATTTTCACCTTTCAGAGCCCTTCAATCAAGCCATATCTATCTGCAAACTCTATTTTATTTTTAATATGAACGAGTTTAACCCTTTACCACACAATCCTTACTTTTAACGACCATGAGGAAGAAGCCATTTGAAAACATTGTGGAAAAAGGAGAAAATGCTGGTAACCAGCATTTTCTCCTTTTCTCACAATGTTTTCTACCCTATCAGAAACAACTTTTATGAGCCACATAAAATTTGTCATCTGCGAACGCTTTCAACACTGATGATTCTATTATTTAGTCATGTGGTAAAGGGTTAAAATTATGTTTGGCCCGCTAAATGCTTTTGTGAATCATTATCTGCATCATGAACAATGTAAATCCATGATCAGATGTTCCCTTCTTCATAGTGTGATCTTGACTTGCGCAGGCTACAAAACACCATTATAGTAACGCCCGTACCTTGTTGAATATTACAAAAATCAAGATTTTTTAGTTTAGTTGAAACTTATCGAACCTCATTACATTCCGAACCAAATTTCTAGTGGACAACACCGAAAAAGATTATAAGATGTGACAAGTGCATGATTACGTTTGCTTTTTTTATGAGCATTTTTGTTTTTCTTTTTTCAAAAATGTTTCCAAAAGTGGTACGCTGCAATGTGAAATTCACTTTTTATCACACGACAATATTCTAGACTGGTCCGCGTTAAAAGCAATCGCAGACAACAAATCAAATGCGGCTCAAATGATCGGATTTGTTTCTGAAAAGTTAGAAAACACTGTGGCAAGAAAGAGAAAATGCTGGTTTCAATTTTTTCAAAAGTCTAATTTCCCAGGACCGTTAAAATACGGCATCATGTGGTAATGGGTTAAAGTC
The DNA here is from genome assembly GCA_946811185.2 of Hippopus hippopus. Taxonomy (NCBI): domain Eukaryota; kingdom Metazoa; phylum Mollusca; class Bivalvia; order Cardiida; family Cardiidae; genus Hippopus; species Hippopus hippopus. The sequence continues at coordinate 65,527,937 of OX328099.1, read as the reverse complement.
GGCTAAATAATGGTTGAATATTAAGGGCAGGTCGGAAAATATTAAGCACCAAAAAATCCGATGGCCATATTAACTTACCATTTGAAAATGTATTCTCTCTCTCTCTGTATATGTAATGTTATAAATAATAAATAAATAAATATATAATTTCTGATTGACCTAACTAGTCTAAATCAAATGATTCAGCCAATCAAATATTGTATTACTTCCGACATTCAGAATTAACCGAAGAATGCATTCCGGAATGGTTGGTGAATAACTCACACAGTTAGATTTTTTTCTCAGTATCTCCCTCATGAGATAAAGCCACATATTCGTATCAAATCCGACAAGTTTTATTATAGACTGTTTAATGAATCACTTTGACCTCTTGGGAGGTTAAGGCCGTATTTTTTGTCATGGATTAGGTTTTTTATTCTCTCACCCTCTCTCCAAGGGATAGACCTTATCATGGAGGGGTGGGGGGGGGGGGGGCAAGAGAGAAATCTTTTAACTATTTTTCTTTTATTCCATGCTCAAACACCGATAAGATATAGGAAGTTGTTGGTATAATTCCTATAGTGGTTTTAACAATCTGCAGCTAAACGTTCCATTACCGACATTTAACCTTTGTGCAGGTAAGCATGACTCACTGACCCTTTTCGGACAGTGTGGATCCAAGATCAGACTGCACAGAACGTGCAGTCTGATCTTGGATCTACACTGTCCGATAAAGAGATATATTTTCTCCAAAAATAAGGTTGAAGTAGCATTATTTTGGGTTTTTACTATCACCTAGAAAATTCAATTTGATTTATTTTGTAGGATAAGGGTTAACCTTCAACTAGACGAAACAAGAAATACATTTGAAAAAAAAGAAAGATAGTGTATGACGTACAAGAATATGAATATTGAAACTCTTCTGTAGGTCAATTTGAAAAGAAATAATGAAAATTAACCACATCAGCAAATTGCCTTTTTTCCCCTCATTGTTCTATATATTGTTGAAAACTAAAATCAATTTCAATAAGATATGATGATAATCCAAAGGAGAACTTGTTGGCAAAATTGATGTGTCTTAAAGAATATGTAGACATGCAGTAATAGGTTATAGGGTACGCATTGAAATTATTAGCGATAGCAACGCTTGTATATTGTTGTTATAAATTTGACCCCAAGTAAGCCTGTAGGGTCCCGCAGAATAAACAAGTTCACATTTTGAACCAATTGTAAATTACTATTTATTCATTCGGGTATATCAATACCAATAAGTAGGTCAGAAGCAAAGCGTAGTTCAGCTACGCCTAAAAATTTCAACTTTGTCATTATTGAAAGCATTTGCTGGTGATAAATTGCCAACACTCCAATGATGGACTTAGTACTTAAAAGGGTAGTTTAACTGTGATCGAAAACGAGAAAATACTGGCTACGGGCACTTTTATCTTCCGTTTCCCACAGTGTATTTAAAAAAAGAATCTTTCAACTACTGGCTACCGGTACTTTTTTTCCTTTCCCCACAGTGTTTTATTTTTTTTAAAAGAAAATCACATTCTTTCATCAGAACCATAATAACACAGAGTTGTTTAGTCATGTATTGATTTCTAAATATTGGAAATTTTACTCGGAATCGGACTATTCCATTGATAAGATCTGGATGCTAAAAAAGTTTGAATTTCTCTGAGTCACCTTTTTTTTTCTTTTCCCACGGTGTTTTCAAAATCATACTGTCATCGGAACCATAATAATACTGGATTGTTCAGTCATGCCTTGATTTCTGAATATTGGATATTTTATTCGAAATCGGACTATTTCAATGATAAGATCTAGATGCTAAAAAAGTTTGATGTCCTAAGGGTATCAGGCAGAGACAAGTTAGTGAGAGAAGTATGACTTATGACTTTTTTCCGTGGCATTATCTTCTAACCCCTTTGACATAGAGAGCGCTGACTAATCCAACCCTTTACTTACGAACTGTCTTCAGTCTCTTCATTAAAAGTTACAAATTAGTGATATAATACAAATATCTGAGGAAACTACAGTCTGTTTTTTTTTTTATCAACTGTATATCATACAGGCAATTGATTCTTTCCTAAAATGTTTTCGAAGCACCTGCCGAATTCAGAGGTATGAGGAGTCATACTTCTAAAAAAAAAATACATTCCTTCAGCAAGAGAGAGGTAAAAAAAAAAAACCGCTGTTGAAACTTGAAAGTGTGTAGAATGGCTCAGCTGTGTAAACAGATATATAATAACAAACGTATGTGGTATTTGAATAACTAAGTATATTTTTTAAATTCAAATTCATATTATCCGCCGCTTCCATCATTACTTTAGAACTACAAAAGCACAAGTGGCAGCAACTAGAAAGACATGTACTGGGAATAAAGGTAAAATCTGTCTAAGTTGATGGAAAAGCTATGTTGGAAAAGGAGCAAAGTTTAGGTTGTAAAATAGAGGAATCTCACGCTTTTCAAAATATGTTTTCAAATAGTATATAAAAAGCAAAATCGTTTAAAGTTGCATGCTGCAATGCTAGTTTGAAACGACAGCCACTTTTTTTTCTGTCGTAACAATCGTTTTTCGTTACAATCGTTGCATTCAAAACAAAAACTTGCCTGCCTGTGTTTAAAACACTTCAAGACGTCAATATTAATCCAACTTGATTCTGATACTCATCTTGTTTAAAGGCTTGGGACAAGCAAGCTTCTGGAAAATCACAAAAACAAATAAATTTCGTATTTTTGAAAGGAATTTCAAATTTAACAGATTTTGTATTTGATTAAAACTCTTCTTTGTTATTGTGTTTAAACTTTAAAACGTCTATTACATCCATTGTTGCCTTAGCGGCCAGTGTGGACAAGATCAGACTGTACAAAACGTACAGTCTGGTCTTTGATCAACACTGTCGGCGTTGCTAAAATACACTGCGCGGTTTTGCACTTTGATCCTGGTCTACAGTCCACAAAAGCAATGATGATGCTATGATTGATCACGTTGGCGCTGTCAATGTCAATGAAATTCAAAATCCAAAATAATGCAAGTTCATTTTTTTTTTTCAACCAGTTGGTTGAATTTACCTTAAAATGTTGCACGTTTCTTTCAACCTCGATCTGCCCTGTCCGAAAAAGCAGCTGTAGCCGATCCACGCGGCGCTTTAATATTAACTGTTTACCAAACAAACCACAGTTTTAACGACTCTTTAAAAAAAAAGGCTCTAGAAAAGATCGTGAAAGAAGGAAAAAATGCTGGTAACCAGCATTTTTTCCTTTTTCCACGATCTTTTCTATCCTGTTCATTTATTCAACTATGTTTTATACATCTACAAATGCTCTGAATTTGGGCAATTCTATTTTGACGTCGTGAGATAAAGAATTACAGACACACACATTGTGGTATCTGTTGCCGGCAGAATATTTGATTCTCGGTTTTGACATTTGACTGGACTTCATCTGTCAATTAGTGGCGGAACAGCCTTATTTGATGGACAAATTATAGAGGAGTCTAGTCCAGCATGTTAATGTGGTGTCCGTATTCAATTAATAGATATGGAAATATGTCCCGATCATATTAAAGGGAATATCTTAATGAGGTGTGAGATAGGAGAAACTGAATGGGGCAGAATATGTAGGAGGGGGAAGAGAGAGAGAGGCAGACAGACAGAAAGACAGATAGGAAGAGAGAAAGACAGGGAGAAAGAAAATGAAAGGGAGAAAGGGAGGGAGGCAGGGGGAGAGAGAGAAAAAGGAAGCGAGGGAAAGGAGAAAGACACGGACGGACGGACGTACACGGCAGACTCATAGACAGACACAGAGACAGACACATAGAAAGACAGACAGACACACAAACACACAGATAGACAGACACACAGACAGACAGTCACACAGAGATGTGCTGATTGGAATGGCAGAGAGCTACTCCTACATTGTTTGAAAAAAGACAAGTGCATTCCTGCTTATACATTAACGACTGTCAAGTAGCCGATAAGTATCATTAACTACTTGCCACTGTATAATTAAATATACTCGAACTATCACATGATCGAATAATCAATATAACGGAGTATTACATCACGTGTTACATAATGCAGGAAGTATGTTAGAAAGATAGGAATTTATTGTGGAAGAAGAATAAACCTGTCACATTCTACTTATTGTAAATCTTCATTCATGTTCTGGAGAGAAATATCTGAAAATAAAACAGGTATGGCACTGTCCTATGCTGTCACGTTTGTTTTTATTAAGTTTGAGACGTGTTCTGTGAAAAGTGGGCTTAATGCATATGCAAAAAGTATCGACTCATGTCAGCCTGCGCAGTCCGCGCAGGCTGACATGGATCGAAACTTTTTGCTATTTTCAAATTTTCTGCTTGTCGAAGGACCATTCAAAGTTCAGATCCAGTCGATTGAAATACTGTATGGATTTTATGGATCCTTAATTATGTGATGACTTGCATATTATAATGTATCATGAAGATATATTAAATCCCCTTTAGCCCAGAGTATAGCTCATTCCTTTTCTATTTCTTGCGAGCTGAGCCGTCGCAGCAAGCAATTTCTTCTTTTGCAGCCCTGTTTTCGAACGCATTTATGTAGTTATTTTCAATTCTGTCGATTTTCCATACAAGAATGCCCTCAAAGTATCCTTCTACTACTACTACTACTACTACAACAAATATCCTGCATTTAACATGTAATTCAACCACATACTTACAAACGCCGAGTCCTGGTAGCTCAGTCGGTATAGTGTACAGGACTTGAGAACAGAGGGTCGCTGGTTAGCTCCCCGGCTCGGCCAATCTCTTTCCGAGGACTGATAATACTAGTAGTCATTGCAACAGGGTCCTCATTCCTCTCTCACCGCTGACCATTGTTTCGACAATGGTTATGTGGGAAAGCAGCAAGTGGCTTGGAAAGAATATTTTGCGGAGTACTGGTAAAAGAAACCCCAGGAAAACATGGATAGGGCACTGGCCGCCGCGATAAAATTGAAAACGGCGTTAAACACCATACAATCACATACTTACAAACAATACCATGCATAACTGAGTCAAGTGGTTTTTATAGAGAAAATCCTATGTAAGTTTAGTTACATTTTTTTTATGCCACTTTGAGCGCCATGCACCACTATCCGTCAAAAGTGTAGATAAAGATCAGATATCACAGTATGTGTCAAAAATTCACCTTTCATACCCATTTTTGCACTATGCACCACTTCTTGTAAATTAAGATCAGATACCAGAGTAGGAGTCAAAAATTCACCTTCATATTATACATTTTCAACAACTGGCTAATGAAATAATCAACAACGAATGTAGAGAGACATCAACTTTCGTTTATTTCACGTTTTTTTTTGTTTCAGATGTTCACCCTGTATTTCAACAAGTTCAATAACATGAACAGAAAACTCTTAGAATGCTTGAACCAATAAAAACGAACATTTTAGCAAGAAAAACAAGCAAACCATAGCAACTTTTACTGCTCTTTTTTTAACAAATATACCACTAAATGTCGAACAGTGTAGATCCAAGATCAGATTGCACGTCAGTGCAGTCTGATCTTGGATCTACGCTGTCCGCATTAGGAATCCCATGTATGCTACATGTCCTAAGCGTATAACCTTTCACTAAAAAACCCAAAGTTTTAACGATCCCTGAGAAAGAGGACCTTTGGAAAAAAAAGTAGAAAACGCAATAACCGCTGATAAACAGCATTTTCTCCACTCCCCACCATGCTTTCCGTCCTGTCAAACACAAATCAAATCCTTTTATCCGTATTACATTTGTCGTCTGCAAATGCTTTCAATCTGGACAAGTCTTAAAATGTTTTGTCGTTTGATGAAGGGTTAACCCTTTATTTAACAATCCCATGTTTTAACGATCCTTTTGAAAACATTGCGGGAAAAGTAGAAAATGCTGGTAACCAGCATTTTCTACTTTTTTCACAATGTTTTCTACCCTGTCAAAGAACTTCAGTTTATTTCTACCACATTCAGATTTATCGTCTGCAGATGCTTCGAATTTGGAACAGTCTAAAATTTGTCGTTTGGTAAAGCATTAAAGGTGTTACAAAGCCAGACAGCGAAGCTTTCAAAACAAATCAGATTTCGAGATTCCGGTTCTTGGCTAGGCTTTTCTCGCCCTCTTTTTTCCCAGAACTAATGCAGCATCCGAGAGCAGGTTCATGCATTATTTAGTAGACTGTGTTCTGCTCTCTTAGATCTTTCCTTTTGCTGTTTGCGTGCTTGCGATTGGTTTGTGCAAAATGAGTATTATTCGATTCTGGAACCCGTCTGTCTTTCCTCTTGGAAGAGTTTGCCGGTTCTGTTATGTAATTTTATAGTACCCCTCTTATATTTGTATACACTGTATAATAATTGTGTGGTGTCTGTGGGTTGAGGTAGAGCGTCGACCTAGTAATCATAAGGTCCTGAGTTCGATACCAAGGAGCGGGTGCCAAGTTTGGGATTGTTCATTGGCACACACTTTGGCGCGAGTACTGGTGTAGTATCCAGGTAGCAGAATCGAGAGAGATTAGTATAAGTTGCAAGAAATTCTTTCTCAATCGATGTAAAAATACATGTACATACGTTTAAACTAAACTAATTAATGTTAAGGTCTTTCTTTATGGTTGAAATCATGATAAACTTAAAAAACTTTAAAGAATGAATTCTAAAAAGTCTGATGAGAAAATATTCATACCTTCCAAACGACATATGTAATATCAAATGAATATGAGCCATGTTCTGGCAAATGGGGGGGTGGGATTAGTATATCTCCGTGATGCATTATACTAAGTAAGGCAACACCTTATTACGGATCCATAAAATCAATGTTGTCAAACAACCGACTGAATCATGAGGTAGATTTATCCTTTGACATGCAAAAAATTGAAGATAGCGAAAAGTTTCGGCCCATGTCAGCCTGAGCGAACTGCGCAGGCTGACATGGGTCGATACTTTTCGCAAGTGCAATAAGCCCCCTTTTTCACACAGCATGGTTCATATTTTTTTCTGTGAAGAGTTCAACATATGACTAGCTGCATATGACTTGTTTCTGGCTTGGAGCAGATCACTTTTAAAAAACATCGTGGAGAAATCAATCATATGGAGCGATTTCTACTTCAGCAAAAATGCTACCATGTTGTCTTGTATCTAATCTCAATTCACGTTGATTGTTAATTATTCTTATTTTACCAGGACATGATTTGTCTATGAAAGAGAAGAAAATAATGTGGAAAAAAGGAAAACATAATGGTTACCAGCATTTTCCCTTGTTCCCAACGATGTTTTTAGGAAGTCTTGTTCAAAGGGTTGTGAAAGCAAAATATTTTTGGTAAAGCATTGTGCTTTATCACTTCCATGTAAAATCAGTCTATGAGCAATGTTCTGTAAATATGGGATTTAATATAATTTATTATATACCAGTAAATTTTCCTGGATCAAATACATGCGTTGAATCGGATGAAATAACACACACGACAGAAAAAAAAAAAATCCATATCTACACGCAGTGAAATACGGTCCCAAATATGGTATGATGACGTGTCTCATGCACGGACTAAGCATGCATTGAGTTACGATTTGATTGGCCAAAATGTTACGCTATAATATTAATCCGCCATTCATGAAAACAGAGTTACTACCACCCACACTATTAATTGTCTCATTTTGTTTGCCGTTTTCGAATAAATGTCAATAATTGCAAAATGTTGTCGTTGAAAGTTGTAGGTATATAATAAAAGGAATATTATGTTGTAGTAACTTTCCTGGTGCTAGTATTTACTTCTCGCTGCGTAAGAAAATTTTGACATCGCGCTCGACCTTCGGTCTCGTGCGATATCAAATTTTCTCACGCTGCTCGAATTAAATACAAGCGCCAGGAAAGTTATTACAACATAATATTCCGTATATATATGCATTTCCGTGATACATTATACTAAGCAAATCATCATACAATTATGGAAAATACATTTTGTCCAACAAACGACTGTATCATGAGATAAACTGGATCTTCAACATGCAGGCTAACCTGGGCCGATACTTTCTGTAGATGCATTAAACCTCGTTTTCACAGAGCACAGCTCATATTGATAGATCTAATAATAATAATAATAATAATAATCAATCGGGCCATTTGTATATACTGAAAATGTCAAACTTTCTTACTCTTGGAGTAAGGTTATGAATGCAATTTTTTAGAACGGCTCAGAACACACACCATGGTGCACGAGAGCACTACGACCTGATATCACAAGGGCAACATAAACCATTGTTGTAACATGGCAGAACAAATGTGATGTTGTAATAACAGGACGTTTCCCATTGTTACATGATAGTTTCCGGTTGTCCCCTAGGGGTCTCACAAATCGAAGTTGCAGATGAACTGATAAGCCTTTCAGCATTGTGCTCGAGTATCAGTAATTTGTGTACACGTGTTTGTCTGGTTCTTGGTGCATTGTCTTAGAGCCATGTTTGAGAAGAAGAAGAAGAGGAGGAGGAGGAGGAAGAACAAGAAGAAGAAGAAGAAAAAGGAGAAGAAGAGTGACAAGGGCAAGAGCGAGGGGGTAGATAAAAAAAAACAAAGATACGAGCAGAGCGTAACTTGTACTCGAAATAAAGACAAGTTCACAAGAAGTCGAAAAGAAAGCATGAAAAATTAAGTCTGTGATAGTTTGTAGGTGGTTTCCTGCAGGTTTCTCATTTTTAGGGAAGATAGAAAGAAAACCAGATTCATAACTACTTCATTTTTTGTTAAAAAGAATTCTGTTTCTGTTTCTTGTGGGCGAAAAAAATTTAAACCAGAGACTGAATTAAGATTTCAGTTGCGGTTATTCATTTTCTAGAGACAAAACTGGCCTGTTGACTAGCTTGTATAATAATAAAAAAAAAACATTCGAAATAAAAGTAGGTGCTTTTCTTAAGGTGGACTTTGCATAATCTTGAAAATTCGAAAAGGGAGGGGGGATATGCTTGTATTTTCGAAAAATATGGATACCAAAAACTTCAAATTGCGCGCGTTAAAATGACCTTTGCAGATAATATCCTAAGTCTACATTCAATTGAAAAATGCAGGGGCAACCAGCATTGCTGTTACTCGTTTACCTCAAAGAAAATCTATTTCCAGTAATATTTCGAAATTTGAATAAACCTGCCCGAAATATTCCAATTATATCATGTTCGAATAATCGAAGGTTTCAGCGCATTTTAGAATTTTTAGATGAGATGCATGTTATTCTGATTGACGTGTTACTGGATATCGATTTCAGTTAACCCTTTACCAAACTACCGTGTGCTTTGGCTGCACTATAGGAAAAAGCTGATGAAAACATTGTGGGGAAAAAGTGAAAATCCTGGAAAGAAGCATTTTCTTCTTTTTTTTATAACATTTTTTATTTGAAAACTCTTTTAATGACAAGTTCCGGCATACTGGACACATTTTGTTTGTCGTCTATTGTAAGGAACAAACTTAAGCTTATACATAACGATCCAGAGTTTTAACGACCTCGAGAAATGATGCTTCAGAAAACATTGTGGGAAAAGGAGAAAATGCTCCTTTTCCCATAATGCCCTTTACCTTTAAATGACAAATTCATCATTTGAATCATCTTTAATTTGTTGTCTGCAAATTCTTTCAAAATGGACAAGTCTAATTTTTTTCGTTTGGTACTAAGACGTTAAGGGCTAACATTTTACCAGACGACAAAAATCTAGAATTTTTCAAATTGAAAGCATTTGCAGACAACAAATTAAATGTGGCCCAAATGATAAGGTTTAAATTCAAAAGGATAGAAAACATTGTGGGAAAAGGAGAAAATGCTGGTTACCAGCATTTTCTGCTTTTCCCACAATGTTTTCAAAAGTCCAATTCCAAATGTCATTAAAACTCTTGACTGTGTTGTAAAGGGTATAATTCTGTGGTTATCTATATGGAAATCAGTTTCCGAGATACCCAATACCGGCGCTTAACAACAACCACGTTTTAGAAAAACTCCAATAAAGAAATTACTGATGTAAATTCGAGATAATTGCCCGTTCTAGCTTCCGTAGTTACTCTCGCTAAAACAGTTCACGCATGACTGACTTTCAGAATGGACCAATCGATACATTAACATCTGTCAAAGTGGTAATAAACATGCGACCCGGTACTAAAGTGGAAAACGGGGGAATGGGGCGAATGAAGCTACTATATTCATGTTTTAGAATATCAAAGAGAACGTTATGAACATTATAGATGGAGATTACACTGCATAGAACGTGTAGTCTGATCTTGGATCTACAATAGATTGGTTGTATGGTGTTTAACGCCGTTTTCAACATTATTATTATATCGCGGCGGCCAGTGCACCCATCCATGCTTTCCTGGAGTTTCTTTCACCAGTACTTCGCACAATATTTTTCCCAAGCCATTGGCTGCTTTTCAAAATAACCATCGTCGAAACAATGACCATCGGTGAGCCTAAGAGGAACGAATCCTGTCGCATTGACTATCATCAATCCTCGGAAAGAAATTGACCGACCTGGGGCTTCGAACCAGCGACCCCCTCTTCTGAAGTGCTGTACGCTACCGACTGCATCACCGGGTAGCCTATGAGATACAATACCATCTGATAAAGTGGTAAAAAATATGCGGCCCGGAACCATAAAGGAAAAGGGGACATGAAAACGTGAAGTCTCTGTGTTAAAAAGTCAAAAATTTTATGTTCAAGATTTTATAATACCGGGTGATTGTGAGCAATGTTGATCCAAACTTCAACTGCACAGAATGTGCGGCCTGATCCTGAATCTTTACTGTCCTGTACATCGGAGAATTTTTTTTTAATAAAACAACCCGGTAGTATTCAACACTTGGGGCCAGGGATGCTTTCTACAGGCGAAGTTTTTATGGCATTGCAAGGTCTTAAATTTGCAACGTGGATTTAAAGCGAAATTAAAACCTAGCAGATTTATTCGTGGCACTGTAAGGAGAAAAAATGTCATCTAAATAAAATCCTAGCTTATTTAAGAGCCTGCATATGGAACATCTATATCATTGAAACCATAAATTTTCCTAAATTATATTTCTAAATATTTCTTTTCCCGGTATCAGACCCGGGATATCAAATAAATGATAGATCTCTACCTTGATTTTTAAAATGCTAGTGGCACAATGATAAAAATGGACAAATAAGTCACAACACAGCATTATGATACATCTATCAGGAAAATTGAAAATGAAGATAATACAAGATAATGCCAGACATTCAATTCAAAGACATTCAGGCATTTTCTCTTAACACTGTAACGAAAATGATCTGTGGCGTTCCCATGACAAAAATACGATCGAAAACCGCGTTAAACAACATTGATTCAAATTTCCTAAAATATACATGTTGTTGTTGATCATGATGTCGTTGTTTCTGTAGTGGAATGGTGGTGGTGGTAGCGATCATCAACGTGTTCTTTATCTGGTGTTAGCGCATGTGCATTCTTTTGTGTAAATTTCGATGTAATGAAGCAAGACAGGCGTGGATTAACACAGGCTTTAAGTAAAGAAAATAAACTGAGTTCAAAGGTTCAAATGGGACTTATCATCCCTTAGTAACGTTATGTTAGGGATTTTTGTGCACTGTAGACTCAAGGCCAGACTGCACAAAAAGTGCAGTCAGATCTTCAGTCCCAGCTCTCTCTTTTTTTTTGAGATATGTTGCCACCAACCACCTGAAAGTAACCTTTTCTGAGCCAAATAAATAATCTCGACATCTTTCGATTTCTTATCCAACTGGCTACAGAAGCGAACGTTGTAGATCAAAGATCAGACTGCACGTTCTGAGCAGTCTAATCTTAATTTAAACGGTCCGCAAAAGCCCCTGTTTTCACCTATGGATATATAATTGCAAAGTTTGGGCGTTGTTTATCTGGCTGCAAATATCCATTATACTGATAAATAAAGTTTCTTTTGTTAAATTTTGCTTGTTCTTTTGTCTGTGTGCATGTGTGATTAGTTGGAAAGTAAACATTTATAAACTGGAAAAGACGTCTGTAAATCTCTCTCTCTCTCTCTCTAAAACATTATTCATTTTCTCCTAGCAGGGCATATATGTCATGTAAGGATAAATAGAGTTTAAAAAAAACGAAAAGAGTAGCGTATATATGTACAACAACTGAAAAATAAACATGTATTTACCTGCTGCTAATTTGAGTAAATCCCACACAATAATCCAAGAGATAAGCCCCATCGTGCCGATTAAGTTTCGGAGATTAGACTTTACGATCATATTTCATCTTTAAGTCAACAACTCCAGCCTCTCTGCCCTGTGAACACTAGAAAACACGCGGATGAACTTTGGAAATGTATCAGGGATTTCTATTCACTTTCTTTTCTCACTTAATGGAATTTTAAATAGTGTCTTGGAATTGTCGCTAGTTTTCCACGCTGAATTAATCTTTTACTTTCTACGTCAATTCATCTGTAATGAATTCTTTTTTTTTTTTATCACCGGAAATGGTTATGCATTGATTCCTCTGAAAATTTCACTTTAATTCTTTACCAAATGACAAAATTTTAGACTCAACCAATTTGTAAATATTATGATCAAAATAAGCAGAGGTGTATTTTAAAGAATGAAAAACATTGTGGGAAAAGGAGAAAATGCTGGTTACCAGCATTTTCTCCTTTTCCCACCATGTTTTCAAATGGCTTCTTACTAATGGTCGAATAAACACAGGAATGTTTGGTACAGGATTTATTCCTTTTACAACTGTCGGATGTTATTTCTTTGTTGTTAATCTTCGTCTAATCTTTAATCACAATGACTGTCATGTTTTTTTCTTTTTGGAAATACTTAGGAAATATAATCAGGTTACTGGTATGGACGAAAATGATTTTCTTTTCAGATATTAAATGTTACTTTAAAAGAAAGATTTTAAAACTGAAGAAAAACAAAATAATGATAACAAAAAACGAATACTGTTTTCTTTGAAAAGAAAAACACTAGCTTCCCTGATATCTTCTGTTTCATGGAAGGTTTACGAGTTCTAAAAACTGGTATTTACAATTCTTACAAATAAATCAAAACTTTAATGTTTTTGAAAGTTGATCAACTCTTAGGATTTTACTGCATAAATCGTGATCATACAGCACAGAACTAACAATCTGATCTTAGATTTTCACTCGACGTTGTTCCTTACTTGATATTCTGTTTAAAAAGCCCAGAAATTGCAAAATATCAGCAAGAATAAATGGCGTTATAACAAATCGTGCATTACCTTATCAGTTAATTTCTATGAGATTTCTGCTAGATGAAAGTCAGTAGAGCATCAAACAAAATATAATTTATACCTGTTTTTCCCTGTAACCTATGAATCGCAGTTATAGATCAAAATACCCGTAAATCGTAAATATTCCGACAGACATTAAATCCATCATTACATGAAATGAGCAAACACCTTCTCTAGTACTGGACCACTTGATTTACCCCGGTAAATAAACAACAAATATTTACAAAACGTCTCGTAATAATCACTGAGGTGTAATTTATACTTCAACATCAAAACTACCAATCAATAACAATCAACAGTTTCACTATTTTTTATTCAATCAAAGCTTTCATCACTTCCTGTTCTCAAGAGCGCGTGCTGCTATGTACAAGAAGCAGACGATACTAATACAAGCAGCCGATATTTTTCTCTGAGAGATAGGGGCGGAGTTACAACGGTGGAAAAAAAGGGAAATTCAATGTCACTCACTGGTCTTATGAGTTTCATGGCTGACTCTTGTCTTGTCTTTTGACTTGATGATCAAGAGAAATGTCGAAATTTTTCAACCCTTACTGTGTTAAGCACAAATACGTTGCCTTTTGCGGCCAGTGTAGATCAAGATCAGACTGCACAGAACGTGCAGTCTGATCTTGGATTTACAATGTCGGGTATTTTTTTGATATCTCAACAAAGAGGCTATTTGAATTTTCGATTTCAGGATTAATGTCAGTTTTCATTTATTTAGGAAACCCTTTTTGTTCAGTCATGATTTCTTCCTTCCTTTCAACTCCATCCCACATGAGAATATGTTAGACTCATCTATATTGAAAGTATTTGCAGATGACACATTTAATGTACATGTGATATATTCTGCCTTTGAAATTGTAGAAAACATTGTGGGAAAAAAGGGGAATACTATTATGCTGGTCACCAACATTTTCTCCTTTTTCTCACAATGTTTTCATCAGTCTCACTTCCTGGAGGTTCGTTAAAACTCGGGATTGTGTGGTAAATGGTTAAAAAAAAAATATTTGCCCACAATTAGAGGAAAAAAGCTGAACTTTGTAACGAAGAAAAGAGTGTGTGTCGACTTTTAACTTTTAGGCCGCTTAGCGCGACTCTCTGACCTTTTGCGGACAGTGTAGATCAAGATCAGACTGCACAGAACGTGCAGTCTGATCTTGGATCTACACTGTCCGATATGGATATACTATTCCCCAACAGAGAATTTTTGAATGGCAACATTTGGGTTTTACTATCGACTTGAAAGTTTCATGTTAGTTATTTAGCAGACTAAGGCTGAATTTCTCAAAAGCAGCAGCACGGTTACAAAATAGTGGTGCTTCCTGTGTGAACAGGTGTTTAACTCTTTACCACACAGTCCGAGTTTTAACGACCTTCAAGAGAAGGCTTTTGAAAACATAGTGGGAAAAGAAGAAAATGCTGGTTGCCAGCATTTTCTCCTTTTCCCACAATGTTTTCTACCCTATCATAAACAGAAATCATCATTTGAGTTACACTGAACTTGTCGTATGCAAATGCTTTCAACTTGGTCCAGTCCAGAATTTTGTTGTTGGGTAAAGTGCGAAACCCTTTACCAAACGGCAAAATTTTAGATTTGTCCAAACTGAAAGCATTTGAAGACGACAAATTAAATGTAACCCAAAACAGGAAATTTGTCTATCACAGGGTAGAAAATTTTGAGGAAAAAAGGAAAAAACGCTGGTCTTCAGCATTTTTTCCTTTCCCCACAATGTTTTCAAAAGCCTTTTTCCTGAGGGTCGTTAAAAGTTGGCACTGTGTGGTTAAGGGCTAATGCATCTGCGTGACTTAATCATCATTTTCATAGGCACTTTTTTTCGGTTTCAGAATCTCATTTTGCTGTGTGATGTTCGTGGAACTTTAAGTAAACCATGCTGTTTACAGCATGGTAAATCTCTAACAGAGCGACAGGTTACTTTTTTTTATATCATTCTCGAATTTCACAACCTCTAGGACGACCAGCCCGCATAGCTTAAGTGGTAGAACGTAGGACTTGTAAACATCAAGTCTTCGGTCACTTTAGGGTGTGGGGTTCGAGCCAATCGACCAGCCATCTAAGATTATTAATAGTCTTTCGGATGAGACGTTAAATCGAGGTCACGTGTGACGGTGCTATACACCGAGCACGTGAAAGAACAAGGCGTAACTTAGGATGGGTTTCTTGCACTTTCTCCCCGTAACAAAACTAACAGCCTTTTGGGGCGTCGCCCATATGGGCAACCGGTGGCGACGATAAATAAGCACACATTCAATCAATCAACCACTAGGTTGTGGATCTGTAGCGGCACGCCCATGAATACTTGTACTCCCTCTCGACCGTTGCCCTCAAAAGGGATCGAACCAATAAGTTCCTGATTACAAATCAAACGCCTAAATAAGCATCTAAAGGTGACTGCCAAAATAAAGCTTGACGGAAAGAAAATGATATACGCGTACGTATAACATCACACAGGTTCTGCCAGACTACTAAATAATGCTAGGGGTGAACAATTTCTCGGCCTATCGCCGTCAGATCCCTCGGAAGTGTAAACCGATGGCACGCCGCGACTGATAGCTAACCCGTATCCTAGCGTATCGTGATCTTTAGTTTCCCATACGAGAAGAATAGAACACTCTTTCGCGCACTCTAATCTTGATCTTCTATCTTCGGCACAACGTTTCTTATGATGATAGTAACAAATTGTTTAAGCTTTGAAAAGGAGCCAATTAACAATATATTTTAGCCGCACTATGGCAAAAGGGGGTTTAATGCATCACCGTGATGCATGATACCAAGTAAGTCGTCACATAATTAATGATCTATATTAAAGTCCATTTTATCCAACAGCTGACTGGATCTTTAGATAGAATGATCCTTGAACATGCAGAAAACTTAGAAATACCAAAAAGTCTCGACCCATGTCAGCCTGCGCGTATTGCGCAGGCTGACATAAGTCGAAACTTTTTGCATACGCAGTAAAACCCCTGTTTACAAAGCAAGACTCCTGTAGTTTTAACCAAAAGATGATCCACTTTCAATGGTGTGTTAGTACGAATGATCTCACACTGTCCTGTCAGACACTGTAGGCCAAAGATCAGACTATATGTTCTGTATGCACCGGTTCTGTTTGCACACTGATTGCAAAACAAGGAAAGTTGTTTTCAGAACACGTACGGCAACAAAATGAAGTATTAGTTTTAACCCTAAGAATAAATCTCGTTAATAAAACCGCTCCAGGGTAGAATCCATGGAATTGGAAGCAATTTATCTTTTTGCCTAATTGTTTTCATAGTTTTATCCTATATGTATTTTATAAAAACGATTTCTGTTCCCAGCTATTGAGAGGGAGGAGTTGTAAATAATTTAAACTTAGTCTCCACGATAGTATGAGTCATGCTCTGTGAAAAAGGGGCTTAATGCATCTATGAAAAGTATCGACCCATGCCAGCCTGCGCAGTCCGCGCAGGCTGACATGGGTCGTTACTTTTTGCTATTTGTAAATTTTTTGTATGTCAAAGGACTATTCTACCCCCAGATCCAGCCGTTGTAGTCAATGGATTATATGGGTCCATAGTCATGAATGTTATGACTTGCTTGTTATAATGCATCGTGGTGATGCAGTAAGCCCCCTTTCGCAAGAGCATGGCTTTTATATATGGCTTGCATCACGCGAAAAGGGGCATCCGGACATTTGCGTAAATTGCCGTCTCGGATTAGTCGTTTTTATGTGATTTTCTGTTTTGCGCAAGTCTACTGTAGGACAAAATCTAATGTAGTCGTAAAGTGCCGTCTCGGATTAGCCTGCGCGGACTGCGCAGGCTGATCCGAGACGACACTTTACGCAAATGTCCGAAAGTCCCTTTTTGCGTTTTGCAGGCCATATAAACCATGCTCTGGCAAAAGGGGGCTTAATGCATCTCCGTCATCCATCATACCAAGCAAACCACAACAAACTTATAGATCCATAACAGACACTTTTTTTAAACAATCGACTTAATTGTGAGGTTAACTGGTCCTTGGATATACAGAAAATTGACCCATACCGGAAAGTTTTGGCCCAGGTCAGCCTGCGCGGACTGCACAGGCTGACCTGGGTCGAAACTTTTCGCAGATGCATTAAGCCCCCTTTTCACAGAGCACGACTCATATAATATGGTTCCAAAAATTAATACGCAGTACAAAAACTTTCTGTCTTAATGAAGAAAACATCCTACTTAGTGGTATCAATTACAATACAGACACAAATTAATTTTCTTTTTTGTTTTCTACTCAGGTTTTGTATATCATGGTCGCCATGGCAACGGAGTGATCTTTAATTCTAATTCCGATATTTCACGGCCGCGGCGTGAACTTGATTTAACATGCCCCTGTAGATAGTGAACACCATACCGATATGTATTGAAACATTGTTTTCCTATCTGTCAGCGAACGTCAGTCCTTATCCATAAGCCTGAATGATGAGTTATCCCTTCAAAAGCCACCTACCATACTTTATCCATTTACCGCACACGAGTAAAACAAAATTGGCTCCCTTTTCTTCACTAGCCCTAAGATACATTCACCTAATTTTTTCCCTTCTTTTAAAGTAAGGATTTCACTTTCGAATCTAATTTGCGCTTAACGAGTTAACCCTTATCAAGCTAAATAAGTGAAACAAAACATTAAAACCGAAAGTAAAAACCCAAATTTTGCTATTTCAAAAAAAAAAATTTTTTTTGGGGGGGGGAATGAAAATTCCGTTTAGGACAGTGTAGATCCAAGATCAGACTGCACAGAACGTGCAGTCTGATCTTGATCTACACTGTCCTCAAATGTCCCTGAGTCGCGCTTAGCAGCGTAAAGAATAACAACAATTTCCGTTTAATTGCCTGTCATGTAACAAGATTAACTCCCTTGCAATGCCAAAGCCTATTCGGCGTACCTAAGAAAACATTGTGGGAAAGAAAGAACAGCAATTTACTCGCAATAGGCCCCTTTCCGAAAGAGTTCGAAATATTTGATAATTTCGTCTCGCTATATAACCTTATCAAATGTATCTTTTGTTAGAACTATACGGTAATGGAATAATGATGTCTTTCAAGAAAAGTGTACATGGCCTCTGACTTTTTACAGAAACTACTCGGTGCTCTAGTCTTTTGATCCAATCAATATAAAAGTGTTATGGAGACATTAAAAAATACTCATACAAAAAGAGTTACAAAGTTAATAATACTTTAGGAGTCATAATGTGGGTCCTTATTTACTAAACACTTTTCAGAGCATTCTTAGTCTTATTCTCAAGAATTCTCTAAATTTGAAAGTAATACAACTTCTAAATGGCAAACCCAAAATGGATTAGCCAATCAAAAGCAGTATTACTTTTTAAATCTGGAATTAGACTTACAATGAAATTAAGAATGGTCGGTAAATACAGACCCTGGTTGGTCAATGATAAACCCTTAGGCTGCTAAGCGAGACTCACTGACCTTTTGCGGACAGTGTGTAGATCAAGATCAGACTGCATAGAACGTGCAGTCTGATCTTGGATCTACACTGTCCAACAAGAAGATATCTTAACCCCCACCCCCCTCCTTAAAAAATAACCTTGAAATGGCAAAATTTGGGTTTTTACAGTCGGCTTGAAAGTTTCATCTGAAGTTATTTAGCAGGATAATGATTAAAGGAAAATAACACATGGCCTTGAGGGTAAAATAGAAGTTTACGGACTGGTCTTTCGGACTAAGATGTTATATAGACCGAAGCTTCCATGGCGCTGAGACGGTTAACTGCCACATCAACATTGAAAAGTATTACACTTATCATAACCTCACCTCTTAATCAATAGGTCTTTCCAAGATGTCCAGTTGGCGGAGCTTTATTTATGTATCTGAAAATACATCTCTTTTCCTTGTCAATATACCGTCATAGGTGAAAGATAGGTTGTTGATATTTCAAGCCAGTGCTATTTGAACTGTCTTATCCGGATGAAGTATTCATCACCAATTCTATATAACTGTTTTTATTCCAAATTCCTAGATCGGCTACCTGACTAGTTAGGCCATACCGTTTTTAGCCAATCGTTTGGCTGGTATTTGAGTTTAGAAAAGCAACTAAATTTGAAGCGATAAGTTAATAAGGCACTGGTTATTAATCTATGCATTCGGAGTTACATGAACTGCCCCATTCGGTATTGGTCAGTTGGTACAAATAACGTTATACCCTTAATTCGCAATAAAGTTGCACTTGGCCACTCTGCCATTGACACCATTTCTAAAGCTTTTCTGCGCCATATGAGAAAACATGTGATTTTGTGGACGGCATAAATCACACGTAAAGAACCTGCAATCTGATCTTGTTCTATACAGTCCATTTGATTAGTCAAGCTTATAAGACAAAAACCTGAGTTTGACTGGATATCATATTCAACCGTCGAAAGAAAGCGAGTTTATTTACTATGTGCTGAAAGAGTTTAGAAAAGACTTATTATTGTATGTTCTCTGAGAACCCCACAAGCTGATGCTAAGTCAATTCTGTTCCAACATTACCAGAGATTTTTACCAAACATTTGTGATTTGTAAGATCACAGTCCAGTTTACAGGCTAAGCAAAGTAAAAACAGTATAAAACCATGTGCACTTTAAATAACTCTTTAGGTACCAAACGACAAAAATTTAGTCTCCACCAAACTGAAAGCATTTGCAGAAGACAAAATAAATGTAGCTCAAGTGATGATTTCTGCCTTTTAAAGGGTAAAAAACATTGTGGAAAAAAGAGAAAATGCTGGCTTCCAGCATTTTCTCCTTTTCCCACATTTTTTTCAATTGCCTAATTCTTCCTCTTCTTCGTCAAAACTCGGGACTGAGTAGTAAACGGTTAACGCGCATAGCATATATCTGTCATGCTTAACTTTCCGAGGTCACATGAATAGGTCGATGGTCTGTTCCGAGGGAAAGTAAAAAAATCTCTATAACATGTGGTCAGTATTGACCGAGGGTCTGTTAAATTCATTAAAGGGTCCATAAAGGTGTTAAAGGTCTCCATTAGCGAGAGCGGCGAGACCCAAAACATGGTAATTTCCTGACAAGAAGTGACGGGGTCATGAATTTGCATATTGCCTCGCCTACAGCGATTGGCAAGGACGTTTGTGTATAGAAAGTCTTAAACGTTTTGATTTCAATCCCTATCCTGCTAAATAAGTTAAAGGAAACTTTCAAGCCGATAGTAAAAACATAAATGTTGCCAATTCAAAGATATTTTTTGGTGTTAAATATCCCCTGATCGGACAGTGTAGATCGAAGATCAGACTGCACGTTCTGTGCAGTCTGATCTTGATCTACACTGTCCGCCAAAGGTCAGTGAGTCGCGCTTAGCAGTCTTAGGGTGAATGGGGGTTATAGGTCACTTTAAACCACATTTCAGTCATATCATGGCAACACTGCACTTGTTTATATGCTTCTCGGATTTCATCAGTACTAGGATCCAATGTGGTCTCCTCTGTGACTTGCCTGACGCACTCCCAAGGAACTAGTGGCAAGACTGACCTAGGGCATAAGGAGTTAGGCTCTATTTTATGTAAAAGGAACTTTAAACATTGTCTACAAAATGTATAAGATGCATTCTATGCAAAAGGGGTTTAATGCATTTCCTTGATGTATAGTACCCAGCTAGTCATCACATAATTCTAGATCCTTAAAATCCATTTTGTCTTACAACCAACTGAATCATGAGGTAAAGTGGTCCTTGATATGAATGAAATCGACCAATAGCAAACGGTTTCGACCCAGGTCAGCCTGATGCATTAAAATTTGTTGTCACAGGGCATTATTAATTGTACGGTCAGGTGGCAGGGGACTTGGAAACTTGTTCACGGCTGTGGTGAATCATGTAGCCCCGAGCCGAAGGCGAGGTAGCGACATTATTCGCCACAGCCGTGAACAAGTTTCCAAGTCCCCTGTCAACTGACCGTACAACGAATTTATCATACTGCAAAGTTTTATCATTCCAACGTGTGTTAAATTTCCCTGTTTTACGGTCTCAAAATTTGAGTACGCTGACGAAATAGAATTTCCCTTCTGAGTGCCCTAGTAGGTAATTCAATGAAAATTGACGTCACTGGGAACTGACGTCACTGAAACCTTGGTAAAACGTGCAGTTTGGTGCATAACCTTGATGATGTCACTGCGAAAGACATTCGTCGTATTTTTATTTGAACATGGTTGTAAACAACTTCAAGGTAAGTTAATATGAATTTTAATGATTTGTTGGCAAAAGTAAACGACCATTAGTTGCCTCAAACGACCATTAGGTTATCCTTTTAACTTTATGCACAATGTATGAGTTTCGACACTTCACAATTTGTTTACCTGACGAAGGGATGGCTCGTTTTAACCCCACCTCCCCCGTGTATTTGTTTTAGAATGGCGTAAAAGGATAATACATGTAAAGTTCTATATTCATTTATTTTCAAAAATAATTTATTCTTTCCGTTTTAATGACAGCCATCAAGGGAAACTAGTAATAATATGGTGCGGACTACTCAGTATGTTTGTCTTGTGGGCGGCTCGTATCGATCGATCGACGCCGCCATTTTGGATGTTGTGTTGAAAGTCTGTATACGGGGCTCCCGAAAGGGAAACTGCTTTTATCTGGGGTTTGCCCGTGTACATGATATATAATTATGTTCGGAGCACGTTATCCAGTCAGATCACGAGAAATTTCTTTGGAGTATAAAAAGTCACTATGTATTGTGGAAGGTTATCTATGTCACGGGAATGTGGTCGGTGTTTGTTATTTCCACTGGCCCGGAAAGTTCGGTCAATTCACTATATGCATTTATATCCACTATTTCTTTGTTTTACAACTTTTCTTATAACTGAAAAAGGTTACCTGTACAGTGTTGCTTATAATCGTGAAATTCCGGTTCGATCCCCGCTGCCCGAGCAAAAGCACTGCAGAGTCAAAGTTTGGTGTTAGTGAAACCAAGGAATGATAAAAATAACTGATAAGCCACCTTGATATGACCAAATATGTTGATATTGGCATTAAATCCTTCAAACACAAATACACATTTTTACACAGAGAGAGAAGAATTGGTATATCCATCTTTGAGACATAAAATCCCTGTATTGCAAGCCTCAATTCACAACATGTGTAATTATTTATTCCAAGACTAGCTACGATATCAGCCATGACAGAATGTCACAGCCAATCATATGATCATTCCTAGAATTCAGGGTTAGAACTTTATTCAGCTTTGTCTGTGATAAGCCAAAACACAGATAAACCCCCGTCCCCAAACTTAGAAGTATCCTAAAAAAAATAAGAACAATGCAAAAATTACTACACGTATTTTACTGATTTAGTTGAGTCTTTCTATAATCGTGACAAAGGCGAGTACAGTTTCAGATATGACCTAGCAATAGACGTTTCAAAACTGGAACCAAATAACCAGAATTACCAACTATTCTAAGTAGTGTTCTCACGTCAAAGCCTAGCAATCCAATAACCGAAAGAAAAGAGGTTACGCGACCAATCATACGGCTTGTCTTAGAAAATAGAATAAAAATCCGAATTCCGAAATCTCGGTGAATATGGCCCCAGGTGGTGGACACGTGACAACGAGTTCTCTTCGATCAGTTATGAGGTTGCAAAATCACACTCTGATAACAATATGAAACTAGGGTTCGTACCACACAATCCCCACTTCTAACGACCCTGAGAAAGAAGCCTTTTGGTAACCAGCATTTTCTCCTTTTCCCACATTGTTTTCTACCCTTCCATAAACAAGCTTGAATTTTTCAGTAGCATTTATTTTGTCGTCTGCAAATGCTTTCAATTTGGACAAGGCTAAAATTTTGTCGTATGGTAAAGGGTTAACCATCCATTCTTGTTATAAACATTCTTGGTCTAATTCTAGATTTAGAAAGTAACACAACATCTGATTAGGAAAACATTGGAATATGCAATCAAAAGTTGCGTTACTCTCAAATTTAGAAAAAAATGATGAAAAGACCAAGAATGTTTTAAAAAATGGTTGGTGAATACGGACCGAGAAAAATCAGACAGACGGAGTACTTCGATCAAAGCAACCCAGATGTTACTAAGCGTGACTCAGTAGTCTATACCAGTCAGTGTAGATCAAGATCAGACTACACAGGATGTGCTGATATTTTATCCGCTGAAATCCAATTTGAAATCGCAATATTTGGGTGTTTACTATGGACTGGACATTTTTATTTCATTTTATTGACCGTTTTACCCTTTACCCACAAAATTCAGAGTTTTAACGACCCTAAAGAAGAAGGCTTTTGAAACATTGAGGAAAAAGTAGAAGATGCTGAAAAAAGGAGAAGATGCTGGTAAGCAGCACTTTCCTTTTCCCCACAATGTTTTCTTCACTTCCTCAGAAAGAAAATCAGTTCTTGAGTCGTAGTATTTTTTCGTATACAAATGCTTTCAAAGTCTAAAATGTTGTTACTTGTTAAAGAGTAAAGGGTTGAATATGTGTCAAGACTATGAATTTTGTACACAAAAGCACAGAAATTCTTGTCTCATCTTGAACCTAGGCTGTCTGTATATCATATTAACCCTTTACCAGACAACAAAATTTCAGACTCGGCAAAATTAAAAGCATTTGCAGACGACAAATTCGTCGTAGATCATAACATAGTTTTCCCTTTGAATAGGTAGAAAACATTGAGGGAAAAGGAGAAAAATGCTGGTTACCAGCATTTTCATCTTTTCTCACAATATTTTCTAAAGCCTTCTTTCTCAGGGTCGTTAAATCTTGGGATTGTTTGGTAAACCAAAGAATAAATGGGTTTCTGCACAAGAAATACTTGGACATGTTTCGACAGCTGAGAATAAATTTCAGCTGCAAACGAAAATATTTTTTTTTTATAATCGTTTACAATGAAGTGTTGGACGCTATAGATCCGAGATAAAACTACACCAAAAATAAATCCAATGCAGGGTTTCATTTACCAATGAAGATTGAAATTGGAGCGATTCAGCTGCAGATATAATTTTTCTTTGTTTTATAAAAATGATTAATTGCTCGTTTGACAACTTTCCATAACACATTTTATATCATTAATTCATGTTGAGTATGCACAAATCTACCCACTTCAAAAGGATGTTTTAAAACCTTACAAAAAAAAAAACACGGGCTTGTCCAAATTCAAAGCATTTTTAGATGACTAGTTGCATGTGGCTCAAATATTTGGATTCGTGTGCGAAAAGGAAGAAAACATTGGGGAAAAAAGGAGAAACTGCTGGTTACCAGAATCTTCTCCTTTTTCCCATAAAGTTTTCAAAAGCCTTCATCATCAAGGTCTTTAAAACTCGGAGTTTTGTGGCAAAAGGTTAAAGTCGACAGCAACAAACTTGTTTAACGAGGTAACGAGGACAGTTATACATACAATTGCGTTCACATATTAAAATCGACAAAAAGTTCCATTTCGGTCACAAAGTGGTCGGACCACAGTTTCAGATAACATAGTAGCAGATTGCTACATAACAAAATTATGAAATTTCATAAAGCTTTCAAACACGAACAAAGACAGAAAAATACAGTGCAGATTTTGTTCTGGTGGTTGAAGTCATAAAAAGGCATCTTTTGCAGACCGCACATTAAAATCTCCCGTGATGTGTGCACGTGCAACGGGATTTGGGGTTGAAATGGAGTTCAATGGCTCTGCTTGACTGTACAGAAGACAGAGCAGAGTAGTTATAATTAGATTTTAATGAGGGAATACCATGTTTGGAGAGAAATTGTTTCCATCCCTGTGTATAAGCCAACATGATTCTACTGTCCGTATTCACCAAAAAATTCTTAGGAAAATTCTTTTTCTTATTCTTTAAAATTTTGTAAACTTGAAAGTAACACAACTGGTGATTGGCTAAACCGAATGGTTTAGCCAATCAGAAGTTGTGTTACTTTCAAATGTAGAAAATTCTGGAGAATTAAACTAAGAACGTTCTTAAGAATTGATGGTGAGTACGGACCCGGATGTGTATTAATTTTGTTAAATTCAATTGAGCCATGCTCAGTGAAAAGGGAGTTAAATGCATCCACAGACAGTTTCGACCCATGTCAGCCTGAGCAGTCCGCGCAATCGATCAATTTTCTACTTGTCAAAGGACCAGTTTATCTCATTATTAAGTCGGTAGTTATAGAAAACGGTTTTATGGATCCAAAATCATGTGATGACTTGCTTGGTATAATGGATCACGGAAATACATTAAACCCCTGTTTGCCAGAGGGCGGCTCATTCACGCTCTTTAATGTCCAAGCCATAGGCTTCTGTATTTCATGGACTTAACCATGAATGCAATCTTTATTGAACTAGTGATATGAGTCATGCTCTGTGAAAATGGGGTTTAATGCATCTCTGAAGTGCAATATGGCCTGCAGCACGTGAAAAGGGGCATTCGGACATTAGCGTAAAGTGTCGTCTCGGATCAGCCTGTGCAGTCCGCGCAGACTAATTCGAAACGACACTTTCCGTTTTTATGTGATTTTCTGTTTTGCGAAAGTCTACTGTAGGACAAAATCTAATGTAGTCGTAAAATGCCATCTCCGATCAGCCTGCGCAGACTGCGCAGGCTGATCCGAGACGACACTTTACGCTAACGTCCGAATACCCCGTTTCGCGTGTTGCAGGCCAATTATACCGAGCAAGCTGTGGCATATGATTGCGCCACTTTTACCAAGGAATCGGCTGAACCACGGTGTGGAAGAGGTGAGATAGAATAGTCCTTTACCATGCAAAAAGTTTACCAATATCAAAACTTTCGACCAAGGTCAGCCTGCGCAGAATGTATTAAACCCTTTTTTATTAGACACACCTACAAGTAAATCTTTCATTTAGCCCTTTACCACGCAATTCCGAGTTTTAACTACCTTGAGGAAGAAGGCTTTTGAAAACATTGTGGGAAAAAAAAAAAGAATTTGCTGGTAACTAGCATTTTTTTTTTTTCTCTTTCTAAGAATGTTTTCTACTCTTTCAAAGCAAAATACCCTCAAATGCGCTAAATTTAATTCATCGTCTGCATATGCTTTCAATTTTGACATGTCCAAAATGTTGTCGTGTGGTGAAGAGTTAAGTCTATATATGCGTACCAGACCAACAGACAGGAAAGTAACACTTTTTTCCTTTCTCGGCTTAGCTGAATGCGCTGGCTTTTAACCTACTTTGTCGTACTAAGAACAAATGAATAAATAGAAATTTGTGATTGGTCAAAAATGTAGACATGTTTATTCTTGGGGCCCCTGCCTATATTTGCTTACATATTTACGCCGTTTTGGTTTTAAAGGCATTTCTTGTTCCACCTGCTCTTGATTACTTTTACAAGTTTAGTTCTTTAAATTAAGAGCAAGTTTCGTGAGATTAAAATCCGTAATTTTCGTAAATTCGTGATAGTTGACCATCAGACTCGTTCTTTGTTGATTTCAATCTGATAAAGTTCATTCCTAGATAACGGTACGCATGTTATTTCGGCTCCGTTTGATTAGAATTTGAATTTATGTCTTTTGTTTATTTCTGAACTTGTTTCTGTGTTTTAACATTTTTTGAAATTTCCAGTGATTTTTTTCTTTTTCTCTCTTAGAATATCTTAGATTCATTCATTGCCTCTTTTACTGCTGTTTTTTGTATAACATTCCTTTGCTTTCCTTGTATTAACGACACTGATGAAAGAAACTTTTAAAAACATTTCCGGAAAAAGAAGAAAATGCTGGTAACCAGCATTTTCTCCTCTACCCACAATGTTTCCTCCCTTTCAAAGAGAAATTCGATCTTTTATGAATCGTTAAATTTGTCGTCTGCAACTGCTTTTCATTTCGACAAGTCTAAAATTTTGTCGTGTGGAAAAGAGTTAATTAATTTCCACACATACAAGTCTTTCCGTGATATACATGTATAAGTAAGATAAAGGAAACGAGAAAGCTGGTACATTTTGTAAAACGAATTTTCATGCCATTATAGGGGATTACTCTTGAAAAATATTGAAAATTTAGTTGTAACAAGTGCAAGCTCCTTTTCAAAAACATGGTTTGACCGTGTAACTTTAATAACTCTTTCAGCGCCAAATAAATAACCTTAATCTCTCTTGACGACACACAATCAAATCAGATTTTTTATCTCATAGGTTTGATCATAGAACAGAATGCACGTCCTCTGCAGTCTGATCCTGGTCTATGCAGTGCGAAAAAGGCCTCTATTTGCTTCTATGGCGCTAAAAAAAAACAACAACAGTTCCTTGCCTTCCATTGTGTCTCTGTTTTGCTGTTTGTTTTATTCATTTACATGTACAGTAATAGATTAACAATCCACTATTTGCCAAACGACCTGCTTCAAATGGAAAGAATTTGCAGACGACAAATTAAATATTGCCATTAGAATGAATCATATTTATTTTATTGTCTGCAAATGCTTTCAGTTTGGGCAAGTCTTAACTATGTCGTCTGGTTAGGAGTTAAAAAACATGGAGGGGTAAGGAGAAAACATACAGTCAAAAGGATAAAATCGAATTCTAATTCAAAAGCTATGAAAAATTTACAGGGAAATAAATTAAGAGTTTTTAAACTAAACTGATCAAATCAAAGACTGTAGTTCGCATGTATATATAATTATGGGCAATGCAGACTGACCTGGTTCGAAATTATTTTACTCAATTTTCTGCATGTCAAAGTGTAAGTCTACCTCATAATTTAGTTATTTGTAGGACAAAGTGGATTTTATGGATCCTAAATTATGTGATGGCATCATGCATCCTGGAGACGCAGTAAACCCTCTTTGACCAGAGCATAGCTCAAACAGTTTTATCAAGACTGAAACTGACGTTTGCCTGAAAATGTATCACCCCATGAAACTTGATTCGCAGCTACATTTAAATGATTCTGAAAACATCAGTGTAAAATAGAAATTACTAACATCATTTAGCTTTCTAACATATGAAAACGTTTTGGCAAAAAGGAGAAATTGCTCGTTACGAGCAATTTCTCCTTTTGCCAAAACGTTTTAAAAAGTCGTCTGTTTCGAGAGAAAATTCGTCTGCAGAGGGAAATGTGTTAAAATCAAGTAATTGTAACTTTTATGAGAGCAAGGGAGCATATAAAATTCATTGTTATCGATGAAACTACAAAATTCTCAAAAAAGAGCGTATCCTATTGCATAATGAATGGGGTTTATCTTTGTAGCGAAAATCCACAATGGGACGAAACATTGCGATTTAAAAGAACTTAATAGAATCTTAATTCACTGTGTATTCTTCGTTTTATATGGGAAAGCAGTCAGTGGCTTGGAATGAGTTGTTGGTACTAGAAAATACTAGGATCGATTGAATACGTTTGAATACATGCATTGGCTGCTGCGAAAAAAAAAAATGAAATGTTGTTGAAAATAAGATAAAGACCAGACAAACACTGAGTCCATGAAAGAATAAAAAACGAACGAATGAATTGTAGCTGTATCTAGAAATATTTTTGTAATAAAATAGAATAAGATAGACTCAAAAGTTTGAAAATGGTGATATATGCATTTGGTAAGCGCAAACCGCCCGCTGTACATGCAAGTTCGTTAGAACGCAATAAGGCTTTAAGTAC
Organism: Hippopus hippopus; assembly: GCA_946811185.2. Classification (NCBI taxonomy): domain Eukaryota; kingdom Metazoa; phylum Mollusca; class Bivalvia; order Cardiida; family Cardiidae; genus Hippopus; species Hippopus hippopus. Next base: position 65,499,120 of record OX328099.1, on the reverse strand, counting down.
GGTAAAGCAGAGGTCCAAATAAATGGGAGGGGTATTTCATCTAATTCCACGTGCATTACTTTTAACCCTTTACAAAATAATGCCGTGTTTACAAACCCCGAGCAGGAAGCTTTTTAAAAACATTGTGGGAAAACAATGTTTTCTTCAGTATCAAAGAACTTCAGTTCATTTGTTTCGCTTTTTAATTTGTCATTAGCAGAAGCTTTCGATTTAGGTAAGCCTAAAATTTTGTCGTAATGCAAAGGGTCAAAGATTTTGTCGCTGCAATTAGTAAGAATTGATTTGATGAAACCTTTGGAATTGTTACCCACATCACAAGATCTAGCAAAGAACTAACAAGAAATACAAAAGATAGACAGCGTAAATTTGTCAGCAAATAGACAGGGGCTTTTAAAATAAACATGTCTACATTTTTGACCAATAAAAAAATTCTATTTATTCATTTGTTATCAATAACAAATAGTAGGTCAAAATCCAGCACATTCAGCTACGCCGAAAAAGACTTTGCTCTTTGACCCCATCCTTACCTCCCATGCTCCCTTAATCTGGACGTCCGGCAAAAGCTGGTATGAACTATCAAAGTACATAAAAGGGTCTAAGGGGACTCGATATGATCCTGAAATATCCCCTTTTATGGTCATCCGACGGCATGTTAAATGGTCATAAAAATTTGTTAATGACCACTGGACGAAAGATCTAATAACCAACATTGGACAATTTAATACTGCTTGCGCGTGTTTCAGGGTCAGCTATTATAACTGGCGACCGATATGAGTCGGAGTTTTTAATTTTAATGCTTTCCCACAAAATCTCGAATTTTTAACGATCCTTAGAAAGAAAGCTTTTGAAAACATTGTGGGAAAAGGAGAAAATGCTGGTGACCAGCATTTTCTCCTTTTCCCAAAATGTTTTCTATTATTTAAAACTAAAAAAACCGTCATTTGAGTTACATTAATTGTCTTCTCTGCAAGTACTTTGAATTTGGACAAGTCTAGAATTTGCCGCGTGGAATAAGAATAAGGATTCTTTAATTGTAAGTTATGATTCGAATGACTCTGTAAATAACGTTGATACTGCTGAATTTATTTTATTTGTGGACAGATAAATAGACTGACTGTCCGTATCGCATCCATACGGTCTGCGTGATCCACGTCAAAATTTTAGAAATTATTTTCAGAACCCAAGCGAATCGTCATTTCTTTCCATAAGAGAGAGGAAAATCGCCGTGAGAATCCAAAGTGAAGAAAATAGTTCATGTTACCACAGCTGAGGTCATTAAGCCTATACCACACAATTCAGACAGAAAGGCTTTTAAAAATATTGTGGGAGAAAGTGGAGATGCTGGTAATGCTGCAAATCCCCTTAACTTGGAAAGGTCTAAATCTTTGTCATCTGGTAATGAGTTAAATCGCACAATGCAAAGTAAAAGAAATGTACAATGGAAAAGACCAGATGGAATTGTTAGAGTTCAAAGACTGTGTTGATCATACCTTCTCTGATGAGAGACAGAGAGAGAGTAGATCAAAGATCAGAACTATAGATACTATGCGCCACAAGACGTGTCAATGAGAAGAGGCTAATGCTTTCGAAGTTAATGTAATCCTTTCCTGCGGGCTGTGAACATGAAAGTTGACTCTTGACAAAAATTTTACTAACACTCCTAACCTTGCCGTGACCTTGACCTTTAACCTACGGATATAACTCTTGCACATGACACATCGTCTTTATGCGGCAGGCATTTCTGTAGTTATACTGAATGTTTTATGTAACTAATTAAATTTATAGGCCGATCACAAACAAAACTCCTAAAATGTCTAATTTTGAAGATAATTGACCTTGCTGTGACCTAGACCCTTGACCTACGGACATGATTCTTGCAAGCGGTACATCGTCTTTATATGCATGACTTTTCTACATACATACACTCATTTTTTCCCTGGTCGAAGATAATTCATATATTAATCAATGAATGATAATTCATCTGAATGGGGTTGGTTGTATAAATGATGCCAATCAGGGAACTATCTCATCATCGCCTTTATTTACGTCTTTCGTTGGTTTCGCCAGTGCTAGGCTTGGACTCAGTGCCTTGCTTCGTGGCTTACGTTGCCATTGGGGTAGAACCTAGATTTTCTAATCACATTTTTAAACTTTTTAATTGTCAAGATTCATCAAAGATGCCCTTGATATTCGTAAAAACACCTTAAAGATACCCATTTACTCATTTTAGCCGAATGTAGAAATGTGTTTAAACCAATAAATTAGCAATATCTATAACCCAAAAGAATGAAAAGAAGTTTCAGATTTGTTATTTGAAATAGATTTTGGTCGGGAGAAAATTACGTCGGGTCAAAATTGTAAACAATGGGAGAGTGTATCACTATAGTCATTTACACCACCCCCATCTAAAAATAGAAAGCTAGACTATTTACATTTCTAATGTCTTAAAAATCATTCCACTGCACTCTCGATATAAAATTCCGACATCCTTGAGTAAATTGCTGTTGGGTTCTTGAGACACAGATTGTTGCGGCAGTAGACCTGTGTAGTGTATCTCGGCTCCACTTTCTTGCCAGTTACATGGATGCAAGGCGAAGGTCACACACAGTCACGTGACAAGCATAATGTGGTATCCTCGACTGAACGAGTGGATAGGAGCCAAGTCCAAAATTACATTTTCTATGCATCGTAATCTATGCAATCTCGCAACTACCAGGTGTAATATTTGTCATGAAGCCACAAGAATGACTATAGTTTGATAAAATATTGATGAAATCGGTTATATTTGGCTTTAAATGAGTAAATGGGTATCTTTAAGCCCACATGTCTAATTCATTGTGTTCTTTTTACCACTTCTGTCTGTCAGGCAAGCATATGTGTAGTGCTGTCAACTAAAAGTTGAATTATTTGAAACATGCATGTATCGTATTACTTTGTTGAAGCACCACACATATCAGTCATTCTCGCCGCCATACTCGCTCTAAATCAAATGACATTTCATGTTTATTGTTGCTGAGATTCATCAAAGATGCCCTTGATATTCGGAAAAATACACCCTAAGCCTACATGTCTAAATTATTTTTGTGTTTTTTTTTTTTGTTTTGTTTCATTTTGCTTTGTATACCTGCTGTCCAGTAGACAACTAAATGTGTGATACTGTCAGGTAAAAGTTAAATGATCTGAAACATATCTTTTAACTTTGCTGAAAGTACTAACACATACATTGTATTTAGGTAAAAAATACTATGTAAGGCCTCCAGTTTTTATATTTAACCAACTGATGAACAGCGGAGATGGCAAACAACTTTCTAATTTGTCAAGATTCATCAGAGATACCCTTGATATTCGTAAAAACACCCACAGACTACATGTCTAATTCATAGTGTTCTTTTTTCCCCTTCTATCTGTAAGGCAAGCATATGTGTAGTACTGTCAACTAAAAGTTGAACATACTGTATAACTTGTTGAAAGCACTACCCATATCAGTCATTCTCGCCGTCATACTCGCTCTAAATCTCGTAACATTTCGTGTTTATTGTTGCTGAGATTCATCAAAGATGCCCTTGATACTCGGGAAAAAAAACGCCCCAAGCGTACATGTCTAAACTACTCTTTTTTTTATTCGTTTCATTTTGCTTTGTATACCTGCTGTCCAGTAGACAACACTAAAGTATATGTATAGTACTGTCAGGTAAAAGTTAAATTATCTGAAACATATCTTTTAGCTTTGCTGAAAGTATTACACACATACATTGCACAATCTAGATCACTTTCACCGTCATACTCTCTCTAGATCTCGTATTATTATTTCATGTTTATAAATGCTATTTTTTGTGACTATGTACAACTGTGTACTTGTCTTACAATAAACCTCTGTTCTGTTCTGTTTAAACCTCTAAAGTACCTTGTCACGGAGGACCGCCAAGAACTTACACCAGGGACATTTTCATACTCAAATTACCTCTCTTCAGTATCTTACAGATTGTGAAAGTAATCATTTAACCTTTTACCACACAGCCTCAATTTTAACGACCCTAAAGAAGAAGTCTTTTATTAACATTGTGAGGAAGGGAGAGCATTTTGGTAACCTGCCGCACAATGTTTTCTGTCCTTCCAACAACAAATTTTAATCTCTGTGTCACATTTATTTTGTCGTCTTTGAATACTTTCAGTTTGTACAGATCTAAATTTTTGTCGCTCGATAAAGGGTTAACACAATATTTTTGTTTTTAGATATACGGCTTAGTCGAACGAATGACACATAAGAGAAATGTTTGAAGCGCTAGAACTGTCTTTTTTTAATAACGTTGGAACAATGCGGTGAAAATAAACAGTTGCTATAGTTACATGCAATCCCGAAATGTTTTTTTTTCTTTTTTTCTAAATATTTCCACAGTGTTTTCGAAGATATGTTCTACAGTGCCACAAAATTTTGCATTTGTATGGTAATTAGTTAGCCGCCCACAAAACTCATCATTGTCAATGTCACAGGGATTGTGACGTTTTGTTACATTACGACCAAACCGAACAAAGAAAGTCACCAGTATATATGACTCTTGTCTTACAAAACAAGCGGACCTATTCTTAGTCAAGAACGAATGGATGTCATTGGTATTGAAAGAGCCTCGTTATGGCATCGATTTTTAACATCACAGGTAGCGTTCTGTCACGTGATTAGAACCCACACGATTGATCAGCATCCGGCGATAATTGAGCTCACGAAGAGCACGCTGTTGTATATCTGATGGAGATAGATAGTGTCGCCCCGGGGGGACCGAGGAGGAACACACATGGCGTATAACGTCAATCTTAACTCTTTACCAGACGACAAAACTCTTCGACTGGTCCAAATTGAAAGTATTTGCAGACGACAAATTAAATGTGGCTCATATGACGAAATATGTCATTAATATGTTAGAAAACATTTTTTACCACAATGTCAAAAACCCCTTCTTCCTCAGGGTCGCTAAAAGTCGGGATTGTGTGGTAAAGGGTTAACTCTTTATCAGGCGACAATATTTATCCATACTGAGAATATTTGCAGTAAACAAAAATAAAAAAAAATATGGCTCAAAGGATGGAATTTGTTTTCGAAAGGGTAAAAATTATTGAGAGATGAGAAGAAAAATCTGGATACCAGTAATTTTGTCTTTTCTCAGAATGCGTTAAAATAACTTCTTCTTAGGAGTTATGAAAATAAAAGGATCGTTTGGTATAGGACTAACTCCAAAAGTGTTTGGGATACAAACTGGCAAGATACTACAACTGCAAGGCCGTTTCGGTAGGAATTTCTTTAAAAAAAAAAACACGGTCACTAAAGATTAGCACTTTACCAGACAACAAAATTTTAGACTTGTCCAAATTGAAAGCATTTGCAGACGACAACATGAAGAGGACTCAAAAATTGTAATTTGTTTGTGGAAAGGTAGAAAACATTGTGGAAAAAGGAGAAAATGCTGGTTACCAGCATTTTCTCCTTTTCCCACAATGTTTTCAAAAGGCTCCTTTTCCAGGGTCGCCATAACTCGAAATGCTCTGCTCAGTGCAGTCAATATCCTCATCTACAATGTCCACGAAAGCAGCTAAAATTGCCTCTTTGTGCTAAAAAGTAAACTCACCCTGAATTTTTTCATGTGTGTTTTGTTTTATTCATTTTACAGCTTTGTCCTGCCTATTCGCGACATAAAGATTTTTGGGTGTCGTAAAAGAATATCGATTTTGACGATATTGCTAGATCTACATGTACTTCCTTTGACTTTATATGGAAATGTCCGAATTTCTTGATTTTTTGAAATGTTTATTGACAGCTTCTTATCTATATGAATACCATTAAAACTGTTTAGGATTTATCTCTTTGTTAAAATTGGTTCCCGTTATATACATATGAAAATACAACTTGTACAGGCTATTGTGACAATTGTTTTCATTGCATTAGCTAGATTAACAGAACAGAAACTTTATTCATAATATCGGCTTGAACACATAAGGTTCATCGTCGAACACATAAATTGTAAATACATGCATGAGTATGGAAAAAACAAACAAACAAACAAACAACAAATGATATCAAATGGGTATCCTGAAATCAATGAGCGAATGCGGAAATAATGAATAATAAAAGTGAAACATGTACATAGCACATTAGAGAATGAAAAGTATTAAGTAAGTAAGATGTCAAGCGTAGACTTGCAGTCTTATATAGTTGCCTTATAGTATATTTACGAGTAATATATACCATCATACTCAAACTGGATCAGCCAATCGGAGTGTCTCTTACATATCACATCTGGCCATTATCTTCGGCTAGGTGGCATTTTTCAAATACACATCTATCCGATTTTGGCATTCTGGGTACAGAACCGGACTACTTTTCAGAAAGACAACCGTTACTTTGAATTTCAAAATAAAAACGTTTACTCAATAAAACGCTATCCGGTACGATTCATTCAGATATGATCAGCTAGCATGTAACCTATGCACCGAGCATCTATTAAAAAAGGCCTACAGGCATGGGTAATTACTTCGGTATAAGCCCAGACACTTCTTGTTCATATCTCTCTAGAAAAACCTTGCACGAATCCTGATTTCCCTAAAGTCTATATTTAGAAACTGCATTCAAAGATGTGCAGTAAAACAAGAGTATTTGCGAAAAGTATAAGTCCCATTTGAAATTATCAAATTTTCACGATATTTGGAGCGAAAATCAGGCTACATTTTTTCCACAGATGTATTGTTTATAGCCATTTTCTCCATTGTTACTTTATAAGCGGAGTATTAATTTTCTCCTGTACAGGAGATGGTGGTACGTCATAGCAGACAGGCCGAATATTCGAAGAATATGACATGCGCAGACAACGCACATCTGGACGTCTTAGATTGGATACCGCTATACTGCAAGAAACCCTTTATTATGATTATACAAAGGGAACCAGCTCAAGTCTCCTCTGGTGAAAGACGATGCGGTTTGGTGTATTTCTCTCCGTGCAAATTAAGCAACGCGCGGTATGGTCAGTGCTTGGATGAGTGACCAAGTCGTTGCACATTATGAATTAAGTGAATACACGTACTTTACAAATTATCAAAATCTGCAAATGAGTTAACACCAAAAATCACTTCAATACGCTCTTTGATCTGCGTAGGACACCACAGAAACGAGGATGACAACCCCTGAATGTATAGTAAACGTGATGGCCTCCAATTTATCTAAAAATAGACGGGCAGAATTCTGCCCGTTTTAAGTACTTAGCCTGTACCGAACCCTATGCACTTTGCTGTATCAGGGGAGGTAGCCAATCTATCTCTTCGTTGAACATTACTATACTTTGTTTGCTAAGCAAAAGTCAAAGGACAGAAGATGATTAATGTCGCGATTCGCTTTATGTAGTTGTCAGGAATGTCAAAAATTTTCATTGTTTAAAATGGTATATTACAAAGAAAACGATTAATTTAATGACAATTATGGTTACAATTTATCATTATTTACTGTTATACCATAGATTTAATACGTTACATACAGGGTGTACCAAAATATATGTCCCAGTTTGATTCAAAGTAAAATCTTTGCTACTATATATTCAATATAACTGATGGCTCTTTCTAAATTATTAAAAACTTCTAAAATTTTGTATAAACGTAATTGTGGGGACTAGTTTACATTCATTCCATCATAACACCAATTTTTGCTGTACGAGTCTGACACGACGTCGAAAATTATTTATAGTTTTGGGAGGTAATTTATTGAACACCCTAAAATGAGACTAATCCCAAACTAGTAGAAGGGACATAAAGGAGCACATTTCATAAGAATGAATCACGGCTTTTTGTCTATGAAAGCTGTTTCCAAACGACAGAATTTTACACTTGGCCCAAATTAAACGCATTTGCAGACGACAAACTAAACTTGACTCAAGAAGTGAAATTTACCTTTTGAATGGGTTACCAGCATTTGTCCCTTTTCCCACAATTTTTTCAGAGTTTTTTTTTTTTCTTAATGTCGTTAAAACTTCTGTGTTGTGTGGAAAGGGATGAAAGACAGGGATACTTGCCTTATATGAGCAAGTGTTTCATTTTCTTTCATTTTTTTTATTCATATGCTATGTACGGAGGAATGTTAAAGATGTTTGTATAGTGCTCTAGAACTATTTTATGATAGGAAATATGTAAATATATGAGCAAAAATGCTCAGGCCGGCAAAAGTGGCTTAATGCGTCTTCAAAAGGATCCATTCACATCCAGATGAAGTCGATTGTTAGACTAAATGGATATCATAGATCCATAATTATGTGATGACGAACATGGTATAATGCATCACGGAGATCCACTTAAGCCTCTTTTTGCCAGAGCATGGCTTATATGTACATGCATTTAATCGTATTGAAAGCTGAATAAGGGTACAGAACGAGTAATCAAATACCCATTTTCCTGTCTTAAGTACCAGTAGACATAGTTTACGGTGCAAAATAACAGTGGCAACCCGAACAACTAGTGGAAATCATGTTATGAAAAATGTATTGTTTTACACGGGCTGACTGGATCAATGCGATTTATAAATTAATAATGGTGGTATCTTGGCATTTTAGATTAAGCGTGAACGTAAATAATGAAAAATGTATTTTCTATCTTTTCACAGACTTCAGCAGCCTAAATGAATTATCGATAACGCGCTACACAAAACCAATAAATTTACTCATAATTAGACTTTAACTGCTAAGTGAAATTGATACAGTAATATTAAGCTAGTAAAAAAAGATGTCAGTGTTTCAAAATGAAGGCTTCTCTTTTGTCAGAATATCTCACAAAATGAAGACCAAAGTAAATCAATGGTTAGGCTGCATGTTCTGCGCAGGAAAGTTATTCCCTGACAAAAGGGTGTTTAATGCATCTCTGTGATGCATTGTACCACCCAAGTCATCACATATATGTAATTATGAATCCGTAGAATCCATTATATTATATTTCATGTGTCTATTTTTAGAAATATTATGGGTAAAGAAATGTTGTAATTTAAGCTGGGGGGAATTATTTCCCCGTCACAGTGAACATTTTCCTCCTGCCGAAAATCTGGAACTACTTTTTTAAGTTTTTTAAGTTTTTAAGTTTTAAAAGTGGCATTCGTTGACAAAATAATCAGAGGAAATATAATATATAATTTATTTCATCAGCTTGTGGTTAATATGGGGAAATATTTGCCTCAAAAGGGAAAGGTCCGCGAAAATAACTCGTGCCTTACGGTACTCGTTATTTTCGCATACCTGTCCCTTTTTCGGCAAATATTTCCCCATATTAACCACAAGCTGATGAAATAAACTCTATTTATCTAACAACCGGCTGAATCCTGAGGGAGAACTGGTCGTGAAAATGCAGAAAATTTACCATAAAAGCAAAAAGTTTCGACACAGGTCAGCCTGCGCGGACTGCGCAGGTTGACCTGGGTCGATACTTTTTACAGATGTATTAAACTTTCTTTTCACATAGCACAGCTCAAAAGGTTTATCTTTAACCCAAACAAATTTAGACCTCGCACCCTAATGGCTATTGTTTCTAACTGACCACCATTATTTACCTTTAAAAAAAAAAAGAAATGAGGTACATTATCTTTTTTTTTTATTTTCATTTATTCATTCATTTTTGGGTGATGCTTTTACATCGCTTTCAACAGAGTTTGTGCATTACTGATATCACGGCAGCAGGACGATAAATACCGGTAATACCTTTCATAAGTACTCTGCTCCTCCTCCTCGAGCAAACTCGGATAACCAACGCGTCCAAGTGTTAGTTGATGGCATACAATTGAATTTTAAAACCAAGTAAAGAGTAAACAAAAGATAAAGCGACTCGGTAACTTTTTACCTTGTTTTAAAGATGATTTTTCTTCCAGCGACTAACACTTAGACCGACTCTCACTACAACAAATTGTCATCTTCACGATAATTTCCATACTTTTAAATGGTACTAAAAAAAAAAAAAATCAGTGCGTGTTAATTCTTTACCGCACGATGCCGACTTTTAACGACCCTGGGAAAGAAGCCTTTTGAAAACATTAACCAGTATTTTCTTCTTTTCCAACAATGTTTTCTACCCTACCAAAGAAAAATTACACCATATGAGTCACAGTGAAATTGTGGTCTGCAAATGCTTTAATTACGACAAGGCTAAAATTTTGTCGTCTGGTAAAGGGTTAATACCCACATTGTTTACTTTTGGCCGCCACTGGGCCTTTAAAGGTGCCCGAACAATTTATTATGGTACAATCAACAAGTATTTTCAAACACACCATTTATACAGCAACTGCTCCTTTTCCGTCGACGAGTTGGGCTAACATCTAATCTTAAAATAAAAATGTACCTAATTCAAAACTCCACTTTTCAACAATAAACCAAACAATAAGAAAAAAGGTAATTGCTGGTGTGGTTAATTTCATTATTTCTCTCATATTGAGCCACAGAATAGTTTTAACTTTTATCCTGCTAAATAACTAAAATAAAATTTTCAATTCGATAGTAAAAACCCAAATACTGCTATTTCAAAGGTATGTTTTGGGGAATAGTAACGCCTAATCGGACAGTGTAGATCAAAGATCAGACTGCACGTTCTGTGCAGTCTGATCTTGATCTTCACTGTCCGCAAAAGGTCAGTGAGTCGCGTTTAGCTGCCTAAGGGTCAATATTCATATTTTAGTACTTCTTACGCTGTCTAAATTCTTTTAAAGATCTTTCTCGTTTTAAACATGACTACTAGGGACTACTTTGTCCCAAAAGTTATTGTTTCCTCTTTACATTAGAAAGGACTAATTGATATCTACAACTTGGCTAGATTTGGGGCCTTGACAAGGGAGATAATTCAAGTTTATAAAATTTATTCGAAACTTCAAATAAGTTTACCTTTTCATTTCGAGTATGCCCCATTCGAATAAATAGGTAAATTGGAAATAATTGCTGGCTCTGAAGTTTTTTTAGCAACCGTGTAGAATCTTAACTACAGTTCTTTTTTCCGTGAGTAATTTCCGATTAAAAAAAAAAAAAGAATTCGTGTTCAATAAATTCTTTAAACCAATAGGTATATTGGGTATATTCGTATCTGCTCATATATCTTTCATTGTTAAGATCTGAGCTTGATAAAGTATTTTAAATCAAATTTAATTGCTGGCTTGGACTTGTCTTAAAACACCGTGGGATAACAGTTCCGATTGTTAAATCTGCACTTCTTCTGAGATAAGATTTTAGTTACTTTTGAATTTGTATACAAAATTTAATGGCATTAAAGAAAAATATAAGCCGACTTATATTATGAAACTCTATCGGAAAGTATTCGTACTAAACACGATTTCCTCAAACACAAACGTATTACTTCGTACAAACTTATTTTTTCTCTCAAAATCAAGCTTTATTTGACGTTTTACATAAACCGGATTGCCGGCTGCAACTAAAACTGTTACAAAAGACCCGGCCGAACGTGAAATATATGACAATTTGCATGTATTTCTGTCGATTGAAAGTTAATTAATTATGCATGTGGTTTCCAATCACATCATAAAAACGTCATAAAATCCTCTGTCCTGGAGAGGAACCGGCGCGCAACAAACGAAAACACATGGAAGGTTTATTTGAATATAGCCAACCTCTAGTTGCCTGCTCTGTAGACTGTATACTCTCTGAAAATCGAATAGATGTAGAACCAAATTTTAGTTCGGATAATAAGAGTATTCGGATAATCGAAAAATAGCCCGAAAATGCGCATAGTGTTAAAATGGATAATTACATATGAGCCATGCTCTGGCAATAGGGGGCTTAATGCATCACCGTAATGCATTATCCCAATGAAGCAGACCGAATCATGGGGTAGACTGGTCCTTGGATATCCAGAAAATTGACCAAAAGCCAAAAGTTTCTGTCCAGGTCAGCCTGCGCGGAATGCGCAGGCTGACCTGAATCGATACTTTTCGCAGATATATTAAGCCCCTTTTTCACACAGCATAGCTCATATATTTAGGCTACTTGTCTTTGTACTTTTTGAAAGCACAGCATCTATTCTTATTGCTCGCATAAGCTAAACTTCCTTCAACACTCACATTCGTTTGATTAACAATATTCTTTCGGATTATCACAATTTCGATTAATGAGGAGTTCCCTGTAAACTGTAATACACCCTTCCATATCTTATAGAGTTTTGTCAGCCGTATCAACACCAATCAAGTTATTTAGCTGCGACAGTGCACAAATTTGCGCCCCCTGGGATAACTCTTTTCCACATGAAAAAAATTTAGCATGGTCCAAATTGAAAGCATTTGCAGACTACAAATGAAATGTTACTCAAAACATAAATTTATCTTTCAAAGGGTAGAAAACATTTTGAGAAAAGAAAAAAAAAATGCTGTTTGATGTGTCACTTTCTCATCATTGTCCCTCTGTGGCTCGGTGGTTCTGCACGAAATGCGGGGGCAAGTTGGACTGTCCATAAGCAAGACACTGCAATTACCAAATTAGTACTTGTGGCACCAAATAAGATATAAGCAGTCACCGTGATAACAATGACTGAAATACAATTGAAAGTATGATTGAAAAAATAAAATAAATAGATAAATAATAAAGCTCTGTTAAAACAGGGTTTAATGCATATTTACAATGCACTACACCGAGCAAGTTGTCCCATAAGATAGACCTAATTTACCTAAAATCTTGCTGAACTATGAGGTAGAATGAGACAGAATGGTCCTTCAACATGCAGAAAATTTACGAAAGGCAAAAAGTTTCGACACATGTCAGGTCTGCGCGATACTTTTTGCAGATGTGGCAAAGCAAAGTTGGAACACATACAAGAACTATTCCAGAAAAAAATACATGACCATTTACTGAAGTATTATAAGAGACTAGTATTTAAATATTACATTAAAAGAATAGTACAGAAACACTATTTATGCACTATAGTTTACCCGTTAAAAAAAGCCAAGTTGTATATATATAAAAGAAATATTAAAATTGTAAAGATCAAATAAAAACTCCGTCGTTTAAAAACATCATTACAGATTTTGGCACAGGCCTGAATCAAAATGACATTGGTGAAAAGAAAAAAATAGCTTGCTGTTGGCGACATATGCCACGAAATTTTCACATGTAAATCATACACCGAAACATGATTTAAGCCGATCATTCACGTAACTTTTCACAATTGCGTTTTACAAGTCATCGGCTGCAGATTCGTTTCAGAAGGTACAGGTACATTTGCTTTGAATGGAATAAATAAATTTTATTGCAAAACGAAAAACTTTTATAGATCATCCTCTCGCTTATTTTATAGAGAAACCCCATACAAAAGCTGTGTTTTTAATAATTTCCTGGTCAGGTCGAAGATCTGTCGGGCACAGTCGAGCCTTTTGAAATAGTGTAAAAACAGCTGCAATCTGGATCCGTATTCACCAACCATCCTTCAGAATGTTCTTAGTCTTATTCTCAAAACTTTACTAATTATGAATACAACACAACCAAATGGTTTAGCCAATCAGAAGCTGTGTTACTTTCTAAATCTAGAATAACAGTAAGAGTGAAACTAAGAATGGTTGGTAAAATACGGACCCGGGTCATCAATTAGAATCTTTGCCTTTTTAAAAATATGTATAATATTTGCAACAACTATGGGCCTCACACGTAAGTATGTTTCGCGTCTTTCTTGATATAAACATTCTTTTTACTACTTGGAAACACTGTTGTTGTAGAGTCGTTGGAAAACAAAACGGCAGCAGTTCTGATTGCCCATGCAAATCAATCAAAACTGTCTGATACAATAATACAAAACACCAACATTTTCTTTACATTTTACTTTCAATAAAAATGAGTCATTATCTTTGAAAAGGGAGTTCAATGCATCTGCAAAAAGTATCGACACAGGTCAGTCTGCGCTGTCCGCGCAGACTGACCTGTGTCGAAGCTTTTTGCTTTTAGTATTTTTTTTGAATGACCAAGGACTACTCTACCTCAGGATACAGCCGGTTGAAAGACAACATGGATTATTATCTATCCATAATTACTAGTATGTGATGACTTGCTTTGGTATAATACATCACTGAGATGCATTAAACCCCTTTTTGCCAGAGCGTGACTCAAATGTAATTTTCCTGTCCTTGGATACATGCATTTTGTATTTGTTAGTGATGTTTGTACATGTTAGTGATATGTTAGAAATTGCCAGTGGTGATTGTAATCAAATGTTTTACAATCTACTTCAGTAAGTGGTTGAATACTGTCTCATGGCGCGCCGACATCTCTTGTCATGTAGGACGCCTGTCTATATTAAAAGGTGATAAAGTGGAACGCCAGTTTGAGCCTAACAACTGTATTATATCATGCTGTCAGAATGGAAAAAAATCCATTGTATTTTAGTATGCTGTCGGAATGAAAAAAACTTAATTTCACACAATGAGCAATTTTAAATTTCCAACCTTTGTATGCTTTCTAATATTTTCGTGATCGTGAGGACGCAAACTCGTAAATGTCATAAGATAAAAGAATTGTTACAAGATGATTGGTTAGTGATGATAATTTTTGCCTCAACCATCAATGCAATTTCCTTATGGCATCATAACAATTTAATAGTACATGTATAATATTTTTTTATCGTAAATAGTCAATTGGAACTTTATAAATCTCTCCGTTTGTTCTTTCATCGCAATGTATCTGTTCACCTTCACTAAAACAACAATCACGAAAGCAAAAAAATGCATCACAATTGTTGTTTTTATTACAAGATTTTCTCCTGATCGACGTTGGAATTTTACCACCAAAAATTCAGTAAAACTTTGCCTAATGGTAAGATGACTTGGTCACATTCAGATTTATTTTTAATTCAGTCGAAAATGTCAAATGTCCAAATTTGGTAATGGACAACTTTTTGTACAAGTATTTTTTTCCATTTCCAACAACAACATTTTTTTATGGGAAACATAAAGTCGTATGTAATACATAAATATGGTATAGGGTTAAGACGCTTTGAAAAGGAAAGCAAACACAATTCTCAAACATACTAATATTTTCAAGAAAAAGTTAAGCATCAAGAATATTTATTTGTGTATACTTTTTTTAAAATTATATCAGAGAATTTGCTTGCACTGACAAATGGCTCAAACTTTTTCAACAGAGTTTTGACTAATTTTCAGATCTCTTCGTTAAAAGGAAATGACATCATGTTTGATAAAACGTAGCTACGCAAACAGCATTGTCTGATGCATAACGTTTTCGTGTTTTCGGGTATTCTTTTTCTAAATTCCAGTAAGCGTATCACCAAATCTCTAAAAATATCATGAATCGTTTGAAACTGTTACTATTATCATTCTGCAGCTTAATTTTGGTCTTTCCTCTCAAATATTCTATTACTGCTGTTAGTACTAATCTCTATGAATTATTGTTAGTTAGTCAAAAATAAATTTAGCTGAATATTAGACAAAAGGACATATTTTGATATTTTCTTTTTACTTAGGGGTACGGTAAAAGCAATATATTGCAAATATGATAGGGACAGAGAAATTTGTCCCGAAGTTGCGATATATTTTCGATAAGACACTCAAATTTTCAGCATAATTATATGACGAAGTCTAGAGGATAAGTAATCGTATACATCTGGACACGTATTCACCAACCAGTCCTAAGAATATTCTTTGTCTTATTCTTGAACTAAAAAGTAACACAAGTTCTTACTGGCTAAACCAAATGGTTTAGCCAATAAGAAATTGTGTTACTTTCAAATTTAGAATATTCTTAAGAAATAAACAAGAATATTTTTAAGACTGGTTGATGAATTCAAGCACAGGACACTTAGTCTTACTCTCACTACAGAAAAGTGGCATAACAGCTCTGATTGCTCGTACATCTATGAAATACTTCACATTGTTTTGAACTGGCTTTTCCGGCAAATACTTCGAATTATTGATTGTTCGAGTAATCGAGATTGTATTTGCCCTCGATTAGGCCCGTCCAGTGACATTCAATAATAATCGCACAGAGTCATTTTTGTCAAAAATTCAGAAATGTGGATTCTTTGCGAGAAAAAAAAAAAAAAGATAGCTCTAGATTATAGAAGAAAAGCTATTATTTCCAAATTAAATGTGTGATTGAAATTGTATACTAGTATTTTAATAAGTAAATTTTAATCTGTTTAAGATGCTATAGAATATAATATGGACTTCGTGAAATATATAGGGGAATTACAGTCTTAATCTGTCCAATCTGTTATGGAATATAATAGGACTTCATGAAATAAATAGGGAAATTACCGTCATATTGAAAGATCTTGTACTCAGAAACTCAGATTTATCCTTTCGAAAGTATCCTTCATAAGATTCATCGAATCTACGAGGACGGAAAATTTACTTCATGTTATCAGTAATTTTTCATTATCTTATTATTCTTTATTCGAAAAGTCTTTCGATTTAAAAAAAAACAACAACTGATAATTCGAGGTAAATGTTTCGTCTTCGCACTTCCGATGTCTCTAGGTTTACTGTTTACCAATAAACTGTATTAAATCATCACCTCTTGAAACAAACACAAAGTTGCAGGGGGCGCCTTTGAAAACATGGATAATAAACATGAATAAAAGATGAATTTACATGTACTGATTCAAGTGAAAACATCGTTACAGGTAATTGCTATTTAAAAAAAAAGCATGAAAGAGTTGCGCTGCAAAGTGCATAATATCGTATGTAATTGGGGATAAGTTTAGAATATAAGAAAGGGGTCCTAAGTGGCTGAGTAGTAAAGTGTAGTTTTTGTGACCTGGAGGCCCTTGGCTCGAGCTTCACTGAATTCACTGGATTTTTCGTGAGAGTGTCCTTGGGCAAATTACTCGCTTGCCTAGTACTGGTGAAATCTAAGAAAGATATGAATATATGAGTTGTCCCCGTGATAAGACTGAAATAATGCTGATAGAGGCGTAAACACCATAAAATCAGAATATAAGAAATGGCGTCTTACCTGGGTAATCCGAGGCAGCACACTTTCCACAGCATAAGAATAAGAGAATAATCTTTAGTAAATCCATTTTTCCACTTAACACACAATAATTATTATAGTTATCCATATGGTAAACAGAATGTGCCTTTTTCGGTTTGTATTCTTTAATGTCGGAGTTCCACGAATACTTTCATTTCTTAAAAATTTATTATTTATGCAAGCAAAGTTTTGTTTTTCACAAGACAAGAAAGCAGGAAAGATTAATCGTATATATAGTCCTATTGAATAACTTGAATAATTTTTGAATAATCAAAAAAGTTTTGAATTCTGTTTATTTGACATTCAAATGAATTGCAATCGATTGATTCTAATCCATCAGTTTATTTCGTGACCTCCATCACCGATAACGTGTTACGTCATACTAGGCTATCTACAACATCAAAAGCCCAAATCTCGCAATCTCTCGTGTTGCATAAACGTGAAGACAGTTGTAAAGCCGGTGCGCCCTGCCTCTCGTTCACAGATATACTGGGTCTAGGATCGATTTTCAGATTCAATCAGCTTATAGACAGTCTATCAAAAGCGATGGATCAATATTTGTGTTCTTCAACCCTTTCCGTTGAGGACAGGAAGCATCTGGAAATATTTGAAGGTAAAATAAATATGAACAAAAATGACAACATCTTATGGTTTTGTGTGCACTCCTAACCCCAGAAAACATTTAGGAGCGAAAATGCAATACGTTCTTAAAACCCAGTAATCGTATATCCTTTTCTTCCAATGTATCACACTATCTCACTTTTACTTATTTATGGTTTGTCGAAAATCAGTATATGTACAGTGATGTATTATGTATGTGCCATACCTGAGTGAAAATATTTACTGCTATTCTAGAAGACTTGTGTCTCTGTCTTACAGTCAAAAAGTTGCCATTTTTTCTTATTTTGTTTAGAGATATCGAAATCGTTACGCATAGAAATAGTGTAAACATGGACAGCCTTACGAATTGTGCTTGTAATACTTGTAAATAATTTAATGCAAATGGGTAGAAACTTTAATTTGCCAAAAGAAAGTATAATTTAACTTTCCATAGAGGCTATTAAAAATACCAAGCAATGTACACATACAAAATAATGAGATGTATTGTAAGGAAGTTTAAAAAATGTATATTATAGAAAACGTTGTTGGAAAAGGGAGTAATTACATGTTTTCCAACCATGTTTTCAACAGTCTACCATTGCAATGGTATCATATCATGTTATGTTAGTACTGAATATACAAATACGTACAATTCTGATGTAATAAATACAAGGAAAAAAAGAAATTGATGTTTTTTGGGAAAAAAAATTTTTTTGGAAGATCAGCCGAAATGCACATGTTTAAGAAGATAATTGACCATCTCTAAAAATAATTCTAAAAACTGTTTATATCAAGTAGTAAATAATCATCTGTCTGAAATCCTTAAACGCATAAAAAGGGAAACAAAAAGTACCTTTTTTCAAAGCTTCTTAAACTCCAAAAATATTGTGAGCCATTCAAAGGTACCAGCATTCATTTGCATTCTTAGACCTGAGCCTGTATTCAGCGACCATTTTTAACATTATTCTTAGTTTATTTATGAAGAATTTTGTACATTTCAAAGTAACGCACTTCCTGGTTGGCCACCGCAAATGGTTTATCCAATTAGAATACATATTTTGTAAAAGTCTAAAAATTCTTGAGAATTGTACTAGAATCAAAACAGCCCGGCGTCACTTGTAAAGATGAAAGAAAGAAGACCCGCTGTCTTGTGATAAAAGCTATATAAGATTACGTAGAAATGTATTTGCATCATTGAGACATAAGGTGCCGCAAGTACAGGGAGTTAGGAGGCCATTAGCAATGCAAAACATGCATCCCAAACGCCGTGATGCAAAAGCAACTCCTGATCAAAGTATTAGCTATTAATATGATTTTTTTCAAAAGTGACGGCAATGTACCTCTTACTGATCATGACCCACAATTCCACCGCCCAGATGAATGTTAATGATCTATGTTAGCGTGTGTGTGTGTTTGTGTGGGTTTGTTGTGCGTGTGTGTGAGAGAAAGAGTAAACAAATAGTGTAAATATCTAGTTATTAGGATGAATCTTAGAAGCCTAAATGAATTCCATGTTCACTGGATGGAGGTTCAGTTGAAACGAAATTTATGAACGTAAAACTAGATCGGGAAGTAGGTACTTAGAGTTTAGAATAATAATCCACTTTATTTCATGCTTTCCGGTAGGTTATCGAGAAATATCGGTGAAATATTTTTCGATATTTCATGGTTACGACCAGTGAAAATACCGGGTTTTATATTCTAACTCTTCAATTGAAGGCGGAAACAGTTGTTCCCGCGCACTAGTTACCTAGGTAAAATGTGCGTGCCTCACAACCAGATGGAAATATGACGTAATTTACCGTACACTTCTCGCGCTTGACGTAATATTGTAATGCGTTGCTATGCGGAGGGGGTACGCCACGTAGAATAACCGAAAACAACTGTACTGGATTTTGATTAAGTTCCCCCCAGAAAGGGTAAAAAGCATGAAATAAATAGAATATTTGTTTTTTTTCGGTGAAAGATCGAAAGTGGCGCAGCTACTCGTGAAAATATTACCGATGATGTTCACTCGATGAAATAAATTTCGATCTTTCACCGAAAAAAACAAATGTCCTCTATATATTAACCAAAAACTTTATGAATCACTTGAGAACAATATTCTGATAAGGATTTAAAAAAAAAAGAAATCTGGAATCCCACCAAAGAAAGAAAAAAAAAAGGTGTTATTCACGTGCACATTTGTTTATTTACCCAACTTAATGAATCTACATCACTGTGTGTAAAATGAATTGACCAATCAAAATAATAAGGCCCATTCACAATAACTTTTTCAAGCCCTATCGTTTGATTTCATATTCTGACCAATTATTCCATCCCATTTTCCCCCGTCACTTTTTGCAATTTTTGTGTATGTTAGTTGTGTTTCTGTATATCATGTCTTTGTGATTTGAACAATATACTTCACTGATAGATTGATCTTACATGTGAATGAACACCGAAACAGTAACAGATATAGGCCCTCGTTCACATGCTCATATAGTCCATTTGGCTTGTACAAAAATAACGTTTTGATCAAAAGTATTTAAATGGAACAACTTCTTCAATATTTCTTTGTTACAATGTTAATTATTTATAAGAAAAAAAAAAAAAAAAAAAAAAGATGCAGAAATCCAATTTTTCACAACTTTTCCATTTCAATTTCATGTTTTTTACTATTAAACTTTTTTTCATCTTAGCATCAGAGGAGTGAGGGACATTTGGAGAACAGCCATAAACAATAACAAATCATGGTAAAACAATGCGTTTCTGTAGTCATTTCATTCATATTTAGATTCGGTAGTAACCTTCTGAACACAACTAGCATGACAAAACAAACAAACAAACATGTTAATTTCATGTTCTATAACGCTTTACCTTTAAGGCCAGAAAAATAAAATTATTCGAGTATGGATATACCTATGTAAATTTATTCAACCTTTACACCATGCAGCAAGTTTATCAATCTGCCAAGCCGAAAAGATATGGTGCATCATTATCGATAATTTTGGGAATTTTCAGTATCATTCCCGAAAGAAAACCACGACGGTATACCTGTTAAGGTAAATTTCTGTATTTCCTGGAATGGTTTTTGAAAGTGGCTGTATTCAAACAACTGAAAATGTGTATGTGTAAGGATATGTTATCATGAAGCTAGTTTTTTCAATATGTTTGGCCTCTTATGTAAATGTTTTCAAACTGACTGTCGGATAGTATGCTGTTCTATTTGTTGCATTATCTCCACCTTTTTCTGATGTCAAAATACCATCGAGTTTAATGGAAAAAAAATCATTAAAAAAAATCTAAATTTTTAAAGTATTTTTTTCGTTGATTTTTATAAAATAATCAAGAAGGTACATAGAAATTTCCGAATTCAAAATTTTGATCGACGATTTTGAGGCAAATGTTAGTTTTTATACCAACCAAACGGACTATACCTTCCCACATAAGGCAACGATACCCATGCAGTAAACTAGGGTAAGTACAAATGAGCCACGTTCTGGCAAAAGGAAGTTTAATGCATGTCCGTGATGCATCATACCAGTCTATTTTATCGAATAGCCCACTGAATTTATGCGGTAGAGTGGTCCTTTGACAATGACACGTAGAAAATTTTCCAAAAAGCAAAGTTTCGACGCAGATCATCCTGCATGGACTTTGCAGGCTGACTAGGGTCGATGGTTTTTGCAGATGCATCAAGCCCCCTTTCCACTGAGCACGGCTCAAATATATTTGGACCACCTCTGGAAGTCATGAAAAGCTTTATTCGTTTATAAGCAATTAAACTTCGTAAGCGAGGTATGCTACATAACACAATAGTTTTACACATGTAAGCAAAGTGATGTTTGTATATTACTTTGATGCTGTATGAAATTATTAGTAAATAAATTATCCACATCCTTCATTCTGACAAACTGACACTTGCAAAAGTCTGTCTGTCTGTCTGTCTGTCTGGCTACAAATAAAGACTCAATTCAATGTATGCGCAGATTTAGATGCTTACAAAAACGACTGTTACCATCAGGTGACTAAGACTTAGAAAGTTTGTTTTTTCATTGAATACTTACCATCTGTACATGTCTGTTTTCAAAAAAGGGAAACTGGTCTACAAGGCAAATAACTATATGAGTCGTTATCATGGTACTTATAATATGTCTATCTATATGAGTCGTTATCATGGTACTTATAATATGTCTATCTATATGAGTCGTTATCATGGTACTTATAATATGTCTATCTATATGAGTCGTTATCATGGTACTTATAATATGTCTATCTGTATGAGTCGTTATCATGGTACTTATAATATGTCTATGAGTACTCTTTTTGACCATTTTCACATTCACGTAACTCAACGCTTATATAGCTTGCAGCACGCGAAAAGGGGCATTCGGACATTTGCGTAAAGTGTCATCTCGAATCAGCCTGCGCAGTCCGCGCAGGCTAATCCGAAACGACACTCTCCGTTTAAATGTAATTTTCTGTTTTGCCCAAGTCTACTGAAGAACAAAATCTAATGTAGTCGTAAAGTGCCGTCTCGGATTAGCCTGCGCGGACTGCGCAGGCTGATCCGAGACGACACTTTACGCAAATGTCCGAATGCCCCTTTTCGCGTGTTGCAAGCCAATTCAGGTACATTGCTTTTCTCAAGGAGATTGGACCTTATACAAAATTGTGATATTTTTTTTTTAAAGCCTTTTATTCATATTCGGACTATTTTATTCTTATCAGTGTATATCTATTTTATTTCCATTATAGTATCATTTCATAACAAATCTTTCATCATATACTCATGACTCACATTCTTACTTCCTTTTCTTTCCGTTAATTACTTCTTTTTTGTGCGCTAAATGACTTAAGATGGCGATGCGCCATAAAACACCATACATTCATTCATTCTTTTCAACATTTTTATGTTGTTTTACTCTAAGTTCACATGCTTATAGAATTCATTAAAATATTTCAAAGAGTCAATGATTCATTTAAATCATACCAATAAAAAGTATGAAAATTATTGTGAAGATGACAATCTGTTACTGTATGGTTGGTCTAATTGTTAGTCGCCGGAAGTGAAATTGTCCTCTTCAAATGCATTGAAATTGACCTATTCCAAAATTTCATCGCTTGATAAAGAATTAAGAAAACATTGAAGCGCAAAAATCGTGGTAAACATCAGTTTCTCCATTTCCAACAATGTTTTCTATCTTTTAAAGAACAAGCTACATTATTTTTGACCAATACCCGGTAATGAATTTGTTGTGTGCAAGTATATAAAAAATCAACGAGTTAAAAAAACTTGTCGTCAGATTTAACATGTTCAAGATTCGAATGTTACCTCTCTGACTTCTTACTTTAAAATTGAGCTGTGCTCTGGCAAAAGGGGGCTTAATGTATCTCCGTGATACATAATACAAAGCAAGTCGTCACATAATTATGAACCAATAAAATCCATTTAGTCTAACAATAAACCGGATCTGGAGGTTGAATGGTCCGTTGCCATGCAGATAATTTATTAATATCAAAAAGTTTCGACTCACGTCAGCCTGCGCGGACTGTGCAGGCTGACCTGAATCGATACTTTTTGCATAGCATGCTTTCCGCCCCCTTTATCACAAAGCATGGTTCAAATAGTTTAGCACCGTGAAGAATACATGTTATCCGATCACATAATACAATATAAATAATGCATGAATTATCCAAGGCTCGGATTCTATATTCCCTCTGCTCGGATAGAACGGGCTGTGAGTAGTAAATTCCACACTTCAATGCACTTTCGCATGCAAGCACAAAGAGATCGTAAAATTCCCTCTCCCAAGCGTTATTCACCAAACACTTTAAATTCGATACAAAGTCTTAATTTCAAGGCTAGCAATTTGATTGGGTATGAAGTTCTGACTCAGATAATCAGATATCATTTAGAACTATTTGTTAGAAGAATACAGTATTTCAAAATGGTTGTGAATATAGTCCAAGAATTCAAAAATGTATGTTCCCTCAGACTAATCGTTGTTAACTAATTGTCAGACAAATACATCATTTTACGTAAACTATGGTCCCTGGACAACCATGACCGCGGGAAAACATGGTATGATCTTTAACAGGGGAGTCAGCAATGTGCATTTGAACGGTGCTCTGGTAAAAAGGGTTTTAAATGCATCTCCGTGATAAATAATAGCAAGCAAGTCATCACAAAATTATGCGGATCCACAAAATTCATTTTGTCTAACAACCGACTGTATCATGGGGTGGAATGTCCATTGGACATGCCGGGAAATCAAAAAGCAAAAAGTATCGATCCATTTCAGCCTGCATCGCTACTTCTTGCAGATGCATTAAACCTCCTTTTCACAGAGCATGTCCAATGAGCCATGCTCTGTGAATGGGGGGCTTAATGCATCTGCAAAAAGAATTGACCAAGGTCAGCCTGCGCAGTTCGCGCCGGCTGACCTAGGCCGAGGCTTTTTGCTATGGGTCAATTTTCAGCATGTCTAAGGACCAGTCTACTTCATGATTCAGTGAATTGTTAGACAGAATGAACTTCATGCAACCACGATTATGTGATGACTTGCTTGGTATCATACATTAAGTCCCCTTTTGCCAGAGCATGGCTCAAATAATTTCGATAGGAATTATTATTTAATGACCACCTTGTTACCTGCAGGGGGTCTTTTTTATCTTGCAGCCCACAAATATGTGGCGAAAAAAGAAATTGCTCATGATAAGTTATTTCTTTTTTGTCCCATGTTTTCACATGTTTTCATGTATTATATCTTATAGATATGCCACAAACACTGGTTACATGCGAATGTAATTTAAGCAACCGATTTGTTCACATTGAAGGGGTGTATGTCATATGGTTGGTCGCAAAATTTGAGATTATTATTCTAAATAACAAGCGTAATATTTATTTTCACAGTAAATCGCCAAGAAAGACTGACTGAAACATTTCATGTGGTACAATTAAAGATATAATACATCCTTCCAGCTGGAGAGAAAAAACGCTGCTAAAACTTGAAAATGTGAAGAATGGTTAAGTTGTGTAAACATAGATAAATTATCAATAATTATGGTGTAAAGGTTTGAAAAACCCAAGGGATTTGTCCTCATACAATACCGGAAGCGACAACAGCGATTGCTTTGAAGGCCTCCAAAACTTGAAATGCATTTTCTATCCGTTGTAATTTGTGCAACCTTGCAGCTGTGAGGAGGAACACTTGGCATGAAGATACAAGAATGATTATATCTTTATAAAATAAAGATGCTATTGGATAATGAAAGCTGGCTGAAAACGAAAATAGATGTATCTTTAAGTTCAGTTCCTGCATAGGTAATTAAAGAAATACCAGGGTCTGTATGCACCAACCATTCTTAAGAACATTCTTTATCTTATTCTCCAAGATTTTCTAAATTTGAAAGTAACACACCTTCTGATTGGCTAAACCATTTGGAGAAAAGGCCTAAGAACTTAAAGAATGGTTGGTGAATACTCATGCAGGTATGTTCAGTTTTTGTTGATACACGTTGATACTTTGTCACTTGTGTATAGACAAAAAATCCAAAACAACAACACAAAACGGGTATTATAAATTTCGAGGTTTTTTTTTTGATAATCATTTACGAATTTACTTTATCGTTTATAAGATTTTTTTCCCAAATTTAATTCTAAATATTTCTCAAAAAAAAAAAACCCCACTTGGTATAACCCTAACCAAGTGACACGCTATCGCCGTTATATTCTAACAAGTACATGATTTCACAACTGGATGATTATAAATAAACGTTACCTCACAGTTTTTACATAGAGACATCCTTGGCACATTGTACATAGTCTTTTTGCTGTATTACTGATGCGGGGGGGGGGGGTTTGCAAGAAAAGGAGATATTGCTTGTTTGCAAGAAATATCTCCTTTTCCCAATACGAGTAACGTTACTATTTCATTAAACTAAGTTTTTCCCTCTTTTCAATTTTCTGCTTTGTGTAACTTATATCGGTAGCATTTCCACAAATGGTCCGTTTGCTCGTGGTTTTAACTCGACGGATTGCCCTACTACAACTTGCCTACTACTTGCCCTATTGTCAACTACAGCACAAAAATCGGCTTGAGCAGATACTAATGCATGTAAACATCCTAGAGATGATTGAAGAAATTTAAAGAATTTCATTGGCGAATTGTTATTATTATTATTATTTTTTTTCTTTTCTTGTAAATAATATAATTTTATACGTATAGGCAAGTCAGGTAAGCCTTTGCCTATCATAAGGCAGGTTTGATTCATATGGAAACCATATAATGAACACATAGAAAAAAGAAAACATGTAGCCACTCCTTAACCCTTAAGCTGCTAAGCGCGACTATCTGACCTTCTGCGGACAGTGTAGATCAAGATCAGACTGCACAGAACGTGCAGTCTGATCTTAGATCTACACTGTCCGATAAGGAGATATTTCTCCCCTAAAAATAACTCTGAAATAGTAACTCTGGGTTTTTACGACCGACTGAAGGTGTCTATCTTATTCAGCAGAATACGGGTTAATGAATTCGACTGTAACAGGACGGTTGTTATTTTTAATCCACACCATAATGAACTTTACTTGCATACTAACCATTGCAAGTACAATGATAAGTGTTGATGTTTTGGAATCAGATTTCGTGAAATGAAGTTTCCTAACTTTGGGCCATGTTACGTATTGATCAACGTGAACATGGCATAAAAACTATCGGCGAAAATGCATTGTATAATTATGAAATCGTTTACCGTTTAGCTAGATTTGCATAAGCGCCAAATTCAAAAGTCAGACTGTGTAGTACAACAGAAAATGAATGTTTACAATTCATTTTTGCTATGAAAATCTCACTAAATTTTTAACCATTTGTACCATTTTCATGACGTATTCCGGTCGTGTTTTTATGTTTTATTATCGCTTCTACAAGGTGGTCGCAGTTTTGGTTTGATATTCTCGAACAGTGAAGGAGAAAAATGGTAGTCAGCTGCCATGATTTGTAAAGTTACCTTGTTTTTTTTTGGTCGAAATCTTCGGTCTGGGCTTACTTTTAATGCATTTCATGTTGCGATCATATTACTTTCAAAATCGAGGGTTCTTGTTTTACAAGCGAAATCTACGCCTATCACAAATCGGTTCTCTTTGAAGCCGATGCATCTGGCTAATTTGCTAAAAACCACAATGTGCATTGCCTAAACTGTGTTTCTATAGCTCATTGAACAATCTCTTAAGAAACCATTATGCTTAGGCGTATTAAACATTTGTTTGCAATATTTTCTGGCAGTCATGTTTGCTTTAAATCTTTAATTGCAATTGTTTTTTGAGGTAACTTATTGTGCCCTTTGAACCCCCGTCTCGTTTGATATAATTCTGACAATAAACTTGCATAGAACGTCATCTGCAGGCAAACCAAAATGGAACCATTCCTTGTATCGTTGCAGATGATATATTGCTACTTAGAATGGCTGCATTTTAACCCTTATCCTGCTACATAAGTTAAATAAAACTTGTAAGCCGACAGAAAAAACCCGGACAATTTTATTTCCAACGTATTGTTTGAAGAAAAAATATCTCGTTATCGGACAGTGCAGATCAAAGGTCAGACTGCACGTTCTGTGCAGTCTGATCTTGATCTACACTGTCCGCAAAGGGTCAGTGAGTCATGCTAAGCAGCCTAAGGGTTAAATAAAAACCTAAGATTTAGAATATGCTTTGAATTCGTCACCACATGCTTTAAACTTGAATCGGAGGTTTTATGTACAAGTTTGTAACTTTTACATTGCTATAGGAACGTGGCTGGCGATGATACTTTGGTTTTTCATGGGCCATTTCCTGGCAAAAGGGGAGTTTAATGTATCCCCGTGCTGCAGGTCATCACATAATTAAATCCATAAAATCCATTTGTCTAACGCCACAAGCTGAATCATGTGGTAGAATGGCCCAAGGACATACAGAAAATTTACGAATCGCAAGAAGTTTCGACCTTCATCAGCCTGCGCGGACTGCGCCGGCTAACATGAGTCGACACTTTTTGCAAATACATTAAACCCCCATTTCGAACAGCTTGACTCGCATCTTTTGACAACGCGCAGATATTACACTTCTGTCACAAACAACGTATTCCAATCTTGTTACGGTCCTAAATCCGTCTTCACCAGCCTTTCTTAAGAACATTCTCAGTCTTATTTTCCAGACTTTTCTAAATTTGAAAGTAACACAAGTTCTGACGGGCTAAACCATACGGTTAAGCCATTCAGAAGTTGTATAAGGTTGTCAAAACAAACATGTTCTACGGATGATTCTGTTGTTGCAAGATAAATAGAAAAAGGAAGGGCTTGTAAAAGTATTTGAGAGAAAAACAAAACACCAGAGGACTTATACTCTCGAATTAGGCGATTCTTTACTATAAATGAATAGATGGTTTTTTACTAAAACTTTTCACGACATTTAAACATTCGATGGTGCAAGCCGCGCCAAAATGTACAAAAAAAAAAAAAACCCTGAACTGACATCCGTTACTTTAAATAGAAAAGTCTTGCAAGAGTAATTTCTCTCCAGTGCAGTTGCTGACGCAAATCAACACCTCAGGAAAAATCATTCATCAATACCTTCAGAAACTTTCATCCCAGCAAGCTTTTAGTTTCTAATATTACAACTGCCAACATCCTATGGGGTTACCTACAGCATCGAATAATACAGTCTAGGGAAGCGTTCGGTAAAATACAAATCGGTTTCATCTGCAAGTAGGTGTTACAGGGCATATTGATCCGCTACGGGTCGAGATCAAAACACAAGGCATTGAAATTGATCATGGAAAGCAAGCGGGCGCTTGATCTCATAGCGATGTCGATGATGTCATATTCATGGCGGACGGTGGGATGAATACCCAATAAGGAAAAAGTGCATCTCCGATTCGTAATTCCTTTAACTAAATAACTGTGAAATGGGCCTGTCTTTAGGCTGAATTTATAATGTGAGGTCTGCAATGATCATTGAGGACAGCACAGTGGAGCATCTGCATAATAAACGTGTGAAAAATGGGAGTGCACTTAGACAGGCTACGGGAAAATATACAATTTCAGGGATGCATATTTTGTACAAGTTCATGCGCATTGCATCCTTACACATTTCCTTTCCTTGCACGTTTTCATCTTTATAAACTCTCTCCGTACTAAATAGAGTCTGATCTAAGTTAGAAAAAAAAAAAAAAAAAAAAAAACATCTTAAGATAAAGAAAAAGAACTTCTTGAATTTGGCAAGTGGGATTCTAAATAAGACACGAATGTGTTTGTGTATTTTATTTCAAATATAATTAAAAATTGTGAAGCTAATGTTGAATACTTTGGAAAACCTGAACCCGGTTTCATGAAAAAAATCTAAATTTCTTATTTTGCTCAAATCCGCTGACGGATTTAATTTCTGACTTAAGTTGAGTTCATTATTTGAGACACATTTCACTAACATTATCATGCTTTAGGTAAGTTCTCAAATTCTAAGTTGACACAACTTTTCAGGCCCAACTCAGCAAAATAAACGAACTTAACTCAGTTAATAGATTTAAGTCTATTTGTTTGCTGAAACGTTGTGTCCCCTCAGGATTTGAGAACGTAACTTAAGTCTATTAATGTAAGTGAAATGCGTCTAAAACAACGAACTCAACGTAAGTCGGAAACTGTGTCCGTTAGCGCCTTTGAGAAAATAAGTGACCTAAGTATTTACGTGACACTGGGCCTTGTAGTTTGAAAACTAAGTCCACTTCGATTTCACCTATCTTAGTATTCTAACAAAACATGGGTCCTTTATGGCCATAGTAGAGCTAGATCCGACTGCATATTTTGTGAGATATTCTTGTCAGACCAGCATTTGAACCGTAATACCAATATATGTCTTTTCTACTCCCCACAAAATGTACATAAATTCATGAGTCAGGAAAATGGGTATTAAAAATCTAAAAAAATGCAATGGATAATACTGCAATTTCAAGAAAGACCGGGCCAATAGAAACCGACTACTGGTAGCGAATTTTTTCAACGTTTTCTCGGACCAAGTAAAACTTAAGATTGCCAAAGAATGATTGAGTTTGCTATACTCTTGGTGCAACATTACTTAGTCTTTTCTCGCTAAAAGGTGTTCCATCTCTTGCTATACTGTAGTTATGTTGACTGCAGGATTAACAGCAGAGTGGTATAAAATGTATGATCAATGCTCTGGCAAAGTTTGAATCGGAGTTTTTTGTAACGTTTATAATTACACAGTTAAAAGGAACATGGCTGGCGATGATACTTTGGTTTTACATGGGCCATGTCCTGGCTAAAGGGGGTTTCATGTATCTTCTTGATGTATCATTCCAAGCAAGTCATCATGTAATTATGGATCCATAAAATCCTTTATGTCTAACAGCCGACTGAATCATGAGGTAAAAGGTCATTGGCTTTACAGAAAATTGACCGAAAGCAAAAAGTTTCGACCCACGTCAGCCTGCGCGGACTGCGCAGGCTGACTGGGGTTGATACTTTTTGCAGATGTATTAATCCCCCTTCTCACCATGCATGACAATCCGGAAAAATGCGAAGAGTTGACTACAGCGCACTCAAGAATAAAACTTAGAATATTTATATTATTTTGAGGCCCTTCATAGCTGAAACATAGTATAAACAAAATATGCAGCATGGGAAACGTATAGGAAGAATAGGAGACAATACAAGAAAATACTCTTACGATTTACACAATTGCATGTTTGGATTTATCATTTTTTTTCCCTATTATTTTATTACTGTGAAGGCTATTTAAACTCTTTCACTGCTAATGGCGAATCTAATTTTATTGTTTGCAAACGCGAATTAAAATGTCTATACATGTACAATGTAATTTTATTTTTAGCTTACTAAAAAGTCGAAATCATTCATTTGGAAACAAAGGACTAAAACTAATCAGAAACTTTCTAAAGTAAACAAAAGGGAAAGCATTTTGAGGACAGGAAAGACTGACTTTCAACAGAAACGGAAACATTTTAGGCCGTCTTTAACCACAGCTGAGTCAGAGGGAAAATACTCGACAAGAAAATAGTTAACTACTGAGGTTTACAGTGGGAAGGATAGGCTGACTATCAGTCAATGTAACTCACTGTAGGTTATTGCATGATGGCATGCAAAACTCAAATGGTAAAATATTTTTAACATCCCTACATAGTCTTAAAATTCTCCCACGGCACCAAGAAACTGAGATATATAGCTGGCTTTTACTTGGAGGGGAAAAACTGGCAAAACAAGAGGTATACTTGTAATTTGTATCAAGCAGATATTACCCTCAAACCACTGTCTTGCGGTACATCGTACTAGTTTGCGTTTTAGAAAGCGCCATAAAAATAATGGTTTAAAATTAGTGATCTTTTCATCCAAATCACTGTAACATTCAGCTTGTAGCTCAAATCAATACATTGAACTCTGCTTTTGAACATGTCTATTATTATAACAGATTTTCTATGAGTTTGAAAAGCTTTCCATACAATATTGCGTTTGTTACAATGGTGGTTTTATAGTGCACAAGAGTGGTATCTAGTTCCGTCTATTACGCATAAGCAAAAGTTTAATACACTTGATCAGTGAAAGTGGGTATTATGTTTGAATCCACGTAAATGTTTCCAAAATGATAGCTTATAATGCACGCAAAAATAAGTTTTCAAATCCAGACAATCATGATATTTTTGTATCTTTTTTTTTTCTGTATTGTGTACACTATACAAGTAATTAACTTATATACAATTGTATACAAGCTACTTTTCTTTGCCTATACGATTAGGATTTTTCTCTTTTAACTCTTAGTGAAAAATAATATTTCCAGCTATATTTTGATGAATAATTTACTTTATATTGACATGCATTAAAACTAACTTTTTCATTATTTCATTTTCATAAAAGCGAGCTTTTATGAAAAATCCAAAAGTGTCATATCAATATTTAGAATTCCTTTTTCCGTGCCTCAACGATTACGAGTTTTTTTTTTTTTGTATTTTATTTTTTCTTTATACTCTTATAAAATAAGTTATTCTATTTTTTTATTCAATTTAAAAATATTTACCCTGTCTTCAAATCTTTTTAAATTGTGTATTATTCATTCCCTTAGGAATATTAAGTGGATTTAACAATATTTTTTACGTTCTGTAAAATCCAAATTAATACATACTGCCTTGTATTTATATTCACTTTGCTTTCTGTTAATTCTATCATTCTGACAAATGCAAAAACTCGACTACGTTTAAGATTTTGAATAATAACGAAATAATAATAACAATAAAAACACTGACAAAGAAAATCAAAGTTTATAGTTTTATAGTTTATTGATATGCTATATAAACGAATCATGTCACGAGAATTCAGGAATTACACAATTGAATTTATAGGAGTTCCAAAGATTTGAATTGTGTTTTCCCCGAAGAAAAGGATATTAATAAGTGCCGATAACTATAAAACAATTCAAACTGAAGTATTGACATATTTGATTCTTGTCCCTCCTTGCAAACTATTATTCATTTAATACTATAGGAGTTAAATAATATGATGAAGTTAAGTGAAAACATGCTGAGCAGATGAAATTACCAGAATGTATTGTCTATTTACGACGCGGTGTTTAAATTTCGTGATAAAACCGTCCTACGCTGGGAAACATAAAGTAAAAGACTGGGGTCGTGAATGCCTAGTTGGGCTTTAATTTATTCCCCGACTGGCGATAAAACATACACAAAACTCACATCATTTTCTAGATTTTATTACTTGTCCGGAAACACTTAATCGAACGAAAATATAGATGAATAAAATGTTGGAAATTCAGTCTATAGATAGCCTAACAATACTAGCGTGCCTTAAATGACAGTTTCGTGAGCGCTCTCGTGAAGTAACATGAGTGTACATTCCGTTTCTAACTATTGACCCTTTAACATGTTTCCAGACAACAGGCATAAAAATATTAAATATTTTCCTTTCTGTTATTCCACCAATATTGTAATACTTTTAACAAACAGGACATTAATAATACATGGATGCCTTGTGAACCAAGAATATATAGACGCTCTTAAATATATTCTAAGTGTCATTTTTTAGCAAGTTTTCAGAGGCTTCGAAATAGAGTGAAATTATAAAAATGCTAATACAAAATTTGTGCTTTTTTTTTTTTTTTCTTTATTTCCTCCAATTATGAAGACTTTATAATACAACATACAAGAACAAAATACAATACAAGCAAAACAAGCGTTATGAGAGAAAAAAAAAAAGAAAGCGAAAATTGGTTGTGTTGCCGAAAATGAGCTTGCGTGCGTGCGTGTGGGTGTGTGTGATAGAGAGAGAGAGAGAGAGACAAATCAATTACAAACATACAATACAACTATACAATTCAGGATGACAAGAATATAATAAATGAGTTTGATTATTTGATATTAGATAATATAGCAGATGCAATAAATTCCTAGCAACCATACTATATGCCTTGTGAACCAAGAATATATAGACGCTCTTAAATATATTCTAAGTGTCATTTTTTTAGCAAGTTTTCAGAGGCTTCGAAATAGAGTGAAATTATAAAAATGCTAATACAAAATTTGTGCTGTTTGTCTTTTTTTTTTTTCTTGGTTTTACTTTTGCTTATATTTGTAATTGTTCTGGTTGTTAATTATGTTATTTTCTAATTACTGATCTTTTTTCCGTTTGCCAGTTAGTCTCTAATTTCTTCAAATCTTTAAAGCAGTCGGTTTTGTTAAATAAGAAATAAGAACCAAATTATTTAACCAATTTTAATTCGTCTGAAAATTGCTTTTGAGAACAAAAACCTTTTGAAAAGGAAAGGTTACTTGCAACAACAATATCCTACATTCCTGCAATATTTCCTGACATTAAACGACGGTTTTACTCACCTTCATATATTTTCCCGTTGAGCCACTAGCACTGATGAGAGGTATGTTTGAAAGTAGCCTGCTTGCAAGTCGGTCAAAATATATCACCGATTAAGCTTTAACCCTTAAATTGCTAAATAAGTTATGTGAGATTTTCCAGCCAACAGTAAAAAAAACCACAAATATTGCAGGTTGAAAGTTATTAATTTTGGGAAAATATCTCCTGATCGGACAATGTAGATCCGAGATCAGACTGCACGTTCTGTGCAGTCTGATATTGATCTACATTAGCCGGAAAAGCGCCTTAAGTTGCATGTAGCAGCCTAAGGGTTAAGACAGTGTATCTTTTTATTTTTTATCTATTTGACACTTTAAAACTCGCCAGCAATGTTTACGAAAAACAGACAAAAAATGATAACCGTATCAATTATTGCAAATATTATGTTCACGCCTCAAAATAATTTCACTTTTTTTTTCTCCATGTATTTTTTCGTGTTAAGATTCTACTCACAATAAAATTCAATGAAAATTCATCAGTATTCAATATCAGTGATACGCTAATAATGATAAATTATTTATAAAAGAGTATAACATTTTATTATCCCAAAAGGAAATTAATAAGAGTTTTTATTCGTGTTTGATCAAGTTATTTTTATTGCATTTGTTTTTATGTTAATTAACCATTGCATTTAATTGAGCAGTATCATTCGATCAAATTATTTAAAGTGGGTATGGGATAGAGTTCTCAATTAGACAAACTGTTCACATATTATCACTCGAAAAATAAATTGCAACAATCGAATATGAAAACATCCTTTTAAAATGTACATAATAAACGTGAATTTATGCTGAATGCATGAATACGTATGGAAACTTCATAGTCTGACCGTGTAAAAAATGAAAAACAATTCATTAAAATAGAAATATATTGGGTTAAATTCATAAAAATGCAGAATGGAATTCACACATTCTGCTTTAACATAACATCAGAAGTTAAAGCATTAAACAACAACAACCATCATCCATCATCATTATCATCATCAAAAAAGACAAAAAACAATGATGAGATATAATCTAAGCCTCTGCCCCTGGTTAAATCATATCAATATACAAGTGTACTATTTCATTTATGATTTATTTACAGACTATTCATAATGGAAATTAAATCACTTTAATTATACTGTTCTGTTCTGTTCTGTTCTGTTCTTTAATTATACTAATATCTAAAACTGATTTTGTGACGCTTTGAAATGGAAAAGTATGCGATCAAAGCATTATTAAATCCATAATAAGATAACATCAAAACAAAATTTTATCGGTAGGTTAGCAAACGATCTACCATCAATCAGAAATGCATTCTTCTGATTTGTTCCAAATAAAAGTGTATTTAAGATCTGTATGTCATATATTTCGTTTTAATCAATATATCAATTCTTATTGCTAACAGCATGAAAATATTTATTCTCAGAGACAACTAAGTTTGTATTTTGAGGACAGTCATGAATATGACCAAGAAGCATACGCACGTTCTTTTATATAAAAAGTACATAAAAACTGTTATTATTATTATTATTATTATTATTATTATTATTATTGTTAGTTCAATTTACTCTTGAAATAAGCATAGTTATATATTCTCTGATACAAGACTCACAATCCCATTTCAAGGAATACTTTTATTTCTCTAATGTTTTATATGTGAGTGTGTGCAAGTTTTTTGTTAAAATTGAATTGAACATAAACAAATCTTTTTTTAAGATTTTGTAACATTAGCTAGGAGCCCTGTGTTGTCCAACGACATCTAAGTACAAATACAGAATATAAAATTACAATATATTCAAAAATAGTTGTTCTGATGACAACCTATACTTGGCACAAAACACAAATTTTAGAAGAAAAAAATATATATTTGTATGCGCTAGCGAAAGTAAAACCTGCATACAGGAAAAGAAAAAATAAAGGTTATGAATTTACAGATAAACAGCAACAAATAATTCTGCATTTCATTTGATTAAAAGTAATTTACTGAAAATTTTTGTAAGAAATTATACGGATCTGAAGCCACTGAAAGAGTTTTTCAAGATGAGTCAGGTATACTGCACTGAAGTTCAACCTGACCCACAGTCTCGGCTAAGCCCTTGTCATTTAACTTCCTGTTTGGAAATTTATACAACAGCTAATGTAAGGACATGATGGCAATTTTCATGAAAAAAGAAGCAAAGCTATCAGATAGAATATTAATTGTAGTTTACGACATCAGGTATTGAAATAACGTAAAGCGTCAGCAGATACACAGTGCGTGTGTGACGGGCATATCACCCTAAGATCAGAAAAGGCTTTTGCGTTCGGCGTCTGTCAGATACCTAACCCTTTATTTCAAATATTCTAACTTATAACTGAAGTAATAATCACCACAGAATCAAATTTCATAACCTTAAAAAGGTGGTACAGAAAAAAAGAAAAGATATAAATGTTGATGTTTCAGGAAAAAAAAAATCTATATATATAAAGCAACCGTTATATTGAAATACAAATATTGTAAAAAGAAATAATCTCGATGTGAAATATACCCCCCCCCCCAAAAAAAAGACACCCGACTACAAAGAGCTTCCTTTTTTGCTTGCTAAGGACTATGACAGTTGCTATTAGCACCACGTCTTCATGTATGTAGTACCTATTTCTTTAGGAATCATTATATAAAGACTTATATGCAAGATAAAACAGAGGTGTCGCTCTTCTCCTTCAACGATCCCTGGGTCTCTAGTTTCCAGTCAGAAAAGTAAAAGACTTTACTTCAGCAAAACCAAGATGTCATTGAATGATCTGGGTCCGTAAACCCCAACCATTCTTAACTCTTTACCAAACTACAAAATTTTAGTCTGGTCCAAATTCAAAGCATTTGCAGACGGCAAAATGAAAGTGACTCAGATATAGAAATTTGTTCCTGGAAGGGTGGAAAATATTGCGGGAAAAGGAGAAAATGCTGGTAACCAGCATTTTCTCCTTTTCCCACAATGTTTTTAAAAGCCTTCTTCTTCAGGGTCGTGAAAATTCGGCATTGTGTGGTATAGGGTTAAGGAGGTTCTTTGTCTCATTATCCAAGACCTTCTAAATTTGAAGGTAAAATAATTTCTGATTGGTTGAATCATTGTCTAAATTTGAAAGTAACACAACTTCTGATTGGCTAAATCATTTTCTAAATTTGAAAGTAACAGAAGTTCTGATTGGGAATGCTTTAGCCAGTCAGAAGTTGTGTTAATTTCAAATTTTGAAAAGTCTAAAGAATAAAGCAAAGAACACTCTTAAAAACGGTTGGAGAATACGGACCCAGAATTAAACGGACGCTATTTGTGAATTTGAGATAAGTGCTTGATTGACAGTTGAAAAGATTTCATAATTTCCATACTGATAGGCTTAACTTGCACACAATCAATGAGGTTTATTCTTTGGATCTCCAAGCACAACGTTATTTGCTGTAGCTGATCGGTTTAGACCAAGGTCCGTTTGCAAAGATCACACAGCTGATCTACAATCTACACTGTCAGATATTCTGCGAGATATTCCGACAAAAACAACACCGCTATATTCAAATACTTAGGAATAAAGTTAAAAGAATGTTTAATCTTTTCTATTTTCAGTTTTAACGCTCCCTTTGTTGCTCAATATCTTGATAAACCGTCTGTATGGCAAAGTTATGAATAAATTTTGCGTAGAGACAATGCCTTTGTACTTTTTGCTGTTTGAAACACCATATTGCAACCATGAGAAGATATTGTAAAAGTGATACGTATCGATTCATTATAAAATGATTAAGTAAATTTGGAAAAAAACTCTAACAAATATAATTGAGTGCGGCTCTGGAAGAAGGCGATTTAATGCGTCTCCGTGATGCATAATACCAAGCCAGTTGTCACATAATCATGGATCCATAAAATCCATAAATTTAGAACAGCAACTTACTAATTCAGACGGTAGAATGGTCGTTGGACATTCAAAAAATTATAAATAACAAAAAAAGTTTCGATTCATGTCAGCCTGCGTAGACCGCGGAGGCTGACATAAGTTAATATTTTTTCTTTGATATATTAACTCTTTACCAAACGACAAAATGTTAGACTGGTCCATATTGAAAGCATTTGCAGACAACAAATTAAAAGTGTCTAGATTTATGAAATTTGTCTATGAAAGGGTAGAAAATCTAGTGGGAAAAGGAGAAAATGCTGGTTACCAGCATTTTCTCCTTTTCCCACAAGGTTTTCAAAAGCATTCCTTCCCAGGGTCGTGAAAACCAGGGTTTGTTTGGTAAAGAGTTAAACTCCTTTTTCACAGATCATGATTCAGACATATATTACAAACAGCCCAAACCGCCTTCCTCTCATGCCAAGTGCGCCATTACTATTTATATTTAGTGTATCATTTTTTACAGATACTGTCAGATCAAATAAAAACTAATGATTAAAAAGTCATTTAACCATCAACTGAAAAACAGAATGAGACTTATAAACTTTTCTTACCTTGATATACAAAATCTTGTGCTCACCAAATGCTCTTCCGTTGAAACTGAAACAATACGCAAGTCTAAATTTCGTGGCGTTTTAAGTATCCCATCCGGCGTTATTGTTTCCTGCCACTCCTTTATACATGTAACCGTTACCTTCTCTCCGACACCGGATGTTGCATGTATATTTCACTTCCTCACTGGGAAAATATAAATTTGTCAACACAGGTGCAAGTCTGTCGTCCAGAATTATAAAGTGATGTTTGTTTCACAGCATTTGAAACGTGAAATTCCCGAGAAACTTTTTAAAGTACATACATGTATTTCAATAATCCTGTCTTCTACCGCATAACTATTTTAAGTCGCTCACTGGCCAAAACGTATAGAACATCTTTGCTCAACAACTGGAAACAGTCAAACAATTATCAAAGTAAAATTTGCTGATCATTTGTGTTTTCCATACTTTCATGACACTATCAATCTCCAAATAGTGCAGTTTGTCTTCATTCGATAATTTTGTAATCGTTACGTGATAGATCCCAGGGTTTTCACGGAGCTAATGTGATACTCGACTAATTACACAGGATTAAATTTCTTGGCTAATTTTGAATCGCATAATGTCCGACGTTCATTTATCCTCATCCCGTTAAATACCCATTTTCGCCAAAATCAAATTTGTCTTCAAAGCAAGCCTTTGATAAGCACGAAAAAAAAAGAGAGAAGATCCCCACTTTTACACATGACCTTCAGGGAACAATTGTTCCCCATGCAGCAGCAGTATCAGACCACTACTTACCTCTTTGCCAAACAACAAAATTTTGGTCAAATGATGATTTCTGTCTTTGATAGGGTAGAAAACATGGTGGGAAAAGGAGAAAATGCTGGTTACCAGCATTTTCTCCTTTTCCCACAATGTTTTCAAAAGCCTTCTTTTTCAGGGGCGTTATAACTCGGGATTTTGTGGTAAAGGGTTAAGACATTTTGGCAAAAGGAGAAATTACATTTTACCAAGTTAATTCTTTACCAAACGACAAAATTCTAGACTGGTCCAATTTGAAAGCATTTGCAGACGACAAATTAAAGTAGATCCCACTACTGAAATTTATCTCAGAAACGATGAAAAAAAAAAACATTGTTGGAAAACGAGAAAATTCTGGTTACCTGCAATTTCTCCTTTTCGTACACTGTTTCCAAAAGTACTTTTTCTCAAGTTCGTTAAATCGCGTGATTTTTCGGTAAAATAGTGAAACTTGGCTATTAATTGTCAACTATTACAAGGATTTTTTAAAAGTATTCTTGCGCGGATTTTTTTCAGGAGGTGATGTGATTACTTTTTACCTGGCGACAAAATTTCAGACTTGTCCAAATCGATGAAACTTTGCAGATAACTGAACGAATTTTTGCACAAACGATTTGATTTGTCTTTGAAAGAACTAGAAAACATCGTGATTTAAAGAGAAAATACCGCATACCAGCATTCTCTCCTTTTACCGCAATTGTTTGAAAGACCATATTCTTCATATATGATATAATAACAATGATTACGTAAAAATTATGTACATATATTTCAAAAATGCGTCTTTAGATCGAACACTGGCCCATTCGAAATATAGGCTGAAACATACAGGCTTAGAACTTTTAACCAAACGATCCTGTTCTACATCTCCCTGGGGAAAAGGACTTTTTGAAACAAAATGGTAAACGGAGAAAACACTGGTGACCAGCATTTTCCCTTTTCCCACAATGGTGTATACCCTTTTAAAGACAAAAATTGTCATTTAAGCCCAATGAACTTTTCGTCTGATGTTGCCTTCAATTTGGACGATCTGAAACTTTTGTCTTCTGGTATAGATTTAAAGATACATCTGTACTCGTTTTCACCTGTATTTTATAAAAAAAATATAACCATTGTCGTACTTTCATGCTAAATGTTGCCCCCGACGGTTGCAATGTTGCACAGATTACGACCAATGTCAAATGCATTTCATTCTCCTGTGGCCATCAAAGGATTCACTGTTGTCGTTTCGGGTTGTAAATCGAATACAAATCCCTCGAGTTTTTGTTATCCCACACGCCATATGTATCGATTATTTATCTATGTTTAAACAGCTGAACCATTCTACACACTACAAATTTAACAGCGTTTTTTCTTTTTTAAATTTATCAGTAATATACATTAGAATTTTATTTGATATATTTTGATACAGCTAAAAAAAATTAATAAATGTAACCGAATAACTATATATATAAACTAAATCCAACTAACTACACTAACTGATCGACCGACCCTCCCAATTACCCGCACGTTCACTCTCACTCACTCACTCACTCACTCACTCACTCACTCACTTTTCAAGTTTTTGAGATTTAACCTACCTTTTTTTAAACTCATTTAATCCCTTAGTGAAACATTGCACAATATCGACTGAATCTTGGTCTGAATTTTCACACCCGGTTCTAAATCCCAAGACCTGCAACCTTATTGGCTGTGATGTTCTGCCTCAGCCAATCAGATAATATACGTATAATAATGAAATTTAGCACAGAAGTTAAAATGGTTTGTGCATCCGACCCCTGACAAAGTCGGGAACTAAGTGACGACAAATATTTTTTTTCTGTTAACCCCTAGGTTGCTAAACGCGACTCTTTGACCTTTGCGGACAGCGTATATCAAGATCAGACTGCACAGAACGTGCAGTCTGATCTTGGATCTACACTGTCCGATAAAGAGATTTCTTTCCTTCAAAAAAAAAAGTCTTGAAATAGGAAAATTTGGGTTTTTACTATAGGCTTGAAAGTTTCATTTCTTTTATTTAGTAGGATAAGATTGAAGCTGACGTTACACAATTCTGTGTGGCTGGCTACCAGCATATTAATTTTTTTTTTGTTCCAGGGGTTATTCCGTTTCTTGTAAAAATGCGATGGATTATATTTTTGTCACAAAAAGGAGGGCAGGTGTTCTTAGCCGGATATTCATTTAATCACTGAAATCAGTAAGCGTCCAAACGTCGCGTTTTTATTTCATAATATGAAACCAACTAAGAATGCACCGTGAAAAAGCAGATAATGGATTTATATCGTCATATGATCATAATTTACAACACGATCCCAAGTTTTAACGACCCTAAAAAAAAAACGTTTGAAAACGTTTTGGGAAAAGGAGAAAATGATGGTAATCAGCATCTTCTCACTTTCCCACAGTGTTTTCTGACCTTTCCAAGAGCATATCCAACACTTTGAAGCAGAATTTAGATGAGCAGCGCT
The DNA here is from genome assembly GCA_946811185.2 of Hippopus hippopus. Taxonomy (NCBI): domain Eukaryota; kingdom Metazoa; phylum Mollusca; class Bivalvia; order Cardiida; family Cardiidae; genus Hippopus; species Hippopus hippopus. Next base: position 65,457,916 of record OX328099.1, on the reverse strand, counting down.
CTCAAAAAAGGGGATTCTTCGTGATCCATTATATCAAACAAGTCATCAAATAATTCTTGATTAAAAAAAAAAACATTTTTGTCTAACAAACAACTCAACAAAAAGTTACGAACCAGGTCAGCCTGCATAGCCTGTAGAGGCTGACATGGGTCGGTGGATTTTACAGATGTTTTGACCACCTTTTTTTAAAGAGCATGGCAACGATCTATTTGTCGTCTGCCGATATCTTGAATTTGGACAAGACTACATATGGCTTGCAACACGCGAAAAGGTGCATCTGGACATTTGCGTAAAGTGTCGTCTCGGATCAGCTTGCGCAGTCCGCGCAGGCTAATCCGAGACGGCACTTTACGACTGCACTAGATTTTGTGCTACAGTAGACTTGGGAAAAACAGAAAATTACATAAAAACGGAAAGTGTCTTTTCGGATTAGCCTGCGCGGACTGCGCAGGCTGATCCGAGACGACACTTTACGCAAATGTCCGAATGCCTCTTTTCGTGTGTTGCAGTCCAATTATGTGTCATGTGGCACAGAGTTATGTGTGCTACGAATTTTTCAAGTAAAACAGCCTTGAGATAAAACGGGTAATTTATTCTTTTGCCACAATGTTTCAGTTCTTCTATATGCATGATAAAAAACTACATTTATTTTCATTTTTTTTTTATATTTTTACACGTGCATTTTCGAAAAGTTCGTCTGCAACAATTTGTTTGTTTGTTTGTTTGTTTTAGGTGTAATAAATGAATTTAGATCGGAGCAAAGAAATCAAGAAGAATGGGCAGAAGTCTTAAAGCACATAAAACTAACTGCTTTATATAAATGAGGAATGCTCTGGGAAAAGGGGGCTTAATGCATCTGCGAAAATTATCGACCCAGGTCAGCCTGTACAGTCCGCTTAGGCTGACCTGGACCGAAACTTTTCTGTATGTCCAAGGACTAGTCTACCTCAAGATTAAGTCGGTTGTTAAAAAAAAGTGGCTATTGTGGATCCACAATTATGTAATGGCTTGAACGGTACAATACATCACGGAGATGCATTAAGCCCCCTTCTTGCCAGAGTTTGAATAAAATGTAATTGATACATTTAGTTAATAAAAAAATGGAATATCACAAAATATCGGCCAGTGTCGATCCAAGATCAGACTGAACGTCCTGTGCAGTCTGATCTTGGTCCACATTGTCCGCATATGCAATTTACATCGTCTGATCGTGCAGTCTGATCTTGATCAACACTGCCCGCAAATACAATTTCCACTGTCATTGGCATCGAAAGGGTCAAAGACACGAAGTTCATGCTCCAGGGAAGAAGTTGAAATATTCTCGACTGAAATTGATTAACACTGGGAAGCCATTCCTAGGAAACAATTAGAAAATATGTGTAGCCTCGGGCCAAAATGACCGATTCGAAAACTTTTAAATGACCAATTTCTGTCAGTTAATGTCTTCCTTTCATTCATTTTGTTCCATTTCATTCATTTGGGGTTTTCTAAGTTGACGGCTGATGGTGGATTAGAGAAGACAATATGGACAGATTTTAGCTGCCATTGTTGACGTGTTCGCCAGCCTTGGGGCAATAATTACGTCAGCCAGACGCTCAAAAGCTTCTGTGAGAATAGACGTGAGAAGATTACCAGTTTTTAGAGATAAGACAATAAGGCGTAAAGATTCGGTCATATCTTTTATTGTAGAAATTTGATATTTGATAACTTTTTCAGTTCCAAATATAAAATAAACTAGATTCCTTCCGACGGTTGGAAATACATTCAACTGAAACTTAGAAAGAATCTTTATCTTGCAAGCTTTGCGAACCAAGCGGAAGGTATAGATTAAAGATCAGATTGCACGTTCTGTGCAGTCTGATCTTGATCTATGCCGTCCGCAAAAGCCGCAGTTTTTGCCTGTAAGGCACTGGAAGGACTTGTCCGATATCACAAAGATGTGAATACGGCATCTTGGTTCTTTCGTCCGTGTGAATGAAAAATATCATATAGATCTATAAGACTACCTTCACTGACATGGACCCACGACTCTAAACAAAGCGAGTCACTCATTTACTCGATGTATCTAGTATTATGTGCACATATTTGAAAGAAGCAGGGCTCGGTTTCACAAAAAAACTCAAGTCTCTTATTTTGCTCAAATCTGCTTGCAGACTGAGTCTCTGGCTTAAGTTCGCCATTCGAGACATATTTCGCTAATATTAACAGGCTTTGGTAATGTTCGAAAAATCCTGAGCTAATAACTTTTATCACACAAAACCTCCTCCGGCAGTTTATTAAACCCATGACTTATTTTTGATAATAGACCGTGTATTGTCGTTTTTTTCGGGTCCGGTTCTAATCAACTTTCAGTCATGAACGCATGAAGCCGGAGAACCAACCACAGCACGTGCCAGAATTTGTACTCCTACGCCGTTTCGCTGAAAAACGACGTCGTTGTTGCTAAGACGTATACGCGTGGAAAGATTATGATGTTCATGTTTAATAAAAACCAAGAAATGAAGCGGAAGTTTTTTTTTAATCAACAAAATCGCTGAAATAGGTGAACCTACCGCCTCTAGAAACGGTGTGTATGTACACATTTGAAACCGAACTACAACTGTAAACATGGACCCGTGAACAGTATAGAGGCCAAAGGTGATGATGCAGGTCACTTTTTTGTCTGTCATTAGTTTTGTGTAATATAATAGTGTGAATACTTGCTTGGTATCAGGCATCATAGAGATGCATTAAACCCCCTTTTGCCAGTGCATTGTACATGTACAAGATTGAACAAACGAGGTACTGGGAACGCGTGAATACGTGTACAAAGGTAAGTACTCTGGCAACATCATAAATACTGTTGAAGACGGCATTACAAACAGACAAAAAAAGGTACATCTGTAAAAAAAGATAGGGAACCAGATTTTCTAATCCTAATAGATTTCAAAATCTAATTCTCAAAAGTTTTCTAACTTCAAAGTAACACAGTTTCTCATTGCATAAACCATCTTGATTAACCAATATGATTTAGCCAATCAGAAATTGTTTTACATACCAGAATATGACTAAGGATGCAAATTAGATTGGCTGGTTAATGTGGGCCCATATATCTATTTATTCGTTTAAATCTGATTCCAAGTTATTGTTTTAACTTTTAGAAGGTGTAAATTATTTAGCAGACAATCAAATAATCTCTAACAAAATCTCAGCAAGGTTTAACAAAGAACATTAGCGAAGCCATAGAGATGTGCCGACATGACATAGACATAGACACAGACATACTTTATTACGTATACATATACATGTATGCGCCGACATGTAAAGCTGCAGCCTTCACAGAGCAAAAAGACAAGAGTGCTGTCAACGTAACGAAGCTAAAATTATAAAGTCATAACCTTGTGAAACAATACTAATATTTCCCTTTTTTAGAAATGGAAAATCATCATGAAAATAGATTTACCTATTTACCAAAACGACATGTGGACTGGACCAAATTCAAAGCGTTTGCAGACGATAAATCATATTTTTTGCTATAAAGATGATTTTTGTCTTTGATAGAGTACAAATAAATCATTGCGGGAAAAGGAGAAAATGCTGGTTACCAGCAGTTTCTCCTCTTACCCACAATTTTTTCAAAAGACTTCTCTTTTGGGGTCGTTAAGAGTCGGGAATATGTGGTGAAATGTCATTGAATGAATACCAAAAATTAGTTACACGTGATAAATTGTTCGCAGTCAGATATTGTTCATTGTACCACAGTGTTATTCTTTTTTAAATCGTCTGCTACCAGACAAAACAAGACTACCTTTAAAAACGAGACGGCGTATTTGCCCGCAAATAAGCAGGGGCCCTTAGAATAAAGATGTCTACATTTTTTACCCATCACAAATTTCTGTCTATTCATTTGTCATCAGTACCAAAAAGTAGGTCAAACGCCAGCACATTCAGCTACGCCGAAAAAAGTCATAGGCAGGTGATAATGTACCAAGATGCATTATAAATAGTGGTTGCTTCGAACCTTTTTACCCATTATCATACCAGCATTATATGATTTGAAGAACGCAAATATCACAGAAGTGTGATATTTCAAGGAAAGGAAAATTAGGACATGCTTTGAATGGAACTAATCGTGGGGTAAAAAAGCAAGTAAATGTAAGAGAAAAAAATGGTAAAGTTTCTTTTGATAATTGATACTTCAAAAGAGATGTCATTTTTAACTCCTTAACAAACAACAAGTTTTTAGACTTGTCCAATTCGAAAGCAGAATGCAGACGACAAAATAGATATGTATTGAAAGGTAGATTTGTCTTCGAAATGGTAGGAAACACTGTTAGAGAAAAAAAATGCTTGCACTATCTTCGATTCCCATAATGCTTTCAAAAGGTTTCTTTCTCAGAGTATTTAAATCTTGGGATTGTGCGCTAATGGGTTGAGCAGTTAAATCAGTAATAATTTTAAATTAACAACTGCCTATCAAAAACATTCACAGCGAGTCAACTATATGAATATAATCTTTACCTCTGTATTTTTTTTTTCTTCGCAGTTTTCATGCCGATCAAACAGTTTTTAAATAAAGGTATTGGAAAAGCATTTTACATGGAAGCCCTTAAGCGGCCATATATTCGGATAAACATGTGTTAATCTTTCAAAAATGGTACAGAACTTTCCATGTCAAGGCAATAAACAAGTATTACAGCGATCTCTTTCTTCCCGTCAACCCTTACAGTAACAAACAAATGTACATTGTGACGGCAAAAGCAAGTCAACTTTTTCACTTCTAACTAAATGGATCCGACTTTCCTCGAGGTCTATACGTATCATTTTCGTTTCAATTGACCTGTTTTGATTGAAGTTAAGATTCAGATAGCGGACGGTGTAGATCTAAGATCAGACTGCACGTTCTGTGCAGTCTGATCTTGATCTACGCCGTCCGCAGAAGCAATCCAAGGCGACACTGACAGTGAAAGAATTAAATTGTCTTTGCACCTCAGTGTTTAAAAACACAAATCTACAAAATGACATTTAAATTCACAGATTAATAGAAGCACGAAGACTTCGGTGTAATACTTTGGGATCTATAAGTGATTTTGATGGCATTAAGTATGTTGAACAACAAGCACTGTCCGAATTAATAGCTATCCTCAAACATATTTTTGCTTTTGCCTAGTACACTTAACTGTCCCCGAATGCGATTTTAGAGTTGTCTGATCGCATCCTGGTACAGAGCCGATCGCGAAAAAGAATGGTACAAATCTCTGCACAGAATTTTGTGCGTATGTTTCAACTCTCATTTTTTTTTTTTAAGAAATTGAAGACAAAACTAGAATTTGAACATATATTTTGCTTGCGTATTCAATAATTCTTTGATTCAAGTACAAATATATTCAATTTTAACACTAAACAAAAGAAAAAAAATAAACTCTTCTTTTACTCGAGAAGTTTACGTTTCCCCCAAAAGACATAAAAAGGCTGCCAAACACAATAAATTTTGTTTATTTTTCTAGATTTACGAGTTATTAACGACTTATAAGAAGCGCTTTAGGTAATGAAACGTTTACCAATTTGTTCTTGGTCATGTCTGTCACCAGGAATTAATTGCATTTCGCTACAATACAAATTAAACTGACGAAAAAGAAGGTCAGTACAGCGCTGTACATAGCTTTTCTACCGGAAAGTTTCAGATGAACTTGAAACGGTACGTTGCACAATAAATGTCCAAATATGAAATAAGAAATGTCTTTAAAATGATAGACGGCGTTAGCAGCAAACAGACAGGGGCCCTTCAAATAAACAAGACTACATTTTTGACCAATCACAAATTTCTATTGATTTATTTGTTGTCAGTACCGAAAAGTAGGTCAAAAGCAAAGACATTCAGCTACGCCGATAACAAAGAAAAAACATCGTAAACGTCTAATTATAAAGATTTGGCTCTTGCCATACTATATACTCACGGAGCAAGGATTTTTCCTATATACTCCAACAGAAATTAACCAAAGTAGTTGTACTTAGCATCTTTACGCCTTCCAAAAGAAGTAACGTTTAATCTTAAGTGACAATTAACGGGATCCTACCAGAACTTCTTGCTTACAAATTCGCTGAGCCAAGGATGATCTCAATGATACTTATATAATACATTATAACAGTTGACTAAAACATTTCTGTCATTGTAGATGTAGCTGTTGGCATGTTTAAACATCAGTACCAAATAATATTATATGAGGTTAGCAAAAATACATAAAAATGTTGACTAAAAACGTTTTTGTCATTGTACACGTAGCTGTTGGCATATTTGAACAACATAATTACCAAATAACATTATATGAGGCTCATAATTGATCGAAACCTTTAAGAAAATAATCAGTCTAGATATGAAGTATGGTAGCATATTTCTGCCGCGAGATACGATATAGTTATTGCGATAATTTAAGAGAACTATCGTGATAAAAAAAATTTCCTGGAAATATTATCTAGATAATAAAAATGTTCGCGATAAAAATATCGCGATAATTCTAACTGTTATCATGATTCTTTTTTGCTTTAGTGCCTACAACTGACATTTATGGTATTTATAATAAGATACGGTTTCGGAACATCTTCGTCTACATCCTTATGAATTTCCTTTTCCCTGAATGGTTTTCAAGTTGTTCGTAGGAGGCATTTCGATTCGTCTTTGTGATTTTAACAGACTTCTGTTAATTTCGAATCTTGTCAAAATTTACCAATTAAGCTACAATTGTTAATAATTCGAATTTTTACTTCCTGCAGTCTTGTGAAGTCAAAAACTACCGAGTTCATCCAAATGGTAAATTTCCTATTTATAGATATCAAGAAACGGATAGAACTATCACGATAATTTTACCTCGCATGTCAGCTTCGTGCACGATTGAGAAATTTTGTGTTAAAATATTTAGTTTATCGTGATAATTTTTTCAGGAAACTTTTCACTATCTCCATAAAATTTCCAGGAAACTTTAATTTATTGCGATAGTTTTCTAAAATTATCATGATAGCTATCTCGTATCTCGTGGCAGAAATATGCCACCATAATGAAGTATACGGGTTGTCATCAAATATGAAAAAAAAAGTTCCAAAGATAGACAAAATATGGTCGAAAGTGAACACAAATTGCCATCGGCCTGTCAACACCAAATACAACAATCAAAGAAGAAAAAAAGATGCCATAAAAGCTCCCGGATTGATCGGCCAACTTTAATTCACAATTTACGCCCGTAATTGAATAAATCAAGTCGGCCTATGTGAACGTTGGTGGTGGACGTACTTGATTCGACTTTAGTATTCATGTCCATTGTGCAAAGCGAAATTAGAGTTCGAGAAGTTGATATACAATTAATTGAGAGCGAATCCAGTTACTGCGGGTTGATTAAGGTCACCATGAAGCAAGAGCGTGCCGGGAGTAAGGCATCTTAAACCTTTACCAAACAATCTCAACTTTTAACGACCATGAACAAGAAAGCCTTTGAAAACATTGTAGGAAAAGGAGAAAATGCTGTAACCAGCATTTTCTCCTTTTCCTACAATGTTTTCTGAAGATAAATCCCAATATTTGAGCCACATGTAATATGTCGTCTACAAATCCTGTCAATTCAGACAAGTCTAAAATTTTGGAGAGCGCCGGTTGCTTAGTCGGTAGTGTTCAGGACTTGAGAGCAGACGGTCGCTGGTTCGATCCCCGGCTCGGCCACTACCTTTCCGAGGACTGATGATAGTCATTGCGACAGGATTCATTCCTCTCTCATCCCTGACTACTGTTTCGACAATAGTTATTTGGAAAAGCAGCCAGTGGCTTGGAAGGAATCTTGTGCCGAGTACTGGTGAAAGAAACTCCAAGAAGCATGGATAAGTGCACTGGCCGCCGCGATATAACTAAAATGAGAACAGCACAACATTAATCGTCTTTTACAGACAGTGTATTTCAAGATCAGACTGAACAGAGTGTGAAGTCTGATCTAGGAGCTCCACTGTTCGATAGTTCGAGAGGTATTCATATAACACATACATGTAATGACAATAGACAACAGTAATGTAATGATAGTATCTACGTCTCGTGTTACTGACTGAATTCGTTCATTTATTATTTAGGGGTCCTGCATGGCTCAGTGGTAAAGTGTGTGGTCCCTAATCTGGTGGCCCTTGGTTCGAGCCTCATTGGAAGTACTGTTCTTTTTTGTGGGAGTGTCCTTGCACTTCAGGGCTCCAGTCTGGCACTGGTGATACCCAGAACATATGCTAATATTTGGTCTTTCGCCGTGATATCACTAAAATAATGTTGAAAGCGACGTAATCAAACAATCAATCAGTCCATCCGTCCGTCCCTCTGTCGGTCGGTCGGCCAGCCAGCCAGTCAATCAATCAAAACATTATTTGGAACTCTAGGGTCAGAATAGGAGAAAGTTCAGGTGTATTTTAGACTTTTATTGGTCAATCATTCTATACTAATACAAAGACTGCCAGCATATAAATGTAAAACCATTTACTAGTATTTGTTCACTTACACGGTGAAACTGAAAAGGAAATTTGTTAGCCAATTAGATTTGAGCCATTCTCTGTGAAATGGGTGCTTAATACATCTGCAAAAAGTATCAACCCATGTCAGCCTGCGCATTTCGTGCAAGCTGACCTTGGTTGACACTTTTTGCTTTTGATCAATTTTCTGCAGGTCAAAGGGCCAGTGTACCTCATGCTTCGTGGCGATGCATTAAGCAACCTTTTACTAGAGCACGGCTATTTAATCAGCCAATATGACGGACATTTCACAGTGTACATCAGAAGATACAGTCATACTCAGAAGCAGCCACACACATTTTGAACAAACATGCTAAGGAAAATTTTATTTTGTAATAAATGTCCAATGACCAAGTCTACTTCATGATTCAGTCGGTTGTTAGACAAAATGGATTTTATGGATCCATAATTAAGTGATGACGTGTATAATAAATCACAGAGATTATTAGACCCCTCTTTTCACATCGCGCGACTCAATAATAATTAGCACATAAGGTAAGACATGGGTAGTGGGGTATTGCTTTATATTATAGTTCATGTGTCTATTTTTAGAAATGTTATGGGTAAAGAAATGTCGTAATTTAAGCTGGGGGGAATTATTTTCCCGTCACAGTGAATAATTTCCTCCTGCCGAAAATCTGGAACTACTTTTTTAAGTTTTTTTAAGTTTTTAAGTTTTAAAAGTGGCATTCGTTGACAAAATAATCAGAGGAAATATAATAAATAATTTATTTCATCAGCTTGTGGTTAATATGGGGAAATATTTGCTGAAAAAGGGAAAGGTATGCGAAAATAACGAGTGCCGTAAGGCACGAGTTATTTTCGCGGACCTTTCCCTTTTGAGGCAAATATTTCCCCATATTAACCACAAGCTGATGAAATAAACTCTATGTAGATCTATATGTTCACTAAACTGGTAATATTGGGGTCTTTTAATCAGCTTTGTTTACAGCATGAGGCATTTACAAATGAGCCATGCTCTGTGAAAAGGGGGCTTATTGCACCTGCAATAAGTATCGACCAAGGTCAGCCTGCGCAGTTCGCACAGGCTCACCTGGAGAGAAACTTTTTGCTTATGGTGAACTTTCTGCATGTCGAAGTATCAGTTTCTCGCACAGACGGTTGTTAGATAAAATAGATTTTATGGATCCACAATTATGCCATAGCTTGCTTGGTATTATGCATCACGAAAATACATTAAGCCCCCTTTTACCAGAGCATGACTCAAGTAATTTTTAATGATTTGTAGACAAATAGAACAAATGTTCATACACTTGCGTATTCACTAACATGGCAAAACAATGGTATTAAGTAAGGCAATTATGAAATGCTAATACTCATTTTATAACAGCATTCTTTCTACGCCTGCAATCTTCAATCAGTATGCTGGAAAACAAAACAAAACACAACAAATGTTCACTAATAGGTAAATTAACGACACTACAGATTAATTATAAATTCTGTTAATGACAACCTGAATTCTTTAAAAATATTCTTTGACAATATCTATATTTATTTGTTCATCGATTTAACAACAGTTAAGACCTTAAAGATAGTCTAAAAACGCTGTGTGGAGAGTTATTTCAACCTGAGGTTTTCGTAAATATTTTTTTTCGATCCCTTTTTATTTTTTCATCTTTTTGACACACTTACAGTTGTGTATTAGTAATATCCAACGGTCAGTATGACTTGAAAATGTAATATTTTGTATAAATTTTTCTTAAATTTGAAATTTTGGCTGAAACCGACATGACTTTGATAGCAGCAGTTCAGTCAATTTATGCGGACAATAAGAAGTTCTGGTACCTCTTTTCAGATAAAACAGGTTCAGTCGCATTTACAACATGCAGTAAGACAATTTAAATGAATATTTCCATTTATTCCATCAACTGATACAAAAAGAAATCGGTGGCGATTCTGGGATAACCTATATACATTCCATGGTTTTGATGTTGTATGGCTTAACGAGATGTTTTGTTCATGTATATTGTAAAGTCATACATGGTCTGCAACATCCGAAAAGGGGCTTTCGGACACTTGCGTAAAGTGTCGTCTCGGATCAGCCTGCGCAGGCTAATCCGAGACGGCACTTTACGTCAACATTAGATTTTGTCCTCACACACAATCAGAAAGTGTCGTCTCGGATCAGTCTTCGCAGACTACGCAAATGTCCGAATGCCCCTTTTCGTATTTTGCATGCCATTATTATTGTATAAAGATTTTGCAAAATTCTGTACAAATACGTCAGTTTAAATAAAGTGAAACCTATATTTAAATAAAGTGAAACAAAATATGGCAGCTGTTAATTTCCTGCTAAAAAAAAGTCAAACTATGAATAATTTGAGTATCAAAAAATATTGATATGAATCCCTGTTCTTGGAATGTACAGCACAACTCATTAAAGGTGTTAATACTTAATTTCTTGCAAAAAAAATTCAAACTATGAATAATCATAATATGAAAAAATATTGATATAAATACCTATCCTGAGCATTTAGCACTACTCATATAAGTGTTAATTCTTAGATACACGGAGGAACCAAGAAAATATAGAACATTTTACACAAAAGTTTTTACTCTACGAATTGCCGATTTCAGTGACCCTAGGCGTCCATTCTATGGCATATAAACAAAATTACACTGTAAAAATTATCATTAAATTTCAAGAGCGATTTTCATCAGCAGATCTAGCAATATATTATCTAAAGTAAAATTAAAAAATAAAACGTTGAAACTCAAGACGTCATGCAACTGCTGGAATGAAAGTCACTCGTAGGTACGTGTACATATACGAGTAGGTGTCCAACAGACACTGGTCTATCATTTATCATGTTTTGGCTATTATGTCGGCACGATATTAGTAAAAATATAATCATCCTTTTTTTTCTTCTGATTTTTCTTTTTTCTTTTAGATTTTGGTTTCGAGCTCCGGATTATCAAGTAATCCTGGTGTTGTCAAGAGGTTATCCCAGCTGGTCCAAACTTCTTTTCGATGGTATAACAAAAGTAATTACAAAATGATTAACCCTTAGGCTGCTAAGCGCGACTCACTGACCTTTTGCGGACACTGTAGATCAAGATCAGACTGCACAGAACGTGCAGCCTGACCTTTGATCTACAATGTCCGATAAAAAGATATTATTTCCCAAAACATAACTTTGAAATAGTAATATTTGGGTTTTTACAATCGAATTTAATATTTCATTTTAGTTATTTAGCTGGGTAAGGGTTAATACTTATTTCTCAACGTTGAACATGTTGTTAACTGTTACATTTTATAATGGGGGAATAAGAGACTTGGAAAGAGTATTAAGCATGTAGTATGTATCATTGGTTACAGAAACACCAGGCATCCATGGATAGGTGCTCTGACCGTTGCAATATCAAGCTTGTGTAAATTCAACCTTAAACCGCGTTTCACAACCATAATTATCATAACGGGCAATGTAGATCAATATCAGACTGCACACAACGTGCAATCTGATTTTTGATCTACACTGTCTGTTTTGCCGAGATGTTTATGAAAGACCAACCATGAACCTGCAATTATTTGAATCTTTTTCACTTTATAGAAAATGTCCGTTAGGTTGATTCGGCGCTCTATGAGTTAACTTATTTCTTCTTGGCGACACTTTTCTGTGTATAATTCCTATAATAAAAGTTGGCAAACAGAATGACAAGAGAAAAGGCGTGAAGGAATACAGCGATGTTAAAACCACGTGGAAAGTCGCAGTCTGTCGTCATGTTGTAGCCAGTGTGTAGCAGAAACGTGAAAAACTGCGCCTGAAATTGTCACAAAAATTTATTAACCATTTACCACCCTATCCCGAGTTTTTACGACCCGAAAAAGATGAAAGCCAAAAAATTAGAAAATATTGTAGGAAAAAGAGAAAATGCTGGTAACCAGTATTTTCTCCTTTTTTCCACAATGTTTTCTACTCTTTTATTGGATATTCCAGTTATTTGAGGCCCATTCAAAATGTCGTCTGCAAATGTTTTCAGTTTAGAAAAGTCCAAAATTTTTGTCGTAACCCATGTAGACAATTTTCTTTTCATTTTGACAGCAGACCACATGCAATAGGAACTGATGTTCAACTATTTTCCACGGACAGAGCCCTGTATAAATGACAACTTATGACCTGGAAAAAAATATTATGGGCAGTGCTCTTTAGGAACCAATTTTGTAATAAATAGATAATATTTGTTTTTTTCGGTGAAAGATCGAAATTTATTTCATCTCGTGAACACCATCGGTAATATTTTCACTCGTGGCGCACCGAAAAAAACAAATATTCTATTTATTTCATGCTTTTAACCCTCTCTGGGAGGAACTTTATCAAAATCCAGTACAGTCTTTTCCCCGTGGCGTACCCCCTCCGCATAGCAACGGATTACAATATTACGTCAAGCGCGAGAAATGTAAGGTAAATGACGTCATATTTCCATCTGGTTGTGAGTCACGCGCATTTTACCTAGGTAACTAGAATATAAAAATCGGTATTTTCACTGGTCGTACCCTTGGAATATCGAAAAATATTTTCACCGCTATTTCTCGATATCCTACCAGAAAGCATGAAATAAAACGGGGTCTGGAAAAAGAAGGTTTAATTAATGCATCTCTTTGATGCATTATACCAAACTAGTCATCACATAACTATAGATCCATAAAATTAAGTTTGTCTAACAACCTACTGAATCAGGAGGTAGAATGGTCCTTAGATATGCATACAATTTCCAGATAGCAAAGTGTTTCGATCCATCCCATCCTCAGCGGTCTTCACGGGCTGACACGAGTCGATACTTTTCGCAGATGCATTAAGTCTCCTTTTTACGGATGATGGCTCACATATAAAGTAAAGCCGCAAGAGCTTAGCACTTACCAGTTGAAGCCTAGTAAGGTACCGTTTCCACCAAAGGTATTTTTGCATGTGCGGCCCAAACGCTGCTAGTCCGTAGTAGGCGTACATAAATATGTGTACAAAGGAGTTCAACATGCCAACCATAAACGCTATTTTGGGTAAAAAAAACAGAGAGATATTAAATCAATCAGTCATAAAATACATGTACGTACTAGTAGTCATGTTTTGAAAACCAAGCACCTATCCCTCTAAGGCTAATCCAATACCTTACCAACCCGGTACCAGCAGACGACTTTCTTGTGCCTTGCAGCAGTTCACTTTTAAAAACAGTGTGATATAAGGAGAAATTGACCACAAAGACTATTTTACCACAATTTTGTCTCTTGTTGAATAAATATATTTCATACTAACCTTAATAAATTAATCATATAAAGTGTTTTTTATGTTGATTGTTTCTTTTGTGACATAACGTGTTTTTTTTCCGTCGTCTACTAAAATTTTGTTTTATGGGGTTAGGGGTTTAGGAATGACGGGTCTCCACACATGTATACAGATTCGTAGTGATCCTTTATTTTCATCTTTTCTTTTTTCATTTTGTCACAATCATATTCCTTAAGTTTCGTATTCACCAACCATTCTCAAGAACATTCGTAGTCTCATTCTAAATTTGAAAGTATAGTATTATAAACTTCTTATTGGCTGAACCAAATGGCTTTCCCTGTCAGAAGTTGTGTTACTTTATAAATCTAGAATAAAACTAAGAATGAAAATAAGAGTGGATCGTGAAAAAGAGCCCTGAAGTTTTGTACTTGGCCGACAACCAAAGTTATTCAGCAACTATCTACACCCTGAATAGATCAGATCGTTTCTGCCCTTAGATTGCAAATAAATGAAATCATTTTATACAGATCCGTAAGGAAGAGAGCGCCATATTGTGAGTTCTGTGTAATTGTAGTCAGATTACAAATATATCTTGAAAGCTATCGGACAGAACCGTTATCTTTTGAACTTATTGTTCTTTTATATGTACTTTTCATAAACTCACTAACAATCTGTCCATAAATTTCATTTTTTCTAACAATCGACTGAAACAGCTCATGTTTCAGTCAGTTGTTAGACCAAATCGAAGCCATGGATCCATTATAATTTGGCCTGCAACACGCGAAAAGGTGCATTCAGACAGAAAATAACATAAAAACGGAAAGTGTCGTTTCGGATTAGTCGGCGCAGAGTGTGCAGGCTGATCCGAAACGACACTTTACGCAAATGTCCGAATGCCCCTTTTCGCGTGTTGCAACCCATATGATAATTTGCTTTGTACGATGCATCATTGAGATGCATTAAACCCTCTTTGGCCAGATTACGGCTCATGGTAGTATATATCGCAATAATACAAACAACAACGCATAGAGAGAGAGAGAGAGAGAGAGAGAGAGAGAGAGAGAGGAAATCATTAAATCATTTGGTTGGTTGGTTGTATTGGGGTTTAACGCCACTTTAACAGCTAAGGTCATATCATGGCGGTCGGTGACGCACATGTGTTTCCTGGCTTTCTCACACCAAAGCCACCGACTGCTTTTCTCACATGCTTCAGCAGAGGTGAGAGGCGAAAACACGCCGGAAAGAAAGTTCGCCTCAACCGGGTATCGAACTCACAACCACCAGGTCGTGAGTCCGACACGCTCACCACTGAGCCACCCGGGCGGGGCTCATTAAATCATCCTCGAATTACACGTGCCACTGCAACGCACGTATTTTCGAACAGATATTTCTCCGATTTCAAAAGGAAACAAACACACACACACAAAAAAAATCTCCATTGTTGTTTTCGTTTTTAAACCATCTCAGCGGGAAAAAGGAAAATACAAAAGTAAAATGTTACTAAATCTACTCTTAAAAACTCATCAACAGCAATTAGAGTTGCTCCGAGTCCGTATTCACCAACCATTCTTAAGAACTTTCTTAATCTTAATCTCAAGAATTTTCTAAATTTAAAAGTAACACAACTTCTGATTGGCTAAACCAAATGGTTTAGCCAATCAGAACTAAATAAAAAATTAGACCAAGAATATTCTTAAGAATGGTTGCTGCATACGACCCCTGGACATACAATACACAACGTTTATATGACTACAAACAAGAAGCTGCTCTTTGGCCAAGAGAATTATTTTCTATAGAATTGTCAGAAAAGGATCGACTTCTCCACAAAACGCACTCGAATGCATAATTAAAGGGCAGCAGAGGTCGCCGTATTGGAATTAGTGGCCAATTGGCATTATTGTCCGGGATTTTCGTATGCAAAGACAGACCACATAAAACTTAATGCAAATACTCTGTCCTCTAGATTGACCCTTTACTTTATATTGCTTTTATTTTCATGCTTTTCGATAGTTTAACGGGAAATGATGGTGGATTATAAGGTTTGATAATTCATGGTAACGACTAGTGAAATTTACCGTAAATGTTTCCGTAACTCTTTAATTGAAGGAAGAAACAGTAGTTGCCACGCAATAGTTACCTAGGTAAACAGTGCGTGCCATTCTACCAGACGGAAATATGATGTAATTTACGCGCATTTACCCTACATTTCTCGCGTTTTACGTAATATAGTATATAGTAAAGCATTCTTATGTGGGGGAGGTACGTCATGGGAAATTCACTAAAACAATAGAACTGGATTTTGATGAAAGTCCCAACAAAAGAGGGGTAAAAAGCATGAAATAAATCGAAGATTTGCTTTTTTTTTTGGCTGTGCCACTTGTGACAATATTACCGATGACGTTCACTCTATGAACTTAATTTCGATCTTTTTATAAAAAAAAATCTCTATATATATTTGGCAAAATGTGTGACAGCCGTAAACCATGCAGACAAACATAATCGATATTTTTAAGAATAGGGATTTAGAGATTTACTTTTATTGCGGAATCGCATGTTGCGTGATGTGATGCGTCTCGCACTTCCGGCTGAACAGCGTTCCAATAGCAAGTATAATCCGTATCTAAACGGTAATGATAAAAATGCTGATTCCCTTATTTTTTTATTCCATTGAAAATCAAATGTGCACTGGGGTATAAAATTGGTCGATTTAAAAAAGAAAATGCTAGATCTATGATATTTGTCACTGTTCTAGGCTTAAAATAAGGTATAGCAATAATAAAACTGACTTTTATTGAAAAGATAGTATGTCTAGAGTAGTTTTAGGTATACAGTTTTACATCGGGTTGATTTTTTTCTTAATTTTTCGCACTGTTGGTAAAGAGTGCTGCATATAGTGATTGAATACTATAAAAGACAACTCTTTACCAAACGACAAAATTTTGGGGAGGACCAAAATCAAAGCATTCGCAGATGACAAATTAAGTGTTGCTTAAATGTTGATTTCCGTATTTAAAAGGGTAGAAAACAATGCGGGAAAAGGGAGAAAATGCTGGTTACTAGTATTTTCTCCTTTTCCCACAATGTTTTCAAAAGATTTCTTTCTCAGAGTTGTTAAAATTCGGAACTGTTAACACCGTTAATGATACAAAGAAGCGTACTTTGGTGCGTAGTATACGAGCACTTTGCACTTGAGCGCTAGACAAAAAAAGTGTCTGGTTATCGTGTATAGTCCTGGCCAAAAGTGTTCGTAAGCCGGATTTAATGCACCCAGTCTAATTTTCATTTCTAATAAAATCCTCTGACAATACGCCAAAGCTCTTTT
Source organism: Hippopus hippopus (assembly GCA_946811185.2). Taxonomy (NCBI): domain Eukaryota; kingdom Metazoa; phylum Mollusca; class Bivalvia; order Cardiida; family Cardiidae; genus Hippopus; species Hippopus hippopus. The sequence continues at coordinate 65,440,846 of OX328099.1, read as the reverse complement.
ATAATCAATAGTAAATGAAATGTAAGCTTTCTTTCTGTCCAATAAATCCAATTTATTTGCAATAATCTTAAACCAAAAGCCCGCATTACAAAGGCTAGCATCGTATTATATTGCACGCGTGATTTTCTTGCAGGGAATGCGAGTAATGTCAAAAGATACCGACCCTATCACGTGGAATTAACCCTTAACTCTTTCACCACTGATTAAATAAATTTCGTTTGCTCAAAGGCTAAAACTACACCTCCTCTGCAAGATTAAGAGACAGCTGTGTCATAATATAGAATATAGCAGTGTACAGTGTAGATCAGAGATATGACTGCACGTGTTATGAAGTCTGATCTTGATCCACACTGTCCACAGAAGCCTCTGGTGTCGTCTATGATATAGAAAGAGTTGACCTGCTAAGTAAAATGAAACTTTTAAGCCGACAGTAAAGTATCAACTATTGCTATTTTAAAGGATTTTTTTTTTTTGGGGGGGGGGGGGGGGGGAGGAAGAGAAATATCTCGTTATCGGACAATGTAGATCAAAGATCAGACTACATGTTCTGTGCAGTTTGATCTTGATCTACATTGTCTGCAAAAGGTCTGCGAGTCGCTCTTAGCAGCCTTGGGATTCATAAAACAGACATTTTTCACACTGTGTGGAAGACTAAGTTATGGCTCTTTCAAACAGTTTTGACCAAAATATTTCAATAACGTAAACTGTAGATTAAAGGCCCAGTAAAGGCCAAAATATCAAAGCAGGTGTCATAATACATTTAAATTTAAATCATACCATTTAAAGTATAGAAAATATTGTGGAGATGACAGTCTGTTATCATGTGGTCGGGCCATATGTTAGTCGCTGGCAGAAAAAAAGAATTTTAAAAGCTGGCAAAAAGTAAACAAAATACACAGATACCTGGCAGGTTTTGACCTAGTTTTGAAATTAATTTCTCTGTCAGCGAGTAACACTTTGACCGACCGTACAATGACAGATTGTCATCCTCACAATAACCTCACAATAATTTCCATACTTTTAAATGGTTTGATATAAGTTCAAATGCATTTAAACACCTGCTTTGTTTATATTTGGCATTTATTGTTACTTTGAGGATCAAGCTGCACATTCGTTAGTCTGATCCCCACCCCCCCCCCCCAAAAAAAAAAAAAAAGTTTTAAAAGCTGTTCTTGGATCTTTAACCCTCGATCCACTCGTACAACCAATTTCATACATCGCGAAAGAAGACCTGTTTGACTGGATCAATGATGTTTTACGCCGCTTTCAAAAATTTATCAGTTATATCACGTGAAAGCTAACTCAATAATGTCTTTCAAATGAATCATCAGTGTTACAAATTATACATTCAAAAGCCACACCGCAGAGCACGTTTAGTCCTCTAACAAACGGCAGAATTTGGGACTATTTAATGCTGAAAGCATTTGGAAATAGATTAAATATCGGTCAAGTTATTTTAAATTTGTCTTTGTCAGCATGGAAAACACCGTGAGAAAAGGAGAAAATGCTGGTTACCAGCATTTTCTCCTTTTCCCACAATGTTTTCAACAACCTTTTTTCGCCGGATAGTTAAAACTCCAGTTTATGTGGTAAAGGAGCATTTTTAATTGTACATCATTATTTTTCAAGCTAAACGATTTTTAAAACCAAACCATGAGGATTTAAGTCTAAAAGGTGAAAAAGTCACTTAGCAGATCCAGAGTTTCTCTAATGGAAAACAACCACACTTAAACCACAGTTCTTTGAAGCAAGCTGCGCATACACAGTTTTAAATTCCTTTGTTTAATTTTCCTGTTTTTGTTTTTCATTCTTTGTCGGAGGCAACCCATTATAGTACAAACAATTGTTACATAACTAGTAAAAGTAGCACAAAAAAAAAGAAAACATGGAGGAAAAATACCTTTTTGTAATGCTTTACCAAATGACATAAAATTAGAATGGCCCGAATTGAAACGTATAAGCAGACGACAAATTGAATATTGCTGAAATGATGAAATTTATCTCTGAAAGGATATAAAACATGTGGGAAAAAGACAATAGAAGATTTAACACATAAATATAAGAAAAACGTTATGACAAAGAAGGAAATTTTAGGTTCAAACATATTGCCTTATTTGGTACAATGTCTCTAAAAGTGGTTTGTTGCGAGACAAAAATATTTTAAGAAGATGACGAAGCGAAAATGAAGAACCGCGAGGTTAACCATTTTGGTTTTGAAAAGCATGTAAGCTACCTCATTTGCTTTAGCGTTACATTTAGTTTGCTTTGTGATGTCCATAATTTTTGTCCATAGTAACATGTTTAATGTTCTTTGGTTTTCTGGCAATAAAAGTTCGAGTAATTTTATCACTTACTCTCTTGTTTTACCTTACCTCATAGCATGCTTGGGATAAAGTTAGTTGAACTTGTGGACAGTGTAGATCAAGATCAGACAGCGCAGTCTTGAATTTCGAAGCCTAATATCGTTTAAGCCATGGTGATCACAAAGGTCATTATTGCAATATTTAGAGGGTTTTTCTTCCAATTAATTTCCATTGATAGAAGTTAGTTTTTGCACTTTCATGTTCTAAGTTGTCTCAAGTTTAACTCTTTACAACACATTTCCGAGTCTTAACGACCTCAAAGAAGATGGCTTTTGAAAACATCGTGGAAAAAGGAGAAAATGCTGGTAACCAGCATTTTCTCCTTTTCCCACAATGTTTTCTTCCCTTCAAAAAAAAAATCATATTTTAAATAATGCCTACTTTGTTGTCTGCAAATATCTCCAGTTTAGACAAGTCCATAATTTTGTGGTGAAGTGGTAAAACGTGCAGAGACAAGCTGGGATGAGGATAACTGTATCCGCAAATATAAGAAATAATGGTGTGGCTCAGAAACGTTCCCTAGTTTTGCATCAAATGCGTTTTTGTCATACTATGGTAGCTGTTTGAGGTTTCGCGTTCATTTAGATCCATGCATGAATAAAATATGCTAATAGAGTTACGTCCCTTGTGTGCATTTTTAAAGTAGAATTTACTTTAAAATGCAAGAGAGTTATTAATATTGATGTGTATTGCTTGTTTAGCTCTACAGAAAGACATGTTCTAAATGTCCCAGTGTCCTATCAGAACGTTTCTATGGTGACGCCTTATAACTCTTTTATTCGCTCTCTCTGTACCACTTGAATTTTTTCCTTATTATCACTTTTCCAAAGGACACAATTTTAGAATTTTCTAAAGTCAAAGAATTGCAGATGAAATATTCAATTAAGCTCAAATGATGGAAGTTGTCTGTCAAAGGGTAGAAAACATTATGGGAAAAGGAGAAAATGTTGTTTACCAGTATTTTCTCTGATTCAAATGATTTATCTCCCCTTTTAAATCGCCAAAGTATTTATATATCAGCCATGCTCTATGGAAAGAGAGCTTAATGCATCTGTAAAAAGTTTCGACCCAGGTCAGCCTGCACGCACTGCGCAGTCTGATCAGGATCGATATTCTTTGCAGATGCATTAAGCCGCCTTTTTACAAAGTGTGGCTCATTTATGTATAGAATGCATTTTGAATTTATATTTCTTCTCCTCCTTCTTCTTCTTCTTCAAAGAAAGAAAAAGTTGCCTGCATATTTGTTTCTGAGGATAACGAGTTGAAAAATAGAACTATCACAAAATGTTTTAATGCCACAGAAAAGCACTTCAACTATTCTTCTAACGTTTCTAAAAAAAAAGGCCTTAGTTCACCGCAAGATCACTCTATTATGCTTCATGATACACTGATACAAGCACCAAAAATAATGAAGAACACCGCATGCAAATGCCGACGCTCGGCTGCAGTTACTTGATTTTCAGTGAAAATTCAAAGTAAAAAAAGGGCATAACTGTGACCCAAATACCTCGATGGTTACACCCCCTTGTTGTATGGGTTCCCTTTTTGATAGTGAACAACATGTTTTAGTATGAAGTGAATATCTTCAGTAATGACAGAGGTATCATTATATGTCAAACTTTTTGAAAATGTCAAAGGTCTTGCATGACGACGACGCAGACCACAGGGTTACGACAATGCCTCAACTTTTTCCTCAAAAACAGCCGTTCTGAAAATCATGTAATATTTCTAGAAATCATACCCAGATACTTGAAAATAATCAGAAAAAATCTGTGGTAAGACATAGGTTCTGCAGCGTGTGTGTGTAAAACACCATTTATTTTCAACAGTGTTTCTGTTGAAATATTTCGACAAGTGAAAATTGTCCGCATTAGCAACTAAATCAGGGTTCAGCACTTCAAGCGATAACAAGGCCGAAATAATGACCGACAGTAGGAGTAGAATGGAACCTATCGCAATAACTCTCATCACTCTCAAGAAAAAGTTACGGCTGAAACAGGATTCGAATCAACCCCCAGATTCCTAGTCCAGTCCCTTACCACTACGTGGGCTCGGCAGCATAGATGTGACGAAATTTTAACCAAGGTTATAAAACAGTCCCAAAGTTGACACCAGCTCCCGGGAATCGAACTCGGGACCTTATGGTTACAAGGCCGACGCTCTACCTCACAACCACGGACACTACACAATCTACACAATCTTAGTAGCGTGTAAAGAAGCAGCGAACTTGTTAATTCAAATAAAGCATTAAAGAAACGTCATTCACCATGAATGTAAGAGCCAAATGAAGTTCTCCTCGGTTACCACTAGAAAGAAAGACTTTGTTAATAGCCTTGCTATATACTGCTCACCCGGTCAGGCAGTACTGACTATTTCACAATGATGATAGTACATCCTTAAAAAACCTTAGTTGTCTGTAAAGATACACCATCCTAAGTGACCCCAAATGAGGCATTATAATAATCACATTGTAATTAATAACGAATACAGTGAGCCATTTGAGGCTCTCTTCGGTTACCGAGAAGGTGGATGTCTGACTATCGAACACCCAGTAAAGTAGTGATGACCACTTTACATTTATGACAAAGTGCACGTAAACAGATCTACTTTTCTGTAAAGAAACACCATCCTTGATAACCAAAATGCAGTATTATATGTATGTGACACTTAAATCAGCAAAAGTGTGGTGAGCTAAATGCTGGATAACAAAGGAGAAATAAACACTTACTGGGACCTCCTACTGTACATCGGACACTCGGCCAAGCACTTAAGTGATTCTGGATTACTAAGGAGAAATAAACACTAACTTGGTCTTCTAGTTGTACACCGGACACTTGGCCAAGCATTTAAGTGGTTCTGGCCGTTGCCGAAGAGAAATAATCACTAACTTGGTCCTCCTGTTGTACATCGGACACTCGGCCAAGCATTAACTCTTTACCAAACAGCAAAATATATGGCTTGTCTAAATTCAGAGCATTTGCAAACGACAACATAAATGTGACTCAAAAATTGAAATTTGTTGAAAGACAACGCAATAAACTTTGTTGGAAAAGGAGAAAATGCTGGTTACCAGCATTTTCTCCTTTTCCCACAAAATGTTTTAAAAGGCTCATTCCTCAGAGTTGTTAAAACTCGGGATTGTGTGGTAAAAACTTAAAGTGATTCTGGGTTACCGAGGAAAAAAAAAAACACTCACTTTGTCCTGCTGCTATATATCGGACACCAAGCCAAGCATTAAAGCAATTCTTGATTACCGAGGAGAAATAAACCATTACTTTATCCTCCTGCTACCGTTGGACACTCGGCCAAGCATTAAAACGTTTCTGGGTTACCGAGGAGAAATAAACACTTGCTTTGTCGTCCTGCTATATTTCAGACCCAAAGCCAAGCATTAAAACGATTCTGGGTTACCGAGGAGAAATAAACACCTACTTTGTCCTCCTGCGATATATTAGACACCCAGCCAAGCCTTCTAACGATTCTGGGCTACCGAGGAGAATCAAACACTTACTTTGTCCTCCTGCGATATATCGGACGCCCAGCCAAGCATTAATGATCATTGTACAGTGATGATATACATGTAAAAATGTTAGTTGTCTGTCTTTCTTTCGTAGAATGAAGAAAACCTGCAAATAGTGACAAAAAGTAAGACACTATAAATATGAATCATACTCTGCAAAAAGTATCGACTCATGTCAGCCTGTGCATTCCGCGCAGGCTGACATGGGTAGATATTTTGCTATTTGTAAATTTTCTGCATTGCCAAGGACCATTCTACCTCCTTATCCAATCGATTGTTAGACAAAATGGATTTTATGGATCCATAATCATGTAATGACTTGCCTGATGTAATGCATCATGGAGATGCATTAAACCCGCGCTTGTCAGAGCATGTCTCATATCATAGATCTTTTGTTCGTTGATACAGTTTTCAAAAGTATATGAAAGTATCGTAACTTCTGTTTGGCTAAACCAAATGGTTTAGCCAATCAGAACTTGCGTTACTTTCTAAATCTGCAGTTAAAGTGATAACGAAATCGATAATGCTTTGAGAGTACCGACCCTGGAGTTTATTTAGAAGAACAAAACAGCACTCTTCCATGTCTCTGTGACAGGCAGGACTGTTGGCGTAGAGCGTCAGCCTCGAATATAGCAGGTTCTGGATTCCAAACCTTTGACGAGCGAGGTCAACTCTTGGAATTACCCAATTAATGGCACAGGTATTTATTCCGTTCCGTATCTAGACAACAATAATTGATCTAAGTTGTAGATCTCGTTTCAAAATCTAACTAAACCACATTCTTTTCTAACAACTGGTTGCTTGAACACATAAACCATGACTATTAAGGCGATTTCTAGTAGTAAGCAAGGAATGAATCTTGTGGCGATAGCTTTCACTAATCTTTGGAAAGATCTTCTGGCCTAGCTTGGATTCGAACCCACTTCCCCTGGATCATCAGTACTGCAAGTTTAACACTATAGTGCCGAGGATAGCATTTCTTGACGGTATACAAATACACAGAACGATAAATATCGTTTCCACTTACCGTATCTAGTATTTCGATGATTTTGGAGAGAAAGAACCACCATATAGCTCGTGCCATCTGTAACAAAACAAAAGCATAACAATTATAACATAAAAGAAAACGTTTCGATTATTCGTAAAAAATCTTAGCAAAAGGTATCACAAGTTTAAAGTTATTACTTTGAATTAAACAACTCGAGTAACAAATTTTAGAATGACTTTGAAAACATTTGTAAAATGCGTATATTCAGCATAAATAAGGTTTCACTGCGTTGATTTGTGAAAAGACGTTGTGATTCAACGTTAAAATGGTTGTTAAAAGCACCTTCCCTGTTTGCCAAAGGGTCTAGGAGAAGGTCTGTTCCAAGCTACTTAAAAAGGGTCCATTGGAAGTCGTTTGCAAGTGCAGAAGTTCCGAAGGAATGATTTGTGCTTGTTCACTAAGACAAAGCAAGTTATTCTTAGCATTCAAGGATTTCCATAATTGGCTTGCAACATGCGAAAAGGGGCATTCGGACATTTGCGTAAAGTGTCGTCTCGGATCAGCCTGCGCAGTCCGCGCAGGCTAATCCGAGGCGGCAATTTACGACTACACTAGATTTTGTGCTACGGTAGACTTGGGAAAAACAGAAAATTACATAAAAACGGAAAGTGTCGTTTCGGATTAGCCTGCGCGGACTGCGCAGGCTGATCCGAGACGACATATTACGCAAATGTCCGAATGCCCCTTTTCGTGTGTTGCAGGCCATATGCTAAATCGTAATTAATGCAGACTATTACTATTTTAAAACTAGAGGCGCTTGAGCGCCTGTATCGCTCCACAGGCCTGATATTTCTATAATGGCGAAAGGAAGTTTTTAACAATTATCATTCAATCCTGCATTTTAGCTCACTGAAGAAACAATTTGGTAGACAACCACCATAGGAACTTACCTGCAAAACAACAATGAAATCCAATGAATAGTTTTAGAAAAGAAATTTTTCAAAGATTTTACTTTATACCATAAAAGGAAAATGAGTCTCCCATAAAAGCCATGTTTTTTGACAGATCATTTTTTTTTTAAGGAATTCTGTAAACCTGTATCTAAGGAACATTCCTGCAAAATAATAATGCTATCCAAATAGCGGTTTGGGAGGAGAAGATTTTTAAAGGTTTTTTACTTTGGTTGCCATGGCAACCAGAATTCTTCATGGAACACAATTATTTGAAGGAATTTGAAAGAGGACCACCAAAGGAACATTCCTGTGAAATTTGGTAAAAATCCAGTCAATAGTTTCTGAGGAGAAGTTTTTTAAAGAAAAAGTTTACGGACGCACGCACGGACGAACGGACAAACGGACGAACGAACGAACGGACGGACGGACGCACGACGGACACAACGGCATGACAATAGCTCGCTGGCCTTCGGCCAGTGGAGCTAATGATGTTTTTAAATTCTTCCCATTACAGTAGCAAATAAAATTCATCGTTTGTGTATTACAAAACTGAAAATGTAGACGGAGAATAAATCTTAACCAAGCAGTCCTATGTTTAATGACCCTGTTGCTGAGGTCTTTCAAAACATAGTGGGAAAAGGAGAAAATGCTGGTGAGCAGCAATTTCTCCTTTACCCACATTTTTTTCTACTTTACCCAGTAAAAATGTCATCATTTGAGCCACATTTAGTTTTTCGTCTGCAAACGCTTTCAATTTGGATGAATATAAAATTTTGTCGTTTGATAAAGAGTTGAGAATAATGAAAGTCACTGGCATACCCGCATTGGAAGTGGTTTGGTAGAAAAATCTATCGGTTGACATTGAAGACTATAGTTGGAAAGCACTGCCGATATCAAAATCTACAGAAAAAAGACGGTTACAAAATTACTTGTTTAAAATTTTAAAATCCGTTCAATATTATATATAGAATAATATACTGATATTCATTTGCAAGAAAACAAGTCGTAATATTCCGAAATGAGAATGAGTACTACTGCTCGTACAGTGTAGCCCAAAAATTTGTAAAACTGCTCAATGCCACAATATGGGTTGCAACACGCTAAAAGGGGCATTCGGACATTTGCGTAAAGTGTCGTCTCGGATCAGCCTGCGCAGTCCGCGCAGGCTAATCCGAGACGACACATTACGACTACATTAGATTTTTTCCTACAGTAGACCTGCGTGAAACAGAAAATTACATAAAAACGGAAAGGGTCGTTTCGGATTAGCCTGCGCGGACTGCGTAGGCTGATCCGAGACGACACTTTACGCAAATGTCCGAATGCCCCATTTCGCATGTTGCAAGCCATATGGCAACACAAATAGATTTGCATAATACTATTTTACATAATGTATAATTGAGCCGTGCTCCGTGAAAAGGGGGCTTCATGCATCTGCGAAAAGTATCGACCCAGGCCAGCCTGCGCAGTCTGACCTGGGCCGAAACTTTTCGCTACTAGTCAATTTTCTGTTTGTCAAAGGACCAATCTACCCTATGATTAAGTCGGTTATTGAAAAAAAGTGGGTCCTATGGATCCATAATTATGTGATGACTTTGGCAGGTATAAAGTATAACGGAGATGCATTAAGCCCCCTTTTGCCAGAGCATGGCTCAATTATTATAAGAGCATCTCCTTAATACATACTACCATACAAGTCTTTACATTATTATTGATCCATAAAATCCATTTTGCCTGACAACCGACTAGACCCTGGGGTAGAATGGTCTTTTGACAGGCAGGAAATTTACCAATGGCAAAAATTTTCGACGCATGCCAGCCTGCACGGACTGTACAGGCTGACATGAGCCGATACTTTTTGCAGATGCATCAAACCCCCTTTTCACATAGCATGGTTCATAGATCACTGTTGAATGACTACAAGTTTGTCAACCTTGTGTGAAACAACCGTTGTTCTGTTCTGTTCTGTTCATATTGTACCTTAGGCTGCGCATTATAGAAATAAAAAAAATGCGTCCAACCTTCAGTGTTAAATTCATCAAATGGACTTTTTTCGGCTGGGGAAAAGAAAAGAAAAAAGACACAATACTCAGAGCTCCAGATAAGAGGAAGTGAAGGTATTCTAAATCCATTATTTCTCTTCCAAACCCTATATTGTGGGTACTCATTAGAATCGTCTCGATGAGACGATTCTAATGAGTACCCATAACATAGGATTTAGTGGAGAATAATCAATATTTTTAATTTTGAAATCAAAATCACTCCTTCTATCTGGAGCTCTGATTACTGCTATTTCAAGGTTGCTTTGGCAAGAATATATAACAAAGTAGCGGACAGTGTAGATCCAAGACCGGACGAAATGATGAGGCAATGTATGGTAATTTTCAAACTAGCATCACAAGCTGCTGTCAATCATCGTAAATGTTGACTAACCTCATAAAACATATATGCCGACATAGCAACCAAACCTAGGTTATAGATTATAATGAAATATTTTAAGTCCATTGGTTCCTTCTTAATCATCAGCCGGGGACCATATCTCACAGCGAGCAGGTAAACCACAAAGATGGCAACAACAGGCCAAGGAGATGAAACCAGCGGCCATTCTTTCGTTCTTGGATCTAAGATAGGAAAATAAATAAACCATTAATGCATGTAGATCATAGTCTCGGTTCCAGTCTGATCATCTTTTTTCCTTTTATATCTCAATTCTGTAACAGATTTGCAGTTCTTTTGCTACAAAACCAAATAGACCGTGATAAGGAGATCGCCATAAACAGTCGTTAAAGCCCCAGTAGTGGTCAAAAGTAAATAATACACAATTGGCCTAGTTTCGTAGCTTTGACAAAGCCTAGTTTATATAGTCTACATCGCGGATGAATAAGTAAGAGAAACATCTCAAATCACCCTAAACTACTCGAAACAACACCCAGACTACTCTCCTAACACCTAAAACCTCAAGCAAAACGCTTAGATACACAAACTTGTGGAAAATAACCATGATATAATGCTATCAATCTTAGAAAAAAAATGTTGTTAGCTGTCAGATGAATGGAATAGTGAAATAGTCCTCTGTTTAAACCTTTTTGCTATCAAAATTCTACCATCACCTTTATTAGTACTGTCAGTACTTTGGGTAATAATTATGGAACAGCAGATTCACAGTTTTGCCACAGATATAGACCGTAATAGGAGACCGCGATAAGGAGTAATTAGAAAATTACTACACCCTGGACTGAGACTACATTAGAACCGTTGTGTTCGGTTATCGCAGTCTCAATCAAAAGTTTCCGGTCATCGTAATTCTATTCAAAGTATACGAAGCAAAATTTATTTGGCGTTGTAGGACACTTCAGCAGCTTTAAAGTGACATCACGGCGACAGCTCACTTCTTCAAGAGCTTCAACGGTTTTCGTAGGTACAAAACTGTGACTCCGTAGTGATTTGCCGACGGCCACTTTTATGGGATCAACACGGTGATCAGAGATCGAACCAAAAACCTCTTCATTTTGAAACGAAAACTTTACTGGTGGCTTATGTAAGGTGCATGATCGCATGTACAAACACAAATATGCGTGATTAGCTATATGTTCTTACCTGCCACATCGTCGGCCCACTGGACGAAAGCTTGAATCTTCTCGAACATCATTTCTGGTGCATTTGGTTTCGTCAAACACTGTAATTATTGCAATCTACCGTCAAATACTAAATAAAAGAATAATAACGTATAGTAGACATATACTCAGTTCCATAAATAAGTGTGCATTTAATTTTCTTTTATTTCTCGTCGCATGTTTTACTGAAGACCAACAAGTTCGGTATCATACTTTAGTTCAGAGTCTGTAGAAAATGCCAGGCTAATCAGATTTTGACTAACAGAAAGTTTAAGTTAGGTTTTTGCAGTTTAAATGAAGGTGGTACTAAAACCATAGTTGCAAAAGTACTCAAAGACTAAGGTAACATTAAAGTTAGGTTTTTCTTAAAGTTCTTGTAATTTTTCAATCAATATCTTGTATGGCCACCTCTGCTGTCGATACAGGCAATTATTCGACGTCGCATAGACCTTACATGACGTAAAATCATTGCATCAGGAATGTTATTCCATTGCTGAACGAGAGCTGTGGCCAAAACCTAACTTTAATGTTACCTTAGTCTTTGAGTACTTTTGCAACTTTGATTTTAGTACACCTTCATTTAAACTGGGAGCCCTTGGCAACAGTAACCAAGGAAGTCGGTTTATCTTAACAGCACGGATCCATGTATTGGTAATGGGTTAAGCACGATCCACGTGTGGATCTGTGATTGCCAACAGGGATCGTAGAGAAGATATCTGCCGCCATCCAACGTTTCGAAACTTATCTGAGCAGTGTTCGTATTCACCAACCATTCTCAACAAACATTCTTAGTCTAAATTATCAAGAATTGCCTGAAGTTGAAAGTAACACAATTTCTGATACACTAAACCATTTGGTCTAGCCAATCAGAAATTGCAACACTTTCATCATCTGGACAAGGCCTAGGAATGCAATGAAGAACGGTCATCTCAGATGACCCACTCATGAATTTAAAGTGACATGACTATGTAGTTCTATACTAAGATCGCGTGATTTTATAAGTTATCCCGAGTTAATGTAAAAGTTTGTCGCCTAGATCTAAATCAAAGTTTAGAACATGCATTAGTCTATCAACAGAATTTTTTTAAAACCTTATTTTCATTCTAAAGATCAAGATACTCAATATTTTCAGGGCCTATCCTGTTCCTGGAAAAAATCGTCTGCATGAAAAAATCATCCGAGAACATGCATTAGTCTATCAACAGAATTTTTTTAAACCTTATTTTCATTCTAAAGTTCAAGATACTCAATATTTTCAGGGCCTATCCTGTTCCTGGAAAAAATCGTCTGCATGAAAAAATCATCCGAGGTGAAAACTACCACTACACCGAAGCTTCATTCTAGTTTATGACGCTTTTGAAAAGCGAAGAATGTTAATTAGATCCATAACAAGGTAAAACGCTTGAAACTAGACTCAGAGAAATAAGCAACACTCAAAATCAATACAGTGAATTTACTAAAGATTTGAAGAAACGATTATTAGAGAACTGAAGCGGTTACGTACCCACCCACGAAACCCAACATTCCTTGATGTCATCCAGGTTCAACACACAGGCTAGAGATAACTGATAAAAACTACCCTAAGGGATGCAACATGCAGTTTTACATTGAACTCTACCTTACCCAGTTATTTCCCATGTGATACACCTCAAATGGAAGAGAGTTTAATCTGATACCTAACTTCTCGTTTACGCCGTACTTTCAGCAGACGACTTTTAGAAAGTCCTTGAAAAATATGAAAAATCATAAATGAACCCCTTCTCAAACGAAAAAAATTTAGTCCGAGCATATGCAGAGGACAAATTATATCTGTCTCAAATGTTGGATTCATTACGTCTTTGGGAGGGTAGAAAACATTGTAGGATAAGGAGAAAAATGCTGGTTACCAGCAATTTCTTTCGCAAAGTTTTCAAAAGACTTCTTGAACCCCTCCACTCCCCCCCCCCCCCCCCAAGAACTAGAATTGTTAAAAAAATAATCTAGATCTAAATCTATATAGATCTAGAGCTAAAATTCAACAAACACATTGACCATTACATTTTCATTTCATTTGAGATAAGTAGATCTATATGGACTGACGTGATACAGTTACTAATGGTAAATAGATCCAATAAGGTTTCAAATATGTTTAGATCTACATATTCATTTAGGGTTTATTTGAATATTTCAAGGGAAATCCTATTTGGAGCCAAAAATAAATTGTATTCACAAATATAAATGACCAAAACCGACACTGCCACTTTAGCAGTTTTTCAGTAATTTTACTGCAGCAAGTACTCCTAACTATGCATTCTTGTCACTTCTGGCACCAGTAAAAACTCTACATCTAATCTGGGCCACTCATGCAACTGCTTATCCCACATATTGCTATTATGTGTACTTATCAATTACCTTTTGACAAAAGACAATAGTTGTCACAATGACTTTTGTCAAATGTCAGAAAGAATGTTGAATGGGTTGGGGATCAACCTCCTGCAGGCTCCAGGCCTATGGTTTACAAGCTGAGATTTTATAGCCTAAGCTTACAAGCCTGGCTCATTTATTGTTGAACTGACCACCCCAGAGAAAAATGGCTGGATTTGCACATATAGATCTAATCCACTACTTCTTGTTTCCATGATAACTGATTTTCCAGTGCATTCCAATATAATATGTCTTTTTACATTCGGTAAATGCCACCTACTGTTTTGGTGACAACTTGAAGTTTCGTCTTTTCTGCACAAACTTCTAAGAAAGCTAGATAAATGTTTGGCTTCCTGTAAAACTGCCCTAAAATTTCAATTTTCAATCACACAACTAATTTTTCACCTAGACCAATTTGATTTCTCTTCGTTCTAAGACAAAACCTATCATTTGAACTATATTCAATTGGAGGTGATTTGAATTTGGACCAGCCTATAATTTTGTAATTTGGAAAAGAATTAAACCCAGGATTGTGTGAACAGTTAATTCAAGGTCTAGAATGATGACTTGATATATTTAGACATTAGGTACAGGTGAAATGTGTGAATAGCGTATGTACATACATAAACTATTATTCATAAGTTCCCTTTCTCACATGACATAGCAAATATGATTATTTCAAGCTTATCACAAAGGCTAAAAGATAGTGCATTGTTGGTGATAAATTGGTCATTATACATGTAAAATGATGTAGCACATAGACGAAAGATAATGACTACTGTTTAGTCTGTGTAATAAAATTTTAACAATGATTTAAAAAAGATCGCTTGAATCTTATTAGTTATATATCAATCTCATCCAATCATGGACTTAATATCTATTTTCAGTCAGCTTGTAAGTATACAAAAATCCTGGGAAAATGATTTATGATACCAGAAACTTAATTATGCTTTTGGTAATTTTAGATTAATCCCTTACCAAACAATTTTGTGTTTTTCACCACCTTGAGGAAGTTACCTTAAAAGCCTGGTGTCATCATTTTAGCCATATTGTTTGATTTATCCACTGTGAGTGTGAATGCTTTCAATTCAGTCAATTCAGACAAGTCTAAAGTGTTTTTCTCTGGTAAAGAGTTAATGTGTTATGTAATTGTGTCTAACATGCATTTTTGTCACCATTTTTGACAGTAAGCTTAAAGTGGCCTTTATAGATTTTCTGATGCGAATTTTTTTTTTTGTTGATTACTGATAAATACTGAAAATATACTTTTCCACTGTAAGTGTAAAGAAATGGGTCAGCTACAGGCAGCAAAAAGATTAAGATTAGGGATTCAAATAACAGGTTGATTGATTTACAATCTGAAACTGAGTTTTTTTTGAGTTTGAAAATTACATCATAATACTTATCTAAATACAATACTTAGTTTACACATGTTACATTCATGTGACATTCCTACAAACCTTTAAGAAATTCTGGCACAAACTAAAAATACCTAAAAAGGTTACATAGCCTATCAAGGAAAAAACACTGAAAATACTTTTTTCTTGTAATCATTAATTTTGTCTTTTTTCTTTGCCTACAGTTAGCCAGCTGCCATTGCCTCACTTACCTCTCTACACATAACAAATTTTTAGACCAGTCCAAAGCCAAAGCATATGCTGACATTAAATTAACTGTGGCTGAATTTGTGGATGCAGTCTTTGATATAGTAAAAGAAACATTGTGGAAAAAGGAGAAAATGCTGGTTACCAGCATTTTCTCCTTTTCTCACAATGTTTTCAAAAGTCTTCTTTTTCAAGGTCATTAAAAGTTGGCTTAGTGTGATAAAGGGTTAAATCAGTGATGAATTCGTTTTTAAGTTTGGTGAGATTATGAAAAAATCTGAATACAGATATTTAAGCTTCACGTAGCTCATAGTGTGCCAAATAAACCTGTAACGGACAGTACTTTCAGTACTTTGATTTTTTTAGGCTGCATGCTTTTCATGTGTAACCACTCTCACTCTGGGTATATAAGGCAGTGTTTTAGCTCTGTTCTTCCCAGTTGCTAACTAGCTCTAAAGGTGACTTTTTACCTAAAAGCAAACCTGCTCTGAGCCTTCTTTTTCTCTCTCTCTCTGACTATTTCTATCTTATCTTTTCTTTCTAATTCATTACATAGACCAGGGAAATTTAAAAGTAGTAATAAAATGTAAATCAAAATAGCTTTGGTTTCTTTCTGCATTGTATCCTTCTCGAACCTGGCCAGGCCGGTTACAAACCAAACAAAATATATAGTCAAGAAATCTGGACCAAATAAATGTAGTTCTGCAACTGCTTTTCAACGAGAATGTCCCAGCTAAGTACATGTTTTGTGTAGTCTGATCTTGATCTTACACTAGCAGCTAATTGCAAAGAAAACTAAGTTGGGAAAGGCAGTGCCAACGGTTACTATAACACAGAAAATAACTATTTCTACATTAGGGGCCGACCACTAGCAGACTGTCATGCAGTATACAACTTTTGGAAACATAATGACAAAAGAAGAATTGAAAACATTGTTGAAAAGGAGAAAATGCAGGTTACTTGTATTTTCTTCTTTTCTGAAAAATGATTTTTCCCCTTTGAACGACATAAACAACATGTATCAATTTTGAGCCACATTTGATTTTCCTTTGGCAAATGCTTTCAATTTAGACAAGTCTAAAATCTTGTTACCTGGTAAAGAGTTTAAACAGGTCTTTGTTTTTACACAAACACTTTCATCTTGAAAATAATGAATATGGTTAGAAAAGTAGTTGTTAGATAAAGGTGGCTGCCTGGCTGGTGAGCACAAATGGTGAATAATACTGGTGTGACTGTCTTACATTTATTTTGCTTTTTTTTTAATATAGGTACTAAAATGGATACTGCTGTTACTATTGCTGCTACAGTTTCATGGCTTCTGCGCTTTACAGTGTGCAAACTCAACAACTGCAGGTAACCACTTTTTTTTCAATTTTTGTTTTATAAATGCAATTTTTGTTTTATAAATGCAATTTTATCTTTCTTGTTGTTGGTCTAATGAATATCAGTTTTATAATCAAAGATGTTTTGGCCAATGATGTTTACAACCTTAACCCTTTACCAAACAGTCTCATATTTTAACAATCCTGAGGAAAAAAGTTTGTAAAAAATTGTGGGAAAAAAGAAAATGCTAGTTATCAAATTTGTTGTGTGCAAATGTTTTCAATTTGAAGGGTTGCAAAGTTTTGTCGTCTGGAAAGATATGATAATTTACAGAGGACATTTGAGTCTTTTATTCATACCATTGATACCAGTAACTTTAAGAACAGTTTTCCAGTTTGACCGATATTCATTTGATCTTCCTAAACTTACTTCTCTATTTCAGGTCCTACTCTACCAAATCTACCAGAATCCTACCAAGTTTCAGTTGAGTGTAACATACTGGACAAAGGTTACACAACCACTGCAAAGGTGTACTATGATTTCCCTGGTAACAGGGCAACACTCAAGCTCTTTGCCAATCAAATTGATCGTACCCTGATTTTCAGCTATGCCACAAATGAGCTATTTAGCGTATCAAGTAGGTTGAATTTGTAATATCTGTTTTAAGGTTCCATGAAAAGTAGCTGTTTTTTTCCTAATCTGACCCAGCTTGTTTTTCAAATCAGTAGTACTCAACCTTTTATTTTTTTTATAGCCAGAATAGAATAAGTAAAAATTAAAACAACAACTCTTTCATAGATTCTTTTGACCCATCCAGTTTTCAGCAATGGATATGTTACCATTTTTTGTTTGCAGCGTCCATATTATGTTCAACACCAAATGATTGAAATTGAATTATGCAACAGTAACTTAAGCATTTTCTCCTTTTGCTACAGATTTTTTTTTAAAGTGGTATGCTGCAAGAGGGAAAATGTCACGTGCAGATGGTTGTACAAATAAATGTTAACCTTTCCTCGTACAGGCTATCATTTTACTAAGAGTCTTAAATGAAAGAGAATTTGGGGCAAGTGGAATGATCCTCTTGGTTTATATAAGTATGCTAATGGGACAAGTACATGGTTTAATTTCCTGAAGTTTAGGAATAGCAATATTTTGGCTCTGGGCCTGTATTTGCAAACTGTTGATTTCAAAGACATGCTGTCTTATGATCTACTTGGTTGAGACATACTGTCTACAGCAATTAGCTGGCTTGTCTGTAAATTTAGAATGAGAACAATACTTGTAAACATTTGTCCTTGAATATAGTCATTTGACTAACAAACTCTTGACCAAACAACAAAATTTTGGACTCGAGCAAATTGAAAGCATTTGCAGATGACATAATTAATCCAGTTCAAATTATGATTTCTTTCCTGGGTAGGGTATTAAACAGTGTGGTAAAAAGAGAAAATGCTGGTTACCAGCATTTTTTTTCTCACAATGTTTTCAAAAGTCTTCTATTTCAAAGTTGTTAAAATTTAGGATTGTGTAGTAAAGGGTTAAGTCTTTACCAGACCACAGAATCTTACACATGTTCAAATCAAAAGCGTTTGCAGACAACAAATTTAACGTTGTTCAAGCTATGAGAATTGTCCTTGAAAAGGTCGAAAACATTGTGGTACACTTACAGACAACAAAAGAAAAGTGGCTCCATGTGGTGAAATTTGTCTTTGAAAGGGTAGAAAACATTGTGCTAAAATGAGCACAGTATTTTCTCCTTTTCCAAAAATGTTTTCAAAAACATTTTTCCTAGGGGTCATTAAGATTTGAGATTGTTTGGTAAAGTGTTAACATACTGTGTATGTTTTTGATCAGATGGATATTGTATAGTGAACAATCTCACAGCCAGCAATATGACAGAATTGTTTGGGGAAGTGTTTTCAAATGGTATGCCACACATTGCTCCGGTTGAGAAGTCATTTAAATTTGGAAAAAGTTATGGAGAGGTTTGTTCGTGTTGTACTTCTTTGAATTTTGCTGTTAACCTTTTTCTTGAATTTCTTTGATTGAATTTCTTGACTCTTTACTAAACAATCACGACACTTAAGGACCCAGCGAAAGAAGGCATTTGAAAACATTGTTGGAAAAGGAGAAAATGCTGGTACCATTTTCTCGTTTTCCAACAATGTTTCTACCATTAAGGATTATTTTTGTCATTTGAGTGACCTTTAATATGTTCTCTGCTAATACTTTCAATTTGGACATATCCAAAATTTTGATGATTTGTAAAGAGTTAATGCTATAACTCCTGAAACAAATTTCTAGTGGACCACTTCGTGAACATAGTTGTAAAATGTGGATAGTTAGTGTGAACAATTTGTCATTATTTCTATATCCTGCCTATAAGTAACATTTTTAGCTCGGCTATTTTCAGTGAAAAAGTTGGGGAATTGTCATAGCCCTGTCATTGTCTGTGTTGCCGTGCAGAAACTCTGACATGTTATAATATCTCTGTCATTACAGAAGATATTTACTTCAAACTCAATTAGTTGTTAACTATCAAAAGGGAACTCACACCAGTGTGGCATGTACTAATCAAATAAATTTTTAAACAGTTATGCCTCCTTTTTGTGACTTGGAATTTTCAAAAACTCAAGTAATTTCTGCAAGCAACTGCAGCCGAGCATTGATACCCGCATGCTGTGCTCTTGTTTAACCCATATTTGTACAGTTTAGATATAGACATACCAACTTTCACTGCAAGGGACACTTAGAACAAACAATTGAAGGAAAGTAAAGTTATAGTTGCAAATGAAGCATTTGCTTGTTACAAGCAATTTGCTCCTTTTGCAACATTGATCTATTTTCCAAAGCTTTTAACTGCATTGACTTGAATAGGCTTACTTTGAAGAGGATTAACACTTTACCAGACAACAAAATTTTAGACTGTTCCAAATTGAAAGCATTAGCAGACGACAAAATTAAAGTGACTCAGAAATTCATTTTGGGAAGGGTAGAAAACACTGTGGGAAAGAGAGAAAATGCTGGTCCTTTTCCAACAATGTTTTCAAAAGGCTTCTTTCACAGAGTCGTGAAAACCAGGGATTGTTTGGTAAAGAGTTAAGAGGAAAGGAAATATAACAACATTTACCTTTCAGGTCTATATTGGCAGTGACACTTTAAGAGGAATCCCAGTGAATCACTGGCAAGCCTGTACCAACTTTTCACAATGGAGCACCATCATGATTGATTATTATTTCAGTGGTAAGTGATAACATTGGCCATTCTCTGTGAAATTGGGGTTTAATGCATCTGCAAAAAGTATCTACCTAGGTCAGCCTTTCCACTTTGCATGGACTGACTTGAGTTAAAACTTTTTGCTTTTGGTAAATTTTTTGCATTTTGCAAGACATTCTACCTCTGTATTCAGTCAGAACTTGGTCAAAATGGATTTTATAGATCCATACTTACGCGATGACTTGCATTAAATCCCTTTTTTGTCAGAGCAAAATGTATGTTTAACAACGTATATGACAAGTGTTTGCGCACATCCTACTGCGCATGTATTTTTGTCGTGGATATTGAATCAAAAGTGCACCTATGTATTTTTTGCACATAATGGTAATACTATTTGTGCACTGAAACAAGTAGCACTTTCTTCGGGTAGTATTGGTGAAGAGAAAAAAATGAACTGTCACTGTGAAATAATTAAAATGCTGCTGACACAGCGTTACACGCCAAACAAGGAAACAACGACAGGAAATTTAAAGCTGCGGAAGTATAGCTGTTTCCACTTTGAAAATTATGATTGGAAAAGGAGAAATCGCTCCTATTGAGCAATTTCTCCTTTTCTAACTATGTCTGCTTTTATCCTATTTTTTTCCTTGAAAAAAAAACTTCCACAGTGATCTTCAACCTTGTTTTCTGACAAAATAAGCACGGATAGGTGCCATTTTTATTTTTTCTTATTGTTTAGAATTATGAATACTATAAGTGTGGAAATTTTAACTCTTTACCACACAATCCCGACTCTTAATGACCCTGAGAAAGAAGTCTATTGAAAACATTGTGGGAAAAGGAGAAAATGCTGGTAACCAGCATTTCCTCCATTTCCCACAATGTTTTCTACCCTATCACATACAGAAATAACCATTTAAGCAACACGTAATTTGTTGTCTGCAAATGCTTCCAATTTGGACCAGTCTATAATTTTGTTGTTTGGTAAAGAGTTAAGAAAAACCTGTCCATTAGAAAGTATGTATTTATTTAAGATTAACCCTTAATTCGGTCAAATTATCTCCCTTTTTGATCCATAGATAACATGCATATTTGTTCATTTACCATGCTCAAAACCAGGCTTTTATATATTTTTTATGCAAAAATATATGAATTTTCATTAAAATGATGTATATTTTTCCTGTAAAACTGACTATTAAAGAAAGGCACTTTAAACCCAATATAAGCTGAATTTTGGAACTTTTATACCTTTTTCAATGGCAAATTTCTCAGAAACAAGCACAGTGACCTACACCTTTTTTTTACTGTAATCTCCTAGAGACATGATGAGCTTTGTAAGTGCAAACTTTTGAAAAAAATTCTGTCTGTTAGAAAAATTTGTAATATACATTGTTAACTTGAACTACACTTTTATGGGGAAACAGAAAGGTCTGTTCGAAATGATCTCCTACAAATATGAAACAAAAGTTTACCTTTATAAACAGTGATGCAAAAATGATTTTGGAGTTGTTCTTTTTGTGAGTGGAGTAAGGTTTATAGTAAAAGAAATTGATAGTTTGCACTTAAGAAGGGCAAAGAAATCTGGCAGGTAAGTATCAAACGATCATTTAGTCTCTATACCTATCATACAGATTCTGATCCAAGAGTATTTTACAGTAAGAGGTTTTGTAGCAGTTCTGATTGCTCATGTAAGCAATAAGAAGTTTTTGCTTTCCAGTTACCATTCAGATCTGCCTGTATACTCAATATTAAGACTTGATTTAACCCTTTACCACATAGTTCTAAATTTTAAAACTCTGGGGAATGGGCCTTTTGTAAAAATTGTGGAAAAAGGAGACAATACTGGTAGCCAGCATTTTCTCCTTTTCCCACAATGTTTTCCTCCTTATCACAGACAGAAATCATCATTTGAGCTGCATTCAATCTGTTGTCTGCAAATGCTTTCAATTTGGACCAGTCTGAAATGTTGTCATTTGGTAAGGAGTTAGGCATTTAGAATTGAATGATTGTATATTTTAATAACACAAAACCATGTGTAAACAGTTATTTTTGTTTCCTGCAGCAAATCCATTTTCAAAAAAGAATTTAGCAAGAGATGGTTCAAGTGCATGTAAAAAGCTACCATGTTCTCACATGAATTTATCTATCAAATCTTAATGTATAATGACCTTCTGTATTCTAAAATGATATCTTTAAAGTTATCTGTTTCAAATTTGTTTGGAGGAGAATGACATACATGTAACTAAGATTATACAAGATTGTGTGGTGTCTGTTGTTGTTAGGAAGAGTGTTGGCCTCGTAACCATTAGGTCCTGAGTTTGATATCTTGGAGTGAATGTCAACTTTGGGACCGTTTATTGGCCCACACATTAGGCGCGAGTACAGATGTAGTTTCCAGGAAGGAGAATCAAGAGAGATTAGTTTAAGTTGTAAGAGTTTTTGTTTCTCAATCAATATAAAATAGATATGTTTAACCCTTTACCACACAATCCCGACTTTTAACGACCCTGAGAAAGAAGCCTTTTGAAAACATTGTAGGAAAAGGAGAAAATGCTGGTAACCAGCATTTTCTCCTTTTCCCACAATGTTTTCTACCCTTCCCAAGACAAATTTCAATCTTTGAGCCATACTTATGTTGTCGTCTGCAAATGCTTTCAATTTGGACTGGTCTACAATTTTGTCGTTTGGTAAAGAGTTAAACGAAACTAAGGTTACACACTTTTTATTGTTATATTACTTTTTGCCCTTGCAGCAAACTGGTCAACTGCATCATCATATTCCTCAGTGCCAGTGCGAGCAGAAGTAAAGGCACAATCAACTCTGTCTAATGGATCAATCTATCTTTTACATCATATATATGACTTTTTCGATTTTATGCCATATGTAGACATGGATGATACAGTTTTTCAGGTAATTTAGAATGGTTTGTTTCTTATTCAAAAGAAAATAGAGTATATACATGAGCCATGCTCCAGCAAAAGGGGGGCTTAATGCATCTCCATCATCCATGTCACCAAGCAAGCCATCATATACCTCTGGATCCATAATAGCCACTTTTTTTTAACAACCTACTAAATCATGAGGTAGACTAGTCCTTGGACATACAGAAAATTGACCAGTAGCGAAAAGTTTCGGCCCAGGTCAGCCTGCGCAGACTGCGCAGGCTGACCTGGGTCGATACTTTTCGCAGATGCATTAAGCCCCCTTTTCACAGAGCATAGCTCATATATGTCGGGCTTTTTGTAAAATCTTATGTAGCTGTACTTTAAATGAGTCATACTCTGAAAAGGTGATTTAATGCATCTACAAAAAGTATTGATCTGTTTTAGCCTGTGCAGTCTGTGCAGACTTACCTGGGTCAAAACCTCTCCCTGTTGGTAAATTTTTTGCATTTCAAGGGATGATTCTGCCTCATGGTTTAGTTGTTTTTTTAGACATAATGGATACATAGTATTCAATCACTAGCTTGATATAATGAATTTCGAAGATGCAAGAAGCTCTTTCACCAGAGCACCACTCATATTTTTTTGTACATCTTAAAGAGTTTGTGTTAAATAGATACATATATTTCTAGTTCTCATGAAACAGACTAATTTTTCTAGCTATTTAACTGTACCGCACAACAAGATTTTCGATTGGTCCAATTCCAAAGCATGTGCAGATGACATTTTAGGTATCATTCCAATTGTGGGATTCATCATTGAATAGGGAGAAAACATTGTTGGAAAACTAGAAAATGCTATTTACCAGCATTTTCTCCTTTTCCAACAACATTTTCGAAAGCCTTCTTCCTCAAAGTTGTTAGAAACTGGGATTGTGTGGTAAAAGGTTAATGATCATTATAGTGCTGGAAAAGATTGGTTGGTTGTATTGGGGTTTAACGCCACTTTAACAGCTAAGGTCATATCATGGCGGTCGGTGACGCACATGTGTTTCCTGGCTTTCTCACACCAGTACTAACACAACTTTCTTTCCAAAGCTACTGACTACTTTTCTCACATGCTTCAGCAGAGGTGAGAGGCGAAAATGCGCCGGAAAGAAGGTTCGCCTCAACCAGGTATCGAACTCACAACCATCAGGTCATGAGTCCGACACGCTCACCACTGAGCCACCCGGGCGGGCTGCTGGAAAAGACTGTTCAGGCCAAAATATGTAATATCATAAAGGGCAGTGTAGATCCAAGATCAGACTGCATTTTTATGTGTCTGATCTTGATAAGTACCCATGTTTATAATCATGTAAATGTTTATGTAAATGCCACTAAACAACAAATATTTCAATTCTGTCTATATTGAAAGCACCTGCAAACTTCAAACCAAATGTGGTTCAGATGATGAGATTTTTCTTTGAAAGGGTAGAAAATTGTGGGAAGAGGAGGAAATGATGGTTGCCAACATTTTGTTCTTTTTGCACAGTGTTTTCCAAGATCTGCATTCGCAGTGTTGTTAAAACTGAAGATTGTTTGATAAAGGGTTTACCACACAGAAAAATTCTGGAGGTGTTCAAACTGTCAGAATACATTTGCAGACAACAAAGTACATGCGTTTCTAATGGAAACTGATGCCTGAGAAAGGGTAGAAATGATTGAGGGAAAAGGAGAAAATGCTGGTTACCAGCATTTTCTCCTTTTCCCACAATGTTTTCAAAAGCCTCCTTCCTCAAGGTCATTAAAACTCAGGTAAAGGATGAGCCTGTGATATGTTTATTGTTTTTTTGTAGACTCCAACTGGAGTGATTTGTCCAGGGAGGAAGTCCAGTAAAAAGTTGCCCAAACTTCCCCAAAACTTTTACTACAGGGTGGAGAAAGTTTTTACAGACTTGTCTGCAATTGTTTTTGAGGATGTAGGTGGTATATGTTGCTTGAATTTAGTTTACAGAATGAGCTTGTGCAGTAAATATTTTTTATGATCATTTGTCACCTGATTAATGAAATTTGATTTTTAGCTCAGTTCAAGCTGATGTCATGGTCCTGTGTCTATTGAGGGTTATATTTGTGCGTCTGTCTCTGCATTATCTTTTATTTCGGAGTACTTTTTCTCTGAAACTACCCATTCAGTTTTGACAAAAATTTGTAGAAATGATCCTGCCATGGGTCTCTTGAAAGTGTCTTCAAAGAATTTGATTCCATGAAAAACTCTGGTTGCTAGGGCAAAAAAAAGAGAAATATTTGAAATCTTTCATTTTTTTTCTCTAAAATATAATTTGAAATTTACTACAAGTTGGCCAAAATCTTCGGCTAAACAGGTAATACCACTGTGGTCAAATAAACTTATTAGTCATAATGAAGTAGCAGAAAGTGTTTAAATTCAGGATCATGCTTCAGGTTCTATGCTGTGTGATCTTTATCTTTGCATTGTCCGTAAAGACTTGTTCACATTTATCACAGAGGGTTATTAGAAATCAAGTAGTATTCATACTTTTTTGAAGAAATCAGATGAAAGAAGAAACAAGATGTATGGGGATTTGATTGAGCCAATTTTTAAGGACTGGAAACTGTGTAAAGGTTCTTGCTGTGGTTTTGCTGGCCTCAGAACACCATGTTAACCCTTAACCTGTTAACTCTTTACCAAACGACAACATTTTGGACTTGTTTAATTTGAACGCATTTGCAGACAACATATTTAATGTAGTTCAAACTGTGATTCTGTCTATGATAGGATAGAAAACATTGTGGAAAAAGGAGAAAATGCTGGTTACCAGCATTTTCTCCTTTTCCCACAATGTTTTCAAAAGTCTTCTTTCTCAGGGTCGTGAAAACCAGGGATTGTTTGGGAAAGGGTTAAATAAGTTAAATGAAAGCCAATAGTGAAAACCCAAAGTTCAAAGTGTTTTTTTCTTTTTTCTTTAAAGTATCTCCATATCAGACAGTGTAGATCAAGATCAGACTGTATGTTCTTTGCAGTCTGATCTTGATCTGCACTGTCATCAAGGTGCTTGAGCCTTGTTTAGCAGCCCCAGGATTGAAAAAAGGAAGATTTTCCATTATAGAAAAACTGTAATTTAAAGACTTTTTTTTGTGCTTGAATATCTCAAAATAACATATCAGACTGCACAGATCCTGAGCTATACTTGCTGCAATATGAATGAATTAATGTTGTGAGGATTTTGGTTATATGTAGGAATTGACTTGCAATGAAGTTATATATTTATGATTTGATTTGCAATGAAATTATATATGACCCATGCTCTCTGAAAAGTCTGCACAGGCTGAGCTTGGTTGAAATTTTTCGCTATTGGTCAATTTTTTGTATGTCAAAGGACCAGTCTACCTCATGATTCAGCCAATTGTAATAAAAAATACCATAATAGCATGATGATGTGATGACTTGCTTGGTATAATGCATCACAGAGATACAATAAACCACCTGAACATGGCTTACATATAGAAAATTGATTTGCAATGAAGTTATATTTGCAATTATTCAGATTGTATAAACACTTTCCTAACTTCTGTTTAGGTATGGTATGATGGGAGTTTCAAGTTTTACAGGCAAGACTACAGACCCCTAGCCCCAGAGGAACCTTTAAATACAGTAAATCCAACCACAGAGATACATGACTATAACACAGGTAAAATAATCTTTTACTAAACACTCCAACATTTTCCCATCCTGGGGAAAGAAGGCTATTAAACACAATTACAGAAAAAGGAGAAAATGCTGGTAACCAGCATTTTCTTCTTTTCCAACAATGTTTTCTACCCTACCAGAGAGCTTAAGCTCATTTATACCAATTCTGAATTTGTCGTCTGCAGATCTTTTGAATTTAAAGGAGGTGAAGGAGTCTAAAATTTGTCGTTTTGGAAATGGATAACTGGAAACAACAGTGATTGTATATATTGATTCCAGTTCTAGTCGTATTTATCAAATTTGACCGTGAATATTTGCTTTATGGTATTCCGTAGCTATGAAATAGTATCATTTATCCATATGAATTACAACACTATGTTGTATTTGATTGCAAAAAGGAAAAAGAAATAGAAGAAAGGAATAACTATTTCAAGATCATTTTGACTATATCTCACACAAGTGGGACTATGTCGATCCAGTACCAGCCCTAGATTCTGCATGGTCTTAATTTATGTAGTGTGCAATGGTTAACTCTTTACCAGACGACAAAATTTTAGACTGGTCCAAGCTGAATGAATTTGCAGATGAAAAAATAAAAATGACTCAAAAATTGAAATTCATTATGGGAAGGGTAGAAAACATTGTGGGACAAGGAGAAAATGCTGGTTACTAGCATTTTCTCCTTTTCTCACAGCATTATTAAAAAGCATTTTCTTCAAAGTCATTAAAACTCGTGATTGTTTGATAAAGGGTTAAGCCAAACAGACATTTTTAGTCCAGAGATAATGTGCCAAAATAATTGCAATCAAGGTTTTTATTGTCATGGCAAGATGCAAGTGTAGATCAAAGATCAGATTGCACATGTTGTGCAGTCTGATTTTGGTCTACACTGGCCACACAGGCAATCTAGTTGGGAAAGGTGTTTTATAGGATAAAATGAATTCCATTCCAGGTGTTAGGTATGTTTTAGACCAATCCACAAAGGACTGTAAGATTGTACCTCTGAGTAACTATACCATGGATGCATCACAGAATATTACTGCAAAGAAAATCAATGGATCATTTATGTTAGATATGAAGAATCCTCTTCAACTGTTCAACTTAGATTGGAATTACACTTACGTAGGACAGGTGATTATTTCTATCATGGTGTGAGTGGTGCAGTAGATTTGTCATGAGAAAATCTTGTTTCGATTTTTCCTATTTTGGTGGTACTTGGCACTTTGAAGTGTCCTCTTGTAAAGATCTGTAGAGCTCCAGCCTAGAGCTGGTGAAACCCAGGAAATATATGATAGCTTCTGTGGACCTATGGCTGAATTACCATTGGAAACAACAAAATAATATACCCCCCCCCCCTTTTTTTTTTTTAAAATATTCAGGACAAAACAGTCTTGATATTTTAATAAATGAGTTGTAAATGAGTTGTAAGCTGTAAATAAATGCCTGAAAATATCCTATGCCTTTTTTCCAGCATTCAACGGGTTGATATTTTTCTTTTGGAGTATATTCAAGAATTTTATTACATAATACCTCTCCTGGTGGTGTAACAAACCGATGACTTATTTTTGATAATACACTAGCGTATTATGTTTTTGGGGTTTATTTATGGTTTTTTGGGTCCCAATTCTGCTTGATTTGAAGTAATGAGGTCCTTAATCCAGCCAACCAACCACAACACCTACCCAAAATTGTACTATTTTGCCATTTGGTGGGAAAATGATGTCATTGTTGCTTAGACATATACAAGTGGGAAGTTTTGTGATTGCCATGTATAATAACAACAAGAAATGCATTAAAAGTTATTCTTAATCGACAGAATTTTGGAAATATTTTTATGTACTCCTTCAAGAAAATGTTTCATTTTACTTTCCATATGAACGTCAGAAAGCTATATTTTTGTATATGTACACATATATATAATAATATTTCAAACCCAACTTCATCTGTAAATATCGACCAATTACTGTTAAGGTATATAGGCTAAAGGTGATAATGCTGGATAATTATTCTTTCATGTGATATTTAGAATATTACATTCTTATTATGATTTTAGTCAAATCATTTAATAAAAGTGATAATACATACACTCTTGTAATTGTCCTTGGCATTTTAAGGGTTAGTCAGATACCCATTACTGTACTACGTGCTATTTAAAGATCTAACAAAAACAACTACTAATATATAAAAGAAAGGACAAAGATTTGGTGGAAAGGAAAACACTGTTTTCAACAGAATTGGAACACTGATGGTAAGAGAGACATAGCTTTTTACCAGCAATTTCTTCTTTTCTAACTGTTTTAAAGCTGCCCCCTTTAAGGTACCTACTTTTTAGTTTTGTTAGCTATGAACTTATTAACATTTCTGTTCTACTTCTCTTGATAAATTTCAGACATATACCAGGAATATATTTTGTGATGTGTACATGGCAAGGCGCAGTGATCTCTTCATTGATGGATTTGTTAGTTTCACAAACATGACAATTACCTTCTATTTCCTGGCTGTAAGTAAACTGCTTTTTGATTTATATACTGTAAACATGATGAGCATTACTTATACTAGTGATTGCATTTCAATGTAAAAATAAGCCTTTACCACGTATCTAAATTTTGAACTTGCCGAAATTGAATGCATTAGCAGACAACAAATACAGTGTGGCCAAACTGATGTTATTTGATGTTATAAGTGTAGAAAACATTGTGGTAAGTGGTTAAAATGCTGTTAATCAGCATTTTCTCCCTTTCCCTCTTTATTTCCAAAAGCCCTTTTCTAGTTGCCCTTAACAATTGAGCTTAATAAAGTGTTGAAGAGTTTTCTATTTGCATCATCCATATCAAACTATTTTGTTTACAGCTGTAAGGAAGATGACTTTGAATGCATTTTGGAGGAAAGGGAAGATGCTAGTAACCATTATTTTTCTTCTTTTTCTAGAATGTTTTAATCCTTTTCAATACCAATTCATCATTTGTGTCACATTTAAATTTTTGTCTGAAAATGCTTTCAATTTTGACTTGTCTAAGTTGTGTCTCTTGGTCTGCACAGGCTTTTGATTTGGACAAGTCCAAAATTTTGTTGTTTGCTTAAGGGTTAATTTTGTTTCTACCCTTTCAAAGATATCTACCATCAATGAGCCATGTTTGTATTGTTGCCTGGAAATGCTTTCAATATGGACTAGTCTTAAATTTTGTCATTTCTTAACTCTTTACCAAACAAAAAAATTTTAGACTTGTCCAAATTGAATGCTGTTGCAGTTTACAAATAAAATGTGTATCAGTTGATCAAATTTGGCCCTGATAGAGTAGAAAAAAATGTGAGAAAAGGAGAAAATGCTGGTTACCAGCATTTTCTCCTTTTCTCATAATGTTTTCAAAAGGCTTCTCTCTCAAATTCGTTAAAATATGGGATTGTGTGGTAAAGGGTTAAAGAGTTGATTTGTTTATTTTTCAGCAAGAATGGACAGATGTATCTGACCATCTTGTGGAAAGTATTGAAACTATAAAAGACAAATATGGGACACCAATCCAAATGGATCTTCTTGCAGATGAAGTAATTGGTGAAATTCTGTTTCTTTTTTACATTCTTTCAGTCTTTTTGAGGACTTATATACAGTCCTATGCTTTTTTATACAGTTTACCTTTAGCACACCAAGTTGCTTTTGTTGGCAGGATAAATCAAGATCAGACTGCAAATGTGCAGTATTATTTTAGATATATACTTTTTTCTCACATTTTGTCAGGTCAGATATTAGTCAGAATATTATACAGAAGTAAACTCAAGTTTTGATTTATTTACAAAGTTTTTTTTGTCGATCAGGTTTTACATTGCACTTAGATATAAAGCTGATTAAACCAGCAATTGCAAGTTATCTTTGGCACGATTTTATTCCATCAGCACATAAATACAAGATCTTATATCCCTAAATTTGACAGATTTTTCAAATCATTACAGAGAATTTGCTTGTTAAAACCAACTGATCCTTTTCCCATTGTGCTTTCCAGCTAATTCAGGAGATTCAAGTTCTTTTTATTCTAATGCTGCCTTTGGATCTCTTGTTTTTGGCTGTTGGCGTGAAGTAAGCATTTGTGGTAAAAATTAAACCTTTTGGTGTTAAATAGTTTTTTGGATGCCTTTGTTATCAGTCTAGGTCAAGGTCAGACTTCAAAAAATGTGCAGTTCTATAACAAATCTACTCCGCTGAAGATTTTGAAAAAAACACCTTTAAACCACCCCCCCCCCCCCCGCACAGAGAGAGAGACAGACAGAGAATCATAATTACTGTAGTTGCATCCAGTATTTCCTGATTGGCAATATTCTTATGTCATAAATATGTCACTGAAAAGGGTTGAACTTCAAGGCATCAAGGTTTAAATAGAAAAT
Organism: Hippopus hippopus; assembly: GCA_946811185.2. Taxonomy (NCBI): domain Eukaryota; kingdom Metazoa; phylum Mollusca; class Bivalvia; order Cardiida; family Cardiidae; genus Hippopus; species Hippopus hippopus. Next base: position 65,409,919 of record OX328099.1, on the reverse strand, counting down.
ATAGTGAACATTTCTTTTTTTTTACAGACTAGCCTGAGTATGTCCTATAACTTTTTGGATTTCAATCCTGAGGCCCCAGACTTCAACATATTTGACATCAGCCAGTGCTATCCCGAGGCCAGCAAGCTTACATTTCAAGTGACATTTCCAGGTACTGTTTTATAAAAATTGTGTTTCTGCAATAATTTTCCAGCTATTATGTAACATGAATCATAATTGCAAAGACTGCAGAACACCTGTCTATTTATGATTGTTTATTATACTCGTATTTTTCAGGAACACTAGACCCACACACAGGAGAAACCTTACAAGAATGGGCTCACCTTGTATTTGCACAGAATATGGGTGTTTCTAATATCAGAATTTCCAATGTGAAGATGGACAACGATGATGCCAATATATTTATAACTGCTACGCTACTGGATAAAACTTTACCTACAGGTACATGTATTTTTACGGGAAATCACTCCTTCCTTACTGCATAGCTTCATCCCATATAAAATCAATACCTGACAACTGAGTTGGGGAGAATTCTCTTTAGCTCAGTGGTTAAGGTGTTAGTCTTTTAAACGTCGATAAACAAGGATCTTTTTCCGCACAGGTTCGAATCCTGCCAGCAGTGGTTTGTATTTCAGCTATGCATTTGTTGCGAACTTTCATGTTCGTAAGATGGGGGCTTGTCAGGGATTGGCCATAGAGCCATTTGTTGTCTACAAAAAAAAAAAACTACTGCCTAATAAGGCTCTCTGTCATCTTCATCCCGTATAAAATCAATACCTGACAACTGTGTTGGAGAGAATTCTCTTTAGCTCAGTGGTTATGGTGTTGGTCTTTTAAACCTCTATAAACAAGAATCTTTTTCTGCAGGAGTTAGAATCCCACCAGGTGCGGTTTTTATTTCAGCTATGCATTTGTTGTGAACTTTCATGTTTGTCAGAGTATATTCTGTTTACCAATCAACTTAGCTACATACCGGTAATGTGCTTCAGCTTTCAATTTAGATAGATTAAGAATACAGGATTGATTTTAACCATTGAGTGCCAGAGAAACCTCAACTAGTCATTTGTCAGCTTTTTGGGAATTATTTCTATGCTGAAGATACACATCTGTAAAAGCCATAAGTTGGTCTCATTTATGAAAATATGGGCTTTGCTTATAGTTCTTATAACTGTACACATAAGTAATTCTTGAGATACTGTTTTGTGATGAAAAGAATTTGATGTTCATTGGCTTTGAAATTTTCTTGAACTTGTCTCACCAAGGCTGGATTAATAACATTTTCAAGACTCCTTGGATAATTTTTTATCACATAACTACCGATGTTTTCAGCGTAATATAGCCATAAAGAATTTTCTTATCTTACCTTGAGATAAGTGAATAGTGCCATATTTTGTAAAGCTCTGTAATCATATGCCTCATTTTTAAAACATTGCTGATCCAGATTTCTCAATGAAATTATCTGTCAAAACTGATGATAATGACAAAGGTGTAAACTTTATCGTCTTTTGATTCAAAACAAAATTATCATAATGTAAGTTTCTTCTGAACTATTTTTCTTCCTCTACTGCCTGTCAAAGAAGCAAATCGGCTTCATGTACATTGCAATACATGTATTAATGTACATGTAGGCCTTTGTTATAACACATTAATGAATCATGATTCTTGAGACACAGTTATGTGATAAAAAGAATCTGACAGTTGTTGGCATCTAAGGTATTTTTTTTTTTTTTAATTTGTCAACATAAAATGTTATCAGTTTTGCCAAAGGCTTGCTTAATAATATTTTTTGGACTTGTTTAATCAAATTTTATCTCAAATGCCAACTTATACAAGATCCTGTACAACTTAAATGCCAATTAATTTATGTCAGATCCTATATGAATCCTTTTGTACTGATTTAAATTAGTGATAATTTTTCACAGTTGTAAATTTTCCTTTGTTGAATAGTTTAACACAAATTCCAGCTTTGCAACAAGTGTCTTTTTAATACTTTTGCAGCTGAGTTCACCTACTTTCCAAATAAATCAGTGGAGAAACAAGACAAACAGGTTATAAGTAGGACCATGTCAGCAATCGAATGTGCTCAGTTCTGTGTAGATAACCCAACTTTCAGATGTGAGAGTTTTGACTTTTGCCAGGATCAAACATGTCGACTCAGTGGTGCTCCAATCAGCAGTGGACAGATTCTGACTAACAGCACCATATGTAGCCATTTTGCAAGTAAGCTTCATGAATTCTTAGATTATTTTTATGTAGTTATCCTTGTAGGTAGTGTACCAATGTATGGCAAAAATTGCAGACACTTCATTTGCACCACAAAAGTTGTTAGGATGTTAAAATACATATTAAACAGTGAATTGAAAATTCCTATTGAAAGGTAAGAAATTACACATGGGCAGGTATACGAGTGTGGCTTTTGGAGAGTACTCTAAATAGAGCACAAATCGAAGGAATTAGCCAATTACTTTTTTAAAACCTTTAGCCAACAATCCTGTGTTTTAACAGCGCTGAAGAAGAAAGCTTTTGAAAACTTTATGGGAAAAGGAGAAAATTTTGGTAACCTGTTAAACATGACTGTTTACACTAATGCTTCAGTTACATGTATTACCTCTTGGAACAAACTTGCTGAAGATGGCCTCGTAAAATAAATGTGATCAAGATGAATTAAAGTATAGCATGAATATGAAAAGATAGTGGCAAAAAAAGAGTTGGTTGTATGTAACATTTTTCCTTCCCTGAATGTTTCTAAAATTATCCTCTGCAAAAAGTAAGAGAATATATCTGAAGGAGTAAATGGATAAAACAGTTCCTTACTATTCAATATTTTTAAACATTCTCTTTCAGTTCTAAAGCCTTATAAACTATTTGGCCTCTTTGACAGTACTTCTGCCCGGCTGTGTAGCTCATTGGTTTTCGTATCTCTACTCGTGACCTGATGGTTGCAGGTTGGATACCTGATTGACGCAAACCTTCTTTCCAGCAATTTTCCACCTCTCACCTCTGATGCATGTAAGAAAAGTAGTTAGTAGCTTGGAAAGAAAGTTGTCTCAGTACTGGTTTGAGAATGCCAGGAAACACATGTGTACGTGCATGGACAACTTGATATGACCTAAGCTGTTAAAACGGCGTTAAAACACCAGTACAAGGAGTTAACAATAACTCCCTAGCAGGATGTGCATATTTTTCCTGTAACATATTAGAGGACAATTCACTCAAAATTGAATGTAACTTTTGGCTTCAGGAACTGTTAAAGCTTTACAACCAGAGAAGAGTATTTTTGATGCATACACTCAGTTGAGAACCAGTGTGTACAATAGGACTCTACAGCTCAAACCGTTACTGGATAAGGTACAGATGTACAGGCTTCTTGTTTTTGATTTCTTACTTGCTTAACTCTTTACCAAACGACAAAATAATAGACATGTCCAAATTGAAAGCATTTGCAGACGACAAAATAAATGTGACTGAGAAATTGAAATTCGGTTTGGGAAGGGTAGAAAACATGGTGAGAAAAGGAGAAAATGCTGGTTACCAGCATTTTCTCCTTTTCCCACAATGTTTTCAAAAGGTATCTTTCTCAGGGTCGTTAAAAGTTGGGATTGTGTGGTAAAGAGTTAACTCCTTGCCAGATGACAAAATTTTAGACTGGTACAAATTAAATGTTGCATAGATTATGAAATTTATTTGTGAAAGGGTAGAAAACGTTGTGAAAAAAAGAGAAAATGCTGTCAACCAGGATTTTCTCCTTCTCCCACACTTTCAAAAGTCATTTTCTTTGGGGTCAATCAAACTCAGGATAGTGTGGTAAAGGGTTAATGAATTATCCCTTGAAACCAGTTTGAAGGAGATAACAATGAAAAAAAAAATGAAATATTGATAAGGAGCATAAATTAGATTTTAATACACTAATACATGTGAAAATATTGTCTGAATGAGACAAGTCACTAGTTAACCCTTTACCATACAGTCCCGGGTTATTATGACCCTAAAAAAGCATTTTCTCCTTTTCCCACAGTGTTTTCAACCTTTCCAAAGACATGATTTATCACCTGAGCCATGTTTAATTTGTTGTCTGCTGAAGCTTTCAATATGGACCAGTCCAAAATTTTTTCGTTCTGTATTGAGTTCAGAGCAACTTCTCCCTGTGTTAGTTTGTTTTAGAATCTTGCCTATTACAAGACAAATTCAGTTGACTGCAAAGTGTTTTATGTTGAAGCAAAGGTTGTAAATAGTCAATCAGATTTACATATTTTATAATCAATGAATCAGTTCTCTTTGTTCATCTAAAATTTGTAACGACGCTGAGGAAGAACTCTTCTGAAAACATTGTGGGGAAAGGAGAAAATGCTGGTGACCAGCATTTTCACCTTTTCCCAAAATGTTTCTTACCCTTGTATGGACGAATTCCACAGTTTGAGCTATATGCAATATTTTGTCTGCAAATACTTTTAAATTTAACAAGTCCACGATTTTATCATTTGGTAAAGAGTTAATAAAGATGTTTAAAAACAGGAAGAAATATTTTTTTTTTAGCAAAAAATGCCACATTGTTGATACGTCAAGCCTGTTGTAGCAAGAATGTCTCAAATTTTTCTATACTCTGTACAGCCTGATCTTGATCTTCTCTGACTGTCAAAAGCAACCATAGCTCAGATAATGACACTGTGGACTACAGATAGATTTTGTTCTAAATATTTGTCCTTACTTGGTTTACATACAAACACAACAATTAATGTTACTGACATTGTTGACTAACAGATAGATTTTGTTTTAAATGTTTGTCCATACTTGTTTTACAGACATACACAGCCATAGATGTGCAGATACTGTTTGGTAAGTTATTCTACATTTATGTTTCTTATTGGGATGCAAATACTGCAAGAAAAGTCAGCTATTAAGTGATAACTCAATAAGCTTTTTCAAACCTATTTTTGTCAATTTCTCTATTTACTACGATTTTTTTGAATGCAGTAATCTACAGGTACATTGAAGGAACTTGCATAGGGGAATTACGTAACCCTTTACCAAACAATCTTGAGTTTTAATGACCATGGGGAGGAAGGCAATTTAAAACATTGTGAGAAAAGGAGAAAATGCTGGTAACCAGCATTTCCCATATCAAAGACAAATCATTGTGCCACCTGTCATAAATAGTCTGCAATAGCTTCTAATTTGGTCAAGTCTAAAATTTCGAAGTGGGGTAAAGAGTTAACTCTTTACCAAACGACAAATTTTTGACGAGACCAAATTCAAAGCATTTGCAGACGACAATTTAAATGTTGTTACAATTATAATTTCTCTCTTTGATAAGGTAGAAAACATTGTGCGAAAAGGAGAAAATGCTGGTTACCAGCATTTTCTCCTTTTCCCACTATGTTTTCAAAAACCTTCCCCTTCAAGGTAGTTAAAACTCGGGATTGTGTGGAAAAGAGTTAAGTTTGGGAGGAAGGTCATCTGAAAAGTTGAGTTATTAGTCACAGGATGGCCCCTCTCTGCAGGCCACATGTTTTAATTCTTTAACTCCTTTCTAAACGACAATATTATAGACAGGCCCAATTTGAAAGCACTTGCAGACTACAATATTTATATGGCACATATTATGAGATTTGAATCAGATGGTCTAGAAAACGTTGTGGGAAAAGGAGAAAATGCTGGTTATCAGCATTTTGTCCTTTTCCCACAGGGTTTTCAAAAGGTCTACTTCTCAGGGTCGTTAAAACTCGGGATTGTGTGGTAAAGGGTTAATTCTTTACAAGATGACATAATTTAGACATGCACTTACTGAAAGCATTGGTAGAAGTCTAATAATATGTTTTTCAAAAGATTGGATTCATCTTTGAAAGGGTAAAAAACAATGTGAAAATAGGAGAAAATGCCTGTAACCAGCAATTTCTCCTTTTTTCACGATGTTGTCAAAACCATGCTGCTGCAGGATCATTTAAACATTAGATAGTTTGGTTAAAGGTTAAATAGAAAAAAAAACATCAACAGGGCTTGACATTAATGCTTGTCTAAGGGATTTTGGCAAGTGAAAATGTCATAGGATAAGTAAATTTCAGATCTTGTCTGGTGGGTGGGGCTAGTGAATTTCTTAAACTGAGTATAAAAAAAAAACCTCTGGTGACAAAAAGTAAATGTTAATATTTGGATGGGATTGTTGCAACCAGTTTTGTGATTGGAGGTGCAGCAATCAGGTCAGGTATGTGGCAGATCATGACACTCTCTTCTGATCCATACAGAGAATGCAGTGAATATTCAGATCTGCCAATATTTACTTAATCATATGGAACTGGGTGTACCATTGATATAATTCAGTCTTGTATGTCATTTCTAAATGAGCAAGTAGATTATAAATGCCAACCCTCAACAGTCCATATCTTTAACCACCACAATCTTTCATTCCTAAGGGAAAAAAAAACTTTTTCCCCCAAAAAATTAATAGGCATGGAAAAAATACAAAAATCTTTGATAAAACAAGTATGACATCATCCAATCAGAATCCCTTCAAACTGCTTTTTCAGCAGTAGTAATAACTTTAATAGCAGAAATACATACACACGGCATAAGGAATAAAGAGGGGCAAAACTCTGTTCAATTTTGAAGAAAATACTCATATTGTGCTGAAATGAAAAATATCCAACCAACATCAGACATAAGGGTAGTGGGTTAACTTGTCTTGCAGCATTTTAACACTTAAACAAGATGTAAAATTTTAATGAGGCATTCAAACAAGGGTCAAGGACTGAGAAAAATGAGCTTTTAATGGTCATGATCAGACAAAAGGACAGGCGAAAATTTTGGACAGACTAGTGTTTTCACAAACTACTTATCAAAATGATCCACTAGATCAATAAGTTAATGTTGAGTCTTGATTATCCCTTTTCCACACGGCAAAGTTTTAGACCTATCCAAATTGAAAGCATTTGCAGACGACAATTTTATAGTAGCTAAAATGACACAATCTTTCTTTGATAGGGTAGAAAACTTTGTGAGAAAAGGAGAAAATGCTGGTTACCAGCATTTTCTCCTTTTCCCACAATGTTTTCAAAAGGCTTTTTTCCACAGGGTTGTTAAATGTCATCATTGTGTGGTAAAGGGTTATGTAATTTTTGTATTTCAGGTTGGTTGAATCCAAAGGTGGTCCTTCCAAAAATACCAAACCAGTTCAGTTACAAACTTCAAGTAACTGTGCCAGTAACAAAACATGTATATTCATCCTCAGTAAGTATCCTCAAGGGTGCCATGCACAGATTATGTTACCTATGCAGAAAGTGTAAATCATGTTCTAGCTGTTTTAAATATGCAGTCTTATCTCAGATTTACACTGCCCAATATTTCTTGAGACAAACTTGAAAAAAAAAAATATGACAACTGGAATATGGTTCTATTTTTTCTGACAACTATATGTCTATTTCTTGTATGAAGGGTTTAAGAAAATTTTACGGCACAGTTAGTCCTTTACCACACAACCTTGTACTTCAATGACCCTAGGGAAGAAGGCTTTTGAAAACAATGCGGGAAAAGGAGACCAGCTAGTGACCAGCATTTTCTCCTTTTCCAAACATTGTTTTCTATCATTTCAAAGAAAATCCTTATCATTTTACCTGTACTTAATTCTTTCAATTTGGTCAAAGGCAAAATTTTGTTGTTTGGTAAAGAATTACAGGTTGTTATGCTTTACATTTTGCTTTTAGAACTTTTAGAAAAAGAATATTAAAAAAGTCAACAAAATAATGTTGACAGATTCTGTAACTGAATTATGTGTCATGACGAATTAATGACTTGACCAGCCCAAATAACTCAAGTGGTAGAGCATGAGAAATTATGAATGACAAGTCATCTGAGGGTGTGGGTTTGATTCCCATGCCTGCCCAATTAAAATTACTAGTAGTCTTTTGGATGAGATGTTAAACCTGAGTACCATATGACTGTGCTATACATCTAGCATGTTAAAGAACCAGGCATAACCTAGGATGGGTTTTGTTCTGTATCTTGTGCTAATCCCTTAAGAGAACTAACAGCCTTTTAGGGTAATTGGTTGTGATGATAGATAAATGAAAATTAATAAAAAATCAGTGATAGATTATGGCAGATAATCACAAAGTCAGCTACCTCAAACCCTGAGACAAAAATTGGAGCAAAAGACTTTGAAAACATCCTTGAAAAATAGTGAAAGAAGTTCAGGAAAGTGTAGGTTTGCCAGCTGCTGCTGTGAAGTAACTTAAATACTTCTAGAGATACCAAACAAACCGTTTACTAACCAGATAGTCTTTGTGTTGTTGTAGGTATGGTATGACAGTGGCTTCAACATGATAAGATATGACCCACATTATGGACAGCCGATGTATCCATTTTATACAACCAACCCATTAACTGTCATTGAAGATTTTAACACTGGTAGGATTTTTATGGTTGAATTTCTAACCAAGCTTTTGTGGCTTCTGATCAAAACTTAGAATTCACTTAGCAGGATTTCAATAATTATGTGATTTTAAGGGGTTTATGGTTTTGTTTTATTCAATGCTTTACTTTAAAATCTTAGGTTTTAAAGTCCCTGTGAAAGAGGCTTTTGAAAACATTGTTGTCGCCTGATGACGGCTGGTGGTGGAGTGGACTTGGAGTCTGGCAATTTTGTACTCTGTTTTTGCAACACACCACTTTGGTCCTTAGTTGGGCTAAATGGGAGGTCAGGAAGGCTCGTCCTGATCAATCGGTTGGTCATGCCAAGCTCCTTAGCATTTTTTCCTCATAACTGTTTTCCCACACAGTTGTTGACTTCTTCGTAATTTTTCCTCTTTTTCCTTGGCACTTTCCTTTCATATGTTTTTTGCCTGGGAAAGCAGTGGCTCATAGATCAATCAGGTGAAAGTTATGGTGTTTGATTGACAATTGTAACCTCCCAACGATGATCTAAGCTTGGTACAGTCTTCTGCGGGAATGCACTTGTCCAGTCTAGCCCTTTCACTTGAGTATATCACTGATGTAGCCCTGTCATGGTCTGAGTTGGTTTCCCCAGACTGTGTCCCCTTGTTGGGCTCCACAATGGATGGGGAGCATCGGTGACAAATACCAAAACAACAGCATGGCATCCCCCCCAAAAAAAACCCCAAGCATACTCTTTCTTCTGATTCTGAATCTGAATGTCAACCACCTCACTCTTCTTCAGCTCATTTTCCTCGTTTTCTTATCGTTGAGGCAGAGCATTCCTCTAATCCTATCACTAGACTATCTCCTTTCATTATTGATAAGCAGATCTCTAGTATTCTAGGGACTGCTAAATATGTTAAACGTCTGAAAAATGATACCCTGCTTGTTGAGTGTTTTACTAAGCAGCAGGCTACAAATTTCCTTTCTAACAAAACTTTCTTCAACAAACCTGTCATGATCTATCCCCACAAAACTCTTAATAGCTGCAAAGGAGTTGTCCAATTAAGGGAGCTTTCTTACTGTGACTCTGATGAAATTCTGTCCAATCTCAAGCCACAGGGTGTAAGTGAGGTAAAGAGAATTAGTGTCTCCAGAAATGGTACCAGGAGAGACACTAATGCCTACATTCTTACCTTTGCTTCTCCAGATCTTCCTTCTAGCATTAAAATTAGTTTCCTTAATGTTAAGGTCAATGTGTATGTGCCAAATCCCATGACCATCAGGAGACCAAATGCATGAATCTTCCTGTCTGTCCAAAATGCTCTTTTGAAGGACCGGATCACAATGTCGACACCTGCAATAATCCTCCTCTTTGTCGTAGCTGCAAATCCTCTCATCCATTTTCCTGCAAGGACTGTCCCACTTGGAAGGATGAGAAGGAAATTCTTACCCTCTAGTACAAGCAAAATCTCAGTTTCATCAAGGCTCGCAAAGAAATTGAAAATCGCAGGAAAGACCAGTTGCAGTTGAGTGGCAGTGTTATTCCAACATTGTCTCTCCAACTCCTGCAAAAGACGGTTGTCCTACCTGCAAACTACTTGCAAAGAAACTGCTTGAGGAAGTTCCCGGACATGGATGGTGAACTCAAAGGCCTTGTCCCTTCCAAAACTTTATCTCACACTCCCTCTTCTTCCTCACAGAAAACCTCCTCTTCTTCTCAGTCTAAATCATCTTCCTCTTATGTACCCAAATCCTCTGCCTCATCCACAACTACTAAACCTTCTACTTCTTCTTCATCACAATCATCACTCATTCAGAAAGCTTGTTCTATCATTTCAACTGATGCTGTTGCTTCTCAGCAGCAGAAGTTGAAAACCTCAAGTGCTTCCTTGGCTTCTGTGGTTTCTTCAAAGCCACAGAGATCAAACTCTAATTCTTAAAAACCATCTGCTGCGCCTCAAAGGCAACTAAAACCCAAGCCATCTGTAGAGGATGTACCTCTACCTCATGTCCCAACCACTAATAGGTTTCAGGATCTGGAGTCTATGGAGGCTGACCAAGATCTAGAGGGCGATGGCTCGGAGTCTGAGGAATCTGACCCGGACCATGAGTCGAACAAGGACATTGAAGTTTGATCCACATCTCACCCTGACACCAAAGTTGTTAAATCTTAATCACTGGTCTATGTATCTTTTAAAGTCCATTGTGTTACTTTTATTAACTATGGTACTCTCAAGTACAATGGCTAGTACAATAATGCAATGGAATTGTCGAGGTCTGAGACCCAACTTTGAGGAAATATCCTTCTTAATAAATGATCACCACCCTGTTGCAGTATGCCTTCAAGACACTTTCTTGAAGGAAAATGATTCAGTTTCCTTAAAATATCATTCTGTGTATAACAAAGTCTTTACCGAAGGTCCTAAAGCTCAAGGTGGAGTCTCCATCATCGTTAACAACAATGTTCCACACTAGCACATTGCCTTTGATACAGGTCTACAAGCTGTTGCAGTAAAATTGTCCCTGCAGAGAACAATCACACTCGGTTCAATATACCTTCCACCTCACATATCCATAGAAGAGAACAAACTTATCCATCTCATTTCTCAGTTACCCACTCCTTTTATTTTAGCTGGTGATTTTAATTGTCACAATACCACCTGGGGCTGTGATGATAATAACCGTAGGGGTCTTCAGCTGGAAAACTTCATTTCAAACAACTCTCTTTCACTTTTGAATGACACCAAGTCAGAAACATATTTACATCCTGGCACTGGCACATATTCTTCTCTCGATTTTTCTTTATGTAGTCCAGTCATACTTCCTGATTCTGAATGGAAAGTTGGGGATGATCTATGTGGTAGTGACCACTTTCTAATCTTCATTTCATCTTCACAGCCATCATCATTTGAACGTTCAAGTAAATGGAAAGTTTCCAAAGCTAATTGTGAAAAGTTCCAAGTATTATGTGAGAAATTAATGCAAAACACGAGGCTCTCAGGAAGTTCAACCTGAGACCTACCTCAGAAAATATTTCACATTTCCGTATTTCAAGAGCAAAAGCACGACTTACCATTAAAAACAGTAAATGGAAGTCTTGGAGACAGTTATGTCTCCAAACTGAATATCAGGACTTCATCTAAAAAGGTCTGGGACATGCTCCGTAAAATAAATGGCAAAGGTTCTTCACCCATCAACCACCTAAACATTAACAACAAAGAACTGGACACTCCTCTTGATATTGCAGGTGCCTTAGCCAATACTTTTGCAAAAGAATCTTCCTCTGAGAACTACTCTAAACAGTTCCAGAGGAATAAGGCCCAAGAGGAAAAGAAGAAACTAAACTTCATATCAGATAACACAGAGCACTACAATAAATTGTTTACAGTCTGAAAGAACAGAAGTTTGCTCTTAGCAAAGCCCCTGATTCTTGTCTCAGACAAAGTTCACTATCAATTTCTGAAACATTTTTGCCATTCACATCTCTTACCATTTTGGGGTCCTGTGTGGCTCAGTGGTTAAGTGTAGGACTCGTGACCTGGAGGCCCCAGGTTCGAGCCTCACTGGCTCCACTGGGTTTTTCACAGGAGTGTCCTTGGGCAAGACACTTCAGAGCCCCAGCCTAGTACATGTACTGATGAAACCCAGGAAAACATGAATATGTGAGCTGTCACCGTGATATGACTGAAATAATGTTGAAAGCAGCATAAAACATCATTCTCTTACCATTTTATTAGATATTTTTAATGATGTCTGGCAGTCTGGAGACTTCCCCTCTTCCTTGAGAGAGGCATTGGTTATTCCTATCCCCAAACCAGGAAAAGACTCTAGTGATTCCAGTAATTACCATCAAATAGCCCTCACTAGCTGTCTTTGTAAAACTCTTGAATGGATGGTAAACACTCTACTTGTCTGGTTCTTGGAACGCCACAATCTTATTGTTGATGTTCAGAGTGGATTTCACCGCCAGAGTAGTACAATTGAACACCTTGTCCGCTTTGAAACTTTCATTCGAGAAGCTTTTATTAAAAAACAACATGTAGTGTCTGTATTCTTTGACCTTGAAAGTGCTTATGACACCACCTGGAAATATGGGATTATAAAGGACTTACACGACTTTGGTCTTAGAGGCCGCCTTCCTCTTTTCATTGCGGCCTTAAACAAACGGCTTTTTCGAGTCTGTGTTGGTAACACCCTGTCAGGCGCTCGAGAACAGGAAATGGGTGTACCACAGGGTTGTATCCTCTCTGTTACTCTTTTTAGCATTAAAATCAATAGCATTGTAAAAGCTATAAACCCAGGAGTTGACTGTTCTCTATATGTAGACCACTTTGTCATATGTTTTAGGGCTAGAACCATGAACACCACAGAGAGACAACTACAGCAATGTCTCAATAAACTCCAGTCTTGGTCTGATGAAAACAGTTTCAAGTTTTCTAAAACTAAAACAAAGTGTATGCACTTTTGCAACCTTCACCGTCACCATCCAAACCCTGATCTCCTCTTAAATAAAACACATTGATGTTATCCCTGAATTTAAATTTCTAGAGGTCACTTTTGACTCAAAGCTTACATTTATTCTACACATTAATGTACTCAAATAGAAATGTAAAAAGGCCCTTAATCTTCTCAAAGTTGTCACCCATTCTGAATGGGGAGCTGAATGAAAAGTTCTTCTTTGTCTTTATTGTTCTCTTGTTCGCTCCAAATTGGACTATGGATCCATTGTCTATGGATCAGCTCAAAAATCGTACCTAAAAGTTCTTGATTCTATTCATAATGAACGCTTGCATCTTGTCCTTGAAGCATTTAGAACTTCTCTGGTTAATAGCCTGTATGTTGAGGCTAACGAACCATCTCTTTATGCCAGAAGGCAAAAGTTGGCCCTTCAATACCTTTTAAAACTTAAATTTAACCCTTTTAATCCTACTCATAAGGTTGCTTTTAACCCCCAGTTTAATGGTCTATTTGAGAGGAAACCTAATGTAACCCCCCCTTTCTTCTTGATGATAATGTTTACGTTTTCAAATGGGGGTGTGTGGGTTCGTCTAGGTCAATGATACACTTAATGTCATTTTGGGCCGTAAAATAAAACGGGAAGACAGTAGTAGTATTCTATATTCTGTTGTATGTATCTTTAAATATTTTTCAACAGTTCATCCAATAGTTCTTTTTGTTACATCCTGAAAATACACAATTAAGAAAACAATGTGGCAGTTGTTCTTTGACAATAACAAATTATAATGATATAATAAACTGCTCTTACTACAGATACATCATACTTGTAAATACATGTTCAATTTGATTATTAAAAAACCGTAAAATACAATATCAATATCAATATCAACTACGCAGATCCGGATCAAACAACAATACAAAGGAATACATTTCTAATACTTACTAAACAATGTGAATAGATGTATTTCTGTTCAACTAAGTTATTGTTCTCTCTCTCTCTACAATCTACATCTACCAATCAAACGTTCCTGCAAGACAAATGATAACGAACGGTAAGGAGTTAGTTAAAGAAGATGGATTTAAAGGGTCTTTGAAATTTGGCGGGTTCGCGGGAAAATGTGACAGAAGGAAAATAAAGTAAAACCAACAAGATCACAACCGAAAACACAATCGAAACAATCGGAAGATACATGAAGATGATAATGATTGAATCTCATTACATACCGACTCTTTATTGTAGTGATATCAACAAATATTTATTTTCAACATCAATGGAAAACTTCCATTTCAACAGTCAAAGAGACAAAAAGACAGCTAATTTCTCTCCAGGTCACGTGATCGGTTCGGCTTCCTAAAAATAGACTGGTGCGGACTAAAACCCCAAAACCATCTAGTTACATACTCCCCCTCCTTCCGAAATGACGACCCGTCATTTACAACGCAGCAAAAGGAAAAAAATCACAACAAACTTTGCGTGAAAGCAATACAAAATTATCCAATGAAACAGTCTCGTGCAAATACAAATGATAAAACTAAACACAAATAACTTCACAATCTTCATCTGTACAATTCTCTCCTCCTCTTTCCGAAATGCGATTACGCATTTTAGACATGGATTTAATTACGTCAAATCCTTGTACTGTCTGAAAAGAAAATCTTTGTATTAATAAAACAGATCTGCATAGTAACATTAAACAGTGAAAAATACAAAAACGTGTAGGCCTACATAAAAAAATCACTTTATAACAGCACTCAAGACGATATTCATTGCCTCCTGGTCTAAATCACAGAACACTCCGGATTTGATCAAAGTATCTAGTTTTGTGACTCTGCTATCTACAGGTCGAACCATCTGGTAAGTAACGACGTCTCCGTATCTGTCTGGAGGTCTTTTTTGTCTTGTCGATCGTCTTGGCACTGGTACCGGAGGATTATCAACATTCTCTCTGTCTTTGTCGTTGTCGTCTTTCCTTGTATTTATGTCGGAAGTATCTCTCGTTGTTCTAGTTTGTCTCTTCTGTTCTTCACTATCATATCTTTCATCTTGACTATCTTTTACTCTCGTTTCAAACTGTCTTTCCTCTGAACTTCTCGATTCCTGAGTTTCTTGCACTGTAATGTTTCGGTCTGTTGCTTCTTCTTTCCCCTGGTCGAGCTCTGACTCTGCTTCAGCGGTCCTTATCTCCCCACTTCTCTGCTCTTCAATTTCTCTTCCACTAGAAACTGTATTGCTTCTTGGAGTTTTTTGTCTGCGTTGTTCTATCAACACGATGTCAGATTCTTCCTCTGAATCATCTTCTTCTTCCTCTACCTGAACTTCTACTCCTTTTTCTCTTTTTGTTTCTTCTCCATCTGTGCTTGGATAAGCTGAAGGAAGATAGGCGTCCCCATCTCTGTCTGTATTTCTTACAAATCCAGTTCCTTCACTCATTCCAACATCTTTCTCCATGACGTCATGGTCTCTTACTTTCGATGCATCGATGTTTTGATCATCTCTGTCCTCA
Source organism: Hippopus hippopus (assembly GCA_946811185.2). Classification (NCBI taxonomy): domain Eukaryota; kingdom Metazoa; phylum Mollusca; class Bivalvia; order Cardiida; family Cardiidae; genus Hippopus; species Hippopus hippopus. The sequence goes on along the minus strand of OX328099.1, from coordinate 65,394,590 downwards.
TCTAATTCTTCATCATTTTCTTCTTCTTCAACTTTGAAAAGAAGGTTTCTGTGTAGGGTCTTCTCTTTTCCGCTTTCTGACTTCACTTTAAACACAGGAATCTCTGGTCTAGGTTGTTCTATCACCTTATATGTTTCTTCTTCAAACTTGTCCGCTATTTTGTGCTTTCCATCAAAAGCAACTCTTTTCACTAACACTGTATCTCCTACAGTTATCTGCACTGCTTTAGCTTTCCTATCATAGAACTTCTTATTTTTGTCTTTGGCCCTTCCTGTATATTTCTCAACTATTTCTTTCGTCTTGTTCATTCTGTCTTTCAATTCGTTGAGATAATCTTTTGTGGCTGGATTTGACGGCTCTATCACTGGTTCGTACTGTACATCTATTGGTAGTTTTGGTCTTCTGCCAAACATTAATTCGTACGGTGATATTTTTGTTGTTTCATGAGGCGTGCTGTTGTAATAGAAAACCAATGAACTGATGTACTTTTTCCAGTCTTCCTTTTGTTCATTTTCGAGTGTTCCCAACATATCTAGGAGCGTCCTATTAAATCTTTCAGGTCCAGCGTTTCCCTGAGGATGGTATGGTGTTGTATGAGACTTTTTGATGTTTGTTATTTTACAGAGTTCTTTTATAATTTCACTTTCGAAATTTGCTCCTTGATCGGAATGTAGTGTGGCTGGAATCCCATAATGAACTATGAAATTGTTGAAAAATGCCTCTGCTGTTGTTTTTGCCGTTTGGTTCCTGGTTGGTATGGCTAGAGCGTACTTCGTGAAATGGTCTGTGATGACTAAAATGTTCGTTATTCCTCCTTTGGATGGTTCCAGCGTGAGGTAATCAAAACAGACTAGTTCTAGCGGATAGGTGGTGTGTACGTTGACGAGCGGCGCTCTCTCGTTTGTCGAAGACTTTCTTCTGAGACAACGATCACATTTATTCACCCATTTGTCTACATCAGCTGACATTCCAGGCCAGTAAAATCTTTCACGAAGTAGCTTGAGTGTACGATCTTTTCCAGGATGGCCGACATCGTTGTGTAAACCTTGCAATGTCTCTTTTCGGTACTTTGATGGAAGGACAAGTTGATCTATTTCTCTGTCTTCATCTTTGACCGTTCTAAAAAGTATTCCTCTTTTCATCTTGAAGTTCTTGTATTGCTTCTTCATTGTCAAATCTTCCTTTCCATATACATTCGTTGGTACTCTTTTGTCAATCACTGCTATTCTCCATCTATCGATGAGTGCATCTTCTCTCTGTGCTCGTCTTACTTCTCTAACTTCTCTTTGAGCAAGTGATTGTCCTGGTGTTTCTGTCGCGTCTACGATGTTTATGTTAAAAGCCGGGAGGGTCTCTATAAGTGGCGGAGGAGTAATGGAGGAACATATCGTCTTTACTGTTTTGTCATCTATTTTGACGCATTCTTTGTCGTTATTTGTCTCACTCTTTTCTGATGGATACCTGCTCATGGAATCTGCATCTACATTTCTCAAACCTGGTCTGTAGTAGATGTCGAAAGTGAATTCTCCCAGAGCTGAGGCCCATCGATGTCCCGTTGCATCTAGTTTCGCTGATGTAAGAATGTAGGTTAACGGGTTGTTGTCTGTTAAGACTATAAAATGATTCAGAGTGAGGTAGTCTGCAAACTTCTCTGTGACTGCCCACTTTAGCGCAAGGAACTCCAGCTTAAATGCGCTATAATTCTTTTCTGTCTTTGTCAAAGATCGGCTGGCATAAGCTATCACTTTCTTCTGATTTTCCTGTGTCTGATACAGTACTGCTCCAAGACCTTTTCTTGATGCGTCTGTATGAAGCTCGAATGGCAGACTGAAATCAGGATATGCCAGAATCGGTGGAGATGACAGTATCACTTTCAGTTTTTCAAATGTTTCTTGTTCTCTGTCTGACCATGTCCACTGATGTGTCTTCTTGTTGTTTTTCTTTGTCATAGTCGGTGGTAAAAGATCTGCTAAAGGTCGAGTGATCTTACTGAAGTCCTTTATAAATCTTCTATAATATCCAGCAAATGCTAGGAAGGATCGCAGTTCATCGGCATTTGACGGAGTTGGCCATTTCTCTATTTTGTCGATTTTTTCGGGGTCTGTCTCTATTCCATCTGCGCTTACGACATGTCCCAAGAAGCCAACCTTTTCTTGAATAAAGGTACATTTTTCCGGCGATAATTTTAAATTGCACTGTTTAAGTCGTGTTAAGACAAGATCCAAACGATGGAGATGCTCTTCAAAGGTGTCAGCAAAAACAATTAAGTCGTCAAGGTAGATGACGCAAATTGTCATGTTATAATCACCGAGGCATTCTTCCATAAGTCGTTGGTACGTCGCTGGCGAATTTGACAGACCAAAAGGCATCCGGTTATACTCATAGAATCCAAGTGGACCTACGGTAAACGCAGTTCTCTCCTTGTGTGACTCTTCTATTTCTACCTGGTGATATCCAGATTTCATATCGATCGTGCTGAAGTACTTGCTTCCTTTTAACACGTCGAATATTTCTTCGATTCTCGGAAGAGCATAGGAATCTTTCACTGTTCTGGAGTTTAAATTCCTGTAGTCTACACACATCCTAAGAGATCCATTCTTTTTCCGCACTAATACAACATTGCTCGCCCAAGGAGACTTTGACTTTTTTATTATTCCAGCAGATAATAATTGTTCCAGATGGTTTCTGACTTCATCGATCATCATCGGTGGTATTCTGCGATGCTTCTCCTTGAATGGCGTTTCTTTTCCTTCCATGAGATCTATTCGATGTTTAATCATGTCACAATGGCCTATATCGTCGTCACTTGTTGAGAATATGTCACTATGTTTCGTAAGAAGATCTTTCAATAACTCTTTCTCTTCTTTAGAAAGTAGATTATTTTCATCTATTGTGAGAAATTTCATGATGTCTGGTTCAGTAACATTTGTGATATCGTCATCTATTTCCTCGGCAATTGTGACCGGCTGCAGTTCGCATAAACAAGCCTTTGATGAAATTGTCACTGTCATTGTTGTAAGGTTTGACAAAGTTACTACCAGTTCCTTTCTTTTTCCTTTCTCGAATTGCACTAGAGCAGGTGTTACATCTACATATGAAGGAATGCCACTATCCTCAGTCTCGTGTGTTATTGCCAGTGTGCTGGGATGGTTAAGTTCTTTGTCCGTGTAACCCTTGATCTCTTTGCTTTCATTTGGCCTCAGTATAATCTTTTCCTTTTCTGCACTTCTTACTACCGCTATTCTATTGTTCATCTTCTTCATCTCTTTTTCTCTAACTGTGATAGCTCTGAAGCTCAGATACCATGGCGTGTAAAGTTTGGCTTTCTGTAGAAATTGTTGTCCAAATTCTTGTTTACAGTCACTCATATATTCTTGTAAAATGTTGGTTCCAAGTATAATTGGTATTCGCTTTGAGTAAACTGTTTCTGGAACAACAAGTAGCAAACATCTCTTTTCGTGCGATCCAGGGACTCCATATGGTATCTTTATGTCAGCTTCAATATATCCTAGGTATGGTAGTTGACTTCCATCAGCGCATTCAATGTTTAAAATTCTCTCTATCTTTTGAAGAGTCGCTTGAGGAAGGTTTTCTTTTACAAAAGATTCTGAGATAACGCTGACGCAGCTTCCAGTGTCCAACAATGCCTTTGTTTTTATGCCATTTATGTCTAATTCTGCCTCATTTGGTTCTCCAACTAATTTGGGATCTCTGGAATTCATGCTTATGTTCGATCCCGCAGCATAAGCATTTATTAGTTTGGGCAGTTTGCTTGTTTATGTCCCTGTTTATTGCATTTGTAGCAAGTAATGTTGTTTTGTCTGTTCAGTGAGGGGCAATTCCTTTGTATATGTCCTTTATTGTTGCATAAATAGCATGTTGGCTGGAATGTTTGGTTGGCAAGAGGTCGTTGTTGTTGACTATAATTTCCTCTTCCTCTATATCCTTGACCTCTGCCTCTGTATCCTCTATATCCTCTACCTCTTCCTCTATAAAAGTTTTGCTGGGTTTGTTCCTTTTCTTTTTGAGTATTCTCCAGCTTTTCAATCCTTTCGTTTAATTTTATCAACAACTGTTTTATTTCAGTCATCTCAGATGAAGGAGTTGCTGCTTTGCAAACACTAGCTTCACTGTGATCTGAATCCTTCAAACTCGACTCCAATTTCCTGAGTTCTTTCTTAAACTCATCATAGTCTTTTATTTTTTCACAGTGATAAATAGACAGATGTTTTAGGTCTCTATTCAGGCCAGCATGTAACACCTCTTTCAGAATGACAGTATCTGATCTCCGAATGGCTTTTAACACTACTGCCTGGTCAAATAACTCCTCCAGTCTAGATGCATATGAAGCAACACTTTCCTTAGGATTTTGTTGACAGCCATAAAATTTCCTCATGATGCTTTCTCTGGATTCAACCGATCCATAGTCACTGTCAAACTTTTCTATGATATCTCTAACGCTAATGTGTGGTCCAAGATGTCTGATCTTGTCACTAGCCTTGCCCTTGCAAGCCCTCCGAATTCCCAATAGTATTTGTTCCTCCTTAAATACTTTGTCACAAAGTAGAGCTTCTATTTCGTATCTAAATGTTTCCCAAGTGATCTCTCCTTTCCCTTCTTCTCCATAAAATACTGATAATTTGGGATAATTATAAGCTCCATACTTTGTAGAGGGATCAATATGTTCTTCATGCTCTTCATGTTTTTCACTGAAAGCGTGTAAAAGCTTTGTGATGTCCTCAACTGATCCTAATCTTGGCTTGATGCCTAATAGATGAAGAGCTTGTAATAATTTTTCTTCCTCCTCCGATATTCCTCCCGTAGCCATCTCTAATTTTTCTTCCTCCTTTCTATCCATTGTCTTATTCTATTCTGTTGTAGTTTTGTTCTATTTCTCACACTTCGCTCGTGTCGTTTGTAAGTAAATGGCTGTTGTAATGTATCACTGTTTATCAATTATGTCCTTGTAGTTTGATCTCACTCTTTAATTAGTGTCTTTTTATCAATAATCAGTACGGTGCAAAACTTTTGAGCACTGCCTGTATTAGAAATCAAACGCTGTGTATTATAGGTAAGTATCTGTCACAACACTTTTGTATACGTACTGTACACAAATCCTCAAACTTGATAGGCGTCTTCTATCCTTAGGTAATTGTGCAATACTTTTAAACACACACTGTAGTCAGTTCTTCATACTGTTTTATACTTTAATATAGTGTTGCATAAGTTAGAAATTCTGCTAAACACAGGCTGTAAATTTCAACTTTATAAGTTGCACGACACAAGTCTTTTGAAAACACCCTGTATATTCAAAACTGTTAGGTGTTGTTGGTACCAATCCTTCTCGATGAATAATTACAGCCGTTGTATTTGTTAACACTGTTAATCCTTTATTGTCGAGAAGTGTTATTCTATTTACTCATAATATTATTCTCCTTCTTTCACAGTGTTTGAACGACGAAGAGAATTTGTGTTCTGTATTCTGCTGTTCAAGAATAGGCAATGACTGCTTTTTGCACTTAGATCACTTGTTTCAGCAGCGATGATGCTAACTAGTATTCCGCTCTTAAATTAACATCCTCCTCCTGCAGTTTTAAGCACCAATCGCAATGTTTCGGTCTAGCAGAGCTTCACTATTTCCACTTATAAGCAGTCGATGCTTTTTCACAAAATATGCTCCTTGCGTTCTAGTCACTAACCGGTAAGTATGTTTCTAGAATTCCAGAAATCCTTCAAGAACAAAATCCAAGCTGTTTTTTTAATCACTATTTGACAACAGCAGCACACGTAGTCAGGTAAGTTTAACTTTGATTTATAGGGGCTAAGATCGGAAGTAGCTACTTTCGTATAAACAAGTAATAGATATTAATCTCTGGTACTGATTTACACAATTTGGGATTTTTTTTTTTTTTTAGGAAAAAGGAAAAAATCTGCAATTTGGACTTTCAAATTTCAGATTTAAAAGCAAAAATTCAAATATGAAATCAATTAATTGATTGCATATTCATAAATAAGGGCATGGGAATGTAGGGTTACGGGTTAATGACAAACACGGGCTGGGGGGATAGTATAGTAAATGAGTCAACACAGCATATAGAATGATTAAACACAATATAAGCAAAATATACTCTATGATAATCAATCAACGTTTAACTAAATCTATTTGAAAATTAAAACATGAAAACAAAATACACAATATGTATTACAGTAGATAATTTGTCACTTTGTTACAATGTTTCTAGGTACGCAGTATGTAAATTACTTCATGTTTTATCCAGTCGTCTGGCTTGTTGTCTCTGATGTAATATGGAGGGAAATCTGTTGTCCAATGAGCGCTGAGCTGGTCACTCGAGGGAATCCCGAAAAAAATCAAAGTAACTAAAGTATGAACTGGGGATACCCTGCTTTCAAAACAGGGGGAAAATTGAATAAACCAATCAGAAGACACCAAAGAACGAATATACGGGTATGATATAAACAACTGACCAAATGACCAATGAAAAAAATCAACAAACAAAATTGACCAATGAAAATTGAGAATCGAACAGTGTGATGTCACAAGATGGCTGTTAAATATTCAGGGTTCAAAGGTCAAATTTTTCTGCAAGCGTAAACAAAGTACAGGACAGTCCTTTCTTTGCAATTACAGAACGGACAACTGATAACGTGGCAAAAGTAAATTTAAACTGTATAAATAGGCCCAGATATATAAGCAAAACTGGCAAATGCAATGACTTCTGCGACTTTTGATTTATGTACTCTTTTTAGGTAAAGGGACTAAAAGGGTTTGGTATGTAAAGAAGGATAACTCTGAGAGAAGAAAGTTACTGGTTAGTAAAGTAGAAAGATAGCAGACGAACAGCGTAATCAGCTTTCGAACAAAAATATCACTTTCTCTCAAAAATAATGTCCTTTCTCTCTCAGAAATAACACAAATCAAAGTGTGAGGTCCTCAAAAAAAGTGAGGGTTGCTGAAAAAATGAATGATAAAATATGTACTTACAAATAATCCATAGTAAATCCTAATTAATACTTATCACTATAAAAACTAACACTTAACACTGTTTACTAAGAAGAGCACAGACACGACGAGATCCAACGATGAAAGTAACTGTTTGTGCACACTTTGGTAAAGGCCTTTGAAGGAAAAAACAAATCTGTAAATGTTGTGGGTAATCCCAGGTCACAGGTTGTGAGGTTCAACTGTAAAACGTGGAGTATCACTGGTCCAAGATGACTGTGTAAAACACGTTGGGCGCCATTTGTAACCCCCCCTTTCTTCTTGATGATAATGTTTACGTTTTCAAATGGGGGTGTGTGGGTTCGTCTAGGTCAATGATACACTTAATGTCATTTTGGGCCGTAAAATAAAACGGGAAGACAGTAGTAGTATTCTATATTCTGTTGTATGTATCTTTAAATATTTTTCAACAGTTCATCCAATAGTTCTTTTTGTTACATCCTGAAAATACACAATTAAGAAAACAATGTGGCAGTTGTTCTTTGACAATAACAAATTATAATGATATAATAAACTGCTCTTACTACAGATACATCATACTTGTAAATACATGTTCAATTTGATTATTAAAAAACCGTAAAATACAATATCAATATCAATATCAACTACGCAGATCCGGATCAAACAACAATACAAAGGAATACATTTCTAATACTTACTAAACAATGTGAATAGATGTATTTTTGTTCAACTAAGTTATTGTTCTCTCTCTCTCTACAATCTACATCTACCAATCAAACGTTCCTGCAAGACAAATGATAACGAACGGTAAGGAGTTAGTTAAAGAAGATGGATTTAAAGGGTCTTTGAAATTTGGCGGGTTCGCGGGAAAATGTGACAGAAGGAAAATAAAGTAAAACCAACAAGATCACAACCGAAAACACAATCGAAACAATCGGAAGATACATGAAGATGATAATGATTGAATCTCATTACATACCGACTCTTTATTGTAGTGATATCAACAAATATTTATTTTCAACATCAATGGAAAACTTCCATTTCAACAGTCAAAGAGACAAAAAGACAGCTAATTTCTCTCCAGGTCACGTGATCGGTTCGGCTTCCTAAAAATAGACTGGTGCGGACTAAAACCCCAAAACCATCTAGTTACACTAATGCAATACAACCTTTTGGTATTCGCTTGGAACCTCATATAAGTAATCTTAATGTGGAGCTGGATACCATTGCTCAACATAAAATTCCAGACATTCCACCATGGACAATGGGAACAGCAGAGTTTCATTTTGACTGTACTTTTGATAAGAAATCAGAAACAGACAAAAGTATGTTTAGAGTCCGATATAACGAGATCAAGGAACAATACTTCTCTTTCAAGCCTGTTTACATGGATCGGTCTAAAGATGGTGATTCTGTTGCAGTTGCAGCTGTATATGGAACTAAAATTAAAAAGTGTCGCCTTCCTAATAAATCTTCCGTCTTTTGGCAGAAGTGAAAGCAATTTACCTGACCGTTGATCTTGTTGAGCAGTCTGACTCTACTCGCTGCATCATCTTTTCTGATTCATTATCCTCACGTCAAGCTTTGCACAACCAGAAACTTGAGAATCCATCTGTCTGTGATGTCCTTGAACGCATTTCACTTTTGGTTCAGTCTAAAGAATAGTCTTCTGCTGGATCCCTAGTCACATGGGCATAAGCGGCAATGAAAAGGGTGACATAACTGCCAAGTCGGCATTGTCCCATCCCCAATCCAATTATAAAGTTTCATACACAGATTTTAAACCTTCTGTTTTAACCTATATACAATCTTCTTGGCAATCACAATGGGATGCTGAGATTTTTAACAAGTTATGTTCAGTTAAACCAGTCCTAGGTGAATGGTACCCTGCTTACAGGTCCATTTGCCAAGAGGAGGTAATAGTTGCCCGCTGCAGAATTGGACACACACAGTTAACACATTCTTGGCTGTTAGCACGTGATGAGGCACCAGAGTGCATTCCCTGCAATGTGCCCTTTTCTGTTGAACACATTTTTCTTGACTGTTCGGATCTTCATCCAATTCATTCCAAACATTTTATTGTTGACAGTATGAGAGCTCTTTTTGATTCTGTAAACACTGAGGCAATTATTGCCTTCCTTAAGGGGATTGGACTCTATACAAAACTGTGATATTGTTTTAAAACCTTTATCCTATTCAGACCTTCTTCTTTCTATCACTGTATATCTAGTTTATTTCCTTTACAGAATCATTTCATTATACATCTTTCATCATGAATTCATTACTCATATTTTTTACATTCTATTTAATATATTTTTTTTCAATTTTATGTTTTATCTTGCATGATTTATGATCTTGATGTAAATGAATTAATAATTGTACAAAAGGTCATTTTAGTTTAGTTGCTGGTATTTGAGAATACAAGATCTGTCTGTGTGGATCTGCTTAGACCAATTTTTGTTAGATATTCCAGGTAAATCAGCTTTGATATGGCACTGACAGATATTTTGATAGATTTAAATAGTCTTTTCCATTTATTTTAATGTAAGAAGTTAATATTATGTATTCTGGGGGAATCAATTTTGAAATGGCACTGACGAACATTTTGACATTTTTGACGTTCTCTTTTGTTGTACTTTTAACTTGAAATTTAATCAATTTCAGGAATACAGTATGTAATTGACAAAGTGTATCAAAATTGCTCTGTATCCCAGTTATCACCACGTGAAGTTGGTGTGTTTCTGTCACCTAATACAACAAAAAATGCCACATGGGAAGTTGTTATGAAGGATCCATTCTCAATCTTTAGGATTGATTCCAGTTACAAATATGTGGGACAGGTAAAGTGCACATTTAACCCTTTTCTGCAAAATTTTTAACGAGCGGTGCCAAAATTTATTTCATCGAGTGAACATCATTGGTAATATTTTAAGGAGTGGCAGTGCCACTCATGAAAAAATTACCGATGATGTTTACTTGATGAAATAAATTTCAATCTTTCACCAAAAAAAAAAATTGTATTCATTTCAAGCTTCTAACCCCTTTTTTGTTGGGACTTTCATCAAAGTCTAGTACAGTTGTTTTCGATAGTTTCCCATGGCTTGCCTCCCCCACATAAGAACGCCTTACAATATTCCTTAAAGTGCAAAAAACTGTAGGGTGAATGAGTGTACATTACGTCATATATTGGTCTGGTTGAATGGCACACACTGTTTTCTTAGGTAATTGTGCACAAGAACTACAGTTTCCACCTTCAATGAATGAGATATGGAGACATTTACGGTTAATTTCACTGGTGGTGGCCATGAATTATCAGACCTCATACTCCACCATTATTTCCCGATAAACTACAGAAAAGCATGAAGTAATACATTTTGTTTTTCAGAAAACCATCAGAGGTATGACATGCAACTTATTTGAATCCCTGAGGACTGATTTCAGATTGCCAGATAATCGCCCTGTCCAGTCAGTGTTTAGATATGCTTTTTTGTCTGTATGTATGTGCCGCTTTTTGATCGTTCTTTTGTCTTTTTGTTATTTTGAGGCACTTCTAAAAGCTGTTTATGACTAATTGAATCTAAAAATCTGTCTTTCAGTGTTTTTTTTTACAATTCTTCTATGCCATTTTCCTGTCAGATTTTGTTTTATTATTTAATTGTTAACCAAACCATCCTCTGTCTTAACAACCTTGAGGAAAGCTTAAAAAACATTGTGGAGGAAGCAGTAAATGCAGGTTTGCAGTATTTTCTCTTTTTCTCCCTCTTTTTCTACCTTTGAGAGACAAATCCCACTCTTTGAGCCAATATAATTTGTCACCTTCAATTTATGATGGGTCTAAAATATGGTGTTTGGTAGAGAGTGAATACTAACAGTTTTCTTATTACTTAAAGTGCTTAACCCTTTACCATACAATTCCGAGTTTTAACGATCCGGAGGAAGAAGGCTGTTGAAAACATTGTAGGAAAAGGAGAAAATGCTGGTAACCAGCATTTTCTCCTTTTCCCATAATGTTTTCTGCTCAATCAAAGACAGAAATCATCATTTGAATGACATTGATATTGTCATCTGCATTAGGCTTTGAATTTGGTCAAGTCCAAAATTTTGTTGTTTGGTAAAGGGTTAACAAAATTTGAGCTGCTTTTTATACCTTCCTACAAATAGATTAATTTTTGGGATAAGCTTGACCCTTAACTACACAATCCTGACTCTTCACAACCCTGAGAAAGAAAGCATTTGAAAACACTGTGGGAAAAGGAGAAAATGCTGGTAACCAGCATTTTCTCCTTTTCTAACAATGTTTTCCACTCTTTTCAAAGACAAATTACATCATTTGAGCACCATTTGATTTGTTGTCTACAAATAATTTCAATTCGGATGAGTCTAAAAATTTTGTTGTGTGGTAAAGAGTCAAATCCGAAAAAGATCCTCTGCAGTTGATATTGTGTCCATGGTTCATTTGTATTACAAGATGCTGTGTTGCTACTTTTCAGGATCAGTGGTCAGAGATAAGTGATGATTACTTGGGTTCTGTGGGACAGCCAATTCGATTGGATATTACAGTTTTAGATGTAAGCAGGTTTCAAGAGACGTGCTTTAACCCTTTACCACATGCATTTTAGTAGCCCTATTAGAGAAGGCTTTGCAAAACATTGTGGGAAAATGAGAAAATACTTTTTCTCCTTCTCCCACAATGTTTTCTGTCCTATCACTCACAAATTCCCTCATTTAAGCCACACATAATTTGTTGTCTGCAAATGCGTTGAAATCGGTCAAATCCAAAATTTTATTGTTTGGTAAAGGGTTATACCTTACCAGATGACAAAAAGTAAACTTGTGAAAATTAAATGGATTTGCAGATGACAAATTAAATGTAGCTTAGAAGAGAAAAAAATTGTGTTTGAAAAATTAGAAAACACCAGGTTGAATATTTTCAAAAGCATTTTTCCTTTGAGTCATTAGTGCTCTGGATTGTTTTAAAAGGTTTAACAGTATAATCATTACCAAATTATTGATTAACCCTTTACCAAACAACAAAATTTTAGACTCAACCAAATTGAAACCATTTGCAGATGATAAATTAAACATGACTCAAATGATGCTTTCTGTCTTTAGAAATGTAGAAAACTTTGTGGAAAAAGGAGAAAATGCTGTTTACCAGCATTTTCTTCTTTTCCCACAATGTTTTTAAAAGGATTCTTTCTCAGGGTCGTTAAAAGTCAGGATTGTGTGGTAAAGAGTTAAATGGTATTTTACACTAATTTTGAAAGTGTTTCAGTCATATGGTCATATGACTTATTCATGTCTTTCTATGGTTGTACAAGTATCAGTCCCAGGTTCTCATATGCAATGCCAAAGGAAATGCTCACATGACCAGCATAGTCAGTGGGGATTGAACCAGGAATTCTTTAAGACAAGTCCAATGCCTGAACATTTAACTGCATAATTGGGTGTTTCATCTACCCTGAGGAAAATTGCTTTTGAAAATATTAGAGGAAAAGGAAAAAAAACAATGCTAGTAACCAGTATTTTTTCTTTTCGACCCAATGATTTCTACCCTAAGACAAATTCCCTCATTCTGGTCTGCGAATACTTTATTTTTGGACCAGTCCACAATTTTTGTCGTTTGGTTACAAGAGTTGACCACTGAGGTATGCAAGAAATTACTTTTCCTACAAATGCTTTTGCCTTCTCATTTAGAGAGTCTAAAAATTCAGCTTTTCACCCTTTATTTTACAGGCGATCTAAAGTCCATTTACTATATACATGTAATTGTGCCATGCTCTGGCAAAAGGGAGCTTATTGTGTCTCTGTGATGCTTGATAACAAGCAAGTCATCACAGTATTATAGATCCATATAAAAACACTTTGTATAATAGAATCATGAGGTACACTATTCCTTTGAAATGCAGAAAATTGACAGATAGCAAAAAGTTTAGACGTAGGTCAGCCTGCACTGACTGTGTAGGCTGAGCTTTGTAGATACTGTTTGCAGATGCATTAACTCTTTACCAAATGACAAAATTTTAGACTGGTCCAATTCGAAAGCATTAGCAGACGACAAATTAAATGTGACTGAAAAATTGAAATTTGTTTTGGGAAGGGTAGAAAACATTGTGGGAAAAGGAGAAAATGCTGGGTACCAGCATTTTCTCCTTTTCCCACAATGTTTTCAAAAAGCTTCTTTCTCAGGGTCGTTGAAACTTGGGATTATGTGGTAAAGGGTTAAGCCTTGTTTTGACAGAGCAGAGCTCATTTCTATCTACAATAGGCATGCACTTTGGGTTAAAGAGTGTTGTATAAAGCTTAGGATGTAACCTCAGTGCAATATATGTTTACCACACAATCTTAGATTTTAACAACCCTTGGGAGACAGGTTTTGGAAACCATGAGAGGAAAGGAGAAAACACTTCTAACCAGCACTCTCTTGTTTTCCTTTAATGTTTTCTACTTTTTCAAAGAAAAATTTGATTACTTTTCATGTATAAACACTTTCTATTAAGACAGGTCTAAAATTTTGTAGTTAAAACAAACTTTCATAGATTTGTACAATTATAATTTCAGGATTCCTTGTACATGCAGTATAACTTTTATGACTTTGATACAGACCACCCAGATATTAGTGTATACGATATACATCAGTGTAACATAGAGGGAAAATGGAAACATTTCACAGTACAATTTCCAGGTAAGAAAATATGATTGACTGCATAAAGCATAAAACTTTCAGGTTAAAACATTATTACCTGCAGATAACCAGTTTGTTCTGTCATATATTTTCCTTAAAAAAGAAGAGTCTTTCATAATCTAAAGATCTATGGACTGGAATATTTTTACTTTATACTTGAATTTTGATTGTCTAGATTTATTTGTTGGTCTCCCTAACTTCCTCCATCTGTCCACTGGTCTGTTCGTCCTTCTGTCTTGCAGTCTGTCTGACTTTTTGTTCCTGTAAAATGGAACCTATGACATAGGGATCACATTTATGAAACTTCACCTGGAGAAAGATGACAATATGCAGGTGTACTGCATTTCTTCAGTTATAGGCTAAGGTCATGGTCACTGTCGTAGAAAAAAGTGAATCTGCAATGACTTCATTGTATGAGTATGGCTTATAAAACATACTTTGTGATATATCTCGATGTACAGATTACGCACAAGTTATACAAAATTTTTATTCATGGCATTGTCAACATGTTTTTATTTTTTTTTCAGATGACAAATTTTTACACTTTAGACTTGTCTAAATTGAAAGCATTAGTAGCTGACAGATAAAATGTGGCTCATATAAAGACATTTGTCTTAAAAAAAAAGGGCAAGAATATATTGTTGGAATAGAAGAAAATACTGATTACCAGCTTTTTTTCCTTTTCCCACAATGTTTTCAAAAGACTCATTAGGGTCTCGAAATTTTAATTGTGTGGTAAAGGCTTAAAATAAAGACGGTGAGATCAAAGCTGAAGTGCTAGTTGTGTGACGTACCTTCTTGCACTGAAATCCAGCTCTAATTTTGATTTCAGGACCCTTCCATCCTTACCTAGACACCAGTTCTCGTATGTTCCTATTGGAGGGTATGTTTCGATTATCCATCCTGGCTAATGTCAGTATTTTGAGGCTGCAGCGTTTGAGGCTGGACCATGATGCAGTAAATATCTACCTGTCGGCAACCTTAGCTGATCATCCAAAAATACCTTGTAAGTAATGGAGATGAATTGAACTTTTGTCATCTTGCTGTCACTCTATCTCTCATATCTAAAATAAGTTGAACTATTTTCATATTTATTGTTTCATTTTTTAACACTCTACCACACTATCCTGAGTTTTAATGACCCTGTGGAAGAAGATCTTCGAAAATACTTTGGGAAAAGGAGAAAGTGCTGGTAACCAGCATTTTCTCCTTTTCATGCAAAGTTTTCTACTTTGTCAACAACAAATCTTAGCAATTGAGTCATGTTTCATTTCTCCTGTTCAGATGCTTTCAATATGGATGAGTCTAAAAGTTTGTGTGGTAGTAAACAGTTAACGCATAAGAACCTGTTTATGACTTTTTAGCTTGGCTGTTTTTTAAGAAATCATTGTTGTATTGTCATAGCCCTGTTGCCCTTTGTGCCTGCAAATGCATGAGTCATTGTCATAGTACAAAAACTTTGACATCCTATAATATCTCTGTTATTACTGAAGATATTTACTTCAAACTCGGACTAGTTGTTAACTATGAAAGGGGAACCAATGCAACAGGCATAGTTAATCATCAAAATATTAATGACACAGTTATTCCCCTTTACAATTTAGAATTTTCACTAAAAATCAATATATTTCTAAAAGCAACTGCAGCTTAAAGTTGACATCCACATGTGGTGCTCTTGTTTTGGCATGCAGCTGACCCCTTTAAAATCTTTGTTGCAAATGGAGAAGTTGTTTGGAATATTTCTCAACTGTAATACTATGGCTTGCATGTCTGCAAAAGCAATGAATTATGATATCTGTTTTTATTATTTCCACTTTGTCATCAACATGATCACACTTGAACATATTTTAAGCAATGGTGTAGTGGAGTAGTGTATGCCTCTACTCGTGAAATCCAAGGAAGATGTATATAAGTGAGCTTTTGCTGACTTTATACTGAAATCCTGTTAAAGATACACCATTTACAAAAAAGACAATGAAAACCATGTTATATTTGTAGTATACTTCACCAAAACTCCAATAAATGACGTTCCACAGCATGCTGACCGAGTTTTCACTATTTCACAAGAGGAGGAGTGTGCAGATGCTTGCTTACTGGAGACAACAATGCAGTGTAACAGCTTCTACTTTTGTCCAAAATCCAGCCAGTGTTTACTGAGTAGGCAACATGTCCCAGATGGACCAGGGGTTGTTTCTGTAACAGACTGCTTTTCTTATTCAAGTAAATGATATATTCTATCAGTGTATATGTATATGAGCCATGCTGTGGCAAAAGGGGGCTTAGTGCATCTCTGTAATCCATCACACCGAGCAAACTATTACATACTTATGGATCCATAACGGCCACCTTTTTTAATAATCAACGAAATCATGAGGTAGACTGGTCCTTAGACACACAGAAAATTGATCAATAGCGAAAAGTGTCAGCCCAGGTCAGCCTGCGTGGACTGCGCAGGCTGACCTGGGTCGATACCTTTCGCAAATGCATTAAGCCCCCTTTTCACAGAGCATGGCTCATATATAGAATTTTTCAACATTTAAACCGTAAACATGTAACATGCCTTAACCCTTCACCATATAATGATGGGTTCTAACAGTATTGGGATAGAAGGCTGTTAAAAACCAAGTGGAAAATGGAAAAAATGGTGGTAACCAACTTATTATCCTTTTTCCACTAGTATACTTATCAAAGATTTGAAAACATTCTCGAAAAAAATGCAACTGCTCTTTCTAATCTTTATGAAAGTGTATAAGCCTGTGGGTGGTCTAAAATAAGCATGTAATTTTTTATAGCAAAAACTTCACTTTAATATATTAATCTTTACAGGAACAGTAGAAGATGCTGAGATTCCAATCTCAACTCTATATGCATATATTCTACTGAAGAATAGTGTGTTTACGGGAAATTTTACAATAAGTATACCAATAGCGGGGACAGATCAGGTGAGATCATGAACATTTCAGTTGTCTATATTGTAAGGAAATACTTTCTTTTATACTAAAGATCATGAAATAAAAGCCAAGCTGGGACAAACTCTTTTTGAGGATGGTCATTTCGACAGGATCCATTCCTCTGATATCTCTGAATGTTATTTGGAAGATGTGTATTTGGAAAAGCAGCCTGTTGCTTGGAAAAAATGTGGGAAGTACTGTTAAGAGAAACAACCGGACAGCATGGATGGTTGCAAACTAATGCAAAAATAAGTTGCTTTTGATGATAATATAGATCACAAGTAGACAGCACAGAACACTTATTTAACCCTTTTTCAAGCAATCAGGTGTTTTTACATCACTAAAGAAAAAAGTTTTTAAAAACATAGTGGAAAAGAGAAAAATTTGGTAACCAGCATTTTCTACTTTTTCCACGGTGTTTTCTTTCATTGCAATGATAATACCCATTAATAAGATAAAATGTTCTTGCTTCCATTATGGACAAATCTAAAATTTTGTCATGTGGTAAAGAGCAAAAAGGCACTGAAGGGAGCAGAACAAGATTAATTGGAACAAAGAACTGACCTTGGAAAGAACCTACCATGTCAATACAGTGGATACATATGGAATATTATGTTGTAGTAACTTTTCTGGTGCTTGTATTTAATTCGAGCAGCGTGAGAAAATTTGATATCACGTGAGACAAAAGGTCTCGCGCGATGTGAAAATTTTCTTACGCAGCCAGAAGTAAATACTAGCACCAGGAAAGTTACTACAACATAATATTCCTTTTATTATATACATGTACCTGCAACTTTCAACGACAACATTTTTGCAATTATTGACATTTTATTCGAAAACGGCAAACAAAATGAGACAGTTAATAGTGTGGATGGTAGTAAGTCTGTTTTTGTGAGTGTCAGATTAATATTACAGCGTAACATTTTGACCAATCGATTTGCAGATCAATGCATGCTTAGTCTGTGCACGAGATACGTCATCATACCATATTTGGGACCGTATTTCACAGTGTGTAGATACAGATTTTTTTTCTGTCGTATGTGTTATATCATCTGATTGCAACGCATGTATTTTCTCCGGAAAATTTACTGGTATATAAAAGGTTAATATCTGATTTGTATTATATAAGAACCGATGCAAACTGTCATCGTTGCTCCAATATTGTAAACTTTTTACCTTATGACAAATATTTAGATTATTCTGAAAACAAAGCATTTGCTAATGGCAGCTTAGATGTGACTAAAATGGTGGGATTTGTCCCAAAAAAGTAAAAATGTTTTCCAAATAGGCAAAAAAGTAGGTTACCACCATTTTATCCTTAGTCAATGCTGTTTCAAAAGAAGCCCGTTTCCTCAGGATCCTGAAAACTAGGGACCGTTTGCTGGTGTTTAAAGTTAAACAAGCAGATAGGGATCTGGCATGGCTCAATGTCTTAGGAAATTTTAAACCTGAAAAGTTACATGTGTGCATGTAGGAGAAATTTCATTTTTATATGACCAAACAACTGATAGAAATTCAAGAAACTAAATTTCTTTTTTCCCATTCCTTTACCTCTACAGACTAAGAACTATACAGCTGTTGGAATCAAAGAAAGATTTACAAACATTGTAGAGAGATCTGCTGAAGGTAAAGCTGCCTTGTTTCAGAACTATACATCTCTCAGGAATACTTTATCTGTTAGTATTGATGCATTTAACCCTTTACCACACAATCCCGACTTTTAACGACCCTGAGAAAGAAAGCTTTTGAAAACATTGTGGGATAAGGAGAAAATGCTGGTAACCAGCATTTTCTCCTTTTCCCACAATGTTTTCTCCCCTTACCAAGTCAAATTTCTATTTTTGATTCCCGTTTATTTTGTCGTCTGCAAATGCTTTCAATTTGGACTAGTCTAGAATTTTGTTGTTTGGTAAAGAGTTAAGCCTTTACCAAAGTGATTTCATGCTGTTACGACCCTGGGGGTATTGCATTGAGGGAGGAGGAGAAAATGCTTTCATAATGATCATTTTCTCCTTTTCTCAACAATAATTCCCTTCCTGTCAGAGGCACCTCCTATCGTTTAGGCCTTCGGTGTAATTTATTTATTGTTTTAACACAAAGTTTTTAAATGTGTTGGCTTATTAAACCAAACTCATGTTGAATTACATTCTTATTCAGTAGACGACAGATCTTAAATTGGTAAAAATTAAATGAAGTTATCTGATATGGTAGAAAACATTGTTGGAAAAGTAGAAAATGCTTGTTACCAGCATTTTCTACTTTTCCAACAATGTTTTCTACCATGCCTCTACCTTAGGTCATTGAAAACTGGAATTGTTTGGTAAATGATAATTATGAAATATGTTTATTTTTCCTTTTCAAAGAAAGTGCTTTCCAAGAATTCACTCTGCAGTCCAACCACACCTCCATCATGCCAGACCGTGCCCACATTTTATCCAGTGTTTCTGTTGACGACTGTGCATTGGCTTGTACTGAAGAAGGGTCATTTCACTGTAAAGCCTTTAGCTATGCTACTAACACCCAGTCCTGCTTCATGGTGGCGGACTTTGATCAGAACTATACTACGGACTCGTCTGTACCTAGTTACCTCTATTCTAGTGAGTCTTTACTTAATTCTTTGGTGGATAAGAAAGTTCTGAACTCATCTTTTTTGAAAACATTTACAGAAATAAATGTTACTGAATTGGTGGTATATGTCTTTGAATGAGTGGAAAACATTATGGATAAAGGAGAAAATGCTGTAACCAGTATTTTCTCCTTTTCCCACAATGTTTCCAAAATCCTTCCTTTTTAGGATTGTTTATATCCTCCTCTTGTACACAGTAAATTGGACATTGATCAAAAAGGATAAACTTTGTGGCTAGGAATTTCTTTTTTTTCAGAGTGCTTTACTTGTGTTAAAACTTAACTCATTATCATTATCCTTTTCTCACAAGAATATCATGTGAAAGCTTTGATAATTTTCTTATGGCTGTATAACAAAAGATATTTACTACAAACTTGGGCTAGCTGTTTAGAATCAAAATTTGAATCAATACAAGAAGAGTAGATGGCCTCATCCTCCTCCTTAGATGGCTGTTTTCATAGAAAACAAGAGGTATTGTCATAGCCCTGGCTTCGGCATCTGCGTCATCTTGTGAAAACTTTGACATTTTATAACGTCTCTGTCATTACTGGAGATATTTATTTCAAACTCGAACTAGTTGTTGACTATCAAAAGGGGAAACCCTACAACAGGGACAGGTAACCATCAGAATATTTTTGACACAGTAATGCCCCTTTTTTGGCTTAAAATTTTCAAAAACTTTGACGCTAGTAACATCTCTGTAATAAAAGAAAATATTTACTTCAAACTTGGACTACTTATTAACTACTAAAAGGGGAACCCATGCAAAAGGGATAGGTAACCATTAAAGTATTTTTGACACAGGTACTCCTGTCAAACAAGAGAGTTGGTCGTATTCATGAAAGTTTCCACACATATGGGTACATTTGTAAGCTTTGCTCTGTGAAAAGGGGGCTTAATGCATCTGCATAAAGACTTGACCCATGTCAGCCTACGCAGTCCACACAGGCCGACTAGTGGTTGATTTTTTGTATGTCAAAGGGCCAGTCTATCTCATGATTCAGTTGGTTCTTAGACAAAATGGATTTATGGATGCATAATTATGTGATGTTTTGCTTGGTATTATGCATCATGGAGATGGTTAGCCCCCTTGTCCCAGAGCATATGCTTTTAGCATTTTTTTTTTTTTTTTTTCAAACTTTCATTCTTAAGTTCTGCAGTTATGTATAAAAGAATATGGCTTGCTAAATTTCTTGCTTATTAAAATCAAATGTCTTAACCAACATGTGCAAGATCTTGTAAATACATATAATCTATTTTCAGGAAGATATTCAAAGATGTACAAACTGAACCCTGGTGTCACATCTCAGGCTAAAGCAGATTCTGTTTTATCCTCGATAAGTTCTGATGATGATTGTGCTAAAGCATGTACAACAAAAACAGATTTCAAATGTAGGCTATTTCAGTACTGTGCTGATACTCAACAGTGCTTGCTATTTAAGGACAGAATGCTTGTTCCATCCATTCCACCTGGTTCTCAACAACTTTCCACTTGTTACCAGTACTCAAGTAAGTAATTCCTAAGAGTTTTAATGTTTGTGAATGATCATTTATTCTTGAAATCAAAGTATGGAAAGTGGCATGCATTGCCTTGTGCAGATGAGATTGAGTCAAAGAGGGTAAATGCTTTTAACCAGCGATTTCTCCTTTTGTTGCGACATTTTAACATAATATGTGTATTTTTATATTCAACTTTAACCCCTAGGCTGTTAAGCGTGACTCACTGACCTTTGCGGACAGTGCAGATCAAGATTAGATAGTACAAAATGTGCAGTCTGATCTTGGATCTACACAGTCTGATAAGGACATGTTTTCTTAAAAAAGTTACCTTTGAAATACATGTAAAATTTTTTACTATTGGCTTTAAGGTTTCATTTCACCTATTTAGCAGGATAAAGGGTAAATTGTGTTGATTGTCTGCTTTTGTATCAAGGATGCTTCCAAATTTAATTGCTGAAATTTTGTTTAACCCTTTACCACACGGCAAAATTTAAGACCTATCCAAATTGAAAGCATTTGCAGACGACAATTTCATAGTGGCTCAAATGACGCAATTTTTCTTTGATAGGGTAGAAAACTTTGTGGGAAAAGGAGAAAATGCTGGTTACCAGCATTTTCTCCTTTTCCCACAATGTTTTCAAAAGGCCTCTTCTTCAGGGGCGTTAAAAGGCGTCATTGTGTGGTAAAGGGTTAAGAAGTTTATGTGTTATCTTTTTACAAAGCGGCAAAATTTTAGATTTGTCCATTTTGAAAGCATTTGCAGACAACTTAATAGATGTGGCTTTAATGATGAGATTTGTTTACAAACAGGTAGAAAACATTGAAACAGATGAAGACCGAGTATTTTTTTCTTTTCCCACTATGGTTTAAACAGCTTTCTTCCTCAGGGTTGTTACAAATTGCCATTGTTTGGTAAAGGGTTAAAGTCATTTGCTTCGATGATAATTTGCATCGTTTCATTAACAAAAAGCAACCAGGTAGTAGTTTGCATGTATGACTATAAATTTTAAGCAAAGATTCTGTTTTACAGGTCCATACCTTGATGATTTTGCAGCAAGCAATTCTAGCAAGCTCCAGTTCACTAATGTTATAAACTTACAGATGGTTACATTGACAGACTGTGCAGATACATGTATTCAAGAGTTAGGAAATCATTGCAAAGGTAAGAACAGTAAAACCATAGTGATTCAAGTTTTTGTATGGCTGAGAACACCATGGTAACTGATTGGTATATTCATGTTACATACATTTAGAGTTTCACAGTATTCATATGTAGTTCATTGTGTATTCATTCCTTTTTACCAGCATTTTTAAAAAGCCTTCTACTGAAGAGGTGAAATACATTAAGTATGCCTAGCAAAGGGTTAAAACTTTATGCCTCTTGCAGAGTACGTAATTGCAGCAATCCACTTGTGAAAGCATTGTAACAAAATGAGAAATTGCAATAAACGAGCAATTTCTTTTTTGCCACAGCATTTGTTCATGTATTGGTATTTACCACACAGTCTCGAGTTTAAATGATCCTGAGAGAAAAGCCTATCGAAAACATTCTGGGAAAAGGAGAAAATGCTGGTTACCAGCATTTTCTTCTTTTCCCAATATTTTTACTGCCCTTTCAAAGACCAATCCCATCATTTCAGCTGCAATTAATTTGTTGTCCACATATAGCCTCAATTTGGACGAGTCTAAAATTTTGTTTTGTAGAAGAGAATCGATCTTAATTCATGTTTGTTGCAGATATTTCACAAAAATATTTTCATAGTCCTGTTGAGTTAATACTTATTTTGTTACATGATATGATATATTTTGTTCAGATAACTTTGCAGTACGAGCTCGTATGTTGTTTTATTATGCAGGATTTTACTATGCAGGAAGTATAAGTACTTGTTACTTAACAGCTGCATCAGTAGATGATAGATCTGGCAAAGTGAAAACTAGTCAATCAGCAGAGGCTGTGTCATGTATTCTTTATATGAGTAAGTTTAATTTGACCTTAGCCCGTTACCACACACTCCAAAGTTTTGACAACCCTGATGTGTTGAAAATCAACACTCTGTCATTTGATAGTGGAAATATAAAACAATAGAGTGTTGTTTTCATAGTTTTGAGAAAGAAAGCTTCCGAAACATTCTGTTTACTAGCATTTTCTCCTTTCCCAATGTTTTCTAGCATTTCTTAGAAAAGTCCAATTATTTGATTGACATTGAATTTGTTGTCTCCGCTTGCTTTAAATTTGGGCAAGCCTTAAATTTTGTTTATCTGCTATAGGGTTTAAAAAGAAACCAACAGCCTTAAAATTACATGTACCTTTCTGAAATTTTTAGAAACTGCACTTCATAAGTTGTCCAAGTGAACTAGTCATACTATTAGTTTGATTGCTGAAAATTTGAATACAGACTGTTCTATTGGTCTCTCTTTAAAGGTTTTATTGAGATTTTCCTCTAGTTACCCCTATATACGGTGGCTTTCTCCAAGTAGTAACTCCTTTTTGTACTATGTTTTCTGTATGACTGGAAACTTGCTTTCCTTTAATTGCTTCTCCTAGTTTGTTGTATACATATGTAATGAAAAGTTGAATGGGACTATTCATTAACTTATTAAACAAGTCTAGTGCAAATGACTGTGAAAAAAACACACATGTAAATCAGGAATGAGAAAGTAAATTAACTTTAGAGCCAAGAATATGGAGTCATTTTGAAAACATTGGAAAAGAAATATGTAAGAGGGATTTCTTCTTTTCAAAATGATTTGCTGCCAGATAGAAAGGTCATCTGGATGATGTACTGAGTCAGCAGCATAATCAATATTTTAATGATACTTAGGGTTCTTTCCTCCATTAACTCTTTCCCAAAATGTCAAAAGTTTAGACATACCCAAATTGAAAATATTTG
The DNA here is from genome assembly GCA_946811185.2 of Hippopus hippopus. Taxonomy (NCBI): domain Eukaryota; kingdom Metazoa; phylum Mollusca; class Bivalvia; order Cardiida; family Cardiidae; genus Hippopus; species Hippopus hippopus. Next base: position 65,370,955 of record OX328099.1, on the reverse strand, counting down.
CGGACAAAATATATAGTATTGCTCCAATGATGAAATTCATCTCTGAAAGAATGAAAAAATTGTGGGAAAGGGAGAAAATGCTGGTTACCAGCATTTTCTCCTTTTCTGACAGTGTTTTCAAAAGGCTTCTTTGTCAGGGTCGTTTAAACCTGGGATTGTTTTGTAAGGCCCCTGTCACACCAAATTAGTTCTTAGAATGTCTTACTCTGTCCTGACATTATCGGAAAACGGGTTGCAGTTGGGGTAGAATGTGTAATTTTGGCCTGATAATACCTGAAGCCTCTGTCTCGCCAAACCTGTTCTATGGAAGTCTTTCCCTGGTCAACAAAATCGTAAAACTGGCTGTGGTCGGGATAGGACATGTAATTTCGGTTGGTAAAATGCCAATGCACTGCCACTTGATGCCCGACTGCACCGTGTCTGTATTAGGATCGAAGTACAACAACTCTGTCTGTAGTTTGTCCATCTCATTTTAAATACGTTGTCACTTCGTCTAATTACAGGATGGGATGGGCGGCAAAAAATTTTGAGCAGGCTGAAAGTTCTGGAGCACCCTTCCCATCCTAACGAGTCCATTAAGTTTGTAAACAAGTCGTAAAAGGCTGCTAATACGTCCACTCTGTTTGAACACAGTTTTAGTCCGTATGGCAACAATTTTCAGAACAGAGTGAGAACGAGTTTGGTGTGACGAGGGTATTAAGTGTTAATACTGAAAAAAGGTTTTGTTTTTTACTAAGGAATCTACTTCCCATATCCAAATTCACCTGGCAGTTCAACTCAGCACACTGGAATGTCACATCCAACATCCTCACATAAGGTTAATCCAGTAACAACACTGGCACCAGTTGTTACACCTGGAGTGAGCCAAGCTACAGCTGCAGTAACATGTTTACCTCCATCACCATCTTCTCCTGTTATATCTACTCCCTCTACAACAGGTAAGGTTAACCATTGACCAACAGGCAAAGTTTAGACTTGTACATATTGAAAGCATTTGCAGACAAGTTAAATCTGCTCAAATATTAGGATTTATCTTTGAAATAAAAGAAACACTGTGGGAAGCAAGAAAATGCTGGCTATCAGTATTGTCTTCTTTAGCCAAGAATTTTTTCAACAGCCTTCTTCTCTCTCACCTCTGCTGCATGTTGTGAAAAAAGTAGTCATTGACTTGGAAAGAAACATGGGTCAGCAATGGTTTGAGAAAGTCAGGAAACAAATGCGAAGGTGTACTGACCATGATGATATAACATAAGCTATTAAGATGGTGTTAAACTCAAATACAAGCAGACAAATCTTGTTTAAAAAGAATAGGAAGGATTAGTAAAGAGTTAAAAAGTTTTCTTTAATAATGTTTAAAGCTTGTGTTGAATAAATAAAACGGACACTTAAGTCAATACTAGAGATGCTAACTCTAAAGCTGGTGTTTTTTTTTTTTCAAAATATCAGGAAAAGAAACAGACTCTGTAGATCCAAGATCAGAATGCATATTATGTGGTGTCTTACAGTTGAATCGAAGGGTCTATGCTACAAAAGATTATAATAATCACCAACATGTATTATAAACAACTTTGTATACACTACAAAAGGAACTTGTTAACTCTTTACCAAACAACCAAATTTTTGACTCATCCAAATTGAAAGCCTTTGCAGACGACAAATTAAATGTGACTAAAAAGTTGAAATTTGTTCCTGGTAGGGAAGAAAACATTGTGAGAAAAGATGAAATGCTGATTACCAGCATTTTCTTCTTTTCCCACAATGTTTTCAAAAGACCTTCTTCCTCAGGGTCGTCAGAACTCGGGATTTTGTGTAAAGGATTAAAAGCGTTTCAAGAGTAAGTCTGTCCATCTGTCTGTATGGAAATAATAGAATAAAAAAAGCGTTTTAAAAGACATTTTTCTTTTCATTAAATATCGCTTGCTTCTTTGACTTGATCTAGGTAAAGAAATGGTTAGCAAAAACTCTGCTGTTTTGAATGTGTTTTTGTACTTCAAATACTGTATAATTTAATTTCAGTGACGAGACACACATCCAAGGAGCCTATTAACACAAATGCTGCCCCACATACAGGGGATAATGGTTCAAGTGTTCAAACAGGTATGTAAAATGTACTGCATATCCTTTATGATAGGAAAGTAAGGGAGGCCAGTGTTTGATTACATGATTCATCGGTTTTTACATTTGTTGCCCCTTTGGTAATTTGCTCACAGTTCCTGGAACTTAAAAATTTGTAATGTTTCGATCTGATATGGTGATCTTTGCACTTATATTAGAAATTTTGATCTGCTTTTATTACACATACGCTGCATACTTTACAATGAGACAGAATAGATCCAATATCTGTGAAATCTGATCTTACGCCCCCCATCACCCCATACTCGTTCATAGAATGTCTTGCCCCATCCTTACATAATCAGAAAACAGGTTGCGGTCGGGGTAGAGCGTTTAATTTTGGCCTGATAATGCCTGAAGCCCCCATCTCACCAAACTAATTCTTAGAAAGTCTTACCCTGGTCAACAAAATTGTAAAATGGGCTGCAGTCGGGTTAGCATGTGTAATTTCGGTTGGTAAAATGCAAACGCACTGCAAATGGGTGCCCGGCTGCACTGCGTCTCTAATAGGATCCAAGTACGGAAGTTCCGTCTTTAGTACGTCCATTTCGTTCTAAGTATGTTGTCATTCCGTCTAATTACAGGACGGGATGGACGGCAAATGATTTTGAGCAGGCTCAAAGTTCTGGAGCACCCTTCCCGTCCTAACCCATCCATTAAGTTCGTAAACAGATGGTAAAAGGTTGCTGATGCGTCCACTCCGTCTGAACACAGTTTAAGTCCGTTTGGCAACAGTTTTCGGAACGTAGTGAGAACAAGTTTGGTGTGACGGGGGTATTAATCCGATTTTATTAAAAATGCTATTGAAATTTTACTGGGAACTTAATTGCTTAATCCGTTACTGATTATGATATATTTAGATACTTGAAACAAAAAATCAATAGTAACATTGTTAGAAAAGGAAATAGTCTTGTAACTCTTTACCACACAATCCCGAGTTTTAACATCTCTTGAACAGGAAGGCTTTTGAAAACATTGTGGGAAAAGGAGAAAATTTCGGTTACCAGCATTTTCTTCTTTTTTCCACAATATTTTCTTCCATATGAAAAAGAAAAATCATCATTTGAGCTACATTTATTTTGTCGTCTGCAAATGCTTTGAATTTGATTTAGTCCAAAAAAACTCTTGGTAAAGAGTTAATTGTAAGGAAAACATTGTCAGAGGAAAATATAGGAATATTGCTTGTAATGGGCAACCATTATATCTTCAGTGTTATCAAAAGCATTCTTTTGTAGGGATGTGAAAAGTTTTGTATCTATGGAAATGTACTTGAAAAAAACCCTTGGCATCCGTAAAATATGATTCATCTGAGTTTTTAATAAAATTAAATTCATCTATAGGTTTGTTCTTTAAATTGGCTTTATTGAAATTTGAGGATTTCTCCATAAAGCTGATTAAGTGTTGTATAAAAGAAACTATTTCTCAGTTACGCACTATGACTGAATAGATAACATTGTATATAAAGTCCAGACTCCTAAGGACCAGCAGTTGCTGTTTTTCACCTTTTCTTTTTTTTAAAAGCAAGGTTATTTTGACCAAAGAATACCAGAATTGAAATTATAAGCAATTTACAGAAATAAGATAAACATGATACATGGCTATTGTTGTTATTATTTTCCGCATATTTATTTTCCAGGTTGGACTGTTGGTATAGCATTTATAATGTTTGCAGTGGGCCTCGTACTAGGTGGAATAGCAATGCATGTTTATCGACGTGTTAGAGGTTTGGATGAAATGAAAACTAACTTTGTTCAGCATGAAGAAATCTAGTTGGAAACGACACTTGACTGAATATGTATGATCATTGTAAAAAATCTGTTGATATTTGATCTTTTTCAATAGAAGTGTGAATGCTTGTTTTCATAACTAAGGACGAAGTACGGATAAGCAAGTTATTGTGTGAACTTCAGAGCAAATTATCCTCGATTCTTCACTTTAAACTTTTATGATACCCATGTAGAACAAGTCCTCCGTAGTTTAGAGGGTTGGTCAATATGTCCCCTATTTGTCAATGCATAACCATGAATACAGAAGTTTTTCATGATTAAAATCTGTAACACTGTAATTGGAGTAACGTTACTGTGCCTAGTTTGGGTCGTTTTTCTGAGCAGATAGTGTAAGCTGAGATCAGACCACACAGAATGTACCAGAATATACCGTGTTATTATGGACCTGTATCTAGACTATATCCTGTCACATTCTTTAGAAGACCCAGTTTCATTTCAGTTATAAAGGGGTTTAATCATTATTTTATGCTGCTTTCAATGACTTATTGATTTATTGATGATTATATGGTGTTTAACGCCGTTTTCAACATTATTTCAGGTATATCGCGGCGGCCAATGCACTTATCCATGCTTTCCTGGGGTCTTTTTTACCAGTACTCCACACAATTTTTTTTCCAAGCCACTGGCTGCTTTCCCACATAACCATTGTAAAGCAATAGTCAGCGCTGGGAGAAGAATGAGTCCTGTCGCAATGACTATCATCAATCCTCAGAAAGAAATTGGCCGAGTCAGGGATCTGCTTTCAACATGATTTTATTATGTCTGTCACGGGTTTCATTATAAATTAGCCAGAGATCTGCAGTGTCTTCCCCAAGGACACTAGAGCATGACTAGTGCTGGCTGCAGGGATTCCCTGAATACAAATCTAATGCCTTAACTCTTTACCATAATTCTAGACTTACCCAAATTGAAAGCACTTGAAGAAAACAAAATAAATGTTATTTAAATAATGAAATTTGTCTTTGGAATGATAGAAAACCAAGTGGGAAAAGGAGAAAATGCTGGTTACGTACTTTCTGTTTCGAAGCCTTTTTCTTCAGGGTTGGTAAAACTCAAAATTATTTGGTAAATGGTTAAGAAGCCACCTCTTCATCCTCCCTCCCCCCCACCATTAAAATGGTTAAAATAGTTAACCCTTTACCACACAATGCCGACTTTTAACAACCCCGAAGAAAAAGCCTTTTGAAAACATTGTGGGAAAAGGAGAAAATGCTGGCAACCAGCATTTTCTCCTTTTCCCACTATGTTTTCTACCCTTCCTCAGACAACTTCCATAATTTTAGCCAAACTAAATTACCGGTAAGCTTCTGTACATGCTTTGGGTTTGAATAGGTCTAAAATTTTGTCCTGTGGTATAGGCTTAAGGTGGGCTAAAACAATTATTGTCATGGAAAAAAAAGATTTGTATGCTATACTTCAATTAGTTATTACAAAAAAAAAACAGGTATACTTGCTAGAAGGTTTACAGTGTATCAGCATGGCTTCAAATTGAACAGAGATTGTATCATAGGAACATTACAGAATTAAAGTAAGAAATGTTCAGCAGTTGCAAAGTTTGTTGTGTTTTATTTTTTTTTTCATGTTTGGCATGTAGTTTTGATCATAAACCTTTTACTGCATGAAGTTGACTTTTGTTGCCTATGTTTTTGTTAACATTTATAGAGCATTGTGTTTAAAGGAGTACTTGCTCTGAACAAGCTTTGCACCTTTTTCCCACAATTTTTAAAAAAAAGAATTGTTGCTTTCCCTCAACTGTCTGTCTTGTATACCTTTCAGCACAGTGTCTTATTGACTTTGACTAGGATTCAAGTAGCTATAGCTCATAATTATAGGTGGAAATTGTAATTATAGGTCAAAAATGGACTCGTCCTGGGGTCACAACTTTCACATTGGCTTTTATAGAGAAAACTTTATCTTTTTGTTCCAAACCATTTGGCCTGGAATTGTAATGTTTTGCGCATTATCTTCCGCTAGATGGCATTCTTAAATACATATCTATCTGATTTGGACATTCTGGGTACAGAACCGGACTACTTTTCAGAACGACAACGGTTACTTTGAATTTCAAAATAAAATAAAAGTTTACTCAAAGATGTGCAGTAAAACAAGAGTATTTGTGAAAACTATTTTTCCCGTTTGAATTAATTAAATTTTCAAGATATTTGGAATCAAAAACAGGCTAAATTTTTCCACAGATGTATTTTTTATAGCCATTTTATCCATTGCTTCTTTATTGGCGGCGTATTAAGTTTCTCCCGTGTAGGAGATGAGTGATGCGTCATAGCAGACAGGTCGAATCTTCGAAAAATATGTCTGCGCAGTCAACGATGTTTGGTGTGTATGCTTTGTACTCATTAGCTAATTGAGCGATACAGGGCCATCATAGCCCTCTTGTTTTATCCTTCACCACCAAAACTAGTAATAGTTTTCTCTGCGAACCGTGTAAATCAAGACCAGAATACACAGAATATACAAACTGGTCTTTGATCGACTCTGTCTTACACTTTGTCTGTACATGCATCAGCTATACCATCTGGGATATCCGAGTCATTTTTTACGGAATGAACAAATACACCCCACATTTTTGGGCTCTCAAATAGGATAAATCAAGTGGACCACTTGCTCTTGGAATGGTCAAATATTTAACCATTTGAAGGAAAAGCGTATTCGATTAATGGAAGATCTCCGATATATGTCGGGCTGTTAGAATGTAAATACGAAAGTTTTGATTTGTAAATATATGTTATGAAATTTTTACCATCTCTGTTTCCGGTTATGTTCCATAGCTGTTACTCACATGTTCTGTGTTTTCATTCTTCTTAAATCCTTTAGCAAACAATCCTGTTTTTAAATGACCCTGAAGAAGAAACCATTTGAAAAATTAGTGGGAAAAGGAGAAAATGCTGGTAAGCATTTTGTTCTTTTCCCACAATGTTTTGTACCTTTTCAAAGACAAATTCCAATATATAAGCCATCTTTGATATGCCGTCTGCTTCTGAATTGGACTAATCTAAAAATTTTGTCGTCTGGTAAAGATTTAGACACGTTGCCACAAGCAGACGACTTTTTTTTTTGTTTTGAATGAGACCATAGTCGTTACGAACGATTTCTCTTTCTGCCAAATTGTTTTCCCATGCATTCATGCATGAACCCCTAGGCTGCTATGCACGACATCATCATTGACCTTATGTGGACAGTGCATTCTGATCTTGGATCTACATTGTCCGATAAAAAGATATTTTTATTCCCCAAAAATAACTTCGAAAAAGAAAAATATTCAGGATTTTACTATCAGCTTGAAAACTTCATTTAAGTTATTTAGGAAGGTAAGCCTTTATTGATGTTGACAGACAATATTTTACAAGGAAGTTTTAAAAGTCTATTGTAGAAATTCTGTTTCAGGAAGTAAAGATTTGATTAACAAGTTTTGCTGAGTCACTAGAGGATGTAATTTTTTTGGGAAACATAGATAATATGGTATTAAAGACATAAAAACGTCTCTCTTTACGATTTTATCAAACACACATACTCAAAGAAAATTTCAGTTAGTGTTCCAGACCCAATTTTTAGGGCTTTGGGTTTTAAGTAATGATATGAGGAAACTCTGTTTCGATTCCGGCTTACCTCCTTAGTCATTTGGTCTTGATGAAGCAAGACATAATTGGCCTATAACACGCGAAAAGGGGCATTCGGACATTTGCGTAAAGTGTCGTCTCGGATCAGCCTGCGCATTCCGCGCAGGCTAATCCGAAGCGACACTTTCCGTTTTTATTAGCTCACCTGAGCACAACGTGCTAAAGGGGAGCTCTTAGGATCACGTTGTGTCCGTCGTGCGTCGTGCGTCGTCCGTCGTGCGTCGTGCGGCGTCAACAATTCTTTAAACATCTTCTCCTCCTAAACCGCTGGGCCAATTTGGACCAAACTTGGCTGGAATGTTCCTTGGGAGGTCCGCTTTAAAAACTGTTCACAGAATTTGATTCCATCATAAACTCTGGTTGCCATGGCAACCAAATGGAATTTTCTAAGAAATTCTTTAAAAATCTTCTCCTCTGAAACCGTTGGTCAGATTTTGAAATAATTTCACAGGAATGTTCCTTGGGTGACCCTTTTCAAAAAGTGTTCGCGAAATTTTGATCCGTCGAAAAACATGGCCGTGGTGGGGGGGGGGGGCGGCTCTTTGCACTGTATGGACTTAAGAAATTCTTTGAAATTCTTCTTCTCTTAAATCAATCGTCAGATTTTGAAATAATTTCACAGAAGTGTTCCTCGGGTGCCCCTTTTGAAAATTTGTTCGTGAAATTTTGATCCGTCAAGAAACATGACTGTGGTCGTGGGGGGCTATTTACACTATACAGACATGAAGAAATTCTTAATTCTTCTTCTCTGAAACCACTGGTCAGATTTTGAAATAATTTCACAGAAATGATCCTTATATTATGCCCCTTTTTTAGCTTGGCTGTTTTCGAAGAAAACATCGAGGTATTGCCATAGCCCTGTTGTCGTCATCTGCGTTGTTGTTGTTGTCGTTGTGCAAAAACTTTGACATTTTATTATATCTCGGCTTCCACTCAACACATGTACTTGAAACTTGGAATAATTGTTCACTAGTAAAAGAGCAACCCATACAACAAGGGCAGGTAACTGTGAAAGTATTTTGTCCGAATTATGCCCCTTTTGCAGAATTTTAACTTACTATCCAGCACCCAACAGCCAATCGTTGGCACCCGCATGCGGTGCTCTTGTTCGGCTTAATATTTTTAGCCACTATCAGGCATGTGCTCATTTTCAAAAAAATGGTCCTTGGGTGACATATCCCAAAATTTATTTGCAGAATTCTGATTCGTCAAAAACATGGCTGTAGTGATGATTGTAGGGGTGGTGACATATTTTGAAATGATTTTTACAGCTGACCTTTTCAAAATTGCTTGGCAAAAAAACGATTTTGCTTCCAAAATTTCAATACTTTAATGAAAATTGGTTATGGTCCTCTCAAAAATTCAGGTGAGCGATCCAGGGCCATCTTGGGCCTCTTGTGTAATTTTCTGTTTTGCACAAGTCTACTGTAGCACAAAATCTAATGTAGTCGTAAAGTGCCGTCTCGGATTAGCCTGCGCGGACTGCGCAGGCTGATCCAAGACGCAATGTCCGAATGCCCCTTTTCGCTTGATGCAAGCCAATTATAGTGTTGGCCTCTTACCTAGGAAAGTCATGAAGAAGTCGGTCCTTGTAACCAAGGGATGACTGAATGAGATGGCCGTTGCTAAACCGGACGGACATATAAAAGTTACCGACCCAAGCCCGAAAATACACGAATACGTTTACCGTTGCAACCAAGGAAAAACTGGAATGAGTTGGCCCTATCAACCTTGAAAAAACAAATGGTCCATCATAACCTTCGAAAAACATGAATACATCGGCTCTGGAAAGACATGAAAACATCAGCTGTGGAAAACCATGAATACATCGGCCGTGGACAGACATGAATACATCGGCCGTGGAAAGACATGAATACGTCGGTCATTGGAACCCCGAAAAGGCATAAATATGTCGGCCTTTTTAACCTTGGATAGACATGAATACATCAGCGATTTTTCACCTCTCACCTCTGATGCAAGTGAGAAAAGTAGTCAGTGGCTCGGAAAGAAAGATGCATCAATACTTGTGTGAGAAAGGCACACATCCGCAGGTGCACTGACCGCCGTGATATGATCTAAGCTGAAATGATGTTAAACTTCAATACAAACAAACCCAGGTAAGTCATCAATAAGTCGGCCACCGCAACCAAGGAAAGTCATTAATACCTCGGCCGTCTCAACCCAGATCAGTCATGAATACGTCTGCCGTCAAAATTCAGAAAAGTCATAAATATCTTGGGCATTCCAACCCAGGTCAGTCATGAATACGTTGGCTTCCGCAACCTGGAAAAACAGGAAAGTCATTACTTAAACGACTGTCGCAACCCAGGAAAGTCATGAATACGTGCGCCGTCCCAACCCACAAGAGTCATGAATATGTCGGCTGTCGCAACCGTGAAAAGCTAGAATACGTCGGTCGTTCATGAAATACATGAATGTTTTGGCTGTTGCCGCGAAGTGACTTCAGTTCCGTTGTAATCGACTGAAATTTTCATTCAAATACCATTCAAACAATTGTAAATGTATGTTCTTGGACCACCTGGAAACCTGGTCGAGTATCTGTTATGTTTTCTATTAACTTCAATTCAGAGTGATGACAGCGTGTTTATTATTGTCTGACTTTATGCTTTCGTTCTGTTTTTGGGCCTTTCAAATGACGATCTGTTACGTAAACAGTTTAAGCATATGTTTTTTTTTTCGTTTTGAATCTTTTTTGAGTAGCGCAATCGAACGGATAAACAACTGACTTACCTGTAAGCTATTTGCTATAAGATCATATACCGACGGGGTTGGAATTAGTAACTTTTCAAACAGCAGAAGGAGGGATCTTCCGCGACTGTCGGTAAAACGCTGGATTTGTAATGAACTGTCTCAGCGCCAGATCGATCTCTATTGATGGCTGAAAATACAACTTTTATATCACTGAAACTTAGATTTTGTTTTCTATATTACAGGCTTGGCGTAATCAGCGGGCAGTATAGATCAAAGATAAGACTGCAAGCTTTTTGCTGCCTGATCTTGATCTAAGCTGTCCGAAAAAGCCCGTTTTTTGTGTGTGGGTTTGGCATTCTCTTGCATTTTCTTCTTATTCCACAATGTTTTCTACTCAAAGAAAATTTCGAACATTTGAGGCATTTGATTTGTCGTCTTCAAATGTTTTCAGCCGAGCGCCGGTAGCTCAGTCGGTAGCGTGCAGGACTTGAGAACACGGGGTCCAGGGTTCGATCACTGGCTCTGACCCCTGGCTCGGCCAATTTCTTTCCGAGGATTGATGATAGTCACTGCGACAGGATTCATTCCTCTCCCACCGCTGACCATTGTTTCGACGATGATTATGTGGGAAAGCAGCCTTCGGCTTTGAAAGAAAATTGTGCGGAGTACTGGTAAAAAAGACTCAGGAAAGCATGGATAGGTGCACTGGCCGCCGCGATATAACTGAAATAATGTTGAAAACGGCGTTAAACACCATACAATCAATCGATTAATCAAACGCTTTCAGTTTACGCATTTATGGCATCTCTTTAACAAGTGTGCACACGAGTGGTGTAAGTACCTTTTCTGCACTGCCCAAATCAAAATCAGACTGCACAGATGGTGCAGTCTGATCTTAGATCTACATAATTTACTTCTGTGGACCCAACTATGACAACAAAATCGCAAGGTTTGCAGATTTTCATTCGACTTTTAACACATCTTTCCTCGATAGTTTTTGCTTGCCTGGAGTACCTTTTGGGATCAATTTATCAATCAATTTTTCAGTTGACCAGTAAATCCTTCAAGTAACTGACATTCGGTAGATATGCCATTGGCCATTTACAAAACGATAAATGAAATATGGCAATGACAACAGACACTGAACAATATAGGTATATCAAACGAGTATTAAAAGATACACATATGGAAAAATCCGACAGTTGACTCTTTCCCATTGCCTCTGTGGCTGCACTATTCTGTATTGTCTTGCATACCAATTAACTAATTGCATTATTAATGTTTTTCATAATTTTTACGCCATCATATTAATCCTTTACGTCAAAAAAAGAGATTCCAAGTCTATACAGCAGACAGGAATTCTATGCGGTACAATATATGATTTAAACTAACAATGCACTTTTTCCTATGGTTCTACTGCCGCACTATTGTGTAATGGTTTCATTCCCTGCTATCAGACTGAATAATTAATGTTTTGCAACCGTTTTACGTCATCAAATTAATTCTGTACCAGACAACAACATTTTAGGCTCTTCCAAATTGGAAGCATTTTCAGACGACATAAAATGTTGAGAATTATTGTATTTGAAAGGTAATCAGTATTTGTGTGAAAAGGGCAAAATTCTGGTCACCATTATTTTCTCCTTTTCCCACAGTGTGTCTACCCCAGCTATTAAAGGTTTAGCTTTTGAAACCAATTTTTTGCAAGCGATCGTCATTTGAGTCGTTCATATCAAATATGGATGATCAACGTGAGTTAGAGTGCAATACAAACACATATATGATTATAGGCCATGCTCTGTGAAAAGTGGGGCTTAGTGAATCTGCAAAAAGTATCGACCCATGTCAGCCCTCGCAGGCTGTCATCGGTCGAACCACCCTTTTGCTTACGCCTAAAAATCCCTCTTTCCAAGCGCCAACCTCATTTGTTTGCTTTCTGTGGACGGCATATGGTCGTTTAGCCCTTTCGGCGCTATAAGCGAAAACAGGGACTTTTGCGGACGGAATAGATCAAGATCAGACTGCACAGAACGTGCATTCTGATCTTGGATCTATTCCTTCCGCTTGTTTGGTCAAGCCTATGAGACAATAATCCTTTCGAGTCTCAGTGGATTCTATTTTCAGGCATTGAAAAGGGTCGAGTTTATATATTATTGAAAGAGTTAAAGCACCGTCTTTTAAGACGTCTTTTAAGGATAAATTGCTGTGCACATGTACGATAATTATGTATTTAACATAATATATAAAGCCTCATAACTTTAGCGCACAAAAATAAACAATTTTGGGTCAGATTTAAGGCAAATATAAATTATACCATTTAAAAGTGTGGATATTTTATGGGTTTTACAGCGTGTTACAGCACGGTCTGTTATAGTTCTAGTCGCTGTCTGAAAAATTGATCTTGACACTATACTGTGACTAAAGTTAGCAACTTTTATTCTAGTTTTTCTGCAAGGAACTGGGACTTTGACAGACCGTAGCTTATTGATAGACTCATAAATATCCAATTTTCAAATGGTATTAATGAAATTTGTCAGTATTTTGACTCTCCTATTGTTAACTTTTGGCCGTTAGTGGACGAATTCTTGGTACCGTACAGCACAATGAGCGGGTTAGGATTACCGTATCGTATTATAAATCCTTGTCCTGTTAAATAAGTTAGATGAAACTCCCAGGCCGATAGTTATGAAAACCCGAATAATGCTATTTCAAAGTTACTTTTTGGGGAAAAAAATATATCTTTATCGGACAGTGTAGATCCAAGATCAGACTGCACGTTCTGTGCAGTCTAATCTTGATCTACACTGTCCGCAAAAGGGTCAGTGAGTCGCGCTTAGCAGCCAATGGAGTAATGAATTGAATTATACGCACCTCTCTACTTTTTTCTACGCAGCACATTAATTGATTACTTCCCGAAATAAATTTGCAGCAGACGACCTGAACCCTTTCTATCTAAACCATAGAAGAAAACAGGGGCGTTTGCGGACGGCATAGATCAAGATCAGACTGCACAGAACGTGCAGTCTGATCTTTGATCTATACCGTCCGCTTGTTTAGTCAAGCCTTTAGAGTTAAAATGTTTCAGAGTTTGAGCAGATTGTATTTTCAGCCGTTGAATGAGGCGCTGAAAGAGGTAGAAGCTTTCATGTTGGAGTAGGATAATCTACATAAATTAACTCTGTACCAGACGACAAAATTTTAGACTGGTCCAAATTGAAAGCGTCTGCAGACGACATCTTAAATGTTGCACAGATTATGACATTTTTCTTTGAAAGGGTAGAAAACATTGAGGGAAAGGAGAAAATGCTGGTTAAAACATTGTAGCAAAGAGAAAATTTGCTTGTTATGAATAGTTTCTCCTTTTACCACAAAATCTCAAAGTGATTATGCAAGATAAAATTAATTGTTAACCATTTTGGTTACAGAAACGAGTTGTTGTTGTTGTTGCTGCTAATGCTGTTGTTGTTATTGCTGCCACTGCAGCTTTATTCTGTTCTGTTCTTAATGACTTCGTGAGGTGTTCATATTAATTAATTAGATTGAATTATTAATATTTCTCGCGCATTTTTCCGCCAAAAATTTTACGCATCACCGTACAAAACACGAGTTTCGACATCCCCGGGTAGATAGATGCAAGAGACTTTGAAAGTATTACCGAATTACGTTTTGCGCGTTGCTTCTTTCCCTAAAAAACATTACGTTTTTTTCGTGATTATTTTAAGGGATTTCGTTTTTCAGTTCTTTCCGATATCCGTTTTGTTAGTTGGTTGTTTGGGAACAAAATTTCGAGGTATTGTCAAAGCCTTGTCGCCGTCTACTTAGTGGTTATTGCACCAAAACGTTGACATTTTTGTGTTATAACTGAGGGTATTTACTTCAAAATTGGTCTAGTTATACCCACCCTACCTACAAAGTCAGTCTGAGTGTCTGTCCGTCCTTCCATACATCTGTCCGTACGTCCGTCAATCCGTCCATGTTTACGTTTCCGTGCTCTAACTCCTAAAGCCGTTTGACCTGGGACCATAAAACTTTATACAAGTGTTGCTCATGACCCAAGGAGGTGTCCTATTGGTTTTGGTTCACAGAGGTCAAAGGTAAAGGTCACAGGTGAACTTGGTTTGAAAATCGTTTCCTTGCCCTAACTCAAAAGCCGTTTGACCAAAGACCCTGAAACTTTATACAAGAATCTCCCATGACCCAAGGAGGTGCCCTATTGTTTTTTGGTCACGTAGGTGAAAGGTCAAGGTTACAAGTGAACTTTGTTTTGAAAATCATTTTCATTCTCTGATTCTGCTGCTTCAGTGACAGGGTGTCGGTGGGAGAAATTTTACCGCTTTGACACGGTTCTAGTTGTTTGCTATCAATTTGGGAACCCATGCCGGAAGGACCTGTAACCCTCAAAATATTTTTCCACAGTTATGTCCCTTTTTCGACCTTTCATTGATGTCGAAAGCAACTGCAACTAAACGTTGGCATGCTCGTGCGTTGCTCTTGTTCATAATTTGCAAAAGTTTTGTTAGAGCTATATAACCAGGAAGTATCGAAAGGGATTGAAATTTAATCGAAATGTACCCTTCATTTGAGAGGAATCAATCCATCCCATACCAAGGACCATCTCAGTTATTTTTACAGACAGCGTAGATTCAAGATCAGACTGCACAGAACGTGCAGTCTGATCTTGGATCTACACTCTCCGATATTTATGAGAAATAATCGAGCCAAAACGGACCTAAGGTACAATGTTATCAAAACCTTTCTTCCAAAGAATGGTATCATTTGATTAAGGGTAAAAAGGTTAAATGATCGTATTCAATTATTTACAAAGACTGTCATTAAATATAACATGGATATGGCTATCAATGAAAGATGGGAATTACATAAAGAACTAACAGAATAATTAATGATATTATACACGCCTTCACTCTATTACACTCAAATCTATTATTAACGTGTTCGTACTCATACTAAGCGGGTGGGGGGATCTCCGTGGCACAGTGATTCGTTATCAGGAATTTCTGATTTGACCCCTTTCTCCTATAACCTTCCCTCCACCCACGGGACTGGTCATGTGGGGATGGGATCCTGGAGATAGCCACAACAAAACACAGAATTAGTGTTGGATAAACCCAGGAAAGACGTGAGAAGGTGAACCGTTGCCATGATATGACCTCGAACACGTGACCCTTGTATAATATTGACAGTCAACATGAATTGAGTTCAAACACATATACATATGAGCCATGCTCGGTGAAAAGGGGGCTTAATGCATCTGCAAAAAGTACCGACCCAGGTCAGCCTGCGCAGTCCGCGCAGGCTGACTTGGGCCGAAACTTTTTGCTATTGGTCAATTTTCTGCATGTCAAAGGACCAGTTTACCTCACGATTCCGCCGGTTGTTAGACAAACTGGATTTCTTGGGTCCATAACAATATGATGACTTGCTCAGTGCCATGCCTCACGGAAATGCATTAAGCCCCCTTTAGCCAAAGCGTGGCTCATATATAGACTCATATAGAAAGACGTTTCTCGAAAAAGATCTCCTTCTCGACGAAAAGAAGGGGTCTACAGGAGATACTGATTTAAATTTAATGATTTGTCAAGAGTAAAGTTTTAGCTCGACTGTTTTGGAAGAAAAGGCCGAGGTGATGCCAAAACCCTGCCGTTGTCGCCGAGTCCCGGTAGCTCAGTCGGCAGCGTACAGGACTTGACAAGAGGGGGGGGGGTACTGGTTCGATCCCCGGCACGGCCAGTTTCTTTCCGAAGATTAATGATATAGCCCTTGCGACAGGATTCATTCCTTTCTCACCGCTGACCATGGTTTCGACGATGGTTATGTGGGGAAAACAGCCCGTGGCTTGGAGAGAATGTTGGGTGGAGTACAGGTAAAAGAAACTCCAGGAAAGCATTCATAGCTGCACTGGACGCAGCGATATTACTGAAATAATGTTGAAAACGGCGATAAACACCATACAATCAAAAAATCGAAAGCCTGTCGTCGTCTGCCTCGTCCTTGTCGTCGGGCGAAAACGTTGACATTTTCTGTCATTCATTGAGTGAAGACATTTACTTCAAACTTTGGCTAGTTGTTAACTATCCAAATTGGACCCCTACCAAAAGGGTTGGTAATCCTGCCAATATTTTGACAGTTATGCTCCTTTCTTTTAAGGATCACTGGTGCTTGAAGTCAAACATGTCCGATACACTGACTCGTCCATACTGAAAGCTTTTGCAGACAAATACTCACATTCAGCTCATAACCCTTTTCCAAACGCCAAGTTTTTAGACTAGTCCAAGTAGAAAACGTTTGCATACGACAAACCACGTTTAATTCAAATGAGATTTGTCTGTCAAAGGTTAGAAAACATGTTATTATACTGCAAAGATATTTCTCGTGATCTGATTGGATAGTATGCCCCGAACATATATATCATGTACACTGGCAAAACCAAGGTAAAAAGCAGTTTCCCTTTCGGGAGCCCCGTATACATGACTACACTTTCAACACAACATCCAAAATGGCGGCGTCGATCAAGATTAACATCAAGATTATGCACCAAACTGCACTTTTTATCAAGGTTTCAGTGACGTCATTTCCCAGTGACGTCAGTTTTCAATGAATTGAGGAAGTCAGAAGGAAAATTCTACTTCATCAGCGTACTCAATTTTTGAAACCAGAAAATAGGTAAATTTCGCTTAACACACGTAGGAATGGTAAAACTTTGCAGTATAATAAATTCGTTGTATGGTCAGGTGGCAGGGGACTTGGAAACTTGTTCACGGCTGTGTTGAATCATGTCGCCACCTCGCCTTCCCTGCCACCTGACCGTACAACTAATAATGTAAAAGGAAAAAATGCTGTTTACCACTATTTTTCTCCTTTTCCCACAGTATTTTCAAAACCATCTTCGTCAGCGTCGTTTGTTTGGTAATAAAGGGTAAATTTTAGTGGGTTTTTATTTCTTCATGCAAATGAGAATGAAGATGATTTTTTTTAAAACCCTTTTCCACACAATACCGAGTTTATTTTAAACGACCCCCAGAAAAACACGTTCGAAAACATTGTGGAGAGGAAGAAAATCCTGGTAACCAGCATTTTCTTCTTTTCCCACAACGTTAACGACCCTTCATAGACAAATCCATCTTTTGAGCCACATTTTAACTCGTCGTCTGATAGATTATGCTTTCAATATGGACAGGTCTAATTTGGTAGAGTTAAGCCTTCTTCATCAGGGTCATTAAAATACGGGACATTTTGGTAAACGGTTAAGAGGGAACCATTTACTTCACAGATGCTTACACGTTTTCAAACTGAAAAGAAAATACAGAACTCAGAATTAATTAAATTTCAATTAGATGTTAGACAGAATTTGAACATGCGCAGTGCATGTTACTTTTCGATTTTCTCCACATAACATAATTGCGTAAGCTTCATTGCTGAGGCCGACTTTTAGTAGCTAATTTTGGGTCGGGGGAATTTTGGTATCTTAGAATAAGGAAGTATTTTGATTCACTTCTTCCTGATAGAAACTAACAGTAGACGACTCACAAGTGCCGAGGATCTTTGTAAAATATTGGTAATAAGAATTAGTCAAGGTTTGATATAAGAATCCTAGTGAAAACATTGTGGCAAAAGTTACGAGCAATTTCTCCTTTTGCCACAATGTTTGCAAAAATAGGTGTGTTATACTTTAGAAGTTGTCTAAGGGATGAAATATCAAGTCGATAAGGCTAGCGAGTGCTGTCAAACTACGGCAAAACACCGATTATTCGAAGTCGGAGTATCGAGACAGTCGTTGGGTTTGAATCATCAGTGTACTAGTGTTTGGATTATCGAAGAGTGATCGGAAATAGCTTGAGGTTCCAGAAGAATATGGGTGAATGCATTTATGACATTTTATTTCATGCTTTTCGATAATTTATCGGGAGATAATTGTGGATTATAAGGTTTGATAATTCATGGTTATGACCAGTTAAATTAACCGTATTTCCGTAACCCTTCAAATATTTGAAGGCGGCAACAATAGTACCCACACACTAGTTACCTAGGTAAACAGTGCCTGTCATTCAACAGGACGGAAATACGAAGGTTGTCCCGAAATTCCGTGACAATTTCAATAGCAAAAGAAAATGAAACTCTACAAACGCAATTTTTCGATATGTTTTCAATACATATAAACCAAACATGTAATATAGAAAATCACACAAAAATCTTCACAAATAAGAAAATTATAGCATAAATACCACAACAAGTACCCACAATGCGGCGCACGTCAAGCCTTAATTAACGACGTCAATGTGAGTTTAAGAGGCTTTGTCAAGGTATTCTCCGTGAAATTCAACGCATTTGCCATGTCATTTAATCCACGGCTGGTCAAAAACTGTCTTGAACCAAATTTCTGTCAAACCTCTGTTAAAAGCAAATATAGCAGACACCAGCTCATTGGTGGAATCGAACTTGCGACTTCGTAAATCCTCCTTAAGCTGTGGAAAGCAGTCAAAGTTGTAAATCCGAGCAGAATTTTTTGCCTTCTTGGATGGAGGGGTCCGAGGTGTCTTCCATATACTGGACTTTCGCTTTCCTTCAGGTTTGAAGTAGTTTAACCACCTCTCATCTGCTCTAAAAAGAGGATCCAACAGAGCGTCGTCTCCTTCAGCTCGAGCAAGACACTCTAGGGACGTGTGAACTTTCTTGTTTGTTATCATCAGATATCAGACGTGGAGCCCAGCTCTTAAAGACTCGTGACATGTTCAGTTTGTCCTTAAATATTCTGTGGAAAGAAGACCTTGAAATGGCGGTTGACGACGGTACCTCTCTGACTGTTAGTCTCCGATCTGCGAAAATGCATCTCTTCACCAAATCACACGACTCTTCATCTAAAGAAATCGGCCCACGTGCTTTCTCCTCTTTCTAGCGTTCACCCGCCCTCAGGTCTGTTTTAATGCCATGCCACTTGTAGGCCAGTGCTCAAGAAATGTTTTAAAACTTTTTAGTACGCCAAATTTGTTCTATAATCTGTATAATCTGGATGAGTGTCATTCCAAGATCGGCACAAATTTTTTTTACTGTTCGCTGCGCCGCGCGATCTTCTGACGTCGTCATTTCAAATTTTTTATTTTCTAATGATCTTTTTCGTTTGTCTGAACACTGTCCGTTGTTTACTCGATCACATTCAAATTTTCTGTGATGAAGGCAAAGTTTCAGAAGAAGACGTCCGTGTAATACGAAGCAGAAATAATATCAAATATCGAAAATATTTGTACATCACTGGAGTTCCTGCAAAAACGTATATGGAGAAAATGGCGTGCGCCGGGAAATGGCACCTCCTTATCAATTTTGTGAATTTAAAGTAAAAATAAAGCTGTTTTTTCATTGGAGACTTAATGGAAAATGAAATAACATCTTCATGTATGAACTTTGTGAAAATGAATGTCTTGACGCTAAAAATGGCTCAATAATGAAATTTGTCACGGAATTTTGGGACAACCCTCGTATAACGTAATTTACGCGCATTTACCCTATATTTCTTGCGCTTTACGTAATATTTTAATGCGTTTTTATGGGGGGGGGGGGAAGGGGGAAGCCCTGGGGAATTCCCGAAAACAACCGTACTCGAATATGATGAAAGTCCCAACAAAAATGGGGTTAGAAAGCATGAAATAAATAGAATGTTTGTTTTTTGCGGTGAAAGATCGAAATTTATTTCATCGAGTGAACATCATCGGTAATATTTTCACGAGATGCTGCACCACGCGTGAAAATACAACCGATGATGTTCACTCGATGAAATAAATTTCGATCTTTCACCGAAAAAAGCAAATATCCTCTATACTATGATTATGCAGTCTTGATTATTTTTTCCGTAGTGCAGCAGCAGTTTTGATTGCTATTTAATCATGTTAGGTCATTAATACTTATGATAAGTGATCGTGTTGACTATTTAGCAACCACTAAAAATCTAAAAGAAAATATTCTACATTCTCAGAACTTAGGACATTGGTTCATATTATAAATTGATGATCCATACTCTGTCAAAAGACGGTTTAATAAATCTGCAAAAAGTATCGATTCCGGTCAGCCTACGCAGTCCGCGCAGGCTAACCTGAGTAGCAACTTTTTGCACTTGGTTAATTTTCTGCATTTCAAGGGATCAGTGTACCTCATGATTGAGTCAGTTGTTTGACAAAATAGATTTTATGGATCCCAAAATATGTGATGACTTGTTTGGTATAGTGCATCACAGATAGCATTAAACACTCTGTTGCCAGAGAATGGTTCATATGTAGAAAACACGAAGCATTGGTGATGTTTGGTTTGTTCTTTTGTTATGTTTTTACTGCAGACTTTCTTGTTCCGTCAGGAACGGTATAATCATAACGTTATTGCATAGCAATGGATAAATACATTTTGACACGACAATATTTCGATCAGCAATAGTTCAGCTGATAGTGTCCGATATGGCCTGCAACACGCGAAAAAGGGCATTCGGACATTTGCGTAAAGTGCCGTCTCGGATCAGCCTGCGCAGTCCGCGCAGGCTAATCCGAGACGGTACTTTACGACTACATTAGATTTTGTCCTACAATAGACTTGCGTGAAACAGAAAATTACATAAAAACGGAAAGTGTCGTTTCGGATTACCCTGCGCGGCCTGCAAATGTCCGAATGTGCCTTTTTACGTGTTGCAGGCCATATGGTGTTTAAGGTCATAGGTTTAGTCCTTCCATGAGTCCATTTGTACCCCTAAGTAAGGGTTAACAGTCACGTCCCAATAGATTTTCCTTACAAAATATCTGCTTTCTCTCCCTTTTCCTTAAATGATATTGGGTCAAAATATGGATTAATGCTCCTTTGATGGACGTATTCAACAACCATTCTCAAATCATTCTGATTCTGAATTCCAAGACAAGCAATCTGATTGGCTGAGAAAGCTCTTAGTACCACCAAGGTAGGCGATTTCAGGGCCATCATGACCCTTTCATCGTCTAGATGGAATTATACGTACATATATGTTTCTTTAAAGTAAGATATAAGCCCTGGTTTCCCCCACGTTAAGCTAGGTTATACTAGATGTATCAAATATAAGAGGGTCATTGAGTAAGTCATCCAGAATTGTTAAAGTTGAAGAGATCCCGTTTGTGATTTGTAAATCCTGTACATACAGAAAATACTCACTGTGCACCATTGGTATCAAGTTTTTTTTTTTTTCCTCAATAAATTATCTGAGTGTGTTACACGAATTGACATGAGTACTGCCCAATTTTAATGAGAATTTGACTAGAAATAAGCCCTCTAGAATGCACACAAGATCTTTCCAAGATTTATCTTAGTGACCTACCTTTTGACCCCACATGATAAATTTTCAAAAACTCAAAAAAGTCCTGTATTATCGTCATGAAAAACACACTGACCAACTTTCGTGAGTACTGGAAAAAACATATGGCCCCCAGAGTGCACACAAGGTGTTTATGATGTTTGTCATTTTTAGCTCCACTGGCCGAAGGCCGCGGACTTATGTCATGGCTCGGTGTCCGTCGTGCGTCCGTCCGTGCGTGCGTTAACTTTTATTTCAAACATCTTCTTCTCTGAAACTACTGATCCAATTTTGATGAAACTTCACAGAAATGATCCTGCCATGGTCGTCTTCAGAATTTTTGGAAGAATTTGATTCCTTCAAAAACTCTGGTTTCCATGGCAACAAAACTGAAAAATATTGAAAATCTTTGAAAATCTTCTTGTCTGAAACCACAAGGCCTAGGGCTACCATATTTGGCGTGTAGCTTTATTTAGTGGACCTCTATCAAGTTTCATCAAATCATAGCCCTGGGGTCAAATTTGACCCCGCCCCGGGTGTCAGAAGTTTTATATGGGCTTTTATAGGGAAAACTTTAAAAATCTTCTTGTACCTAGCCGTATGGCTACTAAATTTGGAGTTTAGCTTTATCTAGTGGGTCTCTACCACGTTTCTTCAAACTATAGCCCTGGTGTCAAATTTGACTGCACCCCGGGGGTCACAAGTTTTACAAGAGCTTATGTAGGGAAAACTTCAAAAATCTTCTCGTACCTAGCCATAAGGCCTTGGGTTACCAAATTTTGCATGTAGCTTTATCTAGTAGGCCTCTACCAAGAGGGCCCACATTATAGCCCTTAGGTCAAATTTGGCCCCGCCCCGTGGGTCACAAGTTTTACATGGGCTTATATAGGGAAAACTTCAAAAATCTTCTCGTACCTAGCCATAGAGCCTTGGGCTACCAAATTTTGCCTGTAGCTTTACCTAGTGGGCTTCGACCAAGACTGCCCAAACTATAGCCCTGGGGTCAAGGTTGGCCTCGCCCCGGGGGTCACAAGTTTTACAACGGGTTGTATAGGGAAAACTTCAAAAATCTTCTCGTACCTAGCCATAAGGCCTAGGGCTGCCAAATTTTGCATGTAGCTTTATCTAGTAGTCCTCTACCAAGAGAGCGCAAATTATAGCCCCAGGGTCAAATTTGGCCCCACCCCGGGGATCACAAGTTTTACAAGGGCTTATATAGGGAAAACTTCGAAAATCATTTCATACCTAGCCATAGAGCCTAGGGCTACCAAATTTTGCATGTAGCTTTATCTAGTAGGCATCTACCAAGAGTGCCCAAATTATAGCCCTGGGGTCAAGGTTGGCCCCATCCCGGGGGTCACAAGTTTTACATGGGCTTACATAGTGAAAACTTTAGAAATCTTATTGTTACTAACCATAAGAGCTAGGCGTACTAAACTTAGCCCTGTCTCAGGGGTCTCATGTTTTAAAGGGTCTTTTATTAACCACACATTCTAGACCTGTATCATTTGGTATGGGGCTTTATCTTGTGGACCTCCACCAGGATTCAAGTAATTATGGCCCTGTGGTCAAAAATGGCTTTGCCCTGGGGTCAAAACTTTCTCGTAGGATTTTATAGAAAAAAATTTGTATGTCTTTTAGTTGGAAACCAACTGGCAAAGTATTGTAATGTTTGGTTTGTAGCGTTTTTACTTATTAGCCAGTGGAGCGATACAGGGCCATCATGGCCCTCTTGTTACCATATGTAACCCAATTTCGAACTTGTCCAAGATATTAATAAGGCAAACATTTTAATTAATTTTTTACGTGTATCGGAAACAAAAAAATATGGCCTCCAGAGTGATAGCAAGGTTTTTCAAGGATTCGTCCTAGTGACCTGCATTTTACCCGACTTGACCCAATTTCAACTTTGTCCATGGTATTATCAAGACAAACATTCCAACCAATTTTCACCAGTATTGGACAGAAAATTTGACCTCGAGAGTGCACACAAAGTTTTTCTAAGCTTTACCCTAGCGACCTACTTTGTGACTGAACGTGACACAATTTCCAACGTGTCCGAGATATCATCATAACAATTTTTCTGGTAAATCTTCATGAGTGTCAGGCTGAAAATATGGCCTATAGGGTGAAAAAAAAGGATTTTCTCAGATTTGTCCCAGTCACCTACTTTTTGACCTTAGTAACCTAATTTCAAACTCGTCCAAGATACCATCAAGACAAACATTCTGACCAACTTTCATCAGATTGAAAATGTGCACACTATAGAGTGTACAAGTTTTCATCAGGTTTGTCCCAGTGACCTACTTTTAAACCCGTCATGACTTAGTTTCGAGCTCATCCGAAGAGCTATGAAGACAAACATTTTGGTCAACTTAATGAGTGTTTGACGAAAAAATGTGGCCTCTAGCGTGCACACAAGGTAACCGTTGACGCCAGGACGACGCACGATGGACGCCGGATACAATTTAAGCGCACCTTAAACAGTTTGTGCTCAGCTGAGCTAAAAGTTGATAACTTGTAGTGTAAAGAACTATCATATGGCCTGCAACACGTGAAAAAGGGTATTCGGGTATTCGGATATTTGCGTAAAGTTGTCTTTCTGGGTCAGCCCGCGCACTTCGCGCAGACTGATCCGAAACGACATTTTCCGTTTTTATCTAATTTTCTGTTTCGCGCAAGTCTTCTTTAGGACAAAATCTAATGTAATCGTAAAGTGCCGTCTCGAATTAGCCTGCGCGGACTGCGCTGGCTGATTCGAGACGACACTTTACGCAAATGTCCGAATGCCCTTTTTCGCGTGTTGCAGGCCATATCTATCTCCAAGCCGGAACAGTTTTAATGATATGGAAAGGAAACCACGAGACAAAAGTTATAAACACTCTTTTGGTTCCATTTTCTACAATGTTTTTAAACGGTGTTTTGAAACTCCGAGGGAGCTAATACATGTAAACCGGACTGACGATTTTCCCCCAGAAAAGGATTAAGTATTGCGAATTCGAAGCTGCTCTTGTCAGAATCTCAAAAATATCGGATAGTGTAGATCCACGATCAGACTGCGTCTTTTGCACAGTCTGATCTTTGATCTACACTGTTCGTAGTTCTCACCAGAACTGCTTAGAACCTCAACGATTTAGTAGTAAGCGTTATCAGATACGGTGTCGATCAACTAAGGTACCATTAGAGTGAGATTAGAGATGACCCATGCTCTGTGAAAAGGGGAATTTAATGCTCCTGCAAAAAGTTTAGACCCAGATCATCCTGCGCATTTCGCGCAGGCTGATCCGGATCGAGACTTTTTGCTATTTGTCAATTTTCTACATGTCAAAGGACTGTTCTACCTCATGATTCAGACGGTTGGTAGATAAAATGGATTTTATGGATCTATAATTATGGCAATGATCCATAATGGTGACTTGCCTGGTATAATGCAACATGGAGATGCATTAAACCCCCTTTTGCCAGGCATGGCTCAGATGTATTTGGCTAATATTGTTTGGTCACTTTATCTGGTTGTATAAACATCGTGAAAAATGATCCTTTCCCTCAGATGATTCATATTAGACTTTCTGAACCCCCGTTATACTGGTAGCCATTACCGTTGAACAAATGTAAGTTGATTCCACCTCGAAATTTGATAAGTTTATTTTCTCAAAATTTCTTTTGACACATTCCTAAGTTAAATTTGATCTGCGCGAATTTTAATGTTAGATGTTGTTTTTTTTTTTTCAAATTTCAAACTCATTGAAGAACAAGGAAGATTAGAATGGAGATTTTAATTCGTCAGCTATTTGCGAAGGATTAACGGGTTTGTGGGGTCAACGGGGTCAGAAACTCCAAATATCTACTTAACCTTTACGCTGCTTCGCGCAACTCAAGGACCTTTTGCGGACAGTGTGGATCAAGATCAGACTGCACAGAACGTGCAGTCTGATCTTGGATCTACACTTTCCGACGAGGAATACATCCCCCCCCCCCAAAAGAAAAAAAAAAATTTTTTTTTTTTTGAAATGGCAACATTTGGGTTTGTACTATCGGCTTGAAAGTTTCATTTAACATAATTATTTAGCAGGTTAAGACATAATTCGATGTTCACTACCATTATGGAAGATTTACAGTTTTGTAAATTTACAGGCATCTCCAAAATGTTTGTATAATTCTATCCATTGCAGCGCCATAGGCGAAAACAGGGGCATTTGAGGACGGTATAGATCAAGATTAGACTGTACATAACGTGTTGTCTGGTCCTGTATCCATTCCATCCGCTTGTCAAGGTTATAAGATATTTCAGAGAACTGCCATACTTTGGTTCAAAAGTATGGAAACATTTTTTCTCAGCTCGGCTGTTTTCGGGGAAAAAAAAAGAAGCCCGGGGTATTGTGTTGTCACTGTTGTCGCCTGCATCTCTCTTGTCGTTATCGTGCGGAGACGGACGTTTTTACATACCTCTGTTATTACTGAAGACATCTGCTTCAAACTTGATGTAATTGTTAACAACCAAAAGTAGAACCCATGCATTCAGGGCAGGTAGCCTTGAAATTTTTCTCGTCTGAAAATTCTTTCAATTTGGACAACGCTAAAATTTTGTCGTGTAGTAAAAAATTAAACCCCATTCTGCCAGAGCATGGCTCAATTTCTTGTTGCAAGCAGTTGCATATGAGACATGCTCTGTAAAAAAGGGGCTTAATGCATCTCCGTGATGCATGAAACCAGCCAAAGTCATCACATAATTATGGATCCATAATAGTCACTTTTTGAACAACCGACTTGATCATGAGTAGACTGGTCCTTTGACTTACAGAAAATTGACCAGTATCGAAAAATTTCGGCCCAGGTCAGCCTGCGCGGACTGCGCAGGCTGACCTGGGTCGATACTTTTTGCAGATGCATTAAGCCCCCTTTTCACAGAGCACGGCTCATATAAATTTACCAATGATATGTCCAAAGCTGTCCAGTACAGTGACGTCTTTGTATTTGGACAGTAACAGGTGAATTTGGCACTCTAATGACAATTATTGTGATCGAAAAAAAAAACACGAAGCTATTGTCAGCACGTTATTATGGAATATAAGTTCAGATGTCTGTGTTTGATGTTACTTTATAACGGATCGAAATTAGTAAATGAATACGTCTTTTTATTGAGACTAGTTAGGGAATAGATTAGGAAACTGTTACTTTCTCACAATATCGCTGTTGTTTTACAGTTTCGATTTTTTTTCTTACAGTGCCTTTTGATAAATTCAAAATTTAAACCTCTATTTCTCGCGATTTACTTATCGCAGAATACCATATTTTTTCATTAACTTACTGTAGCATGGTTCTATCGGATTGAAAAAAGTGGACAGAAGTTTATCTTTAACATGAAAACAAATACCGGGAAAATATTCGGTCTTTAATGGTCTCTTTGCCAGATGACAGAATTTTCGACTGGCTAATTTTTAAAGCATTTGCAGACGACAAAATTTGATACTAGCTAATATTAAAAGCAAATTTGTAGACAAAAAATTACACGTGGTTAAAATGACGGGATGTGCTTCGTAATGGTTGGGAAACATTTTTGGAAAAAGAGAAAATGCTGATGACCAGCATTTTCTCCTTTTCCAAGCTATGTTTTCAAAAACCTTTTTCATCAGGACCAATAAGACAAGGGATTCTATGGTACAAGAGTAATGACCTAAGAATTCCAGAGTTGATATTGGTGAAAATATCTAACAATTTATCGGCTTGTAGATTGAAGATCATATTGCTCGATTTCGTGCAGTGTTATCTAAACCTGACGGCAAAAAGACAGAAATATGTGTTTAGGACTCTAGTGATTAACTTGTGTCTTCGATGAATATATATTTTAACCGTTCAATTCTGGAGTAGCTTATTCTACAATAATACATGGAAGTTCATGTCTTTAAGCGCTGCATACATTTTAGACATGCTACGGCAAAAGGGGGCTTGATGCATCTCCGTGATCCACGGTACTAAGTAAACCATCACATACTTATGGATCCATAATATCCACTTTTTTAACAACCAAATTAGTTATGAGATAGGCTAGTCCTTTGACATGCAGAAAATTGACCAGTAGCGAAAAGTTTCGGCCCTGTCTGCGCAGGCTGACCTGACCCGATACTTTTCGCAGATGCATTAAGCCCCCTTTTCACAGAGCATACCTCATTTTCGTTTACCTATGTAAGACAAAATGAACCATGCTCTGGCAAAAGGGGGCTTAATGCATCTCCGTGATGCATGACACCAGGCAAGTCATCACAGTTAATCTAAATCCCTAAAATCCGTTTTGTTAAACAACCCTCTGAATCATGAGGTACTCTGGTCCTTTGACATACAGAAAATTGACCAGTAGCGAAAAGTTTCGGCCAAGGTCAGCCTGCGCGGACTGCGCAGGCTGACCTGTGTCGATACTTTTCGCAAATGCATTAAGCCCCCTTTTCACAGAGTATGGCTCAAATACAATGTACTGAAACCTGGAGAGATTTTGGACTGAAAGGCTTGTCTAATCAAGCGAACGCTGTGGATCCAAGATCAGACTGTGAGTTCAGTGCGGTCTGATCAACATGCAGTCAGATCTTGATCTCTGCCGTCCGCCACAGCCCCTGTTTTCGCATATGACGATGAAACAGTTGCGAAAAAATAGTTATTGAGAAATACAGAAAAATAAGTACGGGATTTTAATATAAATATTATTACATGTGTACAAAAAGGCAATAGTATACATCTGTTATACATACAAGTTTGACTTACGATAGAACTTCAAATCAACTAAAAGCGTGTTCTCTTTTTAAACCTTGTAGTGTTAAATAAGTCAAACAGCAATTTTCAGTTCTAAAGACGCGAAATTCAAAGCTGCTTTTGTCAGAGTATTTGGTAAAAGAAGTGGACAGTGTAGGTCAAACTCAGACTGCACGTTCTGTACAGGCTGAACTTGATCTTTACTGTCCGCACAAGCAACTAAGTCCGTCTTTAGTGCTACGAGAGGTAATTAAAGATTTTAAAAAAAAATACTGTGGCATCTTGCTTTCTTTCTATTCAAGACACGACTAGTGGGCCTACTAAAGCTGGTAATGCATGTATAACATTTTGTGAACCAGACATTTTGGGACTATAGAAATGTGGAAATATCATCGTAAAAAGAATTACTGTGTAGCTTTAATGATCTGTTTTCTTTCCATTCAAGACACGACTATTGATAAATCTAGTCATATAACAGCTAGTGTGCCGGAAATTTCTTTCGGAATATAAAAGTATGGAAATATTGCAGTTAAAAGAATTAATGTATAGTTTCATTGACCTATTTTACGCCTTCCATCCAAGACACGACCATTGATGATTCTAGTCATATAACAGTTGGTGTGCCGGACATTTCTTTAGGAGTATAAGAAACATGGAACTATCTCAGCGTCATTGGAAAACTGCAAAAGACGCGGTAAGTCCTGTATCTTAATTTAACAGATATCTATAGAATTAAAAACTGCTTCTTCCTACAATTCATCCTTTTGTCGGAATGTTGCCACTTGTGTTCGTGCATGGGGCCCATATTTATATTGATTATCAATTTGTACAACAAAGTTTTACAGTCGCACAAAGCAAAATTTTCATTTTCTAAAAGGGAAATACTTAAAGGCCCACTAGCTGCCAAATGTAAACAGAGAGAGAGACGAAGAGATAATCATCAGTTGTAGTTGTATTGATCCTCTAAATCGGTCACAATGTCCGTGACAGGCCACCTCCTAATTTGACAAATCGCTGGAACTAAGATAATCACGTCAACTGAAATTAGGCAACACTGGCCCTATGCATATCTGTATCCGAGAAGTTAGCAAGGTCTTGCAGAAAAAGGTGGATATTTACAAACGTTTATGACAATTTGCTCTCTTTGTGTGACATCAGCAATCAGATGGAAGGCAGCATGATGTCAATTATGATTTTCCTTCTGAGAGGATTATCATAAAAAGAAATATGACAAACGCAGAGATTTCTTTGGGTAATTAAATTCTTGTTTCAGAATGTTTTTAAACAGAGATGGACAAATAGAGAAAAAACGAAATCTTTATGGAAGTAAAAGGAAGATAGGGAATACTTGCTTGATAACTGAGCATGATTATTCAATTAATTACCGTGGTAGATCTTGTACAAATACTTTCCTAACGTAGTGTTTGCTCTTTGGCCGGTCCAGTATGTTTGCGAAATCTCGAATTTCACTACTTGATCTTTATGCTTATGGTATTTGTATCACTGTTCTAAAATTTCACTTATGTTAACGATGGTAACATGCACCTGTTATTTCTCAAATTAACCGTGTTTGTTACTGGAGGAACTTTCATCGTCTTGAACGAACTAAATATTTTCTTAAATCTCCATGTAGTCCGTTGTTTTACTATCACTACAATACGCAAATCGAGAGGGTAACCATATGGACCAGTTATTAAATGTTACATCTCCGTCGGTCAAGCTGGTCACGTGTGATTGTTCTTGGCAAGGCACTTTTAAGCGCCCGCCTAGAACCGATGAACCCAGAAAGGGTCGGATAAGTGACCTGTCGCCGTTATGGAAGAGCTGGTTTAAGTAGGACATCAAACAACGGCTTAAAGCGACCTATTTAGATTCTTTTAATATCACTTAAAAATTGTTTATCACTGACTTAATTAAGGCGATTATATAGCAGGCTAATCATCGGTAAAGAAGAGAGAAAAAAAAAGTACGAAAAAACAGTTTTCAATGGTATTTTCTTGACAGACTACGTAGCCTCGTAAAGTATTTTAGATTTCGCGCCAGATTTTTGCAAAGAACTCTGGGAATGTCACATGATCAACAGCACGCTTCGATGACGAGGATCTACATTCAAACCAGTATGATTACGTCATATTTGATAAAAATAGGAATAAACAGAGTCACCAATTACAATACAACCACTCAATATTTAAAAGCGCAAAATTGCATCTTTTTTAATAAATGTAACAGTACAACTTCTATATGATTGCAAAGAAAAATTGTATTATCTGTTTGTATATATTCACCGGTGTTTTACAAGAAATTTTGATTTAAGCCACAGAAAGTAAATAGCTCCCTTTAAAGAGGCCCTTTTTAAACTTTTTGCCGCGAATTAAATTCTTTGTTAAACACTTATATAAATGCTACAAAATATATTCTTCTGAGTAAATGTAAAGAAATTGGACGGTTACATGCAGTAATAAAGTGCAAATTTGGTATTTAAAAAACGGGTTGGACGCTCATGCAGTAGTTCCGTGTATTTTTATGAGATCAACTTGATATGACATCATCCTTTACTTATTTGAGTACGATCCCGCGTAACTGACTTGTATAACTGATCATGTGAAATTCCCACAAATTTTGGGGCGCAAAGTTGAAGGGGAAAAAAAATCCTTTAAGAGGCCACGTAGCCTATTAATTAATTACAACTGCAAACTATTTTCTTCTCGACTGGTGATATTGCCAGCTATCTCCTCGCTTAACTCAGTGATGGATCATTTTTAAAGTTTGATGAGGTTATGAAAATCTGAATAGCTTTCTTTAAAATTCCATTGAAAAGATGATGTGACTTACATACTTACGAGTATATTACATGTTGGTAATGTAACAGGTGTGTCATTTTGTACCCCTGTTTGTTGAAATAGCTGAAGATTCAGTTCTAAAAATTAAATACCAGTCATGTGATTAGCCTAGACATTTCACCTTGTTCCAGTCAGACGGCTCGCTTTGAAGTTAACGCTTATCCTGCTAAGTAGCTTAAATTAAACTTTCAGATCGATAGTAAAAACCCGAATAATGCTACTTCAAACTTTTTTTTTTTTTGGGGGGGGGGGGGAATATCTCCTTATCGGACAGTGTAGATCAAAGATCAGACTGCACGTTCTGTGCAGTCTGATCTTGATCCATACTGTCTGAAAAAGATCAGTGAGTCGCGCTTAGCAGGCTAAGGGATAAAAATTGGGACAGTATTAAGTACTGTAGATGTAACATACGGCCCTGAAAATTTCATGGACCTTTCCAGTCTTACTACAAATAGACATTATTGTTCATTCAGTCGTTTTTTAAACACGACTTGCAGGCCATTTTTGAAAAGGTTTGAAAAAGGAGAAAGTACTCGTAACGATTAATTTCTCCTTCTGTCATATTTTTTTCCATATTTATTTAGGTAAGAAACTACTCCTATTGAAATAATGGCAAGTTAAAAAAGGAGCTTATGAGAAAACCATTATTATATATAAATGTAAAGTTCCTTTGCACTTCAAATTTCTATAAGACTGCACAATACGATCCTTGTGTCGAACTTTCCAATAATAAGATATAATATTTAATCTGTTTATTCGCGGGAAGTTTTGATATTAAACAGCACAGTTCATACCTACCCGTATAAAAACTGGAAGCAACTTGTTCTTAGCTTGTTGTTAAATACAGGCTTTGTTACTTCCCTTGAAGACATATTAAACAGTTTATTTGAGGGTAGTTTTGTTTAAGATCAGACTTCGCAATTCATTGTTACCTCCACCCCCCCTCCCCCTCCTCCCCCATATAATAAAGAGAAACAACGTGGTCTAAGTATGTTACAAAATACAGCATGTGTTGTCTACCGTGAAATATCATGAAAATGTATCAAGTTTTCTAGCTTTTGACAGTATCAAAACTATTTCAGTTTGTGATGAGGGACTTCAAACTGTTTTCCTAATAGACATTATCTATTTAAACAACTAGTATGAAGCACTAAGATGTCTTTTCATTGTAAACGTGGGGAAATATATTAATCAGTTGGGAAGAAGGGAGGAGAGACCAAGGGAAGGGCGGAGGGGAGGAAGGGTTCTGGCGAAAAGGAAGAAAGGAAGGAAAGAAGGAAGGAAGGGAAGGAAGGAAGGAAGGAAGTTTCGTGGTTTATCGACTTCGTGGATATTGTAACATTTCATCAAGAACAGAATTATGTAAAATATACTTAGATCAGCACGAAGCACTAGTAAGACATTCGAAAATGAAATGAGTTGCACACAAAGATAATTAGATAAATTTAAAAAAAAGAATCTTCGAGAAAAAAAGGACATTGAGTTGTGAGTATCACAAAACAATTAAATGAACAGAAATTATAACGTTCAAATAGTCTGATAACAGATAATTATCTCGGCTATAGTTTTTGTCTGTAAGACACGTTATCTTACAATTTAAAGATGATTATTTTTCGTAATAGAAATCTATGTACTTTACCACATGAAAGGGTACCCATACATCTTCCAAAGTAAGACAGGATTGTTCAATCAAAAGAAATCGTTTCATTTGGTTTTTACTCGTCTGTTGACAGCTTCTAATGGCCGTCTTCCGACGTTAGTTTCAAAAACAGTCTATCAAAAGAGAGAGACAGAAACAAAAAAAGGCTCAAGTCAGGTCTGGCCTTGGTTTCAGATGATCGTATATTCATAAAGGGTCCCATGTAGGTTTGGGTGCGAATATCGATGTCATTTTAAATAGCGGTGCATTTACCGTATATCCACATAAGTAGTTAGAGTTACGTAAACAAATGAATAAATGTTGGGGAACTATCGCCCTTTACACCGTAGATATAGGTACTAGTATTGATTACAAGTGATTTGATGAATGAATGGCCTTATGCATGTACATCGTATATCGGAGTCAATCCGATTTAGAATTCTTGAATTTACATCTGTTGGTCGTACCCCCCCCCCTTTTTTTTTATTCATTCGTTCAATCAGTTAGTCAGTCGCTTGGTCGGTCGTTCGACCAGTCAGCCAGCCATCTATCAGATTGTCGATAAGCCTGTCGGCCAATCCTATTTATAAGCTCCTACGTACGTTATTTTTCATTTTGACATTCATCGTGTACGTAGGGTTTTAGTGGTTCCTTCATAGTTTCCTTAAGCAAACCCCGACATCGAATTTTGTCGCTGTTTGAACAGCAAATTTGGATAGTTTTATCTGAATCTGTTCAATAAAATATACATCAGAATTAAAATTGATAAATACTTTCTCGACAATAAATACTTTCTCGATTGAAAAAGGATATATGGATAAAACTTGCCTATTTATGAGCTAAATCTGTTCCGATTCAACACCACTCTGTTTTTTTTATGCATTGTCGTGGAAGAAATGCGATCGTTCCGAATGAACCACCATAAATGGGGTTATGTAACTTAAAGAATCGTGTTATGTCTTTTTCTGAAACGAAATTTTGTTTGACGCAGTCTTGATTGATTATAAAAGAAAAGATTCGTTAAAAATCTGTAGTCAGTTCTAGTTTGTTATGCAACCGTCTGCATGACTAAAACACATGGCGGCGACTCCGTCGGAAAGCCGACATTTAAGTGATTTGATTGATTCTGAATGAATCTGCCCTTAATTTCTTAACATAGCGGCTGAATATTTTCAAACGAATTTATTCCAAAAAGGTAAATCAAGTTCTTTTTCGTAATAATACCGGTTTTAGAGAGACCGGATTTGCTACAAAGAAGTGAATGGGTGATCTTTGATGGGTGATCTGTGATGGTCATGAAGGAAGACAAGAGCTTGTGAAAAATACCTCCAGTTTCAGTCCTCCAGTTAAACACTCCACACCAATCTGCTTTTTTTTTTCTGTTCTATGTTTTTCCACGGTTTTCCCTTAGCATCTATCGAATTACCATTATTATTTTTCTTACGTTATGCATTATAATTAATCATTAACTGTGTATCTGGATCTTGGAGAAGAACCATATAAGCTTTGCTTTCGTTCTAATCCATTTCGTCAGTTATTTTTGTTATTCTATTGATTTGTCATTAAATCCTTGTATTGAATTGATGAATAGAATATGTTTAAACTAAGTGGATGGGACTCTCATAGACGGTACATGCAAAGGAAAAATAAAATGTAAAATGTCCGATAGATACGTCGTAAATGTTGAAGGATAAATAAGTATGTATACGTCTAAATATTTGGACTACCTATCGGCCGGTAATCCAGCAACCCAGCTACCTACCAAACCACCCAGCCTGTCAGGATTCTAGATAGCTTATTTTCGATCAAGGGAAAAAGTGTCCACACATTTTAGAAAATCACTGCGTAATTAAATACAACATCTTAATTGCGTTATTGTAGATGCCACATTAACAAAATCAATCAGTGTGCGTCCGTTCCTTTTTCTTTTTTTAATCTGGGACAAGTTACAAATTAGAACATCTTTGATGTCAAACCCATTAATTACTGTTCAATGTCGATTTTAAAAGATGTGATTAAATGACAGTATAATATGCTATGATTCTTTTTTTTCTTCTAATTTTCTAACATCACTAAACGCTATCGCTGCCAAATAAACAAGGGCCATATTGACATGGCCATCCCCCACCGAACGCTTGCTCAATAGAAGATGTGTGTCTTCTTGTAGGTTGGTTTAAAGGCTAAAACAGCTAAATTTATACTATAAAAAAACTTCAACAAGGTACACTTTTCTTATATAGCTGTCAAGTGTAAACACATATGAAATCAGACAAAAAAAAAATCTGCAAAAAAAACAAAGAGCAATAAATGAAAAATTACGGAAGGTAGAGTTATCATTCTTGTGTACAGCGCTCCTCCTCAGAGACAACTATCCAGATGTGAAGTTAATACAGCTCGAGTTATGCTCCAAAGAAACCTTGAGACTCAGAAATCAACATAGGGACATAACTCCAAAATCATGGTACTGCACTTCTCAATAAAATCTGCCAACCTCTGATGTCTCACATTGATACCTTTTATAATTTTCGAGTTATGATCTGGACAAAATTTAAGCAAGAAAAATAACAAAGGGCAATTACTCCTAAATTATTGCACTTAAAGTTATGGTTCTTTTACTCTGCACTTCTCCTCAATGTCATCTATCAACCTTTGAAGTTTCATGTTTATATCTCATGTAGGTTTCAAATTATGCTCTGAACAAAATAAAAGGAAGAAAAATTAGCAAAGGTCAATAACTCCTTAACTATGCAACCGAGATTTACAGTTCTTTGCACTGCTTTTCTTCTCAATGTGATCTATGCACCTATGAAGTATCATGTTTATACCTCTAATAGTTTTCGAATTATGCTCTAGATAAAATTTAAGTAAGAAAAATATTAAGGGGAAATAACTCCTTAACGATGGGACTGAAAGTTATGGTTCTTGTACACTGCACTTCTCAATATCATCTATCAACCTGTGAAGTTTCATGTTTACATCTCGTAGTTTTCAAGTTATGCTTTGGAAAAAATTTAAGTAAAAAAAAAATAACAAAGGTCAATAACTCCGAAATTATGCGATAAAGAGCTATGTATCTTGAGCAGTGCACTTCTCCTCCATGTGATCTATCCACCCGTGAAGTATCATGTTTACACCTCTAATACATTTAAGTTATGCTCCGAACAAAATTTAACTATGAAAAATAACAAGGGGGATCATTTTAAATTATGGCACTGAAAGTTATGGTTGTTGTATACTGCACTTTTCCTCAATGTCGACTATAAACCTGTGATGTTTCATGTTTTATATCTTATGTAGTTTTCAAGTTATGCTCTGGACAAAATTTCAGTAAGAAAAATAACAAAGGGCATTAACTCCTAAATTATGCAATAAAGAGTTATTTTTCTTAAGCGCTGCATTTCTCCTTGATGAGACCTATCCAAATGTGAAGTATCATGTTCACGCCTCTAATAGTTATGCTCGGAAAAAAAATTTAAGTATGAAAAATAACATAGGGCAATAACTCTTAAACAATTGGACTGAGAGTTATGGTTCTTGTACACTGCACTTTTCCTCAATGTCATCTATCAACCTGTGAAGTTTCATGTCTTATCTCATGTACTTTTCAAGTTATGCACTGGACAAAATTTAAGTGAGAAAAATAACAAAGGGCAATAACCCAAAAATATACAATAAAGAGTTATGGTTCTTGTGCACTGTATTTTTCCATGATGAGATCTATCCACCTATGAAGTATCCTGTTTACACCTTTAATGGTTTTGGTTTTTTTTAGTTATGCCTCGGACAAGAAAGTGGGACGGAATGACGGAGGACGGACGGCTATACTATTACCATATCCCCCGCCGCGTTTTCGGCGGGGGATAATAACCGAGACCTTTTCGATAGTGTTAAATATTATTCTGTATTAAATGAGGAGACATTTTGAAAGTTGTTAAGATTGCTGTAGCGAAAGTTGTATATCAGAGATAATAGTAAGTGTTCTGTGCAGTCTGATCTTGATCTACGAGTAAATTACCTGCCAATTACAGATTTAAAGTAGAAAAAAAAAAATGTCAGATGTATCCTATTCCATTCATTTTTTTTTTCACTAGTCGATCCCATGTTCGTAAAAGCCTGAGAAAGAAGGCCTTGGTAAAAATTATTGGTAAAGGAGAAATTTTGGGGGTATAGTATTGTAACTTATGAAGTAACCGTTACGGATATCCAGTTACGTAAAGATAAGTCCGTTATATAAAGTGAAAGGGAGGCTAAAAGCAAACCTTAAAGGTACAGAGTACTATCAGTTTTTGTGCTATAATATACGGTTTCATAGCAAAGTAAGGGTATCTGATTCTTGTATTGCACTTCATTTCAACATTTCAAACAAAAACCTGGGGTCAATACTGTAATTAATGAAGAAACGATATCCATTTACTATTCCCATTACAGAAAAGATTTAGCCATTTACCTCACAATCCCGACACTGAAAAAGAAGCCTTTTGAAAACATTGTTGGGAAAGGAAAAAATGCTGGTAACCAGCATTTTGTCCTTTTCCCACAATGTTTTCTACCCTACCACAAAAACACAAATTTATATTTTAAGTCACCCTTATTTTTATTTTTGTCGTCTGCAAATACTTTCAATTCGGACAAGTCAAAAATTTTGTCGTTTGATAAAGAGTTAACCCTTTCTTCCCTCACGCAGACGTCTCTTCAACGTAAAATGACTGAAACCTACCCGTACAAATTTCTCTGTACAAGCAAAAAGTTACATCGGGTGCAGTATTGGAAAGTGTGCAGCAATATCAGTCTGAAAATAGCACGACGTCTGATCTTATCCTATAATATGATGTGACGAGACGTTCGGAGAAGAAGGGTTACACCCGCGTTAAAACTCCGCGTTTTGGGGTTTTATTTTCCCAAGGGAAAATGCCTTCCATTTATTAAGCATTCCTAGGTTTACCATAAAACGATCCTCTTTAATCCTAAGGCTGCTTCGCACGACCCACTGACCTTTTGCGGACAGTGCAGATCAAGATCAGACTGCACGGAACGTCCAGTCTGATCTTGGATCTACACTGCCCGATGAGATATTTTTTCTCCAAATAATGAATTTGAAATATCATCAATCGGGCTTTTACTATCGGCTTGAAAGTTTCACTTCATTTATTTAGGATAATAAGGGTTGATCATCTACAATTTGTACAAAGTTACTTAGTCCTTTTCTTGCCTTACGCTACTATGCTTGCGTTTGGGTGAGAGTGAAGACAGAGATCAGTCTGTAAATACATGCAGTTCGATCTTGGTCCAGAATCTCCGCTGCTCTCATTTTAGGTTTCTTTTTAGCACGCCCATTAGAGAGAAGTAATCAGATTTGTCTGAAATTTTAATTGCAATATATATATACAAATTTTATTTTCTTTATCATGTGATACCACAAAAGGCTTTTTACACTCCGGGTAAAAGGCAAACCCGATGAAGTTTTTCGGGTATTTCGGAAAAAATACTTCATAAAATAAGAAAGTGAAGATTTATTATCAGGCTGTACGTCTGAATACAAATGGCATCATTTGAGCCACATTTAATTTGTTGTCTAAAATTGAGCCATGCTCTGGCGAAGGAGGTGTAACATGTCTCCATTACATCAAACAAGTTATCATATAATTATAAATGAAGTGACAATCGACTGAACCATGAGGTAGAGTGGTCCTTTTACATGCAGAATATTGACTAAAAGCAGAAAATATCTACCCAGATCAGCCTACGTGAATGCGCAGGCTGACCTGAATCGATACTTTTTGCAAATGCATTAAAAGCCCTCGTCACACCGCAAGGCTGAACATAGCAAGTGCTTTTTACAAGGACAAGTCTAAAGTTCCTTCATCTGGGCCTGTATGCACCAACCATTCTTGAGAATATTCTTAGTCTAGTTCTCCAAGATTTTCTAAATTTGTAAGTAACACAACTTCTGATTGGCTAAACCGAATGGTTTAGCCAATCAGAAGTTGTGTTACTTTCAAATATAGAAAATTCTGGAGCATAAGACATGGTTGGTGAATACGAGCCCAGGTGAGGAGTTACTCACTTATTACAACACAAATACTATTGTTACGTCCCTGCAGTAGAAACAGTTTCTGAAACGTTTTACCAACACTTTCTTCTTTTCCCAAAATGCATTCAAAATTCTTTGTTTTTAGGTTCGCTGAAACACGGGATTGTCTATAAATGCTGGCTTCCAGCATATTCTTCTTTTCAACAACAATTTTTTTCAGAAATCTTTGTCGTAGGGTTTCGTTAATATACTGTATTGTCTGGTAAAGGTTTAACCATTAGACTGCTAAGCGCGACTTTTGCGGACAGTGTAGATCAAGATCAGACTGCACAGAACGTGCAGTCTGATCTTGGATCTACTCTGTCCGATTTTCCGTTTTCTCCAAAAATATTGTATTGTCTAGTAAAGGATTAAAAGCAGAATTCCATTAGTTGATTATTATCATTAATTGTAATAATGTCATCTGATACGTACTCAGGATTCTGTGCTTGTCGACAGACGGAAGCCTCTCTACGTTTGTTTGGTCTGTTAATGGACCTTTTTTATTCACGTTATCACGAGATTACGCTGACCCAATTTTTGTTTAAATGAAAAAAACATTGACATGTATCTTTGTTTTACAGAACATTTTTTTTTTTATTATGACAGCGACATGTTAAGTCTTACTGCGCGACGGTCACTTTGACTCTCTATTACACGATTTACATGTTTATAATTAAAGCATTTACCGATGACGATTCAAATATTGCTCAAATGATGGAAGGTTTAAGAATAGGATATGCTGGTTACCGTTGACTCTCGTTATTACGAGATCACGCTGACTCCAGTTTTTTTTTTAAATGAAAAAAAAGGTTGACAATGTACCTTTGTTTAACCTTTTCAATGCCATAGGTTAAAATATGAGCTTTTGCGGACGTCATAGATCAAGATCAGACTGCACAGAAGGTGCAGTCTGATCTTGGATCTATACCGTCCGCTTGTTTAGCAAAGCCTACACGTAAACGTTTTTCTGAGTTTCTGTGGATTTTATACCTATTTTCAGTCATCGACAGAGATCGGCTTTATATATTTGACGCTGAAAGTGTTACGGGCCAAGAGGCGGCCAAAAGTAAACAATGCTGTGAAGCAATGAATTCTAAAACTAGGTAAAAAGTTGCCAAGCCGCTCTATCTTTTGTCTACTTTTTACCTACATGTAGTTTCAAAACCAAATTTTCTACCAGCGACAAGCACTTGGACTGACCATAATATAACAGATTATCATCTTCACAATCATTTCCATACTTTTAAATGGTATAACGCAAATATAAATGCACTTTTACACCCGTATTGTTTACTTTTTACCGCGACTGGACCTTTGGGAACAACAATATGTTAACCATCATAGTGCTAAGGGTATTTAAATCTTTTCCAAACAACAAAATTTTAGACTTTTCTAAATTGAAAGCATTTACAGAAGACAATTTAAATGTGGCTCTAATAATGAATTTTTTCTCTAAACAGACAGAAAACATCGTGGGAAAAGGAGAAAATGCTGGTTACCAGCATTTTCTCCTTTTCCCACAATGTTTTCAAAAGAGTCCTCCGTCTGGGTAATTAAAATTTGGGATTGTGCAGTAAAGGGTTTACTCTATACCAGACGACAAATATTAAGACATGTCTATAAAGAAAGCAATTACAGACGACAAATCAAATATGGCTGAAATTATGGAGTTTTTCATGGAAATGATATAAAACGTTGTGCAAGAAGATGAAATTTTCTTACTAGTAACCGTTGACTTTATCTTATTGTGAAAACGAGTTAAAGCGTTTGTTTCAGAAGGGCAACACGTTAACCGTCACAGAGCTAAGGGAATTTCTAGTCTTTACCCGACGAGGAAACAAAAAAAAGACTCTTCAATACTTAAAGAATATTTACTAGTAGACGCTTGATCAAGTGTGGGTCAAATGATAGAATTTGCCTTTTAAACTATAAAAAAACATGGTGTAAAAATCTTACAAGCTTTTATTCCCTTTTAACAACATCATTTTCTATCCTTTTGCACAATGTTTTCTTCCCTTTCATAGAAAAAATTCCGACAAAACGTTTGGATATTATGTTTTACGGCCATCAGGGATGACATTAAACCTTTCCCATTATAAAAGGTAATTGAATTTTCACCAGGACGTGCATAGAACTAGGTTCACAAGTCATTGTGAATTTACAGTATCGACTGTGCTATGTGAAGGAAAACAAGAACATTCGAATGAGACCTGCAGTTTTGCATTGAATTCTAAAAGCATTCATTCAACGGGGTTCGGTC
The DNA here is from genome assembly GCA_946811185.2 of Hippopus hippopus. Taxonomy (NCBI): domain Eukaryota; kingdom Metazoa; phylum Mollusca; class Bivalvia; order Cardiida; family Cardiidae; genus Hippopus; species Hippopus hippopus. Next base: position 65,329,845 of record OX328099.1, on the reverse strand, counting down.
TGGTGAGCCTGTTGGACACATGGGTTCGCCTTTCATTTACCTTTTAGGCACCATAGGCCAAAACAAATGCTTTTGCGGACGACAGCGATCAAGATCAGACTACAAAGAATGTGCTGTCTGATCTTGGATCTATTTCGTCCCCTTGTTTCGTCAAACAAATGAGATTTAAAAAAGAAATGCTTCTAGTAGATGGTATTTTTGTTGTTTAAAGAGGTCGAGTTTATTAGAGTCATGCTGTATGATACGGGGGTTTGGTGTATCTGCAAAAAGTATCGACTCATCTGCAAAAAGTTTCGACCCATGTCAGCCTGCGAGGACCCCGCAGGCTGACATGGGTCGAAACTTTTTGCTATGGGTAAATTTTCTGCGTGCTAAAATACCTGTCTACTGCATGATTCAGTCGGTTGTTAGATAAACTTAATTTTATGGATTCATGGTTATAATTATGATGGCTTGCTTAGTATAATGAATCACGGAGATGCATTAAACCCCCGTTTGCCAGAGCGTGACTTACATGTTTGGCACTGAAAGAATACACGCTTCTACAATACTTGGTGCAGAAATGCAACCGTTTAATTCTGATGCTTTTAGCAGTCGCAGATAAAGCCTAAGCGTTGCTGTTTTAAGAAGTTTAAGAACCAATTTGATATTTATAATGGTCCATCATAAAATGCAGAAGCTTAAAATAGAAAGTAGCTTGGTCTCTACGTGAGATATTGGCATCCCGTAGTCTGATCTTGAACTATGGCTTTCGCCAAATGTTCTTGTTTTCGCCTGTGGCGTTGGAAGGGATATCTTAAGATTGAAGTTTACTTAACCCATTCCAGTGCAAGAACGACTTTTCACGGGCATAAGGAACTGTTCCGTTTTTATCACAATGCTTTACATACCATTAAAAATGAAGTTTCTTCTCTCTCCAAGGTTTGTTTTTCCCCTATGTGTAATATTGTAATGACTTTTAGCTGGTCGGGAAAAAAAACTGTATAGTAAGTTTACATTACGCGAAGTGACCTCCTAAACGACATAATTATTTTGTAATTCGAGCCATCCAGTTTTCTTAAAATGTTAACACTTAAGACTACTGTGTGCGACTTAATGGGCTGTTGGGGACAGTATAGATCAAGATCAGACTGCACGTTTCGTGCAGTCTGATCTTGGATCTACACTTTCCGCTAGGAAGAGGCATTCTGGTGTATAGCGTTTGTGAAAGGGCAATTTTTGCTGACTGAAAATTTGGGTTGTGTTTTTGTCGCGCCATGGGTTAAAGAATTAACAGAGATAGTGCGAATACATGTAAATGTATTTTATTGTGTGTGCTTTTGTCAAAAAATCTTACACTTGATTTTACTCATCGTTGCGTGAATTTTATTCTGATTAATGAGATATAACTGTGGTTTGAAAGTATGTAGTGTTTTCATTTTTCTATAAAAAGTGTTAAATGTTCTTATATCTATGATGAAATGTGTGCATGTTTTCTTTTTTATATGTTTCAGTGCAGAAATAATATTCGTATATATGTCAATGCTATGTAGTTAATTATATAAAAAAGGTATCCTTAAGGTGCCAAATATAACGTCTGTTGTTGTTGTAGAGGGTGAAGATTGAGATCATACTGTACAAAAGGGGAAGTCTGATCTTGAATCTATATCCTACTGACATCGAACTTTAGGACATTCTAGCCAAATAGGCTTGAGCTTAGAATAATTATCTGTCCTCTCATTATAACAACTGACTGAATCATGAGGTACCTGGTCCTTTGACATACCGAAAATTTGCGAAAAGCAAAAAGTTTCTACTAAGGTCAGCCTGCGCGGACTGCGCAGGCTGACCTGAGTGGATATTTTTTGTTAATACATTAAAGCCTCCTTTTCACAGAGTATGGCTAATTCTTATGTAAAAGCGTACAATATTGACGACAAATACTGGTAAACTCATTGCTATATGAAGACTTCACATGTAAACATTTTGACAGTAGGAGAAAATACTAATAATTAGAATTTTCTCCGTTTTCCACAGTGTTTTCTTCCCATATGTCGTTAAAACAGAAGATGGTTTGATAACGAGTTACTGGATGTAGGCCTATTTGATGCCGTCTTGATAAGGCTGGTATGTAACCTGAACCCTTAACCTGCTGAGTAAGTCAAGGATAGGGCGTCCTAATGGGATTCGCGTAACATCGTCTTTTGTCGCCAAAATCGTGCGGATTCGACTACAACTCGGGTACTCCGTAATCGATGCGAAGAACCAGCGTCTATTGGCCGATCGATTTCGGATTACCCGAGTCTTAGCCGAATCCGTACGTTTTTTCGCCGATGAAAGGCGATGTTATACGAATCCCATAAGGGTGCCCTATTCTTAAATGAAACTTTCAAGCTGACAGTAAAAACTCACATATTGCTATTTCAAAGTTATTTTTGGGGAAACTATCTCATGATCGGACAGTGTAGATCCAAGATCAGACTGCACGTTCTGTGCAGTCTTATCTTGATCTACACCGTCCGCAAACTGTCACTGAGACTCCCTTAGCAGCCTAAGGGAAAATGAACCAATTCCGTTAAAGGCCCAGTGTCTGCCATAAGTAAACAATGCGTTTGATAAAATGCATTTAGATCTGCATCATACCACGTAAAAGTATGGAAATTACTGCGCAACTGACAATCTTTTGTTGTATTGTCGGTCCAAGTGTTGGTCACTGGTAGAAAAATGAATCTCAAAACTAAGTAAAAAGCTACCAAGTCGCTATAGATATCTTTTGTTTACTTTTGAACCAGTTTTAAAGTGATTTTTTTTTTTTTACTAGCGACTTACATTCGGGCCGACCGTACAATAACAGATTGTCATCTTATCAATAATTTCCATACTTTTAAATGGTATGGTTAAAATCTAAATGCATTTTAACACCCGCATTGTTTACCGATGAACGCTAGTGGGCCTTCAAGCTCGTATTAATCAAGAACCCAAGGGACACTCAAATGTGTTTGCTTAATCAAGACAGTTTCATGCTTAGTAAGGGCACATGTCAACATATTCCCTTCTTTGGAAAGTGAATATATGCTTGCATATGAAAAGCTTAGTTACTGAGGAATGCGTTATATGATAACTTTTCTTGTCGCTATCTTGTCAAAGATACTTCTGTAGGTATTTTTTTGTGTGTTTAAAAACTTCACCTTGGTTGTGTCCGGCTGACATACCAATTTAAAAATCAGATCACCCTGGGGCCGAACCCAGTGGCGCAGTCGGTAGCAGTGTGTATCATACAGGACTTGAAACCGGAGGGTGGGCTGGTTCGAATCCACAGCACGACGAATTTCTTACCTAGGATTGTTGACAGTCATACCAGTTATAGCGACAGGAGTCATTCGTCTGTCACTGCTGTTGTTTCGACGATGGTTAGGCCTATGTGAGAAAGCAGTCAGTGACTTGGGAAGAATAGTGTGCAAAGTAGTGGTAAAAGAAACCCTAGGACAGCCACCGCGATGTAACTCAAATAATGTTAAAAACAAAGTTAAACGTCATACAAACAAAGATATCATGGGAATCGTTGTTTAAACTTTAGAGAAAAGGTATGCCCGATCCATAAAATTCATTTTGTCCAACAATCGACTGAATCATGAGGTAGAATGGTGCTTTGATATGCAGAAAACTTGACAATAGCGAAAAGATTCTACCCAGGTCAGCCTGCACAGACTGTGCAGGCTGACCTTGGTGGATACTTTTTGCAGATGGAATAAACCCCATTTTCACTTTGCAGGCCTCATATCTATAAATGAATCGTCACAACGATACGTTCGTATTCATTTCATTTCATGTATTAAAGAGACTGTTTTTGGTTGAAAGGGGTGTCTTTTGATTTTTCTCCGTTAATCGAAATTCTTTGTAAAAGCACCGATAAATAGTACAAAAGCTTTTTTTCTGTAGCGCAAGTGTAAGAAACTGGACGGTTACACTAAGTAATAGAGTGTGATTTTGGCGTTTTTGGTCTTTACCAAACGACATTTTTTTTTACTCAACCAAAGTGAAAGCATTGAATTTTTGCAGATGACAAGATACATGTAGCTCAAATGATGATCTCTGTCGTCTTTGATAGGGCAGAAAACATTGTTGGTAAAGGAGAAAAAGGCTGTTACCACCATTTTCCCATTTTCCCACAATTTTTTCAATAGGCGTCTTCCTCAGGGTAGTTTAGCATCGGGATTATGTGGTAAAGGGTTACATAATGGTAGGATCGTTTTACAATCTGGAACTCCGGCTATTTTCATTACAATCAGATATGACGTCATAGTATCTAATTGAATCCCACAATTTACTGATCATGTGACATTCCCGCGATATTCTGGCGGTTAATAGAAAAATAACCTGAATGTGCAAAGATTAACTTTTAGAAATTCCATTGACGGAAAAAAGCATTTTTTACACTTTTCTTTCTTATTGATTGGTGGTTTGCAGCCTGACTTCAGTGACAAAAGATGTTTGAAGTTTGGTATTATAAAAACTTTTTTAAATATCTCCCTGTAACTCATTACATTCTTTGAACAAATTTACAGAAGTCTACTTTGAAGACATCCTTGGGAATCACTGAAAACCAGTTAATGCATAATACGTTAGCACAGAATGAAAATAATTTATTGTGATATTGGACTTCGACATTCCAATACAAATGGCAGAATCATTCAACTACTGTTAAGAACGCGCTCTGGTTCAGATGGTTTTTTTTTTGCTCACCTGAACACGAAGTGCACAAGGTGAGCTTTTGTGATCGAGCGGTGGCCGTCGTGCGTCGTCTGGTCGCCGACATTTACCTTGTGTGCACTCTAAAGGCCACATTTTCAGTCAGATACTCACGAAGCATAGTCAGAATATTTGAGGTCACTGGGCTAAATCTTAGAAAAACCTTGTGTGCACTCTAGAGGCCACATTTTCAGCCGTTACTTATGAACTTGGTCTTGATGATATCTTAGACAAGTTCAAAATGAGGTTATGTCGGGTCAAAAAATAGGTCATTGGGCCAGATCTTAGAAAAACCTTGTGTGCACCGTAGAAGCCACATTTTAAGCCTGTTACTCATGAAGATTGGTCAGAATGTTTGACTTATTGATATCTTGGACAAGTTTGAAATTGGTCCATATCCAGTGAAAAAGTAGGTCACTGAGCTAAATATTCAGCCTGATGCTCTTGAAAGTTTATCAGAATGTTTGTCTTGATAATACTACTAACAAATTCGTAATTGGGTCATGTTGGGTCAAAAAGTAGGTCACTGGGCAAAATCTCAGAAAAAAACCTTGTGTGCAGTCTGGAGGCCATGCGCATTTTCATGCGTTACATATGAAACTAGGTCTTGATGATATCTTTGACAAGTTTGAAATTAGGTCATGTTGGGTCAAAAAATAGGTTACTGGGCCAAATCTTAGAAAAGCTCTGTATACACTCTAAAGGCCATATTTTCAACCTGATACTCATGAAACTTAGTCAGATTGTTTGTCTAGGTGATATCTTGGACAAGTTTGAAATTTGCTCATGTCATTTCACAAAGTAGGTCACTTATACTGATGTTTTTTTACATCATTAAAACCAGGATCTCTTCAGCTTTATCGACTGTAGATGACTTTACTTAGTTAAGCGCCGTAGGGCCAGTGGCCTTCATGTTTATTTATAAACCCTGGCAGTTTCCTTGTCATATCTAACCCTCCATCTCACATAATGACAGGTCGGAAGTATAGACATTAGTCACATCCTGTGTGTTGAGACATCTGATCTTAACCCGTAGGCTGCTAAGCCCGATTCGCTGACCTTTGGCGGACAGTGTAGATTAAGATCAGACTTCACAGAACGTGCTGTCTGATCTTTGATCTATACTGTCCGATAAGGACATATAGTCTTTCAGAAAAAGACCTTTGAAATAGCAAATTTTAGATTTTTACCATCGCCTCAAAAAATGATTTCACTTATTTAGCAGGGTAAGGGTTAAAACTGATGGTAACGACTGATCAGACAAAGATAAGCTGCCACGTCCCTGCAGTCTGATCTTAGTCTTCTCTATCCGATACTTCGTAGATTGACTAAGCTTCATTATATAAAGTATTTATAATGTCTGCACTAAACGGATTCTGAACTATGTTTGGTTCTGTTGATAATCTTAACTCAGAAACGTGAAAGGTTTACATCGCAAGAAAATAAATAAGATGGGTAGAAAACTGGACAATTTTCTTGCCACATTATCATATCTCACAACACATCTCTAAACCTGGATACAGAGAGTGTTGCTTTCCATTTTGTACCAAGGTTTAACCCCTTGCCACACAATTTTAACGACGCTGAGGAAAAGGTCATTAAAAACATTGTGGGAAAAGGAGAAAATGCTGGTAACCAGCATTTTCTCCTTTTCCCACAATGTTTTCTACTGTTTTAAAAGCAGTTCCCGTCATTTGAGCTGCATTTAAATTGATGTCTGCAATGCTTTTCAATATGGCCATGTCTTAAGTCTTTTCGTCGGATAAAGAGGTAATCTTTGAACATCTTCTATAACACAATGCACAGTTAGCTGACTGCAGATCCAAGATCAGACTTCACAGAACCTTCCGAATGATTTTCGATATGAACTCCCCTTCGAAAATGAGTGATCGGGATTTTAGCGATAATTTGAAGTCTTCCTTGTAATAGAAGTCCGATATATGAGCCATGCTCTATTAAAAAGGGGGTTTACTGCATCTTCGTGATGCGTGATACCAGGTAAATCATCACATAATTGTGGATCCATAAAATACTTTTTGTCTAACAACCGACTGAATCTTGAGGTAGACTGATCTTTTGAAATGCAGAAAATTGAATAATAGCAGAAAGTCCCGACTCATGTCAGCCAGCGCCGACAGCGCATGCTGACATAGGTCGATACTTTTTGCAAATTCATTAAGCCCCCTTTTCGCCGAGCACGGCTCATATCCTTTGCTTTGATCCAAAGAAGGTCGACTGGGAGCAATTTTAGATTAAGCATTTGACCGGAAATAGGGGTTTTTCTTCAGTTTGGAGCTATTTCTCCCAACCGTTGGTCCGAATATAATGAAACTTCTAGGATGCTAACATGCTGATTCCTGTTAACTTTTTCTCAGATTTGACCAAAGATAGCCAATCAGCGGCCACTTCGGATATACAGTTTTTGCTTTCGTTCGTCGGTAGCAATATCGCCCTTACCATGAACCAGATTCTACGAAACTTCTTTTATGTCTTTCTTATCATAAACGCTGATGCAATTTTTTTCTCTTTTCGATTTGGTCGAAGATTTAAAACGCTGATACAGTTTTTTCTCTTTTTGATTTGGTCGAAGAGGGCCGACTGGCGGCCATTTTGAAATAAACAGTCGACGAGAAATAGGGGCTTTCAATTGTTTGGGGTTATTTCTCCTGTAAACTTTTCCACGGATTGGATCCAAAATGGTGATTGTAAAATTTTTGCTTTTTTGTTCGTTTTGAAGCTGTTCTCACCAACAGTTGGATGTAATTGTAGAGAACAATTCAAGAAGTACGGATTCTTTTTATGTGATGCATAATACTTTTTCTTTAGATTTGATAACTCACTGGCGGTCATTTTGAATCAACTTTTTTTTTGGCTTCTTTGGTGGTATTTCTCCATCACAATTAAGCAAAAATATTAAGCATATTAAGCAATTAAGCATAAAAAAGCGTTATGGTGAATGTAGTCCTGCATTACGCTGAGTCATATCACTTTTTTCTTTTAAATTTAACACTCAAGATGGCTGTCTCGCAGCCATTTTGAATCGATAACTTTTGCTTTTTTTTCCGTTTGTTTGGATGGTATTTCTCCTCCGTTACAGGTAGATTGAAAGAAAGGAACTTTAACAAGTTGACCTTTTTTGTGCCGATTTAGTTAGACACAAATCAGAAGTAAAGACGATGACATAGAAACCCGGTTTTCACAGCATTTTTTGAAACTTAATTCTTTAACACGTTTTTCTAATTCAGATATTTTTACTTTCACTCGTTACAACAACGACCAATTCCATAACTACATCTACACTCATTCGTATCAAGGTTTCCATCATTCGGCAAACCTCGGGTGATCCGTTGATCAAGTTCCTCGGCTGTATCTCCTAGCGTGATATACACCTACACGCTACATTTCTTCGCCGGAAGTACACCGCTCAACCTTTCCTAAAATCTCAACACTCCACTTTGAAAGCAAACACTAGTCACAAATGTTCCGTTGGTATCTTTCTAAATAGATTTCCGACGACAAACACTTTGTACATTTATTTTCTAACTCTGTCTATCGTAACGTGGTATTTTTCAGCGATAGGTTGCTTATCACCATAGCTGTTGTTGCCGTTGCTAATCGATTTACATGTTTAAGGTCATGTGACTGGCGGTATTTCAAAATGGAAACCCCCTTGATACGGACGAGGTTAGATGTAGGTACGGTATCGGCCGAGTTGTGACGGGTGGGTTTCCATGTGATGTCAGTCACATGATCTTAACATGGCGGCGCCGTGTAAATCGATCAGAAACAATATCAACAACCACTGCGAAATCATGAAACGAATACGCTGTGAAAACATTGTGGCAAAGAAAGAAATTGCTTGTGACGATCAATTTCCCTCTTTGTCACAATGTTTTCAAAAGCATGTTGCTTCAAGTCGAACTCGGACTTCTATGTCAATTGACTGATACATGAACATAATTTTGTAAGCACTAAAGTCTCCATAAAAAATTATAGTAACGAACGTAACAATTCTGATAACAGTCTATAGCAATTACAACTGCTGCTACACCGACTTTTTCAAGGGGGGGTTTCGCTCACGGTAGGGACAGACACTCCCATTCTCAAATTTGGAGTCAGAATTGTTTTCACTCTTGCCAATCTTTCCAATCGTTTCACATTCACCTATATTCTTTGCGAAGAGAGCATGCTAGGGTCAGCCTGCATGTCCACGCAGCCTTATCCTAGTCCACGCATTTAAATGCCGCATATATTGCGAAAACTTGTATTTATTTTAAACAATTAATGGACTTCGAAAAATACAAATTCGGTTACGTTAATTTTTTTTATTCAGTTGGGGGGAAATTTTAAAGTTCTCAATGAACACGTGGTCAGGTAGGAAAAGTGATAGAAACCATAAAAAATGTAACACGGGATTCTAGCATTCTCTAGTGTAATTAAGGATAAACAATCGAATCGCGGGAAATTCATCACTCTAAATGGATTTTTATTGGAAGTGCTTCGATAGAAACGTTTCAGAATTTCTACCAGTAAGTTTTAAGTCACAGGAATTCTATATAAATCATCGAAGTGACCAGGGACAGCTTTTATCTTGACAGCCTCAGGCTAAGTGGTTTTTCAACCCATTTCGGCATTAAAGATGAAAAAGTTGTTGGTTCTTTTTATGGACATTGTAGATCAAGATCAGACTGCACAGAACGTGCAGTCTGATCTTTGATCTACATTGTCCAATATTTTGTGAGTAATTCTGACACCACATTCCAGAGAAAAGGGCATGAAAATTGATGGTCTGGATTTCTATTTATAGACTGGTTATATCTATTTCATTTATAAGGCGCTGAAAAGGATAATCAATCTATTAGATAAGGAGAAATCAGGACACAACAGTTCAGCATGGACAATTGGAAAAAAGCTCAGAGTTCTTCGATCAACAAAAAACCGGAGGAGGAGTTAAGCTTAGTCGAGAAGGTTCTGGTTCGAGTCTCTCCACATTTACCTACGAGTGCTCGAAGACTGTCAAACCAGAAGTTGAGGAGGATGCCACACGTGAGCAGTGAAACACAGATCACAGAGATAACTTGCAGTATACATGATAGTCCGTTTCGTATTCTTAAGGTAAGTTTTTCAAATATCATATAAACGTAGGCACGTGTGCGTGTACGTATGTGTAATAATTTTAATCTGTATTATGCAAAATTGCAAATATCCGTGAGTCTTTAATAAGTCTGAAAATGTATATTATTTTTTAGCTCGACTGCAACTCTAACACATAATACATGTTCTTGTATCTAATCTATTCGATAAACTATAATTCTACTGTAATGCTATTTTGCGGATTTAAGAAATTGAAAACATACAATTTCACGGTTGCCATCTTCATGAACCACCTTTAGATATCACTCTTGTTGCAGCTTTTGCATTTGTAAACATGAAAAGTTAATTTCGGCCGTCTTAAACCACATTCGGTGTTATATACTGATCATGTCATGCATACTGACCTCATGGATATGATGTTGGACGTTTGGAAAATCCTCGAATATACAGATTTTGATAACAATTGTTATATGAGAAGTAGACAGCCGGTTATGATGTATTTATTTGTTGACGGACAACACCTTCACGGTGACTTCGCCACAATCTTAAAGAAAAAAAAAAAACACTTTAATACGTGTACAATACTCTCACAGATACTTCGCCGCAATATCATATTTATTGCTCTTTTGCTTCGAAACTTGAAAACGTCTTGATGTTCACCCAGCAAAATTATATCGTGATCTTGAATTAAAAAAAAAAACATGCCCTGCCCCCACCTGGATTTTTTCGCTGATGTCATAATCTAAAATTTAAATTTAAAAGCGTTTTGATTTGTTGCATACCTGAATTAATTATGGGGATTACCCATCCATTCATGTCAATTACATGATAGCAGTGGTATGAAAATTTTGTCTGTTGCCATTAATCCATATGCTGCTAAGCGCAACTCACTGACCTTTAGCGGACTGTGAAGATCAAGATCAGACTGCACAAAACGTGCAGTCTGATCTTGGATCTACACTGTCCGATAAGGAGATAATTTTCTCGAAACAGTGAGTTTAAAATAACATTATTCGGGTTTTTACTATCGGCTTAAAAGTTTAAACTCGTCAAGCAGGATAAAGGTTGGCTGTCAAGAAACGGTTGAGGAAGAAGAAACTGTTGCATGTAGTCATGTATACAAAAAATCTGATTGGGCCATTTCTACAAGTATAATTATCTCCCTTGTTAGATAAGGACCTAATGTACCCAAATAACAGATTTGGTGTTGATTACGGGATGTTGCTATAAATATATTTTGATTTCTGATATACATGTATATGAGCACTGCTCTGGCATAAGTGGGGCTTAATGCATCTCCGTGATCTCCGATATCAAGCCAGTCATCACATGATCATAGATCTATAAAATCCGTTTTGTTTTAACAACCGACTGATTCATGAGGTAGACTGGTCCTTGGACATACAGGAAATTGACTGATAGCGAAAAGTTTCGGCCTAGATCAGCCTGCGCGGATTGCGCAGGCTGATCTGAGTCGATACTTTTCGCAGATGCATTAAGCCCCCTTTTCACAGAGTATGGTTCATATATAGGAGCGGCGCTGTGGGGAAAGGGGGTTTAATGGATCTCCGCTAGTCATCACATGGTTATGGACCCATAAAATCCATTTTGTTTGACAACCGACTGATTCATGAAGTAGACTGGTCCTTTGACACACAGAAAATTGATATATAACAAAAAACTTCAATCAAAGACAGGCTTCGCGGACTGCGCAGGCTGACAAGGATCGATACTTTTCGCAGATGCATTAAGCCCCATTTTCACAGAGCATGGCTCATATGTAAGGTACTCGAGTAATTTTAGAGCAAATTCTGTTCTTAATTATATTCAGAAATTCACATAAAGTGTATATATTTTTGCTACTAATACTCTGCTCTGATAAGATTTAGTTATGATATTCACTCTAAGACATTTCTTTGTAATATGACCCAAATAATGACAATTACTTTTGACAGGGTAGGAAACGTTGTAAGAAAGGAAGAAAATGCTGGTTACTAGCATTTTCTCCTTATCCTGAAATGTTTTCAAGAGCCGTCTTCTACAGGGTCGTTAAAAAACTGGATTGTGAAGGGTTAAACTGCGGAAAACATTGTGGGAGGAGAACTAATGACTTACTACAAGCCATTGCTGTTTTTCATTCAATATTTTTAACAAGATTTTTTAGAAATTGCTGTTTTCCCACAGCCTTCTCATAGAAGTTCCAATCCATATTTCGTTTTCAACAGAAGCTGTCGACATGGGGCGTGTAAGTCGAACTTACGCGAAAGTGAGATGATAGATTTTCAATGCAGATAAAATAAAGCAACGGAGACACGCACTCGCATACAGGCATGCGCATAATCACGCGATGAACCGGAAACTTTAAACATACGTTTTCAGGACACGGAAATAATTTTTTACACTACAGATATTTTACCCTCTTTTTGGGTGGAGGTGGTGGCTGGGATTTCCTTCTAGGGTCCTGCGTGACTAAATGGTGCAGTGTAAGGTTTGCAATCTGGAGGTCCCAAGTCAGGTTCAATCCTCACTCGAACCACTGTTTTTTTTTCATGGGAGTGCCCTTGGGTAAGACAATTCAGAGCCCTAGCCTAGAACTCGTGATACCTAGGACATACATGAATATATAAAATGTTGCTATGATATGACTGAAATGATATTGAAAGTGGTGTAAAAACACGAATGAATGAATGAATCAATCAATCAATCAATCAATCAATCTTGGTGTATCTTCTTCAAACTTTCAAACTTTTATCCCGCCATACACTTATTTTGCGAAGAGTGTCGGTGATGATCAGACTACACATAAGTAAAGTCTTATCTTGATTTGCTGTTTCCGTTTTTCTGTTTGTGTGTGTGTGTGTGTTTTTTTTTTCAAATCTGACTTTGAAAAGCCAAAAATTTTATAGAGAGTTACGATGTGATTAGTAACGGTATGTGAATTCAGCAGGATATTGGTTAAATCCGTACCACACGATAAAATTTTAGGTTTGTCCAAATTCAAAACATATGCAGGCGACAAATCAAGGTGGCTCCAGTGATTAAACTTGGGTTTCATTGAGTAGAAAACATTGTGGGAAAAGGAGAAAATGCTGGTTACCAGCATTTTCTCCTTTTCCCACAATGTTTTGAAAAGCAGCCCCAAGGTCGTTAAAACTCGGGATTGTCTGGTAAGGGTCGAGATAATCTTTGCTAAGAAATGACTTTTACAAGCGATGGACAAATAAACGCTTCTTTTGTATAGATTAAGTTAATAAAGTCCTTGCAGAATTTGTTTATCACTTTCCACAAGTGTTGATGTTATTAATCATAAGAACAACACAGTTTATGTTTTCATTTACTTAATATAAACATCTTGTTGGTAGGTCAACGTAACTTCAGATTTTAGACTAGCCGTCAAAAATATCTTCTTAATCCGAAGGCTGCTAAGCGCTCCTTACTGACTTTTTGCGAACAGCGTAGATCAAGATCAGACTGCACAGAACGTGCAGTCTGATCTTGCATCTGCACTGTCCGCTAAGGAGATATTATTCCCCAATACATACCTTTTAAATATGGCAATATTTGAGATTTTACTATCGAATTGAAAATTTCATTTTAGTTATTTAGCAGGATAAATGTTAAATAACAATCCGACGTATTTGTTCGGTCATTCATTTTTCTTCATTCTTTTTTTCGAAGAAAAATGAATCACGATTTTACACTGACTTCTTTACAGTGCATCAGCAATTCCTATGGTTAGTATGAGCAGTGAATTTGGTACTTGTCACACATTGTCCAAGATAAGTCCGTTCTGCGGGTACTTTTAAAATGGCCAAGGTAGTCGAGTGCACATTCAGAACATTACGATTGTATTGTAAGACCATTTAACATCGATCACTTGTAGGTAGTTAATCGACTTGTCAAAATATGTTATGGTCTTACTGTGCAGCACTTTGGAAAACTGACTGTGACCTCGTTACCAGACGGTAAACTTTTAGACTCATCCAATTGAAAGCATTTTCAGACAACAAATTACACGTGGCTCAAACAACGAGAGTCATCTTTTAAAAAGATGAAAACGTTGTGGGAAAAGGGGAAAATGCTGGTTGCCAGCATTTTCTCCTTTTCTTACAACGTTTTCAAAAGCCTTTTTACACAGGGTCGGTAGGTAAAGGGTTAAATCATTTCAAAAAGCGTCAGTTGTGGTGTGAAGTATGTCTGATTTTTTTTTATAGCCCTTTGATTTGTGAAATAACATCATAAAACGAATTAGAATCGAGTTATTTACGATATGCAAATATTGTTTGGACAGATATATAGGTTTATACAGCCCTCGAAGTTTTTCGGAATTCGCCAGCTGTTGTTATATCAAACATCCTGAATATTTTTAATCCTGAAACTGCTAAGCGCGACGAAAGGACCTTTTGCAGACAGTGTAGTTCAAGATCAGACTGCACAGAACGTGCAGTCCGATCTTGGATCTACACTGTCCAATAAGGAGATATTTTTTCCCTAAAAATACCTTTGCAATAGCAAAATTTGGGTCTTTACTATCGGGTTGAATGTTTAATTCTCTTATTTAGCAGGTTTAGGGTTAATTCACCATCTAGAATACTGGTCAATATTTAATTTAAGGCGACCATACCCTAACGGTTTCAGTCATTACCATACAAATACGACTGTCCACACCCTAGAGTGAACGGATTTATAAAACATTTAGCAATTGAATGAATGAATGAATTTGCGACGCCCCCTGAAGGCTGTTAGTATTATTACGGAGGATGGTGCAGGATACAGGACGAAGCCCATCTTAAGTTACGTCTGTTTTTTTAACGTGCTCGGGTTAAAGCAACATCACACGGGACCTCGGTTTAACGTCTCATCCGAAAGACTATTAGTAATTTTAGATGGCCAGCCGTGGAAATCGAACCCACACCTTTAAGTGACTCGAAACTTGACGTTTATGAGTCCTACGCTCTGCTACTTGAGCTATGCGGGCTGGTCTTTAGCAATTTGATTGTACCGTCATACCAAATAGCCCGTTTGTCATTTGGTCATTCAAACACTCTATGTGTCCCCATGGTAATTTAGACTCGAAATCATGACCTACTGTAGACGACTTTTTTAGCTCTACTGAGCTCGAATTACTCAGTTTGAGTTTTCGCTATTGCTCACTGTTCGCCGGGCGTCAATCTGTCCGTCAATAGTTTCAAAGATCTCAGAAGCAAATCATCTGATCATGTTAAAAATCCAATTGCTTAGGAAATAAAAGTATTTTGGTCATGTGACCTATATGGCCGCCTGTGACAGAAATATATAAAGACCTGTGAAGTATTTTCTTTTGCAGTAGCAGAAGTGAGATGTGATACTGGTGATCACTATCAGAAGTACATGTTCTACAAACAGTGTTAAATAATTAGCGTAGTTTGACCCCTTTACCTATTTCTCATGACTCAAACCTCGGGCTTCTTTGCCCTGTTGCTTTCCATAGCGAAATCGTAGAAGGTCTTCTTGTCTGGAATTGCAAGAGTTAGGGTGTAGATATTTTGCATATTGCGCATTCCTGTCACGGTCCCTCTGTCAGGGGTATCAAACTTGTGTCCTGTGTGTCAAACATGCAACTGCATCGTGGTTACATGCTTTACAAACCGGGAAATCTGAAAACAATCTTGGCTTTATCCACTCGACACTTTTATTCTGTGTGAAACACTATCTGTCAATCTTTAATTTTTTTTTCAACTTTTGTCTAATGCCCACGGGTCACATGCCTCCATCCTTTGCAGAACTTGCAAACTTGTTCATACGAGTTGCTCTTATAAACTTAGGAGAGCAAAAGCACCACCATAGTATTCTTGTTTCATACAGTTAGAGATCAAGTTTAAAAACATCGTGCCATATGTCTTCATTGCTTGTAACGAGTAATTCTATTTTTGTCACAATGTTTTAATTTGTATAATTGGAATTAATTTAATTCATATTAAATATCATCAGTTAGTAACGGCATTTCCAAGGTAGTGTTCTACAAACAGTTTTCCGGAGGAAATGGTTGTGAGTTAGTTTAAACATATTTATTTTACATCGATTGAGAAACAAGTTCTTACAACTAATACTAATCTCTCTCGATTCTGCTTCCTGGGAACTGCACCAGTACTCGCGCCGAATGTGTGGGCCAATGAAAAATCCCAAAGTTGACACCCGCTCCCGGGTATCGAACTCAGGACCTTATGGTTACGAGGCCAACGCTCTACCTCACAGCCACGGACACCACATGGTTGTGAGTTAACGTTAATTGTTTCAACGAATGAGTTCCACATTCACCAACTGTTTTTAAGAATGGTTTAAGTACTATTCTCAAGACTGTTCTAAGTTTGAGAGTAACACAAGTTCTGGTTGGCTATACCAAACGGTTTAGCCAATCAGAAGTTTTGTTACTTTATAAACTAGAATAAGACTGAGAAAGAAAATAAGAATGATTGGGGAATACGGGCCAGGGTGGACTTGATCCATTGGTTACTTGGCGGGAAAGGAGCCATGCTCTGTGAAAAAGTGGCTTAATCAATCTGTAAAAAGTATCGACCCAGGTCAGCCTGCGCAGTTCGCGCAGGCTGACCTGAGCCGAAACTTTTTGCTATTAGTAAATTTTCTGCAAGTCCAAGGACCATTTTACCTCATGATTCCGTTGGTTGTTAGACAAAATGGATTTTATGGATTCATAATTATGTGATGGCTTGCTTGATACATTGCATCACAGAGATGCATTAAGCCGCCTTTTTCCAGAGCACTGTTCATTTTTTTTTTAATTTCTTTTGGGTGGGGTTTAAACAGTTGTGAGAAAAATTTATATTTATGTGTAGGCAAAGGCTCTCCACAGTCATGTTACTGTGCACATAATTTCAGTCTTAGGAAGCAAGTGTACACAGTAGTAAGAGTTTAATTCAAAATCTAGGGAGGCGAAACTCTGGAATCAGACCAACCAACCAATTAGACCAAATTTCAAAAGCACCATGGATGGTCTTAATAGAGGAGTTATACTATATATGGTTGCATTCGTTTAAAATATTCCTCTCCCTTTGTAGTCTTCTAACGTTATTACGCGTCTGCTGAGTTGGCAGAGGAAGGATTTTGCCTAATCTCCTTACCATACGTAAAAAGTTCGTCTGTTCCAGATTGAGAGCTCTCAAGGACGAAAAATTAATCCTTAACTCTCTGCCAAACGACAAATTCTAGACTCTTCCAAATTGAAAGCTTCTACAGACGACAATTTCAAAAGTGACACAAATAGACTGAAATTCTTTGACAGGGTAGAACACATTGTGGGAAAAGGAGAAAATGCCGGTTACCATTTGCCTTTCTCGTCATGGTCGTAAAAACGCGGGATTGTTTGGTAAAAGGTTTAACCCTTTACCAAATGACGAAATTATAGACTAGTCCAAATTGAAAGCATTTGCAGCCGACAGAATGAATGTGACTGAAAAATTGAAATTCCTGTTGGGAAGGGTAGAAAAAATTGTGGGAAAAGGAGAAAATGCTGGTTACCAGCATTTTCTCCTTTTCCCACAATGCTTTCAAAAGGCTTCTTTCTCAGGGTCGTTAAAAGTCGGTATTGTGTGGTAAAGAGTTAAACAGTGTGATAGAAAAGGCAAGTACACGGTACTGTACAATGTAATGAATACAAATCCCTCTGTCTAAGAAGAAAAGTAAACGGTGTGTACTGTTTTCTTCGTTATCAGCAAATTTTATGATAAGCTATTTTCCGGAAATATGGCCCTATTTGCACTGCAATTAAGGAAATAGCCACATTTATTTACCTACTTCATTTACAATGTCTTTAAAGTATTTTGCTATACGATACTCACTAACCTACTGAAGTCTGTCTGTCTGTCTCTCTCTCTCTCTCTTTGCATAGGTCAACCATTTTCATACGTTCCGTACGCTGCTGCTCTGTAAGTGATCTACAAACAAGAATTTGTATTATTTTGCTGCTGTCATAGTAAGCAATTTTTGTTTTTAGAGTTACTTAACTGATCATGTATGAATTAATTAGTCTGCGATGACGCCCGAATGCATTACATTTGGCAGCTTGTGGACCTGTAAGAGTACACTGTATATTTTTCTGTAATATTGCGAATATAAGGAACACTCTTGATGATCACTCGAGTCGAAGTTATTGCGTTATAACCTCTCAAAAATTACCCATTTATTGTTACTTTTATGTCAATTTACACGTGTTTTACATGATTGCAGACAAAAGAATCTCGTTATGTTAACTAGGTGTTACTATCGATAGCATTAAAGGTAATCCACAGGTCATGATAGATGCAACAAAACGCCTTTACCATCATTATCTTCTGCTAGATGGCATACTTCAAGTACACATGTATCTGATTTGAGCATTCTGGGTACAGAACCGAACTACTTTTCAAAACGACAACCATTACTTTGAATTTCAAAATAAAATAATAAACGTTTACTCAATAAAACGCTACCTGGTACCTGGTACGATTCATTCAGCTATGGTCAGCCAGCATGTAACCTATGCACCGACCATTTATTAAAACAGTCTCTACAGGCTTGGGTAATAGCTTCGGTGTAAGCCCAGACACTTCTTGTTGATATCTCTCTGGAAAAACCTTGCACGAATCCTGGTTCCGCTAAAGTCTATATTTAGAAACTGTAGTCAAAGATGTGCAGTAAAACGAGTATTTGTGAAACCTATTTTTCCCATGTGCAATAATCAAATTTTCAAGATATGTGGAGCGAAAGACAGGCTACATTTTTCGACAGATGTATTGTTTATAGCCATTTTCTCCATTGCTACTTTATTAGCGGCGTATTAATTTTCTCCTGTACTGGAGGTAGTGATGCATCATAGCAGACAGGTCGAATCTTCAAAGAATTAGACATGCGCAGACAACGCCTTATACCACGAGAAACTAATTTATATCAATAAAACTTCGCCATACCCTATTGAAGGGGATATAACCCTTTGCCACACGATAAAATTGTAGACTATAGTTCAAATTGAAAGCATAAGCACGCGACAAATTGAATGGTAGACCTATTTGTCATTGAAAGGGTAGAGAACATTGTGGGAAAAGGAGAAAATGCTGGTTACCAGCATTTTCTCCCCTTCCCATGGTATTTTCAATAGGTTTCCCCCTAGGGGATTTTAAAAGTCTTGATTGTGTGGTAAACGGTTAATACATCTTAAAAAGGTAGACTTTTCGACGCATGTCAGCCTTGGTGATTCGCGCACGTGGACTTGGGTCGAAACCTACGTGCAGTTGGTGCTTTTTCTGCCTGTCAAAGGACCATTCTGCCAAACGATATAGTCTGCTTTTAAAAAAAAATGGATCTATCTTATGTGACGACTCGCTTGGAATAATAGATTACGAAAATGCATTAATTATTAATTAAACCCCTGTTTCCCAGAGCACTGCTAATATCTTTAATGTTGTATGGCCTGCAACACGCGAAAAGGGGCATTCGGATATTTGCGTAAAGTGTCGTCTCGGATCAGCCTGCGCAGTCCGCGCAGGCTAATCCGAGACGGCACTTTACGACTACATTAGATTTTGTCCCATAGTAGACTTTCGCAAAACAGAAAATTAGATAAAAACGGAAAGCGTCGTATCGGATTAGCCTGCGCGGACTGCTCAGGCTGATCCGAGACGACACTTTACGCAAATGTCCGAATGTCCTTTTTCACGTGTTGCAAGCTGTATAGGGTTTTGCTGTTTTATTTCTGTCTTGCTTCTTTCAACATTATTTCTGTAAATGATGGTGACAGCTCAACTCTTCATGTTTTCCTTTGCTTCAACAATGCTTGCAAAGCCACTTGATTTGTTTACAAAGTTCTCGCCCCAATAACATAATATAAAAGACAGCGATTGAACAAGGGGACAAGATCAGACTGCACGTTCTCTGCATTCTGGGCCCGTATTCACCAACCATCTTTAGGAACGTTCTGTGCCTTAATCTTCAGAATTTTTCAACTTTGAAAATAACACAACTACTGATTGGCTAAACCATTTGGTTAGCCTATCAGAGGTTACGTTAATCTCATAGAAAGAAAACATTGGAGAATAAGACTAGAAATCCTCTTAAAAATCGTTGATCTATGTTGCCCGCAAAAGCCCGTATTTTCGCATATGTGCTACATGGGTTAATGCCTCGGGTACTAGCGTATTATACTACGTAATAGAAGTTAAATGAAATAAATATTGGGGGGAAAAAAAACAAGGTGCAATTCAGATTTTTTTAAAGAAAATTCTATTCAATTACAGATGGAATTATATTATATTTGTTCAATCGAAAAATTGATGGAATTACGGAATTCGATTTGAAAGGAGCCACAGAACGTTTTCCAATTTCCCGCCTTTGTTCTCGATGCTTTGACTGTGCAATCGATGCATTAGAGTTAAACAGCTTGTATGTAATCTGTAATTGTGCACTGATATGCATTCTTACAGCTCGTTAATTCTTTATAAGGTGACAAAAGTTCATCGTTTTTAACCCTTAGGTTGCTAAACGCGACTCGGGGCGCTTTTGCGGACTGTGTAGATCAAGATCAGACTGCTACACTATCCGATACGGCATTTTGCCCCGTGAAATCAACTTTGAAATCGCGATATTTTTGTGCTTACTATTAGGGGGAAATTTTCGTTTAGCAGTTTAAGGATTAATTTCAGTCTAAGTCTAATTTTAGATTTAGAAAGTAGCACAGTTTGTGATTGGCTGAACCATTTGGTTTAGCCAATCAGAAGTTGTGTTACTTTCAACTTTATAAAATTTCTGAAAATAAGGCTTAGAATGTTCTTTAGAACGGTTAGTGCATACGGCACATGACTTGTCCTCTTTAAGAGTGTTTAAAGACGGCAGATAAAGTGTAGCTCAATCATGAGATTTCTCTTTAAATGGATAGAAAACAATCTGGGGAAAGGGAAAAAATGCTTGATACCAGTATTTTCTCCTTTCCCCACAATGTTTTCAATGTCCTTTTTTCATTACGGTCGTCGCACACGTGACTGGTCTGCAAAAGATGAAATAACGGGCCTATTCTGCATGTCCATGACGTGAACAGATTTCTCTGCAAATAGCGTAGACTTAGCTCAGCCATGCAGGTGCCTGTCGCCAAATATATCTTGTACTCTCATAAATTCTCAATTAATACGATTCCGAGTTTTAGCGATCCAGAGAAAACGAGCTTTTTACAACATTGTGGGAATGGGAAAAATTGCTGGTAAAGACAACGTCTTCTATCCAATCAAAGACAGAAATCATCATTTGAAGTACATTGATTTGTCAGCTTTCAACTTGATCTTGTCCAAAATTTTACCAAGAGGTAAAGTATGGTGGCATATTTCTGCCACGAGATACGAGCTAGCGATCATGATAATTTTAGAAAACTATCGCGATAAATTAAAGTTTCCTGAAAATTTTATCGAGAAAGTGAAAAGTTTCCTGAAAAAAATATCATGATAAACTTAATATTTTAACGCAAAATTTCTCAACTCGAGGTAAAATTATTGTGATAGTTCTATCTGTTTCTCGATATCTATAAATAGAAAATTTATCAGTTGGATGAACTCGGTAGTTTTTGACTTCACAAGATTGCAGTAAGTAAAAATTCGAATCATTAACAATTGTAGCCTAATTGGTAAATTTTGACAAGACTCGAAATGAACAAAAGTTTGTAAAATCACAAAAACGACTCGAAATGCCTCCTGCGACCAACTTTAAAACCATCCAGGGAAAAGGAGAATTCATAAGGTTGTAGACGAAGATGTTCCAAAACCGTATCTTATTATAGATACCGTGAATGTTAGCTGTGGGCATGAAAGCAAAAAAAAACATGATAACAGTTCGAATTATCGCAATATTTTTATCGTGAAAATTTTTATTATCTAGATAATATTTCCAGGAAATTTTGTTTTATCACGATAGTTTTCTTAAATTATCGCAAAAGCTATCTCGTAACTCGTGGCAGAAATATGCCACCAGTAAAGAGTTAAACTTTTTTATAACAATTTGAAATCTGCGCGTATGCTTGACGATGGTTCGTTTCTTTGCTTGTTAGAATTATATTTTCACTGGGTGAAGGAAAGAACTTCACAAGGTCACAAAAAAAAGCATGAATACAGCCAGTCAGACATAGATCGAATTGCGATTATAACCTCGTGGTATAAATTTGCAACAGACGACTTCGAAAAAAATAAAATCATTTGCACCATTCTCTGTGAAAACGGGGTTTAATGCATCTCCGTGGTGCATGATACCAAGTAAGACATCATATAATTATGGATCTATAAAATCCATTTTGTACAACAACTGGTTGAATCATGATGTATACTGGTCCTTTGACATTCAGAAAATTGGCCAATAGCAAAAGTTTCGACCAAGGTGAGCCTGCGCGAACTGCGCAGGCTGACCTGGGTTGATACTTTTTTTGCAAATGCAGTAAGCCTCCTTTTTACAGAGCATGGTTCATTTTATATTTCTATGTTTTCCAGAGTCAAAAGAAGCTAGTTCAAAAGACAACAAATTGGAAATGAAAGTTTTTGTCTTGAGTTTTTTTTTTTTCTATGCATTACGATTGGTAAAAACTGTCTGCCTCTCTCGATAACTGAACTTAATATGTTTTACGATTATCAGTTATTCAGACTGTTCTGCAGTTCTTAAGAAAATTACGTCATCAAACGAACAAAACGGCTACATAAGCCAAAAGGCTTATTTTCAAACACCGGGCAACCGGCTTTCTTAATAATAATAATAATAATAATAATAATAATAATAAAATCTTTATTTCTTGAAGGTTAAAACATTAAGACAGAATTTCAAGAAAAATGACCTGAAAATGGAGTCTTTTTTACAATGTTGCCTTCTCTTTCTCTCTCTCTCTCTCTCTCTCTCTTTCTCACACACACACACCCCTCCACACACTTACCCCTACACCCACACACAAACAGATGCGATAATAAATAAGTGGATGATGAAAGAAAATAACATGAAAATGAGTCTATAAGTCAGTGGACAGATACACAATTTACGGTAATTTGTTTGTGTTATTTGGTGAGGTGATAGATTGCTTTCTGAACATATACTGTTTAAACTGATGTTTAAAGTTAGATAAGGAAGTTGCTGCTCTGATTGAAATAGGAATTTCATTCCATATGTTCATGCTGTAATACGAGAATGCTTTTTTCTTGAACAAAGTGTTAAATCTTGAGTTAATGATATCATAATGAGCAGATGTCTTTGGCGTTATGTCTATTCAGTTGAGAATCTTAATATCTAGTCCGATATTCGCCTACAGATACTACTGTATTGTTTGGTTAAATACTCCATTAACTTGTCATTTAGACCTATGTCATGAAAGCTGAAGTTCCACTTAACTTAACTCTTCTCCTAACGACAAAATTTTAAGCTTTTCAAAACTGAAAGCATTTGCAGACAACAAGTCAGGTATTGCTCAAATGACGAGATTTACGTTTGAAAGGGTTAATTGAAAGCACTGTAGAAAAAAAAGAACAAAAAACTGGTTTCCTGCATGTTCCCCTTTTCCCGTAATATTTTAAAAGCCGTTTTCCTCAGGATCATTTAAAGTAGAAATTGTATGTTAAATGGTGAAAATGATAACAGAAACGGATGGCTGTGATTCAGATACACTATATTCCATATGATCGTAAATCTGTTAGACTTGAAAACTGGAACGTGGTTCAGATTTTAGAACATTTTACGCAATGACAAGGAGTGACGGTTTTAAGGAGCGCATTCAATCAAAACGATTTTACATCTAAAACGTTTTAGTATTTTTTTTTTTTCCTGTATTTCTATCAGTCTATTTCTGTTGTGAGCTAAAGTTCTACTTTTTACATGAAAGGCACAATCACTTGTTCTGCTTCAAGAAAATAATAAAAGAAACTGACCGTTCGAGGGGCAAGAAATGAAAGAAGACCATTATCTGCCATCTTTATTTAATAATTGCATACCCCACATTTTACTTGCTTCCTTTGCATTATGTATTATAAGAGAATAGAGAAAAGATTAAAATTTTACCAAAATGACAAAAAATTAGACCTATCCTAAATGGAAGCATTTGCAAACGACAAATAATACGTGGCTCAAATTATTGAATTTGTCCTTGAAATTGCTGAAGTTATATTTGAACATGAGAAAACATTCGTTAGCAGTATTTTATCCTTTTTCAACAATGTTTTCAAAAGCAGTATTCCCTTTGGTCTTTAAAACAATGGTGTGTGTGGTAAAGGTTAAAGAGATGAACAGATAACAAAGATTGTAGACCAAGGTAGCCTATGGCTGCACAGATCTCAAGACAACAGACATCACAGATAAAGGCAAAATCTCTGTTTTCGACTTTTTTCTTTAGGTCATAAACCTTTACCAAACCTTTCGTTTTCACGTGCATAAAATAAATCTTTTTGAAAACATTTGGGGAAAGGAGAAAATGCTGGTTACCAAATGTTTTCAAATGATGTTTTGCCATGATGTTTTCTAAGTCTCAAAGATGCTTAGCCAAGATGGTTTCTAACTGTAAGAAAAAGTACATTTGAGTATGTACATTTGAATTTTCGCCATGCAGTGCTTTCAATATTTACGAATCTCAAATTTTCGTCTGGTAAAGAGTTGAAACTGTTCTACTACAAATGAAGAGAAGCGTTAGTAACCGATCAGCATCAAGTAGCGAACGATGTTGAATCAGGATTAGACTGCGAGTTCTAAACCGTCCATAAAAGCTACCTACCTATAAAATAATTATGTCGGCCATGGACGTGAACTTTTCAAATTAAACAGGGAAACCCAATGTCTGATACTTTAATGAAGGGACGGGGTAAAGTTTCATAGATACATTAAATAACTGACTTGGTAGGTACAAAACCAGAATACACATTTTCTGTAGTTTGATCTTGGACTTAAACTGTCCGCATAAAACACTTTTGTGTTTAATTGCACGCTAGAGTTCAGATGGTATAATAAAATACATCATTTTACGAGCGTCAGGAGGGCTACAAGACAAACAAAATCCGTCATTAATAATGCGATGCCTGATTGATTTCCGGTTATGAAAGGCTGAACAGTCAGTTCTTCACATGGCATGTGATATTGTTCCATCCGGGTATCTGTGGTTTTTGTCGTCAATGGTCAACTCGTGCCTTGTGGTGTAAACTTGTGACCTCAGTGCATTTCCAAGTCTTTTTTTTTTTTGGACGCTGCGGTCAATTTTGTTCTTCGAGGATGTAAAATTCTTGAAGCGGCTGGTACATTTTGATAAAACGGAACTAAATGTTGGTAGAAATTTGATTGGTGGAAATTTGATTTTATGTAGAACAGTCTCGTTTTGAAACGACTTCTTTTGAAATTTATTAATTAATCATGACGCCATAACCAACTATCAACAGGACAGTATTGATGGGGGAATCGATATGTTGATTAACTTTTTACCAGATGACAAAATTTTAGACTTACCCCGATTGAAAGTATTTGCAGACCAACACTATATTGTTGCACCAATGCTGACATTTGTCTTTGACAGGGACAAGATCTTGCGAAAGGGGAAACGCTGATTTCCAGCTATTCCTCCGTTTCCCATACTGTTTTCAAAAGCTTTCTTCGTCAAAACACGGGGTCTTTTAGAAAGGGTTTAACTCTTTACCAGACGACAAAATTTTAGACTGGTCCAAATTGAAACTATTTGCAGACGACAAATTTAATGTTGCTTAAATGGTGGAATTTGTCTGTAAAAGGGTAGAAAATATTGTGGGAAAAGGAGAAAATGCTGGTTACCAGCATTTTCTCCTTTTCCCTCAATGTTTTCAAAAGCCTTTTCTGTCAGAGCTGTTAAAACTCGGGATTGTACGGTAAAAGGTTAATCGATTAGAGCCATTTATATATTTTAAGCAGTTTATATTTAAACGGTGCACGGTCGGTAATAAAACATTAGTTCTAGAATGTATAGTTTACGGTGTTGGTTTAGTTCTACTTGTAATAATAACATTGTCATGAAGTATACACAAAATATTACAAACGAGAATGAGGAGGAGACATGTACTTTGGAAAACATAACTACTGACATCGAGACTCCCGAGCATGTTGAAGCCTTAATGCAAGTAAGTATTTCATACATTGTGTAACGACTCAGAACACGCTTTTGAGTAAGATTTTGCGTTTCATCAAATAAATTTGATTTTAATTTACGAATGTCACATGTTATAGCTTTCTACTTGACCGTTTGCACAACAAAGTATGTAAGGTGAAGTTAGTTGTACAACGGCTTCTTTTCAGACAAGTGATGAAAACAATGCAAAATTATTTTGAACATGCCTTTTATTATTACAATAATCATGATTAGCCAAGTCTTGGCAAAGTCTTGCTGGGCGTTACCTGATATCAGTTGATAAAGCCAAACTATTGACTGTATAGAAAACGTAGCTTTCGAACCAAAAAGTCTATTCTATGGCAGGCATTATCAAAATATTAGATAGCATTCTTTAGCTCGGCTGTTTTCGAAGAAAACGTCGAGGTACTCGTACTGTCGTAGCCCTGGCCTTGTCGTCGTTGCCTGCGTCGTCGTTGTACAAAAACGTTTAAGTTTTCAAAAACTCTGACATTTTATAATATTTCTGTCATTACTAGAGATATTTATTCCAAATCTTTAAAAGTTGTTCACTATCGAAAAAGGGATCCTATGCAACATGAGCAAAGTATTTTGACACAGTTATGCCGCCTTTTTCGACTTTGAACTTGACTAAAATTTAAGCATCTGCAACCGAACGTTGGCACCCGCATGCGGTGCTTTTTTGTGTGCTTACAATCACTGAATCTGAAACAGAACGTCTTAGCTAATCAGAAGGCTCTCCTCGGTATTCTAAAAAACTTAAAACTGCTCTTGAATACAAACTAATATTTATCATTTCACATGTACAAAGTACTTGTATTCTTCTTTTATCGGAATAGAGGTGGTATGAGAGAAAAAACTCTAACTTTCGCCCTTATTCTTGATTTCAGGATCAGCCACCTGATTGCTATTTTTTAAAACGGGCTGTCTCAGTTATATCGATAGCTTTGGATCTTTCCAGCTATATCAAAAGTGCATATTTTTCTGGGTTCGTTTGGTTTTCATATAGATTGGCATTAAAGTTTTGTTTTCATGTCAAAGGGCAACTGCAGTTGGTTGATTGTATAAAAGTTTTGTTTTCATAGAAGAGGGCGACTGCAGTTGATTGATTGCATATATAAGAGGGCGACTGCAGTTGACTGATTGCATTAAAGTTTTGTTTCTATAGGAGAAGGCAACTGCAGTTGACTGACTGCATTTTGTTTTTCTTTTTATAGAAGAGGGGGACTGCAGTTGACTGATTGTATTAAATTTTTATTTCTATAGAAGAGGGGGACTGCAGTTGTCTGACTGCATTAAAGTTTAGTTTTCATAGAAGAGTGCGAATGCAGTTGACTGACTGCATGAAAGTTTTGTTTTTATAGAAGAGAGCGACTGCAGTTGACTGACTGCATTAAAGTTATGTTTTCATGTAAAAGGGCGACTGCAGTTGATTGACTGCATGAGAAATCGGAACTGCTGCCACACATTTTCTCAAGACATGTTCGGTTTGATGAATGAACCGATTTATTATATTCCTATCAGTGAAATACTGGGTTTTTCAGTGTATTATTATTTTCCACAGTGAATAACACCACAAGTGATGATAATTATGGTATCGTCACTAGTGACGATAAAGTTTCAGAATGGTTTGCTGGAACAAGTTTTCCCCTTTATTGCTCACATTGTACCGTTCTTGATAATTACTGGAAAACAAAGGGTGAATTAGGAATAGAATAAATAGAGTAATCAACTGGTTATGTGTGATATTTAAAATCTGTCAACTCGAATGGGGTTTGATGCGGTTAAAAAACTCGTCCTTCGTACTCGCATCACACCCATTCCTGTGACAGAGTTTTGATATCACACACAATCAGTTGACTATCTTCTATAAATTAGAAATGTATGCTTGAATACTCTCGGTTTCATTACGTATTATGTTTGGAAGAAGAGTAAGTCTTATATCAAATGCACTATTTCAGAGTGATTCAACAATGATATGAAAATCATACTTAATTAAGGTTAATAATTAATAAACATTCGAGGGTATGAAAAAAATAAATCGATGATATTACTTAAACATCCTTATGGGCAATGCAAATATCATTTATCAGAGAGGTGCAAACAAAAGGCCTAAATATCCATAAAACAACATTCATTCATTCATTGCAAGGTAAATCTGGTGAATCTGAACAATACTCTGTGAAAAGAGGGTTTAATTCGTCTGCAAAAAGTGTCGACCCACGTCAGCCTGCGCAGTACGCGCAGGCTGACGTGAGTCAATACTTTTTTTTTTTCTATATGTAAATTTTCTGCATGTCCAAGAACCATTTAACCTCATGATCCAGTCAGTTGTTAGCCAAAATGGTTTTTTATGGATCCATAATTATGGGACGACTTTGGTATACTGCATCACGGATATGAATTAAACCCCCTTTTCACAGAGTGTGGCTCATCTCTTTGTGAGCCATAAGAGCGGCATCAAGCTATTGCTCTGATCGACTGATCACACGTCTTTGTATGAGTGTGTTGGCCGTTTGTTGTTGAACAATCTCCTCCAAATTTTAAGATGAATTCCTTGAAACCTACTGCAGGATATATTTATAACAAAAAAGTTAAGCACCCAATAATTTTCAGCATTTTCTCCTTTTCCCGCACTGTTTTCATAAGTCTGCACTGTTTTCACTGTTTTCATAAGTCTTTCTTACACACAGTCGTTTTAACAGCATTATTTTTTGTATGGTGTAATGGTTTAAAGATTGTTAAAATAATCAAAAACATCTGACAAGGTGATATTATCTTGAACAAAAATGTAGGATACAGTCTGTGATTATAGCATAGTGTCAGTTTTTTCCACGTTCCACTCTTTTGTATTGCTCAACTCAGCAAACAACTTGTTACGTTTAGCGGACATCCTTTAAAAATACTGTGGCAAAGGTAGCTTCAAACTAAACTAACTGTCAAGGTTTGAATAGTGTCAAAGAAAGTCGAGTACGGAATTTGTTTCAAATCTGATATGACTGTTCTCTCTAAGATGATTGTTACCCACGTTGTTTGATGACAGTAAAATTCAGAATCTTCAAGCCCGGTTCCCAACTCCTGGACACCTAGGGCTCATCTGATTGGATGCGTCTCGCCCAATCAGATAGCTAGTCTTGTAATTTAGAATAAGAACGGTATTTAGAAGAACTGTCGGTGAATACGAAACTCAAAATTTTCAACTTAGTTTATATCCTCTTTTAGCTAGGTTAAAACTAACGTGAATGTGTCCAACCGAAAGCGAACAGCGCAAACTGCAAATACGCCAACCTTTTTGGTATCAACATACCCGGTTGAAATGTCTATAGAAAAATGAAGTTGAAGACTATTGGAATGCAATTTGCTACGTTGAGTAGTTGAGTTTCTAATCGGTAGCGCTGTACTTTGAATGAATTCCAGCGGCTTCCTTTTTCACCGACCATTCTTTAGAACGTTCTAAGTCTTCTAAATTTGAAAGTAACACAACTTCTGATTGGCTAAATAAAATGTTTAGCCACTCAAAAGTTGCATTACTTCCAAATTCAGAAAATTCTGGAAATAAGACTAGGAATTTTCTTAAGAATACTAGTAGTTGGTGAATACAGACCAAGATCTTGTGTGACACCCTGATTTTTTGTCCGACACGCCGGTGAAATTTGCAGTATTTATGCTTTTTCTGCCTCTTAATTTAAAATGGTGACTCTCATGCCAATGGTTAGGCTGAAATATTTTTTGTTAAATCTGTATGATTTCTATGCGCATGGCAGAGCCAGTGTAATTATTTTTACCCCAATAGTGCCAAATGAATGAGATGGACATTTCCCCGCTGCCAAGAAGATCCAGAGTTCACAAGGTTGATTTGTAATTCGGAGTATCTCCTAACTTATACATCAGTCAGTGCAGATTAAATAACAGGTTGCATTTCCTGTCCTGAGAGAGAGAGAGAGAGGTTATATACTGAAAGAGTTAACAACACGAAACTCAAAAATCCGTTACTCGAAGAAAACGTCGAGGTATTGTCGTAGCTCTGGCGTCATCGTCGTCGTCTGCGTCGTCCTGCAAAATAAAACTTTTACATTTTATGATACCTCTGTTATAACTGAAGAGATTTACTTCAAACTTGGACAATTTGTTCACTATCAAAAGGGGAACCTATACGACAAGGGCAGGTAACCGTAAAATTATTTTTGACACAGCTATGCCTCTTTTTCAACTTAAAATTTCGCTGAAAAGCAAACCACCGCACCCAAGCGTTGGCACCCGGATGTGGTGCTCTTGTCTTAGGTTGGTGATAAAAGATTAAGGTATGATTGACTGTATGGTGTTTAACGCCGTTTTCAACATTATTTCAGTTATATCGCGGCGGCCAGTGCACCTGTCCATGCTTTCCTGGAGCGTCTTTTACCATTACTCTGCACAATATTCTTTCCAAGGCACTGGCTACTTTCCCACAAAACCATCTTCGAAACAATGGTCAGCGGTGAGAGAGGAAGGAATCCTGTCGCAGTGACAATCATCAATCCTCGAAAAGAAATTAGCCGAGCCGGGAATCGAGCCAGCAATTGGCTGTTTTCAAGTCCTGTACGCTACCGACTGACCTACCAGGGCTGGGCAGATAGAGAGATAATGTGGACACATTTGATAACAAGTCGGCTTTGGGCAAGTGTTATCTATAAGACTGGGATTTTCATCTTGACTTTTGCTAAATAAAGAAAGTATTTAATTCTAAATTGTAAACAAAAGTCCCGGTAGACTATCATTTTGACCCACATGCGATGACATTTACTGGTTGGTAGAAGTTAAAAGTCGGTCATCACGGGGCAATGTTTGTTATAAACCCCTAGGCCGCTAAGTGGGCCTCGCTAACCTTTTGCGGACAGTGTAGATCAAGATCAGACTGCACAGAACGGCAGTCTGATCTTTGATCTACACTGTCCGATAAAGACTTATTGTCCCCCAAATGGTACCTTTGAAAATAGCTAAATTTGGGTTTTTACTATCGGGTCAAAAATTTTATTTCACTTATTTAGCAGGATAAGGGATACATTTACATGTATTTAGTCTTCCTTTGTTTTGTCTCACTTAATCCCAATCCCTCTTGGATTTTACGGGTTCTAATTTTTCGAAAACGGTGTGAAACGTGGATGATATGTTCCAGATAAGTAAGTTGTCGATGTTTCATAATGATCTTTGATCTACACTGTCCACTTCTTTGATAGATATTCTGACAAATACAGCTTTAGATTCGCAATATCCACATCCGTAGACTACCACTGACAGAGAATAACAATTTTATTTATTTAGCTGTGCGGGGTTTAAAACTTTCATCTTGTTCTAGAGTAAAGCTCAAAGGAATGTCCTAGTCAGTTAACATTGTTAGTGCGATAAATAGTATTAAGCTTTAACCTGCTAATAAGGTGAAATGAATCTTTCAAGCCGATAGTAAAAAACGAAATTTTGCTATTTCAAAGTTATTTCAATGGGAGATATATCTATCTATCGGACAGTGTAGATCTAAGATCAGACTGCACTTTCTGTGCAGTCTGATCTTGGACCTACACTGTCCGCTTAAGGTTCCTTGGCATCCTAAGGGTTAAAACGTTTTCCTTCTTCTACAGTAAAGCTCCAAACGCGGATGTCCCAGTTAGTTACATTATTAGTGCGAGAAATGGTATATTACCGCGATAAGAAGATGTTTGCGCTGGCATCGTTATGGATTTCTTATCATTATTAATGGTATTTTTCTTGCAATCAGCTCAGTTATCATATTAGCAAGGTAGTCGAATTAGCCAGTTTGATAAGCTAAGTGTGTAAATGTTGGCCTTCAATGCAAAGGAAATAATAGGAATACTGGACTATGAAATTAAGATAGAGTTTGAGAGATGTAGAGAGAGAGAGAGAGAGAGAGAGAAGTGAGTTAGAGATATCTGTGCAGTGTGCAGTCTAGCGGTGACCAGTACGCAATAGATTGCTGTAAGTTCGAATAAGTGCTCTTTTGATTAAAATAAGAATTAAGGTAGACAGTTGCCGCTGCTGCTGTTGTTGTTCTTGTTGCTGATGGTTTACTTATTATCGTGATCAAACGATTTTTTCGTCGACAAATGTTTAACTCTTTACCAAACGACAAAATTTTAGACTTGTCCAAATTGAAAGCATTTGCAGACAACAAAATAAACGTGACTCAAAAATTGAAACTTGACTTTAGAAGAGTAGAAAACATTGTGGGAAAAGGAGAAAATGCTGGTTACCAGCATTTTCTCCTTTTCCCACAATGTTTTCAGAAGGCTTCTTCCTCTGGGTCGTAAAAGCCAGGGATTGTTTGGTAAAGGGTTAAAGCACACTAGATCTACTTGAGAAAAAAATATGGCTCGTAGAGAATTTGTTCATCTCGGACATTTTCTGTTTTTGCCTCAATGTTTTCCGCATATATTCATCAAATAAGTATTTTTTTGAGTTGATATGAATCTGTTTTAAAAGATTGCTTTCATAGTCGTGTGCTACAATATTGATTGATTGAATTTTCGTTTATTTATCGTCGCCGGTTGTCCATATGGGCGATGCCGCCCTATAGGCTGTTAGAATTGTTCGGGAGATAGTGCAGATACAGGACGAAACCCACCCTAAGTTAGGCTTGCTTCTTTAACGTACTCGGTGTATAGCACCGTCACACGGGACCTTGGTTTAACGTCTCATCCGAAAGACTACTGGTAATTTTAGATGACTAGCCGTGGGGCTCAAACCTACATCCTCAAGTGACTCAAGACTTGATATTTACCAGTCATAAGCTCTACCATCTGAGCTATACGGGCTTGTCAAAGTGCTGCAAAATAATTTTTTCTAAAGGGACTAACCGTCACGTTTCAGTACGTTTAAATTTACATACCTGGGCCGGACGCTCTGTTTAACGACCATTCATGGTTTTCACCAACTCTAAAAATAGACATTGTGATCAATAATAAATTACATTTATACTGTATGTATTTGAATCCTAACATTAAGTCTAACACAAACGGATTGAAGTGTCCTAGATCTATTTCTTTCTTTACTTCTTTTGTTTTCGTGAAAGTGTCTTTCATTTTGCGTCTTTCGGTGTTTTAAAGTGGAAAATAGAGTATTGTGGTTAAAGTAGTAAATCACTTATTTAGTGTAGGTATTTGAACTTTAACCTGGTAGGTGTACAATTTCATGGTGTAACAACCCCGATTAAAAAGGCTTTTGAAACCATCGTGGGGAAAAGGAGAAAATGCTGGTAACCAGCATTTTCTCCATTTCCCCACAATGTTTCTACCTTTTCGAAGAGAAGTTTAATCATTTAGACCACATTTAATTTGACTCTGCAGATGCCTTTAATTTGGACGAGACTAAATATTCGTCTTATGGTAAAAAGTCAAACATTTCGATTTTACACCGACGAATTTTAATGTTCTATTTTCTATCTCTAGTTCTACTTTTTTGTCAATTTAGCTAGTTCTATTGTGAAAAATAAAATCGTAGATTAGCCATTATTCTAATATAGTCGGAAAGATGCCGTTTGCTTCATTACGAACGAAAAGACCCCTGTTTAATTCCCGGAAAAATAAATCCTACACGCCACCTCGAGGCTTGAGAAAACGCGTGTCGGAAACGGACGAGGTGACTTTAAAGTTAATGTGTAATGTGGCGCGGAAAAGTAATCATTCGCCTAAATCTGTAGTGGATGTTAGAAATATATGGAGGTCGACCGAGAGAGCAGGATTTGAAAAATGGAGGAATACTGTACAAACAAGGCAGGAGGAATTCCTGCAGGAAGTGAGTTCTTCTTCTTACGTGTATTTGTTCGGAAACATCTATCTATCTGTCTATCTATCTATCTATCTATCTATCTATCTATCTATCTATCTGTCTGTCTGTCTGTCTGTCTGTCTATCTATCTATCTATCTATCTATCTATCTATCTATCTATCTGCATATCTGTCTCTGTCTGACTGTTTGTCTGTCCGTCTGAAAGTATGATATAATACCTAGGTATTTACGGGTAGGCCTATATTCTCGTTTAATGGTAGTGTTTTAATCACCCTGTATCAAGTGAAAATCCTGCCGTCTAGATCCATCTATTTTACATCGATTCTCATGAAGCAAGTAATGCAACTTGTATCAAAGACAATGATCGTTCCATGAAAAACTAACAAGAACTCGCCCAATGATATTAGTAGTTCAAGAGGTTGATCCTGATCGTCAAGGAATTCGAGCACAGAAACTATTACGTGTGATAGTTACGCCCTTCCCACACTTCACTGTCTCCCAATTCTCTAAGACTTACATTGACTCCGTAACAGACGACAAATAGACGAACCACGCTCTAGCAAAAGGGGGCTTAAATTCCCCGTCATGCATCTCCGCAATGCATGATACCTACCCAGCAGGTTATTTCTAAATGATGGATGCATAAAACCCATTTTGCCTAAAAACCGACTGAGTTATGAGGTGAGCACGTCCTTGACATGCAGATATTTACCAATAGCAAAAGGTTTCGGCTCAGGTCAGCCTGTGCATGAAAATGCATTAAGACTTTATGAAGATGCATTAAGCCCCCTTTTCATAAAGCATGGGTCAGATCTTTTATAATTAGAATGGTCCAAATGAAAAGCATTGATTTTGCAGACGGCAAATCAAAGGTGGCTCAACAGTTAGAAATTAACTTAGAAAAGGTAGAAAACATTGCGTGAAAAAAGGGAGAAAATGTAAGTGGGCAACATTTTCTCCTTTCCCAACATTATTTTGTAAAATGCCTTTTTACTCAGGTCCTTTTAATACACGGGATTGTGTGGTAGACTTAAATGCTACGGGGCGGGGGAGGGGAAAGAGGGGACGAGATCAGAATTTGAATTTTAATGTGTTTAAGCTTAGGCTTGAAACAAAGACGAACACAGAAATTCTAGACAATTTCTACTTTGACCACTATGATGGCAAAATATTTTATTTAGTTTAAAATGTGTCTTCATGTCAAAAGGAGTCGATTGAAAACGGAGTAAGTTTGTATCAATAAACACGGATACTCATATATAAAATCAGACTTATACTTCAAAATGTTGCATTTGTTTTAAAATGTGTCTGCATGTCAAAAATAGTCGAATGAAAACGGAATAAGTTTGTACCATTAAACACGGATACTCATGCATGAAATCAAATTTATATTTCATGCATATACTTTATCTACATGATTTCCGTAAATATTATACTTTTACGTCACAATTGTTGACGGATTTTGAAATTATATTACAGAAAAAAAAATCAGATCTACATGTATTGCTTGTCACATGCAATAATTGCTTGTCATGTGAGTACGACTAGTATTCAGTTCCCTCAAGTATTCCTCCTTTATATGACATTATAGCAGATAGTTAGGTAAATGCCTTAAGATTACCTAATTGCAACTGCAGTTTTAGGTCGAATGGCAGCAACGATCTTTGTTTTGCCTCAGGCTATCATGTATTTTTTTTTTTTTTTTTTCTCTATTTCAATCATATCCTATCTAAAACAAAGTTTAGACACAAACAAAAGGCCAATAAAAAGTTATTACAAAAATCTTAGAAACCGTTGGGTTGTTCATGAGGCCAAACGAAAACCTTCCAATTTCAAGGTGTAGTTTTCATGAGGAACAGAAAAAATACTGCAAGAGTCAAGCTTGATATGCATGTGATGCTTTGCTGTGTATCAAAATACAAATTTCAGACTGGGAAAAGGCTTAGCCGAAACTACAAGCCGCGTTACTATGAGGACGCTATATCACCGCGATAGAAAGTAAATCCGTTACACTATTTATGGCATTAAATAATCATTCTATTTAAAAAAAAAAAATCGAACTCTACTATGAAAACTTTAAGAAGTGATAGCTAGAATTTGGCCGATTATGTTGCTGCTTGTATTTTGTTTTTGCTGCACTTTATTAAAAAAAAAAAAAAAAAAAACTAGTAGTTGGTACTTTCAGTACTTTGATTTCGATCGTATACCGATTTAAACCCTTAAGTTGCTAGCTCAGCTGTTGCAGACAGTGTAGGTCTTATGTGGACCGTGTAGATAGAGAACAGACTGCACAGAACTTGCACAGGCAAGCGTCTTTGTTTCTAACAAAATCACGGTGGACCGGGATCAGACACCTTGTTCTGCGACGTCACATCTGAGTCTTCTTTTTCATAATTATTTATTTTTAAAGGAAATAAATGGGCTAGAGGGAACATTTCATTATTTATGATTCATGGCTTATTTATGAAAATTGATGATCATGTCGCACCTCAAGTCTCAAATCTTCTTTTTGTGTATTTCTACGAATGGAATGCTATAAATAGGTAAAACAAACATGTTCAGACTGCAAAAAAGTCATTTTAACATAACTTTATGACGTTTTGGGCCAGTTTTTGCAAGTCGTATCAGACCGTGCAAATCCAAATCAAACTGCAAGTTCTGTGCAGTCTGCTCTTGATCTGAGCTGTCCACGAAAGGTCTTTCAAATTTAGTTAGGTGAGGTGTTTTCAACAAGTTGTATGAAGCGTGCTTATTTCTTATTTCCATATTGACTCCGATTTATGTTTTAACCATTTCCCAGACAACAAATTTTAGACTTTTCCACATTGAAAGCAGCTGCATACGAGAAATCTGAAAGTGATACAAATGAACTTTTCTGAAGGTAGAAAACATCATGGGAAAAGGGGAAATTGCAGGTTATCAGCATTTTCTCCTTTTTCCATGATGTTTTCAAAAGGCCTGTACGTCTGGATCGTAAAAACCCGTGATTGTTTGGTAACGGGTTAAACTTGTATACAAAACTATGATGTCACCGTCTGTCTCTGTATACGGCCAAAAGATCAAGCACAGCATTGGTGCATTTGAATCTGCTACTGATCGAGACACATGAATTAGCAGGCCTACTTCTTACATATATTTAGACTAACGATTATAAGATTGCTAGTTTATTGCCGTCGAGAGTGACCTAAATTCAAATGTAAAACAAACAAAGAAAAACACAGTCGCCAAGTACTTCCCCACACATTTTTTTCTCAGAAATAGTAATTCTGTTAAATAGGACAATGTTGACATGAAATAAAACATCTGTACTACTCCAAAGTGAACGACGTCTAACAGTCAACTGAACAAGATGTTATCGATAAAGTACAAGATGTTTGCTTATATGTAAATGAAGTCGGTGACCTATGCAAATCAGGCTCATCGTAATCCTTTTCGTCCTTGTGTTTTTCGCAGATTCTTAGGTAGTGAAAAAATATGGAAAAAATATGTATCAATTCATACACTTCAGAAAAAATAGACAATTCGTCGCAATCGGTGTTGCGGAGGAATGCTATATTGTATGTAAAACGTTATGTATTATGGGTATTCCTTTTCTCAACTGCTAGTTTTATAAACTTACAAAAATTAAACTAAACATCGTAATCATTACCTTTCATCAAATACATAAATTTGTACATAATTGGTCTAAATGTATAGTATTTTTTTTTTAACTTTTTGCGTAAACTTGAAAAGAAAGGACATTCAATGATAAAATGCAATTCGTCTTCAATCGAGTTTAGATCACAATGACTACATATTCTTTCATTTGTGGGTAATCTGATTCTACCATGCCTCCAAGGTTCAATAATTTTTAGATCTCGCCTAGCCTCGTGTTCGTTCAACTGAGTAGAAAGTGAAAAAGCATAGATGAACAAACAGAAATTTTTCTATTGTGACAAGTAAAGTCACCGGATCGAACCGGAACAGACTGAATAACCTGAATTGACTATTTCTCTTCAAACTTGTGCGACCAACCCAGTTTTATCTTTACTAAGGCCACTTATTCAGAATTCGCTAGTATTTCAGTACTTTCAGTACTTTAATTCAATAAATACAAGCGACTGTCTGGTAAAAGGGGGTTTAATGCATCACTATGATGCGTTATACCAAGCAAGTCATCACATAATTATGGATCCATAAAACCCAACAAACGACTGAATCATGAGGTAAAATGATCTTGAGAAATGCAGAAAATTTACATATAGCAAAAGGTTTCGTATCAGCTCAGCCTGTGTGGCCTGCGGTACTTTTTTTTGGAAGAAGATGCAGTAAACCCCCGAATCACACAGAGCACGACTCATATAAATTGAACAAAACATGTCTAAAATAAAACAATTTTAATGGTATAGACACCAAATATATTCTAAAAAAACCACATGTACATGTATAAAAGTAACTTTCACAATAAAACAATCTTATTGGTTGTTCAAAAAAGAAATACATTTAGTGTTCATTAAATAAGCAAAGTATGTAAAATTAATTCGATGCAATCTTTGTAAGGCTCTTTTTTCTGCAACAATACGATATAACTTGTACTTCTAACTATTTCGAACAATGTAGGTCAAAGGTCAGACAGTACCGCGCTATCTGAAATAAATCTATACGAGGTCCTCAAAATCAGCGTAAGTAATTCTAACCATTTCTATCGTATTTGAACAAGCTCTCTAACATGGATCGGGTAATGTTGAATTATTAAAGCAATGTAGAGATAGGTCAGTTGAAATGCGTGACCATCCGTAGTCGATTGGGATTAATTCATCTCTATTTGTTTTATATACGAAAGTTTCACGTGACTTTGTATAGAAAATTCAAAACTTTATGAGCCAAGTTCTGCGAAAAAGGAGTTGAAGACATCTGCAAGAAGTATCGTCCCAGGTCAGCCTGCGCAGTCCGCGCAGGCTGACCTGGGTCGATATTTTTTGTTAGTGATAAATTTCCT
This sequence comes from Hippopus hippopus, assembly GCA_946811185.2. Taxonomy (NCBI): domain Eukaryota; kingdom Metazoa; phylum Mollusca; class Bivalvia; order Cardiida; family Cardiidae; genus Hippopus; species Hippopus hippopus. The sequence goes on along the minus strand of OX328099.1, from coordinate 65,291,152 downwards.
GCATGTCATAGGACCGTCCACGAGCCTACCTTTAGATTCAGCAGGTTGTTGGACAAAATAAATTTTATGGATCCGTAATTATTGAATGACTTGCTTGGTATAATGCATCATGAAGATCCATTAAACCCCTTTTTGCCAGAACATGGCTCATGTTTCGATTGGTAGGTAGTCCGATATCGTGACACTATTTTGATAGGTTTTTCGATGTAAAGAAAACAGATTTCGCTATACCGAAAAAAGAAATTCGATATGACATATGTGAGGTAGATCAAACTAAATAGCTTTTTGATAAAACGAAATGGGAAAGAAAACGTGTGGTGTATGATACCCGGGGGCTCTATGCCCGCGAAATATCTTCTATATAATTTTGGATCACTAACAGAAGTGTTCAGATACTAGTTGACTTTTTTTGTAATTTGTAAGTCTAAGGAGATACATCAGTTAATTTTTGTAGAACAGATTCGTGAAAACTGTAATTTTAAATAAATGTACTACTGATCAATCAGAAATATCATTGTTGGGGTGGCGTTCTTAACCTTTTTTTTTTTTTTTGACAAAGACGAAAAAATGCATAAGGAGAAAGTCAAACGATTAAATCAAAGCATTGTCATATTGCTAGATATATAAATGGAAGGACATTCAAACAATTAGTCAGACTACACTGAAGAATACACTCTGCAAAACTTCTAACCGGCCACTTTTGTTTCTCCTGTAAATTTGATCAAGTAAATAGACAGGTAAATAAAAACAACTTATAACATATATCTGGACGTTAGACATGGTTTTGTAATGAAAAGATTCTCGATTTTGCTGATAGAAGGCATCTTTTTTTTTCTTTTCAAAAAAGGGAAAACACATGGTTTGCGCATGCGTGGTGTCTCTCAGACAACCCAGGTTAAGAAGAGAAGCATACATTACTGAAATTTTGTCAACAACAAGGAAAATCAAAGCGTTGAGAACCCTGAAGTGGTATTTGTCAAGCATGGAAGCCTTTGTGTGGAATTAATAATTTGAAAGAAAAGGAGAAATTTATATTATTCAAATATTGGCTTGAAAGTCAACCTACTAAGAAAATAAAAATTTTTTCCTGGAAGGGAAAGTACTCATGACAAAGTTTGGATTATTTGTGTATTGGTGGTCTCCCTTTGATCATTAGAAGGAGTCAGGAGTAACGTCCCTTGACAGTAGGATGCATGATGGATAGAGAGAGAAACCATGTGAATATATCAAATAAAATTAAGTTTGTACCTGAAAACTATGACTTTGAAATATATTTGGCCGTTAACATTTAATTCCCAACATTACAATCAGTTATTTCGATCAATAAATATTGATGCCCAATCAAATGGAGTAGCGCGCAATCATGGGACGAACAAGCCATGGGACGAACTGGTTTTGGAACGAAAAAGCCCAGGACCAAGCGATCAGTAGACAAATTTTGTATATATCATTGCGCCAATAGAAGGCTGTGAGCTAGTGAAGCTATTTTCAATCAAGAATTAGTATTTCCACGATCGATGGCCTCACCCAGTGTATTTTAACATGCCATTTCCAATTATATATCTGAGTGCTATCGAAAAACTCATTTTTCAGAGAAATATTGAGTTTAATAGGGTTTATTTCCTTCGGCTTTGCACAAAATACGATATATGGTCTTCAAAATTCAATATTGAACTCATATTGGTATTGTCTTCGACAAATACCACAAAAATGAAAACTATTTTCTGCACAAAAATATAACCGAAGGAAGAAACGTGAAGTTTTCAGAAAAACGATTTTTCAATTTTCAATGTTTAGTGAATGAACATTAAATAACTTCATTTCAATATAACAAGTCAATAAATTCTTTTCAAACTTAGGCTGGAGTTTGCTTTTACACTGGTCAATTATTCTCCAAAACATCAACCTATATGAACTGCCTCTGTTCTGGAAAGCGGATGCCAGGAAAGGTCTACGGGGAAATCCGGCTTAAAAGTGGCCGTTTAGAACTTTTGTTTAGTGTAGAGACAGAGACAGAGAGACAGAGGAGGGAAATAGGGAGAGGGCAAAAATAGAGAGACGGGCAGGCAGAGAGAGAGGGAGAGACAGGGTGAGGGAGGCAGATATAGAGAGACGGGCAGAGACAGAGTCAGAGCGAGAGAGAGAGAGAGAGAGAGAGAGAGAGAGAGAGAGAGAGAGGTCGAATCATCGGATTACTGAACAAAAGGCAGTTTGGGGAAAGGACAAATAGCTGAGTACACTTCTACGATTAGAATCCCAGTACAAGTGAAGTGGTGAATTCAGTCAGACCCAGATATTGGTCTTTTAACCTTTTTTCCACACAATCCCGAGTTTTAACGACCTTTAGCAAGAAAGGGTTTGAAAACATTCTAGGAAAAGAAGAAAATAACGGATAAATAGCATTTTCTCCTTTTCAAAAAATGTTGTTTTTTTTTTAGATGCATTAAGCCCTCTTTTCACAGAGCATGATTCACGTATTTGGTGAATACCAGCCACGGTATATAAGTGACGTTAGGAGATTTGAAAGGACGATTTCATTGCATAACGTATGTTGTCAAAGCTGTATTCCGCTTAACTTCTTAAGATGAATAATGAGAAAACTATTTTTGTTCGAGAGTGAAGGTGCATTGAAGTAAACAGCAATGTCGAGATTAACTTTCTGATTGAACTCACTCTGAATTTTCGTTAATCTTTTATCTTGCCGGATGAAAAATAATCAAGGGAACGAAGAATGATTTTCTGTTTGTTTGAATGACGTTTTTCCCGCCTTCAACAATATTTCATTTATACCACTGCGACAGATTTCTTCAGCGGCCCTCTCGGAAAAGGGGGTTTAATGCATCTTCGTAATGCGTTATACCAAGGTAGTCGTCGCATAATATAGATCTGTTTTGTCTAAAGTCGTCCGGATCGTGATGTAGAATGGTCCTTTTAACTGCAGAAAAATTACCAATAGTAAAAAGATTCGATCCAGGTCAGCCCGCGCAGGCTGACTTGGGTCAGTACCTTTTTGCAGATGCATCAAATAACCTTTTCACAGCTAATATATGTATATTTCTTTTGACATTTCAGCAAAACATCAATGAGAGTACAATCCTTTTGTACCGAATGAATTATATTTGAGCCGTGGTTTGTGAAAAAAGGGGTCGTTGCATTTGCAAAAAGTATCAACTCATATCAGCCTGTGCAATCCGCACTGGCTGATATGGGTCGAAAGTTTTTGATATTTGTGAATTTTGTGCATATCCATTCTACCTTATTATTTAGTCGGTTGTTAAACAAAGTTGATTTTATGGATATGATTGTGTGATAACTTGCCTGGTTTAACCCTTTCCCAATCAATTCCTGGTTTTCACGACCCTGAGAAAGAAGCGTTCTGAAAACATTGTGGGAAAAGGAGAAAATGCTGGTAAACAGCATTTTCTCCTTTTCCCACAATGTTTTCTTCCCTTCCCAAAACAAATTTCAAATTTTGAGTCACATTAATTTTGTCGTCTGCAAATGCTTCCAATTTGGACTAGTCTAAAATTTTTGTCGTTTGGTAAAGAGTTAATGCATCTCGGAGATGTATTTAAAACCTTTTTGCCAGAGCATAGCTCAATTATTTTGTCTGTTCTGCACTCCAAGGGTATGATGGTTTTAAGATAGGCCAGGAACTGTGTCCATATTCACCAACCATTCTTAAAATCATTCTTGCACTAATTCTCGAGAGTTTTCTAAATTTGAAAGTAACACAACTATGATTGGCCATATCAAATGGTTTAGCCAATCAGAAGCTGTGTTACTTACTTGAAGATGGTTCGTGAATATATGCCCAGACTGCATGAATGTGCCGGGTGATTTAAGTCTACTCTATCGTATACAAAGGACATAAGAGCTTGCGATACGCGGGTTATCGTTTCATCTAACATCGGCAAGATAATGTATGCTAATGGTCATACCATTTGAAACGCGGTGAGTTTACCCTTGGATCTCTCAGGTATAAATCATGCCTTCCAAAATCAGAAAAAGCATTTTCAACCCATATCGGACAACTGCAACCTACATGATGTCCCGCACACAGAGGTTAGACTCAGATAAACCTTCATGGCAGTGTAGTCTGATCTTTTACTGCCCTCTACGATGATTAATTGATTTTGTGGGTTTGACTACAATAGTCCCATTCATATTCGGAAGTATGTTTTAAAAGCTTGGTTCTCTTAGTTAGTTAAATTCAGCTTGACAAAAGTTAAATGAGATTTTTTATGGCAAACAAGATAAATTGTATCTATTCGAGATAAAATTTATAATTTATGAAACATCCGGTAGCCTTGTCATCATGAAATTATTAAACTTTTCCAGATAATTCGCGGTACATTTTTGTCATTACCATTGGAAACAATTTTTTAGCAGGCGAGTGTGAAAAACAGACTCGTAACATATTGAAAATCAGATTGTTCTAGATTTAATTCTCTTGTACAATTGTAAATTTTCCTTTCGCAACAGTATTTTCAGTTGTGGTTTTGTTGGAAGATTCAAGATGAAAGGCATGTATCACCATGATCATGCGTAATTAAGATAATAAACGAAACTATAATCATCTTATTTCAAATCAAAGCTATTATTAGTTTTACATAATATAGTGAAGTAAGGCTGAAAAATAAGTTTGCTACGGTAAAGTTATGTCATCATCAAACATTAGGTATACATGAAGGCTGATTCTATCGCTCTTCTTTCTTTACAAAGGCTATCAGAGTTTGTGAGACACGTGGTGTAGAGGCAAGGACTGACACTGAGCCCGGGTAGCTCTTAACTAGATCGGTGGCAGGTTAGGCTTGTCATACAGGGGCTGCGGGTAAGAAATCCTTCGTCCGCATGAACAGACTTCGTTGATTGATGTGTGCATTCCAATAAGCCTTTGCGAAACAACAAAAATTTAAACTGGTTCAAATTTAAAGAATTTGGAGACGACATACTAGATTTATCTGAGATGATGGTCATTGTCTGTGAAAGTGTAGAAAACCTTGTGGTAAAAGGAGAAAATGCTGGTTATCAGCATTTTCTCCTTTTTCGACAAGGTTTTCGAAAAGCAATCTCCTCAGGATCGTTAAAACTCGGGATTGTGGGTAAGAGTTAACACTTTGCCAAATTAGCATGTGTTTTTTCTAGAGAATGAGACTATTTCAAACATCAGTGGAAAAGGAAAAAATACCGGTAACCAGCATTTTCTTCATCCCCAAATTGTTTTCCGGCATTTCAATGACAAATAGCATCAGGTTTTAATTTGCACATGTGTAGTATTTTTTCGTCTCGTAAAAAGTTATCTATTCGCGTTTTTTTTTTGCAGTTATAAATGGAAATAACTCCTATAACGATGAGGAGTTAGATGAGTTACAGGTGGCTACTGGTATTTCTGATAATCGAATTTAATAGTTTCCTAATCCACTTTTGTATTGACTAATTTTATACATAATACTACTTGGCATTAGTGACAGATAAGCCATGCTCTGCGAAAAGGGGGTTTAATGCATCTGCAAAAAGTATCGACCCAGGTCAGCCTGCGCAGTCCGCGCAGGCTGACCTGGGTCGAAACTCTTTGCTATCTGTAAATTTTCTACATGTCAGAGACCAAGTGTTTTTATAGATCCATAATTACATGATGAATGGCTTAGTATAATGCATCTCAGAGATGCATTAATGTCCCCGTTTTCCAGCGCGTGGTTCAGGTATGTAAACAAACCAACAGAAAATGGGGTAGAGTGAAAAATGTTTATTTTATCAAACCATGGAGGGAAATGAGCAATCTGCTTTTACCTTTCAAAACCTGTACACCACACGTTTTACTTGTGTGAACTGTCTGTTATATGCCGCATTCTTTAGACGGAGAGTGCATGTAAGTATGACATGCAATGATTTCAAAATACACAGTACCAAAATTCAAGATCATACAGCTAATTTTGTGATCTAGCACAGAGGGCTCGGACTGTACAGTGTGTGATAAGAAATGGGGGGGGGGGGGGGGGGGGGGGGGAGAGAGAAAGGTTGAACACGAGAGAAAAAGAAAAACCTAAACATGGGAAATAACTCGGTTATGACGCTGAGAGGATATAGATTGCTTACCTTTCTTAGTTGCGTGGCTTACAATCAGAATCATCAATTTGTACGCGTATGATAGGTTGCCTAAACAACACAAAGATGTGCAGGCAGATCTTCGTCTACTTCTTTTTTAAATAGACATCACAGGCTGAAATAGACACGTCAGAACCCCAGCCTAGTAATGGTAAAGATGTACATGAGTATGTGAGCTGTCGCCGTAATATGACTGAAATAATGTTGAAAGCGGCGAAAAACACCATTCAATCAATCAAAAGGTTGCAATATACATGATAGGAGTCAAAAAGTATTCAATTCAAACTACTTCTATTTAAATGAGCTTGATAGGAACTCTTTAATACACAGAAAAGTTTATATTCTTTAGTTTTAATTTAAAAAAAAGAGGCTTTATGAAGAAGTCATGTGGATGAAAAAACAATTTTTTTCGTGCAATGTTTCAACTCCAGAGCATGGCACAGTTCTATTGTGACTTTTTAAGTACGTAATGGTCTCGTGATCTGACAGCTTGTTGTGCTTGGCGTAAACCTTTTTACAAAGAATCCCGTATTTTAATGAGCTTGAGGAAGGGGTGTTTGAAAACGTTATAGGGAAAGGAGGAAATGCTGGTAACCAGCATTTTTTTCCTTTCACCACAATGTTTTCTGAATTTAAAGACAGATGCTCTTATTTGACTCATGATTTAATTACTGTCTGCAAATGCTTGTAATAGGGACGAGTCTAAACTTTTGTCAACTGGCAAAGCCGGAGTTAAAAGGTTAATAGCATCAAACAAAAGAAAGGGACTGTTCAATTAACTTTGAGTAATTTTTGTTGGCCCAGTAGTGTAAGTTTTTGTATTTGCGATCAAATTCTTAACGCAATGACCGATTGTTTACACTTAGATTAGGGTTTATGTAAGGAACTTGATCCGAGTTATTGACCCAAGAAGATGAAAACAAAATTTTCAGAGATAAATTAATTCATTTATTTACAAACGTAAAATACAAATGTACTCAAAGCACGCCAAATTCCCCACAGAGTTGGCGCATTTATTCCTCTAACTGGTATTTTGTTTCATGTTCCATTTTATTCGATTTTCTATGGAAATTGTTGTAATTACTCTATTCAAATATCACCATGTTAACAATTTATCTGCCTGAAACAAATTTGAAGCAGACGACTAAAAAATATCATTTTAAAATAAGTGAATTAGCGACTTTGATTTTGAGTGAGCGCATGAACACATGTCAAACATTGGGTCAAAAAGAAAAAAAATGCTCGTGACGAGCATGTTTTTTTTTTTTTTCTTTTACCACACTGTTTTCAAACAGTGGTCTGCTGCAAAACGAAAGAGTCATCTGCCTGAGAAAATCAATCTGAAGAGAAAATGCGACTCGATCTGTTTGAAATTTGTTTTCCCTCCGCACAAGAAATAGTTCTAAGAGTAAACACACAACTTAGTCATTTCATTACTAGTTTTTTTTTGCTCTTGCAAGCTTTTTCTCCGCACAAGAAATAGTTCCAAGAGTAAGAGATAACTTAGTCATTTCTTCTACAAATGGGTTACTTTCTTTTTGCTCTTGCAACTGTAGATTGTAGATGTATGCAGTGGAATTGCTTCAAGCAGTCATGATTTTTTGTCTTTTTCTTATAACACGTTGTCTACTGGGGACTACTTTTTCGGCTTCCTTTAGACAGCTTAAAATTAACATGCTTTTTTTCCCTCAGTGTTTTCACATATATGTACATGACCAACCTTAATATTGTTGATCCATTTATTTGAATAACATAGATGCCTGTGAAAGATGCATGTTGCAGTTTTTTTCTTTTCATGTTTGTTCCCACAGCAAGAAAATAATTATCGTCAACGTCGCTATGACAGTAAGCGTTTTTTCATGTAGTACTTTATGTAAAACTCTAAAAGGAACGCTAATTGTTTCTCTAAACGATACTCAATTAAGAGCGAAATCCCGCCGGGTCGAATGTTCTAGAACATGGATGTCATTCGGTTCTTTATATTGTTTTTATATAAAAAGTCGTGCGCACTGATTTCAGCTACATGTCCTAGCGTTGTGATCTTCGGCAAATTTAAACAATGACCGAATTATCATCATATTATGGAACCAAATGGTCTTTCGGGAGAGGTATATGAGTAAAACGTAAATGATTCCTAGAGTACATCAAGAGTACAGTTCCGATATTGATAATATCCATTCTGTGCTGTTGATATTTGTATTTACGTTTTTATTCAACAGACCCAGAGTCGACGTTAAAGGCTATGTAGCGTCCAAAAGGAAAACGATATTAAAATTCATTTAAATTTAAATCGTACCACTTAAAAGTACGGAAATTATAGTGAAGATGAAAATCTGTTTTTTTGTGCGGTAGATCCAAGTGTTAGTCGAAGGCAGAAAAATGAATTTCAAAACCCGGTAAAAAGTAAACAAAAAGATAGAACTGTTGTTTTAACTTATCTGTTTATTCTCTATGTGACGGAAGCCCCCAGTAGAATCGCATTAGAGATAGAGAATAATATAAAAGAAAATATGTTAGCGCTCAGATTAATTATGAAAATTCTACTTGATAATTAAGGGCATATATAAAGATATTTTCTTGTCAAATAATATCCAATTAGAAGTCATGTCACTCTCTATAATTAGTTTTATCTAGAAAAATAACCACTAAATGATGTGTATTCATTATTTTCCACAGACCTTCTGTCTCACTATAAAAACACACCTTTCAGACTTTTTTTTTTCAACGTAAAATTTTTCCCTAACGTGCCTTTTAGGTATGCCAAGAAATCGATTAGACTTGAGATCACGTGCAGAACAAGTTCTTTGGACACGTTACAAAGGGGGCGTACTGTTGTTAGACAAGGTGAATGCAGTAAAACATGTACGAGGGCAATTCAAAAACAACGTATAAAAGCCTTTTTACCCAGCTGTTTATCATGATGTATTCATGGCTATCAAATACAGTGTAGATAAACATTTTTACTGCTTAGATCTTAATTATCTCGGTCATCGGTCCGCTGGTTGTCTAGATACACCTACAATACCATTGCGATCACGGTGCAGTATAAATTACGTCGCCTGATTTTATCGAGGTCGTTTGGAAAACTCACCTCACAGATTTTCAAAATTCTCACCCCTGCACTCTATATACGCAGCGTCTGTGCCTTTAAAGGGCGTAAGGTTATTGGTTTGAGAATAAAGGGGACGAAGTTAATCGGTTTTGTCTTCAATTTGAGTTCTCAATTCGATATAGTCTGTAAATATACAGAAACCTTCCTCTTATAAGTTTTTTTTTTTTCCTTAAAATTCACATATGGTGTGATTAACATGATATATGGCCTGCAACACGCGAAAAGGGGCATTCGAACATTTGCGTAAGGTATCGTCTCGGATCAGCAAGCGCAGTCCGGGCAGGCTAATCCGAAACGACACTTTCCGTTTTTATGTAATTTTCTGGTTTGCGTAAGTCTACTGTAGGACAAAATCAAATCAAAAATCAAAATCAAATGCGCGAACTGCGCAGGCTGATTCGAGACGACACTTTACGCCAATGTCCGAATGCCCCTTTTCGCGAGTTGCAGGCCAACTATCATAACAAACGAATGCTTGTCTAAAGCCCCCTTTTGCCAGAGCATGGATCAAATGTTTTGTGCTTACAAGATCATTTAGATATAGTATGTTGGCCCTAAATAGAGAAACCTACCCCTTGTAAGTATTATTCTTAAAATCCACAAATGATTCGTTTAACATGACAAAAATGCTTTATTGTTACTGAAACCCCACATATCTCAACAATGTGTTAAGATCGGCTGAAAGCATTATCAGATTCTCCTGTTTGTTAGTTGTGTTTCTGTGAACAGTCAAACTCTAAAAGATGAGGAACTTGGCCTACCGATTAGCTACCCAGTTAACAAGGCCAAAGGACACACCTTCTAATTTCGTGAAAGGTACAAGAAACGTTAATTACATACTAAGTGTACTTCAGTTCATAGGCGTGGATTGTCCATTAGTAGTTCTACATCATTTCAAGCAGTTCTCACGACCCTTTGCTTTTCTTGATAAATCAAAAATTACTGCCAGAGGGTTGTCATCCTATACACAGGCCACAGAAAAGTTACAGATTATAAAAAGCGGACTGGCATTTGATGGAATAGGAAATATCGTTTTTAGTAGTATGGAAAAGATTGAGTGAAAGATTGTATAAATAGGAGACATTCTTGTTGTGCAAGCAACAGTTTGTTTTTCCCATGCTTTCCAAAGCTACAAGGGCGTAAAGTTCTTAGGTATTATCATGCATATTTAATGGTAAGATTTTCTAAGACGAATAATAATCAAGATGTAGCTATGCGCCTAATTTTAGGACAAAGCAACCAAACAGAGAAAGGAGTTGTTGGCATATTTAATGGTAAGATTTTCTAAGACGAATAATAATCAAGATGTAGCTATGCGCCTAATTTTAGGACAAAGCAACCAAACAGAGAAAGGAGTTGTTTGGATTTTTAAGCTTCTCGGCGCCAAAGCTAACAGTACATTTTGCAGACAGCGTAGAGCAGCGCGATGTTTGATCTTCGATCTAGATTGTCCGGTATTTCTTGAAACATGATTTGTAACTATACCGGATAGCAAAATCTTAGAATCATTTCTAAGCACTCGCAGACGTCAGATAGAAATGGGATTTTTTTCCAGAAGGGTAAAAAACATTATTGGAAAACGTGAAAATACTCCAGACCTTTTGTACTGGTTTCTTATCGGCGCAGAAGGTTTATAGTTACGCATTCATGAGACTTCCTATGAGGTTTGGAAGTTTAGGGGAAATGAGGGGGTAGACAGACAGGTAGACAGCACGACAAACAGAAGGCCCTAGATTTGCCACAGACTATAAGACAGGTAGCTGGAACATTCCTAAGTAAGTCACAGATAGATATCTAGACAGGACCTAGATTGACCTCAGACAATAAGGCATGGCTAGACAGTATCTAGGTAGGCCACACCCTCGGTAGGCCACAGACAAACAAACATAGCTAGACAGACCCTAGGTAAGCCATGTGCAAACAAACAGATAGATAGCTAGACAGTCACTTTGTAAGCCACAGATAAATATTTAGCTAGACAGGCGCCTGCTTTACCAAACAAAAGTAACTAGACAGTCCCAAGATAGTAAACAGGCAGATGGCTATAGAGGCGCTAGATTTACCTGGCTAGCTCACATAGCTAACCACTCCCTAGAAAAGCCAAACAGAGATAGCTAGACAGGCTCTAGATTGACCACATACAAACACACTTAGTTTGACAGTCCCAGTGCAGGCCATAGACTGATGTCAGGAGTGTCCCTAGGTAGCCCACAGATAGATAGGTAGATAGGCTGTCCCTAGTTTGCCCACAGATACATGTAGCACGACATTTCCTAGGTAAGCCGCAGACAGATGGGCCAGACGGGCCCTAGATTGCCAACAGCCAAACAGAGAGGTAGCTAGACAGTCCTTTTGCAAGCCACAGACAGAGGGAAAGACAGACAGATAGCTGGCTAGGCAGCCCCTTAGTTAGAACAAGGATATATAGCTAGACAACTAGACAGAGAACGATGTCGACTGGAAAGATGGCTTGACAACTAAAGACAGCTAGACAGGTACTAGGTAGACCAAAGACAGTTAGATAAGCAGAGAGATTGCTAGATAAGTACTAGGTAGACCACAGATAGCTTGACAAATACATTTAGCTAGACAACCCCTATGTGGGACACTGGAAGATAGCAAGACAGTCCCCAGGTACGTCACAGGTAGATAGCAAGACATTCCAAATGTAGGTATAAGCCAAAGATGGGTAGCTGGACAGGCCCTAAATTGCCCACTGTCAAACAGAAATGGCAAGTCAGGCCTGCGATTGTCCATCGACAGACAGGTAGCTAGACAGCCCCTTTGTGCGCGACAGAAACAAGGCTATAAAGGCCCTAGATTGACCACAGACACAGTTAAAATTACTCTAGGTCGGTCACTCACAAGCAGATCGATGGTTTTAAAGGCCCTAGATTGGCCACAGACAAGCAGATAGATGGCTAAAACCTCTTTCGTAGGTCACATAAGATAGCTATACGGGACCTAGATTTACCAAAGACAAAAGACAGATGGCTAAGCAGCTCCCAGATTGACTCCAAATCATCTGACAGATGGCTAGACTGACCATAAGTCAGCCACTAACAGACAGGTAGTTAGACAGTCCCTAGATTGGCCACAGCATTACAAACATTTCGATAGAAGTGGGCCTAAGACAAACTCAAAGATGGCTAGAAAGTCCCTATTAAGGCAACAGACAAACAGACAGGTGGTTGAACAGCCCCTGGATTGGCTACAGTCAAGCAGAAAGATGGCTAGGCAGATGCTAGATTCGTAGAAGACAAACAGAAAGATGGCTAGACAAACAGACAGATAGCTAGACTGTCCTTAGGAAGGCCACAGACCGATAGCTAGACTGTCCTTAGGAAGGCCACAGACCGATAGCTAGATAGACCCTAGATTGTCAACGAATAGACAGACAGATAGCTTCACAGATTAGTCACAGAGAGGTGGCCAGACAGGCCTCAAATTAGCCGCGGATAGAAAGATGGCTAGACTGAGCTTGAGTAAACCCTTGACAGATAGCTAGGTAGACAGATAGATAGACAAACCCTACGTAGGCCACAGACATATAGACAGATAAATAAACCATTGCTAGGCCACAGACAAACAGACAGATGGGAATATCTGCGCTTTTTTAACCTACTGAATTCAACTTTTTTACTTTCTATCCCTCAAAGGATTACTCTTTATCCTGCTATATGCGACCATAGATCTATTTTGATGAGAGTTTCAACAAAGCACAGCCAGCACATACGTGCAGCCAATTTCCATCGACTACTCGCGCCTTTATTAATGATTTAAGGCAATGAGACCGCCATGAAATGCCAATAAACTTAACTAGATCCATGTTTATGATAGTCAAAACCGTATAAAATCATCATGCCGCAGGTTAACGACCTATCACCTATAAATTGTTACTGATACTTTTATAGTCAGTCTACAGACTTCCTGTAAGAAAAACAATGCTGTAGGTATGTCTAGGTACAGCGTAGCTTGATCAACGTGACTCCAAGTAAATTTAACTTTTACCGTATTTAAACGACTCTGATGAATAATACATTTGAAAACGTTGTGGGAAAAGGAGAAAATGCTGGTAACCAGCATTTTCTTCTTTTACCACAACGTTTTCTACTCTGTTACAGCTTAATCTCATCATTTGAGCCATATTTAATTTGTCGTTTGCAAATGCTTTCAACATGGACGGGTCTAAAAATCTGTCGTCTGGTAAAGGGTTAACTCTTGACCAGACGACAAAATCTTAGACTTGTCCAAGCTAAAAGCTTTTGCAGACGACAATTTAAATGTTTTTAATTAATGAAATCTGTCTGTATGGTAGAAAACATTGTGGGAAAAGGAGAAAATGCTGGTTACCAGCATTTTCTCCTTTTCCCACAATGCTTTCAAAAGGCCTCTTCCTCAGCAGGCATTGTGTGGTAAAGGGTTAACTAACCACCTTCTGTTACGCACTTGCAGCAGACGACTTTCAAAGTGTTCTGCTACAAAACGAAAACATAGTCGTCTGCTCGAGGACATGCCTAAAACAGCTATCATAATATCCCGAATAGTCATTCATTAGACCGTCTCACAGATCAAAGGAGAGAAAGGGGAGATAATTACTGAAGGCAGTATTTTGTCTTATCTGTTTGGATACGTGGTAGTTTGACCGGCACGATTCTTTAATTGAGTCAAGTACCTATTTTGTACTTTTATGATTTTTGAAGCTGTTTCTCATTTGTTCCATAGAGGAGAGAGGTGTTAATAACCTTAGAAAGAATTACTCGTAGTGTTTGTTTTCTCTTTACCAGACGACAGAATTTTAGACTCGTCCAAATCCAAAGCACTTGCAGACGGCAAATTAACCAATGTAAAAGGGCGTAACTTCTCGAATTCAGATCTGGACTTAGAATGAAACTTAAAATGATCCTGGAATTGCAAACAACACTTGGATGACTTGATAAATTCATGCCCCCCCCTCCTGCGTTTTAAGAGTTAATTGTATGTAGGTGAATTTCTCAACAGTGTACATGTAATCAGCTACCAGCCATGGGTGTCCACGGAAGCACTTAACAGATCGATCTTTGCCTCTCGCTGCGCCTCTCTGGTTCATTCTTGTAATCCAAGTAAATGACACAAAGTGTTGTCGCAATATTTTTTTTTAATTCAAGTACATTTACAAAATAATACGGTAACAGATCGATTTACGCTTCGCGACTTTCTTGATCTTGCAGCATAGGCTACATCTTTCAAAGACATCGGATCGGACAGAGAAATTCAACCAGTTATTCTTCCTTGGGTCTATTTCTTTATTTGTATTTTTACAAGGGTATTTTTAAAGCTGTCAGCAGCAAATACGTTGCTGGAAGTAATATGTCAACTCTTTACCAAACGAAAACAAAATTAGACTCGTCCAAATTGAAAGCATTTGCAGACGACAAATTATATGTTGCTCAAATGACAGGATTTTCCTTTGTAAGGTTAAAACATATTGTAGTAAAAGGAGAAAATGCTGGTTACCAGCATTTTCTCCTTTTCCACGATGTTTTCAAAAGTTTTATTCTTTGGGATCGTTAAAACTCACGATTGTGTGGTAAAGGGTTAAGCTAGTTTTTGGTAATGCAGACGAAGAAATGGAAATCTTACGGGAGTCGCAGGATCACAAATATTACATAAATATTATACATAATCACACAGTAACTGTTGTAAAACAAATTATTTCACAAGTGTTTTGGGTAGCCTATATAAGTGGTCCATTGTTTTACTTATCATATTCCAGCAGGACCTATCAGTCATATCTATTGACCAATTAACGTCCGTCAAGATCACAGAAAATTGTCTGAACTTATAGATGAGCTTTCAGATAACATTAACCATAGTATCGTAACTATGGAACTTGATGGAGTATCCCTCTTAAAGTTCATCATTAACTCATTCTCATTCATATGACCTAACAGATAAGCCTTTATGAACTCGCTTATACCAGACGATCAGATTTTAGACTTGTCCAAACTGAAAGCGTTTGCTGACGAAAAAGTATGGGGCTCGTAAATGAGGCTCAGCTGTTTCAATTTGTCATCGAAAGGTTAGAAAATATTGTTAGAAAAGCAAAATTACTGTTTACCAGATTTTTCTCCTTTTTCCACGATGCTTGTTTAAAACTAGTTTTGCTTAATTCCGAACTCGAAATCGTATGGTAAAGGTTTAACCTTTTACTATGAATATACGATTTTTGATTTGACCTTTTTACTGTTCATGCACTTCAACAGAATAAAACTGGGAGAATATTCTGACTCTGCAAAGAAAATTCGTTCGAATCCCAGCTTGACAAAACGGTATCCAAGGGTCAAGACTGTCATTGTGACAGAACTTGTTCCAATAGCACCGCCCAGTATTGTGTCTACAATGTTTCAGTAGGAAAGTAGCTAGTGGCTTGAACAGAGTGTTGCGCAAAGCATCAGTAAAATAAACAGGAAGGCATTGATGGATTCAATTGTCGCCGCAATTTAAAAAGAATCAAAGAATCATAGATATTTTTGTAAAACACACACACACACACACACACACACACACACACACACACACACACACACATATATATATAGAGAGAGAAATATTTTCACAAAACGATGGTAAATACGAAAGCAAAATAGAATTTTCTCTGCAGGCGTAAGACACTTGATGGTTAAAATACATTCGGCAAAAAATGCAGTCATGTTGTTTAATAACGGGGTAGTCTTTTTGCGATCGGTTACACCGTCTATCTGACCAGATATGACGTCATCGTACTGATGAGAACAACGATCCCACATAATGGCCGTGTGTTGTTGATTATGTGACATTTCCACAAGCCCTTGCGAAAACTTAAACTTTAGATCAAGAAATACCCGAAGAAGTCACGAATTACTAGATCTATAGTGAAATATCAGCAAGAGAAAAGAAAAAAAAATCTTACTCTTTATTGTATATGGATACTTAGCAAGTTAATGCTTCACTACATCTAGTGATGAAACATGTTTTAAAGTTTTGCATGGTTATGAAAATGTGGGTAGCTCTCTATGTGCAATCGCCAGTCGCATTCCTCGAATGATTTGCTGTGTTAGAATGATGGGCGCATTACGTCTTAATAAGAACTCCTCAAACAGACAGAATGATTTACACCATTTGCCCTTTGAAGTGTTGGTGGTATTGAAGTATTTGTGTACTAAAGCAGAGCTTTGCTAGTATAAAAGTACTCGTGTCTTCAATCGAGGTCTAGCTAGTATAAAATTACTGGTGTACTCAGTCGGGGACTTGCTAGTATTAAAGAACTTGTGTACTCCGTCAGGGACTAGCAGTTTCTTCAGTCGCTTATTTATGAGGGATTTTCAATTCTTCGCCAAATAATACCGTGTTTGAACCACATCAGAAATGCACCCTCTTAAATGCTCTGAAAATATTGTGGGAAAAGGGTAAATGCCGGTAACCACTATTTCCTCCTATACCCATAAAGTTTTCTAGCACTCCAAAGACAGAGCAAATATTTTGAGCAGATGCTTTCAAACATGGGCAAGTCAAAAAAAAAAAAATTATCGCCTAGAAAAGAGTTAAATAGTGTGGATGTAAACAACTTACGAGAGTTTTTTCGACACCTTCCTAGTTCCAACATTTGTATTTCAATCGCATGGTATTTATCTCCGTTTTCAACATAGTATCGCGGCGCCCTGTGCACATATCCATGCTATGCTGGAGTTTCTTTTACCAGTGCTACGCACAAATATCCATCGTCGAAACAATGATTAGCGGTGAAAGAGGAGTAAACCTTATCGCAAAAAAAAAATGTCAAACTTATTCGTAATGCAGATATCCTTGATAAATAGCATGTGAAAGTATCAGGGTTAATCTGCAAGACGTTTTAGACGTTCTTGCTCCTAAATGTCAAAAAAAAATTGTCTGTTGAAATGGATGCACTGCTATGCGGAGTGCGTAGCGCCATCTTGCCGTGGACAAGCCTATTTTCAAAAGCAACTTAAACCGAGCGGCTCTCTGGCAAAAGGGGATTCAATACATCTCCGTGATACATTATACCAGGCAAGTCATCACATTTTATGGACGCATAAAATCTATTTTTTCTAAGAACCGACAGAACCATGAGGTAGACTGGTCTTTTGACATGCGGACAATTACAAATAGCAAAATGTTTCGACCCATGTCAGCCTGCGCGGACTGCGCAGGCTGACATGGGTCGATACTTTTTGCAGATGCACTAAACCCCATTTTCACAGAGCATGACTCGGTTGTATTTTGCGCTTACAGAGCTAGGAAAAATCAGAACGTTCATCATAGTATTATGGATCTACCTTTTTTTTTTTATGAAGGCCAATATTTACATCGTTAAAAGTTTCTCAACATGACAGTAACGGTCTACTACAAGTAACTTGGACGGCTCTTTAAAAAGTATCTCTCTTCGGAAACAACAATCTGAGTGAAAACTAAAGTGGCGAGAAACTTTTCAATTTTCTTTGACGAGGCACACTTAAACTGGCCTAGATCTAGTAAAAAGCCTTGTTTTTCTTTTTGCCATTTTCGTTTAGATATGGATCTACTTTAACCCTTTACCACAGGATAAATTTTAGACCTGTCCGAATTGAAAGCATTTGCAGATGACAGTTTCAATGTGGCTCATATGAAATGAATTTTCTTTGATAGGGTAGAAAACATTGTGGGAAAAGGAGCAAATGCTGGTAACCAGCATTTTCTCCTTTTTCCACAATGTTTTCAAAAGGCTTCTCTATCAGGGGTGTTAAAAGTCGTCATTGTGTGGTAAAGGGTTAATAATTTTTTTTTTTATCTACTTTCAAACAAAAGGGGTCCTGCGCGGCTCAGTGGTAAAGTATAGGACTCGTAACCTGAAGGCTTGGGGTTTGAGCCTAACTGGAAACAGTGGGTTTTAGTTGGAGTGTCCTCTGGCAAGATATTTCAGAGCCCCAGCCTAGTACTGATGAAACCCAGGACATACATAAATATGTAAGGTACCGTCGTGATATGAGCGGAATAATATTGAAAGCATTCTTTCTATAATTCTAAATACAAGTACCGAAAGTAACTCAGATTCTCATTGGCTAAACCATCTCTGGCTTGCTGTGAAACTATTTATTAGGTATACAATTATAAAGTGATATTAAAAGCCCAGTGGAGGCCAAAGTATCAAAGCAAGTGTCATAATACATTTAAATTTATATCATTCCATTTAAAAGTATGGAAAATATTGTGAAGATGACAGTCTGTTATGGTGTGGTCGGGATATGTGTTAGTCACTGGCAGATAAAAGAATTTTGAAATCAGGCAAACAGTTAACAAAAGACACCGCTACCTGGCAGGTTTTAACCTGGTTTTGAAATTAATTTCTATGTCAGCGACTAACATTTGGACCGACCGTACAATGACAAACTGTCATCTTCACAATAATTTCCATACTTGTAATTGGTATGATAAACATTTAAATGCATTTCAACACCCGCATTGTTTACGTTTGGCCTTTATTGTTACTTTAAAGTTAACAATTGGCAGAAATATTTGTTCAGACGACACTTATAACATGTCTTATGACTGCATAAACATGACTGGGCCATGCTCTGGCAAAAGGGGGCTTAATGCACAGGCATGATGCATTATACCAAGCAAGTCATCACATAATTATGGAACCATGAAATTCCATTCAGTTTAACAGTCGATTGAATCCGGAGTAAGAATGGTCCTTTGACATGCAGGACTTTCACAAATAGCAAAAACTTTCGACCCATGTCAGCCTGCGCGGACTGCGCAGGCTGACATGGGTCGATACTTTTTGCAGATGCATTAAACCCCCCCCCTCCTTTTACAGAGCATAGCTCTTGTACATTTTCTATCTTAAAGCGTGAATGACGTGTTGACGTCATTGCCACTTGACGTCATGATAAGAATAAGATACCATGTTTACGGCTTGCGCGGTACCTAGCTTATTTGTCTTGAGAATTTTGTGGAAAAGACTGACATGCAAGATGACAATTCTTTAAACCGAAGTGTACGGTACATAAGACTACTACGTGTGAATTCCTAGTGCCATATGTCTAGTAGAAACAAAACGAATATTCATTGTCTAATCCCATACAGTCAAACCACAGGCCTTTGAAGCTCGATTGGTCTATCACGGAACACTAAAATTTTCCTTGGTCGATCATCGAACACTTCTTGCACATTGGTGCATCGCGTGGGTATCACGGAATGTACTCAAATTTTCATTAATATTTAACTATATATAAGTCTCACTATATACGATAAGAAGGGAATCGCCAATGTGCTATTTATAGTAACGGTGTCCGATAATGAAAATTTCGTTATCCCTTGATAGACCAATGGAGTTTCAGAGGCCTATGGACAAACCATGGTGGCTAGTGTACCTATCCATGCGTCCCTGCGGTTTCTGGCACTGCCAGACCTAGCCGACTTTGCACAAATGAATAGTACCTCCAAGTAACTGACTACTTTCCCATGTTAACATCGTCAAATCAATTTTCAGCGTTGAAAATTATCGTCAATGACTTTCATTAATCCTCGAGCAGAGTCTGACCGAGCTGACCAAAGGGTGGATGTATTTGCCTGTAACTCTTTCTGCGCCAAATATATGAGCTATGCTCTGGTAAGAGGGGATTTCATGCATCCGTAATCAAGTCAACATAATAATAATGGATCGATAAGATCCATTTCATCCAACAACCGACTGAATCATGAGGTAAACTGGTCTTTCGACATATCAGAAAATTGGCCAATAGCAAAAAATTTCGACCCAAGTAAGCCTGGGTGGACTGCAGGCTGACCTGTGTCGATACTTTTTGCAGACCTATTAAACCCCATTTTCACAGAGCATGGCTCAATTATCAGTACAGCTTTCTTGGCCACCGCAGAAGACAACATTTACTCTCGAAAATATTGAAGGAAAATGGACAATGCCTTCTTGTACGTATTTGCAATTTTTCTAACACTGTGCTGAAAAAAAGGCAACAAGTTTTTTCAATTTGTTCTTCGTGTGATTTGTGACAGTAATTTATGTCAGTATATCTACAAATAGCCTTTCCAGTATTTAAGTTCAAAGGTTAACCTGAAAGCTGCTAAATAAGTGAATTGTAACTTTCAACTCATTAGTGAAAAAAAAAGTTTGCTATTTTAAAGTTAATTTTAGAGGAGAAATATCCCAGTATCGGACAGTGTAGATCCAAGATCAGACTGCACGAACGTGCAGTCTGATCTTGGATCTACACTGTCCGCAAAAGGTCATTGAGTCGCACTCAACAGCCAAGGGGTTAACGACTTATATCCTGGCAAAACAACGAACATCATTGAAAGAATCCACCAGTTGTGATTGCACTGTAGTCACTCGTGTTGTAGAACTGTGATCGTATTGGATTTTACGTTGATCAAGACATGTGTGATTACGTTACAATCATAAAAATATATTTTGCATTTTTTCATTCAAAGTGAAAATTGTACTGTGTTGAGATAATTTTTGATGTGAATGACTGACTGATATTACTATAATACTGCAGTATTTGAATTATCAGGGAAAAACTTTTAATTAAGATACTTGTATAGACTGGAGTGACGAGGCTACGATTCTTTTTGTTTTTTTATTATTCAAAGTGAAAAAGTTACTCATTTGAAATATATTTTGACTTGTAATCCAGTATGTATTTTATTTGTGTTTGTTTTTTTTTTCATTTCGAATTTATTAAAAGGAATATTTAAGGTATATATACAAGCACTAGCGAAATAAGAGGGTTCGAGTGTTTTTTTTTTTTTTCCTTCACTTGAAATACTAAAATATAATTGGTCTTTTGAATTTTTCAATATTTTTATCAATGTCATTTATTCCCTTCTTGTTTGACGGAAAGCCCCTTTACACATGTGTGGTAACAGCTAATATGCATTGGCTCTCTGGCTCATTCTCTCTCTCTATTTATGATTCCTTTGTAGATCAAAGCATTAACGCTTTACCAGACGACAAAGTTGAACACTTGTCCAAATTGAAAGCCTTCGCAGACCACAAAAGAAATACGACTCAGATGATAAAATTTGTTTGAGATACGGTAAAATATTGAGGGAAAAGGAGAAAATGCTGGTTAAAATTCAGGATCTTTTTGTAATAGGTTAAAGTTACTTGTCCGCATTTGGACTGATTTTTTTAAGTATTGAAAGGAAGAGATAAAGATCAGACTGCGGGGACTTGCAAGTTAATTTTAATTTACTTAAAAGCCACGCCACAAAGGGCTTGATCGAATGGAAAACGAAATACAAATATACGTCGTGTATGTTTAAGTAGTAAGGCGTTGAATAGTAACCTTGAAATCTCGCTTGAGAGTGTTTTTAGGCAAGGTATATAAGAAACTGAGCTTTGTACTGATGAAACTTAGGAAACACGTGAACAGTTGCGTTTTGGACGTTACATAACTATAAAAGGGGGCATAAGCCACTATTCCTACATACAAAACAAACTACATAGTCATAATGCTACCTCTTTCGTGTCTAAAAATCCCTGTTTTATTCTAAGAAACTGTTGTTGCGTGTTAATACGTGTTCACGAACGTCCTTAGAGTCCAAACTAATGAATGTTTATAGATTTTTGAATAATGTTGTTTTCGATTCTGCGTGGTTTTCGAACAGTCGTCGGATTTCTTTATTATCTTTCATGAAATGAAATTTTTACGGTTTTAGTTTCAGGAGATCAAAATGATGTAACATTTTACACCTAGTTGGTTTTCTTAACATGTTTCATAGTAGCCTGTTTTATCTATCTATTATTTTGTGTGTGTTGCTGCAAACCACTGTTGAAAACATTGTAGCAAAGGTAAATTGTTCGTATTCGAATTGTTACGGAAAGTTTGTATACCTACCTAACCTAATTTCTTTACAATTTTTACGTGCTGTGTTGTCTCTCACGTGTTTTGAAAAAGAAAATCTGTATTCTGATATGATTGTTTAACGTCGGGAATGTTTGATGAAGGTTTGAAATACCTTCTTACTGACCCTAAGGTCTTAAGTTTGATCACCACCCTGGACATTTTATCCATCAAACCCATTAAAATCTTCCTCCTATTCTTACTTGCGGTGTTAAAGTCTCGAATCTAAAATTTATTTTCCATATTCTAGTGACCATATGAACGGATAAAAGTAGAAAATCAATTTTTCGAACTGATATAATCACAACTATATATAAAGCCTATGAATAAACAGAAAGGAAGTTTTGGTTCGATGAGTGTGACAAGTAACGAAACTGGACAGGACAAAGATTACGAGCCCCTGATGCATTCGTTACATCTGCAGACGAAGATTTTTGAAAAGTGGGAACAGCACGTGGCCCATAGTCATGACCTTAAAGGGAAAGGCGAAAAAAAGACAAATGTCTCGGTAAAAACTATATTTAAGGTGAGTACCGAATTGGTATTTTAGACCTTTATACCGTGGCAAACAATCCTGTGCTTTTGAGACCCCCACAAAGATGTCTTTTGAAAACATTGTGGGAAAGGGAGAAAATGCTGGTACCCAGCATTTCCTCCCTTTTCCAGAATGTTTGCTAACCTTCTTAAAGACAGATTTCATTATTTGAGTCGCGGGTTTTTTGTTGATTTTTTTTTTTTTTATGAAGACGAAGAGTTTTGAAAAAGTCGGGACAGCATGTTGCCTATAGCCATGGCTTCAAAGGGAAAGGCGAAAAGACAGCAAATGTCTCGGTAAAATAAAAACTGTATTTAGGCCTATGCTCATGTACAAATATTCTCACACGAAGAAGAAAGTGCACTATTGGTTAGGAGGGGGAAAAAAAAAATACTGTTAAAAGCAAAGTATGGGCAAATCTGTCATCAAAATGTGAAAAAAAAAAAATGCAATGTCTACACGATGATATACTTTTCAGTGAATTTTGAAAAAGGCCAGAACTTTTTTTTTTCTAATTGTGAATAGCGTAGGGCTGAAGTTAAAGTCGAAGATTTGTAATATTTTGGAGCTGTTTTTCTCTTTTGTCTTCGGATATTTGTCAAATTACATGACCATGAATCAGAATCTGTTGTGGCCTCCACGGCTAACACACTGTAGGAAAAAGAGTAAAAGCTGGTGGCCAGCATTTCGCCCCTGTCCAGCAATTGTTTCTACCCTGTTTAAAGAAAAATTCTAACATGACACGTGAATTCGGCTATATAAACACAGTGCAATGAAAGCGTGGTAAAATGTACGTTATTCTATGTAGAGTGACGTCATTCTATATAGAGTGACGTCATTCTGTATAAAGTAAGTAAGTTATTCAATGGAATATAATCTGCATCCGCGTTTTTTACTCAAAGTATGAACTTGTTTTCCTTTGAAAGCCCTCGTGGCTTATTTATTGTGCCTCATAACTCACAACTGTGGTTTATTGAACGATAAACCACGATAGAAAGAAGATTATTTCTTAATTCCATCATTTGTGCCACATCTAATTTGTCGTCTGCAAATACTTACATTTTAGTCAGGTCTATGTCTGTCATTTTATCGTTTGGTAAAGGGTAAATCTATAATGTTAGCGACAAAAGAAAGAGGTCATTTCAAAAGACGTGGTGTCTTATTTTCCAAAGCATGTTATACCGAAATATATCACGAAAAACAGAAATGTTTTACTTTTCCACTTTGGAAATATTTGCAGACGACAATAACTTGTAAAATGTAGATCTAGCTCAAATCAAGGAATTATCTTTGGAAAAAGAAACATCGTGGGAATAGGCGATAAGTGCTGGTTACCAATATTTCTCCTTTTTCACAAAAATGTTGTCAAAATTCTCCTTCACCAAGGTTGTTCAAACTCGTAATAATTGTTTGGTAAAGATTTTAGCAGTGTAATTCGAAGATCAGACTAGCCCTTTAGTATAGTCTTATTTTGTTCTGCACTCTGATCGTGTAAGCATCTTATCTTATCTGTCTTCGGGTGAATATATCGCCATTTACAGATTTTTTTTTTCTTTTCGTCTCGCAGAAGACTATTTTTGTATGTATTGTTGCAAAAGGAGACATTAGTTGCAACTAGCGATTTCTTCTTTTGCCCCTGACTTAACGTAAGTATAAATTAAGTGTGAGTAGGTTATTTCGGTGACATTCCCACTTTTCCGTACATTTCCTTGCTGCAAAGCTCAAGGCGAATGTCAATACCTTCTAGTATGAAATGGCTTGCAACACGCGAAAAGGGGCATTCGAACATTTGCGTAAAGTGTCGTCTCGGATCAGCCTGCACAGTCCGCACAGGCTAATCCGAAACGACACTTTCCCTTTTTATATAATTTTCTGTTTTGCACAAGTTTACTCTAGCACAAAATCTAATGTAGTCGTAAAGTGCCGTCTCGGATTAGCCTGCGCGGACTGCGCAGGCTGATCCGATACGACACTTTACGCAAATGTCCGAATGTCCCTTTTCGCGTGTTGCAAGCCAAATGGTATCTTGAAAGATCCTGAACGAGAAATTATGGAATATACATGCGTATATGAGAGAGAGAGAGAGAGAGAGAGAGAGAGAGAGAGAGAGAGAGAGGGGAGGGGAGGAGACTTGGATTATAGATTTAATTTGCACATTGAAATGTGAAATACAGTGATGGCAGTCAGAACTGTACTAATAGCTAGAAGCATGTCCGTTCTGGACAAAATCGTGAGCTACTTGATGTAGAGAATGAAATAATGAAATAATCCTACTTTTCTTTTGATAACAAGATATTGTCAGAAAATAGAAGTGGAAAAGTGCCCCCCCCCCCTCTCCCCCGTATTGCAAGTATCAAATTTCTTAATAAATAAAGATGACAAAAATATAGTTGAAAGTCACTATAGAACGGTGGATAGAAATTTTAGTGTTTCTTCATGTAAGTTTATATCGTCCTTGTTAAACATAGGCGTATAATTTAGACTGCTCGACTTGCACATTCTCAGACCATCTAGACCCTGTGAAGGCACGTAGAGGTTTAAAGATACATATCCACTCGTTTTCAGGCAGTTTTTAGCCAGTTTAAACCAATTCATCTTTATAGTATGATACTATAATCATTCTTGTATCTTCATGCGAAATATTACCCCTGATGGCTGCAAGACTGCACAGATTAAGACGGATAGAAAACGCTTTCCATGTTTTGGGGGCCTTCAAAGCAATCGTTGTTGTCGTTTCCGGTGTTAGATTAGGACAAATCCCTTGTGTTTTTCCATCTCTTACACCATATATATTGGTAATTTATGTATGTTCACACAGCTGAGCTATTATACACACTTTCAAGTTTTAACAGGTTTTTTTTTTTCCCCTCTCTATCTGTAAGGATGTATCTTTAAAGAATAGGCAAATTACGAAAGAATCCGCTAATTGGCCGCCAGGGTTGTTATATGACTACCAGGTAACCATTACTGTAGATAGCAGCGTTATTGATAATGGTCATTTATTCATAATTAATAACCCTTCAATGATTTGACCGTCACGCCAAATGGCGAACAATCGGGCGAGTTCGAAGTTCCTGGCAGTTCAGTGTGCGGGTCAAAAGATGTCCGACAGTTTATGTCTATTAAATAGTCATTCCAACCAGTAGTTATATATAGTATCCGTCAGAAAACTGAACACGATCATCAGTATATACAATGCATGTTTGTAGCTATGTCTTGTCTAAGAGGTCTTAGCTTGTCCCATATTGAGCCCAACCGCGTAGTTCACTGGTTAGCGTATCTAACTTGTGACCCCGTGGTTGCAGGTTCGATATCCGGTTGAGGTAAACTTTCTTTCCGGCGATTTTCGCCTGTCATCCCTGATGCATGTGAGAAAGTAGTCATTGACTTGGAAAGGAAGTTGTGTCAATTTTGGTTTGAGAAAACCAGAAAACACATGCGTAGGTGCACTGACCGCCTTGATATGAACTAAGCTGTTTAAACGACGTTAAACTCCAATACAAATCAAGTCCCTTTCTGGTGAAAATCTCAAGAGTTGCCGCCCTTTAACCCTTATCCTGCTAAAGAAGTGGAATGAAACTTTCAAGTCGATAGTAAAAACCCAAATTATGCTATTTCAAAGGTATTGTAGGGGGGGAAAGATAACTCCTTATCGGACAGTGTAAATCACAGATCAGACTGCACGTCCTTTGCAGTCTGATCTTTGTCTACAAAGTCCGCAAAAAAGTCCCGTAGTCGCGCTAAGCAGCCGAAGGATAAATCACTGGCCTTTGAAGCTCTACTGGTCTATCACAGAACACTTAAATTGTCCTTGGTCGATCATCGAACACTTACAGCACATTGGTACATCGGCTGTATATCACAGAATATACTCAAATTTTCATCAACAGCTTTTATATAAATAACACATTGGCGACTCCCTCTATATCGTATTTAGTAAGACTTGTCTTCATATATACACTCAGCAAAACTTGCGCATGCGTGGTGTCTATCAGACAAACCATGTTAAAAAGGGAAGCGTACATTAATGAAATTTTGTCAGTAATAAGGAAAAACACGAAAAGTATGTCCTGCACAAAAATATAAACCGAGAGAGGGAGCGTGAAGTTTTCAAAAAAATAATTTCTCAATTTTCAGTGTTAAGTGAATGAATGTTTAATAGCTTCATTTCAATAGAACAAGTCAACAAATTCTTTTCAAACTTAGGATGAAGTATGCTCTTGCGTAAAAAAAGTTTGCCGTTTGGTGAAAAGTTTTAAAAACAGGTTTCAGGTAGCATTATTAGAATTACATACTGCGTGAAATAGCAAGCTTTTAGCTACTCATTTGACTTTGACGACCTTAATTTCCATCTCGAAATTGCGATTGCTGTACTGGAATGCGCGTTTCATGATGCATTGCCCAATTGTGAGAGTACCCGCATACTCTAGCGGGTTGGAGAAAGTCTACTCATTCGGTATTGTACAATTAATATCCGGGAATGACATGCACACCAGTTCGAGAGCTCGAAAAATTTGTAGTTATATAAAATTACAAGCTATAGATTATCGGAATTGACTCAAAAATCCCACTTAGATCACTGGTAAGTATAGAGACATGTGCATTTTTTTTTTGCACCCACCCCTTTCCCCGGCCCTCCTCCCTCCTCCTCCTTCATATGAACAAACTTCAGGGCCTTATTGGAGAGGTCATCAGACCTCTCCAACAGTGGTGAGTTTAAAAGGCAGACTGCCACAGAATTTGCTGTCTAAATCCATTTTTCTTGCGAAATTGTACTGATACACAGTCTGTTTCGTCATGGTTTTGTAAATAAAGCGAAATCAAAAAACTGAAACAGGAAATAGGCGTGGTTTATTTTTATGTGACGAATTTCAGAAAATAATTGTTATATTAATTTGCCATGGCTGCAAATGACCTCTCAAATAATTGTAATTTTTCATTAGGCAAATAAATCTAAGCAGAAGAAAAAACAAGAAGAATTTCGTTAAAAAAAAAGAGAAAGAAGACCACTGGACAAGATCATGCGACTTGAAAACGCGACAAGAAGGTCAAATGAGCGTCATGTAAAGCATACGAGGTTTCTATGCGGCGGCTTTTTTACTTGTTTGTTTACATGTACCAAAATATATTGAAATTAAAAGCCAATAAACTATTGGAAAACAATGATGCTGACCTCTCCTGGCTTCTTTTGTAAAGAAGCCAACTTGCTCACAAATCATTCTAAATTGCATTATCAGTCTTATTCTTCACGATTTTCTAGTTTTCAAAGTAACACAATTTCTTATTGGTTAAATCATTTTAGTTGAGCCAATCAAAAGTTGTGTTACTACCTAAATTTCGGATAAGGCTAAAACTGCGATTTAGACTGGTTGGTTAATTCGAAACCAGTCATGTCTATCTTAATTAGCGTGATCATGGTCATTCCCCTATAGTATCACTGCACTCTGTAATGTATCCCCCTTTACTATACAAATCCGGAGGTTTTTTTTACCACACTGTGGAATAAAGCTTTAGAAAACATTGTGGGAAAAGGAGAAAATGCTGGTTACCAGCATTTTCTCCTTTTCTCACAATGTTTTCTATCCTACCATACACACAGCCGTTCATTCGAGCCACGTTTGATTTGTCGTCTACAAATGCTTTCAATTTGGACAAGTCTAAAATTGTGTCGGCTGGTAAAGAGGTATTGACCAATCAATCATTATTCCCGTCAATTGAGGATATTATGCTGTCACGGGTAATTTCTGTATGTGAGATCTATCTCTGCCAAATGGCCGTGGCCAATAGTATGATAACAAACACCTGGGCACGTGGAACTTTTACTGGAGAGTTGGTCTGGGTCAAAATTGTGGTTACTGGGCTAAGACAGTTAATCTTGAACTTCTTTAATCCTCTACCACACGACAAAATTTTAGACTTGTCCAAACACAAATATGCACACGGCAAATCAAGGGTGGCTCAAATGATGAATCTTGCCTTTACTTGAGTTGAAAACGATTCTGGAAAAAGGAGAAAATGCTGTTTCCTAGAGTTTTCAAAATCCTTTTGCTCAAGATCTTTAAAACTCCGGATCGTGTGGTAAAGGGTGGGTTCTTTTCCAGATGACAGATCTTAAGACTCGATCTGATTAAAACCATTTGTAGACGACAAAATAAAACGAGGCTCAAGTGACGAGGCATGTTTGTGATAGGATAGAAAACTTTGTTTAAAAAGAAAAAATCGATGGTTACAAACATTTTCTTTTTTTTTTAATCACGATGTTTCCCCCCCCCCCCCCTTTCACAGACAAATCCCATCGTTTGAGTCACGCTAAATTGTCATCTACAAAATGCTTTCAATTAGGACTATTCTAAAATTTTGTCGTTTGGTAGAGTTAAACCTTGTTGTTGGTGTTGTTGTTGTCCGTGATTCCACCAGTGCGAGTAATAACGGAAACGTTTCACAGGAAAGAAAAAATAATTGACTTAAAATTTGTTACCATTTTTGAGACTGTTTTACCAGACAATAAAATATTTCGACCTCTTCTGTCTTCGTCGAAGGTTTTTGCAAGGAATAAATCTCAATCTGGCTAACATACTTGGGTTTCTGTTTGAGAGGGTGGGAAACATTGCGTGAAAATGAGAAAATATAATTTTGAGCATTTCCTCGATATTTTCAAAAGCCTTTGCCGAGCCCCGGTAGCTCAGTCGGTAGCGTGCAGGACTTGAGAACAGGAGGTCGAGGGTTCGATCCCCGGCTCG
This sequence comes from Hippopus hippopus, assembly GCA_946811185.2. Classification (NCBI taxonomy): domain Eukaryota; kingdom Metazoa; phylum Mollusca; class Bivalvia; order Cardiida; family Cardiidae; genus Hippopus; species Hippopus hippopus. Next base: position 65,261,770 of record OX328099.1, on the reverse strand, counting down.
GCCAATCTCTTTCCGAGGATTGATAGTAGTCATTGCGACAGGATTCATTAATCGTTCACCGCTGACCATTTTCTCGACGATGGTCATGTGGGAAAGCAGCCAGTGGCTTGGAAAGAAAATTGTGCGGAGTACTAGTAAAAGAGACTCCAGGAAAGCATGGATCGGTGCACTGGCCGCCGCGATATAACTGAAATAATGTTGAAAACGGCGGTAAACACCATACAATCAATCAATCAATAGCCTTTTTTCTGCAGACTTTTAAATAATTGGATAGTTTATTAAACGTTAAAAACCTATACCAAATAATTCCATATTTTGACAACATCGTGGAAAAGGACGAATGAAATCATAGTGGAAAAAAGGAAAGAAATGCTAGTAAACCTTTTCCCAAAATGTGTTCAATCAGTTCCCATCAGTTTAAGCACATACAATTCGTCGTCTGCAAATGCTTTATATTTAAACAAGTCTAGAATGTTGTCGATTTGTACAGAGTCATTGCCTTTGCTTGCTTCCCCCCCCCTTCCCTCCCCCGTTGTACATAGAGTGGGTTGTCAACAATATTTGGAAAAAGCAAGTACTTTTTACAAGCATTATTGCCCCTTTTTCTACAATGGTTAATTTGTTGCAAGCAATTCTAACAGCTTCACCAATTACGGAGCGTTTTAACACTGGAAAATGATATTATTAAGTTAATTGGTTACAATCTACGAGTATATTATACTCGTTCACCCTTTTTTTTTTAGAGTAGCCTAATTTAATCTGTATGTGCATGATGAAGGACTAATTTTAGATATTGTGCAGAGAAAGAGGCGAATGCTTCTTACAGGCAGTAGTTCCTTTTCCCACATTTTCTTTTTATCATTCAAACGAGGCGTTTTCCATTCTGTCAAGTATCTCTCCATTGTGTTAGTTGTCATGACACGTGATTTGTCTGTTTATAGACTGTATCATGGAGAGCTAACTTCTTTACCAGATGACAAAATTTTAAGCCTGGCCCAAATTGAAAGCATTTGCAGACGAAAAATAAAATGCTACTCAAAACATTGTTTCAAAAAGGAGAAAACATTGTTGGGAAAAGAGAAAATGCTGGTTACCAGCATTTTCTCCTTTTCCCACAATGTTTTCAGAAGCCGGTTTACCTGGCGCCGCTAAAACTTTGGGATTTTTTGGTAAAGGGTTAATTGGTTTTCATAAAACTATTAGGTTAAATGGTTCCGGGGTTATTTATTTGAATTTCATTTCAACTTTTGTTAAATTTTCTCAAGGGACTCTAAGTTATTGTTTTGAACTTTGATCTTGTTCCGCCTTTTATTATGCCAAATTTATTTCATTTGCAATTACATGTACTTTGAAAAAAGTGTTTCACTGGTTTTGTATCTACAGTCGCTATAAATTTTTCATCGAAGTCTAAATCCCCACTGACTTACATTTATATGTTTCTAAATTTAATTCTTAAATTATTGTGGCTTGAAAACTAAAGCTATAGTTATGAAACTTATATGAAAATGAAGCTAAATGAATTTTAAAATAAAAAAAATATTTTCAGACTCGATAGATATAAGATCTGACATTCGTTGGAGTTTAAGATAGAGTCTCTTAATAACATTTCTCTTGACGAATTTCATAAAAATTTATCTCAAACGACAACGAATGTCAGATTCTTTTTATCACAAAACGATATTTCACAAATTATAGATCAGAAGATGCAAAACCATCTACAGATGCACCCTCGGTAATATCCCTAAAACCCATTTACTTCAATACAATACCGACAAAATAACGCCAAAAATGACATCACACAATTGTGATATAAAACGTATATAAGATAAGAAAATTTGTAATGGGTATATTACACTGAAAAAAAAAAGGGGGGGGGGGGGGAGAGTTATGTGATAAAATTTAATGTCATGTAAATGCAGCTGTTTAAAAAGTGATCAGTATTTTCAAAAGCGTATTTACATTGACGTCAATGACGACGTCGCCAAAATTTAGCGGAAAAATAACAGTGCTATATTTCAGAGAGCTACAACTTTGATGTCATGTAAATAGCTCCAGTAACTTTGCTTTCTTCCAGTATAGTTTTCCTTATTATTGCAAGATCAGAAGCAGCATAATTAATTTTCTCGCACTCGTACATGTTAGTCAATGGAAATTCGGTTTAAAAGTTTAAATCAATTAATTAAGTAAGGTCATTACCGGTAAATCGTCGGTATGGAAGAAGGACAAATGTAAGAAAATAATATTTTTCTATGGTATATCCTTAATGCGCTAAGTAGCCTCGTAAGGACAGAGCTCCAGATAAGAGGGAGTGATGGTATTCTAAATCCATTATTTCTCGTCGAAACCCTATGTTGTGGTACTCATTAGAATCGTCTAAATGAGACGATTCTAATAAGTACCCACAACATAGGCTTTAGTTGAGAATAAATAATGTTTTCATTTTTTAAAATCAAAATAACCCCCTGTGTCAGGAGGGCTGTAAGGTGTTTTTAGTTTTCGTACTAGAGTTTCACAAAGACTTGTGAGGATGTCACATGATCAAAAACATGTATCGATTACGAGGATTCTTTTTTAAAAAAAATAGCGTGGTGACGTCATATCTGATGTTGAAAAAAAAAACCGACGAAGTACTGATTGCAGAGCGACAATCATGTTATTTAAACGCTCAAACTGATTGCATCTTTTTACTGAATGTCACTGTGCGGCTTATATGATTGCAAAGGAAAATATTTATTATATTCTTATCAGTGAATTACTTGGATTTCAAAGTTAATAATACTACTAGTGATCATAAATATGGTATCATCACTAGTGACGATATAATTTAAGAATGTTTGCAGGAACTACTTTTTTCCTATATTGCTCATATTGTACCATTCTTTCTAAGTATTAGAATAAAAAAGCGTGAATTAGGAATATCATAAATAGGATAATCAAGTGGTTGTGTGTAACATCAAAAATCTATCACTCGCATGGGGTTTGATGCGGTCTAAAAACTCGTCCCTCGGACTCGTTTTTTTCCAACCGCATCACACCCCATTCTAGTGATTGTTAATATCACACAGAACCAGTTGATTATCCACTATATCTCGTGGTATTTAAAGGTGTTTAAGAGAAATTTTAATTTTCTGTAAATGTACTAAATAGGCCCTTTTAAAGCCCTGAATTAAAAAAGAAAAAAAAAAAAAAAAAAAAAGTTTTACATGCGATTGTATTCTCGCAGAATTTTTATATAGATAATGAATTTCTTAAAACTAACAAAAGTCCATTCGGGCGTATACACGGGTGTAAGTCTCCACAATGCCCTTGTTGCATTTTATTTTAAATATCTGCTTCTAACTAGGCTACAAGTTGAAGAGCTCCGGATCAGTGATGAGTATTCTTGGCCTGCAACACGCGAAAGGGGGCATTCCGACATTTGCGTAAAGTGTCGTCGCGGATCAGCCTGCGCAGTCCGCGCAGACTGATCCGAGACGACACTTTCCGATCATGTGTGATTTTCTGTTTTAAGCAAGTCTACCGTAGCACAAAATCTAATGTTGAAGTAAAGTGTCGTCTCGGATTGGCCTGCGCGGACTGCGCAGGCTGATGCGAGACGACACTTTACGCAAATAACCGAAAGCCCCTTTTCGCGTGTTGCAGACCATATAGGAAACAAGTAAGCATTTAAAGCCCCCAAGACACCAGACTAGTTCTTAGAACTTCTTAACCCGTCCTGACATAATCGGAAAACGGGTTGCGGTCGGGGTTGAACGTGAAATTTTAGCCTAATAATGCCTGAATCCCCTGTCTCACAAAACCTGTTCCTTGAAAGTCTTACCCCTGCCAAAAAAATCGTAAAACGGGCTGCGGTCGGGATTGGACGTGTAATTTCGTTCGGTAAAATGCAAACGCACTGCCAATTGATGCCCGACTGCGCCGCGTCTCTAATATAGGATCGAAGTACGGCAGTTCCGTTTATAGCACGTCCATCTCGTTTTATGTACGTTGTCACTCCGTCTAACTACAGGACTGACAGGATGGACGGCAAAAAATTTTGAGCAGGCTCAAAGTTCTGAAGCACCCTTCCCGTCCTAACCCATCCATTAAGTTCGTAAACAGATCGTAGAAGGTTGCTAATACGTCCACTTCGTCCGAGCACAGTTTAAGTCCGTTTGGCAAAAATTTTCGGAACGGAGTGAGAATGAGTTTGGTGTGACGGGGGTATAATACCCACGAGGGGGCTTAAGATAGTACAGATAAGAATATGTTGTATATTTGATACACGGTTCAAAGTGGCGCTCACACTGGGGAATAAGAGGAAAATGCTGGTCACGAACGTTTTCTCCTTTTTTTTCCACAATGTTTTCTACCCTCACTAAATCAAGTTCCATCATTTTAGCCACATTTTAATATGTCATCTGCAATCTCTGTCAAGTTAGAAGAGTCCTTAATTTTAACGCATGATTAAAAAAAATAGAGATATTGGTTCATACTTTCCCCCAACTCAGAAATGATCTCGTCGAATGATACCTGCACCATTGATTTGACGCATTCGGTCAGTTTTATCTTGAAAATGAATGGCCTTGTTTAGAGATTCGTTGAATCATCATTATCATTGGGAAGACAATTATGATATGCGTCATCGTGATATAATTGACATCCGTTAATTACCATCTAACTAGCGCGAGCTGCATAGGCAGATTAATCATTAATGGTAAAAATAAGGTATCGGTGCATTACTGTCAATTTACTAATACTTCCGTCTGCTGTTTCCGATGGAGGAAAGGAACAAAAAATTATAGTTGCTATTTTCTCGTTGCAGATCTATTTTTTAATCTCGATAATTTGAATGTGAGTAGGACCAGAATGCGTATTCACTATCCACTTTTATTTTCATTCTTAGTCTGATAATAAATCTAGAAAGTAACCCTACTCCTGATTGGCTAAACAAATTTGTTTAGCCAACCAGACGTCTTGTTACTTTCAAATTCAGAAAATTCTCGAGAATTAGACGAAGAATATTTTTAACCCCTTGGCTGCTAAGCGCGACTCAGTGACCTTTTGCGGACAGTGTAGATCAAGATCAGACTGCACAGAACGTGCAGTCTGATCTTGGATCTACACTGTCCGATAGGAAGATATCTTTCCCGAAAGGTACCTTTGAAATAGCAAATTTTGAGTTTATACTATAGGCTTGAAGGTGTCAATTATTTAGCAGGAAGTGGTTGGTGTATACGGATCTATAGGGGTTTTTGCCAAAATACGCCTAGACCCTGTCAACGCCATAGCCGAAAGCATGGGCTTAAGGTCTACGGCCAGTAACTCTCATATTAAAAGACGGAAGCTGCCGAGATTGGCCGAATAGCCTTTACTAAAACGTCGATGTTACACGATATTTACAGATGAGTTCGTGAGTTTACGGCCCCTTACCCTCATATTAAAATACGGAAGCTGCTGAGATTGGCCGAATAGCATTTACGAAAACGTCGATGTTACACGATATTTACCGAGGAGTTTGGAGTCGTAATCCTTAAATTGCGGACAGCATACATCGATATCAGACTCCACAGAACGTACAGAGTGATCTTGGACCTATTCTGTCCGCTTGCTTTACGATAAAAATCTTTCCGAATTATAGTGAAAGAGGCCGAGTTTATGTATTTGACGCTGATAGATTTAGTGAAATGTTCGTGTAGGCTTACATACATGTCTTCTTTACTGATTAACTCTTTCACTAACGTTACTGAGTTAATAGATTGCATATTCTCAAAGGCTAAAAATACATTTCCTCTGTAAGATCAAGAGATAGTTCGGTCCTAATCTAGATTATAGCAGTGGACAGTGTAGATCCAAGATTAGACTGCACGTTCTGTGCAGTCTGATCTTGATCTATCTACAGCGTCCACAAAAGTTTCTAGTGTCGTCTACAGTATGGAAAAAGTTAAAGTGTCTCATTAGTTGTCATAGAAAACTATGGATAAGAACCACCTAGATCTAGAATTGTGGGCCTATTATTTGAATTGATTTTAACATAAAAGTATCAATTTCTATCAAAATAATGAAAGCAAGGCCAAAAGTGACAATCAAACTTACAAAACGTTCCAAAAATAGGAGATTGCATGGGCATCGGAATACAGGCGGCCGAGTCGGCGGTCGTCGCCCTAATACTAGTTTTGTCCAATTATGACACAGAAAACAAAACAAAAAATAAGCGCCCTTGAACCGTTTTGCAAAATGTAGGCTACGGACATGGGATTCTTCATGTTTTATGGGCAACTTGTTTGGTGTTAAGTTAATGCCATTTTCAGGATAATTTTACAGTCATTTTACGTCGGCCAATGTACCTATCCATGCATTCACAAACTTTCTTTTCCTGTAATTGAGACTTTGCATAACACTTTTTTCCAAGCAATTTGACTATTTTTAATAGAGACATCGTCGTAACAATGTTCTGCCGTAAGACTTGAGAAAAAGGCGTCCTTTGGCAATGACTAGATCACTAATCCTCGAACTTAGTAGAGTTTAGCTCAATGCTTTGATTCGAACGGCCCCTGGTTTACTAGGCATGTTCGTGACCGACCATACGCGAATGCATATCTAAGTCGTCTTTGGTGCCCAATGCTAGGGTCAATGTCCTACTAAGTGTGCCAGAGCGCTTAACTCACTGTCTAATAACTGAATAAAATCTGCTACAAGATTAAGAGACGGTTCGTTCATAATATAGAATAAAGCAGTGTACAGCATAGATCAGAGATCAGACTGCACTTTCAGTGCAATCTGATCTTGATCAACGCTGTCCACAAAAACTTCTGGTGTCCTTTTCGGTACGGAAAGAGTTATAGCCACTTTGATTTACCCACCCCTCACGAGATTGTTGCCACTTTAAGAATGCCGTTTTCATCCTGATTTCGCTCTGTCGCTTTTAACATGAGACTATTTCGAGTTTGAGCGAATTTGCGCTTCTTGTCATATTTACCACTTATTTGTTTCCTATCTTAGAGTAGGGCGAAATGAAATGTTTTTGTGGTTCTGTAACTTTTATACCGAAATATTGACAAGAAAGCGAGAAATCTTTCGCTATTTCAGTCAAAATTGAGTATAATTGTCTGTCGTATTTTTACGACGTTCTCTTTTGTAGATTGGTTTTCGGTGTCTATTTGCGCTACCATTATCTCCCGCTAGATGGCGTTCTACAAACACACATCTAACTAATTTGGGTATTCTGGGTACAGAACCGGACTACCTTTCAAAACGACAACCGTTACTTTGAATTTCAAAATAAAATAAACCTTTACTCAATAAAACGCTACCCGGTGCGATTCATTCAGCTATTATCAGCTAGCATGCAACCTATGCACCGGCAATTTATGAAAACAGCTCCCTACAGCCTTGGGTAATAGCTTCGGTGTAAGCCCTACTTTTCCCATGGGATGGGTGATGCGTCATAGCAGACGGGTCGAATCTTCGAAGAATATGACATGCGCAGACAACGTTTGCGCTACAGTAAACGGCGGACCCAGCATTCCGAAACGTCAATGGAATGTTGTTCAATGCAAGAGCATATATTATACAGTATCCAGATTTTTGTCCAAATAGATCTATGTTGATTTACATTTAAAATCACTACAATAGCATGAAATTTATTATTTCAGGTTGCAGCAAAAGGAAATGTTGAAGAATTCAAGAAGCTTTACGAAGGGGACAATTCGAGGTTGGGTGTTACAGATGCGAAAGGCTGCAGCGCTGCTCATAAAGCTGCCGAATATGGGCGTATCGGAATTTTAGAATTCATTCACGAGAAAGGAGGCGGTAAGAATAAGTTTTTACCACAGGGAAATGTGATGATTAGCGTTGGAATCACATTTGTTTTGAGATTTATTTTCACAGGCAAACTTTTCAAAATTAGCCTAGATCTCAAGCCTAGATCTAGTTCAAATCTAGATCATCAAATCCCAGTTTTCCATTGACTTAACTTTTTTGTCAGTGCGCATTTGTTTATTCATTGTATGATGTTTAACGCTCTTTGCAACATTATTTCAGTTATACCGTGGCGGCCAGTGCACCTATCCATGCTTTCCTGGAGGTTCTTTTACCAGTACTCCACACAATTTTCTTTCCAAGCCACTAGCTGCTTTCCCACATAACCATCGTCGAAACAATGGTCAGCGGTAGGAGAGGAATAAATCTTGTCACGATGATTATCATCAATCCTTGGAAAGAAATTGGCCGAGTCGGGGATCGAACCCATGACCCTCTGTTTTCAAGTCCTGCACGTTACCGACTGAGCTATCGTGCTTGGCTTGTCAGTGTGCAAGAAAATCAATAATTCTGCTTCTAGTTACTGGCATTTTCTCCTTTTTCCAATGTTTTCAATAGGCTTTTTTCACAGGGTTGTCACTACACGGATTGTTTGGTAATGGATTTAACTCTACAAAACAATAATATTAGAGAAAAATAACATGTTTAAATGTCCCCCAAGAAGAATTTTAAGGATTTTATGGAAATGGGATAAAATTCTGATTACTGTCTTTTTATTCCTTTTTCCACAATGTTTTCTACACTCTCAAGGGCAAATCTCAATTATAAGCCATATTAAATTTATTCTCTGCATAATTTTGCCTTTGATCCGAAGAAGTCGTTGTGTTGTGTTGTCTAGAAATTGTGTTGTCTAGAGTTAATAAACAAGATTTTCTCTGACTTCATTTTTCAGATCTCAATCATCAGGATAAGCAAGGTAGCACACCTCTCCATGTTGCTGTGAGAGAGCAGCAAACAAGTAGTATAAATTTCCTCATCCAACACGGGGCTGATACTGCCATCCTTAATTATGATGAGCTTGCACCAATCCATCTAGCTGTGGAACTGAATGCTGTCACAGCACTGAAGGTTTATATTTTATATACAAGCATTTCATGATTAAGTAACAGCACTGAAGGGCGTGAAGGTTTATATTTTAAATATTTTATAATTCAGTGACAGCACTGCAGGTTCATATTTTATATACTTCATAATTCAGTAACATCACTGCAGGTTCATATTTTATGTACTTCATGATTCATTTACAACACTGAAGGTTCATATTTTCTATACTTCATGATTCAGTAATGTTCAACACTAAAGGTTCATATTTTATATACGGTACTAGTACTTCATTATTCAGTGACAACACTGAAGGTTTATATCTTAAACATTTTTCATAATTCAGTATAAATAGCACTGAAGCTTCTTTTTTTTTTCAAAGATCTTTGTATTTCTATGTATGTCTTTTATGTATTTGTTAAAGTTCTCTATGGGTGTTTAAATGGCTTGTTTAGATTTTTGTTAACCTGTAGAGTGACAAATAAACAAATTGAATACTTTCAATCAAGAAGAAGATTACAAATATTGCAATTGAAATAGTGCTTTTGATCAGAATATCTTTTACATAGTAAACAGTTTAGATCCAAGATCAGACTGCACATTTTGTGCAGTCTGATCTTTGACCTATTCTGTCCACAAAAGCAACTAAAAATGTCACAGGCATTTTAAAGGTTTAGTGATAAAATACTTTTTCTGTTGATTTCAGACTCTACTTGCCCATGATTCTATAGACCCCAATCTACGTGGAGAGAAAGGTCTTCTCCCTCTACATTACTGTGCATATAAAGACAGAGATGTCTGTGCTAAAATATTGGTAAGATTTTTACAAAAGACTCTATGTGTCAAGTTTTTGGTGTTAAACTCTATAGCAACCTACAAACTTTTAGAATTGTCCAAAGTCCAGAAGGTTTATTGAGGTCATTTGTCTTTGAAATGGTTGAAAATTTTGTGGAAAAAGGAGAAACTGCTGGTGACCAGCATTTTCTCCTTTTCCCACAATATTTCTCAAATACTTCCGTCTCAAGTTTGTTGAAATTCAGGATTGTTTGGTAAAAGGTCGCCACTGTTTCAAAGGTTTCACAGCTATTATAGTCTTCCAACGGGGATGTGTCAGATACTGAATAATATTATAATAGTTTTCTATTTTGCTTTCAGCTTGAGAATGGAGCCAAGCCATGTAGGAAATGTGACAATGGCTTCTTTCCAATCAACATTGCAGGAAAATGTGCTTCAGCAAAGACATTGGAGGTTTTGATTCGACATGGTATGTATAAATCTTCCATTAAAATTGGAGGTGAGGAGGTCACAGTAATAAAAAAAAATTATATGAAAGTAAAGTCTTTACCAAACAAGCCTGACTTTTGACGACCTTTAGGTTCTTGAAAAGTTTCAGATGTCTTAAAATCTCTTTATTATCTTGCAACTAGAAAAATGAAAGCCTTTTAAGATTTATATCATGCTAATGTATACATTTCAAGGGTTGAAAGCTAAGACAGAAATCAATCATTGCCTTTTGATAATTATTCTGAAGATTTGGCATATGACAGAATTCAATCATTGTGTACTGATGATCATCATAAAGATTGTGATTCTGACAGAAATCAATTATTGCCTATAGGTAATCATTGTAGAGGTTTGGCTTTATACTTCATCATCTTGAACTTATGGTAATCTTCTTCACAGAATGCACAGAAAGTGCAGTATGATCTGTAATCAGCATCACCAATCTTGGTTTTACCTTAAGGGCAAAAACTGTTAGAAAGGTAGCATTTACTAATCGCAAACAGTTTTTTCTTTTCACATAGTGTCTTCAAAAAGGACTCTAGAGGAAGGTAGTAATGTTTGTGTTTGAGAATAGGTTGGCCCATGAGCTTCTGACAGAATTTTCTGACAGAATTTAGGCACAGTTATGCCCCTTTTCAACTAGAGTTTTCAATAAAAAAGCAGGTGCAGCCAAGCATCGGCACCTGCATACCATGCAAGTTGTTGACTATCAAAAGTTTAATAATACAATACGGGCAGGTAAGCAGGTAAGCTTTCTTAGGGTTTTCAATAAAAAAGCAGATGCAGCCAAGCATTGGCACCTACATTACATGCTCGTGTTCAATGAACTTCATGTACAATTTTTTCAAAATTGGTCTGTTTCAGGTAAAATATAATTAACCCTTTCAGCCCCATGGGCAAAAAAAGTGACTTTTGCGGACAGCATAGAACAGAATGTGCAGTCTGATCTTTGATCTATACTGTCCGCTTGTGTAGTCAAGTCTATACAATCAAAATCTTTGTAAGTTTCAAAAGATTGTATTTAGAGCTGTTGAAAGAGGGCTAGTTTATTTATTTGGCGTGGAAAGAGTTAAGATCCACTGTAAAGTTTAATGTCTTTCTGTTTTCATTATTTTTTTTCAGTTGAATCTCTTGGATATAAAAGAGAGGATGTTTTAACCTTCACAGATAAGGAGAATAACATGCCTCTTCACTGTGCTGTTAACAGTGGGGATTTAAAGGTATGGATTTCTTTAACCCTTTTGGCAGCGCCATAGGCGAAAACAGTGACTTTTGCGGACAGCATAGATCAAGATCAGACTGCACAGAACGTGCAGTCTGATCTTTGATCTATACCATCCGCTTGTGTAGACAAGCCTATACTATCGAAATCTTTGTTAGTTTCAATAGATTGTATTTAGAGCCACCGAAAGAGGTCGAGTGTATTTATTTGGTGCTGAAAGAGTTAATCACATTTAATTCTTTACCAAACATCTAAACTTTAGATTCGCCTCTTACCTCTGATGCATGTGAGAAAGTAGTCGGAAAGCCAGGAAAGACATGCAGAGGTGCACTGACCGCCGTGATATGACCTAAGCTGTTAAAAGAGCATTAAACTCAAATATAATCAGTCTTAACTTTAGACTGGGCCAAGTTGAAAGGATTTGCAGATGAGGAATTAAATATTGTTCAAATAAAACATTTTCTCACTATGTTTTCTACTCTTTCTGATACAAGTCTATCATTTGTGCTACAATTGATTTGTCGTCTGCTGGTAAAGAGCTGTAAGTCTGTGGAAAGAGTTTTTGCTGAGCTAGGTTTTGAAGTGACAACCCCTAGATTATGGATTTGGTACTTATTAATTTCTTTTGTTTCATGTTGGATAGATCTAAGACCTTTAGAAAGAAAAGAAAATGAAACAACTCTGATTTCTATAGTATTCCCTAAAGGGAAAAAATGTGAAATTGATGAATGGTAATCTTGGTGTTTATCAGTTTGTCATTTAAAACAGAAGTTTTTCCCTTTTATGTATCATTCTTCTGTTGTAGATAGTAATTTCGGTTCTTTTCGTTCTTGGAATTCGATATTACTGTTCTTCTTCTAATGCCTTTTTTTTATGTCTCTATTCCATATTTATTGACCCTTTAACCCTTTACCAAAGGACAAAAATTTAGACATTTCCTACTTTAAAGCATCTGCAGATGACAAAATAAATGTTACTCAGAAATTGAAATCTGTTTTTGGAAGGGCAGAAAACATTGTGGGAAAAGGAAAGCTAGTCTTTGGATTAAGAATAATATTTAGAACAGTAGATGTATATAGACCTTTTATTTGTTAATTGTAAGCCCAACACCCTTTTAACTCTTAACCAACCAATCTTGTGTTTTAACAACCCCTAGTCTTTTTAATACATAGTGGGAAAAGGAGAAAATACTGACTACCAACATTTTCTCTTTTTCTAGCAATGTTTTCTACCCTTTCATAGATCAATCTGGTCAGTTGGGCCATGTCTTAATTTTAGTCTGTAAGTGCTTTAAGTATGGGCGTTTGTAAAATATTGTTTGTGTTGTAAAGAATTTACTCTCTACTAATCGACAAAATTTAAGTCCAAATTGAAAACATTTGCAGATGACAAATAAAAAAGTGGCTGAAATAATGAAATTTGTCTTTAAATAGGGTAGAAAACATTGTGGGAAGAGAAGAAAATGCTGGTTACCCTCATTTTCTCCTTTGTCTACAATGTTATCAAAAGCCTTCTTCCTCAGCATCTTTAAAACTTGTGACTGTGTGGTAAAGGGTTAATTCTTAGACTCTTCTCCTTCTTCTTCTACATTGACTGATGGGTAATAAACAAGTCCCTGTATATTTCAGGCTGTAGAGGTGTGCTTATCGGCAGGAGCACCAGTTGATGCTAAACAGGTATGATAGTGGGGTAATAATTGTAAAGTGCACCATTATATTTAAAAGTGATCTTTTTAAAATTCTTTACCAGATGACAAATTTTTCATACTCCTCCAAATTGAAAGCATTGGCATATGATAATATATGTATAGCAGAAAATTGTGGGATTGATCTTGGAAAGGGGAATAAATATTGTGGAAAATGGAGAAAATGCTATGTGCATTTTCTCTTTTTCCCCCAATGTTTCAAAAAGGTTTCTTTTTTAGGTGTCGTTAAAAATCAGGATTGTTTGGTGAAAAGTTAGAAAAAGAAAGAAAAAGATAAATTTCTATTTCAAAAAATCCAGATATTTTTTATTGGACATTGTAGATCAAAGATCAGATTGCTTCTTGTGTTACGTCTGGTCATTAAATAACACTTTCTGCAAAAAACACTTTAATATTTTACTTTCTGCAGACAACTTTTTTTTTTCATCTTGCGGCAGATGAGTTTTGAAAACATAGTGAAAAAAGGAGAAATTGCTCATCATGAGCAATTTCTCCTTTTTTTCTACAATGTTTTCACACACATTCATGAATTCAACCTTGCATCATAATTAACTCTTTCATTACTGAATAAATAAATTGCATTTTCTCAAAGGCTACAAATACAGTTTCGGTGCAAGATCAAGAGAGAGTTCAGTTATAATCCAGGATGAAGCAGTGGACAGTGTAGATCAGAGATCAGTCTGCACATTCTGTGCAGTCTGATCTTGATCTTCACTGTCCACAAAGGCTTCTGATGTCATCTATGGTATGGAAAGAGTTAAAATCCCTGCTTTAGAGGAATGATTTCAAGCCAACAGCTGTAAATTTTGTTTCAGGAGACAGTTTGATTGCTTTTTTCTATAGGTTAACTTTTTCCCAAATTACAATGTTTTAGACTTGTCCAAATTAAAAGGATTTCCAGACAACAAATTAACTGTGAATCAAACATCAGAATTTGTCTTTCAAAGGATAGAAAAAATTTTGGGAAAAGGATAAATGGTGGTTACTAGTATTTTGTCCTTTTTCCAAAATGTTTTAAAAAGTAATATTACGTGGGGGTCGTTAAAACTTGTGATTGTGCAGTAAAGTGTTAAAAATTGAATGTGTTTTTATAATAAAGAAATGATATAAATCTTCTGAAATTTTCCAGACACGATGGGTATTTTTTTTTTATTTATGCCAAAAAAATGATTCCATGTGGAAATTATTGCCTGACCGTTTTACCGGTATACCAAGTCAGATTTCAGAAATAGGCTAATTGGTATTTGTGTCACAAAGAAGAAAATTAGTGATATCTTTTTGTTTTATTGATATGGGTAAAAAGGTTGAAAGAGTAGCTTTTTTTTCCGTAATTGCCCAAAATTTCCCAGAATGTTTCAAAAACTTCCTACTGCAGGAAAATAAAAAGTTGTATTTACATTGAAATGACTTAACCCCTTGGCAGACAAGAAATTTTAGACTAGTCCAAATTGAAAGCAATTGCAGACTACATACAAATTGTGTTTTAAGTGATGGAATTTTTCTCTGAAAAAACTTAATGGAAAAAGGAGAAAAAAGCTTGTTACCAACATTTTCTCCCTTTTCAACAATGTTTTCAAGAAGCTTTTTTTGTCAGGGTTGTTAAAACTGAGGATTGTGTGGTAAATTGTTAACCCATGATCTCCAGTGAAATTGTTAGGTCCATGTAATCAATGGTTACTTGAAGAAAATAAATCAAACGTGTGAAATATCAAAACTAGGAGCTGGAAAAAAGAATGAGACATGTGAAGAATTTCCTATTATTTACATGTATAAGATTTTATGGGTTTGTATTTAGATCACACATTTCTGAAAACCATATCAAAAGGGCTAACTATGGGGCTGAGGAGAGCAGCTAGGCACACATTTTTTGATTCAGGAACTTTGATTTTTAACCCGTATCCTGCTAAATAAAAGAAAGGAAACTTTCAAGCAGATAGTAAAAACATAAATTTTCCTATTCCATAAGTATTTTTGAAGGTAAGATATCTCCTTATCGGACAGTGTAGATCCAAGATCAGACTGCACATTCTGTGCAGTCTGATCTTGATCTACACTGTCCGCAAAAAGGTCAGTGAGTTGCACTTAGCAGTCTAGAGGTTAAAAGCTAGTGATCTTTATTATTATAGGAGGACAGTTCAACCCCTTTGCATTTTGCGAGTGCCCAGGGTAGCATAGATATGGTGAGGATGATGAATGAAATGCAGACAGACAGGTTCCAAAATGCCCTTCACACACAGGATGTCTTGAAAATGACTCCACTTCATAGGGCTGCCTTGTTTGACCATGTGGCTGTGGTGGGGTATCTGTTAGAAAAAGTAAGTTGATTCCTGGGCATGTTGTCAGTAATAGAATATCTGAGCTATGCTCTGGCAAAAGTGGGGGGTTTTCAATGCATCTTCCTGATGCATTATACTAAGCAAGTCATCAAATGATTATGGACATAAAATCCATTTTGTCTAACAACCGGCTATGATGTAGAATGATCCTTGGACATGCAGAAAATTGAACAGAGACAAAAATTTTTGATCCAGGTCAGCCTGCACAGACTGCATAGGCTGACGTGGGTTGATACTGTTTGCAGATGCATTGAACTCCCTTTTTCACAGAGCATGGCTTATCTATATGTAACTCTTTACCAGTTGACATAATTTTAAACTGTTCCATGTTGAAAGCATTTGTAAGCAACATAGAAAACTCACCTCAATGGATAGAATTTGATTCTTATAAGGTAGCAAACATTTTTGGAAAAGACAAAATGTGGGTTCTGATCTTTGATCTACACTGTCTGCTTTGCTGAGACTTTCTTTAAGAGGGTAACCTTGAAATTGCTCTCATGAGGGTCTTATTTCTAGAATAAAAATGCCGCCTTGGTTTATTTGATCCTCTAAGGGTTAAGGAAAGGTGTACATGTATATCTGATTCTATCCTTTTTAGGGAGCTGACATTGATGCCCAGGAAGTACATGACAGGACCCCACTATTGGTCAGTTCCTCAAAGGGGGCATGGCGAACAGTGCACTTCCTGTTAAAGAAAGGAGCAAATATCACAATCAAGGACAAAGAAAACCGTAATTTCCTTCATCTGGCAATTAAATATGGCAACAGTATAGATAATTTTGGATGTGAAGTTATAAAGGTAAGCATTGTATTTACCAGTCAATGTGAAAGAGCGTTGCTGACTTCAATGAAAGGTTTATGTTTCTAGAGCTTCCAGTCATTTGATTTGATTGACATTCTAAATTACAATGTAAAAATGGAGCCACACAGTATAAAATGGCACCTTTTTACTTATATCAAACCTATTACTCCCTTTCAGCACAATAGGGGAAAGCAGTTTTTTTTGCGGGTTGCATCGATCAGGATTAGACTGCTCAGAATGTACTGTTTGCTTGTTTAGTCAAGCCTGTACAAAAAAGATCTTTCTTGGTTTGAGTAGATTGTATTCTCAGCAGTCTAGGCTTTTGCAGACTGCATAGAGTGAGAACAGATTGCACAGAATTTGGAACTATATTGTCCGCTTGTTTAGTCAAGCTTACCCAACAAAATAGCTATTTGTATTTAACTGGATTGTATTCCCAGCAGTCGAGGTCAAGTTTTCATATTTGAAGCTGAAAGAGTCAACCCTTTATCACACGATCAGGACTTTTGATGACCTTGTGAAAGAAAGCTTTTGAAAACATTGTGGCAAAAGGAGAAAATGCTGGTAACCAGCATTTTTCTTTTTTTCCCCAACAATCTCATAATTTGAGCAATATTTGGTTTGTCCCCTGGAAATGCTTTGACTGTGGACCAGTCCATAACTTTGTCTTTTGTTAAAGAATTACCAGTAAGCCTTTACCACACAATCCCGAACTTTAAGGAAGAAGCCTTTAGAAAAGATTGTGAGAAAAGGAGAAAATGTTGGTAACCAGCATTTTCTTCTGTTCCTGCAATGTTTTCCATCCTTCCACAGACAAATTTCAATTTTTGCATCATGTTTTATTTGTCTTCTTTAAATGATTTTAATTTGGATGATTCCATAACTTTGTCTTGTGGTAAAGAGTTAATGAACAGAAATACAGTCCAGCCTGTAAAATAAACCCGCAAAATGTATTTAAAGATTTGTGTGCTTATTCATAGGGTGTTAAAAACCTGCTGAATGAGAGGGATGATTTTGGTTGCACACCACTGCATTACGCATCAAAAGAGGGACACTTAGTAGCAATTGATGATCTCATCAAACTTGGGGCCACCATAAACCCGAAAGATAATGATAAAAAATCACCATTTCACTTTGCAGCAAGGTAAGTACTACATGTAATACAGACACTAGTTACCAAATACATGAGCCATGCTCTAGAAAAAGTGGGCTTAATGCATCTCTGTAATGCATCATACATAGGAAGTCATGATCATGGATTCGTAAAATCTGTTTTGTCTACAAATCAACTCTGTTATTAGGCAGGCATGTAGAAAATTGACCATTAGCAAAGTTTTGACACAGACTGCACAGGCTAACCTGGATCGATACTTTTTTGCAGATGCATTAAGCCCCCTTTTCACAGAGCATGTGAAACATTTTTTTTAACTCATTACTTTCTAAGATAAATTGACAGCAGACAACTATCAAAAAACATGTCTAAAACTTGACAATTCACTTGAAAATTGGAACAGTATATGAATATAAGTGAAAACATGGCAAAAGGAAAATGTTACAAGGAATTTCTTTATTTGTCCTTCTATTTTAAGAAGCTGCAAGATTAAAAAAAAAAAATCTCTTCTAGATAGTTTCTACAAGTTGTATATGAATTAGATTTAACCAGTCATCATACATTTCCAAATTTTAATGAACCCGCGAGAGGAAGCTTTTGAAATCAGTGTGGGAAAAGAAGAAAATGTTGGTAACTAGTGTTGTCTTATTTTTCCCACCCCATCGGAGACAAATACTATTCTTTGAGCCATATTTAATATGTTGCCTGCATTTACTTTCAACTTTGACAAGTCTGAAGATTAGTTGTTTGCCAAAGAGCTACAAAGCATAATAAGCCATGCTCTGGGAAATGGAGGTTTTAATGTATCTCTGTGATGCATTATACCAAGCAAGTTGTCATTATTAGTTGTATGGTCAGGTGGCAGGGGACTTGGAAACTTGTTCACGGCTGTGGAGAATAATGTCACCCCGAGCCGAAGGTGAGGTGGCAACATTATTCTCCACAGCCGTGAACAAGTTTCCAAGTCACCTGCCACCTGACCGTACAACGAATTTATTATACTGCATAGTTTTACAATTCAAACGTGTGTTAAGCGAAATTTACCTGTTTTTTTGGTTTCAAAAATTGAGTACGCTGATGGGGTAGAATTTCCCTTCTGAGTGCCCCAATTCAATGAAAAATGACGTCACTGGGAACTGACGTCACTCAAACCTTGGAAAAACGTGCAGTTTGGTGCATAATCTTGATTTTAATCTTGATGGACGCCGCCATTTTGGATGTCGTGTTGAAAGTGTAGTCATGTATACAGGGCTCCCGAAAGGGAAACTGCTTTTACGTTGGTTTTGCCAGTGGACATGAAATATATGTTCGGGGCATATTATCCAATCAGATCACGAGAAATTTCTTTGCAGTATAATAAAAAGTTATGGATCCATAGCATCCATTTTGTCTACAATCGACTGGATCTGAAGGTAGAATGGTCCAATGACATGTAGAAATTTGACCATCGGCAAAAAGTGTTGACCTTAGTCAGGCTGACCTGGGTCAATACTGTCTGCATATGCATTAATCCCCCTTTTTCACAGGGCATGGGTCATATAATGTCTGCAATTTTTTACAGGTTTGGCCGTTACAATACCTGTAAGCGTCTACTGGACAGCGAGATGGGTCCAAATATTATCAATGAGACAGATGGTGATGGACTGTCAGCCTTGCATATTGCAGCCCAAAATGGACACACCAAAATTATAGCTTTGCTTATGCAGAGAGGAGCCTATGTAACAAAGTAAGAAGTATTGTTCTTTTTGTTTTCTCTCTTTAGATTTTGATCACTTTAAAATTATGATTTATCCCATTACCAGTCAATCCCTAGTTTTCACAACCTTGTAAAAGATGGCATTTGAAGACATTGTAGGAAAATATGAAAATGCTGGTAACAAGCATTTTTCTCCTATTCTCACAATTGTTTCTACCCCCTCCTCTCAAAAAAAAAAAAGGACAAGTTCCATCATTTTGGCAAGATTTAATTTGTCATCTTATATACTTCCAAAACAAGAAGTTAAAGTATTGTCATCTGGTTAGGTTAAAAATTGAAAGGTAGTCCATAATGCTGATTCCTTTCTTAGTATGAAAAACAGATCATATTATTAAATGTGTTGAGTCAAACACAAGTGTTTCTTTCTTTGTTTGCACTTGATCACTGTTGGCAGAGCTGTACTTTTAATGTAAAAGGAAGTGTAGAATGAACATAGAGTACTAGTATCATGGGTATACATGTAAATTTCTGTGAAGTATAATATGAGCATTTTTTTGATATTGCTAGCATGTTTATACTTGTATCAGCTATTACAAAAACTTCTTTGTTTTAACAACCCCGAAGATGACAGTGTTTGAAAACTTTGTGTGAAAAATAAAAAACGCTGGTAGCCAGCATTTTCTTCCCTTTCCTAAGACTTTTCAGGCTATTCCAATCATTTAAACTACATTTTAAGTTGTCATATGCAAATGCTTTCAATTTGGATCAGTCAAAACTTTTATCATTCTTGTACAGAGTAAACAAAAGGGATTTTATTACAACATTTCAGAGACAACAGCGACAATTCACCCCTACACCTTGCAGCGGCCAATGGCTATACCAGAAGTATGAAGTTGTTGTTAACTGTTTATCCTAACCTATTGGATTGTGTCACAAAAGAAGGGGTAGGTTTGTTGATTCATTAACTCTTTGCTACATAATCCAGAGTTTTATTGACCATGATGGGGAGGGATTTGAAAACATCATGGGAAAAGGAGGAAATGCTGGTAACCAGCATTTTCTCCTTTTCCCACAATGTTTTCTGCCATTTTACAGACAAATTTCATCTCTGTTTACAAGTGCTTTCAACACAGAGGAATCTTAAGTTTCATTATCTGTGAAGGGGTTAAACTCATCCTGTTCTTTTACAATCTCAAGGCAGAGGCTTTTGGAATACAAGTATGTATTGTCAATTAATTTTTTGAAGCCATTCGAAAGAGGAATCCTAGTCAAGACCCAGTGCTCTGCCAAAGTAGGAAGCCTTTGAAATTTTTTCGTTGAATAAGAAAAATGTTCTATCAAAATGCACACATGTGGAACTTTTTTTCTTTCAGGTCTATTCGAGAATGAATCTTGAGTCTGTTTGTCTCAATTATTTTAAAACTGTCTTTTTGTTGCTACAAGTTTATTGGACAATTATCAATTATCCCACTCTGATAATCCATTGCAGAACACTGAAGACCAGACAGCACATCGTGTGCAATATTTTAAATTCTCACAGTTGACAAATTGCAAATCTTGGTCTTTCTGTACTGATTGAGTATGTCTTTCTGCATTATTTGGCACTATAAGGGTTTATACTTCACTTTTACCATACTTTGCAGGAAACAGCCCTTCATATTGCAGCCAAAAACAACCGTGTCTCAGCAGTCGAATTCCTCATGTCTCTAGGAGCTAGCTTCTTAGAAAATCAACTTGATGAAACATTTATGGATATAATTATTCGAGAAAGACATTCAGAGGTAGCTTTTGCTGTAATCCGCCATGACAGGTAAGTGGCTGTTGATCTTTGCTTTTGAAAACTTTGTGGGTACAGGAGAAAATGTTGGTAACCAGCATTTTCTCTTTTTCCCACTATGTTTTCTACCTAATTAAAATTTAATTCTCACTATTGGAGCAGTCTTAAATTTTATTTGCTGATAGCAGTTCAATCCTTGAGGCCAGTGAAAGTATTTATTGATTTTATATGAACCATGCTCTGGCAAAACAGGGTTGAATGTATCTCCAAAATGCATAGTACCAAGCAAGACATCAAACAATTATGGAACCATAAGATCCATTTTCCAAACAACCCACTTAACCATGAGGTAGACTGATCCTTTAACATATAGAAAATTGACAAATATATGTATCAAAAAGTTTCGAACCAGGTCAGCCTGCGCAGACTGTGCAGGCTGCCTGCATGGACTGCGCAGGCTGACATGAGTTGATACTTTTTAACAGATGCATTAAGCCCCCTTTTTACAGAGCATGGTTCATATACTTCAACACCAATTTAACACATAAAACTGTTTCCAAGCCTTCTGTTGTGTATCCATGTACACAAAGTCTGTTCAATTTTCAAACATGCAAAAGGAATTATTCCTGTCAATACAACTTTCACCAAACATTAAGAAACATTTAGGCATGTATAACATTACTCTACTAAGTGCGCTTCTATAGTGAGTAAGCTGGAGGACAGTCTTAACCTCTTACCACACAACTCTGTGTTTTCATGACCCCAAATATGCAGGCTTTTGAAAATATTGTAGATAAATGGTGGAAAATGTCAGCATTGAATTGTTATTTGCAAATTTCTTGAATTCAGACAAGTCTTGAATTTTGTAGTTTGGTAAAGAGTTAAAATGCTAAGCACCAGTTAAGTTGTTGTTGTTGATCATGTAAAACATGATTGGACCGTAAAGCTTTGATCTTACAAAAGGAGCAAGCTAGATAAATAGTATTTAACCCTATACCACACAATCCCAAGTTTTAACAGCCTTGAGGTAGACGCCTATTGAAAACATTGTTGGAAAAGAAGAAAATGCTGGTAACCAGCATTTTCTTCTTTTTCCACAATGTTTTCTACCCTATCAAGGACAGAAATCATCATTTGAGCTTCTTTCAATGTGTCATTTGCAAATGCTTTCAATTTGGACAAGTCCAAAATTTTGTTGTTTGGCAAAGGGTTAAGAAATAGAAAGTACTTGTAATGACACAGATAGAGATAAAAAAGAAAATCATGTTGTTTACTCTGATAATGAAATATTGCCATTTTCATTTACTTAAAGAAAAAAAAAACAGAATGCCCCCTGTATGTAAAAACTAGTAAGACTAAGATGGCTTGGCAACAGACATGAACTGATTAAAGTTATAGCAAGTTTTGTTGAAATAACTCATTTTTAGCTCTGTTGTTTTAGAAGAAAATGTTAAAATTGTCGTAGCCCTGGCGTCTGTAGCGTTGTCGTGCAAAAACTTTGCTATTTTCAAAAACTTTGAAATTTTACAATATCTCTGTCATTACTGAAGATGTTTAATTCAAACTTGGACAAGTTGTTCACTATCAAAGGGCAGGTAACAATCAAAGAATTTTTGACACAGTTTTGCCCCTTTTTTTGACTGAATTTTCACTGAAAATCAAGCAACTGCAGCCTGGCATTTGCACCCACATGAGGTGCTCTTGTTTTATCTTTACAGATGGGAAGAAGCCCTGCAGCTTTCATCCAAGGAGTATGACACACCTATCAATGGACTGGTCCAGTACCTTCCAGATGCTTGCATGGTTTGTTTTTCGTGTTTTTTTTTCACTTACCCATGTCTTTTCCAGTACTACTCTGTACACACAGTTGACAGCTTTGGAAAAACATTGTGTACATACAAGAATATTTTTATATTTTTTGAAAGTAATGGAAAACACTGTTGGAAAATACGCAATTGCAAGATACATACAATGGCTCCTTTCTGAACATTATTAAAAAGCAGTTAATAGCAGGAATATGAAAAGTTGTATTTTTACAGTCAGTGGGCTAATACAAGTATGACTGAATCTGGGCCATACTGTGGCAAAAGGGGTCTTACTGCATCTCAGTGATGCATCATACCAAGCAAGTCATCACATAATTATGAATCCATAAAATCCATTTAGTCTGATAGTCGACTGAATCATGAGGAAGACTGTGTCTTTGACAGACAGAAAATTGATCATTAGCAAAAAGTTCCAACCCAGGTCAGCACAGGCTTACCAGGTTCGCTACTTTTTGCAGATGCATTTAGCCCCTTTTTCACAGAGCTTATAGTTTTCTTAGGCTTTGTATGTGAGACTGGCTTTCATTTTGATTATTCATAGAGTCTAGATGTAAGGATACTTCAGATATAGCTTTTTGAGCACAATATTTTTGTTTGATGTTTCAACGAATAATCAGTAAAATGATAACTGTAAATCATCATAATAATAAATTCTGGTGCAAAATTTTAGTGGCCGGTCAAGTCACACATTCTTGATATCTCACTACAGACAAGAAAAAGCATTCTAACAATAACTTGCAGTTATATACAGCAGGTAACTTAGATAAATTTGATCATGCTCTGAGCTCCTTTCTAAATGTATATGAGCCATGCTCGGGCAAAAGTGGGAGGGGGGGGTGTTTAATGCATGTCCGAAATGCATCGTACCATGCAAATCATCACATCATTACAGATCCACAAAATCAGTTTTCTCTATGGAGTTAAAATGGTCCTTTGACATACAGAAATTATACTAACAGCTAAAAGTTTTTACCCATGTCAGCCTACGCAGACTATGCAGGCTGACCTGGGTTGATACTTTTTGAAGATACATGAAGCCCCCTTTTCACAGAAGGGTTAACAGTTATAACAGCTTCTTGCTTCACAGTGACTCTGCTATATAATCTTATGAGCTTTCTCCTTGCAGGCTGCTCTTGATAGATGTGTTACAACATCTAAACATGATAGGAGAAGTTCTAGTTTCTGTGTAAGTATTCTCTGTTTATGATCCTTCAGGGTTTTATTCTGTCAGTCAATTAGATGGCTAATGTTCGAAATTATAATTAGAAATTAAAGATACATCTGTACTCATTTTCAGCCAGTTTGCAGCCAGTGTTTTTAAGCCATTTCATCCTTATTTTATGAAACTATAATCATTCTTGTATCTGTATGCAAAATGCTGCCCAGGATGCCTGCAAGATTGCACAGATTATGACGGATAGAAAATGCATTTTATGATTTGGAGGCTTTCAAAGCTATCGCTGTTGTTGTTGTTTCCAGTTGTAAATGAGGACAGATCCCTTGAGTTTCTTTATCCTGTACACCATATTTATTGATTATTTACCTGTGTTTACACAACTGACCATTATCTGAACCATTTTACACACTAGAAAGTTTTAACTGTGTTTTTTCTCCTTGGCTGTAGGGATGTGTCATTAATTTACCCCTTCCCGAATTACAAATTTGAGAATTTTTAGAATTGAAAACACCTGCAGATGACAAATAAGAACTTGGTTCAAATGAGCTTAATTTCTGTGATAAGGAAGAAGACATTGTGGTAAAAGGTAAAAATTAGCTTAAATTCTCTGATAGGGTCAAGAATATAGTGGAACAAGGAAAAAAAGCTGGTTACCTTCTCCCTCAAGGTCATTAACACACAAACTTTGTGTATTAAAGGGTTACCCTTAAAACTGTCAATGTGCAAAACAAAACATTTGGATGTATGCTTTAAAAGTTTTGAAGATTTATTTCTAAAAATTTTTGAAGATTTATATCTAGAGATCTTATTATACCCCCACAAAACGAATGTTTTCGGGGGTATACTGGAATCAGCCTGTCTGTCCGTCCGTGTGTCCGTCCGTGTGTCTGTCTGTGTACAAAATACTAGTAATTGCCTGTTTCTGTCAAAGCGCTGGCGGGGGTATTAAGTCACATTCAGTGACAGCTCTAGTTTTAGATCTGATCTAAGATTTTTTCCAGACACATATCAGTTTTATGCATTGTGCACATAATAATTAGAAAATTACACTTGTCTATGCAAGTAGAACACTTTTTGCCAGAATTTAAGTCATTTTCTGTGACATTTCTAGCATATTTCTGTGTATATATTTTCAGATCCATTACAACTTCAAGTACCTTCAGTGCCCTTTGAAATACCTGAAAGGAAAGGACAAGGAAAACAGGGAACATCAGCCAATGTTGGCCTTGAATGTAAGTCATGAGAGCATGAATGAACTCTTTACCAAATGGCTTTTGAAAACTTTAGACATGTCTTGATGAATAAGATTTAGGTAATTTTAAATTAACATACATTTATTCATGAAATTGAAGAAGCACATTAACATAATTTTGGAATGTCTAATAGATTGTCAAAATTTTTGGAGCCCCCGGTAGCCCACTCAATAGTGTACAGGACTTGAGAAAAGGGGGTCACTGGTTTAATCCCTGGCTCGGCCAATTTCTTTCTGAGTAGTGACAATAGTCATTGTGACAGGATTCATTCCTCTTTTACTGCTGACCATTGTTTTGACAATGATTGTGTGGGAAAGCAGCCAGTGGCTTGGAAAGAAACTCTTAGAAAGCATGGATATGTGCACTGGCCACCACGATAGAACTAAAATAATAATGATGAAAACAGGGTTAAACACCATACAATCAATCAATCAAGTCAAAATTTCATTGTTGTCATTTTAGTTTGTAAAGAAACCCCTGTCATGTTAATGTGTGAAGAAACCCCCAAATTAGATGTATGTACCATGCATATGATGTATGGAGAAGCAAGTTTCCATCAAGTAGGGTATTCCAAATCTAGACAGAAGGTGCATTATGATTCAGACCACACATCAAGTAATACAAGTTTTCAAAAGTACCATGGATGGTGTCATAGAGGAGTTTTACTGTATTAGCAATATATTGTTATTGCTAGTAAGATAGAGTTATCTCTCTTTGAACACTCTTTTGTATATGTGGTATGAAAATGAACATGTCTCCTGTGACAGCGTGATATCTTCAGTACCCATAAAGTAGTCAAATTGTTAAGAAATTTAGAAATGAAAGCCATTATATACATGTACTATTAGGTACTGCATCACAACAAAATATGCCTCTGGAAGTACAGATGGCTGCCTTTTATTATACTTCATAAAATTATATGATGCTGTTGATTTTTGTTTATGCTTGGTCCCATTAGTAGGTCTAAGCCCGCATTTAACTTGAAGAGTTCTACATATTGAAATAGGAAGTAAAAGTGACAAAAGTCGGAGTATATACCTATTAACAATTGCTCTGTCAAGAGAATTTCCATTGCATTTGCATGCAGTGGAGATCAAAATCAGACTGCAGGGACTTCAGTCTAGTCTTAGATCAAGTCTGTCCAATATTGTCATATATGTCTGTTGCATTATACATGTATGATAAAATAAAGGGCCATGCTCTGTGAAAAGGGGGTTCTGCAAAAAGTATCAATTCATGTCAGTCTGTGCAGTCCATGCAGGCTGACAGGGGTCAAAACTGTTTGCTGTTTGTCAATTTTCTGTATCTCAAAGGATTTGTCTATTTCATGATTCAGTTGGTTGTTAGACAAAATGGATTTTATGGATCCAAAAATTATTTGATGATTGGCTAGGTATCATACATCATTGAGATGCATTAAATAGAGTTTATTTCATCAGCTTGTGGTTAATATGGGGAAATATTTGCCGAAAAAAGGAAAGGTATGCGAAAATAACGAGTGCCATAAGGCACGAGTTACTTTCGCAGACCTTTCCCTTTTGAGGCAAATATTTCCCCATATTAACCTCAAGCTGATGAAATAAATTATATATTATATTTCCTCTGATTATTTTGTCAACAAATGCCACTTTTAAAGCTTAAAAACTTAAAAAACTTGAAAAAGTAGTTCCAGATTTTCGGCAGGAGGAAAATATTCACTGTGACGGGGAAATAATTGCCCCCAGCTTAAATTATGACATTTCTTTACCCATAACATTTCTAAAAATAGACACATGAAATATAATATACCCCCTTTTGCCAGCTCATATGTTTATAATGTATATTTTAGCAAATGGTACGCCATGGCAGGGTACACTGCCTTGCTCATCCTTTGAGTGAAGCTTTCTTACAAATGAAATGGTAAGTATGCTTGTAAGTTTTAGAACGAAATCAAAATATTTATAGTATATATCATATTTTCTCAAGTTTTTAACAAGAGCAACTGTCTCTGGAATATGTGTACACCCATAACATAGAATTATGAACTGTAACAAATTTCAAACTTTCATTCACGTTTTCCTGTGATTTTGTTTTTCTCCACATTGTACATTGAACTTTGACTTTTTACTTTTACTTTATTTACAAGATAATTGTTACTTATTACTTATTATTATTCAAGGATGTAAGGCCAATGATGCACAATACGCAAGTGTATAATGTAAAAAAAGGGGAACATAAGGTATTTTGTCACTTTTGAGAATAATATTATTCACATTGATAATTCTCTACCAAACAATCTCATATTTTTAACGACCTTGGGGAAGAGGGTCTTTGAAAACACTGTTGGAAATGGAGAAATTGCTGGTAACCAGGATTTTCTGATTTTTCCACGGTATTTTCTATCCTTTCAAAGAGGAACATCATTATTTGAGCAACATTTAATTTGTCCTCTACAGAAGCTTTCAATATGGACATGTCTTTATTTTGTTAAATAGAAGCCATAATTCAGAGGGCATAATGATTCTCTAAACCTGGTTATGCCCCTGTTACTCCAATTTGTGTCTTGAAGTAAAGAGTTAAACTGCTATGAACAAGTTTTAGTTACATGCATAGGTATTGTTGAGTGTTTACAGTTTTAGTGTATACTTTACAGGCAATTAATTCTATGGGTCCTGATTTTTTGCATTCAACTTAATGCGGTGTTTCTTGCAATATTTCTTTCACGTCTTCATTTTGAGAATGACTGTGTCTAATACTCACATACATTTCATTTTTTGCAGGCGAGCCTATGGTTCCTGGTTTCATGTGTCCAACTTTGTAGTGTATGCAGTGTTTCTTGCCTTACTGACTGTTCTGGTGACCACATGTACCTATCAGTACAAGGACCCACCACCTGTCAGCCAGTCAAATCAGTCCAACATATCAGATGATACAACACAGCCCACAGAAAGATATATAGGAATTAGACCTTGTGAAGTA
Organism: Hippopus hippopus; assembly: GCA_946811185.2. Taxonomy (NCBI): domain Eukaryota; kingdom Metazoa; phylum Mollusca; class Bivalvia; order Cardiida; family Cardiidae; genus Hippopus; species Hippopus hippopus. The sequence continues at coordinate 65,233,782 of OX328099.1, read as the reverse complement.
GGTTTCCTGTATGCTTCAAATGTATAAAATGATTATGTATGTCAAATATCGCCCACTGCATAATTTGCATAATTTTTACTTCGCTTTATGAGTGTCTTGTGAACTTTCAACACTATTTTTTAGCTCACCTGAGGTCAAATCTTAGAAAAACCATGTGTATGCTCTAGAGGCCATATTTTCTGTTCAATACTCTTGAAAGTTGGTCAGAATGTTTGTCTTGATGATATCTCAGACAAGTTTGAAAATGGGTTATGTTGGTTCAAAAACTAGCTGACTAGGTCAAATCTTAGTAAAACCTTGTGTACACTCTTGCGGCCATATTTTCAGGCCAATACTCTTGAAAGCTGGTCAGAATTTTTGTCTTGATGATGTTTCAGACGAGTTTGAAAATGGTTTATGTTGGGTCAAAAACTAGGTCACTGGGACCAATCTTTGAAAAAGCTTGTGTATTCTCTAGATGCAATAGTTTAAGTTCAATACTCATAATTATTGGTCAGAATGTTTGTCTTGATGACATCTGAAAGGATTTTCAAACTGGGTCAGGTCGGGTGAAAAACTAGGTCACTAGGTCAAATCTAAGAAAAACCTTGTGTACACTCTAGAGGCCACAGTTTAAGTTCAATAGTTGAAACTTGATCAGAATTTTTGTCTTGATGACATCTTGGATGAGTTCAGAAAAAGCTTATGTACAAGCCAGAGGCCATATTTTCAGTCCAGTAACTATGAAACCTTGTTAGAATGTTTGTCATAATATCTCGAAAGAGATGAAAATTGGTCATGTTTGGTTAAATGGCTCAGGTGAGGGACTTCAGGGCCATTATGGCCCTCTTGTTTGTGTATCAATGATATACTCATTCATTGAAGAAAAGATACTCCTTCAAAACCCTAAAACTTCTGTGCAGATTAGTTATTGGTTAACTTTCTGCCACACGACACAAAAACTGGAATGGTCCAGATTAAAAGCATCTTTAGATGACAGAATGTGCCTCAAATGATGGGATTTTGGATGGTAACATTGCAGGAGGAGGGGATATTACTAGTTACCAGCTTTTTCTCCTTTTTTCCACAATGGTTTTTCCAACCCCTTTTTCTCAGGGTAGTTTAAAGGTTAGTATCATATCAAACATAGGTAGACTTGTCAAGTTTACCTTAAGCACCTTACATAGTTGACCGTAGTGGGGAATGACCGTAGATGGCTGTAGTTGAACGTATTAAACGTACTTGAACGTAGTTACACGTAGATAACCGTAGTTCAACATAGTAATGAACATAGTTTGAACTTATGGTTTGCCCGTAGTATGTGCATAATTTTTTAACATGTTCAAAAATTTGTTACGGTTAACTAAGATGTTGTGACCTTACTGTGACCGTAACTGAATGTATTAAACGTACTTGAACGTAGTTACAGATAGATAACCGTAGTTCAACATAGTAATGAACATGGTTTGAACTTACGGTTTGCCCGTAGTAAGCGCATAATTTTTTAACATGTTCAAAAACTTGTTACGGTCAACTACAATGTTGTGACCCTACTGTGACCGTAGTTTGAATGTATTCGACCATAGTTAACCGTAATTGACCCTACTTAACCGTAGTGTGTTTAATACGTTCAACTATGGCCAACTACGGTCATTCCCTACTACGATCAACTATGTAAGGTGTGACCACGGCTTATGTAAGATGTGTCAGCGGTTAAAGTACAATGAATGCAGCTTAGCCATACTGAGCAGGCACAACCACAACGTTTAACTGTAGCTTAATGCAGTTGACCTTAATTTACCGTAGGTGTGCGTACTTAGGACGTAGTTTATACGTAGTTTTACATAGTTAATTGGAGTTAGACATAGTAATACCCTAGTTAACCCTAACCACTTTGCACGCAGTTGAATGTGGTTAACCTTACTTACATATAGTTCAACGTACTTCCTACCTATTTCCTCTTATTTCCAAGTTTGAACCTGCTTAGAACGTACGTCAACCTAGTTGACTGTAGTAACACTACGGCAGACTACGTTTGAAATGAACGTCGGACAACTATGGCTTTACCTTTAGTCATATCAAACAACAATTTTTTCTGTAATGCTAATGCATGCAATCCAATTTGCTGTACTGGTAAAATGCCATGCTTGGTATAAAGGGCGGTTACTCAAACAAAAGAAAAGTGCATAAAAGTCAAGATTAAATGTGAAGTTGAATGCTACAGGTAAGTTACTCTATGAGATGCTCAGTATCATTCTTGATCATTGTTTTAGATATCCACCGTAGGCAATTTCAGCACAGTCAGGCAATGGGAAGTTATCCCACTGTTCAAAATCATGACACTTCTTCAGTCCACATCCCATACTTTAACACCAACAGAAATGCAAGTACGAGATACTACTAGAGTATAATTGAGCCATGGTCTGTTGAAAGGGGGTTTAATGTATCTGCATATGTAAGGACCATTTTACTTTATTATTTGGTTGGTTTTTAGACAAATAGGATTTTTATGGATTGATAGTTATATGATGATAGCTTGGTATAATGCATCACAGAGATGCATGATACCCCTTTTGCAAGAGCATGGCTCAATTATAAACATAACTTGTGTGTGGCTTTGTTAGATGACCCCATGTGTCTTCTTTTGCTACAATGATTACAAATAGGTCTGCTGCAAGATAAAAAAAAAAAAACTATGTGTAGATGGTATTGTGTTTAAACAAGTTGAAAAAAATGTTTTTCTGTTCTTTTTCAGTTCACAGCAACCCACAGAATGTGTGTATATGTAGTCTTCATTTTTTGTTGTTTAAACATGCTGAAAGAAATTGGACAAATTGTTCAGCAGGTAACTCAAAATAACCACTTTTACTGCAAAACTGAACAGCTACTGGAATTATTCATATATGCAGTTACAGATGGCCAATTTTTAGACTTGTACGTATTGAAAACACATGTACATAAGAAATTAAATGTGTCTCAAATTGTGGATTTTTCTTTGAAAGCATTGAAAACATTGCAGGAAAAGGAAAAAATGCTGGCTAATGGCATTTCATCCTTTTCTCACAATGTTTTCAACAACCTTATTACCAGGGTTGTTGAAGCATATAATTGTTTGGTAAAGGGCCTATACAGTATAGGGTCACGTCTCGTTGCAATCTGAGTGGGTATGAACTCTTTACCTAATGGCAGAATTTTTAGACTTGTCAAAATTGAAAGCATTTGCAGACAACAATATAAAAGTGACTCAAAAATTGAAGTTTGTTTTGGGAAAGAAAGAAAACATTCTGGGAAAAGGAGAAAATGCTGGTTACCAGTATTCTCTCCTTTTCCCAAAATGTTTTCAAAACCTTCCCTCCTCAGGGTCGTTAAAAGTCAGGATTATGTGGTAATGGGTTAAATTTGTTGGATATCAACATCGGTATCACTACTTTTTTAATCCACATTTTCAGTTAGAGTAGCACTGAATATCTTGACCTTGCATACTACTGATTGGCTCTCAGCCAATCAGGGTGCCTGTCTTAAATATAAGAATGGAACTGCACTTAAGAATGTTTAGTTTATATATACATATATTAACTCAAGTTCTTATATCAACCCATTGCAATCAGGAATTTAGACAAATCTAAAATTAAAATTTGTTTGTTACTTTTTATGGTGTTTAACATAGTTTTCAACATTATTTCAGTTATCCCGGTGGCCACTGGCTGCTTTCCCACATAACCATCAACGAAACAATGATAAGCAGTGAGAGATGAATAAACCCTGTTGCAATGACCTCATCAGTCCTTGGAAAGAAACTCACTGAGCTGGGGTTTCCAGCCAGTGAACCTCTGGTCTGAAGTCCTGTATACATGCTAATGACTGCACTACCGGGGCTCATTTAGTACTATGTAATTGGCACAAAGCAGAAAGTTTTAATGGTATCAAAAAGAGCATTGGCTTGTTTCAAGCATCACTCTTTTTCCATCTAAAGATTTCAAGGCTACATACTAGTACCCCAATTGCAAGAGGCCTGAAATAACATATCAGTGGTAACAGTTGAAAAATATGGTTTCACTAATTTACATTGCAGAAAAAGAAATACTTTATGGACCTATCTAACCCATTGGAGTGGGTGTTATATGCCTCCACCATGATGTACATTGTACCATTTCTCACTGACGAGATGTTGAAATGGCAGTGGGAAGCTGGGGCCTTGGCTGTCTTTCTGGCCTGGTTTAACTGTCTCTTGTTCCTTCAAAGGTAAGCTGAACTTGTATACTACTTTTTCTCTCTTTGTCAGCACTTTACCATACAATCAAGATTTTTTAATGATGCTGATGGAGAAGACTTTTGTAAACATTATGGGAAAAGGAGAAAACGCTGGTTACCATGTGCTCATCTGTCTGTCCTGTATGTTTTGTCCTCTCCTGTCCTGTTTAGTCCCATCCTATCCTGTGAGTATTCTCACATATAGATTTCTGAAGCAAAGTTTTTTATCAAATTTGATGATGTATTGAAACTTTGTACAGACTATTATTAAGCAGATCTGATACTGTTTATATGTCAGATGCAATTTTCAGACATAAGTGCTGAAGGCTTCAAGAATTTTTTCCATTGAACTTTTGAACAATTTTTACGGGTAATTCATTTTGGATTTAGACACATATCTTCACTGAAAAAGCGCCACGTTTGGAGAGAATTCAACCTTTTACCGAGCCTGGTTCAAGTCGGATCATTTTTTTTCTTTATGTATTTGATTATTGCTTTGTTAAAAATGACGATGGTGATAATCAAGGAACCGATTAAGAGTGTAGCCACAGACTGTGGAGACTGTGAAAGGAGACTGCAATAAGCAGTGATTAAAAGATTATTGCCACCTGGGCCTAGCCTATCCTGTACCAAAGAATTCAGTGTTTTAACTACCATATGGAAAAACACTTTTGAAAACATTGTTGGGCAAGAGAAAAATATGTCTGGTAACCAACATTTTCTCCTTTTCACAAAATACTTTCTATCCTTTCAAAGGCAAATCCCACAATTTCAGCCACATTGAATATGTCTTAACCCTTTACCACTCAGCAAAATTTAAGACCTATCCAAATTGAAAGCATTTGCAGAAGACAATTTCATAGTGGCTCAAATGACACAATTTTTCTTTGATAGGGTAGAAAACTTTGTGGAAAAAGGAGAAAATGCTGGTTACCAGCATTTTCTCCTTTTCCCACAATGTTTTCAAAAGGCCTCTTCTTCAGGGGCGTTAAAAGGCGTCATTGTGTGGTAAAGGGTTAAACAAATGCTCTGATTTTAGACAAATCCAAAATTTTGTCATTTTATAAAGGGTTACTTTACCAAAAGACAAAAAATTAGACTTGTTCAAATTGTAAGTACTTTCAACTGACATATTAGATATTGCTCAAGTAGTGCAATTTGTATTTAATAGGATAGAAAAGGAGAAATTGCTGTTGACCAGCAGTGTCTCCTTTTCCCACAAGGTTTTTCAAAAGGCTTCCTCCTCAAGGTCGTTAAAACACAGAATTGTGTGGTAAAGGGTTAAGCATCCATTTCCTGTTTTAGGAATGCACTTCATTCCGGATTTTATGTGACAAACTATTGATACCTTATCATTTATTTCAGGTTTGACTTGTTTGGTATCTATGTGGTGATGTTTCTGGAAATACTGCGGACATTACTTCAGGTGTTGTGTGTTTTCTCCATCCTGCTGATTGCATTTGGAATGTCATTCTTTTTGCTCATGCACAAAGAGGTGATAAAACCTTTATTAACCCTTCACTAAACAATGCTGACTTTAACAACCCTTTGGAAAAAAGCCTTGAGAAAACATTTAGGAAAAAGGAGAAAATGTTGGTAACCAGCAATTTCTCCTTTTTCAACAATCTTTTCTTGCCTTTTATAGACAAATTTGAGCCACATTTACTTTTTCATATATAAATACTCTATTTGGAAGAGTCTAACTTTTTACATGTACTAATGTACTTAGTCTTAAATTATGTTTGTTATCCATATTTAACCCTTTACCACACAGTCCTGAGTTTTAACATCCGTGTTAGAGTAGGCTTTTGGAAACGCTATTGGAAAAGGAGAAAATGCTGGTAACCAGCATTTTCTCTTTTTTTTTTTTGCACAATGTTTTTTAATTTATCAAAGCCAAATTCTGGCATTTTAGCCAGAATTAATTTGTCATCTGCCGTTACATTCAGTTTGGACAAGTCTACAATAATGTCATTTGCTAAAGAATTAAAAAGGATGCTTTCAAAGTTGTCAGCTGCAAATGGTTTTCAGTTTTAATAAGTTAATAGATTTATACCTATGTTTTGTTGTATTAACATGATTGATCATTTACAGTTAAGGATAAGATGATCTTACAGCCTGGATATATATTCCATATTACTGGAAAGACTTTTTTTTCTGCTTTAAAATGTTTTAGAATGCATGAATCGAACTAGTTTCTGTTATGGAATAAGAAAAAGTCTGTTTGGTAACGTTTTAAATTTCACTGCATGCGTTCAACTACAACCTAGTTTTACTATTTTTTTTTTTTTGGCCTTGTGTGGCAAAGATGACTTTTGAAAACACTGTGGGAAAAGGAGAAAATGCTGGTTGCCAGCATTTTCTCCTTTTCTCACAATGTTTTCCAAAGATTTTCCCCTTAGGGTCATTAAAACTCAGGATTGTTTGGGAAGGGGTTTTCTAGTTTCCATAAGAAAAACATGATCAAATATTTTCACAGGAAAGTAATGCTTTTTCCACACCTGGATTATCAATCCTGCGGTCAGCCATGATGATGTTGGAGCTTGACTACATGGCCTCGTTTAACGAGCCCTATACCGATAATGACCCCAAAACAATGTACTTCGGAGGAACTGTGATCGTCTTTCTGGTTGTATTCACCCTTCTAATGCCTATATTATTGATGAACTTACTGGTGGGTAGATGAGTTTTGTTCATATTGTTATTTTTCAAATTTACTCTTTATCACTTGAAAAAATTATAGGAGCGGCTTTTTGATTGCTGATGAACAGTTTTATTTGATATTTTGGTAAATACTAAAATTTAGGCTTGTAGCCCTTCTTACTTAAAATCCAGTGAAATCTTGATTTTTTTGATGATGTCTATTACCAAAGCAAAGTCTTTATTGGATTTATACTCTTTTGGGGAGGGGAGGGGAGGGGATGGGAGAAATGCACTTGTCATGCCTAGAGCTTTTAAGTACCTCAGAACATCAAGTATGGGTCAAAAATAGGTCACTAGACCTTGAATTGCTTGAAAAACTAAATGATAAGCAGTTATTCCATTTATGACAAATAGTTTTGATTTTTAAAAAAGTCACTTATCGTTGATGTGCGGAAAAAGTCTTCATGACATTTAGAGTTGATGCATGTTTCATCTTTTTCTAATAGATTGGTCTGGCAGTAGGAGACATTGAACTGGTACAGAAAAACGCAACATTAAAAAGGCTTGCCATGCAGGTATGTCTGTTTCTTTCTGGAATTTAGCGGTGGTTGATTTCTTTTATTTATGAATTATGTCATAAACTAGGGTTTGTTTTATTTTTTTTGTTTTCTAAACTATCATTTTGCTATTACTTCCTTGATAAGTTCTTTACTTCTTTGTTTTATGATGTTAAGCACAATTTTTTAATACCAAGAGAATTGTAGCTGTCCTTTGAATAATTTGTAAACCTTTTTTGTTAGGTCACAAGTCGAGTGCACAGATCTATGTCTATCCTGTACCACACAATCCCGAGTTTTAACAAACCTGAGAAAAAAGACTTGAAAACATTTAGGGAAAAGGAGAAAATGCTGGTAACCAGCATTTTCTCCTTTTCCCACAATGTTTTTACCCTTTCAAAGACATATTGTATCATTTGAGCCACCTTTGTTGTCTGCAAATCCTTTCAGTTTGGTCAAGTCTTAGAATTTGTTGTTTGGTAAAGAGTTAACCTATTCTGATATTTATTCCAGGTTGAACTTCACACCAATCTAGAGGCCAAGTTACCTTTAAGGATTCTTGAGATGGTGGACAAGTCTGAATGCACCTATTATCCAAACAGATGCTCTGGTCATTTTCAAAAAGTATGGAAACTTTTTGTTTTCATATTTTTTATTTACATTCATATCTAACATATAAATACAATAAATCACAATAGCACTATTGCGCAACCACTTTAAGTTGTCACTTGATGAATATTCAGTCTTTTTACATGAACTAATTATAGATGTACAATAACTTTACTATTTTACAGGACGTTTACTTTGGAATCCTGTGTCCAGGTATTTTGTCTCATCAACATGGGCATGGCGACATGATCAAGTTATTATACAAACATATAATTGCACTCATTATGTAAACTCGTTTTTTGATTGGTCGAAATCGGGTCATGTGACGAAAAAACTGTCATACCATTTTTCGATGAATGCAATGGGACTGCTTTCGGTTTTTCCAAGTTGTTGTGTATTATCTAATTTTAGATTTCATGCAAGCTCTTTATGTGCTATTTTTAGAGTTCCATCGCTGAATCAGTGAAATGCAGAAAGATTGATTTCTTTTGCATAAAAACTTGAAAAAAGAAAACTCCCGAATAAACCCGGACAAATTGATGAATATTAATCTTTATTTGCACCCTAAACATAAAAAATACACCGTGCCAAAAGTGAATCAAGTATTTGAATGGTCGACGTCATCAGTTACATCATTCAATACGTCAGCGGTCGATTTCTACGAAGCCAAGGTCGCTGAATTAAATTTAGAGCACTGTGTAAACGGAAAGTTTACTCTTGCATAAATGAAGTTGATTTCTTGTTTCATGACGGAGTTGTTCTGAGTTTGTTTATTGCGAAGATTAAGTAAAAAAAAAAAAGCATGGTTAACAGATGACTATTGATCAGAAAAAAGTCATCGTGGATTTGATAGAAAGTGTAGTGAAAGCTAGGAGTGTTGGAGAAAGGATCGAAAGAAGTGAATGCACTGTGTCAAGAATTTTAAAATGTTGGCGTGATAGGGATGAATTTTAACAAAAGCCTAGAACTGGAAGACCAAAAACATTTGAGGAATTAACAGCTATCACACCATTTTTTACATTTTATTAAGTGGTTCATAAAACGTTGGCGTCATTCGATTCATAGCTTGCAAGAAAACTCGGATAGTCTTATATCGGCTACAGGTAGATACCCATTGAGAACAGATCTGCCGATGGTATGTAGACCTTTTCTCTGCAAAGTATCTATAAAAAGATCACTCGAATGAACATATCGTCCACTCAGCCTCAAATTTAGATAGTTGATTAGTTCATAGACAGTCAGAAATTTCTGTTTTGTTTGATAAATCATTGAAAGTATTGATTTCGAAGTCAGCAAAATGGCCGTCTTCGACGGAAAATATGTTGCAAAGCTAAAAATAGATTGTGTATTCATGCCTATGCCACCAAGTATCCGCCAAGGAAATTAACTCGTGTTTACTGTCGTATTTGTTCATGTTTTTTTTTTTCTCTCTATCATTTTCGAAAATTGATTCAAGTGAACAGCAGTGCAATTATAAGGGTTGAGTGCATATTTTTGTGTTTTCATCGAGATATAACTCGATGAAAACACAAAAATATGCACTCAACCCTTAAATGAAGCGTCCTCTGGCAAAAGGAGACTTAGTCCGTGATGCATTATACAAAACAGTTCATGGCATAATAAGGGATCCATAAAATCCATTTAGTCTAATCGACTGGATCGAGAGGTCCTTTGACATGCAAAAATGGTCCTTTGACATGCAAAAATTTGACTAATGGCAAAAAGTTTCGGCCCAGGTCAGCCTGTGCAGATTGCGCAGGCTGACCTTGGTGGATAATTTTTGCAGATGCATTAAGCCCCCTTTTCACAGAGCATGGCTCGTATTCATTTGAACATCGTTTAGAACAAGGCAAATATCGGAAAACGGATCACGGTCTCGGAAACAAAGCAGTGACAAGTCAAAGTGGTGTCACTATACTTCTGAATACTTGATTTCAAATGCTTGTTTTTTTTGTGTTTATTTATTATTGCCTAAGGTTACCCATACCTGTAGATGACATGTCAAGAAGACTATTACTTATTTAATTGGGGGAGGGATATTGCAAGATACAGCATGAAACCCAATCCAAGTTATGCCTAGTTCTTTCATGTACTTGGCATATAGCACTGTCACACAGGGTCTCAGTTTTAAGTTTCGTCTGAAAGACAATGAGTAATTGTAGTTGGCCAGCCTTGGGAGTTGATTCCACACCCTCGCATATGCAGAGATTACAAATCCCGTGTGCTCTACCACTTGAGCTGAAACAATTTTTGTGCATATTAACATAAAAAGAGATGCCCAATGAAATGACAGTCCTCTGTGAAAAATCCACTATAGAATTTGATTGGTCATCCCATGATCTTGATGTTTGTATATGGAGTGTATTATCTGCACGTAGGTGTATATAGGATTACATTATACATCAGCTCTATACACGAGAGGTGATCATAAAATGATAAGACTTTGTTCATAACTTTTGTAATCTTAAAAACTATTCTTGTGATAATTTCATACGTTAGAAAATGAATAATGAATTACTGAAATTTTACTTCAGTGGTTCATTGTGTTTTAAAGTTACAGTCATTACAAAACACTGGCATTGAGGTGGTGGAACAATCACTTGATGTTTATGATGTAGGGCATAACATTTGTGACATTCTTAACATCATAAACATGAGCTTTCTACCAGACTTTTGCATATGTGCTTTAACTGATGGTTGGTATTCTGCTTCCATACAGACAATTTTTGTTTTGTCTTTTGATCCAATAATCAAAACCAAGTTTCATCCATAGTGATAATTCTGCCTAGAAAATTATCACTTTCAGGATCAATTCTCTGTATGAATTTCTGTGAATCTATACAGTCTCATTGTTTTTATAAACAACCTTCGTACATGTAGAAACTTTCAGCTAACCGCTGTTGAAATGATGGCAAAATGAGTCTTGATTAAAAAGAATTAATTTGCATATTAAACATAAACTGTATGCTGATTCTTTATATTTTATAGTTTTTTTGTAAATGTTGTAAGCTGGAAATTTCTTTCAGGAGTAATAAGTCAAAACAAACTCAAACTTCTTTCTTCTCTCAGTTCTGGTCCAAGTTATCATTTCTCGGGGATTCATTAGATGACGAGCAGGGAAATCATCAACAAGCCCATCTATTTGAAGAGCTATACAAACAAAAAACAAGGTAAGGCAGAAGAATGCAGGATAAGATAATAATTTTTTGCAAATTTTACAACTTTTTCTTTATCACTATTAGTGACAGATTTCAACTGCTTTTAGTGTGAAGTCTAATCTTTGATCTGAATTGTCCCATATTTTGTGAAAGTTTCTGATAAATACACCAAATGACAAAATTTTAGACTAGTCCAGATTGAAAGCAGACGACAAAATAAATGTGACTCAAAAACTGAAATTTAATTTGGGAGAAGTAGAAAAGATTGTTTGAAAAGGAGAAAATGCTTGTTACCAGCAGTTTTTCCTTTTTCCACAATGCTTTCACAATATTTCTTTCTCAGGGTTGTTAAATGTTGGCATTTTGAGGCAAAGGGTTAAGTGATCCATAAAATGATGCTAAATACTCAGTTTCACAGTAATTTTTGAGGGTCGGTAGTGGGCACACAGTTTTCATCCAGTTTGCCTCTAGAAAACTTGGTTTCTTGAGACGATGATGATGGTGATGATGGTGATTCATTTCACGTATTTGGGCCTCTATGGGTTTAGGGAGTTTTTGCTGTAGTGCATACCTCTGTATAATATATATGCTACCTGCCTGGCTAACATGTTTGAGTGTAATCAGGGAATTCAGGTTTGATTCCTACAGGAGGCATTTGTCATGTGTTGGGCAGAACCTTAGCCTTAGCTTTGTAAAAACCATAAAAAAGTCACTATACGAGGGTTGTTGGATATGTAATGTGTATTGTACGATATCTCAAAAGCATTCGACTCAAATAGTGAAATGAACATTACATCCCTTCATAGTATTCTCCGCGGTTTGAAATACATAATTTCAATCTCTGAATCCATTTCTGAAATGCGTCATGGTACGCTGATTTAGGTAGACCTCTGAGGCACTGACTGATGGCTGAGCCAAGGGCTTGTCGGGACTTGTAACGACGACCAGATAAGAACTTTTTTTAAGTTTTGGAAAAAGGAAAAAGTCGCATGGGGCTAGATCTGGAGAGTATGGTGGGTGTGGCAAGACGGTAACCTTCTCCGACTTCAAAAATTGCTTCACAAGCTCAGATGTATGTGATGGAGCATTATTATGAAGAAGACAATGATGCCTAAATCCTGACACAGGGCGTCGTTTAAGATAATATTTCTTGACCGTTTTTAGTATAACATCTCGGTAATACCGACATGTAACACTTTTGCCCTTTGGCACCGGAATTTGTATGGCTATACCATCACGTGAGAAGAATATGCAATAAAGAACCTTCTTTGTACTTGTGCTTCTTTTGGCAACTACAGGCCTTCTACTGTGTTTAGTTAGCCATATTTTGTTTCCAATTTTTCTTACTGGTTCGAAATAGTGAACCCATGTTTTGTCACCAGTAATAATGTTTGCAAATTGTCTTTGATTGAATTTGGGAAACATTTTGAGCAATTGCTTAACGGTTTGTACTCGTACCCGTTTTTGGTCATCTGTCAATATATGAGGTATCTGTTTGGCAGAAATCTTTCGTACTTTCAAAATACGCTTCAAAATGAAATGCACCCGTGATAGCGATATGCCAACAGCGTTGGCAGTATCACGAATCGTGTATCTGCCATCACTTTCAATTATTTCCCTGACTTTTGAGACATTTGCCTTGCCTGTTAAAGTCACAGGTCGGCCAGATTTTGCTGCATCTTTGACGGACTCTGTGCCAGTCAGAAATTTCTTTCTCCAACTACGAACTGTCTCATAAGATACCTTATCAGACCCATAAACTTCCCTCAGTTCACTAAAAATCTGCATTACCGAATGACCGAGTTTTGTGCGAACTTTTATATAAGCTCTAATTTCTTCAATATTCTTAATCCGTTTTCCAACCATTTTTACAACAGTGGTCAACGACTAGCTCTATTGAAATGACTATAAGTTTAAAACTATGAGGAGCTGAAGGCTCGTGTTTATACCATTGGAAAGGTATTGAATAGAGCTATTCAAGCGTATCATCATCCACAAAATCGTGCAAAGCGTTATCGCGCTGTGGTACAATACACATTACATATCGAACAGCCCTTGTAATTTGACTGAAAAGCTACTATGTAAAACTTCTCTCAAAATTCTGATTTAGTACTAACACAAATCCTCAACATTTCAGAATCAAAGAAGTTTGCCAGAACTTGAACAAACAGTATGAGTTGCTGCGACTGATTGTGCAGAAGATGGAGATTCACACAGAGGCAGACAACATGGATGAGGGCTCACCTAATGATGGTCCGGATCTTCATGTGTCCAAATGGGTTCCTGCCAAACATAATATACTACGCCAGAGTGCCATTGTGGCTCACTGGAAAAATAGCATGAATGACGAGTGTTGATATTTTATATGATCAGGGGTGCGGAAATACTACGTCCGACTCGGGTAAATTTGACGTCGGACAAGTGAATTTTTGCAATTTACTCGTCCGCGGACAAGTAGAAAATGAGGAGAAAATTGAAAGTAAAGATCTATATCATAACATTATCCTTGTGAAATAGAAATGTTCTCTCTTCGTCTCACTTTGTAAACAACAACATTTTTAAATTGAATTATGAATGATAAACTGTTCCCTGATATATGGAATCCCCAAAACAAACATTTGGCTGACTCTGATTTTATTGCCTTCAATAAGGTCGGTGTAATATGCGGTCGTTTTTGCACCTTGATTTTATCTTTCTTGTAAAAAGTTCTTTACCCATCACTTCGAAGATAATCAATTATGGATTAAAATATTTTATCAAAATTACATCAATATCATGTTAGAACTAATTTAAAGATCAGTGACGACATTGAGTTTCAGCAGCAATAAATATATATTGATTTTGACTGCGCTGCAGTACGGCCGAAATGTTGTGGTTTCTTGGCGCCATTTGGTTTGTTTAATGGAGGCAACCTTAACCGAACCGTGTTTTCTTTTTTTGCACATTATAACACCGCACGTAGACTTGACACGGTTGTCATTTCTCTATCATTCAATATTATATCCTTTTTTGGCTTTCGTAAAAACTTACAGCTGACAAAAGAAGTTGTCTTAATTTAACACTGTGGAACACACTCTTATTCGGTTGCAGTAAACGTATTTGAAAGAAAACCAAACACGCTGTATCAAGTAAAACATGTCAAGAACCGGGAAACATTAGAAAAAGTTTGTGAAAAGGGCTGTAGACGATAAAGGCCACCGCAGCCTTATTACTTTCGGCGTACAACGTTCAAATTCTTTGCAGATCGATCTGCAGGTAATCAAATCTCCGCATACGGAGTCTCAATCTGATGTGCAGGGTCTGTCGGACATCGCCGATCTCCTGTTGTCTGAAGACTAAACAGTTATTATCACTGCACATGATGCAAACTCTACATCTCCAGGTATCCAAGCCTAGCCTTGTAACTTCCACAGAAAATGGTTCCCTTGTATCTTATGATGGCTGGTAAGCAGTTGTGCTGAAGTATTAACTCCGGCACCCATGGGTGTATCATAAAAGTATTAAAAAGGGCTATAAGTGCAGACGCTTAGATATTTGGCCATGGTGTAAGCAGTTATAGTGTAGCAGTTGAATTTGTTTTAATTATTAAGTTGTTGCACCTTTCTATTTCCTGTTTGGATGTACAGTGCCATTAATTTTTTTTATTGATGTACCTTGAAAGTCAGTCTGCTTTTTGCCAATTTGGCCAAAGTTGTGCCTGAATTTCCCAAAATGAAAGGCTAAGACCCTTTCCCACTTTTTTGAAAAAAAAAAAGCCCTGTTTAAAGGTTTGCTTGATTTATTTTCATCATTATTATTAAAACCCCAAACAAAACAAATTTAAATGTTTAGAACATCATCATCTACAAACTATATTCAATTAAGTCTTTGTGTGCCATTTAAAATTGTTTTGTTTTTGGACAAGTAAGCTTCTCTGACGGACAAGTAGATTTTTTAGATTTACTTGTCCATGGACAAGTAGAAAATTTCAAGATTTCCACACCCCTGATGATTGATTTGTTTTTACCCTTTACCAAACAATTCCTTGTTTTAACTCTTTACCACATGGCAAAGTTGTAGACTTGTCCAAACCCTAGAAAATTTGTAGACAACAAATGTAATGTAGCTCAAAAGATAATTTGTCTTTAAAATGGTAGAAAATATTGTGGCAAAAGGAGAAATGCTGGATACTTCAAAAGCTCCCTTTCCAAGGTTCAGTAAAACTTGGGATTGTGTTGTAAAGGGTTAAAGACCCTGATGAAGAAGGCTTTAGAAAACATTCTAGAAGAAAGAGAAAATGCTGATAATCAGTATTTTCTCCTTCTTCCAAAATGTTTTCTACCACTTCCATGAAAACCCCATCATTTTAGCCAACTTTATTTGCGGCCTGCAAATGCCTTAATTTAAACAAGTCTATAATTTTGTCATCTGGCACAGAATTAACTCATTTCCTTCTGTTTTATATCAAAAGACCTACAAAGACATTGTGACAAAAGAAGAAGTTGTTTATAATGAGCAGTAGCTCCTTTTGCCACAATATTTACACATGTGCTAAAACTGAAATCATGTTAGCTCTTTACCAGACGACCAGATTTTAGACTTGCCCAAATTGAAACCATTTGCTGATGACAATTTACATTTGGCTCAAAAATTGGAATTTGGTTTTTGGGGAGGGAAGAAAACATTATTGCCCACAAGATTTTCAAAAGGCCTCTTCCTCGAGGTTGTTAAAACTTGGGACTGTGTGGTAAAGGGTTAATTATCCATGTTTAGCAAAGATGCTAACAAGATCATCTGTCAAATATTTATTTCAGAAAGAAATGAGTTAGCCCTTTACCTCACAGTCCAGAATTTTAACAACCAGAAGTAAGTACCTTTATAAAACATAGTGGGAAAAGGAGAAAAAAAGCTTGTAACTAGGATTTTCTTCTTTTTCCACAATGTTTTTACCCCATCACAGGTACTATTTTACCATTTATGGTGAGTCAGATTTAATTTGTTGCCTGCAAGCACTATCAGTTTGGTCAAGTCTAAAATTTTGTCATTCTGGTCAAGTTAATACTTCATTGAATCTCTCAGTGACCACATTCCCAAAAATGTTTTAAATGTTTAGTTGTGGACTTCATTATTTTGTGTTACACGAGTTGTGAATACTTGAAAGGAAAGAATCTGTATGATAGTATATTAATTTAAATGAAGTATAGGGCTATGAAATATAGATCATGAAAACTAAATGTGAAAAATTGAGAAAAAACTCATTATTTGCAATACCTTTTTGTGTGGAGATGTTTTGATATTGTTGGTTTCAAATGCATAATTTTACAAACATGCATGTGCTTAAAAAACCTTAAGGACAAGATCTTTTGAAAATATTGTGGCAAATGGAGAAAATACTGGTTACAAGCATTTTCTCCTTTTCCCACTTACTTTTTGTCCTATCAAAGACAAATGTCATCATTTGAACCATGTTAAATTTGTAGTCCACGCATCCTTTCAATGTGGAAAAGTCTTAAATGTTGATTTTTGGCAAGGTATTGAGAAACACATAGCATCTGACATGAGTTGGTATTTGAGACAAGACTTTATTAAATGAAAAAAGCTAGCCTTTGGTGAGTTTAAGAACATTATTTGATGACGGGTTTGATAAAATTTCACCTTATAAGCTAACAATTGTCAGGTTCTTTTATCGCATATTAACTGTATCACAAGAATTATAATTCATGATGTGTTAAAACATAGGCCTACATGTACATTTATATTGAAATTTATGTGAAGCCTATTTGCTTCTTTGACAGGTGTGTAAATCACAGACAAAGAGTGGTTCCAAAGGATCTTGCATATCATAATTTTGTTGTGAATCAAAAGATGATAAAATTCCCCCGCGATACTCAAATTTGGTAGTCAGTTTCACTAAGAAATCTGGTTCAGTAATGTTTTAGAAACAAAGCGTATGATTACAAGTCCATAACTTTCAAAGAAGCAGAATCGAGAGAGATTAGTATAAGTTGTAGGAACTTGTTTCTCAATCGATGTAAAATAAATATGTTTAAACTAAAGTCCATAACCAAATACAGCAATATTTACTATCTCAGGCATGTATAAGATAAGAAAATTTGTAAAGGCTGTATCATATTTAAAATCAGAATAATTATGTGATAAAATGTTTTCACATGTATTCATCCATATATATGAATACATTGTGGGAAAAGGAGAAAATGCTGGTAGCCAGCATTTCCTCATTTTCTCTCAGGGCTTTCTACACTTTCACAGACATTTACCATCATTTCAGCTAAATTCAATAATTATGTCATCTGCAAATACTTTCAATTTGGACAAGGCTAAAATTTTGTTGTCTGTTAAAGGGTTATTTCATGCAGAATATCCATGCTTTGAAAGGATGTTTTTCAGGGTAGTCTGCAGGAAATTTTGTTTCAGGAGTTAATGAATTAACCCTTTCCCAAACAATCCCTGGTTTTCATGACCCTGAAAAAGAAGCCTTTTGAAAACATCGTGGGAAAAGGAGAAAATGCTGGTAACCAGCATTTTCTCCTTTTTCCACAATGTTTTCTACCTTCCCAGAACAAATTTCAATTTTTAAGTTGCTTTAATTTTGTCGTCTGCAAATGCTTTCAATTTGGACCAGTCTAAAATTTTGTCGTGTGGTAAAGAGTTAATGCATAGGATTTGAGATTACTAGGGGCTATATTCACTGACCATTCTGAATTAAATTCTATTTCTTAATTCTAGCGCAAGCTGTTGGATTGAGAAGAGATAGATTATTTCTGGCAATCCAATGGCTACTTTTGGAATTAGAAACTCAGTATTGTAGATTTAACCTTTTAGCGAACTATAAAATTTTACACTAATCCAAATGAAATCTGACTCTAAAAGAGCAGAAAACATTGTTATACTGCAAAGAAATTTCTCGTGATCTGATTGGATAATATGCCCCGAACATATATATCATGTACACTGGTAAAACCAACGTAAAAACAGTCCCTTTCGGGAGACCCGTATACATGACTACACTTTCAACACAACATCCAAAATGGCGGCGTCCATCAAGATTAACATCAAGATTATGCACCAAACTGCGTGTTTTACCAAGGTTTCAGTGACGTCATTTCCCAGTGACGTCAGTTTTCATTGAATTGGGGGCACTCAGAAGGGAAATTCTACTTCGTCAACGTACTCAATTTTTTAAACCAAAAACCAGGTAAAATTCGCTTAACAAACGTTTGAATGGTAAAACTTTGCAGTATAATTAATTCGTTGTATGGTCAGGTGCCAGGGGACTTGGAAACTTGTTCACGGCTGTGGTGAATCATGTCGCCACCTCGGCGAGGTGGCGACATGATTCACCACAGCCGTGAACAAGTTTCCAAGTCCCCTGGCACCTGACCGTACAACTAATATTGTCACCAGCATTTTCTTCCGTTCCCACAATTTTTTTCAAAAGGCCTCTTTCCCGAGGTCGTTGAAACACTGGATTGTTTGCTGAAGGGTTAAAGTTGCTTTGATCAGCATACCATATGTTCACAAAATGATGGACACTGTATGTTAGGCGCAGCCTGCAGTGAATCCTCACTGTAAACAAAAACAATTAAATGTATGAATGTCACTGTCATGGTTTAATTACTATTGTTTTTAAAGTTCCTTTGACCACTCAGACATGTACATTGTGATAATTCTGTAACATATTTTGTAGATAATGTTAAGAATAATACATGTTGTTAAATATATGTTCTGTTGTAGACTCCAATGATGAAAAAAAAAAAAAGAATATTATTTATTTATCTTTGTAAGGTAAGCTGAAAGACACACTATTGGAAATGAAAATTTTATTTGCTGCTGTTTTTCAAGATTTAACTCTTTACAAAATAATTCCGAATTTTAACAACCCTGAAAATGAAGGCTATTGAAAACACTGGGAAAAGGAGAAAATGATGTTGACCGTTATATTCTCCTTTTCTCACAATGTTTTCCAACCTTATACAAAAATTCCATAATTTTGAGCCATGTTTAATTTGTCATCTACAAATGGTTTCAAATTGGGTCGAGTCTAGAATTTATTTGTTTGGTAAAGATGTCTGCAGGTAGAAACAAGGAGTAACTTGACACAAATAAACATGCTCTGCACTTCTGAATACTGTGTAATCCTGTGTTTCAATTACCCACTAGGAAATGGTTTTATGAAAACATTGTGGGAAAAGGAGAAAATTCTGGTTAACCAGCATTTGCTCCTTTTCACACTATGTTTTCTACCCTATCAATGACAGCAAGTTGATTTCAGCCATATATAATATGTGGTCTGCAAATGTTTACATTTTAGTCAGGTCTAACATTTTGTCATGCAGTAAAAATCTAATAAAAGAATATCAATACTGACATGTCTTGCCACAGCAGTAACTGCATTGTGTGCCATACACAAGTTTATATTAAAAAAGAAATGTCTCGAGTTTGATACATTTTAGGGTAGGTACAGCAGCTAATGGAACAAAAAAAAGTATCTCCCATAGACAAGGGAATGTCCAAATCTAAATTGAGAGAACTCTTCTGCCTGTCAAGGGATTACTGCGTATATTGTACTGCTTTGAAAATGTTTGTATTATGTAGCAATAAAATATGTTTAACTCTTTACCACATAATCCTGTGTTTTAACAACCCTAAGAAAGAAGACTGGAAAACATTGTGGGAAAAAGAGAAAATGCTGGTTACCTGCATTTTGCAGGTAACCAGCATTTTCTCTTTTTCCCACAATGTTTTTTACCCTTTTATAGACATTTTGTCATTTGGTTAAGAGTTAAAAAAAGCTAGTTAAATTAGAGAGGTTTGCAACACGAGTCAAATGATGAGAAAACATTGTAGGAAAAAGAGAAAATGCTGGTTACCCTTTCCCACAAATTTTCAAAAGCCTCTTTCTTCAGGGTCGTCAGAACTTTTGATTGTGTGGTAAAGGTTTAAATTTGTGGTTTGAGTATACATAGATTTAAACAAACCATGTTCTGATTTTTCATGATGACCCTACCAACCCTTGTCATGATTGATTCTACCAACCTTGTCGGATGTACATGTACATTGATTTTTGGAGATGCCAAAATAATCTTTTCTACAAGTCGTTAACTTTATTTTTTTTTGTATATAAATATATTGATGAATATGTGTACATGTACTTAAAAATAAATTGTGAAATAATGTTTGATATTGTTTTACCATTAAATATAGTTGAGAAAACACCATCACTTGACTTGCTTCTCACATAAAATCCACATAATGCCAGAGTTTTACAATTTACCATGTTAACTTGGTCACAGACAAGAAATATGACTTCTCTGTTTTTCCTAAAAATACATGTACTCTGAAATCATTCCCTGCTACAGTGAATCTTTATGTCAGACCTTTCTTGAGACTAAGGCAACAGGAGAAATTGCTCATAACAAGCCATTTCGTCTTTTGCCATAAGGTTTTCACTGCTATTCATGTATTCAACCCAAACACTATATGCCCATCTGCCATTTTATGGTTGGCCGGCAAAGATACTTCTTTAGGCACAAGTCTGAGAAACTCAATTTTGTTTGCTAGCGAGTGATTTGTGTCTGGTTGTTGCATGCCATACGTCCTCTTTCCATGGTGATCATTTGTGTCAAATTATTCAAGAATTGGACCGTGCAACTGAAAGTTATTGGCAGGACACAAACATACCTTCTTTCAGAACACACACACACAAAAACACACTCCTAAACACATGGACAGGGATAACACTATATCCCCTCCCCTTTTATGGCAGGGGTGGCATTAAAATGTCTTCAAGAATTGGATCAGAAGACTGAAAGTTCTGCATATCTGTTGCAGGTGAACCAAATAAAATTCTATTGGAATCTGTCAAGGATACAAGGATATCAAGGATATGTGCTCAGATGCATTTATATGTGAACATTCCTCATATATCCTGCTGCAAGTGCAACTAAAATCCTGTGCCATCTCCTTGCCACCTTCTATGCAAGAGTGGACTGATCCATATCTTAATATTCAAAATAATTTTTCCAGCTTAAACATAACCATTTAAAATCAATGTTTGAATTCCACTTACATTGATTGATTGTATTGGAGTTTAATGCCGTTTTAACAGCTTAGGTCATAATTATCATGGTCCTACACCATCCCTTTCATATCTTGTGACAGACAATTTTCGAAAACACTGTGGTAAAAGAATAGATTGCTCTCGAAGAGACTGGTGTCACACATATCAATTCTTCAACCTTTACTAAACAATCCCTTGTTTTAACAACCCGGAGGATGAAGGCTTCTGAAAATATTGTGGAAAAAGGAGATGATGCTGGTAACCAGCATTTTCTCCTTTTTCCACAATATTTTCTTCTCTTTCAATGACAAATTCCAACATTTGAGCCACATTTTCTTCGTCATCTGCAAATGCTTTGGTGTGTACAGTCTGAAATTTTAACTTCAGATAAAGAGTTCATTCATATTGACTTCATCTATTGAATAAATAGAGGATATTTGTTTTTTTCGGTGAAAGACCGAAATTTATTTAATCGAGTGAACATCATCGGTAATATTTTTACGAGTGGCTGTGCCACGAGTGAAAATAATACCGATGATGTTCACTTGATGAAATAAATTTCGATCTTTCACCAAAAAAAACAAATATTCTATTTATTTCATGCTTTAACTCTTTTTGGGAGGAACTTAATGAAAATCCATTTCAGTTCTTTTTGGTTATTCCCCGTGGCATACCCGCTCAGCATAGCAACACATTACAATATTACGTCAAGCGCAAGAAATGTAAGGTAAATTACGTCATATTTCCATCTGGTTGTGAGGCACGCGCAATTTACCTAGGTAACTAGTGCATGGTAACAACTGTTTCCGCCTTCAGTTGAAGAGTTAGAATATAAAAATCGTTATTTTCACTGGTCGTAACCATGAAATATCGAAAAGTATTTCACCGATATTTCTCGATAACCTACAGGATAGCATAAAATAAACATGAATATTCCAGGAGTTACCCAAGACCAGTTTGTTACAGGAGGTAAATGTCTTAAATCTTTACCACACGATCTGAGTTTTAATGACCCTGGAAGAGAAGGCTTTGTTGGAAAAGGAAACAAGAGGGCCATGATGGCCCTGTATTGCTCCACTGGCTTTTTAACCCTTTACCACACAAATCGAAGTGTTAATGACCCTGAAAGAGAAGGCTTTCAAAAACATCGTGAGAAAAGGACAACATGTTGTCAGCCAATATTTTCTCCTTTTCCCACAACGTTTCCTAACCTATCAAAGACAGAAATAGTCATTTAAGCTACATTCAATTTGTCTTTTTGCAATGGCTTTAAACTTGGTACAGTAAAAAAAATTGTCATTTCTTAAAGAGTAAAATTAATGTATCATACGCTTAATTGGCATTGACAGAGACATACAGCATAAAAAGTCTGTATGGTAATAAACTTACTTTGAAAACATAACCTTCACACCGCCCGCCAAACAAAAACAGTCGTATCTTTTTAAATGCAAAGATAATGTCAGTGAATACAAGCAGGTCTATTCATTAGCATGAAAGGTAGTCCTGAAAAAATTTGAGTGATAGAAACCTTACTCGAAATTGAACATTCCATTCATGTGAGCATAACTATTAGCATCAAAATAAATCACTCTCCCATAAAACAGAACATTTCCTCTCCAAAAAACTTGAATACCAAACTCCAATAATGTATAAGTGCAGTTTGATAATCAAGGGAGGTAAATAGTAACAAACTTTATCTTGTATAACAGGAGTTATTTCCCTTGATTACTATTTTAAATTACAGTCACTATATAAGCCCATGCTAAACTTGTGATCTCCGGGGCAGAGCCAATTTTGACTTCAGGGCTACAATATGAAGGAATCTGATTGAGATCCATTAGATAAAACTACATGCCAAATTTGGTAGCCCTGGGCCTTATGGTTTCAGACAAGAAGATTTTCAAAGATGTTCAATATTTTTCAGTTTTGTTGCCATGGCAACCAGAGTTTTTGAAGGAATCAAATTCTTTCAAGAAATTTTAAAGAGGACCATGGCAGAATCATTTCTGTGAAGTTTCATCAAATTTGGATGGGTAGTTTCAGAGAAGAAGTATGAAAAAAAAAAAGTTTACGCACGCACGGATGGACGGACGCACGGACAGACAGACACCAGGCCATGACATGGAGCTAAAAATGCTTGTAAACAGCATGTTCTCCTTTTCCCGCAATGTATTCAGCCCTACCAATGACTGAAATCATCATTTGAGCTACATGTACATTTAATTTGTCATCTGCAATTGCTTACAATTTAATCCAGTCCAGAATTTTGTTGTTGGGTAAAGAGTAAATTTATTCAGAGAGAGGTTTGCACAAATTAGGTAGTATGGAAATCTTGTGGTCAAAATCAACAAAAACAACCATGTTTTCAATATTTGGCGGCATTTTATTCAATTATTAACACCAAAACATAATGCATAAACCCAAGTAGACTATGAAATACATAATGATTGCTTTTAGAGAAGCTACATGTATTTGTTTGAAGGCATGAGAGTAAATTTTCATGTAGAGTTATAGGTAAAGGAAGGAAATCGGCTTCAAAATTGACTCCCAGCAAATATTGAGCACTACAGTCAATAAAGCTTGTGCTTCAATGAAACTTTGCTTTCATTAAAGGTTTTAACAATTTACTTTTTTTTTTGCTAACCATGAAGAAAATGGGAAGAAAAAGTGTCTCTAGCAGTAAAA
Source organism: Hippopus hippopus (assembly GCA_946811185.2). Classification (NCBI taxonomy): domain Eukaryota; kingdom Metazoa; phylum Mollusca; class Bivalvia; order Cardiida; family Cardiidae; genus Hippopus; species Hippopus hippopus. The sequence continues at coordinate 65,209,840 of OX328099.1, read as the reverse complement.
ATAGGCCTTGACTTTCAAAGCTGCTTAAAATAAGACTAAAATTATCAAATGTTTCAAAAAATCATGCGACAAACAAATAAAGGCTTTTCAGAGAGAGAGAGAGAAAAAAAAAAGACCTTTTTTGTTACAGATACGTTTGAAACAAATCAATTCAACATCTGGCTGTCGAAGTTAATGTAAAACTAAAATCTCTCGTATGATCCTCCAGTGCTTTACTATGCAAATTATATTTTAACAATTTACAAGCCCGTTTTCTAACTACCCTGAACAGGAAGGCTCTTTGAAGACAGTGTGAGAAAAGGTGAAAATGCTGGTTACCAGCATTTTCTCCTTTTCCCACGATGTTTTCTACCCTTTCAAAGACATATTGTATTATTTGAGCAATATCTAATTTCTTGACTGGAAATGCTTTCATTTTGGACAAGTCTAAAATTATGTCCTTTGGTAAAGAGATAAAAAAAAAAAGACAACAATAAATAAGAGTCTGAGGTGAAAGTTTGCATGTCATAAATCATGTGAACATCATCTAGTTTTTTTAATCTAATGATAAGAGGTGTATGCATACCGAACTGATGAAACTCTGGCAGCCAATCATAACTTTAGTTACTTTTACTGACAGCAAAACAGACTGCACAGAACGTGAAGTGTGATCTCAGATCAGCACTGTCTGATACTTGTGGGGTATTGCAAACATAATACACTGAAATAGGGGATACGGATACAGCCAAAAATTCACATTTTGTCATTTATACTTCTAAGAGTAAGAAAGTTCTTTCTCCCATAGATAGAAAATACGATACAATCCTGATAAGAAAATTATAGAGTAGTTGACATAAAAAAAAAAAACCCTTGTTGACTGTTTTTTTATGTCTTAGGAGAAGTATTTGCATACAATACAAACAGGCAAAGCCAGTAAAGCAGTAATGTTTTTTTTTTCCTTTTCATAACAATATGAACTTTAACCCTTTCCAATATAACAATTTTTGTAGACTCTTCCAAATTGAAAGCACCTGCAAACGAAAAATCTGAAGGTAGTACAAATAAAATGAAGTTCTTTGATAGGTTAGAAAACATTGTCGGAAAAGTAGAAAATGCTGGTTACCAGCATTTTCTACTTTTTCCTCAATGTTTTCAAAAGGCCTCTACCTCAGTTGTCTACTATGTATCTGTTTCAAGATAAAAAATTTCATGGATTTATTGCCGAAAAGTATATGAGCCATGCTCTTGTAAAAGTTTAATGCATCTGCAAAAGTATCATCCCAGATCGGCCTGCGCTGATTGTGCAGGCTAACCTGGGCCGAAACTTTTTGCTTTTCGTCAATCTTCTGAATGTCAAAGAACCAGTGTACCTCATGATTCACTCAGTTGTTAGAAAAAAAAATGTATTTTATGAATTCACGACGTGATGACTTGCTTGGTATTGTGGATCACAGAGATGCATTAAGCCCCCTTTTGCCAGAGCATGGCTCAATTATGCAATCTCTACAAAACGACAATGAAGGTCCAAAATCAGGCTTCAAATTTTGTTTGGTCTGATCTTGAAACTGCTCTATCCTCATAAGCTCTTTAGTTTCTGCATTCCAAGGGCTCAGGTAAAATAAAACAAAATTCAAATGTTATCATAGACTTCATGCAAACAAATTCAGAAGCACAACAAGGACAACAACAAAACCCCACGCCTATTCATTGACCCTTTACCAAACAATACTGTGTTTTAATGATGCTGAGGAGGAAAGCTTTGAAAACAGTGTAGGAAAAGGGGGAAAATGCTGGTTACCAGCCTTCTCACCTTTTCCCACAATGTGTCCTATGTTTTCCAAAATGAATACCTTCATTGAGCTACATTCAATTTATCGTTTTCAAATATTGTCAATTTGGTCAAGTCCAAAATTTTGTTGTCTGGTAAAGAGTTAAAGGACTAACTAATGTTCTACAAATACAACAAAACTGTGACTCAAGGTAATGCTTTTAAATATAGAAATTAATCAAAAATGCCCACTTTAAGCTTACTGCAAGTCTCAAGAGAACTGAAATTTGCTTCAGATGTTTTACTTAGTGTTTGTCATTTCTTACATCAGGACAAATAACACAGAACCATGTTTTGACATGACCAGCCTCAATTAAAGCTATCAGTACATCTTTCTTTGTTGGGCTATGTATAGAGTTATATAAAATTCGTAGAATGAAATCAAGACAGTTATTTCCTAAATCATCTTTGAAAAGAACACTCAATTAGCTACAAAAATAAAAGCAAAGCCCTGTTTTGTACCCACAAGCAACTACAAGTTTATCCCAATTCATCCCATCAAAACAAGACACATAACAAAACTCTTTTCTGCACATTTAGACACTACAACTTGAGTAATATTAACCTTTATTGTAAACTTGTGTGGCTCAAAATATTACATAATATCAGAAAAGTATGAATGTATGCATTACTTTCTGTTGATTACATATGAATAATTCTTATCAAGTTAAAAAGTAATTATTAATGTTATTGAATAAACTGGGTGTCATTAATCATGAGTTTTTTGGGTATTTTTCACGTATCTATGTAATGAAACTAAAATTTGTACAAAAAGGGAAAAAAAATCATATGTACTACACTATGGTAAAAATTAACAATCCAAGAAATTAGCAGCCATAAGTAATTCTAGTGCAATCTCCGGCGCAATTGGAAACTCTGGTATCTCTGTGGAACTGTTGGTGTAGCGAACTTTATATGTAAAATACATACACACCTTCTGTAGTACATGTGACCTGAAACAGTATATCAACAACATCATAAAAATTTGATTTCTAAACAATTAACCAAGCATCAGAATTTTGGACTAGTCTAAATCCAAATCATTCTGAAGCGCAAAAAAAACAAGAGGGCCATGATGGCCCTGGATCGCTCACCTGAGTCAATAGGCAAAATTTCACTCCACATGCAAAATTCAATTTCTGACCAATTGCCAGGTCAATTGAGCTTAAAATGTAGCATCTAGAGCATCCACAAGAAATTTCTGTAAGTTGACCTAGTGACCTACTTTATCACCATATGTGACCAAATTTAGAACTCATCAAAATATTTATCAAGACAAACATTCTGAACAGTTTTCAAGTTAATTGAGAAATAAATGTGGCCTCAACAGTGCCCTAAAGGTATTTCTTTAATTTGACCTAGTGACCTAGTTTATGATCCTAGGTGACCCGATTTCAAACTCATCCAATATTTCATAAAGACAAACATTCTGACCAATTTTCAAGTCAAGTGAGCAAAAAATGTGGCCTCTAGAGTGCCCTAAAGGTATTTCTTTAATTTGACCTAGTGACCTAGTTTATGATCCCAGGTGACCAAATTTTGAGCTCATCCGAGATTTCATCAAGTCAAACATTCTGACCAAATTTCAGGTCATTTGAGCAATAAATGTAGCCTCTAGAGTGCCCACAAGGTATCTCTTTGATTTGACCTAGTGACCTAGTTTATGACCCAATTTTGAACTCACTGAACATGTTGTGCTCAGGTGGGCCAACAAACTTAGAACAGGTTCACTACATACCAAATATCAAAGCTCCAAGCCTTCCTTTTTCACAGAAGAAGCATTTTGAAGTTTTCCCTTTTTTGTTCTTATGTTCAAACTTGTGACCCCCGGGGCGGGGCCAGTTTTGACCCCAGGGGCATCATATGAACAAACTTGGTAGAGGTCCACTAGGAGATGCTACATACCAAATATCAAAGCTCTATGCCTACCAGTTTCAGAGAAGAAGAATTTTAAAGTTTTCCTTCTTTGTTCCTATGTTTAAACTTGTGACCCCCGGGGCGGGACCAGTTTTGACCCCAAGGGCATCGTATGAACAAACTTGGTAGAGGCCCACTAGGAGATGCTACATACCAAATATCAAAGCTCTGAGCCTTCCAGTTTCAAAGAAGAAGAATTTTAAAGTTTGTTCCTATGTTCGAACTTGTGACCACCGGGGTGGGGCCAGTTTTGACCCCAGGGGCATCATATAATCAAACTTGGTAAAGGTCAACTAGCAGATGTTACATACCAAATATCAAAGCTCTATGCCTTCCAGTTTCAGAGAAGAAGAATTTTAAAGTTTTTCTTCTTCGTTTGTATGTTCGAACTTGTGGCCCCGGGGCGGGGCCAGTTTTGACCCCAGGGGCATCATATGAACAAACTTGGTAGAGGTCCACTAGGAGATGCTACATACCAAATATCAAAGCTCTATGCCTTCCAGTTTCAGAGAAGAAGAATTTTAAAGTTTTCCTTCTTTGTTCCTATGTTCGAACTTGTGACCCCCGGGGCGGGGCCAGTTTTGACCCCAGGGGCATCATATGAACAAACTTGGTAGAGGTCCACTACGACATGCTACATACCAAATATCAAAGCTCTATGCCTTCTAGTTTCAGAGGAGAAGATTTTCAAAGATTTTGCTATTTTTTCCTTTTGGTTGCCATGGCAACCAGAGTTATGGGTGGAATTCAATCTCTTGAACAACTTTGGTAGAGCTTCACCCAAGGAACATCCCTGCCAAGTTTCATCAAGATTGGCCCAGTGGTTTAGGAGGAGAAGATGTTTAAAGAAATTGTGGACGACGGACATTGGGCGATCACAAAAGCTCACCTTGAGCACGTCGTGCTCAGGTGAGCTAAAAACCATCAGACAATTTCATCTCAGAAATACAACCCAAATAATTGCAATTTTATGGTTGCTTTTCTCTACAGTGCTTCAGCAAAGCGGACAGTGTAGATCATAGATCAGGCTGCATGTTTTGTGCAGCCTGATCATGATCTACACTGGCCGCAAAGGGAACTATAGTTGTGCAAAGCACTTTAAGGCTTAAATGTGGCTCTAATAAAGGGATTTGTCTTTGAAAGGGTAGAAAGCATTGTTGGGAAAGAAAACAATGCTCATAACCAGCATTTTCTTCTTTTCTCACAATGATTTCAACAGCCTTCTTCAGGGTTGCTAATACTTGAGAGTGTGTGGTACAGGGTTAATATACTACCTTGTGCTGACCTTTTCCTTCTCTTATCTCCACATTGAAACAAAAGGAAAAGTAGCTCAATATGAACCATTTACATTTTTTTGCCACAATGTTATCATGTGTTTTATACATTAACCCTAAACCCACTCTTATATTGTAGGAGGGTAATTTCTACACTATCTGCTGCAAAATTGTTCTAAGGGTAATGGGCTTAAATAGTGAATAAAGTTAAAGTTATTAACCCTTAGAGTGCCAAATAAACCTATCAGACCTTTTCATCCTAGAAATACCACCCAAATAATAACAATTTCATGGATGCTTTTGTCTTTAGTATTTCATCAGTGAAGCAGACAGTGTTGATCAAAGACTAAAGGCACGTTTTGTGCAGCCTCATCTTGATCTACACTGATCCCAAAAGCAACTTAAGTCGTGAAAGGCGCTTTATTGGTTAAAAGAATAATGTTCAATTCCATAGAATTAAAATCAATCAATCAATACACTAAACATATATATATATACACTTGAAGACTGTCATAAGCTGCCAATTGCAACTCATGTATAGGCAAAATATTATTACCTTATCTTCTGTAGTATATAAGTTATGGCCACAACACACAATTGGTAAAGTGGACACCCTTGCCAACATAAATACAAATGTGACACTATTCTATAGATAGTTAATTTATGTGTTAAAACACTGTACAATTTCATGATATAAAACGTAGTATGAGAAATTTCTCCATCTATCAAAATGTTTTCAATAGCCATCTGATTTAGGTGCTTAGGACCATGCTTAAACATGTAGTACATACGAGGGCTGTTCGATATGTAATGTGTATTGTACCACAGCGCGATAACGCTTTGCACGATTTTGTGGATGATGATATGCTTGAATAGCTCTATTCAATACCTTTCCAACGGTATAAACACGAGCCTTCAGCTCCTCATAGTTTTAAACTTATAGTCATTTCAATAGAGCTAGTCGTTGACCACTGTTGTGAAAATGGTTGGGAAACGGATTAAGAATATTAAAGAAATTAGAGCTTATATAAAAGTTCGCACAAAACTCGGTCATTCGGTAATCCAGATTTTTAGTGAATTGGGGGAAGTTTATGGGTCTGATAAGGTATCTTATGAGACAGTTTGTAGGTGGAGAAAGAAATTTCTGACTGGCACAGAGTCCATCAAAGATGCAGTAAAATCTGGCCGACCTGTGACTGTAACAGGCAAGGCAAATGTCTCAAAAGTCAGGGAAATAATTGAAAGTGATAGCAGATACACGATTCTTGATATTGCAAACACTGTTGGCATATCGCTATCGTGGGTGCATTTCATTTTGAAGCGTATTTTGAAAGTACGAAAGATTTCTGCCAGATGGATACCGCATATATTGACAGATGACCAAAAATGGGTACGAGTACAAACCGCTACGCAATTTCTCAAAATGTTTCCCAAATTCAGTCAAAGACAATTTGCAAACATTGTTACTGGTGACGAAACATGGGTTCACTATTTCGAACCAGTAAGAAAAACTGGAAACAAAATATGGCTAACTAAACACGGTAGAAGGCCTGTAGTTGCCAAATGAAGCATAAGCACAAAGAAGGTTCTTTATTGCATATTCTTCTCATGTGATGGTATAGCCGTACAAATTCCGGTGCCGAAGGGCAAAAGTGTTACAGGTGGGTATTACTGAGATGTTATACTAAAAAAGGTCAAGAAATATTATCTTAAACGACGCCCTGTGTCAGGATTTAGGCATGTTCGTCTACTTCACGATAATGCTCCATCACATACATCTGAGCTTGTGAAGCGATTTTTGAAGTTGGAGAAGGTTACCGTCTTGCCACACCCACCATACTCTCCAGATCTAGCCCCATGCGACTTTTTCCTTTTTCCAAAACTTAAAAAGTTCTTATCTGGTCGTCGTTACAAGTCCCGACAAGCCCTTGGCTCAGCCATCAGTCAGTGCCTCAGAGGTCTACCTAAATCAGCATACCGTGATGCATTTCAGAAATGGATTCAGAGATTGAAATTATGTATTTCAAACCGCGGAGAATACTTTGAAGGGATGTAATGTTCATTTCACTATTTGAGTCGAATGTTTTTGAGATATCGTACAATACACATTACATATCGAACAACCCTCGTATAATAGGGCATGCTCTGGAAAAGGAAGATTCAATACATCTCTTTGATGCATTATACCAAGCAAGTCATCACATAATTATGGATTCATAAAAATTTATTTTGTATTACAACCGACTGAATTGTGAGGTAGAATGGTCATTGGACATGCAGAAAATTACCAAAGCAAAAGGTTTTGACACAGGCCAGCCTGCCCAGGCTGACATGGTTTGATAGTTTTTGCAGATGCATTAAACCCTTTTGACAATATATGGCTCATCTATTGCACTGGCTGGAGTTCATTTAAATCACTGTTTAATAATGGATATGAGAATACTTACGGTATTTCTCTAAAATTTATTTCATTCGTTTCATTTTCTGCAAACTGACCTAGAAATAAATTAATAAACTGAATCAAGAGCTTTCAATAATTCATGGATTCATGTCTAATCATACAAGTTAATTTAACTCATTACCAAACGACAATACAGGAGTCCAAGAAATTTCAGAATTCTTACTTGTCCTCCTGCCATTTTGCACTCGTCCTACAGTTAGACAAAGACGGATCATCCACTTGCCCTTACCAAATTTTTACTAGTAAGGATGAGCGGACGAGTGGAATTTTTGGACCCTGCAATATTTTAGGCTTGTCCAAATCGAAAGCATTTGCAGATGACAAAATAAAAGTGACTGAAAATTTGAAATTTGTTTTGTGAAGAGTAGAAAACATTGTGGGAAATGGAGAAAATGCTGGTTACCAGCATTTTCTCCTTTTCCCACCATGTTTTCTAAAGGCTTCTTTCTCAGGGTCGTCAAAAGTAGGGATTGTGTGGTAATGGGTTAAAAAAAATCTTTGGCCAATGACAAAGAGTTGATACATTCATCCTTTACTATTCTGAGTTTTAACAACCCCGAGAAAGAAGGCTTTTGAAAACATGTGGGAAAAGGAGAAAATGCTGGTAACTAGCATTTTTCTACCATTCCCACAATTTTGTCCATCCTTTTATGAAAGAATTTCAACAGTTCTTCTGCCAATGCTTTCAATTAAGACGAGTCCAAAATTTTGTTGTGTGGTAAACAGTTTAGGATAGAATAATACCTGTAGTGACTTTTAACTTATATCACTGGTATATTTTTGAAAAACATAGTGGGCAAAGGAACACTTTTCTACAAAAAGAAACTGTTCCTTTTCCCTAAATTATTTAGAAAAACTGCCACCCCCCCCCCCCCCCCAGGGAGCTTAACAGTCATGTTTCTACAATGCTTTATAGTCATGTTTATGTGCTACAGGTTTAACTCTTTCATTGCAAACTCTGGAAATTCCACTTTTTCGAGGTCTCCAAGTCTTGGACGAACGACATATTTGAACTGAGAATATTTGCAGACGACAAATTAATAGCTGCTCAAACAATAGAAATTGTCTCGAATAAAAAGGACAGAAAACATTGTTAGGAAAGAAGAAAATGCTAGTTAGCAGCATTTTTCAAAAGCTTTTTCCCCTAAGTATTGTTAAAAAACATGACTGTCAGGGAAGGGTTAACCCTTTACCAAATAAACAAATTTTAGACTTGTTTGTTGGAAAAAGAGAAAATGCTGGTTAACAGCATTTTCTCCTTTTCCTACAATGTTTCCAAAAACCTTCTTCAAGGTCGTTTTAAAGTTAGGACTGTGTGGTAAAGGGTTAAGTAGATTTCCACTTCTATTGGAGATTATCTCTTGAAATAAAGTTGCAGAAGAAGACTCTGAAAAGGTCCTAATATGGTATGGCTAATTGACACTGTTAAACACTTATAAGACCAAATGCTTTCTATCTGAACAAGTCTACAATTTTGTCAATAGGCGGTGACTTATGTACTAACATTTTAAACATAAGTAATATCAATACATACCTGGACCACTCAACATGGCTTTGATCGTTCCAGATGTGAGTGCATGATCTCTCTTCACGATAAACTCATGGCCGTCTGAGGACACCAATTTTACATACATAGCATCCGGCCCTTCACAGCCGCCATACACTTTCTCTTCATCCCCCTTGTCTCCTTTGTCATCTGACATATCGACTAAAGTTTGACAATGGCTGTGCTGAAGCAACAGAAGATAGAATTTGATAAAATTTTAAATTTGAATTGATAGAGCAAATTACATGTTGCGAAAGAAATTTACTTTTGAAAACTTTACTGACACTTCTACTTCCCCGAAATGTTTTCAAATGTTTCCTTTTTCAGGCCTTCACTTTTTCCGACTATAACTGAAGTCAAATTGTCTTTAATAGTTTGGTTCCATCTATGTACAAAAAAAAAATACTAATGCAATACATTTATATGTGCAAATTGTAGTTTATGGAAAATGTGTGTATTGATGGTTGGGAACTGATTGTTTGCTTTTGAAATTTATGGAACTAATTTCAGGAATGCCAATAGTTATTTTGAGAGACAACAGCTCACCAAATCATTGCGGGATCTGAGCAATGCAAAAGCCTAGATGTAATACTGACTGAATTACGCACTTTGTAGAGCTGAAGTGAGCAAATTTAACCAAAAGACCAAAAGTTACCAGAAAGGACCTGCACAGCCCTTCCCGAAATACAGTAAACAACAAAAGTTGTGCTATTAATTAAATAATTTTGTGCCTTTGTTCATGTATTACAGCTTACATTATGTTATGTTTTTATCTAATTATGTTTTTTCTGTTTATTTCTTGGCCTGATGGTAGTGATACTATGGAATCAGTCATTGGTGGCCTCAAAAGCTAAGACAACTGCTCTAAGTTATAACAGGCACATCATTTCATCAACCAAAACAATGTGTGTACAGACCTTGTCAGTACTGCAGTAGCAACTTTTTCATCAAGGTTAAATGCATACTTTTTTTGGTTTTAAGTCGTAAGTACTATCAGAAAGCAAGTCTCAACAAGGAAGTTGAAAGTTGATCAATTTAGTTTTTCTTTTGTGTAAATAAGTAGATGTTATTCATATCATAAATCATTTCATCAAACACCAAAAAAATGCAGGGTTCCCTCTGGTTAATTTTTTTTTCTTGTGCCACTACTTTCGCCAAATGAGAAAACTTTGCCCAGATTGAAATAATTGGAGCCAGTTGGTGCTAATATTAAAGTGAAAGCACAGGGGATTCTGCATAATCAAGAATTGGTCAATAAATTGGAGCCAGTTGGTGCTAATATTAAAGTGAAAGCACAGGGGGTTCTGCATAATCAAGAATTGGTCAATAAATTATCATCTCATGGTTGTGTCAGGAACAGTAAAATAAGCAAACATTTGTTTTTATCAAATTTAGTTACTAATATTTATGTTTATTGCATGAATGTAGTTCAAAAATCATTTTTTTGTCAAAAACAAAAAATCAACATCTTTTAAATTTATGTAGATTTTTCTGTGACAAAAGTTTAGGTCATTGAGAGCAATTTCTCCTTTTGAAACAAAGTCCTAAAAAGAGACCTTCTGGAAACAAACAGAAGTTTAAATGGTACAAACCAAACAACAACAAAGTCAATATGTAAAAACATTGTTACAAAAGTAGAAATTGCTCATTTCTCCATCTATAACACCGTTTTCAAGAGGGGACTAATTACATTTTGAAACATACAGAAGTTAAAATGTTAAAAACAAAACAAGTATTCCGAAACTGGGCAATTAATGCAGGAAAACGACACAAAATGTTACTAGGAAGAGGGTAACATTACCGTCTGGGTTTTAGTCAGAGCAGACTGAGACACGATCACTATTTTAGAAACCCACTGTATTTAAACAGAATTTATCGATTTTCACTGCAATCATGATTCAGTTGGACATTAACAATACCTGATTTATATGAGGCTCTGGTCTTTGATGGTTTCACTTTCTTAGAGTTTTTCCAAGTTAATTGACAAATTTTGTCTCGCCGGAAGTTTATAATGTTATCGGAAGTGTAGCATATTTGGATAGTCAGGTGTAAATGACATCGATTTGTGAAGTAATTTGGATTACGTCAATGCCATAGTTTATTCCAGCTTAATTCATTTCAACTTAAATTGGTGGATTGGCTGTCATGCATCCATGCATTGCAGTGAAGGGGACCAGTTTTAAAATTGCACGTCACCCGGATATGAAAACTATTAGCGCCAGTCATTTTCGCTAAATGGTGTTTCCTTTCGCCACATTTAACTTTACGAAACGACAAAATTTTAGACTGGTCCGAATTGAAAGCACTTGCAGATGTCAAAATAAAGGTAACTCAAAAATTGAAATTTGTTTTGAGCAGGGTAGAAAACATTGTGGGAAAAGGAGAAAATGCTGGTAACCAGCATTTTCTCCTTTTCCCACAATGTTTTCAAAAGCCTTCTTTCTTAGGGTCGTTAAAAGTGGTAAAGGGTTAAACATCTATCACAAATGGCGCCAAATGCGAAGCCTTGCTGGAACCTTGAAAACGTTATATGAGTTTGGTCAAATATGTGAGTGCATTTTAACATCTTGTATGGCATGTTTATTTCTCTATGCACTATACCATTAAAATTAATTTCCATAAAGGTTATCAGAAATTATTTAATGAAAACAAGTACTTTCTAGTTCATGTTCTAGTCTAAACTTTTAATTTTATCTTGCGGTTTCTTTATCATCACGGAATATGGACATTCATAGTGAGTTACTTATTGCAAGCAGGCCATGAATAAGAAATTTGAAATAACAACAACAACAACAACCAAAAAAAGAAACCATGAAAAGGACCCAGCAATAGATTTTTCTTTGAAAATTGATTCGTTTTCTTTTTGTATGCTTGGTACTTTCACTTCACTATGCATGAACTGTTCCAGCAGGAATCTGAAATTCATGAGTTATGCATTGGCCCATGAAGTAAAGATTTTCAAAGGTCAAAACCACATTTTCACTAATTTTAGGTCGATTGTTGGTGGAATTGACAGTCGATACATTGAATATATCCGGTTTTATAAAAAATCCTTGCAGTGCCGGAAGTAATTTAGAATCGATTTGGATTTCTCATCTTTCATTCCAACACAGTTAAATTCTCTCTAAGTATCGGTAGGCATTAATTATGGATCTAGCACTGGATCGAGAATGTTATTGCGTCTTTCAAGGCGATGTCGAATGGTAACCACGATGTAAACAAAGGTGATCTGGTGAGATGAGAAAGGGCTCACCATTCAAATTTATTACGAGTACGTAAAATTGAAAATGAAGCTCACAAGGGGTTACCGAGTTTGAAAATACTATCTTGAAGGGGACTTTCCCGTCTTTTCACTGGATATATTTTTAGCGAGCAGGCGCTTGTCCCTACCAACAGTTCCCCGGATGTAGAATTATTGGTCTCGTGCGCGTTACTCAGGCGCTTTATATAGTAGATGCCAGTTTGTATTTCTAGCATTTGTGTTTATAGATCTATTTGTGGGGAAAATGAGACAGGAATAAGAAAAATGACATTGGAAAACATATCATAGATGGGTAAACTTCTGCAACCATGATATATCGAATAGATCTAGATCAGTAATTTCTCTTTGGAAAAAACGGTCTTTGATAAAAGATACGTTTATTTTGAGGACCCTCTTTTGTGGGCTACTGATATTTACTGAACTTATTCACACCCTGTCAGATATACATAGATCTACATAGCTTTTCTAATTTGTAAATGACAACTTCTTTATGTGAGCCTTAAAATATAAGAATCATTATAAATCACTGTTTGAAACAAAAGTATGTTAAACATAGAGGTAAAGGAAGAAGATGCCGAAGATGAACATCAATGGATTTGAGTTGATTTAATCATCCTTAGTCATGTTTTGCGTAGATTGCATGAGAAAGGATTATTCTTAAAACATTGTGAGGATAGGACAAATTCTAGTTAGCAGCATTTTCCCCTTTTCTCACTACCTTTTCCACCCTTTTAGACATGAATAAATCGCACAATTAAAGCAACATCTAATATGTCATATGCAGATGCTTTAATTGGAATTGGCGGTCTAAGATGTTGTTATCTCATATTTAGAGTAATTCTAATCTTCAACTTTCATTCAATAGATCTTCAACTTTAAAATACGCAAAATCCTTTTGAAAAAGAGACAACATTGCTTGTAACAATTGCTCTTACTCTCATGTTGTTTTATTTGGTCCGTATTCACAGGGATCATTTACACACACATATATATAAGCCATGCTCTGTGAAAAGGGGGCTTAATGCATCTGCGAAAAGTATCGACCCAGGTCAGCCTGCGCAGTCCGCGCAGGCTGACCTGGGCCGAAACTTTTCGCTATTGGTTAATTTTCTGCATGTCCAAGGACCAGTGTACCACATGATTCAGTCAGTTGTTAGACAAAATGGATTTGATGGATCCATAATTATGTGATGATTTGCTAGGTATCATTAATCACGGAGATGCATTTAGCTCCCTTTTGCCAGAGCATGGCTCATATATACGATCCCTGGTATTCACCAACTGTTCTTAAGAACATTCTTATATCTGAAAATAACACCCTTATGGTTAGCTAAACCAAATGGTTTAGCCAATCAGAAGTTGCATTACTTTGAAATTTAGAAAAATATGGAGAGTAAGACTAAAAATGTACTTAAGAATGTTTTTTTTTTTTCATATGGATCCTGGAGCTTTTTACTTCAGGGATGTATAAATAGTCGCACGCGTATGGAAATGGGCTGATACCCATGATCTTATGTGTAACGGGAGTGATTTACTACGCGTATTAAAAACCCCCTATTTTTCCATGCCCCGTCACACGTTTTGTTTTTCTCAATGTCCTAACTATGCATTATAAGTACTGTCATACCTCATATTTTGGCAGTTTACCTCTCTCTGCACATGTTATATTACAACACCAGTTTTTGCGCTCCGTCCATAGCATTATCTACTCCCTTTCATCAATTATGCATTTATCTGCTTCTTTCAATGGAAATATTAGACGTGTTTTCGAGAACATGGTGATATTTAGCAGTTTGCATAACACTGCCAATGTGTTGACATCAAACTGTATTTTCAGTACAGCCGGGCACCCAAGCCGACTTTGGCTATATAAGCACGGTTTTAACTTAAACTGTGGCTTTGATCAGCCCGCATAGCTTAATAGGTAGAGCGTAAGACTCGTGAACGTGATGTTTCGAGTCACTTGAGGGTGTGGGTTCGATCCCCACGGCTGGCCATCTAAAATTACTAATAGTCTTTTCGGATGAGACATTAAACCGAGGTCCCGTGTGACGGTGCTATACACCGAGCACGCAAAAGAACCAGGCGTAACTTAAGATGGGTTTCGTCCTGTATCTGCACTATCCTCCGTAACAATACTAACAGCCTTCAGGGGGCGTCGCCCATATGGGCAACCGGTGGCGACGATAAATAAACGCAAATTTAATCAAAAACTGTCGCTTCGACCAGCCCGCATAGCTCAGTTGGTAGAGCGTAGGAGTCGTGATCATGAGGGTGTGGGTTCGATTTCCACGGCTGGCCACCTAAAATTACTAATGGTCTTTCGGGTGAGACGTTAAACCGAAGTCCCGTGTGACGGTGCTATACACCCAGCACGTTAAAGAACCAGGCGTAACTTAGGATTGGTTTCGTCCTGTATCTGCACTATCCCCCGTAACAATACTAACAGCCTTCAGGGGGCGTCGCCCATATGGGCAACCGGTGGCGACGATAAATAAACGCAAATTCAATCAATCAACTGTCGCTCAGTTGTAGCTAGATCTATATAGGTAGCGTCTACCTTCGAGCTAACCTCACTGAGTCTCTCTCGCTTTCTCTATGTCTTTCCGTCTGTCTATCACTATCTGTCTTTTATCATTCCCGTCCAATAATCTAATTTTTCTTGTTGTCATTTTGTTGTATTCGGAGAGAACTTCAAATGGCGGCGATAAATTACATTCTTTGTAATAAAGCTTGCTTGTTGTGTTTATCCGAAAGAGCTTCCTGCCGTCTGCTAGTCCGTCTATCAGTGCAGATAGACGTACATCCAGTTACATATGGTTTGCAACACGCGAAAAGAGGCATTCGTTCGGACATTTGGGTAAAGTGTCGTCTCGGATCAGCCTGCGCAGTCCGCGCAGGCTAATCCGAGACGGCACTTTACGACTACATTAGATTTTGTGGTACAGTAGACTTGCGCAAAACAGAAAATTACATAAAAACGGAAAGTGTCGTTTCGGATTAGCCTGCGCGGACTGCGCAGGCTGATCCGAGACGACACTTTACGCAAATGTCTGAATGTCCCTTATCGCGTGTTGCAAGCCAATGTGAAGACGTCTCCTAAAATATGCGTTAGATCTCCGATAGGTATCCTCTATCGATAGTAAAAAAAAATCCAAATTACCCTTAAAAAACCCGCAGAATAAACACGTGATTTTTTTTTTTTAAAACATGAACTGTTTGTTACCATTTCAAGCCTTCAGTTGACCACGATCTCTGGAAAGGTAGTGGACCTGCGGTAGATATTACACTGCAAACTATGTGAAAAAAGAATTGATCCATACCATTCACCTTTTGCAATTATACGATAAAATGTACAGCGTTTTAATTATTTTAAACAAAATGGCATACAGTTTTATATCGGACATTGTAGTTTGTCATTAGTTTTCGTGCACATATCGTAGGATCAGTCATGTAATTTGTCACCAGTTTCCGCGCACAGATGACGGGATTGGTGTTGAATTCACATTCTTGCTGATGGGGAGAAATCAAGTTTTGAAAAAAATCTGACATTTTCTCCACTAAATGGTAACTTTGTTGTGCCATGTGGTTATTTTCAGAACGTAAAACTTGCCATTTTACACACATCTGTTTTTTTTTTTTTTGTAATGTGCATTTGGTAAGTTAGCTGTTGTCCCATACTCATTATGTACCATTGAACACTTGACCTCATAATTCCAAGTTTTAACAACCCACAGGAATACAGATTCTGAAAACATCATTGGAGAAAGGAGAAAGTACAGGTGACAAGGGTTTTCCCTTGGCATTAATAATTGGGGGTCACTGTCACTGTGACCCATTGTCTACTAACTTTGGTGTCATTTCTTTAACTTTAGGGGGTCAGAATAAATGGATTTCTTCATCTTCAAGAATGGATTACAATACACTTCACATTCTTTAAACTTCAACCAAGTAAAGTCTTTAAGTCATTTCTCATTGAAAACTCAACTTCATTTTTTTGTCAGATGGTTCATTCTTGTCTGAAGTGCTGCTTGATGTGGCATGATTGGAAGCAGATGATAAAAAAAATGCTGCAGTTTACTCTATTATAATATTTTCCGGTAAGGCGTAAAAAAAAAAAAAGTTTGTTTCGGGTAACCCGACCCTACCTGGAGATTTTGCCCCGACCCTAATTTTTTTTTTTTTTTTGTCTTCCGATAAAAAAAAAAAATCAGCCTTTTATCATACTGTGTCACAGGACGCCTGTTTCGGCAAATATTGTGTATAGGTGTGCAATCATGTACTACTACATACATAATTATGCATGAAAACTCCTACGCCTGTACAAAAGCTACCGTGTATCGGAGTATATTGAACCGACCTTAAACACAAATTGTCAAACGCAATAACGTGGGTTTTCCATTTCTAAAAATACGTACAAGCAGGCGGAGAGATCGGGCTTTTTCGCTAACTCCACACAGGAACTTCTGTTTATCGAACGTTTGTATCCTATCGCACGGTTACAAAAGACAAACGGGTACCAGTTTTATCTTCTACAACAAATCACGCCCGAAATACTGCGGTACTATACAGACTGTGTAACGAACTTTTACTTGTGATTTTCGCTTTTCTTCGCGTAAAATATAGACAGGATCCCGTCATCTCTGTTGTCATCACCGCATTTCCGGTTCTGTAGTGCATTGTCGCTACTTTCGGTTTGCTAGATTTCAGATTGAACAAGTTCTGTTAAACATCATTCGGCAAAAGTGCTAGCATGCTCCAGAACTACGAACAATTAAGGTTTTCAATGCAGATATAACATTCGAAAAATTTTAATGGACGTTTCTCTTGCAACTTACCTGACAGGACGGACTGTGGACTAAACTAGACGACGGCAACGATAGAAGTTTAGATTTGTATCAAGCGTCGATAGGTCTTCATATTAGACAGGTATTTTCATATTTTTTTTTTCTATCTTTGTTACAATGAGGCAACAATAATTTCTTTCGGAAAATATTAATCTACCCAAACTTGCCTTGTTCTCGCTCTGCCCCCCCCCGCACCCCCCTTTCACTCAGTTTGATTTACCCTACCTGGTCTTAGAGAAAAACCTGAAACTGCCAAGGCTAGGAGCCGCTATGCAAAAATTTTGCAAGGCTTTCTAATCTCTCCTACACTTCCGGCAAGTGATGCCACTTTAGTTTCCAGGTAAAATGTGTCTGATCTATATAAAATTGAGGAGCAGCAGCACTCCTCCCACATTTCTTGACGGATTTGGGTAAAATTTTCACAGGATGTTTCTCATCATGTGACCTAGCGCATATTGTCAAGGTTTTGCAATTCATAGCTGCATCATGGAAAAAAGGGGCTTCATGTTGTATTTCATTTTTCACCAATATCTCTTTAATTAATACTGGACATATCTCAATGGATTTGGATGAAATTTTCACAGATCATGTGACCTAGCGCATATTGTCAGGGTTTTGGAATTTATTTCTGTGTCATGGAAAAAGGGGGGCTTCATGTCAAATTTAAACTGCGTCCATCCTTACAAAAGTCTGTTTCTTGTGAACGCAACTCCTCCCACATTTCTTGATGGATTTGGATAAAATGTTCATAGAATGTTTCTCATCATGTGACCTAGTGCAGATTGTCAAGGTTTTGCAATTTATAGTTGCATCATGGAAAAAGGGGGCTTCATGTTGTATTTCATTTTTCACCAATATCTCTTTAATTACTTGACATATCTCAATGGATCTGGATGAAATTTTCACAGATCATGTGACCTAGCGCATATTGTCAGGGTTTTGGAATTTATTGCTGTGTCATGGGAAAAAAAATGTTTTTCATCAATGTTTCTCCAACGAATGGACATAATTTCATGAAACTTCATATTTTTATTGCTTAATCAAAGCCAATGACCAATGAGTCCGTTGTGCGTCCGTCTGTCCATCCATCAGTCCATGTGTAAAAATTTTAGATCACAAGTAACACAATATATCCATTGAGCTAGAAATTCCAACACTTTAGTCTCTAAAGCTAGCTGCTTGAAATAGCAGCCATGTGGCGGCGTATATTGTGATGACGACACTCTTGTTTCACATTATAACTCTGAAGGACAACAAAAGTGGATACTTGTAATTTCAAAGTTGTGTCAAGAATGTGTGTTCTAGATAAAAAACAATCTGCATAACCTTTGTAAACCCAACTTTTCTACAGATAAAATGTTTACTTTAAATCAGTATAATATATATAGTCCTCTAAAGTGTTCTGGAGGGGGAGGGTATTAAACATAAAAGCAAACGAAACATTCTAGTATTTATTCAGTTTATTTAGAAACTTGCAAATAAATGTTTTTCACTTTTTCAGCTGTTTTAGCTCTTTACCACACAATCCACAGTTTTAACAATCCTTAAAAAAAAATTTTGAAAACATTGTGGGAAAATTGAGGGAAAAGGAGAAAATGCTATAAACCCATATTTTCTTTGTTTCCCATGTTTTCTACCCTTCCCAAAACAAATTTCAATTTGTGAGTTACATTTGTTTTGTTGTCAGCAAATACTTTTAATTTGGACAAGTCTAAAAAATTTCAATTCAGAAAAGAGTTAAACAAAAGTGGACAGCATTCAGTGGGGAAAAAAGATGCAAAGATAGAAGTATAGTTTAGATAGAATTTGACCATTTACCGCACAATCAGAAAGTTAGTGACAGACTAGAGGTCTTTTGAACACATAATGAGAAAAGGGACTCAGAGCTGGTAGCCACCATTTTCTCTTTTTTTTTCCATTTTCGAAAGCAAATACCACCATTTCAAAATGGTTTTTTTTGGGGGGGGGGGGTTTAAAAAAAAAAAAAAATCGTCCCTACCCTACCTAACATTTTTGGAGACGTTACCCTAAACAAACTATTTTTTTTTTTTAGGCCTAAACAGAACAGACTTGCAATGTGTATTTTTATCTTTCGTAAGTCGCGTTGCATGTCACATGATGTGCTGTTAAATCTGGGGTGCGGAAATCCTACGAAAGCACTGAGTAATATGGCTCAAATGAAAGAATTTGTCTTTGAAAAGAAAGATAACAATGTGGGAAAAAGAGGAAATGCTGGTTTGATAAAGGGTTAAAGTGCAACAAGTCACATAATTACACAAACTCAGTTCAAATACCAAGCAGATAGCCCAGTGGTTAGTGTATCTGACTTGTGACCAGGTGGTTGCTGGTTCAATACCTGGTTGCAGCAAACTTTCTTTCCAGTGATTTTTTCACCTCTCACCTCCGATGCATGTGAGAAAGCAGTCAGTGGCTTGGAAAGAAAGTTGTATTAGTACTGGTGTGAGAAAGCCAGGAAACACATGCATAGGTGCACTGGCTGCCTTGATTTAACCTAAGCTATTAAAATGGCATTTAACTCCAATACAAACAAACAAATCAATACCAACCTACTATTCTTTCTTTTAGCCTAAGATGATCATCAACCTTAGAAATAAATACATGTAAACTGTTTCTTTCAAACATTACTTTGATCCTTAGACGTAGTTATTAAAGTGGTCTAAATGCAGTTCTTAAAGGGGCCTTTCAATATACCCCCCACCCACAAAGTAGAGGGGGGGTATACTGATTTTACCATATCTGTCTCTCCACCCAACCATCAGTCAGTCTGTCCGTCCGACAGTTTTGTTTTCATTTCCTTGCTCTAACTTAAGGCCGTTTGACCTAGGACCCTGAAACTTAAACAAGTGTTGCTCATGACCCAAGGAGGGGCCCTTTTAACTTTTGGTCACATTGAACTTTCTTTAAAAATTGTTTCTGTGCTCCAATACAATAGCTTTTTGACGTAGGACCCTGAAACTTTATATGAATGTTGCTCATGACCCAAGGAGATAATTTTTGGGTCATATTGGTCAAAGGTCAAGATCACAGATGATCATTGTTTTGAAAATTATTTCTGTTCTTTGATTGTGCTGCTTTAGTGATTAGGTGCTGGGGGTGGAGGGGGGGGGTTATTTGTCTGCTCTGCAACAGTTCAGGTTGAATACTGATAAATACTAAAGAAAAATACTCTCAGCAAACACAAAGAAATTGGACAGTCAGGAAAAGGTGTAAATTTGGTGTTCAAGTGATGTCTTTCAACATTGCTTTGCACTGGGCTACTTTGTCTATTTTTATTAGATCGAATATAAACGCCACCTCCACAAAACAGTCACTTCTTGACGATGTTTTTATATTCATTTTTCTTATGTATGACTGTCAGACATCATTTTTCTCATTCGAATATGATCTACACAATATGGACTGCAACATGCGAAAAGGGGCATTCGGACATTTGCGTAAAGTGTCGTCTCGGATCAGTCTGCTCAGTCCGCGCCGGCTAATCCAAAACAACACTTTCTGTTTTTATGTAATTTTCTGTTTTGCGCAAGTCTACTGTAGTACAAAATGTAATGTAGTCGTAAAGTGCCATCTTGGATTAGCCTGTGCGGACTGCGCAGGCTGATCCGACTTTACACAAATGTCCAAATGTTCCTTTTCACGTGTTGGAAACTATATAATGTTTGTTATTGATCACATGACATTCAGTGATAATTCAGTGGTACGTCATATTTGAAGTTTTGTTAGTTTGTAAAAATATGAATAGCCCCCTTCAACCCTTTACATTACAGTCCTGTCTTTTAACAACCCTCAAAGAGAAGGCTTTTTTGAAAATATTGTGTGAAAAGGAGAAAATGCTGGGTAACATTTTCTCCTTTTCCCACAATGTTTTCTACCCTATCAAAGACAGAAATCATCAATAAGCATAATTGAATTTGTTGTCTACACACACTTTAAATTTGGTTCAGTCCAAAATTTTGTCGTTTGGTAAAGGGTTAAAGGGGTGAGACAATTTTTATTACCTCCATTTCAGAAACTGAAGAAGTGAAAAATGTCATCGGACGAAGATGAAGCACCAGATCTTGTACCTGTGTGTGACAAAAAAGTGCCAATTACTGTCATCACTGGATTCTTAGGTACCCAGTATACTTTAACTCTTTACCACACAGTCCAGAGTTTTAACGACCTTGAATATGGATGCTTTTGAAAACATTGTCGGAAAAGGAGAAAATGCTGGTATCCAGCTTTTTCTCATTTTCCCACAGTGTTTTCTTCACTTTCAAAGATATATCTCGTAATTCGAGCCACATTTAATTTATTGTCTGCAAATGCTTTCAAATCAGACAAGTCTAACATTTTGTCGTTTTTGTAAAAAGTTAACACTTTATCATACAATAAAATTTTGGTTTATTCCGAATTGGACGCATTTGCAGGCGACAAAATGAATGTGACATACAAAGTTGGAACTTTCTGGGAAGGGTAGAAAACACTTGAGAAATAAAGGAGTAAATGCTGGCTACCATAGCCAGCATTTTCTCTTTTTTCCACAATGTTTTCAAAAGTTTTCTTTCTCAGGGTTGTTATAAGTCAGCATTTTGTGGTAAAGGGTTAATCTCCATAAAAGTCCTTAATAAATCCAACATATATTTTGGCTTAGAATTGATACCAAAATAACAGCAATTCAGTAGTTGCTTTATTTCATCAGGTTACAGCAAAGTGGACAATGTAGATTACTGATCAGACTGATCATGCAGTCTGTTCTTGGTCTACACTGGGTACAAGTGCAGCTAAAGTCTTGAAAGATGCTCAACTGATAAACTCTTTACCAACTTCACAAGGTTCTAGATTTGTCCAAAGTCAAAGCATTTACAGATGACAATAAAATATGGGCAAAGAATGGGCTTGTAAACGTGTAGAAAAAATAGTGGAGAAAGAAAGGAAATGCAGGCAACCAGTACATGTATTAGCATTTTTGCAATGTGAGTGAAGGAGAAATTGATTTAACCAGCAATTTCATTTCATTTTTCCATAATGTTTTAATAAGGAGTCGCCGGTAGATATGTTAAGCACAGGTTAACTCTCTCACTACTATGTAAATAAGTTGGCTTTTTCAAAGGCCACTAATACATTTTTGCTGCAAGATGAAGAACCACTCTGGTCAAAATGTAACATAAAGCAGTGGACAGTGTAGATCAGAGATCAGACTGCACATTCTGTGCAGTCTGATCTTGATCTACACTGTCCACAAAAGCTTCTTGTGTCGTCTACAGTAAGGGAAGAGTTACTACCTTTCTAACAACTTTGTATCATTGCAGGCTCAGGAAAGACAACTTTGTTGAACTACATCCTTACAGAACAACATGGAAAGAGAATTGCTGTCATCATGAATGAATTTGGAGAAGGTAAACTTTTTCTTCATGTTTTTAGATGTACATTGTAAATATCTCAGTGGATTATAACCAATAATTTCATCTTTTTAGATTTCACTGCTATTAGCCTAATGAGGCTTTGTATCCATTGACCAACAAGTTTTAGTATTTATTTGTTATGCTTGTAAAAATTGTCAGTTTTCAGTCCTAAATTATATCCTTAGGGTGTCCTCAAAGCACCCCACCTAGATTACACCAGACTGGACCCTTGTTTTCAAAATGTTTCTATGGGCATGTTACCTGGAAACCCCCCCCCCCCCCCCCCCTCCACATCCCAATAGAGGGCTTGCTATGCATTCACCTATATGATATTTGGTAAATACCTATTTGTCTACCATTTGGTTTAGTTTTGAATTATATTTTTTTTTCTAACGTAACAGGCGATTCTATTGAAAAGTCTATGTCAGTAGGAGCAGATGGAGAAAGGTATGAAGAATGGTTGGAGCTCAGGAATGGGTGCTTGTGTTGCTCTGTGAAGTAAGCTTATTTCTTTTATGCTTCTCAGTAGTTTATAGAAATCTGAACTGTGAATTAAATCTTTATCATTCACCGGTGAATTTTATAATTCTTTGGTGAATGTTGTACAGTAACTATTATTTTTGACATACCACAATTATTTATAGAAAGTGAATGAAAATATAGCGGTTGAACGTCACATTTTATGATGTCAACATCACTCTTGACGTCATTATTACAGCTAGTCCATATCTGGCTAGATTGAATTGATCCATTTCGGTCGAAAAGCGCACATGTTTTTGACACTGAGCACAAACTAGATGTGGAAAGAAAAGATAAAGTGAAGAGCATAAAAGGAAAAGGATAGTTGGTTGTTTCAGCGTATGATCGAAATTTCTTCCATCGCATGAAATATTTTCTACCCTTTCAGAAACAAATTGTCAATTGAGCCACATTTACATATACATGTAATTTGCCGTCTGCCACAGTGATGAATTTGGACAAATCTAAATTTTTGTCATGTGGGAAAGAGTTGTCATTTTTAGGTCCATAATAGTGTGTTCAACAAACATTTAAATAACAGTTTTGTTGAGCTAGAAATGAACATTGTCTGTATATTTCCTTTTACAATAGGGACAATGGAGTGAAAGCCATAGAGAACTTAATGACCAAGAAGGGAAAATTTGATTACATTCTGCTAGAGACAACAGGTCTTGCAGACCCAGGTAAATACCAATACTGGTAGTAGTATTGGGAATAGAACAGAGAGTCAATGTTGATGGTATGGTCATGTGTGAAAGCCTGTGTCCATCCTCATGGTTATTTGGTGACAATGATAACTTTGGAAACTATTATATCAACAGCTTATCTTGATTAGTGGCGTGAGCCTCTAAAGTGAGATGGTCACAGTTTACACATTGTTAGCTGTTATCAAAATTTAACCCTTTACTATACAATCTGAGTTTTAACAACCTTAATGAATAAGGCTTTTGAAACATTCTGGGAAAAAGACAAAATGCTGGTAACAGTGTTTTCTACCCTTTCAAAGACAAATAGCATCATTCAAGCCATGTTTGATTTGTCTACGGCAAGGGCTCTAAATTTGGAAGAGTGTTAATTTTTCTCTTTAGGTAATGGGTTAACATATCAGGGAACTTGATAACCTTCCCTTAGCCCCTTCCCAACAGTGAAATCAAGATCCAAACCAAGCTGGTATCACTGGTTTGGGTGACATGTCCTTGGTCTATAACGATACAGTTTTACTTACATATCCTCCATTCAAAACAAGCTACATTGTAAAAAGCACTTGTTAAACTTTGTACTTCTTTGTTTATCTTTCTACTGATGGAAAGAATTACACGTTAATGGAAAGAATTACAAAAATGCTATTACATATTTCTGAATTCTGCAAATATGATATAAGTTTACCATTTATGTTTTATCTGTTTGCAAAGTCTTTATTATCAGGAAAAACATCATATTTCGTAAGGTTCAATAATAAATTCATTAACCAAAATATACTGGCATTGTCAGGGGAGATAATAATTGAGCAAAATTGATAACAGATTTATGTCCCTTTTACCATTGCAGGTCCCATAGCATCAATATTTTGGATTGATGAAGAGCTGTGCAGTGATATATTTTTAGATGGTAAATATATTTTTGGTAGTAAGAGTTTATTTTTGAGAGATTTCAGATTTCTACTGTTTCCACGAACATAATCTATGGATGCAAACAATAGGATAAGAGCTAAAGTTTTAATGTTAAAATGATACTATATATCCACAATATCTCTATCCAAAATATAAGTGTTTAGTTGTCTTCAAGAATGCAGTACCATGTACAAGAATGATCAAGACCTGAATTATCCTATCTACCAGATAATCACTTTTTGCAGTTTTGCTTTGTAAAAGTTGTTTCATACAAATATAACTGTCTGTAATTCAGAGAAAAAAAAGGCAGCAACAATTCGTATTGCTCATATACAAATCCATATCAGGCATCAAAGAATAAGCAGTTATACCCCTGACTTATCCTGTCACATATTTTTGGAGACATTCTTGTCAAAACAGCTTTAACACTGGTAGTATCTAGAGTATCTACTATGCTTACTGAAGTTGTCACATTACCTTTTACCATTTGTCAACGATCCTTTTGAAAACTTTGTGGGAAAAGGAGAAAGTGCTGGTTACCAGCATTTACTCCTTTTCCCACTTTTTTCTCAAGTCTTCTTTGTAAGGGGTCATTAAGTGGGGATTGTGCGAAATCCACAAAATATTGTTTCTGTTTTTTCATTTTCAGGCATAGTTACCATGGTGGATGCTAAATACATTGAAAAAGTAAATATAAAGTTTATTACAAATTTCTATAATGATACCATGGCAAGATGTAAATTGTTTGGGTACAGTATATTGGAATCAGTCTGTCCTTCTGTCAGCCCACTTGTCTGTCTGAGAGAGAGACAGAGACAGAGAAGGATGGAGGGTGGGAGGGACAGATGGAGGGACGGAGTCTGTGATTAGATTCCTTTCAAGGCAGCTGATGTTCAGAGGGACTATGGCCATTGGGCAAGACACTTTCTTAAAGCTTGATACTAAGTAGGACCTTTAAATCATAAATAAACTTATTACGTCCTGAAATCAGTACATTCTGGACAGCTATGAATATATCTTTCTAAAATGAGGATATAAATAATAAATAACTATAAAAGAGCAAAAAATTAATATATTTTAACACTTTACAAAAAAATCCTGAGTTTTATCACCCTTAAGACTTTTGAAAACAGAGTGGAAAATGAGAAAAAGCTGATAACCAGCATTTTCTCCCTATCCAACAATGTTTTCTACCTTTCCAAGGACAAGTTTCAAATTTTGAGTAACATCATTTTTTTCACCTGCCAACTGTTAAAATTTGGACAAGTCTACAATTTTATTGTTTGGTAAAGAGTCAAAAATTTTTGACAAAAGGAATGATGGTTCTTTAGTATTCTTCTGTAAAACAATGTCTTGAAATGTTGTTTGCTGCAACAAATATAGCCTTTATAGTACTTGGATAGAAATTGAAGAGGAAAAAACAGAAGAATGAATGAGTTCTTTTGGTATTGTTATTGTAGTATTTGGCAGAGAAGAAAGCTGATAAATCTGTGAATGAAGCAACAAGGTAAGTTTTCCTTTTTTAAACTTATTAACTCATTACCACATGACAGAATTTTACATTTGTGAAAGTTACAGCTTTTACAGATAATAAATTAAATGTGGCTCATTTGATGAGATCTGTCCATGAAAGAGTAGAAACATTGTGGCATAAGGAGAAACTACTGGTGACCAGCAATTCCTCCTATTTGTATATTTTGAAATTTTAGGTGTTTTGACTATAATATGTTTGACATAAGTAAATAATTATGTAGATACAAGATCAAAATGGAGAATGGAACTTTCTACCATCACCACTTACAAAATTCCTGTTTTTCACAGCTTTGGGATAGATTGCTTGTTTTCCTTCATAATAATATTGGCTATGCTGCCGAAAAATAGATTTATCCTTTCCTTAAAATGTTTCTTCCTTATGTAATTTGTTAAAGATTTTTGGTACAGCTTCATACACAAGTAACCTTTATAGCAAACACCTACATACAGTACTAGACCGTCATCTTTTAAAGACATGTGCTATTCTTCAAGGACATGATTTGTATTTGCTACATGTATATATGAGCCATGCTGTGGCAAAACAGGCTTTGTTGCATCTCCATGATATATGATACCAAGCAAGTCATCACATTATCATGGAGCCATAAAGTCTATTTTCGCTAACAACCGACTTAATCATAAGGTAAATTGGTCCTTGGACATGCAGAAAATCGACCAGTAGCAAAAAGTTTCAGCCCAGGTCAGCCTGTGTGGTCTGCGCAGGCTAACCTTGGTCAGTACTTTTTGCAGATGCATTAAGCCCCCTTTTCACATAGCATGGCTTATATATGATGCTTGGTCATGTCAAAAGGGGGGGGTCTAATGCATCTGCACAAAGTATTGACCCTTGTTAGCCCGAGCAGTCAGCACAAGCTGACATAGGTTGAAATATTTTTCTGTATGTAAATTCCTTGCTATCCAAGAACTATACTTCCTAATGATGCAGTCATTCATGATAACTGTTGGACTAAATGGATTTTATGTATTTATAATTACATGCTGACTTCCTTCGTATAATGCATCCCGGATATACATTTAACCCCCTTTTGCCAGGGCTTTGATCATATACCTTTTATACAGGCAGATAGCATTGGCTGATGTGATAATTACAAATAAAACAGATCTAGTAACAAGTGAGGAAATGGGAAATCTCAGAACTAAAATCAGGTAAAAATTGGTAATCTGTTTGTTAACTCTTTACCACACAATCTCGAGTTCTAACAACCCTGAAGAAGAGGGCTTTGGAGAACATTGTGGGAAAAGGAGAAAATGCTGGTAACCAGCATTTTCTGCTTTTCCCACAATGTTTTCTACTCTATCAAAGACAAATTTCATTATTTGAGCCAAAGTTAATTACAAGTTTGCAAATGTTTTCAATTTGGACAAGTCTAAATTTTTCTCGTATGGTAAAAGAGTTTATATATTACTCCATGAACTTATTTTTTTCCATCAGGCCATTTTTTTTTTTGAGAAAGTTTTGCCAAATACAAAATTTCTCATAATGACCAATTTTTCCTATTGCTACCATATTTCTAGGTACATGAATTTTGAACCCTAACTTATAATGAAGGTCTACGACCCCTAAAGAAAAACGGCTATTTCCACGATAATATTATGCTACAAAATTTTCTATAATTAAAAATGAGTATTATTGCACTACTTTAACCGAGACACTTTGTTCTGTTTTTTCCTTATTAGAATTATCATTTATAAATCTAAAATCACTGTGTTCTCATTACGAAGGGAGATAATAATTACCTCCCTTTTCAGGAAACTAACAAAAGTATCAAAAAATAATTTCAAGATAGACATCAAAGGAATTTTTGGTGGGTTAAAAATGTGCAAAAGTATTAAATCAGTATAAGTCCTTATTTATCAACTAACAAGAAATTTTATTCCATGTTGCACTAGAAGCGTTAGGGGTCTACTACCTTAACAAGCCTACTGTATATGCACATTTTCAAAGTTGTCTGCTGCATATGTGTTAAATGAGATCAGGTTCTCCAACCATGTTGGCCTTTCAATTTCATTATAGAACAGAACAGAATTTTATCATGACTTGTATAGATATTAGTTATAAGTTGTTTGTATAATTGATATACATTTTAATTGCTCATATACGATATAGAAAAAGCCAATGTCTTTTAAGTTATCCATGTATTGCATCAATATTTTCTCTTCAATTTTTTCTTCCTGCATTGATTTCTAATGGGGTAGCAATGCACATGTACAACCCTTGCTGTAGAATTGCCCTCTTACACAGAGTAGGACAGTCTTGTTGAATATTTTTGTATTCATAATAGCTTCTCCATAAAGACATGTTTCAAAAAAAAAGGCCAAAGTTCATTCAAGGCTAGCAATCCAAATATTGTGCATCAAAAAGTTTTGCCTGAAAGTCTGTTCCACACTGACTGCATAACCATGTTTTGACTTTGTTTATTTTGAGAAGCAGCAGGGGGAGATCGTTTTGTTTCACTGATAATGCAACACATATGTGTATTAGTTGCCATTGCATAAATGTAATATCTTATAAAAGGACTTTAACACCAAAATTAACAAACCTGTTTTTTTATGTAAGGTATTGATTTAGCTTGTCCAGTTATGAGAATACCGGTAGTAATTACTGAAATGACATTAGGTTCATATTTTGTATATAAATGCACCAAACATGTTGTTTATTAATTTCGAATTTTTCAGATCAATAAACTCATTTGCAAAAGTTTTGGAAACATCACATGCAAAGTAAGTACTTTTAACTCTTTACCAAATGACAAAATTCTAGACTTGTCCAAATTGAAAGCACTTGCAGACGACAAAATAAATGGGACTCAAAAACTGAAATTTGTTTTGAGAAGGGTAGAAAACACTGTGGGAAAAGGAGAAAATGCTGGTAACCAGCATTTAAGAGGTTTTTGAGAGGGTTCTTTCTCAGGGTCGTGAAAACACGGGATTGTTTGGGAAAGGGTTAAGTCTTTATCTGTCACCATACAGAGTATTAACTAAAGAAAATTCACCCAAATCCATTCAGTACGACATATTCTTTTTGACTGTGTTGTTATTGAACCAATTCAAGCAAATCAATGCTGACAGTATGTATACCGTTTTTAACACTGTCAGCATTGAATCAGTCATTGGCTTAACTTTTTACCAAACTGCAAAATTTTGGACTTGTCCAGACTGAAAGGATTTGTAAACAAGAAATTCATTGTAACTCAAAACATAAGCATTGTCTTTCATAGAATAGAAAACATTGTGGGAAAAGGAGAAAATGCTGGTTACAAGCATTTTATCCTTTTCCCACAATGTTATCAAAAGCCTTCTACTTCAGGGTCGTTAAAAGTTGGGATTGTGTGGTAAAGAGTTAATCAAATACTAGAACTATGAATGTTAAGACTAGAATTAATGTTGCCAACATTAATTCTAGTTTAAATAGTCATTGTTCTGCCAATTATTGGAACTTAGACCAACCACACTTTAATTGATCGTCAGATTATGATGATCGCCATACTTTTTTAATTGGTATGAAGAAATTTACCTGTATTCTGTACACAGAGAACTGTTCGCTTTTGGCTGCTGTAGGGCCTTTAACTGGTGCTCCTAAAGGTGTACATGTGTGTATTAGCCAGCTGAACACTCTCCAATTAAAACTGAATCCATCTAAATTATGAATTACGTTGATGATGAAATGAATGCTTATCACATTGCTTTTTCTCTTTTTTAATGTTAAGAGACAGATAGATAGATACACTTGCAATGTGCAGGAGAGAGAGAGAGAGAGAGAGAGAGAGAGAGAGAGAGAGAGAGAGAGAGAGAGAGAGAGAGAGAGAGAGAGAGGGAGGGGGGTTGGAGGTAGAGGGGATCGAGGTAGAGGGGGGAGGTAGGAAGGAGAGGGGGTAGAGATAGAGGTGGGGGGGGAGGTTGGAAGGGAGAGGGGATGGAGATAGAGGAGGTGGGGGGGGAGTGGTTGGAAGGGAGAGGGTATGTAGGTAGAGGGGGAAGGTAGGAAGGGAGAGGAGTTGGTTTGTTTTGATGATGTCAAGAAAAGAATTTAAACCAGCAATACTTGATGAATTAAATACGAGGAGAAATAGAAGATTAAAATTATATGAAGAAATGTAGTTAACATTTATTTGATGAATAATTTCTCATAAAACTTTTTCAGAAGTTTTTATGTATTCACTCTATACAACACAAATTTAACGACACTTACAAAGAAGATAATTAAGAAAATTATTGGAAAAGGAGAAGATATAGCTGTCAGATATAGAGTTAAAACTTGAACTATGTTGGTTTTTGGTATCCAAATTATAAAAGGATTGTCTAGAGATGATGATATAAATTACTTCAATATATTGTGTATAGATTTAATATATGAAGAAAACAAATCAAAGGCTAACCTTAAACACTTTGTACCCAGGTGAGCAAACACACACAGCCAAAACTTTGCAGCAATTTTGAATAATCACACAAGCAATCAGAACTGTTGCTATGCTATTTCCAAAGATATAACGGCTTAACCATTTTCAGGAGAATGCCATGTTTTTACTACCCTGAGGAAAAAGGCATTTTAAGGACATTGACAGAAAAGGAGAAAATGCTAGTAACCAGCCTTTTCTTCTTTCCTCACATTGTTTTCGAATCTTTCCCAAACAAAAAGCTATCATTTGAGTCACAGTTAATTTTTCATTTGCACATACATGCACTTTCAATTAAGATAAGTCCCAAATTTTCTTTTCTGTCAAAGAGTAAAGTACCATAATACTTTGAAGTAAGCAACATGTTTTTGTTTTCAATGTTTAAAGTGGTATATTGCCTTCACTAGTAATTTCTAAGAGATAAAGCCAAAAACTGTGTTGACATGGAGAGAAATAGAGAACATTTCTACAGACAATTTGTTCGAAGGCATTTTATGCTGCTGTAACAGAATTTTAGTTACATTATGGTATTAGCCATGGTTATCAGGTGTTACCATGTTTTTTTTCTGACACCATATTCTGGACTAGGGCTCTGCAGTGGCTTGCCTAGTGGGTACTTCCACTGTGCCTGTACTGCTGGAGGGCAGTGATCAATGAAATGGAGCATTCCAAACCCTGTGCTGTCACTGAACCAGTCTTAGTTTAAACATAATTTATTTGTAACATTCTAACATAAAAGAATACAATAAGACAATTACAAAATACATATACATATAGTATGGTACAAAATGGATTGGAACGGAAACATGAGGTTATATTGTTCTTTTCCATGGATTCTTGATATTATTAAAATCCTATTTTATTTTATTTACTAAATGATTTGACGAGAGAAAAAAAAAAGGTGTTATATAGAAAAAACACAAGGAAAACAGCTGTGGATACTATGAAGAGCTCATGTGATGTAGGATGTTCTTGAAACCAGTATTATAGAATTAACTCTGTGGTCTGTATTGATAGCATTGTAAAAAGAAACATACTGATGGTAAAATTGTTAAAAGACTTAAATGGGATTTTCACTTACAGTTTAAACCTTCTGCTATCCTTGTTAAGAGACTTCACTTCTAAAAATAATGTAACATTTTCATAAAAGGTGAAGCTTTCGTCACTGTACAGCAGAACGTCCAAGCTGATAGTGCTGAAATTCTCGATAGTTGCAAAAAGTCTATTTGTAATGATAGTATCATACCTACACTCTAAAAGATAGTGTCGACTAGTCTCAATTCCACCACATGGACACGAAGGCGAAGTAACCAAATTGTTTTGGAATAGATCAAAATTTAGCGAACTACATTTGTTACGCAACCTGGTGTGGATAATTAACAAATGTAGTTTGCTAAATTTTGACCATAATTCACTCATGCTCTGTGAGAAGGGGTTTAATACATCTGCAGTATCAAGTATCAACCCAGGTCAGCCTGTGCAGTCAGTGCAGGCTGACCTAGGTGGAAACTTTTTGCTACTGTTAGATTTTCTGCATGTCAAAGGACTGTTGTATCTCATGATTCAGTCAGTTGTTAAACAAAACAGTCATTATTGATCCGTTATTATGTAATGACTTACTTGGTATCAGGTATCACAGAGTTGCATTAACTGTTTACCACAGTCCCAACTTTTAATGACCTAGAGAAAGAAGCCCTTTGAAAACATTTCTTTGAAAGCAGAAGTTCATGTAACCACAGTGTCTTCTAAACTTTCAACTACATGTATAAATTTCAATTTTTGAGTCACATATATTTGAGCCGTGCTCTGTGAAAAGGGGGCTTAATGCATCTGCGAAAAGTATCGACCAGGTCAGCCTGCGCAGGCTGCCCTTGGCCGAAACTTTTCACTATTGGTCAATTTTCTGTATTAACAAGGACTAGTCTATCTCATGATTAAGTCAGTTATTGAAAAAAGTGGCTCCTATGGATCCATAATTATGTGATGACTTGTCTGGCATCATGTATAACGGAGATGCATTAAGTGCCCTTTTGCCAGAGGACGGCTCATTTGTTGCATGAAAAAGCTTGCAATTTGGATGAGTCTGTAATTTACTAATTTGACAAAGAGTTAAATCCCCTGTTGCCAGAGTGCCACTCTATTATAAATACATCAGATGTTGTTGTACACTTTATTTTCCTTATTGTTAGACCAAAGGAAAATGAATAAAGAGGACTGAAGCCCTTAAAGTTGTGGAGAAGAATTACAGTATCAGGTTTTCTTATTTTTCTGTGTCTGTAAAATATTTGTACTGGAAGTTAAATGTGTTGGGTTTCTTTTCTGGCTTCTCAAGAGGGACTTTCTTAGTCTGGTGGGTGACCAGGCTATTTTCTTTCACTTAGAAATGTCAGACATCATTTTATCGTCACATTATGGGAAGACCTTGCAAATCATCTCACGGTATGCTGTGATCAGAAGCAATTACAAACTATGACATAGAAATTAATAGATTCGTCATTTTCAATCTGTAAAGACAACTTGATCTAGTGTATTTACCCTCTCAAACCTCACAGATACCATACAAGTGGAATTCACCCTTTACCAGGCAAACTTTTTCATTAACAACCTTGAAGAAAACATTTTGGGAAAAGGAGAAATTGCTTGGTCCATTTTCACCAACCTTTCTTAAGAATGTTCTTAGTCTTTTCACCAGAATTTTTTAAATGTGAAAGTAACACAACTTCTGATTGACTGAACTATTTGGTTGGTGAATATTGGCCCTGGTTACTAGTATTTTCTTCCTTTACCCAAGATGTTTTCTTCCATTTTTTTAGCCGCATTTATTTTCTGAAAATTTATAAGTGTGGATGTATTCCAAATGTCTGTCATCTATTGCAGAGTTTATTCATTACTTCACAGACTCATTTGAAATTTGCTAGAAAGTAGTTCAAATGGCATGAAAGGAGATATGATTAAGGAAAAGAGTAAAAATACTGTTTCAGCATGTGATTGGTTTTTTTTTTCCCTTATTTTTTCTTTTACACTGTTTTTATAAGAGGGACGTAAAAAGTTGTATTTTTTTCATAATTGGTCAAATTTTTTCACAGTCAAATTGATAAATTCAACTGCATCTGTCTGCTTAACATACAACTTAATCACAAAATTTTTGATAAGGAGATTTCACTAGGTACCGGTATATCTTGTTTTTTTATTCACCAAAAGCTTTTATGTCAAAATGGAGTATGTCAGTTGCTTCAACCTTTTCCTAAACATTCAAAAGTTTTTATAACCCTGGTAAAAAAGAAAAAGGCTTTTGAAAAGTTTTGGGGAAAAGGAGAAAATACTGATGCATATCATTTTATCCTTTTCCAACAATGTTTTCTGTCCCTTCACAACAATGTTTTCTGTCTCTTCACAAACAAATCCTATGATATAAGCTAAGTTTAATTTGTTGTCTGGTAACCAGCATTTTCTCATTTTCCCACTGTTTTCAAAAGCATTAGTTTGAAGGATTTTTTTAACCTGTTGCGACACAATCCCTAGTTTTAATGACCCTTGGGAAGAAGAATTTTGAAAACATGGTGGGAAAAGGCAAAAATGCTTGTCACCAGCATTTTCTCCTTTTCCCACAATATTTTCTGCCCTTTCATGAACAAATTCCAACATTTTTTAAAAATATAATTTGTCATCTGCAAATGTTTCCAAATTGGACTAGTCCAAAAGTTTGTCATTTGGTAAAGAGTTAAGAGGTTTAAGATTAAATTCATTAGCCTGAAATTGGCTGATGAAATAATGTGACAAATGGATAAATAATGGTTGAGCAATGTTTCGATTTGTTCCCATGTTTTTTGATGCCTTAACCTCTTACCACACAATCCCAAGTTATCATGACCCTGGGGAAAAAGGGAAAAAGCCTTTTAAAAACAATGAGGGAAAAGGATAAAATGCTGGTAACCACATTTTCTCCTTTTCCCACAATTTTATTTTTTAACCTTGTATAAAGGAATTTTTTATATTTGAGTCACATATATTTTGTCGTCTGCGAATGCTTTTAATTTAGACAAGTCTCAAATTTTGTCTTATGGTAAAAATTGAATTTTGTGGGCCTCATAGGACACAGCACTTGCTTTGGAGAGGATAACAAGGAACTGTTGTTTATCCAGAGATCTGTCTACATGTACTTAGTAAATCCTAGAGATCATCATTTCCCATAATGCCTTTTGTTTCAGTTGTGACTTCAGGAGAAGCTGAAAGGCGATAAAGAAGCCCAACAACTGTTTGTTTTTAATGTATTCTTAATGGTTTTACTTAAAGAGATACTGTTTTCCTCTAGGGTGTTTTTATTGTCATTATATGTTGTTTACTCAGGCCAAAAGAAACCATGGCAATTTACAGAAAACCTATTGGAACCAGTTTGCCAGCGTTCCCTTCATTTTTTGTTGTCAACTGTGTCTCTTGTTATGGACTTCTCTTGCCTCATCTGTAGTTGTTTACTTTACCAGCTTGTATTAACTGCAGAAAACTGTAACAAACAGTTGAAGGCAAGCAGATAATTCAGCCATGCTCTGGCAAAAGGGGGTCGTAATCAATCTCTGTGATGTATTATACCAAGCAAGTAACACATAATTATGGATCCACAAAATCCATTTTGTTTAACAACAAGCTGAATCCTGATGTAGACTGGCCCTTGGACATGCAGAAAATTTCCCAAAAGCAAAAAGTTTCCACCCAGGTCAGCCTGACCTCACAATTGAAGGCTTTTGAGTAATTGTAGAACATTGGGGGAAAAGAAGAAAATGCTGGTAACCAGCATTTTCCCCTTTTCCCACAATGTTTTTACTCTCTCCAAGAGAAAGTTGATCATTTAAGTCATTTATTGATTTGTTGTCAGCAACTTCTTCAGGTTTGGACAAGTCCTAGTTAATTTTGTTGTGCAGTAGATAGTTTTTTTTTTACCAGACGAAAATTTCGTGATCTTCTATATCAAAAGCACTTCTATATTTGGCAGACAACAAACAAAATGGGGTTCAACCCTAAAGTATTTGATCAAAGGTAAGCTTTTACCAAACAACAAAATTTTAGCCTTTTCAAATTTAGAGCACTTGCAGAAGACAAATTTTAACTTGGCTTATATTATGGGATTTGTTAGTGAAAAGAAAGAAAGCAGTGTGAAATGAAGATAAAATGACAATAACCAACATTTTCTTCTTTTCACACTATGTTTTGAAAAGTTTCCTTCTTCAGGTTCATTTAACCCTTTACTACACAATCCTGACTTTTAACAAAGCCTAGAAAGACGCCTTTTGAAAACATTGTGGGAAAAGGAGAAAATGCTGGTAACCAGCATTTTCTCCTTTTCCCACAATGTTTTCTACCCTTCCCAAAGCAAATTTCCATTTTTGAGTCAAAGTAATTTTGTCGTCTGCAAATGCTTTCAATTTGGACCAGTGTAAAATTTTGTTGTCTGGTAAAGAGTTAAGCATGAGATGTTTGGTAAATTGTAGAGGAAAATTAGTAACATCATGTTATGTAACAATAATCAACTTGGGATTCTGTTACAAAATACACAGCCACGCGGGGGAAATGTTTTTGTAATGCAATATTAGAAGATCTAGCATCGCCAACAAGTTTTGCAGCTCAAAAATGTGAATAATGTCGTCAGAGGATGCAGATTTCTTCTTTCTTTCATCGATGTAATCTTACTTACTGTTGGTTATTATGATCTTATTGCTTAATATTGAAACCAAATGAACAGGATCCGCTTTCACTAACCATTTTTAAGAACTTTCTTAGGCTTGTTATCCAGAATTTTCTAAACTTGAAAGTAACACAACTTCTGATTGGCTAAACCATTTGGTTTAGCCAATCAGAAGTAGTGTTACTTTCAAATTAGAAAAACTTGGAGAATATTGACTTAAAATTCTTAAGAATAGTTGGTGAATAAAGACCCAGATTGGCTAAAAGAGATTAACCATAGGTACAATCCCATGTTTTAACAACCCAGAGGAAGAGGGCTTTTGATAACATGTTGGAAAAAGGAGAAAATGGTAGTAACTAGCATTTTCTTCTTTTCCTATAGTGTTTTCTGCACATTTAGAGACATACCCCATCATTTAAGCCTCTTTTGTTTTGTCATCTGAAAATGCGTTGAATTTGAACAGGCCTAAACTTTTGTTGTAATGTAAAGAAATAAATCTAAGTCCATTTAGCAATAAGAACATCAAATATTTAAGTCCTTTATAAGAAAATGAGTATTACAGTGTCAGAACTATTTAGATCAGAATATCCGGTAGGGTACAGAGAATTTAAGATCATATTGTATATTCTGATTTAAATCTACACTCACTGCAAAAGCCCTATCTTTTTGAAGGCTTACAAGCAGTTGATGTGCCGATTTATATATTACAAAGTTTTGCAAGCAATAAGGAAGGGAATACAGACAATGGACTTGTGAAATCTGTAGGGCAATTTGAAAATGCTTCAACTCCAGATTATGTCCACTTGCAGAATACTGTAATACTTTGAAATGGTTTATCTACTTACGTATAATGAAGCTATGCTTACATCAGAAATGTGGGCTCAGATAGCCTCAATAATGAGATTTTTATGATGCTTCTTTTCATATTTGCAGGTTTGTTGTGAACCTGTCAAAAACCTAAATTGTTTTTAAGGTCAGTTATATGTACTTGGGGCTCAAGCTGAAACACTGCAAGCTGTCTGGTATTGCTCTTGACATAGCAGAGTTAAAGGCTTGTTAGCTATATTATAGACAAACATCTCTGATTTACATTCAGAAGGTTGCGCAAGATAAATAAATAACTATCTTGGAAGTCATTTTGTTTCTGTCTGAAGTTTGTCAACTTGATACCATCGAAGTGTGTAGTAATGATTAGATTTCCAGCAGAAATATTTGTTTTTGCCCCCTGGAATACCTTTTATGACTGTAGTTGCTTTTGCAGACAGTAAGGTTAGGAAAAGCCTGCACAGAATGTACAGTCTACCTTGGATCTACACTGTCTGATTTTTTTTTATAATGATCCAGACTTGCGCAGCCTTGAAATTACACTGTTAGATACCGTTTTATGGAGAACATATATGTTACTTACTATGTGCCATGATGAAAAGTCTTTAGAAAGGTAAATAAACAGGAATACTCATTCTGAGTCCAAAGTATTGCAGAGTTTAAGATCGCTTTTTCATGTTTGCTAAATTTAATATTGTGGCAAAGTACTGAAGGTATTGTTTGATCTTCTCTTTGAAGTTTGATCTTTACTTTCCACAAAAAAACAGCCCAAGTTGCAACATTCAAAGAATTTGCCCATGGCAGCTAAAATGTTGTCCAAGTATTGGTTTTTAATTTTGAAACTACTGAGGGAAAAAGAGAAAATGCTGTTTAGCAGCATTTTCTCCTTTTCCTTCAATGTTTTCAAAAGCTTTCACCCTCTGGGTCATTTAAACACTTGAGATTAATTGGTAAAGGGTTAATTACAAAACAATCTCAAGCTCATGGAAAATCTGTCATCTTCCGTAATGTTTCTTTAATGATATCAGCGTGTAAATTTGTCGATAATCGAGGGCCAATGACAGCAATGTAACAAACTGTAACAAAACTGAACAAAGACAAAGAAACACTACAATTACAGACATGTGCACAAAAACTATACAAGTAAAGAACTGAGCCAACCGAAACATTTCAGGAATGAATGAAATACAGGACTTTGTAAACATTTTCTTGGCATAGTGATATTTTGTAGGCCTCTGTTGATTTAGGAAGGTAATTGGTTTCGCAGAAAAGTGGGGGAAAAAAATCTTTGATGTGATTATACAGAAGTTTTTCAACGTCAGGAAATTGTTCCTTGTCTGTCATTAAGCTTCATTTGAACTGTTGTTTTTGGAGGAAAAAATCATTGTTTGAACATAGGCATATAATTGTGTAACACTTTATCAGCTGTTCATGAAATTTTAGACTTGTAAAATTGTATTGAAAGCATTTGAAGATGACGCATTCAGATAGTCAAAAATGATGAGATTTGTCGTAGGAAGGTTTAAAAAATTTGAGAGATGAAGGAAGTGCTGGTTATCAGCATTATCTCTTTTTCCCAAAGTGTTTTCCAAAGCGTTCTTTTCTAAGGGTCAAGAAAACAAGGGATTATTTGGTAAAGGGATAAACTTAGTCTGTCAGTGATAGCAAATTTAAACCTATACCAAACAATATCAAGTTTTAATGACCTTGAGAAAAAAGGCTTTTTAAAACATTGTGGGTAATGGAGAAACTGCTGGTAACCAGCATTTCTTTCTTTTACCACATTGTTTTCTACCCTTTCTGAAACAAATCTGTAATTTGAACCACATTTAATTTTCTGTCTACAACAATTACTGCTTTCAGTTTTGACAAGTCTGAAATTTGGTTATTTTATAAAAAGTTACGAAAAATATAGAAGGTTTTAGTTTTGATTTTTTTTATACATTGATGTCCACGGCCAGAGGCCATTGATACTCCCATAAAATACTGAATTGAAATGAATTGATTTAAATCAAATAAAACAATAATAATTATCATGCTTGTTTGTTTGTTTAAACGTATTTATTTTACATTGATTGAGAAACAAGCTCTTACAACTTATACTAATCGCTCTCGATTTTGCTTCCTGGGAACTACACCAGTACTCGCGCTGAATGTGTGGGCCAATGAAAAATCCCAAAGTTGACACCTGCTCCCGGATATCGAACTCGGGACCTAATGGTTATGAGGCTGATGCTCTACCTCACAACCATGGACACCACACAGTAATTATTATGCAGAGTGAAGTTGCGATTAAAAGTAAAAATTCAAGGTGCAATAATAGAATGCATCTTGATGTTGTATCAAAATAAACACCAATTTTCTATTTATTATGGGCTGTTAGATGAAATCCTCATTGATTTCAAACCTGACCATGTTTTGAAGACAATAGTTACCCTTTAATTATAGCTTTTTTTTCTGAAACTGTGTTTTTGGTTTGATGTTCCCAAAAATAATCACAAAATATGTGATGGGCAAAACATTGGATAAAAAGTAAGATACATGTATGAAACAGTTTTTAATGCTTTTGAAAAAGTTATGCTCTTATCACACAATCACAAATTTTAATGACCTTGAGGAAGGCCTTTGAAAAGATTGTGAGAAAAGGAGAAAGTGCTGGTGACCAGCATTTTCACCTTTTTCTGCAATGTTTTTTTCCCTTTCAAAGGCAGCTCCTTTACATTTTAATACATATTTGAACCATATCTAATTTCAGGTTTGGACAACTCTAAATTTTGTGGTGTGGTAAAGTGTTAACTCTGTACCGAACAGCAAAATTTTAGACAAGTCCAAATTGGAAGCATTTGCAGACGACAAAATTCGTGTGACTCAAAAATTGAAATTTGTTTTGAGGAGGAAAGAAAATATTGTGGGAAAAGGAGAAAATGCTGGTTACCAGCATTTCCTCCTTTTCCCACAATGTTTTCAGAAGGCGTCTTTCTCAGGGTCGTGAAAACCAGGGATTGTTTGGGAAAGGGTTAACTCTTTACCACATGACAAAATCTTAGACTTGTCTAAAGTGAAGGCATTTGTAGATGACAATCTAAATGTGGCTTATATGACAGAATTCATCTTTGATAAGGTGGAATACAGTGTGGGCAAAGGAGAAAACACTGGTTACCAGCATTTTCTCCTTTTCTCCACGTTTTGAAAAGACTTCTTCCGTAGGGTATTTAAAACTGGATTATAGTGTGGTAATGTGCTAAACCTAGACTGGTATCAGTCCGTTAAATAGAGCATTTTCAAAAGAAAAAATCATAAAATAAAACTGCAAGTAAAAAAAAAATCATAAAATAAAACTGCAAATCAAATACACTAATACATAATTAATTTATCAGGTGTAGCCAGGATTAAAATATCTATACACAATATACTCAATGGCTGTATTTTAGATAAAGGGCAAATAACAACATGCATTTCTGTAGGTTTATTATAATTGTGTACCTTGTTTATTAGAATGACTCGAATGCAGGGCCTTGATGCCACACTAGGATAAAGCCAGTGTTTCCAAACATTGAAGGGGTGTTAAACATCGTCTGAAAGGGCTGTTAAAAAAAAGGGTCTTCTTGTGGGGCAATAATGAAAGTTACTTTATACTGATTAAAAGTTGCATTAATCTTGTGGAGCTAGATGATATACAAGAATGCAGCCTCTCTCTACTGGCTAATTGAGGAGTTAGAATAACTTGCATGCCTT
The DNA here is from genome assembly GCA_946811185.2 of Hippopus hippopus. Classification (NCBI taxonomy): domain Eukaryota; kingdom Metazoa; phylum Mollusca; class Bivalvia; order Cardiida; family Cardiidae; genus Hippopus; species Hippopus hippopus. Next base: position 65,169,007 of record OX328099.1, on the reverse strand, counting down.
ATCATCTTGTTAGCCTGAGTAATTAAAACCCTTATCGTCTGAGACAAGGACCCCATAATTGCTGGAATCTCTGCAAGAAGACAGTTGATAGAATAGTAGGGAGTAAGAATTTATTGAACTATAAATTGAATATATACATGTATTCTGGTTCAAAATAAATTTTGGAGAACACTTTTAGAAAACAATTTTGGAAATCAATTTAAATTAGATAAATGCAATTTAGCAGTAGCTACCACACAATCCTGACTTTTATCAACCCTGAGAAAGAAAGTTTTTGATATCATTGTTGAAAAAAGAGAAAATGCTGGCTGCTACCGCTATGTTTTCTACCCTTTCCTAAACAAACTTCAGTTTTTGAGTCACATTTTGTCATTGGAGCTCATGCTTCCAATTTGAATAAGTCTAAATTTTGTCATTTAGTAAAGAGTTAAATGATGAACTGTGTTTTTGATTTGAAAGACTGAAAAATATTGTGAGAAAGCAGAAAAATTCTCATTACCATCATTTTCTCTTTTTCCCAAATTAATTCGGGAGTCAGCTTCCAAAGAGGCCTTGGAACATGAGATTATTTGTTAACCCTTTAACACACACTCCCAAGTTTTAAGGACCCCAAGGAAAACGACTTTTGAAAACATTTTGGGAAAAGGAGAAAATGCTGGTAACCAGCATTTTCTCCTTTTCCCACAATGTTTTCAACCCTTTCAAAGACAGATTTCGTAATTTGTTTAACATTGAATTAGTCTTCTGTACATGCTTCCAGTTTGAACAAGCCATTTTTACCTTTTCTCAAAATGTTTTCTGAAGTCAGCTTCGTCAGAGGCCTTATAACATGAGATTATTAATGAAGAGTCTAACCAAGTCAGCAGGGTTGCTAATAGCAGGAAAGATTTGAACATAAGGTAGTTATCCGAGGAATGCAAGACCCTGTTTGGTCCTATCACTCAAGTAACGAGTAGTCTGTCTCGCTAACATTTACATAGGAACATTTTTCGTGCAAATGTTTGTTTTTCATTTTATATACTATTTGTTTGTGTAGCTCTGAGGTACAATTACCATTTTTTATCCCAACATTTTTTAGGAGGGAAGGTGGCAGTTTTTGTTGGCAGATTTTTGTGGGCTTATAAATTGTAAATTCTGTCTCTCTCATTCAATTTGCTGGAAGACTTATCTGTATTAACTCTTGAGTTTTATATCCAAGCAGAAGCCAGCTCTTTAACTCTTTACAGCAAGACCAAAATCTTAACTCTTAACCTGACAACAAAATTCTAGCCTTGTCCAAATTCAAAACATTTGCAGACGGCAGTTTCACTGTGGTTCAAATGGTGCAGTTTTTCTCTGATAGGGTAGAAAACATTGTGGGAAAAAAGGCATTTTCTCCTTTTCCCACAATGTTTTCAAAAGGCTTCTCCCAGGGTCGTTAGAAGTCTGCATTGTGTGCTAAGTGGTTAATTCTTTACAAGACCAAAATCTTAATCTGGTCCAATTTGAAAGCATAAAATTTTTATCCGAAGTCGAAGGAGGAGGGGAATATACCATAGTTTTTGTGTTGTCTGTCCATTCGACTGTCCATCTGGACAGATATATTCTACAACTCTAGACGAAAACTGATGAAACTTCATACATGTGTTCCTTTTGATAGACTGCTGATATCATTTCAACAAAATAACTTGTTGCAGGCAGCATATAATAAAATTATAGGATTTGTCCTTGATAAGGTAGAAAATGTTGGAAAAAGAGAAAATTCTGATAACTTGATAGGATAGAAAACATTGTTGGAAAGGAGAAAATGCTGATTTCCAGCGTTTTCTCCTTTCCAAACAATATTTTCAAAAGGAGTCTTCTTCAGGGTTGTTAAAACAACTTGAGGATTGTTGCTAAAAGGTTAACTCTTAGGCTGCTAAGCGCGACTCACAGACCTTTTGCGGACAGCATAGATCGAGATCAGACTGCACTGAACGTGCAGTCTGATCTTGGATCCACACTGTCCAATGAGGAAATAACTTTCTCTCAAAAATACCTATCAAACAGCAATTTTTTATTTTTTACTATCGGCTTGAAAGTTTCATTTCTTTTATTTAGCAGGATAAGATTTAACCCTTTACCACACGACAAAATTTTAGACTTGTCCAAATTTAAAGCATTTGCAGACGACAATTTAGATGGGGTTCAAATGATAGACCTTGTCTTTGATAGGGTAGAAAACATTGTGGGAAAAGGAGAAAATGCTGGTTACCAGCATTTTCTCCTTTTCCCATAATGTTTTCAAAAGGCTTCTTTCCCAGGGTCGTTAAAAGTCGTCATTGTGTGGTAAAGGGTTAATATGCTGAAGGACAAGCAAGAATTATTACTTTACCACAATTCTATTCATATCATTCATATCATATCATTTTTTCACCATTAATTTTGTTTACTAGGTTTGCCATCATATTTTAGATTTTTCTTTTATTTTTCGAAATACATAGTTTGATGTGTGGTAGAGGTTTATGGATTAATAGTGGTTTTCTGATAAGCTGGCAGTGTAGGTCTGATATTGATCTACAATGTGCTGAGACAAAACAATATTTCAGAAGTAATACAATGATACATTGACTGAAAGAGGAAAAAAAATACCCTGTCCAAGAAACCTTGTTAACTAATGCAAAGACATTGTGTTCCTTTGTCAAGAACATATTTTGTGGATAAATGTGTACATAGTTTTATGGCATTGCAAGAAGAGTGTGTTCATTCATCAGTGGCAGAAATCCCCCATGAAGTTAAATAACACCTTTTTTCTATTTTAGAAAACTGTTTGTGATTGTAACATGAATGTAATGATTTGAAAAGTTTTCATCAAACTTCAAAACTTTCAAAACTTTGTACTGATGAACCTGGATTGAATTGCAGAAGCAGACAGTCAAGATCAAGATCAGACTGCACAGAACCTGCATTCAGATCTTGGATCCACACAGCCTGCTTCTGTACTACATATTCTGACAAAAACAGCTTTGAAATTGCAATATCTGCAGCTTTAATACAGACTGAGAATATCTATTTCATTTATAAGCACAACAAGAATTAAAGATTCATAGACATTTGTGATTAGTCATAACCTTGTAATTTAACTATGAGGTTAAAAGAAATGAAGGGGTTTTATGTGGCTCAGTGGTAAAGGGTAGTACTTATTACCTTGAAACCCCGAGCATACTGGAAGCACAAGGTTTAAGTGGGATTGTCCATAGGCAAGACATTTCAGAGCCATAACCTTGTACTGTTTAAACCATGTACATACATGTGTGAGCTTTAGCAGTGATATGACTGCAACAATTTTGAAAGCGGCATAAAACACCAATCAATCAATTAAACAATCAGTCAATACAAGAAGCAAAATGGTAAGCTCATGTAATTTATTGCTTCAGCAGTTTCATATTTATTAATGCAGGCACTTGGGTTTTATTATTGTTTTTTCCTTGTTAGATTTTAAAACAATAACAAAATGAACAAAAAAAAAAAGATGGTTCTTTTTCACTTAATTTTTCCACTCTTCCCACTACCAGTATTTTTATGACTGTTTCGTCTGCCTTAATTCTTCACTGAACAACAAATTGTAGACTTGTCCATATTGAAAGCATTTGCAGACAACAAAATAATTGTGACTCAAAAATTAAAAATTTTTTTTTTGGAAGAGAAAAAAAATTTGTGGGAAAAGGAGAAAATGCTGTTTACCAGCATTTTCTCCTTTTACCACAAATGTTTTCCTGAGCCTTTTTCCCCAGAGTCAATAAGATTCAGGATTGTTCCGTAAAGGATTAAACTTGTTAATGAAAATTTTCACATTGGTTGTGCCTGAAAGCTGTTGGTTGTAAATTAGGAGGAAAGTTGGGAAATTATTGATATAGACAGCAAAAATGTTTATAAAGGTGTTGACCCACGTTGAACAGGATTAGGTCTAGATGAAAGGAAATGGGCCGGAAAATTACCTTGGTGTTTGTGGTACAGGAGATGAAATATGTTTACAAAATATCTTTTGATTTTTTAACAAGTCAATTATAAAGGAAACATGTGTTAGTGTCATTTTATTTTTGTCCTCTATGACTATATGTTTTAAGGTGTTTTATTGGAGAAAAGGTTTATCTCATTATTTGATGAAACAAACTTGTATAATATGATTATCAACGTTGAATTAAGGTTTGATAAATGAATATATTTGGTGAGATTTAAGCAGAAACAGATGATTTATTCTCATTTATTTGTAGTTTGAGCATTGTATTTCAAAAGGTAGTTTTCTGCAAGAAAAAAATATCATAAGGTGCATCCAGTAATGAGTTAAGTAAAAAAGTTCGTATGAATGTCTGAGATGAAAGCTCTTTCTATGCACAAGACCTAGTCTGACTAGTCATGGTAAAGTCCATAGTCTGGACTTTACTATGGTATGCTATGGTATTCATATTATTTTGGTAAATTTTAACTCCATATAGAGATAATGTAACATAATTATATATTTTATACTAATGAATTTGACTTAACTTACTCTCATGATGTGTGTATCCAATAAGAGGCAACATTTGTTGAGTTTTTTGATGTGGAAGAGGCTTACATATTCTCTGATAATGACAATATCAATTTTTGTAGAAAGAGTGTTCTCCTTTCTTAATTTCTCTGTCAACAAACAGTTACAAGTTTTAAGTCCTCTGCGCATGGTAGATGTCTTGTGAAACATAATGATGAAAATGGTAGGTGCTGCTAGCACTCAAGTGATCTTGTTTCAAAGATGTTTTACATTTTTTTTTTAAACAAAGAACAATTGATCAGTAGTTCCTTCCACTGTTTTTTCTATGTAGCAATTGTTCTACATGTTAATATTCTACCAAATGACGAATGTTGGTCATGCCCAAATTCAAAGTATTTGCAGATGACAAATTAAATAGGGTTTTGTGGTTATTTTTCTTTGAAAGGGTCAAAAAAATTGTAGGAAAAGGTGAAAAAGCTGGTAAACAGTTCATTTTCTCCTTTTCCCTCAATGTTTTCATAAGCATTTCTCACCTGAGTTTTTGAAATTCTGGACGGTTTAGTAAAGGTTTAATAGCCTGTAAAGATACCCCTCTAAATGCATCAAGAAAACAATAGAATAATCTATTAACCCCTTACCAAACGACAAAATTTTGGACTGGTCCAAATTGAAAGCGTTTGCAGACGACAAAATAAATGTGACTGAAAAATTGAAATTTGTTTTTCGAAGGGCAGAAAACATTGTGGGAAAAGGAGAAAATGCTGGTTACCAGCATTTTCTCTTTTTCCAACAATGTTTTTAAAAGGCTTCTTATACAGGGCTGTTAAAAATTGTGATTGTGTGGTAAAGAGTTAAGTGGCATATCTGTATTATCCTTTACTTAACAATCCCTTGTTTTAACAACGCTGAGGAAAAAGGCTCATTAAAACAATGTGGAAAAAAGAAAGAGTGGAAAACAGCATTTTTACTTTCCACATTTTAGAGATATATCCCATCATTTCAGAGACATTCAATTAGTTGTCTGCAAATGCTGTCCGCAAAATTTAGATATCACATAAAGAGTTAGTGGTAACCCATTGAAAGCTAGGCCCATCATTACATGCTTCTTTGGAGACCAAGATCAAACTGCTAAAAACACGTAAAGTGGGATCGTGGAATAAATATGTGCTGCAGTTGTGTAACAATTTACCACCATGAGGGTAATGTCGCTGTTGAGAAATCAGACATGTGTCATGAAATGTCAAATTCTAGCTCTACCAATTTATTATCTACTGGTTGAGCTGGGTATCAAAATAATTCTAGGGGATTGTAACATTTTGTTAACCCTTCACAAAACAATCCCAGGTTTTAACGACCCTTGGAAAGAAGCCTTCTGAAAACATTGTGGAAAAAGGAGAAAATGCTGGTAACCAGCATTTTCTCCTTTTCCCACAATGTTTTCTACTCTATGAAGGACAAATTCCAGCATTTGAGCCATCTTAAATTTGTCGTCTGCAAATGCTTTCAATTTAGACTAGTCTAAAATTTTGTTGTTTGGTAAAGAGTTAACTCTTTACCAGGTGACACAATTTTTGACTAGCCAGTATTCAAAGCATAATTGCTGACCACAAATCAAAATTAGCTCTAACTGGGGAATTTGTCTTTGAAAGCGTTAAAGAACAATGTTGGAAAAAGAGAAAATGCTGGGGACCAGCATTTTCTCTTTTTCCCACAATGTTCTTTAAAAGCCCTTTTTCTCAGGGTCATTAAAACTTGGGATTGTTTGGAAAAGGGTTGAGGGCCTATCAAAATCATTTCCCATAAATTTTTTCTACGACTGGATTTGTTTCATTTACAATGCAATGGACATAACATAAGACTATAAGAAATAACAGTTTGTTAAGTTTATTGGGCTTTCTTTTTAGATATATTGAAATAGTTCCCATGAAAAAAAAAATTGAAGATTTAAAGTTTTTACAGAAATAAATCTTACTGAGAAACTAGTGGTAACAAACTGATTGTTGGCTGAATCAGAGATTTGTGAGGAAGCAAGCACTAGTAACAATTTAATCACATATGAGGTATATCCGTAAAGTTTGTGGACATTGCTAAAAAGTTAGCAATTTTGCAAGTTATGCGCAGGAAACTTGTATCGTCATAAATAGCAAACTTTTCTCAGCAGACATGTGAAAAAAACATGCCGCTACCATGAGTAGTTTTCCATTCATTGGTCCTAGCCTGCACATTTGGATAAGAACCTGGGGCAGGTGTTGACGTCGTCATGACGTTGCGACATTGTTTTGCAGACATTGTATTGACAATGTGTCAGGTGCTTACCTTGGAATCAGAATGTAATTGTGAGATAATCAAAGACAATTCAGACCTTCTAGATATATTGACCTTTCGCTACAATGCATTTTTGGTCTGACAGTTCCCTAACACTGACCCTTCAATCCTCTTCAATCATCGTATTCACCGAAACCACCAATCCTACACTAAAGATGCCTGGCTGCCTGTATCTTTCATTGTCGCCGGTTGAATTTCGCCAGTCCGACAATCTGCTGTGCCACTTGTAAACCAGTGAGCGACATACAGCCGACATTCTTGTAGCTTCAGACAGCGTTTTCTTGGTATTTACAGGTGATTTGCGGCAACATTGGCGCCATAAATTTTATGATCATCCGTTGTTACTCGACGTTAAATTCCGCCGTTCTTGACAAAAATATCTTCGCTGTGCTTCAAAAGTTGTTTGCGCAAAATTTAAACGCCTTCGATGTTGTGTTCTATATTTTCAGCAAATGATGTCAACGTCATCCTTAATCACAGGATAAAACTTGAAAAAAAAACTCCATATTTTTCGTCAGGTTATAGACTGCAGACAGCAATTTGAAAAATCAATTTCATTGTGTTATTTGGAGCGCCCCAGGTCCTGCTCACATTGTTTAAAGTATGATTGATAGACTACTTACTGTTGGCACAATATCTTCGTAATTTTTACATAGAATGCTTAATATATACCCAAAAGTAATCGAGACAATAAAATTCGAGAATGTACGTTTGTTTTATATATATCAGCATTGACCATGAACTTTACAGACATACCTCGTATTGCTAGAAAAACCCTTGTCATATAACCCTGATTTTGTTTCACCATCTCCTTCCCCATTCTCTTCCCGTGTTTTATGTCTGCCTTTAAGGCCCAGTAGCAGCCAAAAGTAAACAATACGTGTGTTAAGACACATTTAAATTTTAATCATACCATTAAAAAGTGTAGAAGTTACTGTGACAATAACAATTTGTTATTGTATGGTTGGTCTGTGTGTTAGTCACTTGCAGAAAATTGAATTTTAAAATCAGGTAAATAGTAAATGAAAGAGCAACTTAACAACTTTTTATCTACATGTAGTTTTAAAACTCATTTTCTGCCAGCAACTTGCACTTGGACAGACTGTACAATAATAGATTGTCATCTTCATAATAATTTCCTTACTTTTAAATGGTATGATTTAAATATGAAATGCATTTGAATACCTGCATTGTTTACTTTTGGCTGCAACTGGGCCTTTAAAAGATTATCTCATAAAGTAGTAGACAGTGTAGACCAAATACCAGCCTACAGTTCTCTTTTTGCCACAATGTTTAACATTTTCATGTATGAAACCTTGAATTTTGTTACTCCTTTTTATCTTTTGAAAGCTTTCTTCTGGTTTGTTACGTAGATTTTGAAGCTCGTTATGAATTACATCTCTTTGCAATTTGATGAATTTTTTTCTGCTTTCAGAACAAATTTAGAAGACATTTTGGACCTAAATGCATATGGAGATTTGGCCAGAAACAGGTATCTTCTTTTATGTTGAATAGGACCTCGGCCTTTCTCTATGGCATGTCGTAGAAGGCGACTAAAATTAGAGACAAACGGCTGCTTTCCTCGTAATTCGTAGGATTGCAGCAGGCTGGGTAGTTCTTATTCCAAATCCTGTATTTTTTTCTCGATGTAAATAGGGTTTGGAATGGGAATCAATTGGCCTGTGGGACCCCGTGTGGTTTAATCGGGGGTATAAGAATAAACCACTGCAGTCCCGCGATCGTCACATCTGCCATTTCATCTGGCGGAACAAAAGTGACAGCATGCATGTCGTAAAAGGCGACAAAAGGGGCATCATTTTGTGTTTCGTCCATTCCTTATTTATCATGTTTGTCTTATGTTGTTGCACATGTATGTTATTTTCACCTCGCATTATTGTTTACTTAGTAAGTGCGCCCAATATGACCTAAGTTGTCGACGGGCCTTAAAACGCTATTCATCTGTTCATCTATTCATCTTTTATGTTATTTGCTATGTTTTAACCGTAATCCTGATAAATAAGTGAAATGAAACTTTCAAGCCAACAGTAAAAAACCCAAATGTTGCTATTTCAAAGTTATTGGTTTGGGAAAGATATCTCCATATCAGACAGTGTAGATCCAAGATCAGACTGCACATTCTGTGCAGTCTGATCTTGAGCTACACTGTCCGCAAAAGGTCCTCCAGTCGTGCGAAGCAGCCTATTAAAGGGTTAATCAAGTATTAGGAACTGTTTGCCACATCCTAACCTTTTACCAAATAATCCAGAGTTTTATCAACTACAGGAATTAGGCTTTTGAAGATATTGTGGGAAAAGGAGAAAATGCTGCAAGTCAGGAAAAACTAGGTAAAAAATAAACAAATGGCAACTTTTTAGCTAGTTTAAAATTCATTTTTTCCATCAGTGACTTGGACAAAAACAAGATTGTTATCTTCACAATAATTTCCATACTTTTAACTCTTTCACTACTGAATATATAAGTTGCATTTTCTCAAAGGCTAAATTACATTTCCTCTGCAAGATCAAAAGACCATTCGGTCATAATCTAGAATATAACCTTGGACAGTGCAGGTCACAGATAAGTGCACATTCTGTGCAGTCTGATCCTGATCTACACTGTCCACAAAAGCCTCTGGTGTCGTCTATGGTATGGAAAGAGTTAATCAGTATGATTTAAATTTGAATGCATTGTAACTATGGTATTATTTACTGTACTTTTGGCCACTGTCTTGCCTTAACCCTTTACCTAATATGCCAATTTTAGACTCTTCCAGTTCAACAGCAACGGTGTCAAAAATGTGGACAAATGGAAATACATGTATCTGATAAAGAGGAAAACATTGTGGGAAAAGCTGTCTGTTGTTGATGCGTCAAAATGAGTATCTGTGAAGTACAGGGTTAAGAAAGGACATGGTTTTAAAACTTATATTTTATTGCAGTATTGAAGAACTTTTTGAAAACAGGGGATTTAGAACATCAGACACCCACCAAGTTGACAAGGTAAGCTGTACTGCATTACTTTCAGCATTAACCTGTTACCAAACGCCCAAGTTTTTTTATTCATCCAAATTGAAAGCATTTGCAGACGACATACATGTTTTAGATATTACTCAAATGATGGGGGTTTGAATTTGACAGGGTAGAAAACATTTTCGGAACTGGAAAAAATGCAGGTTACTGGCAATGTTTTTAAAAGCCGTCTTTCTCAGGCTCATTTGGGATTGGTTGGTAAAGGGTAAAGCATTTATGCAAAAGGACCAATTGCTTGTAAATATGGCTTTTTTGTAAAGCAAAGAAAGTCCTCTGCAGGGGATAATGAGGTATTTTCAAACATGGGATCCTATATTTATAAACCATTTGTAAAAGGGTTCTTTATCTCATTAAAAATTTTTCCAAAGTACAAAGTAACACAATTTCTCATTTGCTACACCAAATGAGCTATACTTTGGTAAAAGGGGTTCTAATGGATCCCTGTGATGCATCATACCAAGCAAGTCTTGACATAATTAAAGATGCATAAATTCCATTTTGTCTAGAAATTAGCTAAATCCTGAGATAGAATGGTCCTTGGACATGTAGACAATTGACCTATAGCAAAAAGGTTTGATCCAGGTCAGATTTATCTGGACTCTGCAAGCTGACCTGGGTTGAAACTTTTTGCCAATGTATTGAACCCACTTTTCACTGAGCATGTCTCAAATGGTCTAGCAAAAACAAAATGGTTTAGCCAATCAGAAACTCTGATGCTGTCTAAATATGGAATAACACTAAGAATGCATTTAACCCTTATCCTGCTTAATAACTACAATGAAACTTTCAGTTCGATAGTAAAAGTCTAAATATTGCTATTTCAAAGTTATATTCTGGGGAATAATATCTCCTTTTCGGATAGTGTAGATCCAAGATCAGACTGCACGTTCTGTGCAGTCTGATCTTGATCTACACTGTCTGCAAAAGGTCAGTGAGTCACAATCACCAGCCTAAGGGTTAAGAGTGGTGGGTGGGTACAGGCCATGAACATAAGTACATGTATTTGGTTCTTCACATATTTTAATGTTCAAGATTCTACAGTTTGCCATTTTTTTTTCTCCTTCCTTTTCATTGTTTTGCTACAGATCATTTACTAGGGGCTTCCGTTTCAACCATTTCATGTGACTTTAATAGAAGTGAAAATTGACTTGTGATGACAGAGCTGGGACCATTTCTGACAGCCTAATTACCCAATTTGCCACAGTTTTCTCATATTTTCAGAACCATCAAAATTTTACCTCCACTTTTTTTTTTCATTCTTCACAGTCCATTGACGGACAGATTTATGGATCAGAGTTTTGTTGTTTTTACCCTTATCTTTGAATTTGAGTAACTCCTCTCCAAACAATCCCTTGTTTAATAGACCCTGAAAGAAAAGGGCATTTGAAATCAATATAATTATTATCTTTATTATATAGTCTCATTTGTATATTATACAAAGCAAGTTTAATACACATACAAGAACTATTCCAGTAAAAAGCTTACAATCATTCTACTGGAGAATTATAAGAGACTAGTATTAAAATATTACATAGATAATTAAGAAACAGTATTTAAGCACAAAAGTTCTATTAAAAAAAACAAGTTGTTTATATATAAAATATTATTTCAATGTGAACAAGGAGAAAATGCTGGATACCAATATTTTCTCCTTTTCCCATTGTATTATCAATTATGGCAAAGACAAATCCTATCTTTCTTTGACTTAAGCCTGGCCAGGTGGCTCATTGGTTAGAGTATTCTGACTCGTGACCTGGAGGTTGCGGGTTCGATACTTGGCTTTCCAGCAGTTTTTTGCCTCTCTCCTCTGTTGCATGTGAGAAAAGTAGTTAGTAGCTTTGGAAAGAAAGTTGTGACAGGACTGGTGTGAGAAAGCAAGGAAACACACGGGTGTGTCACTGACCGCCATGATATGACCTAAGCTATTAAAATGGCATTAAACTCTAATACAAACAAACAAAGAAATCTTTGACTTAGCCCAATTGAAAGCATTTGGTAGTAACAGCTTATATGTTGGTCAAATGACGGTATTTGAACAGGTGGAAACCATTGTGGGAAAAGAAGACCAGCACTGGTTACTAGCATTATTTGCTTTTTGTACAGTGTTTTCAAATGTCTTTTTTTCTCAGGTTTGTTAAAATCCTGTACTACATGTACTAGGTAAGGGATAAAATCTCAAAAGCGATCATTGTATAAGATATTTTTAAACCTTGAAGTGCCATTAACAACTATAGATGTGGGTGGCTTTACGGCCAGTGAAGATCAAGATCAGACTGCACAAAATGTGCAGTCTGATCTTTGATCTACACTGTCCGCTTTGCTTAGACACTCTAGTCAAGAGCAACCTTGAACTTGCAATTATTTAGGCCCTATTTCTAGACTGAAAGTGTCCATTAGGTTTTTTCGGCACTCCAATTCGTTAACCATTTACGGCACAATGCCGACTTTTAATGACCCTGGGAAAGAAGCCTTTTGAAAACATTGTGGGAAAAGGAGGAAATGCTGGTGACCAGCATTTTCTCCATTTTCCCACAATTTTTTCTACCCTATCATAATAGGATTGCACCACTTGAGCCAAATTGAAATTGTCGTCCGCAAATGCTTTCAATTTAGACAAGGTTAAAATTTTATCGTCTGGTAAAGGGTTAGAAGGACAGAGTTCCAGAGTTGGTGAAAGTGTTTATTGCCCATGACCAGAAACTGAATAGGAATAACAGTTTTCACAACAATCATAAACATAGAGAAAATATGCGCAAACAGTCACTTTCTGGCTGAAATGCCATTAATCTTTCCGGTGGAGAGGGGTTGGGAGATTTTTATTTAGTGTTAAATAAACTGTTTGTGAGAGGTTTACAAGTCTTCGACAGTTACTGTAGTTAAATTGGCTATGGTGAACTGGGTTTAAATTGTTGGTGGAATCTTAATGAAGTGGTAATGGTGAGTTGTGTGGCAGATTAATGAAGTGGGAAGGGACTAGTTTAGAAGGCTGTTGTCAGGGGGCGTAGCTGCCTGTACGCAAAAACGCAGTTGCATACACTTCGCAAAACAAAGAGAAAGAAAAGAAAGACGGTTTTGCAAAAAAAAATGGAACAACAAAAAAAGGTCACTCGAGGCCACCAAACAGCTTCTACAATTCAAACATTTTCAGAGGTAGGCCCTCCAGACCCTCCTGGGAAATCCGTCTCTCCCCTCACAGCACCTCTCACCTCGGATAATACCTTAGTACCCCGAATTATCTTTGTGTATACTTCAATATAGGCTAGCTACGCCCCTGGTTGTTAACCCATAGACTATTAAGCAGGAGTCAGGGACCTTCTGCAAACAGTGTAGATGAAGATCAAACTACACAAAATGTGTAGTCTGATCTTGGATCTACTTTGGCTTGAAATTTTCATTTCAATTATTTAGCAGGATAAGGGTTTAATTTTACTGTAGTTTAAACATTTTTTTTTGGGGGGGGGGCTTGATTGAGTCTTTTCCAACCCAGTAGCTAAACAACCATTTCTTATGTAGTAAAAGTCTATGCACTATGCTCTATGAACTAGGGGCTTAAAACATCTGCAGATAGTATTGACCAATGTCAGCCTGCAAAGTCTATGCAGGCTTATCAGGGTCAAACTCTTTGCTATTTATCAATTCTCTGCTTGTCAAAGGACAGTCTACCTCTTTATTCAGATGGTTTTAAGACAAAATGTATTTTTGAAACATGCCATTGTTTTGGTTGAGATTTAACTCATTACCACACGACAAAATTTTAGCCTGGTCCAAATTGAAAGCAATTGCAGACGATAAAGTAAAAGTGACTCAAAACTTGAAATTCCTTTTGGGAAGGGTAGAAAACATTACCAGCATTTTCTCCTTTTCCCACAATGTTTCTAAAAGGATTTTTCAAGGTTGTTAAAACTTGTCATTGTGTTTAAAACAGTTTAAAGTTTAAAACAGAGTCTTTTCATACATTTTCAGTCTGTTACAACTTTGACCATAGAGTTGGAGGGCACTGTCAATAAGGAAAGACTAGATAGCTTTCTACAGACAGCATTATGGGAAAAATCTGTAACCAATCAAAGTGGTGATACAATAGAAATCCTCAGGTTGAAGGTGAAGTCATAAGTTTGTATACAAGTATTCATTTCCTCTGTAACCACAACAAAATTTTAGACTTCTCTAAACTCAAAGCATTTGCAGACAATTTAAAGTCAGAGTAAAGTCCAACTGAATAAAAAGCCTGTTATAGAATAAAAGTAAATTTCATTTTTACCATGTAAAAATATGGCGATTATTATGACTTTCACGATATGTAAAGGTGCAGTTCGCAAAAGTTCCAGTCAATGGCAGACAAAAGAATTTTGAAACTAGAACAGATCCTACCATGCCGCATTATCTGTTTGTTTACATCGATGATGGCTGACGATTAGCCGACTTTTCGTCGTAAATGTCCGCAGTGATGTGATAGTGACGTAAACACCACGTGATCATTTAAGGCGTCAAAACAAACCCTTCCTTCACTTGATCGTTTTGTCCCCATTCTAGGCTTGAAAGACGTGAGTTTATCGACACCATAAACAGAAACGACGACACAGGCTGATCATTACTTATTCATTTATCATCAATACAGGAATAGTTTACTACATCTAAATAAGAAAGCAGGTTCAGAGTGAGCAATCTTACTCTCCAATGACATAATATTGGAATTGTAAAAATTAGTCCTGTGTACTACATCATAGCATTAATGAGATGCAATGTTATCACGTGACGTTCTCGAAGACCTAGTTCGAATATACACGAACGATAACAAAGGTTGTCTCGATCAGTGGCGTCGCTGAAATTGACGGACTTCTCCATGCATTTTCGCGCACATATATTATGGCAACCAATGCAGTAACTGACACATTCGAGTTTTCTCCGATCTTACATATGTGTGTTGTGATGGGTTATTTGATATATTTTCAAGTTATAAACGGTGAAAATTACCTTTTTTTTTTTTTTTTTTGGACTTTACTGGGACTTTAATTGTGGCTCGATTGTGGCAAATTCTTTGTTGTCTGCAAAGCTTTGGTTTTTGACAAAAAATTTAGACTGGTCCAAATTCAAATCATTTGCAGACAACAAATAAAATGATACTCAAATGATGGGATCCGTATCACAAACATTGTGGTTTCAAGCGTTTTCTCCTTTTCTCACAGTGTTTTCAAATGCCCCTTACCTCAGGGTTGTTAAGACTCAGGATTGTGTGGTAAAAGGTTAATAAGTGCAGTGGTAACACCCTAGTTTAGTAATCCTGGGTTTTGGGTTGGAATCACAATTTGGCTGAAACACTTTCTGAGGATTGTTGAAACTCATGGCAATAGGAATCATGCTTCTCGAAACACTAAACATAGTTTTGATAAATGTCGACCCTTTCAGTACTGTTAGTTGATATAGGAGCTTTTGCAAACAACATAGATGAAGATCACAGAACATACAGTATGATCTCAGATCTATAATGTCTGCTTATTCAGTCAAGCCTATAAGTAAGAAATCTTTCTGACATTTAGTGAAATGTATTTTGATCCATCAAAAGAGGACAATTTTATACATTAGGCACTGAAAGAGTTAATGTGAAAGCTGCCGGTAGCTTGGTAAAAGTGTCGTGCATTGAACTTGGAAGGAAAAATGGAAGAATGCATAGATATTTGCTCTGCTGCAGTAACATACCAAAATATAGTGGAAAGCAACTTTAACTCATTACAAGCGACAAATTTTTCAGGCTGGTTCAAATTAAAAGCATTTGCAGATGACAAATTTACGATTTCACAAATTATGATATTTGTATGTGAAAGGGTAAAAAATATTCTGAGAAAAGGAGAAAATGCTGGTTACCAGCATTTTCTCCTTTTCCCACAATATTTTCAAAAGTCCTTTTCCTTGGGTTTGTTAAACCTTAGGATTGTGTGATAAAGGGTTAAAAACCAAGCAAATAAAACATTTTACAGAAAAGTTTAGGAAGAATTATGTTACATTTTACAGGGTGTTGTTGCACTAGAGAACACACAGAAAAGATGTGTTTTACAAGCTGTTCAAGAACTCTATGACTCCCACGAAACCACACCTTGGACTGCAGATGAACCCAGGGGCTGTATCATTGTTTTTATAGGTTGGTCAAGCTTTTGTATGTTCTGATCTGTATTTAGTTAACCCTTTACAACACAATCCTGCATTTTAACAACCCAGAGGAAGAAAGCTTTTGAAAACATAGTGAGAAAAGGTGAAAATGCAGGAAACCAGAATTTTGTCCTTTTCCCACAATTTTTTCTACATATTCAAGGACAAATGCTATCATTTGAAAAATTTTTAAATTGTTGCCTGTAAATTCTTTAAATTTGGGCGTGTAAAAAATTTTGCTATGCAGTAAAAAATTTATTTCTGTTCACTCATTGTGCAATGTGTATATATATTTTGAATTATCTTTTAGTTTTTGAATCATGTCATATGACAAGCGATTGCCCCTGTGTATAAATGTTTTACATGTATTAACCCTTTCCCAAACAATCCCTGGTTTTCACGACCCTGAAAAAGAAGCCTTCTGAAAACATTGTGGGAAAAGGAGAAAATGCTGGTAACCAGCATTTTCTCCTTTTCCCACAACGTTTTCTTCCCTTCCCAAAACAAATTTCAATTTTTGGGTCACATTAATTTTGTTGTCTGCAAATGCTTCCAATTTGGCCTAGTCTAAAATTATGTCGTTTAGTAAAGAGTTAATTTAATGAATTAAGTCTATACCACACAACAAAATTTAGGGTTATTTATATTTGGGGAAAAAGCCATTCGTTCTTTGTACAGTACATTATATGTATATGATCTAATATGATAATGAACATTTATTTTTCAGGTCGTAATTTGGACAGAGCTGTCCTAGAAGTAGAGTTGAAAAAGTGTTTAACTTCAGAAAATGGCTGATAATAAATAAATTCCAGAGATATATGTTATACCCTCTCCCATGTCAGACCCACCGTCAAGCATTACATGTGACAGAAAAAACGTCAAATATGTCTCCATGCTCATCTGAGTATAACATGCTAGGGTCTGCCCTCATGAGTGTCTCATATCCGTCCTTGTAACTTCTCAGTCAGCACTTACTTCAAGTGACTTCTTTCAGAAACTAAGGACAAATTAGAAATACAACTGTAAGGTCAGCCTGCTTAATCCTCTACCACACAATCTTGAGTTTCAAAGACCCTGAGCAAGAAAGCTCTTGAAAACATTGCAGGAAAAGGAGAAAATACTGGTAACTAACACTTTCTCCTTTTCCTACAATATTTTCTATTCAATTAAATGCAAGTTTTATCATTTAAGCCATATTTAATCTGGACAAGTCAAAAATTTTAAAAGTTTCTTTTATTTATTCAGCAGTTGAAAACATATGTACCTTTTTTGACATATCCTCATACCAGTTTTAGCATTCAAAACATCATAAAAATATTGAATAAAAAATGAAATCTGATAAAGAAAGTTGAGTTTTCTTTTTAGTGCTTCTTTTATGAATCTAGTTTGTACAAAGTAAAGCCTTGTAGCCCTGAACCTGTATTTAATCATTTATGCGGACCAATTAGATCAGGATCAGACTGCAGAGAACATGCATTCCAATCTTTGATCTACACTTTTGGCTTCTTTGCCAGATATTTGGACAAAAATAGCTATGACACTACAGAATCTACATTTCTAGTACTGACATGCAAATGCCCATTCCATTTACCTCAAAATCTCAAGTTGTCATGACCCTGAGATAGAAGCTTTTTGAAAACATAGTGGGAAAAGGAGAAAATGCTGGTAACCAGTATGTTCTCCTTTTCCCACATTGTTTCTATCCTTTTAACTAAAAGTTTCATTATTTAAGTCACATTTAAATTGTTGTTTACAATAATTACTCTGAAGTCTACATTTTTGTCGTTTGGTGATGAGTTAAATGCAAAAGGTCTTTTTTGATGCCCCTGTATCCGGAAGACCCTTACTCTACCTACCTATGATGTGATGATAAACGGTATTTCTTTAGTTGAAAATGGGTAATGATATTGGGAACAACAGTAAACCCACTCATGGTATATGTATATTCATATAGTTTTAGATTCACATACAAGAAAACCTACCGTTGTGGACAAATCCATTAACTCTTTACCAAACAACAAGATTCTAGACTTGTCCAAAATGAATGTATTTGCAGACGACATATTAAATGTGGCATACCGGTAATTGTCGTAATTTTTCTCTGAAAGGGTAGACAACATGGTGGGAAAAGGAGAAAATGCTAGTTACCAGCATTTTCTCCATTTCCCACAATGTTGTCAGAAGCTTTCTTCCTTAAGGTCAGGCTGGTTTGGGAATGGATTAAGCTAGCAATCTGTATTGGCCCCTTTACTAGAGGACAAAACTTTTAACTCCTCTGTAAAGAAAGAGCTTGCAGACTACAACCTTAAAATGGCAGAAATTGTGGGATTTGTCTGTGAATGGGTTGAAAACTAAGTGGAAAAAGCAGAAATTATTAACCCTCTGAGTGCCAAGTCAAACCAGTGATCATTTTCAGTCTTAAGAATAGGAACTGAGAAGTGCAATTCCATGACTTTCACTGTCTACAGTGTTGCAGGGAAGTAGACAGTAGATCTTGATCTACACTGGCCGCAAAGGCAACTGAACCTTTTAACAAACAATCACTACCCTGAAGAAGAATGATTTTGAAAACAATGTGGTAAAAGGAGAAAATGCTGGTAACCAGCATTTTTGTCCTTTTCCCACACAGTTTCCTATCCCATCAATGACAGAAATTATCGTTTGAGCTAGACTTATTTTGCCGTCTGCAGCAGCTTTCAGATTGGTCTAGTCCAAAATTTTGTGGTTTGGTAACAGAGTTGGATTAAACTAACTCGAGTGTTGTGCATCCATCTTGGCAGAATTTTGATATGCTGTAGAATGTTGAGGCGTTTTTCACACAAGATGAATATGAAATGTCTTAGTTGTCAAAATGAGAATCTAAAAGAATTATACGGGAAAAAAAGTAACAGACCGGTAAACTACCCGTGCACACGACCAGCAATGGACATCTGGACATATTTGTCCGGACTGGAACATCCGACTGACCAGCTATTTGTCTTCATCCGACATATTTACTCACATAAATTGAGTCGACCGCCTTTGAGTACCGGCCAAGGTACAATCATTAGTGGGCACGAAAATACATTTCATTTTTATGTTAATCTGCATAGCGCACCCTTTATTGTAAATGAGAGGTTTTCTCCTTCCTGGTGTTTTGTGGCATGCATCAGTATTTTTGTTTTTAAACATTTTATGGAATACACTAACTATAATAATAACTTGTCCCCGTGTAGGGAGAATATGGTATACATATAGCAAAAATTATGAAAAAGAAGCCATAACTAGAATTTTGTCATGGTTTTCCTTTTTCAGTCGTTGTGGAAAATTGAATGATAAACAATAAAATGTTAGAATGCATATGAAAAGCTCGTGCTTGCTATAAAATATTCATGCTTTGCTTCCAGAAAAGATCATTCGGATTGTCTTGGTTTTTTAATTGACATCTGGGGCTCACGTGACTCTATCAATGTTTCGTCTGCCATGTCTTTTGTGGCGCTCTAAACAGTGAAATAATGTCTTTTGGTGATTTGAATACATATTTATTCAGTGAAAATTAAAGAAATTATTGTCAAAGATGGACGGCAGAGAATGAAGTGGAGACATTCGCCCAAAGTTTGTAATCTGCATTCATGACATTTTTTTATCCACCGGAACCATTAGATCGGGACTTTGCCGCAGTCCCTTAGCCCTTTATATCATTTTTTTTTTTTTCAAGATTTATCCTGTATAAAACAATTCCGACTTCTAATTAATTCTGAAAAGGGGGATTTCGAAAACATTCTAACCAGCGTTTTCTCCCTTTTCAACAATGTTTTTAGTCCTTTCAAAAGAATATCCAACCACTTTAGTCGCAATTAATGTTTTGTCTGCAAATACTTTCAATTTGGTCTCGTCTAAAATTTTGTCGTCTGATAAAGAGTTTACTCATTTCCATGTAAAACAAAGTTGCCTCTGACGACTTTGTATATGATATAAATGAACAAATGATGGAAGTTTTTGCTTTTTAGCCCGACTGATTTTGAAGACAACTTCGAAAATGTTTAGTTTAAGCTCGATCATTGCAGCTTAAAGCCTTTCTTTTTCTAACATGTTGAGCGTTCTTCTCATCATGTCCCGGTATGGACGCTTAGGCTGCTAAGCGCGGTTCAAGGACCTTTTGCGGACAGTGTAGATCAAGAACTTGCAGTCTGATCTTGGATCTACAATGTACGATAAAATGATATTTTTCCTTCCAAAATGACCTAGAAATACATGTAGCAAAATTTGAATTTTTACCATTTTTTTCACTACTTTCGCAAGTTAAGTGTTAAGTTTCTAATATTAACAACTTACATTATACCTCTAAAGTTAAGTAAGATTGCTCAAGTTTATTATCGATATCAAATTCACTTTTCACCTTTTACAAGCACTGGAGTTATCTAAAATGAGACAAAACTGAATATAATATTGTTGAATTATATTGTAGCACCAAAAACGATGTGAAAACGGGCCAATCTCTGAAAACAAAAATGCAGAGAAACATTTACTAAACAATCCCAATCTCCTTGATGGACTGAAGAATTTTTTTAAGAATCGTTGTGAGAAAATGCTGGTAACCAGCATTTCCTCCTTCTCCCACAATAGTTCCTGCTTTTTTAAAGACAAATCTTATTTAAATAATATTAAATTTGTCGTCTGCAAATGCTTTCAAATCTGACTTGTCAAAAATTTTGCCGTTTGGTGAAGAGTTAATCGATATTGTACATAGTAATAAACGATTGTTGATGTTTTCCGAACAGCCTCTTCATTTTGTAGGAAAACAAACGAAGAGCGAGTCGCTTGAAAGACATGTTTTGATCCTCAATGCGCTTGAAGAAGGACAAATTACTGTTCTCTAAATGCTGATCGACATCCCAGTCATCCAAACGCTTGTATTTTTTACCTTTTAACCCTTTACCTTACAATCAGGCGTTTTGGTGACCCTGACGAAAAAGCCTTTTGAAAACATCGTGGGAAAAGGAGAAAATGCTGGTAACCAGCATTTTCTCCTTTTTCCACAATGTTTTTTACCCTTTCACAGGCAACTTCCATAATTTTTCGTCTTCAAGTTCTTTTATTTTAAACCAGTCTAAAATTTCGACGTTCGGAATTGGGTTAACCCGTCAGCGTCATAGAAGAAAACGAAAGCATTTTGCGGACAGCATCGATCAAGATAAGAGTGCACTTAACGTGCAGTCTGATCCTGGATCTACACCGTCTGCTAGTTTGATCGTGCCTATAAGATAAAATTCATTCTAAATTTCCGTGAATTTAATTCTAAGCCGGCGAAAGAGGTCGAGTTTATATATTTGGCGCTGAAAAAATTCTGTCATTACCGCCTGCAGACGACATTTTGATGTTATATTCGATGATTTTTTGAAAACATTGAGACAAAAGAAGAAGCAGCTCGTTTCGCTTGAAGGAGAACAAATTACATGTACTGTGCTTTGCAGGATAATTGAGACTGCGCAGTCATCGAAATGTCAGTACCTTCAACCTTTACACACATTTGATACCTTTTTCACCCTGCTATAGACAGCTTTCAAAAAAATTCTTAGAAGATTGGCGATTGCTTTTAAAAAAGGAATGGCTCCATTTCTAGATACTATTTTTTTCATATCTAATTGTATAAAGGGCATTTTCCTTGTACCGTACTGTTACTTAAACTAATTTTAGAGTTTTTAGTACTAGTATCTAGAAACGTAATTGTAATGAAGTCATTCGGCATACCTCGGGTGATGGGAGCCATCAAATCCCTCGGCTGTATCTGGTAGCTTGATATGCACCTACACGGTATATCGCCGGAAATACGCTGCTTTACCGTACTGAAAATTGTAAGGCTCCTCGTAAAAAAGAAAACTTGACTCTCAATTTTCAATCGAAATCTTTCTAACTATATTTCAGTTGACAAACAGTTCGTACATTCATTTCTTAACGTGTCCTTATCGGACAGTGTAGATCAAAGATCAGAACTGCAGTCTGATCTTGATCTACACTGTCTGCAAAAGGCCAGTGAGTCGCGCTTAGTAGTTTAAGGGTTAACTTTACTCACGGGAGTTACACGGATATGCTAAGAATGATGGGAAGTGTGATTTGAAAGGTATGACGGGAAGGGTGTCAGCAAAGAATGACGGGAAGGTAGGACCCATGTTTGAATGTCAATAAAGAGTCAGCTAATTAGTCCTGTTGAAGAATGACCACATGAAATGTGAGGTCATCCTTAATGCTTTTTTCATTTTTTTTTTTGTCATTTTTTATAGAACTTGTAGTAGTAGTAGCCGTAGCGGTGATGGTAGTACATGTATTCGCCATGGTACTTTCAGATCTGAATATAACACATTTCGGTTGGCCTTGCCAATTTCTATTTTTGAATCTTATTGAGAAAAAAAATCCAAGAAGAGCCTTAGAAACAGGGTGGCTTTGGCTAGCGGAAATGCGGTTTTTTTTTTAAGGCTAGCGACTTTGACGAAAAATATGAATTTCCTGTTTACAACATGTTTATAGTTTTTAACTCTGTATAAATCACACTAAAATTTGGTTATAAGTTATTAAGTTATTTAATAACTTATGTTATTTAAGTTTGTATTTAGATTTTGTGAACTTATCTGACTTGGAAAACATTAAGGGGCTACGTTTAACTTAAGGGTTCCCTATACACTACATACAACTCGGAATCCATATAACTTTTATCCAGGGAAGTTTAGTGGATGGCAACGTTTGTCGGGTGGATTTAATGTACCGAAGAGAGTTCTCAGCAAACTCGAATATTGTAATTACAAGTTTTGACAAAAGTTTATCATATCCTCCTTCAGATCTAACAGGCAACATTTTAGAGTTGTCCAAACTGAGAGCATTTGTCAGACGACAAGTTAAGGTTGGCTCTGATGTTGCAATTTGTTTTAGAATGGATAGAAAACATTGTGGGAAAAGGAGAAAGTGCTGGTAACCAGCATTTTCTCCTTTTCCCACAATGTTTTCAAAAGTCTTCTTCCTCAAGGTCGTTAAAACTCTGTATATTATGGTAAAGTACTGAATCATATACATACTAGTAAATGGTTTGACAGACTTTAGAAATCTTCCATTTTTGTCCGGTCCCACTGTATGTACATGGTAGAATTACAAATTTTATATTTACTATAGGACATAAAACTAGTCTGTACTGATTTGACAAATCATTGTGTTTATGGACAAAATGGCGCGAAAATCTATCACGACTGAGCTAGATAATTGTTTAGATGGATATTAATTTGCAAGAAGATTCGATAAATTTACTTCGATTTCAGCTTTAGACAGACGCTTTCGAGAGCTGGAAGCAATAACAGATACGAATACTCTAAGTTTAGCAACATATAAGGCAGTTTTGCATGTAGGAAATTTATCACTTTGATTGTGAGACAAGCGGCTGCCAGGGATCAATTATTGTTGCTCATGAAAGGAGAACAAACAGCCTGGAATTTAATTTATATTTACACAAACGTCCAAATAATGACGAGTCCCTGTTCAACAACAAACAAGCGCGCCGCAAGGTAAATATTTTCCTGGATGGATTGGGGGCTTTGATGCTTTGACTTCTTGTTTATCTCTTCACAAAACGACAAAACGTTAGACTCCACCGAATTGAAAGCATTTGCGGATCACAAATTCAATGTAGATTAAAAAAATCATTCCTATCTCTGATGTGGTAGAAAACATTGTGGGAAAAGGAGAAAATGCTGGTTATCAGCATTTTCTCCTTTTCCCACAATGTTTTTCTAAAAGCCCTTCTTCTTCGTGGTCGTTTAAAAATCGGGACTGTTTGGTAAAGGGTTTTACCATACCGCTTGTTCGCATATAAACCCTCCTGAATAAATACAGAACTGTGAAAAGTGTTTCATCCGATATGTGATTTAATACTTTCATTCTTGGAAAGAACTGCATTTAGCTAGTCATATTAATTTTGTTGTTTATTTGCAAACCTGTTTCAACAGAATCTTGTTAAAGTGGCCTATTTCTATATTTTTTTGTCGCGAATTAAGGTTTTAGTCAAACTCTGAAAACTGGTACAAGGTATACGAGTCATGCTCTGACAAAAGGGGGCTTAATGCTTCTCCGTGATGCTATATACAAGCATGTCATCACATAATCGTGGATCCATAAAATCCATAATGTAAAACAATTGACTGGATCGTGAGATTGACTGGTTCTTTGACATGCAGAAAATTTACAGGTAGCTAAAAGTTTCGATTCAGGTCAGCCTGCGCTGACAGCGCAGGCTAACATGAGTCGATACTTTTTACAGATACATCAAGTCCCCTTTTCACATGGCATGACGCAATTATTTTTCTCTGCAAAAGTAAAGAAACCAGATTGTGCAAAGGTGCATTTTGTGTTCAAATAACGGGTTAGCCGCTTTGCAACCGATGACTCCGTCTATATTTATAACATCAAGCATGACGTCATTTTTCTTATTTGAATACTATCCCACATATTCGACACGGGTAATCGATCATGTGACATTCCCACAAACATATGTAAAGTTCTGAGGCGAGATCTTGAAATACCATAAGAGGCTACGTGGCCCATTAAGGAAATACTACTGGAAGTTTTTGTTTTCCGTTTGTCTCTTTACTAATAGTTTTCAAACTATCGCCGTAATTCATTCAGTGAAGAATCATCTTTGAAGTTCGGATTAATTATAAAAATATGAAAAGCCCTTTTTCAACATTTTACTTTCTGTAACAAGTTTACAGATGAAGACTTTGATAACAAACATCTAAATTCTGATAAAATGCATATTTGTGAAAGCATTTTGGCAAAATGAAACACCGAAACACTAAAAGAGGCGAGCCAATGAAAGCGAGGGAATTTTGTATAAGAATGAAGATTCGGAAAAGAAATATCCGTAAAAACCTACATTCAAGCCAGGCAGAGGCTGTGTTTCATATCTAGTTTATCAAGAAACTGCGATTTCTTTCTGTCAGTTGATACACAACTCGTAATTAAATGCATCACTATCAGGTTGATTTAAGAAATAATCTTCTTTCTATCGTGGTTTATCGTTCAATAAACCACAGTTGTGAGTTATGAGGCACAATAAATAATCCACAAGGGCGATAGCCCGAGTGGTTTATTCATTGCGCCTCATAACTCACAACGTGGTTTATTGAACGAAAAACCACGATAGAAAGAAGATTATTTCGATTCTAACATGACCAATTCTTTATGAAAGGAAAACAAGTTCATCCTTAGAGTAAAAACGCGGATGAAGACTATGTTCTATTGAATAACTCACTAACTTACTTTATACAGAATGACGTCACTCTGCATGGGATGTCGCAGATTTTACCACGCTTTCCTTGCACTGTGTTTATAGAGCCGAATTCGCGTGTCATGTTAGAATTCTATTTCTATGATAGTAAATTATTCGAGATAAACCAAGTACAAGGTCAAAACAATTATTTATCTAATTCCAGTATAATCATGATGAGTTTTTTACGTCCTTATGGTAAATGACATTGTAGGAAAAACTGCAATGTGCCAATAATACGAACCATTAAAAAACAGGCACTTTTTTTTTTATCTTATACTTTTTTGTATTAAATCTGTCTCACCTTAAATTTACGCTGTCCCATGGTTTGTAAGATGTTCTTGTCATAAAATAATTGGTAATGCATTACATGTATTTCGGTGTTTTTAAAAAGTAACAGTCTGCAAATGTTCATGTCATTTACATGTATTCAGCGATGTAATGACTAACTTTTAGACCTGTTTAAATTCGACGACAAACGACAAAATAAATATGACACAAAGATTGAACTTTTATTTTTACAAAGGTAGAAAAGATAGTGGGAAAAGCCGAAAATGCTGGTTACCAGGATTTTCTCCTTTTCTATATTATTTTCAAAAATTTTTCTTTTAAAGGATCGTTACACTGACTTTGGATTGTGTGGTAAATTATTATTCCAGTGTAAGTGAATAGAAAGCCTGTTGTATGTTTCTATATGGAAAAATCACGCTGTAGCTATTTTCAATATTCTAATGAACTGTTTGATCATTTCATCAGCTTTTCTTTTCTAATTGAAACAAATGGAATCTGCCATGAGAAATACCGGATTATAACCGAACATGTGAATAAATAAATACTGAGCATACACACCAGTTAATTACTTCGCAGACGATCCACCGCTGACAGGTTTTAATTGGCATCGGTCTCAAGGGGGACAGTCGATCGAAAAGGCTAGAATCTTGCCCTTTTCGACCTCTCAACCTCGATGTATACTTTTAATTCTTTACCCTATGCGAAAAAATGGACATATATAAATTAAAAGCATTTGCAGACGACTAATTAAATGTTACTCAGTGGTTTGGATTTATTTTTGATATGGCAGAAAACATTGTGGGAAAAGGAGAAAATGCTGGTTACCAGCATTTTCTCCTTTTGCAACATTGTTTTCAAAAGGCTTCCTTCCGAGAGTCGCTAAAGTCCGGGATTATTTGGAAAAGAGTTCCCATAGAATGCCTAGCATAACTTGCTTAAGCAGGTAGTGTAGATACCGATCAGACTGCACAGAATATGCTGTCCGAATCTGAATCGACAGTGTTTGATATTTTGTGAGGCATAACTGCCAAAAAGGTTTTCAAACTAAAATGGTCTATTTTCTACATTGATAAACTGCCCTGCTTGAAATCAATGATTCGCCTCTTGCCAAATGCCAAGACACTGGCATCACTTGTAGCTTCTGAAATTTAACACATTTTGAAAACATTGAGACACATAGAGAAACGCCTCGATGGGCTATTTCTTTAAAACGTTTTTATTCTCCATATTAAAGATTTGATGGTACAAGTACCATCATCTGAAAGTAATTTTAAGGGAAAGTAGCGGCAAAAAAGTAAACAATAGTGATGTTATAACGCATTTAAATTTAACTCATACCATTTAAAAGTATGGAAATTATTGTGAAGATGACGATCTACTATTGTATCGCAAGTCCAAGTTTCAGTCGCTGGCAGAAAATGAATGTTTATATTTAGATCAAAAATAAACAAAAGATAGAGCGACTTGGCAAAGTTTTACCTAGGTTTTTTAATTTCATGTATCCTTATCCTGCTGAATTTAAATTAAACAGGATTTGTAACACCAAAAACTACTGATAAAGCAGCGGACAGTGTAGAGAAAGATCAGACTGCACGTATGTGCAGGCTGATCTTGCTTTAAACTCTCCGAGAAATGCGTCTATGGTCGTGAACGACAGGACAACTGTTTATTTCTCTTATGCAGATGCTTTCAATTTGAATAAACGTATCTCTTTTGTATGAGTAAAAGTCTGAAACATTGAACCGAATGTCCGAAAACTGGTGCTGCCGAAATAGCGTACAATTGTTGCCCCGTCAGATGGTGCTGATCTAATTATCGACCAATTATCTCTTACTAACGAGCTATCACCGATAACTGTTTTGACACTGTTTACAAATATTATCAGTGTGTTAGCACAATATCTCATTACTTATGATTTCTCCATTTAATATATGGTCTACCACATAATCTCATCTCAGCAGTTGGTTTTCATTTACAAATGAGCTATAATCTGTGAAAAGGGGGCTTAATGCATTTTCTGCACGACAAAGGACCATTCTACTCCCAGATCCAGTTGATTGTTAGACAAAATGGATTTCAGGGATCCATAATTATATGATAGCTATCGCCCTCCTGGTTTGTTTATCGTGCCTTATAACTCACAACCGTGGTTTATTGAACGATAAACCACGATTGAAAGAAGATTATTTCTTAATTAACACCTAGAATAGTTCATTAAAACGACCCTTGGACATTTATCCACTGACATTGTGGTATTGACTATTGATTGTCACTCTATGTGTTCTATATGTATAGCATTTGATTTTGTATTGTGGGCCAGAGGCCTTATATTACAAAAAAGAAAGAATATATATCGATATAAAGACGACAGAGTTATTTTTTTACACTAATATTTTCATCCTTAGGAAACCAAATAAATACAGTAGATCAGTACAGTGACTCGTTAGCCATTCGTGTAGTATGGTAATGCAACTATACTTCTCTTCATGACGAAAATACATGTAATCAAATTTGTTTATCAGATACAAGCATGTACTGTGTTTTATGCGTCACTTTAACAAATAAACGACAGCTACTACTTCTACCACTACCACTTTAATAAACATTTTCAGTCAGCATGAACGTCGATGTTTTGCAATTTTACTTCATCGCTATACACCCTAGGATCTCTAACTCTTGTCCTGCTAAATAAGTGAAATGAACCTTTTAAGCCGATAGTTAAAACCTAATTTTTGCTATTTCAAAGGTAATATTTTGGGGAAAATATGTAGTTATCGGACAGTGTAGATCAAAGATCAGACTGCACGTTCTGTGCAGTCTGATCTTGATCTACACTGTCCGCAAAAGGTCAGTGAATCGCTCTAAACAGTTTTAGGATTAATACGTCTTATCGACGTCAGGATGTAAGAATGCCCACATTCTGAGAAATTGCTAACCAATGAGTTTGTTATTTTTACTACTGAACGTGATCGAAACCAAACTAATAGGTAACATATCTTACCGAGTTTATTTTCCCTAGAAAAATAATATCTTTCACCTTCATAACGAGCTACAGGCCTCGGGTATCTTTAACCCCAACACGACAAATATTATACTTTTGAAAATTGAAAGAATATTAAGACGGCAAAGAGTATATAGGAACAGAATTTCTAAGAGAAGGAAGAAAACGTTGTGGGAAAAAGGAAGAAAATGCTGGTTACCAGCATTTTCTCCTTTTCCCACAATGTTTTCGTAAGGCTTCTATATATCGGGTTGTTAAGGGTTAGCACAGCTGTAGTTGAATTTGGCGGAAACTGTGGATCAAGATCAGCGTGCACAAAGTAGTTTTTGGCCTGTAAATCTCATAAAATACAGTGTAGTTTAAACGATCAAAGATCAGACTTTACGTTGATTCGCACCTCAGGAATTATTGAATAGAATGTATCCAGTACTACAAAAAAGTTTATCCAACATATCTTATATAATAAAACTTTATCAAGTGCGATATCTAATTTATGTCAGCCATGCTCTGTGAACAGGGGGTTTAATGCAGTTGCAAAAAGTATCGTCCCAGATCAGCCTGCGCAGTCCGCGCAGGCTGACCAGGGTCAAACTTTTTGCTATTTGTAAATTTTCTGTACATACAAGGTCCAATGTACCTCATGATTCAGTCGGTATTTATACAACATGGATTATATAGATCCGTAATTATATAATGATTTTTTTAGTATCATGCATCACGGAAATGCATTAAACCCCCTTTTGTCAGAGCATGGCTCATATTCATTCACCTCCCTCCGTCCGTCTGTCTGTCTGTTAGCCGTCACCTGCCTGTCTGTACCCTTGTCTCCCTTTCGAATTACAATATTCTCGTATTTTCATAATACATGTACATTTAAATCCAGTAAAAAAAGTAAAAACATATCAGACGAAGAAAGAAATATGATTTACAGAGAACGTGGGCCTTGGACAGACATTTTTCCAAGCCTTTTACGAGAGAGTTAATCAAGCGATTGCTCATAAATATGCATAAAGTCTAATATCCCCAGAACTATAAAAGACTGCCATTCCGGATTTTTACAGTTAACACTATATTTATTACTAAGAGGTGATCATTTGGACTCTTTGCCTCTGAATGTATTAATCGCACAAGAGAATTTGTTAAATTATAAAGTTGGTGCATAACTGTACCATGTCACAACAGATATTACCAAAGATATCTGAAACGAGAAGTGTATGTCTTAACAACTCGTTTAACGTACGACAACGGGTCAATGTTTTGTATTTTTCAATTTTGGAGAAAGTTTCCATTTATCCGACATGTATTAGTTATTGAAAAAAAGTAGCCGAAATGTACATGTCTCTAATTAACCCATCACCACACAGTTCCGAGTTTACACGACCCTGAGAAAGAAAGCTTTTGACAACATTGTGAAAGGAGAAAATGCTGGTAACTAGCATTTTTTCCTTATCCCACAATGTTTTCTACTCTTCCAAAAGCAAATTTCAATTTTTGAGTTATATTTGATTTGTCGTCTGCAAATGCTTTTAATTTAGATTCGTCTTAAAGTGCTGTTTTGCGGTAAAAAGTTTAAGACAGTGTAGGAGCTGTTCTAAATCAATATTGTATTTTCTAATATTAAACTAACAAATGCCAAAAATGCGCACATGTCTACTACATGCAGTATGTCATTGCAACAACACAATACTTTAATTTCTATAAACTATGGGGCATTTGGATGATACAATATCGTTCTCATGGACAGTAAATAAATCATTTCATTGGTTCCGTGTTGAATCGTTGCGGAACTTTTGACCAATGAAGTGACGCGTTTAAAATCACACAAATGGACCGTGCGGAAAGGAACTTCTGGTCTAATTTTAGCAAAGAGAACTCCTAAATTTCAGCAACAGTATCTCCAAGGTTGTCGCCATACCAAGACTCCATACCAAACATTTTTCGAGTGAAAGAGGAAATTTCTGTAGTCAAAACAGCCATTCTTTTAGCTCATGATTATTAATGAGCTCGATGACTTCATGTTATACAAGTCTCATGTTTATTTATGATTTTAAACCGTTTAAGTTTTTGTCAATAAAGTATGTATTTCGTTACTTTGTCCGTTCGTCCGAAATTTCTAATACTTAACTTGCATCTAGCATATGAAATCAAACCGTAAATGACAAGTCATAATATTTTGCAGTCTCTGGTTTCGTAGATAAAATAGTATTGCAGTCAACATTTCGTATGTATTAATCAGAGAAGGAAATATGAATCCGCAATCCATCCTTTTTATTGCCTAGTTATTTGCATCTTTTATTTCACGAAATACACGTGGGAATATTTGTCAGTAAAACGTTAAGAATTATTCGACAAACGTGCTTAGATTCGAAGAATAACGTATGTAAGAATTGTACCTCGTTAATTAAATACCGAATTAACTACAGACCATTTCTCACACAACAGTATTTCTAACAATTGGGGCCAAATCCCCAATGTATTTTTTCTCGTTAATCCTTTGAATCCCTTTCACATCTTTATCTTCTTATGCGGACAGTGCAGATTCAAGATCAGACTGCACAAAACGTGCAGTCTGATCTTGTACCTACACTGTCCGCCACAGAGAAATTTTGGCCTTGAAAAAGCTGGGGTATTCAAATATTTTGGTAACATTTCCGGACCCAAAAAGGTCTATTGTGTTTATTTGTCGCTCTAAGGGTTATTTGGTATTCTCTTGAAAGTTGAAGAAGTCCCGGGTTATGACGGGTCCGCGTCAATTTGAGCGGTTGTCGGCGAAGCTCTCCCCCCTCTGACAATCATTAGCTTCCATTACGATGGTTTGTAGCTGGGAACATCTGTAACTCTTCATTTAATTAGACCGCCACCAATATTTCATTTCGTATTCATTCTTCGCCTGAGCGAACGCTGTCGACCAATCATTGGAAGTCGTTTAGGTCGCGAGATGAATGGACCCTGGACGGCGCCCTGTGTCATAGCCATTGTATCAGAAATTCAAATTTGATAAATATTGTCGGCGGTTTCATTTGCACGGTTATCGTTTATATGGCTAGTTAAATCATTTGGTTAAGCGAAAATAAGAAGTTTATTAGCAGGAGCGCGTTTGCCTTCTGCGGGCAAGTGCAGGAATCCTTGACGTGATCAGCGAATTAATAACTCACCGGAATGAACCTTTCACCAATCAATCTCGACGAATGCCTTTGAAAACATTGTGGGAAAAGGAGAAAATGCTGGTAACCAGCATTTTCTCCTATTTCTCACAATGCTTTTATTCTTTCATAGTCAAATTTTAGCCATGGTTGATGTGCCGTCTGCATTTACTTTCAAAATGGACGATGCTGATATTTTGCCTTAAGGTATAGAATTAAAGAGATTTGAGTGCATCAGTCCGGTATTTCCTCAACTTATTTCTTTAAAGTCTGTGTTACAAAAGTAAGGAAATTTCTAAAGTACTAAAAGGAAGCTCTTTAGTGCGTCAATGCTTTCAACTTATTTGTCCTTGAAAGAAAATTAACAAATTTACGAAATTGGGACGGTGCGAAATGTTTCGTATCGAAAAGGAAAAGAGCGAACATGCTCCAATGTTTGGCGACGACAGTTTTAGGCACGAGGTCTCGCTGCCACCAGGGAAATCTTCTTTTGTGCTTTTATAAAATATTTAACACTTAATCTGCAGATATGTATTCATCTAACAAACTGCCAATCATACTTTTTAGTTAAAGAAATCTGGGAGAAAAACGACTTTGTTCAACAACGTGACAATATTTTTCATACGGCACGTTACTATTTGAATTAACCAGTCCCAGTGAGCCTTGTATTATTATGCTTACTTCTTGGTTTCAAAGAAGGAAACTCAAGTTATCACCGTAGTATAAAATCTGTGATGGGATTGAATGGTAAAATCTGTATAAATGAAATCGAGCTGGACAGAATAATAAAATCTGTATAACTGAAATCGACCAGTTCCGAAAGTTTAAGTTTGTATTGCTTCATCGAGCAGGATCAAATGGTAAATTTTGGATAACTAAAATCGAGCAGGACCGAATGATAAATTTTGGATTTATAACCGAAATCGAGTAGGACCGAATGGTGAATTTTGGATAACCGAAATCGAGTAGGACCGACATCTGATTGATTGAAATTGGGTTGGACCGAATTGTAAAATCTGTAGAACTAAAATCGAAATGAACAAAGGAATTATTATCAGTTTATTTAACCCTTTGCCAAACGATCTCTGTGTCTTATAATCTTGAAGAACAATCCTTTATGAAAAGTTGTTGGAAAAAGAAAAAATGCTATTGTCCAGTGTTTTCTCCCTTTTCCACAATGTTGTCTACCTTTTCTGAGACGAATCACACCATTCAAACAACTGTTTATTTTTTGTTTACAAATTATTTCAATGCGGGCAAGTCTAAAAATTTGTCGTCTTGAGAAGTATTAACCCTTTACCAAACAATCCCAGGTTTTAACGACCCTGAGGAAGAAGCCTTCTGAAAACATTGTGGGAAAAGGAGAAAATGCTGGTAACCAGCATTTTCTCCTTTTCCCACAATTTTTTCTACTCTTCCAAAATCAAGTTTCAATTTTTGAGTCACGTTTATTTTGTCTTCTGCGAATTCTTTCCATTTGGACAAGTCTAAAATTTTGTCGTTTGGTAAAGAGTTAAATGGGTCTGAAGATTAGTTGTTGTCAAAGGACCATTCTACCTCCTGGTCCAGCGAGTTTTCAGACAAAATTGCTTCATATTGTGGGACGACTTGCTTGGTGTAATGCATTACAAGTATGCATTTAACCCCTCCTTTTGACAGAGCGCCCATCAACTATATATAGGCTTAAAACCACGTTTAACCCTAAACGCAATTAAAATATTAGAAATATTTAACAAAAAAAAAGTGCTTCTAGCACTTCTGTCACTTGCCCGGATTTGTCGATTCACCTTTCCATGAAAATTAGATGAGACAGCGACAGTGTTGGTAGTGACATGCAAACATTCCTATTCATGTCACACTACTACTAATTGGAGGCTAGAGAAATGTGATACATTGACTAAAGGGAATCATTCCCTCCTGCATAGAATACGTCAGATGCGTATCCTGAAGGCATGGGTAACAAGACAGATCTTTTTTAACTTTTTATCAAATGACAAGCCTAGCTCGGGTAGCTTAGTCGGTAGCGTACAGGATTTGAGAACAGGAGGTCCCTGGTTCGATCCCCGCCTCGGCCGATTTCTTTCCGTGGATTGATGATAGTCATTGCGAAAGAATTCAATCCTCTCTCACCGCTGACCATCGTTTTGACGATGGTGATGTGGGAAAGCAGCCAGTGGCTTGGAAAGAAATACTGTGCTGAGCACTGGTAACAGAAAACACCAGGAAAGCATGGATAGGTGCACTGGCCGCCGCGATATAACTCAAATAATGTTGGAAACGGCGTTTACCACAATACAATACAATCAAATGACAAATATATAAACTTGGCCAAAATTGAAAGCATTTGCAGACGACGATTTGGATGTCATCCAAATGAAGAAACTTGTCCATATTAGGGTAAAAAACATTGTTGGAACAAGAGGAAATGCTGGTTACCAGCATTTTCTCCTTTTCCCACAATGTTTTCAAAAGTCTTCTTCCTCAGTGTAGATAAAACTCGGGACTGTGTGTCAAAGGTACTTGGACGGCGTATGAAGCACTGGAACATGAATATTGAAGTTTTTAACTTTGGTTCAATGCAAAAAGGAATGAGCCATGCTCTGGCAAAATGGGGCTTAATGCATATCCGTGATGCATTATACCTGACAAGTCATCACATGATTATGGATCCATAAAATCTATTTTGTCTAACAATCGACCCAGATTTAGAGTATTAATGGTCCTTTGGCATGCATAAAATTTACAAATACCTAAAAATTTCGATTTATGTTAGTCTGCGCGGACTTTTTTCTTTTATATTTTCAAATCGACGGTGCCTTGTCGCTAGTTTGCCACGCTGTACTCTTTTCTTTTTAAAACCTTCATTTAACGTCCTCGTGCCTTTACGACCCTAATGAACATTGGTTTTCGGCAACACTGATCAAACAGGAGCAACTGTTTACTCTATTTCCCTCAAATTTTCCCATTATATTTTAACCTTTACTAGACGACAAGGTTTTAGGTTAGTCCACATTAAAAACTATTGCAGACGACAAATAAGATACGATTCAAATGGAGGAGTTTGTAATTCAAAGAGTGGAAAACGTTGTTGAAAAAGGAAAAAATGCTGGTTACCAGCATTTTCTCCTTTTCCAACAATGTTTTTAAAAGCCTTTAACCCAAGGCCGTTAAAACATGGATTTGTTCAGTGAAGGGCGAAGAAGACCATTTTCCTTTCTTTCATATTTAATGTCACTGGTCCGAAATGAGCATGTACAATAATGGGTTATTCCTTCATCACGCAGTCCCGAGTTTTAACGACCTTGAGGAAGAGGCTTTTTGAAAACATTATGGGAAAAGGAGAAAATGCTGGTAACCAGCATTTTCTCCTTTTCCAATATTGTTTTCTATCCTTTCAAAGACAAATTCCATCAATTGAGCAACAGTTCTATTGTCGTCTAAAAATGCTTTCAGTTTGGACAAGTCTAGGATTTTGTCGTGCGGTAAAGGGTTAAAGAATGGTACAATGGAAGAGATGGGAAAATTTTGTTCGTCGTAGAATGACTTAGGGGTATATTCGATTCAGACAGTGGATTGCATACAGGAAATTAATTTCGGAATGTATTCGTGCCGCTTTTTATACAAACATTTACTCTGTTTCACGTAAACGTTTCCATTCTGAATTATTAAAGGCGATACGCTCCAGGCTAAGCGTTTGTTGACGTGAAGACAGCACTCGACAGTTCTTGGGAATATTGTGGTGTTTTTGTCTTCAATAGATTGTGATTCAGACTTCACACTTTTTTTTGTGAAACCGTGTGTGTTGAAGTTGACTACGCTATCGCCTGTCTAAGCTTACCGCCAATAGCCAAAATGTACGTGTTGTTTATCGTTCTTGTGATGCATATGAGAAAAGTAGTCATTGGCTTTGAAAGAAAGTTGTGTCAGCACTGGTGTGAGAAAGCCAGAAAACACATGTGTAGATGCACTGACCGCCGTGATATGACCTAAGGTTTTAAAATGGCGTTAATTTTCAATACAATACATTATCTTTCTTGTACTACTTTTGTGTCCTTGTATCAAACAAGCGTAGGAATACACAAACACAAAGGCTTCGTAAATGTATGATCATATACTAGGAATCATAAAATTACGACCTTCCACACTTCTACAGTTGATAGCATTGGAAATCATTGCAGACCGAAGAAGCAGTTGCTCTATTTTCTCCAATGTTTCCATCTGACGTATTTGTATATTAGCGGCTCCGAAGATTAGTGCACTGCGCATACATACATAGCTTGGTCATGCTTGCACTGTACATGAAAAAAAATGTCAGTTGTATCGAGAGGAAAGTATCATCCAGTCAACCAAAGAATAGAAATAAAAAAAAAGTACTAGTAGTATGAGCCATGCTCTGGAAAGGGGTTTTAAAATCAAGTTTGTTTAACAACCAACGGAATTATGAAGTAGAATGGCCCTTGGACATAGAGAAAATTTACACAAAGCAAAAAGTTTCGACCCATTTCAGCCTGCGCGCACTGCGCAGGCTGACATGGGTCGATACTTTTTGCAGGTGCATCAAACTACCTTGTCACAGGGCATGGCTCATACATATACTAGTATACTACCTTGCTTTGAAATAGACCAGTGTCTCTTATATTGCTTCGTTGACATTAAATTATCATTTTATGGTATATAAAATACATTATCAGAACAAACTCTATGCTTGCAGATGAGTAAAACCATCTAACACAAATCGTTCTGTCGCCTGACAGCAATTAAAAAATATATGGGATCAAGTATCTCTGAAGCTACTGAATGGGATGTATGCGATAGGGAATATTATTTGGGATGTATGACAATTTATAAATGATAATGATAAAGATGTATGAATAACTATGTTCGACAAGATGTTTATTACATAATGACTAAAGATTTTAAGCAATATTCACAGCTCTGGAAAAAAAAAGAAACGAACGAACACGATACAAGAGCTACGAGAGCTATGTGATTGAGCTGGAATGAGGAAAGGGGGGGGGGGGGCGAGGATTCTAAAGTTATCCAGGTGATTTTATTGGATTTTTATCCTTGATTTTCATGCACTACATAGTTTTTTTTTTGAAACAATATCTAAAAAAAATCTGGTTAGCCTGTTTACAAATCAATATATACACATTCTCAACAGAATTTGCTTTAAAATTACATGGGGACCTTGCATATACTCGTATATCATAAATCATATTATATTTATAGCAAAATCCCTGAGGGAATCAAGCACAAAACAAAGGAGTACAGGTAAACAGACCAATCAGTTGTTAGCTTTAGTCTTCATCTGGCAAAGGAGATAATTTGACTAACAGGAATAGCCCGCATTAGGTATACGGTGGTACATGTAAAACTATAGGTACCTTGCAAAGCTTCATACAGACATGTTTGTTTTAGCAAAGCAGAAAAGCAGTTATTCACAATTACTTATGATGCTGAAATTGGATTCCGTTCGTAAGATTACATCATGTACTTTTGCGGACACCGTTTAGTTTTCAGCCTTATCAAACGATCTAGTAATTCTATGACTCTGAGGAAAAAGCCTTTTGAAACCATTGTTGGGAAAGGAGACCATGCTGGTAACCAGCATGGTCTCCCTTTCCCTCACAATGTCACAGTTTCCGACCACTTGAAAGAAAATATTATCTTTGAACCACATTGAATCTGTTGTCTGTATATGCGTTTGATATGGAAGGGTCTAAATTTTGTTGTTTGGTTTTTTTTTCACATCACTTGCTAAACACTCATTTACAATGAACAACTTTTCCTTAGCTTTTCACCTCGATGGAGGCATGGTGCGAGCTTGGAACAGCTCGCGCTATACCTGGGACTTTGATACTTTTCCGCGGAGCGAAGCCAAGACTTGTTTTCTCCCGTCTCCAGTCTGGTTGATATTGCTCAGAATAGATTCTGAAAATTGTTGACATATCGGGTGCCTGCGCGGACTTGGTGCGCCGACGAGACAAAGCCAGAAGTTTCGCGGTTGGAGGACTATGGTGTGTTTTTGGTTGCTTTCTGGGTTTATTAGGCCATCCATGAGTCTCTGCAGAGTGGTTTAGTTCATGAATGACAAGTTGTCTAGCATCTTTTCCGTTCAGGAAGGTTTCGTGTCTCTGGAACTCAATGTCGTCCCTGCTCCATGATTGAAATACGGGCACTGCCTTGGAATAGTTACACATAGGCGTTAGTACCTTTTGATACATCGTCGACTCTCGAGAGAACGCAGGAGCGCTGGGAGGCGAATGTATTCGTCTTACCGGAAGTGACACGTGACGTGCACTCTTTTGAGTCCACTCCAAAGCGTTTAAAAATGTTTCGCCATCCCTGAGTGAGGGTGACGCATTTCCCTTCACTAAGAGGTGATATGCCGACACAAAATGTCCATTTCTACATGCTAGCAGCAGTGCTGTGTAACCTAAATTGTTTCTGGTGTCAATATCCAAAGCAAACTTTGAGAAAAGGTCCGAGAGTAACAGAACAATATTTGGATTTCCGCTCGTCGCGGCATGATGTATGGGTGTTGACCCATCATTATCAGGTTCATTTATGTTTAAAATGTCTTTTCTTAAGATTTCATCCACTATCTTCTCCCTACCGTTCATGCACGCAAGCGCTAAGGCCGTTCGGCTCATATTATCGCGTAAGCTTAAATCAGTTCCGGCTGCGATAAGAATTCGCGCCATTTTGGCTCCAGTATCCTCTTCAACCATGGCGGTCAACATAACCGGAGTTCTTCCATAAACATCCTTAGAATCCACATTGACGCCATGTTTGGCCACCAACAAACGAACTTGGTGCAGCCGACCGTCTAGAACCGCCTGGTGGAGTGCGGTCTTCACAAGACGTTTTGGTATGGGCGGTGGTGATGACGAATTGATGTTATGGGACATCTGTAAAGAAAAGAAAAATAGGAATGATGCAGAAAAATATTGCATGGACATTTAACCCGTTCAGTATGCAATCCGACTATGTTTCAACGACCCTGACGAAGAAGCCTTTGAGAATATTGTGGGAAAAGGAGAAAATGCTGGTAACCAGCATTTTTTTCTATGTTGAATTATGTCTTTTAATATTTTCAAAGACTAATCACGATGATAATTTGAACTATCTTTAGTTGTCCACAAATGCTTTCACTTTAGACATGTCTAGATTCTTATTTTCTAGCCATGGGTTAAACGAGGCGGCGTATTTACAGACACTTTTTGTTCTAAATCTTAATTCCAAGACTAGAGGTTCTCAGCCAATCGAATGATTAGACTTAGTGTTTAGAATCAGAAATTGATGTATCTAGCATGGATAGTGAATATCTAGAATTTACTGATTTTACGATCGATCGAGAAATCCGAGACTCTCCTGGTCTTCCCTATTTTACATAAAAAAGAAATCCGTGCAGGCACAATACGTAATAATAATTATTATTTGTAGAACACCACCTTCACGCTTTCATTCACGGTTTTCCTATTAGTGCAACAGTCTTGAAGTGGAAAACGCTTTCAAATATTTAACAAATGCACAGTTGATTTCATAACACAATTAAGAATCAAAGTAAACTTTGTGTTTGAAATATATCTTAATATCCGTGTTACGTATCAAACGCTCGCGTTTTATGATTGGTAAGCTGTTACAGCAGATAGAATTTAACGCATAATCGTTCCTTCTCTTTCTCTGTTGTGTCTTTAATGGAAAATCTATCTTTTCACCGACAAATGCTCACTTGTGTAGCTTCGACGGATGGCGAAGATAAAAGATCAGACAGCGCGA
Organism: Hippopus hippopus; assembly: GCA_946811185.2. Taxonomy (NCBI): domain Eukaryota; kingdom Metazoa; phylum Mollusca; class Bivalvia; order Cardiida; family Cardiidae; genus Hippopus; species Hippopus hippopus. The sequence continues at coordinate 65,129,520 of OX328099.1, read as the reverse complement.
AATTAATTGAAGTCTAATCTTTTATTTTCACCGTTTGCTACCTGATGCTGTACTGTACCAAAATCGTCCTCAACTGCAGAGGAACCGTGTCTTTACACCGATGAAAGATATCGTATTTAACAAAAGAATTAAATTAATGGCAAAAGCAGATTACGACAATGCGTTAGATAAACATGGCTATTAAATGAGAATTGCTCTAGCAAAATGCGGTTTAATGCATCTCCGTGATGCATTATGGCCTGCGACACGCGAAAAGGGGCATTCGGGCATTTGCGTAAAGTGTCGTCTCGGATCAGCCTGCGCAGTCCGCGCAGGCTGATCCGAGACGGCACTTTACGACTACTTTAGATTTTGTGCAACAGTAGACTTGTGCAAAACAGAAAATTACATAAGAACGGAAAGTGTCGTTTCGGATTAGCCTGTGCGGACTGCGCATGCTGATCCGAAACGACACTTTACGGAAATGTCCGAATGCACCTTTTCGCGTGTTGCAGGCCTTATAACTAGCAGGTCATTACATAATTATCGATCCATAAAGCTTCATTTTGTTTGACGATAAAGTGAATTATAAGGTAGAACAAGCAAGTCATTACATAATTATCGATCCATATAGCTTCATTTTGTTTAACAATAAAGTGAATTATAAGGTAGAATGGTCCTTTGACATGTAAGAAAATTCACCAAAAGCAAAAAGTATCGACCTAGGTCAGCCTGAGTGGGCTGCGCAGGCTGACCTGAATCGATACTTTTTGCAAATGCATTAAAGCCCCTTTTCACAGAGTACGGCTTATATATTTGGCCCTGAAAGAGTCAACTCGTTGCCTCGATATTTTTCGGCGCAGCGATAGAATTTTCAAATCAGTGTGCAAAATGGAAAAAAAAAGTGCTTCTAACGAGATATTTCTTTTGTAAAAAAAAACACCACAGTGAAACAGATGCATCATTGAATTTTCATAAAACAAATCTAGACGCAAATGTTACAATAGACGTAAATTACCCTATCACTTGTCATTCCATTTTTGCATTTCTTTGGGGTACCCGTTTCTCTTTCCACGTTTTTACTCATTTTAATCACCAGCAGGTTTTGTTAAAATTTCAGATATTCAATATTCCCATCATCGATTATTGATTTTTGTTTAATAATGGAAAAGTTGTCAAAGATCGGTGACACTCGATTAACACAACTTTATTACCTATTCAATGGAGTTTAACCCTGTATCACAAATTCCCGAGTTTTAACTATGGTGAGGCAAAAGGTTTTTGAAAATATTGCGGGGATGGAGAAAATGACGGACAGTAGACGGATGCCGGACGGACGACAAACGTCGGACGGAGGGAAGACTGAAACCACACCATGATATCTCGACCAGTAGAGCTAAAATTGGTGATGTTTAACTGTCTGAAACTTTAACGAAGCCGCTCGAACAGGAAATATACATGTATTTATTGCGTAATACTCATTATTCAGCGAATACTGAATGTTGATTTTAACAATGACGGTCACTAAAAAGCAATAGCATTGAATAATTTATTAGCCTAAATCCCGTCTTGACGTATAAAGAATAACACACAAAGAGAAATACGTCAAAGACGGTATTATTAAAAACCTTTGAGGGATTATGGATATATAATTTATACATATCTTGATTTTAATATTTGCCGTGATTCTTAAGCTTTTCTCACGAAAAAAAAAAGGTTATTTACAATAAAAGTCTCCACCAAACAACCCTGTGCTTAAATGTCACTGGGAAAGAAGGATTTTTGAAAACATTGTGGGAAAAGGAGAAAATGCTGGTAACCAGCATTTTCTCCTTTTCCCACTATGTTTTCTCCCCTTTCAAGGACAATTCAAATCATTTGAACCACATTTAATTTATGATTCGCAAATTCTGTCAGCATAGCTGAATCTAAAATTTGGCCTTCTTGTTTAAAAAATTAAGTTATTACCGGCTTGGGCAAGCTCTTAATAGACGACTTTGAACCCGTTCCCCCCCCCCCCCCCCTCCATTCAAACACCTCCTCCCCTAAGAAAATAGATTTTCAAACTTGAATTCAGGCTTACACAAGAATACATGTAAAATTATAGGCCTTTTTCCGCCTTTTATTTCAAACTTTGTCTGCAGGAGGTATTAAAGTTGAATAAATTAACCTTTTGAAAAATTGACTGCCGTACTGTGAGCTGACATGTCATTTTGAAAATACTGTGGCAGCGGCTCTGCCTGGCCTACTTTCAGCAAGAAAACGACAATTTTAAGTGCGCCCTCTCCACCTACCACTCCCGGAGAGATAATACAAACTTTACTTAAATAGTGTAAGAAAAATGACTGTCCGTTTAATCTATCCCCTCACTTGCGTTATTTAGATACCTCTGATTTAACACTTAACACATAGTCCCAAGTTTCTGTACAACATCGAGGAAGAAAGCTTTTGAAAACATTGTTGGGAAAGGATAAAATGCTGGTAACTACCTTTTCCTGCTTTCTACACAATGTTTTTCTGCCCTTTCAAAGACAGATTTCTACACTTGAGCCACATTCATGTTGTCACCTATTAGTGCTTTGGTTTTGGACAAGTGTACTAATTTTGTCGCTTGGTAAAGAGTTTATTAAAGCCCCAGTAAAGTCCAACAACAGGTAATTTTCACCGTTTATATCTCGAAAATATATCGGATAACCCATCACAACACACATATATAAGATCGGAGAAAACCCAAACGTGTCAGTTACTGCACTGGTTGCCATGATATACGTGTGCGAAAATGCATGGAGAAGCCCGTCGATTACAGGGACGCCATTGATCGAGACAACCTTCGTTATCGTTCGTGTATATTCGAACTGCGGAGATTTACGACGAAAAGTCGGCTAATCGTCGGCGATCATCGATGTAAACAGATAATGCGACATGGTAGGATTTGTTCTAGTTTCAAAAAATTTTTTTTTCTGCCATTGACTGGAACTATTACGAACTGCACCTTTACATATCGTTAAAGTCATAATAATCGCCATATTTTTATATGATAAAAATGAAATTTACTTTTATTTTATAAACAGGTTTTTTTTACATTTGGACTTTACTGTGACTTTAAAGGCGTTCGCATTTAATTTTGTGTATGCTCATAAAATACAGATTTAGCACACGAAAAGCATTTTCATAAATCGAGAGATAGGCCAGTTTGCATCTATATGAGAGAAACTTTTGATTGACTTTTTACCAAGCGACAAAGTTTTAGACCTTTTTTAAATTGAAAGTATTTGCAGACGACAAAATAAATGTGTCTTAAAAGACTAGATTTTTCTATGAAATGATTGAAAACATTGTGAGAAAAGGAGAAAATGCTGTTTACCAGCATTTTCTCCTTTTCTTACAATGTTTTCAAAAGCCTTTTATTTAGAGTCGTTACAACTGCAGTAGTATGTGATACGTATCACTTCTACCAATAGGACTTCTACAATGATGGTTACGAAAGCATTGTTTTTCTCTGTTTTGGTTCCAAAGCTTGATGGTATTAAGTTATTTTAAGTCCACCTAAGACTGTTTACAAGGAATATTCCGCAAGGCGCAGTCCGTATTAACTATAGACTCTGTTTGCCTTTTTAATCCCTCCTTTGAAAAAAAAGAGAAAGTGTACTCACTCTTGATTTTTGCATAACCCTTAACCATACCATCCCGAGTTTTATCTAACCTGAGGAAATGGCCTTTTGAAAACTTTGTGGGAAAAGGAGAAAATGCTGATTACCAGCATTTTCTCCTTGTCCAACAATGTTTTCTACCCTGTCAAAAAACTTTTGTTCATTTGAATTACTTTCGAATTTGTCGTCTTCTGAAGCTTTCAAATCTAGAATTTGTCTTTTGGTAAGGAGTTAATCCCCGAGTTAAGACAATCGGAAGAATTGTACTTTTTGGAAACGCCATCTTGATTGATTGAATGAATGAGGTTTTACGCCGCTTTCAACATTACTTATCACAGCGACAGCTCACTCATTCATGTATGTCCTGGATTTCACCAGTAACGTTATTAGGCTCTACATATGTATCTTCAACTTGATTATCGTACAATACTAAATGACCAATGTTCTGATATTTTGGGCTTCGGATATTACTCAACAGTAGAAAAAGTACCCGCTGACTTTTGTACAAGCTTACACAATTGCATGACAGAAGGTATCCTAAACAAAGTCGGTATATTTTGAGATTATATGGTAACGCTAGGAAACGTGGTCTTCAAAATTTAAACACTCTCTTTACGATTACGGCTTTAGGTTTGACTGGATTTCTGAAGGTGTAGTAAATTTTGCTAAATTTTCCAAAATGTTTGAGCCATGCTCTGTGAAAAGGGGGCTTAATGCATCTGCGAAAAGTATTGACCCGGGACAGCCTGCGCAGTCCGCGCAGGCTGACCTGGGTCGAAACTTTTCACTAAAGGTCAATTTTCTACATGTCCAGGGACCAGTCTACCTCACTAATAAGTCGGTTATTAAAAGAGGTGTCTATTATAGATCCATAAGTATGTGATGGCTTGCTTGGTACCATGAGTCATGGAGATGCATTAGCCCCTTTTTCACAGAGCATGGCTCATTTAAAAAGCGTTCGCATGATTGTTCTATCCAAAGCTTGCGATCGAAAATCATAGTTCATCATAATTCATCATATTTTCATGATGGGCCGGTGGCCTGTACATGTATTACAAAATAAACATGTCTGTGTCTATCATCCATGTAGACTGCAAATATGATTGGAACAAATTTGCTAACAAAGATGCGAAAATAGGTAAAAGGCAAGGAACGTAGTTAGAAATGACAAGGAAAAAAATCGAAAAAGGGGAAAAACTAAATGAAATATTAGGAAATAAAAGGAGATTACATCTACAAAGGGTATGAAGGATAAATATGAACGAAAAGGAAAGAGAGATGACGACAACCAGTCATTCATCACGTGACAAAGTTATGGCGGTTAAGTCTATGTTTTGGACACTTGTATTTGTTATGTGTTATAAGCTATTGTAAACTGTACCTTTCAAAAATAGTGCAACTTGGCATCCTGTACTGTTTTAAGCTAGTATTCTTTTATATTCCATTATCATACTGGGTGATTTTAGGCATACAATTTACACGAAAAGATATAAAAATCCGTATTTTTTTAAATGGCAAACATTGCAGGAGAGGTAGCTACAAGCATCTGCTAATTTCTTCTACGTTGTTTAGAAAGCTGCCTTATTTGGAGACGTATTTGATCGTTTGGTGCACTTGGAATATATTACCTCGACATTATTATTATAAGATATCTAGTTAAGTCTTTACCACTAAACAAAAAGGTTTAGACTTGTCCAAATTGACAGCACTTCGAGGGGTGAATGTCAAACTATACGGCTTGCAACACGCGAAAAGGGGCATTCGGACATTTGCGTAAAGTGTCATCTCGGATCAGCCTGCGCAGTCCGCGCAGGCTAATCCGAGACGGCACTTTACGACTACATTAGATTTTGTGCTACAGTAGACTTGCGCAAAACAGAAAATTACATAGAAAACGGAAAGTGCTGTTTCGGATTAGCCTGCGCGTACTGCGCAGACTGATCCGAGATGACACTTTACGCAAATGTCCGAATGTCCCTTTTCGCGTGTTGCAGGCCATACCATCTGTGTTTTGGAAAATTCTACAGAAGAGGGATAAAAGCTCATTTCTGTGAAGAGCGTTGTTAGAACATCTTGTTTAGATATGCTGAGTTGAATTTGTGAATGAATTCGACAAAACATATCTAAACAAAATGATCCAACTATTTCTTTATCGTGGCACGTATTAGTTATTACGTGCGCACGTAATAATCCACCAATCAGAATTATGAACGGAAGCCATTGTTTCAAGATGGAAGTGGAAGATGCACATCTGTTGCCGTGTTGGACCAATGTAATTTTGCCTTTCCCTCGCAACAATATGGCTTTTGTTCCTTATAAACTGATTGGTCGATTATTACGTGCGCACGTATTAGCTAATACGTGCGCACGCAATAGTATTACGTGCGCACGTATTAGTTATTACGTGCGCACGTATTAGCTACTGCGTGCGCACGTAATAACTAATACGTGCGCACGTAATAACTAATACATGCGCACGTATTAGCTACTGCGTGCGCACGTAATAACTAATACGTGCGCACGTAATAACTAATACGTGCGCACGTATTAGCTACTGCGTGCGCACGTAGTATAAAATATATCTTCCATGTCACTTTTGTGCCACCGTACATACGTGATACGTATAAGGTTTTCTGGTCTGTTGTATAGATCTACGCGTTTTAGATAACATCCGTATTTTAGTCAGATCATTGACAGGTTTGTTTTAAAAAGTAAGCATCATTCATGTTTACGTGAAAACGAAATGTTCATCATTTGAAATTATTAATTATAAAAATGATAAACACTTACTGGGCGATGTTTGGTCGGATCTCGTTCCGAGGCTTTTTGAAGCTCCGTATCATCAGCAAACAGCAATGGCTGTATCTTGATCGTTTTTACGAACACTTCGGATCCCATATTTTACAATAATATAATTATTACCTATATTTATTCTTGCTAATATCTTATTCTATATAAACATACACCGGGATTGCTATTACACATTTCAATTATACATCCAAGCGGTCTCTTTAATCACATTTTGAAATAAGAGATTCTTATTGAAATGTGCGAAAAGGAATGCCACCTCCAAGAGATCCACGTGAAGAAATTAAAGGCAAGGAATTAAATAAACAGCAAGTAATACAATACCGCCTATCAATACACAAATCATTACATTTAAATACATCGAGCAGTCTTATCCAATAACCAATCTATTGATCGATTAAACAATGGATCGAACGTTTAAACCGATTAATATATCCATTCATTGTGAGTTGCACTATTCTTCATGGGTCTGTAACAGAAAGAACGTGGCCAATGGTAGAGTGCCGCGGCATATCAGATCTCTCTATCGTTTAATGATTGATTGTATGGTGTTTTTCGTCGTTTTCAACATTATTTCAGTTATATCGCGGCGGCCAATGCCCCTATTCATGCTTTCCTGGAGTCTCTTTTACCAGTACTCCGCACATCATTCTTTGCAAGCCACTGGCTGCTTTTCCACATAAACATCTTCGAAACAATGGTCAGCGGTGAGAGAGGAATCATTCCTGTCGCGATGACTATCGTCAGTCCTTGGAAAGAAATTGGCCGAGCCGGGGATCGAACCAGCGACCTCCTGTTCTCAAGTCCTGTACGTTACCGACTGAGCTATCAGAGCTTGGCCTCTCTGTCGTACAAGTCTACTTAATACCCTACCAAACGTAAAAAATTTGAAGTAGGCCAAATTGAAAGCACTTGCGCAGCCTGACCTTGATCTACAAGTGGCCGCAAAGGCAACTATAGTCACGAAAGGTGCTTTAAAGGTTAACTTAACAGTTTGTATGATATTGGGTTCAGATAAGCAAATGTCACAATGGATTGATAGTAGGCCTTTATCTTTTGTCTCCAGTTTTCGGCCCATTCTGTCGTGGTCTTACAACTCCCCATCCAGATTTAAATCTGAATGGGGGATTTTATACATGAGTCATTTGTGGAAATGGTCACTAGTGACAAAAAAAAAAAACATTTAAACCCTGAGAGGTCTAAGTAAAACTACAGCTACCAATCTGCCGACAGTGTAGATTCAGAATCAGGCTGCATAGAATGTGCATGAGTAGTCAATAGTGGTGATCGTTAGTGGTGAAAAAAAATATTTGAACCGTTGAATATGAAGCAAGGCTAAAATTCTCATTTGCAAACGATGTAGTTCAAGAATCAGACTTCACAGGACGTGGAATCTGATCTTAGATCCGAGAATGGATGACAATCATTGCAACTAATAATCCTTTCGATGGTGGTTATATGGTAAAGCATCCAGTGGCTTGGAAGGAATAGTGTGCAAAATAGGCTACTGTTAAAAGAAACTCCAGGATAGAATATGTGTACTGGCTTGGATCCACACTGTCCGATAGGGAGATAATTATATTTCTCCCAAAATACCTTTCAAATATCAAAATCTGGGTTAAAAAGGTATGGCTTTGAAATTGAACACCCGCACTATGTTTGTAACCGGACTGCTAATTCTGAGCAACCCAAAACTTCTATTTTGGCTCGTCAGATTGCTCTCCGATAGCTCAGAACTAGCAGTCCGGTTACGTGTTCTATGCCTCTTCTAACAAAGCCTCCCCATTTGCGATTGCTCTCTGATCGTGCTATACTATTCGAAGTAAAGCCGACATAGTCAGCTTTTACAAACATTGATCATTACGACGTTATAAAGGTTCATAGAAGTTGTATGAACTGTTAGTTAAGAAATACTGTTGGAAATCTAAGTGGAAAAATGAATATTAAGAAATACACAAAATCACTTATTATAGACGTCTTATAATTTTAATGTCATCTTTTTGGGCAATATTTAATCCTCATAGATCAATACATGACCTTAACTACTTCATAACATATCTTTTTCTTTAAATTATAATGGATGTTGATACAGTTTAAGGTACAAATATCTTGAATTTAAGTGATAATATATAAAGGGAGATAATGCATTCGTGAAATCGCCCACTTTGAGTCGTAAAATGGAATATTGGGAAAATTTTCAAAACGCTGTTCGAACGTCACAAGAGTGAACGCAGAAGGCAATACAATATGAGTCATGCTCTGTGAAAAGGTGGTTAAATTATGCATTTACAAACAGTGTCGACTCAGGTCAGTCTGCGCAGGCTGATCTGAGTCGAAACTTTTTGCTACTGGTAAGTGTTCTGCATGTCAGAGGACCAGTCTACCTCATGATTCAGCCGATGTAAAGAAATAGATCCAGATAATGCAACGACTTGCCTGCTATAATGCATTACGTAGATGCATTTAGCCCCCTTCTCACAGAGTGCCGCTCAGTTATCAATGTCACTTTTCATCTACACCGTAAATTATGCGTCTGGCAGAATCATTTCTCCAAACTTTTGTTTCAAAAGGGTACAGGGGTCCTGTGTGGCTCAGTGGTAAAGTGTAGGATTCGTGACCTGATCGCCCTGGGTTCGAGTCTCACTGGATCCACTGTGTTTTTCGTGGGAGTGTCCTTGGGCAAGACACTTCAGAGCCCTAGCCTTGTACTAGTGGAACCCAGGAAATACATGAATATGCAAGCTGTCGCCGTTATATGACTGACAAAAAGTTGGAATCGGCGTAAAACACGATTCACTCGTTCAGCCATTCATTTCATTTCATTTCATTCATTCATTCATTCATTCATTCATTCATTCATTCATTCATTCATTCATTTAAAAGGGGACATAAACTGATACTACGCCGAGTCAGAAAGGAGAAGCCGCATGTAGAAACTAAGGGTTTAACTCTTTACCAAACTACAAAATTATAGACTGGTCCAAACTGAAAGCATTTGCAGACGACAAAATAAAAGTGACTGAAAAATTGAAATTTGGTTTGGAAAGGGTAGAAAACATTGTGGTAAAAGGAGAAAATGCTGGTTATCAGCATTTTCTCCTTTTCCCACATTGTTTTCAAACGGCTTCTTTCTCAGGGTCGTTAAAAGTCGGGATTGTGTGGTAAAGGGTTAAAGGAGACCGTGACATTTGAACCATACTCTGTGAAAAGGGGGCTTAATGCATCTCCGTGATGCATGATACCAAACAACTCATCATATGATTATGAATCCATAGAGTACATTTTGACTAAAAAATAGCTAAATCATGCGGTAGACTGGTCCTTGTAAATTCAGAAAATTGACTAATAGCGATAAGTATCGGCCGAAGGTCAGCCTGTGCGCTATGCGCAGGCTGACCTTGAGGAGAAAAATGCTGTTCACCATGTAACCTAAGTCTGTTTTCACAATTGAATAGATTTCTTTCATATTTTTGCCATTCTAATATGAAGGAAATGCTAGCAAAGTACCTTGGGTACTAAAAGAAGAAAACATGCCAGCGTTGAAGATATTCTCTGTTAGCCATGAAGGTCCTTTTACGCTTTACCACACATACCGAATATTTTGAAAATATTTTGGGAAAAGAAGAAAATGGTGGTAACCAGTCTTTCCTCCTTTTCTCAGATTTTTTTTTTTTTTCTATCCTTTCAAAGACAAATACCAACACTAGAGCTACGTTTTAATTGTTGTCTGCAAATGCTTTCAATTTGGAAAAGTCTTAAATTGTGTCGTCTGGTTAAAACCGTAACTGCACTTTTTCGAAGAATAGGGAAGCAAACGAAATGGTAGCAAAGTACCGTATTGAAAGTAAAATAACAGAAAATAAAACGCCTTGAAATAACAAAAAAAAGCCAAAAATAATGATGCTCGAATGGTGTTGTTCTGTGTATTTCACTTCTTTACTTAAAGGCCCAGTAGCGACCGAAAGTAAACAACGCAACGGGTGTCAAAATCCATTTAGATTTAAAATCTGCCATATAAAAGTATGGAAATTAAGAAGATGATGACAATCTGTTATTGTACGGTCGGTTGAAGTGTTACTCGCTGGCAGAAAAAAGAAATTTAAAACCAGGCAAAAAGCAACCAAAAGACAGAGCGACCTTGCAGCCTTTTACAGAGTTTTAGAATTCATTTTTCTGCCAGCAACAAACACTTGGACCAACCGAACAATAACAGATTGTCATCCTTACATTAATTTTCCTACTTTTAAATAATATGATTTAAATTCAAATGCATCTTAAAACCCTCATCGTTTACTTCTGGCTGCAATTGCAATACGGAAAAAAATATAAAATGACCTAAAAAATATATTCATATATCAACAACTAACCATTTCTTTCGGTACTCCAACGTTCAGTTTCTCCATGCTTTTTCTTATAAACAATGGTGTGCTACTAAGATCCGACATTTGGGTTAAGTTATTCTTTGTATTATAAATCTTCCAACCAACACTTCATGATAGATTTAAACCCCAACTGATCCAATTAGCAAGAAATTTTCATACTGTTTATTAAATATGTACCCTTTATTTTTCTCTTGTGAAAATTTAACCGTGTCACGAGAAATATATTCACGACGTGTTAATCTCTAACCACACAATCCCGACTTTTAACGACATTCAAAGAAGAAGATTCGTGAAAACATTGTTGAAAAAGGAGAAAATGCTGGTAACCAGCATTTTCTCCTTTTTCCACAATGTTTTCTACCTTTAATGAACAAATTTCAATTTTTGAGTCACAGTTATTTTGTCATCTGCAAATGCTTTCAAGTTGGACTAGTTTAAAATTTTGTCGTTTGGTGAAGAGTTAATCCTTGTTAAATCTTGACACTCTCGCTCCATTCCTTCTGTAGACTAATTTTTCGTCTTGCAGCAGATCAGCCTTGTAAACAGTATGGCAAAAAGAGAAAATTTCCATCAAGAGCAATTTCTTTTTGCTTTTGTCACATCGTTTACACAGACATTCATGCATTGCCTATTAGCTCTGTACCAAACGACAGAATTCAAGACTTGTCCAAAATCAAAGCTATTGCAGACGACAAATTTATGAAGTGCGGCTCAAATGATAAGATTTATCTTTGAAAGGATAAAAACATTGTGGAGAAAAGGAGAAAATGTTGGTAATCAGCATTTTCTCCTTTGCCCACTATGTTTTGTTAGTACCCTTTCAAAATAAATCCCATTATTTAAGTCACATTGGTTTCTTTGTCTAGAAATTCTTCAAAGTCGGACGACAAGATTAATTTGTCACATGGTAGTGTTTTAAAATTCACATTACCAGGGATCTTATATACTCATACGATCCCTGACATTACCTTCGTCGCTGTTTTTTGTTTTGGTTTAATTAAACATATTCATTTTACATCGATTGAGAAACAAGTTTTTACAACTTTTACTATATCTCTCTCGATTCTGCTTCCTGGGTACAACACACAGGCGTTCGTGTTATAAATGGCGGACTTCGCCACCTATAAAATGATATAGCTTTATATAGGTGGCGAAGTTCGTCATATGTAACACGAACGCCTATGGTACAACACCAGTGCTCGCGCTGAATGTGTGGGCCAATGAACAATCCCGAAGTTGATACCCGCTCCCGGGTATCGAACTCGGGACCTTATGGTTACGAGGCCGACGTTCTACCTCACAACCACGGACACCATAATTGTTTTGAGATACATACAGTAGAAATTCGACTGAGATTGTTATGTTGTGACTCGGTTGCTTCAAGAGGTTTAAATCTTTACCATACAATCCCGAGTTTCTAACGACCCTGGGAAAGGACGCCTTTGAAAACATTGTGGGAAAAGGAGAAAATGCTGGTAACCAGCATTTTCTCCTTTTCCCGCAATGTTTTCAACCCTCCCAAGAACAACTTTCCATGTCTATTTTGTCGTCTGCAAATGCTTTCGATTTGGACGAGTCTAAAAGTTTTTCGTATGGTAAAGTGTTAGAGCTCATACTGCACCCTGACCATAATTGATTATGAACCTGAAAATGAAACTGTCTGTGTAAACAGTTTTGCCTCGATCTAATCCAATAATCCATTGATGCCTGTTGTCTACGAATATGAAGGTGGACAGTAGAGGATCGGATCAGGTCTCAGACATCACGCCGTTTGATCTGGATCCATTGGATGTGCCCTAAGAAAGAGACTTTTGTCCGCAGACTCAGTAAGATATTTTGGAAGCACTGGACAGCCAAGGCCCACTTTAAACAGACTCACATAACTTTAAAAGGGAAAAATGCAGACAGAACTCGATTGAAATTAGAGTTGAACCCATAGGCTGCTAAGCGCAACTCGGAGCACTTTTGCGGACAGTGTAGATCAAGATCAGACTGCACAGGACGTGCAGTCTGATCTTGCATCTACACTCTCCGATACGGTACTTTTTTCCGGTGAAATCAACTTTGAATTCGCAATATTTTGGATTTTAAATATTGAGTGGAAATTTTCGTTACATTTATTTATGCGGCTTACGAGTTAAACTTACTCTGAATTTGCACCGATGTTTGTCAAAGACTTCATAATGATATGATCCATGCTCTGGCAAAAGGGGGCATAATGCATCTTCGTGATGCATGATACCAAGCAAGTCATCACATGATCATGGATCCATAAAAGTCCATTTTGTCTAACAACCGACTGAATCATGAGGTACACTAGTCCTTTGACCTGCAGAAAATTGACCAAAAGCAAAAAGTTTCGGCTCAGGTCAGCCTGCGCGGACTGCGCAGGCTGACCTGAGTCGATACTTTTTGCAGATGCATTAAGCCCCTTTTTCACACGGCATGACTCATATAATTTGAAACAGACATTTCTGATTATCATTTGTCCGAAGTGAAGCCAAAGCACTGTTATTTCATCAAAGCAAAGTGTAGGAGACCTACGTAAGAAATACTCACTTTAGTTAATCCCAACAGATTTGTCTTCGTGGATTATAAGTTAATCCGGTTAAGCCTCATTTGGATTAAAGAAATACGCTAAGTTGAAACAAAATAGAGACAAAAATCACTCACACAACATTATATGTCTTATGTTTTTCTTACACTTTTCTTATTATATTTTCTATACCGTCAAAAAAGTAGTCCCCAGCCATTTAATAAATATTACATCAAATAAATACTCGTTTTCTGCATTGCTTATGAATGTATGAATACTCAAAGTACTTTTGTTACTCTATCTAGGTCCTAAAACCAATATGGGAAATCGATAGGACCGGTGTGAAAGCTCATATTTCTTTTTTCACCCTATTTTTTCAAACACGTTGAATGTACTGTGGCATGACAAGAGAGGGCAAGATTTCCAGCTTTCTTACAACACAAGCGTGAAAGCTATAGTAAACAGTTACTGCGTAAGACCATACTGATCGGGAATTTAAAAAAAAGCTGTTCAGACACAAAATGTTAACGTTTCTGGTGAAAATAGTGATTCGGATGTTTTTAAAGATGACTAAATTAACCCTAAAGCTGCTAAGCGCGACTCACTGACCTTTTGCGGACAGCGTAGATCAAGATCAGACTGCACAGAACGTGCAGTCTGATCCTGGATCTACACTGTCCGATAAGGAGATATTTTCCCATAAAATACCTTTGAAATAGGAAAATTTGAGTTTTAACCATCGGCTTGAAAGTTTCATTTCTTTTATTTAGTAGGTTAAGGGTTTAGATCAGGTCTGTATTGACCAACCATTCTAAATTCTTAGTTTAATTCTAAAGAGTTTCTAAATTCCAAAGCAACGCGATTTCTGATTGGCTAAACTGAAAGGTAAGAAAACATTTCGGGAAAGGGAAAAAATGCTGGTTACCAGCATTTTCTCCCTTTTCCACAATGTTTTCAAAATTATTTTCTGTCATGGTCGTTAAAATTCGGGATTGGGTGGTAAAGGGTAGAGATACAGAACAAACTTCACACATACAGGGAGGGTCCATCGGGGTTCAGTGGGTAAAGTGTATGACTCGTAACCAGGATGCCCTAGATTGGAGCTTCGCTGGAAACACTGCTCTTTCGTTGGAGTTTCCTTGGGCAAGACACTTCAGAGCCCTAGCCTAGTGTAGATGAAACCCAGGACATACATGAATATGTGAGCTGTCGCCGTGATATAATTTAAATGATGTTGAAAGAGGCGTAAAACACCATTTACTCAATCATGTGCATACAGAAAATTCCATAACGTATTTTTGAATGCCGCGTTTCAATTTGTATTGTTAAAAAAACTTTTGTCATTTATATGGTCGTTTAAACAGTATTCAGAAATAAAAATCCATTTACACTTATCTGTAAATAACCCTTCGCCCAGCCGGGTAGCTCAGTGCTTAGCGTATCTGACTCGTGAACTGGTGGTTGCAGGTTCGATACCCGGTTATGGCAAGCTTTCTTTCCACAATTTGTCGCTTCTCACCTCTGATGCATGCGAGAAAAGTAGTCAGTGGCTTTGGAAAGAAAGCTGTGTCTATACTGGTATGAGAAAGTCAGGAAACACATGCAGAGGTGCACTGGCCGCCGTGTTATGATCTAAGCTGTAAAAACGGCATTAAACAAACAACAGAGTAAATAACCCTTGGTGAAACCTGGCAGCGCAGTCAGAAGCGAACAGAAATTGAAAACAGGGGGCTTGCTGGTTCGAATCCCCAACTCGGCCAAAGTCTTTCCAAAGATTGATTACGGTCATTGCATTTTCTGCTTTTCCCGCAATGTTTTCTACCTTTTTAACGACAAAGCTAATCATTAGAGCTATAGTTTATTTGTCATCTGCAAATGAATGTACTTTTCAAATAGCCGAGTCTCAATTTTTTTTTTTACCAGGAAAAAGGGTAAAAACTATGTTTGAATGTGAGAGAGAAGTCATGTAACAGTAAATTATATCGATGCTATTGCACAGTTGTGGTTGGCTTGGGATTCAATGATACAGCCCGGGAACCACTGGTCCTGTGCATTGCCATTGGCTACCGGGTTCGGGCATAGTGAAATGAAGCACTTGCAATTGAGTCGTACACTGACAAAAAGGGGTTTAATGCATTTCTGTGATGCATCATACCAAACAAGTTAGGCTATCATATGGCCTTCAACACGCGAAAAGGGGCATTCGGACATTTGCGTAAAGTGCCGTCTCGGATCAGCCTGCTCAGTCCGCGCAGACTAATCCGAGACGACGCTTTCCGTTTTTATGTAATTTTCTGTTTTGTGCAAGTCTATTATAGGTCAAAATCTAATATAGTCGTAAAGTGCCGTCTCGGATTAGCCTGCGCGGGCTGCGCAGGCTGATCCGAGACGACACTTTACGCAAATGCCCGAATGCTCCTCTTCGCGTGTTGCAGGCATTATAATTATGGAACCAGTTTGTCTAACAACCAACTGGATCATGACATAGAATGGCCCTTGGACAGGCAGAAAATTGATCAATAGCAAAAGGTTTCGGCCCATGTCAGCCTGCGCGGACTGCGCAGGCTGACATGAATCGATACTTTTTGCAGACGCGTGAAGCCCCCTTTCACAGAGGATCGCTCAATAACTATTTACCAAACCATGAAATTTTAGACTTGTTCATCGTGAAGACATTTACATTGGGTAAATCAAATCTAGGTCAAATGATAGAATTTGTCATGGAAAAAGCAGGGAACTCTGCTGGAAAAAGAGTAAAAGGCTGGATGCCTACAGTTCTCATTTTCTCACAATGTGTCGATAGCCTTCTTTCTCAGGGTCGTAAACGTGTTAAGTGTTGTTTGCATTGTATGCATTAGGACCAACTTTCCAACGTGTTTACTTTTACAAATCAATAAAATCGATCTTTCTTTGAATGCTGAAAATAAGTTTCGATTTGAAATAAGGACAACTTTGTCATAGTTTAGAATGAGATATCAGGCAGTGTAGACGAAGATCAGACAGTCTTCGTTAACCTTCTATCAGCTGGAACATGTTTGTAGAAAACAACTTAACTCACAGATTGATTAACCCTTAAGTTGCTAAGCTCGACTCAAGGACCGTTTGCAGACAGTGTAAACAAGATCAGACAGCACAGAACGTGCAGCCTGTTCTTAGATCTACACTGTCCGATCAGGAGATATCATTCCCCCCAAACATACCTTATACAAATAGCATTTTTTTTTATTATCGCTTTTTTGAAAGTTTCATGCCACTTATTTAGCAGGATTAGGGTTAAAACGTATGGTCGGCCATTGCTTGATTGCTGTGACTGCTTGATTCGTGCATAGATGTAGTCTGATACTAGCTTAACAATGTCCAGTGGTTTATTTTGGGACTACATAGATCAAGATCAGACTATATATACATAATGGGCAGTGTGACCTGATATCAACAATATCCGAAGGTTTGTGCGATACAGCTCTGACATGGTAGTAATGAATTTCCATAATGAAAGAGTGTTCATTTTGTGCGTATTTCAATTGGGAAGTAATTTGTCTTCGTCCTCTGTTACGAAGTGGAACTTGCATTTGTATGCTGACGGTTCAGCTTTCGGACATAGATTATGTTAGCAACTCACCAAAGTGAAATGTAATTGTAAGGAAAATGTTAATTGAAATATTTCTGAAGGATTTATTGAATTTGCGTTTTGCTACGGGGGAAAGTGTATGATACAGGACGAGACCCTTCCTAAGTTACGCCTGGCTCTTTGACGTGCTCGATGTATAGCACCATCCCACGGGACCTCGATTTAACGTTACATCCGTAAGTTTCTCAATTGTAGATGGCAAGCTAATGGTCCCGAACCATTCGGCATATCTCGGGTGATGGGAGCAATCAAGTCCCTCGGCTGTATCTGGTAGCTTGATATGCACCTACACGGTAGATTTCATCGCCGGAAATACGCCGGTTTACCGTTCTGAAAATTGTAAGGTTCCTCATAAAAAAGAAAACTTGAGTCTCAATTTTCTATCAAAATCTGTCTAAAGTAGACAAACAGTTCGTACATTCATTTTTTAACGTGGTTTATCAATTGCGATTGACGTTTTCACCGGCAGATAGATAGATGTGAATAACTTCGTCAAGTTGTTTATGTCCTTGCTAAACGACTGACAGTGGTGCCGCCATTTATAAGATCACGTGATTGGCAGTTCTAATGGCAACGACCGTTACACAGTCGAGTTTGGATATAGGTACGAAATCGGTCGCGTTGTGACGAGTGGGACCCGAACCTGCCCTCAATGGGTGTGCTGGGCCTTGTTTATTGCAAGAACGAGGCTCTACCACCAGCGCTATGTGAGATGGTCTCTTGGGGGGGGGGGGGGGGGGGGGGGGGGGGGGGGCGGGGTTGATTTATATAGATATAAATATAAATTTGTACAAAGTAACTTTACATAGAGTAAGCAGTGGGCAACCTTATCAACAAAATGGTCCAAAAACATACAAGTAATTTTAATCTAGCTTTTTAACTTTATTTAGCGGTTTCAAAATTACGACCCATTCTAACCCGGAACAACCTAAGTTGAAATTGAATGATAATAATTAAAGGGAGACAGTTCTCAAAAGATGAGCTCCCTGATATTCTGTAACACCGTATGCTTCATGAATGTCAACGCGTTTGAGTTAATTGGGTTTTCCGTCTCTTTCGTCAGTTTTTCAGCAATATAACTGCAGCGTTCGTTGGGTTCACCTGGGCCAGTTTGGTACTCTTGGGCTTCGCAGTTCCTTGCCATGGGGGACCGTGGACGTGGCCAACAGTATACCTACCAGCGGAGATCAAACCGGGAGTTCCCGAATCCAGTAGATCTATCTAAAATCTTGGGAACAGACGAATCCCTGAATCAATACGTTTATGGTAGTTATCTTCCCCTTAAATGTCCAATGGCGGCAAAAAAATGCAGGTGCTGATGTGCCTTTTAATTTAAATCATACCATTTCAAAGTATGGAAAACATTGTGAAGATGAAACAATTGATTTGGCGTCTGCCTAAACTTTCCATTTGGTCAAGTCCAAAAACTCTGTCGTTCGGTCAAGAGTTTAGGCGATAAAAACGTTTAATTATCCTTGCAAACACGCCAATATAGATCAAACTCAGATTGTACAAAACGTAGATCTACCCTTGTCCAAAGGCTCCTTCCCCTCCCTTCGGATAGGACACACGTGACAGTGATGCAAGCGGGATATCTGAAATATCTCGAACCCCGTTTTACATTCCCTCTCTGGAAATGTAATTTATGATTTGTGTTCGCACCGCCTGGAGTGTAACAGTGATAGTCGGGGAGCAAGATCACCGCAAAATGAACATAAGTTTGTAAATGTCTGTGAAAATGGCTTTCCGCTCAATTTGTAATACCATTACCAAACAGTAGGAACAATATTCTACCGGGTGCTAGCGTACAGCCGCGCTTTGAATTGAACGTTCCGCTAGAATGGAGTGCTTGTTTGAGAGCGTTTAGAATGAAAGCAAGGTTTGAAGAGTAATTATTTTTGTTTTTCTCTGCGAAATATGAAAGAGAAACAAACATTGTCGAAGGTCAGAATCAGCTCTGTAATTTTGATCTGTTTCTTGGAATTTTCGAGAAGTGGTGCTCGTCGACAAGCAAATTTCGGAATCTTGAGTCAACATAGCTTTGCTTTTAACTCTTTCACTACTGAATAAATAAATTGTATTTTCTCAAAGGCTAAAAATACATTTCCTCTGTAAGATCGAGAGACAATTCGGTCATAATCTAGAATATGGTAGTGGATACTGTAGATCAGAGATCAGACTGCACGTTCTGTGCAGTCTGATCTTGATCTACATAGTCCACAAAAGCCTCTGGTGTCGTCTTTGGTATGGAAAGAGTTGAATATCGCTTTGACAAGTTGATTTCTCCTACAGCCACAGAATTTTCAAAAAATGGCCTGCTGCCCGACGAAAACAGTCGTCTAGAGAGGGCTGTGGTTTATGAACACCATCAAGTCAAACCACCATTTTCTCCTTTTCCCACAATATTTTCAAAAGCTTTTTTTTCCCGTTGGTTTTTTTAACACTGAATTGTTTGGTAGAAAGAAGTTCTAATTTAATCTTTCGGCTGCTTAGCGCAACTTACCTTCTGCGGACAGCGTGGATCAAGATCAGACTGCACAGAACGTGCAGTCTGATCTTGGATCTACACTGTCCGGTAAGGAGATGTCTGCCGCCCCCCCCCCCCCAAAAAAAAAGAAAAATGATAAAAAAATAATAAATAAATAATACAAAATAAGATTAAAAGAATAATAAAATAAAAAAGAAAAAAAGAAAACTTTTGAAAGAGAAAAATCTTGGTTTTTACTATCGACCTAAAAGTTTTATTTTCACTTATTTAGCCGGATAAGGATTTAATCTGACGAAAAGAAGAAAATCCGAGAAGTGCATGGTGGCCAGAGTCCAAGATTGGGATCAAAATGAACAAACATCAATCAGTGTTCCAAAACATTGATAGCCAAATTGATTTTTCAACTCCTGAAAAGTTGTTGCATTTGGAAACCATCTTCATAACACACCAACAGAATTGGCGATAAATTGAGAAAATCGTAGACTGGCACGGTTGCTGAGCAAAGAACAACAAAGAACACGTCAAGGCTTCAGATCAAAGATAGGTATGTAACACAGTCTGTTCTGATATAGCACGTGACCTCATCGAAGAGGGTAAATACATGTATTTGCATCAGATGTTAACAGAATGGAGATGAAACAAAAACGGTTGTAATGAAGAAACCAGGCGAAAATAATTGAGCGAGTTCGTTTTGGAAGCTAAAGAAAACAAGAACGGGAAGGCAACCGTATTGGAATCCATATTTTATAACGGTCTCTCTGACCGGGGAATGTTTTGATTTCCGACAGGCTCGAATCAATCATGGCCGCATTAGATCAAAGTACCGTGATGACTGGAAATTTTCCATGGTGCAATGAATTTTCAGTCGAAGCCGTTAAAATCTTTATTGATAGTCGTGGAAATATATTTAATGAATTCCTTTGCCAGCACAATGAAAAATAAATGAATGTACATTTCAGTCAATAAAACAGGGCCAGCTTTTTTTTTTCGAAATAGGAATATCTCGTGGGAGAAAATGAAAATGTTGGACAGCGTAGGTAAAAGATCACACTGTACACTAGCAATTTTCTTTGATTGTCATTTACTGTATTCTCAATTGCAACATCTTCTTCAGTTGAATTAACCTTATCAGCGCGAAATAAATAAACTCGACCTCTTTCCACGGCTCTAAATACAATCTATTGAAACTCACAAAGATTTTGATTGTATAGGCTTGACTACACAAACGGACGGTATAGATCAAAGATCAGACTGCACGTTCTGTGCAGTCTGATCTTGATCTATGCCGTCCGCAAAGGTCACTGTTTTCACCTATGGCGCCTAAAGGGTTAAACGCTTCAACTGTTAGAAACAAGTATTATTATTTTTTTTTCCGAACAGTTTAGTCCAAGATCAGTGTCTTTTGAACAGGTTAAGCCAGGACTTCCAGAACGTATATACTGGGACTGTATTCACCAGTTATTCTTAATAACATCCTAGTCTTATTCTCCAAAATTTTCTGAACTTGCAAGTAAAACAACGTTCGATTGGCTGAAACAAATGGTTTAGCCAATCAGAAGCTATATTACTTTCAAATTTAGAAAAATCTCAGATATAAAGACTAAGAATGTTCTTAAGAACGGTTGGTGAACTGGTCAAAAATCTAGACTGTTGGCAATTTTGTGAAATTTTCGGACAAAAACACCCTTGAAATTGAAATGTTCTGAACCGTCTTGCTAGTTGAGAAAATCCATTTACCTTTACTACACAATTCCATGTTTCAAAGACCCTGACAAAGAAGGTTTTTTTGAAAATATTGTGAGAAAAGGAGAAAATGCTGATTACCAGTATTTTCTTCTTTTTCCACAATGTTTTCTATTCTGCCCTAGAAGTCAAGCAATTTCTACCAGTTTTGAATTTGTCGTCAGAGATGTTTTGGATTCGGAAGAGTTTAAAATTTGTCGTCTAGGGAAAGGTTCAATTTATCTATAGCTGTAATGGTTAACAAGCACAACAAAAGGTGCATTGGAGGAAGGTTTCGATCAAGAGGATCGTCTGGCTTTCTAACGGTTCAAACAAAATGCAGTCAATGATGTTGCGATCAATCAAATCGCAGAAAACTCAAAGGAAATATCGCTACAAATTGACAAGCTTTACTGTCTATGGTCATCGCTTGAGATCACTAACACTTGTCAATACAATCACGTTTGGAGCGTCTATAGCACTGTTTTGCTTTTATTAATCATCAAAAACAAATCAATACAGAACGCGCAGTCTGATTTTAAGCCTTCAATATCCGCTCCTTCGTGCTACTCTGGCCAAAATAGATGGTTTGGTGTTTAAAAACGTTTTCAGTACTATCTCGTTTATTTCGTCAAAATGTATCTGGAACTGTCATGATTTTGGCCTTTTCTTCCACTTTTGCTCATCTGACACTTTCAGCTTTCATCATCACCGTTGCTTCAGTTTACCTAAGGATATTCTACATGGACCACCTTGTTACATCCTACAGAAGATTTGTACATGTGAAAGTAGTGTAGGAAAAGGAGAATTGCTGTTATTGAGCTGTTTTCTACTGGTATCATTTTTTTTCCTAGAGCCGTTGCTGCAAGTTCAAAAGAAATAGTCTGTAGAAGCGAGGGAATTCAAACCCACCAAATCAAATGGAAATGGGCTGTGCTCTGTGAAGAGGGGGTTTAATGCATCTTAAAAAAAAAAAAAAAAAGTATCGACTGAGGTCAGCCCGCTCAGGATTACCACGGTCAATTTTTTGGGGGTATATTTTCAGAATGTCCAAGGACCGTTCTACGTCAGAATTCAGTCAGCTGGTAGACGAAATGGATTTGACGGATCCATAATCATATGACGACTTGCTTTGTATAACGAATCACGTTAAACTCCATTTTCTCAGAACATAACTTAAAATTAGCAGCATTCTTGAAAAAAGGGGCATCCTTGTATCTTCGTGATAAAATATCTAGGAAGTAATCACGTAACATGGATCCGGTTTGCCTAAAAACGAGCTGAATCATGTAGTGAAATGGTGCTTTCACCCTTCACCACACAATGACGACTTTTAACACCCCTGACAGAGAAGGCTTTTGAAAACATTGCGGGAAAAGGAGAAAATGCTGGTTACCAGCATTTTCTCCTTTTCCCACAATGTTTTCTACCCTATCAAAGAAAAATCATTTCATATGGTCCACATTGAAACTGTCATCTGCAAATGCTTTCAATTCGGACAGGTCTAAAATTTGTCGTGTGGTAAAGGGTTAACATGCAGAAAATGTACCAATAGCAGAAAGTTCCACCGAGGTCAGCCTGTGCGGACTTCGCAGGCTGACCTGGGTCAATACTTCCTGCAGACGTATTTTTAAACCACTTTTTTCCAAGAGTGCCGCTCATATATGAGCCATGCTTCAGCAAAAGGCGGCTTAATGCATCTCCGTGATCCATGATATCAAGAAAGCCACCAAATACTAATAGACCCTTTTTAGCCAGGTCTTTTAACAACCCACTTAATCATGAGGTAGACTGGTCCTTGTACATACAGAAAAAATGACCAATAGCGAAAAGTATCGTCCAAGGTCAGAGTGCGCAGACTGCGCAGGCTGACCTTGGTCGATACTTTTCCCAGATGCATAAAGCCCCCTTTTCACAGAGCATGACTCATATATACCTATGGGAAAAAGTTAAACATATTTTATATTCCTTGAAAAAGAGGTAAACAAAGACCAAACTAACATGACATATGACTTTATTTTGTCTGATGCATTTCCTCTATTCACTTAAATATAATTAAACGCTAAACAGAGATATTACAGAAAACAATACATTTGGGCGAAAGGAATTATTTTAACTGTATGAGCTGGAATATGCTTAACTTTTTCCCATAGGTATATATTTACCAAAATAGAACCGATCTAAGCTATGTAACGGGTAAATACCCCATATATGGTAAAGTTAGTTATACACAAAGATTTATGTCCCTTCAGCTTTCTACAGGTAAGTTGTGAACTTAGCGTAATGATATTTCATATAGAAATGTTTGATTTTTTTTTTTTGTAACTAATGACGTTAATAATTGGTACTCGTATTCAATGTTAAATTTCCGACTAGCAAAGTCCTTTCGCTTTCCCCCTTGGTTAGCATGATAACCCTGAGCCTTCCACCAGTCGACTGACAAATTTTTTAACCCTTATCCTGCTGAATAAGTTAACCCTTATCCTGCTAAATAAGTTAACCCTTATCCTGCTAAATAACTAAAATGAAATTTTCATTTCTATAGTAAAAACCCAAATACTGCTGTTTCAAAGTTATGTTTTGGGGAGTAGTATCTCCTTATCGGACAGTGTAGATCCAAGATCAGACTGCACGTTTTGTGCAGTCTGATCTTGATCTACACTGTCCGCAAAAGGTCAGTGAGTCGCGCTTAGCAGCCTAAGGGTTGATAAGTGAAAGGATACCTTCAAGACGATACTAAAATCCCACATGTTGCAACTTCAAAGTTATATTTAGGGGATCAATATCTCCCTATCGGACAGTATGGATCCAAGATCAGACTGCACGTTCTGTGCAGTCTGATCTTGATCTGCACTGTCCGCAAATAGTCCTTGAGTAGAGCTTAGCAGCCCAAGGATTAAGACTCGTCCAAATTGAAAGCATTTGCAGAAGACTAATAAAATGTGTCTCTAATGATGGGATTTGTCTTTGGTTACCAGCATTTTTTGTTTTTCTTTACTTATAATGTTTTCAAAAGTCTTCTTTTTTTTTACCCAGTGGTCATTAAGGATTACAACCCCTAACTTATCGGTAAATATCGTGTAACATCGACTTTTCTTAAAGGCTATTCGGCCAATATCGGCAGCTTCCGCTTTTAATATGAGAGTTAGGGGCCGTAGACTCACTAACTCATCGGTAAATATCGTGTAACGTCGACGTTTTCGTAAAGGCTATTCGGCCAGTCTCGGCAGCTTCCGTCTTTTAAAATGGGAGTTGGGGGCCGTAGACTCACTAACTGATCGGTAAATATCGTGTAACGTCGACGTTATCGTAAAGGCTATTGGGCCAATCTCGGCAGCTTCCGTCTTTTAAAATGATAGTTAGGGGCCGTAGACCTTGAACGAAACTATATTGACTTTATGACTTAAATCAAAATTTCTTGTGAAATGCCGATTAAATCAGCAAATACATAGCCTTGGTAGATAGGATTTGTTATAGAGGGGGAGGATGCAAAGTTCGACCAAGATTGTTAAAGACGTAAGATGATTGGTAATTGAAAAAAAAAAAATTAACCTTTTCTCTGTCAGCTGAAAAATGTGACTTTTGATTTTACTGATATTTGAAGCAAACAATGGTTTGCTGCACAAACCGACTTGCGTGTGGTGCACGTCAGGAAGGAGTTGATACGGGTCTGCTGCTTTCCGGAATGTGATCGAACAGATCTTGAAGAAGGAGTAAACCAGTATTTCAGTCATGTTACAGTAACTGTCCTTCACTCATTCATTTTTTCCCTTGGCCTCGCCGGTAGTAGATGGGGTTATGCATTCCAAAATGATGGGGGTTGTGCATCGCAAAATAGAAGGTGTAAATGAAAAAAAAAAAAATCGCAGAGTCATGTCTATAAGTGAACTATTTTCTTTACTTGTATCGCTCCGCAATGAAAAGAAGTGTTCAACCCTTCAACCGCTAGGTAAGTTAACCATTAAAGCGCCTTTTCACTACTTTTGTTGACTTGGCGGCCAGTCTAGATCAGGATCAGACCACACAATCAGTGTCGGGTGATCTTTGATCTACACTATCAGCTTTGCTGAGAAATTCTGCCCAAGGATAACCTTGAAATTGCTCTTATTAAGGTCTTATTTCTAGAGTTTAAATGAACATTGGGTTTACTGCACGCTCTTAGGCTTAAATGAAAAATTCCAGCCAATAATATGAAGCCAACTACAGTTTTCATCGGCGGGAAATGTCAATGTATCGGATAGTGTAGGTCCAAGATCAAAGTGCACTGCCTATGGACACTGATCTTGATCTACACCATCCTCAAAAGCACAAAGATTTGCACAGAGCAAGGTAAGGATCAAAGCTTAAATATAACCGTACAAGAAAAGTGATTCATTGTAAATATTGAAATTTAATTGAGGTAGATAAAGTGTACTCTATTAGAACGTCTACAAAATATCAAAATATATTGAGAGTTAAAATCTGCGAGCTAAAGCACTTAACAATTTTGTCGAAAGCTTTACAAATGTGATAAATTTGGTAATTAACGCCCGTATTTATTTTCTTCTAGAGTAATATCTGACCTTTTATCATTGAAACTGTTAGAGCCATTTGTGAAAAGGGGGTTTAATGCATCTGCAAAAAGTATCGAACCAGGTCAGCCTGCGCAGTCCGCGCAGGCTGACCTGGGTCGAAACTTTTTGCTTCTGATCAATTTTCTGCATGTCAAAGGATCAGTCTACCTCCAGATCTGGTCGATTGCTAAACAAATCAGATTTTATGGGTCCATAACCATGTAATAACTTGCTTGGTATAACGCATCTCGGAGATGCAATCAATACCCATTTTGCCAGAGCATGGCTCAATTTTTTTTACATCGATTATGAAAGAAGTAGTTCTTATAACTTAAATTAATTTCTCTGTATGATTGCTTTCTGGAAACGTTAACAAGTATATGCGCCGTGGTGTGGGGAGTTTCAAAGGTTGAGCACGCTCATCGCGTGTTTTTAACCCAGAACTCGAACCCGGAATCTCGGATTTGAGAGGCAGACGCTCTACTCGTACATCCGTCTTCCATAATAAACCTATAGAGCGCTGAATTAACCAAAGAGACAATTTCAGTCTAGAAATATCAAAAAATGGTTCCAATTCAAGATTCCTTTAGTCCATGGTGTCTCAGCAGCAGTTTAGTGGACAGTGTAGATCAAAATTCACTGCACTTTTTGTGCAATTTGATGTTGATTTACACTGGCTGCAAAGGCAGCTATAACTGCGAAGGGCGCTTTAAGAGTATGTTTGGAACATGTTAGTGTATTCTAGTTTATCACGTGATTGAATAATCTTTTAGATCAAATCGAGATTTCTCTAAGTAATTCTTTGCCTTCCACACATTGTAAATGAGTTAAATTAGATATGACTGCAAAGTTTTATTATATTGCACTGTTTACCAAAACAGTTTGTGTTTTTAAGACCCTGAGGATGAAGGCTTTCTAAAGCATTGTGGGAAAAGGAAAAACTGCCGGTAACTAATATTTTCTCTTTTCCCATTGTATTTTGTCCTCTTTCAAAGACAAATTCTATCATATGAGCATTTTATTTGTCGTCTGCAAATACTTTCAATTTGGACCCGTCTTAAAATTTTGTGGATTGTAAAGTGTGAAATTTGAATGAGTGATCCTGTACCAAACGATTCGACTCTGAGACCGTTTTAAAACATCCTGGGAAAAGGACTAAACGCTTTTAACAAATATTATCTCCTTTTTCCTCAATAATTTCTACCCTTTCATGGACAAATCCCGTCATTTGAGCCATCTGTAGATGCTTTTGATATTGACGAGTCTATAAATTGTCGCATGGTAAAGCGGTAAGGTCCCTATATGGTCATTTGGCACTCAAGTACATTTTTATTTGTCCATTTTATCACCGAAACTTCACACGAATAGCCCCGAAATCCCATATTAAAATTTCTAATCGTTATTTATTGTTTCATTTCTCGATTATTTATCCCCATCCATAACATTTACTTTATTTACAACCCTCTCCAAACCAAAGTTATGCACTTTTTCAACCCGATATTTACACGTTTTCAGCCATTAGAAGTGACGTCGTTCGAGATAGGGGGTTAAATTATGACCCTCTTGAACGGCCCTCATCATTGTCGATCTTGCCGTGAGGGGCGTTACGATTGTTTTAATACTCGGAGAACAAACAGATATAAATAATATGCAAATCGTTCTCTCGAAAGATCAACTGCAAGAATAAGCTTGCCTCTCCCAGGTCATATGATTGTAAAATCGAAATTTCTTGTGAAAATAAATCTGTCAGACGTGAAGCCTGAAATTTATTATTTTTTTCTTCTTTTTTTTTTTATGTAACGTACTGTCATGTTAGAATGGGTTAGATGCGCGTTTCATTTCGTAAATCTTCAAAGATTATCTGTTTCGCTGAAGCAGTTTTGAATTCAAATAGATTATTATTATTATTATTATTATTATTATTATTATTATTATTATTATTATCATCATTATTCAAACTATTTTGTGCATGTAATGGAAAATAAAGTTTTCTGGTGACGTAATTCTTTAGCAAACATTTCCGTGTTTATATCTGTTGAAAACATTGCGGGAAAAGGAGAAAATGCTGGTTACCAGCATTTTCTCCATTTCCCACAATGTTTTCTATCCCTTCAAAGATAAACTGCATTATTAGAGTGACAAGTACTTTGTCCTATGCAAATGCTTACAATTTGAACAAATCTAAAAACATATGTTATTCTCTCTTGTCAAGGTCAGGGTTAAGCTCTAAACAATTATGACTTGCATTTTTCTCGGAAAACGGTGTAGGAGCGATTCCTACATGTATTTCGAACAACATGTTTTAAATTTCACAGTGTAGAATGTACATGTATTATGTTCCATGTACTTAACAGTCACGAAAAAATGCGGAAAGCTATATCTTAGCTCCCAAAAAGAAGAATTTGAACTAAACCGGTCACTGTGTCATTCTATACCAAGCCGTTGTAAATTGGTACAAGTGCACTTATGGAAGAATTATGCGTATTTAGGTCATAAAAAATGGAATAAAAAAGATTTTATTTTTTTTCCAGGGTAGACACATTGATCCCGTGGATTATTGCTTACTTGTAAATCACTCCCCCCCCCTTTTTTTTTCTTTCTTCTTTAAACCAATGGGCTGCTTAAAAAAAAAACAACAATGACTCAAGTGTTTCCAGTTTACAGAGAAATCTCGATTAACGTAAAAAGCCTTTAGAAAACAACCCCGAGTTTGAAAAACACTGAGAATGAATTATTTTGAAGATATTGTTGAAAAAGGAGAAAAATGCTGGTAACCAGCATTTTTCTCCCTTTCCCACAGTGTTTTCTACTATTTCAAAGACAAATTTCATCATTTCACGCATCTTGAATCTGACGTCTGCATATGCTTTCAATTTGGCCAAGTGTAAATTTTGTTTTTCTGATAAAGAATGAATGCATGCAGACAACTTTTGTCGCCTTGCAGCAGAGTAACGGGAGCCATTCTTGGAAGTCAAAACATCTCCCTTGTCAGATAAGGACTAAGGGTAACCAAATAACACATTGGTCATTTTCCTTTGTTTTTATCCTTGATTCCCTTGGGGATGTTGCGAGAAATATATATAGATTTATTATATATATGAAAGGACTTCATAAAATTTTAGAGAAAATTTTGTTTCCAATCATCAGAGAAAGGCGTATTATCAATTTGTGAAACAATGTGGTCAGATTTAGTTGAGATATTATCTCAGAAACAGATCTGTGTAGTGCAAGAACATCAACGTTGAAAACAAAGTAATTCCCTTATCAGGACCAATGTAGTACTGGAGAGGATTCAGGGGAAATAACTGAAGAATGACTCTCAATCGTTATCATTGGCTGTTTGTAATGCTGGTGAACAAAGTAATTAACCGTTAAGCTGCTAATCGCGACTCGCTGACCTTCAGTGAACAGTGTAGATCAAGATCAGACTGCACGGAACGTGCAGTCTGATCTTGGATCTTCACTGTCCGATAAGGAGATATTTTTTGTCAAAAAAAATGCATTTGAAATAGCACCATTTGATTTTACTATCTGCTTGAAAAGTTTCATGTGATTTATTCAGCAGAATAAGGCTAAATAGCCAGTGCATTTTAGGTATACCAACAACATTGAGACTTGGTGGCCAAAAGAAAAAGGATGTGTGAATTAGGTAAAAAGGTTTTTGAATCAGCTGGAAAAGCCCAAGCAGTAGGCTATGAGACTTGTGAGTGACAAATCTCGGGGTACTTGAGGACGAGGTTCGATTTCCACGACTGGTTAGCTATTTTAAAACATTACTAATATATAGTCTTTCGGATGAGACGTTAAACCTAGGTTCCGAACGATGGTGCTATACGCCAAGAACGTGAAAGAGACAGGGGTAAGTTAGGATGGGCTTCGCCCTGTACCTTGCGCCAACCCCTGCAACAAAGCATTGGGCAACCGGTGGCGGCGACAATAAACAAACAGAAAAATCAATAAATCAATTAATCGGTCGGTCGCTCGGTCGGTCTGTCCGTCCGTGCGTCCGTCAATCCACCCATCCAACCACCCGTCCGAATCGAATCGAATCGGATCGGATCGGATCCATCCATCCATCCATCCATCAATCCATCAATCCATCAATCCATCAAATCAAATCAAATCAAATCAAATCAAACCAACCAACCAACCAACCAACCAACCAATCAATCAATCAATCAATCAAAGAACTCTGAGTGTTACAAAAATATAATTTGGGAAAACACCTATTGCCAGTAAATACTAAACACCTTTATTCCCATACGTATTCAAACCCTATTAAGTGCAACAGCGTAAAAAGTCGTATTTAAAAAGATAGTGGTCGACGTGAAATTGAAATGTCGGATTTAATTTTTTGAGGTGTTGTATACATATTTATAGAATAATAAAAGAACTCAATGTTAATTCGCCCTAATAAGGCGGATTAAATGCTTAAAACAGTTTAACAGTCCAGTTTTATATGTGGTTATGTATATTATTTATACAAACGGTTTGGAAGAAAGAAAAACTGTTGACATTATGGCCATAAATTCTTTATCAAGTGCGCTTGACCAGAGAGAGAGAGAGAGAGAGAGAGAGAGAGAGAGACAGACAGACAGACAGACAGACAGACAGACAGACAGACAAAGAGAGACAGAGAGAGGTAGAGAGAGACACAGACTTGAAGAAATGCTGTTGCATATTTTTACTTTAATAAACCCTTTACCGCACAATGTCGACTTTTAACGACCCTGGGAAGGAAGTTTCTTGAAAACCTTGTGGGAGAAGGAGGAAATGCTGGTAACCAGCATTTTCTTCTTGCCCACAATGTTTTCTATCCTATAACAGAAAATTTGCACCATTTGAGCCACATTGAAATTGTCGTCTGCAAACGCTTTCAATTTGGACAAGGCTAAAGTTTTGTCGTCTGGTAAAGGGTTAAAAGTGATCTGCTGCAAGAGGAAAAGGATTCTTCTGCAGGGATTGAGTCAGATACCTTTAAGAAACAAGTATTTCAAAACCAAAGCAAGTATATCAGTGTCATAGTGACTAAACCCTTTACCAAACAGTCCCTTGTTTTCATGATCCCGGGAAAATCCTTTCACTGCAATATTTTCTAACCTTCCACAGACAAATATCATCAATTGAGACACATCGGCACATATCTATAAATTTGACAAGTCTCAGATTTTGACGTCTGGTAAAAAGCTGTTTCAGCGTCAGATATATAGACTGAAACTTATAGATGTTTTTGTGTTATAGGCTTGACCAAACAGGCGGACGGTCAGGATCAGTGATCAAACTGCTTCTCCTCTGCAGTCCGAACTTGATCTATGCTGTCAGCAAAAGCCCACATTTTCGCCTATGACACCGAAGAGGTGAAGAAAAACACATAATTAATTTCTTGAATTCATGCATCTAACAAACATTTCTATCAAGGACGGAAAGCGCTTAGCAAAATGTCGCCTTCGTCAGAGCGTTGAAAAAAAATGTCGACTGCGTTAGTTTCGAATTACCCGCCACTCGAAAACAGACTGCCCCTTGAATGTTAAACCTGTAATTACTTTTATTCAAATGAGTTACTTGATGATGTCAAACCTTGCCCCGCAGCCCACTTCACCCGTCGTCATGTAGAGGATGCCTCCAATTAGCTATATTGCGTAGAGATCCCCAGATTTCAGCACAACAACGCCCCAAATTCAGTCACCTTATCAACTTCACTAATATTTTCTCATTTACGAGACAATATTTGCTGGTAATTTTATTTATTGTTTGCCGACGGACAAATGTTGAGATTAATTGAACAACAATTAACTTAACTGCGCCGTGAAAAGAATACAGTGGCCTGCTAGAGTGGATGAATATCGAATTAGAGAAATGACAGGAGAAAAAAACGAAATTGACAAGTTAGCGTACTTTTCTCTAGATTTCCGGTAAATAACCAATTATTTTGACAGTCAGTGTTTAGAGATAGTGGCGAAAATGTGCCGATATCTCATTAGATGTCTTTTTGACGTACTAAAATTTCCTTCGATATGTATCTTCATTTATTTATTTAAATTTATTTATTTATTTATTTATTCATTTATTTATTTATTTATTTATTTAATAGATTGATTCATTATGTATTCGTTTATTTTTCCATTGCTCGAAGATAGGTATTATAATACAACTCTGCGTGATTCTGCTCCTTACCAAGTAGGTTTACTCTCAAGAGGGGGAGCCAAAAGGTTTGAGATAAGGCCGTGACTAAAAACAAGCAAAACTGACTTATATACCGTGTGAAAAAAATACCTTGAAGACGTTATGCACACATGTATGTATGCATGTAGTTTTCCCTTTATTTCGGACAGATTAAATTAGCAGTCGGCGTTTTGAGACCGAAAGCGCTGCACATTTCATCAGAATGGTGTCTTATAACAAAATAATCGCGGTGTGATATGTGCCAACATGTTTTGTTGTGATGTTTTGAAATTTAGGCACGAATTCGTAAATGAACTTGGTTTTCGTACTTGTAAGTTTGCCCTTTTTTCATACGTTCATGAGCATAAAGTGTTAATATGTAATTATCTTTTTTTTTTTTAACAATTATAACTATTTGTTCTTGAGTTTTTCTCAATATTTCGTTCTGTAAAATTGTGCAACATTTATAGATCATAACCCCGAAAATAACATTGCACCAAACGACATTAATATTATGTAAATACAGTTCAACCTTAACGATCTGCAAACCATTTTTACACAAACAAAAAACCTGTACTCACTGTTACCGAATGTTTAATTCGGTCCTTGAATTGATATTTTAACATTAAAACATTCCAAAATATAAACATTGTTATAATTTTAAGTTTCCGCTAATCGATTTCCCAACAAAATTGTTCAATCAAAATAGTTTTGAACGCAAAAAATATAACGAAAAAATATGCGTCACTTGTTCAAATCTTTTCAACTTTTCTCCTCTTCTTTACAAAGTAAATGTGTTTAATACAGATTTGACGCCCAAGTTATTCTTCAGAAGTTTGTAATTTGGAAGAAATTAATACTCAATCAAAACGCAGTTATTTCTCATTGAATAATAAGTTTATTTTCTGGCCTCCTATTTTGGTATTTCGAATATTGCATTCCCAACTCACAGGTCAAGAAGTGCGGCATGCTGAGACTCAGAATAAACTTTGTTGACATAACCATAATCAACCTGGTGTTTAACAATGGCTTCTGTTTTGTTTCCACTGTTAACTCTTATTTGAACGGAGATAATCCATAAAAGATAACTATAGATGCGTACTTTTCATTTTATTTTCACACCGAGCACTTTACAAAGTTTCCTACACTATTGGTGATTTTTCGTTTGGGTATTACTTAAAACTCATTGCCCATCCTGAAACAAAATTGCATTAGACGACCTTACAGCATCTTTTCAAAGTGATACTCGGCATGAAGTTCGGTCAAAATATACGAATACAACAAGAAACATTGTTTTGAAAGGATGCGTCGTACAATACAAGCAAGCTCTTTTTCCATGTCAGTAAAAGAAGTGCCCATGCGAATGATTTATCATGTGAACTTAAAACACGACAAAGAATAGAAACAATATTGTACCAGTCTAAAGTTTTTGACAAAATCTTGATACGTCCATTCAATTAGTCCAAGGTTTCTTTCTATCACAAAAGAAAGTTTTTATACTAGAGTGGTTGCCTTAACGAATTCTCCTATCCAACACTTATTTTAGAAGCGCCGCTGTGACACCATGGGTCAGAGCACAATATTTCTAAGCATTCTTCCCAAAAACCTGGCTTACCTACATCTCTAGGTCGAATCATTTCTCAATATCTATGATTATTGCAAAGGGTAGCTCTGTTTTATTTTAACCCTCTAGCTACGAAGTGTGACTCAAGGACCTTTGCGGACAATGTAGATCAAGATCAGACTGCACAGAACGTGCAGTCTGATCTATGATCTACGCTGTCCGACAAGGAGATATTTTAAGATTGATTATCAATTAGTAATACGTCTGCATCTTTTTCTTTTCTTTTGTCGAAATAAGATTGTGTTTAAAAAGTTGAGCTTATTATGGAATTTCCACAATAATTTTTAGCTCGGCTTTTTTCATAGAAAACGTCGACGTATTGGCAATGCCGTGGCGTCGTCTGGTCATCGTGCAAAAACTTTGACACTTTTATAATATCTCTGTTAATACTGAAGATATTTACTTAAACTTTGAATAGTTATTAATTATGAAAAAGCTAACCCATACAACAAGGACAGGAAAATATCAACACTTTGTGATACATTTATGCCCCTTTTTTGACTTAGAAATTTCAAAGACTTTGACTTTTTATAATATCTCTGTCGTTACTGAAGATATTTACTTCAAACTTGTACTGGTTGTTAACTATCAAAAGGGAAACACACCTGAACAACCGTGAGAGGCAGGTAACCATATTTTTTTTTTGCACAGTTAGGCCTTTTTTTTTTTCTAAAAATTTCACTAAAAGCAACTGCAGCTGAGCATTGGCACCCGAATGCGGTATTCTTGTTTCTCGTATCATGATCTATAGTTTTTGACATATAGTTATTGGATAAAGAGAATTCGATATACATAAATTGCCTTAACGACGTATATGACAAATGTTCGCGCGCATCCTACTGCGCATGTATTTTTGTCGTGGACATTTAATCAAAAGTGCACCTATGTATTTTTTGCACATAATGGAATTACTATTGGTGCACTGAAACAAGTAGCACTTTCTTCGGGTAGTATGGGTGAAGAGAGAAAAAAAAATAGATCTTTGAAGTGTCACCGTGAAATATTTAAAATGTTGCTGACACGGCGTTACACACCAAACAAGGAAACAAAGGCAGGACATTTAAAGCTGTGGAAGTATAGCTGTTTCCACTTTGAAAATTATTGTTGGAAAAGGAGAAATCACTCCTATTGAGCAATTTCTCCTTTTCCCGCTTTATCTGCTGAGCTTTTATCCTATTTTTTTCCCTTGAAAAAATAACTTCAACCTTGTTTTCTGACGAAATAAGCACGGATAGGTGCCATTTTTTTTTTTTTTTTTTATTGTTTAGAATTATAGAAACTATAAATGTGGAAATTTTAAAAAAATCTGTCCGTTAGAAAGTATGAATTTATATAAGATTAACCCTTAATTCGATCAAATTATCTCCCTTTTTAACTCAATGATCCATATATAACATGCATATTTGTACATTTACCATGCTCAAAACCAGGCTTTTATATATTTTTTGTGCAAAAATATATGAATTTTCATTAAAAGGATGTAATTTGTATATTTTTCCTGTAATTTTCTTGTTTAACTGACTATTAAAGAAAGGCGCTTTAATTCCAATATAAGCTGAATTTTGGAACTGTATATACCTTTTCCAAGGCAAATTTCTCAGAAACGAGCACTGTGACCCACATCTTTCTGTAATCTTCTAGAGACATGATGAGCTTTGTATGTGCAAAGTTTTAAAAAAATCTGTCTGTTAGAAAAATTTGTAATATGCCTCGTTAAAGATATGTCTGTTCGGTTTGTCAAGAAAACTATATTATCAAGCTCACACAACTTTAGGCTTGCTTTTTAACATCTTTTTTCGCAACCACTGATCTCAAAATTCATCTAATGTTTGATCCTGTATAATAACTACAACATCTCCCAATCTGTGCAATCTGTGGAAGATGCCGAAACTTGGTAATTAACCCTTGTCCTGCTAGAAAAGTGAAATGAAACTTTCAACCCGATAGTAAAAACCCAAAAACGCAACACGTTGCTATTTCAAAGGTTTTATTTTGGAAAAAAAAGATGTCCCATATCGGACAGTGTAGATCCAAGATCAGACTGCACGTTCTGTGCAGTCTGATCTTGATCTACACTGTCCGCAAAAGGTCTTTGAGTCGCGCTAAGCAACCTATGGGTTAAAACCGTTAAAACGGTTTTGGAAAAAAAAAAATGGGTGTTTTCACATTTGGTTTTACGGTTAGATGATAATTCGAGTTTAAATGAGAGTGATATTAGGCAATTCATTTAACTTTCAATTGCTCTGACAAGCAGATGGTCGTCAAATAGCGCTTACCTCTGCGGGGATGTGTCTGAAGAAGATTCAGACATTCAGAATTCCCCTACCGTTAATCGTTCAAAATACCGCTCCAATTCTAAGATTTTGAGAACAAGCCAATCAGAAGTCTCTTCTCAGATACTTAAAATCACCATTTTTATGTCTAACCCATAATCATTCTTGTTATTGATTGAATTCACCATGTCCTTATATACCACGTTTTATTTTTTCTTTAGTTTTTCCGCATTTAATTCTAGGTCCTTTTTGCATTTTTCTTTACATTGGAAGAACGTAGAGATGTCTTTTTTTATCTTGAAAGTTTATCTGTTTGTCTACCTCAGATGGTATCTTACAATGCTGATAATTTTGCTGCATTTACAGAATAACTGCCAATGGGAAATATGTCTGTTACTTTGTTCGTAAAAGATACGCAGAAAAAAAGAAATATGAATGTATTATTAATATTAGAATCTATGCCCTGTGAAAATGGAA
Source organism: Hippopus hippopus (assembly GCA_946811185.2). Classification (NCBI taxonomy): domain Eukaryota; kingdom Metazoa; phylum Mollusca; class Bivalvia; order Cardiida; family Cardiidae; genus Hippopus; species Hippopus hippopus. The sequence goes on along the minus strand of OX328099.1, from coordinate 65,093,238 downwards.
TTTAATGCATCTGCAAAAAGTAACGACCCATGTCAGCCTGCGCAATTGATGGCGTAGACTGACATGGGTCGATGCTTTTGTTATTTGTAAATATTCTGCATGTCAAAAGACGTGTCTACGTGCAGATTCAATCGGTTGTTAGACAAAATGGATTTTTATGGATCCATAATTTTGGGATGACTTGCTTAGTACAATGCCTCACGGAGAGATATTAAACCCCCTTTTGCCAGAGTACCTCTCTTTTCTATAACTGGTGTGCAACACGCGAAAAGGGGCATTCGGACATTTGCGTAAAGTGTCGTCTCGGATCAGCCTGCGCAGTCCGCGCAGGCTATTCCGAAACGACACTTTCCGTTTTTATGCAATTTTCTGTTTTGCGCAAGTCTACTATATCACAAAATCTAATGTAGTCGTAAAGTGCCGTCTCGGATTGACATGCGCGGACTGCGCAGGCTGATCCGAGACGACACTTTACGCAAATGTCCGAATGCCCCTTTTCGTGTGTTGCAAGCCAAGTATAAAAACATGAAATATGAATTCAGTAGTTTTTCTGATGTTTGTTAATGTTTGAAAGGTTCTAGCTATATGTGAGGGTAAGGTTTGTACAGAACTTAGCATTCACAAGTTTGTGCATCCCAACAACTCTTCTGAGAAAAGGGTTTTACCCTTAGGCAGCAAAGAGCGACTCGGAAAGCTTTTGTGGACAATGTAGATCAAGATCAGACTGCACAAAACGTGCAGTCTGATCTTTGATCTACACTGTTCGATACGGTATATTCTTTCCGGTGAAATCAAGTTTAAAAGCGCAATATTTTGGTGTTTACTATTGAATGGAAAATTCTGTTTCATTATTTTGGAACTCTAAGGGTCAATTAATTACTTTTTCCCTGTTAGCAGATAGTTTTTGGCCATTGAGGATAACGGAATCATTTAACGGATGGATGATGTAACAGAAAGGTTGTGACGTCGAGATACCATCACGTGACCATGTGGTTTATTTACAAGTGGTGTCAACCAGGTTTTTTATTTGAAAGATCATCATTTACGGCGCTGTTAATTTACTTCTCATGAAGATCAAGATGGTTTTTCGGGTTTCGCTGCCTAATTGTTTTGTAACCCTTTTCACCATCAAAAGGTGGGGATTTATTTGCTCAAAGAGGGTGCCAGATAGAGTCTTTTCCACCAGGATTTGTTATTTATTATACATGTATGTTCTTCTCCAAGATACCAGTATATAGTAACAGAACAACAGCCCCGAGGAAACAATAATTTATTCAAGTTCATACAGCGTTTTCCAAACCTTTAACCCTTATCCTGCTAATTAACTAAAATGAAATGTTCAAGTCGATAGTAAAAACCCAAATATTGCTTTTTCAAAGTTATGCTTTGGGGAATAATATCTCCTTATCAGACAGTGTAGATCAAAGATCAGACTGCACGTTCTGTGCAGTCTGATCTTGATCTACACTGTCTGCTAAAGGTCAGTGAGTCGCGCTTAAGAGCCTAAATGTTGAGAAAATACATATTGCTTGACGATAATCGTAATTTCTGTTCACATATAACAAACTATTTTTGGCATTTGTTCTTATTTAGCTTCCGGTTTGTATTTCAGCCTAAAGATAAGACTTAAAGATACATCTAAACTTGTTTTCAGTCAGTATTTAACCCAATTCAATCCTTATTTCATGAAACTATTATCATTCCAGTATGTTCGTGCCAAATGTTGCCCCTGATGGCTGCAAGATTGCACAGATAACGATGGATAGAAAATGCATTTCATGTTTTAGAGGCCGTCAAAGCAATCGCTGTTTTCGTTTCCGGTCTTAAATGAGAACAGATCCCTTGTCTTTTTCTATGCCTTACACCATATACATTGGTGATTTACCTATGTTTACAAAGCTGAGCCATTCTACACACTTTCAAGTTTAAACAGCGTTTTTTCTCTCTAGCTATAAGGATGTATCTTGAAATCAACGAGTGCCCAGATAATTTCATGAAACAATTCAGAAACGATAGTAGAAAATCTTCTTTGCTGTTTGTGTTGATACATCAATAACTGTCAAAGGTGTGTTGTCTTCATTTTATAGCAATCTCTGCTGTAGAAACACAACAAGAACATGTCAAGCAGAGAAAGGTCCTTTCTCTTGTAAAACAGACTTCCAAAAGCTTTCACAATAGAAATCTTCAAAAGGCTCGCTTCAGGGCCCATATGGGAACTATCCCCTACGGAATGCGACTGTATCTAAAGAGATTCACACTGGTGTAAAATTGAAAATTACATGGTCAGTTTACGAAAGCTCTCTTCTGCCTTGATGGCTATTGCAGTGACCACGCCCGGTGGACGATCCGGCCAATTAACTGGTCTTTCACCTGACCAGTGTTGATGACCCTCAAATGGATTAAAACATAAAAGGGATTCATTGGTTATTTGATTTTCATCTGTAACATCATGCTAATTTTGTTGTTCTCTCTCACAGAGATTTTGGTTCAATCTTTATCGGAACGACAATTTTTTTTTACAATTGTCAATCTTGCGGACGACAAATTTACTCATGCTCATATGATTAAAATTATTCTTTGAAAGCCCGGTTCTATGCATTCTGATCTTGTATTTATGCTGGCCGCAACAAAATATTTGCAAGGATTGCAAAATGGCTGAAATGCCAGATTAAACCTTTGAAATATACTGTGGAGTTAAACTGGCCATTTTTCTGCAAAATGGGAACCTGAAAGCACCTGCAAAAAGTATCGATTCAGGTCAGCATACACAGTCCACGTAGGCTGACCTGAGTCGAAAACATTTGCTTTTCGTAAATTTTAAGCATGTCAGAGGACCAGTCTAGTTCAGAATTAAGTCTATTGATATACAAAATGAATATTATAGATTCATAAGTCTGTGACGACTTACGTAGTATCATGCATCACAGAGATGCATTAAGCCCCTTTTCCCAGTGCATGGCTCATATATATGATCCATGCTCTGATAAAAGGGGGCTTAATGCATCTCCGTGATCCATGGTACCAAGCAAGCCATCGCATACTTATGGATCCATAATATCCACTTTTTTGAACAACCGACTTAATCATGAGATAGAGTGGTCCTTGGGCATACAGAAAATTGACCAATAGCGAAAAGCTTCGGCCTAGGTCAGCCTGCGCGGACTGCACAGGCTGACCTGGGTCGATACTTTTCGCAGATGCATTAAGCCCCCTTTTCACAGAGCATGGCTCATATATTAGTCTTTTGCACATTTGTTTCCAGACTTGAGTCAAATATCAAAGTCATAAAAGCGCACTATCCTTGTTATCATGTTAACTCTTAGGCTGCTAAGCGCGACTCAAGGACCTTTTGCGGACAGTGTAGATCAAGATCAGACTGCACAGAACGTGCAGTCTGATCTTGATCTACACCGTCCGATAAGAAGATATTTATCCCATAAAAACAACTAAATAGCAACATTAGGGTTTCCTACTATTGGCTGGAAGGTTTCATTTAACTTAGCAGGTTAAGGGTTAGATAGGGATGGAGAAAAAACAACTACTTTTAAAACCGGAACGACAAAAAGGACAAAATCAAAGTTTGTTGAACTTAAACACATGAATAAAACGGACAACAAAATTCCATTTAATGGCTTTTCCAACCATAAATATTGGCCACAAATGGTTAAACATTGTTTGTTTAAATATCATTGAATTGTCGTAAAAAAGTGTAAAACGTAATAAATGTTTTGATGTTGCGTTCAGCTTAAGTTTTTAATGTTTTTGTTTGAAATAATGTAACGTTTTCACATTTTTGGTGCTATGTTATTTTTGATTCTAAAAACTTGGAGAAAAAAAGATAACGTGGTGTTAGAAGATAGGCAGCGCCTTTCGAAAACTGAACACCATTTACTTTCTGAGGTTCTCAATCAATGCATAAGCAGTTATGATTTGTATAAAATGGAAAAAAAAAATTGATTTACTTGGAGTTTCGTGTATTTTGATTTTTTTTTATCATTGAAAACAGCCAAATTTGCATGAAGGATTGTTTTTATACCCTGCTTAACTCTTCACTAAACAACCCCAGTTTTTAACGACCCTGAAGATATTGTGGGAAACGGAGAAATTCTGAAAACCGGTATGTTCTCCTTTTCCCTCTTTGTTTTCTATCCTTTATTTGACAAATATCAGTAGTTGAGAAACATTTAATATGTCGTATATGCAAATGCTTTCAATTTGAACGAGTCTAAACTTGTGTCGTCTCGTAAAGAGTTAAAGAAATATACATATCTTTAAAATAAATTAACCCTAGACCTTCTAAGTAAATTACATTACATGAAACTGTCAAGCGTATAGAAAAAAAAAATACCGGAATAATGATATTTCAAACGTTTTATAAAGAAAAATATCTTCTTATCGGACAGTGTAGATACAAGATCAGACTGCACGTTCTGTGCAGTCTGATCTTGATCTACACTGAACGCAAAAGCATCTCCAGTCGCGCTTAGCAGCCTAAAGGATTGATGCATTTTGTATGGTTTTCCTGTGGTTGTGAAAAGCAAACATTTGCAAGATGTCGTAAAAAAATCTGAAGAATAACCGATTCCATCTTGAAACAAATTTGCCGCAGTGCAAACGACATTGGAAACATCATTGAGATATGTGGATAATCACCATGATTTTAGATTTAATATATCAATAAAAATAAACAAATTGTAGCTAACTGGGAAATTGCTCGTCAGAAGCAATTTATCCTTTTATTACAATGTTTACAAAAGGGAGACCTGACGCAAAGAAATAAAAAAAAGGTCGTCTGACAGACGTCATGTGTTAAAGTACGTTTGTAAAAGGCAGGGCATCAATCGTTTGATTATTTTAGGAACGGCAAAATTCTTTGTTCGTTAAAAAAAGCACATGTAGTTAAACAATTAATTTAAACTACAGTGTAATGTGACTTTTTTTATTTCTTTTCATGTTTCCTGTATTATAATAGACAAAACTGTTTCAAAAATCTGAAAGGTAGGTTCTCGACATTTTAAGCTGTTTGGCGACGGTCTTATATGTATATTAAGTGGAGAGAATGATGTACAACAACAACAACAACACAAAATGATAGTAACAGTTATTTTTTTTAAATGGTGTACAAGATATTATAAACCAAAGATCATTTCCGTCGTTTTCTTTATCCGAGTCTGATCAGTTAAAAAGATTTAAATACAAGTACTGTATTATATAAAATATTTAATTAAGTCTAGGCTTCTACAGAGCGACTACACGCGTTTTTGTGGACGGTTTGGACCAAAAAACAGACTACACTTTTTTTTACAAAGAAATTTTTATAAATCCAAACCTCAATGAATTTTATATACATGTACTTATGTCCTCAAAAAATGAAAAAAAAAAATTAAGTCTTTGCCAACTTATTTATTCTTTGCTTTCCAAAAGAAACACCAGAATATCTAAAATAGTGGAGTAACTGTTACTATTATCTTTAATAAAAACAAAAATGAAACATTTTGCTTCCATGAATAGTTCAATAATACTGGGTACTTACTGTGTTGTATACTAGATATACAAATGGGTTTTTTTTTTAATGGACCGATGTCGTTTATTCAATAAAGTTTTTTTTTTTCATTGTCGTTGTGATTGCCACTCGAAGATGCTGTCTGATCTCGAATCTAAAATTCAAAAAGACAAAAAAGACAAAATCAAAGTTTATCGAACTAAAACACATGAATAAAAAGGACAACAAAATTCCATTTAATGGCTTTTCATTTTTGTCAAAGTTTTTTCGACATACTGTCATAAGTCCTCGAAAAGAGATGGAAATAGCTAGGTTTCGATCTCACCATTCCTTGATCACTAGCACTGTCCGTTACTGACTGGTTAACCCTTTACAACACAATGCCGACTTTTAACGACCCTGAGGAAGAAGCCTTCTGAAAACATTGTGGGAAAAGGAGAAAATGCTGGTAACCAGCATTTTCTCCTTTTCCCACAATGTTTTCTACCCTGTCAAACAAAAATCACTTCATTTGAACAATACTGAAATTGTCGTCTGCAAATATTTTCAATCTGGATGGATATAAATTTTTGTCGTGTGGTGAAATGTTAACCAGGCTGGGCTTACCTCTTTATTTGACGACAAAATTTTAGACTTGATCAAATGGAAGGCGTTTACAGGGGCAATGAAGATTGGATACGGTAGAATCAGCATTTTCTCCCTTTCCCATAACGTTTTCAAAAGTATATCCCTCAATATTTTCAAATGTCTTTTACTCAGGGTCGTCAAGATTAGGCGTTGAAAACAGAACAATTCGAATGTATCCAAAGTATGCCGATGAAAAATAAAAATCTCAACTTCACGGTTCCCTTTGACTATTCGCAAGTACTGAACAGCACAAATTTTGTCCGAACAAGACAAACATTTCACTTTTCACTTATCTGTTTATAAATTCATAAATTTTACATTTCAAATAAAATAAAATCGTGGCATGAGTGTTAAACATAAAAGTACCGAAACGCCGCACACCCTTAACCGTCTCCGTGATTCAAATCCTCTAGGTCAAGAAGTTGTTTCTTGCATAAGTTTGTTTTCTAAAAAATCATACTCATATTTTTTTTCTTTCTGTTTTTTTTTTAGCTTTTTAAGATGAACCCCTTGAAAATACAATTATGAAATTTTACGCAAAGGGAACCTTAGGAGAATATTAATGGAAAAGAAGCAAAATGTTTGTAAACAGCAATAGTTCTTTTTCAAGCAATTTAAAAAGTTATCTTTATTCCCTACAAATAGTGTCTCCTTTTCGTGTTTCAATTTCTTTTTTGCAGGTCTTAACTCAGCATGTTCAGTTAAGAGTTAAAATATTTTCAAAAAGTGGATAACACTAGGAAGAAAGAGAAAACAATTTGACAGATGGATAAACTGTTCGATATGGCAAATTTTGTCCCCTAAATTCAGCAGAAGTTTGTAGCCAAAATTTTTTGTCTTTTTAAATCTACAATAGTTTTACGAAACTAAGGTTTAAAAAGTGTGTGTTTGTTACTCTTTTGTTGGCTGTATCTAAGTTTGTATTCAGCATCCATTTAATATGTTGCTCTTGTTCTTAACTTTAAGCCAAGTCATCTCACTGGCTGATACAAATCTGCAGCAAACCTGTAGCTTGTAACGTTTAAATCATCCATTTAAAGTATAGGTGACGATCTGAGGCATACTCTGTGAAAAGGAGGTTTAATGCCTCTTTTAAAAAGTATCGACCCAGCCTCAGCCTGCGCAGTTCGCGCAGGCTGACCTTTGTCGAAACTCTTTTACTATTAGTCAATTTTCAGCATGAGAAAGGATCAGTCTACCTCACGATTCAGTCGGTTGTTAGACAAAATACGTGTTATGGATCTCACATGGTTTGATGACTTGCTTGGTATTATGGTAGCCAGCATTTTCTTCTTTCCCCCTCCCCCCCCCCCCCCTCCCCCCACAATGTTTTCTACCGTTCAGAAGTAAGAAAACTTCATTTGGGTAACTTTGAATTATTCGTCTGCAAATGCTTGGAATCTGGGCTCGTCAACATTATTTTGTCGTTTGGTGGAGCGTTTAACCCTTAGGCTGCTATCATTGACCTTTTGCGGACGGTGTAGATCAAGACCAGACTGCACAGAACGTGCAGTCTGATCTTGGATCTACACTGTCCGTTTAAGAGATATTTATCTTCATAAAAATAAGTTTGAAATAGCATTATTCGGGTTTTAGCATCGGCTTGAAAGTTTCATTTTAGTTAGTTTAAACATATTTATTTTACATCGATTGGGAAACAAGTTCTTACAACTTACACTTATTTCTCTCGATTCTGCTTCCTGGAAACTACATCAGTACTCGCGCCGAATGTGTGGACCAATGAAAAATCCCAAAGTTGGCACCCGCTTGCAGGTGTCGAACTCGGGACCTTATGGTTAACGAAGCCGACGCTCTACCTCACAACCACGGACGCCACCTCATTTAAGTTAATCTAACCTCGTAAAAGGGTAGGTATTTACCATTCGTTATCAAGTAAGTTCGCTATCAAGATAAACGCCGGGAAAAGTATTTCGCGCCCCAAATAAATTTTCTCTTTGAAAGGCGTGAAGTGTTTCTAAACTCTTCGGAAATATAGATGATGGTCGAGTAGAGCAAACAATCGAATATTGCAGCGAAAAGGACCATAAATAATGAATATTAAATGTGAAGACAAAACAAGAGGGTCCTGTAAATTAATGTCGAATGGTACTTAACTATCGAAAAGGAACGCAAGGACAGCGTAACTATGACCTTAGTAATGTTAGAATATGCTTCTTTTTAGAAAGAGGAAAACTGGGCTTTCACAATGGTTCTGTCTTTTTTGTGCTTAACTCTTATCCTACTAAATAACTTAGGGTCTACGGCCCCTAACTCATAGGTAAAGATCCACGTTTTCGTAAAGGCTATTCGGCCAATCTCGGCAGTTTCCGTCTTTTAATATGAGAGTTAGTTGCCGTAGAATTTGAATGAAACTTTCAAGCCGATAGTAAGAACTCAAATACTGCTGTATCAAAGATATTTTCTCGGGGAAAATATTTCCTTCTCGGAGGTGTAGATACAAGATCAGACTGCACATTCTGTGCAGTCTGATCTTGATCTGCACTGTCCGCAAAAGGTCAGTGAGTCGCTTTAGCAGCCTAAAATTTAAGGTGTTACACCGTTGCTTTCTGCTGTATTGAAAATAGAGTGAAAATCACCGGTTTTGACCCTCGGGTTTTTTTTTTTTCCATGGCAAACCTAGAAATTTGCTGTTTTGTTATGTAAAAAAAATTGTCCGTTGGGTTACACAAGAGTGGCATCACAACCGATAGCGTTTCTGCGATCCCATTTAAAACACATCTACCTGTGAAAAATCACTACGAAAACTGGCCTTTAAAGACTCTCAAAGTTTATTTATGTGGTCACAGGCACAAAATAGTTCCCGAAGAAACAGGCTTACAACCTTGCACTCAGTTTCCATAGAAATAATCAAATCAACATTAGAAACACACTTTAAAACATACCGTTCCACACACTCTTTTGAAATGATGCAGCAGAAATCTTAAAGAACAACTTTTTTACCAGCATTTTCTCCTTTTTCCACAATGTTTTCAATAAGGCTTCTTCGCCAAGGTCGTTAAAACCCGGAATTACGTGCCAAGGTCGTTAAAACCCGGAATTACGTGGTAAATGGTTAAATCAGTAAAAGTTTTCTAGTTAGTAACAGTTCCAGCTGTCCTTGACAAATCGCTACGTATAAAACAGGCAGGCTTTAAATTGAAACGCCACTATTTCTTTGCCTCTGTTTGCTAATAAGGAGCTTCCCGGGGATAAGCTCCTAAGCCAATCAAAGAGAGTATTACACCTGTAGCGTGACTTTTATCGTCACTAACAAAGATCCTAACATCCATACAAGCTTTAGAGGACCCGGTAAACTGTCACAAAATATTGTATCAACACTTTCTTTTTTTTTTTTTGTAAAGAAATAAAGGTACATCATTTGATATTTGACGAAATACATCTGGGGAAAAAACTATACCTGAAGGAATAAAAAAAAGGCATTGCTCCGATCTGGCATTTACAAGACAAGTACTTCATATGTACTTTTTCTTGGTGAGGTCTTATTCTACTGTTCATGAATTTTATTTTTGAATGCTTGCAACGATTATTTGGACAGTATGTTTACGCACAAATCAAGGCTTTAGTTTCTCTTTTACTTTTTACTAGCCTGCAAAATGGTAGCCTCGTCCAAATTAAAAGCATTGCAAGACAACAAGATCATGTGTTACTCAAAACACAAAAAATTGGGATAGAAAACATTTTGGGAAAAGAAGAAAATGCTTAATACAAGCATTTTCTTACTTTCCTACATTGTTTTTAAACGCCTTCTACCTCAGAATCATTGTTTGGTAAAAGATTTAAAAGGGTGCGAAGATAGTTTGCACAATTTATGAAGGAAGGAAAGTTAAAACGTTTTAACAAGGTTTTAATGAGAGAGATTTGTACAAATCCCATCATTCGGTCACTTTGATGAGTGTGAAATCAGCTTTAAGAGAACTGATAGGGAAGTCAAAACGGTGTCCAAACAAAATATTTTGTAATTGATAGCCTGGCGCGAGGTTTTAATCCTTAAATATCTGTAACTCTTTACCAGAAGGCAAAATTTTAGACTTGGGCAAACTAAAAGCATTTACAGCCCACATATTAATTATGACCCACAGAATGACTCTCCTTCGGACCCGTTTTTTTCAACCTCACCACATCCCATTCTAGTGACAGATTTTTAATATCATACGTACACAGCCAGTTGATTATTCTCTATATAATATATTTGCGGAAATCACGCTTTTCGGTAGGTTATCGAGAAATAATGGTGGATTATGTTTTTTTTATATTTCATGGTTACGACCAGTAAAAAATACCGATTTCATATTTTCTAACTTTTCAAATGAATGCGAAAACAGTAGTTACCGTGCATTAGTTACCAAACAAAGCGAGCCATTCAACTAGAGGGAAATACGACGCTTAATTTACGCGTATTTAGCAGGGAACATTTCTCGCTTTTTACGTAATATTGTAATGCGTTGTTATGTGAGGGTGTACGCCACGGGGAATTACCGAAAACAATGGAATAGGATTTTGACGAAAGTCCCGACGAAAAAAAGAGGTTAGAAGCATGAAATAAATAGAATATTTGTATCACGAGTAAAAATATTACCGATGATGTTCATTCGATGAAATGAATTTCGATTTTTCACAAAAAAAACCAAATATCTTCTATATACATGTAGTTACGTTTTCGTCAAGATATACCACAGAGGAGGCATGTGTTTGTCCATAGTATCTTGTTGTTTGTCCATAGTATATATTGTAGTTTTGTAATTATTAATCATCCATTACTTCAATATCACCTACACGAAATCATATTATTATCAATCAATCAATCAATACTTTATTAGCATAACATAATACAATGTTGTTGCTATTACAAAATAAATAATTGTACAATACAGTTACAAAGTTTATCATATGTACTAATAGTTTCAGTATGTAGCTTTTACGTGCACCTTTGGACAAAAACAGTACGAGAAAAGTTCAATATGGGTTCAAACCTAAACAATTTAATTATTTTAAAGATTTCTATCCTATTTATTTGTTACTCTGACGTTTATCATTGGCCATACATATATATTTACTTAAATTATTTGTAGTTTTTTTATTATCATTTTTCATCAATAAAATAAATTTGTACATAGATGGTTGAGTATAATAAAACTTGGGTATTAATTGACTTCTAATTTGTTGATAAAGAGGACATATTAGTACAAAGTGAAATTCGTCTTCTATTTCATTCAGATTACATAATTTACAGATTCTATTCTCTCTTGGTGTGCTACTGAATCTACCTTCCTCAATCAATAAACGGTGTGATGAACATCTTAATCTTGTAAGTTCAATTCTTTGTTTATCATTAATAACACAGTTAAGATAATTTTCATATTCAAAACATATTTTAAAAGATCTATAGCATTGCAGTTTAGATGAGTTTTCTAAATCCGTAAACCAATTTTGAATAAATGTGTCCTTTACTTTTCTACTTATCATTTGTATATCTGCTTTTGTAACAGTCGATTTACTATGCATGAATGACAGTCCTAAATTATTTAATATATATATAATATTTTTATGAAAACCATTTACGATCATCATTATCATCCTGACTTCACGTTTCAATTTACATGTACATTAGAAGGCAAAAATGTACAGCTTAATTATATTACTTAAAGGATTGCGTTATGGTTTTGCCCTCCGAAAACAAATTTATTTATTTATTTATTTATTTATTTATTTATTTATGTAAAAATAATGATCAGTGTGACTGGTAGATTTAATATCAGTCTTGTTGGTTCTAATGTTGTTGGTAAAAAAAAATGTTAGTAACCATCATTTTTCATCCTTTCCTATTTTTCAAAGACAATGCACTTGAATCTCTTAACCCTTTACCAAACAATCCCTGGTTTTCACGTCCATGGGAAAGAAAGCTTTTGAAAACATTGTGGGAAAAGGAGAAAATGCTGGTAACCAGCATTTTCTCCTTTTCCCACAATGTTTTCTACCCTATTAAAGACCTTACGCCAATTTGTACCAATTCTGAATTTGTCGTCTGCGGATGCTCTCAGTTTGGAAGAGTCTAAAATTTGTCGTTTGGGAAAGGGTTAATCTGTCGCTTCCAAATGCTATCAACTTGGACTGGCCCATATTTTGTCGTTTGATAAAGATTTAAACCACAGAATTCTTTGGTAAAGGTTAAATGCAATATATTCTTGTGACGAAATAACAATGAGAGGGAATGTTTGTTTAAGGAACAATTTACTATCTCGCGAAATCCCTGTTATTTAACATCTGTTCCTTTTGAAGTTGACGCTCAGTTTCATTAGGTCTTCAGATGATTTGTTAACATTTATTCCTACTTTCTGAGCTTTTTAAGAGCATTGTTTAAAAGATTATTTAACCTATCACCGCGCGAAAAAAAAAGTGAGTTCTAGCGTTTCTGCGATTGAAAGCTATGGACAACAGTAAAGAAAAAGTGCAAATTAATGCTACAAGAAGTAGCTTCGTTTACGCTTGCCAGAATCACGTCCCAGTAACCATTTCTTACCCACTCCTCCCCCGTCCCCCAACCGCTCCCTCTCTCTCTCTCTCTCTCTCTCTCGAAAAATTATTTCTGCAGGTGGCAAGAACTTTCTCTCCTTTCTGTAATGTTTTATTCCCTTTCAGAATTACCGGTATATTCAACAAGTGAGCCTAATTTATTTCATCGTCTGAAACGCTTTCCATATTGACCAGTCTTTGACGAGTCTTCTTGAAACGAGTTTTAACCCTTGACCACACAATGCTAGTTTTAACGACCCTAACAGAGACTTTTAAAAACATTATGAGAAAAGGAGAAAATGCCGGTCACCGGCATTTTCTTCTTTTCCCATAATGATTTCCACCCTTCTAAGCACAAATCTAATTTCGTTTAAGCCTAATTTAATGTATCCTCTGTCAATGCTTTCAATTTGGGCAAGTCTAAAATTTTGTACTTTTGGAAAAGAGTAAAGGCAAAATTTGACATAAAGTTTCACAAAAGTAGTTTTCGTTTCGATCCACACTGTCTTCGAAACATGCGACAGTGAGAACTGTTCACAACACTGTATAAAGGATAAAGAGAGAGTTATCACACACAAAAAAGGATGAGCATAAAACGCCATTGTTTTCGAGCCTCTGTCTAAACTTTGATGCCCCCAAAAGTTCCCCTGATTTAATGGTTCCTTTCAAGCTCATAGCAAAAGATAAGAGACATTGAGCCCAAAGGTTATCGAAACGGGTACTTTAAAATAACATTTACATAGCATTGTGAGTCTTTTGAAGGCTTTTCCTTCTTGTAGATGATCTTCATGGGTCTGTGGCAGACGACTATTTTAAACATTTGAGCCATGCTCTGTGAAAAGGGGGCTTAATGCATCTGCAAAAAATATCGACCCAGGTCAGCCTGCGCAGTTCGCGCAGGCCTACCTGAATCGAAACTTTTTGCTTTTAGTAAATTTTCCGTGTATGTCCAAGGACCAGGCTACCTCATGATCTAGTCGTTTGTTAGACAAAATGGGTTTTATGCATCTGCAAAAATTATCGATCCAGATCAGTCTGCACAGGCTAACCTTAATCGAAACTTTTTGTTTTTTGGTACATTTTCTGCATGTCCAATGACAATTCTACCTCATGATTCAGCCATGATTCAGTAGGCTGTTAGACAAAATGGATTTTATTGATCCATAATACTGAAATACTGGTATCATGCATCGCGGACATGCATTTAACCCCTTTTGTCAGAGGATGGCTCATTTGACAAATAAAGAAATTGCTCAGTATGAGGAATTTATGCCCTTGTCGCAAAGTTGGTTTTCTCCTGTTCGATTCTAATAACTGTTTCTCTGTATTCATTCGTGACAAAATCTTAACTCTTTCGGTGTTAAACCACGCTCTGTGAAAAGGGGGTATAAAGAGTTTGCGAAAAGTATCTACCTAAGTGAACCTGCACACTCCACGCAGGCTGACCTAAGCTATTGATCAATTTTCTGCATGTCAAAGGACCAGTCTACCACATGGTTCAGGCGGTTGTCAGACAAATTTGATTTTATGAATCCATAATTATGAGATGCTTGCTTGGTATAATGCACCTTTTTACTAGAGCATGACACATGTATAACCTAGACCTGGACGATACTTTTTGCAATTTCATTAAGCCCCCTTTTCACACAGCATGATCAATTTTTTAATTCCTCTTCTATAAAAATATGAAGAACGATTCCTTATTATTGAAAAAAGGGTCGGGACTCCCTTCAAAGGACTTCTAAAAACAATATTTCATCATAGCCCTGATTTAAGTACAGAGGAATTAAGTGGCACTTACGGCTCGCCATGGATTTTAAATAAAAAAAGCCCCTCAAAACACTGGAATATTATTCTGTCGACGCAAGACTATAATTCTCTTTTACGAGTATTCCTAATTGTTACTTTATCATTTACCAAAGGCATGTGCATGGAAGCCCTATCTTCGAATTAACCCATATATCAGTATTCGAACTATCGCATGTTCGCCACTCGAACTGTACAGTAAAAGCTGTCTTTGAGGCCATCTGTAATCTTCGTTAAACATCGCTCATTTTTCAATTTCCAGTTGTTGCAACTTTATATGTTAAGTATCATAATATACGAAGTGTAAAATACAATTTGTTCACCGATCAAAATCATTTACCCTTTCAACGACAAAGGCGAAAACAGTGGTTTTTGCGGACGGCCAAGATCAAAATTAGACTGCCCAAAACGTGCAGTGTGATCTTGGATCTATACCGTTTGTGCGTTTCGTAAAGCCTACAAGATAACAAATCTTACTGATTTTTAGCCGATTTTATTTCATCAGCTGTCGTAAGAGGTCGGGCTTATTTTTACGGGAGATCACTTTTTCCTTACTGCATAGCCTCTTCCCATATAAAATCAATACCTAACAACTGGAAAGAATCCTCTTTAGCTCGTGTGGTTAAGGTGTTGGTCTTTTAACCCTTTACCAGACGACAGAATTTTAGACTGGTCCAAATTGAAAGCATTTGCAGACGACAAGATAAATGTGACTGAAAAATTGAAATTTGGTTTGGGAAGGGTAGAAAACATTATGGTAAAAGGAGAAAATGCTGGTTACCAGCATTTTCTCCTTTTCCCACAATGTTTTCAAAAGCTTTCTTTCTCAGGGTCGTTAAAAGTCGGGATTGTGTGGTAAAGGGTTAAACCTCAATAAACGAGGATCTTTTCCGCACGGGTTTGAATCCTGCCAGGTGCGGTTATTTCAGCTGTGCATTTGTTGCGAACTTTCATGTTCGTAAGATTATATATTTTGCGAGTTCAATATGAACCATGCTCTGGCAACTGAGGGTTTAACGCATCTCCGTTTTTCATTATACCAAGGAAATCATCACATGATTATGGATCCATAAAACCCGTTTTTTTTAAAAAAAAACCGACTAAATCGTGACATGCAGAAAAATTACAAAAAGTGTCGACCCAGATCCTGCGCGGACTGTGCAGGTTGATCTTGTTCGATACTTTTTGAAGACGCATTAATTCCCCTATCATAGAGCATGGTTTATATATTTGAAAGAGTCATAAAGCACATTCGGTCATGCTCATTATCTTAAAATTTGTTCTGCCAAAACTTAAATAATTCTCTGATTAAAAAATTGTTTTGAGACTATTTCTTGATCTTATATTAGCATCATTAACGATTACACAACGACAGGGTGTCGAAGACAGAAGACCTAGATTAGACTGTACGGACAAGTCGGACATGTAGAGCTGTCTGATTCTTCCTTCTTCGCAATTAGTATAATAAAGGTCAGGACATTGAATGTAACAGGAACCTGCTTTAAAAAGGACCAATCCCTATAATGATGTATCTGTTTCGATCGGAAACAATCCTGAGAAACGAAAATAATTTATGTTGTCACTCGAGTAATTTGTCCAGAGCATCAGCGTATTTCTCATGAAAATGTTTATACTACGATTGTAACCGTCAACACCGGCGTTTGATGTGGTGGTCAAATGACGCCATAGATCACGAGCGTTCCCTATTTCGATGAACAAAGATCTGTTTGAAGGTATCAATTTAGCAGCAATGTGTCAACGATTCAAGTCAATATTTAGACTCTTTCACTGGTCTTTGAAACAAATGAACCTTTAAGTGAATATAATGGATTATGCTTTGGACGTTAACCCAAATCTGGCATAGATCCTACCTTTCAGTCGGATAGTCTTTTCGGGCCCTAAGCAATCTGATAATTGGTCTCCGCTTTCCGATACCCAGTAAATTTTACGACCTGCCCGTATAGCTCAGGTGGTAGAGCGTAGAACTATGTTTCGGATCAATTGATGGTGTGAGTTCGATTTCAACGCTTGCCCATCTAAAATACAAATTGTCTTTCGAATAAGATGTTAAACCGAGGTCCCGCGTGACGATGCTACACACTGAGCACGTTAAAGAACCAGGCGTAATTAAGGATGGGTTTTGCATTATCCCCTGTAACATAACTAACAACCTTCAGGGGCGTCGCCCATATGGGCAACCGGTGGTGACGATTGGTAAACGCAAATTCAATCAACCCAGTAAATTGATAAATTCAAAACCAGTTTATCCAGTTTTGAATGTTATCTTCACCTTTATTCAACTGGTTCTCAATTAGTGGTCTGCTCAACAGTGGTTGGTGACGGTGATGATGATGACGGTGATGATGATGATGACATCTGGTTATGAATCAGGGATCTACTTTTTATCTTGGAAATATTTTGTCGACGTTACTTCGACCTGCACCACCGGTTTAACACTGTAACAATGGCAGAGTCCTCAAATGTTCCTCATTGGACTGTTCATTGAAATGCAGTGATCAGAGAAGTCCTCAACATTTCTATGATTTTGTTCTATACTGCTTTCGTTTTATAATACATATCCAATTAGATTCGTAGGTTTTAGGTTTATAACTAAATATTCGAAAGAACGAACAAACGACTGTATCGAAAGTAATGAAATACTTCACTGTTCTCACCCATAACTAAGCTGATGAGAAATATAGAAATGCCAATAGAGTTTACTTCAAATACCTTCACCAATCATTCATCATTCAATCTTCAGATAATTCTGAATTATTCGAAATGTCTCAGCCAATCAGGTGGCTGTCTTGGAACTTAGAATAAGAACAACAGTATGAATTGTAATTGAATACAAATGTAGAATATTTTTTGAGGAGACAAATCATTTTCATATTATTAACAAATATGTGAGCTACAGGTGCTTCGAGATGTATATAAAAGGTAGTCATTTACTTTTCTTGACAAACTTTACACTTTATAACCTATTAGTAATATATGAGTCATATTCTGTGAAAAGGGGATGTAATACATATGCATATGGCATGCAACACGCGAAAAGGGGCTTTCGGACATTTGCGTAAAGTGTAATCGCGGATCAGCCTATGCACTCCGCGCTGACTAATCCCAAACAACACTTTTCGTTTTTATGTCATTTTCTGTTTTGTGCAAGTCTACTGTAGGACAAAATGTAAAGTAGTTGTAAAGTGCCGTCTCGGATTAGCCTGCGCGGACTGCGCAGGCTAATCCGAGATGACACTTTACGCAAATGTCCGACTGTCCATATAATATCGATTCAGGTCAGTCTGCGCAGTCCGCGCAGATTGACATGGGTCGAAACTATTTCCTTTTTGTAAAATTTAATTTTCTGCATGGCCCAGGATACTCTACCTCGTGATTCAGTTTGTTGCTTGACAAAATGGATTATGACCTTATTTTATGACCTTGTCATTTTAGTGTCACCCTATCAATATTAGATTAGAAGGGCGAAGTTTGATTTTTTAAAAAAAAAGTGCTTGCGGTATAATTGAAGAATAGGGTTGGGGTATTATGCATGTACTTTTATTGTGTTATGTGACATTTTGGCACCTTTCCTAAAGAAGTCATGACATTTTATGGATTGTTCCCTCTTCCCGTACGACAGAGGCCTACCTCGGCTCCTATGGACAAGATACATTGTACCGGAACTGGAATATTTCCTGCAGTAATGAGAATACATTTTGAGAAAGAGTGATGGAAGTTATTAATTCTTAAAATGATAGGTTAGATATCTGCGTCAGTAAAAACCAACTTTCTCGTTTGTTCAGTATACAAGGGTGAATACTTGTGTAAAAGTACATTTTTATTCGTTATGAAGGGTAACATACAGATTAACGGATTAACTCATTGCTGGATTAACGGCAATATTTTTGGCATGGGTTTGAAAGCCCGTCCATATTTTAAGATCTTTTTTTTTCCTTTAAATATTGCAAGTATAATTTTTGTACAGTTTTTTTATCGTGAATTAAAAAACATGTATACATACACTGGGCGGTTGCAAGAGAACCATTTTTTGTAAGCTACAGGACAGGACCAGTACATAATAAACAGCAGTCTTTCACATTTTTTAATGTAATACAGGGTTGAAGAAGAACCTAAGAAAGTTTAAACAGTTACTTCAAGAAATAATTGCATTTCACATATTGATGAGAATCCTTTCTTGCAAGTTATAGTGAAATGGCCAATAGGTGTACATGTTTAGTAGGCACAGCTGGCAATACGCCATCAAAATCAAACAATTAATCAACTTGTTAATCAATTAATCAACCAATGGTCAAATACCTCTAAACAATATTGCAAGAGTCACTGAGAGAAGACTGGTGTCGTTATTGAAACGGTATTCATCAACCAATCTTAAAAATAGTCTTATTCTCAAGAATTTCCTAAATTCGAAACTAACGTTATTTCTGCATGATTGGTTGAACAAAAGTCAATCAGAGGTTGTGTTACTTTCTAAACATTGAATTAGAATGACATTAAGAACGGTTGGTGAATACGGATTCAGACATTCAATTTGAGCATCTCTTCATCCCGGATTTACCCTTGTAAATTTATAAATATGATCCGTATGAATTACTATACTTAAGTTTGCAGATCAATTCGAGAAATACAGCGGGTACCAATTTCTGTGCTGTCTAATGTAACAACCAACTTAAATGCTACTAATATGTTATTATCGTCCCATAAAAGACTAAGTCAGGCATACATAAATGTTTATTTCAGAAGTATAAAATCTTATTCATAACAATTATTTTTAATAAGCGATTAATAACATGTCTTTTATGCAGCTTTTATATCGAAGTGAGAAGAAATTAGAGGCGGATTATCCCGATTAAAGTTACAGAGTAAACGGATTAATTCCTTTGATATGGAATACTGTTTTTTTTTTAAGCTGTTTTATGTGCGTAATTCAGCCTAAGGTTGGCCAATCTCTATAAATTATATGCTAGTGTTTGGCTTACAGTGTAAAAATGGGAATGGGCACCTTGGCAGCAAGCAATTGGTAAAATGGACAATGGCGAAGGACTCTTTTGTCTTTATCGACCCAAAAGAAGAGGGTGTTTGAAAACATTGTGGATAAAGGAGAAAGTTGTTGTAGCCATTATTTTCTTCATGTTCTGTACAATATTTAATTTGTCTCTGCAAATACTCTTAATCCTGACAAGTCTTCTCACAGTGGAGAACATTGTTGCATAAGGAGAAATGAAATGCCTCTAATGGGCAAATTTTCTGCTTATGTTTATGTATGAGAATGTATTTGAGTCATGCTCTATAAAAAGGGGGCTTAATGCATCTGCAAAAAGTATCGACACATGTCAGCCTGCGCAATCCGCGCAGGCTGACCTGGGCCGAACCTTTTTTGCTTTTGTTCAATTTTCTGCATGTCAAAGGACCAGGGTATTACAGGACTTAGCCGGTCGTTAGACAAAGTAGACTTTATGGATCTCTAATTATGAGATGTCCTGCATTAAGCCCCCTTTTGCCAGAGCATGGTCAGTTTGTTTATTCATCTTGATCACTATATTTAACAATGATATTTTCAAAGTTATCTCCAGTTATTTTTTTCTCAGGGCATCAAGCGTTAATCGGGATACGCTAACAAATATTTTCAATACAAATGTGATTATAAACTTTAATATGTTATGCGACCAGAACATTGTATTAACGTATTAACATAAACTGTGGGCGATTAAAACACTTAAACTTTTTAGGGTTGGAATAACCGCTTACTTTAAATGAGCCATGCCATGCCCTGGCGAAATAGGCTTTAATGCATCTCTGTGATCCATTTTACCAAGCAAGTTGTCACATAGTTATGGATCCATAAAATCCATTTTGTCAAACATATCCTCGACTGCATCCTGCGGTAGAATGGTCCTTGGACATGCAGAAAATTGACTGATAGCAAAAAGTTTCGACCCAGGTCAGCCTGCGCGGACTGCGCAGGCTGACCTGGGTCGATACTTTTTGCAAATTCATTAAAACCCCTTTTTCACGGAGTATGGCTATGAGTTAACTGTCAGACCCAATATATATATACTTGTCCTCTGTCGGCGGCAGAAAACACAATCCTTTGATTTTCCGAAAGATCTTTTAAGTGTATCGGTTTGACAAAACAAGCTGACGATGTAGATGCAAGATCTGACTGTCTGTTTTGTGCACTCTGATTTTGATCTATGTCGCCCGGAATGGTTCCTGGTTTCCCCTTCGGCGCTGAAAGGGGTTAACCATTTACCACACAATTACGAGTTTTAACGATCCAAGAAGAAGGCCATTTGCAAACATTGTGGGGAAAAAAGAGAAAATGCTGGTTACCAGCATTTCAAGTTCTCCTTTCCCACAATGTTGTTTACCGTATTAGAGACTAATTCAACCATGTTAGCAACATTTAAATTGTCGTCTTCAAATGCTTTCAAAATTTATTATTCTTAAATTATTTCATGTAGCAAAAGTTAGAGGCCATTCTTTTTAAAAAAAAAAACAGACTGGTTCAAAGTGTTTACCAGTAACGCCAGGGGAAGTAACTCAGTAGTTCTGAAGTAACTCAAGGCTAAGCAAAAACTCTATCCGAGGAGTTATGAAAGTCATTGCAGCATGATTCATTCTATTCTGCCCAAAGGAATGAATAAGTACTTGTATGGCAATTTCAACAGTCGATATTCAAAACATTATACAGTTTCCGTGTAAACTTTTATTTATTACATTGTAATTTTTGTTGCATGATTTACGTTGTTGTTTGAAGTTGAACGATGCATTATTCAATGATTATCTGTACCCTTTACCACTAAATTCCCGAGTTTTAACGAGCCTAAAGAAAAGGCCATTTGAAAACACTGCTGGAAAAGGAGAAAATGCAGGTAACCAGCATTTTCTCCTTTTCCCACCATGTTTTCAACCCTTTCCAATACTAATTCCAATTTTTGAGTCACATTTATTTTGTTGTCTGCAACTGCTTTCAATTTGGACTATTCTAAAATTTTGTCATTTGGTAAAGAGTTTAGTCTTTTGTTCTGGTCTGCAGTAAACAGCTTTAAAAATCAAAACAAGCGATCGTTATGAAGTTTTAAGCCGAGCCCCGGTAGCTCAGTCAGAAGAGTACAGGATTTGAGAACAGGAGGTCGCTGGTTCGATTTCCGGCTCGGTCAATTTCTTACCCGGAGGATTGAGGATAGTCATTGCGACAGGATTCATCCGTCTCTCAGCGCTGACCATTGTTTCGACGATGGTTATGTGGAAAAGCAGTCAGTAGCATGGAAAGAATATCGTTCGAAGTACTGGCAAAAGTAAATCTAGGTAAGCATGGATAGGTGCACTGGCTGCTGCGATATAACTGAAATAATGCTGAAAATGACGTTAAACACCATACAATCATGCATTTTTAAGCAATGTTTTTCTATACCATCTCGCGAATGAGCAGTCAACGTAAGTACAAAATCAGACTGCACCTTGTATGTAGTCATATATTGATTCACAATGAATGCATCAGCAATCAGAATTGTCCAGATCATCCTAAGGATTCTTTGGCTAATCAGCAATGCTGGAAATCATTGTTGCCTATTTGTTAATTACTACCTGATTTCACTGTTCCATATCAATACTTATCTTCATTGGAAGCCGCTCAAAAGCGGCTTCCAGTAGGAATGTACCTAAACTATTTACCATGTAGATGATCGGTAATTATTCGACTGGTTATATTTTTTGGAAATTTCCTAATAATGTCGTGTTAGTGTTACAAAATTACTCCACATGACTCTTTCTCAAATATTCAATCAGACCTACATGAACATCAAGTCTGGTTTTCTTGCAATATAAGTTCATTCTCAAATAACAATGAAAATACAGAAAAATAAACTTCCTTTTATTGGCTAGTCCCTCGAACTTTTCCAACTTAAAGGATTCCTTCCTTGTTCCCAAACGAAATTATAATGCTTTCCGTTTATCATAGGCTCTCCCACCTCTAAACGGTTTTCGCATTTGTCTACTTTTTTGCAAAACAAACTAATTATAATTATGAGATGGAGAGCATCTTAGAATATGATAATCAGTAGCAGTTTTATGTACAAGTGTTTCGTCCAGTTTTAATCTGTAAAGATAATAGGGCAGTTAACCTTTGATCAAGGTATAGATTGGTTACCTCCCTACACAGTAAGAGCTGACAACAGCTATTTATAGAATAGGCCTACTTGTGAAGAGATAACTCTTTTTCTTCCCTTCGTCGACACTTTAGCCTCATGGAATTTTGTAACATGGACGATCTACCTTATGAGCCCTGTAAAATTTAGCATTTAATGTATTGTATGTCGAAGCTGTTATGATCAGACTGTAAGTTCTGTACAGTAAGGTCCTGATCTACAATACCCGTGAAAAATGTATGGATCGTGATGTACGTTGTTCACAAAAAATACCAAAGTGGTGCATAGTGCTCTAAGGGTTGAAACTGTTCGAAAATGACAGTAATAGGTCAAGATCAGACAGTACATAAGCCTGTGTAATATTTTTTAAATATTTTATAAGATATTGTAAACGTAAAAATTTCTTGTTTCATTTTCCTTACTCAGTATATTAATTTCATTCGGTGTAGTTGAAAGGATAAAGTTATTACCAAACCTATCACTGTGCATATACAACTTTTTACGTCGCTGCTGGTCAAGGGTTTGAATGGCTCTTGAAGTTTACATTAGAAGTTTTATAGGTTTTTACAAGGCATTTGCAGAAAATGGTTCAAACTAATTTTTATTAAACGATATATATATAGTAATAACTACTATGTTGTTGTTGAATATATCCAGATACTTAAAGACTTAAAAAAATAATTTTGTTTCTTTTTAGTGGTTTGCGCCAACTGTGAAGGCTATGATCAGAAGAATTTTGGAAATACTATGCAAAAGTCTCTAATTCTGGAGTAGAAATGTAAAGATTCACTTTGTTACGAGCAGGCTAAGATTCTTTTTGACAAGCAAAATGATAATGTTTTAGAAGAAAGTTGTTGAATATTTTTTTCTTTTTCTTTTTGTAAAAAAATGAAACACAAAGAAAATATCACTAAAAAATTGTAAATACATGTAGATCTACGTGAATAAAGATCTAAATATCACTTTGAATAATTACTAACTTACATAATTATGTCGCCTTTGATGCCCCTACAGAAGTTTGCTTTTTAAAATCATTTAATAATGAAAAATTCTGTACTTGAATTCATGCGCAATTTCTCCATTTTCAAACTTTGAGTAGAAATTTGAAAACTCCAATGCTTTTACATGTTTTCTCACATACGCATCATCACTTTAAATGATAATGATGATTATGATGATAATAATGGTACAAGATAATTTAAGATTCCTATCTTAACTTCTGCCTTTTTTATCCTGCATTTTAGTATCATTTGTCATGATCTTCCGTTTGGGGGTGGGGGTGGGGGTGGGGGGGGGGAAGGAGAAACAGATACAAAAATGTCATCAAAGTTTTTCTATAAGGTCAATATTTCTGAAATTGTCCACCAAAAGATTGCGGCTTCTATGATGCCATGCATCATAAATTTGTCTTGCCTTACTATGTATTACCGCCCCTTTCGATCCAGGCCATAGATTGGTTACCTCCCCTAGTGCAGCCAAGTATATAGATACAACGGGGACCAGTTTACCAAGGCAACAGTATACGTACTTTCGAGCCTTTCATGTTGAACCGGGGGATGAGAGATTTAATCCCGGCATTGCAAAAAAAAAACCCAAAAAAATCTGTCAACGGATTCATAGAAATCAACATTGTTGTAGACTTTTCTAATTTCAAAGCAATTTCAGGTGACAAACTGAATGTTGCCTAAACAAAAATGGTGTTTGTCTTCAAATGAGTCCAAAACATTGTTGGAACTGCTAGCCATTCACATTTGTCCTTTTTCCACAAGGCTCGAAAAGCATTCTTCTTGATGGGTCTTTAAAATACTGTATCGTTGTTGTATAGATTTAAGGCATCGATTTTATATAAAGGAAGTCGCAGTTCCGTCCCTGTATGGAGCTGGTCAACATTGGATGTCCTTTGGTAAGGCATCCTAGAACCCCATCCAATTACCAATGAAAACCAGGTATGACAAAAATAAACGTACAGTCGAAACCATAATGCTGAAATACTGTTGAAAGCAGCATGAAACTCTCGCAATATAAGAGGGTAATTACTTAATATCACCAAATCAAACCGGTTATCTTTGATACCTAAATGAAGACCCTGGCTAAAATCCCATCACAATACTAACAAGATCTTTCGCACGCTGGGTTGCCTATCAAGTGATCATAAAGATAAATCCCGGATAATATCGGAAACTATGACACCCCGGAGTTTAGTAATAAAATAAACATCGGTTACCCGGTAACCCCCGGTAAATAACACCTTGTTAACGTCCAATTATATCTGTATTGTCAATGGCTTTGTTTATTATATCATTAATGAAGATTATCTCGTCATCCAGGATTAGCTCTTAGGCTGTTAAGCGTGACCCAAGGACCTTTTGCGGACAATGTAGATTAAGATCAGACTGCACGTTCCGATATTTTTTTCCACAAAATACCATTTAAATAGCAAATCCTAGGTTTTTACTATCGACTTGAAAGTCTATTTTTTTCTTAGCAGGATAAAAGTCAAGCCACGGATTTGTGTAGGTTTCTGATCTACGTTTGGCATTTTGATCAGCATTAAATACTTTCTGTTAAATGAATAAACAAAAACACTTTTTGCAATAATGAAAATCTTAAAACACTTATCAAGAAATATAGAAGAAGTTATACAATTAAAGCAAAAAGACATATAAATGAGTTATGCTTTATTTTGGTAAACACATTACTGATTCGGCCGTGAAAGTAAGAAACAAAAAAAAACCACCGAAATTGAGATAAATCAGCTAGGTCGTATTCACCAACTTTTCTGAAATTCAGTTCATATGCTAAATTTAAAATGGCCGATACTTCCCCTTTTTTAGAGCGATTGTTGCAAAGCCATAGTAAAGAATTAATTGTAGGAATGGTGTTACAATATTTTCACATCTCGGCATTTCATCATTCGTTGACTGCTGTGTGCATTGCCTGCACTTCTATTTTACCATCGTTATTGTTGCAGGCTTAAGTCTACGGACTAAAAGATTTTAAAATAGAAAGGCGGACAAAAAAAAAGATAGTTTTAAATCGAGAGGTAGAATGACGAAAACCTGTGACTGTATTCACAAACTTCTGAATTCCACTCATGGTCTTATTCTATGCTTTACAAAGTAATGCAATTTCTGATTGGCTAAACTATTCAGTTAAGTCAGGGATCGTATATCGTATATAAGATCCCTGGTTAAGTCAATAAGGAAAAAAAAGAACTTTTGAGAATGAGACTAAACTTGTCTTTAAAAATGGTTGGTGAATACTAACCAGAATTAACAAATGATATTTAGCATAACGAGAGCCTGTCGAATTTTAACGTATTCAAACCATTTATAACAAGCGAAGCTCGTTTTGCGGTAACACCATTCTAGAATTTTAAAAATGAAATTCCGACTTCGTTCTGGGTTTTAGTCTAAATCTAAATAGGGATGACTAAAAATCTGAGTGTCTTCCGGTTAGTCGCACAGCGTCACACGTATGACAATCTTTCGCACAAGTACCTGATTGGTCAAAAATGACAATAAATATCTACCGATCGAATGATTACTTAAAAATCATTATCAGTTTAATAAGTAAAGATTATCTAATTTCTTACTTATTTTCAGCGTTTAAACGTCAATGATCTATGCTAGCAAATTATGACGTCATAAATCATAGCCAACTTTCACGGACATCCCTTATCAGCAGTCTCGCATACCAACAAATGGATGAAAATAATCGATATCATACGTAAAGGTTCTGGAGTTTCCGGAGTTTGCCGAACTTAAACCGTGTATACTATTAATCGATATTCGATACCCCGCAGCTATAAAAGATAAGAGAAACGTAACATTACGTAACAGAAGCCTGCTTCAAATTTACAATCCTTGCCTAGACTGGACATATATCTGGCGTGTTTGGTTTTTTAGAAGGTGATGACGTCATCATCACCTTCTTATGCCAACCGACAGACTTTTCCCCCAAGATGACGTATTACACCTCAGCTTCAAGAAAAATAGGTCCTCATAGATCAATGAACAGACGCGTCTGTGTTATTTGATATGTACAAATAATATGCGGATTAAAAATCAGTGTAAGCCATTTACACAAACAATGAATTTCAGAGTTAATGTCGCAGAATTCGCTCTAAATTTGAAAATTTGTCTCGTTCCGCAGCTTTGACATGACCTAGTTTACAAAGTACGTCGCAGATGAATCAGTGAAAGAAACAGGGTGCCAAAAAAAACACCCCAAAACCACTCGAAAATTACCCAAACCCACTGTCATTACACCTCAAACAACTTTTCTAACATCTAAAACTGCACACGAAACGCTTAGATACACGATGTTATGTAAATCAGCCATGAATTGTTGCTATCAATTTTAGTATTTTAGGTCTTTGATTCGCTTTAGGTCGAAGTATTTAATGTACTTTGATTAATTGTAGTTGCGTGCGCATGCTGCTGGGATAGAAACCGAAAGTAGAGAACGATTGTAATCAATAAAGTTGAAAATTGACATTTATGCTGGTTATTGCTGTTGTCCGGACCCTAATACAGTGGCGACAAGTATATTTCATTCCCTCCGTATACAGTAAATATAACCTGAAATGTGAAACGCTTGGTAAAATACAGCAATTTCGACCGTACATTGACAGCTGGGTGGAGAACGAGGAATACCTAGTCTAAGTTCTAGAATGGTTTTCTGTTGCAAATAGCATCGATGATGATGATTTAAAAAAAAAACATTCTTTTTTTTTTATCTCCATGTGGATCTAAGACTTATAGCCTGCTCTGTAATTTTAATGCACCTTAAAAGGTCGATGATAAGACTTTCGACCCAGTATTTAAAATAACCTGCAAATCGAAACCATCATCATGGCAGAACGATTTATGTTTCATTTTAAGATGCAAAGTGGAAATGAAACTGTAACCCAGTAGTTGGTAGAATCAATGTTGCTAAGTGAATCATGTGAGTTTGGGACATTTTTAGATGTGTTGAGTGATTTTTTTGTCAGTGGGTTACAGAACATTGTTATTTAGAGAACTTTATTGTTAGAAAAGGAATTAACTTTGAAAAAGGCATTTGATGTGACTGTTAGTATGGAATTGGTGGAGATTGAAGTGTCAAAAACTAAGGGCCCATGATAGAGTGTTCACACAGTAGCTTAGGGGTGGTAAAACTAATCATGACAATCAGAATTGTTTCTACAAGAATGCCAAGTGTCATCAGCACTGTAAAGGTCAGGTCATATAAGCAAGATGTCTCCAAAAAAGGCTATAAAAAGACCAACAGAAAATCACAGCCAATTGCCAAACGGGACAAAGAGAAATAAAAGAATGTCCAAAATTCACTTACTGAATGAACATCAAACTTTTGGTGTCTGAAAATTAAAATGAGGGAGAATGGCCAATTTTCACACTTGGATCACCGTCAAAATTTTGGAAACCAAGACCTGTATGGGTTGCACTAGAGAGCAAAATTAAAACAGAATTAGAAAGACTAGTTGATTGTGGAAAAAGTCCAAACTTTGAATGGGCAACTCTAAAATTGTCCTGTACAGGCTTATCTTCGTTGTCTCTAGCTGAGTGGTTGAAGGGCTCTTTGCATAAACTAAGTAGTAAATTGAAAGTTGTCAAAGTTGATAGAGACGGTAATATCAGTGTATCTACCAGCCCTGTGAAAGGTTTCAAGTTCTTTAAAAAACTGAACTAGAAGGTTTGACTGGTATATTAAGATTTAGGAAAGTATTCTTGTAAGTTGTGTCATGACAAGTCTTAAATTTCCTGAAACTGAGGTTTACATACCATGAGAAAGTTGAGACATTGTTGCAAAAGGAGAAAATGGGGGTTGCAAGCATTTTCCTGTCTCAACTTATGTTCTAACCCTTTGATGACTTTTGCCACAAGTAAAGCCAAACTTCAGGACACAAGTCTTATTACTTAAATTTCATTGAAACTGGGTTTTTCTTACCATGAGAAAGTTGAAAACATTGTGGCAATAGGAGAAAATGCTGGTAGTAAGCTTTTCTCCTTTTGACAAAATATTTTCATTACTTTTGAACATTATTTACATCCTTTAGTTTAAGGATTTAAATTTCTGTCCATGATGTTGGAAATAATAGTGCTTGGAAGATTTAAGAAAGAAGATAATAAAAATGTGCTAAGAGAAACCATTATTCAACCAAGTAATGTGTTCTCTTTCCATAATGTTTTTTTTTTTTATCCAAAAAGTGTATGAACAGAGCTTGGGAAACAATAAACATGTTTAACTCTTTACCACACAGTCCTGAGTTTAAAAGACCCTGTAGAGGAAGGTTTTTTAAAACATTGTGGGAAAAAGAAATTGTTGGTAACCAGCATTTTCTTCTTTTCCCACATTGTTTTCAAAAATCTTAACCCTTCACCAAACAATCCCTGGTATTTATGACCCTGAGATAGAAGTCTTTTGAAAACATTGCGGGAAAAGGAGAAAATTAAAACCTGACAATACAGTTAGAATTTAAGGAGATTTCAAAGTCAAAGTTAACCCTGTATTTGATACAGCAGATTATCTATTACCAACAGTGGAAGATGTTTTCATGAAACTAGATTGGGGACAAAAGGGGACAAAACTTTAAAGAAATTTACATGTGTCATGTGTACCAACATGTATGATTAAATGAGCAGTCGCACCAATATGAGACAAATTCACAATATATGGGTCATTAATGATACTATATAAGTGGAAATTATTGTGATGTGGAAATTTTTGTGATTTTGCGAATTTGAAAAATTTGCAAAATTTTCTGTTTGCGTGTTTTAACACAAATATACTTACAAATAATAAGTGTTTTGAATTCGCAAACATTTCCATAATCAGTAATTCACATTTTTTTTGACACATGTATATTATGTCGTAGGCCAGATCGAAATCTAGGCAGATTCGGAATCTGCCCAGGCAGATCTGGAATTGCCTAGACCAAATTAGAATTGTAATTTTGTGTACACCAAAATAGATTCTTTTCCAAATTTTTTAATCATATTTATCCACATGTGTTTACAACTGAGATGTATTTTTAATTAAAGCAATTTATTTGTTTTTCCCACAATTGCTGCGTTTTCCACATTGCATTTTTTTTTTCTAAAGTGCAAAATATTAAAAATTTAATCTTATTCAGAATTTCTGATTAAAACTTCTTTTATGTTGAGGTTTAAGTTAAATAAGATGGTTTATGTGTAGTTGCACTATATTAAAAAAATATTCCAATTTTGTCTTAACAGATTGTGGAGCTGCCTAGGCAAACTAGAACCTTATTTTGGTCTAGGCAGAATTCAAGTTTGGTCTAGGCAGATTCCGGATCTGCCAAGATTCCAGTTTGGACTACGACATATATATATCCATGTACACAGTATCTTAAGCTTCCATATAGACTTTCAAGTTCACCTGCAATATTCCAACAAACTATGGTCATGGTGCTGAAAATATTGGATTCTGTGACTTGCATATTAGATGATATCACTATTACAAGTCAAAATGATGATGATGAGTCAGTGTTGAAAAAGACAAGTCCAAATAAATATTAAGTTGAGTTAGGAAAGAAAAGTATTTTTTACTTCAAGATGAAGTTGAACATTTTGTTTTTAGGGTATATAAGGATGGCATTTAGCCTTCCAAAAGGAATATGAAAGCCATAATGCAAGTTCCTGGACCTAAAACAAAAAAGGGGTTGTAATCTTGATTTGGTATTGTCAAGTACTATAGGAAATTCACTCCAAATTTGTCTGCAGTAATAGAACCCTTGACATATTTGTTGAAAAGCAAAAATCTATGGGTTTGGACTAAAAAATGTAAACAAGCCTGTGAAAAAGTAAAAAAAAAAGACCCAGACCACTTAGTTCTTTGTGTTACTTTCAAAGTTAGAAAATTATGGAGAATAAGACTAAGAATATTCTTGAGAATGGTTGGTGAATATGGGCCCTGGTTATTGGTGTTGAGCGGACTCAAAAAAAATTATACAAATCTGAGAAAAAGATGTTATCAATTATCAGATGAATGAAATTTTTAATGAAGTGATCCATTGTTAAAACCTATTCGCTAGCATATTTGTAGCATCACCTTCTATTAGTACTTTCAGTACTTTGATTTTTTTCGGATTTCAACCTAAACCCTTTGTCAGCTAAAGGACAGTGTAGCCCTTCAAGATCAGTATTAGACTGCAAAGAATGTGTATTCATATCAGACTGCTCAGAATATTGGATTTACATTGGTCATCAGATACAGCAAGATTTTTCTTAGGAAAAGACCGTTGAAATGGCTATATTTGAGCAGGGATCTTATTTGAGCTTTGTTTGTCGGTTTGTAATGCATTCATTCCTCGGTTTAAGAGTTAAGTTTGGATTCTCTGAAACATCAACTGATCCCTGCTGTTCGGCCCTTAAACTGCTCTGTGCGACTAAGTGCGCTTTTTGCTGACAATGTAGACCAATAATTAGTAAACTGCACAAAAAAGTAGTCTGATCTTGAAATCTAATCCATCCAGAAGCACTTTTGCTGACGGTGTAGAATAATAACAGGTCTCACAAAACAAGTAGTCTGATCATGGACCTAATCGATTCTATGCGCAGTGCGTCGATTCTTTTTTTTGTTGTTAAAAAAAAATCGTTGTTATTGCAGTATCAACAGTTTGCTGAGTCAAGAAAAAAAAAAAAATCGGCATTTTGGGAGTCCCGTTTTAAATCATTCATACACTCCCGAGTCTAACCTGAAAACTTTGTTGGAGAGAGAGAAAATTCTTGTAACCAGCATTTTCTCACAATGTTTTCTACTTTTTCAAAGATAGGCAATGTGCTATATGCGGCAGTTAAATATCTTAGCAAATACATGTAATCCCATGGTTTTACGTGTCGCCTTTTCTCACAATGTCTATCACTATTATTAATAGTTCTATCAAGATGTTTCCATTTTGAGCGAGTCTAAATGTTGCATACTCCGTTTTAGGAACAACTTAGGTCTATCTATGCAATGAACTATATTTTGGTACATAAAGATGGGTACAACCTTTTTTTGGTTATGCTTTTTACAGGTTGCGTCGTTTTAAATATGGAAGAATCAAGCCCTCACTGTTTAGGCTAATTCTTACCAATGTACAATTAAAATATAAAAATTGTTAAAAGGGGAACGCTTGAAAGACGGGAGATACTATTTGATTGATGTAAAAAATATAGTTGTTTGGAAAAGTCGGAGATCAACTACAAGGTCGTTAGAAGTCGCATTTTGTACAACAATAAGTTAAATTTGTTAATTAAGTCTTCACCAAACGACAAAATTTTAGACTCGTCCAAATTTAGACTACATGTATTTTGTTAAGACAAATAAAAGGTGACTCATACGATGAGTCCTAAAAGGATCAAAAACAGAGCGAGAAAAGGAGTAAATACAATTACTTTTTACAAGTTGTTTTCAAAAGCTTTCTACCACAGGATCGTTTAATCTCGGGACTGTGTGGTACAGGGTTAAGTATTAACTCTTTACCACACGAAAAAATTTTAGACTAGTCCAAATTGAAAGCATTTGCAGACGACAAAATAAACACGACTCAAAAATTGAAACTTGACTTTAGAAGAATAGAAAACATTGTGGGAAAAGGAGAAAATGCTGGTTACTAGCACTTTCTCCTTTTCCCACAATGTTTTCAGAAGGCTTCTTCCTCTGGGCGTAAAAACCAGGGATTGTTTGGTAAAGGGTTAATTATCTTTTCCCACAGAGCAATTTCAAACGATGCCATTTCTCCGGAATTTTTCATGAGTCTGCAAGGGCTTACACGTAAATGATAATCATGCAGCATGTAACTTTTTAATTCACTGTTAAAGGAAAATTCGCTTGTTTTACCCCCTTTTCCCACTATACTCATAGTCTGTGTCAACTTTAATCTATCAGATCTAGTATTGTCATTCTTTTTACGGTTAATACTCTTTGCAGAAGAAACTGATTGAGTGATGAAAAAAAAAATTTTTTTTTGAAAAGTAGGAGATAACTTGTAAAAAGTTATTGCGCCCGTTTCCATATTTTATCCTAAACAGTCAACCTCAGGGTCGTTAGAAGTCGTACAGTCACAGGTCAAATTTATTGTAATCCATATCGATTTTTACATGTCAGCGAAAGTTGGCTATGGTTGTCCGTTTTCAAACGTAGTCTGCCGTAGTAATACTACGGTCAATTAGGTTGAAGTAAGTTCGAAGCAGGTTCAAAATTGGCAAAAAGGGGAAACATAAAAAGTCTAAGTAGGTTGAGCTACGTGTAAGTACGGTCAACTACATTCAACTGCGAGCAAAGTAGCTAGGATTAACTAGGGTATCACTAAGTCTAACTACGGCTAACTATGTTACATTACATATAAACTACCATGGTCCTAAGTACGCGCAAGTACGGTTAGTTAGTGTCAACCTCGTTAAGCTACGGTAAAAAGTTGTGGCTGCGCCTGCTCAGTACGGGTAAGCTAGTCGTTGTGCTGTGGGAAGTTGATGAGCCAGAAATTGCTGATCACTTATTCAGCCATGCCGCCTTGGAAGAAAAGATGGTTTCCAAAACTACGGTCAACTACAGCACGCACTACGGTTAAGTACGGTTAATTTCGGTAAACCATAGCCCTCTGAAACTCCATTGGTCGATCAAGGGATAACGAAATTTTCATTATCGGACACCGTTACTATAAATAGCACATTGGGGATTCCCTCTGTATCGTATATAGTAAGACTAGAAAGGGTTTTAATGAAAATTTGAGTATATTTCGTGATATACAGGCGATGCACCAATGTACTTTAAGTATTCTATGATCGACCAAGGAAAATTTTAGTGTTCCGTGATAGACCAATAGAGCTTCAAAGGCCTGTGGGTTAACTAAGATCAACGATGTTCACACTACGGTCTCGGTAGGGACACAACATCGTAATTAACCGTAACTTATCTTTGAACATGTTCAAAAATTATTAACTTACTACGGAAAAATCATAAGTTCAAACTACGTTAATTACTACGTTGAACTAGGGTTATGTAAGTGTAACGACGTTCAACTACTTTTAATACGTTCAACTACGGCCAACTATGGCCATTTCCCACCATGTTCAACTACGTAAGGTGTGACCACGGCTTTACTGATAACGAAAACTTTTGCCAGCCTTTGAATCCTTATGATGCAGAGTGGGACTTAAAGCGCCTTTGCAGATAATACAGATCAAGATTAGACTGCATAGAACGTACAGTCTAAGCTTGGATCTACATTATTTGATTGGCGCAACCATTTGGTTTAACTACTCAGAACTTGCATTTCTTTAAATTTTGGAAAAGTCTTGAGAATTGGATAAGAATAGCATTAAGATTGGTTTGTGGGGACTCTATCCAAGGTACAGCTTCTATATAGATCTAGATCTATGTCTTAATTATCCCTCGTGTAAATGTATATTATAGACCCCGAATTCGACCCTTAACTTCGCCCTAACTCTGACCTCTCTCTACGTCCTGTGAACTAGCACTTGGTACATTTACCATGATAATTTCCCTAAAAGCTTGGTAAGTGTCCAGCCGGTCTTTGACTCGTTCATGTAAGTCAGCTTCAAGGACAGTATCTAATACACTTTCAAATCATAAAAAATGTGGCTTTCGAAGTTGTGAGGTAGAGTATTGTCCTCGTAACCGTAAGGTCCTGAGTTCGATACCCGGGAGTGGCTATCAACTTCGGGACCGTTTATTCGCTCAAACATTCGGCGCGAGTACTGGTGTAGTTCCCAGGAAGCAGAATCGAGAGAAATTAGTATAAGTTGAAAGTATAAGTTGAAAGAAATTGTTTCTCAATCGATGTAAAATAAATAAATTTAAACCAAATCATAGAGAAAAAAGTTCTGCAACTTATTAAATGCTTCATTGAGCACTAGATAAACTATTTCGTAGCGACTGTTAAAAAAAAAGTTTGCGTCAATCATTAAGCCGTCTCTGGCAAAAGGGGGAGGGGGGTTAATGCATCTGCGAAACGTATAGACCCAGGTTTGTCAGCCTGCGCAGTCAGCGCAGGCTGACCTGAGCCGAAACTTATCGCTATTGGTCAATTTTCTGCATGTCCAAGGACCAGTCTACATAAAGATTAAGTTGGTTGTTAACAAAAAGAATCATGTAATGGCTTAAAACGTCAGCAGAAAGGAATACTGTAGAACAAAATCAGCCTGCACAGGCCTATTTTGTTAAACATTATTCCGAGTCAGCCTTTCCCACCGCCCATCCCCCCCCCCCCTTTCCCGCTTCAACCACCATATTTGCAGACTTTCCACGTGCGTAATCTGGACGTGTTTTGTATTCACTCTTTAGTGTGTTAGTCTCTTGTGTAAAATTCTTATTTAAGATGAGACATTGTTTGATTTTACTTATGATGGATTACTAGTATTGAATCAATAAATAAAGTCTGGAATTACTGAACATCGAGGTGGGTGAATTTATTGCTGTGGTCTGCCTTTTCTCCTTTTTTATCGTCACTTTTTGACCAAATAATCATCATACTCTCTGTCGTTGTCTATGTCACCTATTTTACCCCACCCCATACCTAACAAGGTTAAATGATGGTCCTCGTGATGTATTCAGTCGGTAATATGCGGTGCTACAAAATTTAGGGGTTGTGGGTTTGATACCGAGCCTAGTAGCTCAGTTGGTCACAGCCGGGATTGATGTCGAGCCCTGTGGTTCAATTGGTGACGTAAAGTCGGTGTGAAAAGCTCAACAGAGCTTGTGTTTCTTGTTAAATGTTCCCGACTTTGTAAGTAAAATTTACTTGACTTGAAAATATACGAGTTCCATATCTAGCTTGGCCAAAGGGTGTCAACTTGGCCAATTAATTTAGGCGTAGGATCCATAGTCCACCAGTCACCGGTTCGATCTCTAGGAGAGAGATTTGGGTTTTGCGAGAGTTCCCAAGGGCAAAACACTTAAAAAATCTGTCCTAGTATCTGTGAGACGAAGGAAGTTATGAAACAGGAATAACTGATCAGCTGT
This sequence comes from Hippopus hippopus, assembly GCA_946811185.2. Taxonomy (NCBI): domain Eukaryota; kingdom Metazoa; phylum Mollusca; class Bivalvia; order Cardiida; family Cardiidae; genus Hippopus; species Hippopus hippopus. Next base: position 65,057,610 of record OX328099.1, on the reverse strand, counting down.
CGCCGTGATATGACTAAAATGTAACTTCAAGTTCGAGCCTCACTGGAAACACTGTATTTTCGTGGGAATGTCCCAGAGCAAGACAATCTAGAGCTCCAGACTAGTACTGGTGAAACACAGGAAATACATGAATATGTAGGCTGTCGCTGTGATATGACTGAAATAATTTAGAAAGCGGTATCAAAACACTATCAATCACCTTCAAAGTTAAATAATTCCCACTGTGACAGAAATCGTTTCTCGGAAAGCAGCCGATAACTTCATCACCATAGACATCATTTCAAACTCTGTATCAGACGGCAAAATTTTAGATTTGTCCAAATTGAAAGCTTTTGCAGACGATTAAATTTTTGAGATTTATCTGAGAAAGAACGGTAAATATTTTGGACAAAGGCGAAAATGCTTTTCACCAGTACTAGACTGGGGCTTTGCAGTGCCTTGCCCAGGAACACCTCAACAAGAACAACCTTGTATGCGTGGATCGTTCAAGAATTTGATTGTTACAAATCCAGCACCGTAGCCTTTTACCAAACAATCTAGTGTTTGAACGACCACGAGAAAGAAAGCTTTGGTAAATATTGCGGTGAAAGCAGAAAATGCTTTTCCCACAATATTTTCAAGTCTAATATGAACAATATTATGTTCGCCATATCTGAATTGTCGTCTGCAAGTACTTCCAATTTGGACAAGTCTACAATTTTGTCATCTGGTAAAGTCATCTGGTAAAGAGTACTTTAAGGGGAGCGATATATAATTTAGAGATTCTGGGGTCGATCCTCACCGGCCACACTGAGTTTTCGTGGGAGTGTCCTTTAGCAAAGCGGAGTACTGTTCAGCCTATTAGTCAAAATGTTCATGGAACACGTAGCATACAGTATGGATCAAGATCGGACTGCACATGACAGCTAGTCTGATTATAGTCTTGAAAAATCTCATAGTTTTCATTTTTCTTTTTGCTTTTAGTTGGCGATCTAAGTTTTGATACACTATATTGCTACATGTAATTTCTTTAATCGTATTTGTTTATTTTTTTTTTTTATGCTTCTCAACAGGGATTCTATATAATTATATACGATCCCTGTTCTCAGATAATGAACATCTATGTAAGTTTTTGTTTTTCCATATCGTAGTTGTCGTATACATTGCAAGCTATAAACATGCAACTGCGGTTTTATGCCGAATAAGAAAAGTTATATGTACTTGTTCTTTTGAAAACGGCAAAACGACAGCCTGGGTTCCAGTCTGATCATTTTTCTCCTACTATTTGACGTTACTTAATCAAAAATGACCAAAAAAAGAAAAAATGCTACAGATATGCAGATTATGTGTAAAGATCCATGTAGACCGTGATAGGGACTCAGAAATTGTTAACGCCAGGACCCGAACTGAACAGTACCTTTTGTCACCATCTTTTCACGTGCGTTCATATTTTTTATCGTCACCATCAGTATTTCACAAGGATATTTTCAGTTATTTGCTGCGTTAGTGTTTGATTGTAGCAGACGACAAAAATTAAGAATCGTCCATTATAATCGCCAGACGAAAGATCAAATGAGGCTTAAAAATGGGATTTTTCTTTGAAAGTGAAGAAAACATTGCGGGGACAGAAAAAATGTTGATTATCATGATTTTCTCCATTTTCCACAATGTTTTCAATATTCAATATTGTTTAAATACGGACTAGTTTGATAGAAAGTTTTGCTTGAAGAATTGAACTCACCTGGCGTTGATAGCGAGACTTCCGGTTGAATTTTTTTTTTATGTTTTTACAAGACATTGTATTCAAATATAAACTACAACCTCAATCCTATAGGCTCCAAATTGGCCTAATGGTCAGGGGAGTCGACTTGGAACTCGGCGAACCGAGATCGAGACGCAACCGAAACCCAGAAAAAAAAAAAGCGCATAGAGAGGGGGCGAAAAGAGAAAGACAGATGGATAGAGAAACGACAGCCTGACAGAGAACGGGCAAGAAAGACACTTGGGTAGGCGATGGTGGGACACAGGGAAATTACCTTTTACTACTCTGTGTATTTGAAATTATCGTTCTTAATACACATGTGTTTAAAATATGAAATAAATATTATTAGAGTTTTTGTAATAAATTTACAGAACTTGTTTCTCTGTACAGAGATCAAGTTTAAACAAGAAGAACAACGAAATATAAAAAGAAAATATTTTAATACTCAAAATGATAAGTTCATGACTGTATCCAACATATTACCCAAAGATCAAATTCATTAATCTTAAATTAAAATGGCTATAGAAAACAATGTGGAAAAAGGAGAAAATGCTACATACCAACATTCTTAGACTGGTCCAAAGTCAAAGAAGACAAACTGAATATAGCTATGACCATGGAATTTGTCTTTCAAGGGGTAGAAAACAATGTTGAAAAGAGAAAATGTAGATTACAAGCATTCACCATTTTCCATAATGTTTTAAAAAACATTTTACATCTTTTTCTCTAACTCTTTTAACAAAAGACAAACTTTTAGACAGGTCCAAATTGAAAGCCATTGCAGATGACATACTTGAATTAGCCGAAATGATAGCAATTGTCCATGAAAGTGTAGAAAACCTGTTGGAAAAGGAGAAAATGCTGGTAACCAGCATTTTCTCCTTTTCTCACCTTGATTTCAAAAGCTGCCTTCTGTGACAGGGTTGTTAAAACTCAGGATTGTGTGGTAAAGGGTTAACAACAATGGCTGGTACGAGAAAAAGTTAAAATAAAGACAATAAACTTCATTACAATACAGAATATTTCAACTCTTTACCAAACAACAAAATTTTAGACTTGCACATGTTGCAAGTACCAGTATTTGCAGCTGACTAATTATACGTGGTATAAATGCTGTGATTGGTCTATGATCGGGTAGAAAACATGGAGGAAAAGGAGTAATTACTACTTACTAGCAGTTTCACCATTTTCCACAATGTTTTCAAGAACCTATTCAATCATGGTTTTTTAAACAATGGCTGGTTTTTATACAGGATTAACCGTTTACCACATAGTTATGACTTTTAACAAGCCTGAGAAAGAATGCATTTGAAAGCATTGTGATAAAAAGAGAAAATGCTGGTAACCCTTTTCCACAATGTTTTCTATATAACCTATCATAGACAAATCCAATCATTTGATCCACTTGTAACTTTTGTTTAAAAACACTTTCAATTTGGGCAAGTCTAAAATGTTGCCATGTGATAAAGGGAAAGAATAAACACCAACTCATCAAACTAAACACTATTTTAACTTTTTACAAAAAAAAAAAGTCACAAAATTTTACTATTGTCCAATTTGAAAGCATCTGCAGATAACAATTTCAACAATAACAATGGTGCAATTTTTCTTTGATATGGTAGAAAACATTGTCAGAAAAGGAGAAAATACTGGTTACCAGCATTTTCTCCTTTTGCCACAATGTTTTCATTAGACTTCTTCCCCAGAGTTGTTAAAAGTGGGTATTGTATGGTAAAAGGTTAAAGCGCCCGAATAAACCCAACAGACTCTTTCAGTCTAGAAATATAACCCAATTAATTGCAGTTTCAAGGTTGCTTTTGTCAGCAAAGTGGACAGAGTAGATCAAAGATCAAACAGAACGTGTCTGATCTTGATCTAAACTGGCCACAAAGGCAACTGTGGTTGTGAAAGGCTATTTAACTCTTTACCACACAACAAAATCTTAGACTGTACCATATTGAAAGCATTTGCAGATGACAAACAAATGTGACTCAAATATTGAAACATGTTTTGGGAAGGATAGAAAACTTTGTGGGAAAAGGAGAAAATGCTGGTTACCAGCATTTTCTCCTTTTCTCACAGTGTTTTCAAAAGCTTTCTTCTTCAGGGTCGTTAAAAGTCGGGATTGTGTGGTAAAGAGTTAAAGATTAACTTTTTACAAAACGACAAAATTTTAGTACTGTCCAATTTGAAAGCATCTGCAGAAGACATATGAAGTGTTGCTCAAGTATCTTCCAAGAGATGCGAAACACAGTGTAAAAGAAGAAAATTAATGCTGGTATTAAGCACTTCCACCATTTTCAACAAAGATCTCAAACACCTACTACATACAGTTTTAAAAAAAAATTGGTTTTGATAGAGGGTCAAAATCGATACAATAAACTCATCACAATACAAACTGTTTTATGTTACCAAATGACAATATTTTTGACTATGCCAAAGGAGGGGTATCCATAAGGCTGTTTTCATGGCCACCACCCACTTTCTTTAAACTTTGTACACTGAAACCTATATACATGTTGGCTGTTATATTATGCAATATTGAATCAATTGGTAAAGGTTTGTAGGGTGTGTGCTGGTTCAAAGTGGATGGGGTAATTCTGACCCGAAGCAGGGTCTGAACAGCTTATTCTGAAACTTAGGTAAAATTCTTATACTGAATGTGTTTTTACCAGTATGTCTCCTCAGGTTTTTCTCTCGAACTGAAAAAAAAAAAATCAATTTGGTAACCTATTATTTGTTTATGTACGAACAGATCTTCCAATGTCAAGTCAAACATCGGGAAATCATTTTACCTTCCTAAATACATGTATCTATCGCTTGGTAATTTTAAAGCTTGCAATTCTGGTTAAATCATTGAGGAACATAGTGAGGACTAAATGATGAAAAAATCTGTGTAAGGGAAGTTTGAACTTTGAAAAAAAACTTATCTTTGTACAGGTAAAAGATGAATTGTATTAGCAGACCGATGATTTTAGGACATGTTTAGGGAGTATTTGGGAGTAATAGATAAATGTATTAAATTATCAGATGTAAGAGTAGTGAGACTGCGTTTTTCAACTGATTTCTAGATAAACCAGCTTCTATTTCAATTTTTCACACTCTTATAACGTAGAAAAACCTGATCCAGAAGATGTAAGTGCCTTTTCTTAAATTACTCCAATGCTTATTTTATCTAGAATAATTATTTTATGGTAGAAACATCTCCCGATAACTTGCACATATCTCCTAGCTAAGCCCTAGTGTCCGGGTTGTTTGTCTAGGTATCTTGATTCGCGGACCACGTGACATCAGTGGGAGGAGCGATCTATCGTCTGTCGTTTGGTTAATCGATTCAATATTGCATAATATTACAGCTAACATGTATAGATTTCAGTCTACAAAGTTTAAAGAAAATCGGTAGTGGCCATGAAAACAGCCTTATGGACACCCCTCCTTTAAACCTTTTGCACATGACAGTTTAGCTGTGGCTTAAAAAAATGACACCTTAAACAAATGGATTGGTCTTTGGCACACTAAACAAGAGGGCCATGATGGCCCTGAAGTCGCTCACCTGAGTCTTTAGGCCAAACATGACCCATTTTCAATCTCTTTCGAGATATTATGACAAACATTCTACCAAGCTTTCATATATATTGGACTGAATATTTTGTCTCTTGCTTGTACACAAGCTTTTTCTAGAATTTCTCTCAGTGACCTACTTTTTAGCCAAACATAGCCAATTTTCCAATTGTAGATATTATCAAAACAAAGATTCTGACCACCTTTCATAAGTATTGGACAGAAAATGTGGCCTTTAGAGTGTACACAAGGTTTCTCCAAGATTTGACATGGTAACCTAGTTTTTTACCCAATGTGACCAGTTTTCAGTTTCATCATATTGATCATCAAGACAAAAAATCTGACAAATTTTCATAAGTATTGGACAGAAAATGATGACTTTAGACCTACACAAGCTGTTTTAAAGATTTGACCTGTGACCTAGTTTTTGACGCAACGTGACCTATTTTCAAACTAATTCAAGATATCAATATGAAAAACATTCTGACCAACTTTCATGAGTATTTGACTGAAAATGTGGCTAGAGCGTACACAAGGATTTTTTAAGATTTGACCTAGTGACTAGTTTTTGACCCAACATGACCCATTTTCAAACTCGTCTGAGATATCATCAAGACAAACATTCTGACTTACTTTCAAGAGTTTTGGACCGAAAATGTGGCCTCTGAGCAAACAAAAGGTTTTTCTAAGATTGACCCAGTGACCTAGTTTTTGACCCAGTGACATGACCCATTTTCAAACTCCTCTAAGATATTATCAAGACAAACAATCTGACCAACTTTCAAGAGTTTTGGACTGAAAATGTGGCCTCTAGAGCGTACACAAGGTTTTTCTAAGATTTGAGCTAGTGACCTAGTTTTTGCCCCCACACAACCCATTTTCAAATTCTTCTGAGATATTATCAAGACAAACATTCTGACCAACTTTCAAGAGTTTTGGACTGAAAATGTGGCCCCTAGAGCAAACACAAGGTTTTTCTAAGATTTGACCCAGTGACATGACCCATTTTCAAACTCCTCCAAGATATCATCAAGACAAACAATCTGACCAACTTTCAGGAGTTTTGCACTGAAAATGTGGCCTATAGTGTGTACACAATGTTTTTCTAAGATTTGACCTAGTTTTTGACCTGACATGACCCATTTCTACACTCATACGAGATATTATTGAGACAAACATTCTGACCAACTTTCTCGAGTATTGGTCTGAAAATGTGGCCTCTAGAGCGCACACAAGGTTTTTCTAAGATTTTACCTAAGGACCTAGTTTCTGACCTGACATGACCCATTTTTGAACTCATCCGAGATATTATCAAGACAAACATTCTGACCAAGTTTCATGAGTATCGGACTGAAAATGTGACCTCTAGACTGTACACAAAGTAAAAGTTGATGATGGACGACGGATGACTCACGACAGACACAGCACAATCATAAAAGCTCACCTTGAGCACTTACCCACAAATAAATGTGGCTCAAATGTTGGGATTTGACCTTGAAAGTCTAGAATACATAGTGGAAAAAGAAGAAAAATGCTGAATATTGTTATTTTCTCCATTTCCCACTGTTTTCAAGAGTCTTCTTCCTCCAAGTACACAGATTTGAGTCTTAAGTCATACAGCAACAACATGTACAAGTGGCAAAAAGGATAAATTTTGAAAGGAAACTACGCATAATAGTTTAAAGCCAAATATTGTGATTTCATCCTTTTCCTTTTCGATAGAATATCCCACTGTACAGGTTGATCAAGATTAGACTGCCCGTCCTACGCAGTCTGGTCTGTGATTTACACTGCCGCAAAAGTAACTCTAAGTCTTATCAGCCAAAGGGTGAAATAGCACTCTTGATTCGGAGTGTGTAATGATTCTGAACCCCTGGTTACGCATTTGTTATTCGATACGTCACCTGCAATACCTATTATCACCATTCCAATAGATTTATCTCTCTTTTGGGCACTCTTGTGCATACATAAAATATATATGTTTTTTCCATGAAAGGTCAAAATTTACTTCATTAAGTGAACATTCTCTGTAATATTTTCACAAGTGGCAATGATGTTCTCTTGATGAAATAAATTTCTATCTTTCACTGAAAAAAAAAACACAAATATTCTATTTACGCCATGGGAAATTACCAAAAAACACCTGTACTGGTTCTTGATGAAAGTCCTAAGAAAAAAGGGGTTAGTGGCATGAAATAAACAGACTATATTTTTTTTGAATGACTGAAATTCATTTCATCAAGTGATACGTCATTGCTAATATTTTCATGAGTGAAACCACCACTCCTGAAAATATTACTGATGATGTTTACTTGATGGAATAAATTTTGATCTTTCACCAATAAAAAAAAAAACATCATCTATGTATCCAAAATTTTGTAGGCCTAAGCCCTGTTGTTCAAATCTTTACCAGACAAAAAAATTTTAGACTTGCTCAAATTCAATGCATTTGCAGACAACAACTCAAATATGGCTAAAATGATGAAATTTGTCTTTGAAAGGAAAACAAAAACTGGAAAGCCAGCTTTTTCTCCTTTTCCTACAATGTTTTCCAAAGCTCTCTTCTTTAGGGTTGTTAAAAGTCAGGAATGTTTGGTAAAGGGTTAAGAAAAGACAATTCTTGAAGATCTGCAAAATTTCAAATTACAAGTCCTTTTTTTCTGGCAGTAACAGATTTAACTCTTCACTCCAAGGTCCAATACTCCTTGCTGAAAGGATTCAGTCTGATACCCATCTCTACATCACATTGTCTTCCTGAAAATAGAAAGCAAAATTTATATTGATTTCAACTCTTCTTTAAAACCCTTCAAGTGCCTTTCAAACAATAGTTGCCATTTGCAGTCGGTGAAGATCCAAGATCACATTGCATGTTTACTGCAGACTGACCTTGGATCTACACCAAACATCATGTTCATTTTATAAGTAGTTTCACAACTATAGTTACAGATAGGTAGTTTCACAACTACAGTTACCTTTCCAGACAGTGAAGATCCAAGATCAGACTGCATGTTTACTGCAGACTGATCTGGGATCTAAGCTCACCACTATGCAGAGACATTCTCTCCGATAGCAGTTTTAAAATGGCAATTTGTTGGCTTATTTTCCAAACAGAAAATCTCAATTTGTTTACTTCGCACTTGCAGGGTAAATGCTTTACCAGTATTTACAATGTAAACATACCTGTAAGCACACAAAAATCAGTTGAGAAATAAAAGACTATGGTGCAACCGATAGTTTTACTGATTATTTCAAGTATATCACAGCAACAGCTCTTTCAAGTATGTCCTGGGTTTCAACAGCACTAGGTTAGGACTCTGTAGTGTCTTGCTCAAGGACCCTCCATTTCAAAACCCTCACCCTACATCAAATCTGAAGTCTTACATTAATTTAACTATACCAGTTTGTAAAAAATCAAATCAATAATTGACCTTTCTGCCAATTTTGATTGACAGGTCTTATCTACCAATCAAAACGCAGCTCTGAGTGTCATGTAAACAAAAAGGTTAGACACAATTTGTCATAACATGAGATAATTTGATCGTATCTATTTAATTATCAAAACAGCAATTGTGTTATCGGTCAATAAAAATCTGTGAAATGGTGAAAAGGTGTAGTTACGGATTCTGCGACACTGATAATCGTTATCCAGTCAATTAACAAATCTATATCTTCAGAACGTTCCATTCCCTGGGAAAGTGTAAACTGTGTAAAGAATGAATATGTAACATAAAGGCTGACGTTCTCTTAGACGTGTTCCACCTTTGTCTCGTCATGTACTGTAACAGAACACGAGGTGATTATTGTGCACACGCGTCTGCAATCAGGTTATAAAACTTGTGCATTTTATACAGTTGGATTCTCCCATTTGCAATTTTGAAATCGATATCAATATATTTTTTATTTCAACTTCCTTTTGTACCACTGGAATTTCCTTTGTCATTATACGCAAACCAGTTTGTTATATGACCACCCAATCTCATATTGTACTGTATTCACGTAACTGAGAGAAAATAAAGTATATTGTATTGTATTGTAATGAGATAGAATGCGGGGGGTGGGGGAGAGTTAAATTCGTCCCATTTTCAAAGCCAAAAACACATCTTGAAAAATGTATTCGGTGGACAAAACTATGTAGAAGACCTCGTGAACAGCTTCATCCATCATGGATCAATAAGAAACGTATGTACATGTACCTACAAAGGTATTTATAAATGTCATTTTAGGAAGTGCTTGCAAAACAAAAAACAGGCATAGAAAAACCCCATCTAAGAAAATTGCTGTTTCAATCGCCAACAAGGTCTGTTGGATAACTACCTCCCAAATTTATTTTGCTTAACCCTTTAATACAGACCCTCAGGAGGAGGGCGTTTGAAAACATTATGGGAAAAGGAGAAAATACTAGTAACGAGAATACATGGATCAGTAGTGATAAGATAAACCTACTTCCTCGTTAACTTTAGAGATGCTTTAACTAATTTTAATTTACACAATGTTAAGTACAAAAAGTCCGAATTTCAGGGGTGAAGGACAGTGCAATAGATTTACATGCTTCAGCAAAGTTTTGTACATCAATGAGAAAGAATGAAACACCTAAAAACTTAAACATACCTCAGTTTTGCCAAAGAATAATGGAATTTAAGATGCTTATTGCTTTTGTGAGGCTAGTTAAGTCGTCTCAACATCATATTCTATAATAAATTACACCGAATAACATGCATATCGAATATTCATAGATTGTCTGATTCAACAAAAAGTTTTAATTTTGGGTAAGGGAAACTGGTTGTTTGATGATTTTAAAATGTCTTAAGTGTGCCATCAATTAACAAACTTGTTAATATCATTGATGGCTGTTTGTTTTGCACTTCAATGATATACTGAGACAAAGATGGTCAAGTGGATTAGAGCGGCAATTTTGGTTTGCAATCAAACACACATCCTATCAAATTTACAGTTTACCGACAAACCCTTTGAAATGGCAAATGTGCTAATCCACTTAAGTATGGCTAAATCAAAAGTTGATTTGATTAAGGTAAGTTGCCTTTTAAAATGAACTTCTAAAACAGAACAGAATAGAAGTAAGACCTTAAATCTACTGTAAGTATGCTTAAAAATGTAAGTAGCAGATGGTTTAAATCCAAGACTAGGCTGCATACTATTTGCAACCAGCCCGCATAGCTCAGTTGGTAGAGCGTAGGACTCGTGATCATGAGGGTGTAGGTTCGATTCCCACGGCTGGCCATCTAAAATTACTAATAGACTTTCGGATGAGATGTTAAACCGAGGTCCCATGTGCTATACACCGAGCACGTTAAAAAACCAGGTGCAACTTAGGATGGGTTTTGTCCTGTATCCGCACTATCCCCCGTAACAATACTAACAGCCTTTAGGGGGCGTCGCCTATATGGGAAACGGGTGGCGATGATAAATAAATGCAAATTCAATTCAATACTATTTGCAATCTGATCTATATCTACACACTCAGCATATTCTTCACGCACCAAGGGTTAAAATTAATGCCAAACTGGAACATTCATGACATGTGCCACTTTTCGGATGTGTAGAGGTTGTATTTTAAACTTAAAATACTATTGCACCTCCCAGACTAAAACAGGTATAGAGGCAGACCTCCAGATAGAGGGAGTGCTTCTAATTTCAAAATTGAAAATATTAAGTATTCTCCACTAAACCCTATGTTATGGGTACTCATTAGAATCGTCTCATCGAGACGATTCTAATGAGTATCCACAACATAGGGTTTGGAAGAGAAATAATGGATTTAGAATACCATCACTCCCTCTTATCTGGAGCTCTGTAGAGGTGTTAATTAACTCTTAACCAGACAACAAAACATTAGATTCGTGTATTTTGAAAACGTTTGCTGTCGAAAAAATTAACTGTTGCTCCAGTGATGAGATATGTTTTTGAAAGGGCAGAAAACAGCCAAAAAAAGAGAGAAATGTTTTCAAAAGTCTCCTTCTTCAAGGTCGATAAAGGACGGGACTGTGTGGTAAAGGGTTAAATTGTAAATCCTTTTCCTATATTGTTTACAGTCAAATTATGTTATATACTGACGAAATGTCTTAAAAGCTTATGCCCCTTTTAGTAATTATACTCTTTATTAAAGCTTTAAAACACTTACAGTGTTTCTAGCCATAACATTATATACATGATGTAACAGACATCTTTTACAAAGGTCGATAGATCTAGTTTGAAAATTACAATAGACAAGGCAAACTACATGCATTCTAAATATGTTCAACAGACTATTTTTTGAGGGAAAAAAAGTTAACCCTTTACCTCTGAAATAAGCAAAATAAAAAATTTCAAGCGGATAGTATAAACCCAAATGTTGTCATTTCAAAGTGATTTTGGGGAAAAAATATCTCCTTATTGGGCAGTGCAGGTCCAAAATCAGACCGCATGTTCTGTGCAGTCTGATTTTGATCTGCACTATCCAACGTATAGTCAGGCTCAACAGCGTCAGGCTTATCAGACAACAATAATGAAAATAAAACCGGAGCATTTTATTGAACTATGAGCTGCTTCTTAATTTATTTGCGAACTATACATATTTAGAAAGGCTTTCATAAATAAAAAAATTATCGCTTTTTTCGATTAAGACATCATTAACAAATAGAATTTGCCCTCAGATGGCCATCTGCAGTATTTTTTGCTAAGATATTTCCAACGTATTTGAGTGTACTTTGGTCAAACTAATAACAAGTGGTACTCGTTTTCGATCATTCTCATATTACAATGCATACAAAGACGTTCTTCACAAGGGATATTATCGAACCTACCTCTCTCAATATTGAGATCATGGGATGATGTTCTGAATCTGTTAAGCGCAAATTTATCTTTAAAATTGATATTTATGTTGTTTTGGTAGAACTATGTGTAACCTAAACCGTTTCGTTGTAAAATATCTTCAATTATGTACGCCCAGTTACTCTCACTATACGTATAACCATTTTCACAATCATTTAGCAGAGAGAAGTAGACCGTTTTAACGAGGGAGTTTTCTGGTTGCCTAAGGATATGGATCCATACTGATCTTTCTACTTACAATAAGTGGCATTTGACCTGTTTTACCATATAAGGTTACTAGAGGTGTAGATCTCCTCACATTTAAGATTCTACGGATACAATTAGAATGCAGAGCTTCTACGTCTTTTGCATCATGGCTACCCCATATTTCTGATGCAAAATTAAGAACAGATCCTTCTAGGGAATCAAAAAGAGAACATTTTTGCGATAAGGGTAAGTAAATATTTGAGTTCAAGTTTTAACCCTTTACCACGAAATCCCGAGAATTAACAATCCTGAAGTAAAAGCCTTTTGAATACATTGTAGAAAAAGGAAAAAATGCTTGTAACCAGCATTTTCTCCTTTTCTTATAAAGTTTTCTATCCTTCCAAAAACAAATTTTAAATTTTGGGTCACATTTGTCATCTGCAAATGCCTTCAGTTTCAACCAGTCTAAAATTCTGTCATTTGGTAAAGAATTAACAGCATTTTTTTCTCTCTAGCTGTAAAGATGTACCTTTAAATTCATATGGCTGCAGTTCTCATCAAAATATATTCATAGACAAAAAGCCATTTTCCTTACTGTTAATAGAATGTCCATGACAGACTGTATACGTGTATACATATACGCGTGTCAAAAAATTTGGGAATTACTGATGACAGGACATTTGGCATATAGAAATGTTTGCAAAATCAGTAATTTTTTGGTACACTTGTAGTAAAAATATGTGAACAGAAAAGTTTGCGAATTTTTTGAATTTGTGAAATTGCAAGAATTTCCACATAGCAAAAATTTCCACTTGTACAGTATTTACAGACAGCAGGGATACTATATGCCACCTGCATTTAACCCATTAGATTAACCACACAACTTTTAACGACCCTGTTGGAGAAGACTTTTAAGAAATTGTGGGTACTGGAGAAAATGCTGGCCCCTTTTCTCACAATGTTTTTTACCCTGTCAAAGAACTTCAGGTTATTCACATCACTGTTGAAATTGTTGTTCCCACTTGGACGAGTCTAGAATTTGTCGTTTGGTAAAGATTTCAAATGGCAAGAGCATCACTAGCACTTTGATTATTTAGAACAAAATTTGTAGATGTAAATGTACCTTTGTCTAACATTCATCTTCAATCAGTCACAGATTTGACCCCATCTGGTGTATTACACTACTTTTAGCAGTATATCAGTAACGCCATGACAACAGCAAACTTGTTCATCTATTTTCTATGTTTCATCAAGCTTAGACTAGGGCTCTTCAATATCATTCCCCAGGGTACACCCATCAAAACTATCACTGCAAGTGAGGAACAAACCCAGGACCTCTAAATAATAAATCTGGAAATATGTTCAAACTGTCACCTGTAAGTAAATAAGATATATAACAGTAAATAAACCCTCTACTAAACAACAAGTAACCTCTAAAGTGCCTTTCATGACTATGTTGCCTTTGTGGCCTGTGTAGATCAAGATCAGGCTGCACAAAACATGCAGCCTGATCTTTGATCTACACTGTCCACTTTGCTGAAATACTGTAGACAAAAGCAAGCATGAAATTGCAACTATTTGGGCCATATTTCTAGGATGAAAATGTCTGATAGGTTTTTATCACATAACCTCCCTTGTTTTCAGTGTAATATATCAATTACAGATTTTCTTATCTTATACATGTTTGATATCACAATAATTACCATGTGACATCATTTTTGACCTCATTTTGTGCGTATTTCATAGAAGTGAATAGCTTTTATGAATATTACCACAGGTGCATCTATAGATGGTTTTGCATCTTCTGATCTATAATTTGTGAAATAGCATTTATGTGTTAAAAAGAATCCAACATTCGTTGGCATTTGCAATAAAACTTTATTAAACTCGTCAAGAAAAAATGTCATTAAGCTCAGCAAAGGCCCCCTTAATAACATTTTCCCTAGACTCGTTTAATAATATCTTATCTCAAACCCCAACACATGTCAGATCCTATAAATTCGGCACACTAAGGGGTTGATGTTGTTACAGTTATTACAATAGAAAGAATTTGTAAACAGAATGCTGATCAAATGTGGGTTTGCTTCTTAATGAGTCAAAAAAAACAGCAGAAAAAAGAGAAAAAATTGTTATGATAATTGTTTTTTCCTTTTTTCCACAATATATTATTAACCCTTTACCACACAGTGTTCCCACTAGCTTTTATTTCAAGGGTACACTTATCCCCTGAGCTGTAACACTGGGGGTATGACAATAATGGTTCCCAACTAGAGGTAAAGCAATCCATATTGATGATTTAGAGCACAAATGTCCATTATATTAAGATATTTACGTAAATCTACTGCTTAAAGTCATTAAAAAGCTGAAAAGGCAGTCTGAAGTGACTCTGATTGGACAATGTCGAAGAGACATTTTGTTGTGTCATGGGTTTCTGTGTATTTTGCACTGATCAATTTTTCATGTCTGTTACTTCTGGATAGGTATGCATGATTTGAAAAGATTGTCAATAAGGGTAACAGGTAACTTCAAAACTTAACATTTTACACAAAATAAGCAAATAAATGCCTTTTTTGTCCATGTATTTTCTTACGTGAGGTCTCACGTGTAACCAATATTTGTTACATGAATTTCAATTCCATAACGTGATTTACGCAAGAATTTGCGCAAGTGGGAACACTGCCACATAATCCCGAGTTTTAATGACCTTGAGGAAGAAGCCCTTTGAAAACATTGTGGGGAAAAGAGAAAATGCTGGTAACCAGCATTTTCTCCATTTCCAACACTTTTTTTCTTCCCTATTAAAGACAAATTCCATCGTTTAAGTCACAAACATATTGTTGTCTGCAAATGCTTTCAATGTTGCCTTGTGGTAAAGAGGAACATCCTCTTTCAAAAGGGTCTTAAAACAGAGAACCACCTAATAAATGGTAATGAAGTTTCACTAGATTTGCACAAAGCACAACATTTGAACGTAACTATGGCAGCCTAAGTAAACATTCTGGAGAAATTTGTGGTCTTCATTCTACTACCCAATAAGTACATGTGACGAAAATGTATTTGATGTACCCTTCACCTTACGAGTCCATGCTATCCTGAGACTTGAAATCATAACAGGGAGAGAAGAAACTGGCTTGCATTTTCTCCTTTCCCATAGTGTTAAACTCTTTCAGAGACAAATTCCATCTTTTGAATCACAATTTTTCATCTAAAATTACTTTGAATGTGGATAAGTTTATGATTTATTTATGAAGAGCAATACTTCCAACCACCCATGGGACTTGGCTCACATGATGAAGATGTGTTCACTTGCTACAGAAATTTTCAACTGTAACCTTCATTTGCTCACCTCAACCCTCAGGCTGGTAAGCGTAACTCATTGACTTTTTGCGGACAGTGTGGTCAAGATCAGACTGCACAGAATGTGCAGTCTGACTTTGCATCTACACTGTCTGATATGGACATATCTTTTCCCAAATATTACCTTTGAAACTGCAAAGTTTGGGTTTTTACTATCACTTTGAAAGTTTCATTTCTCTTTTTTAGCAGGATACGGGTTAAGTTCATCAATTGATTATCATACAAGATCAATAGATCCAGACATTAAAATGTTGAGCTATCATCATTTAGACAAAGATAGGACAAAGAACTCTCATGCTGGAATGAAAAGGCTTTTTCGTCCCTCGGCTTGTTTGCCTGGGCCTGTTCTTCCAGGCCTGCTCTTCCAAACTCAGAGGATTTTCTGCCTTTCCTTTGGGGCCAAATTCGGCTTCATTCCCAATTCAAAAATGGCATTAGTTTTCCCCAATTCCAGGATTTTTTCCCAAACAAAACAAATTCACCTTGGATACTGATGCATTGGTCAGTGCTTTTATGAAGCAGATGTAGATGTTATATACCTACCTCCCGAAAAATCCCAAAAATGTAAAAAAAAAAAAATGGAAGTTTTTCGTACATCCAAAATTTAACAAATAGAATCAAAGGTGTTAATGATAAACTATCTATCACTGATTGTGACAAGTGTGCGAAGGTCTTTACAACAATAATATTCCAAACTACATGTATGTCATAAACAAGAGCCTCTAATTGTGGAAATATTGAGTATTTTTTCATATTTCTTGAGCCAGGGTTGATTTAAAAACAAAAAAAGCCCAGGTAAACGAGCCCAGGGACGAATAAGGTAAGGGCCGAATAAGCTACGGGACGAAGAAGCCCAGAACCGAACAGAAAAAGGAGTGGGTCTGGGATGAAGGCTTGTTCCTTTTTATTTCAAATTGTTTGTCATCTTTAATTTACTATCGATCCATCAATAGGATTTGCATACCTTTCGGACTGTCTCTATTTGATCGTGTAGGTCTTTTTTTTTTGGACTTAAGAAACTTCTTAAAAGGCAGGACTCTTCTCGTGCTGTTAAGAACGTGTCCACAAACGTCATTTCCGTTTTAGCTGGTGCCTGGTTTAGGTGCGGCACGAAATTGCGTTATTTCCCTTATCTATACAAATCTTTGCCAAAGCTTCCCAAAAAAGACCAGAATGCATATATTTGTGCAGTCTGATCTTCATCTACGTATACACCATTCGCAAAAGCTATCTGGGTCATTCTACCGAAAACGTATAGATCTATATCGCGTCCCGTGCATTTTCTCTCAATAGAAAATGTTATTCCTGGAACTTATTCCACCTTTTTTTCCACCATATAACATCGCAGTCCAGTCTGGAACAAATACGTCGTTTGAATTCAAAAGAAAATAATATGAAAATAGATGTAGGCAAAGCCTAGAAATGGGCGAAAGAGACTTTTTCCTCAGACATATGAAAACAATCGGTACAATAACTGATCGGTACAGATATAGGCCTATTCATTTGACCCTGCCAAGCAAATTTTTGATGGCAGAAGATATCTGCAGACAACAAATTCGAAAGTGATACAAATATGACAAAAGTCCTCAACAGGGTAGCATTTTACTGGCATTTTATCCTTTTCCCGCAATGTTCTCAGAATCCTTCTTCAGGGCCGTTTGAACTCGGGATTGTGTAGTAAAGGGTTAACTTGTGACGAAATTTAGCCCTAAATTATCAGGAGTCGCTAATCCCAGCTGGACTAGTTTTTTTTTTCACCAAGAATCAATGATAATCACTGCGACAGAATTCATCCGCCTGTTATCGCTGATCATTTGTAAGATGGGAAAACAGCCACTGGGCTGGAAAGAAGTTAATGTAATCCTAATTAAAGGAACTTTAGGAAAGCAAGGATAGGTGCACTGGCTGCCACGATAAATAAGTGAAGTAATCTTGAAAGTGGCCGAATAAACATACAAATACCCGTATTTTTCATGGCCCTGTGTACATTAAGAAATATATTATTTCTACTATTCTTACGTCATGCACGAGCCGTTTTTTCGCGGAAAATATTGTGTCGTAGAAATCATGACTAAACTAGTTTATTGACTGTTTCAAAATACCACTTAGAGAGAAAGCCGGATTTATGATCTGTGAAAAGGGGTCTTACTGCATTTGCAAAACTTTCGATCTGCCAGTGTAGTCCGTGCAAGCTAAGCTGGGTCAAAACTCTTTGCTAGATATATTTTTCAACGTTTTGAATGTCAAAGGACCAGTATGTATGCCTTTCGATTCAGTCAATTATACAATATGGATGTATAATTATGTGATGAATTTCTTGGTATTATGCATCACGGACATGCATTAAACCATCTTTTTCCGCAACATGGCTCAAGATTTTTGTTTGTTTGTTTTTTCCTTTTGTGTGTATATTCATTGCGGCGGCAAGTGCACCTACCATGCGTTCAGGACTGAAGTTCCTTTTACCAGTACTCTGCTCAATATTCTTCTCAACCAACTGACCGATTCCTCGTAAAAGTCAAAGTCTCTTTTATATACATGTAGGTCTAGATCTACATGCAGTGAGGAAATATTCCCGTAAAATGGTCTTTACAAGTGTGTGAACCAATAATTATTTCAAGTTATTTTTCTGGACATAAATTAAGGAAAGTGTCAAGGAACTGTCTTTCTTTTGTTAAGGAAATCAGGGACATTCACCCTATTTCACATGTACAAATCTACGAAAGAAAAATGCTTTCTACTTTTGACAACGCTCAAAATTAGTTTTGGCAAAGCCGGAATTCGAACTCACACCCTTTGATTTCAAGATCTAGAATCTAGCTCGTCATTCGAATTAATACATCTATATATGTTCCACAAATCATTCACGTCGCTCGTATTGAGGCTTTGCCTTTTTCATATTAATTAGTAGAAGCAATTATTTAGATCTGTTTATCTAATTTTTTTTTTTATGCCCAATCGGTAAGAATTCAGAGATTGTGAGCAGGGAATATTACTTGAGTATTTTCCTTTGCAGGAAATATGATGAAATGAAATCATATAGCCACTCTTCTATGAACTTACGGTAAATGGGCTTTGAATGGTCTTTGAATAACATTTTCGCTACACCCACGAAGATATGCATGCCTCCTAGCGGTTCAGCTTAGTCTTACCGAGAAAGGTATTCAACCGGAAGTAGTGACCGAATCACCGTCAACAAAATATATTGCTGTTGCAAATAGTTCTGTTACACAGTTCCGGAAGTTCCTTAACTCACATACTTCATTTTCGAGCAGTCTGATCTTGGTACATTCTTATGTTGTTGGTGATTTGATACATTTTCTCTGACCAAATTTACAACAAAGTTGGTTGTGACATTACTCTCTACATTACACAGTTAATTTGTATCCATTTTTAAACCGAAGGTAAAATTTTTCTTTCAATTAGAAACATTTGCAGACGAAACGTAAATGTACATGTACATCAATCTCGAATGATAGAATTTGTTTTTGTAAGGGTAGGCTGAAACATTGTTGAAAAAAAAAAAATGCTAGTAACCAGTCTGCAGATCTTAATGTGTTTGACTCTTTACCAAACGACAAATTTTTCAATGTGTCAAAATAGAAAACATTTGCAGACTATAAAAAAAATACAGCTCCAATAAATGGATTTTTCACGAAATGGTAAAAAACATTGTGAGATAAGGAGAAAATGCTGGTAACCAGCATTTTCCTCCTTATCTCACAATGTTTTCTTCAATTTAGTTAGTTGGTTACCAGTATTTTCTCCTCCTTCCACAATGTTTTCAATTATTTATAAAGATCTCCTCGGGATAAACGAAAGAAAATGGAGTAAATATCAGTTTAGGTTATTTCATAACCAGGCGACAAAATTAAAGACTTGTCTAAATTAAAAGCATCCACATTTGAAAAAATAAATGTTACTTAACTCTTTACCAAACGACAGAATTTTAGACTGGTCCAAATGGAAAGCACTTGCAGATGACAAAATAAACGTAACTCAAAAATTGAAATTTGTTTCCAGCAGGGTAGAAAACATTGTGGGAAAAGGAGAAAATGCTGGTTACCAGCATTTTCTCCTTTTCCCACAATGTTTTCAAAAGGCTTCTATCTCAGGGTCGTAAAAACCAGGGACTGTTTGGGAAAGGGTTAAAACATGAATTTTGTTTTTCAAATAGTAAAACACTCTGTGCAAAATGCTGGGTAGCCACATTTTTTCCTTTTCCCACATTTTTTTTTTCAAAAGCCTCCTTCCTCGGGGTCGAAAAAAACACAAGAATGTTTGGTAAAAGATATAAAATAGAACTCGAAGATTATTTTTGAAATGTATTTTTAATTGGCATGAAAAAAAAACAGACTTAAGTAAATGGCTTGGTACAATATTGTTAGTTACATGTATATACACTTGCATGATTTTAATATACACGTTAAATTACAAATTTACAAAAATGATAAATTTACAAATAAATTAGCACAAACAATTGCTGTATAGAATAATTATACTAACACATAATACATGTATAATAATTCAATGAAACAGGACTATAAAGAGGGATGTAACTCGTTGGTCAAGTATTCTAGAAAGGAATTTTACCACTCGATCGCTCGATCATTGATTGTTCGAATTCTCTTCGAATTATCAATATATTCAGATTACCGAAACATATACATGTACTCTCTTTTACATACGACAAATTTAACCACTTCATTGCCATAGGGTAAAACAATGGCTATTGCGGACGACATAGATCAAGATCAGACTGCACAGAACGTGCAGTCTGATCTTGGATCTAGGTCGTCCGCTTAAAGGTGGGTATTTAGATTTTTCACATCTCACCAAAGTAAAAAATATATATATCACTGAAATTTATATGAAAAAACAATACAAATCATCAATAATTAATAATCATAAAATTACAAAAAAAATTTTTTTTTGATGGTGTTCCCTTAAAAGGCTACGTAGCCTCTTAAGGTATTTTTAGATTTCGCGCCAAAAATCAAAAAAGCAATGTGGGAATGTCAAGTGACTGGCACGTGACTAATGACGCTTAAATTCCATAACGTAACAAACATGTAATTATTTTCCATAATGTCTTCTTCGGACGCTATGTTTGAAGCTTCGTCTGTGTATTTCCGGTATGTAAATGAGCGAGTTGCTCATATAAAAATAGACCGTGTTTCCCGTCGGTGTCGACCTGGGCCGTAGTAAATCTCTAATTTCTCTTGTTGTCGGATGGTTTTCGACTACTGGGGTTTTATGAATGAAAATTAAAAGGCTTTGGGAGTATAAGGATGATTTTTTTGTATTTTTGTAAAATTTTCCTCCCAAAATCTGAAGGGCCACCTTTAAATTCAGTCAAGCCTAGAAGATAAAAATCTTTCCGATTTTCAGCCGTCGAAATTGATACTAACTAGTCCAGGCTTTCTAACACATGTTCGTTTAAGTTAGCGCAACGACTTATCGTAGTACTGTACACTGTATGTTAGAAAAAATCACTTGAGCAAATGATGGAAATTTTACTGTACATATTTGTAAAGTTTTAACGTGCCCAGTTAACCCTAAAACAGCTACATAAGTGAAATGCAACTTACAAGCCAATAGTAAAAATCCAAATTTTGCTATTTCAAAGGTATTTTTAGGAATATAAATATCTCCTTATCGAACAGTGTAGATCCAAGATCAGACTGCACGTTCTGTGCAGTCTGATCTTGGTCTACACTGTTCGCGAAAGGTCGTTGAGTCGCGCTTAGCAGTCTAGGGGTTAAATCATGTTGAGGTCGTATCCTACGCTTTTCATCAAAAGCTCGAAAAATGAACTTGTATCTACACTGTCCACGATATCTTAGGATTTTCCGAAAAATTCTAGTGAAACAATCTTCATTCTAAAGCATGTCGAAATTTTGGAACTGCTTGATTTGAAAGCATTTAGAGACGACAAATTAGGGTGGACCAAACGAGGCGATTAGTAAAGGGAGAAAAATATTGTGGGTAGCGGAGAAATATGCTGGTAACCAGCATTTTCAATTTTTTTCTTTTTTTTAATCCCACAATGTTTCCAAAAGTCTTTCCTATCGCTGTTAAAACTCGTGATAATGATGTAAAGTGTGAAACCAGTCGTTTGAGAATTTTCCCTCAGAGAACTTCACTTCCAATAGAAGTTTTTGTTCTTCTTTTATTTATTTTTCAAGGCTAAATTCAGATAGTATCTATAATAATGGCATTGCACTTTATTTCGAAATGAACTTGTCAGCTTCCAAGCTTACGTTTTAACCCTTTATCACGCAGTACCGTGTTTTAATTTCCCTGGGGAAAAATCTTGTAAAAACATTGTGGGAAAAGGAGAAAATGCTGGTAATTAGCATTTTCTCCAATTCCAAAAGTGTTTTCTACCATTCAAAGAACCTCGGTTCAGTTTTACCAGTTTCGAATTTGTCATCTGCAGATGCATACAACTTCTCAAAAACTATCCAGAATTTGTTATTTGGGAAATTTAAGATCTTTTCAGACAGTGTACAGTGTACTTTCAATGTTATACTAAAACTTGAATAAGGATATTACCAAGCCTTGATACGGATTTCGTAATTTTTTAAGCTTTCAATGACAGTCTAGATTAAGATCAGACCACAGAAAAATTGCTGTCTGATCTTGAATCCAAACAGTTTTATAAACTGGGATACTCAGATACCGAAAACAGAACAAATTACAAAAAATGAATTTGACAAATGGATATTTTTTAAGCTGTCCAAAGATTAATTCATATGATAAGGTATTATTTTAATTTGCCTTTCTTGTTTTCAGTAATGTCGTGTTTTTTGGTTTTTTACTTTTTTTTTTTTAATTAGTTCTATTAAATTTTGAAAATGTATCTTAATCCTACACAAACAAAACTAAAAAATCAATTTATCTACTTTTCGGCTACTGACCGATTTGCACTCGAAAAGTACTTTACTCCGCCCCATCGTCGAGAACTTTTTTTCTTAAAATAGAAGCATTTTCTCCTTATCCCACCATTCTTTTCTACATCAAAGAAAAATCCAATAATTTTAGCCACATTCGATTTGTCGTTTGCAAATGATTTCAATTTGGAAAAGAAAAAAAAAAAAATTGTCGTCTGGAAAAGAGTTAAACTGCAATAAGCGTTAAATGAAAATATCCAAACTTAAAGCCACCTAAAAATAAAATGTGATTTCTATGGGCCTTTTTTTTCCCGGAAACATCTTACCATATCGGACAACGTAGATCGTAGCTCAGAGATCACGTTTGATTATTCAGCTACACATATTTATCAAAAGGAATAAACTGTTGGACAATGCAAGCACCACAATTGTAAATAAGAACCAAAAGTTTGAAATAATTTTGGTTATTTCATTTTATTTTTTCCCTGAATCACACATATCTCGTCGGCATTTCGGATAAAAAATGTAAACGAAAATAATGCATTTGCAGGTGGAATGGACTTACTGATAGTATCAATATTTATTTAGACCCTTTTACTTTAGCGATTGTTTAAGATCTCCCAACAAAGTTTACAAAATAGCTCGAAGGATAAAAATGTGAAAAGGTTTTGAAAAGTCTTTAAATATGTTGGAAAAGCAGCAATCGTTTTAGCAATTTTTCTTTTTTTTTTTCCCGGCAAGTTTTACAGACATGTTTTGTCCACTGCAGGGGCGTAAAATGTTGAATAGTTTGCCATTTAATTTCCGGACTAAGGAAAACCCGTTAAATTTATTTTAATGTGTCTGTTTCTTTTTTTTTTCTTTTTTCATGTGTTCTTTTTTGAAAGAAAACTGTTCACCAATAACAAAAGGAATAGATGAAAATATGTGAGACATTAACCACTATACGGCTAAAATAAGAAGTAATTTTCTTTTAAGTGGGCAAAAAAAAAAAAAGCTCAGATGAAATTCGGCTAGATATATTAAAGAAGACGGATGGCTTTAAATGCCGATCGAACTACATGTACATGTATGTCAGAATACAATCCCTGATACAGAAATTAGCATAGATAGCCAAGAAGAATGTGTGTACATGTATTTTGCTGAAGAGTAATAAACTATTTTTGATGGAAACTTTAACTACGATAAACTTACAATGTATTGCCGTTTCAAAAATGCAGGTTCTCTTTTATTTATTTACTAATGACAATTCGAAACCAAATTTCAGCTGACGACTCGGAAACCGCCCTTGTCAATATCGGTAATTAATAGCATAATCTAAAATACGTGAATGCAAGTGAAAATACTGTAAGAAAAGAAGAAATAGCTCACCACGAAAAAGTTCTTCTTTTGCTACAACAATTTTAAGACTGGCCTGTAATAATTTGTATTAAAAAAAAAAGGAAGAAGATTCGATTCTGTAGGTGATAACGTGTTACAGCTATTTCAGATAAATGAGCCATGCTCTGGGTTTAAAGCAAGTCGTCACATGATTATGGATAAAAAAAATCCATTTTGTATGACAACCGAGTAAATGATGAGGCACACTTATCCTTTGACATACAGAAAGTTGACCATTGGCAAAAAGTTTCGACCCAGGTCAGCCTGCGCGGATTGCGCAGGCTGATCTGGGTCGACACTTTTTGCATATGCATTAAACCGCCTTTTCACAGGGCATGGATCAAATCAAATTGCAATCAGCAAAGGTCATAACTATAAACTATATAATTCTTCCTTGTTCTTGTTTACTCTTTAAGCGCACTAGGCAAGCGCTGGGGCCTCTGCGGACGTCACAGATCAAGGTCAGCCTGCACGGAACGCGCAGTCTGACCTTGGATCTATACTGTCTGCTTGGTTAACACTATAAGAAAATACTCTTTCCGAGTTTCAGTAGTTATTATTTTCAGCCGTCGAGCTCACTTATGTATTTTGGCGTCGTAAAAGTTTAAAGTTCTCAAAATTTCAATAAAACTGTGAGGTTTTTAACCGTACAAAATAACAATACTTGAAAACAGAGTCGATATTTTATGATTTTTATCATCCATAATCTAAATATTAGCTACATATATTCCCTTAACGAAAACTTTTAGAGTAAGATCAGTATGGGCATCCGTGCGGGCTGATCTTAATCTTCTCCCATCGTTCGTCACCCATTTAACCCGTAACCAAAAATCCCGATTAGTAAAGACCCCAAAGAATAAAGCTTTTTGCAAACATTGTCGTTAAAGTAGAAAATACTGGTAGCCAACAATTTCTCCTTTTCCCTAAATGTTTTCTAAACTTTCAGATTTAAATTCAGTTGTATCAACTACATTTGATCTATCGTTTGCAAATGCTTCCAATATGGAAAATTATAAAATTTTGTATTCCTGTGAAAAATTTACAGTTTAAGTTGTACTAAACCTGTTTAAATTGAAAACTTCACCCAAAAATCAAAGTTAGATTGTACCTATTATTTCATTTAAGCTAACACTTAGGCTGTTAAGCGCAACTTAGCGGGCTTTTACAAACAGTGTACATCAAGATCAGACTGCACAGAACGTGCAGTCTGATCTTGAATCTACACTGTCCGATACGGTGAGATTTCTCCGACGAGTAAAATTTTTGAATCGTGAATTATGAGTTTTCAGTATTGGCTGAAAAACTTTAACTCAATTTATTTAGCAGTTTAACTCTTTACCACACGGAAAAAACTTAGGCTTATCCAAATTGAAGGCATTTGCAGGCTACAAAATAAATGTGACTCAAGAATTGAGATTTGTTTTTGAAAGGGTAGAAAGCATTGTGGGAAAAAGAGAAAATGCTGGTTACCAGCATTTTCTTTTTTCCCCACAATGTTTTCAAAAGCCTACTTATAAAGGGTCGTTAAAAAGTATTAATGTTTGGTAAAGAGTTAAGGGTTATTATTTTTTTTCCGGCTCACATTTTTTTTTATTGTTATTATCATTATAACTATCATCATAGCTTTTACAAAGGTATGTCATAATACAAGAAGATTATTTTTAACTATTCCAAAAAAGGAACTACATACGAAACAACAATACTTACACCATCTGCTAATAAACAACAAGAATAGCACAATATTATAAAATCCCACCAGTTTCTATTTTCTAAAACAGTATATAATGTATCATCGGTGCCATGCGTGCAAACTTTGTAAACTTTGTATACCATAGGTTTGCAAATATTGTCGATATTTTTCAATGTCAAGTGCGTTAAGCCCCGCCGGGTTAATATATGAAGCTAGATATGGGTTCGAGCCCATTTTTGCCATTTCGAGTCCCGCAGACGCTCTCAGTGAAGCGACAGAGTTTAATGGATTGATGGTCGCCCCAGATGACGACAAGCCTCCGGATTTGTACACGTTGATTGCCGTAGATGGTGACATAGTTTGTGGTGATTTTTTTGAAGAATCATTTTTATTTCCGATAATACTGTCTATAGAGAATGTTTTGGAAGATGATGATGATGACGACGATGCAGAGGACGAAGGTGGTGATGATGGCGTTGATACTGGCGGGGAAATTTCTCCAGACCCGATGTGTGTAACAGGAAGTGAGTTATGTAGTGCCTGTAACTGGCCGACTGTTGGCGAAATAAACGATGGGTGTCCGGCTAGCTGAGCTCGAGCGAATTCCGTCTGGGCCCGAGCAAGCTCATTTTGGGCGAACAGCGGTAGGTGAGGTCCGATATGTGACGTCATATATGGGTAGGGAAATGCTCCTGTCGAGTTGGAATGTGAAGGAATGAAGCCATGGTGATGGAAATACGAACCAGTACCCGTTAAATATGGCGATGACTGGGCCATTTCTGAGTGACGTTTGTATCGCTTACGCCGACGTAAAAAGCTTCCGTTGTCAAACATGTCCTCGCTGGCTGGATCTAGTGTCCAGTAGTTACCCTTTCCGGGGTTTCCGGGTTCTCTTGGAATTTTAACAAAACAGTCATTCAATGAGAGATTATGTCTTATGCTATTTTGCCAAGCTGGAAATTTTTCTCTGTAATATGGGAACCGATTCATAATAAACTCACAAATTCCTGATAAAGTTAATTTCTTCTGATCCGACTGCAATACCGCCATAGTTATTAAAGCTATGTATGAGTACGGTGGTTTCACTAAACTCGTCTTTCCGTTTTTCTTATTATTTGTACCCGGTACATTAGGTCTGATGTCATCATAGTCGCTTTTATTTCCGTTATCATCGGTACCTTCATTCATTGCTTTAGCCATTGCTTCTAGTTCTTTTGCGTCAATCGAGTCATTGTGGTCCATATCTTCTGACAGAGGTGAAGAAATAGGGGATTGTGTTGGACTCCCGAGGGAATTCGGCCCGTCCCCTACCGGATCCAGCTCCTCACCGTCACTTTCCAGATCATGTACAGGTGTTGAGGATCGAAGGCCGGTATTATATCCGAGTTCCTTATTACTGTAATCTATAGAGTCCATGTTCGAGCCTTTGTGTAAGTTATACGGCTTTGATTGATCTTCAGATTTTGCGAGTTCGTAGTTTATGGGCTGTTCTTGATGTACTTCTAATTTCTTGAACGGCTGAAACCCGAACATGCCGAAGTTGTGAGATTCCCCGGTCCTCTGAGTCACTGAAGTGTTTTTATCTGATGTTATTGATCCAGAGGACGGTGGATCGTGTCCCGTGGGAGGGGATGCATTTAACTGCTGCACCCTAGAGCCCATGTACAAACTGTGAGTTGGAAAGTCTGTCCTCACGTCTGTGACAACTGCTTCACTATCAAATCGCATTCTTATACGTTACAAATATCTCCAAAATAAACTAGATACAGTTAAACAGTACATATCACGTCTAAGATTTACAAAAAATCTCTTCTTAACAGATCTCTGGTGTCACACTGTAACTAAACACGTTAACACAAAAGTTAACAAATTAAAAAAGTGATACTGTAACAATTTTATTAAGTCCTTAAACCGTTTCCGACTTCAATTGACTTGTTTTATAAGGAAAATTCGGCATTAAATCACTTCGCATAAAAACTAGTGGCCACCCAGTTATTAATCCTATCTCGCCAAAGCGTGCGGATTACATGTAAAACGACCAATCAGAATAGAGATTTCATCCGCTCAATTCCGTTCCAAAATCACGTGACCGCAATTGCTGCAATCGGATTTCGTGATTGGATCTTCCATAGAACAAAATCCGTTTAGGCTCCGCCCACGACCGTATCAATTTGATTATCTCTCCGCAAATACGCTGTATCGTTGATCGTTTAAGAGATTCTGTCAACAGTTTTGATGGACGGAATCAAGTAGAAGCTTTTTCGACACGATTCTATTAACATAGCAGAATTACCATGTCTTCTCCGGATCCAGTTTTTGGCTTTGAGAAAAAAAATGTATTCGGTCTGCCATCTAAAATATATGTTACCGGTAGCCTTTCGAAAACAATGAAAATATTAGTTTTAGGAAATAGAATACCTAATCCCAACCCTTTCACATTGTTGGGCGACATGTGAGGCTTTTATGGACGGTGTAGCTCAAGATCAGACTGCATAGAGCGTGAAATCTGATCTTGGATCTACACCATCCGCTACTAGATTTTAAGTTACTACCAAACAGTCTTTTCACTTGCAGCGGAGTTAGATTTTAGGTCTTAGAAAAAAAAAAAAGATTCATTTTAGGGCGAAATAGTTGACCCACCACCGTACAATCCCGAGATCTGACTACCTTGGGAAAGAAGGCTTCTGAAAACATTATGTGAAAAGGACAAGCTGCTGGTAATATTGCTTTTTGCCATAATGTTTTCTACATACTTGAAGACAACGCCAACCTTTTTAGAAACATTTAATCAGGTATCTGTAAATGCCTTCTGTTTGGACAAGTCTAATATTTCGGCGTCTTTTGAAGAGTTAACCCTACGGCTGCTAAGCTCGACTCACTGACCTTTAGCGGACAGTGTAGATCAAAATCAGACTGCACAGAACGTGCAGTCTGATCTTGGATCTACACTGTCCGATACGGCGATATTTTTTTTCACAAAAAGATATCTTTGAAGTAACAAAACTGGGGTTTTTATTACTAAGTGGAAATTTTCGTTCTATTAAATTTGCAGCTTAAAGGTTAAGCTGCATTTCAGAGGAATATTTGTTTGTGTGAGAGATATAAATACACTTTTATATGTCTTAACGTTGTGGTTTATTGAAAGGGGATTGTTTTTCTGTCAATAAAATAGGCAAAACGAAAAGGCCGGCTTATTGGAGAATGTTTTACTACAATAATATTTGTGTAATGTTAAAACCGTTTGAATATTTTTACACTGTGCCAGGGTATTAGAGACGGGGATTTACATTAAGGAAAAATAAATACCCATTGGAAAATATTATTTTAACTATATTACTTATGTCAGTTGACACTTATGCGTTGAAATACTGTTAAAGCAAAGATTACGAAAACATAAACACTGGACTATAGTGCTCTATAAGTTTGAAATAATTTTAGAAATGACCAACAATAATATTATGGCAACACAGGACAAATGGTCTAACACGGTGGGGTTTGTTTGTTTTTGGCGTTTAACACCGTTTTCAACATTTCAATCACATCGAGACGGCCTATGTATCTAAGTATTGTTTAATTATTTTTACAATTATTTTGTTGTCTGGGTGTATGTAGGTATGTTTTACGTCGTTTTCAACACTATTTCAATTGAACAATAACATACCTATCCTTGCATTCCTGATGGTACTTTAACCAGTTTTGTACGAAAAATAAGCTTTTCAAGCAAGTGGCTGCTTTGCCTTCCACATTAACATCGTCCATAAGTATGCTATGTATTATACATTATGTTCCTTGGGAAAGCAGCAAGTTGCTGGGAAAAAATATTGTGCGGAAACAATGCTGAAAGAAACTCTATGAAAGCATGGATAGGTGCTCTGGCCGCTGCGATATAACTGAAATAAGGCTGAATAGGGCGTTAAATACCATACAACCAATTAATCATTCAATCAAGATTATCTTCGTAATATACAATTTGCAGTTTACATAGTTTAATATTATGTACATTGTATACCGATAAAACATTGTGGCAAAAGAAGAAATCGCTCGTCACGAGCGATTTCTTCTTTTGTCACAATGTTTTGAAAATTCGTGTTGTAAAATAACGATAAAAAAAAAAAAGAAATCCTTGTCTGCAGGTGGTATGGGTTAAAGTACTCGTTTAGTATAAAACTACTTATAAACACACAGTATGCCTTGTTAGATTAGCAAAATATTTGGAGTACAAACATTTATTCTTACGATTACCATTTAATAGTCAAATGTGTGTGAACATTTTGTGTTAGATTAAACAGAGCCGAAAAAATCATTTAGACTTGTACATACATCGTCTTTCAAAAAATACACCATCATAATAAAACACACGTCAGTTGCACATGCTGAAAGGCCCATTAACGGCCAAAGGAAAATAATGGGTGTGGTAAAATGCATTTAGATTTAAATCATACCATTTCAAAGTATGGAAATTATTGTAAAGAACACAATCTGTTATTGTACGGTCGGTCCAAGTATTATTCGCTGGCTGTAAAACGAATTTTAAAACTAGTTAAACAGTTGCCAGGTTGCTCTACCGTTTGTTTACTTTTTACCTGGCTTTGAAATTAATTTTTCTGTCAGCGACTAACATGTAAACCGACTGTACAATAACAGATTATCATCTTCACAATGATTTTAATACTTTTAAATGATATGAATTAAATTTATATGCATTTTAACATCCCTTTGCTTACTTTTTGGTCGCTATTGTGACTTTAACAAGGAAAACCTAACCTATAAATATAGTAAATAGCATAGTCCAAATGTGTTGATAAACAAGAATCACATATTTGCATTTTGTTTTGCTGCATTATAAAAATGTATTTTTCTCTTTTTACGCAGCACGATGGTAAGATAGATGGATCGTCAGCAAGCTTGATCGTGAGCATTATCAAGAACAAGTTGGCTTCTTTACAAAAGAAGCCAGGAGAGGTCAGCATCAATGTTTTCAAATAATTTATTGGCTTTTAATTTCAATATATTTTGGTACATGTAAACAAACAAGTCAAAAAGCCGCCACGTAGAAACCTCATATGCTTTACATGACGGTCATTTGACCTTCTTGCCGCCTTTTCAAGTCGCATGATCTTGTCCAGCGGTCTTCTTTCTCTTTTTTAACGAAGTTCTTCTTATTTTTTCTTCTGCTTAGATTTATTTGCTTAATGAAAAATTACAATTATTTGAGAGGTCATTTGCAGCCATGGCAAATTAATATAACAAATATTTTCTGAAATTCGACATATAAAAATAAACCACGTCTATTTCCTGTTTCGGTTTTTTGACTTCGGTTTGTTTACAAAACCATGACGAAACAGACTGTGTATCAGAACAATTTCGCAAGAAAAATGGATTTAGACAGCAAATTCTGTGGCAGTCTGCCTTTTAAACTCACCACTGTTGGAGAGGTCTGATGACCTCTCCAATTACAAGTTTCTATCTGTGAGCCTTTACTACCAACTATCAATATTGTCATTTCATTACGATCAGTTTGGAGACTTCATTTCTCAAAATAATTGGCGAAATGCATTTTCTTTAGATTGTATCATTTCTTCCCCTGATACAATTATGACCATGTCGTCATCATAAAGTAATAGAATAACTTTCATTAACATATTTAATGTATCGATATATCACTGTTCATGTAGACTCAAGAAACTTCACCATTTATCTTATTCCGCTACCTACTAGGTAGGCTTCTTAATTATTTTCTCCAAGCGAAGGAAGTGGATTTCGTTTTTTGCCCTGTCCATCCGTCCGTTTGTCCGTCCGTTTGACGTATATTTCCATTATGGACCAATATTTTTTTAACTACATGACAAAATTTTATGAAACTTCATATTTATATATCATCATAAGCCACACACAATTATTATTATTAGTAATGAAATGCCATGTCATGGAAAAGGGGACCTGTATAATTTCATAATGGACCAATAACAAAAATGCCATGAATACATGCAAAACACAATACCTCTCAAACGAGTGTTTCTATCAAAAAATGTCTTTTTTCGGAGTGGGGGGTATCATTTCAACGAAATAACTTGTTTGAATTGAATTAGATTTGAATGAAACTAGAAGAGAATTGAGGGAAGATTTTCACCTAGCCTCAGACCGCTTTCACAGATGTAACCAGTCCGTTTGCCTTGCACAGACAGATGTATCAAGCATAATGATAAGCCTGGGTCTGGGGCAAATATTTTTAACCCTAAGGCTGCTAAGCGAGGCTCATTGACCTTTTGCGGACAGCGTAGATCAAGACCAGACTGCACAGAACGTGCAGTCTGGTCTTGGATTTACACTGTCCGCTAAAGAGACATTTTTATAAGGAAAAAAAATGAAAGTTTGAAATAGCATTTTACAGGTTTTTATCATTGGCTTGAATGTTTTATTTAACTAAAGGGAAGTAAATCAACCTCTTCACACGATAGTGTTCTACGATTCCTGTTGAATTAGACTAACCGTACCGTTTCCCTTGGGTGTTGCTTTCAACACTATTCGTAGCATCATCTACATTGACACCTTCTGACGCATATCTACTGGCGGCAGATATTTGAAATGATACTCACCACTGAAAGCAATTTTTTCAAATTCTTACCGTTAAGCTTTTAGAATGCTAAACAGGAAACGAGTCATATTGTTTCATTCAGCAGAAATGTAGAATTATTGCAGTTTCAATATCACTGTTTGTCAGAATTTCGAATTAATTGCCGACAGTATACATGTAGATCCAAATTGATACTACACTTTGATGTCAGATCTGGACCTTAATTGTCCCAAAAATTACCATGGGTCTTCTGACTCTAAGTCTCGCCAAATACTTATATACGAGCCCAATCTCTTTCAACAGTTGAAAATACAATCCAATGAAATTCAAAGAGTTTTATCATAAAACCTTACTAAACAAGCGGGTGCTATAGATCCAAGATCAGACTGCACGTTCTGTGCAGTCTGATCTTGGATCTATACCGTCTGCAAGTGTCCTTGTTCACACATATGACTCAGAGAGGGTCAAAACTTATAATGAGGTAACGGGCGAAGCATCCTTGTAGGTGCTATCAGTAACTTCCGTTAGTTTCTAAACAACTTCGGTCCCATTTGGCCCCAGTGACGTTATCTATCAATCTTCTAAATGATGCAGATTGGTATCAAACAACCAATTAACTCATCAATCAATGATCAAGTATCACAGAAGCTCATTCGCTTCATGACTGATTCATTGCAGTATGGAGCGAAAACACATGGTGTTTGTCAGTGTTATAAATTTACAGAACAAAAAAGTAAGACTCGGAAAAGAAAAAAAGATTTAAAAAGAAAAACAATAAAGATTTAATGATAAAAGAATAAAAATATGAATTTTTAAGGCTCAAGCGAAAGAAAGAAAATACGCGATGGAATGGGAAAAGAAGCAAATAGCATGTTGCGTCAAGTATTGTTTATGGTAGATTCCCATTTCGCTGAAAATCTTGGTAGAAATTTTCTTGCCATCTTCACCTTCGTGTCACTCCCACTTAATTATGCTTTTTAAAAAGCTTCTGTGGTTACTTGCTGCAGCAGCAACAACAGCAACAACAACAACTAAAATCATCATCATCATCTTCATCATTACAATCATCATCCATCACCATCATGAAAAAGAGCTCAAGGCACTTGCAGTAGATGCGACCCGTTAGTCATTACTTGAAAATAGATTTTGTAAGGTTTATTGACATAAATAAAGAGGCGAGGAGTGTAGATTAAGATCAAACTGTAAGTACGTGAAAGCTGATTTTAATTAACACTCATTGCGAAATTCATGATCTTGTATGACAGGATAAGAGTAAATTGGTACTTTTTGAGAATAGATCTTGATTAAACAGCCCAAAATATGCATTCTGATCTTGCGTCTAGCCCTTTCTGTCCGACTTTTGATCGAATTAATTTTCAATGTAACAGTTCACATTATACATATAAACCCTTTACCACACAATGCCGCCTTTTAACGACCATGATGAAGAAATGTTTTTTGAAACATTGTGAGAAAAGGAGAAAATGCTGGTAACCAGCATTTTCTCCTTTTTCCACATGGTTTTCCATCCTTTCAAAGACAAATCATATCATTTGAACACATTTTGATAACCATCGTCGAAACAATGATCAGCGATGACAGAGGAGTGAATACTGTCGCAATGACTATCATCAATCCTCGGAAGAAATTCTCCGACCTGGGGATTCGAATCGGCGACCAACTCTTCACAAGTCACGGTATTCGAACCCGGAAAGTTCGACTTGAGAGGCCGTCACTCTACCCCCAACACCGATGTCTCCCACTCACTTACTTTGCTTTGATTGATTTCTACAATAATTCTAATGTTTACAAAGGGGATTGAGAAATAAGTACTTCCGTAGCGAAATTTGTAAAAACTACAAGCTATAAAAAAAGAAAACACTGTCTGTTTTTGGAAACAATTTAATCCATTTGTGTATAGCGGTTTTTGTACCTTTCATTTTTGAAATTAACGAAAACAGGATGAAAAGAGGAAAGGATATTTGAGTTGATATCAATGAAATACTGACTATAAAAATACATAAAAAATTAAATCATTCGCAAGAACAGTATTTTTCAGGGTTTAATTTCAGGCGAGCAGATCTGTAATTTTTTCCTAGAATAGTTTAATTTGAACGCCTATGATTTCTAATTCCATGTAACTTGTGTTTTATCTATAGACGATAAAATGCATGAAACAAGCTTTTCAAATTCACAACACCGGTATTACCATTTAAAACGTAGACAGTCAGAATATTTTTATGGCGATCGGACGATTTGAATCAAACGGATCAGACTGTACTCTCCGTGCAGTAGCCTGATCTTGTTTCACATAACCAAATAAGTCCTATTATAGCCTCTTGGCCAGAGTTATTCTAAAGATGTAACTCTTTAACACACATTCTCGACCCTGAGAAAAAATGCTTTTGAAAACATAGTGGGAAAAGGAGAAAATGCTGGTAACCAGCATTTTCTTCTTTTCCACAATTTTTTGAGCTCTTCCTAAAATAATTTCAATTTTACTTTTTCAATTTGGACTAGTCTAAAATTTTGTCGTTTGGTTTTAAAAAGTTAGTGACGAAAGGGACAAGTGACGAAAGGGACGGGCACCCGCGGATCTATACAAATGGGTCCCTGTGCTATTTATCTGCGATTAGGCCAAACACTGCCATTTCGCACTTTCATTTTACAAAAAATGAAACATAAACGCAATCCATAAATATTATTTCATCTTCAAAGGAAAACACATACTGCGTACCGCCAAAATATAGTTTTTGATACTTTATGGAATTAAAATAGCTTGGTTGTCATGTTAATCTGATTTCAAACCCTTTACCACACAATCCCGAGTTTTAACAACCCTGAAAAATAAAGCATTTGAAAACATCGTGGGAAAAGGAGAAAATGCTGGTAACCAGCATTTTCTTCTTTTCCCACCATGTTTTCTATCCTTTAAAAGACAAATCCTTTCATATAAGCCTTATTTCAAATGTCGTCTGCAAAATGCGTACAAAATCGACAAGTCTAAAATTTTGAGGTATGGGATAGAGTTAAACCCTATGCCAGCTTTATCCTGTCTTTCCATAATTTGAGGAACTGTCAAAAATTTGAAATATCAGAATCAAAACTGTAGAAAATGTCGGGGCGTTCAACACTTTGATTTGTAGATTAATAGGAATACATGTGGAAAATGGAAATTTTACCCATGTTCTTGATTGTTTTCATTTATTACACTGTTTTCAAAAGGCGTAAGGTGCAGATGCGTTTAAATTCTTTGCCCATATAGGCAAGGATGCATCCAAGTCATTTTCGCAACTCTGCTTTCAGATTTTCACATCTTAATAAAAAAGAAACGCGTTAAAGTGACAAATCCCTCTTATTTTCCCAAAATATTTCAATTACGATGAGAACAAAAAGAAGCAACAAGGTGCATCTAATGGCTAATTTCTATCTTGTGATTACAGATTCTACGAGGGGGTGGGGTTCTCTGTATGATAGACTTACGCGAAAGTAAAAGAAAAGCTAAACGTTCTCACCGAATACCAATCTTCATTAGAGTGCCCTTTAGCCAAGAAACTTCAGATCTTAAGCCTAGTGCTGTTCGGAACCATGAAACACAATTTCAAAAGAAATTTCACTATGATATGACTGAAAAATGTTGAAATCGATGAAAACCACCATTGTAACAAAGATCTCCCTCTGTCAGGCTAACGAATCAAATACAGCAGGTTAAGTTTTCTCACTGGGTGATTTTCTTAACGACAACAAAAGCCCGCAAAGATATCCGATTGTTTACGCGTTATTGTTGCGTTCCTGACTTGTTAGGATAAAAACGAAAGCACTCCGCAAAATCAAGTAGCTTTCAATGCAGATTGATGGAGAACTAAACACATTATTATGACAAACTTACCTTGATTCACGCCCGCTGTTTTTGAACACCGGCAAAACATCTTGCAGAAACAACCAGACGTCTTCCCGTAGTTGCGACCTATTTGTCGGAATTTCTGATACGAGAAAGAGCGATATCTATATCTCAGAGCTCTAGGTGCAACTAAAGTTAATGTCGGTGTAGGTTAAGACCAGACAGTACAGGTTGTGAAAAAATCCCATGATTTCGAATACATGTCCATCGGTTTACACAAAGTTACGATTTCGCCCCCGCCCAGCTTCAGGTGCCAACCAGTTTATACTGTGCCCTCATTGAGTAAAGCGCGGGGAGCAGTTTATGGTATAAAGACCCATCTAGATAGTGACTTCATCTTAGATAACCAGAATGTACAAACATTTCGGATTAATGTTTTGGGCACTTTCTTTTTTTTAACACAGCTAAATACTACAAATATGATATATATTTCCTTGCAAGCGTAAAGAAAATAGACGTTAATATTCAGTATATGAAGGTGTACGTTTGTGGTTTAAATAGCTGGACGGTCGTGAGTCAATCCGGGTAGGTATTCCGTCTATTTTTTATGAGATCAGATGTGACGTCATCGTGCTTATATGTTTACGATCCCACGTAATCGACAAGTGCAATTGATCATGTGACTTTCCAGCAAGTTTGGGCAAAATGCTTGCGCGAAATCTAAATATACCCCAAGAGGCTTCGTCACGTGAGCCCATCAAGGAAATACCATTAAAAAGATTTTTGTCTTATACTTTTAATTTCTATTCGTGGTGGTTTGCTAGCAATAGGCTTACTTGATACAGGTATATAAAATTTCGGAGTTTTCGGTTCTCTTTAAGATACCTGCTTATCCACCTTATACTGCTGCTTTAATTAAAAGTTGATTAGTCTATTGCATAGTCGAACGACCAACCTTTTTTTTTTCCCATCCACTGCTTACTGAACACTTTAGCTATGGTATGATATAGTACAAATCAGTCACTGGAGTGCGGAGACTTGCAGGCTAATTTTGGTCTCAATGCATCGTAAAAGACACACAAATCACGACTAGAAGCATGGATCTATGGATTTTCTTTGAATATCAAAAAGTGCGAACACAAAGATCAGGCCAGATCTAATTATATGCATGTAAAGATCAGGAGTGCATGGGTTTAAGTTACAAAGTTATTTCACACGAGAGTCGTTGGTTTATAAATTACTGTATTTGCCCATTATAGTTTGAGTTATCATAGTTGTTAATAGCTAGAATACGATGTCGTGACAATTTCGCTCCCCGGCAACCGTTAAATGTGAAAGCGTGTGGCCAAATATTTGTAGTTTCTCTCCATACAACCTCTTTCTGAATACATTGAGCAGCCCGCTGGGAAAATGGGGTTTAATGCATCTTTGGAATGCATTATACCAAGCAATTCGTCAATTAATATGGATCTATTTTATGTATAATTTGGCTGAACCATGAGGTAGAACGGTCCTTTGAAAAGCAGAAAATTTACAGAGAACAAAAAGTTTCGACACAGGTCAGCCTGCGCGGACTGCGCAGGCTGGCATGAGTCGATACTTTTTGCAGATGCATTAAACGCCCTTTTCACAGAGCATGGCTCAATTATCTTTTCTCTTCGTGTCAATGAGTAAGACAACGTGTTGTTGCAGTGAGAACCTTGTTTAAGGTTTAATAGAAGGTTCAAAGCTTGTAGTTATTACGGATCATTGACTGTGATGGCATGTCCATTACAGCGCTCCATACAACATCTTCTTGGTGCAATCCATTGAAACCAGAAAGTTTTTTATTTCATACTTTTCGAGGATATTTAGGGAAATAACGGTGGATCATAAGATTTGATAATATAATGGTTCCGACCGGTGAAATTTACCGCTTAATACTTCCGTAACTCTTCAATTGAAGACAGAACCAGTAGTTCCCGAGCACTAGTTAGATATTCCCAGGTATACAGTGCGTGTCATTCAACTAGACGGAAATATGACGTAATTTACCCGCATCTATCCTGCATTTCTCGCGCTTTACGTAATATTGTAATGCATTGCTATGAGGGGGGAGGTGCTCCACGGGGAATTACCGGAAAAAAAAAACTGTACTATATTTTTAAGAAAGCCCCCAACAGAAAACGGGTCGTTGTCTGCGCATGTCATATTCTTCGAAGATTCGACCTGTCTGCTATGACGCATCACCCATCCCCCGAATATTCGGGAAAAGTAGGGCTTACGGCGAAGCCGATCACAGCTGAATGAATCGCACAAGGTAGCGTTTTATTGAGTAAACGTTTATTTCATTTTGAAATTCAAAGTAACGGTTGTTGTTTTGAAAAGTAGTCCGGTTCTGTACCCATAATGCCCATATTAGATAGATGTGTATTTGTAGAATGCCATCTAGCGGGAGATAATGGAAAACGGGTTCGAAGCATGAAATAAATAGATTTTTTTTTTAGTGAAAGATCAAAATTTATTTCATCTCGTGAACATAATGGGTAATATTTTCACTCGCCACCCCTGAAAATATTACCGATGTTTTTTCACGAGAGGTAGATGAACTAAATTTCGATTTTTCACCGGAAAAAACAAATATCCTCCATATCGACTTGAGTAAACGAGCAGACGGTATAGATCTAGGATCGGGCAGCACGTATCCCTGTGCACAGTGTGATCTTGATTTATGTTGTCCGCAAAAGACCCTTGTTTTGCCTTGTTAAAAGGGTAAAATGAGTGAGTAACTGTATTGTTAATCGGAGAACAATACCTCTAGACCAACCTAAATGTTTTAATGCGACTCGAGACAAACTTTCCGTCCCGAAGGGTTTAAAGAAAACCTTTACAAAAATTTTCAACCAATATTCGCCGGTAGAGATGGCCTTTTAGCTCAAGATATTGTCAGAAAACAAAATGTAGTAATATACATGTACACCTTTTTTTTTGTTGTTATTTTAGGCGAAATTCGATACACTATTACTAACGGGGTAGCCATTATCACGCATGTTATAAACGCATTCAAACTCATATGATAATTATATATTAGCCATGCTCTGAGAAAAGGGGCTTAATGCATCTGCAAAAAGTATAGACCCAGGTCAGCCTGAGCACTCCGCGTAGACTGACCTCAGCCGAAACGTTTAGTTATCGCTCAATTTTCTCCATATAAAAGGGTCAGTGTACCTCATGATCCAGTCGGTTGTTAAACGAAATGAACTTTATGGACCCATGATCACGTGATGACTTGTTTGGTATCATGCATGACGGAGATGCATTAAGCCCCATTTTGCCAGAGAATGGCTCATACGATAATTATACATGTATAACGATTTAAAAAAATCATGCTAAATATGGCCGTTTCACCCTTAGCCTGCTATATAAGTTAAATGAAATTTTCAAGCCGATAATATAAACCCAAATTTTGCCTTTTTAAAGGGAAGGGGATATCTTCTTATCGTACAGTGTAGATCCAAGATCAGACTGCACGTTCTGTGTAGTCTGATTTTGATCTACACTGTCCGCGAATGGTCATTTAGTCGCGCTTAACAGCCTAAGGGCTAATAAACGCAGATCAAACATAAATTAATCGACTTAAAGCTAAGAAATCAGATTTAAGAAAAAAAATCTTAAAAACTTCCGATTCAACTACAAACCAGAGTATTCTAAAAATGGCAGAAGTACCAGGTTATTTTTGTATGCCACTACCGAAATAAATTTTCCTCGAGTAGTAGAGTTAAACAAATAAGAATGATCCCTTGTTTTATCAGACTATGAAAGTATGCTTTAAAAAACGTTATTGGCGAAAAACGCTGGAAACCAACATACTCTACTTTTACCACAATATTTCATGCACTCTTTCAAAGGCGAATGGTATAATTTCAGCCGCCTTTAAGACTCATCGTCTGAAAATGCAGTCATTTTATAATTTTGTTGGTTGGTGAACAGTTAACCTTTGACCAAACAATCCCGAGTACGGAGGCCTTTTCGTAACTTGGTGGGCAAAGGAGAAAATGTAGGCGACCACCATTTTCTCCTTTGCCCAAAATATTTTCTACCCTCCAAAAGTAAATCTCAGTATTCGAGCAACATTCTTCCTTGGGATTTTGCTTCAATATGGACAGGCTTACAGTTTTGCCGAGTGATAAAGAGTTAAATAAACCAGCAATACTCTTGGAAAATGGGGGTTTAATGAATCTTTCTGAAAATTTTGCCAAGCAAGTCGTAACATAACATTGATATTTTTTTTTTTTGTTAAAGACCAACTGAACCATGAGGTAGAATACTCTTTTGACATGCAGAAAATTTTCCAATAGCAAACAGTTTCGACTCAGGTCAGCCTGCGCAATCTGCGCAGGCTGACCTGAGTCGATACTTTTTGCTGATGCATTTAACCATCTTTTTCACAGGGCATGATTTATTTTAATAATAATGATTGGAATAGAATGGCAAAGGCGAAGGTCTCCCTTCAGATAATATAAACAGTTTGTGAATATACGAGGGGGGATTATGAACAATATTACAAATTTATGAGTGCCTCATAAAGTGATTATAGTTATTCGGACAGTTCTAGTACCCGGATCATAATTTCGTCAGATAAAGCGGCAATATTCTGTATCAAAGCACCTACAGTACTGAGAGTTGTAAGTATTTGATAGCTGAAAGTTGTGAGACTTGTGTGATCTGAAATAGAATGTGTGTGTTTCAAATTAAAATTATAAATAATTGTTTACTTGGTAGTTTGGTGTTTTATACCATATCCATATGACTTCAGTTATATAAGGAAAACATTTAAAATAGCTGTTTGACACACACTCACACACAAGAAAACCGGCGAGATGAACGATAACTGCAAGAATCAACCAACGAATTCATTTAGGTTTTATTCATAATTAAGAATGGTTTTTAGGATGCCCAGCCGGAAGAGTAGGATGGATTATGTCAGTACAGTCAACAACTGTCAACATGTACCTACGAGTGCAAAAGTAAACTTTAAACGTCATCTGTTCAACAACAATATGAAGAACAACGCACGGCTAGACCATTCTGTCTTTTCTCTTGGATTGAGTTTGGTTGAGGTTCAACTTCAACTTTCGTCACATTTCGACTTGTATTCATGTAAGTTACATTCACCTATGTCGTTTATCCATATTTTACCACTAAACCGCTTGAAACATCCAATTAGAATTTTCAGCCAATAGTGAAAGCCTCACTTTTATAGCTTTCGAAGCTCTTTTCGTAGAAAAAGCCTGACCATATCGAATTGTCGATATCAGATTAGACTACAGATTCTGCGCAGTCTAATCTTGATCTAAATTGTAACTGCACCATATTCACCGTTAACAGCCTTGGTGTTAAACGG
The DNA here is from genome assembly GCA_946811185.2 of Hippopus hippopus. Lineage (NCBI taxonomy): Eukaryota > Metazoa > Mollusca > Bivalvia > Cardiida > Cardiidae > Hippopus > Hippopus hippopus. Next base: position 65,016,173 of record OX328099.1, on the reverse strand, counting down.
ATGTATTAAAGTCGTCTGCTGCAAATTTTTTCGAGTGAGTAGTAGGTGAACTGTTTACCAGAAGATAAAATTTTAGATAGACCCAAATTGAAAGCATTTGCAGACGACAAATTAAATGTTGCTAAATTGATGGAGGTGTCTATAAATATGATTGGTTTGTAAAATCCTGGGTTTTAACGACCCGGGGAAAAAGCCTTATGAAAACTTGGGAAAAGGAGAAAATGCTGGGAACCAGCATTTTCTCCGTTTCCCACAACGTTTTGTATTCTTTTGAAGACAAATTCTTTGATTTCAGCTTCATTTAATTTGTCGTCTGCAAATGCTTTCAATTTGAACAAGACCGAGATTCTGTCGTTTGGTCAAGAGTTAAAGTGTCTGCCACAACATTTTTCTTATATGGCCCACTTTGAGACGTCGAGGGCTAAATTTAATAACTTCCCAAAGACAAACACTGCATGACAATTGCGCTCCTCGAGAAATTTAGCGATTTATTGCCGGGACTTAAGAGATCATTTATAATCAGTATTTTCATAATATTACAGTGTCTTGAAAGATTTACTGTACAACAAGTGGACATATTTATACGCCCCCTTTTTTATTCGTAACTAATATCCCTTCCTGAAACAAATCTGCAGCAGCTGTTTTGGTTAAAAAAACTTGTAAAATAAGTATAGTTAACTTTTATTACCAAACAATCTGGAATTTTAACGTCCTAAAGGAAAAGGGCTTTTGAAAACATACTTGCGAGGGATTACATGCACTCCTTTTTCCACAATATTGAAATAAAAACTGCTGCAAGACACAAATACACTTTCGAGTGGCAGAGGAATAAATCTTGTTGTAATGATTGATCAAATTTCATAGTTTCGTCTTAGTCTCGATTCAAAACCTACATGGTCTTTGTGGTCATTGACGAATTTACCCAGAATTTAGATACTAGTACTTCCACAAATGATGGATCATTTATAGTCTACAAAAGCATTCGCAACCCAACAGACATTGAGTATTATTTAAACGTATAACCCGAAATGGAGGGCTCATTTAACAACATTTAGACTTTCATCACACCAGTTAAGAACAGAGACAGGAAGATATGGTAACAAAAGAGTGGAAAGAAATTTATGTATCTGCACTTGTTGTGACAAAAATGAAATTGAGGATGAATATCATTATTTATTTGTTTGTCCGGCTTACGAAGATTTAAGAACCGGGTATACATTTTAAAAAAAAAAACTTTTTTGTATGCCCAAACATTTTTAAGTTTGTGAAATTGTTAAACTTAAAGAAATGGAAAGAGTCTTTTACTGAGTTTATTAAGCAAAGCTTTACTCGAAGATCGGAAATTATTAGCAATAACACAGAATAGATATTCTGACAGCGTATGAGTTAACGGTGATGCCAAGTAGAATATTTAATCTTTAAATCCTTTCAAAACTTCATTCGTAAACATCAATCTCACTACTTTTCTCCTTCTTTTCTCCACCCATTGTACGACCATGAAAGATCGTAACAAATGAATTGCTGAACTACAAACCGCACCTGGTGGGATTCGAACCCGTGCGAAAGAAGTTCCTCGTTTATCAAGGTTTAAAAGACCAATACCTTAACCACTGAGCCAAAGAGAATTCTCTTTAGCTCAGTGGTTAAGGTGTTGGTCTTTTGAACCTCAATAAAACTAGGATCTCTTCCGCACGGGTTAGAATCCCGCCAGGTACGGTTTGTATTTCAGCTATGCATTTGTTACGTATTCTCATGTTCGTAAGATGGGGGGTAGTAAGTTTATTATCTAGACGGCTATTCAACTGCATGTTACTGTATCATTATTTCATCGTGTATTAAATATATTGTCTACAAGTATATTCAATACAGTCGATTCTAAAATTGTATTGTTCGATACTGAGTTAAGAAACTATTTAGGAGCTTTTTGGCGCCCGAGGCGCAAACAGGGGCCTTTGCAGAGGACATGTATCAAGATAAGTCATGTATCAAGATCAGTCATGTATCAAGATCAGTCTGCACGTGCAGTTGATGTAGGATCTATATTGTCCGCTTATGAAGTCAACCTAACAAGTTATACTGAGTCTTTCTGATTTTCAGTGGATTGTATTTTCAGCCGTCAAAAGACTTTCAGTATTTGAACGGCTGTAAGAGTGTAAAAATGCTTGGCGTCATTAAACGTTTCAGATATTGTAATTTGAAGACTCTTTTAAGTCTGAATATATAATACAATCTGTCCTTCAATTTTGGGCCAGTATTTTGCGATACCTTGTGACAAATTCGGACCCAAACAAGCCTTTAAATGGCTATATCAGATTTGTATCTGAAAGGCGATGTTTAAGTGTCGCACCGTAGCGAGATTGCTTCCAGGTAGTCAAAAGTAGTCCCATGTGAAATTTTGCAGTAGCACTTTTGTTGCACTGTTTCATGGAGCTGATAGGGCTCAGTGGTATATAATTTAGATTTGTCTTAAATTTAGGCAGTGGGGGACCACTTAGAAGTATTTTTGTTGTATATTGACTGGACTACTTTGTGTCACTGGAGGAACAAAAAATTGGGGTCATGGCCGTGAACAGGTGTTTTTGAGAGGACAAATTCTAGGGTGCCTGTGTTGGTTGGGATCTAGCGAACATCGCGATCGGTTTGACATGTTATGATTTTCACTTGCATTTTTTTTTTGCAGGCCTATGATGGTACTTTTGAGAGTACCAGACGCAGAAGCCGTAGTTTTGCCATTACGCGATCTGTAAAACTTCAAAGACGGTCGATTTCACTGTATTTTCAATATGGCAAAAACCAGTAGTGTGACACCTTTACAGCAGTCTTTAATCGGAAGTGGAAGACGCATAACGATTTGAGTTATGTAACACAAAGTAGATCCATAATTTTACATGCTTTCTCTTTAAAAATGGAATAACGAGAGACTTTCTCTTGCGTTTATTTACCAATGTCAGGGTAAAAAACACACATGTTTACCTTGGTGAGGGCTTAAATAAAGTTAACTCTTCGTAAGGGCTTATCAAAGTGAAATATAGCACTAGAACATAAATAAAGTCTCTTTATTAAATTCAACGGAGAGTATAACTCGATACCTCCCGAAACAAGTTTACGTCAGAAAAAATTGAAATCGTCTTTGGCTTTACAATATAGATAATTAATATCAATTTAAGTTTGGTGAATTATTACATATGAAAACATTGTAACAAAAGGAGAAATTGCTCGTACGAGCAATTTCTCCTTTTGTCGCACTGTTTTCAAAAGTGGTCTTGTACGTGACAAAATAAGATGGCTTCTAACGGAAATGTGTTAAATCAAAGGCCAGGTCGCCTTTGAAACGTACTGTAAGCTTATCTCACTGATTATAAAGACGGCCGACAGGCTCGAGTATCGAACTCTTGACTATTGCCAGGTTTCTGCAATAACTTTGCCGGGGAATTTGTTTAACGTGAAGTGTCATAGATGAGAGATTTTACTTATCTAGGTAATTAAACTGAAACATTGCGACTGGGGAACCTCTTCAGAAGTAAACACTCAACCCTTTACCACACAATCCCGTACTTAAACAAACCTGAGGAAGAGAGCTTTTGAAAACATCACGGGAAAAGGAGAAAATGCTCTTTTACCCAAAATGTTTTCTACCCTATCATAGACAAATACCATCATTTGAATCACATTTAATTTGTCGCCCGCAAATCTTTTGAATGTGGACAATTCTGGAAGACTTAATTAATCCCTATTCTCTAGGTACTAGATATTTGGATCTATCGGAAACTAAATGACAAAAAAGCAGAGGACAAAAAGTTACAGGAATGGAAAATAGCATATTTCAAAGTTAACAGTAATGAATAATTGTGAGAAATGAAGCGATTGGTCATTTCAAACATGCCTCTTTTCACACAGTGTTTTCCAAATTTTGGTAGAGGATTAAAAAATTCTCTTTCGGTGGAAAACGGTTAAACCCATTGAACACTAATACCGATTGCAGACTCAAACAAAACAGGGAAGTATCTTGGCAACTTGGTTTCAGGCCGTAACCTAAATGTCATTTCAGTGCCTTAAATGAGGGGTGGGGACTGTGGTCGTGATATGGCTTAATAATTGTTGAAAATGGACACTTTACCTAGTCCATGACTTAAATAAAGCTCACCACCCCCATCATAAATGTTTGTCTTGTAATAATTGCACTCCTGTATAAATGACACTTGTAATAACGGGATACAATACCCTTAAACCACCCCTTCCCATTTATATAGCCCATCTATATATACATATCAACCCCGAGGTATGAAACTTAAACGACGGTATGAAGTGCTTTTACGGATGGTGTAGATCAAGATCAGACTGCACTGATCGTACAGCCTGATCTTAAATCTTACAGCTTCCGGTATATTTTGGCATATTGTTGCCGAATCGACCCCTTGAGAAAATGGCAGTAACTCGACACTTTGGGATGAGGGAAATGTTCGCTTCTTTAACATGAAATACTAGTATCATTTCTTGCAGATGTCTTGCTACCTCGGCTGTAGGTATTGTCGTAGCCCTGGGGTCGTCGTTGTCCTCTGTTTGTCTTCTGTGAGTCGCAGAACAAACGCCGTCGTGACGCTTATAACACAATTTTTGCGATTTTCGAACGTGCAATCCGTCGACGCCTGTAGGCTTTTCTGTTCGTGTCGCAGAACAAAGCGTGTAGTCTCCGGAAGAAAAATTTCAGACCAGGTAAAAAGTAAAGAAAAGATAGAGCCAATTGGTAACTTTTGACCTGGATTTAAAAGTCTTTTGTTCATCTGCCCCGTCGTACGAAAACTTTGACATTTTATAAAAATCCCTATTATTACTGAAGATATTTGCTTCAAATTTCCTATACAACAAGGTCAGGTAACTATCAAAATACTTTTGACACAGGTATGCCCCTTTTTCGGCTAAGAATTTTCACCGAAAATCAACCAACCGCAGGCGAGCGTTGGCACCCGCATTTTTCGACTAGGAATTTTCACTGAAAATCAAGCAACCGCAGTCAAGCGTTGGCACCCGCATGTGATGCTCTTGTTTTGTCTTGCAGCACCATTGAACAATCAATATACATGTCCGGCATGTCCTTGTGCCCTTGTGCCAAAATGTACTTTATGCTCAACTGTGCCTTACATTATTAGTTGTACGGTCAGGTGGCAGGGGACTTGGAAACTTGTTCACAGCTGTGGTGAATCATGTCGCCCCGAGCCGAAGGCGAGGTGGCGACATGGTTCACCACAGCCGTGAACAAGTTTCCAAGTCCCCTGCGACCTGACAGTACAACGAATTTATTATACTGCAAAGTTTTACCATTCCAACGTTTGTTAAGCGAATTTTACCTGTTTTTCGTTTAAAAAATTGAGTACGCTGACGAAGTAGAATTTCCTTTCTGAGTGCCCCAATTCAATGAAAACTGACGTCACTGGGAACTGACGTCAATGTGAAATACGTGCTAAAACGTGCAGCTTGGCGCATAATCTTGATGTTAATCTTGATCGACGCCGCCATTTTGGATGTTGTGTTGAAAGTGTAGTCATGTCTACGGGGCTCCCGAAAGGGAAACAGCTTTTACGTTGGTTTTGCCAGTGTACATGATATATATGTTCGGGGCATATTATCCAATCAGATCACGAGAAATTTCTTTGCAGTATAATAATAGAAATTGGCAAGAGGTATAAGCAGTGGGGTAGTACTGTTCCCAGTTATGCTAGATTATCGTACTGTATTATCATCGGTACCGTAGTAAGTTACACTAAATTATCACGATGTATCATAAACATTTGATATAAATTTGAAGTGTCACAGGCAAGGTCGTAGCGTCCATTACGCACAGTAATAAGCAAGTGCGTAATTGTAGAAAAATTGAAACAGGCGAGACATTCTTTTATCACTTTACAGAACTTCATTTTCACAATTCAGGCTTAAACTGTGTAGAAAAAAAGTGAAAATTTTCAACCGACAGTAAAATGCGATGAATTGTGATTTCATCCTATCTCTTTTCTGTGAAAAATCGAATGCACACTGTGCCAGACAAAGTGGATCAAGATCAGACTGCACGTTGTGTGCAGTCTGATCTTGATTTACACAGTCCGCAAAAGGCGCTCTGCGTCGTGCCTAGCAGCCTATGGATGAAATAGCACTTCACGATTCGTGATAATTCCGAATCCTTGGTTATACGCCCTTGACAGTCATCGTAAATTTACAGCTTTCTATCTGCAGTATTAGTCATTTCCATTTCTCTGCCGTCCTCGATGACATAGGAAGAGGATGACTCTGAAGCAATATTGTGACAGATGGAAATGTGCACAGTAATTGTCACATGGTCTTTTCTTGTCTATACCCGTCACTGCCTAAGGCAACATCTCTTCAGTTCCTTCATAGAATGTAGACTGGTTACCTTCCTTGAATATGTGCAACGGGGACCAGTTTTCATAGACTGTAGACCAACCAAGTTTGTTTGGGACCCAAGCATGTACCCCCGTACCCAAAGCACGGATCTAAATACGATGTACACATAGATAGAGGGAGGGGAACGTCCAAGCATGGTGAACCTTTATAAATGGGTTTGGTGTAAGTTGCTGGACAGAAAGACAGAAAGACAAGATTTTGTGATAGTCCAAATCGAAAACATTTGCAGACAACAAGTACTGTGTGGTTCAAATGATAGGAGTTGTATCTCAAAGGGTAGAAAAAGTAGTGGGAAAATGAGAAAAATGCTGGTTACCAGCATCACGAGGTTAAAATGTTTCCAAAAGCCTTTTTTCCTCGGAATCTAGTATATGCCTAATGGTGGGGAGGGGGAAACAGCGTAAGTCACTACTAAATTATTTTAAGTTGGATATGAGATAATTTGATGGTAAAATTATTCTCCCTCCGCAATGATATATGAACGGATAACGATACACTGTTTATCAATGAACTGTCATAATCATTGAGAGAGAAATAAACATTGCATTACGTCATCACGATGTCACCGTTTATCTATCGTTTACGGTACTACAAACTCATAAATGTCACGGTAGTAATTCCAATTACTAATTGATAAAACTTTAATCCTTTCATAATCATAGGCGAAAACAAACGCTTTTGCGGACGGCGTAGATCAAGATCAGACTGCACAGAACGTGCAGTCTGATCTTTGATCTACACCGTCCGCTCGTCTCGTCAAGCCGATAATGTATATATCTTTCTGAGATTTCAATGGATTATATTTTCAGCCGCCTAAAGAGGTCGAGTTTATAATTATGTTTGTAATCGAAAAAGTTTGACATCCTGTGCATTTCAACTTCTAACTCCCTTCAGGAAGTTACTCGATCAAGATCAGCTTTCACGCCCTTGCTGTCTGATCTTCATCTGCTCCTCTGGAACCCGATAGGTTGTTAAAGTTTTCCATGATTTATCAAGAATAACATGTAGTGCATGAACAGTAAACGACGATTATATTAAACGACGAACAGCTACTTTAACGGTTGATTAATTGACTACATGGTAGTTAATATAACGCTGCTTTCAACATTTTAGCCGTATCACGGCAACAGCTCTAATAAAGATATTCATGTATGTCCTGGGTTTCACCGACTCAGTTCTAGGGTTTTGGCGTTACTTGCCCAATGACACTCCCCTACTTAATCGGCTTGCAGCAGTCATTACTTCTTGTCCATAGATACCGAACGATGTTGGTCAAGATCGGATTGTACGTTTTTATGTAGTCTGATCTTCATCTGAACTCACACCCACGGTCGCTTCTGAGGTTGCATCATGCATGCCCTGGGAACGATATCATAATATAGTAAGCCAAATATGTAAAATGGCGCCTCTGTTTGTAGCTGTTTGTCAAACCTAATCGGAAAGCCCATCGTTGCATCAGAACCGAATTGTTAACTTCAAGTCTATTCCAAAATTTCAAATTGAAAATCTCTCCCCCACAATAAACTATTACCAATATATTGACAACCTTCAAATACCGCCCCCCCCCCCCTTTCCTCCATGATCTCCCATGATGCTTTTCAAGTACAGCGAAACCACAATTAACTCTTTGCCAGACGACAAAATTTTGGACTTGTCCAAATTGAAAGGATAATCAGACGACAATTAGAGATCTGCAACATCTGATTGTCTTTGGGGTGGAGGGGGGGGGGGGAGAGAAACAAAGCACTGTAGGGGAAAAGGAGAAAATGCTTATCACCAGCATTTTCTCTTTTTCCAGCAATGCTCTCAAACGTCTTCTTCCTCAAAGTCGTAAAAACTCGTGATTGTTTTGTAAAAGGTTAACACATGACCCAAAATAAATTTTCAGTGGACAAGTTTGAAAAAAGAAATACTTGTCACATATGGAAAATCAGCTGGAATTAAGATTAAATATAGGAATATATGTGAAAGCATTGTGGCAAAAGGCGAAATTTCGCCTTTTGCCACAATGCTTGCACAAGACTTGGTCTGACACAAGGAAAGATCGTCACACAGGGGGGGTACTGAGTCAATTACAATCCAATTAAATTCTAATCATCTACGTTACAAAGCATCAAAATTGATCAATTCAGAATGGTGTAATTTTCGCTTTAACTTTGTTTGATAGTATAAATGATGCTTTATCAAAACTGTTATTATAAACTTGAATAGGAAAGATGACATAGGTTAAATACCTGAACGCTTTTTTGACGCCGATAACCTTTCCTCTGTGTGTCGCAGAACAAACATTGTAGAAATACCTACCGTGAACTGCAATTTTTCGAACATGCTAGCATCCGCCGACGCCTGTAGACTTGCCACGCCCTGTCACACACAACAAATATTGTAGAAAGGTCTACAATGAAATGCGATTTTTCGAACGTGCAATCTTTCTAAGCCTGTAGACTTTCTTTACCGAGTCACAGAACAAACGTCGTAGTAAGACCTATAACGAAATGCGATTTTTCGACTCTTGTAGACTTTCCGCACAGAACAAACGACGTAGTAAAGCATGTACATGTAATACTATGCCACTTTTCGAACACCTGTAGACTTCCTTTACCGAGTCGCAGAACAAACGTTGTAATAAGGTCTACAGTGAAACGCGATTTTGGGAAAGCACAATCTTTAGTCGCCTATAGACTTTCCTCTTCGAATCGCAGAACAAAAGTTGTTGTAAAACCTTAAGTAAAATTTGATTTTTCGAACGTACAATCTTTCGTCGCCTTCCTCAATGAGTCTCAAAAACGAGGGTAATAAGGTTTACAATGAAATGAAATTTTTCAAACGTGCAATCCTTCGAAGCAAGTATAGACTTTCATCTTCGAGTCGCAGAACAAAAGTTGTCGAAAAAAATAAGATCAAATTCGATTTTTCGAATATACAATCTTTCGACGCCTCCCTGGTTAAGTTGCAAAACAAACGTTGTAGTAAGACCTGCAAAGAGATTCGATTTTTCGAACGTCCAATTTTTCGACGCCTTTCTCAAAACAAACGTTGTAGTATTATCTACGCTGAAATTCAATTTTTCAAAAATGCAAACCTTCGACGCCTGTAGACTTTCCTCACTGGGTCGCAGAACAAACGACGTAGTACGGCTTACAATACAATGCGATTATTAGAACGCGCAATCCTTCGACGTTTGCAGACTTTTTTGCCGAGTCGCAGAACAAACGTAGTAAGGCTTACAATGAAATGCGATTTTTCGAACGTGCAATCTTTCGACGTCTATGAACTTTTCTCGTCGAGTCGCAGGTACAAACGTCGTAGTATGGCTTACAGCAGAATGCGATTTTCGAACGCCTGAAGACTTTTCGGTTCGTGTCGCAGAACAAAAGTTGTAGTCACCAGAAGAAAAATTTAAGACAAGGAAAGAGTAAACAAAAGACAGAGCCACTTAGCAACTTTTGATCTGGATGAAAATTTACTTGTTACTGCCAGAGACAAACACTTGGACCGACCTTAAATAACAGCTTCTTTGGTAAGACGCTTCCTCAAGCCGACCAACTTGCTTTTTTGTGGGTATGTCCATTCTAAGGTTCCCCCCCCCCCCCCATACAGATTGATTGAAAGATTGATTGTACTGTGTTTAACACAATTTCAGTTATATCGCAGCGGCTAGTGCACTGACCAACTTGTTTTTTGTGGATATGTCCATTCTAAGGACCCCCCCCCCCCCCATACAGATTGATTGATAGATTAATTGTACTGTGTTTAACACAATGTTAAACATTTCAGTTATATCGCGACGGCTAGTACACCTATCCATGCTTTCCTGGAGTTTCTGTTACCAGTACTTCGCATAATATTCTTTCCAAGCTACTGGCTGCTTTACCACATAATCTGCTTGCTGAGTGGCAAAACAAAAGTTGTAGTAAGACCTACAATAATAGTTCGATTTTTCGAACGTACAATCTCTCGACGCCTACCTCGCTGAGTCGCAATAACGTAATACGGCATGTACAATGAAATGCGGTTTTTTGAACGTGCATTCCTTCGATGCTAATAGACTCTCCTCGCCGAGTAGCAGAACAAACGTTGTAATAAGGCCTACAATGAAATGCTTTTTTCGAAAATGCAATGATTTGACGCCTGTATAATATCCACACCGAGTAGCAAAATAAATTCAACGTTGTAATAGGGCCTAAAATGGAATGCGTTTTTTTTTTTAACATGCACTTTTCTTTGAATTTCATTTGCATTGTATATATATCGCTCAAAAATACGCAAAACAATGAGGAAAAGGGCCAGCTACTTGCGTGATCATTTTTTGGTTATTTCTCTTAAGGAATGAAGAGAATTTTATTTTTTTTCATGGAGGTATGAAAAAAAAACCTAATCACACTGTATGAAACCGCGAAGGACTTGCGTGATCATTTTTTTGGTTATTTCTCTTAAGGAATGAAGAGAATTTTATTTTTTTTCATGGAGGTATGAAAAAAAAAACCTAATCACACTGTATGAAACCGCGAAGGACTTGCGTGATCATTTTTTGGTTATTTCTCTTAAGGAATGAAGAGAATTTTATTTTTTTTCATGGAGGTATGAAAAAAAAAACCTAATCACACTTCTGTATGAAACCGCAGTTTCATACAGTGTGATTAGGTTTTTTTTTCATACCTCCATGAAAAAAAAATAAAATTCTCTTCATTCCTTATAATTTAATATTACAGACAACATACACCCACGGAAATAATTCAAACTGCATTCATTTTCTTTATTTTTAAATCTAACGTTGGAGTTTCTAAAGCTCCTTCCACTCAAGAATGGCCCAAGAATACAATAGGGAAGCAGTTTTCAGATCCCCAATACTGAAAATTAACCAATAGAACGAAAGTAAATGAACACAGCAGTGTGTAGGACCCGCAAAAGTAACCTTCAGCGAAAGTAATTCCGGCATAACGTGATTTTTTTTTTCATGGAGCTATGAAATTTTTTTTTCAGCCAATCAGAACACGCCAATGTTCATGAAAACAACTGATATTAAATTATTTCATGATGAACAAGATAAGAGTCTCAAGACTAATACTCGTTTTCCAGTACCTTTACTGCGGTTTATCTTTTTAAACTTTTTATCACACAGTTCTGAGTTATAATGACCCTGAGGAAGAAACCTTTTGAAAACTTTGTTGGAAAAGGAGAAAATGCTGATAACCAGCATTTTCTCCTTTTCCCACAATGTTTTCTACCCTAAAAAAGACAAGTTCAATCACTTGAGTCACGTTCAAATTGTCGTCTGCAAATGCTTTCAATTTGGACAAGTCTAAATTCATGTCGTTTGGTAAAGGGTAAAGATCATACTTGTTTCAGAACTGGTTGTATTCGCCTAGGCAGGGAAGGTCCAAACTGTCTGTTACCGTGTTTCATTATTTTTTACCCCGCCCAAACTCTTTTATTTAAGCAGGCTTTACGAATTATTCTGTTTGCACTCACCAATTATGGATTCTCAATTCGGATTGAAAAATTAAACATAACACCTCCACAGAATAGGTACTTCTCTCAAAATATTCTGTTTTGACGGGTAAATTGGGTAAAGCCTATTAATACAATCACTCGTTAACAAGTAAAAAAGCGAGAAAATCATAACTCAATATGAATTTTGCCGAGTCACATAAAAAATCATCTCATTTCGGGAATGCCAGGTAACGGACAGTTCGTCGGTTTTGCCACCATGGTTTCATGTCTACTGAAAGTTCATTTATTCTTTGAAACAATGTTTGAAGTCACCAACTGCATTTTTTTCCCGGAATTCATGAGTATTGTTTCCGTAAAAAACAGAAAAAAAAAATGAAGAATCAGGCTAGATGTAACTCTTTCAGAGCCAAATATATAAACTCAACCGTTTCCGACGACTGAAAATGCCGACGCCCGAAAATTATACAATCCATTGAAACTCTGAAAGCAGTTTATCTCATAGGCTTGGCTAAAAAAGCGGACGGTTTAGATTCAAGACTCCACGTTCTGTGCAGTCTGATCTTGATCTATGCCGTTCACAAAACCCCCTTGTTTTCGTCTCAGGCGCTGAAAAGAAAAAAGCACGTAGGACTTAAAACAAAATTTTATACCATTGTCAGTGGCCCATTTTCTGGCGAACAATTCTTCGTCTGTTTGCTTGAAGAGGGGCCTCCCTTAATATTTAGTTAACAATTCCAATGTTTGCACAGCTAGTATTTTCAACGGCAAATTTTCGATAGAGTTATTATGAAACATTCATGTTAGCTTTGAATCTTCTAACCAGCTGACTAATTAAACTTGTTATCCTTTGTCCACAATGTATGTCGCTGAGCCCTGTCCTGCAGCTACAGAAAACAGGAACTAAAAAAATCAATATCTGAATGACCGCCATATTTGTTCGGATTATCCGAATTTCGAATTATCGGTGAATTATTAATAAAGATTATAACCATTAAATTAAATGATAGCTTATCTATTGAGACCTAAGGCAACACCTTAAAGATGTAAATTTATTTCATGCTTTCCGGTAAGTTATCGAAAAATATCGGTGAAATATTTTTCGATATTTCATGGTTACGACCAGTGAAAAACCGATTTTTATATTCTAACTCTTCAATTGAAGGCAGAACCAGTTGTTACCGCGCACTAGTTACCTAGGTAAAATGTGCGTGCCTCACAACCAGATGGAAATATGACGTAATTTACCTTACATTTATCACGCTTGACGTAATATTGTAATGCGTTGCTATGCGGAGGGAGAACGCCACGGGGAATAACCGAAAAGAAATGTACTGGATTTTGATTAAGTTCCCCCCCCCCCAACAGTTAAAAGCATAAAATAAATAGAATATTTGTTTTTTTCGGTGAAAGATCGAAATTTATTTCATCGAGTGAACATCATCGGTAATATTTTCACTCGTGGCTGCACCACTCGTGAAAATATTACCGATGATGTTCACTCGATGAAATAAATTTCGATCTTTCACCGTAAAAAACAAATATTCTCTATATACATGTACTCGTTGTTTCCAGTTTCCACGTTTCATTCGAATTTAAACCACAATAGATCAATACTTTCATATATACTCGTTTTCAGCCAATACTTTCAAAACATTAGCTTGGTATAACGCATTACGAAGATGCATTGAACTGCCCTTTTCCCAGAGTACCGCTCATTTCTCTCTAGTACGCCTTTTTAGCACACATTTAGAGTATTTCCATGAGAACACCCACCGGACTCCTGGCATGATCGGCAAATTTGACTTTGTATGTATCTACCAAAGTAAAGAGCTGGTAATGGTGTGTAACCCTTTACCACACAATCCCACTTTTAACGACACTGAAAGAGAAGGCTTTTGAAAACATTGGGGGAAAAGGCTTTTGAAAACATTGTGGGAAAAGGAGAAATTGCTGGTAACCAGCATTTTCTCCTTTTTCCACAATTTTTTCTACCCTATCAAAGACGAAAATCATCATTAAGCAACATTTAATTTGTTTTCTGCGAATGCTTTCAATTTGGTCCAGACCCAAATTTTGTCGTTTAGTGAAGCGTTAACGCCATTTTCAATAATATTCCAGCCGTATCACGACATGCTTATCGCATGCATCTTGCTGAGCTGCCAGTACTCGGATGCGGAATAATGGTTTGTGGACGGAAACCGTTACCATAATGAGCTCTACTAGGAATCGCGCTCAGGACACCCGAGTTACAAAATCCATGCCTGCACCACTAGGCAACTGAAAGACTCACATCCATTCATTTCCGTGGAAAGAAATATGGTTTGGCGAAATCTTGAAAAGGATAGCAAACATTTATCGAGAAAAAAAAAAAGTTCATTGAAAAATACAAACATTTACCATTGAAATCCTCTTAAAAATCATATCTTACTTCTTTTTTCGTTGCTTTGCAGCGTCCTCATTAATTTTTCTACTTTTCTACTTCTACTTTTTCTGATTGCACGGACAGGCTTTTTCTTTGGTTTGCCAGTTGTCCAAGCGTCAGTACCACGAAAATAATATTTTCATGACATTCCTATAGTTGACAGCTTCTAAAAGATGCAGGAAAAAACAGCAGAAGATCTACTATACTGTCCTCTCAATACTTTCCATGCCACGCGAAAAGTGATTTTCCTATCCTGCAGTCCTCAAGTTAGTTGTAATATTACTCTTGAGAGTAGAGTACACCTAGACTAAGATGATGTTGTAATAGTTCAATGATGATGCGAAATGTGTACCAAACTGTTGCGTTTATGATTTATGATTTTACTGTCTCGGCGACTCTGAAGTTACACCATTGTAACAACCGAATATGGAACTTTAAAGATTGCAAAAGCGCATTTTCAGACGGTGTTGCAATATTATTTCAAAATAATGTAATATTTAATCAGTATAAGGGTACTCAACACTTGTGTAAATGGATGAAGTTGTTAAAAAAATTAACGTAAAAACCGTACCTGTAGCCAGCTGGGACAGATACTCGACACAGGTGTGGAAACCTTGTCATAGACAATGTAACACTTTACATAATCGAAAACCATCCTGCAGTTTTAACAATCTAATGAAAATGACTTGAAAATATTATGGAAAAAGAAGAAAATGCTGGTAACCAGCATTTTCTTCTCTTCTCATAATACTTTCTACCATCTCAAAAACAAATCCCAGCTTTTGATCAACATTGAGCGCGTTATTTACAAATGTTTTCAATATTGACGAGTCTAACTTTTAGCCGATGGGTAAAGAGTTACCATTTTACAGATGCATGTTATTTTCCTTGTCATTTGGCAATCAGTTTGCAAATATTCTAGAAAACTTTATATATATTGATTAAAATTGTACCTAAATGCTTGGCCGAATCGTCGGCTTGTCAGAAAAGATAGTTTGATAATTTTTCCAGATTATTTCAGACCATGATATTGATTGAAATTTTTGAGTCAATGTTATGCGTTCCGCTTACACTACTAAAATTCAGTTTTGTTGTATTTTGAAAGTCTTTGTCAATAATTCCTAATTTTTCCTATAGAAAATGCCTATTTGCAGAGAAAACATGGGTAGAAAAATAATTTCAATTTAGGAATGTTAGTTTAATTGGTATGATAGTTATTTGATCACCGACTGTTACGAAATGTTTATCAGATTAAATTCATTCTCCTATTTATAAAAAGCTAATTTAATTTGTCGTTCAAAAACTGTTTAAATACCGTATTTTTTAGGCATGAGTCACACTAAAATGTTGTGACAAAATGCTACTGCTACTGCGACTCCATTTGAGTCATGCTCTGGCAAAAGGGGCCTTAGTGCATCTTCGTAATGCATTGTATTAAGCAAGACATCACGTGATTAGAGATCCATAAATCCATTTTGTCTAACGAGCGACTAAATCATGAGATAGAATGGTCTTTTATCATGCAAAAAATTGACCAATAGCAAAAGGTTTCGGCCCTGGTCAGCCTGCGCGGACTACGCAGGTTGACCTGAAACAATACTTTTTGTAGATGCATCAAGCCTTCTTTCACAAAGCTCATTTATATTCAGTCTGACAAAGTTAATATGATCACAGCTTAGGATCGGCCTAGGAAATGCATCTATGGCGTGACCCAAAGACATATTCTTCCCATTTTATAATTTATGATCTGACTAGCATTCACGTACATTTATAGAAAAATGTTCGCTTTTTGTGTTCGAGATTCAACAATATACGTATATTCAAACAGTTTTCAAGTCGGCACAAAATAGACACAAACATTGCTGAAACGCTAGATTGAATATATATCGCGAGAGAAGAAAAGTTCACATTTTGAGCAAGAGTTTTCGCCCTTTCAAAACCTCAGAAAAGCCAGTTAGATGCTCGGTAAGATCTGGGTCTATGTTTGCCAACCATCCTCAAGAACATTTTAGTCTTATTCTCCAGAATTTTCTAAATTTGGAATTAACACATCTTCTGATTGGCTAAACCATTTGGTTTAGCCAATCAGAAATTGTGTTAATTTCAAATTTAGATCTCAGATATAAAGACTATGAATGTTCTTAAGAATGGTTGGTGAATACCGTTCCCAGATTTAAGAGGGGTTTGACGACAAACTATTTTTGGATCGGTATAAATTCTCACACCGATTATGGCGTTGTATTTATATTGTTATCGTCCTCACATACTTGCAAGCCAGCGGTAAAATGGAAAATGGTACTTACCATTGAAATCTCAATGAGGAAATGGGAATAATGGGTGAAACACGATATAACATTTTACTTAAATATAAACACACTTGACACTTGTTGTGTGAATCCTCCTGGTTGAGATTTTCTATAGGCGTTTTAGAGAAAATGAAGGATCCCGCTGTGAACCTTATTTTAACAAATTTAAAAGATACACTACACCCTCAATGTTTTACCATTGTTGTGCACGTGGGCCAAATATGACAGATTTTACTTCTGAGTCACATTTTTTCTTTCTCTTATTCATAAGAAATAAGGAAAATGGTCCAGTTGGAAAACAAAGTGATACAAGTCGAAATTAAGATATTTTTGTATAAAAAATATAAGAGAATCTGTGTTTAAAATAAATTCACTGATTAAATTATATTTAGCTGGTTCTTTCTTTTCTATGTAAAGTTGCTCTTGGAACGGGGATAAAACCTGAATCAATTCATTAAGGGTAAAATACTTTAGACACATAAAGTGGATAGTATTTTTTCTATTCGAAAACCCCAAGAATCTAAATATTTACATTTCGCATGTTTACAAATAGCGACAAACACAAAAGGTAACCGAACACGAGGGATTTCCTAAAATAAACTAATGAAATTCTTCGTATAGAGTTTAGCCATTAATTTTTTTGTATACAGATACAAAACAAAAACAGAATTTCGTTAAGTAAAGAAGGCCGATTTTGACAGATTCTAATACATTTTCCAAATACTATTTCGTTATTTTCACAACAAATGACCGATGTTTTATAGCAAGTCTAATTTACCGTATTTGTTGATTTTAAATCAGACCCCTGTATGTGTCAATATTTTAAAGCACTGATAGATTATATTTCTTAGGAACGTCAAAATATAACTTTCTGCACTTAGTGCTAAGCTAACTCGTTTTACAAATTACTAGGAAACTCCCAGCCAACCGTATGGACGGGCACTGGCTACGGTGGAGTGACGGACTATGGTCTGGTTTTACTGAAAATTTAAAAAGACATGATACAAATTTAATAATATTTCATATTAAATGACATTGAAGACATTGAACATAAGTCCATCCGGAAAAAAACAAGAGGGCCATGATGGCTCTGTAGCGCTCCACTGGCTTTTTAACCCTTTACCACACAAATCGAAGTGTTAATGACCCTGAAAGAGAATGCTTTCAAAAACATCGTGAGAAAAGGACATGTTGTCAGCCAGTATTTTCTCCTTTTCCCACAACATTTCCTAACCTATCAAAGACAGAAAAAGTCATTTAAGCTACATTCAATTTGTCTTTTTGCAATGGCTTTAAACTTGGTACAGTAAAAATAATTTGTCATTTCTTAAAGAGTAAAATTAACGTATCGTGCGCTTAATTGGCATTGACAGAGGCATACAGTATAAAAAGTCTGTATGGTAATAAACTTACTTTGAAAACATAACCTCCACCCCGCCCGCTAAACAAAAACAGTCATATCTTTTTAAATGCAAAGATAATGTCAGTGAATACAAGCAGGTTTATTCATTAGCATGAAAGGTAAAGTTCTGAAAAAAATTGAGTGATAGAAACCTTACTTTAAATTAACCATTGCATTCATGTGAGCATAACCATTAGCATCAAAATAAATCACTCTCCCTTAAAAAAGAACATTTCCTCTCCAAAAAACTTGAATACCAAACTCCAATAATGTGTAAGTGCAGTTTGATAATCAAGGGAGGTAAATAGTAACAAACTTTATCTTGTATAACAGGAGTTATTTCCCTTGATTACTATTTAAATTACAGTCACTATATAAGCCCATGTTAAACTTGTGATCTCCGGGGCAGAGCCAATTTTGACCCCAGGGCTATAATATGAAGGAATTTGATAGAGGTCCATTAGATAAAGCTACATGCCAAATTTGGTAGCCCTGGGCCTTATGGTGTCAGACAAGACGATTTTCAACGATGTTCAATATTTTTCAGTTTTGTTGCCATGGCAACCAGAGTTTTTGAAGAAATCAAATTCTTTCAAGAAATTCTAAAGGGGACCATGGCAGGATCATTTCTGTGAAGTTTCATCAAATTTGGATGGGTAGTTTCAGAGAAGAAGAAGTTTGAAAAAAAAGTTAAGGCACACACGGACGCATGGACGGACGCACGACGGACACCGGGCCATGACATAAGCCTGCTGGCCTTCGGCCAGTGGAGCTAAAAAAAACCTAGAAAAAAACATGGTTTTTCAGGATGAAATAAGGTTTAAATACAAGCACCTAAGTGCACACAGTACATAATTCCGAGACGACAACTTTTTCATAAATTTCGCCGCTTTCATCCTATAAATGAGGACTTATTAATTTTTCGATCCGAAAATCTCAGATTAGAAGATTATTCCACGATTTTCTAGCCATGCAATCCTATATTAACCCTTATCCCTATAAATTAATTTAAATGAAAGGACATATTCCATAGTTTTTCCCCATTGAAAGATTTTTTTTTCATTTTCGCTCAGATGATGATATAATTTATGCGGGGTAAAAAAAAAACTGTTAAAAAAAGTAAAGAATTAAGGTTTTAAAATAGTCGGATCACAGTAGTGAGTAGAAAGGTGTCAACCAAGACTTATTTTCTGATCGTTTTCCTGCGATCAGCAGATTTTTGTAAAATTTTGCACAGAAATAGTACATTCTAATATCTTGTAAAAAAAAAAGTAACAAAAAGCATATCAAGCTGGGGATTTTTTAAAGTTACGGTTCATTTTTAAGACTAAGTGACAATAAAAGTTATCTCCCTTTGTAATAAACGTTTTTTTTTTTGGGGGGGGGGGGGCGTGATTTGGCATCCCAATCCTGTATAATCTCCGTTTTTCTTGCGCGTCTGTATGTTTTTTTAAAGGCACCCAACGTATTACAGATAAGATAATACTTAATACTAGTATCTCACTGTCAAATTAACCCAGAGGAATATAATAGAACTACAAACAAGAAACATGCGCAAACCAGTGAGCATAGAAAGCTGTGGCACATGTCCATGAACTAAACTAAGATAATGCATAAATTTCCTCTTTTGCCACAAGATTTTTGAAAGCCATGAAAAACAAATTGCCCGCGGTAGAATATACCTCTTTAAATCTTGCTCTTGATCTTAATAATGAGTCATGCTCTGTCAAAAGGGGGGCTTAATACATCTGCAAAAAGAATCGACCCAGGTCAGCTTGCGCAATTCGCTCTCTGCCATAGGTCATTTTTCTGCACGTCTTGGGACAGTTTACCCCATGATTCAGTCGGTTGTTAGAAAAATGGACTTAATGGATCCATAGTCATGTGATGTCTTACTTGTATGGCCTGCAACACGCGAAAAGGGGCATTCGGACATTTGCGTAAAGTGTCGTCTCGGATCTGCCTGCGCAGTCCGCGCAAGCTAATCCGAGACGACACTTTCCGTTTTTATGTAATTTTCTGTTTTGCGCAAGTCTACTGTATCACAAAATCTAGTGTAGTCGTAATGTGCCGTCTCGGATTAGCCTGCGCGGACTGCGCAGGCTGATCCGAGACGACACTTTACGCAAATGTCCGAATGCCCCTTTTCGCGTGTTGCAAGCCGTATAATGCAAAACGGAGATGCATTAAGCCCCCTTTTGCCAGAACATGGCTGATCCGTATTTCAAGGCAGACAATACCATACATGTTCATTTAGTTACCCCAGTGCTATGATTTTTCACACTTCAGGTTAAAATAATTTCTATATGTTTCATTTCAGGAAAAATAAGCAAGAGAAAGAGCCAATGCTTGCAAGCTTTAAAATTCAACTTGCAAGATGGATAAATCAAAGATCAGACTACGTGTTCAGCTATCCGGGTTAGTCATTCAGTCTTCATGAAAATCAATCTTGAAAAAAGAAAAAGGATCTGCCTGTAATTTTACTCCAGAATATACATGTATTTATTTTTGGCTGCTAGCAGGCCTTTAGATTCCTCTTTTAAAAATTTGTTTCGGCAATGAGGTGTTATTCATTTTATAGTTTTGATATTTTCATCTAAGCAAGTTTTGTGTCTAAGCGCACCTGTATTCGATTAATTGTTTTTCGTTTATTTATCGTCGCCACCAATTGCCAATGAGGGCTGTTAGTTATGTTACGGGGGATGGTGCAAGATACAGAACGAAACCCATCCTAAGTTACGGATGGTTCTTTAACGTGCACGGAGAATAGCGTCGTCAAACGGGACCTAGGTTTAACGTCTCTTCCGAAAGGCTATTAGTAAATTTACAGGGCCAGTCGTGGGAACCGAGCTCATATCCTGAAGTGGCCTGAAATCTGCTGTTCACAAGTCTAGTGCATTACCACTTGCGCTATTCGGACTGGTCGCCTACTTGTATTTACATACACTCATCTCTAATTTTGAAGTTCCCGTCTTCGTCCTCAAATTTTTATACAGACAAATAATGTAACGCTTCCCTACGTACCACGCCCCTTTTATCATCCATCATTAACTCTTTCAGCACCAAATATATAAGCTCGACCATTTTCGACGACTGAAAGTATTTTCCACTGAAACCCTGACAGATTTTCATTTTATAGACTTGACTGAACAAGCGGAAGGTATAGATCCAAGATCAGACTGCACGTTCTGTGCAGTCTGATCTTGATCTATACCGTCCGCAAAAACCGCGGTTTTCGCCTATGGCGTCGATAGGGTTAATAGTTCTTAACTGTGTACTGCTAAAAGGAAAACCGCTAGTTACAAGCAATTTCTTCTTTCCCGACAATGTTTTCAAAATTCATTATCATTAGTGTTGTTAAAGGAGAAGATTGTTTAACAAAGGGTTAACCTTAAAGTGCCAAATAAATCCGACGGCCTAGATCATGATCAGACTGCACAGAACGTGCCGTCTAGTTATGAATCTGTACCGCCAGTTCTTTTTTTTAAGCTTATTTGGTAAATTTCTTTGTTTTGGTGGATTATTGTTCTAGCCGTCAAAAGAGGTCGAGGTCATAATAACTGTACCATGCCTTTAGAAAAAGGGGGTTTAATGCATCTGTTAAAAAGTATCGACCCAGGTCAGCCTGCCCAGTCCCCGCAGCTTGACCTTGGTCAAAGTTTTTTGCTATCGGTAAATTTTTTGCATCTATCTCATGATTCAATCGGTCCTATGACAAAATGGATCTTACGAGTCCATAATTGTAAGATGAAATGCTTGGTACGATATATCATAGAAATTCATCAATTCCCCTCCCCCGATCTGCCAGATCACTTCTCAATTAAATTTGGCGCTGGAAGGGTTAAAGAGTAAAGATTTGTATCCTATCGGTCTTTATTAAAGTATCTCACGTAATGGTAGTCAGTGTACCTCCAAGAGCATGCTGCACATACTGTGCAATCTCATCTTAATCGACAGTGTCCACATAGTGCAGCCGAGCCCGACGCTGGCACTATCTCCCTATGTACAATGAGAGCGCTTGCGCGGGCCTTAGGGAAGATTCAAGGGAGGTAAATAAAGTTATATTTAGTTTCACTTTGCCATTGATTATTTCCCTTGAATGTCTGATTTTCACTAGCATTGTAATTGTCAGCGTTTTCAAATGCACCACTGAGTGAAAAACATAATTTTGTAAATTCAATTTTAAAGCCGTTTCTGAGTTTTAGTACAATTTTTGTTTACCTGATAAGAATTTTTCTTTTCAGTGTATGTGCGTTAAAAAAAAAAAGCAAAGGTATAACTAATATATTACATTGAAAAGACAACTTCAGTCTCTCCGAGTTTCTACAGAACAATGTCTAAACATTGTGACAAAAGAAAACAATGTTCAAATGAGCACTTTCCTCTTTTGCCACAAATATTTCACAAGTGTCTCTGTTTTGGCTCTTTACCACACGCTCCTGAGTTTTACGACCCTCGCAGAGAGTGCTTTTAAAAACTTAGTGACAAAAGGAGAAAATGCTTGAAACTGTAATTTTTTTTCCCTTTTTCTACAATATTTTCTAGCCTTCCACAGATAGATCCAATCATTTGAGCGACATTTAAATTATTGTCTCGAAATGATTCCAATTTGACAAGTCCAAAGAGTAGGCTGTATCTCAGGCTAAATATCAGATGATATATGCGAAGGAAGTCAATGTATTTGTATAGTACTAGTATTTCACATCGTATTCACCATAATTTCAGTTATACACTGCCCTCCAAAAATTCCTTCACACAACCTTTTTTCACCATTTTTTCTTAATATCTTTATTTTGGAAGTTGATAAAGATGTTTTAATGGTTAAAATACGAATTCACTTGATCTTGCTACCTCTTTTAGTTATAATACCTCCCTTTTTAAAACATTTTAACTCTTATAATCAGTCAAACAGCAAGACGGTCAGAATTAATCAGCATTTTGTTTTGGTGGTCAAACCATTGCAATGCGTTGTCTGTTCAATAAAACATTTAATTAGACATTTTTTGAAACTTAAATGAAATCAGAAAGTCATTTGGACATAAAGGAAAGATCAACAAGGGTCCTAACCACGTCATCATGTTAGCATTAACTGAAGAAGTTACCATCAAGGTTCTTTGTGATCAAGGCATCAACATCAAAGACATTGCCATTCATCTTGGTTGTTCAAGTTTAGTGTTCTTTTGTTCTACCTAATGCATTTTCATTGATGTGAAGTCTTTGCAATGTGATTTGCCAAGTTGTTTTTTTTTTTTGGTTTTGCTTAGCAATTTGTTTTCTGTCTTGCAGGCATTCTTACAACAACCAAGGTAGCCATGCTGATCTGCCCAGATCTGGTAGACTCAGAGAGTCCAGCACTCGTGATAACCGTTTTCATGTACAAGAGTCATTGCACAATAGGCGGTTGACTGTTCTAGATCTTACAGCATCATGGAACCAAACTGGTGTAATTGCCTCTACTTCAACAGTTCATAGGCGAGTTAAGGATGATGAACATTGTGAACCACCACTCATCAGTCCACAGAACTTTTGACCAATCAGCCCATGTCCACGCCGAGTGTTGTTTGGCAAATGTCAGTCTAAGATTTCTGTGCCTTTAGGTCAGCATAGGCTTTTTCTGGGCAACATGCCCCGGCAAACCAACATCCTCAAGTCGCCCTTGAACAGTTGAAGTAGAGGCAACTACACCAGCTTGGTTCCATGATGCTGTAAGATCTGGAACAGTCAACCGCCTATTGTGTAATGACTCTCATACAAAAAGACAGTCATCACGGGCGCTGGACACTTAAGGTCTACCAGATCTGGGCAGATCAGCATGGCTACCTTGGTTGTTGTAAGAATGCCTGCAAGACAGAAAACAAAATGCTAAGCAAAAACCAAAAAAAAAAATCAAAGTAATGACAGTACTGAAAAACAGCGAGCAGGTGATTAATTATTTAGCGACAGGCTTCAAGCGATAATATGTTCAGGAAAGAGGTTCTTAAACAATTCATCATAAATACAGGTATTAAGTAAAGGGAGGTAATCAATATTGATCACCAATACAGTCGTTTGCATTGATTTCTGATATATTTTAGTTCTGGATTTTTCTATCTAGATACTCTATATATTTTTCATGTTCTGCATATAAGGTTTATTACAAAATTTTTTAAAAATATGAGATTTTATTTTTAATACATACTTGATAAAAATTTGCCAAAAAAGTTGCATACCCCAGATGGTATTACTGGAACAAATTGACCTGAAATTGACCTTTATGCAAAGAATAATTAAAGAGTGAATGTTAATATCATGGTGTATAATCGGACGGTACGGAAATTCTGTTAACGGTAAATGTCCGGTTTGACCCTTACAGCGCTATAGTCAAAATATTAGACCTTTGGCGGATGACATGGATCAAGATGAGACTGCATAGAAAGTGCATCTTGGATCTATGTCACTCGCCATGTAATGCCAATTTAATCAACAAAATCCTGTTTATTTCAGGTGTTTTAAATATTTTTTAAAGACACAACAAATTTATTAGCCGCATAAGAGTTAAAAATCGTGCACATAGTTCCGCATGCAGACGACATAAGCCAAAGCTAAGATTGGAAATAATTCAAGCATGATGTATATGGTAATAGAGGTCATTTATTTCATGTCAATTTGTTCGAGTAATACAGACACGAAATAGAACATTGGTCGTTTGTTTAAATAATACCTACTGGGAGATCCTGACCACTTATCAAGATCCAGTCGTTCATTTTTTGTTTTTTAAGATTTCATTCTACCATACCAAACAAATCGACAAATCATTAGACTCATGCAAGTTCAAAGCATCTAGTACAATTTCTAATATAAGAATCTGTCTAGAAATAAACACTGTGGAGAAAGGAGAAAATACGGTTCTTGCAACGTTTTGCTTCTTTTCACAGAAAAATTCTTTAACTTGAGCTAAATTTAATATGACATCAGAAAATTTTCTAAAATTTGAGGATCCATTGGTTTGTCTTCTGGTGCAGAGGTAAATTAAGCGTTGTTTTGACCCACTGCCGATTATATGAGGCTTAGCTGATGCGATTTTTAGCTGGTAGATTGAAAAAAAAAATGTCAAGAAAAAAAGTTGTTACTCAGTTTCATACCATGATTTCAAATGTCTGCCTCTTCAAAGTCAAAAAAACTAAGGACCCTTGAGGGCCTGAAATCACTCGGCTGGTTGTGATTTCGCTTTTTCGCTAGCATACATTATGAATTCATGATGCAAAAAGGAAAAAGACAAAAAAAAAAAAATGGGGGGTAGCCCAGGATGTTCTTGCAACTGGGCTTGAACCCAGTAGGACAGTATAAATAGGCATGGCAAATTAGTTATAGTAATAAAAATTGAAGTACAATTTCTCAAAAACAATAGTTTGGAATCCAGCCAAATTTGAAACGGTTTCAATACACATTGCATTTAAAAATCCTACCAAATTCAAAGAAATGAGACTAATAACGTGGACTTTGTTGAGTAACTATACAAAGTCATCAAATGGTTGCTTTTCCTGAACTGATTAGTACATTTTCTTCACTTTTAAAGATTTCAATCCCTTGATGAACCAAAATTAATGATCTTTGCAACTTTCAAAACAAGAATTGGATTAAAAATGCGGACTTCATTGCCTAAACAAGCTATAGAAATTTTCAACTTTAAATGGCTACTTTTCCTACATTCATTATTGGAGTTTTTTCAAGATCAATAAAGCTCTTGATGATACAAAGCAACTGTGCAAGCTTCACGAAAATTTGACCACAAATGCAGACTTTATCTAGTACACAAAAAAAATGGAAATTTTCAACTTCAAATAGCTACCTTTCCCATGCTGATTGTCAGATTGTTTTTTTGAAAATCAATAGCATTGAAGCCATCAATGAAATAAACAAACTGTGCAACTTTCACAAAATTCTGACCACAAATGCAGACTTAATAGCCTTTTCAAACAAGAAAAAGAAATATGGACAAATACAGGGACGACGGAAACCACACCATGACATAAGATCTGCTGGTTTTCAGCCGGTACAGCTGAAACAAGAGGACCATGATGTACCTATATCGCTCACCTGAGTACTAAGCAGAAAAGGTCTACAATGAAGATATATACCAAATATCGAGGATCAAGGCCAAAATGATAGCAAAACAAGAGCTCCAAATTGTCGCAAGATATGCCTGTCCCACCGCCAGTTATCTAGGAGGTATAATAATCGCAAAGGGCAGGTAATGCCACAAACATGTTTACCAAGTCTCAAGTCAATTTGACTTTAGGTGAC
This sequence comes from Hippopus hippopus, assembly GCA_946811185.2. Classification (NCBI taxonomy): domain Eukaryota; kingdom Metazoa; phylum Mollusca; class Bivalvia; order Cardiida; family Cardiidae; genus Hippopus; species Hippopus hippopus. The sequence goes on along the minus strand of OX328099.1, from coordinate 64,989,892 downwards.
AAAGTTCCGTTCCGGACAAGAAAGAAATACTGTAAAAATGAAGATCAAAGTGGAATTACTCAAAATCCGCGCAAGGTAGAGTTTTTGTTCTTGTACACTCCGTAATATTCAACAAACATGCATACCAAGTTTGAAGTCCTTCTGGCTTGAGATGACAAAGTCATATTCCAGACAAGCACTAAATGCTGTTAAAATGACAATCCAAGGGAAATAACTTAAAAGACAGCATAGGTAGAGTTACAATTTTTGCACACCGCACTTCCAAAGGCAAACAAGCAAACCATATTTCAAGTCATTCCTACTTAAGATGACAAAATTTTGCTCCAGACAAGCAAGAAACACTACTAAAGTGATTATCAAAGGGTGAATAACTCAAAATTTGTGCTAGGCAGAGTTATGGTTCTTGTGCACTGCACTTTGTAATTTTTCAACAATCATGCATACCAAATTTGAAGATGTTCAGACAAAAGATAATGAGGTTACATTCCAGACATGCAGAAAATGCTGTAAAAATGATGGTCAGAGGGAAATAACTCATACACAGTACAAGGTAGAGTTATGGTTCTTTCGCACTGCACTCAGTATTATTGCAACAAACACAAATGCCAAGTTTCAAGTCAATCGGACTGGACATGAAAAAGCTATGCTCAGGACAAAGAACTATTATAAAAAAAACTTTCTATTTCAAGGGAAAATAATTCCAGTTGTTCTGGTCAGATTAGATCCATAATTAAACTCATTTGAGATCTTATGGTCATATATATTTTGACCAAGTTTGGCACTGACTGGGTAAAAATTGTAGATGCTAGAGTGTAAACAAAGTCAAATATAGCAATTTTTCTACTTCAAGGGCAAATAACTCAGTTGTTTTAGTCTGATTAGACCCATGATCAAACTCATCCGAGATCTTATGGTCATATAATTATATTTTGACAAAGTTTAGTGCTGATTGGTTAATAATTGTAAATGCTAGAATGTAAACGAAGTCAAATATAGCATTTTTTCTTATTCAATTGTAAATAACTCCAGTCCTTCTGGTCCGATTAGACCCATTATCAAAGTCATCCGAGATCTTATGGTCATATATATTTTTACGTAGTTTGGTGCTGATTGCTTCATAATTGTAGATGCTAATCTGTAAACTGAAGTCCCATGTGATGGTGCTATACACTGAGCACCTTAAAGAACCAGGTGAAACTTAGGATGGGTTTCGTCCTGTATCTGCACTATCCCCCGTAACAATACTAACAGCCTTCAGGGGGCGTCACCCTTATGGGATACCAGTGGCGATGATAAATAAACGCAAATTCAATCAATCAAGGCAAGCAAAAAAGACCAGCCCGCATAGCTCAATAGGTAGAGCATAGGACTCGTAAACGTGTTGTTTCTAGTCCCTTCAGGGTGTGGGTCGATCCCCACGGCTGGCCATCTAAAATCACTAACAGTGTGGATGAAACGTTAAATCGAGGTCCCATATGACGGTGCTATACATCGAGCACATAAAAGAACCAAGCATAACTTAAGATGGGTTTCGTTCTGTATCTACACTATCCCCCATAAGAATACTAACAGCCCTCTGGGGGTGTGGCCCATATGGGCAACAGGTGGGGACGATAAATAAACACAAATTCAATCAATCAAGACAGGCAAGATGGGTGGACAGATAGTGCAGTGGTAAAACGCTGGCCTATCAATCCTGAGGCCCAAGGTTTGATACCCGGCCAAACCAGGACCTATATGAAACCTTGTGTTTCCCACCCAACTAGAGGTGAACTGGTTTGGAACCCATCAGTAGCCTCGCGTGTAACGGTGCTTTACACCAGGCACGTTAAAGACCCAAGGAGGTCTAATGGAAGATGAGCTAGGGGCTTGAACCCGGATTTCCTTGTATCCGATTCTCTCTCTAATGGTCCATACCATATATGCCTAGAGCATGGAGTGACCTTAATCCTACAAAGCCCTCGTCATCAAGGCAGGCAAGATAACTTTGATAATCTATACAGGTTCGGTGAACACTGACTCAGTACAGGTTCTATCCTGGCGAGGACATCCGTCACATTCAATTGCCTACTGTAGTGTGTATCAAAAATCAATTATTTACTATGGGAGAGAGAATGGTAAACTGCATGATCAACAAAATTCTAATTCTAAATATTATGAAATATAAAACTGAATCTTCAACTCTTACCACACAACCCATACTTTTAACTACACTGAGAGAGACGGCTTTGTGAAGCATTGTTAGAATAAGAGAGAATGCTGGTAAACAGCATTTTCTCCTCACACAAAGTTTTCTGCCCTGTCACTGCCAAATTCAATTTGTTGTTTGTAAAAATTTTGATTTGGACAAGTCCAAAATTTTGTTAGATGGTAAAAGGTTAAAATACATAAAGTACTTGCTATATGAGCCATGCTCTGTCAAAAGGGGGCTGAATGCATCTGCAAAAAGTATCACAGCTCAGCTGGCGCATGCTGAGCTGGGCTGAAACTTTTTATCTTTTGTCAATCTTCTGACTATCAAAAGACCAGAATACCTCAGAATTCAGTTGTTTGTTATGAATCCATAATCATTTGATGAATTGCTTGGTAAAGTGTGTCATGTAGATGCAATTAACCACTTTTTACCAGAGCATCCATCAAATCAATCTTCCGCGCATGTCTTATTCTTCGAAGATTCGACCTATTTGCTATGACGCATCATCCGTCCCATATACAAGGTACAAAGGCAAAGTAGGGCTTATATTGAAGCTATTACCCAAGCCTGTAGGGGCTGTTTTAATAAATGGCCTGTGCATAGGTTACATACTAGCTGATCATAGCTGAATAAATAACACTAGTAAATGTTTATTTTATTTTGAAATTCAAAGTTACGGCTGTCATTTGAAAAGCAGTCCGGTTCTGTTCCCAGAATGCCAAATCAGATAGTTGTGTATTTTAAGAATGCCATCTAGCAGACGATAATGTAGTATCAATTTTGAAGCAAGGAAGGTAAGAGTTTGTAGACAAATAAGTAAGTCACTGATTATTTTCGGTAACTTTTAATTAATTTCTTTAATTTTCCAGTGTCAAATTCACAGAGTTCCAAATAGAGGCATTTGCAGGCAATGAATTAAATGTGATTCAATTGATTGAATTAAGTTTGTTTTTTTTTTTTGGTTACCAGCATTTTCTCCTTTTCTCATATTGTTTTCGGAAGGATTCTTTGTTACGGTCATAAAAATTTGGGATTGTGTGATAAAACGTTCGGTGTTTACACTGATGTTGAACATTAAAGAGTTAAGCTTGTATCAAATGATTGCACTTTTCCTTCATTTACTAGAAAGTAAGAGGAAATCAGTGTCCTTTTCCAACAATGTTTTCTAGATTTATGTATTGACAACAAAGTTCAAAACTTAAATGAGAATTCATTTGATTTTTTTTGTCCAAAAATGAATCTGCAAAGACATGTTCAGAATAAGAAGTCTGATAAATAAGGTAGTTATAAATGAAAATATTATCCATAGCAGCCTTGGTATCCAGATCAAAAGAATTTGGTCCTTTGCTCTATTACCTCAGTGTGGCGTTTTTGTTCTCTTTGCTGCGACAGTTCAAATTGATTGGCAAGAAAATCCATGAAATGGATATCTGTGTCTCTTTCAGAGGTTGATAAGGGATGCAGTCAAAACAAGATAAAAGTAACTTATACCAACTTGATCTCATGGGGCATGGCTAACCTTTGACATCAGTTGTCTAGTTTACTTGTAATTTAATGGCCACAAGCCAGTCTGGAATTGTTTGTAGTAAATCTAAGCACACACAATACTTTATCAATCCTTTGCTTTATGGAATACGGCTATTCACAATGATTTCCATATTACCAATTAATTGTCAATCTAAAATGTGATGTGCTAAAACATAGCTCTGCCCTGCCAGGTCAAATTTTACAGCCTATACTTTTAGTAAGATATGGTCAATTTTTTATGATTAAAAAAGCTCCCCAAATTCCACTGTTAGTCACCATATAAAATGTTGTTTATTCTGTACTTAAGATTAGTTGCAAGCCGTCAACACTTATCAAATGATAAACTGATACCAAAGTCAAGAAAAATATTATTGGCAGTGTTGTTTTAACTAATTTGTACACTTCTGAAAGTAAGTCACACCCACTTTGAAAGTAGAAGTTTCACCTACATGTTTTTTTCTCTTTTTACTGTGCATAACATAATTGCAGACTTACCCAGATTGAAAGCATTTGCAGTCGACAATTTGCACTTGGCACAAATGGTGAAATTTGCCTTTGATAAGGTATAAAACAATTTGAAATTGTAAATTTACGGACACCAAAATAAATAATTATTTTTTCCCGTCCGAATACTTAGGGGAAATACGGTATGTCAGCTGTGGCCATTATATAGAATTTATCACCACACTTTTGAAAATATAAACTGAATAAAAGTCATAACAGTTGTAGACTTCTAGCTCATTTTCCGATAGTAATAAAAGTGGGGCGAGTTGTCTAAGAATTTGGGGCGAGTTGTCTTGGGGCGAGCTTACTGCGGGGCGAGTTGTCTTGGGGCGAGTTGTCTTTCGGGCGAGTTGCCCTGCACCCTTAACAAATCAGAACTTGGTAATATATCCACAAAATCTAGAAAAAAATAGTGTCAAATTTGTACCTTGTATCGAATCCCGCCTACGTGCACGAACCATCGTTAAAAAATTCGGCAAATGAAATCGTATAGTATATCGTTGACTGGAAACACTAACACGGTTGTTCAGTTAAAATTTCGATAGCAGTGGAGATTGAATAATAGGCCTAAAAATACCGGTATTTACCGGGTGCTGCTAGCAATTACTTTCCCCCTAGAGTCTGTCAGTTACATATGTTATACTTCTAATCGCTCTACGGTTTTCTGAATTTGATTATTTTTACTCCTTTACACTATCGTGAAAATATTTTTTACTCCTTTACACTATCGTGAAAAAATTAACAAAGTTATCGAACAATGTACAACACGCAAAACGGAATATGCCGGATGACTAGCCCACTAGATCAAAGCACTTTGGTATCAAATGATCAATTCTTATAAATCGTATCTTTTGAAGATAAGAGTTATTGTTTATCTTCAAAAATTTACATTTTGGACCTTTCAAATTCAATACCCTGTCGTAAATCGAACTTATCTTTTAAATCGTTTTTATAAGATGTTTTATGCCTAGGCTAGCATACAAATCTTAATTTCGAAGAAAAAAGGTTTTAAGGATCGGAATCTGTTTCACTGTACTTTGATAAAAACTGTAAACATTACAGGGAGCTTACTCTTGGAGCTGTTTCCGTAGGATTCGAAGGTTATGTGGGTCAAGATTTTTGCTATTGATCATGTTTTATTGAAATAATTTGTCGCATAATGGATGAATTGAGGAGAAAGATTGAATCAAAATACCTCATAAAGTGTCATGATCATTACACAAAGGTAACACACACTGATTAAAATTGGATTTGAAAAACTGAGGTGGACAGTGAATTTTTGTCGCCAGGGGGTGCTTATCAAAAGGCGCATCGAAAAAAATCCAAACAGTTCAAAACCAATATTATTAAAACAGCGATTACGTAATCGCTGTTTTAAAAACTTGGCAAATCACATTGCAAAGACTTCACATCAACGAAAATGCATTAGGTAGAACAAAAGAACACTAAACTTGAACAACCAAGATGAATGGCAATGTCTTTGAGGTTGACGCCTAGATCACAAAGAATCTTGATGGTGACTGGCTGTTCTTCAGTTAATGCTAACATGATGACGTGGTTAGGACCCTTGTTGATCTTTCTTTTATGTCCAAAAAACTATTTTATTTCATTTAAGTTTCAAAAAATGTCAAATTAAATGTTTTATTGAACAGACATCGCATTGCAATGGTTTGATCACCAAAACAAAATGCTGATTAATTCTGACCGTCTTGCTATTTGACTGATTATTGTTGCCTGCTCTACTTATTAATTTTATTGCTAAGTACTCAAAGGGTTGTCACCATATACTGGTAGGCACGAGGTAAAAGTAGAACAGGAACAAAAAGTTTATAACTAAATATCCTTTACTTCTGCATTTCGGGATCTACTAGAGCATATGTATCAATTTGTGGAATTGTTACAGCTCACACAAAACAAGGCCTGTCAATCTCGCCACACACACCGTGAGTTGTCTGTTAAATGTTGTTAAGACCTATAAACCATTATTTAAACTTCAGCAAACGACAAAAATTAATTTTCTTTTCAGACAAAGACGACTGTTTTGCTCGTCCTCCAAACTTGTATTGCACAGGAGGCACGTGAATATGACGTAAGGTTTGAAAGAGTCTAAACAAATAAAAAGGATTTTAATTGCACGAAAGGAATGAATGGTATCACACCACTAAATTGATAAAAAGAGCACTCGGCTACATTATAAAAGTTAAATTATTTTAAAAAGGGAGGTATTACGACTAAAAAAGGTAGCAAGATCATGTCAATTCGTATTTTAACCGTTAAAACATCTTTATCAACTTCCAAAATAAAAATACTAAGAAAAAATGGTGAAAAAAGGTGTGAAGGAACTTTTGGAGGGCAGTCTACAGTGTATCGCGGCGGCCAGTGCACTTATCCATGTTTTTCTACAGTTTCTTTTACAAGCACTTCACACAATAGTGTTCCCAGTCCTATGTCTGCTTTCACACATAACCATTGTCTAAACCGTGATCACTGGTGAGAGAAGAATGAATCCTGTCGCAATGATTACCATCAATCCTCGGAAAAAAATTGGTTGAGCTGGGCATTTGAACAAGTAGACCCCCTGGTCTCGAATCCTGTATACTACCGGTACTGACTATACCACTAGGCTTATCGATCTTTACAAAGCTGTCCGCTGTTTTCTGCCCCCAGGTTGACAGTTGTCCCATAATGATCATATGCCAATATTAAGAACTAGGTCATGGAATACAAAATATAACAAGAAGGCCATGATGGCCCTGTATTGTTCTGCTGGCTTTTTAACCCTTTACCACACAAATCAAAGTGTTAATGAAAGAGAAGGCTTTTGAAAAAATTGCGGGAATAGGAGAACATGTTGTTAACCAGTATTCTCTACTTTTCACACAATTTTTCCTTCCCTGTCAAAGACAAAAATAATCATTTAGATTCATTCAATCTGTCTTTTGCAATGGCTTTTAATTTGGTCCAGTCAAAAAATTTGTCGTTTCTTAAAGAGTAAAATAAATGCATCATGTACTGTATTGGAATTGACAGAGACATACAGCATAAAAAGTCTGTAAAGTAATATACTTTCTAGTAAAACATAACCTCCCCCCTGCCCAACAAATGAAAAAAAGACACATCTTTCTAAATGCAAAGATAATGTCAGTGAATACAAGCAGGTTTATTCATTGGCATGAAAGGTAAAGTTCTGAAAAAAAACAAAACTGTATGATAGAAACCTGACTTTAAATCAAATATTTCACTCATGAGAGCATAATTATTAGCATCAAAATAAATCACTCTCCCTGAAAACAGACCTTTCTGTCAAAAAAACTTGAATACCTAACACCAATCGTGTATCACTGCAGTTTTGATAATTGAGGGAGGTAAATAGTAACAAACTTTATCTCTTATAATGGGAGTTATTTCCCTTGATTATTATTCAACTATTCAAATTGAAGTCATTATATTAGCCTATGTTAAACTTGTGATCCCCGGGATGGGGCCAATTTTGACCCAAGGGCTATAATTTTAGGAAACTTGGTAGAGTTCTATTAGATAAAGCTACATGCCAGATTTGGCAGCCCTGGGCCTTATGGTTTCAGACAAGAAGATTTTCAAAGATTTTCAATATTTTCAGTTTGTTGCCATGGCAACCAGAGTTTTTGAAGGTATCAAATTTTTTCATGAAATTCTGAAGAGGACCATGGCAGGATCATTTCTGTGAAGTTCCATCAAAATTGGATGGGTAGTTTCAGGGAAGAAGATGTTTGAAATAAAAGTTAATGCACGGACGGACGCACAGACAAATGATGGACACCAGGTCATGACATAAGCTCGCTTGCCTTAGGCCAGTTGAGCTGAAAACAAACAAAATAGACAAGCAATTTTACCAATTATGGTTACATATATATTTACATATGTATGTTCTTCCTGATTTATAAAACATTCTCATACATGTCAATAGGTACCGATTTTTCTCACCAATAACCACAACAAGATAAATCTACAACATCTAGCACTAGAAATTGTTTGAAATACTGTAGGAAAAGGAGAAGTTGCTTGTTACAAGCAACTGCTCCCTAGCCTACAATGTTTCAAAACCATTCAAAAGAGACATTTTCCTTTTTTATGCTTGTTCTCTATTTAGTCCCTTGATCATGCATACATTTTTCAATGAATTTTTATTCCTGAGTTACGGCAATTCTCAAGTACAAGACTAGGACTCTGCAGTGTCTTGCACTATGGCAGCCTAATATGACAATTCCTGCAATCAGGGATCAAACCAGGACTTTCTGGCTTCAAATCAAAATCTTTACTCTTTACCAAAACAGTCCTGTGTTTTAACCACCCTGAAGAAGAGTGCTTTTGAAAACATTGAAGGAAAAGGAGAAAATGCTGGTAACCAGCATTTTCTCCTTTTCCCACAATGTTTTGTACCCTTTCGAAGATGAAACCATTCTAAAAATGAGTTGAGAAAAGTTCCACATCATACCCCCTTTTGCCACTGAATTTTTCAGTCACAAGTCAAGATATACACATGTATATAGCATGTATAGTACTCTGTCAAAATTAACAAATCACTCTGAACAATGCAAACAATTTTTACAGTCAAGTTAGTTCTATCAATCAGCACACATGTTACATATTTATGTTTTCTGTATCAGCTTTATTAGGATCCTCCTCTAGACCCATCTGTATTCTTCTCTGTCTTCTTGCCCGTAATCGTTTTTCCCGTTCATATTCTTTAGAAACTAGAACACGGCTGAAAAAATACAACAAACGAAAGAGTTTTAAGTCTTAAGAAAAAGAAGAAATTTACCTAAAAATATGAAAATTCTAATACATTTTTTTTTCAATCAGTAACTAAATGAGGTTTTTTGTTGCCATGGGCGACCTAAGTAGCTAAATCCAACAGTATAGATTAAAATAAGACTGCACAAAAACATACAGTTCTATGACTAAAAGAGAGTTCCTGATCTGGCCTCAAAGGTTTGCCTGCAGTTGTATTCAGATTTTCTGTTAACCCTTAACCCTTTACGACAATCCCGAAATTTAACGATCCTGAGAAAGAAAGCTTTGAAAACATTGTGGGAAAAGGAGAAAATGCTGGTAACCAGCATTTTCTTCTTTTCCCACAATGTTTTCTTATTTTTTACAGACAAATACCAATACTTGTGCCACATTTACTATGTCCTTTGGAAATGCTTCTATTTTGGATCTGTCGAAAATTCTGCCATGTGGTAAAGAGTTAACCAGATGACAAAAATCATTTAAACTTGTGGCTCAACTGATGGAATCTGTCCTTGATTGGGTAGAAAACATTGCAGGAAAAGGAGAAAATGTGGGTTATCAGTTTTGACCCCAGGGGCATCATATGAACAAACTTGGTAGAGGTCCACTAGGAGATGCTACATATGAAATATCAAAGCTCTATGCCGTCCAGTTTCAGAGAAGAAGAATTTTAAAGTTTCCCTTTTTTGTTCCTATATTCAAACTTGTGACCCCCGGGGCGGGGCCAGTTTTGACCCCAGGGGCATCATATGAACAAACTTGGTAGAGGTCCACTAGGAGATGCTACATACTAAAAATCAAAGCTCTATACCTTCTAGTTTCAGAGAAGAAGAATTTTAAAGTTTTCCTTTTTTGTTCCCATGTTCAAAATTGTGAACCCCGGGGCGGGGCCAATTTTGACCCCAGGGGCATCATATGAACAAACTTGGTAGAGGTCCACTAGGAAATGCTACATACCACATATCAAAGCTCTATGCCTTCTAGTTTCAGAGGAGAAGATTTTCAAAGATTTTGCTATTTTTTTCCTTTTGGTTGCCATGGCAACCAGAGTTATGGGTGGAATTCAATCTCTTGAACAACTTTGGTAGAGCGTCACCCAAGGAACATCCCTGCCAAGTTTCATCAAGATTGGCCCAGTGGTTTAGGAGGAGAAAATGTTTAAAGAAATTGTGGATGACGGACGACGGACATTGGGCGATCACAAAAGCTCACCTTGAGCACTTCGTGCTCAGGTGAGCTAAAAAGGCGTAACTGTATCAACAAAAATTTTCAAGGTCACTTGCCCTTGTTGAATGGGTTCCCTTTCTGATAGTTAATATCTTACCCAAGTTAAATACAAATATCTTCAGTAATGACAGATGTATGAAATAATGTTAGTTTCTGAAAGACATCAACACAAATGAGGACAAGGCTATGACATTACTACATGTTTTCTGAACAAGAAGACCATAATGGCCCTATATTGCTCTACTGCCTAATAAATTTAGTTTAAAAATATTTATTTTACATCGATTGAAAAACAAGTTCTTACAAGTTATGCTAATCTCTCTTGATTCTGCTTCCTGGGAACTACACCAGTACTCGTACCGAATATGTGGGCCAATGAATGATCCAAAAGCTGACACCCACTCCCAGGTATCGAACTCAGGAACTTTTGGTTACAAGGCCAACGCTCTACCTCACAACCACGGACACCATACATGCCTAATAAATCATGTGTAATGCATGTCCTTGACAATGATAATCATTCAACTGTAGGAAATCTCTATTGCAGTAAAAATTTCACAGAGAAAATAAGCCTAGCACTAAAAGCTACCTCTGTAGCAAGGCAGCTTATGCACCAACATAATCATAATAGACCTGCCATGTGTACATTCAGAAAAGTACTTTGGCAATTCTAAACATCTGTCATTTACTTTAATAATAGTTTGTTGCACAATATTTCCAACACTTAATTCATATATTAAGATGTTTGGGCTATGCTCTTTCAAAGAAAGGTTTAACCCTTTACCACACAACCAAATTTCACACTTGTTGTTATTAAAAGCTTTTGCAGACAACAGACGTCGAATCAAATATGACTCAAATTATTGTAATTTGTTTTTGAAAAGGTAGAAAGCGTTGGTGACTGGATCTGGTGATAGAATAGTCCTTTGTCATGCAGAAAATTTGTAGTTGACAAAATTTTGATATTAAATATGTGGCTAAAAATGATGTGTTTTGTCTTTTAGAAGATAGAAAACTTTGTGGAAAAAGCAGGAAATGCTGTTTACCAGCATTTCTCCTTTTCTCACTACGTTTTCAATGGTCCTAAGACCTTCCCTTAAGAGTTGTTAAAATACAGAACTATTTGGTAAAAACTTAAGGGTCTTATTGTACTGGAAAACAGATTTGAACAAGTGTCCCAAATTGCAAAGAAAAAAAGGTCTGCATATATGCTTTCGAAAGCTTTAAAGCAGGATTTTGACTGGCTAACAGACAGATAGTTTTAACCTTTACAAAGAAATCTTACTTTTTAACGACCCTGATGAAGAAGAATTTTGAAACCATTGTGTGAGAAAGGGGAAATGCTGGTAACCAGCATTTTCTCCTTTTTGTCAAATTATTTAAGTCTTTATCAAACAACAAAATTTAAGACATACATCCAAACTAAAACCATTTGCAAACCACAAATTAAAGCTGGCTTTACTGATGAAATTAGTCTGTATTGGGATATAAAACATTGTGGGAAAAGGAGAAAATGCTGGAAACCAGCATTTTCTCCTTTTCTCACAAAGTTTAAAAAATGCTTCCTTCCTCAGGGTCAAGGAATAAGCAACATAAATTTGTCATAGGCAAATGCTTTCAATTCTAACAAGCCTAAAATTTTGACATTGAGAGTTTAACTCCTTTACCGCACAATCCTGAGTTCTAACCATCCTGAAAGAGGAGGCTTTTGAAAACATTGCGGGAATAGGAGAAAATTCTGGTAACCACTATTTCCTTTATTTCCCCACTATGTTTTGTACCTAACAAATAAAGAAATTGCCCTTTAACTCTTTACCAAACGACATAATTCTAGATTAATCAAAACTGAAAGCATTTGCAGACAACAAAAATGTGTCTCTAAAACTGAATTCTGTTTAGGGATGGATAGAAAACATTGTGGGGAAAGAAGAAAATGCTGATTACCAGCATTTTCTCCTTTCCCCACAATATTTTCAAAAGCTTTCTTTCTAAGGGTCGTTAAAAGTCAGGATTGTATGGTAAAGGGTTAAGCTACATCTAATTCATCATCTGCAAATGCTTTCAATTTGGTCCAGTCCAAAGTTTTGTCGTGTGGTTAAGAATTAAGGAGATGGCTGTTTTAAGTCTAATACTTACTCTTGATAAATACAGTTATGCCACTCATGCATATCATGGTCACATGCCCCGAGAAGTCGTTTAAAATAGCCGTTTTTCAGCCAGCATTTCCGCACGTCTACAAACTGACATGCACAGTAATCTCGGTACAACAACGGTACTTGGTAATTCTCTATATCCTCTTTACTGCATTTTAATTCTGTAATGATAAAACACTGACCCTATTAGAAGGCTGGTCCCTAATGGCTCAACGGGAATGTTCCTGATACATGCACAGTAGAACAGATAAGTGTACCCAAAGGCAATTTTAAAGTTTGACTGGTCACCTCCAGATTGTGATAACAAAAAAAAAAAACAGTTGAAATCTCTGCACAGATTTTGTGCACAAGTTTGAACAAGTGCATTCTACCCTATTATTGAGACTACATGCTCAGTTGATTATTAAAGGGATCCAAACTTAGGGGCCAAATGTTTTACTATTACTATCTCACTATCATGATCACTACAGAATGCATTAAAATAATACAGTAGAAGTAGGCAGTTCCTGTGTTTCGAGAAAAAAAAAGGTGTTCAAATGCGGTCATACTAAAATACGCCCTACAGGAAAATGCGCCCTGTGATTCCCTATGTTTAATTTATCACCCTACGGGTACTTGCACTGTATTGGATAGAATGAATTAGTTATATCTTTTAAAATACACTTTATCTAACATAAACTCAACAGTGTTTGCGACCATGTATAAATGTACACGATTCATGTTTAAAATAAAAATATCATGTACATTCAGTTCCTCTAATACGTACTGGAACGTACAAAAACTTGCACAATTGAAAATTTAAAAAGTCAAATTTCAGAAATTTCCTGCAGCAAATTGTTTACGATTACTTCTCTTGGACGGGTTTTTCCGAATCCCAAAAGAAGAGTGGCTGCTATCCGTTGTCGTATATAAGTATCCAATGGTAACGCGATATATAACAGGTACCAGCTTGCTGGATAGGAACTTGTCTGAATCCTTTCCCTTGAAAATGCATAGTATCCAAAATGTTGTGGATGGCCAATGTGCTATTTTTAGTAATGATGCATGATATTGTTATCGTCTGTCTTTGGATTTTGCAGCAAACATCAAATCTTCGTGGAATCGGGCAATGTAGGAAAAGGATAAACTTATGATTGCAAGCAAATTTTCCTTTTCCCCCAGTGTTTTCAGAAGCTCTAAATCTTTTATCTTTGAAAACTTGAATCTGTATACTGTTTGAAAACATTTAAACTATCAGCAAGCTGTCACTGACATCGATGCTAAACAGTGATAATGTTGTTTAGATTTGAGCTCCTGTATTTGTTTGCGTACCCCCAACTTCTGTTAACATTATGTGCAAAAAGGCACAGCAGGAAAAATCACAGCACACACCGCTCAAATACAATGGCTTTATTTTGTATAATTTTGGAGTTATTTGATCGATATTTTTTTCATACTGACAATGAGTGACAGGTGCTCTATATGCCCTACCACTTCAACCCTCGCCCTACTTGTTTTCGGGTGATATTTCCATTAATTATTTATATCTGCCGTTAGAATAATGTTTGTTTTTACTGAAATGTCCTAATTGTGCAAACAAATAATTTTTCACAGGGGTTGACACTACAAATAAAATACTGTTGATATCACTAGTGTTTAACATGACTCAACTCTGATATGTGTTTTACACAGCACTACATTTTCTTACGTGTTATTTGAATGCATAAGTCAAGGTGGCCAAAAACTGGTCAGAAGACTATATTGTGTATGAAACAGTACGGGTACGAAACAAGTCACTCACCTCGTACTTTCCTTCCATTCGGAAAACCTAACATTGGATCAAACGTTGGACCTTCTCGAGGATTAGGCTCTATTTTGTACTCTCTCTCTGACGTCATATAATCGTGAAAGCTTTTCATGTTACCCATATTTTAAAAATAAAGCCTTTGGTGTTAATTTGTCCTCCGAGACACTGAGCTGGTTTTTTTGCCCTCTACTACTAGATGGATTTGGAGAAAAAATAGCAGGGCACCAGTCATTCTTCGCTCAATAACCACCGGAATGGAATGAATATTAACGAAAACTTGAGATACTTTGCACACTCTGAACGGAAAAATAATAAAACATAAACTCATCCTATTTTTTGTACATTTTAACCGCGGAGAAATGGTACACATGAAATGTAAGTTTTCATATAATTACAGTCTACTAGATCTACGGTTATAAAGTTTTAGATGTCTCTGCATCATGTGCATGCATGGTCCTTCAAGTTTAACCTTATTGCAAACATTTCCGAGTTTCAACGACCCCAATAAGGAGGCTTTTGTTAACATTATTGGAAACGAAGAAAATCCTGGTTTCCTTCCTCTCCGACAATGTTTTAGAACAACTCTTTCACAGACAAAGTCAATCATCATATATTTTTTCAAAATTCTTTTTTTTTTTTATGTTTACCATTGCTCTAGCTACAGGTCTCGCGGACTACATGACCGAAAGGGCAAAATTTTTGCCGTTTAGAACATTTGCTACCTCGACATCTGCCAGGCATTTGCCACCAAGGACGATAGCTCTCTAGGACAAATGCCACCGAATATTTTAAAAGTTGATATTCTAGTAGGATTAAACTTTATGGTTTAGGAACAGTTTGTACCTGTACCAAACGACATAACCATGTTAGATTGCTCTAAACTGAACGCATTTGCAGACGACAAATTAAAGGCGGCTCAAATGACGAAATTTGTCATTGATAGTTAAAAAAACATTGTGGGAAAAGGAGAAAACGCTATTCACCAGTATTTTCTCCTTTTTATCACAATGTTTTCGAAAGCCTTCTTCCTCAGGGTCGTTAAAAATCGGGATTGTGTGGCAAAGGGTTAAAGGGGCAGTAAACCAGATTTCTTTACACGCGTTTTTAAGAGATCTCAACAGCGACAGCCAATTTCATTTGCGTTCAAAGATTGCTTTAACTCGTTACCAAACAACAAAATTTTGGACATGTCCAAAATGGAAGCAATTGCAGACTACAATTTAAAGGTGACAAAAATGACACAATTTTTCCTTGATAGAGCAGAAAACATTGCAGGAAAAGGAGAAAATACTGGTTATCAGTATTTTCTCCTTTTCTCACAATGTTTTCAAAAGGCTTCTTCCTCAGGGTCCTTAAAAGTCGGGACTGAGTTAAACCATTACATAGACCAGGGGTCCCTGTATAGACAGAAATGCACGTAGAGACGAGAAACAACCGTGTTTTCTTTTATAAAATTTCAGTCCGTTGGTGACGGTATAGCCGTTACATGTATATATATATCGCAACAAAGAATAAATTTCAATAATCTTTTAACACGCTAAATACATGATTAGCAGAGTCAATCAAATCGGATCAGTTGGTAGAGTCGTGGACTTGGGTTTTCAGGTCTCGTGTTGGAGTCCAACCATAGACATTTTTGTATATTTCAGTAAACAAATTATGTCCTTTTTTTTTTCTTCTTCTTTTTTTTTTTTCTTCTTCTTTGTTTTCTTTAACACGCTAATTTATCAACTGGGTCAGTCACAGGGATCAGTCGGTAAAGTCACCGACTTTGGTTTTGAAGGTCTTGGTTTCGAGTACCACCATAGACATTTCTTTTTTATATGTATATTTCAGTAAACACATTTCGTCCCTATGATTTTTTTCTTACAAAGTATTCAATTTCTATTCCCAAGAATCAGCAAATTACGTACAGGTCTCAATATAAATGATATACATATAGCTACTTTTTTTTTCTGGTTGGTCAAATCAACTTAAGTATATAACTCAATCTGTCAATTATTCAATTTTGTAAGAAATATTGGTCTTGTACCGTTTTGACATTTTTTCTTGTATTGTCTTTAAGACTGATGAATAGTAGTAGTATCAGAGCATAACAACTGTATCATTTATATATGAGCCATGCTCTGGCAAAAAGGGGCTTAATGCATCTCCATGATCCATGATACCAAGCAAGTCATCACATAAATTATGGACCCATAAAATCTATTTTGTCTGACGACCGGCTGTATCATTAATAAGGTATACTAGTCCTTGGACATACAGAAAATCTACCAATAGCGAAAGGTTTCGGCTCAGGTCAGCCTGCGCAGACGTGAGTCGATACTTTTCGCAGATGCATTAAGCCCCTTTTCACAGAGCATGGCTCATATATTATGTATCTAAAGAAGATTACACTTTTTAGAAAATCATGAAAGAATACACGGAGCGGACGAATGTCCGTTTTCCACATAACGGTCTGTGGGCAACTGTCCTGTTGGCAATTTCCTACAGGGCATACATATAGAGTAGTGAGTGATCGTACGTATACCCTTCTCCACCACAGCTTTATGGCCTATCTCACTTCTGAGTATATTACCAAATCCAAGCGGCTCATGTTGTGTTGAAGAACGTTGTCAGCATATTTGTCAGATACCAGATTTTCGAGTCTGCAACACGATTTTATCAGAGAGAAGGAAGTACATGTGTAAAATGTGTCTCGGTAGTTGAGTTGATGCATAGGCCTCCGAAACTCCATAGGTCTATCAAGGGATAATGAAATTTTCATTATCGGACACCGTTACTATAAATAGCACATTGGCGACTCCCTCTATATCATATATAGTATTATCATATACAGTATAGAGGGAGTCGCCGCTGTGCTATTTATAGAAACGGTGTTAATAAAAAAATTGAGTATCCTGTGATATACAGTCGATGCACAATGTGATATATAAGTGTTCGATGATCGACCTAGGAAAATTTTAGTGTTCCGTGATAGACCAATGGAGTTTCAAAGGCCTGCGGTTGATTAGTCCTTGAGAAACTGAATGTGGGCTGCGTCCTGACAAGAGGGGCTTTGATGCATCTCAGTGATGTATTATAAAAAGCAAGTTATTACATAATGATGGATCAATGAAATCCATTTTGTCTAACAACTGACTGAATCTGGAACTACAGTGATCCTTTGGCGTGAAGAAAATTTAACAACACCAAAAAGTTTTGACACAGATCACTCTGCGCTGACTGTGCAGACTTAACTGGTTCGATACTTTTTGCAGATGCATTAAACATTAAACCTTCTTTTCACAGAGTATGGGTCATATAATTTTGCTATATTTTTGGGAACTACATGTACTTCCTGCCTGTAACTCGAATAGGATACTTCATGTTCGGAGCCAATGGCACGATACAGAAAATGTTGTGTTGGCCTTCCGGTTCCGAAAGTATCCGCTCAAAAATGACTGTAAAACAGGTAGGCTTGTCATTCTTTGCAATTATGTGTTCTTATGTCTATGAAATTCCCCCCCCCCCAAAAAAAAAGAGAATGTCATATAATGTTCTGGTCTTTCAGCGTATTTTCTACACTACGGGAAATTGTAGAATGTGCACAGTATTGTCTGAATCATTATACCATGGGTTGACTGTAGTCGAAACAATAGACCTACGTCAAGAACCTTAAATCGGTCTGTTATTGCCATTTAATTAGCAAATAAGAGAGAGTTTTGCTGTCCTAAAAGCCTGAATTAATGTCTTGAACTGTAACATTGACTGCTGGTAAAGAATTGAAAAGAAATAACACAAAAAATGATAACAACAAAGAAGGGCTCCGATTATGTGGTCCGGCTCTGAATATGTAAGTCGGCACCGGCTGATGAGGGGTTCCTTTTAAAAATGTAATTTTCTGTATGAAATTACTTAATACATAACATCTGTTTTCCCGTTAATACCCTTCAGTCCAAAATTTTATACATTTCTTCGATGGAACGTGGCCGAATTTATGAAAATATAAAGGACTGATATTGTCACAACTGAAAAATGCTGTCTGTCTATTTAAATTTTGACCCGTTGATCAAATCTCTCGACTATGCTGAATAGTCTTGAACATTTACTCTGTTCAAGAAAAAAAAGTCAATTGGCATTGAAGCTTAACATTGACACCAAATATCGTAATTCTACAACAAGCCGTCTCCAAATTTTGATCACAAGTTGACAGTTGACCTAAATTTGGCAAGGCTAAGCGGTTCTATATAAAGCTACTGTGTTCTACAAGTCATACTCGGAAATCTTTAAAAATCTTCCTGTCTGGAGGCACAAGGCAAACAGCTTTAGTGCTGCGATAGAGCGTTGTCTTAAAACTGTCTGCCATATGGCCTGCAACATGCCGAAAGGGGCATTCGGACATTTGCGTAAAGTGTCGTCTCGGATCAGCCTGCGCAATCCGCGCAGGCTGATCCGAAACGACACTTTCCGTTTTTATGTAATTTTCTGTTTAGCGCATGTCTACTGAAGGACAAAATCTAATGTAGTCGTAAAGTGCCGTCTCGGAAAAGCCTGCGCGGACTGCGCAGGCTGATACGAGACGACACTTTACGCAAATGTCAGAATGCCCCTTTTCGCGTGTTGCAAGCCACGTTCACTCTAAGAAATTAATCGAGTCTTAAGTCAAAACTATCATTGACCATAAAGGAAGAGTCACTCGTTTCGAACGCCTGATCAATAAATAAACATGTAAAGGAAAATCTTACTGGTTGAAAATATAAGGTCATATATAATAATATAAATATAACTATAGAAATAATGATAATTATCCCTGGAATTGAAAACACACAAAAACAAATCTAGGAAAAAAAACAACAACAATGAACTGAATACACGAGGTAAATAAATTTCAATAGTTTATACAATGATTATATTCTAATATGACTAGATACAATTTGAGAATATGCTTTCAAATGGTTTTCTATTTAAAAAAATGTTGCCTCATTTTTGCCCTTTACCACACAGCAAATTATTAGACCTGTCCTAATCGAAATCATTTTCAGAAGAAAAATTAAAGGTGGCTAGAATAATGGAATTAGCCATTGAATGGGTAGAAAACATTGAGAGTAAGAGAAAAAACACTCGTACTGGTTACCAGCAATTGCTCGTCTTCCCGCAATGTTTTCAAAGGTCTCTTTCTCGGGATCGTTAAGGCTTGGAACTGTGTGGTAAAGAAATTACGGTTCATAGATTAAACCTGAACATGTCATCGAAGCAACTTGGATTGCCTTGGGAAACATTTTGGATCAAGAACAGACAACGCTGAGCGGGCAAGCTGAGCTTTGAAATATAATGAGATACTAGTAGTTTGACCAAAACAGCCTCGAAAAAACAGGGCTGGGTGATTTCAAGAGTGCATAAAAGACTTCCGAGTCATTTATTTGGCACTAGGGACCTAATAGCTTCTGTTCCAACCAAAGGGTTTGCCTTGGCTCAGTGGCTGAAAGACCCTGAATTTCTAACCAGGCAGTCCTGCTTCGATCTCTGTTGGTCAGATGGGCGCTTCCTTTGGCAAGGTACAGCACACCCCCATATGGAATCATAGTCACACCGAGGATAGACATGAATAAGTGTACTTTCAGCGTGATATGGCTGACATACCATTGAAAGTCATAGTCAAAAGTAAGCGTTTTAGTCTTTTACCGCATACATCGCTGAAGTAATTAGAAAACATGGACGGGAAAGTGGCAATTGCTTGTTGCAAGATAGGCTATTGCTGCTTTTCCCTGATGTTTTCCATACTTTTTCTGTACTATAGAAGTTTTTACAGTGTGTCAATTTTTGTCATCATCATTGGTTGATCCAAACAGATATAAAATTGGAATCTGTTAACCTTTTGGGAGTCAAATGAAATAAATATATCAAGGCCCAATTATTCTTGTGACCAAGCTTATTTGATTCGGAACATCAAGAGGTACCGAACAGCATAGAATTATAAGGGACCATTTCGACCGTCCTATGTAACTGATTCCATTTTCCAAGACTGGCCAAAACATTTTAGTCTATAGCTAGCCTTGGAAATTAGAAATAGAACAACTATTACGTTCCTGGCAAATATGTCTCAATCCTAAATCAAGCAATCCTGTGGTTCAACGGCCATGGGGAAGAAGGTATTGGAAAACTTTATTGGAAATAGAGAAAATGCTGGGAACCAGCATTTTCTCGATTTCCAACAATATTTTCCACCATTTCAAAGACGAGTTCCATCATTTGAGCCTCTATTGATTTGTCCCTTCCAAAATCTTTCAATTTGGTCTACTCTTAAGTTATTACATGTGGTACAGATGTAAGTTTGCAAATTCCATACGATCTGATTGTAATCTACACAGTCCAAAAGGCAATTAAAAGGCCATAGTCCCCGTAAGAGCAAGAGCTACACTAATTGATAGACTTCTAGAGATTTGTCTGTTGTCAATACAATAATTCTGTCTCTCTGTCTGTAACAGATACTGTGTGGAAATAATGGCCTGTCCTCATTGTACTTTAAACCGTCAACGTATTTCCCATTGGCCCCGATCTTTTGAACTCTCTCTGCACCAAAGAAACTGGTAATATGTAAGTTTTTCTTTTCGTCCATTGCCACTCCATTCGGACAATTCATTCCAGTGTATTTAAAGATTAACTCATCTTCGTTGTTAATACAGAATACAGCATTCTGCTTATAATCAGAAACCAGCAGAAATATGTTGTCAAAAGTTATGTTCAGAAATTTTGGCTCTAGGAAATATGGCACACCGTCGGTATCAAAAATTATTTTGCGTTTCAAGGCACCGTCGTACCGATGTAAATGCACCTGATAGTCAGGTTCCTTGATGGGTCCTTGTGTGGATGAAACTTTCACACTCACAGCTAACCCGTCATCAAAACACGTGATACCCCAACAAAAACCCTCAGTCCGAAAAGCGTCCACGGGTAATATACGAGTTCTGTTATTCACGTTTTCTATAGAAACCGTGTGAACCTCTTTTTTGTACGGTACTGTAGCAAAAGCTTCTTCCGCTTGTTCAAAAGACGGACAAACATCCCATGGTGCACTGGGTAATTCTACTTCCGTTATAAATCTAAACGCTGAATTAAATAATTTCAGTTTATTGTTTTTATAATCTGCGACAAGTAAATCGCCATTTGGTAGGAACGAGGCTCCACGGAGAGCACTATCGGACTCGGACAGTTTCGTACCAATGTGGGACTCGTGAAATTTGGCGTAGGTTTGTACTGGAGCAGATTCCTTTATCTCCTCAACGACTGTCTCTGTCTTTTTCGTCTTTGTTTTATTTTTATCTCTTTGTGTCTGTATCCGTTTTTTAGTTTCGCTGGTTTGCGTAGTGTCCTTCACTTTTGACCCGATACAGCCCATCTTTCTGACTATTCACCCACTGTCATTAGGCGAATCATTACCATTTTGGTTGTATGTCCTGATCTGGAAAAAAATACAAGTCGAGGTCAAACTAAACATAGTTAAGCCATGCTCTGAGAAAAGGGGGCTTATTGCACCTGCAAGACTTGTGACGAAACTTTTTGCAGAAGCAATAAACCATTTTTTACCGAGCACGGCTCAGTTATTACGTGTTTTTAAATTGGGTATCAGTTTGAGGTATTTTCAGGAATACTTTTATGCAATAGTTTCCAGCCATTACTCCAACACTATCTTCGAAAGTTGCCTCCTACTTGTAGTGCGTCGATGCAGAATTTCAACGCAGAAAAAAACGATTATACTTTGTACATTGTGCCTTTCAATTTAGATTCCTTGAATTTCTGGTGTTTCCTACATTCTGTATAAACAATAACACCAACAAAAGGATGGTGGTTAAAATGATTCATTATTTTTTCACTGAATATCAATAAAATGCTGATCGTAACAGTTTAATAAGTTTGACCCCAGGATAAAGGTCACACGTAGACAGGAACAATCAGACAGTACATCAAAGCCACTGGGGAACAAATTACATGTCGATACACGTATTCCTTGTTCCTATGAGAAGCTTTGGAAAATGTTCAAATACCATTTGATTTAAAAATGGGCACAAATGAAATGAACCATGTTCTGTGAAAAGGGGGCTTAATGCATCTGCAAAAAGTATCGACTCATGTCAGCCTGCGCAGTCCGCGCAGGCTGACATGAGTCGATACTTTTTGCTACTTGTAAATTTTATGCATGTCCAAGTACCATACTACCCCATGCTTCAGTACGTTGATAGACAGAATGGATTTTATGGATACATAATTATGTGATGACTTGCTTGGTATACTGAATCACGGAAACGCATCAAGCCCCCTTTAGCCAGAGCGTGGTTCAAATATAAATGCAATGTTTCAATTTCTTATTATTTCTATAAAATTATTAACTCTTTCAGAGTTATACCTCTTCTACCTCTTTTGCCAGCTGAAAGTACAATCTCTTGGAACTCTGAAACATTTTTATCTTGTAGACCTGACTAAACAAGGGGACGGCATAGATCAAGATCAGACTGCACAGAACGTGCAGTCTGATCTTTGATCTATGCCGTCCGCTATAGTCCCCATGTTTTCGTTTATGGTTTAAATTGCAACCATTGTAAGGTAAATATCAAACGACTTTCAAACACAGAAATTTGCGCTGTCATTCGTTTCTCTTCTTTGACATACCGTAAGAATTAAACAACTCGCATACCTTAATTTACGCAAAACTTCCATTCCAGGCACAAACATCATCTTAACGAATCCTTATTTCTACCGCCATACCATATCATACCCGCGTACACTGCTATTTTTCATTGCCATACTATATATGTTATACTCATGTAAATAAACTGAAGACGACTTTTAAATGACCTCAAAGTTTTTCTAATCCTTAACTGATCATCAATCGATTTCGGTCTAAACACTTCGCCGTTTTCGATCCCGATGGTCCAGGTATGTCCATCGACTTATTCCAGCATCATATCAACTCAAAGCAGTTCTATTTGCTACTTTCGGTTTTGTTCTGTTTCAAGTCGTTTACAAATGTGATACATTTCTATAAGTACAGTATTACAAATTAATAAAAACTGAAAAAGGTTAGAACCCTTGTGCGCGAAAATAACAGAATGGAGATATTAATTTAAAGAAAAGGACTAGGCAATTCTAGCTTTAAAGCTCTTCTGGTCAAAATATTTCAGAAAATATCAGAAAATAAAGATCCAATATCGGACCTCTGCAAAGCCTGATCTTGATCTACACTATCCACAAACATAACTAGATTTGCGCCGTGTGCCTGAAGGTTTAAAGTGTTCAATCAGTTTATGTAAAGGTTCATGGATCGATCACATTACAGAACTCCCCACCCCCAATACACAAAAATAGATCAACTATTTACAATACACAATAACAGGGTCTTTGAAATCAAGCGCTTGCTTCTTTACTGCAAAGTTTTCTGTGCAATTTCGGAATAAATTTTTTCGTTTAAATATTTCTGTTTTGCAGTGACTTGGTCTCGTTTTAACTTTAACCTGGTATAAAGTATGACTACTGCAATGGCTTAACCACTCAACCAGTTTTAATTTTGTAAACCTTAAGACAAAATTTTTTACTTTTCCGAATTGAAAGCATTGGCAATGACATATTAAATTTAGTTAAAAAGTGGCTTTTGTCTTGAAAAAAAAAATGTTTTCATAAACCGTTATCAGGGCCATTGAAACTTTGGATTGTTTCTTAAGGGGTTAAGATATTTCGTGCATTTACAACATGGAATTCCAAAAATTAACCGAAGTGTGAGACGAGAAAAAATCAACAATAGGTCGCTGCGATCGTATTTTGTATTTTCTTTTAAATTCTTAACTAAACCAAATCAAGTTAACTTCATTTCGTTTTGTACATTCTTCGCAATAAAAGTTTTTAAACTGGTCTACAGAGAATGCTGTAAAATTAAGATAAATGATTAACTAGGCCACTGAAATACTCTTGATATATTGGTCATGTTCTGTTTATATCAATTTTCAACGGTACTACGATTTTGTCACTACAACTGTCTGGGTGCCTTTGGCGTTGCGCACATGATACCTCATAAATTTTAGATAAGACAGACGGATACTTTAACAGATTACACCCTATTTATATGTAAAGACTCTTTTGTATTGCCTATCAGAGTTGTAAATAGTCCTATCTGTCGAGTTACAATGACGAACAAACGGGTTCATACTTGAACATCGTTTAAACACCCTCATCTACATTAAACCACACGCTGCAGATTTTTAGTTGACTACAACACTAATACAGCTTAACTTGTCTTAAGGGGTCACAGATGACCCCTAAATTTGGTGACTTTTTTTTAAACAAGTTTGACATGTATATTTGTTAAGTAAGTTTGGGTGTGACAACACCGATTTCTTATTTTTGCATTGAAAAAAGAGTCAAATTCATTGTTTTTGACTCTCTGCCGTACTTTAATAGACGAACCCAGCGCTTTGCTGTTTGTTTCTATTAAAGATATATCAAAAAAAGTTTTACAAAAACCAAAGACGCCGAAACAGAATGCGGTTTTTGCTATTTAATCTCAAACAAAACTATTCTCGAGAAAAAGGCCCTTACTGGTAGTCGACTATGTTCCTTTATATGATCACAGACACAAAATGGCTCTTTGACTGCTAAGAGCGACTCATTGACCTTTTGCGGACAGCGTAGCCCAAGATCAGACTGCACAGAACGTGCAGTCTGATCTTGGATCTACACTGTCCGACCAGGAGATATATTTCCTCCAAAACTACATTTGAAAGAGCACCATTTGGGCTTTTACTGTCGGCTTGAAAGTTTCATTTCTTTCATTAAGCTGGATAATGGTCAAAAGAAATACCGAACTTCGAACTTGCACGCACTCAGTTTCGAAGAAATTATCAAATTAACACCAGAAAGCTACTTCAAACCTATCTTTGTATCTTGCCCGAAAAAGCAGTGTAGCAGAAGTGACTACTGTCAGGTTTTCGAAAGCAACTACTTTTGACTACTACACCCTGGAAGCAGTTCCCAATGAAACCCTTGATTGGTTTTCTGTGGTGCTTGATGGTTGACTGATAAAGATGTAAAGAGTACCGCACAACATAAAACTGGATGTTTATACAGGCCGATCTAAGTATTCACTCTGATGGTCAATGGTCCTGCATGGCAGGATAAGGGGGCTGACTTCCTTGCCATTGGCAATTCACATAGCTTTTTTCAACACTCTAGATCAAGATCAGAGGACATCTGTTCTGTTCTGTATAATGTGCTAAAATAGAAGTTGGTTAGTTATTCCGGTCAAGACAGCTATGAACTTGCAATGTTTTTTCCAAAACGACCTGAAGGTCCCAAAATCCTCGAGATCTATTTCACATGCAGCAAAGGGTATTTGTTTAAGTCCAAGTCGTATCTCCTTTTATTTTAGCTATTTGCGATGTCTAAATGCCCAAGTATAATTCAGTTTCCCAGTAATCTCATTGAAAATATGATATAAGACATTTCTACTAGCTGCACAGTTGTAATAAATAAATGGAAGGACACATGTTTCTGCCGTGGTTTTAATGTTGTCATCAGAAACTTAATCTTTTACCAAACGACAAAATTTTGGACTTGTCCAAGTTCAAACTATTTGCAGACGACAAATTAAATGTGGCTCAAATGATGGAACTTGTGAGTAAAAGGGCAGAAAGCTTTGTGGGAAAAGGAGAAAATGCTGATTACCAGTATTTTTTTTTTCCTTTTTCCATCATGTTTTCCAAAGCCTTCTCCCTAGGAGTCGTTGAAAGATTGTGTGGTAAAAACTAAAACCAGTTTTGCTATTTATGTTGGAAATGTCTCCCTAATTATGCTTGTGACCATTAAAGAATCAAGTTCTAAAACCAGGCCTATTTTCACAACGATTTTCGGGATTGTATTTGAGGAAGACCAGCAGAAATGTTAATTTTCAATTATGCCATTGGTCTAACCTTTTGTGTGTTGATATGTACATGTCGTATATATGAGCTATTCCCTGTCAAAGGGGGCTTAATGCATCTGCCAAAAAATATCGAGTCATGTCAGTTTGCGCAGAGCAGTCCGCGCAGGCTGACATTGGTCGATATTTTTTTGCTATTTGTAAATTTTCGGTATGGCAAAAGACTCGAGATCCAGTCCATTGTTAGACTAATTGGATTTTATTGTTCAGTGATTATGTCATGACTTATATGGTATAATGCATGAAGGAAGTGCATTAAGCCCCCTTTTGTCAGAGCATGGCTCAAAACAAATCCACTTCGACAACAAAAGAGCAACAGAGGCTCGAAGATAATTATTTCAAATCGACTTCTAACGAAGCAAAAAACTACCGGTGTGACATTGGTCGGGAGCTAAAACTCGCTCGAGTCTGATCGATTTGAGATTTATTTCCCTTTGAACACAGGAAAGCATATATCTAGGGCGGTTAACCCTTGGGCAGTTAGGAGGCGGTATCTTGCCCCCCAAAAGCACCTTTGAAATAGCAGACTTTGGGTTTTCACTGTCGGCTTCGTTTAAGTTTCATTTAACTTATTTGGCAGGATAAGGGGTAACATGCTTTCGCTGTGGTTGTTTCAGGCTACCTTCTACATTATTTCAGTGATATCATGGAGGAAGTGCACTCATTCTTGTCTTTCCCAACTTTCACCAGTAATGTGCTTGTAAGCCCAGTGACAGTTCTCAGTTTTGTAACGTACTGGTAGCACATATAGCCTATTGGTGGAACTTTGGACACTGTAAATCCAAGATCAGCCTAGGCTTTCAGTTATCGTGTCATCCGATCTGGGTCTGTTTCACTTGCTTTTTCATTTTACTTTGCTGCACACCGTCTTAGTTTAATTGTTTGTCTGTCTGTTTGTTCGAATAGTGTTTAACGTCCTTTTTGACAATATTTCAATCATTATAACTGTGAAAGCTTGTTTACACATGTCAATCATGGATTTAACACTTTACCACACGACAAAATTTAAGACTTGACCAAATTCAAAGTATTTGAAGACGACAGAATTAAATGTTTCACAAATTATTAGACTTTTCTTAAATTGAGTAGAAAAAATTGTAGGAAAAGGAGAAAATGCTGGTTACCAGCATTTTCCCACAATGTTTTCAACAGCTTTCTTTCTCAGGGTCTTTAAAATTCAGAACTGTGTAGTATATAGTTTACCATGGGCTACTGTGACTCCACATGTCTATCACAAAATACCGACATTTTCACTTGTCGATCATCGGACACCGTTACTAAAAATAAATTGGCCACGTCCTTATATCATATACAGTAAGTTACATAATACAGAGGCAATAGCCAATGGGCTATTTTTGGTGACGGTCTTCGACGATCGACCAATGAAAATTTCGTTATTCGTAACAGACCAATGGAGTTTCAGTGGCCTATGGGTTAACTTTGAATTAGGTTTTGACTATGCAGTGCTTTGACTTACTGCGTCGGGTAACGTACCAGGAATACCTGACCACATGAATACGTGAATCACGGAAGACCAATTGATTAGATATTATGCTGGATCTACACGTTCTCTGCAACTACTGCTCTGAATTCAAACTGTAAGGAAAAAATGGAGAAAATTTTTAAAAATGTTAAAAATGATAATTCGAATCTGTAGTGTGTGACAATTTGGTGCTAAACGACGTCAAAGCGCCAAGAACCATCAGTGCATCAAATGACGTCATCTCATCAATGACAACGTCATTTACGTCATTTCAATTTAAAAAATAATGGCGGTGACTATGGTCACAAAATGTATAGTACATAAATTTTGTCTTTAATTTCTTGATAAAGGCGAAAGCCGAAATATTGAAAATAGAGTAAAACATTTTTGAATTGTGGAAAAAAAAAAATGATAAAGTTTAGTACGAGGACACACGTTTAAAAAATAGGAAATTACTCATTCTGTAAAGTGGTTTCAAATGTCAATAACGATTTAAAAAGCTAAAGATGTGCAAAAGGCATTTTTACAGACTCAAAAGTTGTAAGCGTTTTTTTAATCACCCTTTACTTTACAACTGTGAATTATTATGTAGGGCGATACTTTTCCTCGATAACTCGAGTATGTGATTATTTCGTATTATTCGTATGATTCGGAATATCGAAAAACCATGTGGAGATTACTGGGAGACGATGGAATCTTTGGAGTTATTACAGACCAGCCAGATAATGAAACGATATTGGTCTGTACATGAGAGAAGAATATATGAGCTTTGCCCTGGCAAAAGGGGGCCTAATGTGTCTTCGTCATGCATTATGCCTAGCGAGTCATCAAAGTATTATAAGTTTATAAAATCCGTTTTTTTCATAACAACCTACTGAATCATAATGTATACACTGGTCGGTCTTTTGATATACTGAAAATTTACCAAGAGCAAATAGTTTCGGCCCAGGTCAGCCTGCGCGGACTGCGCAGGCTGACCTGGGTCGATACTTTTTGCAAACGCACTAAATCCCCTTTTTCACAGAGCAGGTTCATTTGTAGATGATATCATATTGCAATAGTATAGATATAGCTGTAATGTATTCATTTATAATCACAAAGACCCCCTACTTGTGTCGTACCTTCGTGAGAACCTTGTGTATATGGTACCAATAATCTGATACAAGTTGTGAAAATGATCTATATAATAAATGACATACGTATACTGTAAACCTCGATAACTCGAATACGTATAAGACCAAGACGTTAGTTCGATTTATCAATGATCTGGCGGTATCGAATATACTTGAAAGCTCGCGTAATATATGGTCACCTACAGACGGTCTTGTGGTCTTGCAACAGTCAAGCCAAGCAAATCGAAGTCTATATAATCACATCCTCGGAACCCAGGTTTGAAGCATTACGTTACTGTCCATGTATCACCCCTGGGAAAATTGACGAGCAAATCGTCGTTTCTTATGAATATTCATATGGTCGGGAGGCACCCTAATAGTCAATCGAAAGATCGATAACATAATGATACACTCTTGTAGAAAAGATAATTTCATTTCTTCCGTTACTAAAAATAACCCTGGAAAAAACCCGAGGTTGTCAACAAATATGGCGGCCGTCGGCGTGCTTGTCTTCTGTGAGATATGCCATTCTGCAATAAAGGAACGACACTAACGATCTTTGTGTACGATTTTAACTGACAATCTTTCGGTGTTACGCCGAAAATCTCTTTTAAACCCTTCTCGATTGGCGCCGCCATATTTAAAGTATCGCTAAGCTTGATTTGCAACGAATGATGTGATTGGATATCAGTAGTAAAGGAAGGGAGCATACGGACACACCCCGGCCTGGGTGTGTCCGTATGCTCCCTTCCCTGAGTGCCGTATATCACCGTCCCTGACAAAAATGTGTCCCTAGTTTGCCATCCCGAAAGAATTTATCCCTTGCAAAAGGTCCGAAAAGTTGCGAGTAACCGATAAAGTCCGAGATTCCGCATGAAAATGTTACTATAAATAGAATCATAGCATTCAAAATGGCGGCCTTGTGGAGGACACTCTGGGGATGTGTCCCTATTTGCTGTCCGCGAAAGATTTTTTTTTATTTTGTCCCTAGGCTCCCGTCCCTGAGCGGATTTTTTTGCAAAAGGGGGGGAGGGGAGTTTTTCCTATGCTCATGACCCTGAGAGGGATTTAGCATTCAAAATGCAGGCCTTATGACTGACAGACTGGGTAAAAAATGGCCAGATCACTGAGTTGGACTTAGTTTTTTTCACCCTATGAATGATTTTTTCTCTCTAAAAGGAATTTGTCCCTATATCACTGAGTTGGACTTAGACTTTTTCTTATCTATGATTGATTTCTTCTCTCTAAATGTCTGAGCACTGAGTTGAACTTAGACTTTTTTTTACCCTATGTATGATTTCTAAATGTCTGACCATTGAGTTGGACTTAGTCTTTTTTCACCTATGAATGAATTCTCTTTTTAATTGCCTAAACATTGAGTTGGACTTAGACTTTTTTCTACATCTCTATGAATGATTTCTCTTTTCTAAAAGGAAATTTATCTTATATCACTGAGTTGGTCTTAGCTTTTTTCCCCTATGAATGATTTTCTCTCTTTCTAAAAGGTTGACCATTGAGTTGGACTTAGTCTTTTTTCTACACCTATGTATGATTCTTACTCTTTGTAGTATAACTCTCTGGAGTGTATCTCTTCTAAAAGAAAGATAGAACTTTCGTGGTAGATGGTTAGTCCTGAAAAGGACTGTTGGGTTAGCTCTGAAAAGAGCTGTGACAATTTGAAGAAATGACAATTTGAAGATAGAACTTTCGTCTGACAGCTTGAAGATAGAACTTTCGTCTGACATCTTGAAGATAGATCTTTCGTGGTAGATGGTTAGTCCTGAAAAGGACTGTTGGGTTAGCTCTGAAAAGAGCTGTGACAATTTGAAGAAATGACAACTTGAAGATAGAACTTTCGTCTGACAGCTTGAAGATAGAACTTTCGTCTGTCATCTTGAAGATAGAACTTTCGTGATAGATGATTAGTCCTGAAAAGGACTGTTGGGTTAGCTCTGAAAAGAGCTGTGACAATTTGAAGAAATGACAACTTGAAGATAGAACTTTCGTCTAGCAGCCTGAAGGTAGAACTTTCGTCTGACAATTTGAAGAAATGACAATTTGAAGAAAAGATAGAACTTACGTCTGACAATTTAAAGAAAGGTAGATCTTCCGTGGTAGATGGTTAGCCCTGAAAAGGGCTGTTGGGGTGTCCCTATAAGGGACCTGGTTTTGGAGGTTGTGTTTTTAAGCACAACCTCCAACCTTTCCGCAGGCTGGGCAGCTACTATCCATCCGTCTCTTTAGCCTTTTTAACTGCTGTGCACTCAGGTTGTACTTCAGCGAAAATGGTGGTTCGTTATCGCTGCTCCAATCTTCGGTAGAAGGCACTACGAACTCCTTTTTCTCCTTCTTGCTTTGTGGTGATTGGGCAAAGCCCCAAAAGTCCCACCCGGTAAATAGCAGTTTCTCTTCCTGTGCACTCAGGCTGTACTTCGACGAAAATGGTGGTTCGTTATCGCTGGTCCAATCTTCGGTAGAAGGCACTACGAACTCCTTTTTCTCCTTCTTGCTTTGTGGTAATTGGGCAAAGTCCCAAAAGTCCCACCCGGTAAATAGCAGTTTCTCTTCGAAGCCATATCTCTGGCTCCTCGCTACCTCAGCTTCAAACTTTTCTAGCTGCCGATCTGCCTCTCCCACCGTCTTTCTTAGCTCTTCCACCGTCTTTCTTAGCTCTTCCACCGTCTTTCTTAGCTCTTCCATCGTGAAAATGAAAATGAACAATGTGCGGGAAATGTCGCTGGGTTTTATAGTTTTTCAGACGGATTGAACTAGTTGACCCATGACGTCATTTTCTCCTATGTTTTTCCCGCGTCGGCGTTTCATGCTGTTTTGGCTCCAAAATTAATGTCAGCCAATCAGAATCAGCGTTTTATTTCTAATACTAAATGTTTTATTGTTGACCAATCCGTGGGTTTGTTACATTTTCTTGTTCGGGTTAGAAAAACTAGAGTTTAACTAACCTATGACTTTTTTTGATTATGAGTCTTCTGACAAAATGAAAAAAGAAAGATGTTTATTTAAGATAGCTATCCCTGAAAAGAGTTGCTTTTTTTTGTACAGAATGCACTTTTTTTACCCTATGTATGATTTTTTTCTTTCTAAATGTCTGACCATTGAGTTGGACTTAGTCTTTTTTTACATCTATGAATGATTTTTTCTCTAAATGGAATTTGTCCCTATATCGCTGGGTTGGACTTAGCTTTTTTTTATTCTATGAATGAATTTTCTTTTCTAAATGTCTGGACATTGAGTTGGACTTAGTCTTTTTTCTGCATCTATGAATGATTTTTTTACTCTTTGGAGTGTAACTCTCTGGAGTGTGAGTCTTCTAAAAGAAAGAAGTTTGACAATTTGAAGAAATGACAATTTGAAGAAAGATAGAACTTTCGTGGTAGATGGTTAGCCCTGAAAAGGGCTGTTTTTGAGAAGAGCTGATTTTTTTGAAAATGTTTATTCAGTATCAGCATCAGTCGATTCACTGTCTGACTCACTCCTTTCAGCGGCGATTTGCGCGCGGAAAAGACGGTCTACCTCCTCTGTTTTTAAAATAACATACTGAAAATACATTTCAAGCATGCCCTCAATAATGAGTTCCTTCATCCGAAGGTTATAACAGAACACCCTGTTATTAGCAACCTCAGCCCTCTCGTATCGTCTTCGCACTCCAGCTAAGCGTTGTTTAAGTAAGACGATTTGCCTCCTTGCTCTTATTAACTTTCGCTCAGCATCCATCCAAGTGACGACCGGTGATTGTCTTGAAGCCATTGTGGAAATGAAATGTATGGAAAATAAATCGCAGGGTTTTATAGCTTTTCAGACGGATTGAACTAGTTGACCCATGACGTCATTTTCTCCTATGTTTTTCCCGCGTCGGCGTTTCATGCTGTTTTGGCTACAAATTAATGTTATCCAATCAGATTCACCGTTGTTTTTTTCTATTACTAAATGCATTACTGTTGACCAATCTATAGTTTTGTTACATTTTCTTGTTCGGGGCTTTTATTGTTGACCAATCCGTGGGTTTGTTACATTTTCTTGTTCGGGTTAGAAAAAAACTAGAGTTTAACTATCCTATGACTTTTTTTGATTATGAATCTTTGGAGTGTAACTCTTCTAAAAGAAAGAAGAAATGACAATTTGAAGAAAGATAGAACTTTCGTGGTAGATGGGTAGCCCTGAAAAGGGCTGTTTTGTTTTTTGGAGGCTGTGCTTTTCCAGTTCTAATGGCAACACCCGAAATTCGCTTGGCAAATGGGGCATGCTGTAATCTTTCTCCCAAATTCGATATCAATCAAGATGATATCTGGTGTTGTCTTTAATAATAGTTGAACTAATCTTTCGCCGAGATCTTTGTATGGGTGTGTTATACGTCGCAGTTGGTTTTGTTCCTCCTCTCCTACGAGATGAGTGGTTAGTTGCAATAACTGCTGTCCCGCATTTAGATACTCTTGGAGAGCCTCACGTAGTTGATGATTTACCTCTTCCATATTGATATTGCTTCCGAATATTGACACTGTTTTTTCGAAGTGATCGTTAGCTGAGAGTCAAAGAAATGGTGAATGTGTGAAAAATAACGCGGGGCTTTATACGTTTACAGAGGATTGAAATTTTTAAAAGAGCTCGGACCTGGCAGAAAGCACATACATTTTTTCCATGCTACGTTTCATGCTAATATAGCAAAAAAAGTTATGAGACGTTGTATGGAAAAAATGTAGACAGAACAAGTCTTTTGGGGGAAAAACAGAATGAAGAACTCTATTGTTTTTTTGAACTTTTATTTATTGAACTTTTATTTACTGAACAGAACTAAAACATTGAAACATTTTTTGCAATGCATCATAAAAAAATTTCTTGACAATGAAAAAAATTTCTTGACAATGAAAAAAATCACAAGGAAACATTTTTACAATACAGCATAAAAAACAATTTCTTAACAACTAAAAAAATCACAAAGAAAACATTTTTTACAATACAGCATAAAAAATTTCTTGACAATGAAAAAACATTTTCTTAGCAATGAAAAATCGCACTGAAATATTTTTTCACAATGAATTATTCACAACGAATTATTCGCAATGAAAAAATCGCACTGAATTATTTTTTCGCAATGAATTATTTACAAAGAATTAATCGCAAAACAGTATATAACAAAATTTTTATAATGCAAATTCACAAACACCACGAGTTTCACATTTGTTTTCATATTCCGTAATGTCTTTATGCAATTTGTCATAGCCCAAAAACATTGTATAATCACTGTCCATAGCGTCGAAATCTCGTAGTCCTATGAATGGAGCAACATGTCTATAAACGTCTTTTGTTGAAAGAGTTGAATTCACTACTTCTTCTGTAACATCTCTATCAAATAGAATATACCCTGACATGGTTTCCATTGTTTCTCCGTAGGAATCATGAACAGATCCTTTTTTGTACCGTAAGTAAAAGTCAAATAGAACTGATTTCATTTTCAAAACGTTAAGAAAACTTTCTTCTGTTCTCCCTATGATAAAAAATGTCCATCGACTTGTGGATCGAAACAGTTTACTAATAACATTGTCTTTCAAGCAGCTATCTGCTAAATGAGTCTTGAGATCGAGATCAAAACCCGAATCGTCCACCATCATCGCTATAAAGTTGAATACGCCGTACACTTTGTACGACTTTTCTCCTTTTGCAGCCCATTTAAACATTTTTTTGATCCAAATTTTCACACAGAAAAATTTAATGTTAAGCTGTGTTCGTTTATCAAGCGTATGCTGCTGAACAAATTCTCCATAAATTTTTTCACGTAGTTCTATTGGTAGCGGTAACATGATTGTTATTTTTGAGCAACGGCTAATATTTTTCCCCGACTTACTTTGACTGATTGGTACACAACAATGTGATATGAAATTATTTTCTCAAACTTTTATAACCGTAGGGTACAGTATCAGTACCATTTACAATGACTCTCTTGGTGTATACAGAACGAAACGTTTTTGTTTGTGGTTCACTGGTAACCGTTCTATCTCTGTGTCTTTTAATTCTACAATCATACTGAATTTTGATTTCTACTGTACGATCCAAAGCACATTTCGAATATGTATCGAAATTTACCACCTGTTTTGTATTGTAATCCAGAGTAATCCCCTTTACTTTACATTTGCTTATCTCTTTTCCATCTTTTGTTTTCATTTTGTAAGCATAATTCTTAGGTCCAAGTCCTCTGAATTGAGTAATTTTACAAGCAGGCTCTTCATCAGTCCATTTTCCTAAACGACTGTTAATAATAGGGGGATTCCATAATTCGGGGTCGTGAATGTACATACAACTATCTGTATCGAAATACAGAACTCTATCTTTTAACTTTTCAAGAACGCTGTACAATTCCAACCTTGCATAAGCTGTTACGTAAGAACCTACTACCACATTGGCTGTAGCATGAGTGTCAATATGTTCCAACTTCGATTCATAGTTAACCAAGATGAATGAACAGTTCTCATCAAAGATTTCTACATGCTTTACAATGAAATTGGGATTGGTGACTAATTCAAAATATTTAGACGGATCACTGATGTATTCCGTCTGGGTCATTTTTTCACGCTGAGCTAATTTTCCCCAAAGGCAGTTCAACATAATCTTAGCAAATGATCTTCTCCCAGGATTTCTTTGAATACAACTTGGATCAAGACGAACACCTTCTGCCTTCTCATATTCACAAACGAACTGATCTTTTTCTGAGTCTGATTGACAGCAATCTGGATAACCACTGGCTTCTTGCTTAATTTTCAAGAAATTGTCCACATAATGTTTAAAGAACTGATCTGACACAGAATTGAAATGCCAAATTTCATACACTTGCAATAATCGATAACCGCAGTCAAGAGCCTTGAATAATTCAAAAGTAACCCAAGTTCCGACCAAAGCCCTCTCTTCTTTACCATGTCTACAAATGTTTGAGCTTTCTTCTGCACATTTCATACAGAGGGGAAACATCATTTTGTTGTTACAGTGAACTGGGAGAACGGGGTGAAACAAATCAGTTGGAGGTAAAACTTTACACTTGATTAATCCCTCATATTGGCGAATATTGTTCATGTCAATATTCTCAGCAGACAAAATTTTTGGCTGACCTACAGGGTAGGATTTGTGTTTACAAACATAAGGGTATAGAGAACAGATATCGATGTACTTGATTTCCTTTTTGCTTTTTTCATCAATATCATATCCAATTTTTATTGCATTACATCTTCCCCCGGACAATCCATCCCTCGGATCGATAGGGTCCAAATGTGGATATAACTTTTCAATGAGTTTTTTGTACTCTTTATCCTTCATCTTAGCATCAAATTCGTGTTCCCAAATGTACACTACATTATATCCCATTTCTTTGATATCTGCTATACGTTCAAAAGTACGTTCGTACAATTCAGACATGGGTTTTCCATTAATAGGATTGATCTGATTTCGATCTGTATAGCATACAGGACAACCATGATACAAATCCCCAAGAAATTCATAAACAGTGTTTGATTGATGGTGAAAACCATCTACACTATATTTCCCGATTTGAGCTTCACCACCATTTTTTGCATGCTGAATATTAATACCTTTTTCCTGAGCAACGCTTTGAATCCATCGTATCGCTTTCATAGAAAAGCGACGTCTGGATGAGTCTTTACTTGAAATGATAGCTATTTGATTTTCTGGTAAATATTTGCTTCGCCACACCTTGTTACAGGCATCTGCGATGGTAATCGCCTCTAAAAATGGACAAATACCACCCTGTTCGATAAACAGCTTTCTGAATTCAGCACATCCTCGTCTGAGGATATCAACGTCTGACCTACAGTACATTTCCATCTCCTTCTGAAAATTGAATTCCTCACCATTTCGAACTTTGTCATTATACCAAACTATAAATTTCGACCTAGCCTCTTCAGACATTGAGTCGGGTTTGTAATAAGACATATCCAAGTAGGGTCCGATGTAACTCCAAAATTCATCTGTATTAGCCCAGTGAGGAAAGTAACCTTTTTTCATTTCTTGAAGGCCAAAGGTGACTGGAAATTTTGCCAAACCGAAACTCATGAAATTGAAAGAATCGATCAGACGTACACCGTTCAGTTCTAACTTCATAATATTGTTTCCATTCATGATCAATTTTGGAAGTTTTAACCCAACTTTGACAATATAGTCAAGAATGAACTGCCCGTCATAGCCTTTGAAATTATGGGCAATAGCCGTAACCCCTTTATGATGTTTTGAAAAGAGCCAGTTGCAAAATTGACTCAAAGTTTTTTCACCTTGAAAAATAACTTCCCTACCCTCTTCAAATTCACTGCATGTAGAACAATGAAAATCAAGTGATTTATCGATACATTCATCACACGCTCTGTGTGCGATACAATAATTTGGGATGTGTACACCTGTGTCTTGTTTGCATTCAAAATCAAAGAAAATAAACTGTGTTTTTTTGACTACAGAAGAACTCGTCTCGTCATCGCTGTCATGGTTCAACTTACTTTGGTAAGGCTGAATATAGCATTGATGAGAAAAGTTAACAATTCTCTTACAGATATGACATTTTTTCTTTCCATTGCAAACATGATTTTTCTTTCTGATATGATATTGTGCACCGCATTTTGAACAGAGTTTCACTAATTCACAAATGGATTTCTTTTCTTTACCTTGAACATTTCTGTGATTTTCAAAGCATTCAGCACTAAAAAATCGTCTACTGCAAACACTGCAAACATATTCTTTTGATTCTGATGGACATTTTCCTTTGCGGTAACAACCTTTACAGATATTTGAACAAGTATGACTTTCCCGCTGACTGTAACCCACATCACAGAACTCACAATAATATGCACAACTAAGAAAACCTTTGATAGATTTAATGTAGTCATAATGGTTTTGATGAAAGTACAAATGTATGATCTTACTATTGGCTTTCACTTTTGGATGTTTAAATATTTTTTCCACTTTTGAATGCTGTTGATGAACTTTAATGACATAGCCTTTTTCATACAAGATTGTTTGAATTTTTTTGTATTCATCAATTCCTACAGACTGTGTTGGTGAAACTCCAGCTTCATGTAACAATTTCTCAGCTTCAGTCTTTTGAAGAGGGCGGTTTGAACGACAAATACGATCCCATTTTCTATTCCATACTTCGGTGTTTTCACGTTCACTGTAGCAAATTCCCACAACAACAGCTCTTGCAAAACATAGTTGGTCATGATTGTCAATATGAATAATAGATCGCTTCTTCTGGGCAAAAAACTTTGAATCTAATTCTGACGATCTATATTTTGGTTTTCCGCTACCACTTGGTGGTATTGTATGTGTGATGTCAAATGTCATGAATCCATCGTTCAAGACGAAATCTGTATTCGATTGTAAAACTCGTTCAATTTCATTCAGCATAGTTTCACCTTGTAACTGGTCTGCAGCTAAAAAAGGAATATGGATTCCCATTTCCAACGAAGGATGATTGATGGTAATTCTAATCATGTCCGTCGGGTTGGCATTTAACTTTCGAATGATTTCACGGGTAACATCGTCAAATAATCCAAGGAGTCTCTGAGGTGTTAATTCTTCAAATTTCTTAAAACTCAGCATCAGCACATGTGATTCTGTTTTAAATTTTCTTGACCTCTTATTACCCTTTTCTGTTAAATCATATAGACTTTTCATGTCTAAGTTAGAGTTGGTACTTTCATCGTCGCTATCATTTTCTTCTTTCAATGGTCTAGTTTTTTTCTTTTTTGTTGGTGGAAACACCTCATCGTCACTTTCTTCTTTCAAAGGTCTAGTTTTTTTCTTTTTTATTGGTGGAAACACCTCATCGTCACTTTCGCTGTCTGAATAGGTTATTATTCTTTTTCTTTTACCCATCGTTTTAGCTCTGAGTGAAAAGACAATAATGCAGAAGTGAGAAAAAACTAGCAATTTATATAGCCTCTCAGTTGTAACAGTGTATAAATAGAGACGATAGTTGTGAAAATCTAATCATTTACCTACTTGATCTCAGACAGTACAGCTGATAAAAAAATATGAGCGAGTTAAAGCTGCAAAATACATCACCACTTAGAAAGAGGGTGTATCTGTATGTTAATCCATACACCCACGATTACGAGATCAGCAATATACCATCAAAGTATAATGTTAAACATATCGGAAACTATGTGGGATCATTTTTATCCCAGCAATATTTAGAAGAAAAAGATGTTTACCGTACTACCAGCTACAGAGTTTTGGATCAAGCGACGATTGACAAACGATATGGTGCGAATGGCGTGAGAACAAATATTTGTTTCACATGCAAAGAAGCAGGACATTGGGCCAAAGAATGTCCAGAAAAAGAAAATCAGCTAGGAACAATTGTTTTTGTCTACGTGAATCCACACAGTCACGACATTGAGATTTTACCATCGTTTTACAACGTTGATGGTCTCAAAGATATAAAATTCGTCGGGACACTAAATTCATTCTGCAGTGAAAATACATGGAAAAAAAGTTCACCACAAGCTACATCCTCATCGGTTGAAACTCAGACCGTAGACATGCAGAGCGACACGATGGATATCAACGATTCAGAAATCTGCAAAATAGCAGATGATTTAGAGACATTACGAAAAAATCTAAGAAAACAACAAACTTTGGATCTAAAAAACAACGAATTTTCTGCAGAACCAGGTTGCTCGTACGGAGAGGAAAAACAGCAAAACAACGAAAAGAAGAAAAAACGAGTAACAAAGAACTGTTTCTTTTGCAAATCAACAAAACACGAGGATACAATCTGTCCAGATGTGGTTTTAAAAACCAACGAAAGAAAAAGAAAACGTAAAACCAAATGTGAATCTGACAATCCAAAGAAAAAAAGAAAAACATACTGAGTTAATAAAAAGATTTCAATAAAATATTGATTATAAACAAAAAAGACTGACTTGATTTTTTCATTCATTTTTTTTGTCTTTTACAGTTCATTCATTTTTTGTCTTAACAGTTCGTGATTTGATTTTTTCATTGTACATAAGTTCTTTTTGAAATAAAAAATATAAAAATAATTACTTCTTACTTTTGTCTTTTTTCTAGTTATGGCTGTAAGTCTTTTTTACTTTTGACAATTTGAGAAGAAAGATCTTTAGTGCTAAATGGTTAGCCCTGAAAAGGGCTTTTTTGAAGGATCTCACATTGACATTCAGCTCTACGATTCTTCCGCCCGATCCACTGGGATGATTTCACATCCACAGTGTTCGCAGCAAATCGTCGAACCTTCATCATCATCATAAAATCCTTCATCTGTATCTGGACAGTTATGCTTCTGCCCAAGATACTCGAGTATGGAAAAACATTTCCCACACTCTATCAGACATCTGCTTGCGCAGTGAGGGCATACAAGAATTCGATCCATTCTGGAACAAATATGATTTCATGTAAAATATCACTGGGCTTTATAGCTTTACAGATGGATTGAACTAGATGACCCATGACGTCATTTTCTCCTATGTTTTTTCCCGCGTCGGCGTTTCATTAACATTGTGCAATCAAATCGATGGTTATATCGGTGTTTTTTACCACTCTTAATTCGGTGTCACACAGTACATTCCCGGTGTTTTCCGCCAGGTCCGCCCTCTTTAAAAATTTCAATCCTCTGTAAACGTATAAAGCTCGGTGTTATTTTCATATATTCACCATTTTCTTTGATTCTCAGCTAACGATCACTTCGAAAGCAGTATCAATATTCAGAGTCAGTTACAATATGAAGCACAACTTAGATGAAATCAGCTTGGACGATTTTCCATCAGTGGAAAACAATGGAGACGTTCTTTCATCAGTTATGAATTCGACAATTATCAATCCACCACCGGAGTTAAATTCGACAACCATCATTCCAGCGACAGTGTTTGACAATATTTATGAAGAGGTAAAGCAGCTAAATTTGAAACAAGATAGCATGATGATCCGAATCATAGATCAGCTGGAGACTTTAAACAGACATTTGGAGGAAATTAAAACTTTAACCGTAAGTACTGATCAGCTCAGTAGAAATATCGAGGTACTACGTCAACAAGATCAGCGCATTTCAACACCTCCTGTGAAGATTCCTGTGGAGTTCGAGTTTGATAAATCCAATCTTCACAACTTAGTGGACTCTATCGTAAGTGTTGTGAAGAAAAATCAACCAAAGAAAAATCAGCCAAAGGAAAAACAACCAAGAAAAACAACAAAGCGGAAATCTGAGGAAGATGGTAACCATATCCACAAGAAGCAGCGAGTTGATCAAAAACCAACTATACCAATATTGACAGGGCAGGGCAAATACGGGAAAAACATTGACAATCACGTTGATTTCAAGATACCGAAAAAACCAAAGACAGAACGAAAACAACCAAGAAAAAACAACAAAACGGTAGGAATATGAAAACAAATATGAAACTCGTGGTGTTTGCGAATTTACATTGCATAAAATTTGTTATATACTGTTTTTGCGATTAATTCATTGTAAAATAATTCGTTGCGAAAAAATAATTCAGTGTGATTATTTCATTGCGATTAATTCGTTGTGAATAATTCATTGTGAAAAAATATTTCAGTGCGATTTTTTTCATTGCTAAGAAAATGTTTTTTCATTGTCAAGAAATTTTTTATGATGCATTGCAAAAAAATGTTTGCTTGTGATTTTTTTTCATTGTCAAGAAATTTTTTCATTGTCAAGAAATTTTTTATGATGCAATGCAAAAAAAATGTTTCATTGTGATTTTTTTCATTGTTAAGAAATTTTTTTCATTGTCAAGAAATTTTTTTATGATGCATTGCAAAAAAATGTTTCAATGTTTTAGTTCTGTTCAGTAAATAAAAGTTCAATAAATAAAAGTTCAAAAAACAATAGAGTTCTTCATTCTGTTTTTCCCCAAAAGACTTTGTTCTGGTTACATTTTTCCCCATACAACGTCTCATAACTGTTAGTTAAACTCTAGTTTTTTCTAACCCGAACAAGAAAATGTAACAAACCCACAGATTGGTCAACAATAAAATCCCCGAACAAGAAAAAATGTAACAAACCCACGGATTGGTCAACAATAAAAGCCCCCGAACAAGAAAATGTAACAAACCCACGGGTTGGTCAACAGTAAAACAATTAGTATTAGAAAAACAACGGTGAACCTGATTGGATAACATTCATTTGGAACCAAAACAGCATGAACCGTAGCATGGAAAAAATGTATGTGGTTTCTGCCAGATCCGAGCTCTTTAAAAAATTTCAATCCTCTGTAAACGTATAAAGCCCACGTTATTTTTCATACATTCACCATTTCTTTGATTCTCAGCTAACGATCACTTCGAAAGCAGTGTCAATATTCGGAAACATTATCAATATGGAGGAGGTAAATCATCAACTACGTGAGGCTCTCCAAGAGTATCTAAATGCAGGGCAACAGTTATTGCAACTAACCACTCGTCTCGTAGGAGAGGAGGAACAAAACCAACTGCGACGTATAACACAGCCATACAAAGATCTCGGCGAAAGATTAGTTCAGCTATTATTAAAGACAACACCAGATATCATTTTGGTTGATATCGAGTTCGGGGGGGAAGATTACAGCATACCCTATTTGCCAAGCGAATTTCGGGTGCTGCCATTAAAAGTGGAAAAAACACAGTCTCCAAAAAAACAAAACAGCCCTTTTCAGGGCTACCTATCTACCACGAAAGTTCTATCTTTCTTCAAATTGTCAAAAAACTCAAAATTGTCAAACTTCTTTCTTTTAGAAGAGTTACACTGCAAAGATTCACAATCAAAAAAGTCATAGGTTAGTTAAACTCTAGTTTTTTTCTAACCCGAATAAGAAAATGTAACAAACCCATGGATTGGTCAACAATAAAATCCCCGAACAAGAAAATGTAACAAACCCATGGGTTGGTCAACAATAAAATCCCCGAACAAGAAAATGTAACAAACCCATGGGTTGGTCAACAATAAAACATTTAGTATTAGAAATAAAACGTTGGTTCTGATTGGATAACATTAATTTGGAGCCAAAACAGCATGAAACGCCGACGCGGGAAAAACATAGGAGAAAATGACGTCATGGGTCAATTAGTTCAATCCGTCTGAAAACCTATAAAACCCAGCGTTATTTCCCGCACATCGTTCATTCTCTTCGAGTCGCAGATAAGATGGAGTGTGCTTTAAGAGATATGGATTTTTGGGAGCTTGCCCAGCTATCATCAAGAAAAAAGATGGACGACAAGAAGAAGAAGGAGTTCGTCGTGCCCCAGACCGAGTGCTGGGATGATGACAACGAGGCACCGTTCTCGCTAAACTTCAACCTAGACGCTCAGGAGCTGAAAAGGTTAAAGAGGCGGGCAGCGAGTAGCTGCCCAGCCTGCAGGAAGGTTGGAGGTTGTGCTTAAAAACACAACCTCCAAAACCAGGTCCCTTTTAGGGACACCCCAACAGCCCTTTTCAGGGCTAACCATCTACCACGGAAGATCTACCTTTCTTCAAATTGTCAGACGTAAGTTCTATCTTTTCTTCAAATTGTCATTTCTTCAAATTGTCAGACGAAAGTTCTACCTTCAAACTGTTAGACGAAAGTTCTATCTTCAAGTTGTCATTTCTTCAAATTGTCACAGCTCTTTTCAGAGCTAATCCAACAGTCCTTTTCAGGACTAGCCATCTACCACGAAAAGATCTATCTTCAAGATGTCAGACGAAAGTTCTACCTTCAAGCTGCTAGACGAAAGTTCTATCTTCAAGTTGTCATTTCTTCAAATTGTCACAGCTCTTTTCAGAGCTAACCCAACAGTCCTTTTCAGGACTAATCATCTATCACGAAAGTTCTATCTTCAAGATGACAGACGAAAGTTCTATCTTCAAGCTGTCAGACGAAAGTTCTATCTTCAAGTTGTCATTTCTTCAAATTGTCACAGCTCTTTTCAGAGCTAACCCAACAGTCCTTTTCAGGACTAACCATCTACCACGAAAGATCTATCTTCAAGATGTCAGACGAAAGTTCTATCTTCAAGCTGTCAGACGAAAGTTCTATCTTCAAATTGTCATTTCTTCAAATTGTCACAGCTCTTTTCAGAGCTAACCCAACAGTCCTTTTCAGGACTAACCATCTACCACGAAAGTTCTATCTTTCTTTTAGAAGAGATACACTCCAGAGAGTTATACTACAAAGAGTAAGAATCATACATAGGTGTAGAAAAAAGACTAAGTCCAACTCAATGGTCAACCTTTTAGAAAGAGAGAAAATCATTCATAGGGGAAAAAAGCTAAGACCAACTCAGTGATATAAGATAAATTTCCTTTTAGAAAAGAGAAATCATTCATAGAGATGTAGAAAAAAGTCTAAGTCCAACTCAATGTTTAGGCAATTAAAAAGAGAATTCATTCATAGGTGAAAAAAGACTAAGTCCAACTCAATGGTCAGACATTTAGAAATCATACATAGGATAAAAAAAAGTCTAAGTTCAACTCAGTGCTCAGACATTTAGAGAGAAGAAATCAATCATAGATAAGAAAAAGTCTAAGTCCAACTCAGTGATATAGGGACAAATTCCTTTTAGAGAGAAAAAATCATTCATAGGGTGAAAAAAACTAAGTCCAACTCAGTGATCTGGCCATTTTTTACCCAGTCTGTCAGTCATAAGGCCTGCATTTTGAATGCTAAATCCCTCTCAGGGTCATGAGCATAGGAAAAACTCCCCTCCCCCCCTTTTGCAAAAAATTCCGCTCAGGGACGGGAGCCTAGGGACAAAATAAAAAAAAATCTTTCGCGGACAGCAAATAGGGACACATCCCCAGAGTGTCCTCCACAAGGCCGCCATTTTGAATGCTATGATTCTATTTATAGTAACATTTTCATGCGGAATCTCGGACTTTATCGGTTACTTGCAACTTTTCGGACCTTTTGCAAGGGATAAATTCTTTCGGGATGGCAAACTAGGGACACATTTTTGTCAGGGACGGTGATATACGGCACTCAGGGAAGGGAGCATACGGACACACCCAGGCCGGGGTGTGTCCGTATGCTCCCTTCCTTTACTACTGATATCGACAAGTAAAAAATAGAAATGACGGCGTATTTGTGATAAGAATAGTTTAAATTTTCTCAAAGAAAAACTGAGATCACCAATCAAAATGCTTCATGAATAAGCGCTACTCAATGACCTTTTGCAGACAGTGTATATCAAGATCAGACTGCATAGAACGTGCAGTCTGATCTTGGATCTACATTGTCCG
The DNA here is from genome assembly GCA_946811185.2 of Hippopus hippopus. NCBI lineage: Eukaryota > Metazoa > Mollusca > Bivalvia > Cardiida > Cardiidae > Hippopus > Hippopus hippopus. The sequence goes on along the minus strand of OX328099.1, from coordinate 64,944,946 downwards.
ATGAGGAGATCATTTTCTCAAAAAAAAAAAAAAAGTAGCAAAATTAGGGTTATTTTATAATTGGCTTGAAGGTTTCACATCACGAAGTCAGCAGGATAAGGGTAAATACGTAAGGCTATGCTTATGACAAGGACATTTTGAACAAGTATGAGATGTTACTTACAGTATTAAAGTATGAAAACTCTCACAGTTCTCCCACAGTGTTTAACTTTACTAGATAAACAAAGACCTTTAACGTGCTTCTTCTTCCGCCAACGGTTACAGTAGTTTTGAAGGGTTAAGATTCTCTTAACGCTAGCGGTTTAAATCCTCAAAGAATGCTTAACAAAGATGGAAATCTGTCAAGGATTGGTGATCGTTAACCTTCTAAATGTACTCGTGCGTATGTTTAAATCCTGTTTGACGTCAAGTCATTCCAACCTCGTCATACGCATGTTGGAAAAAAAAAGACGGTATATGGTTGAAATTTCACGACGAAGTGTCTGAATCAATCGAATGTTACACCCAATGGAATTTCAGCATGTATACAAATTATTGCAATCTCACGAACAATTCAAGTGTATTTCTCAATACTGTAAAAAATAACGGGGTCCCTGATAGACTGATTTTTCCCCCGTTGTTTTCTATTAGATGTTTTTTACAGTGCTTTGGTTTGTCATCGTTCAAATCTTCGTTCGATTCCCATCAGCGGCAGTCGCAACTGGGCAGTTTCTTGGCAAGGCATTGCAGGGCCAAAACCTAATATTTTCGCTGGCGGCATGAGAATGGTCGTGGACATGGTGTTTTGGAAAGTCTAGTACAAACACAAGAGATAGACAGTTGTCGCTTGAATATAATTGCAATATCGTTGAAATCGTCGTAAAATACGATTCAAACGAATAAGTACTGTCGAAATAAATGTAACGAATGTCAATGAAAACTAAATTATTAGGTTACCTACTATATATTAAAGTGTATGTCACAGCCTAATTGTTTCGTTATTGAAGTTTTCTACTTCGGTGCACCGATTCCATTCATGTCGTCAGGGGTAACTATGGACAATAGACTGGTCTAGTGTTACACGAAGCTTTACCTTTAACTCTGAACCGGACGACAAAAGTTCAGTCCTCTTCCATATTGAAAGCACTTACAGACGACAAATTGTATGTGGCTCAGATGACTCTATTTGTCTTTGAGTGCGTGGAAAACCTTGTGAGAAAAGGAGAAAATGCTGGTAAGCAGCATTTTCTCTTTTTTCCACAATGTTTTCAAAAGCATTCTTTCTTTGGGTCATCAAAACACGGGATTGTTTGATGAAGGGTTAACTCATTTCCTCATGAAACCTGTTCTTCTTGCATACGATCTTAAAATATCGAATGAAAATAAACATTGAACTAGAATCAATATTTATTACTCTAATACCCGAAAGAAACAAACAAACATTGTGGTAAAAGGATAATTTTCTCCGTTCTGGCAATGTTTACTGTTTGCCGTTAAGTTGTAAAGTGACCCCCGCTGCAAGACGAAAAAAGGTCGGGTATTGGGCAAATTTGGCAATCCAATGACTCGATTTTCTTCCACGATTCTACTGGTCGGTCTGCGTGAACACTGCAATAAAGAAAGTGATTCTATAACACGTGCTTCTTTTGCGTAGCTGTTATGCTTCCAATATTATTCGATCTGTATAAGTATGCCATATTTTTTCGACTTCGAGGGTGGAATTCGGATTAGTGCGAAGTTTTTCTTTTTAACTCTGGGTAAAGATTAATCCTTTACCAAACGAGATTAGTTTTACCACTTTTAAGAAGAAGGCTTTTGAAAAACATTGTGGGAAAAGGAGAAAATGCTGGGAACCAGCATTTTCTCCTTTTCCTACATAGTTATCTACCCTTTGAGAGATCATTTCGATTATTTCAACTTTCTCTAATTTGTCGTCTGCAGATGTTTACATTATGAACGGGTTTAAAATTTTGTCCTGTCGTAAAGATTTTGACAAATGAAGGTAGGCAAAAAAACATTTAAACTTTAATCCATTCAGGTTTTTTAACTGCGTATACACACATACATGGTGGATTAGACGTGGAAAACATTTGATAGCGTTGAGACTGGTGATTAATCTGAGAAATTTCAAGTCATTGTTAATTCGCGAAGGGCAAGTTTTGTTGCTTTAGCGGACAGTTTAGATCAAGATCAGACTGCACAGAACGTGCAGTCTGATCTTTGATCTACACTGTCCGATTATATGATTAAATATGCGTAGCCAAATATTGGTGAATTAGACGTGGAAACATTCGATAGAGTTTAGACTGATGAAAAATCGGAGAAATTTTAAGTCGTTGTCAATATGTAAAGAGCGAACTGCGAAGGACAAATTTCGTTGCTTTGGCGGACGGTGTAGATCAAGATCAGACTGCACAGAACGTGCAGTCTGATCTTCAACCTACACTTTCCGATTTTTTTTGTTAGATATTCATAGCCATACAAATTTGAAATTAATAATGTAATATCCGGATAAACTTTTTAGACAACTGCAAAGCTAACTTTTCATTTATTTAAGCGCCCTAAGGGGTCAGAATATTTGTTCGATTTTAGAATATAGGGATATTTATTTGTGATCAAAAACATTTGATATAAAAAGAAAGAGTAGATTTGAAACAATAACAGTGACAAAATGTCGATGGACTTTGTGAAAAATACATACAGGCCTACGAGAAAAGACACTCGGTTCAGGTAAAATTTTGTTTTATTAATTTTTTGTAGAATTCACCTAGTTTTGAGAGAGAGAGAGAGAGAGAGAGAGAGACAGACAGACAGACAGACAGACAGACAGACACAGACAGAGCCAGAGAGACAGAGAGAGGAAGGAGGGGGGGAGAGACAGAGGCCAGATATTCAAAAAGTGATATCTATTTCTTTACCCAACCCTGAACTGTGGGTACTCATTACATGTGCCCCATCAACAGTCAATAACGACAAAAGGGTTTCCACAAAAGTGGAGAAATAACACTTTCCGTGTTTAGATAGATATACCCCATCTAATCCGGACCTATGGATGGAAGGACGAACACTTCCACGAAGTATGAGTTCTTTACGAGTGAACATGTTTTTCTCGAAGAATTTCAAACTTTAATCATTGATAACTAGTACTAGTAGAAATAAGAGACACAAGAGTTTGTTTCTAGGGCGAGTGGTCGTGGGATCAATCATTCATCGAGTTTTAGCAAATACTTAATACCATGAAGCAAGGGTAGAAATGGGTTCTTTCGTTAAGGTTTTGGGGTATAGGGAATTCAAAAGTGGCGCAGAGCTTACTGCATTGGATTTGTAATTAAGAAATGGGCTTGATGTTGGCGAAAATTAGGTTTGAGAGCCCACGGGCAAGTTACTTAGGGCCCGCCTGTCGGACGAAACTTAGCGAAGCCCTGAAGAAGTGAGGTGTTCTCAGGCTATCATTTAAATAATTGTGAATACTGTGACAAATTTGTATAAGCTATGGTAATAAGATTTGTATTTTTCAGATATCACTTATAGTGTTTAAGGATAAAAAAAAATGAGCAAAACGGCGTTTAATGTATCTCCGTGAAGCGGATATCATTATGGCCTGCAACACGCGAAAAGGGGCATTCGGACATTCGCGTAAAGTGTCGTCTCGGATCAGCCTACGCAGTCCGCGCAGGCTGATCCGAAACGACACTTTCCGTTTTTATGTATTTTTCTGTTTTGCGCAAGTCTACTATAGCAGAAAATCTAATGTAGTCGTGAAGTGCTGTCTCGAATTAGCCTGCGCGGACTGCGCAGGCTGATCCGAGACGACAATTTACGCAAATGTGCGAATGCCCCTATTCGCGTGTTGCAGGCCATATAATTATGGATCCATAGAATCCATTTTGTCTATCCACCAACGGAATCATGAGATAAACTTGACCTTTGCCATCCAGAAAACTGATCTATAGCAAAATGTTTCGACCCAGGTCAGCCTGCGCGGAGTGCGTAGGCTGACCTAGGTTGACACTTTTTGCAGAAGTAGTACCGGTAAGTCCCCTTTTCACAGAGCATTATTAATAAGGCGCAAACCGGTTAAAAATGAATGTTTGAAAATATCTACACCTGTCATATATGGATTATTATTCACAGCAACGATAGTTTTTTTCCCCTCCATATATCAGAAGGTTTACCTCCGCGTAGCCTGTAAAGATATTTTTGTTTTAACACATGCAGAGCTGGTGCATACTTTAATCTAAACATCTCCATTTTACATGGACGGTGAAACAAATTCTTATACCTGGAATTAATCACTTTCCGTGACAGCTCCCGGCAGAAAACCAGTCCTCTCACCGTTATGTATGTATATGCTTGTAATTCCAAAGTTTCATCCCCAGTTTTCTCAGGATTCGAATCCGAAACTTTCGATGTAAGAGCCCGACGTTCTTCCCCCACACCACGTTCAGTGTTTGTATTCTTGGGCTGCATTCACCGGCGATCGTAAAAATTGTTCAGTTTCCAAAACTACCCATCTGATTGGCTGAGAAGTTCAGTCTCAGCCAATTAGATGACTAGTCTTGGAAGTTACATTTAGGTATGAGTTTACAGTGGTTTATGTATACGGTCCCTGACGCTTCAATCCTTTACCGAATAATCCCGAGTTTTAAAGACCATGTAGGAGAGGCTTTCGAAAACGTTGTGGAAAAGGGAGAAAATGCTGGTAACCAGCATTTTCTCCTTTTTCCAAAATGTTTTCTATCCTATTAGAGAAGTTTTGAATTTGTCGTCTACAGATTTTCTTTTTTTTTTTTAATCGGGACGAGTCAAAAATTTCTCGTGAGGGAAAGAGTTAAAGATTAGCCGATGGAAACTTAAGCAAGGGAGGAGGTTTGAACTTGGTGTTAATAACACACATATAAAATTGGTCCAAATAGAAAGTTCACCTTGCCTATAAAATTTGGTTCGGAAGTTGCGCTACTTTCAAAGTGTAGAATTAAACTTAGAATGATTTATAAATGTGTCTGTTTTAGTAAAGGTGTATTTGATCACAAAGTATTCCGGTTCTATCACAGCGACATGTTAACTTTTATATCGTATCTGTGGTTCGCCAGTAGGCTATAAGGCTGGAGACTTTTAGTGGTTTACTCGAGGGCACCTAATGACTAGTAAGGCGGCAGGGGCATCGAAACAGGATTTCCTGATGACAAAATTTACACCTGAACTACTAAGCAACCGAGAACCCCCTGTATTTTGACATTAAAAAAGAAATAATAATAAGCCAGCCTCTGGCAAAAGGGGCTTTAATGCTTCTCTGTCATGTATTGCCCCAAGCAAGTTATCACATAATCATAGATTCATAATCCATTTTGTCTAACTAACGGCTGAATCCTGAGGTAGAACGATCCTTTGACATGCAGAAAATTAACACACAGCAAAGAGGTTAGACTCGTGCCAGCTTGCGCGGACTGATAAGGATCGATACTTTTTTGTAGATGCATGAAACACCGTTTTCACAGAGCTTGGCTAGTGTTTGACTCACCTGAGCACAAAATGCTCATTTTAGCTTTTGTGATTGTGTCCGTTGTCCGTCGTCCGTCCCGCGGTCGTCGAAACTTACATTGTGTACACCCTACAGCCCATATTTTTTTTTCAGTCAAATACTCAGGAAACTTGCAATGGTCAGCATGTTTTTCATGACAAAATCTCGGACAAGTTAGAAATTGGGTTACGACGGGTGAAAAAGTAGGTCAGTGGGCCATATCTGAGAAATACCTTGTGTGTACTCAAGAGGCCACATTTTCAGTCTGATACTCATGAGAGTTGGTAAGGCTGTTTGTCTTGATGATATCTCGGACAATTTTGAAATATTGCCATGGCAGGTAAAAAAGAGTAGGTCAGTGAGACAAATCTGAGAAAAACCTTGTGTGTACAGCAGAGGCCACATTTGCAGTCTGATACTCATGAAACTTGGTCAGGTTGTTTATCTTGATAAAATCTGGTGTAAATTGAACATTAGGTCGCTTCAGGTCAAAAGGTAGGTCACTAGCACAAATCTCAGAAAAACCTTGTGTGTATTCTAGAGGCAACGTTTTCAGCTTGATACACATGGAACTAGGTCAAAATGTTGGTATTGATGATATCTAGTATGAATCTGAAATTCGGCCATGTAAGATAAAAAAGAATAGGTCACAGGGACAAATCTCAGAAAATCCTTGGGTGCACTTTAGAATCCATATTTACAGCCTGATACTCATGAAAATTGGTCAATATGGTTGTCTTGATGCTATATCAGACAAGTTCAAAATTGGGTCATGTTGTTACAAAAAGTAGGTCACTGGTAAAAATCTTAGACAAACCTTGTTTGTATGCTAGATATACTCGTGAAACATGGTCAGATTGTTTGTTTTGACGATTTCGCTCAGAAGATCACATCTTCACAACCAGGATCGCTTCAGCTTTTACCAGTCCTAAGTGAATTTACTCAGGTAAGCGCTTTTGGGCCCTCTTGGTTTTGGTTTGAATAGGGCGGTTTTTTTCCTTAATCAGCCGAACCTGGTAACCAACAGTACCAGCACTGTCACAGTTTGATCAGAACTGTGCGTTGTGTTTTTTGTCTTCTACCTTTTGTGGCTGGAGTAAAGGGAAAGGTTTCTTCTACTAAAATACATTAAGATTGTATTCAAGATTAAAACCGGTAGGTTGCTTTTCGTAATTTAATTCGCATAAGAGCAAGACTCTTGTTTCCCTACGTATACGAGTATGCATGTCTGTTGCACTCCTGAATGTCTTCTCAAAGACAATTTATGTCAGGGTCAGGGTATACACATAATATAGCTTTACTTCATTCTCTCGTCCTTTCATGTCTACAAGTTGTCTGCACGAATCTGCCATTTATCACGCACACCGTCTGAGGTAAGATAAATATTCCGTCTGAACTCTTTACTTCATACTGACACATTTTTGTACCGGTGCCACTGATGCCAATTTGAAAACCTAATCACAGTTGGAAAATTGATGATATTGAGAAGTTGTTTTATTTTCTGCAATATCTGTTTCAAATTTTTATTATTATGTGTTCTTTGTTTTAGTACAATATTCGACTGGCAAGAGCACGGAATTGTCATTTTTTGTCAGGTAGAAAAGATGACGAACGTACTTTCTCCACAAATTGTACTACTAATAGGGGATATCAGTGAAATTTCAAGTATTTTTTTCGTTTGTTAAAGGCTGAAGGGAACTAAATTATAGAATGCGCCATCCGGTCAATTCCAAGAGTTTTTATTCCCACTTCACTTAGGGATGTTACGACTGATGCGATTTAGTCTGTGATTTATTATGATGTATAAGACCAGTTTATCGCCAAAAGATGAAGCCTTATTCACAATATTTTTTGTGTATGTTATAAAGACTTGAATTTTTCTATGTAGTACAAAGGAAATGGACTAAGTACTCATCGTCTGCCGTGGATGGCTTTCTGTGTCATGTTGTAGAACATTTAGACAAAAATAATGTAACCAAAACAGAAAGAAAAGCCAGCGGAGTTCAGTTTATTCTGTTGCCGCAACGTTTCCAACTGTATTAATGTCTTAAACCTTAATTTACGTTCCTAATCTAGTCTACGCGTATAGTTTTCAAAACTGACAATTCGCATATTGCAAATTGTTTCGGGTGGATTTGAGTTAGTTAATAAATGTACATTCAAATGTATTCGCCTCAAACTCAACATATAATTGAGAAAACATCAAGAAGAACGACTGAGTCAATATTTGTACAGAAGCTTAACAGCTAATTCAATATATTCTTTTTATCACTTTATCATTAATATTGGATGACTTGTTTCAGAGGCATCGGAACAAATGTATTACGCATGAACTGATTCTCTTTAATGACTTTATCCGAAGAGTTCAGTTTTTATATCTTTAGCGTCACGGTCGAAAATAATCATCACTGAGAAAAATTGTTATGGTGTGAATGTGCAGTCTGATCTTTGACATACACTGTATACTGCAGTAAGACTTTTTGAGCAAACAACAATTTTGGCATACAAGCAATATCTGGGTTTCACCATGGGCTTGAAATTTTTATTGTATTAACTTAGCAGTATACGTGCCAATGAGACTTGAGGTGCTCACCTATCTGGTCTCCTCTTAGGGATAGGGCGCCCTAATGGGATTCGTGTAACATCGCCTTTCATCGCCAAAATCGTACGGATTCGGCTAAGACTCGGGTAATCCGTAATCGATGCGGGGAAGCAGTGTCTATCGGCCGATCGATATGTACGGATTACCCGAGTCTTAGCCGAATTCGTACGTTTTTTAGGAAATGAAAGGCGATGTTACATGAATCCCATTAAGGTGCCCTATCCTTAATAGGCAACGTCGCCCTAATTTACCGGTTGGTTTCTGTTTGTCTCTTTGGTGTCTATAACACCGTTTTCAACATTATAACAGTTATCTGAGGCGGCCAGTGTACTTATATAAGCTTTTCCTTGAGGTTTTTTTTTTTCAGTACTTCGCAAAACATTTTTCCCCGAGTCATTGAACTCTTTTCCCAGATAAATATCGTCGAAACAATTTTCAGCGGTGACAGAAGAATGAATCCTGTCCCAATGACTTTCATCAATTCTCGGAAACGATTCGGCCGAGCAGGGAATCAAACCATCGACCCCTTAATTTCAAGCTTACCGAGTGAGCTACTCATATTGCAATAACTGGCCGTAAGCCATCATTGTGGGTTTCAATGACGAAATGAGAAAAATTAATCAAAAGTTGAATCACCGGTAATCCCTGCGGTTGAAGTCGGGGTGCGTTTAACTCTTTCACGGCAATTCCAAGATTTCACAACCATGTAAAAGAAACCTTTTGAAAACATTGCGGGAAAAGGAGAAAATACTGGTAACCAGCATTTTCTCCTTTTCCCACAATGTTTTCTACCCTTTCCAAAGACAAATCACTTCATTTGAATAGAACTGAATTTGGAATCTGCAAATGCTTTCAATTTGAGCAAATCTTAATTTGTGTTTTCTTGTAGAGTTACCTCTTTCCGTGCAAAATAGATAAACTCGTTCTCTTGCTACGCCTGGAAATACAATCCAAAGAAACTGAAAAGAAATATCTTAAAGGATTGACTTAGCCAGCGGACGGTGTAGATCAAAGATCAGACTGCACGTTCTGTGCAGTCTGATCTTGATCTATACCGTCCGCAAATGTCCCTTTTTCGCCTGTGATGCAGAAAGGGTGAAATTAAGAAGAAATGTGTAAATCGGTTTAGAATTTAAATGAAAATCCATATTAATATGTACACTTTCTCCGCCTCAATTCCGGTATTTGAACTTTGTTTAATATCCAGTGTATTGATTTGCCATGAAAATTAATATGATTTATATATTAAAATTATATACTTTATTCGGCAGACGAGGAATGGTTAAGATGTTATGTTAATGGAAAAAAAAGTCGTAGGGCTACGTTATGAATGTGATAATAAATGATAGGTGCTAATATACTCAGTTCCATAAATAAGTGTGCACTTAATTTTCTTTTATTTCTCGTCGCATGTTTTACTGAAGACCAACAAATTTGGTATCATATTTTAGTTCCGAGTCTGTAGAAAATGCCAGGCTAATCAGATTTTGACTAACAGAAAGTTTAATTTAGGTTTTTGCAGTTTAAATGAAGGTGGTACTAAAACCATAGTTGCAAAAGTACTCAAAGACTAAGGTAACATTAAAGTTAGGTTTTTCTTAAAGTTCTTGTAATTTTTCAATCAATATCTTGTATGGCCACCTCTGCTGTCGATACAGGCAATTATTTGACGTCGCATAGACCTTACATAACGTAAAATCATTGCATCAGGAATGTTATTCCATTCCTGAACGAGAGCGGTGGCCAAAACCTAACTTTAATGTTACCTTAGTCTTTGAGTACTTTTGCAACTTTGATTTTAGTACCACCTTCATTTAAACTGCAAAAACCTAACTTAAACTTTCTGTTAGTCAAAATCTGATTAGCCTGGCATTTTCTACAGACTCTGAACTAAAGTATGATACCAAATTTGTTGGTCTTCAGAAAAACATGCGACGAGAAATAAAAGAAAATTAAGTGCACACTTATTTATGGAACTGAGTATATATAGATAAGGTAATTTTGATAACTATTTTCCGCGCCAAAAACATGTATCTTAAATCCATTTCTTTCGGCGACTGAAAATACAAATCACTGAAAATCAGTAATTTATCTATTTTATATGCTTGACTAAACAAGCGAAGGATATAAACACAAGATCAGAATGCTCGTTCTGTGCAGTCTGATTTTCAACCCGCATAAACAGAAATTAATGGCATCATAATATGAAGCACTACCCAACTCAGCAGTCTGTACGAACGGAGGCACATTTGATTGGGATGCAGTGTCTTATAAAATATATTTATTTCATACTTTTCGGTAGTTTATCGAGAAATAACGGTGGAATATTTTTTATATTTCATGCTTACGACCAGTGAAAGATACCGATTTTATTTTCTAACTGTTCAAGTGAAGGCTGAAACAGTCGTTCCCGCGCACTAGTTACCTAGGTAAAATGCGTGTGCCACTCAAACAGATGGAAATATGACGTAATTTATCTCACATTTCTCGCGCTTTACGTAATATTGTACTGCGTTCTTATGCGGAGGGGGTACGTCACGGGGAATCACCGGAATGAACTGCTGGATTTTGATGCCATTCCCCCAAAAAAGGGTTACAAGCATGAAATAAATAGAATATTTGGTGTTTTTTTTTTTCGGTGAAAGATTGAAATTTATTTCATCGAGTGAACATCACCGGTAGTATTTTCACGAGCGCAGTTCATCGAGTGAACATCATCGGTAATATTTTCACGAGTGGCCACTCGTGAAAATATTACCGATGATGTTCACTCGATGAAAACAATTCGATCTTTCACCAAAACAAAAATCCTCTGTGTATAGTCAAGCTTTCCTTTCTTATTTCCTTTTCCTGTTATTAGTTAGTTAACGATTTGGTAAGACTACGGGCACCGTATAGGTTCCGACGATATCGCACTGTCTCGCGAAACTTGGTTCATTTTCTTATCATATATGCGCAGGAGTACGCAAAGAAAGATAACTCGATCGGACTGCCGATAACAAGTATATATACGCGAACACTCTTGAGAAGTCGCATTTAAGTAGCCTGGGTCCAGTCGGTATACATAATAATTTAACTTACTCTGTATTATGCTCTCCTTGCAATCACAGTCTATTTATCGCTTTCGCTATTATTTCAAAGTAACGTCCGAATGATAGAAAAGGAAAAAAATGAACGGACTGGAACCCAGGCTACCTTTTTAAAAAACGTAAGGGGTAATAAGTTGTGCTATGCCCCAGAGTGGATAAAAGATTACAGTAATAATTATGTACTTGTATTAACACATGAATAATTTTGCCCGTTTCTTCACACATTCATTATAAATTTGACTATTCTTGAATGGGTTTAGACTTTGAAATGGCAATATTGGTGAAAACGGATAGCATGTAGAAAATGTCTGTTAAGTTAAAAGAATTTGTGGCTAGTATTGTCAGTTTGTCGCAAATTTTCGCTGGTTAACCCTTTACCACACGATTGCAAGTTCTTAACGACCTTGAGGATGAAGGCTTCAGAAAACATTGCGGGAAAAGGAAAAATGCTAGCAACCAGCATTTTCTCCTTTGCATTTTCTCCTTTTCCAACAATGTTTTTCATCCTTTGATAGATAAATTTTATGTTTCAAGTAACACTGAATTTGTCGTCTGTAACTGCTTTTAGTTTCCGAACAAGTCTAAAATTTTGCTGTTTGATAAAGACTTACAGAGCGTTGAAATATCCCGATATAGTCTAATGGCATAGGCATAAGATATAAAACTCTGCACTTATATGATTAAAAGGTCAAATTTTTCGATTACATAGAGGATATTTGTTTTTTACGCGGCGAAAGATCGACATTTATTTCATCGAGTGAACATCATCGGTAATATTTTCACGAATGGCGCAGCCATTCGTGAAAATATTACCGACGATGTTCACTCGATGAAATAAATGTCTATCTTTCACAGAAAAAAGCAAATATTCTATTTATTTCATGCTTTTAATCCTTTCTAGGGGGGAACTTAATCAAAATCCAGTAAAGTTCTTTTTGTTTATTCCCCGTGGCGTACCCCTTCCGCATAGCAACGCATTACAATATTATGTCAAGCGCGAGAAATGTAAGGTAAATTACGTCATTCTTCCGTCTGGTTGTGAGGCGCGCGCACTTTACCTAGGTAACTAGTGCGCGGGAACAACTGCTTCCGCCTTCAATTGAAGAGAAGATAATATAAAAATCGGTATTTTTACTGGTCGTAACCATGAAATATCGAAAAAATATTTCACCGATATTTCTCGATAACCTACCGGAAAGCATGAAATAAAGATTTACTTCTTTACTCCTCTGTATCAATTTTCAGCGTTGAAAGAGACTAAAGATACGAAAGAAAATGGTCCACTGATAGATCTAGTGTTTAGTTATTTACCATAAAACATACAATTTTGACTTTTCCAAATCGAAATTGTATTTTTTTCGGGCAAGCGTGAAAAACACTAAGTGATGGAATTTGTCTATGAAAGTGATGAGAAATTGCGGGAGACGGAAACAATGCTGATTACCAGCATCTTCTTCCTTTTCCAACAAAGGCGTCTGTCTGAGGGTAGTTTTAAAAGGAGATTGCTTAGTAAATGATATACTTAAAGCGTTTCAAGGCACTTGCAGGATTTGGATTCAAAGAAGTTGCAGCATTTGCATCCATAGAATTTGCAGACAACGAAATTATTGAATATAACTCAAATGATGGAATTTGTCTTTGAAACGATAATAGAATTGTTGGAAAAGTAGAAAGCGCTGGTTTTAGCAGCATTTTATCCTTGTCTTGCAATGTTTTAAAAAGCTCTTTTCTTCGGAATAATTCAAAATGGACATTGTAAGTAAATGGGAAAAGGACGATTTAAAGATCCTTTTTTTCTTGTATAATTCCGACATACCACAGTAACATTACAGTCATCCATGTTCCCTATGCCTTCTACCAGTAATAGATCTTTGGAAAAATGCTTTGCCGAAAGCCACTTCTATTATGCCCAACTTCAATGAGAATCGAAAGTAAGGTTAAACAACATGTGAAAGTCGTTGCTTGTATAGACTTCATTGCTTGAAGCCCTGGAATATTTAAGGAAGTTAGAAGATATCAAATTAAAGAAATTGGTTTAAGTGACCCTTTACCAGAGAATCCTCGATTTTAAATACCTGTAGGAAAAGGCTTCAGAAAATATTGTGGGATAGGGTAAAAAGCATTTCTTCTTTTTCCCACAATGCTTTCTACATTTTCAAAGACAAACTCATCATAATTAATAGTTCGTTATATGCAGGTGCTCTGAATTTGGGCAAGTCTAAATATATGTCTATTGGCAAAGATTGAAGAAGAAAGATAGCTGCAGAGATGGATAGACTACTCTGTGAGATGTTTTGAATTACATTTATAAAACTTTGAAAGTTTATGCTGTTTTGAATTCGAAAATCTGCGTTGAAAGCATTAATCCAGGTATCGAACAGTATATGGCTTGCAACACGCGAAAAGGGGCATTCGGACATTTGCGTAAAGTGTCGTATCGGATCAGCCTGCGCAGTCTGCGCAGGCTGATCCGAGACGGCACTTTACGACTACATTAGATTTTGTGCTACAGTAGACTTGCGCAAAACAGAAAATTACATAAAAACGGAAAGTGTCGTTTCGGATTAGTCTGCGCAGAGTGCGCAGGCTGATCCGAAACGACACTTTACGCAAATTTATGTCCGAATGCCCCTTTTCGCGTGTTGCAAGCCATATAGACCACAATTGGGCTGCACACACAAGCCAATCATGGTCTTTTTTCCTCGTAAATTTTCGAAAGGCATCAGTTGCTATGGTATGCAAAATACATCTGTTGCTTTTATCATTTATCTAGAACGAGTTACTCTCTGATGTCCCAATGGATGGGGCGACAAGGATCAGCAAAGGCCTACATCAAAGAGCCTCTTCCACAGACCTTCGCCATCGCCATGCAGGGGAACGCTGCTTTTCCTAAACGAGACGTTCATTCCGCTGGTCTGCCCCACCCAGCAGAGCTTGAGCGAACAGTTTATCCATTAGCAGGAAGTTATGGTCAGCCACCAGTCAATGCGCAACAAGCAGCTGTAAGTTTTGTTATATAAGCTAACACACCTCCAAAGAAATTGTGGGCTAAGGTAGTTCAAGGCCTTTATTTATCAACCATTCTTGGTTTCATTCTTTGTCTTGTTCTAGATTTAGAAAATGACACAACTTCTTCATGGCTAAACTATTTGATGGTGAAGCCAATCAGAAATTGTGCTACTTTCAAATTTAGAATATTCTGTGGAGCAAGACAAGAATGTGAGGTGAATACTGAATACAGACCCAAATAGGTTAGGGATATAATGTCAGTCTATCACTTCACAGGTTCTTGGGCCGAGCCCGTCAGCGCAGTCAGTAATAAACAGGACTTAAGACTAGGGGGTCACTGGTTCGAATCCCGAGCTGAGCCAAATTCTTTCCATGGATCGATAATGGTGTTTGCAACAATATTCACTTCTCTCTCATCGCATATCATTGTTTTGACGATGGTGGTGTGAGAGAGCAGCCAGTGGCTGGGGAAAAATACTGTGCGAAGTACTTGTAAAGGAAACTCCAGGAAAGCATAGATAAGCGCGCTGGCCGCCGCGATATAACTAAAATAATATTGACAACGGCATGAAACACTATACGAACAAAAAACAGATTCTTGGCTTGTAACCCATTTTTTGCCACTGTATGGGAAATTGAATACAAGTGGCACAATTTCTATAAAGTAAAGGAACAATAGGGGCTAGTTTTAGACATAAAGTTTGCTGAAATACCCATGTCTAGTGCAAAGAAAGTCTGCCGGTGTTTTACGACATCTCATAAGATATTAATGGACCTTAATCCTTTACCTCACAATCCCCTATTTTAACGACCTTGAGAGAAAAAGCATCGGAAAACATTGTGGGGAAAGGAGAATATGCTGGCAAAAAAAACCTAGTCTTCTACCATTAATAGTATAGGTGAGAGAGCCTAATCAAAGACCATTGCCGCGGCTCACGAGGGAATCGGATTGAGGACATCCGGAATAAAGATCCCATACCTTAAACAACGTTTTGCAACAGGCCCTAGTTTTGTCTGGAAATAACTTTGTTGTGTGAAATGAACAGTGTTTTCTCTCTTAGCGCCAAAATCGACGGCCAAAATAAAACAACAGACTGAAACTAATAAAGATTTTTATCTTACAGGCTTGGCTACACAAGCGGATGGTATGGATCCAAGATAAGACTGCACGTCCTGTGAGAACCTGCAGTCTGATCTTTATCTCAGCCGTCCGCAAAGCCCCTGTTTCCGCCGTTGGGACAGAAAATGTTAAATACATTGACGGTCGTTTGAAGTCTGAAGTACTGAAGTCTCGGTACTAATACATTAGCTACAATCTGATTACAACACAATTGTAGACTTGTTGAAATTTATGCATTTGCAGAAGACAAATGTATTTCAAAAATTGAAACTTGTTTTAGGAAGGGAAGAAAACATTGTGGGAAAAGGAGAAAATGCTGGTTACCAGCATTTTCTCCTTTTCCCACAATGTTTTCAAAAGGCTTCCTCCTCAGGTTCGTTAAAACCTGGGATTGTGTAGTAAAAGGTAATAATGTTTTATTAATGACCGTTAAACAAATAGAATTCCGAACCCAGTGGTCTTGTTTCACTATAATTTATTATAGAACCCATTACCTCATGATACCCTTTAGACTGTTTTTAAAAATTGAAGTGTCCTTGAGATATATTGTAAATCAACATGGTTAAAATGCACTTAGGTTTGATACGTAAATTATCGTGAAAATATTCCTAGAAATTTATCCCGCTGCAGAAGTGTTCCAGGTGTGGTGTCCTGCGAGATCCAAGAAGGCATTGCACCAGATTTAGACTTTACTCTAAATCTTACGGGGAGGGGGGAAAGAGAGAGAGAAAAAAAGTTGATATTTTGTAAGGAAAATCATAAGAACGTGACTGTTTACCCCTAGTTTGGGAAAAAACCTGAAAGAAACTACCGGCAAAATATGTCTACAGTGAGACTCCACCATAAGACCTTTGGAACTGTAGGCGATGGCTCAACCAACTGATCTACAGACGTATCTGCCACGTGATCGTGTTTAAAATGTATCAAATTATAGCTTATTGCGCAGTTATAACGTTACCGTTATCTACGGCATAGAAAGTTTTTACCGTAGAAATACCAAACACCGAGCAATCCCTTGTTTTTTCTTCATGTATTTCTGTCTTGGTTTGAATTCAAAAGCCATCTTTGAATGCGAATGAAAATTAGCAATCTTTGTTAACTTTGATTTAAAAAACTACGAAACGAAAAGGTTCCTTTCCTTTATGCATGAGGTGCTGTGTAAAACCATTTGCATTTCAGTCTTATCAAGTTAGTCAAACATATCTAAAGTTTCGATTTTTTTTTATAATTTTTGATTATATGTCTAATCCTTAGGTTGCAAAGCGCGACTCAATGAACTTTTATGTAGCTTTCGATAGACCTCGGCTTAATGTATACTACACCGACAGCTTGCTTCCTACGGTGGCACAAAAGTGACATGGAAGATATATTTTATACTACGTGCGCACGCAGTAGCTAATACGTGCACACGTAATAAGTAATACGTGCGCACGCAGTAGTATTACGTGCGCACGCAGTAGCTAATACGTGCGCACGTATTAACTAATACGTGCGCACGTAATAACTATTACGTGTGCACGTAATAATCGACCAATCAGTTTATCACGAATCAATAAATGTCTATCTTCCACTTCCATCTTGAAACAATGGCTTCCGTTCATGATTCTAATTGGTGGATTATTACGTGCGCACGTAATATGTAATACGTGCGCACGTATTAGCTACTGCGTGCGCACGTAATACTACTGCGTGCGCACGTATTACTTATTACGTGCGCACGTATTAGCTACTGCGTGCGCACGTAATAACTAATACGTGCGCACGTATTAGCTACTGCGTGCGCACGTAGTATAAAATATATCTTCCATGTCACTTTTGTGCCACCGTAGCTTCCGGTTTCAGTCCTGTCAGTCAGTTCTGACATGGGCGTTTTAGTGCGTAGTTTAGGTGCGTCCGACCGGTGCTTACAGAGAGAATCCAACGCGGAATTCCGAGGGGTTAATCCAGCGCCTGAGCCACTGTACGTTGTAGGTCCGCGGATTAAATTCGAGTTCTTTTTATCAACATAAGACAGAAGTTTCTGAAAAATACTTTTAATCATCTAGCCTTTTTGTTTGTACTGCGTAAATTTCAAAATATCCATCGCAGTTCTTTTATGTTTGTTTTGATTAAACTCACAGACAATTTCCAAGAAATCTTCTCTCTCCATCCAGGGCGTACGACTCAAATATGATACGTGTATTTTTCATATTTGTCTCTATTTACTTACAGATAGACGAATCGGTTCCTGTCCATCTTCGATACAACGACACGGCAGGTTATGATGATTTTCACAAAGCCTATCATCAAATGAGTAAACAGTGGCCTTCAGTTAGTTATCCCGAGTTTGGGCCTCCCAGGTAAGAAATAACCCTTTACTAGACAATCCCTGGTTTTCACGACTCTGAAAGAAGGCTTAGGAAAACATTGTGAGAAAAGGAGAAAATGCTGGTAACCAGCATTTTCTCCTTTTCCCACAATGTTTTCTACTCTATCAAAGACAAATTTACCCATTTGAGCTATCTTTAATTTGTTGTCTGCAAATGCTCTATTTTGGACCAGGCTAAAATTTTGACGTTTAGTAAAGAGTTAACCCTTATCCCGCTAAATAAATGAAATGAAACCTTAGAGCCGATAATAATAACCAAAAATCTTTGCTGTTTCGAAGGTTTTTATCTGGGAAAGATACCTCCTTTTCGGACAGTGTAGATCAAAGATCAGACTGCACGTTCTGTGCAGTCTGATCTTGATCTACACTGTCCGCAAAAAGTCCTCGAGTCGCGCATAGCAGCTAGTGGGTTAAATCGTTGCCTGACAAAATATTCCGTTAATTTTTCGGGCTTTATATTATCCTGTTAAATAAGTGAAACAAAACTTTCAAGCCGATAGTTAAAACCGAAACTTTGCTATTTCAAAGGTACTTTGTTCGGAAAAGATATCTCCTTATCAGACAGTGTAGATACAAGATCAGACTGCATGTTCTGTGCCGTCTGATTTTGATCTACGCTGTTCGCAAAAGGTCAGTGAATCGCGCTTATCAGCCTAGGGGTTAAAATATATATCCGATCTGACTGAATGGCAAGTAGTGGCAGTAACGTTAATAGTGTCTCAGCTCAGCAGTGGAGATCACTGCAGCTGAGTTTGACCAAATTAATGTAGAATACTTAAGAAAATAAGCATAACCTCTCAAAGAAGAAGTTACAAAGCTCATGTCGATTAGTCTGTTGATTTTCCTCAAACTTTGTACAAGAACTGGCAATAATGTGTAAATGATCCTCAATAATCTATAGGTCAAAGATCAAGGTCACTTATTGGTTAAGGTCATTACAGACACTGTATTTTTCATTGGCGAGGCTTGTAAGAAAGGGGGTAGGTATATAATAATTTGTCAGGAATCTTGTTTATTTCTAAAAGGAATAAGTGAACCATGTCTAAAAACTTGAAATAGAATAAGGTCATCCCCCCCCCTTTTTTTTTTCATTTTACAAATTTAGATTACGTCACGGACGAGCAGGGGGAAGTTGGCGCCATGTAAAAGAAGTGCTACAGGCTGGTGGATCTAGGATAGTGTTTGTTGACGGTAAATATGAGTTTAAAAAATCTTGTACATTGAAAATATAGTGTTTTGTTTCTTAATTAGTGTCTGATGCCGTTTCAACAGAATTTCACTGAGGTTAGGGCACTTTTCCATCATTGAGTCAGATTGTTTCTTTACCGGTACTTTGCAAACATGTTTCGTGTTAGTGGCCATTTTCCAATGTAAACAAAGTGGAAACAATGTCTTACAATGAGAATGAATATATATATATATATTCTCTCACAATGACTTCCATCAATCCACGTACATAATTTTGGGCGAACCGGATATTCAAACTCGCAAATCCTTGTTTAGTAGCTATGTACCTAAGTATGGAGCTATCAGTGCTGAGCTAGGTGCTACCATGGTGACCAGTTTGTGCCAGTGGTAGCGAACGATATAATTGAATATATTTATGGTGCAATGAAAACTTAGGTCATTTAGCGCTCACCGATAGAAACGTTGATTTTTATGCATAATAATCCTAAGCACATATAAGTTATGCTGAAGACTTTTTCTGAGACGCTTATAGAGGTATCTTTATGAATTACGACAGTGCGGGTACAATTACTACGGTGGCACAAAAGTGACATGGAAGATATATTTTATACTACGTGCGCACGCAGTAGCTAATACGTGCGCACGTAATAAGTAATACGTGCGCACGCAGTAGCTATTACGTGCGCACGTATTAGTTATTACGTGCGCACGTAATAACTAATACGTGCGCACGTAATAGCTACTGCGTGCGCACGCAGTAGCTAATACGTGCGCACGTATAAGTTATTACGTGCGCACGTAATAATCCACCAATCAGAATCATGAACGGAAGCCATTGTTTCAAGATGGAAGTGGAAGATAGACATTTATTGATCCTTATAAACTGATTGGTCGATTATTACGTGCGCACGTATTAGTTAATACGTGCGCACGTATTAGTTAATACGTGCGCACGTATTAGCTACTGCGTGCGCACGTAATAACTATTACGTGCGCACGTATTAGCTAATACGTGCGCACGCAATAGTATTACGTGCGCACGTATTAGTTATTACGTGCGCACGTATTAGCTACTGCGTGCGCACGTAATACTACTGCGTGCGCACGTATTACTTATTACGTGCGCACGTATTAGCTACTGCGTGCGCATGTAGTATAAAATATATCTTCCATGTCACTTTTGTGCCACCGTAAATTACAGTATCTTCGGTTTGTGTTTTTCCAACAGGAGTAATCCGATGGGCCGATGGCGTAAAAATAGATGAGATTCCTGGTGGACATTTAATACAACCCCAAGTTGGTGAAATCAAATCTCGGTACATGATGGCGAACAAACAGGCAAATGAAAAACCAAGTGGTAAGGGTCTTTTGTTTCATCGTTGCACTAAGAGAAAGTGAACCATCTATCATTTAAACATGCGGTTATTCAAAGAGTAAACTCTTTACCATACGACAAAATTTTTACCCGGTTCAAACTGAAAGCATTCGAAGACGACATATCACATGTTGACCAAAACAGGAAATTTGTCTATGAAGGGATAGTAAACTTTGTGGAAAATCTCCTGATTCCCTAGTAAAGGGTTAACTAGATGTGTTAGGTTGAAACAAACATGATGCCATAAGTAAATAATGTAGGGGCACCTCGCTGGTTTAGTAAACTTTGAAAACACTGGTAGGATATACATGTAACAACAATTTGTAAACTACAGTTACGCCATCCATGTCATTAAAGAAAAGCATTTTATTGAACTCAAATGTTTCAACTTGGCTTCACTGTTACAAGTTTTTGATTGGTTAATAATGAACATATTTTAGTTTATGTTTTGAATGAAAAAGAACCGAGAATATTTTCTATTATTGGATTAGTTAGTATCGTCATATTCGCCACATGTATGGTAGGACACGAACATGATTTTTTTTTTAAATTTTGATAATGGGTAGATGCACGAAAAGGGCTGCGTCAAAAGACCTTATTGTACAGATATCGATTTGAAAAGTAAACTCCTACCAATGTCACAAAAAAGCTTGACCGCCCTCCCTCTTTGTCATGTAAAAGTATCATTTTGAAGTTGACCAGATAAATAGATTTCAGAATGGTTAAAAGTCAACTAGAAATTATGGTGAATATACAGAATCCGTATCACCCCAGTACTGCTGGACAACTGAAAACCGAAACAGTGCCATTGGTGCTATTTGAAAATGCTTGAAATACTTAGATATTCACATTCGGATAATTCTGCTCTGATGTTAGGCTGGACAGTGTATACCCTTGGTCAAGGTGGCCGGCAGCCCACGAGCAGAGGTAAACTCGGACAGTAGAACAAAACAACCAAGTTAATCCTTAACAAAGATTTCCACCATTAACTTTATAATACCCACAAATTCCGTAGAAAATGTCACATTGTCATTTTCTAATTGTCTTTTTCTAAACAACTTACAAGTTCAATCGTGCATGTTGCATTCATTTACATTTTATTACTAATACATGTCGAATCCAAAGCAACACATTCAGTGTGTTGACGTATCCTTTTAATCAAAAGCCCAAATTTTCTAAGTGGGTCTTCTGAGTTAATGTATTGAAATCGCATAATGCGGGCAAGGTGGGGAAACCAATGCGATAACTTTCATGTTAAATTGTTTGAAAATCATCATCCTGTATACTTTTGACAATTCGTTGCTTATTTATTCATACCTCGTAACCAGGTCGATTTCCAATAACTGAAAAATTGGCTATGAATGAGTTTCATCGGGAAACACCAGTACTGTGGCGGAGTAAAACGGACTTGCCCGATTTTACTGCTCGGGGAAAGGTATTCGTTTGCAAGAAACAATGCATGCTGACAGTCCCATAACCTTGGCTACACATGCACGTGCACCCCTATATCATCACTACAATCTTTTGTGTTTGTTTCCGTTGGATTTCTTTTATATTGAAAAACTTGACTTTGTCTTACCTAAGCTGTAGTGGCTCTTAGAATGTAAAAATGGCAGTATATTATAGAATTCTGAATCAGTTTTTTTTTTCAGATTCGGTTTAGGACATTTTCCTTTTCGAATAAAAAAATCATTAGATTCCACACTAATTGCACTTTGAACCCTGTTCTATACATGTAAGAGTTTTTACTTCTGTCCTCAGTGTGAAAGGTACTGTTGACAATATGGTTTTTACAAGCATTTTTTTCCCTTTTTTCCATACTTTCCATATGGTTTAGACAAAAGGCAAACTCCTTTCCTCCATAATTTTTCTGCTTTGTGTCACTTACACAGTAAAGGATATGTCAATGAGTAGACTATTTGGTAATTGGTCAAAGATTTCGACCTATATCTCTGAGAGTAAAAGTAAGCCAGTACCACCATCTTGACTGTACCGGATAAAGATGCCCAAACCAAAAATCAAGGGTGTCTCAGTTCAAATTCTGACTCGACTTTTCCTTTTTTTTTTTGCTAATCATTGTTTTGATTTTACATATGCGAACGCAGTTGGTGTCACAGTATTGCCAAATAAGTAGGAATGCAGTTATAGGTATACAAATCACTGTGACATCATTGAAAATTAAAAAGGGATAGTGTTCAACACTAGAAAGAAACCAACTTAATGTAGCCAGGTGTGATACAAGCTTGTGCTACCATGTAGAGCTAGTTTTGTCAAAATTAGAGGACAAGTTTTTCATTGATCCCTGGATATATTATCCCTATTTGTGGTGATTGCTACTCCTTCATTGACTTTCATCCTATACGAAATCCTTTGCGAAACAATCCCGAGTTTTAATGACCCGAAGGAAAGGATTTTGAAGACATCATTGATAAAGGAGAAGATGTATTTTCTCCTTTTCTAACAATGTTTTCTATCCTTTCTTGAATGAATTCTATCATTTCAGTCACTTTTTATTTGCCATCTGTAAATGCTTTGCATTTGGACAAGTCTACTCGTACGATTTTGTTGTCTGGTAAATAGTTGGCCAACATCCTTCGTAACTGGACCTCAAATGATCCTAGAGTTTACCAATATCACATTGCACGTAACTGCCATCTGATACTGGTCTGCTCTCTCAAATACCTGCCAAGTAATAAAAGGCATAACATACCTATTTGAAACCTAATTAATGGATCCCTAACAGTTTTAAGTTTTGTTGATTATTTCAACACACGTGGATAAAGTTTGGTCTTTAGAATGTCATCTTTTCATATATATTTTTTTATTGATTGATTTTATCTGCACCCAAATACTTACACATCTATTTTTATTATCATCATTATACCTATTTTACTATTAATTTTCCTGCATCTTGGGTTTTCAAGCACTCGCCATTTTACAGTGGCCGCATGGTACTACGTTCAATATCGATTGCCTCCATAATAGTCTCTTCCATTACACTCCACACTTAGATATCGGAAATTCGATTGTCAAAGTCTCGTTCTTACGACTGTCAAACCAATCAACATTCGTCTTTCAAATTAGAACTGCTCAACATGAAGTCTAGCTATAATGTAAAATGCGGGATTTGGCTACTGACATTGTATTACGTAAATAGTATCCCAACAGTGGTTTGTAAGGTGTCGATTCATTGGTTGAAAGTTCCGGCACAACGTCATCGTGGAACCAATGAAACATTTCATTAAGTCTTTCAGCGCTATAGGCAAAAGCAGGGTCTTTGTAGACGGCATAAAATTTGATCAGACTGCACAGAACGCGCAGTCTGATCTTTTATCTATGTCGTTTGCTTGTTTAATCAAGCCGAACAGATCAAATAATCTTTGTGAGTTCCGTCGAAAGAGGTCTAGTATATTTAGCGCTCAAAGATTTCAATTATGCGACCAAACGGGACTCTCAATTCAATGTCCCGCGGTGAATTTATGAAGTTTGACGTCATATTAGTACCACAGGTTGCCGAGAATGCACAAATCGCAATGGTTGATGTTCAGTAAGGTCATTGTTTAACTCTTTACCCGATGATAAAATTTCATTATTGTCAAAATTAAAAGTATTAACAGACGACAGATCAAATGTGGCTCAGATGAGTGGGATTCGTCTCTAAAATAGTAGTAAATAGTGTGGGTAAATGAGGAAATGCTGATTCACAAAACTTTATCCTTTTCCCACATTTTTTTTAAAAGACTGACGGATCATTAAAAGTTCTGCATTGTCTAGTAATTGATTAACCTGGGAATCTAAACGAAATTCTGTCAGGTATATAGATCTGGACGACCTTGATTCTGTAGAATTTCGTTCCTGTCTGTGACTATAAAAATTCATTTTCATTGATTTAGCTGACAGTGGATTAAGACGCAGTAATACGGAAATACTTGCAAGTAACTTTAGAACAAACAAGAAAGGTACACCACGTGATGGGTTTCTCGTAAGGGAACGTAAGATGTTTTGGTCAGGGATTAACCCATAACAGCTTTTCTATACTTATCTGGACGTTTATTTATATAAACATGCATCGTTGATGACTTTCTTTCTTTTTTTTACAAAAAAAAAATGGCATAACTGAGGATTTTCCATAGACAATAAATCCTGTTGTCTCAACAGTTGTCACGTCACTACTGTTATACAAAGGTATTCTCTATCATATCTACTACTCGTACAATTAAAGCAGACTTTTCTTCTTATCGATTGCCTCTCACGAAATAGCATTATAACTATTTCTTTGCAAAAAACGAGTCAATTGATCGGAATTTTATTTTCCTAAATGTGCGCATAATGTGGTGGAAACTCTAAGACTTACAACAAACATGGTGGTGACAGGGTATCACGCTAAAATATTGGTGAAATTGTCTTGGTTGCAGGCGGTTTATCATGCAATGAAGCGTTTTGAGTTTGTAGATCGTTTGGGGTACCATTGTTAGAATGTCCATGAATGTTAACTATTGTATTACTGAACCCGGATGTACTCGGTCCTGGTGACAGTGAATAGAAAGGTCAGACTGCACGGCACGTGCAGTTTAACATTTGATCGTCATTGTCCACTTATTTGCTGGATGTCTTAAAAAAAAAACAAACTAATATCTACATCATTTGAGCCATGAGCCATGCTCTGTGACAGGGGTTGGGGGAGGGGGCAGTGTTTAATGCATCTGCAAAAAGTATCGACTTAGGTCAGCCTGCACAATCCGTGCATGCTGACATGAGTCGAAACTTTTTGTTTTTGGTAAATTTTCTGCACATCTAAGGACAATTCTGCCTCATTATTCAGTAGGTTGTTAGAAAAAATCGATTTATGAATCCATAATTAAATGATGACTTGCTAGGTATATTGCATCACGGAGATGTCTTTAACCTCCCTTTTTCAGAGCATGGCTCATCTATTTAGCATTACAAGAGATAACACATTTAGTTGGTCAACTCTTGATCAGTATGCATCATTTGCATACGTCCTAAAGGTTTATCCTTGGAAAACAGTATAGAGCAAGAAAAATGAGAAACAAAAGCTCGTTTTATATAAAATAAAATGATTTCTTTGGTTGTCTGGCGTGTTTCGGGCAAAAAAGTCAATAAAAAATTGGAGAAACTGAAATTTACAACCCAAATAGGAATTGAAGAAAGCTTAAACGTGATAAGACCCCATTATGTTTATTTAAGGCTTGATAAAGCTAAGATTGTTTTGGTCGCTTGTTGTTTATTATTATTATTATTATTATTATTATTAATATAAAATCGTTATTGTAGTTATGAGATACCTTTTGGGGCCATAAGTTATTGTCTTTAATGACATAGCATGGTTTTCTTTTACTTTCGAACTGGAGCTCCCGATTCGAGATCATATAAAAATTGTAGTTGTGTCCCCACTAATTTTGCTATTCACAGAATTCCATGGTTTCTATTTTATAGTTACATGCATGTGCCCATGTACTTTTGGTTCTTTTTTTTGGCAGCGCTCTGTGAAAGACGGATTTAGTGCATATTCGTATTCATATGTATTATACCAAGCAATTCTTGGCATAATATGGGCCCATTTCATCTAAAAACCGGCTAAATGGTCCTATGGCATGCAGAAAACTCGTCTACAACAAACAGTTTCGAACCGTGTCAGCCTGCGCATATTGCGCAGGCTGACACGGTTCGATACTGTTTGAAGATGCATTACACCCCCTTTTCACAGGGCACGACTAAAACTTTTTTTTTCTTCCCTAATAGGATTTTTGTTTCTTGCAGCGTACCAATGTCGCAGAAGAAACTGCTAGTTACGCGTAATTTTTCACCTTTGTCCATTTTTTCTAAACATGGATTTATGGATCAAAGCTTATTTATGACGATTATTCTTCGGTTACAAGACTATTCTAAAAGATTCTCTATTGTAAATTTGCTTAATGGGGTTGATTTATGTTGATTTATGTTGCTTTAGCCTAAACTCTTTACCAGACAACAAAATTTGAAATCTGTCCAAACAGGAAGCGTTTGTAGACGAAAAACAAGATGAGGCTAAGGTAATGATAAATGTATTTGTCTTGAAAAGGGGTAGAAACATTGTGTGCTAAGGAGAAAATGCTGGTTACGAGCATTTTCTCCTTTACGCATTATGTTTTTTAAAGTCTTTCTCTTCGGGATCTTTGAAACTCGGAATTGTTTGGTAAAGGGCAGCAGCAACTAGTGGCAAATCAAGGCTTACTGTCGATGCATTATAAAGATTGCCTCTTGGTAATAATGCAGGCAAGGACTTCGTAAAGGTACATATATGTATAACATAGCCAATCAATATAGGTTAGATTTTAAGGATAGGACACCCTAATGGGATTCGTGTAACATCGCCTTACATCGCCAAAATCATACGGATTTGGCTAAGACTCGAGCAATCCGTAATCGATCGGGGAACCAGCGTCTATGGGCCGATCGATTACGGATTATCCAAGTCTTAGGCGAATCCGTACGGGTTTTTTTTAGGCGATGAAAGGCGATTTTACACAAATCCCATTAGGGTGCCCTGAATAAAATGAAAACAAAGGGACATGAGGAAGAAATTGCTCGTTACGAGCAATGGCCCGTCTTCTGTAGCAGGAAATATTATTATAGGCCTAATTATTTGCAGGAGGCAAGCGATAAAATATTACGTTCTTTGTTTCTTTTATTTTGTAATTTGATCATTTTAGCTGATTAATTTGAATGCTGGAGAAAAAGTCCCCTGGAAAAATCGTCCCCAAACTGGTAAAGATGAGAGAAATGGTCCCCATTCAGTTTGGGGACGATTTTTTCGGGGCACGATAACTCCTGCAGCCGTTATGTTACGTCAGTGTTTATTGCAAAGATAATAATGACTCATACGTTGATGATATATCTATGATTTTTTGCTAGTGTATGTTCATTTTGACACCTATGTTTTCTATTTACAGAGCATGCTTTAAGCCAGAAGATAGCTGTAGAAAAAAATAACTGGAACGTGATGAGATAAATAAGATAGGGTGACAATAAAAAGCCAGACAGAGTAGCTTCCCTTTAGGATATATACTTAATTTGAAGTCGTAACTCATCGGATTCTTTAAGCCATTTTATTATGTTTCCATGTATATCCTTTTATAAAGGATGTATTTCAAAACAGTATTATTTTCAATTTTTATTTAGCTATTCGTTATAGAAAAAAACCTATATCATGTATATAGATCTACTATAATATGCGCCATGCTTTGTGAAAAGAGGTTGTGAATGCATCTCCGTGATGCATTATGCCAAGCAAGTCATCGCATAATTATGGATCCATAAAATCCATTCTGTCTAACAACCACCTGAAGTCTGAGATAGAATGATCCTTGGAGATGCAGAAAATATACCAAAAACGAAAAGTATCGACTCAGGTCAGCCTGCGCGGAATGCGCAGGCTGACCTGGTTCGATACTTTTTGTGTAGATTTATTAAACCCCATTTTCACAGAGCATGGCTCATATATACATATATTGTAACTCTAATTTCATATACTGACCGGCATAGACTGCGAAACAATGATAATTTGGTTTTATAAACAAATAAGTGCGGTCTGGGAAAAGGGAGCTTGATGCATATTTGTAACTTGTAATTCAAGCGTGTCGTTGCATGATATAAATTAGATTCGTTTTGTCTAAAACATCGACTGAATCATAAGACAGAATGGTTCACTGTAATGCAGAAAATTTGCCGAAACCAAAAAGTTTCGACTCCGGTCAACCTGCACAAGGTAGAATGGTCCATTAAAATGCAGAAAATTTACCAATGGCAAAAAGTTTCGACCTAGGTGAGCCTGCGCGGACTGCGCAGGCTGACTTGGGTCGATACTTTTTGCAGATGCATTAAATTCCCTTTTCACAGAACATGATCCAATCGTAGTTAGTCCATCAATAAAAACTTGCTCAAGTTAAAGCAGTATTGTATACGTGTTTTGTTAGTAGTTTGCATTTTTTTTTTTGAAATTCCTGTTTGTTGAGATGAAATAAATATATTTATTGTCCTTTGTTTTGTTTTTTAATATTAACTTTGAACAATTTTACAAGTGATATTTTGTTTTTCAATTGTTCAACTATTAATCTTTAAATAAAATCGCGTGCAACATAATCTATTAAAATGAAAACTAAAATTAACTGCATATAACCGCATTCTGAAAAAAAAAATTGGCAAAAACACATAACTGTTGATAGATACATGTATATGACTGCAAATAATACAAAATTACATTTGTGGTGAATAAAAAAAATAGTGGCAAGGCGGGTTGGGGACTAGAGAACTCCAAAAGCGGGACGTTTGGTTAGAAAAGAAAGGAACTTGTATTATGATAGTAGAGAAAATTACATAATTATGTTCTCAAAAATTCACAAAAGAAGTTTCAGTTTATCTAATGACACATCTTTTGTATACAATTTATAACATGCGATTATCTATATATGAAAAAATAATTTATGATAAAATGATTATATATATTTTATGAATAATTAGCAGATTTTGCCCTAAGCCATTCACAATGAGGACATATATAAAACTGTACGCTAGTATAAAATAAAGTAAACCAAAACACTTTATTATCACAAGAGGATTGGAAAACTACCGCTGTATCTTCGCATGTTTCATACAGACAGACAGACAGACGTGTGCAGGGGTAAATCAACAGCGCGTAAAGCTTGCCGCAATTTGAATGTGTGCGCGTGACTGAAAAGTATAGATTATAAAAAAAGAACAAGAAACCGGAAACGAATGGGATTTCTTCTCAATCTTTCTCCCGAAATGCTTGCAATATTTACTTGAGCTATTGATTTCTGTCTATGATTTGTCCTTTCTAAAATGAAACAAGTTGAAAGTTGAAAAAAATGGCTTTCTAAAATGATACTGTTCTACGGGTCTTTTTTTCAACCGAACCCTGTAGCCAAGAGGCATTGTATTTTGGTGTATAAAACATAGGTTTGTAAATTTACCCAGGTTATTCTTCACTCTCCTCTGAAAAATTTTGGCTCTGTTTATATTGGAAAGCAGCCAGTGGCTTTGAAAAAAATGTGTGCAGTGGTGAAACACTAGAGGCATATCGATGGATGCACCGTGGCCGCATTTCTTTTTTGAATTCCCATTGAAAACGGCACCAAGTTAGATACCTAAACGAAAGTTAGATTGATTTAATCATCTTTTTACCCTGCTTTCAACCTTAATTCGGTCAGATCACAGCGACTGCTCTCTTATTCATAGGAATCGTGAGTTTCACCATTACTAGGCTAGGGATCTAAAGTGTCTTGCCCAAGACCACTCCCAGCAAAGTCAGATCTTAGAAGTGGCACAAGGAAGACAGTGAATGTAAGCGATGATATTAACGAGACAATTTTCAAGTTCAGCTTTAACCGCTTTTTGACCTGTAATTTACACCGACCGAAATGACCTTGAAGTAACGTCGACATACAGAAAATCGATTAATTAGTTTTTCACCAAAGCAACAAAATTCTGGACTAGACAAAATTCAAAGCTTTTGTAGACGTCAAAATAAATGTAGCTCAAATGAAGATTTCTGTCTATGAGATGACAGAAAACATTGCGGGAAAAGGAGAAAATGCTGATTACCAGCATTTTCTCCTTTTCTCACAATGTTTTTAAAAGCCTTCTTCTTTAGGGTCGTTAAAACTAGGTATTGTATGGTAAAGGTTTAGGAGGGGCCTAATCAGACAGGGGCTTTTGCGAAGAGTATGGATCAAGATCAGACTGCACTGAACGTGCGCTGGTTTGGTCAAGCTTACAAGATAAATCAAAGGACTCAATGTCCTTAAAAGAGGAATTGTGGAGCAGTATTAAGCTATGAAAAGGTGTAGTGAAAAATAAATTTTCCATGATTTACATGCAAAAAGATATACATGTATAACTCTACCGTGATAAACCTTTCATCAAAAGTTTATATTATTGTTTGTTTTTGGGAATACAGATTTAAAACCAGAACTGTGAAGATATAATATAAACATTATAAGTTGGGTTTATAAATTATCTTGTCACGGTACAAATCTAACTCGATAAACCTTTCATTCACAATTTATATTATTACTTGTTTTGGAAATACAGCTTTAAAACCTAGAACCGTGATGAGATAATTTAAACATTATTGTGTTGATTTTTAAATTATCTCGTCACGGTGATTTTAAACTTGTTATCCCAAACACAAACAATAATGTAAACTGATAATGAAACGTTTATCGAGTGAGAGTAAAACACGGTTTCAAACCTATTATCGCAGACACAAACAATTAATATAAACTGATAATGAAAGGTTTATCGAGTGAGAGCTACACCACAAAGGCCAGACAGACAGATCCAAATAAGTAGGCAGATCAGGTATTTGTTAAACGGCCTGTACATGAATAGAACTAAATCTGTGATCTTAAATATTTCTGTAAGGCATCATAGCTAATTGAGTGTATGAGTCTACACAGTAGGCTTACGCTTAAGATTAAAAATAATAGAATTTTTCGACCCATCATTTGCTTTACGCAACTTCTATGTGGACGGTTCAATTGTTTAAAGAACATCTCTGTCTAAGTGTACTCGGCCAACACACTACAGTTCTATAAAACGGCGTTTGTCATTTGATACCGATGAGCCGTTTGGCTTTTCGGTTTCAATGTATGCAAATGACACTTAAGTAAAATTTTTAAGCCACAAAGCAAATTACTTAATGTACATAAACAATATTCCGAAATTCGTAGTACACGTTCTGTACTTTTCTTTTGGCTTTTTTTCGTGTGTGTGTGTGTATATATATATATATTAGTATAAGTACGTTAAGTACAGCCGCAGACCATAAAGTGACCGTGAGTAATATGACCCAGACAACGAATCATTCATTGGTGTCAAATAATGGAACGCGTGGCGGAAATACACCGCTTTTAACCCTTGGCCTCTGGTTCGATGTATTTGCAACTATACACTGAAGAATCGTTGGGAAGGGACGGGAAAAAATATGCGGGTAACCAACATCGATTTCCCCCTTTCTCACACTGTTTCTGCATTATCAAAGAACAAAGTTCATAATTTCAGGGGAATCCAACATGCGGCCTGCACCGTTTTCAGTACTGGCTAGTTTATCGTTTTTGTCTGGGAAGGAGTTAAAAGCTAGGCCTGTAACGTTCAGAGTACCCTATCAACATGGCACTGAGTGATAACAGCCTACATACGTACACTGCAGTGTTATAGCATTTAAATCTTATGACATTTTTTTTTAACTTTGATTTGTTTGATGTTTCAGGTTGTAGTTAACAGTATTTCATTTATGGTAGTGTAGTCACCCATGGGTTCCTGGAGGGTATTTTTCTCTACCACACGACAAAATGTTGGACGCATCCAAACTAGAGGCCTCTGCGGGCGAAAATTTCTAAATAACTCGAATAAAAGCTTTTGCTTTTGAAGGAGTATAAAACATTGGGGAAACGAGGCATTTTCTCCTTTGCCCACAATTTTTTCAAAAGCCTTATTTCACAGGGTCGTTAACCGGTATTGGGAACGCCACTATTTTGAAGCCACTGGCTGTTAACTCTTTACCAAACCAAAAAAGATTAGACTTATCCAGTTTGGAAGCATTTGCAGACGACAAAATAAATGTGACCCTAAAACTGAAAATTTTTCATGGAAGTGTAGAAAACATTGTGAGAGAAGGAGAAAGTGCTGGTAACCCACAATGTTTTCAAAAGGCTTCTTTCTCAGGGTCGTTAAAAGTCGGGATTATGTGGCAAGGGGTTAACCAGATTTAGTCGAAATAATAATATACAGCAGTGAGAGAAAAATGATCATTTTTATCTACGTTCGGAAATAATCATAGCCATACACTTGTTCAAACCCACGACCTCTGGATTCAACTATAAATGTATCTTGATCATTCACCGGACAGCAAAACTTTAGACTTGTCCAAATTTGGGGCATGTGCAAGCGGCAAGTTGATTTTTTTTATCAGACTTCTTTCAAGTGTTCACTACACAGCGAGATAAGATTTGTTTGTAAAGGTAGAAAACATTGTTGGAAAAGGAGAGATGCCGATAGAAATCATTATAGGAACAGGAGAAAATGAGGGAGGGTGGGTACAGCCCTTTCATCCTTTTTCCTCGATGTTTTCAAAAGACTTCTCCATTCCCAGGGTCTTTAAAAAAAAACACGTGCCCATTTAGTATATACTGTAGTTCAATAATAATTTGTACAAGATGTTTGATAAACAAACGCCGCCATACATGTATTTAAGGGGTCTTTTTATTTTCACTAGTTATTATAATTATTATTATTGTTGTTGTTGTTGTTCATATAAAAAAAAAAAACGTAAAGAAACTGAACGGTAACATGTAGTGGAAAGGTGCGCCCTTGGCATTCAAAGCCGCTTGCAATCGGTAATATATATGATGTAAGGGACCGAAATACACAAGGGATTTGTCCTCTTTCAAAACCGGAAACGACAACAGCGATTGCTTTGAAGGCCCCCAAAACATGTAAAACATTTTCTATCCGTCTTAATCTGTGCAATCTTGCAGCTATCAGGGGCAGCATTTGGCATGAAGATATAAAAAGTTATTAAAGTTTTATAAAATAAGGATGAAATTGGTTAAAAACTGGATGAAAACTGCCTGTGAACGAGTGTAGATGTATCTTTAAAGCTTGGTGAGATAATAAAAATCTGAATAGATATAACGCACTTTACATAAATATGTACCGTTTCATTTGTTCATGTGAACTCATTTATGGGCTACGTGCATCCGCAGTCGAATTTGTTTCCCATTAGTTTGTAGTAATTATCTATTTGAGTCATGCTCTGGGAAAAAGGGGTTTAATGCAGCTGCAAAAAGTATCGACCCAGGTCAGCCTGCGCAATCCGCGCAGGCTGATCTGGATCGAAACTTTTTGCTTTCGTTAAATTTTCAGCATGTCAAAAGACCATTCTACCTCAGGATTCAGTCGGTTGTTATACAAAATGGATTTTATGGATCAAGAATTATGTGATAGATTGCATTAAACCCCCTTTTGCCAGAGCATGGCTTATTTATCTACATAATTATTACTCATGCTCAGCCACTCCCCTCTTCTGTTGCATTATTTTCCTCATTACCTAAAACCCACTTGCATTGACCCTTTACTCGACGAAGAAATTTTAGACTTGTCCCAATCAAAAGCATTTGACGACAAATGAAATGTTGCTCGAGCCGTGGAATTTGTCTCTGAAGAAGTATAAAACATTGTGAGAAAAGGAGAAAATGCTGGTAACCAGCATTTTCTCCTTTTCCCACCATGTTTTCAAAAACCTTTATCAAGGTTGTTTAAACCCGGGTTTGTTCAGTAAATCACGCTTAAAGTATAGTAATGGCCCCAACGCTTGTATATCGTTGTCATAAATTTGCCCACAAATATGCCTGCAGGGACCCGCAGAATAACATGACCACATTTTTTCACCAATCGCAAGTTACCATTTATTCATTCCAGTATTATAATACTGAGAAATAGGTCAAAAGCCAGCGTTGTCAGCTACGTCGTACAAAACAGTATCTATGACCAGCATGGTTTGAAAGTTGTCCAATCCGAGTTTTGTAACAGGCGGTTATGAGCTTAATGGTATAAGTATCTCGTACGATTTAGTTAAGTGCGTTTGTGCCATGCTCTGGGAAAAAGGGGGGTTGATGCATATCCGTGATGCATTATAACAAGCAAGTCAATTATGGATCCATGAAATCCATTTTGTCCTACAAACATCTAAGTCTTGAGGTGAATTGGTTCTTTGACAAACAGAATTTACTAACGGCAAAAAAGTTTCGACACAGGTCAGCCTGCGCGGACTGCGCAGGCTGACCTGGGTAGATATTTTTTGCAGGTGCATTATGCCCCCTTTTCACAGAGCATGGGGCGTTTATCAAAGCCTTTGATGAACTCTTTATCTACCAAAATGTACTTACTTATTAGCTTAACATTATTTTACTGACATGGTGGCAGACAGGGCACCTATTTATGCTTTCCTTGAGATCCTTTTACCATTACTTCTTTCAACATTCCTTCTAAGACACAGACTGCTTTCCCTCAAAAACATTATCGAAAACAATGTTCAGTAGCGAGAAAGGACAGAAACTTTTCGCAAAGCTTATCAACAATCCTTGAAAAGAATTCAGCCGAGCTGGAAAATCGTACCAGGAACCCCAGACATTGAGAGCCCTGTACGTTACCGTCTGAGCAAGCGACTACCGGCCTCAGGCAATCTTGATACAGACCTGTTTGAAAAAAAAAAACTTCTAAAATATTGTTAATCATCGTACGTTGAGGTTTAAAACTCGTTATGAGCAATTTTGCCTTCTTTATCCCCTTACGAAATAACCCTTTCAAGACCCAGGTGAAAAAGCTTTTTGAAAACATTTTGGGAAAAAGAAGAAAATGCTGGTAACCAGCATTTTCTCCTTTTTTCCTGAATGTTTTCTGTCCTTTCGAAGAAAAATTCCAACAATTGAGTCAAATTTAGATTGTCGTCTGCAAATGCTTTCAGTTAAGACAAGACTAAAATTGTGTCGTCCGAAAAGTAAAGAGTTAACCTCAGGCTGCTATGTACTCACAAACCTTTTGCAGACAGTGAAGAGCAAGATCAGAATGCACAGAACGTGCAGTCTGATCTTGGATCTACACTGTCCGATAAGCAGATATTTTTGTCCTAAACATAACTTTTAAATGGCAACATTTGGGTTTTGACTATCGGCATGAAAGTTTCATTTCACTTCTTTAGCAGGAAAAGGGTTAAATTTTGTTTTCCAATTTTATGCCTCTAAACTGTTAAACATACATCTTCACTCGTTTTATCCAGTTTTTTAACCGTTTTTTCCTTTATTTTATGAAACTATAATCACTCTTGTATCTTCGTGCCAAATATTGCCCCTGATGGTTGCAAGGTTGCACAGATTACGGCAGATAGAAAATGCATTTCATTCTATAGCGGCTAGCCATAGACATAACAACCACAGTTTCCGGTTTAAATCCCTACAGTTTCTTTACCCCATACACCATATATTGATTTTTTTATCTACGTTTACACAGCTGACTAGATTATAACACCTTCAAGATTTAACAGCGTTTGTTTACTTTCTGGCTGTTAGGATGTCTCTTTAAATGTTTTTGCGGACAGTATAGATCACAAAACGTGCAGTCTGATCATGAATCTACAATGTGAGGTTTTCTTATGGAAAGATGTTTGAAATCGCAATCTAGATCTACTCGGGTTTTAATATTTGGCTTACAATGCTCATTTTATTTGTTTCACAGAAAACGAGAAAAACAACAACAGAGGTTATTAGAAGGTATAAAAGGCGATGATGGCCCCACGTCATGCTGTAAGCTCATCCTTGACAACAGGTTAGTCATGGAGGTCAAATGGTGGAACGAATATACACGAAAAAAAAAACCACCGTTGTTAAAATCTAGGCCGATACGTTTCACTACATATATATATACCTCGTGTAAATAGTTCACTATATAACAGAGTTACACAGTAGCTGAGCTATGCAGATTTAGACCTACGTTTATTGATAAAGTGAAGAAGTGTTAAGGATTTTAAAGATCTATATTTTATTAATGTTCTCTGAGCGATTTTAGGAGTTTTTAATAAAGGTATTTAAAAAAGCAAATCTCTCTCTCTCTCTCTCTCTCTCTCTCTCTCTTCTCCACCTCTCTCTCTCTTTTCTCCACCTCTCTCTCTCTCCTCCCTCTCTCTTCTCCCCTCTCTCTCTCTCCCCTCTCTCTCTCTCTCTTCTTTCATTGTGCGATCCATTATAACTTTATTACACAACCTCGAGCTTTAACGACCCTGACCTGAAAGAAGAAGGCTATTGAAAACAAAGTGCGAAAAGGAGAAAATTCTGGTAAAAAGCATTTTCTCCTATTCTCACAATGTTTTCTACCCTATTAAAGACAGGAATCATCATTTGAGATACCGTTTATTTGTCGTCTGCAAATACTATGAGTTTAGTCAAGTCCAAAATTTTGTCCTTTGGTAAATCGTTACTCGTTGTAAAAGATATCAGTGCATTACAAGTACTTATTTTCTTCATATATTTTAGGAAATTAACAATATAAGATCTAGATCTAATAACAAAAAAAAAAGTGGTTTGTGCACGATAGAGTAAAAAGATGTTCAGACTTTGAAAGTCGGGAAAACTTTTCTTCAACAATCGTATACAATCATGCGAACATGAGGAAAACAATGTGGTACTTGTATATTATGAGACCTTCAAGTGCGTAGAAAGAAACACTTGAAATCAAGAGTACGGTCAAAGAATCCCATGTATTTGAACCATGCTCTGTGAAACGGGGGTTAAATGAATTTGGAAAAAGTATCGACCCAGATCAGCCTGCGCACTCCGCGCAGGCTGACCTGGGCCGAAACTTTTTGCTATTGGTCAATTTGTGCATGTCAGAGGGCTATTGTACCTCATGATGCAATCGGTTTTAATATAAAATAAATTTTATGGATCCATAGAAAATGATGAACTGCCTGGAATGATACATCACGGAGATACATTAAAGGTGGCCCTTCAGATTTTGGGACGAAAATTTTACAAAAATACAAAAAAATCATCCTTATACTCCCAAAGCCTTTTAAGTTTCATTCATAAAACCCCAGAAGTCGAAAACCATCCGACAACAAGAGAAATTAGAGATTTACTACGGCCCAGGTCGACACCGACGGGAAACACGGTCTATTTTTACATGAGCAACTCGCTCATTTACATACCGGAAATACACAGACGAAGCTTCGAACATAGCGTCCGAAGAAGACATTATGGAAAATAATTACATGTTTGTTATGTTATGGAATTTAAGCGTCATTAGTCACGTGCCAGTCACTTGACATTCCCACAATGCTTTCTTGATTTTTGGCGCGAAATCTAAAAATACCTTAAGAGGCTACGCAGCCTTTTAAGGGAACACCATCGAAAAAACATTTTTTTGTAATTTTATGATTCTTAATTATTGATGATTTGTATTGTTTTTTCATTTAAATTTTAGTGATATATATATTTTTTAATTTGGTGAGATGTGAAAAATCTAAATACCCACCTTTAAGCCCCCTTTTGCGAGAGCAAGGCTCATTTCTGATTGGATGGGCGATTCACTAAGTATTGACTAATCAGATGCATTTATCATTATTTGGCATGGTGCTGTTTTGAGAATGCTCAAGAAATTTAGTTAGCAATGCTTTTCACAAAACCGATCTAGATCTTTATCTACATGTATTTAGTTTCGATTCGTTGAGAATGTTATAAGAAGATCTGTAGGCCTGTACGTAACTTGTGTATACTTAGATTACTCGTTTATCTGGATTTATCGATTTTGAAGGCTGTTTGAAGGTAATCTTTCTCATTTTTGCTCGTTTTATATTACATACAACAATAACGGCAGCGGACCGATTTCGCTTGTAGCCGAAACAGAGAACCACAGGTACTTGATTTTCGACGAATTTCGCCCTCCATTGCCTGGTGCCGAGCCCCAGTGGTTCAGTCCCTAACGTGCAGGACTTGAGAACAGGAGGTCGTGGGTTCGATCCAATTTCTTTCCGAGGATTGTTGATAGTCATTGCGACAGGATTCATTCCTCTCTCACCGCTGTCAATTGTCTCGACGATGGTTATGTGGGAAAGCAGCCAGTGGCTTTGAAAGGATATTGTGCAGAGTACTGGTAAAAGAAAGTCCAGGAAAGCATGGATAGGTGCACTGGCGCCGCGATATAACTGGAATAATGTTGAAAACACCATACAATCAATCAATCAACCATTGCCGAGTAGGTAGAGGCATAAAAGCTTTTGGAGGGCTTGGTTTGTTTAAAACAAGTGTAAAGTTTGCATAGGACTGACGTCAATGTAATTAATGATATCCTTCCCCCACACTGTTTTTAAAAGCCTTCTCTCTCGGGATTGGTCGGTAACTGAAGGGGTTAATTATATACGAGCCATGCTCTGGCAAAAGGGGCTTAATGCATCTCCTTGAGGCAAAATACCAAACAAGACTCATCTAATTATGGATCCATAAAATCCATTTTGTATAACAACTGACTGAGTAATGTGTTACGCTGGTCGTTTGACACGCAGAAAATTTACAAATAGCAAACAGTTTCGACCTGGGTCAGCCTGCGCGGACTGCGCAGGCTGACATGGGTCGACACTGTTTGCAGATGCATTAAGCCCCCTTTTCACAGAGCATGGCTCATACACATATCTTACACTTAATAGCAAGGAAACGTTCATTCGTTTTGCTAAGTACTTGTGTACTTTTCACAAAATGAATTTTACCGTGTAACTCGTACAGACGTGTAACAAAAAAACTTCGATAAAGTTGTGTTTTTGCAGATAGAGAAACAGTGAACAACGACCGACAGACCATGGACATCTTAACTCCCCTGTTTCAAACAGATACAAATACCATCCTCATTTTCATCGCTGCCTTATTGCTGGGTTTTTACTTCTTTTACGATCGGAAAAAGTACCCACCGACGCCGTCATCTATACCCGTCATTGGTACAGCGCTCTGGTTCCGTGGTGTTAAAGACAAGAAAAAGCGACTTGGGCGTTCGATATATGAGGAGGCGAAGAAGCGCGGTACCAGAGTGTTACGACTAAAAGCCGGTCCCCGGAATATGGTCTTTCTGATTGGCTATGACTTAATACACGAGCTGTTTGTTAAACAAGCGGCTATGTATTCAAACAGGCCGCCATATCTTCCCAGTGGAAGTGGTGTTAAAGAAGGAAGAGGTGAGTGTAAATCTACCTCACAATTTTGGCTTACTGATGTGAAAATACATGGGCATTGTCGTGACAAAAGAGGGTTTAATAAATCTCCGTAATGCATTATACCAAGCAAGTCATGATATAATTAGGGATTCACAAAATCGATACTTTTTGCAGATTTAATAAACCCTCATTTCATAGGGCACGATTCTTATGTACAACGAATTTCAGTTTCGTTTGAAATGATAAAAACTGTACGTGAAATTAACATTTTTCCCTGGAATTTAAGATGTGTTTCGCAAATTCAATTGAATGTACACACCTCAAATGATGCCTTCCTTGACGTGAAAGCTGACTATTTACCAGACAACAAAATGTTAGGCTCTCCCATACTGAAAACAGCAGCAGAGGACAAACTAAATATATAGAGAATATTTGTTTTTTTCTAATTACGGTGAAAGATCGAAATTTATTTCATCGAGTGAACATCATCGGTAATATTTTCACGAGTGGCGCATTACGTCAAGCGCGAGAGATGTAAGGTAAATTACGTCATATTTCCATCTGGTTGTGAGGCACGCGAATTTTACCTAGGTAACTAGTGCGCAGGCTCAACTGTTTCCGCCTTCAATTGAAGAGTGAGAATATAAAAATCGGTATTATTCACTGGTCGTAACCATGAAATATCGAAAAATATTTCACCGATATTTCTCGATAACCTACCGGAAAGCATGAAATAAAGCTATATAATTGTGCAATATATCCACGAAAGGGTATGAAACATTGTGAGAAAAAAAGGAAAATGATGGTTACCTACATTTTATCTTTTTCCTACGATGTTTTTAAAAAGTTTCTTCATCAAGGTCGTCAAACAAAGGATTACTTATTCCGATATTAAAGCGTTGCAATAAGAAGATCCCTGGTTGATCCACCCTGATAACGCCTGTCAAATGGAATTATTTTAGATGGGACACTGCAGAGCCCAATCTTAGTACATGTACTAGGAAATTTCAGGGCCAGTATTTACCAACTATTCTTAATAACATTCTTAGTCAAACTCGCGAGAATTTTCTGAATTTTAAATTATTATGATGACAGTTTCTGATTCACTAAACCATTTCTGGGTGGCTAAACCAACTATTTTAGCCAAACAAAATAGTTCAGCCAATCAGGAATTGCGTTGTTTTCTACATCTAAAAAAAGACTAAGAATGTAGTTTAGATTGGTCAGTAAATTTAGGCCCAGGAGGGATATGTATAAGTTGTCGAAGTGATATGAAGCCGAGCCCACTGGCTGAGTCAATATCGTACAGGGGTCGCTTGTTCAACTCCCAGCTCGGCAGATTTGTCTTCGAGGATTGACGATAGTCATTGCTATATGATCCATTCTATTCACTCACCGCTGTATATTGTTTCAGCCGAGCCCCGGTAGCTCATTCCGCAGCTTGCAGGGCTTGAGAACAGGGGGTCTTGGGTTCGATTTCTGGCTCGGCCAATTTCTTTCCGAGGATTGATGATAGTCATTGCGACAGGATTCATTCCTCTCCTACCGCAGACCATTGTTTCGACGACGGTTATGTGGGAAAGCAGCCAGTGGCTTGGAAAGACAATTGTGCGCAGTACTGGTAAAAGAGACTCCAGGAAAGCATGTATAGGTGCACTGGCCGCCGCGATATAACTGAAATAATGTTGAGAACGGCGTTAAAAAACATACAATCAATCAATATTGTTTCAATGTTGTTTATGTGGGAAAACAGTCAGTAACTTGGAAAGAATGTTGCATTGTATGAAGTATTGGTAAAAGAAACTCCAGGAAAGCAGGGATATGTAAATAAAATAATATTCGGAACGACGTTTACCGACAAACAAGCTAACAAGTCTACGTGCTATGACTATTAAACCCGGACGTGTATAACTCTCAATTGATAAACCTTACATTAAGATGCAGTGTATATATTTCTTTTGGTTTTTTGGGGGCCATACAGGTTTAAAATCACATACCGTTACGAGGTAATTTAAACATTATTGAGTGGGGTTTATAAATTACCTCGTCAGGCTATGCGATTTTAAACTTTTTATGCAAAACACAAACAGTGATATAAACTGATAATGAAAGGTTTATCGAGTGAGAGCTATAAACCCCAATCAAATAGCCAAAACATACATTTAAA
Organism: Hippopus hippopus; assembly: GCA_946811185.2. Classification (NCBI taxonomy): domain Eukaryota; kingdom Metazoa; phylum Mollusca; class Bivalvia; order Cardiida; family Cardiidae; genus Hippopus; species Hippopus hippopus. The sequence goes on along the minus strand of OX328099.1, from coordinate 64,903,753 downwards.
AATTACAGGGGTCGTATGGCAAAGTGGTCAAGCCTGGAAAATCTTGCGTAAATTCTCTTTGCAATCATTGAGAGAATTTGGACTGGGTAAAACATCGCTGGAACAGAAGGTTTTCGACGAGGTAGATGCTGCTACACAATACCTGAAAGACCGAGCAGACACGCCCAACGATATCAAGTCGCTTGCTTCAATGATGATCGCCAATGTTATTTATAGAATTGTCTTCGGCAAAAGGTATTTTCTTTGATTTTTATACTATCAATAGGGTTTAAAACTTAACCAAATAGTAACGACTCTGAGGAAGAAATCCTTTGAAAACATTGTAGGAAAAGGAGAAAATGCTGGTAGCCAGCATTTTCTCCTTTTTTCGACAAAGTTTTCAACCCCTAAATGACAAGATACATTATTGCAATTTTTGATGCTTATACTTGTGTTTTATTATTTGATGTTTGCAAAAGCTTTCAGTTCGCATAAATTGTGTTCTGTACAATCATTTCGAACGATCTGAATTTATAGTTTGCATGAAGAGCATTTTTCGTCCTTTATAAAGGCCCCTAGCCGATTTTATATGTATTAAAAAGAGAGTGTTTAATTGCGTGAGTTTTCAAAATACAACCCCAAGGAAAGTTCAAAAAAATATTTTAGATAACCAGCATTTTTTTTCCATTTTCTTACCCTTTATAAAACAAATTTCGTCATGTGCAACACATTCGGACAAGTTTCGGTAATGAGTTAATTCTTTACAAGAGGACAAAATGTTAAATGTTTTGTAGTCCTACGTGATTTAACTTTCAAAATAACGAGGTGGTCCAGGTTCTTTCTGATCACCCCTCGTATATCCATATTTAGAGTATTTACGAGCGTACAGACGAAAGAATTAAATATCCTTCAAATGATGTGATCTGTCTTTGAAGACACAAAAATATTCTGGGAAAAGGAGAAAATGCTGGTTACCAGCATTTTCTCCTTTTTCCAAAATATTTTCAAAAGGTTTCTTCGTGAGGGTCGTTATAATGCGGGATTGTTTGGTAAAGGGATAAAAGTGATACATAACAACGAAAGCCGAGGGAGCGCACCTGACTAACGTAATGACTGATTATTTCCTTGTGTTGTGACGCGTCAACAGGTGTCACGTGTCTATTTTAGGGTTCTCTCATTGGCGAAAAATTTTCATTTAAAGGGCCTAGTAGCAGCCAAATGTAAACATTACCGTTTGTTCAAATGCACTTTAATTTCAATCTTACCATTCAAAAGTATAGAAATTGTTGTGAAGATGACAATCTGTTATTGTGAGGTCGATCCAATAGCTAGTCCATCGCAGAAAGTTGAATTTTTAAGCTAGGTTAAAAGTTGCCAAGTCGCTCTATCTTTTGTTTACTTTTTACCGTTTTTTGAGAATCATTTTTCTGCCAACGAGTTACACTTTGACCGACCGTACAATGATAGCTTGTCATCTTCGCAAAAAATTTCCATACTTTTTAAAAAGCATGATTTGAATTAAAAGGCATTTTAACACCCGCATTGTTTACCTTTGGCCGCTACTGGGGCTTTAATCTATCTTCCAGTTTCATTATACGTTTTACTCTCCAATCAGAGATGCGTCAGCTATATTTAGATACTGAGTACACGCGCACTTTTAAAGATGATTACGATGGTTTCCAAGTTGTCTGCTCTTCAAGTTTAACAAGCCGTAATGAGTTTAGCTTTTACCACACAATCCCGAGTTTTGAATACATCCTCGTTGACCCAGTTTCGATTCATTCTGTAAACGACCCTGGGTTATTTCGCTGGCGTTTCCTCGTTCTCATGAATTATTCATGAAGCATTTTGATTGGTGATCTCAGTTTTTTCTTGAGAAAATTTAAACTATTTTTATCACAAATACGTCGTCATTTCTATTTTTAACTTGTCGATATCTAATCACGTCATTCGTTGCAAATCAAGCTTAGCGATACTTTAAATCTGGCGTCGCCCATCAACACCACATTCGAGAAGCGTTTTTAAGAAAGAGATTTTCGGCGTACACGAAGATCGATAGTGTCGTCCCTGTATTGCAGAATGGCATATCTCACAGGAGACAAGCACGCCGACGGACCTTATTTGTTGACAACCTCGGGTTTTTTCCATAGTGGGGTTATTTTTTATAACGGAAGAAATGAAATTACCCTCTCTACAAGGGAGTATCATAATGTTATCGATCTTTCGATTGGCTATTAGGGTACTTCCCGACCATATGAATATTCATAAGAAACGACGAATTGCTAGTCAATTATCCCAGGGGTAGATGCATGGAGGGTAACGTAATGCTTCAAAGCTGGGTTCCGAGGATGGAGGAATAGGGCTTTTGAAAACATTGTGAAATAAAAGAGAATGCTGGTAACCAGCTTTTTTTCCTTTTCCCACAAAAATCCTTTTACTTTGTAACAGAAAATAGCTTTTTGTATCAATTTCACATTTGTTGTCTCACCACGTTCGAAAATATATTTAGTGAGTGTGTAACACGGTAAGGGTTATACAATTTGTGTTTCAGGAAGATTGATTGATTGTTTGGTGTTTAACGCCGTTTTCAACATTATTTCAGTTATATCGCGGCGGTCAGTGCACCTATCCTTGCTTTCCTGGAGTCTATTTTACCAGTACTCCGCACAATTTTCTTTCCAAGCCACTGGCTGCTTTCCAACTTAATCATTGTCGTAACAGTTTCAGGGAGAATGGGTATAAAGTTACACTTACATAAATCGTAAACCTTAAAGTGCCTTTAACGAGATGTAAGAAAGATGTTTTCCTTTGCTATTTGAATTTCCTTAATGGGATACGTAACCTCTTTAAATATTTTAGATTTCTCGAGAGGATATCGCAAAGGTTTTCGCGGGAATGTCACGTGATCAATAACTTGCGTCAATTATTTGGGATCGTATCTAATCAAGTACGATGACGTTACATCCGATATCACAAAAAATAAACTGAGTTACCGATTTGGAAGTGACCAACCTTTACTTTAAAGGTCAAATTTGCACTTTTTTCGTGAGGTAATCAGATAGTTTCTTTACGAAAAATATATTTAGTAGTACATTATACATCAACAGAGTGTAACAAAATATAAATGTGCTAACAAAATTTAAATCTATTTAATACCAGTCTTATGGGAATTATTACGAACGATAAGCCGGGTAAAATTCGTATTCAAGTGGTAAAAAAGAAAAACTGTTTTTAAAACCTTTAACACTTTACCACACAATCCCGTGTTTTAACGCCCTAAGGAAGATACTTTGTGAAAACATTGTGGGAAAAAGAGAAAAGTTGGTACCACGCTTGTTTCCTACCCTTTCTAATGCAAGTATTTTTGCTCAATTTGTTGTCTGCTACGTATAATGCTTTCGATTCTTTCGATTTGGACAAACCTAAAATTTTGTCGTTTGGTCAAGAGGTACATTAAAGAAGAAATCTGGCCCTTAGGCTGCTAAGTGCGATTCAATGATCTTTGTGAATAGTGTAGGTCAAGATCAGATTGCACATAGCGTGCAGTCTGATCTTGGGTCTACACTGTCTGATAAAAAGGTGTTTTTATCCAAAAATATATTTGAACTAGCATTATTTGGGTATGTTGTAGCCTAACATGACCACACTAACGTTTTAGCCTAACATGAACACAATAATGTTGTAGCCTAACATAATAATAATGTTGTAGCCTAACATGACAACAATAATGTTATAGCCTAACATGACCACAATAATCGTGTACCCTAACATGACCACAATAATGGTGTACCCTAACATGACAACAATAATGTTGTACCCTAACATGACAACAACAATGTTGTACCCTTACATGACCACAATAATCGTGTGCCCTAACATGACCACAATAATCGTGTGCCCTAACATGACCACAATAATGGTGTGTCCTAACATGACCACAATAATGGTGTACCCTGACATGACCACAATAATGGTGTACCCTAACATGACAACAATAATGTTGTACCCTAACATGACAACAACAGTGTTGTACCCTTACATGACCACAATAATCGTGTGCCCTAACATGACCGCAATAATGGTGTGCCCTAACATGACCGCAATAATGGTGTACCCTAACATGACCGCAATTATGGTGAACCCTCACATGACCGCAATAATGGTGTACCCTCACATGACCGCAATAATGGTGTACCCTCACATGACCGCAATAATGGTGTACCCTAACATGACTACAATAATGGTGTACCCTAACATGACCACAATAATGGTGTACCCTCACATGACCACAATAATGGTATACCCTAACATGACAACAACAATGTTGTATCCTAACATAACCACAACAAGATATTTTATCCTGTTAAAGTCAAGTTTTTTTGTCTGGGTTGGATGGGTCTCGTGTCCTATTTTTTGTACGGTCCGAATGCCTAACATAGTGGGCGGTTGAACACTTTCATAGGCGAGAACATAGGCGTTTTGGAACGGCATATATCGGGATCACACTGCTCAGAACATGCTGTCTTATCTGAGATCTATACAGTCCGTTTTTTTTTTCTGTGGAATACTCTGGCAGCAACACCCTTAACTCTGCAATGTTCGAGTCTTTTTTGGCGAATAAAAGTGTTTATATATATATGGAGCCCAGAGGCCCAGTACGTATTTTAACCTCTCATGTCCTTTGCAGTGAGAGTAGTTAGAAGATCGACATGAAGTCAAATCTTAGTCTACACATTTGAAATCGCTTGCAATACGCGAAAAGGGGCATTCGGACATTTGCGTAAAGTTTCCGTTTCCGTTTTTATGTAATTTTCTGTTTTGCGCAAGTCTACTTTAGCACAAAATCTAATGTAGTCGTAAAGTGCCATCTCGGATTAAGCCTGCGCGGACTGCGCAGGCTGATCCGAGACGACACTTTACACAAATGTCCGAATGCCCCTTTTCGCGTATTGCAAGCCATATCATAGCTTAATACTGCTCCACAATTCCGCTTTTCGGGACTTTGCGTCCTTTGATTTATCTTGTAAGCTTGACTAAACCAGCGCACGTTCAGTGCAATCTGATCGTGATCCATACCCTTCGCAAAAGCCCCTGTCTGATTAGGCCCCTCGTAACCTTTACCACACAATCCTTAGTTTTAATGACCCTGAAGAAGAAAGCTTTTGAAGACATTGTGAGAAAAGGAGAAAATGCTGGTCCAGCATTTTCTCCTTTTCCCACAATGTTTTCTATCCTCTCAAAGAAAAAATGCCATCATTCGAGCCACGTTTATTTTTACGTATGAAAACGCTTTCAATTTGGATTCCTCTAAAATTTCGCCCTCTGGTAAAGAGTTGAATTTTGATTGTTAAATAGCTTTCATCTGTTGTTGTTTCAGATTCGATTACAAGGATGAAGAATTCCACGATATCATCGAACATTTAGATGGACTCTTCAAGTTTAACCTTCTGTCTCGTGCAGACCAAACCCCAGCATTTTTAAAGAAACTTGTGAATCCACAGGTATCGAAATCTTACTTTCTCCGTCTGTCTTTGTGGCTCTTAATCTTTGTGCCTCATTCCCTTACCTCACCATCCTGAAAAAACTCCTAAATTGGACCTCATTTCTCCAGAATACCTATCAGCAAAACGGAACCTTATGAAACCCCAGGTAACGAATTCTTACCAGATCTCTCGTCTGTCTCTATCTCCCGGAACTTTGTATCTCAACTCTCTCTTCCATCATCGTGAACAAATCACCCAAGTTCAGTATTATTTCTCGAATGAACCAAACCCCAGAATTTATGTAGAAGCTTATATATCCACCGGTAACAAAATCTTATCCACTCCCACCCCCTGTCTGTCTCTTTGTCGGTACTTTCTTTCATACGCTCCCCTTCCCAACCATCCCGAACAAGCACACGAGTTCAGTGTTTTTTCCCGAGTGGACCAAACACCGGTCTTTGTACATAAGATTATGAATCCGCCGGTAATTAAATTTAACCCCCGTCCCGTCTCTCTCTCTGTCTCTCTCTGTCTCTCTCTCTCTCTCTCTCTCTCTCTCTCGCTGTCTCTGTCTTTCTACCTGACTCCCCCTCCCCCCACCACAACCCCAACAGATCATCCAAGTCCAACATTATTTCTCGAGTGGATCGAACTGCAACTTTTATACAGAATTTTGTGAATCCACAGTTACCAACTCTCCTGATCTCCGTCTTGTTGCTACACATGTCTGTCTTTGTGTCTCTGTCCAATCCTCTAACTTGTCCATGTTTGTTTAGAGCATTTATTCTGTCCTCTCATTCTGAAAGAATTCTGAAAGACCGATCACACCACATAGGTGAATAATTCTTTAAGACTGATCACTCAGTCGCCCGCTCAACATCCTCCTTCCAATTTATCCATCGATTAATCCAACCTATTGATTAATCAGTCATTCATACAATACATTTATTTATCATTAAATATATTTGCTATTTCATTTATAAACACAGTGCTTATAGTAAATATCTTTTTCGCCGATTTCAGTCTTTCCGTGACATGGAGGAAAGAAATAAAATTTTTGAGTGGATAAGACAGCACGTTTATGCGCAGATAGAACATCACGAAGCCACGTACGAGAGCGGGACAATCCGAGATTTCATCGATATTTACATCGAAGCCAAACAAAGTGACGAGAACAAAGAGATTTATACTGGTAGGTTTTAGACCCATTTTTGTGAACCCGATTTTTTTCTTCAACTCTCTACCAAACGACAAAAGTTTAGACTAGTCCAAACTGAAAGCATTTGCAGACGAAAGATTTTATGTGGCTCAAATGACGAAAGTTTAGCTTTGTGAACATAAAGATTTGTAGGAAAAGGAAACATGTTACATACCAGCATTATCTCCTTCTTCCTCAATGTTTTCGAAAGTCTTTTTCCCTCGGGGGTCGTCAAAGCAGGGGATCTTCTGGTAGAGGGTTATATTTGTCAGTGCCAAATATATAAGCTAGACCTATTTCGATGGCTGAAAATAAATCTTGTCTTAAAGACACTACTTAACAAGCGGACGGTATAGATCCAAGATCAAACTGCACATTCTGTGCAGTCTGATCTTGATCTGTGCCGTCCGCAAAAGCCTTTGATTTCACATATGCTACTTTATTGAAAGCGTTAATAATGCACAGTAGGACCTTAAAAAGTTGTATTTTTACAGCAATCCAGGGACAGCTCTAATGTTTTTTTTTCTCGTTTTTCTTAGTTGGGAACATTTTCCGTATAATCCTGGACCTATTTATCGCTGGATCAGAGACTACGTCCAACACGATCAACTGGACAGTACTGTATATGATCGAGTATCCAGAATGTCAGCAACGATGTCAGGAAGAAATAAAGAACGTAAGTGGTTTGTGTGGTTAACATAGAGTAGCAAAGGGGAGAGAGAGAGAGAGAGAGAGAGAGAGAGAGAGAGAGAGAGAGAGAGAGAGAGAAAGTGGAGTGAGAGTGAGTTATAATGATAAGAATAATAAAAACTTCAATCTTCATTGAACAATTTTAAAAGTGACTGAAGACCGATGGTCAGGCTTTAGTACTTAAATGGAGCCTAGACTTTTTTCCTCCATTGAATTAATGCAGATGGGATATACCTGGCAAAGGTTTTGGGTGTTTATGTATCAGCTGACGCTGAATCATTTATGTATCGAAATGCTTGATACTTTGGCTTGTTTGTCTTCATTGGTTGACCCAGCGGGGCGCATTTGCCGACACTGTCTAGTCTGTCTCATTTGCGCTTTGTCTCGACTTACTTGTCTTTACATGTATTTCACAGGTAGAAATGTAAGAAATGAGCCATGCTCTGTGAAAAGAGGGCTTAATGCATCTGTGAAAAGTATCGACCCAGGTCAGCCTGCGCAGTCCGCGCAGGCTGACCCGGGTCGATACTTTTCACTATTGGTCGATTTTCTGTATGTCCAAGGACCAGTCAACCTCATGATTAAGTCGGTTGTTAAAAAAAAGTGGCGATTTTGGATCCATAACTATGCGATGGCTTGCTTGGTATAATCCATCACGGAAATGCATTAAGCCCCCTTTTGCCAGAGCTTGGCTCAAATGTATATGCGCCATGCTCTGGCAAAATGGGTTTAATTCATCTCCGTGATGCATGATACCAAGCAAGTCATCACATACTTATGCATCCATAAAATCCATTTTGTCTGACAACCGGCTGAATTCTACGATAGAACGGCCCTTTGACATGCAGAAAATTGACCAAAAGCAAGCAAAAAGTTTCGACCCAGGTCAGTCTGCGTGGACTGCGCAGGCTGACCTGAGTCAATTTTTTGCAGATGCATTAAACACCCTTTTCACAGAGCATGGCTCATATTAAATTAAAGTAAATAATTTGTCTTACAGGATCTGTGATTAGCACTAGAACGGGTTTTTCAGTGAACATTAGAACAAGTGAAAACAATGTGATATAAGAGAAACTGCTCCTAACGCGGTTTCTCCTCATGTCACATTGGTTTCTAAAGTGGTCTGCTGCAACACATGGGAGAAATTGTGGCAGTCGATATTGTGTTATCCTGATAACATTTGCATGTTTTATTTCTCCTGTTGATTTCAGAACTTTGGCAGCAGAGACATTATCTGGGCAGATCGGGGACAGCTTCCATACGTTGAAGCAACCCTGTTGGAGATACAAAGATTGGCCAACATAGGTATAAATTCTTCTTCTTCTTCTTCTTCTTTCTGCTCTTTCTTCTTCTTAATTTTTTTTCAAGCCAATGACCTGAAAACATCCTGCTAAAATATAGAAAGTCAACATACCTGTTAATTAAGGTTTGGGGAAAAAAAGAAGATGGCAAAATTGGAAATTGCTCCCTACGAACTAAATCCCCTTTCCCTGCAATGTTTTTAAAAGCCATCATTATGTGGTAAAAAGTTAACACTTAAGGCTTCTTTCACAAATATAGTTTTCTTTGGAACCAGATTAAGATTAAGATCAGACTTCACAAAACTTGCAGTCTGATCTGCGATCTACACTGTCTGATACACTCAGACATTCTAGTCAGAGGCAACCTTCAAAATAGCACCCATTTGAGTCTCATTTCTAGACTGGAAATGTCTGTTGGGTTTATTCGGTACACTAGGATTAACGCTTTAGGCTGCTTAGCGCGACTCACTGACCTATTGCGGACAGTGTAGATCAAGATCAGACTGCACAGAACGTGCAGTCTGATCTTGGATCCACACTGTCCGATAAGGAGACATTTTTGTCCAAAGCAATAAGTTTTAAAAAAAAGCAATATTCAGGTTTTTACTATTGTCTTGAAAGTTTTATTTGACTTATATAGCAGAGTAGGGATTAATAACATCTTAATCTTCACAGCTGAACTGTCATTGCCGCATACAAACGAAGAAGATACCTACATAGACGGTTATTTTATTCCTAAACATTCGATGATTCAAGCCAATCTTTATTCGTCAAACATAGACCCCAAACACTGGGACCAACCTGAAGTTTTTAACCCAGATAGGTTTATCGAAGATGGAAAACTTAAGAAAAATCCAGCTCTTATACCGTTTTCCACCGGTAAGGGTCTTTTTTTCTCTCTCCATAAACATAGTTGAACACATTTTGATGTTAAATGACTTTAAAGACTGTTAAAGGTGGGACGTCTAATAGGCGAGGTCTTCTTGTAGTCGAGTATATGTGATAAAGTCATTGTTTATCACATTGTAAGGTGTGCTATATTAGTTAACTAGTTAAGTAGTATTGTAGTACAACGAGACTATCGAACCCATTTGTGTATTCCTGGTTGTTCTGTGTAGAGCAACTGCGCAGGTTACTCCTTCCACCATAAACACAAGGGAAAAAAAGGGAGAAGAATGGATCCGGTCGCTTGACTAGAAAGTCTTTGGCCAAAACAAGATTCGAATGCACATCTCCTACATTATATGTCCTGCGCGTTGCCATTGAGCTATCGGAACTCACCTAAAAGGCATTCATGCCAAGATTGTGGTTAATTTGCTAACTCTTTTCCAAATATTTCTGACATTTAATGACCCATGAGAAAAAAGATTTTTGAAATCATTGTAGGAAAAGGAGAAAATACTGGTGACCTCCATGGAGCCTTTCAAAGACAAATTCTATCATTTGAGCCTCATTTGATTAGTCGTCTGCTCATGCTTTTAATTTGGACATGTCGAATGTTTGTCTGCTGGTAAACGGCTAAGCAAACGCAGATCTGCAAAGTGGTTTTTTTTTGATAAGCTCGATTTACCGACTTCAGGAGAACCTTGGCGATGTTGATAAAACGACATATAAACTGAGCCCACATTGTCAAAGCTAAAAGTGGTCCAGGCTAATTATAGGACATAATAATATTATGTCAGATGCACAGACCTGTTTCTGACATACCATACAAGTGGTCAAGTTTTAGTGACGTTACCAGAATTCAGCTTAAAGGTATTACTGTTCAAAGTCTGTGCTGCCTTCGTCCTACACTTTTTTAATCGGTTTTCCGGGTTCCCCCCCCCCCCCATTTTTTTCGTTTAAAATCTTTCGGCACCAGCTATAAATAGGTAGATATGTTTGTAAATTGAAACGTGCATGCCCACCGCAAATGGCTGTAAAATAGATTTAGTGATAGGTTAATATCAAGAAGCGGATGATGTAGATCCAAGATCAGACTGCACTTTCTGTGCAGTCTGATCTTGATCTACGCCATCCGCAAAATCTACTGAAGTCGCCATTGGCATTGAAAAAGTTTACTATAAAATTTTCTTTATTTCCAGGTCCCAGAATTTGCATGGGCGAATCTTTGGCAAGACTTGAATTATTCCTGATATTTTCGAACCTCCTACAAAGGTTTACATTTAATCGAGAGCACGAAGAAGTAAGAAACCGGATGGATAGTCGCCCTGATCAAACAACCGGCGCCCCCTACGACTACAAAGCAAGGGCAATAATCAGAACGTAACTCATTGAATCAAAAAGCATAATACTGTTATAGGGTCGAACACGATAGGGTCGAAAAACATATCGACTTAAATACAGCAGGAGAATAAGCAAAGCATAGAGTGTAACCTTTGTAAATAACGTGCTTACAAATACAACGTTACATATGAGTCATATCATAAGAAAAGGGGGTTTAATGCATCTTTGTAATGCGTTATACCAAGCAAGTCATCACATAATAAGGCCGGATCCGTAAAATCTAATTTGTTCAACAACCGGCTGAGTCCTGAATTAGAGTCATCCTTTAACATGCAGAAAAATGACCACTTGCAAAAGTTTTCTACACAGGTCAGCGTGCTTGGATTGCACAGGTTGACCTCGGTTGATACTTTCTGCAGATGCGTAAAATTCCTTTTTCACAGAGCATAGCTCAATTATATGAGATTGACTAGTGAGCGGAAAGTCCTTCTGTTTCGTAATATATACTTGCTTTTCTTGAATGGCTCTTAACTCTTATGGTGCTAAAAAAGTGAAATGAAACTTATAAGCTGATAGTAAAAAGCCAAATTTTACTATTTCAAAGGTTTTTAGCTCCACTGGCCGAAGGCCAGCGAGCTATTGTCATGGCGTCCGTTCGTCCGTGCGTGCGTCCGTAAACTTTTTCTTTAAAAAACTTCTTCTCAAAAACTATTGACTGGATTTTTACCAAATTTCACAGGAATGTTCCTTTGGTGGTCCTCTTTCAAATTCCTTCAAATAATTGTGTTCCATGAAGAATTCTGGTTGCCATGGCAACCAAAGTAAAAAACCTTTAAAAATCTTCTCCTCCCAAACCGCTATTTGGATAGCATTATTATTTTGCAGGAATGTTCCTTAAATACAGGTTTACAGAATTCCTTAAAAAAAAAAAAGATCTGTCAAAAAACATGGCTTTTATGGGAGACTCATTTTTTTTTTATGGTATAAAGTAAAATCTTTGAAAAATTTCTTCTCTAAAACTATTCATTGGATTTCATTGTTGTTTTGCAGGTAAGTTCCTATGGTGGTTGTCTACCAAATTGTTTCTTCATTGAGCTAAAATGCAGGATTGAATGATAATTGTTAAAAACTTCCTTTCGCCATTATAGAAATATCAGGCCTGTGGAGCGATACAGGCGCTCAAGCGCCTCTAGTTTTTTTTTTTTTTTTTGGGGGGGGGGAGGGGGGGGGCGGGGGAGGGGAGATATGTCTTTATCGGACAGTGTAGATCCAAGATCAGACTGCACGTTCTGTGCAGTCTGATCTTAATCTACACTGCCCGCAAAAGGTCCCTGAATCGCGCTTAGCAGCCAAAGGGTTAATCCACTACGTGCGTCAGACTTTTTGCTTCATCTTGTAGCAGACCGCTTTTGAAAACATAGTGGAGAGATACAGACGCATAGGGTACCCATGCTTGTATATTAATCGTTTAGCTCTTTTACCAAACTATATTTAGACTTGTCCAAATTGAAAGCATTTGAAGACGACAAATTAATTTTTCCCAAAGGTTGGAATTTGCCTTGGAAAGGGTAGAAAACATTGTGGGACAAGGAGAAAAATGCTGGTTACCAGCATTTTTCTCCTTTTCCCACAATGTTTTCAAAAGGCATCTTCCCCAGGGTATTTAAAATACGGGGTTGTGTAACAAAGTGTTAAACCGGATATCTGTAATAGTTCATCATGTATGTATGCGTTATTGCTAATACTGTATGAAAAGTTTTTATAATAATTATGTTTTATGTTCATGTTGTGTAACGATACACATGTTAGTTTTAAAATAAACGTATTATTATTCAGACCTTAACTGTGTTACATTGTTTTCTCGAAAATGTTGGTTGGATTATCTCTTCAACTTTTTACTAAACGACATCGTTTTAGACTTGTCCAAATTGAAAACATTTGCAGCTGACATATTAAATGTTACTCAAAACATAAAATTCGTCCTTCAAAGGGTAGAAAACATTGTGAGAAAAGAAGAAAATGCTGGTTACCAGCATTTTCTTCTTTTCCCACAATGTTTTCAAAAGGTTTCTTCCTAAGAGTTGTTAAAAGTATGGATTGTTTGGTAAAGGGTTAACCCGGAAGCTCAGTAGGTTATGTAGAGAGTTTCATACAAAGAAGACGCTGGTTCGACTCCCAGATCGACACTTTCTGTCCGAGGACTGATGATAGTCTTTGCGAAAGTATTCATTCTTCTATCACCGTTAAACTTTGAATCGACAGCGTTGATTTGGAAAAGCAGCTAGTGGCTTGGAAATGATATTTTTGGAAATACAAGTTCAAGAAACTCCAGGAATGCACTGATGGACGCACTGGCTATCGCGATATAGCTAAAAGAAAATGCTGAGAAATCGCATCAAATACCATACAAAACCAAATCAAACTTTTATCATACCACAGGCCGTTGAAGCCCCATTGATCTGCCACGGAACACCGAAATTTTCATCTGTCCAATATCGAACACCATTACTAAAAATAGCACATTCCGCATCCCTTCTATATCGTTTATAATAATAAAGCAATATTGTCTTTATGTAAGATATTGAGGCGGTATGCCAATGTGCTATTTTCAGTAACGCTGTATAATGATCGAGCAATGAAACTTAGTATTTCGAAATAGACCATTGGAGCTTCAGTTATCTGTGATCATACATTCTATCTTTTAACATGTCCACAGAGGAATAATTTGAAAACTTTGAAAAAGAGAAAATGCTTGTATCAAGCACAATAGTTTCTACCGTTCCGGCTGAGTTCTTAACTGCCAATTTCGGAGCTGTCAGCCTCAAATGCAAATCCGTTTAGTAAAGCCTAAAATTTGTCGTTTGGAAAAAGGTTAACCGTTTACCACACAATCCTGAGTTTTAACAACCCCGAGGAAGAGGTCATTCGAAAACATTGTGAAACAAGGGAGAAAATGCTGGTAATCAGCATTTTCTCCTTTTCCCACAATGTTTAAGTCCATCATTTGAGCCATGTTTATGTTCTTGTTGAAGGAAACTCTGTGCTGGGCTTAGACTCGGCTGTCCTTGTTGTAGGACACTCCAAGATGACCAGCGCCACCAAATGGAATCGAACAAGGATTTTCATATAACAATTCTAACACCTAAACCACTGAGTCGTAGAGGACCCTAACATGCAAAACAGACTTTTAAGGCGCTGTATTTATGAACTGACTTTTAATACTTCCTGGTATTAGTCCCGATGAATAAATAGTAATTTGCAACTGGTTAAAAATGTTTACATCATAATGTTTTAGACGCAAAATTCATACTCCACCAGCATTGGCTCGGTTTCACGAATAATTTTAATTTTGCTCAAATCCGCTCATTAGACTCAGTTTCTGACTTTCGTTGAGTTAGTTATTTGAGATGCATTTCAGTTACACTAACAGATTTTAGAAACGTTCTCTGATCCTGAGATGACACAATGCTTCAAATCAGCAAAATAATGGAATAATGGACTTTTAGGGCTGTCAAATGAGATAGGTGCGTTTGTGTCGCTGAGTTGAGTCTGAAACATGGTGTCAACTCAAGATTTGAGAATGTTGTTATAAAGTCTGTTGATATTATTGTTATGATTATTAAATAACGGACTCAACGTAAGTCAGAAACTGAGTCTGTGAGCAGATTTGAGCACAATAAGAGACTTATGTTATTTCTCGAAACCGGGCCCTGTACGTCTTACCCCGTCTTTCAATTCCGTCCTTCTCGTCTTTTATGTAGCAGGTATAGAAAATATGAGTGTCACAATTTTGCTTAAATGTAGTGCTCTCGCTTTCGCCGAAAGATAAAAAAATTTGGCTAATATATTTAGCATAGGTCATGTTATGTTAAAACTGGGACATAATACTACAACCTATAAATGAATATTGTTCATTCTTAATGTATGTGAAAGATTTTGAACACAAACTAAGATTTTTGCTGCCAGTTCTGGCTAGAACGAAACTATGTTTGTTGTACTCGTAAGTGTGGTCGCTTATTTTGTTTTCTTGGTCAATCCCTATTGTGGCTCCACATTAACAGAATTAGAATTCAATAACTAAGATAATTCTATCAATCGAATAAATAATTCGAATGGCACTTTTGAACGATTCGAATCGGTTGCATTAAACTTACAGTTTTAGCAAAGGTAAGGCATATGGGTATAAAAGTCTTTGAAAATACAATGTGATCAATAACGTAAAAAAGGGATATCCGAGGGGTGATCAGAAAGATCGTGGACCACCTCGTTATTTTGAAAACTACTACACGTAGGATTACAAAAAAATGCATAGATGAGCATTAATTATCTGGTAACTGACTCAAGCTTTCAAGCAGGTAAAGTATGACGTCATTTTCATGACGTCATATACTGCATTAGTAGCCCAAAATGTCGGACGACGTTTTAATTAAACAGAGAGTAATCATAAAGTTTTACGTCAAACTCGAAAAGTATTTACCGGAAATCAAAACAGATTTAGAAACAGTTTCAGGGGACTCTGCACTTAAGAAATCTGATATTCGTACATGGATCGGACAGGTTTAGACAAGGGTGCGATACTGTTAGATATGACCCTAACTCTGACCGCCCATCAACATCAGTCACAGACAAAATCATAACGGATGCAGAGCAGCAGATCGCCGAGATACTGTCAGGAAAATAGCTGACACATTTAACATTTCATATAGAAGTGCTCAGGAGATTTTGACTGAGAATCTTGGAATGTCGTGTGTTTGCACAAGATGGGTACCTCGGCAACTGACGCCCGAGAAAATGGGGGTTAGGGTCGAAATTTGTTAAGAAATTTCAGAATGCAATAGTGTAGAGGGGTCAAACTTTTACTGATCGTATTGGAACATGCGATGAAATATAGTCACACTTTAATGAAACTGAATCTAAACAACAAAGGAGTGTATGGAAACATCCAACATCGCCTTCCGCTGGTAAAGCTAACCTTTACAAGTCAGTCGGTGAAGTTATCTACATCATGCATTTCTGTTCTCCTTTTTTTCTTCTAAATCATGTTGTAACTATACATACTACAGTCAATACTGAATTTTATGCACATATTATTCAAGTAAATTTCACTAACACCACACGAAGAAAACAGCCAGAAGTCCTGCGGAGTGACGTCACTTTACACTAAGATAACGCCCTAACTCACAAAGCCACACTTGTACTGGAAACTTGGCAAAAACTCAACATAGAAACACTAGCCAACTCTCCTTATAATATAGTCCTGACTCCATGTGACCTCTGACTAGTTCCTGTTTTGAAAGATTCTCTATGTGGCATACACTACGAGAGCAGAGAGGAGCTAACCCTAGTTACGACCGGGTCCTTGTTGGCAAGGTCACGTGACGCGCTCGCACACGTGTTTCGCGCGTGGAAATCAAGAATGAAAAAGTGCATAGAACTCAAAGGCGGTTACTTTCAAAAATAGTAAACACTCCAAGTTGTTTTCTATAACGCTATTCCGATACGGGCACTGGTCCACGTTCTTTCTGATCACCCCTCGTACAGTTTCATTTTTAAAGAGTTCTTTATGTGAATACATTAATTCGAAACGTAATGTGTTTGCACTTCACAGCCTTAGCATACTTTGAAGTCTGAATATTGGCTGTTCAACCAAAAACATTTGAGCCATGCTCTGACAAAAGGGGGCTTAATGCATCTCCGTGATCCATGGGACCAAGTAAGCCATCACACACTTATGGATCCATAATATCCAAATTCTTTTAACAATTAAGTTAATCATGAGACAGACTGGTCCTTCGGCACACAGAAAATTGACCAATAGCAAAAAGTTTCGACCCAGGTCAGCCTGCGCGGATTGCGCAGGCTGACCTGGGTCGATACTTTTCGCAGATGCATTAAGCCCCCTTTTCACAGAGCATGGCTCATTTATAATTACAGAATGAACCGAATTCAATAAGTGCAGACGCTGGAATGATATATGGGAGTGTTTGCAATACAATGTATTTGTGCTATCCGTAAAGAATCCTGGTTTTTGCGCATTGCCTTTTCAACGAATTTTGGGCAGACTACTCTGAAAAAAAATCAAAGCGTTGAGAACCCTGAAGTGGTATTTGTCAAGGAAGCCATTGTGTGGAATTAATAATTTGAAAGAAAAAGAAAAATATTATTCAAATACTGGCTTGAAAGTCAACCTACTAAGCAAATGAATACCTTTTTGTGGTTGAAGGGAGAGTACTCATGACAAAGTTAGGATTATTTGTGTATTGGTGGTCTCCCTTTGATCATTCAGGAGGAGTCAGGAGTAACGTCCCTTGACAGTAGGATGCATGATGGATAGAGAGAGAAACCATGTGAATATATCGAATAGAATTAAGTTTGTACCTGAAAACTATGATTTTGAAATATCTTTGGCCATCAGTATTTAATTCCCAACATTACAGTCAATTATTTCGATCTATAAATATTCATGCCCAATCAAATGGAGTAGCGCGCAATCATTGGATGAACAAGCCATGGGACGAACTGGTTTTGGAACGAAAAAGCCCAGGACCAAGTGATCGGTAGACAAATTTTGTATCATTGCGCCAATAGAAGGCTATGAGCTAGTGAAGCTATTTTCAATCAAAAATTAGTATTTCCACGATCGATTGCCTCACCTAGTGTATTTTAACATGCCATTTCTAATTACATATCTGAGTGCTACCGAAAAACTCATTTGTCTGAGAAAAATTGAGTTTAATTGGGTTTATTTCCTTCGGCTTTGGACAAAATACGATACATGGTCTTCAAAATTCAATATTGAACTCATAGTGGTATTGTCTTCGACAAATACCACAAAAATGGTAAAACATGGTCACTCAACGCGTGGATTTATAAAAGAAAAGATAGACATTTGAGGGAAGATGGTGACTTTTGCTCTAGCAATAACACATTGCTATAAGTTTACGTTTTGTGAGCGGGCCAAATCATGGATGTATCATCTTAAGGATTACGACCCCTAACTCATCGGTAAATATCGAGCAACATCGACGTTTTCGTAAAGGCTATTCGGCCAATTTCGGCAGCTTCCGTCTTTTAATATGAGAGTTGAAGGCCTTAGACTCACTTACTCATCCGTAAATATTGTGTAACATCGACGTTTTCGTAATGGCTATTCGGCCAATCTCGGCAGCTTCCGTCTTATAATATGAGAGTTAGGGGCCGTAGACTCACTAACTCATTGGTAAATATTGTGTAACATCGACGTTTTCGTAAAGGCTATTCGGCCAGTCTCGGCAGCTTCCGTCTTTTAATATGAGAGACAGGGGCCGTAGACCTTAACTACTTAACCTATCACCGTAAAGTGTGTAAAATTAAAGACAAAACGACAACCACGTATTAGAAATTCATACCAAGTTCAGACCATTTCATTGATTGAGTAAGCGGAAACATGGGCTTTTGCGGACGGTGTAGTCTGATCTTGGATCTGTACCTCCCCCTTGTTTGCTCAAGCCTTTTGGATATATCATCTCTCCGAGTTTCAGAGCGATGTATTTTTTAGCCGTCAAGGAGGTCGGGTTTAGTAATTTGGCACAGAAAGAGTAAATCAAAAATGCGACATTTAAATAAGAATGATGACATTGGTCTGGCAATCACCCATTGTTGTCAGTACAAGTTCTTCAGGCCAAAAGTGAGTCAAAACATGAAGTATCTTAACCCATAGAGCGAGGAATAAACAACGCTACAGACATTTTCAGTGTAGAAATAAGACGTAAATCATTACCATTTCATACCTACTTTAGTCTAGAGTGTTTCAGCTCAGCGGACAGTGTAGATCAAGATCAGACTGCACATTTGTGCAGTCTGATCTTGACCTACACTTGCCGCAAAGGCAACTATAGTCGTGAAAGACGCTTTAGGGGTTGACTTCACCTATTACCATACACTGTTTAAAATCAAAGACAAACCGAAAACTACTTTAGCTAGGTTGCATTCAATATTTCCACTCAAAGCTGCAGCTACTGCAGGCTAACTGTTGCTGGAATTACAATGCAGAAATATTTAAAAGCTATTAAAATGCCACTAAAATTTTTCGACAGGTTCTACAACAAGGGACGTAACCCTGATACATCACAGAATAAGTTATCAAAGGTTTTGGGTTATATTTCCTTTTTCGGAGAACCTTTCCAAGGAAAGAATCACGATTCTCTCACTTTTGAACTTTTTTTTTAATAAAGAAAAAGAAGCCAGTAGTTTGTACAGAGCATGTTTTCTGCCATAAAATTCAGAAACGCACTGAAAAGACCAATGACTTCCATGTTCTGAGAGCATGGCTCATATTTTTGAAACTTTAAGGAATACGACCCTTAAACTCATCGGTAAACATCGTGCAACATCGACATTTCCGTAAAGGCTATTCGGCCAATCTCGGCAGCTTCCGTCTCTTAATTTGAGAGTTAGGGCCCGTAGACTCAGTAACTCATCGGTAAATATCGTGTAACATCGACGTTTTCGTTAAGGCTATTCGGCCAATCTCGGCAGCTTCCGTCTTTTAATATGAGAGTTAGGGGCCACAGACTCACTAACTCATCGGTAAATATCGTGTAACATCGACGTTTTCGTAAAGGCTATTTGGCCAATCTCGGCAGCTTCCGTCTTTTAATATGAGAGTTAGGGACCATAGACCAATTAAGCACTCAATCGATAGGTATTCTATCAGTCGGGTGACAACAGCTATTGGCCTATATATTTTGTTATTATTCATTCACGCCTTGCCTCTATGCGTGCCCTCTTCTTAAATATTTCAGCAGCAAATACATGTCATGCTCTGGCAAAAGGGGGTTTGATGCATCTCAGTGATGAATTGTACCAAGGAAGTCATTACATAATTATGGAACCTTAAGATCCATTTTGCGTAACAGCCAACTGAATAAAGAGGTAAAATGATCCTTAGACATGCAGAAAATTTACCAAAAGCCAAAAGTTTCAACGATGGCTATGTGCGAAAGAACATCGGTGGATTGGGAAGAAAACTAATATTGTGTGAAGCACTGGTAGCTGCAACTCCAGGAAAGCATGAATAGGTGCTTGATTGATTGATTGATTGATTGGAGTTTAACGTCGTTTTAACAGCTTAAGTCATATCACTGCGGTCAGCGCACCTACGCATATATTTCCTGGCTTTTTCACACCAATACTGACAAATCTTTCTTTCATAGTCACTGACTACTTTTCTCACATGCATTAGAGGCGAGAGGCGAATAATCGCCGAAAAGAAGGTTTATCTCAACCGGGTATCGAACTCACTACCACAAGGTCAGGAGTCCGATACGCTAAACACTGAGCTACCCCTGGCGGGCATGGATAGGTGCACTGGCAATATAACTAAAACGATATCGAAACGGCGTTAATGTCCATACAGTCAAGATATCATGATTGAATCACGTAATATTGAGTTTTGTTCAGATAGACGATCAAGCTTTTAAGTTGAGTTGAATGTTTATTAAGGTCATTTGAATCTTGAACATAAAAGCAAATCGCTTAGCCTATTAACTCTTTCATTACTGAATAAAAAAAATGAATTTTCTTAAAGGCTACAGATACACTTCCGCTGCAAGATTGAGAGACGATTCGGCCATAATCTAGAATAAAGCAGTGGACAGTGTAGATCAGAGATCTGACTGCAGGCTCTGTGCAGACTGATCTTGATCTACACTATCCACAAAAGCTGCTGGTGTCATCTATGGTATGGAAAGAGTTAAAGCTCAAATACGACCTTTGCCCCGCCACCCAACCCCACCCGACTAGTCTTTATTTTAAAGAGTTGGAAAACAATGTGAAAAAATGAGCAATCGAGTATTTCATGTAATTGCTCCATATTTTTAATAACATTTTCCATACTCTTGAAACACAGTATTTTCTTTTATCCTAGATTTTCATCCTTTTTGGTATTTTGTTGTATAATTTTGACAGGTCGAAAAGATAACTTGCACAGTCTTAGCGCAAGAGTTAAATGGAAATTGATTAATCTTTGTTACATACACCCCTCATGGTTTAAATGGATTTAAACCTTTAGGCTGTAAGCGCGACTTTAAGACCTTTTGTGGACAGTGTAGATCCAAGATCAGACTGCACAGAACGTGCAGTCTGATCTTGGATCTACATCGTCCGATAAGGACATATTTTACTCCCAAAAATTACTTTGAAAAAACAGCATTTGGGTGTTTTACTGTCGACTTGAAAGTTTCATTTAAGTTATCTGGCAGTTTATGGGTTAACTCTATGATAATGAGTTTTGATCAGTTTTGAAGTGAAGTTAAATACCATCTTTATGGCTGTCATTTGACTCTTAAATATCACGGTGAGTCTCGAGTTTTTGGCACGCTAAGGGCAACGTCAATTGATTTTGTTCGAAAGGCGATCTGGTGAAATTGATTTATTGATTGTATGGTGCCTAACGCCGTTTTCAACTTTAGCTCAGATATATCGCGGCGGCCAATGCACCTATCCATGCTTTACTGGAGTTTCATTTACCAGCACAATATTCTTTCCAAGCCACTGGCTGCTTCCAACATAACCACCGTCGAAACAATGATCAGCGGTGAGAGAGGAATGAATCCTGTCGCAATAACTATCATCAATCTCCGGAAAGAAATCGGCCGAGCCGGGAATCGAACCAACGACCTCCTGTCCTCAAGTCCTGTACGCTACCGACCGAGCTACCGGGGCTCGGCCGTCCTGATGGAAAAAAAAAAGACTAAAAATTACTGCGAGTTTTCTGTCCATTGACTAAAGATATGAG
Source organism: Hippopus hippopus (assembly GCA_946811185.2). Lineage (NCBI taxonomy): Eukaryota > Metazoa > Mollusca > Bivalvia > Cardiida > Cardiidae > Hippopus > Hippopus hippopus. The sequence goes on along the minus strand of OX328099.1, from coordinate 64,882,099 downwards.
GCATGCTCTGTAGAAAGGTAGCTTAATGCATCTGCGAAAAGTATCAACCCAGGTCAGCCTGCGCAGTCCGCGCAGGCTGACCAGGGTTGATACTTTTCGCTATCGGTCAATTTTTGTGTGTCAAAGGACCAGTCTACCTCATGCTTATGTCGATTGTTTAAAAAAGTGGCTATTATGGATCCATAATTATGGGATGCCTTTGCCTGGCATCATGTATCACGGAGATGCATTAAGCCCCGTTTTGCCAGAGCATGGCTCATATGTTTTGTTGGACCAAATGGTCCGAATTGAAAGCATTTACAGAGGTTTAACCCTTTAACAGACGACAAAAGTTCAGACTTATTTCAAACTTTTGAAAGCATTTGCAGGTGACAAATTAAATGTAAATCAAATTATTCGATTCATTTTTAGAAAATAATTTAGGAAAAGGAGAAACTGCTAGTGACCAGCATTTTCTCCTTTTTCCACATTAATTTCAAAAGCTTTCTTATTTTGATGCGTTAAAACTCGGGATTTTAAGTATAGCATTTGTCTTTGAAAGGATAAAAGAAAAAAGGTTGTAGCAAAAAGGAGAAGATGCTTGGTGCAAACATTTTCTCCTTTTCGAACAATGATTTCAAAAGTTTTTTTTTTTCTATAGGATCGTAAAACCACTGAATTGTTTGGTAGAGGGATAAGGAAGCAGTCTAAAATACTGGCTTAAAAAGTTGTATCAGTGCAGGATATTGATAACCATGTCTGGGTTTAAAGGGAACGGTTATAAACAGACAAGTTTTGATAAAACTCTTCGTCGCTGTCGATAAGTTTTCAATTTCAACTCCATTATTGTCTGCCTTTTTTTTTTTAAACAAAAATTTCTATAAAATGTGATACGGCTTTACTTAAAATTCATGCTAGTAAAATGTAATCATATAGTACCTATGCAATAAAACTTCAACGAGTCTGTCTATCTGCCTGTCTGTCTGTCTGTCTGTCCGTCCGTCCGTCCGTCCGCCCGCTTACCCTTCCGTATCTCTCTCTCTGTCCGTCCGTCCATTCACGCGCCTACCCTCCCGTCTGTGTCTGTGTGTGTGTCTCTCTCTCTCTCTCTCTCTCTCTCTCTCTCTCCTTCTCTCTCTCTCTTCCCCCACCTTTCTCTCTCTCTTTCTCTTGTATCAAGTTCTAAAGTCGATATTCTCTCACGATATTTGTATGATTTCTTGTCCAAAATCCAAAAATAGTTTTTGTTAAACAAATATTTGACAGCTGTCCCCATCAAACAGACCGGACTAAATCGGAATTATTTATAACACTCAAATAGGTATAGGTGAGACATGATTTCAATAGCCTCTGCGATATACAATGTATTGTTACCCTTTTTACCCTTAGCCTTCGAACTAAGTGAAATAAAGTTTTTGAACCGATAGTAAAACCCCAAATTTTGCAATTTCAAAGGTACTTTTTGGGGCACAATATGTCCTTATCGGACAGTGTAGATCAAAGATCAGACTGCACGATCTGTGCAGTCTGATCTTGATCTACACTGTCCGCAAAAATTTAGTGCGTAGCGCTTAGCAGTCTAAGGATTAAAATCTTGGATTACCTTTTAACAGCTAGCTATCGTTAATAATGTTGATTGAATGAATGATAGATTGATTGAATGAATGATAGATTGATTGATTGATTGATGTTTACTCCGGTTTCAACATTATTTCAGTCATGTCACGGCGACAGACCACATATTCATGTTTGTCCTGGATTTCACCAGTACTAGGCTTGGGCCATGAGTTTTCTTGCTCAAGGACACACTCGGGAAAAAACCAGCACTTCCAGCGAGGCTCAAACCCATGGCCTCAGGGTTACAAGTCCTTCACATTACCCCTGAGCCACACAGGATCCCACAAAAAACAAGAAAAACCGATGAATAATAATTTATAAGAACTGTTCGTCATGGCATGAGCGTATTACTGTTGAAAACAGTGTCTTACGAACATGAAAGATTTCAACAAATGGATAGCTGAAATACAAACCGCACCTGGCGGGATTCGAACCTTTGCTGGAAAGGTCCTCGTTCTTAGCTCAGTGGTTATGGTGTTGGTCTTTTAAATCTCAATAAACGAGGATCTCTTCCGCACGGGTTCGAATCCAAAAGCTTCTTTGGAATGCGTAGATTAACAGAAAGTACTGTCTGATTATGGATCTAAGCCAAAAAGGACTCGCGAAAAACACCGAACACTCCCCGCTTTCAAATAAGGTATGGGAACCGAACTTGTAAATGAATCTAAAGCGCCTTTCACTACTTCAGCTGCTTCAGCGGCCAGTGTAGATCAAGATCAGACTGCACAAAACGTACAGTCTGATCGTTGATCTATACTGTCCGCATTGTTGAGACACTCCAGACAAGAATTATTGTTCTTATAAGGATCTTATTTCGAGAATGAAAATGCCTGTTGCCTTTATCCGGAACTTTAACCATTTACTACACAAAACCGACTTTTAAAGACCCTGAGAAAGAATGCTTTTGAAAACATTGTGGGCAAAGGAGAAAATGCTGGTAACCAGCATTTTCTCCTTTTCCCATAATGTTTTCTATCCTTTGAAAGACGAGTTTCGTGTTTTGAATAACATTTAATTTGTCGTCTGCAAATGCTTTGAATTTTGACCTGACTAAAATTTTGATGTGTGTTAAGAAACTAGTTTTTGACGGGTCGCATCCAGGTAAAGAGGCGATCGCGAAAAAAATGGGAAAAATCATCCGCACAGATTTTGTGCACATGTTCGAAATCTCATATTTTCCATAATTGACCACAAACCTAGAATTTGAACATACCTTTTGCTTCCTTTTTTTTTTTTTAAATACTAATATTTTCAATTTAAACTTAACATAAGAAAAACCAGTTCAGATAATCTTTTACTTAAGTGTCTGTATTCACCGAACATTCTTCATAACTTCCCCATAATTTTCTAAATTTGAAAACTGCACAACTTCTGATTGGCTAAACCACTTGAGCCATGCCCTGTGAAAAGGGGGCTTGATGCATCTGCGAAAGGTATCGACCCAGGTCAGTCTATGAAACGTTTAATAATTTGTCCTTAGTCATGTGTGTCACTAAAAATTAATTGCATTTCGCTGCACTAGAGATTAAACCGACAAAACAAAAAGTCAGCACAGAGCTGCAGCTTTTCTCCCGAAAAAATCACGCTGGACATGAGACTTAACGCTGCACAATAAAAGTCCAAATATTAAAAGAAGCATCGTAAACGTCTCATTATTGAGACTGTGCTAGAGTTATGCTATATTTAGACAATTCAAACATATCATGCGTCTTCCCTTTGTTGAAAAATCGATTTTAACCATAAAAAATTCTTCAACAGAAAGAAAAAGTTTGTTCTTTGTGACAAAAGTCAATTTTCTGTTATCAGCGGTTAACCCTTATTCAGTCAAACAAGTAAAATGGAAACTTTTAGGCCGGTAGTGAGACCCCGAATAATGCTATTTCAAATTGATTTTTTGGAGAAGAGAAAATCACCTAATCGGACAGTGTAGATCCAAGATCAGACTGCACGTTCTGTGCAGTCTGATCATGATCTTCACTGTCCGCAAAAGGTCAGTGAGTCGCACTTAAGAGCATGAACTCTATCGAACTTTGGTACGCTTTGATAGTCCAACATTTTCCTTACTTGTATTTGGACGGCTTCTTTTCTTTCAAACAAATGGGACTTTAATAAGTTAACGTGTTTATCCTTTACCACACTGAACAATTTTGGAATTGCCTATATTCAAGGAATTTATTGACGACAATTCAAAATTTTGAGCCATGCTCTGGCAAAAGGGGGCTTAATGGAGCTCCTCGATACATGATGCCAGGCAAGTCATCGCATAATTATGGATACATAATAGCCACTTTTTTAAACAACCGACTTAATCATGAGGTAGACTGGCCTTTTAACATACAGAAAATATACCAATAGCGAAAAGTTTAGACCCAGGTCAGCCTGCGCGAACTGCGCAGGCTTACCTGGGTCGATACTTTTCGCAGATGCATTAACCCCTCTTTTTACAGAGCATGACTCAAATGTTTTTTTTTATCAAATTATAATATTTGTCCTTGAACAGGTAGAAAACATTGTGGGAAATGGAGAAAATGCTGGTAACCAGCATTTTCTCCTTTTCCCACAATGTTTTCAAAAGCCTTCTTTTTTTCAGAATAGTTAAAAAATCGGGATTGTGTGGTATAGGGCTATATGAGCCCTGGATCACAGCGAGTTAAAGATTTAAAAACACTCATTTTACTTTCGTAGTAGTGTGTCGTATCAGAGAAAGAACGAACATTATTGAAAAATGAAAAGGCTTTTTCTTTAAAAAAAAAAAAAAGATCTACTCCTTTTATACAAAGAATAATTCAAAGCTTTTGAAAGTAATGTATCGGTTTTTCCTGTCGGTCACCCCGTTAAAACGCCCTTTACCTAGCACCTAGTCAGGCTCAGACCGGAAGCCTTGCCTTCAACATTAACCATCAAAGCATCAAATTCAAAACGGGCTAAATCCTGGAGTTGAATGGTCCGTTGACATGCATAAAATTGACCAACAGCAAAAAGTTTCGACCCAGGTCAGCCTGCACGGACTCTGTAGTTTGACGTGAATCGACACGTTTTGCAGATGCATGAAGCCCCCTTTTCACAGACAATGGCTCTATTTCTTTAAGCCGTTAGAGACACTTCAGAGTAACCGATTTTTGTACCTTTTTTATAACAAATAAAATTGTCCGGCTTTTGATTCTTGGGTGCATTTGGCAAAAAGAAAATGCTGAAATGGCTTTCCCATGAGAAAACTCCCTGTTGGCAGCCCTGAATTGAGACATACCGATATTTTAAAACAGCTGATAAAAGGATAAAAAATGCCAACAAGGATTAGTTTACCATTGTTAATTTCGAAGATGTCAATCGAGCTGTTCAGAATGCATGGCGCTTCTTGCTAATACACGAAACAAAACTCTTCCCCGTAGACTTTTTCTGGCATACTTTGTCCAGAAAAGAAGACATTACATTTGGTTTGATTTTTTTGGACAATAATTGACTAGTGTAAGGGCATACCTCTCAGTCTAAGTCTGGAAAGATATTTTCGATTCGTTCTTTTGAAAGGAAAATAATTTTTACGTTTTTCTTAATGCTGACAAAATTTCAGTAATTTGTGCTTTTCTTTCTAGTCTGTTTTGACGGATAGAAACCATGAATACGCAAATCACGTGTTTTCATTTTCTTTTCAAAAAGAGATGCCTTCTGTTGGCAAAATCGAGAATCTATTCATTACGATACGTACTATGGCGAAGATCCAGGTATATGCTACAATTTGTTTTTGTTTACTTATCTTTTACTCGGTCAAATTTACAAGAGAAACAAAAGTGTTCGTAAAGAAGTTTTGTTGATTGTATACTTGCAACGTGTACGTTTTAGTTAATATTCGTAGCGGTGTTCAACCGGAAGTGCAAGCCGCACTACCGCCAACACACTGTACTGTCGCGACTGTTAGAACTGTAACTCCATTCTGGGAATTAATCCTTTGGACAGATTTTGTTGGCCGCGAGGACAGCGCAGATCAAAAGTAGACTGCATAGAAAGCGGAAATTGGATTATCCGAGTTTTTTTTTAACGACTGAATATGTCTATTTCACTCAAAAAATGTGTGGCGTATAAACATTAAATATCATTTGGCTTGCAACACGCAAAAAGGGGCATTCTGACATTTGCGTAAAGTGTCGTCTCTGATCAGCCTGCGCAGTCCGCGCAGGCTAATCCGAGACAGCACTTTACGACTACATTAGATTTTGTGCTACAGTAGACTTGCGCAAAACAGAAAAAATACATAAAAACAGTGTCGTTTCGGATTAGCCTGCCCGGAGTGCACAGGCTGATACGATACGACACTTTACGCAAATGTCCGAATGCCCCTTTTCACGTGTTGCAAGCCATTTAGTCCTCATGACACGTAATGCAATTGTAAAAGGTTAAGAAATGTGACAGGGTACTACAGGAGAATTGTTTGAGTCTTGCTTAACCCATATGCTGCTTATCGCGACTCACTGACCTTTTGCGGACCGTGTAGATCAAGATCAGACTGCACAGAACGTGCAGTCTGATCTTGGATCTACACTGTCCGATAAGGGGATATTTTTTCTCCGAAAATTGAATTTGAAATATCATCGATCGGGTTTTGACCATTTGCTTGAAAGTCTCATTTAATTTATTTAGTTGGATAAGGGTTAAAGATAAAAAAGGAGATGCATTCACAAACCATTCTTACTTTCATTCTCAGTCTAATTCTATTTTTAGAAAGTGGCACAACTTCCGATTTGGTTTAGCCAATCAGAAGTCGTGTTACTTTCAACGTTAGAAAATTCTTCAAAACAAGACTAAGACTGTGAGTGAATACTGGCCTAAGTTTTTAATTGTACTTTGATATCAGCTGTTACAATAAGATTGACTGACTTCTGTCATTATTTGCGGTAATTCTATTCTGAACGGTATTGCTAAGTATTTTTCTGTGAACTTTGAACTTCCTTCTGTGAGGTCGAACAGATGACACCCAAATAATTAATGCATGTATAACGTGTCATTCCCACAAAAAATTTTATGGATGCGATTCGAACGCTTTTCTTACATTTGAAAATGAAACACACGCACCAGTAAATACAGACGCCGAATCGTGAATTTGAAACGTGTATACATGCTCAGTTTTTTGCTATCTTTAATTAATGTGAAACACTAGTATCTATAACTAACAAAACAAAATTGTAAATGAGAAAATGTATAAAGTGTGTCTTTTCCCCCCCCCCACCACCTTTCAATGTGGAAAGAAAATTAATTCATGCTCTGTGAAAAAGGGGCTTAATGCATCTGCTAAAAGTATCGAATCATGTCAGCCTGTGCAGTACGAAACTTTTTCCTTTTGGTCCATTTTTTTTTTGCATGTCAAAGGACCAGTCTACGTCATGATTCAGGTTGTGAGACAAAATGAATGTTATGGACCCATAGTTATGTGAAGACCTGCTTGGTATTATGCATTGCCGAGACGGATTAAGCCCCCTTTTGCAAGAGCATGGCTAATTTAATTGATGTACCCAATAAAAGAAACTATTTCTTTTTTATTTCGCGCTCTAAGACCTAAAGTATAATTGAAAAATAAAAGATGGTATAATTCCTGGAACCCCTAAAAATCCCCATCTCTGAACCTCTAAGTGGAATTTCGAATGGTCCCTATGAAGGAACATCGACAGCCCCATTTTCTATCACAGACGTTTTAAGGCTTTCCAAGAACGGTAGAATACTGGGCGTCCGTAAAGATTGACTAGTAATATTTCCATTGGCTATCTGCCATGCGTAGAGCCGTTTGTTGGATGCGTTCATATCGTTTGGATCTAGTCTATGAAGACTTTCTTCAACTGTTTGATTGTGGATAGCCTCTTGTAATGGAACATAAGTTCGTGGAATGATGCTCGACAGAGAGTCATAACTAGCGGACACAACCTTGGCAGGACTTCTTGGTTTATTGCCGTTATTTGAACTCATAAGTTTGTTATCGCCTGTATTTAAGATGTCGGTTTTCTTTGACAAGCGTATGGAGGTTGGGTGAAGTTTTGATCTGGATATTAATTGTTTGCTTTTGGTTCCTGATAATGATGAACCGTTCACGTCGACCACTGATGGTTTTAAATCGTGTTTGTAGACAAGTTTCGGCACAGACACATTGGTTTTGTGGTTTGATTCAACAGTTGCCTTAATTTCCAGAAGTCTGGTCCTATTTCGCCTTGACCTTTTTAGTTTACCACTGTCTATATCTGCTGTTATTGCACCATTTTTATTCTTTCTGGTTCTTTCCTTTCTAGGTGTGTCTGTTGGCTTATAATTATCCGTTTTCACTTTCACTTTATCTTTTTTCTCGCGTGATTTATTGCCTTTTCTTGTCTTTTTCTTTTGTTTCACTGTTGGTGGGTCCAGACTTATTAGCTTCTTCACAGTTTCTCGCGGTTTCTGTAGAGGCTTTGGAAATTCTATCGGCTTACGTACACTAACGTGCTTTACAGATACTAGTCGTCCAACAGGTGTTAATTTCGATTTTTGCTTTCGTATTGCAGCAACAGGTTTTCCACAATCGTCATCATCGTCGTCGTCAGATTCGTCCTCTTCATCATCGTCGTCATCATCATCGTCATCTTCGTCTTCAATATCATCTTCATTCTCGTCACTTTCTTCATCGTTATCATTCTTATCATTAGCAGCATTATCATCTTCGCCATCTTCGTCTTCCTCACTATCGCTGGCACTATATTCTGAATCAGAACTTTCCGACGCACTACGTAAACCGAGCATTTCTCGATTCGGAATCTCGTAGACTAAAACCAAACTATCGCCAGGTTTAAACCGAACTTTCTTTTTGGTTTTAGCACTTTTCACAGCGACCGTTGATCTGTTACTTTTTACACTAAATGCGAGGGAAAGACATGACTCCGTGTCACAAAAATCGTCATCTTCCTTGTCGCCTTCGTAGTCGGACAGATCCGACAAATCTGATGACGTCAGAGTGTCGTCACTATCGGAGTGATTTCCGGTTTTCCCTTTGGAACTGGAGCTCATCTTGAATAGAACTCCCTTGTGCTTAATTCCTTTTTTTTTAGATAAATATCGGTTAAGCTAACTTATATCCTTACACATAACTCTTAGAAAGAACCAGAGTAACCTTTGCGCTACCTGTTGAATATATTGTGGTTTAAAACATGTTATATTTTCAATAATTAATCCTCTGGCGTGTGAAGCTCCGTCACGAGATAGCCTGCGGTTTGTCCTCGTATTGCACTCTTCAAGTTTGTCAGTAAATATGAATAAATAGCAAGTGTATTCTTAAGCCGACAGAAATCTGTATTTGTATTAAAACATATCCCACAGACATGTACTGACGCATCAGCTGTTGCATGTATAGACGTCTATATAAAGTATCCACTCTTGAGTCCTCTTACCGATGAAATGTTAAGACTTCTATCACGAGATCCCGGTGCGGGTATCTTTGAACTGATTCATTCTTTTTGCTTTCCATTATATAGCAATTATCATCCACGCACACTCCGATCTAATGAGACGCGAGGACTTCTATTTGATTTACGAGTTCGGCTGTAGTATCGTAAATGAATTTCTCTGTTCCTCTTTATCAACTTACATGACTGAATGTAAACTTCATCTCAAAGCAGGCAGATATCTGAAAAGGATTAAAACATTTTGTCATACATAAATCTATTATATCACATTATATTAAAGCGTATTTAATTATATCATATTATAAATGTTATAGAAAGGTATTATTTACAGGTAACTGTAAATAACCCGTTGAATAGCTATTTTCAGAGAACTGTAATATTATATCATTATGATTGCACTTTAAGCTAAAGCCCAAGTTAGGTTCCCATGTTCTCTAATTCTCTTTAATTAATGAATTTGGTAGTTCTAAATCAATTTAAAAATTGTAATTGCAGATTCATAGCTGTTTAGACAAGCCGAAGTATAACATAATATTTGACAGTCAGAATCCAAGATCAGACCGTCCATTCTGTGTAAAAAAGGTAATAGAAACAAATATTTGAGCCATGCTCTGTGAAAAGGGGGCTTAATGCATCTGCGAAAAGTATCGAACCAGGTCACCCTGCGCAGTTCCCGCAGGCTGACCTGGTGCAAAACTTTTCGCTATCGGTCAATTTTCTATTTGTCAAAGGATCAGTCTACCTCATGATGAAGTCGGTTGTTAAAAAAAGTCGCTATTATGGATCCATAGTTATGTGATGACTTGCCTCTTATGTATCGAGAAGATGCATTAAGCCCCCTTTTGCCAGAGCATGGCTCATTTTGTAAATATATTGAGGTGTTATTTTCTAAGACTCGCCATATGATTGGCTGAGACGTTCTGTCTCAGGCAATCAGATGGCCGTTCTTGGAATTAAGATTCAAAATTGAATGTAGAATGGTTGGTGAAATTATGGCCTGTGATTTTGAAATACGCCGCGTAACGCCATCCGAAAAGGTAATTGAAGTTGTACTTTGCATCAAACTGTTAAAGATACTATGGCTTGCGTAAAAGATACGAAAGAAAATGTAAACGAACAATAATTCGATGATGTCAAGACAGTGTTTAAAATATCGTATATGTGGAAAACAGGTCACATGAGTAGAGTTTCTGTCCCAGTGTACAAATTGAATGAAAGTGAATCTGGGGAAAAAAAAACAAAAAGAAAAAAAAGTTTCAAGGCATGTGATAAAAATTGAAAATCACTATATGGAAAGGAGGATGATCTTTCATTTGAAGTGGAAACATTGTATTAAGCAACCACTCTTTTTCAAAGAAAGCTTTCAGAAACGGCCGACTGCAGTCGTTTAAATATCGTACTTGTATGGTAAGGGGTTTAACTGTTTAGCCTTCTACCACACAATCCCGAGTTTAACAGCCAATACAGAAAAGGCTTTTGAAAACATTGTGGGTAAAGGAGAAAATGCTGGTAACCAGCATTTTCTCCTTTTCCCACAATGTTTTCTACCTTTTCCAACAAGAAATTTCAATTTTTAAGTCACCTTTATTTTGTCGTCTACAAAATGCAGTCAATTTGCACAAGTATGGAATTTTGTCGTTTGGTAAAGAGTTCATATCTAACGCCAAATATGCTTTCATATTAAAACCAAACATATAGGCATATCTTGAGGCCTTGTTTGTATCTTTACACATTGTTGACATTATAATCGAATTTTATTGAGATCGTTTGAACAAAAATATCGCTTAATCATCTCAGATTTAAGTCTCGTAAATGTCAATATTTAAAGTCAAATGGAGTACATTCCTCATTCATTCGAATATACGTAGGACAAAAGAAAAAAATCAGTTTGAACTGTTAATGTATTTGAAATATCAGGGAAAAAATCGAAACTTAAATTGCCGTGACACGGTTTGAAACCAGGGGTCGCTAGTTCGAATCCAAAATTAAGCAAGCTTCTTTCCGAGGGATGATGATACTCATTCCAACAGGATTCATTCCTCCCGAACTGCTAATCATTGCTTCGACGATGATTATGTGCAACACAGCCAGTGGTTTGTGAAGAATATTGTGCAAAGTCTAGGTAAGAAGGAAATTACAGAAATGCATGAATAGATGTACAGACCGCCGAGATAAAACAGAAATAATGTTGAAAATAGCGTTTAACACTATACAATCAAATATACAATCAATTTTTAAATACTCTGAGTACCCGACTATGGGTGTATTTCTGCGGAGAGTGTAAACCAAGAGCAGTCTGCACAAACGTGAAGTCAGATCTTAGTCTGTACTATTCGCTGGTATTCTAACGGATGCAGCAATGTTATAAGAAGTGTCCCTGTAAGATGCCAACAAATATCGTCACTCTAATTTCGTTTTTCCAGGGTGTTTTTTGTCATAATATCTGACAATGAAGCGGACAGTTTAGATCTAAGATCAGACTGCACGTTCTGTGCAGTCTGATCTTGATCTACACTGTCTGCATAAGTGATAAAATTCGGCTTCAGTACTAAAACGGCAACTGTTTCGCATATTCCTTATTAATTCAGACTTTCCCTGATTGCTTGGCAATCTTTTTGTAATCCTGTGGATTATTATGCAAATTTTAATTATTTACAAATTTTATTTTTGCGCGTAAAGAGTCAATAAATTGTCCTTTGTAAGATCAAAAGATATATAATTATCTGAATGAAATGTAAATACGATTTACGATTTGAAGTGTCATTTATATCGATTATCTTTTTAACATTTTATTGAACTTAATTTTATCAGCACACCTGTGAAAACTTCACATTATGTCATTTCCTCTTGACGAAAATTTATAATACCCGAAGACGTGAAAAAACTTGAAGGCCCAGTAAAGGTCAAAATATCAAAGCAGGTGTCATAACACATTTAAATTCAAATCATACCATTTAAAAGTATGAAAAATATTGTGGCGATGACAATCTGTTATCGTGCAGTCGGGCCATATGTTAGTCGCTGGCAGAAAAAAGAATTTTAAACTGAGTCAGACAATAAGTAAACAAAAAACACAGCTACCTAGCAGGTTTTAACCTGGTTTTGAAATTAATTTCGCTTTCAGCAACTAACACTTGGACCGACTGTACAATGACAGATTGCTATCTTCTCAATAATTTCCATATTTTTAAATAATATATATATTTTAAATGCATTTAAACACCCGCTTTGTTTACATTTGGCCTTTATTGTCACTTTAACCCTTATCCTGTTAATAAGTAAATGAAATTTTCAAGCCGATAGTAAATACCCAAATTTTGCAATTTCAAAAGTATTTTTAAGGGGGGGAGGGAATATCCCTTTATCGGACAGTGTAGATCCAAGATCAGACTGCACGTTCTGTGCAGTCTGATCTTGATCTACACTGTCCGCTAAAGTTAAGTAAGTCGCGCTTAGCAGTCTAAGGGTTAATAGCAAAAAGGTTAAAATATTCGTTATGAGAATGCCCCCACCCTTTGCCAAACTATTTTCAAAATTAGTTCGGCCGTGAGACGTTAAAAGTCGTCAGCACGACGTGATCTTTTAACTAAGTACAAGACGACAAAATTTTCGATTAGTCCATATTAACCCGTAGGTTGCTAAGCGCGACTCACTGACCTTTTGTGGACAGAGTAGATCAAGATCAGACTGCACAGAACGTGCAGTCTGATCTTGGATCTACACTGTCCGATAAAGAGATATTTCCTCCATAAATACCTTTGAAATAGAAAAATTTGGGTATTTACTATCGGCTTGAAAGGTTTATTACTTTTATTTAGTAGGATAAGAGTTAAAGGCCTTTGCATGCGACTGATTAAATGCTGCTAAAATGACGGAATTCGCTTTTTGAATGGGTGGGAAAAAATATTGTAAAAGGAAAAAATGCTGGTTAGAAGTATTTTCTCCTTTACTTATGATGTTTTCAAAAGCCTTCCTTCTTAGGGTCGTTAAAACTCTGAATTGTGTGGTAAAAGTTAAACCCTTAATCTGCTAAATAAATGAAACGATACTTTCAAGCCGAATGTTAGTAACCAAATTTTGCCATTTCATAGGTTTTTTTTTTTTTTTGGGGGGGGGGGGAAGAAAAGTATCTCCTTATGGGACAGTGCAGACCCGAGATCGTGCAGTCTGATCCTTGATTCTACACTGTCCGAAAAGGCCATATTTCCTTCCCCCCCCCCACCCCCCCCCCCCCCAAAAAAAAGAAAACATATCTTTGAAATAGCAAAATTTGGCGCTTTACTATTGGCTTTAAAATTTCATTTCACTTATAAAGCAGAATAAGAGTTAAAGGAGAAACACAGTTTTATTGATCGAATATGGTCTTACATAGCTGCAGAATAAACATTAGCCGCACACTTCTTACATATTTCGGGACGCGTAGCCTGGAGGCCCCGGGTTCGAGCCATACTGGATCCACTTGGCTTTTCGTGGGAGTATCCATGTGCAAGACACCTCAGAGCCCTAGCCTAGCACTGGTAAAACCCAGGAAATGCATGAATATGTGAGCTGTCGCCGTGATTTGACTGCAATAATGTTGAAAGCAGTGTAAAACACCATTCAATCAATCGTTCAATCTTACAGATTTCGCTAAATGAACTTTCCTGAGTACTGTGCCCCGTTTTCATTCTCGTGCAAATACAAACCGGAAAGCATTTATACTGTCTATAGAGAGAAATGTCGAAAAATTGAAGAAGGGAATTTTACGCGAAATTTGACATAATTATAGAGCGATTTCTCGTTTTTAGTCAATTATTTTAAATGAATATTTCAGAACTACAGAACTACATTAAAAAAAATCAATCTCTCTACTAGTATATAACAAACAAAAAAGTGGTTCATGTTATAAATCCTGCCGATTAGGTCGAATTCGACACAGTTTTAAAATAAAAACAATGGGACGAAAACGGCAACATACAATCCCATAATCAAAATAATCAAAGTGCTATAAGCACTCTGGTATTCAGATTGGCATTTAATTTTGAGGCCCTACATTGTCCCATCTGTGCCAAAGACAAATTTTAGCTGCATTTTCCGATGGAATAGATCAAGATCAGACTGCAATGTGCATTCATATCTTGATATATTACTTCCTGTGTTTGTTTGGGCCTTTTTACCCGTTCGGGCGGAGATGACACTTGCTTAGTAATACATGTATTTGTTAAAACAAAGCTTATAAAGTCCGACGTGCATGCGTTATTGAGTATCCTTCTAAAATTAACTCTTTCCATACTATAGACGACACCAGGAGCTTTTGTGGACAGTGTAGATCAAGATCAGACTGCACAGAACGTGCAGTCTGATCTCTGATTTGCACTGTCCACTGCTACATACCAGATTACGACCAAACTATCCCTTGATCTTGCAGAGGAAATGTATTTTTAGCCTTTGAGATAATGCAATTTAACTATGCAGTAGAGTGAAAGAGTTCAGATAATCCACAGTGTACAATTTTGCCATATGGTATTTTAAGAGCTATTTAAATGTTGAACTTTGAACGCTGGGTTAGATTATTGAAAAATTCATAACCTACAAACTATGTTGAAATAAAAGAGTCGCTATGTAAGATAAAGGAGATAAAACCTGACAATGTGTTTTATAGACCTTGTGAACGGTTTAAATACTTAACCACACAATCCTGTGTTGTCACGACCCCGTTGAGAAAGACTTTTGAAAACATTGTGGTAAAAGAAGAAAATGCTGGTAACCAGCATTTTCTCCTTTTACCACAATGTTTTTTACTCTTTCAGAAACAAATTCAGTAATTTATGAAATAAATGATTTGTTGTCTGAAAATGCGTTCAGGTCGGACAAATTTAAAATTTGTCCCATGTTTGGTGAAGTGTTTGAATCCTTAGTCGATTCTAATTATCCCTTTACCCGTGAAAAATGTAAACAACGACATTTAATATGTATGCAAGGACATCATGATAGTTGAAATGTTGAAAAAAAAACCAGACAAACACAAAACTAACTGAACAGATGACTATTTCCACGTTGCAAAGGACCACTCATGAAAACATTGTGTAAAACACAATAAACTGCTCCTGATGTGCAAATTTCTTCACTTCAGCTTTTTTTTTCTTTAAGTTATACATGTTCATGTTTCTGCTTCGCCAGGTGAGAGTTTATTTCTGAAAAAAGTAGCAATTTCATGACGGTTTATGTCAAAATGTTTCAAGAAGTGATCTTGATTCACATACAGAGTCCGCTTTTGCTCAGTCGAAACAAACAGTGCTGGCAACCCAAGGGTTGTAAGTTCAAAGCCCGGCTTGACCGTAATTTTCTTTGCTATGATTAATGAAATATCGTGGTGATAGGATTCGTTCCATACCTTGTCTGAACAGACTTTCTATTTTCTGTTTGTGTGAAAAATGCAGCCGGTTGCTCGACAAAGAAATTGTTTGTACTGAAAGGCTACTGCTACTGACTGAGAAAATTTCTTGAATACATGAAGAGTTTTCATACTTTCAAAAAGCAAGTTCGTTCTAGGTAAAAAAATTCAAAAATTATTTTAATTATTGAAAAAATGTCAGTATTGACAGTCATTTTTTTTTCCCTCTCTCTCTCTCTTGGGGGATACTTATTTTAGTATTTAAAGCCTTTTCAACAAAATGTCAGCCATTTCACGACGGCTAGTGCACCTATCCGTGCGTATTTTTAGCTTCGTTTACCAGTACTTCGTACAGCGCAATTTTTCAAGCCAGTGGCCCTCCAACAAAGCAGAGACAGTCGGCCTAGTTAATTCCGATGACGTGGACATTGCAAATATCATGAACCCTAAGTTACATTATTCATTTAACTCTCTATCATACGACAAAATTTTAGACTTGTCAAAATTGAAAACCTTTGTAGACGGCAAATCAAATGTGGCTCAAATCGGATGGAGTTTGCCGCGAGAAAGGGTAGAAAACATTGTGGAAAAAGGAGAAAATGCTGGTTACCAGCATTTTCTCCTTTTTCCGCAATGTTTTCAAAAGCTCTTCAAGGCAGGGAAAACATAGGATTATATTGCAAAGGATGAAAGGGCTTAAACCTTACTCTTTACAAAATGACAACATTTTAAGACCTGTTTGTTGTTACGAAAACTTACAATGGACTGATAAAAATATGGCTTAAATGATAAAATTTGTCATAGAAAGGGTAGAAAACATTGTGGGAAAAGGAGAAAATGCTGGTTACCAGCATTTTCTCCTTTTCCCACAATGTTTTCAAAAGTCTTACACCTCAGGGTCATGAAAAATACGGAATTGTTTGATAAAGGGCTAAGCAATGTTTATAATAGGATTACAGACGTAGGTTGTATATCTTGTTATTTCTTATTTATATTTGAGATTAAGGTCGTCCAGGGTTAATCATACAGGATCAGACAGATCGGCCATATTTCATTCTTACTCATGGCTGTATCCGTGGAAACTAAGATTTCATTCCTAAAAGCACCGCTTTATGTTTGGGGTGGTCATTGTGGCGGGGTGTTCATATACAAGAAACAGAAAAAGATTCTCAAAACCAGTTTTTGTGTGTGTGCGTGTGTGTTGGCAATTTAGGAAAACAATCTCAACAAAAACCTAATAACCTATATTTGCATTCAAAGATGACCTTAAAACAAAAATATTGAAAGAAAATACGATTGTAAAACATAACGGTCTACCCTTTTCTTTAAAATTATTAACCCCGTAAGACTGATGGATGGATGGATGGATGGATGGATGGATGGTGGGTGGATGTGTGGTTCGGTGGGTCGGTGGGTGAATGGATGGATTGGATGATTGGTGTCTTATGCCGCTTTCAACATTATTTTAGGCATACCACGGCGACAGCTCACATATTCACATATGTCTTGGGTTTCACCAGGACTAATCTTTGGCTCTGAAGTGTCTTACCCAAGAACACTCCCACAAAAGACCCAGTGCTTACAGTGAAGCTCGAACACCGCCCCTATCCCGTAAGACGCAGCATTTCCGCAATTTCTTGAGAGCTGACGAATCTATTAAATTTTCAGAAAGTCGTCTGCAGCATGTCGCTTATTAAGTCGTGTGAACGAAGAAATTTCCTGCTACGCCTTTATTCTCTCGTCTTTATTTTAAGTAATTATTCAACAATGAGTGAATCGTCGAGTTACTTTCTAAGTCTTTAAGTCTTCGTGAAATCGAAAATTTGACGTGGGTTTCTTCGTGAAGTAGTGTGAATATGTTGATTCGTTATCAGGAAATCTTGAAATCGGTTCTCGCAGCCGGCTCTGGTTTCATGGGAATGTCCTTGAGCAAAGCAATGCAGAACCCCCAATCTGGTACTCATGAAACACAGGAAACGCCCGAATAAGTGAGCTGCCACCGTGATATAACTGAAATACGACCGAAAGCGGCGTAAAACGAAAAGTTAAGAAAAAATGAAAAGAGAATGATTGATTGTCTGGTGTTTAACACCGTTTTCAACATTATTTCAGTTTTTTTGCGGCTGCCAGTGCACCTATCCGTGCGTTCCTGGAGTCTCTTTTACCAGTACTTCGCACATTTTCTTTCCAAGCCACTGGCTGCTTTCCCCCACAACCATCGTCAAGACAATGGTCGGCGGTGGGAGAGGTATGAATCCTATCGCAATGACTATCATCAATCCTCGGAAAGAAATTAGCGGAGCCAGGGATCGAACCCACGACACCCTGTTCTCAAGTCCTGCACGCTACCGACTGAGCTACTGGGGCTCGGCAAAAAATAAAAACGAGAGAGAGAGAGAGAGAGAAAATACTGGATTAAATGTAATCAATATTTACCAGCCTCGTCACGTCTTCATCCTTTCTCGCCACATTGACAAAATCTAAAGATCAAAACTCCAAATTGCACCTAAGATGTTTCATGCACTGACTTTTACCAAAAAATCACTCTCTGATTAAAATTGTAATAATAGATCGCAAGTTATTTTTACATCGCATCTATTTATTGAGATAAAATTAACATAAAAACCCGATACCCCATGCTAAGGTGTCAATCTAATCATCTCTTTAGTAATTTCATTTTACCTCCTAAGATAATTTTTCAAGCAGACAACTTTGAAAACATGACTTTGAAATATGAATTATCAAAATAAATGAGCATCCATGTTCTGTGAAAAGGGGTTTAAAGTATCTGCAAAAAGTATCGACTCGGGTCAGCCTGCGCGGTCCGCGCAAGCTGATCTGGTTCGAAACCTTTTCCTATTGGTCAATTTTCTACATGTCTACCTAATGATATTGTCGGTTGTTTGACAAAATGGATTTTATGTATCCATAATCATTTTGATGACTTGCTTGGTATTTATAACGCATCACGGGTATGCATTAAACCCCCTTTTGCCAGAGAATGGCTCAAATAAAGAATTGATAAGTTAATTCAAGTGAAAACATTTTGACAAAAGGAGAAATTGCTCTTTACGAGCAATTTCTCCTTTTGCCAGAATGTTTACAAAAGTCGTCTGCTAAACAACGAAAAAGGGTCGTCTGCATGGGGTATCAAGTTAATTTATGCATCAGAATTACCAAACGACTTTTTCATTCCAGTGAACAACCTCCTATTTCACTTCGATGAATAATCGTCCCCCGTTTTTTTCCCACATTTTCAAAAGAGAAATAAAGTTGTTGAACTTAGTCTAAGTCTATCGATAGCTATTGAAAATTTGTTCTCCGTGCAAATATTATGTATAAATTATATATAGAGCATAAATTGTACAGCAAATATTACCTTATAAAATGGACTCCCACCTTTTTTCCAATATTATTGAAACCTGATGAATTTTAAATTATCACAATCTGTCAAATCACACCAATACTTCCCGTTTAATAAATCAATACGATCGGTGCGACAGCAGTTCCACTGTTCGTCTAATATTCCAAGGCTAGTAACAACACGTGACTATACATGACAGTCATTCCCCATATCGCACATTGCAACATGATCAGAACGACCTATATACCCATAGACCTATATATAGAATGCTTTCAGCTAGTTCAAATATACCTATTTATGTATTCAATTTTGCTTATCAGATATGCCTTAATCTTTAAGCTAATAAGCGCGACTCACTGACCTTTTGCAGACATTGTAGATCCAAGATCAGATTGTACAGAACGTTCAGTCTGATCTTGGATCTACACTGTCTGATAAGGAGATATTTTTTCTCCAAAAAACAAGTTTGAAATTGCATTATTCGGGTTTTTGCTATCGGCTTGAAAATTTCAATCAATTTATTTATCAGGATGAGGGTTAAATAACCCTTTCGGCACAATGGGCGAAAACGTGAGCTTTTGCAGACGGCATAGATCAAGATCAGACTGCACAGAACGTGCAGTCTGATCTTGTATCTATACCGTCGGCGTGTTCGGGCAAGCCTATAAGATAAAAGTCCTCTTTGGAGTTTCAGTGAAATGTATTTTTAGGCGTACCAAGAGGTTGAGTTTATATATTTGGCGCTGAAAGAGTCAGCTCTTTACCAAACGACAAAATTTTGGGGCCAGTCCGAATTGAAAGCTTTTGCAGGCGACAAAATAGATTTGACTCAAAAATTGAAGTTTATGTTTAGAGGGATAGAAAACATTGTGGGAAAAGGAGGAAATGCTGATTACCAGCATTTTCTCCTTTTCCCATAATATTTTCAAAAGGCTTTTATTTCAGTGTCCTTGAAACTCGAGATTGTGTGGAATAAGGGTTAATATATAAGCCATGCTCTGACAAAAGGGGGCTTAATGCATCTCCGTGAGGCATTATACTAAGCAGGTCATCACATAATTATGAATCCATAAAATCCGTCTTTCTAACAACTGTCTCAATCATGAGGTAGAACAGTCCTTTTACATGCCCAAAATTGGCCAATAGCAAAAAGTTTCAGCCCAGGTCATCCTGCGCGGACTGCGCAGGCTGACCTGGGTCGACACTTTTTGCAGATGCATTTAGTCCCCTTTTCACAGATCATGGCTCATTTAGATTTCAACCCTTTACATTGTTTACTCCGTTTATGCCTTCTTTTGTTTTTTTTTTTTTTGGAAAAGTGAACTGAAGGATTTTCTCAGCGGTTACAAACGCCATTTAGAACATAAAAGTTTCTGCCATTTCATGGATATAATGTGTCAAGTTCTGTAATTTAACGTGTGATATCCTCGCAAGCTATATGTCAGCTTTGCCTGAAGGGCACAATACACATAAGCTCTAGGCCGTTTACTCTATCTTCATAATGCATATACTAAACTAATCGTTGCATAAATTGAATCCATTTTGTTCAGAAATCAGCTGAATCATAAGGTAAAATGGTACGTTGTCACATCGAAAATCGACCAAAAGCAAAAAGACTGCACCGACAGACATGGGTCGTGGACTGTGCAGGCTGATCAGGACATGGGTCGATACTTTATGAAAATGCACATTTTTAAGAGCGCAACCCATTTATATACCAAAACAAATTTGATAATCGATACGGGTTTGAGTGAATTTTATACACCATTCTCTTTTTTTTTTTTCATATTTCCACTTATCAGGTACACCTCAAAATAGATTTTACCCTGTTCTTGTTTCACATTTTAGTATATTCCCCTATCTTTTAAATGTCAAATATTGCAAAATATAGCAACATCTAGCAAAATGGCGTTTAATGTATCTTCGTTATGCATTATACCAAGCCTGACAATGCATATGAGCCGTGCTCTGACAAAAGGGTGCTTAATGCATCTCCGTGATACATGATACAAGGCAAGTCATCGCATAATTATGGATCCATAATAGGAACTTCTTTAAACAACCGACTAAATAATGCGGTAGACTGGTCCTTTGACATACAGAAAATTGACCAATAGCGAAAAGTTTCGGCCCAGGTCAGCCTGCGCGGAATGCGCAGGCTGACCTGGGTCGATACTTTTCGCAGATGCATTAAGCCCCCTTTTGCCAGAGCATGGCTCATATATAATTATGGATCCATAAAGTCCATTCTGTCTAACAACTGACTGAACAATTCATAAGGTAGAATGGTCCTAGCACTTGCAGAAGACTAACCGATGGCAAAAAGATTCGATCTAGGTCAGCCTGACCAGGGTCGATATTTTTTGTATATACATAAAGCTCCCTTTTTACAGACCATAGCTTATTTTTTTTTTCCAAAACGAATTGAGAAGCAAGGCGAGAATTGCTAATTTGTCAAATAATATTTTGAACAAATTGAACAATAACATTATCTTTGAATTCACTCAGTGACTAGTATTTCCTGCAGAAGGCAATATTGGTCTTGCAGCATGATACTTTTAAAACCATAGGAAAAAAGGAGAATTTGCCCATGATTTGCGAATTCTCCTTGAACTATTTTCATTTCATCATCATCATCATCATCATCATCACCATCTTCTTCTTCTTCTTCTTCGTCGTCGTCGTCGTCGTAGTCGTCATTATATTTATCACATAACAACAAGGGTTGAATGTGATAAAAAACGCTTAGTTTAGACTGTTGATGCCTGAATATATTTCCGTTGAAAAACCGTTTGTACACAAAATTTTTAACGCGATTTATCATTATTGTTGGTAGTTTTCACCAACAGAATGATATAATGTGAATAACTTCACCGTAGTTGTTTTTCGTTGTTAATCGATTTACACCACTCGTGACAACTCGGCCGACTCCGTAACTACATCTAGACTCATCTGTATCAAAGGGGTTTCCATTTTTAAATACTGCCAGTCACATGATCTTGAACATGGTGGCGCCCATGTAAATTGTTAAGCAACGTCAACAAAAGTAACGGTAAAAACAACCAGCCTCTGAAAAATGCACACGAAATTAATACACCAAATCAGGTAATAAATATACAGACTGTTTGTCCACGAAATGTATGTGGAAAGATTCTAATAGAAAATTGTGACTTGTGTTTTCTTTTTCTAAGTAGAATTTACGATTTACAAACGATAAAGCGGTGTATTTCCGGCGAAGAAATGTACCGTGCCGGTGCATATCACGTAACGTGATACAGGCGAGGGACTTGATCAACGGATCACTCGAGGTTTACTAAATGGATTTACATGCGCCGCCTTGATTAAGATCATATGATTGAAAGTTCAAAATGGAAACCCTCTAAATTGAATTGAATGGTTTTTTTTACGTATCGTGCCACCGGTTGCCCATATGGACGACGCCCTCTGAAGGCTGTTAGTTTTGATACGGGGTTCAGTGTAAGATACAAGATGAAACCCATCCCAAGTTACGCTCGGTTCTTTAACGTGCCCGGTGTATAGCACCGTCACACGGGACTTCGGTTTAACCTCTCATCCTACAGACTACTAGTTACTTAATTTTAGATGGCCAGTCATGGTGCAAGGAAATCTTGATTTGGTTAGATGCCCCTCTACATCTTATATTTCTAGGCGATGTGCCAAAATGCTATTTTTAATAACAGTGCCTGATGACCGAAATAATAAAATTTTGGTGTTCCGTGAAAGGCCCTTGATTAACACTTAGGCTGCTACGGGCGACTCATTGACCTTTTGCGGACAGTGTAGATCAAGATCAGACTGCACAGAACGTGCAGTCTGATCTTGGATCTACACTGTCCGGTAAGGCGATATTATTCCCCTAAACATAACTTTGAAATAGTAATATTTAGATTTTTACTCTCTAATTGAAAATTTCATTTTAGTTATTTAGCAGGATAAGGGTTAACCAGTCATAAGGATTAATACAGGCATGCACTGAAAAATGCGACCAAGAAAACTAATCGTCACATGCAATATTTCTCCTTTGCCACAAAGTTTTCCAAACTGATCTACTAGAAGATTAGGAATCTCCACGATAAACATGAGGTAATCAAAGCGCTGAAAGCACTAATGGCTAGGGGCAACTGGAAAGTGCGTTATGAGTAGAGCAATTTGTATTCAACCATGAGCTGTCCTTTCAAAAAGTGAAAAAAAAGAAAACAGTTTGTGTACTGAAGCACTTTTTTATTTTTCGTGCATATCCAAACGCTTAGCGTGAGTGGATACATCCACGTGCTGCATCCTTATGTTGTGAAAACTAAAACAAGAACTACACATACCATTCTTTCTGAGCGCCAAGTGCAATTTATATAGTCTAAGTCCATAGCAGCACTAGCAATAGTTGAAAAATAGGTTGCAATAATTTTCATCACTCTTCAAAATGAGGAATTAACAAACAAAACTAACTTAGGTTTGAAAGATATTTTATTTTAAGCATTAAACATAATTCTGTGTGATAAAAAAAAAAAAAAAAACTGGTTTCACACCAAATTAATTTCATGTATCACTTTTCAGTCTAGCAAAAGAAGAAAAAGACTAGAACACCGCATGTGGATGCTAATGCTCGGCTGCAATTGCTGTTAATGAAAGTTGTAACTACAAAAACCGGGCATTACTCTGTCAAAACATTTAGATGGTTTGCTGCCCCTTTTTTATGGGTTCCCCTTATGATAGTTAACAACTAGCTCAAATTTGAAGTAAATATAATAGTTAACAATTACTCCAAGTTTGAAGTAAATGTCTTCAATAATGACGGAGACCTTATAAATGTCTAAATAGTTTAACATTCAAAGTCAAAAAGGGGCATAACTGTTTTAAAAATACTTTGAAGGATACCTGCCCCTGTTGTATGGATTTTCTTTTCAGTAATGACAGATATATTATAAAATGTAAAAATTTTGCACGACAACACAGACGACAAAGACGACGCAGACGGCACCAGGGCTATGAAAATGTCTCAATGTTTCCTTCGAAAACAGCGGTGCTAAAAATCTAACTTATTTCATAGAATGAAAACTTGCACTTTGACTGTCATGGGTTTCTTTTCGAAGCAATATGCAATACGGATGCAATTTGCAACACAATAGGGAACAGAAAACTTGTGCAGGAGAAGCAGCTTTTCTTTTGTCTACTCCTTTACTTTTCCTTTGTTTCGTAACAACAGCCAAAGATGAAAGTATTTGCAGAGAACAAATTAAATATGGCTACAGCGATGGAAAGTAGCTTTGAAGTGATAGAAAAAATGCAAAAAAAGAATAGATCTCTGATTACTAGCATTCTTTCTTTTTCCATTTTTTTTAAACAATATCGTACTCTGCAGTGTCGATACAACACAGCATCTTTTTGTTGAAGTTCAGAACGAAGCACATTAGGAGCATAACCCCCTTTCCATTTACATGTACCAACATATCAGAGTGGAATTATTGCGGTGTTCTATGAAGTGGAAAAAATGGGTTCTTAAACATGCGGTTAAAAAAAAAATGTATGGACAAAAGCAAGACTTTTCATCGAAAAATCATCAAAAGCCTATTACCATGATGGGTTTAGCAGTTAACAAACAAGAATTTGATATATCATTTCGGTGTTATGTACCAAAAAGTCAGTTCATACACTAACAAAACAGATTGTTTGGAAGGGTGTGTCGTTTTAAGCCAATCAGGAACGGAAGTTTCAGTTCCAGCAAATGATAGACAGTGAATAGCGCGCATTTATACATGATATCTAGAATGGTTGCAGCTTTCGTGCAAAAGTCTGAAACGTAATTACTAAGGATACGCGCCGTCGGTCCCTAGCCAAAAAGTCTGAATGTCACCTAGTAAAATAGCATTAAAAATATTGCAGTAAAAGAAGCAACTTTTTGTCCTCGTCTCTATATACTCTATATAGACGATTCTTGATGACAAATAGTAGTATTAAATTTTGTTTATAAACTCTACCAAATAACTAAATTTTTTATTTGTTCAATTTTAAGGGATTGGTAGACGATGTAGATCTAGATGTGTCTAAAATAATTGGATTTGTTTTGGAAGGGTAGAAAACATCGTGGTAAAAACAGGAAATGCTGGTGACAAGCATCTTCTTCTTTTTCCACAAAGTTTTTAAAAGTCTTCTTCTACTTTAGGGTCTTTAAAACTCGGGATAATTTGCTAAAGTATTAATGCATTCAAACTTTTACATTTTGTCCAACAATCCTGTGTTTTGACGACATTTGGGAAAAACTCTTTTGAAAACATTGTGGAAAAAGGAGAAAATGCTGGTAACCAGCATTTTCTCCTTTTCCACGATGTTTTCTACCGTTTTCGATACAAATCCTTTCATTTGAACCATACTTGATTTGTGGTCTGCAAATGCTTTCAGTTTGGTCAAGTCTGAAATTTTGTCGTTTGTAAAGAGTTAACTCTATCAGGCGACTTAATTTTATACCCATTCATGTTGCAAACTTTTGCAGACGAAAATTAGAGTGTTGCCGAGATGATCGAAAATGTTTCTTTACAGGTTTGAAAATAATGTGGGAAAAGGGAAAAACGCTGCTTACTTGAGCAGCAGCAACAATTATAACAACGAAAGCGCTACAACAACAACAACAACAACAACAACAAAATAAATAAATAAGTGAGTGAGTGAGTGAGTGAGTGAGTGAATGGGTGGGTCGGTGCGTGGGTGGGTGGTTGCTGTGGTTGGGTGGATAAGAAGTTGGGTGGGTGAGTGAGTAAGTAAGTGGGTGGGTGCGTGAGTGAGTGAGTGAGTGAGTGAATGGGTGGGTTCGTTAGTGGGTGAGCGCGTTAGTGAGTGAGTGAGTGAGTGAATGAGTGAGTGAGTGGGTTCGTTAGTGGGTGAGCGAGTGAGTGAGTGAGTGAGTTAGTTAGTGAGTGCGCAAACATTTACATTGTTAATAAATAAGTCAGATTGTACTTTTCTTTTTGCGTTATTACAATTTTAGATTTACTAGAAAAGATTCCACATGTACTATGATCAGAAACTAGAAATTACTTACAGCTCAAGAAACATTCATAGAGAACAAACCATCCAACCATTTAGACATAATATCTTATAAATGAGACATGCTCTGTGAAAAGGGGGCTTAATGCATTTGCGAAAAGTATCCATCCAGGTCAGCCTGCGCAGTCTGCGCAGGCTGACCTGGATGGATATTTTTCGCTATTGGTCAATTTTCTATATATCCAAGGACCAGTCTATCTCATGATTGTATTGGTTGTTAATAAAAGTGGATATTATAGATCCATAAGTATCTGATACCTAGCTTGGTACCATGGATCACGGAGATGTATTAAGCCCCTTTTTGCCGGAGCATGCTCAAATATTAGTGAATGTAGGCTCATTTTGTTTTATCTGTTGAATCTAAACGGGCACAAGAAATGTCTTCAAAAAATATCGACGGCGTAAGAAGTACTGAAATATGAATATTAAAACACCAAATATTAGGAGAAAAAATGAAAAGTAACACTACGAGCAATTGTTTCTTTTTCCTCAAAGTTCTGCATTTCCTTAAAAAGCGAAATTTCCATTTCTATATATTTTTCTAATACTTGTATTAGATATTAACCTAAATCATCCTTGGAACATGAGCTGCTAAAATTGATATGTCTGAAAATACACGTAATTATACTTTAACCCTACGGCTGCAAAGCGCGAGTTAAAGACCTTTTGCGGACAGTGTAGATCAAGATCAGACTGCACAGAACGTGCAGTCTGATCTTGAATCTACACTGTCCGATAAGAACATTTTTCCCCCCAAAAAATACCTTTGAAATAGTAAAACTCGGGTTTGTACTATCGGCTTAAAAGTTTCCCTTTACTTATTTAGCTGGATAAGGGTTAACAGATTATAGGCTGACCCTTAACTCTTTAACAAACGACAAAATTTTAGACTGGTCCAAATTGAGAGTATTTGCAGACGACATATTAGATATTGCTGAAGTGATCCTAATTGTCAGTGAAAGTGTAGAAAACCTTGTGGGAAAAGGAGAAAATGCTGGTAACCAGCATCTTCTCCTTTTCCCACAAGGTTTTCTAAAGGCTTCTTCTTCAGGGTCGTTATAACCAGGGATTGTCTGGTAAAGAGTTAAAGAAATATTAGCGTGAACAATTGTTGTCATAGATGTGCTCGCAAATAGGTCTGCAGGGGCTCGTAGAATAAACATGTCCAAATTTTTTACCAATCACGAATTACTATTTTTTCATTCCAATTTATCAACTCAGTAGAAGTAGGTCAAAAGCCATCGTAGTCAGCTACGCCTATAAAGCAATAAATTTCAAGAACACATAATCTATGTACACCGACTTATCAGCAAAAAGCCCATTATGGCCCCCAACGTTTGTCATTCTGCTATAAAGTCTGTACGGGTTTTTAAGTGATTTGAAACGGCAATTCTTATTGGTCAGAGGTCCTGCAAATTGTCATTAAGTGGTTGTAATAGCAGTTTTAATTTATCTTATAAGTCCCGCGAGGTCGTATCATTTAAAAGTTTGTAAATTATTGTGAATGAGATAAACTGTAATTGTACGGTGGGTCTAAAGTGTTAGTTGCTTGCTAAAAAGGATTTAAAAGTAGGTCAAAAATTTCCAGGTCGCTCTATTTTTGTTTACTTTTGACCTGATTTTAAAATTCATTTTTCTGCCAGCAACTTACACTTGGACCAACCGTACAATAACAGATTGTCATCGTCACAATCATTTCCCTACTTCTAAAAGGTATGATTTCAATTCGAATGCATTGTAACACCCGCTTTGTTTACTTTATTGCCGCTATTGAGGTTTTAAGTGATTTTTTATAATAGTTTTGATTGGTAAAAATTTATTACAAAGTGTCAAAATGTAACATTTAAAATGCAGCACTGATTAAGCATGCATGTACATGTACATTGTGTGTGCCAAATGTGCCCACGGTAGAAAGAGAAAGGGTACTGGATGAAAAGACACTTGCTGATTGAAGGGAACCTGTCATCAACCTCGTCGAGAAGATTTCGTTACGTGCTCACAGATTGAAGGTCGTTCTGTGTGACAGTCGACAGAGGTCCAGTTGCCCGAAGCTTGTACTGCAATGCATCCCAAGCTGCTGTTGCGATACAAAAACTGACCTTCAAATGTTGGAGTAGTGAATAGTGAGGAATTTAACAAATCAATTTCATCTCCTTGAAAAACGTGCCCGATAAAGAAACGTTCATCTGAAAATAGAATGAATGAATTTATTTGACTTATTCGTCATACAACATGATAACATACTGCAAACGACAGGTGACACACACACGATCTCATCGCATACATTTTACCGAAAAAAAAAACCTAACACAGCATCAATTTGATATATAAGTAATCGAACTATTTATCAGTCTGCAGATCACATAATTAATACAAAATTTCAAAATATTATCAAACGTATCTAACATAAAAGTACGAGCGTATGTGTGGTGTCGTGGTTGTAGAGCGTCGGCATCGTAACCATAAGGTCCCGAGTTCGATACCCGGGAGCGGGTGTCAACTTTGGGATTGTTCCATGATTGGCCAACACATTCGGCGCGATTACTGGTTTAGTTCCCGGGAAGCAGAATCGAGAGAGATTAGTATAAATTGTAAGAACTTGTTTCTGAATCGATGTTAAAATAAATACGTTTAAACGAACATAAAGGTAACGCATGCAGTTGTAAAGAAATACTGAAATCAAATGTTGCATGAAAAATTAGAATTAAAACATTAGACGGAAGTAGACGATGGGTAAAATATTAACGACTTAATTCACGATTAGATAGCGTAAGTAAGAAATGTTGTCAACTTTCTTATAGGCTGCTATTTAAATGCAACTCAGATTGATGCTCTTTTGTGGAAAGCCTCTTTTAAAAATAGACATAGATTGAGCAATGTTCTGTGGTAGGGAAATTAGCAACATACTTGGTTTTTTTATAGTAAAACTTCTTAATATATTTAACCCTTAAGTCTGAAAACTGGTTACAGATAAGGATAAAAATGGTATTCGTCCTCAATATCTCCGGAGTTACAAATTTGACATATACGTAAAGATCTGTCAAGACGGTGTCTTTCATATCTACCTGATTCTATTCTCAAAGAGTGAGAAGATAAACGTTATTTTGTTCAACTGTATCCTTAACCCTTTCCCAAACAATCCCTGGTTTTTACGACCCTGAGGAAGAAGGCTTTCGAAAACATAGTGGGAAAAGGAGAAAATGCTGGGAATCAGCATTTTCTCCTTTTCTTACAATGTTTTCTACTCTATCATGGGCAGAAATCATCATTTGCAGTACATTTTTTCTGTCGTTTGCAGATGCTTTCAATTTGGTCTTGTCCAAAAATTTGTCGTTTGGGAAAGGGTTAAACACTTACTGCGGATACGGTCAAGATACGGTGTGTAACCACATTATAGCTTAATTACTTTATAAGGGGTCAATACTCTGTTATCTTTAAAATCTGCAAGTACACACTGTACAAAGCTTTCGGTAAGTCTTTATTTAAAATGCACTGGAAACTTATCCTGATCTACACTCCATGGATTTTCTCAAACATAGAGGTAGCCATTATTGCATAAAATATCGTTAACTTGCTTGAGCTAGTTTCCTACACCTTTGCTGCAATCATCTAGCAGCTGTCTGTAAAAAATATCTTAAAATAATATTACTTATAGACAATAATTTAAACCAGTATTTGATTATAGCTACATATCTGTTAATGTAAAGTGGATATCTTCCAAGTTCAATTTAAACACTCGCGTTACTCGCAGATGCTTTAACTCTGAGGAGACTTTTAAGAAATTTCAGATGAAGTCTTTCTAGATCTGTAGACTTAGTGAAGCCTCAGATCGGACTTCCATGATTTAAAAGTGAGGCGATAAAAGTGTTAAAAAGGTGTAATGAATCTTTGGGCTTTTAATTAAATTTTATTAGACGAATACGTTGATGGCCTTTAAAGCTGTCCCACTCAGGTAATGTTGATTAGCTATAAAAGATCCTTTGTGATTGAAAACAACCCCTAAGTAATTGAAATCGTTTACTACGGAATTACGCATGAGCCTTTTTGGCGAAAGGGCATTTAATGTATCTCCGTGATGCATCATACCGAGCAAGTCATCATAAAATTGTGGACTCATAAAATCCATTTTGTATCACTTCCGGCTGAATCATGAAGTACACTGGTCTTTTGACATGCTGAAAATTAACGACAGCAAAAAAAGTTTCGACCCAGGTCAGCCTGCGCGGACTGCGCAGGCTGACCTGGGTCGATACTTTTGGCGGATGCATTAAACCCCCTCTTTACAGAGGAACTTCACAGAGCTCACAAACAATTGTACATAGGTTATGTCCCTTGCAGGTGTTTCTATGCGGGAGGTCCTGGGGTGCGAATGCCATGATGGGTGGGGCTCAGGCTTAAACTCTTTACCAAACGACAAAATGTTAGACTAGTCCAAATCAAAAGCATTTGCAGACGACAGCTTAAATGTAGTTCAAATGATGGAGTTAGTCTCTAGAGTAGAAAACATTTTTGGAAAAGTAGAAAATGCTGGTTACTAACATTTTCTCCTGCCCGTCAATGTTTTTAAAGACTTCCTTCATTCTGCTCGTTAAAATTCCGAATTGTGTGGCAAAGGGTTTAAGATACATCCTGTCAGCCAGAGAACGCTGTTAAAATTTGAAAGACTGTAGAATGGTTCAGAATTAGTCAGCTGTGTAAACATAGAAAAATTACTGATATATACGTGTATGGTATAAGGATATATACATCGGAAAGCTTTGATTTAAAACCCGAAACGTCAGAACATTGATGTCTTAGAATGTCAGTAGATATATAAATGGGAATGCTAGCGCAAAACGCTCTCATCCGCGCTAATTTGTCTAATCGATGCGTCGATTATGCTAATTAAATTCTCAACCCAATTATACCGACAGCTAGATAGATATGGAGAGAACTGGGACAAGGGGTCAAAATCTAGGACGCCTCCCCTTAAATCCGTTTTTTCTGATCATCCGGTTTGGGTCTAGCTGAATCCGGTTCCGAGGTCAAAGGTCAAGGTCAGTCAAAATCTAGGTCACGGGGTCAAAATCTAGGACGAAATCTGAAAATCGGATTTTCCCTGGCCAGGGGCGCGGCTTCGCCGTAAAAAATCGATACCCCACCCCACCCCACCCCACCCCACCCCTCCTCAAAAAACTTACACCCCGCTCACCTCAAAAATCCCACCCACACAAATTTCCTAATCGACTAACTAGTTAACCACCCCGTCTAACATACCGACCATCTCTCCCGCACGAGCGAGTCCCGCGATTTTAGCCCCATATAGCTATATGAGCATTTTTTACTATCCCCTATACGAAATAAATTTTCTAAGATCCGCGTATTTATTTATCTTAGTGTGTCCCCAAGCTAACGTATTGATATTGTTCCCGAGGATATAACGTTTATCGTCGTTACCTCTCAAGGCGATTTTATTCACCTCTTCGGTATACAACTCGTGATTATGACTCCTAATAACTACCATTCTCCTTAATTGCGTCTTATTTTCGAACAAACACTCTTTATAATGATCGTGTTTAATAAATGCTTTTACTACGTGCCTTTTAATTCCCTTACATTTTTTACTTTCCTCCTCCTCATCATCACACATTTTATAAGAATATAGATTAGACCTGAGGCCTACAAACTCCTCAATAATCTTACCGCATGTCTCATCTTTAACATACCCACAACTTTCTTATTTAATCCTGCGGGAATACCCGAAGGATGATCGGACGGATAATCGCTCGTATCAAACCGATCTTTAACATCGTCGCTAATATCTTTATAAAAATCTTCCGTTTCTATTTCATACATTAAGCTATCTGTATCGGTGAAAAGAAGTTTAACTTTTTCGCAGTATTTATCTTTAATGTAATTATAATGAAAGTTATACATCAATGTCTTACTTAAATCTAAAATACACATCCCTACGTAAATAGGTTTATTAAAATATAAACGCGATTTTTTCATTTGAATTATACATAAATTTTCATCGAGGACGGTTATATCGTAAAAGTTTGATTTAGCGGCTAATTTTTCCGCTTTTTCCCTGCTACTAACTAATCTTATATCTACTCTTTTTCTAATATTTTCCATAGTCTTACCAAATACGGAATTATTCATAAGTTTAAAGAAATCCTTTTCAAATGCGGTTTTAGCTTTTGCTCTTAGGCTAGTATTTTTATCGATATAAGGTTTTAACCATTCACTCTCATCAAAAGTTAACCCTCTATGAATCTTTTTAAGCTTTAGACCCAAACTTAAATACAACTTTAAATTTTCGTAACGTAATATATATTTATTTTTATCGTATAAATTAGGTATAAGTTTTTCAACTTTACCGGCCTTTAATCTTTCGGGAGCTAATGGGAAATCATCATGCAAATCATGTAATTCTTTAGGATATTCCAAATCAACCTCTAATATACAAGGGCAACTCTCCCAATTTTGTAAATCATCCATCCATTTAAAATTACCAATGGGAAGTTTTTGACACATTGCCCAACCATAGAGATTATTCGCGTCCAAATAAGTAATAAATTTTGAGGGTTCTCTCGGATCGTATTTTTCGTCCATATATATATTATTTGCTCTCGCATATCGTTTAAAAATGGTTGAGATACCTCCTCTTATTCCCTTTTCAATAAATAAAATCGTGTCAGGGTCTGATAATAATTATAATTTTACCTTAGTAGTTTTTAACATTGCCTCCCAAGCTAATCCAGGCGCTGTATAAAACCAAGATGGGTCTAGCCCGTAATTATTAAAGGAAACATTCCTAAAATTTTCAAAGACATCCGCCAACAGTAAAACATCAGTCTTATTATATAAGTCGTGATAATCTTTAAAAGTTTTCATGTCGAATGTTTTCCATATATTTAATGCGTGTTGATAATCCTCCTTATCAATTCCACTACATTTAAGCTTCGAATAAAATTCTCTTCGCTCGGGTAACCTCGTTTCCTTTAATTTACTAAGGTTATCAAACCATTCATACGGGAATATACCTTTTTGAGAGACTAATTCGAGCTTTTCCCCCTCAAAATATTTCGTGAGATTAGTCTTGTCCTCCTTAGCTAGAGTGCTAGCTAATTCGTCTTAACTTTTACCTAAAAATTTTAAACTATCGAGGAATCTAATCTCATGCGTTTTAGTTTTCTTCGTCCCTTTAACGACGTATTCTATCGGCACATTTTTAGACACGCTTATATATGTTTCCTTGTTTGTTGGTATACAACTCATCTCACCGGGTGTACTCATTAAGTCTTTTATAAATAAATGAGCATCATACTTACTATAATTATGAAAGAATACGGGTGTAAAAGTAGGTCTTCTATATTTTAAATTACACGCACTGTGCGCGGCTCCCCTAAACTTTCCGGTATAATGACAATGGTCTCTCACTTTTTTCGTGCCATTACATTTTTTAAGCGGTTCTTTACATTCTGGACATATTTCCTCTTTACTCGTCTTTCTTTTACATCTCGAAAATGACTCTCCGCATATCCAACAATTTCTCGCTCTATCAAACTCTCTTCTACCATGAAGTTTGAAAATCATTTCCCTCGTGGGTATCCTATCTATTTCTCTTATAACATTTTCTAAATCCTCTACGAATTTCTTAGATGCATTTTCGCCGGAATATTGGAAAATTTTTGAAGGGTAAAAATTTTCGTAAAGCGATTTAACGTAAAAACAATATCCTGAAACGTTATGCGCATTAATTACTCTCGTACTGTTACCTTTATTTTCGTTTTTCTTTTCTAATGTAGACTCCATATCCGCATAAATTGTAAAAGGGTGTCTCTGTTGTTTATAAAAATTCATAAAAGATATCTTGGTACCCTTTTCGGGTAAGTCTATTCTACAGACATCTTTTTCGCCGCAATACTCTAAATGTTTATTTAAAGTTTCTTCTTTTTGGAAATGATTTAAACATCTTTCGCAAATATAAGTTTTACCGTTATGATCGGATATTTGTTTAGACAACAATTTACTCATATTTTTAATTAAACAATAATGTTTTTTTCCGTCTTTTTCTAAAAGTAAAAGATTAACATGATGTTCTCTTTTGTAAACTTCTTTACTTATACTAAGTGGGTAGACACCAACAGAATCACTATACGCGTGTATCGATACAGATATTGAACGATTTTGTTTCTCAAATTTATTTCTATCATGAATGGAAACGGGATATTTGATTCCTTCCATATTTAATGTGTTTAACGAGGGTCCTAGTCTACCAATTCTTTCAGGATGATCACCCGTTGGGTTCAAAGCTATAAGAATACAATATGCAAAACACATATCATCATTTCTATTTATCGGATTAATAACGCCTTTTGTATTCGCTATTTTAGAAGGAGTTGGAAGCCAAGAATTACCTCTTAATGGGTTATATGATACTGTGTGTAATCTTAAATCTACTACGTAAAGAACTCTAGAATATTCTTCTTCTCTCATTTCCGTAGCTGCTATTCTAGCTAATATAAGCTCCCCCATTTTTTCATATATTCCATCCACATCTTCCCCATCTAAATTAGTAATTGGATAACCGGAATGAAAATTCATATGTTTTAATTCATTAGTTAAAGAGTGTTTCACCATACATTTCATAATAAGTTTAACTTTTGTTTGACGATTATTTCTCATAACATCGGTTAAATTTTCTTTAGCTAAATCGAGGAAATTAGCCGGTGTAAAGGAGCTTTTACCTTCTATAAAATATTCTTTGGTAAATCCACTAAATGCCGATGGTCCTTCTATAATCTCTATTTCATCTTTATCCCTATATAACTTATCTATTATTCTTTTTAAATCTTCTATCTCGGGCGATATATTTCTCGGAATTTCTCCGATACTATCTAAATAGTTTATCAACTCATTAGCTGCGGCTTTAGGTGGAGTTGGTAATGGGGGTGGTGGTGTGTAAGGTGTTGATTGTAATACCGAGGCTCCGAGATTACCGATATTATAATCTAATAATGGCGCTCTCCGATTACTTAGATGATCGATTAATTCGGTTGTTCTAAGTCTAGAGTATCCTCGAACTCCTATAGACTTAGATTCTCGTTTTAAGTCTTTTACTGTGAACCCCCTGAATTGATCAGCGAGACTAGGAGGTGGAGGATTACGTAGACGCTCGATTAATTCGGCTCTTCTAAGCGTAGAGTATCCTCGGATTCCTTTAGACCTAGCTAAATCTTTTAAACCTCTTACGGTATATGTATTATAATTCTCCATTTTATATATAGGACTAAATTGCTTAAGTTAAGTAATTTTTATATATGAAATATTTACTTAAGTTAAATTTAATACGACTTCGTCATTGCCGTAATAAAATTAATGAATGTTAATCTTATATTTATTTTTCCAAGTTCTCCCATTCCAGTTCTCAATCGTTTGCGGGCAGCGATCTAAAAATTTTCCCGCCTTATAAACCGATGGAAAGGTTTGTATTTCGCCAGTTTCATCATCCTCTAAACTAACTTTTTTAGGATTACGCATAATAGTTTTTAATCTATCATACCTAGGGTCTTTACTTCTTTCTTTTTTAGGTGGCTCCTCCGGGTACAATCCGTGATTTTTTACCAACTCAACTAAGCGTTTTTTATCCCAGTATGAGCGCCAAACTATATTATTTTCTTTAAGAATTTTTTTTAAATCCGCAATCTTTATCATTTTTATATTAGAAATAAATATCTTAATTTAACTTTATTTTTATCGGGCTGGAAATTAATTTCATTTTTTTTAATATACTACACTCATTTTATTTCCATCAGACTGGAAGTTAATTAATCTATCGCTAATAATAAGCGCATATGCCTCCGTGTTTGCGGGTGCAATTTCGGTAAAATTTACCTTGATTTGGATATCGGTGACTGAGTATTTTAATCTCTCACTCTGTTTAGAAATGTCAAACACGAACAAAGGATAAAGGGTTTTATAATCCGAGGTAGTAATGTTAGGGTTTGACACCAATTCATCCATGTTATAAAACTTAGATCTAAATAAAGCGGCGTCACCATACACTCTACTATATTGGTTCGAAGGGAATGAAAGATTATAGTCAACAGCGGGATATCTAGTAGCATTTAGCGTAACATAAATATTTTTAACGTTTCTATGATCAAATATGGCTGGGTTTTGTTGTTGGTTACCACTTTTACCGGTCTGAAAGCCAACAATGATAAAACGCGGCACTTCGGGTGATGATTTGACGGAAAGTCTCCAGGTAAATGATGTTGACTGAAGAACCGCGATAGAGTCGCACTGCCTCATTCTATATCCAACCGGTATTTTTTCTTTTTTCTCGATAATTTTATAAAGTTCCATCTTCTCTCCATCTGCGGGTAGCACGTGTGGCATATTCCAAGATATTTTAAGTAAATTAATTCTACCTTCAGCAGGGGCAGTACCATCTTGAAAGACCGCGTCATTATCATCATTTCTCGTCAAGGTGAGAGTTTGCTTCATTCCGTATATTATCTTGTAATAATCGTCACAAAAACCGAATATATGTTTTAATGGAACTCTGAAGCTAAAGGTACCTCTTGGAAGAGCATCATTAATAATATAATTTCTTCTTACGATAAAACCGGTGTTTCCAGCAGCTGCATTAGCCGTTGTATCTTTATACCAACATTGATTTAACCCTTGCGATTTAGAAAAATCATCCGGATATTTTAACAAACCGAGCATCGTAGTAGCCTGGCCAGGATACAATATGGATTCAATCTACATACCCGTAAGTTGATACTTAATATTTTTAAAAAGATACATGAGACCAATGTTCGTTAAAGAGATAACGGTGTTAGCATCGTAAGCTGCTCCAGTATCACTTCTTACTAATTCGCCTATAATAAGTAAATAACTCTCGCTAGGATAAGTAAAAATATCTTGGGTCTCGATGTTAATCCTAATATCTCCTCCCGAGTTGTTGAGGTTTGTACCGGTGATCGGTTCATACTCATAGTGTTCATACTCAACAATATTATCATCCCTTAGAATTGGTTCGGTGATTTTTAAAATGTCCATTTTTTATAATTACAATTATAATTTTTTTAAATAAAAATTATAATTGCGTTAACCAAAGCTGGGGAAAAGACTTATTTTCGGCATTAACAAACACACCTTTAAGTTCGATGATTCTCGCGGTACGTATTTTAGTTTTAGGATAAACTATGTTACCGTATACGAGTGTTACTCGGGGTATATCCCACTCTCCTAAACGTTCATTCACCTTTTCCTCAATCTCTTTCATCTTGATTACTTTTTCGGGAGATAACTTCACAACAGCTTTTCTATAACCGTATTTATTATTATTTATTAATTTCGAGGATTTTGCAATCTTCTAGTTTTAAAGATGCGCCTTCTATAGTAATAGAACTAGTATTATATTTTTTATGATCTACGCGATTAAATGTTAACATTCTCTTTTTTATAGGAATATTTTTTCTTTAACTTAATTTCATACTACTTTAATGCCCGCTCCACTATTTAATCTTTTAACTAAGTCTTGAATAGCGATAGCGCTTCCATCTATTAATGTACTAATGTCTCGCGTTTCAACGGGTTCATTATATTTTTGTAAAATTTTCTTCGATTTTGGTGTCAAAGCTTTCGTAACTAATTTTTTCCCTACGTCTATAGCCGCACTTTTTCCGACCTCTAAAGCTTTCTTCACGCCTTCCTTAGCTACACTCTTTCCCACATCAAGGGCAGAAGATGCAATTTGTTTAGCCGCACTACTCGTAAAAAGCCTCGCTAAAAAGTTAGCGATACTATCAAAGATTCCGGAACCGCCGTACGAATACCTTCTTTTAAATCCGTGTTTTTTAATAATAATCATCTTTTATAGTATAGACATTAATTTTTTATAAGCGCGCGAATTTAAAACGCCTTGTCTTTTTAATTCATCGCAAATGCTCACTAACTCGTTTCTTACACCCGTGTTACCCGCTTTTTTACTCGCCAACAACAGGTCTAGTCTTTCTATTAACGCGTTAGGATCAGATGGGATAACAACGATGCCCTTTCCTTCATAATATCTTCTTGCCGTCCAAATATCTTTAATTATCTTATTCCACTTTTCCCCTCTATTACCTTTAGGATAGTTACTATTTGGATCGTTGCCGCGATAAATGGAGTCTGTTTTTATCAACAACTTCGCGTAATTCTCGTAATCATCATTCGTAAAAATATTTCTATCCGGCTCTTTAGATACGATTAACTCCCATAGACCGGGTGTGCCTTCATATTCCTCATTTTCCACAATAATATCGTTGTCTCGAATAAGAATTGGTTTGTTACCGATATAAAACTTACCCTTTCTGTCATATATTCCAAACGTTTTATCAGCTTCATCCTTAGAAGCAAACTTTCTTAAATAGTTTTCCGCTATTTCACCAATAAATATCGGATCTTCTTCCGAAGCTGCGAGAGAAGGAAAGGCCGGAAACTTAATAGCTTGCGGCAACTGTTCGATACCCTCTTTAATAGGTTTAAGTCCCTCAGTAATCTCCCTCGTTGTAGCTTTTTGCGTTTCCGTTATAGGTTTAAAAAACTTCGAAAGATCCGTTTGAAGTTGCTGTTCGCCCATTCTCTCCGCTATTAGATTATCCCGAATATTCTTTCTCATTTCGAGATACTCTTTTACGATTAAGTCCCTTTTTGCGGGATCAGCGATTTTTAAAAAAGACATTTTCTTATTATTACAATTATAATTTTTAACGCAGTTTTTAACGCAGTTTTTAACGCAGTTTTTTAACGCGTTTCGTAACTAAAGTTGCACGAAAAATTTATTTTTCTAGGGAGTGGCACGATTCTTTTCAACCAACCTCCGAAAGGACTCACGCGCTTCTTGCCTCCCTTACTCGATTAAACTTTCTTCATTTTCGGTAGATATCTTTTTCTTAATTCTCGTTCTTATCTCATCCTTCATTTCCTTATACTTTTCTTGTTCTTCCATGATAAGTTTAAATTCTTCATCCGATATATAATTGTCAATTAAAGCTTTGGATATATGCGAAGCGATTGTATCGAGCTTAGCATCAGCTATCATTCGAATCTTTTGATGTTTTTCCGCCTTGGTTCTCGAATTTCTTACTATGTATTTACCTACTAGCGAAAGAAGCCCGGTTGCCGCAGCTGATACTTCTAATGCTATGACAGCCGGAATAGCTACGACAGTAGATAGTAAACCGATTCCACCTACTCCCGAAGCCATGGTTATCGTGATCAAAACCGTGTCAACGTTGTCAACGATTCTCGCGGCTCTAAAATATTTTTTAGCTAAGGAATCTCTTTCCCGAATTTCGTTCTCGAGAAACTTTTGTACTTCGGATATTTTTTGTAAACGGTAGGAATTACCTTTGTCATCCATCTCGATAGGTGGGGCGCTCGCAGTAGGTATCGGAGGATACATTTTTTTAGAGGGATGTTCTTGATCTGTATCTATCATTTTTTATTAAAATGATAATTTTTTTTATGTCAAGATCGTAAATATTTTAGATAGCAAAATAACTCACCCTCGGGTATTTCGATCGGTTTTTGAGAGAAATTATAAATGTAGACTAAGATATCATTAGCCCTATTATCAAGATGCGTTCCATTAAGAATGGTTAAACTATCTTTCCATTTATTACTAACAGATATCACTACAACTCCTCGTGTAGTTATATAACCGAATCCTAGCGAAAGTCTCGTGCCATCACGAGGAGGAATCTTGATAGTTACTTGCGAGTATATTTTCCATTTTAGAGGATCTTGCTTTATGGGAGGATATCTTACTCTGTGAGGTTTCCAAAATATAGTTTTATGTTGAGTAGTAATATTAGGTTTTATACCGAATTTATGAATATCCATTTTTAATATTATTATAATTGTCATAATATTCGTAGTTTTCGGGATAAGAGCCATTATAATATACAACGAGAAATAATGGATCACCACCTTAGATAGTAATAGTTTTATCGGAAATATTTTTTATAAATGTTGTTGTATCATCATCCCCTATCCTAGAAAATCCTCTAAATGTAAAATCATGACCGTTTCTTATACCATTTAAGATTAAAGCTCTATCGAGTAAAACTTGTAAACTATGATAATAATTATTATCATCACATGATACTCCATCCGATGTAACAAACCCAAGACCGAGTTGAAGTTTTACAGCATCATTAGGTTTTAGTTTTATTTCTTGTTGAGAATATACTTCCCATACATTACTCCTAATTTGTGTAGGTGGGTAATCTAAATTTGGAAAAGGAAACCACCTTACCCCATTGGTAGCACTCGCGAACGTATTTTCTTTATAAAGATTAGCTTTGCATAACATTTTTTATATAGTAATTTTTTTTCTTTAAATTAAATTTTTTTTTTATAATATAGCTCCTAAGATAGGGATATTAGCGAATGGACTATTAGGTCCGAGCAAAAGTCCTCTTCCGTCATAAATCTTCCCTCCTTGCTTTAAATACAAACCATCACCGACAGACTCTAATCCTTTACCTTTATATGGCTTTAAGTATAATCCACATCCATCAGTTTCAACTTGACAAACGCATCCTCCTTTTTTAAGATAAAGACCCGACCCCATCGCTTTTTGTACACCCGTTTGAGCTAATCCGAAAAGAGCACCAACACCTAAAGCCGGTAAAACGGTTCTCGCGAGCATTGGCAAAGCTCTAGCAGCCAACCCGGCCAACATTCCGAGAAAACCTCCCTCTATTTTCGTGTTATATTTAAGTTGTTTCGCGGACATTTTAATCGTGATACCCTTACTTTCCTTATAGGCTTTAGCTATTTTTCTCGCTTGCGAATCGGTTAATGCTAAAACATCATTACCTCGTAAATCTTCATGGCCTAAACGAATACTTACTGGACAACCGGCTTTAACGGCATGTTGAAGCTTTTGCTTTTGTCCATCAAATATTTTTACTTTAACGGTAACGTAACTCGTCATTTTATATATAACTATTTTTTATTTATCTCGCTTCTCTAATATGAAATCTAATTGTTAAACTTTCGCCTCTAAGATTTAGTAATGTTCCATTTTGATCCGTAATATTTACCTCTAGGTTATGTATTTCATCTAACGTTATTGGTAAGTATACTAAATTAACTGGGGACTCAATTATCTTATATCCGGGTGCAACATCCGGGAAAAAGGAGTAAATAACGTTTTTTGTTGAACCATTAACGTAACTTCCCGAAATAATATCTATGTTAACGAGCAAACTGTTTATACTAAGAATGTTCACTACATTCTTCGACTCGTGAAATCCTCGCATATATTTAGCGCTAGTAAATCCTAATACTTTGGCAATGGAGCTCGGTTGATTAAAATCTACTTGATAACCATTTTCCATAGTAAAAACAGACTTTAGGGTATTGGTGTTCGCAGAAAGGTTAATATAATACCCTTCATTAACTTCATCGTAATGACCCTTTTTTCTCATTTCCTGGTGAATGGTATCATTAATGTCAACAAGATCATAACTTCCCTTGGGTATTTTTAATTTAATCCACGAATTACCATTGTCCGGAGAATAAACGAATACGTTGTTTGTTTCATCGATATTTGGGAAAGAGTAGTAAGTTTCGAGGTTTACTAAAGCTATTTCATACACTTTATCCTTTTCCAGTTGAATTGGGGGATTAAACCTCATTCTAAAACGCGTTTTGTTGTCGCTTACTATAATTTGAAACGATGTTTTGTGTTCCGTATTTTTTACAATTTTTTCTAAAAGACCTTCCATTTTATAATATATTTTTATAAATTAAAATGCTCGCAAGCGATATTAAATAATTCTTCTAACTCATCTTTCGCGCTATTTTCGAAACTAGAATTATAATAATCGTAAAAAAATTCTATCATTTCATCTTCATCAAACTCCCCATAAACATAACAACTAGATGTAATATAAATAATGTAATATATATTAAAATAAAAATCGTACAACAATTTTACGATTCTAACTTCATGACCCGATTTTCGATATATTTCTCGCATGATCTCCAATCGTTCTTCTAAGTAATCTATTAATTTTTTTACTAAATACCTTTTTTCGGAATGATTATAATTTTTTATTCCCATTTGTACTAATATCATTTTTAAATTATGTCTCGTAAAACGTTCCGCGTTTTTTTCTAAATCCGATTTTAATCTTAGAAAAATTAATTCACATTTATCCGTATATTTTTCTAACATTCTTTTTATATAATGAATATAATTTCCTTAACTTAATTTTATTTTATACCGACTTAGGCACATAAGAATTGTCAAAACCGTTTCTATACTTCCCATCATGTTTTTTACTGGTTAAATCGATGATAGCAAAACCGTATGGTCTTTCCCACGCCCTTTTACAAAATTCTCTAAATTCATCCTTCGACATATCATCACCTACATGATCGTTATAGATATGATTAACGTTTTTTAGGTCTTGTCGGAAAAGGCAAATAAAATTAGCGTTTTCTCTAATAGTTTGTCTCGGTAGTCTAAAATAATTTTGTGAGAGGTAAAAACAGTCAACATTACTATGCCTTCCTCGAACGTAATAACACTCGCATTTATTTTGCCTTTCTAAAAGTAAATCATCAAAAATCATTAAATTTTTATTTTCCGAGTTTAACTCTCTCGGATCAGGCACATCACTCGCATTTTCGAAGAAGTTGCAATCTATATCCGATTTATTCTTAATCGTTTTAATCGATTCTTCAACTAAAGCTGTTGGTACAATGTTTAGTTCTTGTATCTCATCACGCATGTTAAACAACCTTAAGATACATTCTTTCGGTAGTTTTTCTTCAAAAGCCTTTTTTAGTATTCGGTATTCGGGTTGAAAAAGACTTTTTCCAAAGACACTCAAATCGTTGTAGTCGAGCCAACCCGGTCTAAGTAAAAGGTTTAACAATAAAGTAGTTTTGCCGCATCCTGATTTGCCTATAATTAAACCTCTAATACTTCTCGGTAAAAGGGAGTGATTAAATCTCCTCGATACTAATTCGTTCCATGATAAGTTTATAATATCCATTTTATATAACTTTTTTAATTTCTATATATAAAATGTATTGCGTCAAATGTAAAAAACGTACTGATACGAGGAATATAAGCTATGTTGTTACTAAAAATAAAAGAAATATGAAACGCGGGAAATGCGCGGTTTGCGGAACAACTAAAACCCAATTTGTTAAGACAGCAAAGGGTAGGAGAATATAACTTTTTAAATTTTTATATATAAAATGTATTGCGTTAAATGTAAAAAACGTACTGATACGAGGAATATAAACTATGTTGTTTCTAGAAATGGAAGAAATATGAAACGCGGGAAATTTGCGGTTTGCGGAATAACTAAAACGCAATTTGCGTCAAAGGGTGGATCATTGCTAAATAAAGCTATAAATAATTTGCCTTTTGAAATGCATCTCCCCGGTCATAATTTTACGGGACCCGGCACTTAATTAAAGAAAAGACTCAATCCGGATTTAACGCCGAGGAAATGGAGTAAACCGATAAACTGCATTGATAAAGCCGCTTATCATCACGATGTTTGCTATCTTAAGCACAATGACACTGCCACGAGAAACGCAGTATGCGATAAGAATATGTTAACGGAGTTAGAAGGGATTTACAATCTTACTATTAGGGAAAAAATGGAAAGGGGGTTGGTAAGTAAACTCATTGGAACGAAGATGAAATTCGGAATGGGAATTAAAAAAAAATCCCAACATGCTGAAATTAGCGGAAGAATTACATAAACCCGTAAGAAGAAAATTTAAAAAAAGGAGAGTTATAGTAAACGGTATAGATAAGATATTGGCCGCGGATTTAGTAGACATGCGAGCTTTTTCTAAATTTAATCGCGACGTAAAATACCTTGTTGCTGTCATTGACATCTTTTCTAAATATGGATGGTTAGTGCCATTAAAAGACAAAACGGGGAAATCTACCGCTATAGCATTGGAGAGTATTTTTAAGGAGAGGAAACCCGAAAAAATGTGGGTGGATGAGGGTAGAGAGTTTTATAACAAAGATGTAAAAGCGCTGGTTAAATTGTATTCTACCAAAAATGAGGAAAAATCTAGCATGGTTGAGAGATGGATTAGAACGATGAAAGAAAAAATGTGGAAGTATTTTTCGGCTCATTCTATTAACGTTTACATCGACGTTTTACCGGATCTCGTTAAAGAATATAATAACACGAGGCATTCATCCATTAAAATGACTCCAGTAAATGCGAGTAAAAAAGAAAATGAAACCGAAGTTTGGAGAAATCTTTACCCCCATCATCCCGAAATAAAAGAAACTCCTAAGTTTTCCGTCGGAGATAGAGTAAGGATAGCTAAAAAGAAAAAGACTTTTGAGAAAGGTTATACAACAAGATGGACGGAAGAGGTTTTTATGGTTTCTGAGGTTAAACATACATCGCCTATAACGTATAAAATTAAGGATCTTAATGGAGAAGAAATACAAGGTACATTTTACGAACCCGAACTTCAAAAAACTAGCCAAGAGGTGTATAGGATAGAAAAGGTTATTAAAGAAGGGAAAGAGCAATCTCTAGTAAAGTGGTTAGGTTATCCCGACGAATTTAATTCGTGGATCGATAACAATTCTAATATAAAATGACAGTAATTTTACCAAATAAACCGTTGAACAATTTCGAATTGGAAGATGCGGCGAGAAGATTAGAGATTCCTTCTTTTAGAGGAGTCTTTTTACAGGATACATTACTGAAAAAACCGAGTAAAAAAGAATGCGGTATAGTAAACTTCGATAAAAGTGGC
Source organism: Hippopus hippopus (assembly GCA_946811185.2). Classification (NCBI taxonomy): domain Eukaryota; kingdom Metazoa; phylum Mollusca; class Bivalvia; order Cardiida; family Cardiidae; genus Hippopus; species Hippopus hippopus. Next base: position 64,837,488 of record OX328099.1, on the reverse strand, counting down.
GGACCCGGTACACATTGGGTCGCTTGGTATAAAAACGGTAAAAACTAAAATTTATTTTGACAGTTACGGAATACAACCACCTATCGAAATTCGTGAGTACCTAAAAAGTCTGATACAGTACAATACCGATCAATTACAACGAGCTGGACAAGTATTTTGCAGTCATTTATGTTTGTACGTTCTAAAAGAGTTAGGCTCGGGTAATAAATTTCGAGATGTTTTAAATAATATTTTTAGTAATATAAAAAATGCCCGTTGACAAATTCGGAAGAATGAAAGGTGATGAAACGAGCGACGGTGATGGTGTGTCACTCGCTTACGTGAATAATAATTTTTTACGTAAAGATGGAACAACCGTTGTTACCGGTTCTATAGACATGAATGGTAATACATTAACGAGGGTTAGTAATCCGGTAAATCCTCATGACGCGGCAACTAAGGCTTATGTTGACATTACCAAAGGTATAGGAGTGATAGGCCCAAAACAAAATGGAAACTTTCCGATCAAAGGATCTTTAGATTTCGGCAACACTCATAAGATAGAAAATCTTCCTGCTCCTGAAGACCCCGGTGACGCGGTCAATAAAGGTTATATGGATGCAAATGTCGCTTTTATTCCGAGAGAATCATCCGGTTACGAAGCGAAAGGGCACATATATTTACGGAGAAAGAGGTTACTCGGGGTACGCAACCCTACCAAAGCGAAAGAAGCCGCTAATAAAAGATACGTAGACGAAAATATATCTAAAAAATTAGAAGAGGAAAAGGATCTATTTAGACCTAAAGACGCAGCTACTAAAAATTACGTAGATGAAGCTATCAGAGGTATTACCGGAGGAGATATTGCAGTTTCTAAGGAAGGAGTATTTTTAAAACAAAATGGTTTTTATAGAGCTACCGCTGATATCGATATAGATTTTAATGGAGTCGATAATATACCCGAACCTACTACTTGATATCACGCGGTGAACAAAGAATATGTGGATAAATTGATTAATGAAGTTGCGGAAGAAGAAGCTTTGGTCAAGGAAAACGGGGAATATAACGTTAGAGGATATTTAAACATGAATTTTAATGAGATTAGAAACGTCAGAAAAAAACCTAAAAATGATTACTAAGTGGTTAATAAAAAATACGTAGACGATAAGGTAGAAAGAGACAAAGCGTTTACCCCTTCGAATATCGTAACTGATTTAGCGGGAAATGAAGTAGCTGTATTAATAAGCGGTAATCCCAACTATGTAGCGAAAGGTGATTTTTCAACAGCGAATCGAATTGGTTTGTATCAAGAAAAATTTGCTAGTAAAAATGATGCTGTGAATAGAAAGTATGTGGATGATATAGTCGAAAAAAATGTAAAAAAAGTTATTGAAGAAACTGTAAAACTTATAAACGAAAGAGGATATTTACCTCAACGCAAACATCAATTTATCGCTTTTTGCGGGCTTGATGTTCCCTACCATGATTTTAAGGATAAAACAGATATATCTTTAAAATTTTATGAGAATGATTCGGAAGATTATACAGTGCCAATAAATTGCAAAATAATAAAAGAATTAATAACAATTTATTATTTTCGGGATAAAACTCCTATTACAAACGGTTATTATAGGGCGGGACAGAGTTTTGTTACTATTTCTAGAAATGGTATAAATATGATTGAATGTAGACCTTTTCCCTTTGGTATTCATTATGAAGAAGAAGAAGATCGTGATTCACCTCTATTTTATGCAAAAAACAAAAAATACTTGTATATGAAAAAAACATCTTTAAAACTAATAACTTATGATACTATAAGTGTTAAGTATAGTCCAGCTTTATGGGTTTATGAAGGATTAGTTTCCCCCGATAAACCCGATCCTTATAATAAGCCTATTGATGCAGATAAAGTTAGAATTAAAGGATCAGTCATGATTGTAATGGAGATAAATTGAGATAATTATGATAAATCTAGTAAGATTCACTCTAGAGATGGCGTAGTTTATAATCCCGAAGATTATTCGGAAGTATAGGAAAATATATCTTCTCACTATATACAGAAGATATATTTTGGAGAGGGGGCATTAAATATCATCATACGCGACAAAACACAACGGGGAATTTTCCGCGATAGTTATTTCCGTATCAGAAATATTTTTCACGCACGTAAATATACTCTCCTTCGATGTAGCAAATTCTGCGCGCACGTATCCAATTCTTACGCCTCGTAAGAGAAGCTCGCTATTTAATAAAATTTTAATATCATCGTGTTCCGGTATATAATATGCGAGACCGAGGGATATTTCTAAACATTCTCCGGGTTTTAGCAGTATTTCGCTTTGCGAATATATTTCCACTACCGTGTCTGTACGAAGTTTATACGGATATTTAAAATCTTCCATAGGAACCCATAATATTTTTTCCATTTTTATATATTTTATTATTTCTTTAATTTAGATCAACCCTCTATCAATGTAGCTAATAATTCGAATTATAGCCTTTCGTTTACCAATAAATTTTTTCTTTTCTTCATCATTCATATCCGTATATATACTTTTAATAAGGTTAATAGTATCATTCACATGATATCTTTTAACTATCAACTTAAATTGCATTTTTAAAAACTCGTTCGGACAATCCATCTTTTTATACGGATATTTAAAATCTTGCGTGGAAACACATAATATTTTTTCCATTTTTATATATTTTATTATTTCTTTAATTTGGATCTTAGAAAATTTATTTCGTATAGGGGATAGTAAAAAATGCTCATATAGCTATATGGGGCTAAAATCGCGGGACTCGCTCGTGCGGAAGAGATGGTCGGTATGTTAGACGGGGTGGTTAACTAGTTAGTCGATTAGGAAATTTGTGTGGGTGGGATTTTTTGAGGTGAGTTTTTTGAGGAGGGGTGGGGTGGGGTGGAGTATCGATTTTTTACGGCGAAGCCGCGCCCCCGGCCAGGGAAAATCCGATTTTCAGATTTCGTCCTAGATTTTGACCCCGTGACCTAGATTTTGACTGACCTTGACCTTTGACCTCGGAACCGGATTCAGCCAGACCCAAACCGGATGATCAGAAAAAACGGATTTAAGGGGAGGCGTCCTAGATTTTGATCCCTTGTCCCAGTTCTCTCCATATCTATCTAGCTACCGACTAACCCTCACCTCGACTCACCGCCCCCTAAAATTTTTTGATCAACTAACTAGTTAACCAGGCTAACCGACTAACTAGTTAAACATGAATCTAAGACTAACAAACTAACTTAAATTGAAAAAAACTTTGAAAATGTTTTAATTTTTTATATTCCAATCATCATATCACAACATGGAGCAATTAAAAGAATTTTTAGAAGAAATTAACCTTAATGATGCTAAACTACTTAAAACCTTAACCAATATAGAGGAAAATTTAATATTTATAGATGATGCTAAGGAGAAATTTAAAAATTTAGTTTACGGGTTACCAGATGAACAAAGAAAATTATATTTAGCAAGATATGCTATACTACTATCAAATTATACTAAATTAATTTTAGATGATTGTAATGAAAGAATAAGTCAAGATGTATTCATTAAAGAAACATTTTGGGCAAATTTATATGATTATATGAATGATTCTAAAAAAGACTTAAAAAATCGTTTAAGATTTTTGTTTGGAGTTAAAGATAAAAAGGAGATAAAAAATTTAACAAGAAATAAGATAATATGGTATCTAGTAAAGAATTATTTATTATTAAAAGATGGAAATTTTGTTACATTGCATACTTCTAGAAGAAATGTAAGAAGCGGAAATAGATTAGAAACTAAACAAATACCTAAGAAAGTTTATGAAAAAGTTTTAAAGAATATATAACTTAACCATATAAGTTATATATTACCACTTAACAATGAATCAACCATATTTTTTAACATTTCCATAACTTTATTTTTTAAAGTTATATTTTATAATGCCCCCAAGCTAGCGTGTCAATTTTGTTCTCCAAGACAAACCTTTTATCATCACTTGATCCTAACTCTTTTTTGTTTAACTCTTCAGTATACATATCGTGGCCCCTACTTCTTAAAACAGTCATCTTTCTATACTGATCCTTTTCTGTAAGCAAACACTCTTTGTAATTATCAAAATTTATCTCTTTCTTGATAACCGCTTTTTTAACACCTTTACATCTTTTATCTTCCTCACCATCTAAGGTTTTATAAGCATACATTTTTGCTCCTAGACCAACAAACTCAGTCATAATCTTACCACCTAACTCATCTTTAAACTTTCCAACTACTCTTGCATTACAATCATTTTTTAAGAAATGATCTTTAGGATAATTACTTGTATCAAACATTTCAGGTACATCTTTTCTGTATCCTTATACAAATTTTTAGTTTCTATTTCAAGAATAAAACTATCTGTATCAGTATAACACATTCTAACCTTTTCACCATACTTAGCTTTAAAGTAATTATAATAAGTTTTTTGCATATGTGTTTTACTAATATTTAAGATGCTTAATCCTGAGTAAATAGGTTTAATGTATTTTATATCAGTCTTTTTCATGTGTACCGCTGTTAGGTTTTCATCGAATATTGTTGTGTGGCTATAGTTTGGTTTTGCTACTAATTTCCTATAACGCTCTCCATTAGAAACCAGGTGTATCGCTACTCTATTTCTTAAGTTTTCCATAGTCTTACCAAAGACTGAATTATTCATCAACTTAAAAAACTCTTTTTCGAAATTATTTTTAGCTGCTTTTCTTAGTTCAATGTTTGTATTAATGTATGACTTAAGCCATGCACTTTCCTCAAACTTAAGTCCTCGGTGTATTTTAGTAATCTTTAAACCTAAATCAACACATGTTTTTAAGGCTTTATCATGAATAACATAATTCTTTTTATTATTTAAGTTTGGAATAAGTTTTTCTACTTTTTCTATCTTTAAACGTTCGGGTGCTAAAGGAAAGTCATTGTGTAAATCATGTAATTTTTTAGGATATTCCAAATCTACTTCTAATATACGTGGAATTTTTTGCCAATTTTCTAATTCTTTCTTATTCATCCATTTAAAACCATGAGTAGGAAGAGGACGACTCATTGCCCAAAGGTAAAGGCTGTTTGCATCTATATATAATAAATATTTTGATGGTTTACTAGGATCATATAATTCACCCATACCCTCATTATTTGCTTTTCCAAATCTTTTGCTACACATACTAACACCCCCTTTAATACCTAATTCTACCATCAAAAGCATATCAGGATCAGATAAAAGTTCTAGGTTTACTTTTGTTATTTTCAATGCTGCATCCCAAGCTAAACCAGGAGCAGTATAATACCAACTAGGATCTAAGTCATAGTTTTCACAGCAAACATCTCTAAAGTTTTCAAAAACATCTGCTAAAAGCAATACATCTATTTTGTTGTAAAGTTCTAAGTAACCCTTAAACGTTTTCATATTAAAAGCTTTCCAAACCTTTTGCGCATGAGCATAATCTTCATCTGTAAATTCCTTCTTTGTTTAAACTAGAGTAAAATGCTTCTTTGGGTGGTAATTTCTCTTCTTTAAGTTTATCAAAAGAATCTAGGTACTCATAAGGAAAAACTCCTTTTCTCCTAACTAACGGTAGTTGTTCTTTAGTAAAATATTTTGCTAAAATTTTTAACTGACTTTCCTCTAAGTTGCTTGAAAGTTTATCCAAACTTGAATTCATAAACTTAAAGCTATCAAGAAATCTAATTTTATGACTTGTATTTTCTCCAACCCAAATGTTTTTACTAAAACTAATATATTTCTCCTCATTATTTGGAATACAATCAATCTTTCCAACAGATTTACCAAGGCATTTAATAAAAAGATGAGCATCATATCCACTAAGATTATAAAAGTACACAGGTGTGAAGTTAGGATTTTTAGCTTTTAGATTGCATTCATTATGCGCGGCGCCCCTATATTTACCTGTAAAATGACAATGATCTCTTACTCTATAATTAGTATGATTAAATTTACCATTACAAATCCAACATTGTGTTTGTTGTGTATGTTTTATTTTTTCCTCTATTGTTATTTCAATAGGCTTTGGGTTTTGGTGGTACTTTTGATAAATTTCTTGTATATCATCTTTTAACCAGTTTATAAACACTTCCTCAGCATTTTCTCCAGTATAACTTCTTTCTATAGGAGCACACGCAGTATCATCAAAACATTTTATAATATAGGAAAAACTGCAAAGTATATGCTTTTGACGTTGTATAGTATAACTTTCTTCCGGGTTTGGTTGGCATGTGTATATTGGTTCTAAAACACTTTCAAAATCAGCGTATACAGCAAAGGGAACCCGAAGTTTTCTAGCATGGTTTTCAAAAGCTAACATGGTACCTGGTTTTGGCATTTCTAAAGTAATAGGTTCATGCTCATTACAGTATTGCATATGTTTCTCTAAAAGTTCTTTACTACCAAAATGATTCATACATCGTTTACAACATTCTATATTTCCATTATGAGTATTTGTTATTTGTTTTCTCACTAAACTATTATGTTTTTTTATGAGGGCATAGTGCATGTTTTCCTCATCTTTAATAAAAAGAAGGTCAATATGATTACTTTTTTCATCTTTTGTAAGCCTAAGAGGGTAAATATATTTCTTTATTTTCTCATACCTATACACGTTTACACTAATTTCTGAATTTTGTTTTTCAAACTTATCTATATCTTTAAACGAAACAGGATACTCTATTCCCTCCATTTTTACACTATTTTCCTTTGCTTGTAAAGCCTTGTCAACTCTCTCTGCATTATGCTCTTTAGGGTTTAGCGCTCTTAAAACACACCATAAAAAGCATTTGTCATCTTTATTTTTCATATTGATAACTGCTTTTTTGTTAACAATCCTTTTTGGTAAAGGTAAGTGACCATTAGCTCTTAAAGGAATATAAGCAGCTGTATGTAATTCTAACCACACTATACTTCCAAAAATCCAACCACTACCTTCTCTTTGGAAATTAGCTAAATTTTCTAAAACTTCATCTATCATTTTATTCAACAAATCCTCTACTTCTCCTCTGTTTAAATTTAAATGTTGTTTACTATGAAAAGCACGTTCCGCAGGGCTTTGGTCAAGATTTGTCATTAACCATAATTTACACCTAAGTACAAGTTTTACCTTTGTTTGTAAATTATTTTGAAGAGTATTTATAAGAGGCATCCACGTTTCTGCGAAAAATCTTTGTGGGTTATAATTTTCTCTACCCTCTATAACATGTTGAGTAGCATACTTTTTAAATGCGGATTGCGCAAGTCTAATTTCAAACCTAGGTATTGGAGGGTAATTTTCTCTAACGTGGTCAACAATTTCATCCAACACTTGTGGTATCTGTGCCGACTCCACATTACCAGTTAGCCAATTACCAAAATCAGTTATTCTTCTTTGTATGGATTCCGGAACGACAGCCGAGGCTAGTCGTCTTGCTCCAGAGTAAACATTAGACGCAGCTTGTCTAGCTACGTTTGTAAATCTATTAAACAAACTCATTTTTATATAACAGATATAATTTCTTAAGCAATTTTTTTGTTTCAAAAAATTTTATTATAACAATGTCATAATAAAATTACTGAATGTTAATCTTATATTTATCCTTCAAAACCCTTCCATTCCAGTTCACAATCGTTTGAGGACAATGATCTATAAATTTACCCGCCATGTAAATCGATGGAAAGGTTTTTATTTCGCCAGTTTCAACATCCTCTAAACTAACTTTTTTAGGATTATGCATAATAGTTTTTAATCTATCAAACCTAGGGTCCTTACTTTTTTCTTTTTTAGGTGACTTAGGTGACTCCTCTGGAAACAAACCATGTTCTTTCACCAACACAACTAACCGTTTTTTATCCCAGTAAGAGTGAAATTTTATATTATTTTCTTCAAGAATTTTTTTTAAATCTGATGTCTTTATCATTTTTATATAAAAAGGAAAATCTTAATACACTACACTCATTTTATTCCCATCAGACTGGAAGTTAATTAGCCTATCACAAATAATAACAGCATATGCCTCGGTGCCTGCAGGGACATTTGCGTGAAAAGTTGCCTTGATTTTGATATCAGTAACAGAATATTTTAACTTTTCTCTCTGCTTGGAAACATCGAACAAAAACAAAGGATGAAGGGTTTTATAATCTGATGGGGTGATATTAGGGTTTGACACCAACTCATCCATGTGATAAAACTTAGATCTAAATAACGCAGCATCACCATACGCTCTACTAAATTAATGTGCAGGGAATGGAAGATTATAGTCAGTCAACAGTAGGATATCTTTTAGAATTTAACATAACATAAATATTTCTAATGTTTACATTATCAAATATAGAGGGATTTTGCTCTTGATTACCAATTTTATCAGTCTGAAAGCCTACAATGATAAAACGTGGCACCTCGGGAGATGATTTAACGGAAAGTCTCCAATCAAATGTTGTTGTCTGAGGAACTGAGATAGAATCACATTGTAGCATTCTATAACCAACTGGAAATTTTTCTTTTTTCTCGATAAGTTTATAAAGTTCCATCTTCTCCATATCCGCGGGTTCCACGTGAGGCATAAACCATGATATTTTATCCAAAGTAATTTTACCAGCATCAGCACCAGCAGCTCTAAAAATTGCATCATCATCATCATTTCTTGTTAAAGTGAGAGTTTGCTTCATTCCGTACAATACCTTATCATAATCTTCACAAAAACCAAATATATGTTTTAATGGAACTCTAAAGCTAAATGTTCCCTTTGGATCGGAATTATTAATGATGTATAATTTTCTTGCATTCCAACCCAGATTTTGAACTTGTGCCGTAGGTAATGTATCCTTAAACCAAAATTGGTTTAACCCCTTTGATTTGGAAAAATCATCCGGATATTTTAACAACCCAAGCATTGTAGTAGCCTGACCAGGATGTGTTAAGGATTCAATCTTCATACCTGAAAGTTGATACTTTTAAAAAGATGCAACAGAGCATTATTTGTTAGAGAAACGTTCTCAGCATTTGCGTAAGCTGTTCCATTAGCCTTTGTTAAGCGTCCTTCTATAAGTAAATAACTCTCACTAGGATGTGTAAATACATCATGGGTTTCAATGCTAATTCTAATATCTCCCCCTGAGTTGTTGAGATTTGCACCTGTGATTGGTTCATACTCAAAATGCTCATACTCATCAATACTAGCGTCTTTTAAAATTGGTTCGGTAATTCTTAAAATGTCCATTCTTTATTATTGCAATTATAATTTAAAATAGAATTATAATTGTTTTACTTTACTCTAAATCTCTAACCAAAGCTGGGGAAAAAGACTTATTTTCATTATTAATAAACACACCTTTAAGTTTAATGATTTTTGCGGTATCTATTTAAGTTTTAGGATAAACTTTATTACCGTATACAAGTGTTATTTGGGGTATACCCCACTTTTGTAAATGCTCATTCACCTTTTCCTCAATCTCTTTCATTACGTTTACTTTTTCAGAGGACAACTTCACAACAGCTTTTTTATAACCATATTGTGTGTTATTAATTTCGAGGATCTCACAATCCTTCTCTAGGTTTAAAGATGCACCTAGTATAGTAATAGTACTAGTATTGTATTTTTCATAAACTACACGATTAAATGTTAATTCTGGCATTCTCTTTTTTTATAAGTAATATTTTTTTCTTTAACTTATTTTTTCTTCATACTACTTTAATGCCTGCTCCGCTGTTTAATTTTTTAACTAAGTCTTGAATAGCGATTGCGCTTCCATCTATTAATATATTAATGTCTTGCGTTGTAGGGGTATCAGTGGGTTTAGGATGTGTGCTATATTTTTGTAAAATTTTCTTTGATTTTGGTGTTAAAGCTTTTGTAACTAATTTTTTTCCTCCGTCTACAGCTGCACTTTTTCCAACCTCTAAAGCTTTCTTTGCTCCTTCCTTAGCTACACTTTTTCCCACATCAAGGGCAGAAGATGCAATTTGTTTAGCTGCGCTACTTGTAAAAAGCCTCGCTAAAAAGTTAGCAATGCTGTCAAAAATTCCCGAACCACCGTATGAATATTTTTTTTAAATCCATGTTTTTTAGTGATAATCATTTTTTATAATATAGACATTAAATTTTTATAAGCGTTTGAATCTAAAACACCTTGTCTTTTTAATTCATCACAAATGCTCACTAACTCATTTCTTACACCTGTGTTGCCTGCTTTTTTACTTGCCAACAACAGGTCTAGTCTTTTTATTAATGCGTTAGGGTCGCACGGGATAACAACGATACCCTTTCCTTTATACTTTTTTTTACTCATCCAAATAGGTCTAAGTATTTTAGCCCATTTTTCCCCTTTAGAACCTTTAGGATATGGATGATCCGGATCGTTATCACGATGAAGAGCGCTGGTTTGTATCATTAAATTTTCATAATCCCCAAGATCCTCATCTATATAAATGTTTTCATTTGGTTCTTTAGCAACAATCAACTCCCAAAAACCAGGTGTTCCTTGATATGTTTTACCACCAACCAAAATATCATCCTCATCAATTATGGTTAATTTGTTACCAATATAAAATTTACCATTTTCATCATATAATCCATATGTTTTATCAACATCATCTTTACGAAAAAATTTTGTTAGATACTCCTTTGCAATTGGTCCAATGAAATGTTTATCTTCATATTTCTGCAATTTCCTTTCCTCAATAGTTGGTTTTTGTTCTTCAGAGGAATAAGCTTGTATTGTTGGAAATGCTGGTAAATTAATAGCTTGCGGTAAGTTTTCTATACCCTCTTTAATAGGTTTAAGTTCTTCTGTAATCTCCTTTGTTGTAGCTTTTTGTGTTTCTGTAATAGGTTTAAAAAACTTTGTAAGATCAGTTTGAAGTTGCTGTTCACCTGTTCTCTCTGCTAGTAGATTATCCCGAATCTTCTTTTTTGTTTCAAGATACTCTTTTACAATTAAGTCCCTTTTTGCAGTGATTTTTAAAAAAGACGTTTATTTTATTACTAAAATAATTTTTATATCATTTTCGTCATAGTTTTTAACATAATTTTTTAGCATGATTCATAGCTACAGCTACATGAAAACAATATTTTTGGTCTTTTAATATTCAAGCGGTCCACCGTGGTTCTTTTCAACCAACCTCCGAAAGGACTCACGCGCTTCTTGCCTCCCTTTCTCGATTAAACTTTCTTCATTTTCAGTAGATATCTTTTTCTTAGTTTTTGTTCTTATCTCATCCTTCATCTTCTTATACTTCTCTTGTTCTTCGATGATAAGTTTAAACTCTTCATCCGATATATGATTGTCAACTAAAGCTTTGGATATATGTGTAGCGATCGTATCAAGCTTAGCATCAGCTATCATTCGAATCTTTTGATGTTTTTCTCCCTTTGTTTTTGAATTTCTTACTACATATTTACCTATCATTGAAAGTAATCCGGTTCCTGCACTTGCAATTTCTAAACCCAATGCTACTGGTACCGCTGCAACTGTACCCAATAATATGGCTCCCCCAATACCAGAAACCATTGTTAACCCAATCAGTGCTGTATCAATATTATCAGCAACTCTTTCGGCTCTAAAATATTTCTTGGCTAGGGTATCTCTTTTTTGAATTTCATTTTCAAGAAACTTTTGTACTTCAGATATCTTTTGTAAACGGTAGGAATGTCCTTTATCGTCTCCTATTGCGTGCATCTCAATAGGTGGGGCGCTTGCAGTATTTCTTTCTCGAGGTAGCGGAGGATAGATTTTTTTAGAGGGATGTTCTTGATCTGTATCTGTCATTTTTTATTAAAATGATATTTTTCTATATCATGACTGTAGATATTTTAGATAGCAGAATAACTCACCCTCAGGTATTTCAATTGGTTTTTGTGAGAAATTATAAATGTAGACTAAGATATCATTAGACTCATTATCAAGATGTGTTCCATTAAGAATGGTTAAACTATCTTTCCATTTATTACTAACAGATATCAATACAACTCCACGTGCAGTTGTATAACCAAATCCTAGCGAAAGTCTCATACCATCACGAGGAGGAATCTTGATAGGTACTTGTGAGTATATTTTCCATTTTAAAGGATCTTGCTTTAAGGGAGGATATCTTACTCCATGTAAATGAGGTTTCCAAAATATAGTTTTATGTTGAGTAGTAATGTTAGGTTTTATACCAAATTTATGTATATCCATTTTTTTACTTGTTATAAATAATATTTAAATATTATTATTTATAACATTACAATATAGCTCCTAAAATAGGTATATTAGCAAATGGACTATTAGGTCCTTTTCCTTATTATTGCGTGATATAATTTAATCATTACTTTTATCATAATCATATCTGACATAATAAGAACAATTATCATATACAACAAAAAATAATGGTTCATTCCCCGCGATAGTAATCTTTTTATCAGAACTATTTTTTATAATTACCATTATATCTTCTCTCATATTATGGAAAGACTCATGCTTGTGTTTTACACCTTGTAAGACTAAATTATTATTAAGTAAAGCTTCAACGGAGCCACCAAATGGTGAAACAAACCCAAGAACAAGTTGCATTTTTACACTTTCTTCAGGTTGTAGTATCATTTTAGTTTGTGAATATACTTCCCATACATCATTTGTAATTTTTTTAGGTGGATATCTCAAATCTTGTGGAGGAAACCATAGTATTTCTTTTATATTTTCATTTCTTTGAAAAGAAAAATTATTTACACATGTCATTTTTTTATTAGTATTATTTTTTATATTAAATATTTTTTATAAGATAGCTCCTAAAATAGGTATATTAGCAAATGGACTATTAGGTCCAAGTAAAAGTCCTTTTCCATCAGAAATACTTTTTCCTTGCTTTAAATACAAACCATCACCAACAGACTCTAACCCTTTACCTTTGTATGGTCCTAAATAAAGCCCTTTTCCATCAGTTTCCACTTGACATACACATCCTCCTTTTTTAAGATAAAGACCTGACCCCATTGCTTTTTGTACTCCTGATGAGGCTAATCCAGAAAGAGCACCAACACCTAAAGCTGGTAAAACGGTTTTTGCAATCATTGGCAAAGCTCTAGCAGCCAACCCAGCCAACATTCCAAGAAAACCTCCCTCTATTTTCATATTATGTTTAAGTTGTTTTGCAGTCATTTTGATCGTGATACCCTTACCATCCTCATAGGCTTTAGCTATTTATTTTGCTTGTGAATTGGTTAATGCTAAAACATCATTACCTTGTAAATCTTCATGACCTAAACGAATACTTACTGGGCAACCAGCTTTAACAGCATATTGAAGCTTTTGCTTTTGTCCTTCCGATATATTTACTTTAACAGTAGTGTAACTCGTCATTTTATATATATAATTCTTTTTTTATTTATCTCGCTTCTCTAATATGAAACCTAATTGTTAAATTTTCACCTCTAAGATTTTGTAATGTCCCATTTTGATCTGTAATATTTACCTCTAGGTTATGTATTTCATCTAATGTTATTGGTAAGTATACTAAATTAAGTGGTGACTCAATTATCTTATATCCAAGTGCAACATCTGGGAAAAAAGAGTAAATAGTGTTTTTTGTTGAACCATTAACATAACTTCCTGAAATAATATCTATGTTAACAAGCAAACTGTTTATACTAAGAATGTTCACTACATTCTCTGACTCGTAAAATCCTTGTGTATAATTAACGCGAGTAAATCCTAACACTTTGGCAATGGAGTTTGGTTGATTAAAATCTACTTGATAACCATCTGCTAGAGTAAGAACAGACTTTAGGGTATTGGTGTTTGCAGAAATGTTAATATAATACTCTTCATTAACTTCATCGTAATGACCCTTTTTTCTCATTTCCTGGTGAATGGTATCATTAATGTCAACAAGGTCATAACTTCCTTCAGGTATTCTTATTTTAATCCATGAATTACCATTGTCTGGAGAATAAATAAATATGTTGTTTGTTGCATCAATGTTTGGAAAAGAGTAGTAAGTTTCAAGGTTTACTAAAGCTATTTCATATTTGTTATCCTTTTCGAGCTGAATTGGGGGATTAAACCTTGTTCTAAAACGTGTTTTGTTGTCGCTTACTATAATTTGAAATGATGTTTTGTGGGTTGTATTTTTTACAATTTGTTCTAAAAGATCTTCCATTTTTATAAAAAGTAAAAATATTATTTAGGTGTGTACCAAATAATATTTTTAAATAGCAAAATCTACATCATAACCTAATCGTTTTAAATATTCACAAAACCGTATTTCTGGTATATAACATGTGAAAAAAATACGAATAGTATTTTCTAACATATCGTAAATATCTTTTAATTTATTTTTGTCTGATTTTGAACAAATCGTTGCTATCTTAACAAACACTTTTCTCAAACTTTCAATATCCTTAGTATCATCATCTTTATCTCTGCGTTTATTATTTACACTACATCCAATCTTACACATTAAATTAAATAACTCTTGTCTGTGACTTAATAACACCCGAAGAGAAAATTCAGATTCAAGAGAATTCATAATATCTTCTGAGTTTTCTGTTTGATATTCTTTTATTATATTATCAACTACATTCATAGCTTTATTTAGATCATCTATTAAATACATTACACCCATTTTTATAAGTAATATTTTTTTTATTAAGTTATTTTTCAATTTTTTATACTAACTTAGGTATGTAAAAGTTGTCAAAACCGTTTCTATACTTTCCATCATGTTTTTTATTGGTTAGATCAATGATAGCAAAACCGTGCGGTCTTTCCCATGAATTTTGACAAAATTTTCTAAACTCATCCTTAGGCATATCTTCACCTACATGATCGTTATAAATATGATTAATGTTTTTCAGGTCTTGTGGAAAAGGACAAATAAAATTCGCGTTTTCTCTAATAGTTTGCATTGGTAGTCTAAAATAATTCTGTGAGAGGTAAAAGCAGTCAACATTACTATGCCTTCCACGAATGTAGTAACACTCACATTTGTTTTGCTTTTCTAAAAGTAAATCATCAAAGATCATTAAATTTTTATTTTCTGAGTTTAACTCTCTCGGGTTAGGCACATCACTCGCATTTTCAAAGAAGTTACAATTTATATCCGATTTGTTTTTAAACGACTTAACCCATTCCTCAACTAAAGCTGTAGGGGAAACATTTAGTTCTTGTATTTCATCACGCATGTTAAACAACCTTAAAATACATTCTTTTGGTAGTTTTTCTTCAAAAGCCTTTTTTAGTATTCGGTATTCTGGTTGAAAAAGGCTTTTTCCAAAAACACTCAAATCGTTGTAGTCAAGCCAGCCTGGTCTAAGTAAAAGGTTTAGCAATAAAGTAGTTTTACCACATCCTGATTTACCTACGATTATCCCTCTAATATTTTTTGGTAAAAGAGAGTGATTAAATCTCTTTGATACTACTTCATTCCATGATAAATTTACAATATCCATTTTATATAAGATTTTTAATTTTTATATATAAAAAATGTATTGCGTTAAATGTAAAAAACATACTGATACAAGCAACATAGAATATGCTGTTGCTAAAAATGGAAGAAATATGAGACGAGGAAAATGTGTGGTTTGTGGAATAACTAAAACCCAGTTTGTTAAGGCGCAGGGAATAACAGAGGGAGGATCATTGCTAAATAAAGCTATAAATAATTTACCTTTTGAAATGCATTTCCCTGGGCACAATTTCACGGGACCCGGCACTAAATTAAAGAAAAGACTCAATCCAGATTTAACACCAAAGAAATGGAGCAAACCAATAAATCGTGTTGATAAAGCTGCTTATCATCATGATGTTTGCTATCTTCAACACAATGACACTGCCACAAGAAACGCAGTGTGTGATAAAAATATGTTAACAGAGTTAAAAGGTATTTACAATCCTACTATTAGAGAAAAAATGGATAAGTCCATCGTTAGTAAACTCAATGGAACGAAGATGAAATTTGGAATGGGGGTTAAAAAAAAATTTCGACCTGATAAATTTAGCGGAAGAATTACATAAACCCGTAAAAAGAAAATTTAAGAAAAGAAGAGTTAGAGTAAATGGTATAGATAGGATATGGGCTGCGGATTTAGTAGACATGCAAGCATTTTCTAAGATTAATCGTGGTGTTAAATATCTTCTCGCTGTCATTGACATCTTTTCTAAATACGGATGGTTGATACCATTAAAAGATAAAACAGGAAAATCTGTTGCTATAGCATTAAAAAGTATTTTTAAGGAGAGGAAACCTGAAAAAATGTGGGTGGATAAGGGTAAAGAGTTTTATAACAAAGATGTTAAAGATGTGATTGAATTATATTCCACTGAAAATGAAGAAAAATCTAGCGTTGTTGAAAGATGGAATAGAACAATGAAAGAAAAAATGTGGGAGTATTTTTCTGCTAACTCTACAAACGTTTACATCAATGTGTTACCAGATCTCGTTAAAGAATATAATAACACGAGGCATTCATCCATTAAAATGACGCCAGTAAATGCGAGTAAAAAAGAAAATGAAACCAAAGTTTGGAGAAATCTTTACCCTGATCATCTTGAAATAAAAGTTATAAAACCTAAGTTTTCTGTTGGAGACAAAGTAAGGATAACTAAAAAGAAAAAGACTTTTGAGAAAGGTTATACCACCAGATGGACTGAAGAGGTTTTTACAGTTTCTGAAGTAAAACATACATCACCTGTAACATATAAAATTGAGGATCTTAATGGAGAAGAAATACAAGGTACCTTTTATGAACCCGAGCTGCAAAAAACCAGTCAAGAGTTGTATAGGATAGAAAAAGTTATTAAAAAAGGAAAAAAGAAATCTCTTGTAAAGTGGAAAGGTTATTCTGATGAATTTAATTCATGGGTTGATAATAAAGACATTAAAAATATTTCGTCATAAAAAAATGTTAGATATTTCAATTGAAAACGTAATTTTACCAAATAAAGCGTTAAACAATTTCGAATTGGAAAATGCAGCAAAAAGATTAGAGATTCCTTCTTTTAGGGGAGTATTTTTACGAAACACTCCACCAAAAAAGTGTAGAAGAAAGGAATGTGGTATACTAAACCTTGATGACACGAGTGGGTCTGGTACACATTGGGTTGCTTGGTATAAAAACGGTAAAACTAAAATTTATTTTGATAGTTACGGTATACAACCACCTATTGAAATTCAAGAGTACCTAAAAAGCCCTATACACTATAATACTGATCAATTACAACAAGCTGGGCAAGTATTTTGTGGTCATTTATGTTTGTACATTCTTAAAGAGTTGGGCTCGGGTAAAAAGTTTCAAACAGTGATAAATAAACTTTTTTAATAATAAAAAAAATGCCGGTTGATAAATTCGGACGAATGAAAGATGTTAAAACAAGCGGTGATGGTGTGTCACTCGCTTACATAAATAATAATTTTTTACGTAAAGATGGAACAACTGTTGTTACTGGTTCTATAGACATGGCTGGTAATACATTAACAAGTGTTAGTAATCCAGTAAATTCTCAAGATGTGGCAACTAAGGTTTATGTTGACACCAACTCAGGGTTGTTGGATGAAAACGGTGGATACCACGTTAAAAATGGCTATCTAAACATGGGTTTTAATCCAATAAAAAACGTTAAGGACCCAACAGAATCGCATGAAGTTGCTACTAAAAATTACGTGGATAGGAGTGGTAAAGCAATAGTAGAGGAACAAGATGGCACCTTTTCCACTGTTGCAAATATAGATATGAAAGAACATAGTCTAAGAAATCTTATAGATCCTGCATGTATACAAGACGCTGCGACTAAGGCTTACGTAGATGGTGCCAGACGAGCCTTTGTTTTCACATTTGGAGGGTATCTAGCAGTTGCAGACGTTTCTATGGGTGGGCGAAGGATTAATAATGTTGGAAGTCCTTTAGAAAACCAACAAGCTGCAAATAAGTTTTATGTAGATGTTAGTATAGAAAACGTTAAAGCTCATTTGGGGGTGGCGCAATATTAAAAAACCCGGATGGAACCTTTTCTGTCGTTAGCGATATCGATATGAATGGTCAGTCCTTAAAAAATATCGCAAACCCAAAGGATCCACATGACATGGCAAATAAGGTTTACGTAGACAGAATGATGAAATTTAACAAACCTATTATAACTGTGTGGGCTGAGGAAAATGGACCAATAGGAAATGGCAATTATGAGTTTTCATTTGGTAATGGTAATTCAGGCAAAGAGCATGGTTTGGGTGGTTACTGTATAAGTGCCCCGGGAAGAATTATAAGAGGTAGTTTAACATTTGTTAACGATGACCCTAATGTACCAGAAGAGGTAAAAGTTAATATTGTGGTAAACGGAATAGAGCAGGTTGATTACTCTATTATTGCAAAGAAAAGATTGATTGGTAGCTGTGTAGTTTTTCCTAAACCACTTGAAATTAAACAATGCGACATTATAAACTTTATTTCAAGATCAGACAACCCTACGGTGCGTCACTCTTACATATCTACTTTGATAGAGTTAGACATGTAAAGTGTTAAATATTGGAAAAAGGATCAGTTTACACCACATGACATAGTATTTCACAACTTTGTATAATATTTGGCAATGCTTACTCGTATAATATCAGTTTAGTCTGGACTTTTGAGGATGATGGTAGTATGTTATGATATTAATAATTTTTTTGCTTTGTTTTTTTAAAAAATTAAAATGTATATGGTAATTGTATAAAATATGATTTTTTATTTATAACAAAGCAGTCTTACTTCCTTGTTGTATTTTAACTTTTGTAAGAATGTTATTACTAACACAAAATGGTAGCCTCTGGCGCGGCCTAACAGCCTGTAAGTTAATACCGAAAAATAAGAACCGCTGGCGAGGTCTAACAGCCCGTAAGTTCATACTAATTACTAACATAAAATGGTAACCTCTATTGTAGGCTAACAGCCTGTAAGTTAATACCATATTTCTTACACATTAAAAACACAATGTTGTAAGGCTGCTGTTTAAAAACAGAAAAAGTATTTTATACAATTATTATACACGTTGAACATTTTTTTAAAAACAGGGTAAAAATTTTCTAATATTATAATATACTACCATTTTCAGTTTTGTGAAAAGCTAAGTAAAAGCTATAGGGTTGAGTACTAAATAATACTTCCTCTTTCGTTTTCGATGAGGAAGTATAAAAAAAATGGTTTAATCATGGTAGTGTCATTACTCACCTTACTTCATCTATACCTTCTCTTATGTTAAGGTATGGAAAACGGGGTTGAAGGTGATTTCTTAACTAGTTTAACGTTTTTCAACATTATTAGAAAATAGGGTTAACATATTAGCCTGGTACCACTATAAATGTGTAAAAATATAACTTTGTTTATAATAGTTATATTTTACGTTTAATGGTGTTTTCTGTTTTACACATAGGGCAATTGGTGAAATTATTTCTTGAATTACATTCCTCACAAATACATCCATGACCACAATCACAAAATAATATATTAGGTTCTTTTTCTAAACATATGATACATTTTTCTGGTTTGAATGTTTTGATCCCATTAGTTACATTAGTAAGTTCTCTTTTAACTACTATTGTCCTGGTTTCATTAAGATCTGATGAATCAGTTCTATTCCCAAACCCGTTTTCAATTCCATCTAAACAGGCAAACTCCTCTTCATCTGGATCATCCCATCCACATACTTCGCAGTCATCTTCACCACAATTACATTCATTTTCATAATCAATATCTGTATTACCAATTAATAGAAATGTTGAAAAAGTAAGATTTTCACTATATGCTTTACTTATAACATCATCTCTTTCAATATCTGCTACAGTCTCTAAATTAAGGTATCTGTCAAGTTCACTTAAAATACAATTGGTATGTTCCCAATATGCATAATATGCGTAAACCCCTTGTATATGTTCACATAAAGGAACATATGGTAACTCTACCACATTAACAGAAATAATAAAAACAACACTATCAAAATGCTTTAGTATTTTACTACATTCATAATATAAAGCGGGCTTTAAGTTACGGAGTAATTCAATATGATTTTTGTTTTGTGCTTTGGGAAAATTTATCTCTTTTCTACAATGATAGTAAGATGAACGATATCGCTTGGAGATATGGTTAATTTTATACTCCAACATATCATTTAATTTATCACCAAAAATATCTATTTTTGTTTTCATATTCATATTTTATATATGCTTTAAAGATGTTTTTAATAGTTTTCAATTTTAAGAAATTTTGTTTTATAAAAAATGGAGAGTCAAAAGGAATATATTTCAACTACAAAATGTTTTTATAGGTTGATCAAAAAGATCAATGAGATGTTGATTGAGAAGTATAGTGATGAATTGTGTAAAATTCTAGTACAACTTGAGCAAATATATGAGGTGTTTAAACTCAGATCAAAAGATATGGGTTTTAAAATGTATAGAAAAAGGTTTGTTGACCAAAAGCTAATTGATAAGTTTGGGGAGGATGCGTTGAGTGTTTCAAATAAAAAAGATTTCATGGTCAAGTTCAAAGCGTAGATGTATAACCTATCATGGCAGGTTATATATCAACCAATGATGAGGATTAAATTTAAGTTATTTTTTGCTGATAAAAAAGTTAGTTTGTTAGTCTTAGATTCATGTTTAACTAGTTAGTCGGTTAGCCTGGTTAACTAGTTAGTCAATCAAAAAAATTTTAGGGGGCGGTGAGTTGAGGTGAGGGTTAGTCGGTATGATTGGGTTGAGAATTTAATTAGCATAATCGACGCATCGATTAGACTAATTAGCGCGGATGAGAGCGTTTTTGGGCTAGAATTCCCATTTATATATCTACTAATGTCACTTCAAAATACAATGTATTTTCTATCGGTCGTAATCTATGCAACCTTGCAACCATTTGGCATGCCCTCAATTAAAACAGCAAATTAAACACATCACGTGATACCTTTATACTGGCTGGCTTGTACTTTTTGTCTCACTTCTTCATTCTCCTCGCCCGTGTTGATCCAGACTAGATGGCAAACAACTGCTGGACAGTTCTCCTCGCACTCGCGCTGAATTAAAATGCAGGCTTATTAATTTCATAATAGTTATCTTTTTTATACTTTAAGGTAAACCGAAAAAAAAAACACATATAGAAAAATTACAGAGCTTTTCCATCGTGGATGCTCCAATTCCAAGGTTTTTTGTACAGAATACACGACGAAAAAAACTCTAGGATTGCTGGTTCGAATCCCGAGCTCGGCTAATTTCTTTCGGTAAATTGATGACGGTCATTGCCACAAGATATATATTTTCGAACGTTATGCTGCACCTGATTTTCAGCCAAATATGAGACAAAAATATGTAAAAAAAAATAACTACTTGCCTCGCGAAATAATTGATTGATTGATTGTATGGTGTTTACCGCCGTTTTCAACATTATTTCAGTTATATCGAGGCGGCCAGTGGATCTATCCATGCTTTCCTGGAGACTCTTTTACCAGTACTCCGCTCAATATTCTTTCCCACATAATCATCGTCGAGACAATGGCCAGCGGTGGGAGAGGAGTGAATCCTGTCGCAGTGACTATCATCAATCCTCGGAAGGAAATTGGCCGAGCCAGGGATCGAGTCCCTGTTCTCAAGTCCTGCACGCTACCGACTGAGCTACCGGGGCTAGGCCTCGCTAAATAAAAAATGAAGCATATTTATAAAAAGTGTCCCTTCTCAAAAACTGCAGCTGGCTATTACTTTCTGCTGTATTTACCACAGATCTACCGGAATTATAGGTCACGCCATGTTTGCTGAAGAAGGCCGATGGCATGGCATGTTCTTTATGCACCTTACCATTGAAATTGATATCTCGTAAGTCATAATTCTTACACTAAAATGGCCAAAAAATGATTTCTTCATGAAGGCATGAAGGCAATCAACTTTTAGTTCATTTTCCAGTCCAAATTCTTAATTCTATAAAGTTGTTTTATTATCACGGAATACGAACACTCGAGGCTACATGTACGATGAATTTGAATACTTACGGCAGCAAATTCAAAAGTGGCTGGTGGAATTTCGGAGTATCTAGCAATATTTTGATCTGTTAGATTGTATGATTTGTCGAGTTGGTTGGCTGGGCTTGACACAGCTGTCGTCTGCAGACTTTTCGACGTGGTTGCTACATCTGGCGCCCTAGCGCTGTTTTTTTCTTCTGCTGTGGACGGTAGAAATGAAATTCCTGTACAGATTGTAACAGAAAAGGTGTCAAGAGCATGATAGCTGAGATGTAGAAAATTTATTTGGGAGCTAATCAGATTTTTATATTCTCGGCAAACTTCAAGAATATTTTATCACTGAATGAAGAAAGCCGATAGCTGGCAAAAAAGTCAATAAACCAAAAGGAAGAAAATTTTTAGTGATACTTTCTTAATGGGAAACGTAGCCTCTTTAAAGTATAGGTTTTGCGCCAGAGTTTTGCAAAGAGTAAGACTCGTGGGAATCTTACATGATTAATAACGTACGTAAGGTCATTTTTTCCGCTAGGTGGCATCTTTCAAATACAGACCTATCTTATTTTGGCATTCTGGGTACAGAATCGGACTACTTTTCAACACAACAACAGTTTCTTCGAATTTCAGAATAAGATAAAGGTTTACTCAATAAAACCCTACCTGGTACGATTCATTCAGCTATGGTCAGCAAGCCTCTAACCTATGCACCAGTCATTTATAAAAACAGCCCCTACAGGCTTGGGTAATAACTTCAGTATAAGCCCAGACACGTGTGTGGAAAAAACTCTGCACGAATTCTTGTTTCCTTTAAGTCTGTACTTAGAAACTGTATTCAAAGATGTGCATTGAAACAATAGTATTTGTAAAAAGCTATTTTTCCCGTTTGAAACAATTAATCATGGTCCATGTTTTTTTTGTTTTTTTTTTTATCCCATTATAACACAATCCCGAGTTTCAAAGACGGCTGTTTGAGGTTAATGTGGAGGGACAGGAAATGTTTGAAACCCTCGTGTTCGTGGAGGTAGAGGAAATGTTTGAAACCCTCTTGTTCTTCTTTTCCCACAATGTTTCTTGTCCCTTCAGATACAAATTAGATTATTGGTGCATATGTATTCTGTCCTATAGAATCTTATATAATTTCTTTCACTCTGTGTCAGTCTAGAAAATTTTGACGTATGATAATGGGTTAATATTTAAAGTACCGACTTTTAACGAACCTGAGGAGGAAGCCTTTTGAGAGCATTGTGAGGAAAGAAGAAAATGCTGGTAACCAGCATTTTCTCCTTTTCCCTCAATGTTTTCTGCTCTAGCAAGGAGAAATTCTATTTTTTTCTTGCCACTTTGATTTGTCGTCTGCAATTGCTTTGAGTTTGGGCCAGTCCAAAATGTTGTCATTTGGTAATGAGTTAAATACTGCTATATAAATCTGATAATGAACTGTAGTCATATGTAACTGTCCTAACACAGAATTTTTCTTTTCTGTCATTTGTATTTTCACACATGTTGATCTATTTGACTAATATTTTTTTATTATAACTTGGAATGTATCAGTTCGTTACACTGAAGCTTTAAATAGAATTAGGTAGATTTATCGATATTTTTTTTTCATAATTTGTATAATATCAAAGATTTTTTCCCGTTTTTCTAAACACTTCTAAATGATGTGTTGGGATGATTTATATCGCACAGTGCAGATGTCGCTTTGATTAGAGCTTACCGTAGGTTTTTTCCCCAAATAATGTCGATCTTTCACTTATAACTTTGGACTGTACGGTCGAGTTGGGATTGCACGCAAGTGCTATCTTAATTCGCCCGTGCTGTCTGTCATAGTTCTGTATTTTTTTTTTTCTTTATGATATGTAATTCATTTGCTAACGAACATTTCTTTTCTCTTATGTTTTGACTGTCAGGAACAAACCACAATCGAACTCGAACCACACTATCTCGGCTTATATATATGTTTAAACTTCCATTTCTGATTGTACATATCATGATTTTTTTTCTTTTTGCTTTTTGTTTCTTATTATTTTTCATATATTCTTCTACTCCATCCCACTCACGATTTTGTCTCTGTCTCTTACTTGGAAAATCAAAGGGAGTGTTCTTTTAAGTCAGTACGATTTCAACCCAGCATCGAAGCTGGCTGTGCAGACTGTACATTTGGCAACGCAACATTTCAATTCCTGTTATTTATTTTATCATGGCCGGATTAATAACTAAAAAACATGTTATGGCAATGCCAATGTACAGACTGCGCTCCAAGTTCAGACTACTAATAGGTCTCATATTTTTTTGTATGCTAAAACTACAACCCAGAGAGTTGATATTTTTTTTATTACAGTGTAAATGTGAATCTGTTCCATGCAAGAGTAAACCAATATTGTTATAGAAAGTACAGTTATATTTGTAGAAGGCAAAGTATTGTTTTAAGATTTCCATTGAAGCCACTTTTTGAAAGTGCCCTTGTCCTTGCAATATGGATCGTGTTACTTATTTTATTGTCCGGGGATGTTCATCTAAACCCCGGGCCTTCCTCTAGTGAAGGGTCAACTTCTTCATATACCAATGAGTTGTATAATTTTCTAAATTATCCGAACCATTTATCGACAGTGCACTATAATGTTCAAACTTTAAGGAACAAAGTTGACGTATTGTTCGCAGAATTCTCTAAATTTGATGTTATTTCGTTTTCAGAGACGTGGCTTGACAATAACTTCTCATCGACTGAACTTTTGTTTCCATCTTTCCATTGTCCTGAGCGTAAAGATCGTGAAAATGAGTCTTATGGAGGAGTCGTCATATATATCAAAGATAATTTATCTTATGTAAGAAGACATGACCTTGAACCTGACGCATTAGAATGTGTTTGGGTGCGCGTTAAATTGTGTAATAACAGAAATGTTTTATATGGTGTAATTTACAGACCACCAAATTCGCCATCAGTATATAACTCTTTAATTGAGGATTCCATAGGTCGTGCTATCGACACAAATATAACTGACATTATAATTACAGGAGATTTTAATTGGAATCAGTTGAATGCAAACCATTTGAATAAAGTGAATTCTCTTTGCTCACAACTTAGTCTATTTCAGTGTATTAGTGAGCCTACTCACTATACTGAACATTCTGCGTCGATAATAGATCTTCTTTTAGTATCGAATAAACATTCAGTCCTTGTAACAGGAGTTGGAGAACCTTGTCTCGATAACCATGTTCGCTATCATTGCCCTGTATTTGGAGTATTCAATTTCATTAAACCAAAACACAAGTCTTTCAGAAGGACCATTTGGATGTATGATGTGGGTAATTATGATGATTTCAGGTTGGAGCTTACGAACTTTGATTGGAATGCTTTAAAAAATGAGAATATAAATACGTATGCTAAGAATATCACAAATGCAATCTTACAAAACGCGACAATATTTATACCCAATAAAAACGTATTCGTTAGACCCTATGAACCTCCATGGATTACAAACGAAATCAAATTGAAAATAAGAAAAAGGAAAAGACTGTACACGAAGGCGAGACAAAGTAACAACGAACATCACTGGTATAAATTTAGAACGTTACGAAATGAAATCATTACTCTTATCCGTCAAAGAAAAGAAGAACACTTTGATATTTTAGCATCTAAACTGAATTCTAGGTCTTTGACTTCTCGTGACTGGTGGAAAACTATAAAACAATTTATGCACCCATCTCAGGCTAAAACCTCACAGGTACCTCCTCTTTTTGATGAAGGGAATAATAAGTTAACACTTGATGAAACTGAAAAGGCTAACTTGCTTAATGATTTTTTTGCAAGCCAGTCAAGTGTCGATGACTCGGCTAAATCTTTGCCAGCTAATTACTATCCAGTTCCCTATGTTACACTAGATTTTATTGAGGTCACCCCTGATGAAGTTTATAAGGTTCTGAAGAACTTAAATGTAGGGAAAGCCTCTGGTCCAGATGAAATACACAATAGGATTCTTCGTGAAGGAGCCCCCCAACTTGCTTACCCTCTCTGTGATCTTTTCAATGCCTCTCTTAATTTATGTGCTGTGCCTTCGTCATGGAAAATGTCAAATGTCTGTCCCATCTTTAAGGGTAGAGACCCATCTATTCCATCTAATTATAGACCAGTCTCTCTTCTGAATACTATCGAAAAGGTATTAGAAAAAATCATTTTTAATCACGTCTTTTCCAATCTTTCACAATCCAATTTTTTTTACTCCGTTTCAATCTGGTTTTTTGCCTGGTGATTCCACGGTTAACCAGTAACTGTTACTTTATCACAATATTTGTAAAGCTTTGGACAATGGACGTGAGTTCCGTATGGTATTTTTTGATGTGAGTAAAGCATTCGACAAAGTCTGGCATAAAGGTCTTTTATTTAAATTATATCATGCTGGGGTTCAAGGTAGACTTTTAGAATGGTTTACTAATTATCTTTCAAATAGATATCAAAGGGTTGTTCTCGATGGGAGCTACTCTGATTTAAGTATTTTAAAAGCAGGTGTCCCTCAAGGGTCTATATTAGGTCCATTATTATTTCTAGTTTACATTAACGACATAGTCGATAACCTGGAGTCTAATATAAACCTCTTTGCAGATGACACTAGCCTATCTCTAGAGATTGATAATCCTGATTCTTGTTGGGCTAAATTGCAATCTGATATAAATAAGATTAATGATTGGGCACAAAAAGTGATTGTCAAATTCAACCCTCTAAAATCAGAGTCGTTAGTTATTGCACGTAAAAATATAAAACCTATACATCCTGACTTATTTATGTCAAATACAAAAATACCAAATGTCCAAAGTCACAAGCATTTAGGCATATTCATATCTGACGACGGTACATGGGAATGTCACATCAAAAACTCAGTGGACAAAGCTTGGAGTAGAATAAATATAATGCGTACTCTTAAACGTCGTTTAGATAGGAAATCGCTTCAAACTATTTATTTTTCCTTTATACGCCCCTTAATTGAATATGCAGATGTAGTATGGGATAACTGCCCACAATATTTGAAAGAACAACTTGACAAAATTAGGATAGAATCTGCTAGGGTAGTGACTGGCTGTACAAAGTTAGCATCCCTTGATGATCTTGCCAAGGAGGCAGGATGGGAATCCCTGCATGACAGAAGGCGCAAGCATAAACTGATAATATATTTTAAAATGGTCAAAGGACTAAGTCCTAACACCTTGAGCTCATTAGTACCTCAAAGTGTCGGTAGCATAACCTCATACAGCCTCCGTGGCTCTCAAAATCATCGAATCCCACAATGTAGAACTGAACTTTACAAAAAGTCTTTCCTTCCCGCAGTCATTGAAGACTGGAACGAACTACCAATTGAAATACGAAATGAAGATTCATTATCGTGTTGTAAGTACTATCTGAATCGGGACAAACCCAGTCGCAACAAGCTGTACTTTATTGGAGAAAGGAAGCTACAGGTTATACATACACAAATCAGAAACAAATGTAGCTCTCTCAATCACCACTTATTTCTGAAAAATATTGTTGACTCCCCTCTCTGTATTTGTGGTGGGATTGAGACAAGTGAACATTTCTTTTTTGAATGTAATAATTATGATGCTACTAGGACTAGTCTATTTAATGCAATATCAGTATTTGGTAATATTGATCTTGAGATGTTATTTTTTGGGAAAGGTAATCTCCTATATCGTGACAATGAGAAAATTTTTCTTGAAGTCCAAACATTTATTAGGTTAAGCAATCGATTTCCAGTATGATAATTTTGTTTTCTACCTTTATTAAATTTTATCAGGAATACTGACGCTTACTATAGAATGGAACACATTTATATTTTCACCATATAAAAGCCTTTTAAGAACACTCCTTTACCTTATCTACTTTACACTATCTCTTCCATTACCTTATCTTTCCCCTTTCTCTTCCTGTACTTCTCAGTCTAACTCATTTCATAGTTTTCCAATCAAAACATATTTCTTCCCTTTTCCCAAACAAGTATTAATAATATTATCTCACTCTCACTGTATAGCATATTAGTTTAAATTTATGACTTGTATTCGTTTGTTTAGGCTATCAACTTGGAGAAGAACATTATAAGCATTGCTTTCGTTCTTATCCATTTTGCATAAAATTTTAAACTGTATTTGTAAATTATCTTGTACATTTTAGTTGAATTTGCAAATAAAATATGTTTAAACTAATCTTTTAAGAAATCTGGAGTGAAAAACAGGCTAGATTTTTTTCACAAAGGTATTGTTTATAGCCATTTTCTCCTTTGCTACTTTATTGGCGGCGAAATTTTTAGTTTACACACCGCGTTTTAAAATTTATCTTTTGTGGACAGAATAGATCAAGATCAGACTGCACAAAGAGAGAGAGAGAGAGAGAGAGAGAGAGAGAGAGAGATTAAACTTACTGTAATAATAATAAAATTTCGATCCAGCTTCAGATGACAACCCCGTTTCGGTCGCTTTGGAAACTTTACCGTACAAAGTACAAGTTTTGTTGTCGTTGTTGTAGAAGGCACTCAGACACGAAGAGTTGCCTTTACAAATCGCGCAACAAAGAATAGGACTATCGGAATGAACGCTTCCCAGTTTGTCCTCCTCAGATACTAGTCCATGGAAGCTGGGGTCTGCCACAAAACGCGAATTTGTATGTTGAGTGCTCTTCACAAAAGAGATAGTATAGTAAACGCAAAGAACTGTGAACCGCCTCATGATTGTTCGAGTTCTCTCCAACAGGACTAATACCACGTAGATCTATTTCTCCAGTCTTGTCTATAACTGGGCGGAGTCACAGCACAGATAAAACACCAATCCAAAGTGCAAGAACTGTGTGCAGCCTGTGCATAGATTATCAAGTCATTGATTGACTGATTGATTGATTGTGTGGTGTTGAACGCCGTTTTCAACAATATTTCAATTATATCGCAGCGGCCAGTGCACCGATCCATTCTTTCCGGAATTTCTGTGACCAGTGCTTCGCACAATATTCTTCCCAAACCACCGTTTGCTTTCCTACATAACCATCGGTGACAAAATGACAAGCTGTGAGAGAGGAATCCTGTTGCAATAACTATCATCAATCCTCTGAAAGAAATTGGTCGAGATGGAGATTCGATCCAGCGACCCCCTGTTCTCAAGTCCTGAACGCTACCGACTGCGCTACCGGGGCTCGGCATCAATTCAAATGTGTATTGTTTGTTGTAAAACGAATTGTTTCTGTAGTAAACCTTTATGGCCTGCAACACGCGAAAAAGGGCGTTCGGACATTTGCGTAAAGTGTCGTCTCGGATCAGCTTGCGCACTCCGCGCAGGCTAATCCGAGACGACACTTTCCGTTCTTATGTAATTTTCTGTTTTTTCCAAGTCTACTGTAGGACAAAATCGAATGTAGTCGTAAAGTGCCTTCTCGGATTAGCCTGCGCGGACTGCGGAGGCTGATTCGAGACGACACTTTACGCAAATGTCCGAATGCCCCTTTTCGCGTTTTGCAAGCCATATAGCATAATGTGAGTAAAATGGGTATGTTCCGTTCTGACAGAAAAAGACGCGGGTGATGGAATTTTAAAGCTTTTCTTTTTCAGAATGGCATTCTCAAAAAAAAAAAACTGCCGTCTGGTCTTAATTAGCCTGGGTTCCATCCAGTCCGTTCATTTTTATTCCCTGTCGAATTTCCGGGGGGGGGGGGGAATATAGTTTTTGCGTTGTCCGTTCGTCCGTTCGTCTGTCTGTCCGGACAGATATCTTCTGCGATCCTTGACGAAAAATTGATGAAACTTAATACACGTGTTCCTTATGATATTCGCTGATATACTTTCTTTTTTTATTTGATGTCGTGTCATTGAAAAAGGGGACTTGATGTATATTTCTATCATGGAACAATATCTCTTTACCTACTGGACAAAATTTTAAGAAACTTCATATTTATCATGAGCCACAGACAATAATTATTTGTCTTCATTTAAAAATTACCATGTTATGGTAAAAAGGGGCTTAATGTATAATTTCATTATGGACCAATAACAATAAGGCCACGTGTATATGCAAAACACATACCTCTTAAATGTTTATCAAAAAAGGTCTTTTTCGGCGGGGGATATCATTTCAACGACAAACCTTGTTTCCTTTTCTATCATTCGGACGTTACTATTTCAAAATAACGATAAACAGATAGCTGCTAAAGATCAATAGCAGACCGCAATTCTATGGAAAGTGTGATACGGAGTAATTAAAATTATTACCACCTAGACCCAGGCTAGGCCTTAATATACACCGTCTACAATTGCACTCAATACAAGAGAAATCTTAACTCATATTGCTGATTAAAAACAAACAGAGATGGGCCATGCTCTGTGAAAAGGGGAATTCAATACATCTGCAAAAAGTATCTCTCCATGTCAGCCAATGCAGTCCGCGCAGGCTGACATGGACCGAATTTTTTTGATATTGGTCAATTTTCTGCAAGTCCAAGGACCATAGTACCTAGTAATCAAGTTGATTGTGAGATTATGCGGTTTCCATAATTATGTGATGTCGTGCTTAGTAAAATGCATAACGGAGATGCATTAAGCACCCTTTTGCGAGAGCATGGCTCAAATCTAAACCGAGGGTTTCACAGAAATTCGAAGGTCACCTATTCCCATTTAGTGATTGCAAAATGCCTTATTGTCTCTTATTATTTATTAATGGGTGCAGGCCACAGTTGACAAGCATGCACGATATGCCGTAAAATCATGACAGATATCACGACATTTTCGGCAAGAAACTGATTACAGCGTTTGAAATATAGATGACTAAATTAGTGATTTTGATACAAAATGTGAACTCAGCAACTTTTTGCTTCAAAACTGATTATCTTTGTCAACCGTCAATTTAAAAACTTGTTTGAAAGTAAACAAATCAGTGCACTTATTGACATAATGATATATGAGACACGCTCTGTGAAAAAGGGGACTCAATGCATCTGTAAAAAGTATCGACTCATGTCAACCTGCGCAGTCCGCGCAGGCTGACACGAGCCGAAACGTTTTGCTATATGTAAATTTTCTGCATATCCAAGGACTTCTCTTCTTCCAGATTCAGTCAATCATTAGACTTCAGTGATTTTATGAATCCATAATTACGTGATAACTTGTTTGGTATACTGAATCACCGAGATGCGTCAAGCCCTATTTTCACAGAGCATTGCTCATATTATTATTTACCATGGTAGCTGTCGGAGATCGGTAGGCTGTGATCTTTGAAAACACAAGGCTCAAATTTTAGTATCTTTAGATGTAAACAAAGTTTCTCTGGAACTATTTTTTGTTTGTGATGTACAAACCTGTCAAAGAAACAAATAGGCTCTATGTAAATTTCAATACGCATGCACTATCTTTTGACACGTCACGAACTACAATTCTTTAGATACAGTGATAAAAAGAATCGGACATTCTTTGGGTTTTGATGTAAAATTTTATTAAATTCGTCCACAAAAAAAAAAAAAAGAAATGTTATTAAGCTTGCCAAAGGCTCGCTTGATAAAATTGTTTGTAGAATCGTTCGATAAAATTTTATCTCAACCACAAACTAATGCCACATTATTACAGAAGTAAACATCTTTTTTTTCAGAAAACGGTTTAGAATTTGTAATTGTTCGAATGTAGGTAAAAATGTCAGAGGTAAAAATGCCAGATACTAAAATACCAGAGGTAAAAATACCAGAGGTAAAAATGTCAGAGTCAAAGTGGTAAATATGCCAGAGGTAATAATGTCATAGGTAAAAATGCCAGATGTACTTGTATTAACTGTAGTATATATATGGGGGAAAAAAGCAGTAGCCATTCAGGTTAGCTCAGTTGGTCAAGGCGTAGCAGGTTTAAAACCTGGTCGGAACGCACTTATTTTCTGGCCTCTGAATCATCTGAGAAAGCAGTCAGTCAAAATCAAGACTGGTTTATGGACAAACAGAAGAAATGTGTGGACTAAGATCGCATTTTATCATCTAAGATACTTTGTCACAGTTTATTTTTTTTTTTTTTTCCCAGGATTTCAATTTTTTCAAAAGAACGGTATATTTGGGACAACTTCTTTGAAATACCCATTCACCCCAAATCATGAACAATATTGCACAGATACGTCATTGTTTTCTTTTTTCAATCGTAATTGAAAAACATATGATGAAACATCAATGGAAAAGCAAGAATGCTCATTCAAGTGAAAGTCGCTAGGCGTACAGCTCTATTTTCTGAATCTAAAAACGTCGACGTGCATTCTATTCATAACTTGAGTAAGAAAACGTGTTGCACAGAGGCGTAAGTGTAAAATCTGTAACCCTACAATCCTCATTCGAAACGTTTTTTAATTTGAAGGTGTCCTTTGGCAACACACTTCAGAGCCCTGACCTTGCACAGTTTAAACCCATGGCACACATTGGTAAGTAAGCTGTCAACGTAATGTTAACGACTGAAATAATTTTGAAAACAGGCCAACCATCCTTTAATCAGTTAATCAATCAATCGATTTAACCAGCGGACATTCTATATACAGCATGTATATGTAGCATATTGAAACACCGAGAATACTTCATTGTATGTTAACTCGGTGTAGTTTGTCTTAGCGCATTTCGTGATGAGTGCCCGAACTATCATTCTAAAAGTCTTTTAATATCAAAATCAATCGACAGGCCGCCGTCCAGCTTTCCGATTACATTGTTTGAAATGGGTTGTGTATTTTCTTTAAACTTATCCTGCTAAATAAGTGAAATTAAACTTTCAAGCCGACTGAATCAGGATATTTCTATTTCAAATGTATTTTAGGGGGAAAGATATATCTTTAACGGAGAGTGTAGATCAAAGATCAGACTGCACGTTCTGTGCAGTCTGATCTTAATCTACACTGTCCGCTAAAGGTCCATGAATCGCGCTTAGCAACCAAGGGTTAAAATATTTCTTTGAATTTTGTGCATGTCATTTAAGACACGTGGAGCTCAAAGTTGGTGGTTATTGGTTTTCAAACGTATTTTGGAAATTGTGTGACAGTATTAAGGGATCTAACTCATGAACGCGTAATAAGGTTTTATCAGAGTTGACTCCCTTTGATAGAATCTCTTCATGATAAGAATGAGCCCTGTTCCCTTCCCAAGAACAGACTCTTTCCCAAACATACTCAGGTGTATTTATTGATATACTTTTGGCTTTAAAGGTTCTAAAGTTTCCAGAAAGTATACATGTATTTTCAATATCCGAATATTTTCAGCAACAAAGTCCAGTTGGATTTGCTTAAACTATAGTATAACAATCGAAGTTTCTTTCTACCATGATTTAAGAATTTTTATTTTCTGAACATAGTACGTTAGGATTTATATTCAGCACAATTTGTTCTGAAAAGCATTTTCAATAAAAATAGGCTAAAAATATGTCCGTGAAAAATATTCATGTGTAAAAAAATATCTAAACTTCATTTTCTTCACAAAAATTGAATTGTGTTTCGTTAAATTTTATTCCGACATAAAAGCGGGTGTCTTTAAATTTTTTACTTGTCACAACATGTTAGATTTAAGAATGTGTATTGAAAATAAATCGATACGACTGTAAACTGTGTTAAGTCAGCTAGCTATGTCAATTGCAGATCGTGTTTCCTCAAATTACAGACTTTTCTGTGCATCTACACATGTATACTGACTTGATTAATGTGACAAAATACTGTAAAGAAACTAGGATGTGTCACTTACGGTGATCGGAATGTTTTTCTTGTAAATTGTCAAAGAAACCAATTCAAATGATGGCAGACCAATTATTTTCGAAACGAATACCAGTTCTGTTCAAGTCACAGGACAGGGAGGACAGGTAATGGGGTCTGCTTCTGATTCATAATCATTGGTTATGGCACTGAAGTCTGAAGTTGAATATTGAAAATTTGCTCGAGATAGGAGAAATTGAATGAAAAATAAGTAGCAACTTGTAGAATGTCAGGCACAAGTCTTTCTTTATCATAACATTAAATTTTGTAATTTGTCATCTACAAGTTTAGTTTACTATAGAATACTTGTTCTTATGTTGAAATCATAGCCATTATCAGGATACTAAAGTAAATGAAGGTAGAAAAGTGTGCTGGACATGGGACTCGAATCCACGACCCCCAGAACTTTAGTAGATCTATCTCAGCTCAACCAACTGAGCTAGCTGGGCAACTGGTTGCGTGTCCACCCGACACTGACTACAACAATACAATGACAATTTAAAAGCCTTTTTTGATGATTATTTATTTCAAGAATGTGCATTTTATTTTCAGGAGAGCATCCATTTATGTCAGGATGGAGTTAGCGACAGTGACTGCGCCAACATCAAGAAAGGTATAAAATTACAGGAAAGGTTCTGATAAGAGGGTGTTATCAGAGCTTAGGCCTAAAAAAAAAAAGAAAATGTCTGTGTTTAGGGTTTCTGTCTGAGATGTTGTAGGTAGGGTAGCAGTGTTCTCACTAGGATTTTGAAAGTTGGATTCCAGGAATCCAACTCAGGAAAAAGTTGGATTCCAAACTGAAAAGTTGGATTCAAGCCTTAAGAATTTGGATTCCATACAGTCAGGATGAATTTTCATACACAAGTAATAAACATCAAAAAACTGTAAATTTAGATTTACAAATTTAAATTTGTATTCCTACACCAAGTAGATGTTCTAATTTCACTTGCACACTAGTCTGATCTCTAGGCTGATCTGGAGCTTTCCTTTCAGTCCCCAGAAATTTCTTCATTTTGAAATTTGATCACCCGATAATATCAAGCACATGTACAATGTACGAGAGATAGTCCAGTAATGGTAAAAAAGATATTTGATTTTCGTGGAACACAGTATTTAATTAATTGTTTTTTCTCAAAAGATCGATTGAAAAATTCACTGGAAAGTTGAAAGGTCATGGTCCAGGACAACACGCTCGTGATGTTCAACTCGGCCGATTCCGTACCTACATCTAACATGATCAACCCACTTGTCACAACTCGGCCGATTCCGTGTCTACATCTAACTTGATCACTGGATCACACGACGTTTGCCGAATGATCATCAACCTGGATGCCGAATGTCAACTATCTATCACCATTGCATTCCGTCGATCGCATCATTAGATGGTCACCGCCTTTTTCTAATTGAAGAGATCTATATATCGATCAACTATCCGCGAAAATTAGACTGTAGTCCGTTGATTAATGCATAATTTACAATTGTCAAACGATATGGCTGGCAATTGAGGTATGAGCTAATTGTCATCCAAAACTTACCGGGTACTGGGCGAGTGATAAAAAATGACACATTCCGATTGGTTGTTAGTTTCCTACAAGGCCACGCCTACCTCTTCGACTACCCGACTTTAGTGATTACCTATGCGTATTGGATGTTTCGCTTTGTTTCACACCTCGCAAACAATCACTTGATAAACAAATCAAGCTAGGGATCGTAAATTACGTGTTATATACGATCCCTGATCAAGCTGAGCAGCTGATTAGGGACGCGTGCCCTAAAAAAACTTGTCCTCCAGTGGAATCCTTTGTTAAGATTTTTTGTCGTCCGCTGGGAAAAGTTGTCGTCTCAGACGACAGTGTTGGTGTTTCCGAGAACTCTGGGGTAGGTAGGGATTTTTTTTTTCCAGGAACTTTTTACACGGACTATGTACCAAAGTCACACCCGACAGATTTTTTTTTTTTTTTAAATCGTAGCGTAAAAGGTTTTAGGGTTGGCAGCATTTTCTAGGTAGGGTTTGGAAACCCTAAACACAGATATTTTGTTGACAGTTGGTATGAAAATTGTCTCAGAACTTTTATCTGTACTTTACAATACAGTGCCAAACTGTACATTTTTTCACCCATTAAGGTTACCATGCAAAATGCAACATCCAGCACCAGCTCAGGAGACTGCATTTTGAAAACATAATATAATGAAATTCGGAGAGAAGATGAAGTGATTATTATAAGCAGTTTCCTCATGCATTATTTGGCACTAGTGCAGGAGACAGCATTTTGAAAAACTGTGGTTTTTGGGAAACTTTATGTTATTATAACAAGCAGTTTTCTATTTTCCACAATGATTTCCATATCGTTCAAAATATTTCTCCTTTGTGTCACTTGTACTAGTCTCATCATTCTTTACCACACAATCTTGTGTTTTAGTGATCCTTAGAAAGAAGGCTTTAAAAACATGGTGGGAAAAGGAGACAATGCTAGTTACCAGCATTATCTCTTTTTCCCACATTTTTTATCCTATAAAGACTAAAATTATTTTTGAGCCACATTTCATTTGTTGTCTGTAAATCCTTTCAATTTAGACAAGTCTACAAATTTCTTCCTTTGGTGAAGAGTTATCCCTTTACCATTTGACAAAACTTTTGACTAGTCAAAATCCAAAGCATACATATGCAGATGACGAATGTGGTTCAGGTAAACCTTGCCTTTAAAAGGGTAGAAAATACAATCATTTTCGATAAAGGAGTAAATGCTTGTTACCAGCATTTTGTCCTCTAACCACAATGTTTCAAAAGTTCTTTTCACCTGTTTTGTTATAACACAGGGTTGTTTAATAAAGGATAAAAGTATTGACACTTCTATGTATGGTCCTATGTATGAAGTCATTTGATGATAATTATGATGACTGTTGAAGGTGCAAATAAGGGGAGTAATTTTTTTTCAAGGAAAGAGTATATTATTGGTTCTTCACAAACACCTGTCTTGTGGGTACTCATTAGAACTTCGTCAGTGAGAGGATTTTAAATAGGAAGCCACAAAATAGATCATTTTAGTGAAGGATTATATAGCCCCAAATTATCTGGACCCCGGTTTGAGATGAAGATCTTACAAAAGTTCTAATACTCTTTTTTTCTTTTACAAAGGAGCTGATAGTCAGACTCACAGATGAAAAAGATCTTTTCTTCTTGTATACTCTGAAGCTGGGAGAAGAGGATTTTCAGATGTAGGTTCTTAATATTAATTTTTTTTTTTTGTATGTTGTTACGGGAGACCACTCCATGCATGGCTTCATCCCGATTTAAATACAATACCTAACAACTGCGTTAGGGAGATGTCTCTTTAGCTCAGTGGTTATGGTATTGGCTTTTCGTCCGGGCGTTCTAGGGTTCGAATCCTGCCCGGTTCCTTTATTTCTACCATGCATTTGTTCATTTGTTTCTTTGTTATGGACTTTGTTCGTAAGATGGGGGCTCGTCCGGGATTGGCTTTTGAGCCATTAATCCCATTTGTTGTCCTAAAGCGGACATTTGTTGTCTAAATAATAGACTTACTGCCTAATAAGACTTTGAGTCATCTATAAATGATGACTTTAAGAGGGGGTGTGTTACGGGAGACCACTCCTTCAGTGGTTATGGTATTGGCCTTTCATCCGGGCATTCTAGGGTTCGAATCCTGCCCGGTCCCTTTATTTCTGCCATGCATTTGTTTCTTTGTTACGGACTTTGTTCGTAACAATGTAAACTTGTGTTACACTTGTTTTACCATTATAGCATTTATTTTGTCTGAAAGGCTTTCTAAATTCTAATTGCTCTTTTTTCTCACAGTTTTCTTCAAAGCAGTCAACTGAAAGAATCCAACATACCTGTAAAGAAATAAATTCAACCCTTTACCAAACAATCCCAACTTTTAACGACCCTGAAGAAGAAGCCTTTTGAAAACATTGTAGGAAAAGGAGAAAATGCTGGTAACCAGCATTTTCTCCTTTTCCCACAATGTTTTCTACTCTATGAAAGACAAATTTCATGTTTTGAGTTGCATTTGATTTGTTGTCTGCAATTTTTTTTCAATTTGGACATGGTCAAAATTATGTTGTTTGGTGAAGGGTCAATGCCATTTTACTAGGATTTATCTTTACCCTTATGTTACTTCACAAATGTTGAATATTTTCAACTAATGAATGATAGCCAAAATTCTGTAATTTCAAGTCTAATGTGGCCAATACATTTGAGTCATGCTGTGTGAAAAGGGGGCTTAATGCATCTCCGTGATCCATGGTACTACTGTTTGGCAAGCCATCACAAACTTATGGATCCATAATAGCCACTTTTTTTTAACAACCGACTCAATCCTGAGGTAGAATGGTCCTTGGACATACAGAAAATTGACCAATAGCAAAAAGTTTCGGCCCAGGTCACCCTGCACAGGCTGACCTGGGCTGATACTTATCGCAGATGCATTAAGCCCCCTTTTCACAGAGCATAACTCATTTCTTCAAATATATCAAACTTCTGATCCAGGATCAGGCAGCAGTTTTATAATTTTTTATTGTTATCAAAAGCAACTTTTGTTATCAAAAGCAACTTTTGTTATCAAAAGCAACTGAATTTGTGATTACAGCACTATGGCATAACCTTTACCACACAATCATGAGTTTTAACACCTTGAGGAAAAAGCCTTTTGCAAACATTTTTGGGAAAAAAGAGAAACTGCTGGTGACATGCATTTTCTCCCCTTACCACAATGTTTTCTTCCTTTTCAAAAGCAATTTACATCATTTCAGTCACATTTGATTTATCTTCAACAGCTTTTAATTTGGGCTAGTATTAAATTTGGCCATGTGATAAAGGGTCAGCATGTTTTTTTTTCCATCTGTGTTTTGAAGGTTGAAAATGCAGCAAGGCTTATTGGTGGACTTTGGAGCCTTCCCACAAAAATTCATAGATTTACTGGACATGTGCTTAAAGGAAGAACACAAAGAAATACCAAAGTAAGTGGTTTAGCAATTTCCTAATAAATTTGAATTTAAATTATTAAGACCATATCCAGTCAAAAGCGCAAAAGTTAATGGAAATGGTTGGATACTTGTAGCTTCTGTCACATTCATGAGTGCAAATATAACATCAATAAAATGAACATATAGAAAAGAAGAAAAAAGAAATCAAGAAAAAGTATCGTAAAGAAGAAAAAAGAAATCAAGAAAAAGTATCGTACGGCTAAAAGACATTAACATCTCATGAAAACTAAAGTAAAATGGCGGGTATCAAGCAGACAAAGTCTTGATTGAAATCCTGTTTTAACTCTTTACCACATGACAAAATTTCAGACTGGTACAAATTGAAGGCATTTGCTGACGACAAATTCAGAGTAGCTCAAATAATGTTTTCTGTCTGTGTTAGGGTAGAAAACATTGTGGGAAAAGGAGAAAATGCTGGTTACCAGGATTTTCTCCTTTTCCCACAATGTTTTCAAAAAGCTTTTACTTCAGGGTCGTTAAAACTCGTGATTGTGTGGTAAAGAGTTAAAACGTTTTGATTAAAAGATTATTAGATGTATTATACAATACTAAACAAATTTTCCTACCCTTTGAAAGGCAAATAAAAGTCATCTTAATCATATTTAATTTGACGTCTGCAAATGCCTTTAATTTGGACCAGTCTAAAATTTTGTCGTTTGGTATAGAGTTAAAGGAATTTAAACTTTATATATATGTAGAAAAGTTAGCAGTTTATCTAATATTCGGAAAAGTTTACTGCAGTTTAGGATCTACATGATGGTGGTGTTTTTCATAAAGGAAGGGCACTCTGTACTTACTTCTTAGCATTGTAGTCTGTATAGTTAAAAAAAATTGCATTCTTAACTTTTTACCTAGCAGCAAAATTTTACACTGGTCTAAATTCAAAGTAATTGCAGGCTACAAGATTAATGAAGTGTTGTTCAAAAGACAAAATTTGTCCCGGAGAGAGTAGAAAACATTGTGGAAAAAGGAGAAAATGCTAGTTAACAGCATTTTCTCTTTTTCCCACAATGTTAATAGCATTTTCTCTTTTTCCCACAGTGTTTTCCAAAGCCTTCTTTCACAGGGTTATTAAAACACTAGATTGTGTGTGGTAAGTGTTTCAAATTGCACATAATGACCACATATCTTTCCAGATTTGTTTTACACATGGTGAGCTCTGGCAGTTTTACTGGGGACAGATGCTCAGCTACACTAAATATTGTAGAAACCAACCCATTCAAACATCTGAACCACCTGTCACTAAAGTTTGTACCAGGATCTGATGCTGATGTGAAAAAATACTTAGCTGATTGTTTAAAACAACTGAAAGTAAGTTTTCTATTACATAAGTTTATTTTTATAAAGTCACTGTATACCGTCAAAGTTATTTTGACCCATTACCACAATGGTTATTTATATGCCCCCGAAATAATATTTCGTGAACATAATTTTTTTAGTATGTTTGTCTGTCCATCAATTTTCGTGTCCGCGCCATAGCTTTTTTCCCTGTCACTTAATTTCAAAATGATTTTGCACAAATGTTAACCACATCAAAACAATGTGTCATGTGCAAGAATCATAGATGTAGGTTAAATGTCAGGGGTCATTGTAAGGTCAAATGTGTTGGGTTTTGGGGTCATATTCGGGTCTAACCTTAACTTTTTTAATTATGAATAAATTTCAGCATAACCTCACAGAATTGTAAAACACATACAGACAATGTGTTGCACACAAAAACAATGTCGGTAGATAAAGGTAAAGGTAATGGCAAGGTCAAATATGTTTAAATAGAGAAATTTTGGACGGTTATGTTCATGTCCAGCCTGTATCTTTTTTAATTATGAAAAGGAGTTTCAGTACAAAAACGTGCTAGCAGAGTATGAAAGAAATAATGTAAGGAAAAGAAAAAGTCATTTTTGAATAACATGCAAAACATTTTGAGAAAAGGAGCAATGGCAGGTAACATGCAGTATCTCCACAACATTTTCAGAAAAAGTTACTGTAGGATACAGCAAAAAGTGTTTAATTAAAATAGGCTATTTCCCCCTATTATTTTCAGCAAATATCAAAACTTCCTGTGCCAAGTACCTTTAAATATTATGCATATTTTGTATTCTTTTGTTCATTTCAGGAAACCAACAGTTTGCTGCAGCAACGACTAGAGCACACAGACGCAGATTTGAATCATAAATTAAAACAAACTCAAGAAGCCCTGCATTCTAAAACTATAGAACTTGATAATCTAAAAGCAGAATGGACAGCCAAGCTAAATGATCAGTTAGCGAAGCATAAACAAGAAATAGCCATTGAAAAGGAAAGAACATACCAGGTAGATTTAAATAGTGTTACTGAAGTTATGGAATAATGTTTTGGCCATGCTATGTGAAAAGTGGATTTTATACATCTGCAAAAAGTATCAACCAAGGTCAGCCTGCCCAGTCTGTGCAGGCTGACCTCAATCAAAACTTTTTTGCTTTTGGTCAGTTTTCTGCATGTTGAAGGACTGTCTACCTCTAGATTCAGTCGGTTGTTAGACAAAATAGATTTGATGGATCCATAATTATATTACAACTTGCTTGGTGTAGTGCATCATGGAGATGCATTAAAACACCTTTTCCCAGAGCATGGCTCATTTATGTGACACGTCACGCAAAAAGGGACCATCTGGGAATTGTGAAAAGTGTCAACCCTGGTCAGACTGCGTGAATTGTGCAGGCTGACCAGGGTCGACACTTTTTGCTTTTATGATATTTTCTGTATGAAAAGTGGTCATTCTACCTTGTTATACAATTATTTTTGAATTATCAACTTAAATTGACCTGCACTATCGTTGATCTGTTTTCGTCTAATTGATGTACGGAATTCCCAGATTGTCCCGTTTTGCGTGACGGGTCACATATGTTTCATGATTAAGCTTTGAGGGACTTATCAAATTAAAATGAAACAAAGAAATATAATTCATTACTCTATCTGGCTGCTCAAAGTCAGTCCCTATACTCCTCCAATAAATAGACCATGGTGTAAAAGTAAAACCGCCTGGCCAAGTAGCTCAGTGGTTAGTGTATCCAAGTCTCAACTTGGTGGTTGCAGGTTTGGTACCTGGTTGAGGCAAGCTTTCTTTCTGGCGATTTTTAGCCTCTCACCTCTGAAGTATGAGAGAAAAGTAGTCAGCAGAAAGTTGTGTCGGTACTGGTGTGAGACAGCCAGGAAACACATGAGTAGATGCACTGACCAACATGATATGGTCTTGGCTGTTAAAACAGCATTAAACTCCAAAATAAACAAACAAAAGCTAAATCCAGACAACCTCTGGGAAACAGACACTGGAAATTGCAAAAATAATGTCCTTTTTTTTTAATTGAAAAATATATTGTTTGAATTAATAGAAACATCTTGGTAAAATACAGATTCTAACATGACACATGAACTCGGCTCTATAAACACAGTGCAACGAAAGCGTGGTAAAATCTATGTTATTCTGTGTAGAGTGACGTCATTCTATATAGAGTGACGTCATTCTGTATAAAGTAAGTAAGTAAGTAAGTTATTCAATGGAATATAATCTGCATCTGCGTTTTTACTCAAAGTATGAACTTGTTTTCCCTTGATTAAGAGTTGGTCATGTTAGAATCGAAATAATCTTCTTTCTATCGTGGTTTATCGTTCAATAAACACCATGTTGTGAGTTATGAGGTGCAATGAATAAACCACTCGGGCTATCGCCCTCGTGGATTATTTATTGTGCCTCATAACTCACAGCTGTGGTTTATTGAACGATAAACCACGATAGAAAGAAGATTATTTCGTAATTATAGTCTACATCAGTTACTGTTTAATACAGGAATATATGTGAAAACATTGTGGTAAGAGGAGAAATACTGCTAATGTCTAAATTACTTTACTGAATAATTCCAAATTTTAATGACCCTGTAAAGGAATGCTATTAAAAACATTTTTGGAAAAGGAAAAACTACTGGTAATCAGCATTTTCTCCTTTTCCCATTATGTTTTTCCCTTTTACAGACAAATCTAATTATTTGAAAATCATTTGACTTTGTCATATGCAAATGCTGTCAATATGGACATGTATTGAATATTTTTGTTTTGTAAGGAGCTCGAGAAAATATTCTAAACATGCAGTTGTATATCATTTCAGCTGCAGTCCACTAGTCAACTAAAACAAGAACAAGAAAGAAGAGAGCTAGAACAATCTCATACAAAAACTGTTAGAATGTTAGAAACTAGGTTGCAAGAATTGGAAGTCACAAATAAGGTATTACTTGTAAAATAAATCGCACAACTGAATTGGTTTTATAAGCAGAAGCCGAGCCCCGGTAGCTCAGTTGGTAGCGTGCAGGACTTGAGAACACGGGGTCCAGGGTTCGATCCCTGGCTACGACCCCTGGCTCGGCCAATTTCTTTCCGAGAATTGATGATAGTCACTGCGACAGGATTCATTCCTCTCCCACCACTGACCATTGTTTCGACGATGATTATGTGGGAAAGCAGCCAGTAGCTTGGAAAGAAAATTGTGCGAAGTACTGGTAAAAGAGACTCCAGAAACGCATTGATAGGTGCACTGGCCGCCGCAATATAACTGAAATAATGTTGAAAGTGGCGTTAAACACCATACAATCATACAATCAAATTATAAGCGGAAAGCCAGCAGAGCTTATGTCATGGTGTGGTTTCCGTTGTCCGTCTGTTAAGTCATTTTCTTGTTTACACGACTTTCATGAAACTTTTACAGTTGCTTTATATCATCAATACCTTGAACCCTATTGACTTTGAAAAAAAAATCTGATAATTAGTAAGGAAAAAGTAGCTATTTAAAGTTGAAAATTTACATTTCTTGTCTAAGCAAAATAGTCATTATTTTAAATCCAATTCTTTTGTAATCTGCGCAGATTTTTTGTATCATCAAGGATTGAGCCCTATTAAAAATGACCAAATTCCAGCAATCAGTTTTAGGAAAAGCAGTCATTTGATGAAGGTCTTGTTTACTAAGCTCAGTCACGTTTCCTTGAACTTCCGGGAATTGCGTAATACAATGAGTTCTGAAACCCTGTCAAAATTGATGGGATTCTAAAGAATTGGATTAAAGAAATTTACTGAAATTTTTTTCATTAATTGTTCAATTAACCATGCCTACATAATGATGTATGCAAGAAAATAAGCAAAATCACTGCCAGTAGAGAGATTTAGGCCCTCAAGTGCCTCTAGTTCCATTTAAAAAGAATCTGCTAACTTAACATGCAATGAAGGGATGTCATTGTAATTGTTTTTTTTTTTTTTTTAAGTTTCACACTTCCCACTTCTATCTTAAGTTCAGTTCTAGATTTAAAAAAAAAGACAGGAGGACAATTTATTTGTTTTTGCAGTGAATGGAAGAATTTTTGTTTTTCAAAAGATAAGAATTAATATTATTACTTAACCTTGTAGTTCTGTGTAGGTACAAGGGCTGTG
Source organism: Hippopus hippopus (assembly GCA_946811185.2). Lineage (NCBI taxonomy): Eukaryota > Metazoa > Mollusca > Bivalvia > Cardiida > Cardiidae > Hippopus > Hippopus hippopus. The sequence continues at coordinate 64,793,370 of OX328099.1, read as the reverse complement.
GTTATTTTTTGAAATGCTGGTCTTATCAAGGAAAATTCTACATTGTGGTTCATGATATATTTATCGTTCATTTATTTAGCCTTGTGATATCTTTTTCAAGAACCTGTCTCAAAAAATGATCACCACTTCAAGGTACATGATGTACTGTTTACTACTGTTACAAGTTTTCTGTTGCAGGATTTGACTGAAAGACGGTACAAAAATGAAGCTTCTATTAGAGATCTAAAATCAAAACTGACTTCTGTTGAGGAAGAAAATATACTTGTTAAACAAGATGTTCAAGCTCTTAGGAAGCAGAATACTTCATTAGGTAATTAATTAATCTCTTTATACCTCATGTTGCATTTTGCTGCATATAGTTTATCTATTCTTACTAGTTTTTATCACCATTTACTCTTTACCAAATGACAAAATTTTGGACTTGACTAGACTGAAAGACTTTACAGATGACAAATGAAATGTGATTCAAATGAAGAGATTGTTTTTGGAAGAAGAGAAAACATTGTTGAAAAAAGGAAAAAATGCTGGTTTCCAGCATTTTTTTCTTTTTTCAACTTTGTTTTTTAAAGCTGTCTTCTTCAAGGTTGTTAAAAATCAGATTGTGTGGTGAAAATGTTATAGGCTTGACTTTCTCTGTGCTTATTAATCCTATCCCAAACTACAAATTTTAGACTCTTCCAAATGGAAAGTATCTGCAGACGAGAAAATTAAAATTGAAACAAATTAATTGAAGTTCTTTGAAGGGGTAGGAAATGTTGTGGAAAATGCACACAAATGGTCTCCAGCATCTTCTACTTTTCCCACACTGTTTTCAAAAGGCCTCTATCTCAGCGCCGTTAAAACTTGGGATTGTTTGGTAAAGGGGCAGGCAGTTTCTATGCTTCTTTTAAAGAATGACACTTTTGGGAAAAAGAATCATTGCTTTTAACAAGCTATTTTCCTCTTGTACCACAATGATTATCATGGTTACTGTTGAGAAAAGATATATACATTTACTCCAAATCTTTGTCCTTTGTGAAATTTCTGTCATTTTATAGGGCCTGTTTAGTGGTAGGTTAATGTTTTAGATCTTTTTTTTTTTCCCTTGTTATTCTGTCAACTCTAAACAGACCATCAGAGTATTAAAAATAGGGCTCAACTATATTTTCTTCCCACTTAACTGTAATTTAAGATGGAGAATATCATGAACAAGACAAAATGATCAACCAGTTGCGGATGAGAGTTGCTGTCCTTGAGCAAGAAATTAAAGACAAAGAACAAGTTCTATCCAAATCATCAGACCTGTTGGGGGCCGAACAGGACAAAAAAGTATGAACATTTATTTTTGTCTAGATACTGGAATAGTAATTATTATTTTGACTCAGCTAAATCCATATTGCTGGTCTTGGCTTATTGGAAACAAGACCTCATGTTGAACGGTAGGCTGATGCTAATCTAGCTTTCCAATGATTTTGTGCCAAGCCCTGGTGATGCAGTTGGTAGCATACCAGATTTGAGATCAGAGGTTCACTGGTTCAAATTCACAGCTTTGTGATTTTCTTTCTGAGGGTTGATGACTGCAAGAGGATTCACTCCTCTCTCTCCTGGCCATTGTTTCAACGATGAAACAATGGGAAAGCAGACATGGCTTGGAAGAATAATGTGCTTAGCACAGGTAAGAGAAACTGCAGAAAAGTATGGATAGGTTTGCTTGCAGCCCTGATAACTGTAGTAATGTTGAAAATGCTTTTAAATGCCATACAATCAGTCAGTTCCATCAACTTTATAGAGTCAAAAGTGTGTAGTAAAACCTGTCTTAGGGGCCACCTCTATTATACAAGCAACCTGTGTTAAGCAACTAATTATTGACTTTCCAGAGCAGGCCAGTATGTTTAAATGTACCTGTACTCAGCAAATGCCTGTCATAACTCTTTACCAAACAACAAAATGTTGAACAAAATTGTGGACCCAACAAAATTGGAAGTACTAGTATTTGCAGACAACAAATGAAGCTCAAATGATGATTTCTGTCTTTAATAGGGAAGGAAATATTGTGGGAAAAGGAGAATCATGAGGTGAAATAGCCCTTGGACATGAAGAAAATTTACATATAGCAAAAAGTTTCAACTCATGTCAGCCTGCACAGACTGTGCAGGCTGACATGGTTCAACACTTTTTGCAGATACATTAAAACCCCTTTTGAAAGAGCACGGCTCAAATACAAGGGTGTGTAAAAAATAATGTGTGGAAAAAACATTCAATTCATTTTATAGTGATGTTTTCTTTTCAAAATCTGTATCGGCTTAAATCTTTACCAGACAACAAAATTTAAGCTTTGTCCAAATTGAAAGCATTTGCAGACGACAATTTCAGTGTGGCTTAAATGGTGCAATTTCACTCTGATAGAGTAGAAAACATTGTGGGAAAAGGAGGAAATGCTGGTAACCAGCATTTTCTCCTTTTCCAACAATGTTTTTAAAAGGCCTCTTTCCCTGGGTCGTTATAAGTCGGTATTGTGGGGTAAAGGGTTAAATACTGAAATATTCTAAATGTGTTATTGGATGTAATCATACTGTTTGCATGTGGTAATATTCTAATGAAGAAAAAATTGCCATTTGTTACAGAGAAGATATGAAGAGGATCTTGAGGGACAGAAGAAAGAATTGAACAAGTTGAACAACAAAATGAAGGCAATGTCAGAAGAACTCATGAAGGGAAATGAAATCATTAAAAAACTACAAGGAGAGATCAAGAATTATCATGGAAAGGTATTTGTGTGGATTTATTGGTTAAAGAATAAGTGATGACTGGTAGAAAAAGTAAAACAAAGGCTTTCTGTACTATTCTTGTATTAAAAACAGACTAAAACACAGGATATCCTTTTAAAAGAGTGTTTGACAGAAAACAGAAAAAATTCTGAGATTTTTGTTTCAATAACAGTCACACCGATCAAGGTTTTATTTAATTAATTTTTTTTCGGCCTTTGTTCCGAGTTTTACGCTTAACCTGGGTAGTGATTGCACAGTGATTATTGAAACGGATGTGGCATTTTTTTTGCATTTCTATTCTTTGTAAATTTTACCCTCAAATCTGAAAACCAGTTTGTGCATTATCTTCATCGAGCAAAAGTCATTGTCAAATAACATAATCATATAGTCTGTATACATACATGTATTGTTTGTTGAATGATTATAAAAATTTTGATTTCAGTCATACTTAATTTTATTTACATTTAACTTTTTATCACCCTAGTCTGTAGGGCATACAAAACAATTGTCAAGGAAAGGAAAACTACATCATATTTAAAGGATAAGGGACAGTTTGCCCTAAAACCATATGCCCTATTTCTGGTATGCCCTGGGTTTGTTTACCCTTATTCACGTTCACCTATGAGGAAAGACTGAATTCTATTACTATGGCTTGATAAGCATTGAAAAGAGTTTTTTGCAAAGCTCTTATTCAAACTTACAATTCATGGATTACAAGTCTGAAATAACAGATCTATTTATGTGGCTGTAATGAATTAATTGCTCAAGGTGGATGAAACTACAGCAAGTTTTATTTCACTTTCAGATTTTGGCAGAGTTCTTTTATCCAATAATTTATCCTCTTGAATCATTTTTTGGATTGTGTGTAAATCTACTATCTTGATGTGACAATGAAAGACTCATTTCCTATTGGTATGACTGTATTGAACGTAAAATTTATTAATGTGTTTTTGTATTTTCTAGATCAAGTTAAGAACACAGATTGCTACAGAGCAGGAGAAACTGCTGAATGAGAAAGAACAGGAATTAGAGCGAATACGACAAGAACTTGCTACAAGCAAAGATAGTTTGAGTCAAACAACTGAAAAGGTAATTAGCACTAGACATCCTGGATAAGAGGTTTAGACTGACATACTTAAAGAATTTTTTTTTTTGTACAATGTTGAACCCATTAGAATAGAAAACCAACCTTTTATACCCCTGCTGTAGACAACTTATAAAAACATATTTTCTTTGTTTTGCTAGTTACCATTCAAAAGTTTTCTTCTTTGGCTTTGTTTAAATGAAAGTTCCTTGTATCTCTTTGCTGCTGTTTGGCTGGTCTGAAATCATCATGTATATTGTAAATGTTTAATACATTTTCTGACACAACTTTTTGATGGACTGACAATGAAGGTATTGTAATCAACAAAGAAATACATTGACATGCTTTGCATGAATCAAATAAACTTCAGCCTGCAATCGATCTGTGAACGGTTGGTTTGAACATAGTTAAAGTGCTCTTTAAAACAGATTTTAAATGCGGAATACATTAAATACTGCATTCATGCTATTCTGTTTGAAAAAGAAAGTTTATATATCTTTTTGATGTGTTCTTTTTTTCTTTTTTCTTTTTGCAGAACAAAAAGTTATCAGATGACTACAGTACCACAGTGCAAAAACTAGAAGAATGTCGAGAACTTCTGAAAACTAATGAAAATGGTAAGTAAAGCAGTATCTTTTATTATTAAGCCTTTACCTGACCACAAAGTCTTTGACATGTCCAAATTGAAAACATTTGCAGGTGACAGATACTTCTGTCAGATGATGAAATATGTGTTTCAACAAGTCAAAACATATTTGGAAATGAGAAAATGCTGATTATCAGAAGTTTGTCCCATTCAAGATCAGACTGCTGTTTGTGCAGATATGTGCTCCTTACCTAAGGTGTCGTTGATATATAAATCTTCAAGAGATATCTGACAGTATGTTTATAGCATTTGTCAAAGTTGTGGTTGTTTACAACAGATACGTTCGGTTCATTAGGCATTTTGGTGCCAAGCCCAGTAGCAAAGTCAGTAAAGTATAGGGCTTAGAACCAGATGGTCACTGATGTAATTTACAGCCTAGCCAATTTCTGTCCAAGGATTGACAGTAGTTACGTGGAGAAGCAACCAATGGCAGGGGAAGAATATTGTGTAAAGAACTGATGAACGAAACTCCAGTAAAAGCATAAATAGGTGCACTAGCTACTGTGATAGAACTGAACTAGTATTGAAAACAGCATTAACCATACACCATACAAACAAAGACATTCTGCCTGCATTGCTTTACAAGTATGTTAATCCAGGTTTGCCCCACGGTATTATTTTGGAGGCAGGTAGGTCAAGCACCCTTAGTTCTGCATAGCTTTCTAAAGATTATATGTTATTTTACAGTAATACAGTGGTTGAATAAACAGATAAATGAAACCCAGTTACAGCAACAACGAACAGGAACGTTTGAGATGCCAGGAGCAACAAGCAATTTTAGACCTTCAGGATCAGCCCTGGTAAGTTAAGTTACATGGCATAGCCATTTTATTGTATTAATACATATAAGGCCATGCTCTGTGAAAAGATGGTTAAATACAACTGCAAAAAGAGTTGACCCATGTTAGGCTGAGCTGTCGATACAGGCTGAAATGAGTCAAAACTCTGACGCATGGTATAGTTCTTTGTTTGACAAAATAGGTTTTATGGATCCATTATTATGTGATGACTTGCTTGGTATAATGCATCAATACGATACATTAAATACGTTTTGGCAGAGTGCTGCTCATATTTTAACTTGCTATCATAATTTTTTTTAACCATGGGAAAATATTCAATTTGTTGTTATTTTTTACCTCAAGAAGGTCTGTAAAAGAATGTTTTTCATTCTGGTAAATGCGTAAAATATTTAATTACTAGTATAATAGTATGTTAAATATTTTGGTCTTACCGGTTTTATGTATGAAAAAAAAAATGCACGTAATGATAACTGTACTACTATTATGTATTCTGTGAATATATGAAGTTTTTATTGTATATAATACAAGCAGGACCAAGACATTGTTTTTGAATTTTGCTTGCAATATCTGTGCTTACAATAATACATTCAGAATTAGTCATGCGATTGGCCAAAACAGACCATCTTACCTTGTCAGATGATTGAATGAGAAGTATGAAGCTAGAACTAAATTAAATGTGTAATGAATACAAATCTTGTATGACATTCATCATTCTCTCACTTTTGTTCCCCAACAGCATAACTTTAGTGCCTCCAGCTATGGTTCAACAGTTAATTCCCATTTACACAGTGATCACAGGAGTGGAGGTGTAGGCATGCCGCGTACCTATCCCACACAATCTAAAATTCCACAGGTTAGCATATTCTTAGATATCATTGGTAATGAAATTTAGCTTTATTTTATTTGTCTATCAATGAAAAAATTCACAACCCACTTCTCTGTATTATGATAGTCAAACAGATATCTTTGAAATCTATTTTTATATGCCCGGAGGGTTGTATTATGTTATGGCCCCGTCCGTCAGTCTGTCTGTCCATCCGTCCATTAGCAATTTCTTGTGTGTGCAACTCCTTCTACAGTTTCTATCGGAATAACTTGAAACTTACCACAATGAATCTCTATGATGTGTAGTTATGCATGTGACTCTTTACATTTGGATCTCTTCAGGGGTTCTAGAGTTATTTGTCCTTGATTTCTGAAATAACCAATTTCTTGTGCAGCTACTCACTGACAAGCCCCTTTGGGCATATATGCGCCGCTCTGCAAAGCTCTTGTTATATGCTTTCCCTCTGATAATACAGAGAAATGATTTTTCTGCCCCTAGATATTAGTTTGTTTGATCCAGCTTTTTTATGGGTAACTATTTTTTATCCCCCACCAAAGGAGAGGGGATATAGCTTTTGTGTCATCCGTCAAATAGACAGATATCTTCTAAAATCCTTGACAAATATTGATGAAACTTCATACTTGTTTTCCTTAAAAAAGTGCACCGATAATTTTTTTTTTTTTTTTTTTTTCTTTTTTTCTTTCTTTTCTTCTTTTTTCTTTATTTAATGCCGTGTCATGGAAAAAGGGGGCATGATGTAGTTCCATTATGGACCGATAATTATCTCTTTAACTACTTGACAAAATTTTATGTTGGTAACCAGCATTTTTATCCTTTTACCACAATGTTTTTATGCCCCTCCAAAAACCAATTTCAATTTTTTGAGGCACAAACTTACTGTCTGCAATGTTTTCATGATTTTTGTACATTCCCGTGTTAAAATGTCTTGTTTTGAAGAGTGACACTGCAAATTAGCAGGCTACTGTGAAAGTAGTAAAGCAACAATGAATTAACCCATTTCTGTACAAGCTAGTTGAAGACCAGCAAAAACCAAGAGAAAACATTGAAGAAAATGATGGTGATTCACATAATTACTTGTAAACATTGTGGAAAAAAGAGCAAGCATGTTTTATAAGCAACTGGCCAATTTTAGTCCACCCAAAGCCTAGTTAAATTGAATCAGAAGAGACACAACTGAAACATATGAAAAAGATCTTTTGGGGGTCATGTGAAAAACATTGTTAGAAAAGGAGCAGTTACATTTAAGAAGCAGTTGCTCCTTTCTTACACTGATTTCAAAAGTTTTGATATCATAGGGATGTAACTCCTATTTGTGTGACATTTCAATTACAGGGGTTACTTCGGCCAAATTATAAGGTTTAGATACTGCTACTAGGTCATTTTGACCTTTAGTGCTATGGTAGAAGTATCTTTGCGTCTTTGTCGTTTTCTCTGGGCCTGTTAAAAAATCCCAGGATGCATGTAAATATAGCCACAATATGACTAAATTACTGTCTAAAATTGTGTTAATATTGACCAAACCAAATTTCTTTCACAGGTACAGTATAATCCTGGCAAAAGAGGTAATATCCCCATGCCCTCTAGAAATGGGGCACCTCCTATACCAGAAGAAATACGCCCAAGTAGTCACCATGGATCACCTGGGTCAAATCACTCTGCAGGGGATAAAGAGAAGTAAGTCATTTTTACTTACTAATGTGAAGATATATTTCATGCAGAGTCCTGATGGTAGAAAGTTTAGTTTTTAAGTGCATAACCAACTTAACACTTTACCAGACAGTCTCGGGTTTTAACAACCCCCAAGAAGGAAAAGTTTGGAAAACACAAAACGAGAAAATGCTGGTAACCAGTAAGTTCTCCTTTTCACACATTATTTTCAATAAGTCTATCATTTGAGCCACAGTTACTTTTTTCATCTGCAGATGGTTTTAATTTTGGACAAGTTTAAAATTTTTTGTCTGGTAAAGAGTTAAGCTGCGTATGTAGACTACTTTTTTTGGCATTTTGAGCAAACAGACTTGGAAATATAAAAAACAGATTGTGTTTTATGACAGAGTATGTCTATTTCATTCATTTAAAACTTAAATCCTTGTAGTGCTGAGTCGAGCCCCCGTAGCTCAATCAGTAGGGTACAGGACTTCTTGAGAACGGGGTTCACTGTTTCAATCCCAGGCACGGCCAATTTCTTCCCGAGAATTGATGATATTCATTGCTACAGGATTCATTCCTCTCTCCCCACTGACCATTGTTTTGACGATGGTAATGTGATAAAGCAGCCAGTGGCTTTGAAAGAATATTGTGCGGAGTACTGGTGAAAGAAACTCCAGGAAAGCATAGATAGGTGCACTGGCCACCGTGATATAACTTAAAACGGCGTTAAACACGGTTCAGTCAATCAATCAATCAAACAGTCATGTAGCGCTGAACTGAGATTTAAGTGCTGATGCAGACAGTAAAGATTCAGATAAGACTACACAGAACTTACACTCTGGTCTTGGATCCGCGTTAAATTGATACTGTTCATTGCTTTGCTTGAGATACGGACAAAAACAGCTCTGGAATTGTAATATCTGCACCTCAAGTATTGGCTGGGAATGTTTTATCTCTTTAGCCCTACACACAGGGCTCATGTCTAAAAGAACTTTTGACTTTTTATTTTTGTCAGAAAGCAGCCATTTGCTTGGAAAGAGTGCTCTTCATATCAACCCTTTACCACACAGTTAGTAGTATTTAAATTATAATTACTGGATTTGATAATTGATTCAAGATTTCATACGATAAATGGATGTTTTAATTTCAGTGACCCACCATTAGACCCTAGGTACCTGACTAAACGGGATGATGCAATAGCCATTCGTGGTGTGGGCTCTACCCGGAGTGCCTCACCCCCTGTCATACAATCAACCATACCCACACAACACAATACCCGGATCAGTCAGCAGCTTGTAGTGCCAAAACCGGCACATCCACAGCCACCCCCACTTGTGTCAGCATATTTTCCTGGACAAAAAGGGTCTTGATGAATTGTTTCTGTAAACTTATTTAGATAATACCTCACAAATAAAGAGATTAAACTTCTACCTGTCTGGAAGAAAAAAACTGGGATGTTGTCTGTTTCGGAAAAACAGTGAAAATAAAATGGCCTGAAGATTTAGCTCAAATTAGTTGCCTTTCTTATGACTTGAAGAAGAATATTAAACATTAGAAAAAACTGGCAAGATGAAGATAAAATGGTACTCATTGATTCATTACCACCAAAAACTTTTGAATTTGTTTTGGGAAAGGTAGAAAACATTGTGGGAAAAGGAGAAAATGCTGGTTACCAGCATTTTCTCCTTTTCCTACAATGTTTTCAAGAGCTTTCTTCCTTAAGGTAGTTAAAACTAGGAATTTTTTGGCAAAGGGTTAAAGCAAGCCTATAAGGTATGGATTAACAACTTCAATAAACGCATGAATATAATGATTTATGTCAAAATATTGTGCTCATGTGAAAATTTTTAGCATGGCTGTTTACGAAGAAACCGTTGAGGTATTGTCATAGCCTGGTAGTCATCATGATAAAAAATTTAAAATTTCAAAATAACTCTGTCATTACTGAGGATATTTACTTCAAACCCAGACTAGTTGTCAACTATGAAAAATGAAACCCATACAACAAGGGCAGGTAATAATCAAAATATTTTTTACACAGTTATCACATTTTTCGCCTTAGAATTTTCACTGCAAACCAGTCTATTTCTAAACGCAACTCCAGCTGAGCGTTGACACCCTCATGCACTGCTCTTGTTTTTTCTGCTACCACCATGGTTTTCAAAAGCAGTTGGCTGCAAGAGGAAAAGATCTTTTGCAGGAAATCATGTGTCAGTAGTTGCTGTTCCTTAGCTTTCTCGCTATATCTTGCCTTCTTATGTTTTTGTGGTAGAATTTATAAGCTTGACCCTTTAAATAGAATATAGTGAACATCATCTGTAATATTTTCATGAGTGGCTGCGCCACTCATGAAAATATTACCGATGATGTTCACTCGATGAAATTAATTTCGATCTTTCACCAAAAAAAAAAAACCCAAATATCCTCTGTGTATTTGTGTTTTGCAATAATTCATCTTCTACCTGGTACATCGGATGCAATAAATGGATAAATGTTAAGGGAGTAATAAAGATCGAAACATTGGAAGCAGACAAGTTTTTCTCTTCCGAACGTGACATGGAAATTTTAATACCGCAGTGTAACCTCGATACATGTATACCGTAACACCACATTTTTCTGAAAGAATTATTCTTTTACCAAACAGAAAAATTAAACCCACAAATGAGGAATTAAATTTCTATACTTATTTTTGCAAAGGCTTTATTTAAAGCTTTAATGGTATTCTTCCAGTTTAATTTGACGAAAGTGTTTCTGCATGTTCGTGTAACCGGTAGCGTTATAATGTTTGTGGATATTTAAAGTGTTATGACTTTGACATGAAAGTGTTACTTGATCTCTCTTCCTCTCTCTCCCTCTCTTTCCCTGTCCACACCCAAAACAAAACTCTGCTGGCTCTTACACCACGATATAAACAACCTAAAACATGAGAAAAGTCCTATATTTGACAATGTTTTTCCTGTAAAATTTTCTATTACCGTAAGTGACGATGAACATGTTTTTGTAATAGCCTAACAAGGGATTTATACACTTTAAAAGTGCTATATAGTAAGTAAATTAAAGTAATCTGTATTTTGTGAATAAAAAGGGTATTGATTACGGTAATAATATCTCTCAATGACTTTTACCTTTAACGGTTCGTAAAACTATGTTTGTTATGTGTATGTACATACAAGTGTTACACTATTAAAGCATGAATATATTCCATAAACTATGGTTGATATTGTATTATTTTATAAATCCAATATATCCCGTTAGAATTAACTTTTTTTTTTTTAATTCCCTCTTGGCTCAAAGGCTGTTAAAGTAATGAAGAGCACATTTATACAAATAAAACTTGGTTATAGAGACACACGGAGGGGACGGTACAAGCAGAGATCGAACTGACTTCACCCTCACACACACACCACACACACACGATTATTATTCATCAGGTTGTAAAAGCCGGACTTTCGGCGAGGTTGACCGCTTGCGCTTTGCAGTTACCCTCGCGACACCAAACATTTTCTTTCTCTAACCGAGCTGATCTAAGTCAGAAATGCACAGACAGATATTTTGAGAGACCTTAGAAAAAAGATACATTTTCGAGATGTAGTGCACAGTGTTTATTTGACTGGTAAAGATTTTTTGACTGAATGATCTTTTACGCTGCTTTCAACATTATTATCACAGCGATAGCTAACTACTTATCCATTGCCTTTACTGAATTTCACCAGTACTAGTATGAGTCTTGTCAAAGACTTGCCCAAGGACTCTCCCTCAAGACCAGTGCCGCCAGATTGAACTAGAGTTTCCTTATAACAACTCCACGCCTGAACAAATGGGCCATAGATTTGGTATCTAGTACAGTGTAACTTTATGATACATTTTACACTGAACATGATTTTCGAAATCCTGCTACACATTTCCTGTCGAATCGAGGGATTCGATGTCTATGCTTCTATGCCATCTATATCAAATGATCTCAATAAATTAGTAGGAAAAATGGCATCATGAGTGATAAACCTTTATTTACTATTCCACCTGGTACCTAAGCCAAAGAGGTTAAGATGCGAATACTAGTTGAAATCTGGTGATTCTCGTCATTCCCCTGCTGGTCACATGAAAGAGTCCATCAGCAAGACTCTGTGAGACCCCATCGTAGTGCTAAAGCCATAAGAGTGAAAAAGACCTGTCGCCGTGACGTGACTCAAGAGACTGGTGAAAGCAGCGTAAAATACCATTAAAATCAAAATTTAATTCCATCTATTCTGGAGGAACACAGTGGAATAACGGGTCTAACAGACCATCATTTTTTCTATGGGCTCAACAGAGAAAAACAATGTTGAAAAGAAAAAAGCAAATAGTCCTATATTATCAACTCCAAGGCAAAAGACAAATGTCAGACCTGGATCCGTATTCACCAACCATTCTTAGGAACCTTATTCTCCAGAATTTTCTAAATTTGAAAGTAACACAACTTCTGATTGGCCAAGCCATTTGGTTTACCAAATCAGTATTTGTTTAACTATGAAAACTCATGAGAATTGGACTAAGAGCTTATTAAAAATGGTAGGTGAATACGGAACACGCTATTCTTTTATTCTTTCTGATCTGAGTGTACCAGAAGTACTAGCCCCGCCCGGGTGGCTCAGTGGTGAGCGTGTCGGACTCATGACCTGGTGGTTGTGAGTTCGATACCCGGTTGAGGCGAACTTTCTTTCCGGCATATTTTCACCTCTCACCTCTGCTGAAGCATGTGAGAAAAGTAGTCGGTGGCTTTGGAAAGAAAGTTGTGTTAGTACTGGTGTGAGAAAGCCAGGAAACACATGTGCGTCACCGACCGCCATGATATGACCTTAGCTGTTAAAGTGGCGTTAAACACTAATACAACCAACCAGAAGTACTATAAATAATCCATTTATAGTTCTTCTGGTCGAGCTACTTTTGACATATCGAACTACTTTAGAATGCAATAACCTTTAAACATCGGCCGGGAGTACTTCTGGATAGTACTATTGGAAGCCTTGAGTCTTATTTGATATCAAGCTTTTCTGCTACACTGTTTTATCAGAATAAGTAGGACAGGCTTATGTGATTTTGTTTTGATTTGATGTCTTTTGAAAATAAATGCATTTTGCTATTCCTTGGGGGAATGACTATTCGATGCCTGTGATCGGAAATTGAAAATAAGTTCACTGCTCATGACGCAATTATACCAACCGTTTTGTAGCCGTTGATTGCCATACAAACAGCAAAGCTGTTCTTAGGAAATGAGCAGCAAAGAGTCGAAGAAGTGATTTATACTCCGTTTATCAAAAGATTACCGGTGCGAAGACATTTCTAACCTGGTTATCCCCTCAGAGAGTCGCCCATTTTCGTTTTCTCTGTCACATGGCTTTACCCACGTCACGAGAAAGGTAATGACGGTAAAATTTTAATTACGCTTTACGTGACAAGGGCCCTGCGCCTATGACGAGCATAAGCATCACCCCCGTCACTGCTGAATTTCATATGACGTTCAGGCTTATAGACGGAGGCAAGTGTAAAAAATAAATTACAAAATTTCAGAATTTCATATTGAAAAAGAGATTGAGGTTAAAGTTCGATTTTATAGACATCATTCCGCAGACATCGATTACTCACGGCTCATTAGCGACAAGAATGACACAATAAATTTCTCCTATCTGTCATTCCGTTGTTATTATCTCAGACTTAACTCATTCCTCCGGCAGACGGCATTTTTTTTTTTTGGTGCGCCCTCTAGCAGACGACTTTTTGAAAACATTGTGACCAAAGGAGAAATTGCTCGTAACGAGCAATTTCTCCTTTGGTCGCAATGTTTTCAATGTATTTTTAGAATTAAAACATAATTCATAACGCTTATCTTCAGTAACTTTGCAAGTATTTTCTTTTTTCAAAATCGTCTGCTGCAGATTGGTTTCGAAAGGTTTTTGAGTTAGTCCTTGGCCGGATGAGCACAACTTGCAGCTGCCTTTTGCGAACTGTGGATTTAGATCAGATTGAATGTAAGATGCACTATGATCTTGAACCTGTACTGTCCAATATTCTGCGAGTTAAACTGGTCCAAACCTTTGTGAAAAAAAGTAGATCTTGGGTACATATTTTGTTTCTAGTTGTAAAGGTGCATTTATCTTGTGTCTTAATACTTTACAAAACAAGATTTCACGTGTTTAACGACCTTAAGAAGAAACCTTTTTGAAAACAATATGGGAAAAACAGAAATTGCTGGTAAGCAGCATTTTTCTTTTCAAACACTTTTTTTTTCAACCGCTTTGAAGACAGTTCCCATCATGTAGGCAACATTTAATTTGTCGTCTGCAAATGCTTTCAATTTGGCAGGCTCTAAAATTTTGTCGTCTGGTAAAGGAATAAGGGTAGAACATACTAGTTTTTCTCTTGAACGTCAATTATTTCTGTGACATTTTCTACTATGGCTACACATCATTTGACGAGGTTTTGTTTTGCTCTTTTCTCGTAGTACAGCACTGTTATCTCAAAATTTTACGTCTGTTTGGGAACAGTACCGGGAATAAATGGACTGACAAACAATTTCGAATTATCAGTGCCGTAGGCGGAAATAGGCGCAATTGCGAACGGCATAGATAAAGATCAGTGCACAAAACGTGCAGTCTGATCTTGAATCTATACCCTTAGATTGTTCAGTCAAGCCTATAAAATGATTTTTTTCCTGGCTTTCAGTGACTATTACTTCTAGTCGTTGGAAGCGTTCGAGTTCATAATTTAGTCAGGCTCTGGCAAAACGGGGCTTATTGCATCTCCGTAATGCATGATACTAAGCAAATCACCACATAATTATGCATCGATAAACTTCATTTTGTATCGCAACCGACGGAATCATTAGGTACACTGGTCCTTTGACGTGCAGAAAATTTACCAAAAGACGTGGGTCGATAGCATATGCATTAAGCCCCCTTTTTATAGAGCATGGCTCATATTCGGTGCTAAAAGACTAAGGAATGTAGAATTTATCGTTATACCAGGCAATTATACGGATATGCGACTTTCACAAGGATTTGAGTCATCGCCGCGGTCACGATAGAAATATCTAGCTGACGATCTAGTCAACAATCTTTTAAAAAAACCTCTTTCTGAGGGTTGTTAAAACTCGGGGTTGTGTGGTGAAAAGTTAATGAGTGAATTATCAAAGAGGAATTCCGTTGATGAACAATAATCGGCCTGGACATTCCCCTTTTCCCCTCTGTAATTTTCTCGGCAATATCTACTTGTGGTTCATTAGAAATTTACGCTTACAAAGGAAAAAAAAATACAAATATATTATTATTGGATAATAATTATCATGATTAGGGGCAGAATAGTTATGTTTTAGTAGGTCAGTGGTTAACTCTTTCGGCTCCAAATATTTGAACACGACTTCTTTTGACGCTTGAAAATCATGCACAATTCACCGAAAGTGAATAAGATTTTTTATGTTATAGGCTTGACTTTACATGCGGACGGTATAGATCCAAGATCAGACTGCACGTTCTGTGCTGTCTGATCTTGATCTATGCCGTCTGCAGATGTCTCTGTTTTCGCGTATTTCGCTGAAAGGGTAAATGCAATCTTGCCAAGCAAGGTGTGTTGAATAGATATTCCTTTTCGAACTAGATGACAATATAACACCAGCTTGATCGTACTGTAATCTTTCTTTCTTTCTTTCTTCCTTTCACTAGGGACGTGTACTAACCAAGAAATACCAGGGAGAAGTACTAACAAGTATGTGTCAGAGACTTGTAGCAACATGCAATTTCTTGGAACATGCACAAACAGGAATAACTAGAAACATATCCATACATTCCAGTGGCATGTACATGTTCTTACAAAGAAGTACTGTAGTTCACAGACCACCAAGTAACAAAGTCAAGCAAGTATCAAGAAAGTGTTTTTGACATGTCATGAAAGTGAAAATACCAGGGACATGCCCAAACAAGAAAATACCAGGGACGAATATAGACAATGACGTACTAAGAAGTATCAGGGACAAGTTTTAAGCAACGCAGAACCAGATCCATGTACTGACAGGATAGTGTCAGGTACGTGTACAATCAAGAACATACGAGTACCAGGGATATTGTACACACAGAGAGATACCAGGGAAATATAATATCAAAAGTACCAGGGACATGTAAACATGTTACCACCAGGTATTCCTACAAGCAAGGTAATAAAAAATGCTCTACCATTGAAATTTCAGTGACATGTTAAGTAAATACCGAAGACATGTATCATTTAATTGCATGCGACAAATCTTTACAAGGAAATATCAGAGACGTTCTCATAATAAGAGATAGGTCATACTTACATAGAGGTATTAAGGACATGTCAAAAGAACGAAGCGTCAGGCATACGAGAAATATCAAAAAGTACCTACCAAAAATATGTAGTTGCAGGAAAGTTTCAGGAGAACAATTTAAATAAGAGTATAAAAGACATATACCAAAAAGTAAGTATCGGAGATTTATAGAAACTGTGCTGATAACTCACGATTAAATATGAAGTCCGTGTCAAAAGTTAGAAAGTACTGACATAGATAATATGAAGACAGTATCAGAAACGTGTAACATCAAGGAAAGACCAGGAATGTGCAGCAAAAGGAAATACTAGCTGCATCAACAATTAAAGAAAAAACTAGCTAAGGACATTTACTGACAAACAGGTCCTATGTCATGCTCTTACATGACAGTACAAAGGATATGTACCAATCAGCAGGTAACAAGGAAATGTACTATAATGGAATCCAAGGGGTATGTGCATACAAGTGAGTGCCAAGGACACGATCTAACAATGGATGCAATAATCTGTTTACTTACAAGGAAGAAGCAAGGTTTTATACAGAATTTTATCAGAGACCTGTTTGAACGTGGAAAAATAGCAGGGACGTGGACTTAAAACGAAATGTTAGGGACATGGACTGTCAAAGAATCAACACCTAAATGTACTTTTCATAAAATACCAGAAACATGTGCAAAGGACAGAGAATAAGAAACATATTCCTGTAAGATTTCAACAAGGAAACTTACTAACTACAAAGTACTTACAAGTAAAGCTAACAGAGAGAGTACCAAGAACACATTGATAACATGTTTTTTTTTTCCGAGGAAATGTACCGACATGAAGTTCCAAAGACAAGACAAAACGTCATAAAGAAGAATCAAGGGCATGTTAAAAAATGGATACTCTAGGGACATGTCCAAACAAAGAGGCAGTAGGCACATTTACAGTTAAGAGTGTACAAGGGAAACGTACTGACATAGAAGAAATAGGGACATGAACAATGATGAACTAGGGTTATATACATAGCACTTGAAACAAGGTTTTTACAAAAAAAAAGTGAACCTGTGACATCATCTAAAATGTATAATCCAGGGATATGTCCTAACAAGAAAATTCCAGGGACATGTACTAACAAGAGAATACTATGGACATATACTAACCAAAAACCAGGGACATTTAAGTATCAAGAATAAACCAGGATACTATACCTAATACTGGGAAACAGTTCTGGCAAAAGAATGAACAAGGACATGTTCTTAAGAAAGATATATCAGGTGAATGTACTCATAAGGGGTATTTGGACATGTAACTATCAAAGTACATGTTGTATCACAGGACATGACGTCTGGGCAGTTCTTTGGACATGTATGAACAAAGACCTGCTGAGGGCACGTCCTATAAAGGCAAACCTAGGTATGTGTACTACCCATGAAGTACTAGGGAACACACATATACAGATATATACGCAGACAGTAATACTAGAAATAGGACACCGTCGTTTCACCGTGCACTTACGTCAAAATAATGAAATGTCATCCTTATGATATTAAACATAGGTTATATCTATCTATGACAGGGGAAACTCTACTTTGTTCTTGTGTATGACGATAATAAGACCTCATTACAGAACTGCGGAAGAAACTTATTCTTTGTAATTGACATTATCCCTTCTGGCGCCAGGAACGATTCAAGTTGGGGTTTCGAACAGAATAGATCCAAGATCAGACTGCACGGTTTCGTACAGTCTGATCTTTGATCTACCCTGTCCGATCCTTTGTGAGATAATCTTAACAGAACATTATTGGCAGAGGAATGTTGAATTTTTCTTCCTTTGAAAGAATGCACTTTACTGATTTCTCTAATTTTGCGTCCACAGTGTTAAAGGTAACAGATTACAGACACTGTCAAATTATGACATCGCGAAATTTCGAATGATGTCAAGATTTGTCTGTTTTACGTACGCACACGTAACAAAAGTCCCCAAGGTTACTAACCGTGTATAAGACTGACGAGAAAAACAGTTTAGACTCGTCCTATTTAAAAGCATTAGCAAACGACAGGTTACCAGCCGTTAAAACATTTGGATTTGTCTGTGAAAAAGTAGAAAACATTGTGGGAAAAAGGGATAACGCTGGCTACCAGCATTTTCTCCTTTTTTTACAATGTTTTCACCAGCCTTCTTCTTCAGGGTCGTTAAAGTACGGGAATGTTTAGAAAAGGGTTTATGGTGTATACCTACTCTATAATGTTTATGTTTTATTCCATATGTGATAAAAGGTTAGAACTCTTTCTTTTTGTCATTTTCCGGCATTTTGTACTGTCTGTCTGTTTGTCTGTCTGTCTGTCTGTCTGTTTGTCTGTCTGTCCGCCCTCCCGCCCGACCGCTTGTCTGCCTGTCCCTCCCTCCGTCCCACCGTTCGCTCGCCTGCCAGCTTGCCTGCCTGCCTGCCTGCCTACCCACCTACCTGCCCTTTCGTCCGTCCGTCCGTCTGTCCGTCCGTCCGTGCATAATTACAAGTCTGTGTATCTATTTCTGTGTCTATTTCTGAATCCAATGGTCGGCTTGTCCGGATTTGTCTTTACCACAATATATCGCAGCAAAAGCATTGGCCTTACAGATATCCGTACTACACTTTGTTTTCTCATAAGGCGTGAAGAAACCAAACTGTTACATCCAATTAAAAAAAGAAATGCAATTCATGCGTCTTGAAATGATGGAAGGATAGTTTCACAATCGGGAACCCGTCTGTTTTTATGAGATCAGATGTGACGTCATTGTGCTTATTTGAATACGATCCCAGAAAATCAAGACACTCATGTAATTGATCATTTGACACTTCAATATGCCACATTTTGTGCAGTCAGATCTTGATCTATAAGGTCGATGTCATGTTTTGACCTATGAGGCTGAAAGGGTTGGTGGCATTTAGAATAGGGCAACAGCAGTTCTCACTGCAGTGTTCACACGAGCAATCAGAACTGCATCCTCGGAACCCAGGTTTGAAGCATTACGTTACTATCCATGCATCACGCGATTACGAAATTGCAGAATGAATCGAAACTGGGTCACCGAGGACGTCAAAACTACTGCTGCACAATTTCTGTCTCAAATCAAAGATCATTAATATTTATTAAATAAAGACTTTGGCCCTATACCCGTATCTTAGCTTAATAGCTTAATGTATCTGCAAAAAGTATCAACCCCGGACAGCCTGCGCACTCTGACCTGGGTAAAAACTATTTGCTATGAGTCAATTTTCTGCACGTTAAGGGACCAGTGTTCCTCGCTATTCAGACGGTTGTTAGACAAAATGGATCCATAATTATATATGTGGTTACTTGATTGGTATCATGGATCACGAAGATGCACCAAGCCCCTTTTTTGCCAGATTATGCCTCAATTTTGAAAGCGCTTGACAGTCAAAATTTCAATAACCAGTAAAATGCTTACAATTCGACCTAGTTTCTCAGGTCTTACTACGGTATTGGAAAGATCCTGGGTTGTACCGTAATTATGGTAAATTGCTCCCGTAAATCTGGCGTGCATTTTCACCATTATGTGATTATCTTCTCCAGACAACATTGTCTCCGAATGTCACACGCCAATTATCCTACTACTTCCCCAAACTGCAGTTATTGGAAACATGTGATCGACGAAAGGTCGAGGGTCTAGAGTTAAAGTCGAAAAATAAGCAGCTTTTTTTCTCCAGTCTGGCCGGAAGCTTTTTTTTTTTGTACTTTTTATAACGTTTAATTCTTTAGAGTCGTATTAATTGAAATACTCTCGATCTAAAAACCTTGGACATTAAATGACAATAATCCTTCTTCATGCCAATGTGAACCCCTTCAAGTGCCAAGCAAATTAAACAAACCTTTTCAGTCAGTTAAAAAGACCTAGTTTTGCTCTTTTAAGGTGATATGATCGAAATATCTTGTTAAAAAAGTAGGACATTGTAGAATCAAGATCAAACTGCACGTTTTGTGCAGTCTGATCTTGGATCTACAATATCTGCAAAGATAAATTGAGTTGTAATTGATGCCCTCGGGGTTAAGGAAGCTGGGGCCGTGGTGTGAAGGGTTCTACAAGGTCGTTTATACGATAAACGTCTGAGAGGTTTCGTGCGTATAATTACATTTCTACTACGACCGTCTACCAATATGTTTTGTAACTTTACGTTCGAGTAGTATTAGGTTATCATTATTTTTACGCTTGTTTTACTCTTTGGTACTTTCAGATGGTTAGAGCGAGCTGTCTGTCTGTCTGTTTCTTGCTGTCTCTCTTTCTCTCTCTCTCTCCTCGCCCCCCTCTCTCTCTCTTTGTCTCCCTGTCTGTCCGCCTCACCCCTTCTCTGTCTCTCTGTCTGTCCCCCTTACCCTCCTTCTCTCTCTCTCTCTCTCTCTCTCTCTCTCTCTCTTTCTCTGCCTCTCTCAGGATAAGGAATTGCATTTTGACAAGATTCATTTCTGTCCGAAAGCTAAGCAATATTTCGACTTCATTTCTGTGAGAAGGTAGCTAATAACTTAATAAATAGCGTTGTGCTTACTACTGGTAGTAAAAATACTACAATCACCTGGATAGGTGGGCAATGCTTTTCTTGAACCTGTCCATCTGCCTGCCTTACCGCAAGCCCACCAATCTGTCAATCTGTCCGTCTATGGGTGTCTGTCCGTCTGTCTGTCTGCCCGCCGGCCCATCCTTTCGTTCGTCTTTCTGTCTGTGCTCGAATCTTTGCATCTTTGTGTCGTTGTTCCTAGTTTTTTGACGGTCATATTGTCGATGTTAATGTTTAATCCGAAGCTTCAGGGCTACATTACTAAATATTTATTTCGATTTGCACGATTTCTATTATACGATTTGGCATACTCGTACGTGTACATTAGTACCGGCAAAGAATAAGCTCACTGAGTGAAGTTGGTCCTAGTGGCCTGTTGCAGAAATACAGAGATGATTAGATTACAGCTCAGGTACCCAAAGTATAGGGATGGTGCTAACAAATATTCACCAACCATTCTTAAGAACGTTCTTTGTCTTATTCTCCAGATTTTTCCAAAGTTGAAAGTAACACACCGCCTGATCGGCTAAACCATTTGGTTTAGCCGATCAGGCTGTGTGTTACTTTCAACTTTGGAAAATCTTGGAGAATAAGACAAAGAACGTTCTTAAGAATGGTTGGTAAGTATAAACCCTGGACAGGTCTTTGGAGCCTATCAATCTGAATGGCATTCTTACTGTTATCCCAAAGAGTTCTCTGAATTTCAAATCACACAAATATCTGATTGGCTAAGCTAATCAGAAAGCCAATCACAAATTGCGTTACTTTCTAAATCTAAAATTAGACTTAGAAGCTATTTAGATTGGTTGGTGAATATTGGCCTTGAATTTAAGTTTGAGAAAATAAAGTTTTGCAAAAGTAAGGCAGTGTTAGCTTTGTAGACAATCAATCAATATATCAATCTAGATTGTAACGTGTTCAATAATATCTGTCAAAGTG
Source organism: Hippopus hippopus (assembly GCA_946811185.2). NCBI lineage: Eukaryota > Metazoa > Mollusca > Bivalvia > Cardiida > Cardiidae > Hippopus > Hippopus hippopus. The sequence continues at coordinate 64,771,809 of OX328099.1, read as the reverse complement.
CAGATGGATTGTTGGCATTGTTGCGTAGTTGATATGGGGAGATATGTATACTCTTTCGACTTGTCAATGGACATACAACTGGTACCATGAGTATCACAAACTCTGACGTCCTGGGCCTAGATTGTAGATTAAGATCCCTGTCGACATTGATCGCTACCCGAAGGATGTTTGATTCCCTAAGTCATTCGAAATCAAGACTTTGTTCTAGAGCAACAGCTTATGACATTGATTAGAGAGCGGTACGTAAAACCAGTATTGATTGCTGCCTCTTTTAAAGTGACCTAGATCTATTTAGTTTTCATGCCATAAATCAAAATTTCTCGTAAAATACCATTAGATCTACATATAACCAGAATAGATTTCTTTGCAAACGTCTAAACTGTATGGATACATTTTATAAGAAAAAAAGTGCATTTTGGGGCGTTTAAATAACGAGTCGTTTTGTAATCGGTAATTCTGTCAATTTTTGTCACATCAGATATGACGTCATCATACTGATTTGAATCATTATCTTCCGCTAGATAGCATTCTTTAAATACATCTATCTGATTGGGCATTCTGGGTACAAAACCGGGCTACTTTTCAAAACGACAACCGTTACTTTGAATTTCAAAATAAAATAAGCGTTTACTCAGTAAAACGCTATCTGGTGCGATTCATTCAGCTATGATCAGCTGGCATGTAGCCTATGCACCGGCCATTTAAACAGCCACTAAGGCTTGGGTAATAGCTTCGGTACAAGCCCTACTTTTACCCTTGTATATGGGATGGGTGATGCGTCATGGCAGACAGGTCGAATCTTCGAAGAATATGACATGCGCATACAACGGATTTGAATACGAATCCATGTAATCGTCACATGTTATTGATCATGTGACATTTTCACAAGATTTTGTGAAACTGTGGCGCGAAATCTGAAAATACCCAAGAGAGTCTACGTCAAGGGCGTAGCACCCATTACGCACAATACGCAGGTGCATCTTAAATAATCCGCGAACAAAGTTGTAAATCACAATATCGTCATGTACAACTACTGATTTTTTCCAGATCTGGGCGCTTTTTCAAACTAAATAGATGGTTTAGTTAAATTGATACACTGTTGATCACGGAATCCTATGCTTTACAACAACGGTGACGTTTCATGCAAGAGCATGTTGTCGATGAATATCATCAGTGTGCGTATAAAATAATATCTAATCCTGGCAAAGCCTATGTACGTAGCCCATGAAGGAAATACTTTTGGCCACTACATGGCCTTTAATACAGGTACGACCGTGTATGAATTCTGGCTGTGGAATAAAGGTAAAACATTCTCTCAACACATCAATGAAAACAGAACTAATGTTTTCGTTAAAGCCACGAACCTTTCCTGTGTTAATTGACGTCCGTTTCAACACTCTCCCGTTCTTGTTGAAAATCTGCAAAATATGTCTTAGTTCAACCCTTTTCCGCATGAGAAAAACTTAGACCTGTCCAAATTGGAAGCATTTGCAAACGGCAAACTTCTTTGAAGTGATGGAAAACAGCGTGGAAAGAGGACGAAATGCTGGTTACCAGCATTTTCTCCTTTTTGCACAATATTTTCAGAAGCCTTCTTCCCCAGGGCCTCTAAAATATCTTGATTGGGAAATAAAGGGGTTAGGTCATTACCTGCTGCAATCTTGTTGCAGACCCTTTTCGAAACATTGAGGGCGTTTTCTTTTCTTTTTACTGCATTATTTTTATATAAATGTATTGCATGGTCTTAGCTGAAGTGAGAGCTACCCAATTAAGTGACACAGAGTCGTAGTTCGGATGTCGCGAGTCGAATCTCTTAGATCTCCTCGGTCTAAAACTAACCCGACGCCAGAAGGGATCGAATAACATATCCAACGCTCGGATCACATGTACCTCGGAATCCCTAGGCTTGAGCAAGGCATTTTCTCAGACCTTAGACGTGCTGGGCCCGTATTTACCAACCCGCCCGGGTGGCTCAGGGGTGAGCGTGTCGGACTCATGACCTGGTGGTTGTGAGTTCGATACCCGGTTGAGGCGAACTTTCTTTCCGGCGTATTTTCGCCTCTCACCTCTGCTGAAGCATGTGAGAAAAGTAGTCGGTGGCTTTGGAAAGAAAGTTGTGTTAGTACTGGTGTGAGAAAGCCAGGAAAAACATGTGCGTCACCGACCGCCATGATATGACCTTAGCTGTTAAAGTGGCGTTAAACCCCAATACAACCAACCAACCAACCGTATTTACCAACCGTTCTAAATAACATTCTTGTTCCAATTCTAGATTGAGAAAGTAACGCAATTTCTGATTGGCTAAACCAAATGGTTTAGCCAATCAGAAATTGCGTTACTTTATAATTCAGAAAATATGTAAGAATTGCATTAAATTTTCATTAAGAATGGCTGGTGAATACGTTCCCCATTCGATGGCCGAGGGAGTGTGAATAATTGCAATGTCGCTGCGTCATGACTGATTTTCTGTTGAAAACACCATAAAATAGCGGGGGTGCCTTTCGCTAAACTGTGTACTCACAAAATTTGCTTAACCAGTTTTTGTAAGCAAGCACCAAGTCTGAAAACAAGTTTCACTTAACTGCATAATTTTACGAATTGAATAAATATTTAAATAACTACATGTATAAACGCCAGCCCATACCTTTTGGTAAAGCAAGGATCGTATGCTCGTATATACAATCCCAAATAATTTGCGTAAACCTATGCATCTTTAGCGAAAGGTACCCCAGAAAATGAAATCAGCAGAACTGTCTCTGATGTTTTCACTCTTTGTTTTTGTACTTTTACTGTATTCTTCCTGGTTTCATTTGACCTCGTTTTGACAGAGGATAACATAAACCAATCTTTGACATTTCCGACGAAAACCAATGTTTGTATGTGTTTTTCTCTCCTAGAGATAAAAGAAATTTTCAAAATAAGGTAGATAATTAAACCTAATAGCTGTCATCGTAGATGTAATGGAAATTCCAAGCATTTCTCTGAACATGCTCGGAGGGGGTTGTAATACAACTCAAGGTCTTGCAAACATATTTGTGGATGTTTTGTCCGTGTTCCATATTACTTTTTTTTGTCAACAATTCGTACTCTTAAAGATACATGTTTACTCGTTTTCATTTTTTTTCTAACCAATTTCATCTTTATGTTATGAAACTATAATCATTCTTGTACCTTCGTGCGAAATGTTGCACCTGACGGTTGCAAGGTTGCACAGATCACGACGGATAGAATTTGCATTTTATTCTCTGGAGGCTATCAAAGATATCACTGCAGTTGTTTCCGGTTTTAAATCGACGACAAATCCCCTGAGTTTCTTTATCCCATAAATCTTATATCGATTTTTTACCTATGTTAACACAGCTGAATATGTTCTGCACACTTTCAAGTTTTAACAGCATTTGTTTACTCTCTGGCTGTAGAGATATATCTTTAATGCTTTTTGCGATCCATTGCGTGAGACGTTTATGAGGTTTGAATGTGCGACCAATTCGTTGTAATTACGTGCTTCACAATAATGAAGGATCTTCACTCTTCGACGCATAACGAAATTTTAGACGTGACCAAATTGAAAGCACTTGCAGATGACAAATTAAAGATACATGTACATCTATCCTTTTTTTCAGGCAGTTTTCAGCCAGTTTTTAACCCATTTCATCCTTACTTTATGAAACTATAATCATTCTTGTATATTCATGCCAAATATTACCCCTGATGGCTGCAAGATTGCACAGATTACGACGTATAGAAAATGCATTTCATGTGTTGGAGGCCTCCAAGCAATCGCTGTTATCCTTTCCGATTTTGACTGAGGACAAATCCTTTGTTTTTTTTTTTTATCTCTTACACCATATAGATTGGTAATTTATCTATATTTACACAGCTGACTCATTCTACACACTTTCAGGTTTTAACAGCGTTTTCTCTCTCTCTCTCTCTCTCTCTCTCTCTCTCTCTCTCTCTCTCTCTCAATGCATCCTGTTGCAAATGGCTTTTACTGCCATCAGAGAGAACTTTGGCCGAGCAGGAGCTCGAACTCAAAAGCCAAAGATTCCTGTTGCCCTGCTCTTATTACCATACTACCGGGATAACTTTTTCAAAATGAGTCATGCTTTAGGAAAAGGGAGTTTAATGCATCTTCGTGATCCATGATACCAAGCAAGTCATTTACATAATCATGGATGCATAAAATCCTTTTTGTCTAACAACCGACTGAATCCTGAGGTAAACTGGTCCTTGGACATGCAAAAAATTGATCAATAAGCAAAAGGTTTCGGCCACGGTCAGCCTGCGCGGACTGCGCAGGCTGACCTTGGTCGATACTTTTTGCAGATGCATTAAGCCCCTTTTTCACACAGCATTGCTCAAATAAATTGTCATCTTATGCAAATTCTTTCTTTCAATTGATATATGAAACACCAGCAGAAATTAACACGTTTATTATCAACCTTAACAAAACACAATATAAGACATGGTTTAGCTCAAAGACAGCGTGGCATATGTATTATAAAAGAAGACCCAACAAAATCCACTAGAAACATAACGACAACGTTACACGTATGTTGATGTAAATTTACATTTATATACGTTACAAAATAGCACAATAAATGAGTAACGAGGGCCATTCTTCAGTTATTTCCCTAAATCCTCGCCAGTACTACGTTGGTTCTGATAAGTGGGTTACTTGGTTTTTATCTTTGATTTTTTTGCACTACACTGATAAGTTCTTGAGATGATATCTCAACCAAATCTGGTTCAATTGTTTTACAAATCAGTATATTTGCATTTTTTTTACGATTGAGAACAGAATTTGCCTTAAAACCACATGGGAACCTTGCACATAATCATAAATGAACTTAAATTTATCGCAACACCCCAAAGGGAATCAAGGATAAAAACATAGTAACATAGGGAAAGGGACCAATCTTTTATTCGGTTACCTTTAGTCTTTATCCAGCAAGGGTGATAATTTGACTTACAGGAATGGCCCTCATTATATTTTTCTTTTGAACAGCCTTATCAGCTCACTAGATCTGAGTTTTAAGACATCTACAAAAACTATCGACCCATGCCAGCCTGTGCAGTCCGCCAGTTTGACACTGGTCGAAACTTTTTGCTATCGGCCAATTTTCTGCATGTCAAACGACCAGTGTATCCCATGACCTGGTTGTTTGTGAGGCAAAATGGATTTTGTGGATCCATAATATTATTATGTGATGACTCACTCGGTATAATGCATAACGGAGATGCATTAAACCGTCTTTTACCACAGCATGGCTCAAATAATTAAACAGAAATAACTGAACAACCCTTTTTATTATACTGCAAAGAAATTTGTCGTGATCTGAGTGGATAATATGCCCCGAACATATATATCATGTACACTGTCAAAACTAACGTAAAAGCCGTTTCCCTTTCGGGAGCCCCGTATACATGACTACACTTTCAACACAACATCCAAAATGGCGGCGTCGATCAAGATTAACATCAAGATTATGCGCCAAACTGCACGTTTTAGCACGTTTTACCAAGGTTTCAGTGACGTCAATTCCCAGTGACGTCATTTTTCATTGAATTGTGGTACTCAGAAGGGAAATCCTACTTCGTCAGCGTACTCAATTTTTGAAACCAAAAAACAGGTAAAATTCGCTTTACAGGCGTTGGAATGGTAAAACTTTGCAGTATAATAAATTCGTTGTACGGTCAGGTGGCAGGGGACTTGGAAACTTGTTCACGGCTGTGGTGAATCATGTCGCCCCGAACAAGTTTCCAAGTTTCCAAGTCCCCTGCCACCTGACCGTACAACTAATAATGCCCGTACTCTTGACAGCTGGAAGGAGGCAGACAGGCTAGCACATTTCTCACAACAGAGGTTCCAGATTCAAATCTCATGATGATCAGGGTCAACCTTTGGCACTACCCACACCACGGCGTGAGTACTGGTAATGATTTCCGTTCTGTGCAGTCTGATCTTGATCTACACTGTCTGCAAAAGGTCAGTGAGTCGCGCTTAGCAGCCTAAGGGTTAACATAAGTTGTAGAACTTGTCTCACAATTAAATAATGTGATTAGGATTAGCCCTTTACCATACTATGAAAAATTAGACTCATCCAAATTGAGAGCTGTCACATGTGACAAATTTACTCGTAAATGTGGCTCAAAAGGTATTAACCCCGCCCGGGTGGCGTGTCGGACTCATGACCTGGTGGTTGTGAGTTCGATACCCGGTTGAGGCGAACTTTCTTTTACGGCGTATTTTCGCCTCTCACCTCTGCTGAAGCATGTGAGAAAAGTAGTCGGTGGCTTTGGAAAGAAAGTTGTGTTAGTACTGGTGTGAGAAAGCCAGGAAAAACATGTGCGTCACCGACCGCCATGATATGACCTTAGCTGTTAAAGTGGCGTTAAACCCCAATACAACCAACCAACCAACCAACCAACCAACCAAAAGGTATTATGTGGTGTTCGTGGTTGTGAGGTAGAGCGTCGGCCTCGTAGCCATAAGGTCCTGAGTTCAATACCCGGGAGCAGGTGTCAACTTTGTATAAGACTAGTATAAGTTGTAAGAACTTGTTTCTCAATCGATGTAAAATAAGTATGTTTAAACTAAAGGTAGAAATTTTCTGTGAAAGGGAGGAAAGCAATGTGGGAAAAGGAGAAAATACCGGCAACAAGCATTTTGTCCTTTTCCCACAATGTTTTCAATAGGTTCCTTTCTCAGGGTCGTTAGAGTTGTGGATGGTTTCGTAAAGAATAAAACAAAAAAAGGAAAAATTACATGTCGCGGTTCTTTTTCCAATGATACTCACCACAATGTTATGATAGGCAGTGATAGTGAACGTACAGAATAAATATCACACAACAAGTAATTTTACAACAACAAAAATCCAGAAAATACCAAAAACAAAAATTCCACGAGATAGCACATGAAGTACACTTTTCATATATATTAGAACAAAAGACGATATGTATCTAAACTATACTCGTACATCGAGTTAACAATGAAGTAATTCACTTTTTCATGCCAAGTTCTTCAACTTGGCCTCTTTAAATGGCTTTTAAAACCATCCACTGTATCTCAAAAAGATTTTCATCTTATAGGCTATTTAGTAAACAAGCAGACAGAGCAGATCCAAGATCGCATTGCAAGTTCTTTGCAGTCTGATCTTGATATATGCCACCCGCAAAAGCTCGTGTTTTCGCCTATGGCATTTGAACGTTTAAAAACCCGTCTATGAGCCTGAGATATATACGTATTCTAAATGTGAACGAAAAATGGAGGAATCAGTAGTAGGATTGATTGATTGATTGTATGGTGTTTAACGCCGTTTTCAACGTTATTTCAGTTATATTGCGGAGGCCAGTGCACCTATCCATGCTTTCCTGGAGTCTCTTTTACCAGTACTCCGCAAAATTTTCTTTCCAAGCCACTGGCTGCTTTCCCACATAACCATCATCGAAACAATGGTCAGCGGTGGGAGAGGAATGAATCCTGTCGCAATGACTATCATCAATCCTCGGAAGGAAATTGGCCGTGCCGGGGATCGAGCTCACGACCCCCTGTTCTCAAGTCCTGTACGCTACCAACTGAGCTACCGGGGCTCGGCGGAATCAGTAGTAGGAACTAATGATATTATATAGACTTATTTGCGCCAACCCCAACTTGGAGCATTGTTTTCTTTTCATACGGCTATTTACTACAATTAACCAAAACATGCTGTGGTGTCAACATCTGCCATTTTTCTCCGACACTTCCGACCGTTGATACACTAGCGGTGGTGTTGCCTAATTTGATTGGTCTTGGTCATCATTATCGTACTGGTATTCGCAAAATTCAGCCAATCGTCGCTATCAATGCAACAAAGAGATTGATCGGTTGGTAAATGCTGTGGTAAAACATTTGAGACAATCGAGGGTGTCGGTGAATATGACAGCATTTAGTACTGTAGCATAACATATGCCATTTTCTCAGACTCTTTCAATTATGGGTACACTTAAGTGTACAGATGTCAGGTAACTTGATTTTTGTGGGCAAGGAAATGATAAATTCTGGTGAGATTTAATTCTGGTGAAATTTAACCTTATTTTAGGTCCCTTCTTAACTAATATCTCAAACTACATCGTCTCGAATTTGGATCCCGAGTACAACCAATCTGCGATCACAAACCATATTTACAGTTTTTTTTTACAGTCACATGACAAGATCAAAATCTTTCTTTCTCTCTCTCTCTCTCTCTCTCTATCTCTCTCTCTCTCTCTCCCTCCCCCTAAACGAACGGAAATACCAAAGTCTTTCACACAATAGAACAATGATAAAAAAAAAAAGTTTTGATATTTACAGTTACTGTAACAAAATTATATTCCATACTGGAATGTAACATACAAATCACAACCTCTGTAATTTACAAACAATACATTATTGATTTCATTTTCTTAAAAGTCTGCTCTAGCCATTTCAAGCCTATTCTAGCTAGAATATACCACATCATAACATATGAGCCATACTCTGTGAAAAGGGGGCTTGATACATCTGCGAAAAGGATCGACCCAGGTCAGCCTGCACAGTCCGCGCAGGCTGACCTGGGCCGAAACATTTCGCTATCGGTCAGTTTTCTGTATGTCCAAGGACTACTCTACCTCAAGATTAAGTCGGTTGTAAAAAAAGTGGCTATTATATATCCATAATTATGTTATGGCTTGATTGGTAACATGCATCACGGAGATACATTAAGCCCTCTTTTGCCAGAGCATGGCTCATATAATGTATATTCAAGATCAAACTGCACCTTCAGCACATGATCCTCCACACCGTCAATCCCTGCTTTGTCATTATTTTGTTACCCGTATATTGCCTGTCCAGACCTACAGTATGATGTCCCTTGGCAATGTCACGTCGCGTGAGGTTTAGACTTAATATAGCAGGACAATTGTCTCAAAAACAGATTAATCAAACCTTTGAACGTATTAAGAAACATCCTTTGCCTTTTGCCTTTTACAGCAAACTAGAAAATAATATTTTGTAGAAGTCAGCCACTAAATTCTGTACGATAACATTTCGCTCCTATCAAAAGCTAGAGTCAGATGCTATCTTATTTCACGAATGGCAATTGAGATCTACTTTTCATAGTGCCAGTTCATTTTGTTGACGGTAATGCGACCCGCACTTCCGGTTGAGAACAATAACAAGTGCAGGCTGAAGACTTGCTAATTCTCAACTCTAATTCCTGGCACCTTCTATAGTCTATCTGGCAACATTCTTTCTCCACTTGAGATACTACTCTGTCTCTTTATTTTACTGATCTCTCTCCGAGTTTTATAATAGGCCATTGTCAGAACGAGGCTAAGAACGGACAGGCAGATCACGACTGAGGTCAGGATCCATATCTGATTATGTCCACCGTAAGCAATTTGGCGAGTACTTGTGTTTTCCGAGTATTTAAAACTGCACAAATTCAAACTACTTTTTCTGTGTATTTGTTGTTGGAGCATTTTGGGTACTTTTTCGTTCCAGAATGACATAATCTTGGGTCGAAAGTTGATGTTTGTGCTGATGATGGGTCTGTCCGTATAGTATATACGACTGTACTGCTTTCTGTCAGGAAAATAGCGTGGCAAATATACGTCTTGTTTTTGATGTAACGATGGTACCCTGTTTCAGAACAGAAATATATAATAAGCCATGCTCTGTGAAAATGATGTTTAATGCACCTGCAAAAACGTATCGACTCATGTCAACCTGCGCAGTCCGCGCAGGCTAACCTGTTACGAAACGTTTTGCTTTTGGTAAATGTTCTACTTTTAGGACAAATCGATCCGTGACGACTTGCCTCGTATTATGCATTTTGAAGATACAAAAAATACTTTTTCCCAGAACATCGGTTGTATACAAGTGAGAGTAAATATGAAATCATTATAAAGCAATTATTGCACAGGCTTTTTTAGAGATACCACTTACTAGTATATGGTTGAATCAAAGGAGAACTATTTGGAGAAAAGGAAAATTTTCCTTTTTGTACGCGTCTTGAAAGATGATACCCATAATCTGGTAGACTGTACTCTTTTCTAACTGTCCAACTAAAAGTATGTCGATTTTTTCTTGTCTATCTCTTGGGGATAGGGAACCTTAATGGGATTCGTGTAACATCGTCTTTGATCGCCAAAATACCGTACGGATTCGGCTAAGACTCGAGTAATCCGTAATCGATGCTGGGAACCAGCGTCTATAGGCCGATCGGTTATGGATTACCCGAGTCTTAACCGAATCAGTACCTTTTTCGGCGATGAAAGGCGATGTTATACAAATCCCAGTAAGGTGCCCTATCCTTAAAACCAAAATAAATTGTGTTGTTAGCCTACTTGTTAAGAAGTGCATCTGATTTGTACAGGATGAAATGAATTTCAGTGATTATTTAGGGAAAAACATATAAGAACTTTTGACAAAAAATAGAGCACATCAATGCGGCTTAAACCCGTATGCCGGCTTCGATATCCGGCAACTGTCTATACGGCTGTATTTTCGCATGCAGATATGTCACAATGAATCAAAAATAGCTTTCTGTGAGACGGAAAAAGTGGTCCACTGGTGAAAATGTTTGAGTACTCGGACACATGGAAGGTTTTGGAGAAAGAGTGTAGTTTCACTTTAAGTCAGCTATTTCTCGAGTTATCACAATGTTTTCGAGTGTATTCATGTATATCATATAGTAATGTATGCAAAAAGTTTGATTTATATTGATTATCCGTCTTTCAGAAGAATATTTTCAAAGTCCCTTCCAGCGAAGAAGTATTGCCAGTCAACCCTCTACAATTCAATGTTTTGGTGATCCTGAGATAGATGGCTATCGAAAACATCATGAGAAAAGGTAACCTGCAAATGTTTCATAATGGACATTCTAAAATTTTGTCTCTGGAATTGAATTCAAATCTGTAGTAACATTTTTTACCCGTGTTTGACAAAGCTCGACCAGAGCAGCAGCATAATTTTCGACATTTCTTTATCGACGTCGTTGTACCGAAAATTTTTGTGACCTTCAAACGGGCAGCCGGAGAGGTAGAAGATTTCTGCTCCATGAATGACTCCTAAGTAAACAATATGAAATATATGAGCTATGCTCTGTGAAAAGGGGGCTTAATGCATCTGCGAAAAGTATCGACCCAGGTCAGACTGCGCAGTCCGCGCAGGCTGACCTGGGCCGAAACTTTTCGCCATTGGCCAATTTTCTGTTTGTCAAAGGACCAGTCTACCTCATGATTAAGTCGATTATTTAAGAAAGTGGCTCTTACGGATCCATATTTATGTGATGACTTGGGCTGGTATCCTGTATCACGGTGATGCATTAAGCCCCCTTCTGCTAGACCATGGCTCATATGCATATAAATAGAATGTTAGTATGAAAAGCTATTATCAAGAAGAATACTAAATATGAGACATGCTCTGTGACATGGGGGTTTAATGCGTCCCAGTGATCCATGATACCATGCAAACTAAGCACACAATTATGGATCCATAAAAATCCATTTTGTCTGACAACCGACTGTATCCTAAAGTAACGCTAGACTGGTCTTTTGACACGCAGAAAATTTACCAAAGCTAGAAGTTCGACCAAGGTCAGCCTGCGCGGACTGCGATACTTTTTGAAGATGCAATCAGCCCCCTTTTCACAGAGCATAAAAGTTTTTGTGAGTATCAAGTCCCCAATAACACGCGTTGATTATGGGATTGTATTCAAATACATGTAAGCTCGTTGACGTCTTATTTGACCGCATAAAATACACATGGTTACCGAACGCAAAGGGGCCAAACCGTACTTTGAACGCCAATATTCATCTTTTTGTTGGATGTAACCGGCGAAATTTTTCACTTTCACAGGGAAAAGTATATAATTTAGCATTATCTAAAAAGTAATAATTTCAAGCATAGAAATGAAAAGAGGTCCCTATAAAGTATAACATGCTTATTATAGAATCGTTGCAAAGTGTATCGGGAACCAAAAAGACGTAAGTATTTTTTCCCTATGATCTATAAAAATTAACAGATGGCAATGAATATAACTATACACTGTTTTGCAATTTCTACTCTGCTTTATACACATCCAAAAACTAAGTAAAAAAGTCTGTATAAATGAAGTCTTCAAGACTACTGTGCTAGATAACTATAAATTTGCAAAAATCAGAAGAAAACATATCGACCAAGTAATACTTGACGTCTTACCTTCCCATTGTTCAAGTAAAGATTTGTATTCGTAAGTATACAGATATACGGAAACATTCCTCCGCGCAAGTTTGTCAGCCATCTTGTGAGTCGGAGCTGTGATAAAGTAGTCCCCAACCACCTGAAGGAGAAACAGATTCATGATTAAAGTAAAAATAAATGCCAAATGTAAACAAAGCGGGTGTTTAAATGCCTTTGAATTTATATCATACCATTTAAAAGTATGCGGAAATTATTGTGAAGATGACAATCTGTCATAATATGGTGGGCCCAAGTGTTAGTCGTTGACAGAGAAATTAATTTCAAAACTAGGTTAAAACCTGCCAGGTAGCTGTGTCTTTTGTTTACCTTTTGCCCGATTTTAAAATTCTTTTTTCTGCCAGCGACTAACATATGGCCCGACCACACGATAACAGACTGTCATCTCCACAATATTTTCCATACTTTTAAATGATATGATTAAAAATTCAAATGTATTATGACACCTGCTTGGATATTTTGGCCTTTACTGGGCCTTTAAGAAATGCAATGATGATTTAATGGGATGGAGGCCCTACGCCCGTGTATACAACAAACTTTTTGTGTGTGTCTGCAAAACTGCAAAATGTAAGGCCGAAATTGTAGAATGGTACTCCGGGTATTTATATTCGTTTTACCGATTTTGAGGACTCCACGCGCGCTGCTTAAGACAAAAAAAGGTCATCGGAATAGAAAGGTCATTGAAACAGGGAGGGTTTACCATTAAACAAATTGTGAAATTTCTAATTAACTCATCAGTTTGGCAGATACAATAATATGAGCTATGCTCTTCGAAAAGGGGGCTTAATGCATCTGCAAAATGTATCGACCCAGGTAAGCCTGCGAGGTTCGCGCAGGCTGACCTTGGTCAAAACTTTTTGCTGTTGGTCAATAATTCTCTGCATGTCCAAATATCATTCTACCTCCGCATTCAGTCAGATTTTAGACAAAATGGAATTAATGGATCGATAATTCTGTAATATCCTGCCTGGTATCAAGCATCAAAGAGATGTATTAAACCCCTTTGTGCCAAGAGTATGGCTCTTATGTGACAGTTAGTATTTCCCTGTCATCTAGAAACTGAAAGGACAGAAAGTCAAGCTATATATTTAATCTTGCAGCAATACTAGAATGATTGTAGAGAGAGAGATCCGACGAATTTAGATAGAACTTCGGTTAAGGGTCGTATTTACCTTAATCTTTTAATGATGTTTTAATTGTTAATTCCTAGGCATGCCATCTGATTGGATTAGGCACAATAACTCGACCTATAACATTGCTACTCTTGGAATTTAGAACTGCAGAACTTGTGATGATAGAGTACGGCATTTGGGCTCCGTTTCAATGAACTGAGTAGAGTTACATAAATTATTTGAGTTTGTAAATACACACATACGATCCCTACTTTACCCAGAAGTATGAGCTTGCGTAATGTTATGCAAATATTTACTTAAATCGTAAAGTTATGCAGTTTAGTAAAACTTGTTTTCAGACTTGATGCTTGCTTACCTACGTACGCAGTTTAGTGACAGGCAGCCGTGCTTACAACCTATACTTAACAAATTACTACGAGAGGCGCAGAAATCTACATTTAATAGCCGGCGTACGTTTTCTTGACATTAATGCGGCCTACATTTTCGGCTGAATGTCCTAATAACTGCGGGCATAGAATCTGGCAAAAAAAAAATTTAAATAAGCTGAGATGTATCAATTTAGCCAACGATAAAACCGCTTCTTCAAAATCAGAGAAAAAGTCGACAGTAAGAAAGTAAACGCAAGGAGGAATAAATTAACCGTGTCACGGTTTAACATCTAGGACAAAGTCCTTGACGGTGCTTACTCTATAGAACTATCAGCAACACATCTTCTCTGATCTCGTCGAGTGTTTGTAAACAACGGAAGTGGTCGTTAAGGTTAATTAATTTCTGTCTGATAGTAGTAAAAGAAGCTGTAGTGAAAACGTAAAAGTGTCGTCTGTGAAATCTGGAGCGAGGAATCACAGCAGGTTCCCTTCACACGTGACGAAATTACTAAATTAGATTGGTTTAATTTTTTCAGATGGAGCTAGCCGTTTGTGGAAATATGGATGGACTAGAGTGCATAAAGTTCACCGTGATGATGGCGAGCTGCCGCCGCTCTGTTGCTCGGTGATTTATAGAATGGTGATTGCGAGCTACAAGCTCGGCTAGAATCAGAATTAAAGGGATACTGGTACAATGTGACAGTGATGACTAGGTTAATGAGGTGTAATACTGAGAGTATCTGAAATATTGTAGTATTACAACGAGCAGCCGTGTCACCAATATATGGAGAGAGAGAAAAAGAGCGCCAGTCAGCCAGCCAGGCAGACATGCAGACGAACGGACGGACGGACGGACGGACAGACAGACAGACAGACAAAGATTAATTTCAGTGAGCGGGAGGGGCAGGCAGACAGGAAGACAATCAGACATAAAGAAGAATATATACATACAGACAGAAAGACAGACGGGCAAAAGACATACGAGTAGAGAACGTAAAAGTATTTGGAAAAGCGTATAAGGTGTCACACCAGTTTTTTTTTACATTAAAAATAGACTGAAATTCACCATCTTTGATCTACTGCAGCGACTGTACTTTGATTGGCAAACCCACAGCTTTGCTGTTTTTTTTTCTAAAAAATATATATCTTACAGTGGCCTCATCAAGAATTTTAAAAAATGGCACCTGAACCGATTGCGTTTTTGCTATTTCCACCCCAGACAAAACTGTCCTTGAAAAATCACAGGCCTTTCGGGTGGTGGACCATGCCCCCTTATTTGGGCACAAAATAGTTCTCAAAGAAATAACAAGTTTGCACTCAATTTCCACAGAAATCATCAAATCAACAACAGAAACAGAATTTAGTCGGTTGAATCTTGTTTTACCAGCAGTCGTATCACGGTGACAGCTCACATATTCATGTTTAACCTGGGTTTTACCATTACCAGGCTAAGCTTTTGAAGTGTCTTGCCCAAGGACACTTCAACGAAAGTCCAAGTCCTTCTGGTGAGACTCGAACCCGGTGCCCTCATGATCTGAGTGCTACACTTTACCAGTGGTCTTTGCAGGATCTCCGAAACACATTCTAGACTTGTACTTCCATTTTCTAGCGCAGCAGAAGTGCTTGCTAACAAATTTTCAAAAAGGACTGCTTTTGAACACTACGACCCGGAAGCAGTTTGCCGTAGTGTGACACCATATGGAAACATGGCAGATACAATTTTAAGCCTCTCTCGGTCTCACTGTCTCTGTCTTTCTGTCTGTCTGTTTGTCTTTTCGTTAATCCGTCCGTCCATCAGTCTATCTATCCGTCCGTCCGTCCATCTCTCTCTCTCTCTCTCTTTGTCTCTGTCTCTCTCTCCCTTTGTCTCTGTCTCTTTCTGTCTCTCTCTCCTAGCAATATCCACATCCAAAAGAGAAATCAAACACTATTTTCTTGCGCCTCAGACCACCGACAGCTTCACCCTTATTTACGATAAAACCATTTTAGATTAATTGTATAGACATTCCAATACGACCTTAATTCAAATCCATTTACCCATTTTCGAGAAGATATCACCCCTTTATCCTGCAGAGCACGATCTCTGGTGTTCTTTCGACGAAAGACAACTGAGATCAGACGTAAACGAACGGACATGTCCGTCTGATCACAATCTATTTTCCCCCATTCTGAATTAGATTAGTAATGCTTTATAAGTACCTACGTGTATTTAGAAACAATAAACTGAACCTAATAGATGGTTGGTTTTTGTCGATTAATTAACTTTTTACCAAACTACAAAATTTTGGACTGGTCCAAATACAAAGCATTTGAAGAGGACAATTTAATGTGGTTCAAAAAGTGGAAATTGTCTTTGAAAGGGTAGAAAACATTGCGGGAAAAGGAGAAAATGCTAGTTACTAGCATTTTCTCCTTTTCCCACAATGTTTTCTAAAGCCCACTTTATCAAGGTCGTTAAAAGACTAAATTGTGTGGTGAAGGGCAAAATAAAGCAGGTTAAAGATTAAATCACAGCTGTTGATGACAGCTCTCAAACATCTCTGTCTACAGACAAAGCTTTGAACTGTATCATCACCAAATGTGCAAGCTCAGTCTCTTTCGAAAGTGAAAAATACAATTCACTGAAACTCAGAAAGAGTTTTGAAATTTCAGTCGAAAAAATATCGTTGCTAATGGGTATACCGTTTTGAAAACGTATTTCGATAATTTTGTCACTATGTTTGACGTTACAAATAAGAATGAAATTTCATATATTTCATTGAGGGAACTTTTTTTTCATTAAGTATCTTAAGGATTTTTACTTCGATTTTTATCTGTTGAAAGACATGCGTAATTAGCATTAAAGACACATCCTTAGAGCTAGAGAGAAAAAAAATGCTGTTAAAACATGAAAGTGTGTAGAATGGCTCAGCTGTGTAAACATAGATAAATTACCAGTATACTATGGTGTAAGGGATAGAAAAACACAAGGGATTTGTCCATATCTAAAACCGGAAACGACAACAGCGATTGCTTTGAAGGCCTCCAAAGCATAATTGCTTGTCTTGGAATTAGAACAACGTTGAGTATTAATGCTGAATACTGATCAATGATTGTCAATTTCTTTTGATTAGTTTCATCCTATTCTTCGCCGAAACAAAGTAAACTCGTATTTAGAATAAAGACAAGAGGACCATGATGGTCCTATATCGCTCACCTGAGTACTAAGCAGTAAAGGTCTACAATGAAGATAAATACCAAATATCGAGGTTCAAGGCCAAATGATAATGAAACAAGAGCGGCAAATTGTCGCAAGATAAGCCCGTCCCACCGCCAGTTGTCAAGGAGGTATAATAATCGCAAAGGGCAGGTAATGCAACAAACATGTTTACCAAGTCTCAAGTCAATTTGACTTGAGACTTCAAAGTTCCGTTCCAGACAAGCAAGAAATACTGTAAAAATGAAGATCAAAGAGGAATTATTAAAAATCTGTGCTAGGCAGAGTTATTGTTCTTGCGCATTGTACTCGGTAATATTGCAACAAACATGCATACCAAGTTTGAAGTCGTTCTGACTTGAGATGACAAAGTTATATTCCGGACAAGTACTAAATGCAGTAAAAAAGATGATCAAAGGGAAATAACTCAAAGACAGCACGAGGTAGAGTTACAATTCTTGTGCACTGCACTTCCACATATTGCAACAAATAAGCATACCATATTTCATGTCATTCCTACTTAAGATGACAAAGTTTTGCTCCGGACAAGGATGAAATGCTATAAAATGAAGGTCAAAGGGGAATAACTCAAAATTTGTGCTAGGAAGAGTTATGGTTCTTGTGCACTGCACTCCGTAATTTTTCAACAATCATGCATACCAAATTTGGAGATGTTCAGGCTTGAGATGACAAAGTTATATTCTGGACAAGCAGAAAATGCTGTAAAAATGACGATCAAAGGGAAATAACTCATAGACAGTACGAGGTAGAGTTATGGTTCTTTCACACTGCACTCCGTATTATTGCAACAACTACAAATGCCAAGTTTCAAGTCAATCGGACTGGAGATGACAAAGTTATGCTCCGGACAAAGAACTATTCTACAGAACTTTCTAATTCAAGGGCAAATAACTCCAGTCGTTCTGGTCTGATGAATTGAACTCATCCGAGATCTTATGCTTATAAGTATTTTGACCAAGTTTGATGTTGATTGGTTAAAAATTGTAGATGCTAGAGTGTAAACAAAGTCAAATATAGCAATTTTTCTAATTCAAGGGCAAATAACCCCAGTTGTTCAGGTCCGATTACACCCATAATCGAACTCACCAAGATCTTATGGTCATATATATTTTGACCAAGTTTCGTGCTGATTGGTTAATAATTGTAGATGCTAGAATGTAAACAAAGTCAAATATAGCAATTTTTCTAATTCAAGGGCAAATAACTCCAGTTGTTCTGGTCCGATTACATCCATAATCGAACTCATCTGAGATCTTATGGTCATATATATTTTGACCAAGTTTCGTGCTGATTGGTTAATAATTGTAGATGCTTGAGTGTACACAAAGTCAAATATAGCAATTTTTCTAATTCAAGGGCAAATAACTCCAGTTGTTCTGGTCCGATTACACCCATAATCGAACTCATCCGAGATCTTATGGTCATATATATTTTGACCAAGTTTCGTGCTGATTGGTTGATATTTGTAGATGCTAGAGTGTAAACAAAGTCAAATATAGCAATTTTTCTAATTCAAGGGCAAATAACTCCAGTTGTTCAGGTCCGATTAGACCCATAATCGAACTCATCCGAGATCTTAGGGTCATATATATTTTGACCAAGTTTGGTCCTGATTGGTTAATATTTGTAGATGCTAGAGTGTAAACAAAGAAATGTGAACGGACGGACGGACGGACGCTGGACGGACGGACGGACGGACGACGGACGCCGACGGACGGTGAGTGATCACAATAGCTCATCCTGAGCACTTCGTGCTCAGGTGAGCTAAAAAACCGTATTTACTTCTATCGCAGTAACAGAAAAGAAACTCAGGCCTAAAAATGCATTCACAAATTTCCCCTGTCACGTGTTATGCAACATCAAAATGATGTCTTGAAGCAAACAATCTGTGAAATACGTAAGAGACAGTCTTCTCCAGTTATGATTCAAGGTAAACCCTTAAGACATCAAGTAAACTTAACAGTTATTTTCATTCACCAAATAAGATCCAAAAGATTGACATTTATAGATTATTCATAGGCCAGGTCGAGTCCAGGTCTTCTGGATAACTAGTCCAAGTCCCTAACCACTGAGACACGCTGGAACCATTGCCGAAATATTGTCGTTGACTTGACCATTTACAACACAACCCCGAAACAGAGAAGGCTTCTGAAAACATTGTGGGAAAAGAAGAAAATGCTGGTAACCAGCATTTTCTTCTTTTCCCACAATGTTTTCTACTCTTTCCTGAGCAAATTCTATCATCTAAGCCAGACTTCATTTGTCGTTTCCAAATGCATACTTTATGGATAAGCCAAAAATTTTGTCACATGGTTAAAGAAAAGTAGATTTCGTAATCTTGACCGGCATGAATGGTACATAATTACGAAATACTGAAGCAGCAAAGGTAGGAGCGGATCGTGTTGGCCAAGATCAGACTGCATGTATTTGCAGGATGATCTTTGGTCTACACTTTATGCAAAAAATACATTCACATTCTCGTAGGACAGGCTAAAGCTTTAATACTACCAAATGCCGAAAAAAGATGTATAGAAAAATGCGAACGAGGTATTTTTTGGCACCTTGGGGTGAGAAGAGCCTATCTTAAAGGAGATGAAATAATTCCGTATAATTTTGTTTACAGTATTGTTTATAATTATTTCTCGGGGATACGTAACGTTTTTTCTATCAGAAGGATAATCATAGCCTTGGGTGTTTACGTTTTAATAACATTAAATTACGAATAATTCGTCTGTTGAGTTTTTTCGACCCTTTTCTTTTTTAGGTATTAAAGGTACATCTTTACAGCCAGAGAGTAAACAAACGTAGTTAAAACTTTACAGTGTGTAGAATCTAGTTAGCTGTGTAAATGTAGGTAAAAAATCGATATAAGGTATATGGGATAAAGAAATGCAAGGGATTTGTCTTCGATTTAAACCGGAAACTGTAGTTGTAATGTCGAGGGATAGCCTCCAGAGAACGAAATGCATTTTCTATCCGTGGTAATCTGTGCAATCTTGCAACCATCAGGGACAACATTTGGCATGAAGATACAAGAATGATTATAGTTTCATAAAATAAAGATAAAATCAGTTAAAAAATGGATGAAAACGAGTAGAGATGTATCTTTAAGATATACCGGGTAAAAATTGAAATACACTGTACAGGATTTGAGTCAGTAGCTATTATATCCGGGTCCTCTAAGCATGTAAACACTTGTAACTGTCATAGTCATGGGGCATTTTTGTAAAACCTAACTTTAGTTTTTAATTTCAGTAATTGAGTCACATTTCTCCTTCTACCCTAATCTAGCTAAATGACTTAATTTTTTTTTTTCAAGCCGATAGTAAAAAACAGAATAATGCTATTTCAAACTAACTCTATGGAGAAAACAAATCTTCCTATAGGACAGTGAATATCCAAGATCAGGCTGCACAATCTGTGCAGTCTGATCTTGGATATACACTGTCCGTCAAAGGTCAGTGAGTCGCGCTTAGCATCCTTCGGCTTAAATGACATTTCCCCAGATTCCAAGTAGTATAATTTCTAAAGAGAGTTGTGTCAGCAAAATTTTGAATTCCGTCGAGTTTTAAAATTATACATAATTTTAAAAATAGATTTGACATTCAGCCATTTTAAAATCATTCCGTTGAAAAAAAAAATGCCCTAGCACAGGTCACATTCTTAAAAACGAGAGCACTATCATTTTTCAACAGACGTTACATTATACCTGTGTCATGTTCTGTGCACTAATGATCTAACCCTTAGGCTGCTACGTGCCACCCAAGGACCCTGTGCGGACAGTGTAGATCAAGATCAGACTGCACAGAACGTGTAGTCTGATCTTTGATCTACACTGTCCGATAAAGAAACACTCCCCTTCCCCCCCCCCTCCCCCCAAAAAAATAACTTTGAAATGTCAATATTTGGGTTTTTTAAAATGGGCTTGAAAGTTTCATTTAACTTATTTAGCAGGTGAATACATCTCCAAAAAGTGCTGCCCTTTGTCATGGATCGAAACTTTTTGCTGTTTGTAAATTTTCTGCATGTCAAAGGACCATTTTTACCTCATGATTCACTCACGTTTTAAAACAAAATGGACCAGATTATGCAACAACTTGCTTGGTATAATGCATTAATTACGAAGATGCATTAAACCCTCATTTTTCGCAGCGCGCAACACACTATTTATTGGGGTAATCGTACTTTTAGCTTTTTTTCTCGGCCGAGTACAGTGTGTGTCTGCAGCATTTCAGTCTATAACCAAACGATAGCATTTTAGAATCGTCTATATTGAAATCATTTGTAGACGACAAACTAAACGTGGCTAAAATAATGCGATTTGATTTTGAAAGGGTACAAAAAAAAAACATTGTGGACAAAGCAAAAAATACTGGTTACCAGCATTTTCTCCTGTGTCCACAATGTTTTCAAAAGCTTTTTTTTTTCATGTACGTAGTTCGACAAAGAAAACGGGATATGTTGGTTACCAGCATTTTCTCCTGTATCCACATTGTTTTCAAAAGCTTAAATTTTCACGGGGTCTGATAAAGGCTTAAACACAGAAATACAAAAAATGAACAATAATGAAAATGAAAAAAAATTGAGATATATTTCTTTTCTCATTACCAATATTTCATAAATTTTGATAACGTTGATCCCTAACTTTCTTCGTGCAGTATAGAAATCAATCTATAATCAATGGGCTGTTGGTAATAGAGTTTTTACGACCTTGAACATTTCAGATTTCGAATCAGGAGCAAAAGATCATAATAGGTCCTTTGTACTGAAAAGAAATCTTTTGTTTTATTATCGCTTAATTTCTTTACCAGACGACAAAATTGAATAGAAAACTTGTCCAAATTTAAAGCATTTGTAGACGACAAATTAAATGTAGTTCAACTGATGGAATTTGTCCTTGATCGGATAGGAAACATTGTGGGAAAAGGGGAAAATGCTGGTGACCCAGCATTTTTTCCTTTGCCTACAATGTTTTCAAAAGCATTCTTTTTCAGAATCGTAAACTCCTGTGATTCATTGCTGAAGGGTAATTACCATTTGTTTAGATAAAGCTTAATACAATGAAAAATATCCCGCCGTAATGCTGACATTAAATGAAATATAGAGTACGACAGTTATATGTCATCCATCGAAATGGTAAACACGACAAGCTCTGCTTCTTTCTGTTAAATAGATGGATGGATGGATTGATGGATACAGACAGATAGACAGACACACACACACACAAAGAGGAAGAAGAGCGATGACAGGACGATATTCCTAAAAGTCATCATTTCGTATTTTCTTTCGCTTATCTCTTTAAGTCATGCAAGCCCTCTTCTTAACTATCAGTCTTTCAGTCTGTGCGTCTTTTTCTAGATCTCTGTCCAGCTGAGCGTTCAATAGGAGAAATAAAAACATAGACCTATATCGGCTATTCTCTTGTGAGTATAGATGAAGATCAGCCTTTGCATCCGTGTAGCCTGATTTTGTTCTGATGTTCAGGATCAAACTTGACTCAAAACTTTGATATTAACCACGGTATCGCCCTTTGATTGCTTTAAATTTTACCAGAATAAAGTACATGTCCTAAAACCTACCAGTTACCAGAAAGCAATTGTTTCACACGCTCACTTTTACCGGTGTCAGAAACTTTATATCTTTAAAATACAAAGTTCTAATGAAAGTTGCTTTTGAAACAAGAAAGCTAGTAAACTTCGATAAAAAACTGAGAAAATTTAGGGTTCTTTTTATAGTGAATAACATGGTAAATATTATTTTCATTACTATTCTATATTGTTTTAAAACGCTGGGAAGATTCGAAACCTTTTTATTATTTTTGTTCTTACAAAAGCTATCCAAGAATTTTTTTTATATATAATTATTTCCTTTTGCCTTTTGCAAATATGGATCTATGTTTTTTTTTTCTTTGCTACATGTACATAGCTATATGTCAATGACTGTATGACATAGAGAGCGATAGATCCCCGACCCTTACACCCTAATGCGTGTGGACAAAAATAAAGAAAGTTTGTTCCACACGAATCGGCGACTTCTGCCCTAGGTCTGTCCATTCAGGATATTCCATGAATCAGTGGTTAAAGGATTTGATGTCGTAATGGGATACGTTGGTTCGATCTTTGGTAGCACCAGCATTTTCTCCTTTTCCTTACTATGGTTCTATCCTTACATGGCTAAACTCCACGATTTGAGTCTGATTTTATGTGTCATCTGTAAGTGCTTTCAATTTTTATAGATCTAATTTTTTTCGACTGGTAAAGAATTCAAATCCTAAGGCTGCATGCTATGCGCGACTCAAGGACCTTTTGCGGACAGTGTAGATCAAGATCAGACTGCACAGACCGTGCAGTCTGATCTTGGATCTACACTGTCCGATAAAGAGATATTTTTCGCCAAAAATAACTTTGAAACAGCAACATTTGGGTTTTTACTATTGGCTTGAAAATTTCATTTAAACTCATTTAGCAGGTTGGGGGTTATGGCAATAAAAAAAGTCAGTACTTCAGTACTTTGATTAAGATTGCATCTACTCATTATTGCAGTCAAGTCGGTCATTAGCTTAATTGCTCCTACAGCATTTCTAGCATTTTTTCTTTGTGAAGTTTTCGTTTGATGTCTTCCATAACCTGAATTTTATAATCAATACGGTCCCTGCTTTCATGTGACAATTTTCGAGATTACAGTTGCGTCAAAGAATAATTACTTTTGTTATTTTTTTTTTAAATACAATTTAGCCGGAAGGGCTTATATACTCTTCAATAAAGGAGACGCTTTTAAACGTGGAGAGTTGATTGAATAAATCAAATTCTCAAGCAGTTGAAATCAAAGAACTGGTAGTAATGAGAGTCTGGCCTTATTTCTTTGCAGAACGATTGTAATGTATATCAAAAAGATAGTCTCTTTATGATTTCTTGAATATCAGTGGCTAGTGTAAAGTGTCTTTGAAATATTTGAAATCGTGAAACTGTCTCGGAATGTCATGGTAAACAATGCTAGAACAGACAAACTTTCAAGTCACTTGCAAAAATTTCTCATAAACGCTTTACCAAACGACAAAAATTTAGACATTCGTAAACGACAAATTAATGTGACTAAAAGATAAGTTTTGTCTGTGATAGGACATAAAACATTTTTGGAAAAAGGAGAAAATGCCGGTCACTAGCATTTTCTCCCTTTCCCACAAGGTTTTCGTTTTTTTTTTTTCCTGAAGGTTGTCAAAACACGGGTTTGTGTGGTAAAGGGTTATTTTTTTTTTAAAAATGAGCCGACATTTTTTGCGGCAAAAGTTGTGTCGTAGAAAAGAATTCAGTTGGTGAAGATATCTTACTTCATGCTTTCCGGTAGGTTATCGAGAAATATCGGTGAAATATTTTTCGATATTTCATGGTTACGACCAGTGAAAATACCGATATTTATAATCCAACTCTTCAATTGAAGGCGTAAACAGTTGTTCCCGCGCACCAGTTACGTAGGTAAAATGCGCGTGCCTCACAACCAGATGGAATATGACGTAATTTACCTTACATTTCTCGCGCTTGACGTAATATTGTAATGCGTTGCTATGCGGAGGGGGTACGTCACGGGGAACAACCGAAAAGAACTTTACTGGATTTTGATTAAGCTCCCCCCAGAAAGGGTTAAAAGCATGAAATAAATAGAATATTTGTGTTTTTCGATGAAAGATCGAAATTTATTTCATCTCGTGAACATCATCGGTAATATTTTCAAATATTACCGATGATGTTCACTCGATGAAATAAATTTCGATCTTTCACAGAAAAAAAACAAATATCCTCTATATATATAGTAAATTGTATAGAAAATACTGTACCAACTGTAATGGTGCTTTTATCCCCAGGGACCTTCATAATACCTAAATATAAGACTACAATGATAACTCCAGTCGCTGTCTTTTTTCACTCTAATGAAACTAAAAACAGATATGCATAAATGTTTAACACGGTCGTCAAAAATGTCCCGGATATTTCAATTTCAAGAAAGATTATGTACAGTCAGTGGTCGTTTCATCACAGTCCAAATCTCCAATGGCTTACATGTATTTCGAGCTTTAGTTTTTTTTATCAAATGTGACCTAAAAATGAATCCATGGCTATGAAACTTTCATGAAAATAAAGCAAACTAAATTTGATATCGAAATATATATAATCAGAATCGATAGAAAGTAATGTGATATAAATGCAGATGTTTAAAAAGTGATCAACATTTTCGGAAAACGATTTTACATTTATGTCAATTTCGACGTCACCAAAGTTTAGCGGAAGAATAACACCACAGGGGTTTCTGCGAAAAATTTGATGTCAGGCGGCGAACACTAATAACACATTACATAGAGGATAATCAACTGGTTGTGTGCGATATTAAAAATCTGTCACTCGAATGGGGTGTGATGCGGTTGAAAAAACGAGGACTCGTTTTTTCAACCGCATCACACCCCATTCGAGTGACAGATTTTTAATATCACACACAACCAGTTGAATATCCTATTTATTATATTCCTAATTCACCTTTTTTTATTCTAATAAGTATCAAGAATGGTACAATATGAGCAATATAGAAGAAAAATAGTTCCGGCAAACATTCTAAAACTATATCATCACTAGTGATAATATCATATTTAACATCGCTAGTGGTGTTATTCACTGTGAAATCCCAGTAATTCACTGATAAGAATATAAAGAATATAATAAATGTAGCCCACGCAACCTCGCTTTCTATCGGTATAGTTTTCTTTATGATCGCATGATCAAAGGCAGCGAAATTAATTTCTTGCATTCTGAAAAATGCATGTCTGTCGATTCAGAAATCGATTGAATATATATGGCCATTAACTATGGATACATGTGCAGATTCTTGACCTGCACGGACTACAAAAACATAGATGACCACACTTAGCGTTAAAGATGACAACCTCTGCTAAATGACAATAGAGAAAACAAAATATTATTTCAATGCTTTCAGACATGCATGATCAACGAAGACGTGTTCATACTGAATACATTAGCCCAAGAAAAAGTAATTTTAGGCCAGATTTTGAGATTGCCTGTGAAAAGAAAGAAAACATTGTGGAGAAGAAATAAAAGAAATCTTGGTTCCCAGATTTTTATCTTCTTTCCACATTTTTTCCAAAGCCTCCCTTAAGAGGGGGGGGGGGGGGACAATAACTATAAGGGATCGATTGGTGGAAATTTATTTTACTGTTTACCTTTGAGAATGTAGTCTGTATTTGTCTGTCTGTGATGTCAGACTGGCCCCATTCTAACTGTTCAATGTATTGGTCCAACACCGCATCTGAAATCCAACAGACAAGGGAAATGGTCGTCATGCTCTTTATTAAGTCTTTATTGTATAATTCCGAGCTTTGACGACTTTAAGAAGATTTTTTTTTCAAAATATTGTGGGAAATGGAGAAAAAGCTGTAACCAGATTTTTTTCGATTTCCCCACAATGTTTTCTAGATATTATTCCAAAAACAAAATTAACTTTTGAGTCGTATTTGCAAATGCTTTCAATTTGGGCAAAAAACTATAATTTCGTCGTCGTAGAGTAAAATAATGAATCTAAGCAGCAATTCTTTTTTAAATGCAATTCTAATATTTTAACACTAAGCAAACCTAAGCAAATGGAAACACTAGCCTTTCGATTGGCCGAGCTATTTTGTCTAGCAATTGAAAACGCTGGCCAACCCGATGCATTTTGTCCAAGTAAATCTGAGCTAATGAAAACACTAGCCATTCGATTGGCAAAACTATTTTTTCTAAGCAAATAGAAACACTATCCATTCGACTGGCAAAACTATTTTGTCCAAGCAAATGGAAACACTAGCCATTCGGTTGGCAAAACCATTTTGTCTAAGCAAATGGAAACACTATCCATTCGACTGGCCAAACTATTTTGTCTAAGCAAATTAAAACACTAGCCATTCGATTGGCCAAACTATTTTGTGTAAGCAAATAGAAACACTATCCATTCGACTGGCAAAACTAAGCATATGTCCAAGCAAATGGAAACACTAGCCATTCGGTTGGCAAAACCATTTTGTCTAAGCATATGAAAACACTAGCCATTCGGCTGGCAAAACTATTTTGTCCAAGCAAATGGAAACACTAGCCATTCGGTTGGCAAAACTATTTTGTCTAAGCAAATGGAAACACTATCCATTCGGTTGGCAAAACTATTTTGTCTAAGCAAATGGAAACACTAGCCATTCGACTGGCCAAACTAGTTTGTCTAAGCAAACAGAACAGCTGGTCTTGAGACCAAAAGTTGTAGTTTGACAAGATGGTTAAAATGCATCAAAAGGATAGTACCATTTATTGCTATTTCAGTTTCTTAAGGTAAAAATGTAGCCCGTAGATAAAACCATGTAAAGAAAGAGCCAGATTTGACGCGTCATCTAACCAGGCTATACAAAGTGCCTAAGATGTAAAGGTAAAGTGGTAACCAAGGCCTATCCGTTTCCGTTGTTTCTTTTTAAAAGTTATACGTACAACACTCTTTCTCATCCATTGGCTGCTTTTCCACAATAATAGTGACTTGAATGCTCGTTATCTTGAAGTTAACATATACCTCAGAGTTTTGTAGATACTGTAACATTTGGATAATCCGAAACCAAGTATGACCATGAAATTAGCTACAATTGTACTGGTATATATTTTGATTATCAAAATGTTACGCCAAACTCTGAGCATTTTTTTTCTCCAAAGGATCGTTTATAAGCAGCTCTTATAATTGGCTTACAACACGCGAAAAGGGGCATTCGGACATTTGCGTAAAGTGTCGTCTCGGATCAGCCTGCGTAATCCGCGCAGGCTAATCCGAGATAGCACTTTACGACTTCATTAGATTTTGTCCTTCAGAAGACTTGCGCAAAACAGAAAATTACATAAAAACGGAATGTGTCGTTTCGGAATAGCATGCGCGAACCACGCAGGCTGATCCGATACGACACTTTACGCAAATGTCCGAATGCCCCTTTTCGCCTGTTGCAGTCCAATATTATCACGTCTGGCGGTCCATCTTTCCGTAGTTTCTTAGACATTAATATGAATTCTGTGTAGTACCGTCAGGACCTATATCGAGGCTCGGTGTAATAAAGAAATTCGGTGTTGGTTTACCTACTATTCCCGGTATTTCTGGAAGGTCGCCTCGAAAACAGCTCATTAATGACAACAGTTTACGTAAACCCGTTTTTCCCACACCAAATAACTTGATCAGATGTACTGCTGAAACGAGACGAATTGAGATAGTTATTTATTAATTGATTAAACTTGAACTATATAGATCAGTATTCCCACGTTATCATTGTCGAAATAATAATCAGTGGTGAGAGAAGAATCAGTCCTGTCGCAATGACTATCGTCAATCTTCGGAAAGAAATTAGCCGAGCCGGGGATTCGAGCCAGCGACCCCCTTGTCACAAGCCCTGTATGCTACCGACTGTTCTAGGGGCTCACCGAGTCACGAAGGACTCGATGCATTTCTTGGGCACAACATTAACCGGTATTATGTCACAAATGCGAAATATTTGAAGGGCAGATAACTATCTTTCTTTTATGATCTTAAAATAAAATATAAGCAAAGAGAATGGGGTGTTGTTTTACAAATAGACAGACTCAGTGTGTTGCTTTTGTAGCTGATGAGAGACCTTCCTTGACCAAGGTCGTGCAAAGTCTAAGCCTGGCACTGGTGGAATCAAGGAAGTACATTGGTATGTCAATTGTCGCCATGATATAAATGAATAGCTATTAAAGTTGTAAAATTCCTGCCAAATATCGCATAAATCTGAGCTATGCTCTGTGAAAAGGGGGCTTAATGCAAAAAATATCGACCCAGGTCAGCACGGGCAGTCTACGCAGGACGATCTGGCTCGAAAGTTTTTGCCATTTGTCAATTTTCTGACTGTCAAAAGGCCAGTGTACCTCATGATTGAGTCGGTTGTCAGACAAAATGGATTTTATGGATCCATGGCTACTTGATGACTTGCTTGGTATCATGAATCACGGAGAGGTATTTAACCCCCATATGTAAAATTCTAGTAATATGATTTCCTCCAATGAACTTTCAGACGCCTCTAAAATAGCTCAATAAAAGACAAACAGGCAAATACAACTAGTAAACGACACAGTTACCTGCAATTAAACCCTCATCCTTTGTGGCCCCTGTCATAAACTCTCGGGCGTTAAGGGGTCCCGTTTCTACAAGCTCCTCGGGGGTGTGAGGTATGAAATATCCATCGACAACAGGACGGTACTGAGGCGTTAGAGACGTACTCCACTGAAAGGTGGACAGGAAAAAAAAGGCTTTTTTGAGATACTTTTGTTTGTTTCTCGTTTGAATTTGGTTTTTTGCAGTATCAACAGTAGTTCAGCCTTCGAAGGTCAGTTATTCATGTCGTCTAACGGTTTTACCAACAATAGAACAGTATTCTACAATGAAATGACTCAATATACTCTAACGAGGCTAGTCAATAGATACAGGATTACCTGCCTAAAAATTCAACGACTTCACACCAGAGCCAAGGACAACCCCCAAAAGAAACAACGGGTGTTGCCGATATTTTGAAATTCTACTGTACATCAGCCAATGCATTCTAATCACATTTCACGAATACCAGAAACATTCTGTACCGAAAGTTAGGCTTAATCTGGTAGTAATCTTTCAGGAGAGGCAAATTCTTTCCTGTCGAAAGTTTTTGGATTCATCGAAATATACTTGATATGTATGAATTTTTGAATAGCCAATAACAATTCTCAATAAAACTATTTTCCATGGTGCCTGAATTCAAACCTTTAATACATTTTTTTCATAACAGCCGAGAAGTTCGTATGACGATTCAGTAAATAAATAAAGCCTAACTCTGGTAAACTTATTTTACAAAATGTATGTCTGTTCTGGTCAATACTTAGAATAAACCGACAAATTCGTATTTCCTGAATAAGCCAGGTTGCCCAGTAATCCTTCACAATGACGTTTTCTACCGTTCTTGAGTTCAAACGCTAAATACATTTTTGACAGGGACCGAGAAATTGGAATGAAAATTCACTGACATAGAAAATATATAGATCAATAAAGCCTTATTCTGGTCAACCTATCTCAAGAACAGATATTTCTGTTGTTGTCAATATTTTAAACAAACCGACAAATTTGCACATATTTTAAATAAGCCAGGTACCTCAAAGTCCTCCACAATGACGTTTTCTACGGTGCTTGAGTTCAAACCTTGAATACATTTCTTGACATCAGCCGAGGAGTTGGAATGGCAATTCACGGACATGGAAAACATTTTGTAGATAAAATTGGGTTTATTCTGGTACCGAGACACTGACCAGTGACCCAGCGGGGAACCACTCTGTTGTATTACTCGGTGGAATAATCCTGGAATAAGAAACAACACAAAACTTTGACCACGAGAGTGAAAAAAGATTTGTTTGTATGGATATTAATCTACCAATGTTCCGCTAGACGACAATTCCATCTCTTCTTCATGTAATAATCTTGAACTAATAAAAAAGATATTGACATATTTGTGACAAATGTAAACCCAAACTACAGATGTTAGCGAAAGCCTTGCTGTCCATGCAAAAGTAATTGAGTCATGTTCTGTAATAAGGCAGTTTGATACATCTGCAAAAAGTATCGACTCATTTCAGCCTGCGCAGCCCGCAGTCCGCGCAGGCTGACATGGGCCAAAACGTTTTTCCATCTTTCAATTTTCTACATGTCAAAGAACCATTCCATCTCATGAGTCAGGCGGTTGTTAGACAAAATGGATTTTATGGATCCATAATTATGTGATGTCTTGCTTGGTATAATGTTTTACGGAGATACATTAAATAGAGTTTATTTCATCAGCTTGTGGTTAATATGGGGAAATATTTGCCGAAAAAGGGAAAGGTATGCGAAAACAACGAATGCCGTAAGGCACGAGTTATTTTCGCGGACCTTTCCCTTTTGAGGCAAATATTTCCCCATATTAACCACAAGCTGATGAAATAAATTATATATTATATTTCCTCTGATTATTTTGTCAACGAATGCCACTTTTAAAACTTAAAAACTTAAAAAACTTAAAAAAGTAGTTCCAGATTTTCGGCAGGAGGAAAATATTCACCTTGACGGGGAAATAATTCCCCCCAGCTTAAATTACGACATTTCTTTACCCATAACAATAAAATAGACACATGAAATATAATATACCCCCTTTTTGCCTGAGCAAGGCACACTGTTGATTTTCTTTGAAACGTGTTAAACTCGGTTTCAACATTATTCCAGTCATATTACGGCAACAACTATCCATGTATTTTGACATATGCCCCGGGCTATGTATTGCCTCGTCCATGGATACGTAATATTATTACTTGGCTATTGTCTTCATCGGGGATCGAACCAGTATTTTCTGAATTTACATCCAACTTCCTCGAAACTGAGCCCAGGAGCAACCCTCGAGCATAACGAAAATGTAAATAAGATGTTGTTGGACAGGTCAGTGTATCTGAGATAATATGATCTGTCTGGCTACAAATTATAATGGCAGTTTAGCCTACTAGTTATGAATTCTACGAATACAGGACCTGCCTTTCATACAGGCAACACATGCTTTTGGCTGTCGTGCACTATTTTAAGGTTTAAAAAAAAAGAAAAACCGTAATAGCGTCTTGCTAACAAGCTCAATCGAATACGTGGTATTGTAAACGTGTGAAATGCAAATCTAGAGATATAGACTGTAAGGTCGTTCAGACGAATGGAGAGTATCTGATAAAGAGAAGCTGAAATGCGGGATAGAGGGGCTCAATGGGGGAACTGTTTTAATTCTTTCACTATAATTGATGCCATTAGTACTAGTATGTTTTGTGCCCGATGTTAATCAAACTCAGATTGAATAGAACGCGCAGTCGAAGATCTACTGTGTAAGGTATATAATACTGTTTACAATAGGACCAGAAAGTCTTTTGGGTTACGGTGGAACAGTTAATTTGGTCATCGGAAGAGTCAAACATAGATGAGCCATATTCTTGGCAAAAGGGGGCTTAAGGCATCTCTGTGATGCATAATACCAAGCAAGTCGTCACATAATTAAGGATCGATGAAATCCATTTTGTCTAACAACCAACTGAATTATGAGGTAGAATGGTGCTTGGACATGCTGAAAACTGACCTAAAGCAAAAAGTTTCGACGCAGGTCAGCCTGCGCAGATTGCGCAGGCTGACTGGTCGATACTTTTTGCAGATGCATTAAACCCGTATTATTACAGACCGTGGGTGAATTATTTTACACAGAGTTATATACCTTTCGCTAAAGGTGACATCAGAAGAAACCCGACACTACAGCCCCCGGCACTGTGTCCATCTATGGTCACTTGGTTAGGGTCACCGTTAAAGAAAGCAATATTATCCCTGACCCAGGTCAGCGCCTGGACCATGTCCAACATCCCATAGTTACCGCGTATATTGTCGTCAACCGCCGTCAGAAAACCTGAAATATTGAACGGGTAAATGATTTCACTTGGTTTGTATGTTCTTGTTTATTCGCTACGCCCCAACATTACCGTTTCACCCCACAAGCAGCATCAGAGCTGCGTTTCACTAAACCGCGTACGCAAGAACTTTGCCCACGTTTGCATAGATATTAGCGTTAATTTACGCCAGTGCATACCCTTGGGTAAAGCAAGGATCGTATGTGTATGTATACGATCCCAGGTGAAACGCCACACGAAAAACGCACGCCGTGCATAAGTCGATTGCATACGCAAATAATTTGCGTCAATCTATGCACTTCAGTGAAACTCGGCCCAGAAGTTCAGTGTTGGACCTGTTTAAGCTGATTATACAAGCCTGCCTAGGTTTGTACTGACTTCGAAAATTATAAATCAAAAGTCTTTTGATTTATCAAATCTACAGTTATCTGAAAGAGGTAAAAAAGAATGGACAGTTCATATCAAAGTACAACAATTCCGACCTTTAGCGTTTGACATGGAAATTTTCGTACTTTATCCTAAACCTTATTTAGAAAAAAGGGCCAAACCAATGGTCGCCATTTTTCCGCACAGACCAAAGATACTATCAACATAGGCTTTAAGAGGCGTATTCAAGAATCATGCATGCCGAAGACCAATCAATTCGGGAAAAAAGGGTGTTTTTTTTTGGGGGGGGGGGGCTTCCAATGATTAAATGGAAGTTAACATAATAGAAAGGTCTTGCCTCAGTTCCATCCTAGTACCATTTATGCCAAAAGCCTATATAAGATTTAAGTCATAGTCTGTGAAAAGGTGGGAGGGATGTTAATGAGTCATGTTCTGTGAAAAGGGGGCTTAATGCATCTGCGAAAATTATCGACCTAGGTCGAATCTTTTTGCTATTTGTCATTTTTCTGCATATCAAAGGACCAGTTTACCTCATGACTCAATCGGTTGTCAGACAAAATGGATTTTATGGACCCATAGTTATGTGATGACTTGCTTTGTATAGTGCGTCACAGAGATGCAACAAACCCCCTTTTCACGAAGTACGGTTCATATACATTACCCAAAGGTCCGAGCCTGTAGTTGAAGGTGACCACAACAATGCCGTGGGCGGCGAGAGCCGAGCCGTCAAACATCGCTCCCATTCCGTTTTGGTACGAGCCCCCATGAATGAACACTAACACTGGCAGTGACTTGTGTCTTGTATTCTGAAATATACACATAAAAAGTTCTGTTAAATGTATTATTAAACGATTCCGCGTTTAACAACCCTGCCATAAAAAGAAACCTTTAAAAAACATCGTGGGAAAAGGAGAAAATGCTGGTAACCAGCATTTGATTTTAACTTTCAAACTTCTAAATACGAGATGATAGATGATAACAGACATTTCTAGCCAGTGATAAAAAAAACCCCGAAATACTTCGATTTAAAAGTTCTTTTCATCTGAAATTCTCACCTTAACGGACAAAGTAGATCAAAGATCAGACTACACTTTTTATACAGTTTGATACTGATCTACACTGTTCGCAAAACGCACATTAAGACGCGATTAGCAACCTTTGTGTGTAAGTGTATCGAATCACACCAGCAATACTGTAATACGAGACATTTAACGATGTAACCTGCGAGTTAAAAAGTAAGTGTTTTATGATCGCGTTCTAAATTTGGGATAAATTATATTAGATAAATTTGAGATTATTTCAACAACATGTAAAATAACCTAGTAAACGAAAACGATTAAATGATTGAACCCTTTGCCAAACAAGCCCGCGTTTTAACGAACTTAGCTAGAAAGCTTTCGAAAAACCTGTGGAAAAAGGAAGAGTGCTGGTAATCAGCATTTGCTCTTTTTTTTACAATGTCTTCTATTATTTAAAAGACAAATGTTTTTCTTTTCCACGTTTAAGTTGTCGTCTATAAACATTTTAAATATTGACAACAGAGCTCCAGATAGAGGGAGTGATTGTGATTTCAAAATTTAAAAATATTGATCATTCTCCACCAAACCCTATGTGATGGGTACTCATTAGAATCGTCTCATCGAGACGATTCTAATGAGTACCCATAACATAGGGTTTGGAAGAGAAATAATGGATTTAGAACACCATCACTCCCTCTTATCTGGAGCTGTGGACAAGTTCTGACAAAATTCTGTAATCTGGGAAACAATTTAATCGTTATCCTGCTAAATAAAAACAAATGAAACTTTCAATGCGATACTAAAAGCCCAAATTTTCTTATCGTAAAGGTATTTTTGGACGATAGACATCTCTTAATGGGACAGTGTAGATGCAAAATCAGACTGCACGCTATGTGCAGTCTGATCTTGCATCTATGCTGTCCGCAAAAGGTCAGTGAGTCGCGCTAAGCAGCCTAAGGGTTAAATCATGATCACTATGATCGAGATGTAGGACAGTGCAAAACTTTTGTCATGTGACAGTTCGAATGTATAGTACTAGCTAAAACGTACATGTATTTTATAGATAAAGTAGCATGGTAGTTCTAATTGCTTTTTTTCCAAGAAAAGCAGAGAGAGGAGAGAGAGAGAGAGAGAGAGAGAGAGAGAGAGAGAGAGAGAGAGAGAGAGAGAGAGAGACGTTATATTAAACAATTATAAGCAGGTATCTTAGTCTCATATAACGGTTGTTGAAGCTTAGATAGTTTTTCAAAAATCCTAATACGCTGATATTTCGGGCTAATCGCTCTGCTTTTTTTCAGTGGCTTGGAAAGAATGAAAGCTGTGTCAGTACAGGTGTGAGAAAGCAGGAAGCACATGCATAGGTGCACTGACCGCCATGATATGACCTAAGCTGATACAACGGCACACAACTCCAATACAAACAAGCAAACAGTCTATCATATATAGAACCACTGAAATTTTACTCTAGTCTAGTTATTAAAAACAAAAGATATCACTGAGAAAATATTCAAAACCTTTCGACCATGTTCGCCGAAGTATCGGGTCAAATATCAGTCTATTACAAAGCCAAAGTGTTACAAATATTTACGGTTTTTATATATATTATATAAATGAGGCGATCATCCGTGTCTGCGTACAGGAAGCTGTATGTTATACAGGGCCATTTTCGCCGGAAATAAACAGCCATGGTTGAGGCCAGAAAATGATTTAATTGCCATTTAACTAGCATCTGGTTAATCCCTCGTAAGATTATTTGATTTTATGGTTGTTTTTTTTTTTAATTCTGTTTCTTATTTTCATTTGTCTTTTTTGGTGATTCATCCATTCAATCTATCCATTTATTTACGTATCATTGCACTCATTTATTTTTTTTTTGTTGTTGTTGTTGTAATTGGCCTATCAAAAACTTTTGAACAAGAGACGAGAAATTTAACCTGTTACCACACAATCCAGAGTTTAAGTGACCCTGGGGTAAAAAGATTTGAAAATATTGTGGGAAAAGGAGAAAATGCTGGTAACCAGCATTTTCTCCTTTTCCCACAATGTTTTCGACCCTTTCTGATATAAGTCCTATCTTTTGAGAACCATTTTACTTGTCTGTAAATGCTTTGAACATGGACCAGTCTAAATATTTGTCGTTTGGTAAAGAGTTAAGAAAAAAGATCATAGCATGCATTTTACTTCATGCAATCTTATAATCCACCATTCTTTTCTGATAAATTGCCGAAAAGCATGAAATAAACATCCAGATACACTCAGAAATCATGAGTAATGTCCCATTTTACAATATTTTCTGTAAATAATAATGCAGCAAGGATACGACTTGCTTTCAATAGTTGTCTTTGATTCTGTTATTTGTGCTAGAAAATGAGCACTTATTACCAGGGTATACTGCAAAGAAATTTCTCGTGATCTGATTGGATAATATGCCCGGAACATATATATCATGTACACTGGCAAAACCAACGTAAAAGCATTTTCCCTTTCGGGAGCCCCGTATACATGACTACATTTTCAACACAACATCCAAAATGGCGGCGTCGATCAAGATTATCAGCAGGATTATGCACCAAACTGCACGTTTTACCAAGGTTTCAGTGACGTCAGTTCCCAGTGACGTCAGTTTTCATTGAATTGGGGCACTCAGAAGGGAAATTCTACTTCGTCAGCGTACTCAATTTTTGAAACCAAAAAACAGGTAAAATTCGCTTAACACACGTTGGAATGGTAAAACTTTGCAGTATAATAAATTCGTTGTACGGTCAGGTGGCCGGGGACTTGGAAACTTGTTCGCGGCTGTGGTGAATAATGTCGCCACCTCGCCTTCGGCTCGGGGCGACATGATTCACCACAGCCGTGAACAAGTTTCCAAGTCCCCGGCCACCTGACCGTACAACTAATAATGTAACTGTTAGCATTGGAACATCTTTACAAGCCCTTGACTGCCAATCAAATAAAATCAGGACATTTCCCTCTCCCAGCCCATCTTCAAGGAAAAAAAAGGACTTAAGAATCTCAAAGAAAGTGCTGTTTTAGATTTAACTACTTCAGAAAAATTCAACTACGGTTTACTATCAGTCCCTGCAAATTTGTTTTATGAGGTAAATAGATTAAATTTCAAAGTCGACATAGGATAAACTTATGAAACTTAATAGATTAGTTTCGATATAGACGCCGATCAGTCGGCCTCGCATCAGAATCCAAACTGTTTTATAACTGGTTTATCCCTTTCGGCGCCAAATAATTGAATTCTTGCTTTTTTGACTGCTAAAATGCCTTTCACTGAAAGTTAGAAGCATTTTCATGTTTTAGACTTGGCTGAAAACGCGGACGGTATAGATCCAAGATCAGACCACGTTCTGTGCAGTCTGATCCTGATCTATGCCGTCCGCAAAAAGCCCCCTCTTTTGTTTGTGTCGTTGACAAGATTCAGAACTTGATTAGTTCATATCATTGCTCCATTCAGAAGAATTTTTACTTTTTCTGGAGTATTACTTTTACATTTTTCGCAGGAATGGGTGAATGTTCTCGTAACGAGCTATTTGTCCTTTTTGCAATATTATATACATTATATAATCCTTCCTGAATGTTGGTTATCCAAATTTTCCCATTTTAATGACCCAATAAGAGTGAAAATCTACTTTGAAACCTCGAAACTTTCTGTGTTTGTTTGGTTGGTAGCGAAATACTGTCGAAATCCGGTTACTAGAGCCAGTGACAAGAAGGTGTGAATTTCGCGAACAGTGTTTTTTTTTTTTTTAATACCCGCCCCCTGCCCCCCCCCCCCCCAAAAAAAAAAGAAAAAAAAAAAAAAAATGTTTAAAACAGAAGAAATTACATGTATTTCTTTGAACATGCAGTTGCTCCTTTTCCAGTAATGTTTTCAAAAAATGTTAAAATTCAGAGGTATAAACAGCCGTATTGGAATGATCATGGGTTACAATCTGGAACTGTCGATGAGGTAGATCAATCACGATAACTGCACCACATGCACGATTCAATTGACGACTTTTGCATTGCATCCACGAAGTTAAGGTTGTACCTAAGGCGCCAAGGTTTTTCTTAGCAACTCCCTCTTACGAAGAAAGGTCTTGAAAACGCCGTGGAAAACAAGAAAAAAATAGCATTTTCTCCTTTTTCCCTTTATGTGTTCTGGTCTTTCAAAGAAATCTCCAATCCTACGAGCCACAGTCGTAAAATCGGTATTCAATCATGAGAGATGAGTCTAAACGTTTGTGCGTGATAAAAAGTTAAGGCTCGGAGTGCCAAAGAAATGAGCCGTTCTCTGTGAAAAGGGGGTTTAATGCATCTGCAAAAGGTATCGACCAAGGTCGAAACTTTTTGCTGTTTGTAAATTTCCTGCATGGACATGGACACGTCCACCTCTAGATTCAACAACCTGTTAGACAAAATGGATTTTAGCCATCCATAGGTATGTGATGACTTGCTTGGTGTAACGCATCACGGAGATGCATTAAACCCCCTTTTGCCAGAGCATGGCTCAAATGTAATAGACATTTCAGACATGGCTTGCAACACGCGAAAAGGGGCATTCGGACATTTGGGTAAAGTGTCGTCGCTGATCAGCCTGCGCAGTCCGCGCAGGCTAATCCGAGACGGCACTTTACGGCTACA
The DNA here is from genome assembly GCA_946811185.2 of Hippopus hippopus. Classification (NCBI taxonomy): domain Eukaryota; kingdom Metazoa; phylum Mollusca; class Bivalvia; order Cardiida; family Cardiidae; genus Hippopus; species Hippopus hippopus. The sequence goes on along the minus strand of OX328099.1, from coordinate 64,733,312 downwards.
TTATTAGTTGTACGGTCAGGTGGCCGGGGACTTGGAAACTTGTTCACGGCTGTGGTGAATCATGTCGTCCCGAGCCGAAGGCGAGGTGGCGACATTATTCACCACAGCCGTGAACAAGTTTCCAAGTCCCCGGCCACCTGACCGTACAACGAATTTATTATACTGCAAAGTTTTACCATTCCAACGTGTGTTAAGCGAATTTTACCTGTTTTTGGTTTCAAAAATTGAGTACGCTGACGAAGTAGAGTTTCCCTTCTGAGTGCCCCAATTCAATGAAAAATGACGTCACTGGGAACTGACGTCACTGAAACCTTGTCAAAACGTGCAATTCGGTGCATAATCTTGATGTTAATCTTGATCGACGCCGCCATTTTGGATGTTGTGTTGAAAATGTAGTCATGTATACGGGGCTCCCGAAAGGTAAACTGCTTTTACGTTGGTTTTGCCAGTGTACATGATATATATGTTCCGGGCATATTATCCAATCAGATCACGAGAAATATCTTTGCAGTATAATAATACATTTTGTGCTACAGTAGACTTGCGCAAAATAGAAAAATACATAAAAACCGAAAGTGTAGTTTCGGATTAGCGTGGGCTGATCCGAGTCGACACTTTATGCAATGTTCGAACACCCTTTTCGCGTGTTGCAGGCCACATGAAAAGAAATACAGAACTTGCAGTTCAGTCAGTGCTAAAATAGCTAGAGTGTCTTACATTAAGACAAAGTGAATTTAGACTCCACGTTCTGCGCAAACTGATTGCAATCTGATCGTAGCAAAAACAGTAAGAAGTTATGCATGGCACTTACAAGGTTAAGAACCCACTGCTCAAGGTAATTCGTCATGATGGCACGTTTGTGAAAAAAAAACCGACTGTTTTTTTTCGGCTCAATGACATCTACATCGTATCTACATCGTATGTACTTGTGTTTTATATCCATACCGCTAACATTTTTAAACCGTGTCTATTAAAAACATTTCGTCGATTCAAATTATCAGCATCATTTGATAAAACCGGCTTTCAGTAATTCAAGTTTAAGACAAGGTTTGTGTTTGATACCGTACCAGTTTCTTTTTTACCGGAATTATAGAACTCATAACCGTTACAAGGATATGCATACTCGATAAAAAGTAGATCTAAAATAAATGCAATTGGAGGAATTCGGGCATTGTTAATTATAGTTTGAAAGTCGAGAGACTGTTGTTTGAAAGTTCACTGACTTTTGCTATGGTTCCCATTTTACCGTATTTTTTTCAGCCTACCTTCTTATGATAGGTTCAGTGCTGATTTGAATACATAGAAATCCACAATATTTAGGATGTAAACACCTTGCTTCCTACGAATATTTTTTTGCCTTGTCTTCTTGCAGATTATTTGAACCCTTTACTGAACAAAAAAAAAAAAAGACAAGTCCAAACTGAAAGCATTTACACACGACGGGGTAGAAAACATTGTGGGAAAAGAAGAAAAGTTATATACCAGCATTTTCTCCTTTTCCTACAATATTTTCAAAATGTTTCTTCCTCAGGGTCGTCGTCAAACTCGGGTTGGGTGGTAAAGGGTTAACACGTGTGAAAAAAGCAGATGTCCTTACGACAAAAAAAAAATTGTCCGTTTGTCATGGAGTTTCTGCGTGGCTTTATTTACCATATCTTTATTCAGATTTTCATAAAATCTTTTTAGAAATTTATCTGATGCAATTTATTTTGGACATTATGAGGTATTACGTGCAAGAGCTTGGATTATCGCACCAATCATTGGATAGACATCGTGTTGCTTGATCACCGAGGAATGTCTGAAAGCGCCAAATAGTATTGCATGAAACACTGGCTCTCCAATACGACTGGTTCAAAGGCTCAGTGGCGGCCAAAAGTTAACAAGTTGGGTGTTGAAATGCATTTAGATTTAAGTCATATCATTTAAAAGCATAGAAATCCTTGTAAAGATGACAATCTGTTATTGTACGGTCAGGCCAAGTGTTAGTTGCTGAGAGAAATATGAAACTAGGTCAATAGTTGTCAAGTCCCCCTATCCGTTGTTTACTTTTTACCTGGTTTTGAAATTCATTATTCTGCCCGCGACTAAAAATTGGACTGACTGTAAAATAAATTTTCAGCTTCACAATAAAATCCATACTTTTAAATGTTACCATTCAATTTCAGATGCATCGTAATACCCACTTTGTTTACTTTCGGCCGCTGTTGCTCATTAAATAACTAAATACCAATTTTCGCTCTGCCACATTATCATTGTTTAAGGTAGGGTGCAAGGCTGGATCAACCTGTACATCTGTACAGTCTGATCACAGACTAGACTCTTCCAACTGAACATTAAAGGTTGCAATAGACCTTGAAATGAGATGCTATCGAACCAGTTCTGTGGTTTGAATTAAGGAATTAATAATTCGTGGTTTTTGTCAGAATTTTAACCCTTTACCACACAATTCCGAGATATACCGGTCCTGAGGAAAAAGGCTTTCGAAAACATTGTGGAAAAAGGAGAAAATGCTAGTAACCTGCATTTTCTCCTGTTCCCACAACGTTTTTTTTTTTTTTACTCTTTCAAAGTAAAATTCTATCATTTGAGCCCAATTATATATGTCGGCTGCTACTACTTTCAAATTGGACCGGTCTAAAATTTTGTCGTCGGGTAAAGAGTTTACAGAATACGTCATACGTCATATTATAACCTGCCAAATGCGATGTAGTGATAGTAAGAATATGATTTATTTGCTGTAATATTCAGGAAATATTTTCATAAATTTTTGGTAACAAAAAAACCTGCAGGGAATCCCATTAAGCTGCGTGAATTTTACTCCACCAGACGAGAGTAAAAATAAACTCTTGTCATTTTGAAAGCACTTGCAGACGACAATTCCATCCTTCTCAAATGATTAGATTTCTCTTTGAAAGGGTAAAAATACTGTTTGAAAAAGATAAAAGGATAAAACTCTGTACCAGTAACTTCTCCTTTTCATAAGATGTTTTTAAAATTCGTTGTAAAATTCTTGATCGTCTGTATAGGGTTAACAAAACCCACGCCATCTTTATCAACATCGATTACCACGATGTAACATACCCCGCGATAACTCGCGAGATTTCGTGTACCGCGTGTTGCTGTTTTTGTTGCAATTATCAGTTTAACGCAGCGTGTGTCAATTAATTGTATTTCATCATTACAGTCTTTCCTTCATGAACAGAAAAATAATTCCTTCGATTTACAAACTCGTGAAATTAAAACAATTGTGTTTTAATGACCGTGTCCGTGGTTGCGAGGTAGAGCGTCGGCCTTGTAAACATGAGGTCCAGAGTTCGATACCCGGGAGCGGGTGTCAACTTTGGGATTTTTCATTGGCCCACACATTCGGCGCGAGTACTGGTGTAGTTCCCAGGAAGCAGAATCGAGAGAGATTAGTATAAGTTGTAAGAACTTGTTTCTCAATCGATGTAAAATAAATATGTTTAAACTAAATGACCCCTAGGAAAAGCCTTTTGAAAACATTGTGGGAAAAAGAGAAAATGCTGGTAACCAGCATTTTCTCCTTTTTCCACAATGTTCTCTCCCCTTTCAGAGACAATCCCATCATTTTTCTAACCTTTTAACCTATAGAAATCTGAAAGAAATGTTTATCAAGCGGCTTTTAAAACAACCATGTGGTGTTATTTTCTCGTCTTGGCTCGATGTTTTTCAGAAATAGCCGTATGAAAGACGGGGAAAAAGCGTTCTGCAGAAGGTACTTGATACTTTTAAAAGTCAGAAGTAGGTTTTTGAATAATTTTTGTAGGATAAGGTACAAGCGTGAGCAATCATGATATGATATTTGCAAATGACTTCACAGAATTTCTTTTCATCGCGTCAGTAGGAAATGGTCACTTACAAGAAGCAGCGGTTCCTTTTCAATGCGCTCCCTACTGTTACAAAACAACAATAACAACACACCCCTTTTCTTTAAATGACTATCCTTTGTGTCATTTATATTATGTTTGCTTGTTCTACAAATAGTATGTATAAGTATGGGTTAGAGTAATATATCTTTGATATGTGCATTTATTGCATGGTAAGGCATATAAGCAGTGCAGTTGCTTTAAACTATACGTATAAGAGTGAAGTGGAATGAATTAGAGACGGGCGTTTGAAATCTTCATAAAAAAAAACATTTACACAAAAAGACCAGGTTTTGATTTCGAGCAGCACTAATCTGAATAATACTAATTACTTCTATTCGCTTATGTTTTTAAAATGAATAACCTATGAAAATCTAGTACCAAATAGAACTGATCAATATATTCACGTGGTTATATATGTCTAAATGTCTATCATCTGAGTATCAAAACACTTTGAAGATTATACATATGAAACTGATAGAGCTATGGTTCCGGTCTTAAAATGCACCTTAGGCACACATGATCGGTGTGATGATCCCTGCAGACCTTAATCCTTGTAGGGTTGTAGTTGCTTTTTTTTTTTTTTCGGACAGTGTAGATCAACCTCAGACTGATTCTAATCTTGAATCTACATTGCCCGCTTTTATCCAGGCATTCTAACAAATACCGCCATGATATTGAAATATGTACTTCTTTTGTACCGGCTAAGAATGTAAATTACATGTGAGCTTTGATTTATAATAAAGAGGCTTTGACGCATCTGCAGAATATCAACCCGTAAATTGGAACTTTTTGCTTTGGTTCACGGACCATACAATCTCTTGATTCAGTCGGTTTCTAGACAAAATTGATTTTATGGATTCATGATTATGTGATGACTTGCTTGATATAATGCATCACGAAGATGCCTCATATATAATTATCACTATAAGGGGTCATATCATATCTTCGGCGGTAACTCTCTGCTAGAGAGTACCAATTAATGACACAGTCCTCGCAGTGCTTTGATTTTGAATAATTGCGCTCGATTATTCGTATCAATAAATGACTGATATATCCATCGATTAAAAGCAACATACAAAACATTTTATCCTGTAGATATATTTCCGCGAAAACAGATATAGCATATCTGCCGAAATAACAGTATATCAAAGATGATAGATTTAAAATGTCATTCTCTTGAAGATTGTTTTGAACAGATATATTTATTCGATAAATTAAATTTATGGACATTGATAAGGTCTGTAAAGCCATTCAAATATCTAATAATTCGAATATGTTACTTTATTCGAAATATTCGCTGGAACGGACAAATTTCCATTTACATTTATGAAGATAAAATGACCTGATAAGTATTTGCACTCATTATCCTTAGACTTAGAAGGAAGTTTAGAGCAATAACGATGTCCAAAATATATCGATTATTCGAATGAATTTCTTGTACATTTCATAGTGGAAATATCGAAATTTCGTTAGTGTTTTCTTTTTTCTTTTTTCATCCAGAATTCGAAGACAGATTCAGATTGAAAATGCTGCTAACAAACCAAGATTTATTCGTCTACAATGAATTACTTAAGTAAAGCACGACATAGGGGCATCAAGGTAACAATACCCTTAATAGAGCCTTACAGTGATGGGAAAGACTTAAACATTGCTATTTCATCGCTTATTTGGAAAACACAGATTTTTTTAATTAAACGATTTCCATAATTTTCGGTAATTAACCCAGTACTATACAATCATACTTCAGACATACGATGAGCTTGAACAAACGATAACGCTACAACGGAAAATGTTTCAGGATTGGAAAATGCCAATTTAAATAATTGATAAAAATTGTGGGAAAAGGAGCAACTCCATGTAACGAGCAGTTAGCCCTTCTACGATTTTTACAAAAGCTGTCTACAGAAGCTGCGTGAAAAGTCGAACTTGTGTGGTAATGGCTTAAAAGAAACATCCAAAAGGCTCCCCACGTTGTGTAATATGAGCAAAAATGTACCCCACCCATTGTTTTTCTGCTAATGATGTTTACATTACGTAATATTACATTACTGGTAGCTGTGTCATGAAGACAAGATAAATAACTTTTTCGACAGTTGGAATGCATGTAGAAAAAAACATATTAAACAATTCGAATCATCAACGTCTTCGGATTGTTGAAAAAAAAGAACTTTCAAAGTTACAAAAATGCATAGATTTATATTCTTTGACTTAAATGTCAAGTTTAAAATGAATAAATGTTTTTTTTTTCTTTCCGTATTGGAAAATGGTGCAGTTGCAGTACTAACTGCTTGCATGAGCAATTTGATTTTTCTGCCAGACTTTCTCCACAGACACTGTCGAATTCACTTAATTCCCATAGCTGTCTGATCACTTCGTTTTTCAGCCAGTTCAAACAATGAATTTAACTGCTAACGTTAGATCGACCATTGATCTAGGGTAAATATCAGTGGATAGATAGGAAAACTTAACGGCAAAAGGAAAGATTGCTCAATACGCATGTTTGCAAGAGGTATAGTATTGTGATAAATACCGGAACCGACCCTTGTGTAGAATTTAACCCTGTACTACACACGCCTGACTTTTAACGACCCCAAAGAAAAAGCCTTTCAAAAAAAACATTATGGGAAAAGGAGAAAATGCTGGTAACCAGCATTTTCTCCTTTTCCCACAATGTTTTCTACCCTTCCTAAAACAATTTCACATTTGAGTCGCATTTATTTTGTCGTCTGCAAATGTTTTGAATTTGGACAAGTCTAAAATTTTGTCGTTTGGTAAAGAGTTAACCCTGTCCCAAGCGACAAAGTTTTGGACTCGTCCAAAGTCAAAGTAGCTACAGACGACAAATAAAATGTAGCTAAAATGACGGGATTTGTCTCGAGCAGAGCAGATAACATTGTAAGAAAAAGGAGAAATGCTGGTTACCAGCATTTATTCTTTTCCTATTATGTTCTTATAGGCCACTTTTCTCATGGACTTTAAATCTCGGAATTGTGTTGTACAAGGTTAATAGAATGGGTAAAAGTTTGATTATCTAAAATTGAGGTCCAAGATCGCACTCAGGCTGATCCTAATCCGAACTCTATACAAACGACGCCAATTCTCGCGATATACAGGATATGGGGGGATAATAAAATGTTTATGCTGCACTAATTAATTTCTGAAACAGATACAACCATAAAACAATTTCGTTTAAGTAGAATCCCACGTGGAGAATACACCTTGACATAGAAAGTTGGCGAACTTTTGTTCTAACTTAGTTCCACAATACAATTTTTTTCTGTCAGCAATTGTTACTTTAACACACTGCACTGTAACACATTATCAGACTCATAACAATATTCATACTTTTTAATGGTATGAATTAAATTTGTCAGGAATTTGACCTTCGCATTGTTTACGTTTGGCAGGTAGTAGACCTATAAGGTACATTCCATTATTCGAATAAATAGTATACGGAAAAGGCTCGGGCGGATAGGCCGTTCAAGAATAGAGTAGCAGAAGTCCTCATAGCTCATGGCGCATAGCTAGGTGTCTTGGTAGTTGTGCAGAAAATAAATTTCTGTCATCAAAGTGGAAAGCATGTATGCAACGTTGGTGTAGCAAGTACAGTAAGACACACAAAGGTGGGTATATTGATTGCTGTTCGGAATGCATGGGCATGCATGCTCTGATTGTGAGGTACGGCATGGAAACGTGCTTAGGAATCCGTATTTGTTGAAGTGAGGAGCGCATAGGTAAGTGCTCTGATTGCGATGCGAAGCGCATGGAGAGGTACATCGGCTTTAAAGGGATGATTATGCATATTTAGGCGCACATGTTGCTCTGAGAAACTAACGCATAGGTAGGTGCATTGGTTGCGTTGAGGAACGTGGTGAAACTGTATTGGCTGCTGTATGAAATATAGGTAGGTGCGTTCGTTGCCACAAGAACTCTTTGGTAGGTGTGTAAGCTGCTGCGACCGAGAACTCATAGGTCGATTCATTGGCTGCTAGGGAGAACTTTTTGGTACGTTCACTTGCTGCGGTAGAGAAAGCATTGGGAATGCGTTGTCAGCCAGGATGAACTCTTTCTGAAGATACAGTGAAGACCACAAACGTATTTGCTCGAAAGCTTAAAAGAACGCATAGGTAGTGGCCCTAGCAGCTTTGACAAGAAGGAAAGTAAGACTGTTGCACAAGTCTGGTATAGTTAGACATAACTGGCCATGTTCGCTGAAATGGGAAACGTAAAGTAGATTCGTTTGACTGAAGAAAGGAATACATATATCGGTGCTTTTACTTCTATCAAGTTCGCAAAGAGAAGGAGGGTGGCTGATATAGGAAACGCATCTGTTTGGTAGATTTCTTCGGCAACCGTATGGTATGCATAGAAAAGACAGTTCGGGTTTGTTGGGAACGCAGATATAGGTTTGCATCCGCAAGAGTAAGGTTCTCTTTGGTAGGTGCGTTTGCTGGGACGTATATTTCGGTACTTTTGCATTTGAAATTGGCTTAGATAAGAGGGTTGGCTGGTATAGGAAACACAAAAGCACGTCTCTTTGGCGGCTGTAAGGTATACACGGATGAGCACATTCGCTTTTGTCAGCAAAGCATTAGGAGATTTACTTTCTTTAGCATGAAACGAATTGGTAGACTTGTGCATCTGATGTTGGTCGGAAGGGACGTTTAGTAAGTGGCAGCTGTGATATATAACTTATTTTCTGTTTACAAACTACACTGCAAACAACCTTTTGTTTGGCAAACAGACCACTTGTTAACCTATTGTAGCAAAAAAAAAACCACGAGAAATTGCATGTAACGAGCCATATAGTTTTCCTTGTGCCACAGTGTCACGATTCTTACATTTTCGTTTCATCAGCCATTTATGTATTCATATTGGTCAATAATTATAGACATTTTATCTTCAAAATCGTCTACTGCAAATATGTCTAAGGAAGAAATGAATCAAAACGGTGTTGACCACCGAGGATAAATAAAAAACAATTTGCCATTATGACGGAGTTCGACCAATATCAACTGTTTTATTTAACGCCCGACGTTCATACCAAAGGATGACATGACGAGCGGGGGCGGTAATAAACCTGTCGCTAAAAGGTAACCAAGAACGTGTCATTGGCAAGGAAACGTGTGAGAAGAGGTGGTCAATCGGCGGTCGTTATGGCACCGGTGCTCAAATAGCACTTGATTACATCCGAAATACGCTCTACGAAATATCCGTAATTACGGCGAACTTACAGGGTGACCGTCGACGTAATTGCTCTTTAACTCTTCACCAGACGACCGATTTTTAAGACTTTGTTCAAATTGAAAGCATTTGCAGACGACAAATTAAATGTGGCTTAAATGATAGATTTAGTCTGTGGATGGGTAGAAAACATTGTGGGAGAAGGAGAAAATGCTGGTTAAAAGCATTTTCTCCTTTTCCCACAATGTTTTCAGAAGCTTTTTGTCTAATGATCGGGATTGTTTGGTAAAGGGTTAACTCTTTACTGTCTAAAACAGATAAGCAACAGATAATTTTAAGAACATCCTGATCAAATCGTATTGATGATCAATAGTCACTGCTCCACATATGATTACAAAGTGTAAACGCATAACGCATAGCATAAGGGTATAGGAGAAATTGCCCCTTGCGAGTAACAGTTCCCTTTGTTCCACTGTTTTCAAAATGGTCTGCGACAGAACAAAGAAAAAAAGTCGTCTGCAAGTTGCCATGTGTTAATGGCCAGAGCGTTGCGTGGGAGAGATGTCGAGAATTATGTCTAAAATGTCAGCACCTTTGTCTATTTTGTCGATGATAGGCTTTGTTTATTTGAATGTTGTGAATGCGCCACCGTCAACAGTGTTTCAGTTATATCACGGCAACATTGAGAATTATAGGTTTCACCAGTGCCACTTTAGGCATAGGGCGTACTTTGCGCGAAAACTTGCATCTCTAGTAAGAATCGAAGCAAGGTCTTTCTGTACTAAAAGCTGCCACCTTAACGACTGTCACCGGTAAGAACATCTTTGAGTGTTTAAAAGCAGATATTTACTGCTCTTAGTTTCACTCAGTGTAATTTTATTGTTGAAGATTTTTGCTCGATATCATCTTTTTTTTTTTATTTCCACTATGCATACGTTTTGTACGATTGGCAGATACTCACAATAGGTGGACGGGCGTTTTGGTCCCAGATGTTTTGATCCGGACGTTTTAGCCCTGGACGTTTTGGCCTAGGACCTTTAGGGCCAAATAAAGTAGAATAGAAATACAGCCCAATCAGTCTCTTATCAATTTTTTTATTTAACAATAAATGCAGGCAAAGTTCAGACTGATCTTTTCCTACACAACATGTTTTGGCCTAGGAACTTTTGGGCCGAATGAAATAGAAATAGGGAACGTTCCATCAGTCCCTTATCAATTCCCGTATTTAACCCATTACCATAAAATCCCGAATTTTAACAAACCAGAGAAAGAAAGCTTTTGAAAACATTGTGGTATAAGAAGAAAATGCTGTGCAGTCTGATCTTGATCTACACCGTCTGCAAAAGGCCATTAAGCGCCGCTGAGCAGCCTATGTGTTAAAAGACCTCGCGTCAGAGTGATTTGAAATCACTTTGAATGAGTGTTCGATACATAAATACTTATTATACTGCAAAGAAATTTCTCGTGATCTGATTGGATAATATGCTCCGAACATATATGCCATGTACACTGTCAAAACCAACGTAAAAGCAGTTTCCCTTTCGGGGGCCCCGTATACATGACTACACTATCAACACAACATCCAAAATGGCGGCGTCGATCAAGATTAACATCAAGATTATGCGCCAAGCTGCACGTTTTAGCACGTATTACTAAGGTTTCAGTGACGTCAGTTCCCAGTGACGTCAGTTTTCATTGAATTAGGGCACTCAGAAGGGAAATTCTACTTCGTCAGCGTACTCAATTTTTTAAACCAAAAAACAGGTAAAATTCGCTTAACAAACGTTGGAATGGTAAAACTTTGCAGTATAATAAATTCGTTTTACGGTCAGGTGGCAGGGGACTTGGAAACTTGTTCACGGCTGTGATGAATCATGTCGCCACCTCGCCTTCGGCTCGGGGCGACATGATTCACCACAGTCGTGAACAAGTTTCCAAGTTCCCTGCCACCTGACCGTACAACTAATATTGTACATATAGTTGTTTTTAAACCTTTCGGCGCCATCGAAGAAAACAGGACTTTTGCGGGCGGCATAGTTCAAGACAAGACTGCATAGAGCGTGCAGTCTGATCTTGGATCTGTCACATGTACCCTATACCACTTGTTTAGCCAAGCCTATCAGATACAAAATCTTTCTGACTTTCCATAGAATTGGCTTGCAACACGCGAAAAGGGGCATTCGGACCTTTGCGTAAAATGTCGTCTCGGATCAGGCTGCGCAGTCCGCGCAGGCTAATCCGAGACGGCACTTTACGTCAATATTAGATTTTGTCCTACGGTGGACTTGCGTGAAACAGAAAATCACACTCGATCGGAAAGTGTCGTCTCGGATCAGCCTGCGCGGACTGCGCAGGCTGATCCCGGACGACAATTTACGCAAATGTCCGAATGCCCCTTTTCGCGTGTTGCAGGCCAGATTGTATTTTGAGCCAATGACAGAGGTAGTTTGAACTGTCATAATTTACATAGTATACGTATACAGCTCATAATTACAAACAAAAAGGGCCGCAAATGGATTGGGCCGCAAGTTCAAAATCGTCGAAAGAGGTCGAGTGTATTTAGCGCAGAAAGAGGTAAAAGGTTGTCTTCTGCAAGAAGGAAAAAATCGTCTGCAGGAGGTTGACTCTTTACCAAATTACAAAATTTTGGACTGGACCAATTTCAAAGCGTTGACAGACGACAAAATAAATGTTCCTTAATTGATTATTTCTGTGTTTCATAGGGTAGAAAGCATATTGGGAAAAGGAGAAAATGCTGGTTTCCAGCATTTTCTCCTTTTCCCAATATGTTATCAAAGACTTCTTTCTCAGGGTCGTTAAAATTCGGGATTGTGTAGGAATGGATTAAATGGTAAAATGGTCTTGAAATCGACCCCAAAAACCTATCAAATAAACGATTCATTTTGCTCAGCTAACACTTCCAAGGCCTTTTATTCCCTGTTGTTTAAACTGTTTATGTCAGAACTAGCCTAGCACCAGTAGCTCAGTCGGTAGCGTACAGGACTTGAGAACAGGAGTCGCTGGTTCGATCCCCGGCTCGCCCAATTTCTTTCCGAGGATTGATGATCGTCATTGCAATCTCTTCTCTCACTGCTGACCATTGTTTCAACGATGGTTATGTGGGAAAGCAGCCAGTGGCTTGGAAAGAACATTGTGCGGAGTTCTGGTAAAAAGATACTCCAGGAGAGCATGGATAGGTGCACTGGCCGCCGCGATATAACTGAAATAATGTTGAAAACTGCGTTAAACACCATACTATCAACTGTCAACTCCAGAACTTTTATTTCCTGTTGTTTTTTTTTTTAAATGTTTATGTCAGAACTAAAACGGACCAAAAAACATCATTACATAAACGCGGTAAAAGTGATTGAATGTCAAATGAAAAGTAGAGGGTGGACTTTCCTGACAAAATAGCTGATTTTCGTCTGACATCCAAATTGACCGGAAGTGGATAGTATTATAGTCTACGTGATGGAGTTCCGGTCGTCAAAGCCGGGCAGTTCTGTCTCAGTGGGGGCAAAAGTGATCAATGTTTGAACATCCATAAAGACAGCAGATTTGAAAATGTCAAAGTCATTACCGAGCATTGAATTATGTCGTAACATTGTCGCTTCGTTGCTACTCTAGCGGCTCTTGTCGGAAACGAATAACGGAAGGAAATTGATCAACCATTGGCAGACTTTACGGAGCACCCTTTGTAATGCCCAATATTTGTACACCAACTGCTGTTAAAATCGACAGCTGTTAATTTTATATTACCGCCTAGGGATAATCTTTTTTTTTTTTGTCGTGTTGTAGTAGAATAATCTTTAAAACACTGTGGCATTCGGAGAAGTTGCACCTAACTACTGCGTTTTCAAGGAACTATTCGGGATTGGTATACCGTAATACGATACTGTAATTATAAAATATTGACCTTTGAACTTTACGCGCCATATCCTGAAATCATACTGGGCAAAATCGGGCACTAAATTTATTACAGATTTGATTGCTAACGGTAAGCGCTGTGTAATTTCCTTCTGTCGCAATATAAAGGGAAACTGAAAAGGTCAATAAGTCGACGACGTGATTGCATATTAATCTTCTGTCAGCATGCCATTAACATTTGGTAGTGCACGACGTATCGCTGCATTTGACTTCAAATTCTACTCGGAATTTTTGTATGTATGTGTGTGTGTTCTTAAAGCGTCATTGCTGAAACTCTGCTATTTATTAATTTATTTGTATATTTTTTTTTATGTGTTATATGTTATTTGTCAACTACTTCAATGGGCATCGTCCTTGGTTGATTTGTCTTTGGTAGCTTACTTAGACTGAACAGGGAGCTGCTGTCGTTGTTGTTGTTGTTGGTGGTGGTGGCGGCAGTTTTATATATAGAACTTTTTTTTTTAAAACCATAAGAAGTTGAAACAGTAGTAAATTGGAGATTTATAAAGACCTTCTCTTGATAGAAACTTTGGATTGTTAAAAAGTGTTTTGTTGATGGTTGTTCAGCTAGACAGTGGCATTGGTTGGTCGGTTTCTGGTAAGATGGTTAATTTTTGCTTGCTGGTTGATTGTTGCTTACATGGTTGCTTGACTGCCTAAATAATGATTGATTGTTGATTAACCGATTTGAAACTTCGTAATGTACTTGCTTTTCTAACTGACTGGCTCGCTAGCAGGCTGATTTAATAAGTTCGATCGGTTTGGCGATTTGGTAGGTTTGTAAGTTAATCTTATTAATTTGATTGATTGATTGATTTAGTTTGTTTGTTTGTTGATTTTATTTAATTGATTGATAGATCGATCGATTGATTAGTTTGGTTGATTTGATTGGTTTGGTTGATTTGATTGATTGATTTGATTGATTGATTGATTGATTGATTGATTGATTGATTGATTTTGCGATTCACAGTATCTTATTTGTAATACCATTAGAGGTCGTTTCGTTTTACTTTGCAAAATGCAATTTTATTTAACTTTTCTTTCTTTGATATAGAAGAAAAGTTAGTTTTTTAGTAACAAAAACGATGAGATAAAACGAGTTCCGGAGATAACAAGGATGAAAAAAAACCTGACGTTTAGAAATAGTATTTCTCCATTTGCTGTCATGTTTTGCATGGATTGATGTGTTCAACTTTATTTCAGGTATCCTTTACTCATATGGACATTGGAAACGTTCCGTTTAATTACTGGATGACGAGAATCACGAGTGATGTTGATTGTAAAAATACTAACTCTGACAGCGCTGAATAAAAGCTTATAGACGTTTCCACTCTGGAAAAAAAGCGCTTTATAAGAGCAATGTCAGTGATATTTTTGTCCACAATTCCTCAGCACAGTAGACAGTGTAGATCGGGATCAAATTGCATTTCTGTGCAGTCTGATCCTGATCTACTCTGACCGCAAAGGTAACTATAAAAATGAAAAGCGCTTTATGTATTAATCCTTTACCACACTATTCCGAATAATTTTGACGACCCTGAAAAAGAAGTTCTTTTCTGCCTATTAAGGACAGATACCATCATCTTGACAGACATTTTAATTATCATCTTTAAATTCCTTCAATATGCACAAGACCAAATTGTGCTGACTAGTAAACTCTGACTTTGTATCTACATTGATAGTTTCACACAAACGGCCCTGAAAATGCGACATCTGCATCTTTAGTACTGTTTGGGTGTTTTTATTTCGTTTATCTAGCAGTACCAGGGTTTATATTTCGACGTCCCTCCATTCTTCTCAATGAAAAAGAAATATGTGGTATCATTCAACTCGTACTGCTGTCACTCTTTGAACTGATAGCCGAAAAATAGAGTTTGGCTACAAATAAATAAGCCATGCGCCGTAAAAATGGGGTTTAATGCAACTGTAAAAAAGTATCGACTCAGTTCAGCCTGCGCGCTCCGCGCAGGCTGAATAAGGTCGAAGCTTTTTGCTATTAGTCAATTTTCTGCATGTCAAAGGACATTTTACCCCATGATTTAGTCGGTTGTTTGACTACATGGATTTTATTCATCAATAATTGTGTGTTTACTTGCTTGGTATAATGAATCACGGAGATCCATAGTAACGAAACGAACATTGCCATATCAAGTCTGTTTCGGCCGCGGTATACCGAACACTATGAATCAAATAGATTGATTAAATGGTGTTTACAGCTCTTTCAATATGCGTTATGACATATCATAGTTGCAACCCACTTTTTTTTATAACTGTCCTGAGTTCCACCAGTACTAGGCTTGAGCTGTGAAATGTCTTGCCGAAGGGCACTTCCACGAAAACACCTAGCACTTAGACTGAGGATCGAACACGGGGGCCTCCGGGTTTCAGTCTTAGTTCTTCAAAACACTGAGCCACGCAAGACCCCGTAAATCAAATAGACCGCAGATTCTGTTAACGTTCTGTACTTGCATTTCAAGCGTTTAAACATTTCTATATTAGTCGGACTCTTGCAAAAGGGGGCTTCATGCATCTCCATGATGGAATATACCAAGCAAGTCATCACATAGGGATCCATGAAATCTATTTCGTCTAACGTTTGAAGGAAGAGTAGTCCTTGGACATGCACAAACTTGACCATTAGCAAAAAGTTTCGACCCATAGCGCAGGATAGCGCAGGCTGACATAGGTCGATACTTTTTGCAGATGTATTAAATCCCATTTTCACAGAGTATGATTCATATCATTTGGATTTGGGATAAAATGTTTCTGAATAGTTTAAAGTGTGCTGTTTCCAGAAAATCTTTTAAATCTTCGTGTTTGTAAAATTATCAGCGTGTGTGTCCAACAAAGAAAATCACAGGTAATTCGAAGGTCAGTAACCGGAAGTTGGTTAATACGATCGTGTCCGCCAGAGTTAACCCTTGCCGCATCAAATGCAACTGAAAATTCTTCCTAACCCTTTACCACACAATCCCGAGTTTTAACGACCCTAAGGAACAAGAGCTTTAGAAAACATCGTAGGAAAAGGAGAAAATGCTGGTAAAAAATCATTTAAAGAAAAATTTTCTTATTTGTGCAACATTTAATTTGTCGTCTGCAAATGCTTTCAATTCGGACCAGTATAAAATTTTGTCCTTTGGTAAAGGGTTAATACTGTGCAGATCAAGATCAGATGCATAACGTGCAGCCTGGCTGTGATCTACACTGTCAGATGTTTCGCCTTATATTCTGACCGATGCAAATCTGGGTCTTTGTAATGTGATAATGTGTTTTTGTTTTTCATTTGTTCGCAACTCGAAAAGCCAACCTATTAAACATACATTTTCACTCGTTTTCATCCAGTTTTTTAACCGTTTTTTTTTTTTTCTATTTTATAAAACTACGGTATAATCACTCTTGTATCTTCATGCCAAACATTGCCCCTGATGGTTGCAAGGTTGCACAGATTACGGTAGATAGAAAATGCATTTCATTCTATTGCGGCTAGCCATAGATATAACAACCACAGTTTCCGGTTACAATCGAAGACAAATCCCTACAGTTTCTTTACCCCATACACCTTAATATATTGATTTTTTACCTACGTTTACACAGCTGACAAGATTATAACACCGTCAAGTTTTAACAGCGTTTGTTTACTCTCTGGTTATAAAGATGTCTCTTTAACCGCCTCGTACTTTTTCCGCATAAAAAACCAAAACCAGGTGATAGCACAGAATGTGCAGTCTGATCTTTGATTTACAACGTGCACACTTTATTCCTCATTATAAACTATAATTATATCCCTGTCCAAAACTACCTGAATTTCAGTGAAATAGGATTTTCAGCCTTCGAAAAAAGTTTTTATTTTTTTATTTAACTTATTTCTTTAACTCTTTACCAGACGATAAAATTTTAGATTTCTCCAAATTGAAAGCATTTGCTGACGTCAAATCAAATGTAGCCCAAATGAGTGGATTTGTCTTCAAAGGGTAGAAAATATTGTGGGAAAATGAGTAAATGCTGGTAACCAGCATTTTCTCACTTTCCTGCAATGTTTTAGTTTAAACCTATTTTATTTTACATCGATTGAGAAACAAGTTCTTACAACTTATACTAATCTTTCTCGATTCTGCTTCCTGGAGACTACTCCAGTACTCGCGCTGAATGTGTGGGCCAATGAACAATCCCAAAGTTGACACCAGCTTCCGGGTATCGAACTCGCCCGACTTTATGGTTACGAGGCCGACGCTGTACCTCACAATCACGGATACCACATTGTTTTCAAATGTTGTATTCCTCAGCGTTGTCAAAACTCGGGATTGTGTGGCAAAAGGCTAATTACTTCGTTGACACAAAGAATCATGCTATCAGATATTCTATAAAGGTATCGGCAGCTGTGAAAGGGACCTCCCGTATATTGTATTGAAAACACCGATACATCATTTATTTCTAAATTCTTTATCAGACCGTAAATTTTTAAGACTTGGTTTTTAAGAAATGCCACTGATTTTGACACATTGTGGGAAAAGGAGAAAATGCTGGTAACCAGCATTTTCTCCTTTTTTCCACAATGTTTTCTACCCTACCAAAATCAAACTTCATTTTTTTTTTTTTTGAGTCACTTTTATTTGGTCGTCTGCAAATGCTTTCAATTCGGACAAGTCTAAAATTTTGTAGTGACGTAAAGACTTAAATGCATCTGCAAGCGAAGAATTGAATTTAGCTCAAAATAATTTAGTTTGTCTTGAAAGGATAGAAACTATTGTGGAAAAAGAATAGATTGTTCTCAATCAGGATTTTTCTCCTTTTCTCACAATGTTTTTAAAAGCTTTATTCTTCAGGATCGGTAAAACATTGGAATTTTCGGATAAGGATTAAGGAAACAACCAAGCAAGCTATTTTCCTACCATCAAAAAGGATTTAACTGATAAGCCATTGTACTTCGATATAGTGATGATTGTGTATTTTACGCATGCATGAAAATAATGTAGGCGTAATTACCGTCGGAGCCTGTAATGAAACGAAATTTATTTACTAAAAATATGTTTTGACTACAAGTTTAGATGTTAACTGTATCAAAGTCAACTGTGCCAGATGGCCACTTGAACGCTGCTATGAATACTGCTTTGGCCTCGGTCCGTTTGTCTGTCTGTTGTTCGTCCGTCCGTTCGTCTACCAGTTCATCTGCCCACACGTCTATCTGTCCATCCGTCCGTCTGTCTGTCTGTCTGGTGTTGTTTGTCTGTCTACCTGCCTGCCTGCCGGCCTGCCTACTTGCCCGCCCACCCGTTTGTTCGTCCGTCCGTTCGTTCGTCTGCCCGTCTGACCAAACGTGCGCCAGCTCTGCTAGCCCACCGGTCCTTCCGACCGTAAATCCGTCCGTCCGTAAATTCGTCCGTCCGTCCGTCTGCCCGCCCATCCGCCCGCCTTTCCGCCCGTCCGTCCGTCTGTCTGTCTGTCTGTCCACTCAGTCCATCCGTCTGTTCGTCCGTCCATCTGTCCGTGAGTTTTTCCACTCGTTTGCAGGTTTTTGTGCAACTAAATCGTCCTATAGTTTTTATAATAGTTCCTCAGTGAAACTCACTACAATGTAGCCTGTGTACAACGTGATGTCCTGCATGCCTCAGTAGTGGATGATTAAATTATGAAAACTAGGAGTGTGGGTTCGATCCTCAGCTGGCGCTAGCATTTTAGCGGAAGCGTCCATCGACATGACACTTCAGAGCCCTGGCCCAGGACTGGTGAAAGGTAGGACACATATAAATACGTAAGCTGTCACCGTGGTATAACTGAAATAATGTTGAAAGCGACATAAAACACCAGTCAATCAGTCTTCTGTACGTCGCACTTCCTATGCGGGCTAATTAAGACGTTCCCTCTTTGCATGCCTTTGAATTAAGAACACGGCAACTTCTGATGACATGCACGTTTCGGGCGCATATGGGGTTGTTCAACAGAGTTCTTGCTCGATGTCCTATATACCCAAGCCTGGGTTCCAGTCCGATCAGTTTTTCCTTTTTTACATTTGGACTATACTTCGTCAAAAGGAAAAAAAATATGGAACTGGAACCCAGGCTATATCTACCCTTATAGTTCAAACTGATTCCATGCATGGTCTTATTCGAACTGAAAAAAAAAATCGAGATACCTAGTTTGTTTTCCATATCTGGCGCTATGCAGAGTGTAAAAAAATATGAGCCGTGCTCTGTAAAAAGGGGGCTTAATGCATTTGCGAATAGTATTGACCCGGGTCAGCATGCGCAGTCCGCGCAGGCTGATCTGGGCCAAAACTTTTCGCTATTTGTCAATTTTCTGTATGTCCAAGGACCAGTCTACCTCATGATTAAGTTGGTTGTTGGAAAAAGTGAATATCATGGATCCATAAGTATGTGATGGCTTGCTTGGTGTCATGGATCACGGAGATGCATTAAGCCCCCTTTTGCCAGATTTGTAACAGTGAGCAGACATCTGGCTCGGATTATGGGATTTGTTTATGAACGGTACAAAAACACTATCAGAACAGGAGATACTTCTGGTTACCATCACTTTCCCCTTATCCCACAATATTTTCAAAAGCTTCCATGCTCAGGGTTTCGTCTGGGAAAGGATAGAAAACATTGTGAGAGAATGCCGGTTACCTGTTTTCAATGTTTTCAAAAGCCTTCTTCTTCAAGGTCGTTAAAACACGGTTTTGTTTGGTAAAACGTTAAAAGACTCCGAGAAAGAGTTGTGGGAAACGGAGAAAAAGCTGGTGACAGGTTTGTTTTTTTTTCTCCTTTCCCCACAATGTTTTCAAAATGATCCATTGAAATAATGATGATAGCATTTATCGAAAGTCTAATCGTAGCATATAAGCCATATCTAGTTTGTTGTCTGCAAAATTAACGCTTTCAATGATTTATTGATTGTATGGTGTTTAACAAGGTTTTTAACATTTTTTTTCAGTTATATCGCGGTGGCCAGTGCACCTATCCATGCTTTCCTGGAATTTCTTTACCAGTACTCCGTACAATTTTCCAAGCCACTGGCTACTTTCCTACATAACCATCGCTGAAGCATTGGCCAGAGGTGAGAGAGGAATGAATCCTTCACATTGACTATCCTCAATGCTCGGAAAAAAATTGGCCGGGTCGTGGATCGAACCAGCGACCCCATGTTCTCAAGTTCTGTACGTTACCGAATGAGCTACAGGGGCTCACCTAATGCTTTCAATATGAACTAGTCAAAAATTTTGTCGTTCGGTATATTTTGTTTTTTGATGCCACTGCATTGTAAACATTTCAAACATTGTTTGAAAGCTTTTAAAGAACATGCATATTTGGAATGAAAAATAACTTTTCTTATGTCAAAAATTCAAACAACTTTTTAATGTCAAATTTTCAAGCAACTATTTGTTATTGAATGTAGGCAAGTCTAACATTTTGTTCTACAGAGTTAAAGCACAATATATTGAAGCTTTCCCCCCCCCCCCCCCCCGAAAACAGAATGTGGAAATGACACAAACATTTTATCAGACGACCAACTTTAGGGATGTCCACATTGAAAGCATTTGCAGACGACAAATTAAATGTGGCTTAAATAGTTGGATTTATCCTGGAAAGCATAAAAATCATTCAGGACAAAGAAAGAAATGCCTGTGACTAGCATTGTTCTTTTTTCTCAAAGTATTTGCGAAAGCATTTGTCCTTGGGTCGTAAAACACAAGCCGGGGTCGTTTAACTTTTTACGAAACAGTCCCGATTTTTAATGACCCTAAAGAATGAAACTTTGGAAAACATTTTGGGAAAATGAGAAACTGCTGGTAACCAGTATTTTCTCCTTATCCTACTATGTTTTCTTCCCTCCAAAAGAAAAACTAAGTTTTTGAATCGCATTTACCATGTCATAAGTAGATGCATTCGTTTTGACAGAATTCTATCGTCTGGAAAAGAGTGAAATCTGCATGGTAAAGGTTGACTTACGAATGTTGTAAATGGTCCAACACTCTGTTTAACAGATCAAGGCTTTGAAAGACATTGTGGGAAAGAGCAAAATACTCGTAGCCAGCATTTTCTCCTTTCACTACAATGTTTTCTTCCCTTCAAATAAATGTTTTCAGATTTTTGAATCATGTATGCTTTGTCTTGTGCAAGTGCTTTGGATTTGATAAAATTCCGTAAAACGGGAAACAGTTAATTCTCGAGAGTAAAGGTTGAGTTACGTATGTTGTCAGTGGTCCAACATTGTTAACAGATCAAGTAATTTTTAGATAACACGTATTAACCCTGCACCTCGCAACCGACTGTGTCTGAGATTCTTGGCATTCATTGCCAGACTGGAATGAAAACAAAGTGCGGTATTGCTATATTTAACAAATAGCCAGGGTACGAACAAATAACCACTAGGACATAATTCCCCTACGACGAAACCCACTGGACAAAAGCCCACGGCTAAAACTCATTATCGACAGTCCGATAGAGTTATCTTTCTTTGAGCACTCTTGCACACATATGGTAAGAAAATGAGCATGACTCGCGAGACAGCCCAATACTTTCAGAACCTACACGGTGCCAATAGGTTAGCCATAACAGAAAAAGAAAATACGAAATGAAAGCCTAAACATACTTATTAGACACTGTCAGTTCAGATAGCTGCGTTTGATTGTATTTTATTTATGATCCCATGTATATTTGTTAGCGCGTAATCACGGTAATAGGTCAAAATGCGCCTTTAACTTGGGGAGTTCCACTGATGAAATAAAAAGAAACGGCGGATAAAAACCCACATGAAAACTAAAACAATTTAAAAATCACTTTTTAGACAATATAAAGGTCAAAAGAAAAACTGAAAATCGAATGGGGTTTGATGCGTTAAAAAAAAACTCGTCTTTCGGATTCGTTTTTTTTCAACCGCATCACACCCCATTCTACTGACAGATTTTTAATAACGCACACAACCAATTGATTATCCTCTATTTTTTCTCATCGCCTTAACTCTCTACCAGACGATAAACAATGTTTAGACTCGTCCAAATTGAAAGCAGTTTTAGAACATAAAATAATGTACTAGTATTCAAATTGTGGGAAAAGAAGATATACTTTTTTCCAGTAATTTCTCCTTTTCACATATCATTTTTTTCAAGAAGCTTATTATGTCTCTTCAGACACAAATGCCATCTTTATCCAATTAGACATTGTGATACTGTCTTAACTCAGAACTAGACTAAGAATGTAATTTACAATGGCTATAAAATACAGGCCCTAAATCATTTTTGCAGACTGAATACATGTGAGTCATTCTCTGTGAAAAGGAGGCTTAATGCATATGAGCCATGCTCTGTGATAAGGGAAATTAATGCATCTGCAAAAAAGTATCGACCCAGGTCAGCCTGCGCAGGCTGACATAGGCCGAAACTTCTTGCTTTTGGGCAATTTTCTGTATGTCAATGGACCAGTGTACCTCATGGTTCAGACGGCCGTTAGAAAAAACGGATTTTATGGATCCACAATTATATGGTGACTTGGTTGGTACCATGAACCACGGAGAATCATTAAGCCCCCTTTTGCCAGAGCATGGTTCATTTCTTTAATGCATGATACCAAGCAACTCATCACAGTATCATAGATCCATAATATCAGTTTTGTATTACAACATACCGAATCATGAGGTCACTAGTCCTTTGACGTGCAGAAAAATCACCAAAAGCAAAAAGTTTCGGCCCAGGTCAGCCTGCGTAGACTGCGCAGGCAGACCTGAACCGATACTTTTTGAAAATGCATTAAGTTCCCTATTCAAAGGTCAGGGCTCATGTATATCCAATTCAATGCTTTGGTTCCGTGGTTTAACCACTGGTGTTATATTTCACGTTCTAATTTGGTTCAGTCTGTCCTTGATGAACGTACAGATATTTGCTGATGTAATACAACTTTTACTTTCTCCAGCGGGTGCATATTGAAAGTTCGACCTTGTAAAACATCGACCTTGTAAAACAAAGTCTTTCATCCAAAGTCTTTTATCACAGAAATTTGTTCCATGTGAAAGCAGATACAAGTATCATAGCATTACGTGACTCTGTACATACTGTGACAAATTCCTTTCAATCTGCACTCTGATACGGTTTTCAACCGGAAGTACTGGGCGTTTTTCTTCTTTTTATTTCTTTAAGTAGTATGTACATCCGCGATGAAAATTAAATCCCTCACGCCATTCTTGAAATATCTAATTCGCAAACTGGAGAGAGGTAAATTCCGTGCCGATATCAAAATTCTAATTGCTTCTGTCATACCGGACATTAATGAATGTTATTGTTTAATTGTTTAAACAAGCCTAAATCTTTTAAAGGCCCAGTAGCGGCAAAATGTAAATAATTCTGTGGATAGAATAACGAGAAGTTTCATTCGCACCATTTGTGATTATCATAATTTTGATGGTCTTTCAAGGTATGGTTGGGCAAAGTCCCGGTCACTAGCATAATAATGCATGTTAAAACTCCAATGTTGGCGGCATTTTCATCTTTTCCATCAATGTTTTCCAAAGCTTTCCTATCTTTGTGCCGTTTAAACTCGGAATGGGTTCGTTAAAGTTTTGTGTATCCTTACCCTACGTTTACACCATGTTCCCGGCAGCCACGGCAGCGTTGTATTACGTCAATCCCATTTTGTCCAAGGTTGTCAGAAACGGGGCTGTCGTGGCTGCCGGGAACATGGTGTAAACGTAGAGCTAGATGTGATCTCAACCAGGGATAGATGTTAACTGTACTGTTCGAAATAGATGGACTTGACAACTTGCAATCATATGAGAAGACTGAAATAACGCATTTTTATCCAGATTTTTCTAGACTAAAACATGTCTCTTAAACTGTTTGACATTGTAAAATGGTAAGATCATACAGCATCCTCTGTGCAGTCCGATCTTGGTCGACACTGTCTGCAAAAGCACATAGTGCTGGCTGTAGTTACATATTGGATAAAAAGGGAAACTACTTACCCGTGGTACGTAGATATTCAGGTACAAACAATCTTCTTTGGTTTTGTTGAAACCCGGAACATGGAATTCAATGTAAGCCACGCCTTCCGTTGGTTGGGGACAGGCAGGGGGTAAATTTAATGCATTCCGTATCTCGTTACCCCAGGGGATTGGGGGCACGGGTGGCTGAAATAGAAAAGAAAAAGAGAATTTTGATACCAAACCATAAGACTTCGAGCAGATATAAATGAGAGAAAACTACAATGAGTTATTAGTATCATTCGAGTAATTATTGAAAGCCAGCTGTTAACTCATTGCCTGCAGAAACAATTTTGAATTGTCAAGAGAACTTAGAAAACATCATTGGAAAAAACGATAAACTAATAAAGTGAATTAAAGTAACTCTTTACCACACAATCCCGACCTTTAGTGTCCAGAAGGTAAAGGACTTTTGAAAATATTATTGGAAAAGGAGGAAATGCTGGTAACCAACATTTTCTCATTTTCCCAACAATGTTTTCTAGACCTTTCAAAGACGAGTCCAAATCATTTGAGCCACATTAATTTTGTCGTCTGCAACTGCTTTCAATATGGACGACTCTAAAATTTCGTCTTCAGGTATAGAATTAATATACATGTATATACAGTAAAGACACATGTTACAAAGGGAGAAGTTACTCGTACATCAACCGCCATCTGTAAATGAAACAAGGACAAAAAAAAAAAGGATTATATAAAGGTCTGATAAGGTTGAGACGCTACCGCCGTAAGACTACCACGGAATTATAAATTTAGACCTTAAGTTTGGCTGCAAAAGATTTTAAATGATTGTATAGACAATAGGTTATCATTAATTAGACTAGAGAACGCTAGGCTATTGCTATCAAGACAGACACAGATTAAAATGTATACAAAAACCCCACATTCGCCAAAATCTGTTTAACAGAAAATATTTCTTTCTATTAGAAATCGTAATTCTGTTGAAAATGTTGACATAACTACAAAATCTCTACAATTCTATTTTGGACAATGTCTTCTTACAAAGTCATAGGCTGAACAACATGGCATCGACAAGATACACAATGTTTGCTTATATGTAAATTAAGTCAGTAACCTATGAAAATGAGGCCCATCTTTACTTATCCCAACGCAACTTTTTTTGTTTGGCGAGTGTTGCAATTCTCGTCTAGCTACGAGTTCGTCCAACAGATAAGAAAGTGAAAAAGCATGGAAAGTTCATCTAAAAATGAACTCTAGAAAATATTCAAATGCTAAATCATCAAACTGATATGTTCTTCATTTGCTTCTTTCAATTAAGGATCAACAAACAATTTTTTCGTGGTATTTCCTATTGTGATAAGTAAATTGCTTAGAACGATGGGTAAAGTCACCGGAGCGAAGTGATCGAACTTAATAACCGGATTAGACCGGGCCGAACCGGTTAATAACCGGATTGGACCGGGCCGAACCGGTTAATAACCGGATTGGACCATGTTCTTCAATCTTGTGTGGACCAAGCAAATTTTATATTTACCAAGGCCGCTTTATCGACATTCGCTAGTTTATGAGTACTTTCAGTACTTGTTTATTATCTTGTGATCAAACTTGATTGTACCTTGTGTGCTGCTGTAAACTGACAAAGAATTCAAACAGTATCGATTCATGTCAGCGTGCGCGGAGAGCGCAGGCTGACCTGGGTCGATACTTTTGACGGATGCATTAAAGCTTTTTTCACAGCGCATGACTCACATGTATTTGGCTAAAGAAAGCAAAGTTTGTCACAAAACAATTGACTGCGAGCTACTGGGATACTTGGGCGTCACCCAGTATCGGTAAGTGTTGTCTGTTGAGATGAATCGTATTAGGTTACACTTTGTAATTAGGTAAACAACTGTCAAGTCACAGAGAATCTGCAATTTTTGTCCCCCAAAAATGCCTGGTTGGGCCGCAACAGAGTTAATTGTGTACCAGACGTCAAAATGGTGGACTTGCCCTACATATTGAGGATTGCTGAAATGGCGGGATTTGTCTTCGATAGGGTAAAAAAACATCGTGGGGCAAGGATAAAATGCTGGTAAAAACGTTTTCTCCATTTACCACAATGTTATTTCAAAAGCTTTCTTCTTCAGGGTCATAAAACCAGGGCATTGTTTAGCAAAGGGTTAAAATGATACCCTAGAGTCACCATCATCATCAGCTTCATGATAAATGAGCCATGCTCTGGCAAAAGGGGGCTTAATGCATCTCCGTAATGCATGATACTAATCAAGCCATAACATAATTATGGTTTTTATAACAGCCATTTTTTTTTTTAACAACCGACTTAATCTTGAGGTAGACTAGTCCTTGGACATACAGAAAGCTGACCAATAGCGAAAAGTTTCGGCCCAGGTCAGCCTGCGCAGTCCGCGCAGGCTGACCTGGGTCGATACTTTTCGCAGATGCATTAAGTCCCCTTTTCACAGAGCATGGCTCAAATATGTCCAAGGTGCCACTATTCTATACAATTCAGATGTGTCTTTAACCCTTTACCATACAACCCCCAGTTTTAACAAACCTGAAAGAAAATGTTTTTGAAAACATTGTGGGAAAAGGAGAAAATGCTGGTAACCAGCATTTTCTCCTGTGCCCACACTTTTTTACCCTATCTAAAACAGAACTCATCATTTGAACTACATTAAATTTGTCGCCTGCATATACTTTCACTTTGGAAGTGGGGGGTTCAAAATTTTGTCGTTTGGTTGAAGAGTAAGAGTGTTATCAAATTCCAGGATAGCTAAGTCATAGAGCAGCTGGGTTAGAGTTTTTAGGGGTAAAGGCCTCGAAACCCAGCGGAGGTATTTTACTTTGCAGCATCTTTGTGTGTATATGTTATTATTTCAACTAAGAGAGAATAAACAATCACCCAGGCACCGCTTCATCTGCTGGTATGGACAGTGTAATTTCGAATCTGACTCCACAAAACATTGGAAGTACATGGCTAATATACTGTTTCTTTGTCAAAAATACAGAAATGATCAATCTGATTGTTAAATTTGTCAACATTCATGCTGATTCAGACCTTACACTGACAGTACCAAATCTATATGGCAAAAGTGATTGGATTGATCTCCGTGATGCATTATACCTAGCAAGTCATCCCATAACTATGAATCCATAAAATCCATTTTGTCTAAAAACTGACTGGATCATATGGTAGAATTGTCCTTGGACTTGCATAAAATTTATCGAAAACAAAAACTTTCGACAAAGGTCAGCCTGCGCGGACTGCGCAGGATGACCTGAATCGATAACTTTTGCAGATGTATTAAGCCCTTTACACAGAACATGGCTGATATAAACTCAATCTCTTTCACCGGTTGAAAATACAATTCTCCAAAACGGTGACAGTTCAAAGGCATGAATGGACAAGCGGGCGTTACAGATCCAAGATCAGATTGCACGTTCTGTGCAATCTGATCTTGATATGTATCATTCACAAAAGCTTCTGTTTTCGCCTCTGGCGCTGGGAGGATTAATAAATGGAACATTGCAGCACATAGCGTCCGAGCGAATAGATTTTCCCTTCCTAAACGACAAAATTATAGACTGGTCCAATCGGAAAACTTTTACAGACGACAAATTTAATCTATTGCTCATACGGTCTTTGATAGTGTAGAAAACATTGTGGAAAAAGGAGAAAATGCGGGTTACCAGCATTTTCTCCTTTTCCCACAATGTTTTCAATAGCCCTTTTTCCACGATCGTCAAAAGTCGAGAAATAAGTGGTAAACGGAAACTTAATGATTGGGGTATTCTATCGTATTAATAACGTTTTAATTACACAAATGTAGACTAAGCTAGGTTTTATGTCAGATATTCCTGCAATTAAATACTGTTGATTTTTCGGGGCGGGGACTGAAATATTTCTGTTCAGTGCATGTCCGACAAGATTAATCCCTTTATTACTACTAAACAGTTCCAAGTTTTTACACCTTTGAGGAAAACAGGCTTTTTGAAAACGTTGATGCAAAAGGAGAAAATGCGGGTATCCTGCAATTTCTTCTTTTGTACCAATGTTTTCTACCCTCTCTCTCGAACAAATTTTCATCATTTTAGCGTCATTTAATATTTCGTCTGCAAATACTATTAATCTGGACAAGTCTACAATTTCATCGCGTGTTAAAAGGTCAAAGTAGATTTCAAAAGATTTGACTTCTCTGAAGAAATCGCGAAAAATTAACTGTTTTACATGGAGTTATTTGGGAGTAGAAACTAAACAGCATGAAAGCTTATAACCTATGTCATGCCAAAACGGTTTTTTCTGGGTAGAAAGTCTTGTGAAAAAAGAAGAAAATGCTGGTTACAAGCATTGCCTTCTTTTCCCACGGTCTTGTTTAGTAAAAGTTAAACAGAATTTCACAAAGGTTTCAATAGAATTTTAGCCATAACACGGCGATAAATCATTAATTTTTGCACTGGCTGGGCTCTGCAATAGCTTGCACAAGAAAACTCGCTTTGTGCAAATCACACATAGAATGCCTTAAAAACTGATCTAAATTGGAGCCTTTAAGGCGGATAGAGAGAAAAAGAGATAGACAGACAGTGAGCGCTACGTGAATCCTTGTTTTAAAAAAAAAAAAATTTTTATCAAAGAAGAGAAATCAGACATTTTCGTAATCAAGTTTAGGGAGATTAGGAGGTCGTGTTCGGTTAATACTAAATCATAAACTAGATATCAGTTTACTTTGATACTTAACCAACAGCCCCCATCCTTTGGGAATGATGTAATAGATACAGAATTTTTACCCTTTTAGCGCTATATGCGAAAATCAGGGGCTTTTGCGAACGATATAGATCAAGATCAGACTGCACAGAACGTGCAGTCTGATCTTGGATCTATATCGTCCGCTTGTTTGGTCAAGAGTAAATGCTTGTCGAATGAGACAATTTTCTTTCTCCATGCTTTTCGATCACATGTACTGTTAGCAGTTTGTCTAAAACGGTCACAAAAGGTCGAGTTTATATATTTTGGCACTGTTAAGAGTTAACCCTTTGCTGTACAAGTAGAATTTTCGCATGTTTCTCTTAAAGACTGCTTCCTGAAAAACATTGTGGGAAAAAGAGTAAATGCTTGTCGAATGAGACAATTTTCTTTCTCCATGCTTTTCGATCACATGTACTGTTAGCAGTTTGTCTAAAACGGCCTGCACTGTGACGGATTAAGATATTTGACCCCCCTTTTTTTTCGTATTTTACCGTTCATATGCGATTTTGAAGACCTCCAAGAAATTAGCTTTTGAAAACATTCTTTGTCCCATAGATGAAATACCGATGAAAATTGTTTGAAAAAAACAAACAAACAAATCAAAAATTAGCCTGCGTGGTACTGAATGTAACCATAATAATTGAGAAATTTGTAAAGGGGTTTGAAACATCTGCAAAAATTATTCACTTGGGTCAGCCTGCACAGTCCGCGCAGGCTGACCTGCATCGAAACGTTTTGCTTTTGATAAATGTGCTGCATATCCAAGATCCACTCTACCTCAGAATTCAGCCGGTTGTTGGAAAAAATGCATTTTATGGATCCATAATTATGTGATGACTTGCTTGGCATCATGCAGCACGGAGATGTTGAACCTTCTTTTGCCAGAGCATAGTTCATTTCTAAATTTAAGTTTTGAGCGACAACTACTTTCAGTTAAAAAAAAAATAAAAGATAAAGCAATTTCAAGACTGACTCTGTCAGAATATCAGATACTGATTCTTAGAGAGATTATTGAAAAACCTCTTTCACTGCCGCTGCAAGTCGGTTTTGCCTTCTAACTGAAATTATTTGCGCCATGTTCTGCATCTACGTGATGCATTATACCGAGCAAGTCATCACATAATTATGGACCCATCTACGTGATGCATTATACAAAGCATGTCATCACATAATTATGGACCCATCTAAGTGATGCATTATACCGAGCATGGCATCATATAATTATGGACCCATCTATGTGATGCATTATACCGAGCAAGTCATCACATAATTATGTATCCGTTAAATCCATTTTGTAGAACAACTTAATGATTCGTGAGGTAGATTGCTCCTTAGATATGCAGAAAAATTTATATAAGGCAAAACGTTTCGACACAGGTCAGCATGCGCGGACTGGGCGGGATGACCTGGGTCGATATTTTTTGTAGATGCATTAAACCCCCTTATTACAGAGGATAACTCATTTGTTTCAAATCTTTCAATGCAAAATATGTGAACTCGGCCCCTTTCGACAGCTGAAAGTACAATCCAGTTGAACAAAGCAAGTTTATTATCATTTTGGATTCACTTAAGGATAGGATACCTTAATGAGAAAGGAATAACATCGCCTTTCATCGCCGAAAAAAGCACGGATTCGGCTTAGATTCGAGTAATCAGTAATTGGCCGAATAGCCTTTACGAAAACGTCGATGTTTACCGATGAGTTAGGGGCCGTAGACCTTAAAAGTGGCTAAAAAAAATGAGACTTACGAGCTCGTATCGTGTAAAAGGCAAAAAACATTTTGCGAAAAGGAGAAAATAATGATGAACAACACTTTCTCCTTTTTCCACAATATTTTCGAAGGCAGCTTTCTTCAGGGTCGTTAGAACGACGGGATTGTTTGTAATGGGTAAAGGTTAGCGTTACGGTCGTCTTGAAAAGGCTCAACTCTTTACCACACAATCCCGAGTATCGACGGCCTTGCTGGAGAAGGCTTTGAAAACATCGTGGGAAATACTGGTAACCAGCATTTTCTCCTTTTTCCACGATGTTTTCCACTCCCTGAAAGAAAAGGTTCACGTTTCAGTACGTATAAAACGTCGTCTGCATTTTGCTTTCAATTTGGACTGATATATTGCAGCCTGGTAAAGAGTTAAAATTCAGGGAAAAAATAGTTCCTACATCAGGAAATGGGTAAGAACGTATATCATGACGCCTAATCTGTAACTACATTTTCAAACGAACATTTTAATAGCTTTAAACTACAGAAATCCGTAAGAAAAATGTTTTACGACCAGACTTTTTTTTTTAGTTCTGAAATTTATTCATTTACACGTTTATTCGGTTATATCCTCTTATATTTTCTAACTCACTCCTTTCATATTTTTCGTTTTCGCCTTTTATTTCTTCCTCTCTTCCTTTCCACATTTCTGAACCTCTTCCTTCCTTCCTTCCTTCCTTCCTTCCTTCCTTCCTTCCTTCCTTCCTTCCTTCATTCCTTCCTTCCCTCCTTCCTTCCTTCCTTCCTTCTTTCCGCCCTAACTCTCTTTATTCCTTGCTTCTTTCCTTCTTTCCTTCCTCCGTCCCGCCCTCCCTTCCTTTATTCCTTCCTTCCTTCCATTATTCCTTCCTTCCTTCCTCCCCCTCCCTCCATCCCTCCATCCCTCCCTGTCTTCCTTTATTCCTTCTTTCTTCCTTTCCTTCCTTCCTTTTTTCCATTTCGAGCTCGTTATTCCCTTTGAAACGTTGAATTCACTCCTCACATTCTTACTCTTGCAATAGGTGACTTGGAGAACAAAACTGTAAACATGGATTGTTAAGTTAAAACTTAGATCAAGTACAGGGTGTTTCATAATATTCGTCCTTATTCTATGTATCAAAATTTTCAATTAATTTCTATTTAAACTGAATTGAAAGCTGCCAATGTTTTGGAGACATAATGAAATTTCATTTGATATGTTGTACACAGGCATTACTTTAATACTAGTTAATACACTACACTTTTTCTGACATGTCCATTTTATAATTTGACGTCCACTCTCAACGGTTATGACAATCGAGTTTATTGTGAGAGTTTTTCATTATATGTCATTATATGCTATTTTAATAAAATTTCTCTCAATATTGCAGCTTTAATGTCTTGTGTCTCCTGACAATAGCCTGTACACCATTTATAATGCACCTTACCAAAAAAATATTTGAGGATCAGAATATCTAACCATTCCTGAAAGAAATGAACTTTTGCAGGAATGCTTTTGAAAGTCATTCAATTAGCTCTATGCCTCTGGTCATATGTTGTGGGGCTCTAACTTGCTGAAACCAAATGCATAAACTAGTACACATGTCTTCAATGTTATTGCTCTTTCCTTTTGGCACTGGAAATGAAATTCTTCCTCTAAAGCCCGCCCTATATACAGTGCCGGCATTGTCCTCGCCATGAGCGAAAAACATGGGAACCACAGTACCATCTACACTGAAAGCAGCACATGAGACAAATGTCTCATTGTATACCAGATTTTCAATATATCTCTTTTACCCTAAACCCATTTCTCTGCTTGTAAGCCTGTATGCTTCGAAGATAATCTTAACAAGATGAAAAACGTAATTCAAATGCCCAAATTGAAGTCATACGGGACACTTGTTGTAAAATGGACCTGTCAGAAAAAGTATAGTTTATCATCTAATATCTAAGTAATGTCTATGTGTTATACATCAAATAAAATCTCTGTTTGTCCTCAAAAGGATGGTTGCTTTCCATTTATTTGAAACTCATATGAGTAGACAAAATCAATGTTTAGAATAAGGACAGATATCATGAAACAGCCTGTACATGAATGATATAGAGGATATTTTTTTTTATGGCGAAAGATCGAAATTTATTTCATCGAGTGAACGTCATCGGTAATATTTTCACGGGTGGCGCAGCCACGAGTGAAAATATCACCGATGATGTTCACTCGATGAAATAAATTTCGTTATTACATTCTGTTACTAATAATAGTAACATTTTCTACCGAAAATGGTGTAATATCAGTGTCACGCGAGGGCAGATATGGCGGATCAACGGGCTGATATCTGATATCCTGCCCGTTGACAAGATATTTGTTCTAAATCTATAGCAACAGAACACTCGCTCGTAAACTTAAGTTCTTAAAGCATCCATTTAAAAAAAAAAAACGGCTGAATCAGTCCGTCAGTCGCTAGCGGACATTTCTTTAGAACAACAGACAATGATTGAATCGCAAAATCGGCAAAGACACGATGAATAAAGAATAGATTGTTGTTGTCTTAGACTGGGAAAGTTTATCGGGCAAGGCGTGGTGTCTATAGGCTAGTACATCTACGAATTTTATCCGTTGAGCCGGGGGAACCGAGCCTGATTAAGTTTCACAATCCAAAGCACCAACCATCTATTCTATTTATTCCTGTTTGTCATTTATAACACGTTATATACTAAATTTAATATTTGGCTCGATAAAACACACACATACTGGCATCTTTTTAACTGTTAATAAGTATGAAAAACTGTTTATTTAAAACGTCCTTATACTGTATATGCAGCTTCGATAGTGATGATGAATGATGCATGATTACGTCATGAACGTGACGTTTACCCGCGGAAAAAAAGTTGTGTCGAATAAAGTCAAGAATTTCTCTGTTTTAAGTGTTTAAACAAGTAAGAAAACGAAATAATCGAGCAAATGATCAATGAATGTAATAAACAGGTTATTACTCGGCTGATGAGGGCCGGAGAGTGATATCGGCCCTCCACCTCGAAATCTGCCCTCGGGCTAAAGCCCTCGGGGCAGATATCAAGGTGGCGGGCCGATATCACTCTCCGGCCCTCATCAGCCGTGTAATAACCTCTATATCTTTCACCGAAAAAAACAAATATTCTATTTATTTCGTGCTTTTAACCCTTTCTGGGGGGAACTTAATCAAAATCCAGTACAGTTCTTTTCGGTTGTTCCCCGTGGCGTACCCCCTCCGCATAGCAACGCATTACAATATTACGTCAAGTGCGAGAAATGTAAGGTAAATTACGTCATATTTCCATCTGGTTGTGAGGCACATGTATTTTACCTAGGTAACTAGTGCGCGGGAATAACTGTTTCCGCCTTCAATTGAAGAGCTAGAATATAAAAATCGGTATTTCCACTGGTCGTAACCATGAAATATCGAAAAATATTTCACCGATATTTCTCGATAACCTACCGGAAAGCATGAAATAAATGAAAATATTATTGAAAAAAAGAAAGATAAAATGCTCTGTAGGACTAAGTTAGTTTGTCACAAAGTTTTCAAAAACGTACAAGACACCTAAAGGTTCAATAGGGCCATTCGCTTTTCTTTTAATACAATTTGATTTTTCCCTGCAAACAATCCGACAGCAATTCTGAATGCTTAGATAGATTATCAGAACAACTGGTATACGAGTAAGATTTTTCTACCTAGGGGCTGTCCGCGGCTGAGTAGTAAACAAACGACAATGTTGTAGAGTTGTCTAAACTGCAAACGTTTGCAGACCAGATAATGTGTGTGAAAAACGAAAACAAAGAAAGTCTTTGAAAGAGTTAAAACCATTGTGGCACAGCATTTTCTCTTTTCCTAAAATGTTTTCAACCCCTATCCTTCTAAATAACTTAACCCTTTACCACACAACAAAATTTTAGACAAGTCGAAATTGAAAACATTTGCAGGCCACAACAGAACCATGGATCAAATGACAGACTTTGAAAAGGTAGAAACCATTGTGGGAAAAGAAGAAAATGCTGTTTACCAGCATTTTCTTCTTTTCCCACGATGTTTTCAAAAGCCTTCTTTTTCAGGGTCGTTAAAAGTCGGGATTGTGTGGTAAAGGGTTAAACGAAATTTCCAGTTCGATAGTAAAAATCCAAATATTGCTATTTCAAGGTTATTTTTGGGGGAATAATATTTCCTTATCGGACAGTGTAGATCCAAGATCAGACTGCACGTTCTGTGCAGTCTGATCTTGATCTACACTGTCCGCAAAAGGTCAGTGAGTCGCGCTCAGCAGCCTTAGAGTTTTAAGCCCCTTTCCTCGGGTTAGGGATTGTTAGGGATTGTCTCTGAAATAGTAAAATTGTTGGATTTGTATTCAGAATTTCCTAGTTTGGTCCTCGCTAGAGGCGCCAGTAACAGTGGAGTGTCTTTAAGCAGGGCACTGCAGGATCCCGACAGTGCACTGGTGATACTCAGATAACTTGCAAAACCAGCTGTCGCAGGATTTCATCAGAGATATGTGTAAAATGAAAATTCCTCTTCAGCCCAATAATCGTGTTAGAAGTTACTATGTCTATTGATGATAAAAATCTGCATTCACAAATAAATAAGTGACGAGCGATTATCAGATTGAAGTAAATCAGAAAAGCGTCGGTGATAAATAAAAGGAAATAATTAATCGATGGAGATGTTAATGAAATTCTAGAGTTTTTCTACCTTTCATCTTTTTTTAAGAAAAATGCTAATCTTTAGTTTCTTATTTATATTTGTTACGTCTGTTTGTGATAAAAATCGTTCACAAATGAGCCATGCTCTGTGAAAAGGGGGCTGAATGCATCTGCGAAAAGTATCGACACAGGTCAGCCTGCGCAGTCCGCGCAGGCTGACCTGGCCGAAACTTTTCGCTATCGGTCAGTTTTCTGTATGTCCAAGGACCAGTCTACCTCAAGATTAAGTCGGTAGTTAGAATAAGTGGCTGTTATTTATCCATAATTACTAGTATGTGATGACCTGCTTGATATCATGGATCATGGAGATGCATTAAGCCCCCTTTTGCCAGAGCATGGCTCATAAACATCTGTGAGTGTTTTCATACAATCAGACTAGGAAAAAAAGACAAGAGAAAGTCGAGGAAAATTAAAGCAAATACATTAGTGGTGTCCGTGGTTGTGAGGTAGAGTGTCGGCCTCGTAACCATAAGGTCCCGAATTCGATTCTCGGGAACGGGTGTCACTTTTGGGACTTTTCATTGGCCCACACACTCTGTGCGAGTACTGGTGTAGTTTCCAGGAAGCAGAATCAAGAGAGATTAGTATAAGTTGTCAGAACTTGTTTCTCAGTCGATGTAAAATAAATATGTTTAAACTAAATACATGTAGGTTATCATTGAAGATTATCAGGACAGATTCCGTCAGTTGAGCCATATTGACCTTGTCGTCTGCAGATATTTTCAAATTGGACGAGTCTACTTTTTTGTCGCTCCGTAAAGACTTAATCATGGGCTTTATACCGCAGAATAAAATGAATTCGTTACATCTACCTCCTGAAATAAAATTGTATCGGTTGACTTTGTATACAGAAACATCCTTGTAAACTAAATCGAGTTTAGGTCAAATACATATGAGCCATTCTCTGGCAAAAGGGGGCTTATTGCATCTCCGTGATGTTTTATACCAAGCAAGACATCACATATCTATGGATCCATAAAATCCATTTTATCTAATAACTGACTGAATCCTGAGGTAGACTGGTCCTTTGACAAACTGAAAATTGACCAGTAGCGAAAAGTTTCGGCCTAAGTCAGCCTGCGCGGACTGCGCAGGCTGATCTGGGTCGATACTTTTCGCAGATGTATTAAGCCCCCTTTTCACAGAGCACGGCTCAATTATATCAGCTGTGCTCCGGCAAAAGGGGTATTTAATGTATATCCGTGATGCATCATACCAAGCAAGTCATCACATAATTATGGATCCATAAAATTTATTTTGCCGAACAATCAAATAAATCATAAAGTAGACTGGTATTTTGACATGAAGAACACTTAACTGTAACAAAGAGTTCGGACTGCACAGGCTGACACGTTGCGATACTTTTTGCAGATGAATTTAGGCTCCCCCCCCCCCTTTTCGCAGAGCATGGCTCATATCAATACGTCTGAAAACATTCTGACAAAAGGAATATTGCTTGTCTGCTACAAAACCCAATACGTCACATGCAGAAGGTATTGTTAACGCGCTGTAACATATGTTTAAGATAGCCTCGTTTATTTGACATATGCAGGTTAAACCTTAGCCCATTCACTGCTGTAAGCAAAATCAAAAAAAAAAAACGTTTGCGGACGGCATAGTTCAAGATCAGACTGCACAAAACGTGCATTCTGATCTTAGACCTATACCGTCAGCTTATTTAATCAAGCCAACATAAAATAAGAATCTTTCTAAGCTCAGTGTATTGTACTATAAGCTTTCGGAAGATGTCCAGTTAATATATATTTGGCGCTGAAAGAGTTTTAAGAAATGACCGTTTACCGAACAATCGCAAATTTTAACGATCCTGAGAGACAAAGCTCTTGAAAACATTGTGGGAGAAGGCAAATATACTGGCAACCGTCATTTTCTTCTTTTTCCGATATTATTTCCTGCCCTTTTCTCGTAAATCCCATCATTTGATACTCCTAAATCCCATCATTTGAGCCAAGTTCAATTTGCCATCTGCAAAAAGCTTTCATTGTTGAAGAGTCTTAAATTTTCACGTCCGAAAAGAATATAATTTTGCATCGGAGAGTGTAGGCAATGATCAGACTTCTGAAAGTACCAGCTGATCTTGATCTACATTCTTAACGAACGGTATCCGATGGTGATATTCGTAAGACATTGGCTTATCTCTACTGGACGAGTTTAATGACCAGAATAAGGAAAGTTTTTTGAAGACATTGTGGGAAGAGGAGAAAATGCTGGTTACCAGCATTTTCTCCTTTTCCCACGATGTTTTCAAAAGCCTTCCTCAGAAGGTTCGGTAATGCTTGGGATTGTTTGATTAAGAATTAATTTTAGATTCGGCGTGAGATAGTAACACCACAGGATAAAATATCTATATAACAGAATTTCGTGGTCATTCATACAGCACAGGACTTAAAATCCCAGTACCCCTTCGAGCTACTTATTTTAAAACGTCGCTCAAGTTTTTGTGTTAAACACGTTTTACCATTACTCCCTACTGGGAAAACAATCAAAGTCTAGTCGGTCTACCAAGGAACAGAACAGAACACCTCTTCAACTTTCACCCACGTAAAGTATGTACATACGTGTACTTAAAGGCCCAGTGGCGATCAAAAGCAAACAATGTGGGTGATAAAATGCATTTAAATCAAACCATTTTAAAAAGAGAAAGTATTCTGAATATGACAATCTGTCATTGTATGGTTGGTCCAAGTGTTCCTCGCTTGCAGAAAAATGAATTTTAAAACTGGTTTAAAAGTTTACAGGTCGCTGTATCTATATTGTTTACTTTTTACTTGATTTTAAAACACATTTTTCTGCCAATGACAAACACTTTGGCCGACCGACAGTTTAATAACAGATTGTTATCTTTACATTAATTTCCATCTTTCACAATTTATGATTTAAATCTAAATACATTAAATATCCGCGGTTTTTTGTGTGTGTGTGTGTGTGTGTGGTAACTGGGCCTTTAACCGTTGATACTGTGTTGCTTGTGTATAAAAAAAAATAAGAACGGAAACATTGAAATTTGGAATTATTGTAAAGTACATTTAGGATGTTGTTCATCGTTTGTATTAAGGTTCATTTAAGTTTTACTTCACGTATTTCTACCAAAAACAACATCCAACTGGGTTTTTCTAGGGAATATCCTTGGTCAATGCACTTTAGAGCCTCAGCCTAGCACTAGTGAAACCAAGGTAATAAATAAAATGTGAGCTGTCGCCATGATAAGACTGGAATAATGTGGAAAACGATGTAACCACCATTCAATCAATCAAGCAAAAAAACATTTATTTTGTTTAATCTTTGCCAAGCGACACACTGTCTCCGTTACAATGTACAATAAGAGCAACGTACAAAGCAGTGAATCATCATAATGTATTCCCAAAAGTACAGAATGGGTGAACGGACATACACTAAGAACGGCCTCGAGACCCGGGCCCTTATTCACCGACCATTCTTAACGTCATTCTTAGTCTTAATCTCAACAATTATCTCAAATTGAAAGTAACGCAGTTTGTGATAGTCTCATTCTCTAGAATTATCTCAATTTGATAGTAACGAAATTTTTGATTGGCTAAACCCTTTCGTTTAGCCAATCAAAAATTACGTTACTTTCATCATCTAGAATACGACTAAGAATGCAAGCTAGAGCGGTTGGCAAATACTGCCCAAATTGTGTACTTCATGAAAATGCTTTAGATGAAATGCTGACTGCTATGGTATGCTGACGATAAGTGTCACTTTGTAAGGATTAAAACAGGCGGATTTTGAGTAGAAATATATAAAATAAAACTTAAACTAATCCTTTAATTAAACGATGAAAAGCATTCCTTAATGATATAAATATAATATTTCTGGAATTCATAATATCCGTTCAGCTGAATTTAATTTCTTAACAATCACAAAAGCATTAAGTTAATTATGCTGTAATATAGAAGTTATATGATTGAAATGCCTCATGAGAAAAACAGTGTAGACTAATATTAGATTGCGAAGGTTTTTTTTTTATCACATAATTTCCCTTGTTTCCAATGTAATACAGCCATTACAAATTTTCTTGTCTCACACACGTGTGATATAATGAAAATAGTGCTGTATTTGGTTAACACATTATAATTATACACCTCATCTCTAAAACATCATGGACCTAGGTTCCTGAGTGAAATTAATGGTCAAAATTCGTAATCATGATAAAGTTGTTAATTTTAATCACCTTTAGATTCCAAACAAAAGCAATATATGCAAGTTTCTTTGGAACTATTTTTTGTTTGTAATGTAGCTGTCAAAGAAGTGAATAGGCATCATGTAAATTTCATTTAAGAAATAATCTTCTTTCTATCGTGGTTTATCGTTCAATAAACCACAGTTGTGAGTTATGAGGCACAATAAATAATCCACAAGGGCGATAGCCCGAGTGGTTTATTCATTGCGCCTCATAACTCACAACGTGGTTTATTGAACGATAAACCACGGTAGAAAGAAGATTATTTCGATTCTAACATGACCAATTCTTTATGAAAGGAAAACAAGTTCATCCTTAGAGTAAAAACGCGGATGAAGACTATGTTCTATTGAATAACTCTCTAACTTACTTTATACAGAATGACGTCACTCTGCATATAATGTCGCGGATTTTACCACGCTTTCCTTGCACTGTGTTTATAGAGCCGAATTCGCGTGTCATGTTAGAATACACAATATACATGTATGCCCATGTTTTAACACATCATGGACTATAATTCTTGCTATACAGTTATGTGGTAAAAAGAATCTGATATTTGTTGGCTTTTGAGCTAAAAAATTATTAAACTCTTCCACAAAAAAATGGTACAGGTCTCAAATGAAAGAACAAGGATGTGTTAATAAGGTATACATTCACATTATAACTAGTAGAATCAAGAGGTTAACCACATCGTCAAATGAACTGATTAAAACCGATCCTACCCCAAAGTCTTAAATCATGCAAACTCTTTACTAAAAAAAAAAAGGGGGGGGGGACTTTTCTGAATTCAAAGCGTTTGCACAGGACACATTAAATGTGTTTCAAATGATCGGATCTATCTTTAATAGGGTAGAGAACATGGCGGGAAAGGAAAAAAAGCCGGTAACCAGCATATTCTCCAGGCCTTTTCCTGCAATGTTTTAAAGTGTTTCTCCTTCGGGGTCGTTAAAATTTAGGACTGTTTGGTAAAGGGCTCATTCTTACCTTTTTTTATTATGATTACAAATGCAATTAAAGCACTGAAGTGCTGAGATGCCGGTTGTTTTCTGAAAGTGCAAGTTTCTTGAGAACAGACGCTGAGACCACTAAAAATAATCGAATAGTCACGTTAGACTTTTGGATAGTTTTGATCATGATGGTAACTCGTGGTGTTTAACCTTTAGGCTGCTAAGCGCGACTCACTGACCTTTTGCGGACAGTGTAGATCAAGATCAGACTGCACAGAACGTGCAGTCTGATCTTGGATCTACACTGTCCGATAAGGATGTATTTTTCTTTCAAAAATAATTTTGAAATAGCAACATTTAGGTTTTTACTATCGACTTGAAAGTTTCATGTTTGTTATTTAGCAGGATGATGGTTACAATACTGTTCAGATTATGATGTCGCATGAATATAATCAGTTTGGTATAATAACTGAAAAAAAAGATTTATCATATTGCCAGTCAACAGTTTCTCCGTCCGCTCTCTCTCTCTCTCTCTCTCTCTCTCTCTCCGAGTTTCTTTTCTCTCTCTCTTTCTTTCTCTTTCTTACACACATGCGCTCCGCTGTCTTTCCGTCTTCTATATTTTGCTCGTGACCATGGTTTGTTTATCTCAGATATATATATAGTGTCCATCTTTCTCCCTCTGATCATCTGCTTAGAGAGTTTTTCTCACTCTAATTTGTCTTATTCCTTCTTCGACATCTTCCTCCATTTATAGCTCATAATTAACCCCTAAAGTATTTTTTCCACAAATAGCTGATTTGCATGAGTGTAATCGTGGCTCGAACATTATAATTAAATTACCCAGACATTTTGAAAAGTCATACGTTCACTAAAACAGGGCTGTTTTTGTCCGGCTCTATGAATTAATGACAAGTCACACGTACGGTGTTCAGTTACAAAGTCTCGTATAACCACGTCTGGCACGCGAGCACCCTTTCGTTGACATCAAACTTGTTGACATTTTATCAAACGATTTAGGATAGGGCACCCTAAAGGGATGCGTGTAACATCGCCTTTCATCGCCGAAAAACGTACGGATTCGGAGAGGACTCGATAAATCCGTAATCAATCGGTCGACAGACGCTGGTTCCCCGCATCGATTACGGATTACCCGAGTCTTAGCCGAATCCGTATGATTTCGACAATGAAAGGCGATGTTACACGATTCCCATTAGGGTACCCTGTCCTTAAGTCATTTAACAACCCTGGGAAAGAAAAGTTTTGAAAGCGCTATTGCTAAAAGCGACTCTGCTAGTAACTAGCATTTCCCCTTTTTTCCAACAATGTTTTCTATCCATTTCAAGGCAATTTACATCGTTTAAGCAATATTTGATTTGTCGTCTGCAAATGTTTTCGATATGGGCAGGTTTTAAGTTTTGTCATCTGGCTTTGTCATCTACTCCTTAAAGCGGAGGACTTGACTAGCGCCGTATGCGAGCATCTAACCATGGTTTTCTGGGTCCGTATCCACCAAACATTCTTAAGAACGTTCTTAGTTTTAGTCTCCATGATTTTCTGAATTTGAAAGTAATGCAACTTCTGATTGGCTAAACCAAATGGTCTTAACCACTGAGCTACAGAGATTCCCTCTTATTTATACATCAAGCAGTCCAACGATAACTACTATAAAGTACGATGTAATTAAAAGTACATTATTATACATAGATAGAGGCTGACATCAAATCATAAACTCGAGTCTTGTTAAATGTCATCTTGAAAAAAAGAGAAGCTACTCAGACATGTTGTCGCAAATTTAATGAGACACGGGCTAGTCTTTTAATGTATAGTGCATTTCCGTCATCCACATGTATTGTCGCGAAAGAGTTAAATCTGTACCGCAATTCGAGGAATCCAAGATCTTTTTTCTCAGTTTATTTCAAGAAAAGTCGTATTTTCGACCTTATTTAAGAATCAGCAGCGTTACAGCCCTGGGCTTGTATTCACCAACCATTCGTAAGAACGTTCTATGTCTTTTTCCCTAGAATTTTCTATATTTGAAAGTAACACAACTTCTGATTGGCTAAACCATTCGGTTTAGCCAATCAGAAGTTGTGTTACTTACAAATTTTGAAAATCTTCGAGAAAAATACTAAGAATATTCTGAAGAATAAGGTAAGAATGGTTGGTGAATA
This sequence comes from Hippopus hippopus, assembly GCA_946811185.2. Lineage (NCBI taxonomy): Eukaryota > Metazoa > Mollusca > Bivalvia > Cardiida > Cardiidae > Hippopus > Hippopus hippopus. The sequence continues at coordinate 64,690,848 of OX328099.1, read as the reverse complement.
CGGGCCCTAGTCTCGTCCTAACTGTCACAGTGTTCAACCGGAAGTGAAGGACACATCACCATCAACAAAATGAATTGCCGCGATAAAACGTAAACCTACATCGGTTAAAAAAAAAAGTGAAATTTGTTCAGTAATGGTTGGAATCTAGTCAGCTAGTCAGCTAAAATCAAACCACGATATGTGAAAAACTCCTCACTTAATAAAGATTAATGTATTTGTCCAATAAGTTCGACTTCGAGATCATTCGACGAGATAAGGTAGGTCAGTAAGCCGGAAGTGTTGTTATTATTCCACCCTTTACCAAAAAGCCTGCGTTTTAACGATCTTGGAAATGAGGTCTTTTAAAATCATTTCGGAAAAGGTTAAATGCTGGTTAACAGCATTTTGTATTTTTCCACAAAGTATTTTATTCTTTCAAAGACACATTCCGTCATTTTATTTAATGCTTACAATACGAACAAGTCTAAAATTTCGTCTTGTGGTAAACAGTTAATTGCCATAAGGTGTATGTATTAAATGCATATCGGATACAAAGTATCGCGCTGTCGTTTCGAGTAAATGTTAATGGAAACTTAATCTATGTTCCTTTCTTTAAATTTCTAACCAACGCAGATAACAGAAAAACAAGAAGAAATGTACTAGTATGATGATTACAATATATAGCAGTCCTGACATAACTTTCTTTCCAAGTCACTGGCTACTTTCTCACATGCATCTTAAAGACGTTTCGTCGGGTTGTCATTGCGCAACATTTCCGCGCATTTTTTGTTTCCTTGCGCGTAATTTTGTTCGCTTGTAGTACTATTATCGGACTGCCAATTTCAGCTGCAAGACGTGGAGGAAGTTGCGGTAGATACAAGTTTTTTTTTAAGATCAATGTATGAAAGTGTAAACCGTTCCGAAACAGCGGACGCGGCACAGGTACATTTTTCGGACATCACTTATCCGGATAGTAAATTTAGTGTGAGAAAAAAGAGAAAACTACACGCAATTCTCCTTTTCAGTGTTTTCAAAGTCTCTTTCCTGGATATTGATATAAATAGGGATCGCTTGCTTCATTTTGCTATAAGATTCATCTGTAATTTATGCCTTCGAGTAATTCCTGGACAGTTCTACTTTTATTGTTTTTCCATCCATAAAAATGTACTATTTCGCATTAACCCTTTCCTAAATGAATTGAATAGGAACTTCTAAATTGAAAGAAGTTGCAGATGACAAATTTAAAAAGGGTATTAATGCAAGTTGAAATGCCGCTTGTGCAAAAATATTGTGGGGAAAGGCAAAATTGCTTGTTATGAGCAATTACTCTATTTACCAAAATGTTTTCCAAAGCCGTCCCATTCCATTGTTCAATCGAGTATATATCAGGGAAAGACAATATTATCTTTATTGTGAAAAAGACATTAATTTGAGCTGAAAATAATTAATCTTACTTATTAATTTGAATCTTGAGTGATTAGTGTCATTTTCGTTGTTCCAAGGGAGGTAATCGAGTCCTAAAATGGGAAAAGCAGCTAGGCGACCTATCTTTTTTTTTTTGCATTTTTTGATAAAGGATATACCCATGTGTATATCTGCGAAAAATAAGAAAAATCTCTGCGCTAGATTTTTTTGGAAGTCAAATAATGTCTTGACTTCCTATAATAAAATGATCTTTTTGGCGGTTATGGATGTTATTGAAACATCGATAGCGGGTCATTAATTTGAAACAAATATTAATTTCTCATCAAGTTGAGAGGATCAATCGATTTCTTATGAATTTAAAACACACAGAACATGATTTGGCAGAAATGATAGACTTTACTCACAAAATTCTGATGTTTGCTGCAATAACTGGGTTTTTGTGTAATTTGAAAGAAGGGTTATGTTCTTTATGGGCTCAGAACTTTTTTGTTCATCTGGTAAGGTCTGATTATCTCTTCATATACTGAAAGAATATACTTTGAAGTGTCTCTGTGTCAAATTTCACAAAATTCTCTGCGCTAGAAATAACTCGCTGAAACGCCTTTAAGTGAGAGGCGAAAAAATCGCCGGAAAGAAAGTCTGCCTCAACCGGGTATCGAACTCACAACCACCTGGTCAAGAGTCGGATGCGCTAACCACTGAGCTACACGGCCGGGCCCATTCTAGTCGAACGATCTCCAAGTCGAACTTATTTGACAAGAGTGAAATTCGAGTAAATAATACCGAACTGTACCAGACGACAAAACTTTAGACTGGTCCAAATTGAAAGTATCTGTAGACGACAAATTAAACGTTACACAAATTATGAAATTTGTCTTCGAAAGGGTAGAAAACATTGTGGGAAAAGGAGAAAATGCTGCTTTTGACCAGGATTTTCTCCTTTTTCCACAATGTTTTAAAAAGTCCTTTTACTTAGGAGGTCGTTAAAATTCGGGAATGTGTGGTAAAGGGTTAATTTTGTATTTGACTAACATTGATAGAGTACAGTACATTAGTATAACATTAATTTTCTGTAACAAGATAGGAGAGGTAACGTGAATGAAATTTACAAACACCCTACCCATAGCTATGGTTGTTGTCGTTTGAGGACAGTAGACCAAGATCAGCCTGCACGCCAGGCTAATCTGATTCACATCTTAATTCAACTATAACAAATTTCTAGAACAATTTAGCTTTATTCGCAGAATTTTTTGCCACTTAACGACAAAATTTTGGCCTTGTCGAAATTAAAAGCATTTGCAAAAACTGAATAACGTGTTGCTCAAATGATAGCATTTGTCTTTCAAGGGATAACCCCTACAAAACATCCTGGGCAAAGGAGAAAATGATATTAACCAGTATTTTCTCTTTTTCTTACAATGTTTTCAAGAGGCTTTTTCCCTAGGGTCATTTAAACATGGGATTGTGGGGGAAGAGGGAAAGCAGAACTTAAAATGATTCATTTTACCATTTAAAGTTGTTTCTCTTAATTTTAATTTCAGCTCTGTATGGGTTAAAAATTTAAAACCCACCAAAATTCAAATTGAAACATGTTTGTTGCATATTTTGAAAAAGAAAAAAACATCACAGTGAAAATGGGGTAATTTATTCAAATTAAAGTTAAAAACTTGAGGTAAGTTTAAGAAAACATGTAACAATTGTGTTACAATAAGAATTTTCCGGTTGGCCAATTTTCTGCCTTTCTTACGATGTTTTTGAAAGTGGTTTCCTGCAACACGTAATAAGCCATTTGTCGGTTGATATGAGTTAACCCTTTAACACACAATCCCGAGTTTCAACGATTCTAACAGAAAAAGCTTTTGAAAACATTGTAGAAAAAGGAAAAAAAAATGTTGAGATGAGCATTTTCTCCTCTTCTCACAATCTTTCCACCCTTTTACAGACAAATCCCACCATTAAAACAGCATTTGATAAGTCGTCTGCAAATTCTTTCAATTTGGACAAATCTAAGATTTTGTCGTCTGGTTAGGGGTTAAGAAAGAGTAAAGGGAAATGGGCTGTCAGAGGTCACACAGGTCGTTTGTAATAACCTTGGGGCTGTCCAGACCGTAATAGGGGTGACTGACTCATTCTTTTACAGCCAGCAAGGTAAAACAACTCGTGCTTTCTGGGTCTAATACTACAGTTCCAGGGCAAATTAAGTGAATTTCTTGCCATATTCTAGAATGAAGTAGCGGAGGGTATAGATCCAAGATCAGACTGCACGTTCTGTGCAGTCTGATCTTGATCTATGCCCTCTGCAAAAGCTACCTGTGTAGCCCTTGACGGCGAACGGGTATAAAATGAATGGGAGGTTTGTTACAGTGAAATGATCAGTGTAATTATATCTCGGGTACACGGGCTTCACCCATTTATCACTGGGTCAAGAAAATGAGTAAGAGGAGAATGGACACGTAACCTGAAAAAAAATTGAACTAAAGACCTGAGAGACACAGAGACAGAAAGACACAGAGACGGAGAGACACAGAGACGGAGAGAGAGAGAATAAGAGAAAAAGAGAGAAACATAGAGAGAGACAGGGAGAAACGGACAGAGTGAGACAGGGAGAAACGGACAGAGAGAAAGAGAGAGTGAGAGAGAGAGACGCAGACAGAGACAGAGACATAGAGAAACAAAAACACGCAGATGACCAAGCGGACGGACGGACGGACAAACCGACGGACGGACGGACCGATGGTTGACAGACGGACGGACGGACGAACAGCATGTCAGTGACCGATAGAAACAGTGATAAATAGACAAGGAGAGAGACCGATGGAAACAAGAAGACAGATGGGAGGGGAGACAGAAGGACAGAAGACAGGAAGAAGAAAAAGAGACAAAGCAAAAGAGAGGTAGACAGACAGATGCACAGACGGTGAGAGGGATAAAAAAAAATTGATATACATATATATACATAGAGAGAGAGAGAGAGAGACCGACCGACAGACATAGAGGACGGACAGATGAGGACGGACGGACGGGCACACAGACGACAGCCTAAAAAGATGTACCATTAACCAACCACTTAGCCCCTTGAAAGAAACTGTGTTTTGTTTTGATCGTTTGCTTCTTCAATCCTCTCAACGCCACTGTCGAAAACATGGGCGTTTGCGGACGGCACAGATCAAGATCAAACTGCAGACGTTCAGTCTGATCTTTGATCTATACTATCCGCTCGCTCAGACAAGCCTTTACGATGAAAATCTTTCAGAGATTCAGTGGACTGTATTTTCAGCCATTAAAAGAGGCCGAGTTTATATATTTGGCGCTGATAAAGTTACAGTTCCAAAAATATCTTGACCTTTTACAAAACAATCCCGAGTTTTTAACGACCCTGACCCAAAACGCTTTTTAAAACATAGTGGTAAAAGGAGAAAAAAATGCTTGAAACAATCTGCATCGGCTGACCTTGGCGAAACCTTTTGCTTTTGGTCAGTTTTCTACATGTCAAAGGACCAGTATACCACATGGTTAGGTCGGTTGTGAGACAAAATGGATTTTATCGATCCATGATTATGTGATGACTTGCTTTGAGTAATGGATCATCTAGATGCAATAATCCCAAGTTTGCCAGAGCACGGGTCTTTCTTTATACTTTCTCTCGCAGGCTACAAGTCAACATAACATAAGCATAGAAAGGTTTGTGACATGCAGAAAAATATACCTAACTTAGGAACATGAAAACTTGTCAACAGAAGAATGTATGTAAGCTCCCTAAATTTGTTTTTGAGATCACATAGTTCTGTTTCTATATACTTTGTATTAAGGTGACTTATAAGGTGGGGAAAATATTCCTATCTAAAACTGACTTCTTGGAGAGGTTCACTTATTTGAAAATGTTGTCTCCGGTTCGATTATTTTTATATCTATAACATGTCACAAAAACATATTTCTCTTTACATTGGTTGATTGAATGGCGTTTTTACGTCGTTTTCAACATTATTTCAGTCATATCACGGGTTTAATCAGTGCTTGGCAGGGGCTTTGAAGAGTCTTTCCCAAGGACAACCACAGGAAAAACCAATGGATCCAGTGCGGCTCGAGCCTGGGGGCCTCTAGGTCATGAATCCAACACTTTACCACTGAGCAACGCAGGACACCTTCTCTTTATTAAAAGAATAGCTAAACTATGTCTTATTTCTGTTTTCTCTCTCTCTCTCTCTCTCTCTCTCTCTCTCTATCTCTTTCTCTCTCTCTCTTTCTCTGACTTTGTTGCTTTGTTGATGTAGGAGAGTAGCCAGAAGCTAACAATTTTATTCAGCTTTGAGCAGAGTTTTAAAGAAACCTCTTGCAGGCACTGCGGACTTCTGTAGTCTTTGGATAGAGGGAAATTACGGGTAAGTTAGAGGATAGGCTTGACTACGATCATTTTCAGTGACAAAAAGAAAAGTTTCTGCAGTGTTCAGACATGTTTTCAGAGATGATACGCAGGACATATAACCCCTCACGCCTTTGGTTCGAGTCCTGGCGCTGAAAAAAAAAAAAAACCTTTTTTCTGTAAATTGATTGAAAGTCTTAACGACAAGATTGATTTCGATTTCATTGTTTAACATTGTTTTGACTTGATTTATTTGAATAAGCAACCAAAGATTTGGAAAACGTTATGAGCGTAGTGACTTGTTACAGCCACACCAAAACCGCATGGACAGACGCATTTGCTGACAGTGAAATTTATCTGAAATGCTTCCGAAAAGGTGTTAAACCCTTTACCGAATAGTCAACATCAGTCCTGAGGGAGAAGATTTTGGAAAACATTGTGGGAAAAGGAGAAAATGCTGGTGAAAAGCATTTTCTCCTTTTCCAACGATGTTTTCTACCATTTAAAAGCTAACCCTAATCATTTGAGTAACATTTGATTTTTCGTCTGAAAATGCATTCAATTTGGACAAGTCTAAAATTTTGTCAACTGTTAAGAATTTAAACACATAACATGTTGCGGCAACTCGAAAAGAAAGCGATGTTTCCTCTTCATCTTTCTGCTACATGTTTTACCGGCGATTTGAGTGGCTTTTGTGCGTGGTAAAGATCAACATCAGACTGTACAGAATGTTTAGTGTAATCTTTCATCTTTGCCACGCACACTACCCGGTTCTTCACTATGACGATTAAAAAAAAAACAAGTTTTCAGTTGCTATAGGATTCTACCTTTCACCATGAAAATAAAAGCAACAAGAAATATCTGTAAAGAAAAAAATATTGGTGGCTTAATTTGCCGGCAATGGGCCTGAAAGGGGCCCTTAGAATGAACGTGTCCATATTTTTGACCAATCACAGATTTCTAATTATTAATTTGAATATATCAAAACCAAAAAGTAGATCAAAAGCCAGCACATTCAGCTACGCCGAAAAACGAATGGCGAAACATTTAGTTGGCGTAAAGATTATAAAGAATGTGTTATGTATAGAGTTTTCAAAAAAAGAGACCTGGCTACCTTAAAGTGTGGCTTATCAGGTCCAAATAGATTAACTAATCATAAAATACACACGGCAGTCATTCTCGAGTTAGAAACCTATCTATAGATATAAAGCTACAATGTACAGAAACATTATACAGGGTATTTTTGTGGGCCGTTTACTCTTTTAGTGAAAAAAATATGAACCATTTTTTTTTTGAAATGCGAGTTTAATGCATTTGCAAAAAGTATCGACCCATGTCAGCCTGCGCAGTCCGCGCAGGCTGACATGAATCGAAACTGTTTGCTATTGGTAAAGTGGTAAATTTTCTGCATTTTATGGACCATTCTATTTTATTAATCAGAAAAGGGAGTATAATGTATCTGCAAAATGTATCGAACCATGTCAGCAGGCTGACATAGGTCGAAACATTTTGCTACTGGTAAATTTTCTGCATGCTCAAAGACCGTTCTACCTCAGTATTCAGCTGACTTATGGTTCTGTGTTATACGATGACTTGATTGGTATAATGCATTATGAAGACGCATTAAATCACCTTTTCCTAGCGCACCTCACTCGTACTTATAAGCACGATCTCTTTTGACGGCTGAATACACAATCCAATGAAACTCAGACAGATCTTATATTATATTTCATGTGTCTATTTTTAGAAATGTTATGGGTAAAGAAATGTTGTAATTTAAGCTGGGGGGAATTATTTCCCCGTCACAGTGAATATTTTCCTCCTGCCGAAAATCTGGAACTACTTTTTTAAGTTTTTTTAAGTTTTTAAGTTTTAAAAGTGGCATTCGTTGACAAAATAATCAGAGGAAATATAATATATAATTTATTTCATCAGCTTGTGGTTAATATGGGGAAATATTTGCCTCAAAAGGGAAAGGTATGCGAAAATAACGAGTGCCGTAATATTAACCACAAGCTGATGAAATAAACTCTATTTAATCTCAAAGACTTGGACTTGACCAGTTGTCAGTATTTGGATATAAAAAAAATACAAGTAGCAAGAAGTTTCAACCTAGGTCAGTCTGCGCAGTCCACGCAGGTTGATCTGGGTCGATTCTTTTTTGCAGGTGTATTAAAATCCCTTTCTATGAGCATGGACCAAGTACTTAGTTTTATTTTATATATGGAATAGATTATTAGAACTTTATTGGCCCTTATTTACAATGATTCCAGCCACATGGAATATCAAACTCGAAACATCCTGGTCATAAATTTACACACCTTAGCCAGTTGCACCTTGTAAGAGTCCGACCTTTGCGCTGAAATAGGGTCTTACTAAATATAGTAAGATTCAAATGTCCCCGGCGTCTCTTGAATAGCCAGTCTACCCATTCAGGTAATTACAGGCTGACACGAGACGATACTTTTTGAAGACTAGATACGCAAGCTTTTATACGAGGAAAAAAAATCGTGCTTTATTTTCAGCTTTGTGGGTCAGGAAACTGCCTGTAACAACCTTGATCTTGTTCTATCCTTCTTGCTGAAACAGTGAATTTTAATTGCTTTTACTGGTATTGTAAATCAAAATTAGACTGCTGGAAATGCGCTCTGACTGATCTAGAATTCAAATGGTCCGTTTTGATTTTGAGATAATTTATCCGAAATTTTAAGATCTTGGTATTTTTCATATATATCCGATTCGCTTATTTAACGCTTTGAGGGTTAACGAAAGAAGAGAATATTTGATATGAAGTGGTAAAAAGCTAAGAAGTGCCAAGATTTATAGTTAAGCAGTAATTACAGATAAAACCTTTTGTGATACACCGAGTTCCCGTCGTACACCGCGTGATTTCACTTCCGGCTTGAAGTCAGTACCGAGAACCAATTAGACCGGTTTTACTAGAATTTCATTTTTCATTTATTACAGAAATATGTAATTAAATTCTTAATATCTTTGCACCGAGAAATGTTTCTTTTTTCTTCTTCTTCTTCTTCTTCTTCTTCTTCTTTACCAAAGAAAAGCACAGACACAAGATGTGGCCGACGTCAACGAGTCCTATATTGAACCGATCATTGAGAATTTGCTGTTTGCTACACCTGAACAAAAATGCACCTGTCAAATTTATACCCTGCATCGGACAATTTTTTTTTAGAATATTGAGGTTGAGTCTAAAATTACTTTTTTTAGTGATGGTTAAGGAGAACATTAATTTCACTTATCACAACTCTTTACCAGACGACAAAATTTGAGGTTCGTCCATATTTAACTCAACTCATACTCAAAAGTCTTTGAGCCGTGCTCTGGCAAAAAGGGTGCTTAATGCATCTCCGTTATACATGATACTAGCCCAAGTCATTACATAATTATGGATCCATAGAAGCCACTTTTTTAAATAACCAACTTAATCATGAGGTAGATTGATCCTTTGACAACAGAAAATTGACCAAAAATCGAAAAGTTTCGGCCCAGGTCAACCTGCGCGGACTGCGCAGGCTGACCTGAGTCGATACTGTTCGCAGATGCTTTAAGCCCCCTTTTCACAGAGCACGGCTCATTTGTATATACTAATAGTGAATACTGTAAGCAATTGCGTGTTACAAACTTGATACAATTGATACGTTGTAGTTATTGTTTTTAGCGAACGACAAAGTACAAGACTTGTTCAAATTGGAAGCTTTAGCAGACGAGAGATAAAATGTGGCTCCAACAAAAGAATTTATCTTTAACCGAGGAAAGAAAACATTATGGGAAAAGGAGAAAATTGTCAAGGATTATCCTCTACCGTAGGCACATTACTGTCAACAAGAAGTTAAAAGTAGCCCTATGTTGTCGAATGATGAGAAATTACGTTTCTCAATCAATCTCGTTTCAGTGTGGTTGCAATAAAAGAAAATTAACGACATATATCACAAATTTTTCACATTATTTTTTGGAGAAAAATATCTCCTTATCGGACAGTGTAGATTCAAAATCAGAGAGTACGTTCTGTGCAGTCTGATCTTGATCTACACTGTCTGCAAAAGGTCATGTGAGTCGCACTTCGCAGCTTAAGGGTTGATACAGCTTGAGAATGTGGTTAATAGATCACCCGAGGTTTACAAAATGAGGCCAGGGACTGATCTATTGATTACCGAGGTATACTGGCTAGATTGTTGTATGAAAAGTAAGAGTGGTAATTATCAACCATTTCAAGTCTAAATTTGATTTTAAGTTTAAATACTGGCAATCTGATTGGCTGAGATGCTAAGTCTCGATCAGATTGCTACTTTGAAGTTCATGATGTAAATTATTGTCCAAAATTGTCGGTAAATACAGCCGTTACACTTGTAGAACTGTCCGATTTTAATGTTTTTGAAAGTAGTCCGGCACAGATCCCTTTCTATAAAGATATGAATAAACAATAAGAACCATTTTTACCCTATAACCAAAAAACTAAATTCCAGGCATGCGCAAATGGGGAACATTTGCAGACGAATAGTAACATGTGGTACAATAAATGGAATTATCTTGATAGGGTAGAAAACATAGTGGGAAAAGGTGAAAATGCTGGTTACCAGCATTTTCACCTTTTCCCACTATGTTTTCAAAGGTCTTTTTTTCAGGGTCGATAAAATTCAGAATTGTTTGGTGCACACTTAAACGAAAGTTCGAAAATGTCAATTCAATACCCGGTGGGACAGAGACTCCCGGAGTTTTCAACAAATAGCAATTTGATATTGGAAACTGCAGGCAAGTCCTTTTCTATTATTTTATTTTTATTTCAGGTTTTCGTTTAATTATTTCTTCGATTACCAAAAGCCACCATGCGGCGCAGTACAAATTTTCGATTAAAAGCACCTTTTGTATTTTCAACCTTTTAGCAAATAATCCCAAGTTTAAACGACCCTGACGGAGAAAGCTTGTGAAAAACTTTGTGTGAAAAGGAAAAAATGTTGATAACCAGCATTTTATCCTTTCCCCTCACAATGATTTCTACCCTTTCACAGACAAATCCTATGATTTTAGCAGTAAATTTTTTCGTCTGCAAATGTTTCGAATGTGGATAAGCCTAACATTTTGTCGTCTGGTATGTAGTTATGTGCATTATTCAATTGTAGAATTAAAGGAAAGTGTACTGTTTCAATGACACATAAACACGCACATTACAAATTCTCTGCATGGGTAGAAGTGAAAGAACAATAGTATTTTATCAATGATTGTAGGTCGAAAGAACCTGAAACAGTTCTAAGTGTTTTGGGGGTATCGGCTACAGGCAGAAAGTCTACATACATACATACATACATACATACATACATACATACTAGTGCATACATACATACATACAGACAGACAGACAGACATCAGGTGAATCAGGAGTACACAGGATAATCACGTGACATACATACATACTAGTGCATACATACATACATACAGACAGACAGACAGACAGACATCAGGTGAATCAGGAGTACACAGGATAATCACGTGACAGATTTATTCAGACATGAACTGTCTTAAACTTTTACAATTCTTCCTGTTGAATGAAAACGCAGAAATATATTTCTGCAAAGCAAGAAGAAAATGTCTCTGCGCTTCGCCTCGCCTCACCTCGCCCTTCCCCTCCCACGCCCCTCCCCATAAGGTGTCCGTTCCAACTAACTATTCGATTAACCAGTGCGTTTGAATGACTACGACTTTTCGAATAACCAAGATTTCACAACACCTGTATTCGAATTTCAATTTTCATAACATCTGTATTCGAATTTCAATTTTCATAACATCTTCGGATTTTCCAGTGAAAACAGACAGATAAGCATTAAAGAATTAAATATCGGGTGAAAGTAAATCAGGGAAACTTTGCGCCAACTTGTTTTTACATCATTTTGTAAGCGATAAGACGATCTGGTGGAGCCTTAGATGATAACTGTTGCACTGTTCCACCTTAGATGATAATTGTTGCACCGATATATTTATATCACTGTTATTACATTATTATGATAACGATAAGATAATAAGGATGAGCCTATGATGAGTACATCACAGATTTTATCGTGTGATAAAAGCTAAAGATAGAGAACCTTTCAAGCAGGATACCTTCATTGTCCTCTGATAGGTTATAATAAACCCTTAACCACACAAACCAGAGTTTAAGCAATTATGAGAAAAGGGGCTTTTGAAATATTGTGGGAAAATGAAATAATGCCGGCAAGCAGCATTTCCTTCATTTCCAACAAAGTTTTCTACACTATCAGAGAATTGCAACTTATAGTACAGTTTTCAAATTTGTGGTCTGCAGTTACTTTCAGTTAGAAAGAGTCAACAATTTTTCCTATGACAAAAGGTTGACCTCCAAACTCTTAAATAAATTAGATGAAAATTTCCAGGCGATGGTAAAACTCCAAAATATTGCGATTTTAATTTTATATATTTTTTTTTTCCACCGAAACGGCTAGAGCGTATCCAACGTCAGATTGCACGTTCCCCATTGTGTCGCGCTTACCAGCCTAAAAGTAAACCCTTTCGATGCCATAGGCGAAAACTGTGACTTTTGCGGACGGCATAGATCAAGATCAGACTGCACAGAACGTGCAGTCTGATCTTTGATCTATACCGTCCGCTTGTTTTGTCAAGCCTATACAATCAAAATCCTTGTAAGTTTCAATGAATTGTATTACTAGCCGTCGAGAGAGGTCGAGTTTATTTATTTGGCGCTGAAAAGACTTAACCCATCATAATCCATACTTTTGTTCATCTGTGGGATGACAGTCCGATCCGAATAGTTCAAGTGGGAGGTCAAAAGACTCGTAAGCAACAAATGTCGGAACACTTGAGAGCGTGGGTTACGAGCCCAACGGTTGGCCTTCCACACATTTCTAGTAGTCTTTCAGATGAGGTATCAAACCGAGATTCCGTTTGACACCGTGCTATATACCGAGCACGTTAAGGTTTAGATGAGTTGCGTTCAGTATCTTACACAACTCCCCGTAACATAACAGTTACCAACAGTCACCTTTCGAGGCGACGTCACCTGTATGGGCAACCGGTGGCGACGATAGATAAACGAAATAAATTGAATTGCAACACGCGAAAAGGGGCATTCGGACATTTGCCTAAATTGTCGTCTCGGATCAGGCTGCGCAGTCCGCGCATGCTAATCCGAGACGGCACTTTACGACTACATTAGATTGTGTGCTACAGTAGACTTGCAAAAAACAGAAAATTACATAAAAACGGAAAGTGTCGTTTCGGATAAGCCTGCGCGGATTGCGCAGGCTGATCCGAGAAGACACTTTACGCAAATGTCTGAATGCCCCTTTTCGCATGTTGCAAGCCATATAAGTCATTGGAGAGATGAGACTGGCCGTCTGAATCAGCTTGACGTTATTTCCCAAAGTAAAGGTTAATATTTCATGATTGAATGTCGGAGAAAGTAGAGGTCCGTATTCACAAAGCATTCTAAAGTGCATTCTTAAATGCTATTCTAGATGTAGAAAATAACACGATTTCTGATTGGCTAAACCAAATGGTTTAGCCAATCAGAAATTGCGTTACTTTAAAATTTTAAAAATTCTCAGAAGAGACTTAGAATGTTATCAAGAATTGTTAACACGGGCACAGGCAGATCAAACTGCTCGCATGTGGTGCAGAGGTTTGATCTTTAATCAGGAGTTCCCGTTCGAACGTCGTCAGTGACGCTGCTTACATGGAAAGGTCCATAGCAACGCATATACAAAATAAACTGTTTGCAGGTTTTCAGGTTTGCCAAAATCTGATGGGCCGGCATGCCAGAGAATTGTCACAAAAGGAAAAATTGCAAACTATGAGCAAAAGCATACTAGTAGTTAAAACAAGGTTTACTTATAGCAGACTGTAAGCGAGGGAGTGGCAAAAGATAATCTAGCCGGAAATGTTTTCTCTAAAACACCGAATCGTGACTTGTTTAAGCCCACTCAAAATCTTTCCTTCTTCCGACTGAAAAAACATGTAACACGTATTCAAAAATTGTTGTGACAAATGAAAAAATTTGGAAACATATATGCACGTAATTTAGCAGCAGCTGATGCTGCTGCTTTTCCTGCAAGAATTTCCAAGAGGAAAAAAAAATAGAAATGGATGATGGAAATTCATATTCGACCTTGATTCGATATCCCCTTCAAGTGCCTTCTTTCAGTCGTGGTTAAACCACATTTGAAGACATTGTAACAAAAGGAAACACTGCTCATAAAGGGCAAATTTCTTCTTTGGCTACAATGTTTTCAAATGCATATACATGTATGTATTTAAATTCGTGTTGATATTTTTTGCAAGGATGTTTTTCAAGTCGCCTCCTCCAACTTTGATTAAGTAGATTACGAGGTTATGAATTTGATATGGCTAAGTGTACCAGCCAATCAAATTAATCTTTACGGTACCATATGAAAAAAATATTTCAACCAATAAAAATGACTATAACTATTACATTTTCAAGTCTGCTAGGTCATACTTTGTTTCAAAGCATTGAGACAGTGTTGATCAAAGATCACAAGTTCATACTCTCTACACTCTGATCTTGATCTACTTTGTCTCAAAAAGGCAAAATAAGGCAAACAAAATGGTTTCACCCTTTACCAAACGATCCCAAATTTTAGCAATCCCGAAGAAGAACGCTTTTGAAAACATTGTTGGAAAACGAGAACGCTGGTAACTATTACTTTCTCCTTGTCCCACAATGTTTTCTAACCTTATAGAAACAAATCCGATAAATTTGACATGCGTCCTTAAAAGCTTTGATTTCGGATAAAGATATTGTTGAGTTGTAAAGCGTTATTCTTTTGCCAAGCAGTTGTAAGATTTTACAACTGTCAGGAAAGAGGGCTTTGAAAATGTTTTAGAAACGGAAAAATACTCGAAACGAGCATTTTCAACACTCCCAAAGACGAAATTTATATTATATAGCTACAGTTAATTTTTCGTATGGATTAGTCTAAAAAATTTATCTTACCACACAATCGGGAGTCTTAACAACCCTAGGAAAAAAAAGGCATTTGAAAATATCGTGAAAAAAATGAGAAAATGCTGGTAACCAGCATTTTCTCCTTTCCCCACAATGTTTTCTATCCTTCTAAAGGCATTTTTCAGTTTTTAATACACATTTAATTTGTCGTCTGCAAATACTTTCAATTATGTACAAGTCTAACATTTTGTCGTCTGGTAAAGTGTTTAAGAGGAAGGCTTTTAAAGCCGGGTAGACATCAAAAAAAGTTCAGAGAAGAAATGTAAGAGTCATTATGAGCTATTGATACAAAGTACTTAAAAAAAGTTTTTTATATCTTCAGATTTTAACATTTTATCGTATTTTAATAGATTTCTAACGAACACTGAAGTGTCAGGACGTAAGCCTAGCGATTTCTTTTATGGTTAAGAAAAACTTAGGATGGGTGAATAATGAATGCTCTGGTGATATTTACAGTAAAACAGAGGGAGAGAGAGGAAAGGGAGAAAGAGAGAGGGAGGGACAGACAGACAGACAGACAGACAGACAGATAGAGAAGGACAGAGAGAGACAGAGAAAGAGACAGAGATAGACAAAGAGAGACAGAGAGATACAGAGACAGACAGAGAAAGAGACAGAGAGACAGGGAAAGACAGACACAGAGAGAGAGAGACAGAGACAGACAGACAGACAGACAGACAGACAGAAAGACAGAGTCATTGTTTGGTCAAAATGAAGCGATGCCAAAGATGAGGAAGGGGGGAGAAAGACACAAACAGAGACACAGAAAACAGGAATGAATGAGGCCAGCCAGAGAGATAAAAACACGCAAAAAAGAAAGACAGAGAGACAGAGAGACAGCGAGAGATATGCACAAAACATAAAGCGGGACAAAAACGGACAAAAAAGAAAGGAGAGACAGAGAGAGAGACAGAGAGAGTGAGAGACAGAAAGACAGAGAAAAACAGAGAGAGATATGCTTAAAACTCAAAGCGGGACGTCGATAGCTCAATTGAAGACACACTTGGCGTTTAATACAGAGTGTAGAGTTTGAATCTCTGTCCCGACCCTGAAAGAAAAGGTTTTTGAAAACATTGCGGGAAAAGAAGAAATGCTGGTGACTATCATTTCCCTTATCCCACAACGTTTTCTTCCCTATCAAGGATGAAATTCATCATTTGAGCAACATTTATTGTTTTGTCTGCAAATGCTGTCCATTTAGTCCGGTCGAAAATTTTGTCGTTAAAGAGTTAAACAAATTTCAAGCAAAAGAAACTAAACAAGTCATGTAATCAATGAGAAATTCTATCAATGATTTTAGAATATCAAAGGATTCACTCGATTTAAGAAGACAACGTTGTTAAAGTATTTAGCCATTAGACAATTAAGTAACTATATAGTGTGCAACACCTGTCTGATCTTTATCTCTGATCACAGTACCTTATACTGGCAGATAAAGTGACCATCACATTTACAGTCAAGAAAAATGTGAGAGCCATGCTTTGTGAAAAGGGAGTTCAATGCATCTGCAAAAAGTATCGACCCAGGTCAGCCTGCGCAGTCCGCGCAGGCTGACCTGAGCCGAAACTTTTTGCCATTGGTAAACTTTGTGCATGTCAAAGGACCAGTATAACTTATGATTTCTTCTGGTTGTAAGGCAACGAGCATTTTATGAATCTATAAATACTTGATGACTTGCTTGGTACAATGCATCACGGAGATGCATTAAGACCCACTTTGCCAGAGGATGGCTTATGTAAATAATGCAATTTCGTGACTTCTTCTGACTAGAATATCTCAATGTATCAGAGAATGTAGATCCAAGATCAGTACAAGTGTTCTGTACAGTCTGATCTTCGTTTACTCTGCATGTGAAGTGCAACTGCCGCTGTTTTCGGTATTACAAGGCTTAATTACAATGATTAGTTTTCCAAATGAGTTATTCTACATTTTGTTTGCCAGCTATTTATTACAGGACAGAAGAATGCGAAGATAAAAATCAAAGTACTGAAGAGATTGTTATGTTCAATGCTTTGATCAGGTGAGCATAAACACTTCGAGTGCTTTGCATAGCTTTTATTATTTTCCCCCAGCTAGTGAAGTTCAAGATCTGACAAATATTTTCCAGCTGGTGAAGTTCAAGATCAGTAGACAAAAATTCTTGGCTTAGAACTACACTGCCTGATAGTTTAAGAAAATAAGAGACAAAATTATATGTTGATACTTTAGTGTACATTACCTCCTTAGAAAGAACGGACCAAACCAGCAGACCGATGCATTGTGCTTTCGGTAAGATACAGCATCTGGAATTGTGTAAACCAACCGCTGTGACTTGTATTTATTGTTCTTAATTTCACGATGGACCATCTTATTGTCTGAAAAGTTCTATCTATCAACCAGATGGCTCGTCTCGGAATTCAGACTAGCCCTTATCAAGCTAAATAGGTGAAATAAAACTTTCAATCCCAAATGTTATTATTTCAAAGTTGGGTTTTGAGGAAAATATCCCCTTATCGGACAGTGTAAATCTAAGATCAGACTGCCCATTCTGGGCAGTCTGATCTTGATCTACACTGTCCGCTAAAGGTCCTTAAGTCATGCTTAGCAGCCTAAGGGTTACGAAATAGATTTTAATTCAGAATTGATGGTGAATGCGGCGTATGCTTGCTTCTAAAAATACCAGTCTCAATAATGAGACGCTACGGTGATCTTTTTCATATTTGGACATTTATTGTACACCGTACCGTCTCAAGTCCATCGTAAATTTTCCGGTAGCAAAGATAGAGCGCTATACTGACTTTCTGTTTCGTCGGTTTAATCTGTATTGCAGCGAAATGCAATTAAATTTTAGTAACAAACATGACTAAAGACAAATTATTAAACCCTTCATTACATAAAGAGCTTGTAGAAGTCGTTTATAACATGTAAATCTCGGAAAAATCACTGACGAAATTTATCATGCGTGGCGGCCATTTTGTTTGTTTTCGGGAACGTAAACAACTCGAGTAACAGATGAAATGCACAGTTTTCTCTTATGTTCAGCGTTTAAATTGAAAATATTTGTATTTCAAACGAAGGGTTATTAAATACGCTAGCAACAGGTATGTTTAAATCCTAGTTTTGTGCTGTATTTGCAAAATTATAAGAGTTCAAACTTGCGCACAAAATCTATGCGGCGCTTTCAACTGATTTTGTCTTGATCGTCTCTGTACCCAGAGGCGACCAGTCAAAAAGTAACATCGCCTTTGGGGACAGTTATCTGTACCACTAAAAATGCCTGCTCTTGTGCCGTTGGTTTTAAGATCTTTTTCTTCCAAACACACATACTTCAATGTGACAAATCCAGTCGTCGAATTCGTAGCTACAGCACCGACATGGACCATTTGGCAACTTATTTTAAAGTATAGCATTTTTGAAATAAGCCATAACATAATCAAGAAAAGAATCACAGTTCAACTGCTCATGGTATTTGCTATTTATCAAACCAGAAAGTTCCTCTTTTGAGTAATTTGTAGTTTGCTGTATTTACCGAATCTTTTCTTAACTCTTTTATTTTATCGACTCTAGATAACGGATGTTTGAATATGGATCAAAAAAGCATTAAAATCATTATAATTTTGATTTAGTATAAAAAAAAAAAAACACTCACAACTGTTCAAAGGAATGTTCTCGGTACCTTGAACAAGTAGTGTGACTGAAGTTCCATGTTCGAAGTCGAATTCAGTGGCATGAGACAATTTAACCCACCCGTACCAGTGACCCGAGTAACTTGATATCAGAAGAAACTGGTTAGTAGTAATGCATACTTATAAAAACTTTTTTGTTTTATTTTTACTTTGATCTCCATTCTGATTAGTTTTTTCCTACACTCCTACATACATGTATACCAAGACTAGCTATAATTTGCTGATAGACATTATGTCAAAGCCAACCAGGTGGCTAATCGTGGAATTTAGAATAAGAATTGAATTCTAGAATGGTTGGGGCACTTGGCCGCGGATTTTTTTTTTTTTTTTTTTTCTCCGTTATGTTCTAAACTTCCAGGGTAAATCTTCCCTCCGGTTCTCACATAACTCGAATACTAGTAAGCAAGCACTTGATCATTGTAACTAGTCAAACTATCAAAAAAAAATGTTAAACCAATGCCAACGGGTGTTGATAATGAATGTGAGCGTTGCTCGGACAAGAGCGAATGGGCCTTATCCTGCTAAGTAAGTGAAATAAAACTTTACAGCTGATATTAAAAACACGAATAATGTTATTTCAAAACTTAATTTTTGGAGAAAAAAAAACACTCCTTATCGGACAGTGCAGATCCAAGATCAGACTGCACGTTCTGTGCAGTCTGATCTTGATCTACACTGTCCGCAAAAGGTCCGTGAGTCGCGCTTAGCAGCCTAAGAGTTGATATATCTCTGTGACGCATTATACCGAGAAAGTCGTCATATAATTAGAGATCCCTGAAATCGAGTTTGTTGAACAATCGATTGAATCATGAGGCGGAATGATCCTTGGACACGCAAAAAATTTATAAAAAGCAAAATGTTTTGACTCATATTAACCTGCGCGAAATGCGCAGGCTGACATGAGTCGATACGATTTTTAGCTGTATTAAAACCCCTTTTACAGAGTAACAGAGCACGACTCAATATAATTGACAGTGCAGTGCTACTCGTATTTTGAAGGCTGCGTCCCCGTATCATCATCAGCTTCACACTTCATTCCTGGGACCAGCAATGTGCAAACCATCCAAAAAAAGAGCATCTATTATACAATCATAAAAAGTTTTTTTTCTCTTTTTTGGGGGGAAGGGAGGGAGTGTCCCATTTATCTCTTTAACAAATGAAAAAATGTCAACTTGCGCAAAATGAATGCACATGTGGATGACAATTTAAGTATCAATTAAACAATGAAATGTATTTCTGATAGGGTAGAAACTATTGTTGGAAAAGAGAAAACGTTGGTTACTAGCATTTTCTCTTTTTCCCACAATCAGTTTGAAAGACTTTTTTCTGATAGTCGTCAAACTGTGGATTATAAAGTAAAGGAATGGTTCAATCTGATGATGTTTAACACCATTTTATTATACTGCAAAGAAATTTCTCGCGATCTGATTGGATAATATGCCCCGAACATATATGTACACTGGCAAAACCAACGTAAAAGGAGTTTCCCTTTCGGGAGCCCCGTATACATGACTACACTATCAACACAACATCCAAAATGGCGGCGTCGATCAAGATTAACGTTAAGATTAGCGCCAAGCTGCACGTTTTAGCACGTATTACCAAGGTTTCACTGACGTCAGTTCCCAGTGACGTCAGTTTTCATTGGATTGGGGCACTCAGAAGGGAAATTCTACTTCGTCAGCGTACTCAATTTTTTAAACCAAAAAACAGGTAAAATTCCCGTAACAAACGTTGGAACGGTAAAACTTTGCCTTCGGCTCGGGGCGACATGATTCACCACAGCCGTGAACAAGTTTCCAAGTCCCCTGCCACCTGACCGTACAACTAATAATGTACAGAATTTCAGTCAAGTCATGGTGATAGAACAACCATCTGTATTTTCCAAGTCATTTACCAGTCTCTTGTATACTCATCTACTGGAAAAGTACCTTGCCCAAGGACTTTTCCACCTCGGTCAGTTGCATAGAGGATCATATCCCTGACGTATGAGTTACAAAGCACAACACTCAACCATATGATCTTGAAGAACCCTTTTGTCCGTGCTGTCTGGTCGTAGATATGCATGATCCTCTATCAAACTCCTTATTCTAACTGTAAACTTACGTCGCACCAGACAACAAAGTGTTAGGCTTCAAAATTGAAGGTACTTGCAAACGACAATTCAAATGTGGCTCAGAATATAGGATTTGCTTTGAAAATGGTAGAAAACAATATAGTAAAAGGAAATAAAGGTTGGCTACCAGCATTTTTTCTGTAAATACTATGTTTTCAAAAGACTTCTTCTTCAGGGTTGTTGAACCTCGGAATCGTGCTTGTAAAAGGTTACGGCATGCCCGAAAAGTCGTTTCATCACAAGCGGAAATGCAATTCTATAAATTCTAGATATCAAAATTTCTCGAATTTATTTTCTTGGCACGAACGGACTAAAATAAGAACGGAAAAGACAACAGATAAAAATTCATCCCCAAGAATGTTTTTTTTTTTTTCAAATATGACGATTTGATTGCAGAAGCGTCACGGTAATCCTCTATCTATCCGATTTCTATTTATGCAAACTCAGCAATAAAGTGAGCTATTATTACCCTTTGTCTGTTTTCTCCAGAAATGCACGCGTTATTGTTTTCATGCGGCGTGTAATTAAATGGAATTATGGATTTTATAAATAACAGCGTCATTATCAATAAAAACTTGGGAGCATAATAGTTGACCTGATTCTAAAACTAGAAGATTTTTTTAATGGAAAGACTTTCTTCTTCATTTGATTTTGTGTGATGTCAATTTTACAAATGTTGTCTTTGAAAAATCATTATCAAATGAAACTGGAACTTAATGCAAAAACAAGTGAGCCATGTTCTGGCAAAAGGGGGCTTATCGCATCTCCGTGATGCATAATACCAAGCAAGCCATCACAATATTATGGATCCATAATAGCCAGATTTTGAAACTAACGGTTTAATCATAAAGTAGACCTGTCCTTGGACATCCGGAAAATTGAACGATAGCGAAAAGTTTCGACCCAGGTCAGCCTGCGCGGACTGCGCAGGCTGACCTGTGTCGATACTTTTCGCAGATGCATTAAGCCCCCTTTTCACAAAGCATGGCTAAAATACTTTAACCCTTATCCTTTCAAGCCGATAGTAAAGACCAAAGTTTTGCAGTCTGATCTTGATCTACACCGCCCACAAAAGGTCAGTGAGTCGTACTTAGGGTTAAATGAAAACCAGATACATATATATCTATAAAAGTAATTTCAGTTAAACCTCGCTGGTTCGACACACCTTGTTCCCATACATTTCATTGTAACGAATCACTAACGTTATTCCCTTCCAATGCATTCTTATTTTCCAACTTTTGTGTACGAACCAGAAGTGTTTTGTCATAAAAACGGTTTACATAAGTTGAAACGGCTCATAATAAGTAATTCAGTTTTTTGTCGCACCGTTTTCAAACCAGAATTTCAAATATTGGAAATATTTTAATTTATGAACCAATATAGCTGTCGGTAGCTGCGTAATCCTGTTTAGAGAGCGTCGCAATTGCAAGGTTCGCCTTTATATCATTGTAAATATTATGTAATCTTTAATTTAAAACGTTTCTAAACAGGATGCTGATCTTTAAGCCTATTGATTGACATACCTTTATATCAACCGAATTCTCTTTGATTGCTGAGGAGGAGGAGGAGGAGGGGACGACCACGACGTCGGGGACGTCGAGGACGAGGACAGAGGAGAGGACAGAAGAAGAGGACAGAAGAGGAGAAAGGAGGCAGGTAAGAGGGAAGAGGAAAGAGGGAAAAAAGATGAGGAGGAAAGAGGAGGAAGAATGAGGAAGAAGAAACAGGTGAAGCAGAAAAAGGGGGAAGGAGGATGAAAAGTTTGGAGGAAAAAAGGAGGAAAAGACAGCGAAATCAAAAGACGGAAAATGGAAACGGAAGATGAGAAATTTTAAAAAGGAACATGAAGAGGGAAAGGAAAGGAAAATGAGGAGGAGGGAATGGAAAATGGGGGAGGGGGAAGGAAAATGGGAAGAAGGGAAAGGGAAATGAGGAAGGGGAAGGAAAATGGGAAAGGGGGTGGGGGGAATTGGGAGAAGGAAAAGGGAAATGAGGAATGGGGGAGGAAAATGGGGAAGGGGGAAGGAAAATGGGAAAGGACGAAGGAAATGGGAAAGAGGTAGGAAAATGGGGAAGGGGAAAGGAAAATTGGGAAGGGGGAAGGGAAATGAGGGGTGGAGGAGGAGAGTGAGGAGAATGACGACGACGGTGAGGACGAGGAGGGCGGGGAGTAGGAGAACGAAAAGGAGGCATTTTCAACACTATGGTTCCAAGATTATCAGATCGACGCTGCTGAAATACTCACGACTGAAAATCGCATCATTTCATAACTAGTGGCATCTGAGCCGACTTTCATTGAAACGGCTTAGGAACAAAACATCTCAAGTTATTTGTCCGTCCAGAGTCGTGGACTCGGAGATTCAAACTATCGGACAGTTAAGATCAAGACCAAGATCAGACTGCATGGTCAAGTTTGTCAAATAAGGAAAAGAAAAGGCTCTGGTTTTAAATCTAATGTTAAAAAAGTAGAAATTCCGATAAAAATCTTTGTTTCTTACACTTTGACCTGTTTTGTCCGCAAATGTACATTAAGTCTCGCATTCAGTGAGGTTGTGGCTTTAGTTTGACGGGGATTACATGAACATTTTTCGCTGCCTGCTCGCCGTCTCTCTAAATTTGAGCCATGCTCTGAGAAAAGGGGGGGGTCAATGCATCTCCTCGATGCATTAATGATTATACTACACAAGTCGTCACATTACTATAGATCCATAAAATCCATTTTGTCTGAACAGATAACAGACTGAATCCTGTGATAGAATGGTCCTTGGACATGCATAAAATTTACCAAATGGTAAAAAAGGTTGCCAGAGATCATTCTGCGGGGACTGCACAGGCTGACCTGAGTCGACATTTTTGCAGATGCATAAAACCCCATTTTGAAAAAGCATGACCAGAGCTCCAGATAGAGGGAGTGATTTTGATTTCAAAATTGAAAATATTAATTATTCTCCACTAAACCTTATGTTATGGGTACTCATTAGAATCGTCTCATCGACACGAGTCTAATGAGTACCCACAACATAGGGTTTGGAAGAGAAATAATGGATTTAGAATACCATCACTCCCTCTTATCTGGAGCTCTGATGACAGTGGTTTTATGTTGTTGATCTAAATGCTTATGGCCCGACCCCCGGTAACTCAATCAACACAAAACAAGACAAAAATAAATCGAATGTGAGGGTCCTTTTTATTTCGAAATGAAATGCAATAATTTTTTGGTCATGAAAACTGGTTGTTTTTTTTTTAATTCAGACAATAAAATGAGTTCTCTAATAAAATGAGCCATGCTCTTACAAAAGGGGGCTTAATGCATCTCCGTGATCCATGGTACCAAGCAAGCTATCACATAATTATGGATCCATAATATCCACTTTTTTTTAACATTGAACTAAATCATGGTATAGACAGATCCTTGGGCATTCAGAAAATTGACGAATAGCGAAAAGTTTCGGCCCAGGTCAGCCTGCGCGGACTGCGCAGGCTGACCTGGTTCGATATTTTTCGCAGATGCATTAAGCCCCCTATTCACAGAGCATGGCTAAAATGTAATAATCGTTAGATTTACACATGTGTGTCTTTTGGGGGGGTATCTGTTACAAGTTAATGACCTAAATGTTTTGAAATGAAAAGTAATAAAAGTAGATTATTCACTTGAAATATATAAGCCGAGTTAATTAAAAAATGTTGGAATGATAACAATAATAGATGCGAAAAAAATGAGAGATATAAACGGGGGAACAGACAGACAGATAGACAGAGAGACAGACGGACGTACAGGCGAGCGGGCGGGCGGACGGACGGACAGACAGACGGACGGACATATAGACGGACGCGTAGACGGACACACGGACAGACCGACGGACGGAATGAAGGATTGACGAACGAATGGACAGACGCAGGGCGGGCACACAGACGGACAGACAGTCGGACAGACAGACATGCAGACAGAAGGACAAATAGACAAACAGACAGTAAGAGGAAGAGACAGTGAGAGGAAGAGACCGTGAGAGGAAGAGACAGTGAGAGAGAAAGAGAGACAGACTGACTGACACACACACAGACGGACAGACAGACAGACAGACGCACACCCACACGCACACAGACACACAGAAAGACGCACTGACACACACACACACACACACACACACACACACACACTTAGACAGACAGAGAAAAGGAAGCAGACCGAGAAGAAAAAAAACTGTTAAAACAGGGAAAACATAAACTAACAGATGATACAACTTGAGCCTGTCATCAAAAACGCATTATGGTATTTTATAAGATGCACGATATCTAACCCTTCGGACACGCAACTCTTTCCCAAACAACACAATTTTGAACTCTTCCAAACTGAGAACGCTTGCAGACAACGTATCAAATGTGGCACAAGTGATAGGATTTGTCATTTAAGGGCTGAAAACATTGTGGAAAAAAGGAGAAAATGCTGGTTACCAGCATTTTCTCCTTTTACCACAAAGTTTTCAAAAGTTCAATCTGGGGATTGTATGGAAAAGGGTTAAGCCGACTTTTGTTTCTTTGACCGACATTGTAGATCAATATTCAGAGTGTTCAGCATGTGCAGTTTGAATATTTCTCCTAGACTGTCCGATCATTTGTAGGGTACTCTTGAAAATATGTCTTGAAATTAAAATTTACGATCGACAGATGCCTGAATGTATTTTAAATACCAAGCTCTCTTGCGATTCAAGAATTTTTTAAATGTTCCCTTTTCTTTGATGATATTAGAAACACTTTGAAAAAAGAATCAATAGCATAATACAAGATGTGGCTCCTTTTTCTACAATATTCTATATTCTCAGGAGATTTCACCTAAAGGGATGTAAAAATCTGTCGTATTATATGAGATGAATTTAACACACTACCGTACTATTACGACCTTTTACGAAACCTGAAGTTGACACTTTTGAAAACATCGTACGAAAAGGGAGCGTGTAACAATCAATTGCCCTGTTACTCACAATCTTTTTCGTTTTTTATGCTGTTGAAAATATCATTATCACTTCGCTTGAATGTCTAACTTCTGTGTACGACAAGCAAATTAAAACCAGAAGGTTCCGCAGACAGCATAGATCAAGATCAGACTAAACAGAATTGCATTCTGATTTTTGGATCTATACAGCTCGCAGGTATAATCATGCCTATAAGATTAAAATCTTCCATCAGTTTCATTGGAATTGTATACTCGGTCATCGAAAGTGGTCCAGTTTATAATGAATGAATTGAAAGGGGGGGGATTATGCATCTTAAAAAGTATAGTCCAATTCAGCCTGTGCAGTCAGCGTAGGCTGACCTAGTTCGATTATCTTCGCCATCGGTCAATTTTCTTCGTGACAAAAGACCGTTCTACCTCACGCTTTGGCCATTTTTTGGGGCAAATTGAATTCATATTATAGGTCGACAGCTTGGTAAAATGCATAAAGAAGACGCATTAACTCATATATTTAGCGCTCAAAAAGTTAAACCATTACAAAACAATTTCAAGTTTTAACGAACCATGGGAGGAATTCTTTTGAAAACATCGTAGGAAAAGGAGAAAATGCTAGTAACCAGCATTTTCTCCTATTCCCACAATGTTTTCAACTCTTTCAGAGACAAATTCGATCATCTGAGCTACATTAAATTTGTCGTCTGCAAATGCTTTGAATTTGGAAAAGTGCAACAATTTGTCGTTTGTTAAAGAGTAAAAAAGGTACAAACAGTCTGAACGGTAATAAGATAGCACAGAGATAGAAAGATAAATTGAGATCGAAAGGGAAGAAAACGCTTACCTCTAATCTAAGTTCACCAACCGGAGGTCTAGCATATGGAATACCAAAGAATTTTTCTATCTTTTTATTGTGAGCACCATTTGAAACGACTCCTTTTACTCGACCATAAGTCGTAGTCCGAACTGAGTATTCAGTTAGGCACGATTTCCAGACAACAGTTAGAGTAATTATTCGAATAATAATTGTGTTCTTTCCCCTGTACATTTTCTCTACAACATAAAGTTACCTATTCACAGATTTTTTTTTTTTCTTTCCTTTATAAGATAGCTTAATCTTTAAAGCAGGTTTACATTTCACATTTTATCTTTATTCATTTGTCTTTGTTCATTTGTCGTGCTATGTAATAAATTAATCCATAAATGCACAGCATGAAAAAAAAAAGGGGCAAAGAAATAGTTCTATAAAACACTGCAACTAATTCATAAAGTACGAAAAGTTTAAGTATGAAACTTTTTTTATCAGCGAAATGTATTTATTCTTTTTTCCAAAGGTGTACTTCGGCATGTATGAATACACGGTAAGCTCGCGTCAGATTCCTAGTAAGCTAAGACTACCGATTTCCAATCGCGCGCCTTTTAAGTCGGCCTATTACTCTACGATAATGGCCGGGTTTAGACCGGTCCAATTTTTATAACGAGACCTTTCCCTTCTTTACACTTTCATTTTTTTTTTGGCATTTCAGCGATCCATGAAGATGCGTAGGAATAATCTAAATCTATACACATAGTTATCATGTAAAACCTGTGTTGTGGGTACTCATAGAGACAATAAATATGAGCTGTTGAAACATACTGTTTGGCGAATAGTTATACAACCTTATCAATTTTAACCCTTTACATAATGGGCCCTGTCCTTTAACGATGCCGTGAAAATACTGTATGAAAGGAAAAGGCCGTTCGCCAGCATTTTCCTCTTTTCCCACAATATTTTCTTACCTATTTAGACAGATACCACTATGTGAGTCAAATTTAATTTGTCGCCTACTTTCAATACCGAAGAATCCATTATTTTTTCCTCTGTGCAAAGTTGAACCCATTACCTCTTGCACTTTTTGTGACTTACATCAGATGGCATGAAATATTCTATGGAAAAGAAGCAAATTTTTTTTCAAATGCTAATTCTTCTTTGCTCTTATTGTTTACACAGCTGTTCTTTTTAGGAAATCGTTTTTCTTAAGATATCCATCCTCTTCTCTCAACCCTTAGGCTGCTAAGCACGGATCAAGAACCTTTTGCGGACAGTTTAGATCAAGATCAGACTGCACAGACCGTGCAGTCTGATCTTGGATCCACACTGTCCGATAAGAATATAGTTTTTTCCAAAAATATAATTTTGAAATAGCAACATTTGGGTTTTTACTATCGGCTTGAAAGTTTCGTTTAGCTTATTTAGCAGGTTAAGGGTTAAAATTATTTTGACATTTTTTTGGTCCTTATTTTAAGTTTTAAAGTAGGTAACGGCTTGGAAATTACGGTGTTGTGCACAGTACTGCTTCATGGAACTAGAATAACACAAGAATAGGTGCACCAATCGCCATGATATGACCTAACTCCTGATGGAAACGGTGTTAACCTAAATTCTTGCCAGACGAAAAAATATTATCAGACTCGTCCATATTCAAAGTATTAATTTCACAGACGACATATTGAATTTTGCTCAAATGTTGAAATCTGTCTTCCAAAAAAATAGAAAATATTGTGGGAAAAGAAGAAAATGCTGGTAACCAGCATTTTCTTCTTTTCAAACAATGTTTTCAAAGGCCTCTTTCCTCACGGTCTCAAAAAATTCGGATTGTTCAGAAAAGGGTTAAATTATTTCGCTCTTCGATGTATACAAAATGGAGAGTTTATCAAAACTAAGTACTGTCCGAAAGCGGATCGAATTACTGACCCGGAGTCATGGCGAGCGTATTTAGCTTTTTGACACAGCATTTCAAACTGATTTTACACTTAAAGTCCCAATAGAGGCCAAAAGTAAACAGTGCAGGCGTTAAAATGCATTTAAATTTGAATCATATCATTCAGAAGTATGGTAATTATTGTGAAGTTGTCAATCTTTTTCTTTTTTTTTTTGTACGGTGGGGTGCCAAGTCGCTGCATCTTTTTTTTATTTTTTTACCTGGTTTTGAAATTTATTTTTCTGCAGCGAGGAACACTTGGACGGACCGCACAATAACAGATTGTATTGTGGTATTGTTTTTGTATAATCCAGTAAGCCTATCAATCAGCAATTGACGTCTTTTTATCGGTACTCAGTACAGCTGTCTCCTGGCTGCTTTTCTACATAAACATCATCAAAACAATGTTCATCCAGAGGGTTTGGGCTCAGGGGTTAAGTGTAGGATTCGTAACTTGTAGGCTGGGGCTTTGATCCTCACTCTATGTATTGGCTAATTCCTTGGACTAATCTTGGGCGAGACACTTTACAGCCATAGCCAAGAACTGATAAAACTCGGAGCACATATAAAACAAGTGAGCTGTCATGACTGAAATAATGTTGAAAATGTCGAAAACTCGATTCAGTCCATCAATCAATAATTTAAGAAGGATCAGTAGGGTTTGGGGGTTTTTTTTTGCAGTGTTTCTTTATTTTAACTTCCGTTTCAAAAAGCTTGTAAATAGAAATGAGCCATGCTCTTTGAAAAAGGGGTTTAATGCATCTGCAAAAAGTATCGAACCATATCAGCCTGCCCAGTCCGTGCAGGCTGACATGAGTCAAAACTTATAGCTATTTGTACATTTTCTGCATGTCCATTGACTAGTCTGTCCCATAATTCAGCTGATTGTTAGACAAAATGGATTTTATGGATCCATAATCACGTGATGACTTGCTTGGTATCATGCGATGTATTAACCCCCATCTCTCAGAGCGCCACTCATAATAAAAATGCATCTCATGAGGAAAGTTTTTGGGAAAAAAAAAACTTCACCCACATCCTGTCGAAATGATCATCTCAAAAGTCATAAATAAACATAATTAAATTTCTTCGTATTTAAAGGCGGGTTATATTGCCGAAAAGATTAATAATCTGACAAAACGTACGTGCTGATCTTGCTCTACTCTCTCCGCCAGCATATATCTGTGGTCAAGACAAGGATTGTATGTTGAATGTTCTACCCTACCTTAGCTGAAATAGAATGTAGTATGAGCCATTCTCTGGTAAAAGGGGCTTAAAGCATCTCTGTGATCCATGATACCAAGCAAGTTATCATAATGCCTAATTATGGATCCGGAAATCAACTTTGTCTAACAACAGACTGAATCATGAGGTAGACTGGTCCTTTGACATTTAGGAAAATTATCGAAAGCAAAAAGTTTCTGCCCAGGTCAGCCTGCGCGGACTGCGCAGGCTGACCTGGGTCGAAACTTTTTGCAGATGCATTAATGCATAAGCCCCCTTTTACAGAGCATGGCTGATATATTTTTTCGTGATTACAGTCTAAGCTTTTTTTTTATTATACCACTTAAGATTAACTATGAAGCACTACTATAAGACGATTATGAAAAAGATACTGAGTCAGATAAAGGCCATTAAAAACACATTTTTCTCTTTTCTTGGCGTTTTTTCACTATTCTGTTTACTGTTACAGTAGAGATGTACATATACCGGTACCTACCCTGTCTGGGGAGAAATTGTTTACTGAGCAACTTTCTAAGTTTTCCATGGATTTTATGGTATCTACATATAAATGAACCATGCTTTGTGAAAAGTGCTTAATGCATCTGCAAAAAGTATCGACCTAGATCAGCAGGCTGACCTGGGCAGAAACTTTTTGCTTCTGGTCAATTTTCTGCATGTCAAAGGACCATTCTACGATACGATTCAGTTGGTTATTTGACAAAATGAATTTTATGGGTATATAATTATAACCTGATTGGTATAATGCATCACGGAAATGCATTAAGCTCCCTTTTGCCAGAGTATAGCTCAAGTGTATCTGCCTGTCAGTGCGTCTGTCCGCGCGGCCGGTTATCTCTGTCTCTCTGTCTCTGTCTGTCTCTGTCTGTCTGTCTCTCTCTCTCTCTCTCTCTGTCTCTGTCTCTGTCTCTGTCTCTCTCTCTCTCTCTCTCTCTCTCTCTCTCTCTCTCTCTCTCTGTATTTTTTGTCCGTCTTTCCGTCTTTTTTGTGTCCTTATCCTTTGCTACAGATAGATTGTGAGCCAGTTAAAAAAAAAAGTGTTCAGCAAGAATACTCTTTTAAATCATAAGTCAACCTACTTAGCCAATTTGCAACAGAAGACTTTGAAAATACTCCCTTCCAAATGAGATAAATCTTATTGTTTAAGGCTTTTGAAAACCATGGTTGTAGGAAAAGAGAAAATGAAATACTGGTAACCCTGTTTTTCTGCCCTTTCGAAAACAAATCCAATAATTCAATGATACATGTAGATTTCATTTGTCGTCTGTAACAGCTTTGAATTTAGACGAGGCTAATATTTTATCGTGTGGTAAACAATTAGTACCTGAGTGAATAAGGAGAAATTGGTCTTAACATTGTGTGACGTTGGACGTCTGGAAAAAGAGTATTGTGTGAACACGTGACTATAAATGTACGGCTGCGTGCTAACTAATATAAGAAACTCACAGAAAATCTGGAAAAAAGTCTTTTTATTCTATAAAAACAATTTAAGTCGGTAAAATAGCTATGATCTTCGAAAAAGCAAGTACTGCTATTGCCACAATGTTCTCAAACGCTGTCAACTGGAGAGCGGATTGTCCTCAAAAGCTGTCAACTCCTCTGGGTTGTTCGGACAAGAAGAATTTAAGGGAGATAATCGTATCTTCCTTAATTAAGCAAGTAAGCAGTTAATAGCCTTGAAGTTAACTATGTCACAAGCAACTGGTTTGACGGTAGCCTACCTCTTTACCAAACGACAAAATTTTAGATTTAGGTTCAAATTGAAAGGATTTGCAGACGACACATTAAAGATGGCTCAAATTGCAGAATTTGTCCTATATAGAGTAGAAAACATTGTGGGAAAAGGAGAAAATACTGGAAACCAGCATTTTCTCCTTTTCCCACAATTTTTTCAAAAGGCTTCTTTCCAAGGGTCGTTAAAACCCGGGATTGTTTGGTAGAGGGCTATTAACTATGAGGCTGCTTAGCGCTACTCAAGAACCCTTTGTGGACAGTTTAGATCAAAATCAGACTGCACAGAACGTGCAGTCTGATCTTGGATCCACACTGTCCGATAAGGTGATATTTTTCCTCAAAAAAATACCTTTAGCAATATTTGGGTTTTTACTAACGGCTTGAAAGATTCAAATCACTTATTTAGCAGGTAAGGGTTACGTTAGCCAACACTATGACAAATCTGCACCAGACTACCCTTAATCCTTAAATGCTAGATAAATGAAATGAATAATTCCATCAAGCGGCAAAACCCAGATCTAAGCTGCGATTTCAAAGTTCTCTTCACCGAAAAACATCTTTCTTTATGTAAACTGTCCGCAAAATGGCGCCTTTGAACAGGCGGGAACAAAGAGAAAATTTCGATTTTTCAGCATTTTCTCCTTTTCATATCATGTTTTCGAAATCCTTCTTCCTCAGTGCGGTTAAAACTTTGGGTCGTTTGTAAAAGGTTAATTAACAACTTTATAACCTACATTTAGATAACTTGATGCAAACTAGAAGTTGCCAAGAACCTGTGCGTGACAAGAAAGAAGAAAACACCCGAAGACAGAAAAAAAGCCGTGTAATGATACAGAAAATAAGAAAGAGTACAATTGTTTGTTACGTTCACGTATGGTTTTCAAAAAGCAGGCCATTGCAAGTCATAATTATAGAGTGAATGGTTTAGCCATTAGACATCAAAGGGTTCCATTTCCATTTGAACTGTATCAAACTTTCAGTTTCAATGATTAAAAAAAACAAGTGAATTTTACAGAATCTTGTACCAAGGAAAAACATGTTTTTGTTTTGTTTATGTCAAGCATAACTCGAATATCATGCTAAACATGACACACCAATAAATAAATGACGTAAACTGTTGTTTATATACAAATTTGTTTGCTTTGTGGTTGGTGTCGTTTTGAGCAGTTGTTTAGCTTTGTCTGGGCAGTCAGAGCATCCATCTATACTTTCCTGAAGGTATTCTAGCAAATTATATGGCCTGCAACACGCGAAAAGGGGCATTCGGATATTTGCGTAAAGTGTCGTCCCGGATAAGCCTGCGCAGTACGCGCAGGCTGATACGAGACGACACTTTCCGTTCGTGTGTGATTTTCTGTTTCATGCACGTCTACTGTAGGACAAAATCAAATGTTTACCTAAAGTGCCGTCTCGGATTAGCCTGCGCGGGCTGTGCAGGCTGATCCGAGACGACATTTTACGCCAATGTCCGAAAGCCTCTTTTCGCATGTTGCAGACCATATATACAACACTCTTTATAAAAACAGGCTGCTTTCCCATACAAGCAGGGTCAAAACTATGATCAAGCTGTGGGATATGAATAAACCCCGACGCAATGATTTTCAGCAATCCCCGTACATAGTTTTGTCCGTGCCTAGATCGGAACTCGAGACCACAAGCGTTCGTTTTTTGACGAATTTTGTCACTTATAGCGTAGTAGTCTTATATATTATATTACAGGTGGCGAAGTTCGTCATAAAACGAACGCCTGTGCTCGAGACACATGGATTACGATTTCTGTCTCGCTGAGCTCAGTAGTTATGTACATGTACATCTAAATTCCAATCTCCGAGCAGAGTTGTCGTTCGTTACTCTCACCATACATCTCTGCAACGGGCTAAATGACAAGAATCTTGTCAAACCGAGGAAAACAGGTTTTGTTACTGTTTAACTGTTTCATGTGTAACATAATAAAGTAGACAAAGGAAATATGATTCCGGATACATTATAGGTGCATTCAAACTGATGAATTTACCTGTATACAATGGAACTATTTTTTCAAGCTTCTTTACTGATCAGAATCTTACTCCAATTGTAAAAAAGATGGCTGCGCCCATGAATGATGACAACAGTTTCGACACACCGATGGATCTAAGTTTGTAAGATTAAAAAACAAGTTATCGTCCTTTAAAAGACATTTAAGCTTTTCAGAAAATCCCTCTTTTTCACATTTCCTACCATTAAGTCTGATTGGCCGTATGCTGTTTGAACAGCACACAAAACAATCGATTGGTCTTTCTTTCACCGGCGTTTGTGTCGCCATTTTGAGTTATGGTCATGTGACGAAAATATCACGTGATGACGGACTACTTTCTGAGCCAACTACAGAGATGAATGGGAATGATCCGTAGTGCAAGAGAGTGTCTAAATTCATGTTTGATCGAAAACGATTACTTCCGAGTTTGTTCTTGTGTACTCTTTTTTTTTTTAAATTCTGAACATCCCTTTTTAACTCATCTGAATAACTGAGCCAAGCTCTGGCAAAAGGGGGCTGAATGCATCTCTGTGATGCATAATACTAGTACCAAGCAAGTCATCATATGATTATGTCGGTAAAATCTATTTAGTCTTACAACCGACTGCATCTGGGGATCTAATGGTCCTTCGACAAAAAATTGACAAATAAAAAGTTTCGATTCATGTAGCCTGCGCGGACTGCCCAGGCTGACATAGGTCGATACTTTTTGTAGATGCATTAAGCCCCCTTTTCGAAAAGCGTGGCTCATATATAGGATCTGACATGAGTTGGTTTTTGAGATAAAATTTTATTAAACGAGTCTACAAAAATGTTATTAAGCGAGCCTTTGGCGAGCTTGATAACATTTTTTTGTGGACGAGTTTAATAAATTTTTACCTCAAAAGCCAACGAGTGTCAGATTCTTTTTATCACATAACTGTAAAATAAGAATTATTGTCCATAATGTGTTAAAACAGAGGCATACATGTATAATGTGTAGTGAAATTTACATGAAGCCTATGCGCTTCTTTGACAGGTATATTACGAACGAAAAATAGTTCCAAAGAAACTTGCATATATTGATTTTGTTTTGAATCTTAATTAACAACTTTATCATGATTAAGAATTTTGACCATTAATTTCCTTCAGGAACCTAGGTCAGCAATGTTTTAGAAATGAAGCGTATAATTGCAGAGTGTTGACCAAATACAGCACTATTTTCTTATCTCACACATGTGTGAGACAAGAAAATTCGTAATGGCTGTACCACATTGAAAACAAGGGGAGTTGTGTGATAAATATATTTCACATTTCAACTTTTCAATTTTTTCCGTCATTTTCATCGTCCGTAACTTCTTGTAGGTGTCACAGGAAGCATTTAGAAAAAACCGTGGTCTACCGTTGGATCTACAAAGAGCTTGTCGAATCTAATCTTGGATCTATGCTGTGCGAACAGTATGATATTTTGGCTAAAACAACCCTTGCCTAGCAATAATTAGCACTTATTTCCAGCATAAATATAGTACCTAATTCTGTTCCTGTAATGACAACCGACAATCGGTAGCGAACAGGACTTGAGGATAGAGGACTGATGACAGTCATAGTGAGAGGATTCATTCCTCTATCACCGATCATTGCTTCGACGACGATTATGCGGCAAAAAAGTCGGTGGCTAAGAAAGAACACGGTGCGTAGTACTATGGATAGGTACACAGGCCGCCGTAAAATAAGTGAAATAATGTTGAAACAGCATGAAACGTCGTGCAATTGTACACGGTCTATACATACTATATAACGATTATAGTTCTTTTTGCGGATAGTGGAGATGAAGGACTGCATTGTCCGGTATGCCGAAGTATTCCAGCAAAAGGCGACAGTAAAATATATATTAATTTGGTGCAGACTTAAAAAGTACTGACAATGTCCGTTTTTGCTCATTTTGCTTAATGCAAAGGTTAATTGCTAATCACGTTCACTTACTCCCACACTCTGTGCAGTCAGATACAAAGATACCTGCACGTCTAGCGGTAAATGAGGAAATTAAGATTTACGGCCACCGCGATGCCGTCTGGTTTCTAGATATGGACCAACTTTATCGCACGCTTTCTATTTGTC
This sequence comes from Hippopus hippopus, assembly GCA_946811185.2. Classification (NCBI taxonomy): domain Eukaryota; kingdom Metazoa; phylum Mollusca; class Bivalvia; order Cardiida; family Cardiidae; genus Hippopus; species Hippopus hippopus. The sequence continues at coordinate 64,655,517 of OX328099.1, read as the reverse complement.
CGAATTACCTCAAACCGCAGGACCAAGGAAAAAAACGTCGGTAGTAATGGTTACCCATTGTAGTTTTGGTTTTGTTTGTTATTAAAGGTCCTTTTCAACCCCTTCGGCACTTTTAAGTAAAAGTAGGGGTTGTGGACGCCATAGATCAAGGTCAGACTGCACAGAATGTGCAGTTTAATCTTGGTTCTATACCATCCCCTTGTTTGAGTTTAATTGGATTTTTTTTTTGTGGAAATGGATCAAGTGTATGTCGCGCTGGAAGAATTAAGAATTTTTATGTCAAGCGACCAGTGCACCTATCTATGCACCATTGTAGTTTCGGAAAGCCTCAAATATGGACATTTTTTCCAGGCTGAAGGCTGCTTTGTCGAACATCGAGGAAGGAATGAATCCTATCGCAATGACTATCATCAATACCAATCGACTGTCCGACCTGAGCCCTAATATAAACTCACGATGCCAGTATTAACTTGTGCTGCGCGTCACCCCTTAGTTAGGAGACCATACCCCGTACATCTTGAGTAATTGGTTTTTGTCGGAGAGAGCTGTTTCAAAACACCTTTGAAAATAGGGAAAAGGCAACGATTCTTATTGCGATGCTCTGGCAAAAGGGAGCTTGGTGCATCTCTCTGATGAACATGTATGATACTAAGCAAATAATCATAATAATCATGGACCCATAAAATCTATTTTTGTCCAGCAACCAATAGAGTAAGAAAATGGCCGACCTGAGTCAACATGTGTGCCATGCTCTATGAAAAATGGGCTTCATGCATCTGCGAAAAGTATCGATTCAGGTCAGCCTGCGCAGTCCGCGCAGGCTGACCTGGCCGAAACTTTTCGCTATTGGTCAAATTTTTGTATGTCCAAGGTCCAGTTTACCTCCTGATTAAGTCGGTTGTCAAAGAATGTGTCTACTATGGATCCATAAGTATATGATCGCTTGCTTGGTATCGTGCGTCAAGGGGATGCATTAAGCCCCCTTTTGTCAGAGCATGGCTCATTTATTTTATATTGCATTAAACTCTATTTCACAAAGCATGGCTCATATTTGTATAGATCTAAAAGTTATTTTGCGTCTAGAATATGTAACAAAATAACGGCAGTTGTAGATTCGAGATCTAATTTTACATTTCTCTACAATCTGATCTTGATCTACACAGTTCTCAAAAGCAGCTTAGAATGGGTTCGCTGCTTAAATCCGAAATTTCGGACTTGTCAAAATTAAAAACGTTTTCAGACGAGAAAATAAAAGTTGCCAGCAATTTTCTCCTTTTCCCATATTCTTTTTAAGAGAGTTCTTCCTCAGAGTATTGAAAACATAGCAGGAAAATAGAGAAAATGCTGGTAACCAACATTTTCTTCTTTTCCCACCGTGAAGAACTGTCTATTCATTCAACCACAAAGTCCAACATTTGAGCAATATTAAATTGCTGTTTGCTAATGCTTTTAATTTTGACAATTCTAAAATTTTGTCGTCTCGTAAAGGGTCAGAACCTTAAAGAAAACAGAAATTACACATTAGGGGTAATATTTATCACCGTTTTTTCAAAAGCTGGTCGAGATCGATACAACAACAGGTTTGTTGGCAGATAGAGTGGTTCCGTATGTACCGGATGAGCTACACCCACGCACAATTAACCAATCTTTGGACAACTTACAGCTTGATTGTTTAATTGATTTATAGTCAGTGGATTAAAGATTTTTTTTTTTGGAAGCTCTGTAATGCTCTGATTACCTATTATGATTCAGTTTTTAGATTTTTAAACCTAACAGCGCCAGACACTGTTTCGATTTTGACAGTTTAAACATGTTATAGATAACCCACAGTGTAAATTTAACCCAGTATCACACAATCCCGACTTTTAACGACCCTGAGAAAGAGGCCTTTAGAAAACATTTTGGGAAAAGGAGAAAATGCTGGTTACAAAACATTTTGGGAAAAGGAGAAAATGCTGGGTAACCTGCATTTTCTCCTTTTCCCAAAATGTTTTCTACCCTTTCAGAGACAATTCTTTTAATCATTCAAGTTGAGCCACATTTTTGCCTAGTAATTTTTCGTGTTCAAAAGCTTTCAATTTCGACAAGTCTAAAATTTTGTCCATTGGTAAAGCGTTATGGAAGAATTCTACAGAGAACAAATGGCTTTGTAAGCCTGTACAGTTTCAAACCCTGGAGTTAAAGAGAAAAAAAAGAAAAGAAAGAAAAGAAAGAAAGAAAGAAAGAAAGAAAGAAAGAAAGAAAGAGAGAGAGAGAGAGAGAGAGAGAGAGAGAGAGAGAGAGAGAGAGAGAGAGGGATATGTTTTTGGAAAAGAAGCAAAATTTTACTCTTGTTTAAAGTTGGAGTCATCGGAATTTCTCAAGCCTTCACAAGTTTGAATTCCAGGTCAACCAAACTTTGTTCTTAGGTAGGCCTAATCTGAAAGTCTTTGCGGCTGGTTTAATGTTTGCTTCAGGAACATCATCCGCAGCTTAGTTTGACCAGTTTCACATTTTGTCTTTTATGGGGGATACAGTCTGGTTTGGGAACATTTTAAATGACAAAATCCCAGTGAAAACAGTCGATTGTTTGGTTGTTAAAAAAAAAAAAAAAAAACAGGTGAAGATACAAATAAAAATGGATGGATGACTACAATAGCCGTCATGATACCTCTGAAATAGTTTATGAAAGTGTTAAGATCAAACTTATGGACAAGCCAAAAATCGTAGAGGTACTTCTCTTGCAGCACTCTACACACTTTGATTATGGAACACTAAAAGCGTTTGTCAAACCACGATTATTCGATACATGAAAGTAAGCGAACGCTCTTTCATTCACGCTTTTGTTCCTTTTTAAGATTTCTTAGTTCGTTATAATAAAAGTAAAGTAATTTTCTACTGTTATCAGTTTAAACCGATGATGATTAATTGCATAAAGTAGATCTAATCGTTACAAATTTTGAAATTTTATCTTCCCGGTCAGAAGACGCTCTAGGTAAAAATGTATACAAATCAAAGTACCTAAAGTACCACATTAACTGTAAACACGTTCAGTGTTTGTTTGTCTAGTGTTTAATACTTTTTTCAACATTATTTCAGTTTTATCGCGGCGGCTAGTGCAGCCAATCTTACCCCTTTTAACAGCAATTCTCCCAGTAGTCTTTCAAAGCCTATTGCCACTTTCCCACATTGCAATTGTCCAAATAATAATAGCTGTGAGAGATGCACAACTTCTGTTACAATCACCATCATCAAATTAATCTTACAAGGGATTCAAAGCAGTGACTATCAAGTTTCAAGGCCTGTACATTGGCCACTGAGCTACCAGGCTTGGCTTCAGACTAAGAATACATGTCACTCATCATTTTACATGATGAACAAATTGTAAGAAAATGAATGGTTAATTTTTTTTTTAGTTATCATTTTATTTTCTCACAGCCTTCAAGCGAAATCTGTAGCTGTAGACACAGGAGATGAAAACTAGCATATGAGTATAACAGACATGAGACATAAAATATGGTAAGTAGTATACTGCTGTTATGCATTAGAATCAAAAGAGTCAAAGCCCTGATACAGGATTTTGTGAGGGCAGTATTTGGTAATACTATTGAGAAATGAAAACAAGATTCTCACTGATCACATGTAGTAGTGATCTACATGTTTATGAGATTATTTCATGATGGAACAAGCAAGCAGAAGCAAGGAAAATTACCCAAATATTCTTACTGTAACTTTATGGCTCATAAATAATTCCTTGATACAGTGGTCTGATAAACAAGTTTAAATTTTCCAGCTCAAATACATGTGTCGCACATGGATAGAGTATCATCCACAACAGATAAAAATTCTGTAGCTACACACTGTGAAATATGTTTACAAATATGGTATGATGATGTGATGATGATGTAACTTATGTGTAGTATATGTATGTATTCATTTGCAGTTTGATTGGTCAAAGTTTACGCTGTAATATTCATCCGCCATTCATAAAAATGAAGTTACTGGCTACAACACCATTATTTGTTTTTTATTTACTATTTTCGAATAAAATGTCAATAATTTGCAATATGTTGTTGTTGAAAAGGTGTAGGCATATGATAGAAGGAATATTATGCTGTAATAAATTTCCTGAAGGTAGTATTTGACATCTCGCTTGACCTTTGATCTTGAGCGATATCAAATTTTCTCACGCTGCTCAAATCAAATAAAAGCACCAGGAAAGTTACTACAGTATAATATTCTGTATATATCAATCTGATGCTGCATAATCTTTCTGCCAGTATTGTGTGTATATGGAAGTAACTAAAAGTGAAGTACATGTTTCTGTTCGTATTAGAAATAGTGTGTATTAATATATGGATGATACTAAAAATGGAATAACATCTTTCTGCATTGGATAAAGTGTGTACAGTGTATATATGGTTGTGATTGAAAAAACTAAGAAGAGGCCTAGATCACCCAATGAAATTATGAATATAGAGGAGTTTCCTTTTCTTTTTCAGTATGGTCTCAGACTTTTTTTACCCCAACCAAGGAGGTGTAGAGAGTCACATATATCACTTGTCACAGTGCCTCATCGATCGAGGACATAAAGTGATTATAGTCACCCATGCCTATGGTAATAGAAAAGGTGTAAGATACCTTGCAAATGGACTGAAGGTGAGTGTTATCTTTTTAAGTTTACCAAAGCTTAGTAGTTAAGTCTATGATGATTCCTGACTTTGATAGAGTAGAAAACACTGTGGAAAAAGGAGAAAATGCTAGTTACCAGCATTTTCTCCTTTTCCCACAATGTTTTCAAAAACCATATGATTTTTTTCAGGATCGTTAAAAGTTGGGATTGTGTGGTAAAGGGTTAATGTTTGTGATTCCATATATAGAAAGTCTGGGTTGGGTTTACTCTGGTGGAGGTTAATTCTTTACCAGATGACAATATTGTAGACTCATTTAAATTGAAAGCACTTGCAGACCACTAATATTAAACATGGCTGAAATTATGGAATTTTTCTTTGAAAGAAATAAAAAACATTGTGGAAAAAGGAGAAAATGCTGGTTACCAGCATTTTCTACTTTTCCCACAATGTTTTCAAAAGCCTTCCTCCCCAAGTTTGATAAAAATTGGGAATGTGTGGTAAAGGGTTAAGCCAGGAAAATCATGAAAAAGTGAACTGTGAGAGTGATATTACACAAATGCTGTTGAAATATGTGTAAAACCACATTAAAACAAACAAATAGTTTTATGTCCATGCAGATTACTTTTATGAAAAGAAATAAATAATTGCAAGTTAACTGGGCTTCTTCCAATTTAAAGTTGGTACAAAAAAGGACCTGAAATCAGTGTGTGCAGAGATTGAGCTTTTGTCATTATCCTTTTGCCAAACAATTCTGTTGAATCTTCCTGATGGAGGCTTTTGAAAACATAAGGAACAGGAGAAAATGCTGGTAACCAGCATTTTTTCATTTGCCAAAAGTTTTTCAACCCTTTCTGGTACAATTCCCATAATTTGTGCTACATTTAATTTGTAAATTTGCTAAACTTTCTGTTTGGACCAGTTCAAAATTTTGTCATCTGGTAAAGACTTGAGGTTCATAAGCCATAATACCTGTGCTGGCCACTCTTTTTTCTTCTAAAATTAACCATGTAACTCAAATGATATTTTTTGTCTTTTGCCACAGTGTTTTAACAGGTAGCCATATACTGAACCTAGATTCATGTTGACATTCCACACTTTATAAGGATGTCTTTGAAGTTGTCTTCTGTAAATTTCTTTCTGGATGTAATAAGTGAAAGGAAAGTTAGAGCAGATGTTGAAATACATTTTAACTATTTCTCTACTTATACAGGTCTACTACTTGCCATTTCCTGTGATGTACAACCAATGCATTCTACCAACTATTCTTGGTTCTCTCCCTTTGCTAAGAAATGTGTTCATCAGAGAACAGATAACGATTGTCCATGGGCATTCGGTAAGTTAGAAATATCACAAATTTATGAATTCGACAGACTATATCTACTCACCTCAGAGGTTGAGGTAAAATGCTGATATGCTGAGAGGTCATTGGTCCAAACCCCAGCCAGGGATCCTCTGTGGCTTAACCGTGAGGATGTTTGATGGGACTCTTGGCTTGATGCCTGCTTGGGGCACCAGTCACATGGGAGTGTCATGCCCACTGCAACATGCTATAGAGCCTATGGTGAAACTCTGGAAACTTTGGAAAGATGTTATTAATTCCATACCAAAGGACAAAACATTAGACTTGTCCAAATTGAAAGCATTTGCAGACAACCAAATAAATGTGACTGAAAAACTGAAATTTGTTTTGGAAGGGTAGAAAACATCGTAAGAGAAGGAGAAATGCTGGTCATCAGTATTTTCTCCTTTGCCTATAATGTTTTCAAAAGACTTTTTTCTCAGGGTCATTAAAAGTGGGGATTGTGTGATAAAAGTTATTAGGACTTTTTTTATGTGTATTTATAGATATTACTGAAAACAACTAACACATGGTTGTAGTAAAACTAAAAAGCAATTGTAGGAATCACTGTCCTTTCTGTAAGTGTTAGCAGTATAGGTGGTAGGAATATAAACAGTTTGTTAGTTTCAGGATATTGACTGGTGAAGTGCTTATTCAAAATAGGTAAAAAAGATAAATGGATATAGGCAAAATGTTTCTGCTGGAGATGATGTGTGAACTCTTTACCAAATTATCCTGTGTTTTAACAACTCTGAGGAAGAGGGTTTTTTAAAACATTGTGAAGAAAGGGGAAAATGCTGCTAACCACCATATTCTGCTTTTCCCGCAATATTTTCTACTAATGCAAAAAAAAACCAAACTCCTTGTTTAGAGACCAACATTTATCATCTGCAAAATTCTTTCTACATTGACCCTAGAATTTTGTTGTTTATTAGAGAGTCAAACAAAAATAAGTATTTGTTTTCATGAAAGTTCCTTTAAATTAAGGATTTTAGTACGTTTAAGATAAAAATTATATCATTACAAAGGTTTGTATTTCAGTTTGATATTCCAGGCATTTTCTACCATGGCACATGAGGCAATGTTTCATGCCAGAAACATGGGACTGAAGGCAGTATTTACTGATCATTCATTGTTCGGATTTGCGGATGCCAGCTCTATCCTGACCAATAAATTGCTCAAATTCTCATTAGCAGACAGTAGTCACGCTATCTGTGTATCTCACACCAGGTTAGCATTATTATTTGCTTTCCCTGTACACTACCACACCACATATTAGTGATGATGGGAACATTGACTTCAGCCAAACGTCAGCTGTTGTAGGCTCCTCAGCTTGGTCAGTGACTATTCATTGTGTTCTTATCCTAATTCTCAAAAATTTTCTGAAATTCAATGTAAGGAATAATCTGATGGCTAAACCATTTTAGCCAATCAGAAACTTTTGATACTTTTTGTAACCCTTTACCAGACAATTCCAAGTTTTAATGACCCTTTGAAGAAGGCTTTTCAAAACATTGTGGCAAAAGGAGAAAATGCTGGTAACCAGCATTTTCTCCTTTTCCCAAAATAGTTTACAGATTTTCAACAACAAATTCAACATTTGAGCCACATTGAAATTTTTGTCTTCAAATGCTTTTAAGTTGGACAAGTCTAGCATGTTGTCATTTGGTGATGGATTAATTAAGAAATAAACTTGGAATACAATGTAGAATGTTTGGTGAATAAGTGCCCTGATTACAATATTTGACTGAGAAATAACACTGTCTATATTGTCCTTTTTCTCCATATTGTCTTGCTGCAAGCATGGATAAGTAAATTTTCTGAAAATCTACTCTATCATTACTTCGGAGGCAAGTTGGTCATAAAATTTTATTTATGGACAAGTTAGTTTGATTTAATTTTTGTCACCCCTTAATACCCAGTATATAACAGGGGTCAAATTTAACTTTTTTTTCAACTAGCAAAAATTTGCTAGCGACCATTTTTTCTACTAGCCAAAATCAACTTTGTACTAGCAATATTTTAACCCATTGCCACTCAGTCCCGTGTTTTAACGACTCTGAAATGGGAAATTTATGAAAACATTGTGGCAAAAGGAGAAATTGCTCATAATGAGCAATTTCTCCATTTCCCACAATGTTTTCTACATTATTAGAGAATTAAGTTTGCTTTGTACCAATTTTGAAATTGTCGTCTGCAGACCCTTTCAATTTGGCCTTTTGCTGAAAAAACTGGATATTTTCCGCTCCATACTCTCAGCAAGGCAATGCAGACGTATAAACAACGTCAGAATCATCTACGCGCTTTAAATATCGGATACATATATTTACAATATCGCAACAAGCGTCTCTACGAATACCGGTCACGTGGTCGGTGATACTCTCAAAGGATAGTATACAGCAATTCAGTGTACACGAAAAACGACCGCATTTATGGATTAATTCAGATTTTTAAGCGGTAGATTTGCCCATTTTCCGGTGCACTCGCAAATTATTTCGACTGTTAGAATTTGGCACTCGTATTTTTAGCTCCACTGGCCGAAGGCCAGCGGGCTTATGTCATGGCCTGTTGTCCGTCGTGCGTCCGTCCGTCCGTCAGTCCGTCCGTCCGTGCGTCCGTGCGTCCGTCCGTCCGTCCGTGCGTTAACTTTTTTTTAAAACGTCTTCTTCTCTGAAACTACCCATCCAATTTTGATGAAACTTCACAGAAATGATCCTGCCATGGTCCTCTTCAGAATTTCTTGAAAGAATTTAATTCCTTCAAAAACTCTGGTTGCCATGGCAACAAAACTGAAAAATTTTGAAAATCTTTGAAAATCTTCTTGTCTGAAACCGTAAGGCCAAGGGCTACCAAATTTGGCATGTAGCTTTATCTAGTGGACCTCTACCAAGTTTCTTCAATTTATAGCCCTGGGGTCAAAATTGGCCCCGCCCCGGGGGTTACAAGTTATACATGGGCTTATTTAGGGAGAACTTTAAAATTCCTCTTCTACCTAGCCATAGGGCCTAGAGCTACCAAATTTGGCATGTAGCTTTATCTAGTGGACCTCTGCCAAGATTGTTCAAGTTATAGCCCTGGGGTCAAATTAGGCCCTGCCCAGGGGTAACAAGTTTTACATGGGCTTATATAACAAGTTTTACATGGGCTTATATAGGGAGAACTATAAAATTCTTCTTTGACTTAGCCATGGGGCCTAGGGCGACCAAATTTGGCATTTAGCTTTATCTAGTGGACCTGTACCAAGGGTGTCCAAATTATAGCCGAGGGTCAAATTTGACTTCGCTCCGGGGGGTAACATGTTTTACATGGGCGGGCTTATATAGGAAAATCTTTCGCATCTAGCTATAAGGGCTAGGGCTATCAAATTTTGCATTTAGCTTTATCTAGGGGGTCTCTATCAAGGGTGCCCAAATTATAGCCCAGGGGGTCAAACGTAGCCCCACCCCAGGGGGTCACAAGTTCTACATGGTCTTATATAAGGAAACTTTAATAATCTACTTGTACATAGCCATATTTAGGCCTAGGGCTACCAAATTTTGCATGTAACTTTATATAATGGGCCTCTACCAAGAGGGCCCAAATTTTAACTTTGGGGGTCAAGTTTGACTTCACACCAGGGGTCACAAGTTTTACATTGGCTTTTATAGTGAAAACTTGATAAACCTGTGTCATGGATCACATATTTTACAGGGCCTTTTATTCAGCAAACTTGTTTTACATGACTTTTTATTGGGCAAGATTAAAAAATCTTTTTGTTTATAACCACACATTCTAGTTTCATATTGTAGGTCTGGGGTCAAAATTGCCTTCATTCCATGGATCGCAAGTTTAACATGGGCTTCAAAATATTGTCACTTCAATTTAAACACTAATCAAGGGAAATAACTCTTTTTATGAAAGATAAAGTTCGTTACTATTTACCTCCCTTGATTATCAAGCTGCAGTGATACATGATTGATGCTAGACAAGTTTTTTAGCTCCACTGGCCAAAGGCCAGCAGGCTTATGTTATGGCCCGTTGTCCGTTGTGCGTCCATCCGTATGTTAACTTTTTAGCTCATTTGAGCACAACGTGCTCAAGGGGAGCTTTTAGCATTTGTTTCAACTCAATAAAAGAATTTTCAATCATACACCAAAACAAAAAATTATCCTCCACATATCTGACTGTGTTTACAAACTATGAAGTGTTCATATTAATACACCATGTCTACTGTTTGATGATGACTAGCTTAGAAAAAGTATTAATAAAATAAGTTTGAAAAAAAATCTTAGTGATTTATTATGACAATTGTTAGCACACATGTAACTCATTACCAAACGATAATATTTTAGGCTTGTCTAAATCGAAAGCACTTGCAGACGACAAAATAAAAGTGATTGAAAATTTGAAATTTGTTTTGTGAACAGTAGAAAACATTGTCAGAAAAGGAGAAAATGCTTTTCTAAAGCCTTCTTTCTCAGGGTCATCAAAAGTAGGGATTGTCTGGTAATAGGTTAAAAAGATATATTTCAAACTGAGATTGATGTATATACTTGTTTTTTACTGGCACTGAAGGTCCGTCCGTCTATCTGTCCGTGCGTGCATTAACTTTTATTTCAAACATCTCTGAAACTACTTATCCAATTTTGATGAAACTTCAAAGAAATGATCCTGCCATGGTCTTCTTCAGAATCCCATGACAGAATTTTATTCCTTCAAAAACTCTGGTTGCCATGGCAACAAAACTGAAAAATATAGAAAATTTTCAAAAATCTTCTTCTCTGAAACTGTAAGGCCTAGGGCTACCAAATTTGGCATGTAGCTGTATCTAGTGGGCCTCTACCAAGTTCCTTCAAATAATAGCCATGGGGTCTACCAAATTTTGCATGTAGCTTTATCTAGTGGGCCTCTACAAGGAGGGCCCAAATTATAGTCCTTGACCCAAGTTTGTCCCCACACCACGGAACACAAGGTCACCAGTTTTACATGGGCTTTTGTAATGAAAACTATCTTAAGTCATCATGTTACTAACCATTATAAAGACTAAGGCTATTAGATTTAGCCCTGTCTCATGGGTTTCATGTTTTACAGGGCTTTTCATTGAGAAAAATTTGAAAATCTTCTTGTTTATAACATTCAAGAACTGAATTATTTGGTATGGAGCTTTATATTGTGGACCTCCACCAGGATTCAAATAATTATAGCTTTGCGATCAAAATTGGCTTTGCCCATGGATCACAACTTTCTCGTAGGATTAGATAGAAAAATGTTTGCATGTCCTCGTGTTTGAAATCAATTTGCTGAATATTGTAATGTTTGGCTTGTAGTGTTTTTACTTAATAGCCAGTGGAGCGATACAGGGCCATCATGGCCCTCTTGTTTCATTTCAGCTCGCATTTTGCGAGTTTGCGACCGTTAAATTTGAACCTTGTATAATATTAAGCTTTTTGCATCATGAAATCAAGTACATTGTTCATAAACTTTTGAAACGGATTGCACAATCAACATTTATTTGGTACTCCTTCCATAATTAATTAACCTTTTAATTCTATCCAACTTTTTTCTCCTTTTCCAATAACATTCACTTCCATTTCAAAGACATAAATCTATCTATGCTTTCGAATTTCAACAAGTCCACAATTTTTTCAGCTAGTAAAAAGTTAACACCTTATTGTAACTTCAAACAGATTGGCCATCACCACAAGAGGTGTGCCAGTCTTTATCCATATTACTGTGACTGTAGTATCCTCTAGGCTGAAGAAATTCCAAGAAAACTCATTGCCTCTTGAAACTAATATGCTGAGGACTTTACAAACATTCTTGAAAATCACTGAAAATCAATAAGAATGAAGATAAAATACATATAAGCTATGCTCTGTGAAAATGGGGGTTTTGTGCATTTGCAAAAACTGTTAGCCTGCGCAGTCCACGCAGACTGACCTGGGTTGCAATTTTTTGCTACTAGTCAATTTTCTGCATGTCAGAGGACAAGTCTACCTTGATATTCAGTAGGTTGTTAGACAAAATGGATTTTATGGATCCATAATTATGCCCCCCTTCAACGAAGTGGGGGTATATTGCTTTGCTAATGTCAGTAGGTCGGTCCGTCATTCGGTCGGTCTGTTGGTAGACCTTACCTTGTCCGGATGATAACTAGACACAGAATTGACCTAGGTCAAATTTGGCACAGACATGCGTCTCGGAGTGTAGATGATCCCTATTGATTTTGAGGTCAATCGGTCAAAGGTCAAGGTCACAGTGACCGTCAACATGTTGATATATAGACCAAACCTTGTCCGGATGATAACTAGACAAAGAATTGGAGTGTAGATGATCCCTATTGATTTTGAGGTCAATTGGTCAAAGGTCAAGGTCACAGTGACCGTCAACATGTTGATATATATACCAAACCTTGTCAGGATGATAACTAGACACAGAATTGACATAGGTTCGTCAAATTTGGCACAGACATGCGTCTCGGAGTGTAGATGATCCCTATCGATTTTGAGGTCAATCAGTCAAAGGTCAAGGTCACAGTGACCGTCAACATGTTGATATATAGACCAAATCTTGTCCGGATGATAACTAGACACAGTATTGTCCTGGGTTCGTCAAATTTGGCACAGACATGCGTCTCGGAGTGTAGATGATCCATATCGATTTTGAGGTCAATCAGTCAAAGGTCAAGGTCACAGTGACCGTCAACATGTTGAGATATAGACCAAACCTTGTCCGGATGATAACTAGACACAGAATTGACCTAGGTTCATCAAATTTGGCACAGACATTTGTCTTGGAGTGCAGATGATCCCTATCGATTTTGAGATTAATCCTTCAAAGGTCAAGGTCACAGTGACCTTCAACTTAATTATATATAGACCAAACCTTGTCCAGATGATAACTAGACACAGAATTGACATAGGTTCTTCAAATTCTGTACAGATATTCATCTCGGAGTGTAAATGATCCCTATCGATTTTGAGATTAATCCATCACAGGTCAAGGTCACAGTGGCCTTCAACTTAATGATATATAGATCAAACCTTGTCCAGATGATAACTAGACACAGAATTGACCTAGGTCCTTCAAATTCTGTACAGACAATTATCTTGGAGTGTAAATGGTCCCTATTGATTTTAAGGTTAATCTGTGAAAGGTCAAGGTCACAGTGACCACCAGATGATTCAGGGCCCGCGCTGCCATTCGCCACTTGAGCCATTTGCTAAAAAAAAAAATTAAAGTGTCTCAAAAATCATCATATGTGGCTCAACTTGTGGCTCCAACATTTTATTCACGTATTATCGGGGACGTAGTAAGCATCGAAGTCGACTGGGAAAAAGCGGAAGTCGAACATGTGTGCTGAAAAGAAAATCGATAACCCAGTCTGTGTATCGGCAACTGTTTACAATCTTGTATGTATACACACAGCGATGTATATAATTATGCGAACTGTTGACAGATTATCACGTTTAACAATTGAAGTGGGCTATAAATCAAAAAGATGACATCGATATTTCCCAATCAATTCTTTTGATATCAGTTTATGAACTGTGGCACTTCCTGTATCAATGTGGCAGTAGGGGGGCATGACTGTTTTACAGACAGACATCTTGTTATATGGTGACTTGCTTGGTACAAAGCTTTACAGAGATGCATTAAACAGAGTTTATTTCATCAGCTTGTGGTTAATATGGGGAAATATTTGCCGAAAAAGGGAAAGGTATGCAAAAATAACGAGTGCCGTAAGGCACGAGTTATTTTCGCGGACCTTTCCCTTTTGAGGCAAATATTTGCCTATATTAACCACAAGCTGATGAAATAAATTATATATTATATTTCCTCAGATTTTGTCAATGAATGCCACTTTTAAAACTTAAAAACTTTAGTTCCAGATTTTCAGCAGGAGGAAAATATTCACTGTGACGGGGAAATAATTCCCCCCAGCTTAAATTACGTCATTTCTTTAACCATAACATTTCTAAAAATAGACACATGAAATACAATTTACCCGCTTTTGTCAAAGTGCTGCTCATACATAGACAGGAAAACACTTTAAGTTAAGGAGAAATTCTTATTTCCTGAAAAAAAACATAAAAAGAGATTTTATATACGGGCAGTACTGGAATGAACTAGGTAGATATATCAATTGTTTTCTCTATTCTGTATTTTCAGTAAAGAGAACACAGTGTTACGGGCCTGTATAAAACCAGAGCATGTTTCTGTCATACCCAATGCTGTTGATGCGACTGTCTTTGTCCCAGACCCAAGTAAAAGATCTCCAGGGAAGAGTGAGTTTTTTAGTGCTGTAATACAGTGAAGTCTTGTTTGATTATACATGGAATGTTGTTAATGTTTCACTTAATCCTAAACCAGACAACAAAAATTTTAAACTTGTCTAAATTAAAAGCATTTGCAGACGACAATTTAATTTTGGTGCAAATTACTGGATCTGTCTCTGAAAGGGTAGAAAACATTGAAGGACAGGTAGGAAATACATTACTAGCATTTTCTCCTTTTTCAACAATGTTTGCAAAAGCTTTCTCTTTCAGGGCCATTGAAACTATGGATTGTGTGGTAAAAGGTTAATCCTACACCAGACAGCACCTAGTATTTTATTCCCTGAAAAACAAGACCTCAAAAACATTGTGGTAACTAGCATTTTCTTCTTTTCTCACAATGTTTTCTACCCTTTGCAAGACAAGTGTCATCATCTTTCTAAACATATTTAACTTGTTGTCTGCAACTGCTTTCATAGTGGACAATCATCAAATTTTGCTGTCTGGTATTGCATTAACCATTTACCAAACAATCCTGGATGTTTTAGCAACCTTTGGGAAAGAGGCTATTGAAAACACTGTGAGTAAAGAAAAAACGCTGGTAACCAGTATTTTCTCCCTTTCTAAGACTAAGGGAAATTCCATTATTAAACTTGTCAACTTCAAATTCTTTCAATTTCAATTCTAAAAATTTTGCTGTGTGATAGAGAGTTAATTGATTGTCTCCTAATACACTAAGCTGACTTGGAAAGCACCTGTGTACTTGTATAAAGAAGGAGTAATTAAGATGAATTACTCTTCACCCAACAAGAAAACGTGTTACCTTTTCCAATTTGAAAGCACTTGCAGACGACAAATAAAAAATTGTTGAAATGATGAAGCTTGCCTTTAAACCTTTACCACACAATTCAGACTTTTAACGACCTGAGGAAGAAGACTTTTGCTTTCAATTTGGACCAAGCTAAAATTTTGTTGTGTGGTAAAGAGTTAATACAGTAGAAAACATGGTGGGAAAGGGAGAAAATGTTGGTCACCAGCATTTCCTCCTTTTCCCACAATTTTTTAAAAATGTTTCCTTGCAAGGGGCATTAAAACTCAGAATTGTATGGTAAAGGGTTACGCTTCATTACATGAAAGCTTGAGAAAACATTGTAGCAGATGGAGTAAAAGTGTAATGTCTAAAGATATCTGACATTGCTAATGTTATTGTGTAGGCTGAACAAAAATACTTATTGTGCAATATGCTAACAAAAACAGCCTTTAACCCTTTAGCACAAAATCCTGAGTTATTAGGATAGCAAAAAAAATGACTTTTGAATACATCGTGGGAAAAGAAGAATATGCTGGTAACCAGCATTTTTTCCTTTTCCAAAAATGTTTTCTATCTTTTTGATAGCAAATCAAACAACTCTAGCTGCACTTGGTTTTTTGTATGCAAATGCTTTGGGTATCGATGGGTCAAAAATTTTGTTGTTTGGTAAAGAGTTAACTTGTAAAGTCTGTGAGAAGTTTTTTCTTAATGTTGCTGTTGCCCAAAAATATCCTTTTCCGTCTGTTTATTCATCATTCTCTAAAGGATAGTTGTCATTTGCTCTGTGTTTTCAGTCACTATTGTGGTGGTTAGCAGACTTGTGTACAGAAAGGGTGTAGATCTGTTAGCGGGGCTTATCCCTGAAATCTGTCAGAGACATCCAGATGTACAGTTTATCATTGGTAGGTAAAGTATTGGTCTCCGTTGGTCAATCATGGTGTAATTTTAATTTATGGAATGGTGCATATTTACGGCAAAAAGGAGAAGGTGCTGGTAATCAGCATTTCTGTCCCTTTCCCACAGTGTTTTTCACCTTTGAAAGACAAACTATTTCATTCAGTTTTTACATACAAAAAGATTTTAAACTTGTCCGAATTGAAAGCATTTGCAGACGACAAAGTCAGTGTAGCTCAAAAGATGATTTCTGCCTTTGAAAAAGTAGAAAACGTTGTGGGAAAAGGAGAAAATGCTGGTGACCAGCATTTTCTCCTTTTCCCACAATGTTTTCAAAAGCCTTCTTTCTCAGGGTCATTCAAAGTCGTGATTGTGTGGTAAAGGGTTAAGCCACATTTAATTTGTAACGGGCATATGCCTTCAAAATGTAAGTCTAACATTTTGTCATTTAGTATACAGTTAAACAAAATTATAAGTCACTTGAAATATTCTCCTCCCTCTCTCTGCAGGTGGGGATGGTCCAAAAAGGATTCTATTGGATGAAATCAGGGAGAATTATCAGTTACAGGACAGGGTGATATTTCTTGGCGCTTTGGAACACAGACAAGTTCGAGATGTAAGTGGTTGTCGATAGCTGATCTCTTTACCTGGTATAAAAGTTTTAGACTTGTCCTCATTGAAAGCATGTGTAGATAGCAAAATAACCCTTTTCCAACATAGCCCATGTTTAAATAACCCTAAGAAAAAAAGCCTTTGAAAACTTTTTGAGTAAAGGAAAAAATACTGGTTACCAGCATTATCTCCTTTTCCCAAAATGTTTTTCAACTCTTTTAAAGACAAGTTCCATCATTTGTGCCAAGATGAAATTGTAATCTGCAAACACTTAGGCTTCATATGACAAAGATTTTGTCATCGTGTGAGTGTTCAAATATAGCCTTAATGATATGTCTTAGAGAGGGTAGAAAACATTGCGACAAAAAGAGAAAATGCTGGCTACCAGCATTTTCTCGATTACCATAAAGTTTGTAAAAGACAGTTTCTTCAGAGTAGAAAAATCACGGCTCATTTGTTACAGGGTTAATCCTTTACCAAACAATCCCTGGTTTTTACGACCCTGAGATAGAAGCCTTTTGAAAACATTGTGGGGAAAGGAGAAAATGCTGGTAACCAGCATTTTCTCCTTTTCCCTCCATGTTTTCTACCCTGCTGGAAACAAATTTCATTTTTTGAGTTACATTTATTTTGTCGTCTGCAAGTGCTTTCATTTTGGACCAGTCTAAAATTTTGTCGTTTGGTAAAGAGTTAATCCTTTCAAAAGGAAGAGTTTTTCTGTCTTTCCTTCCATTACTGTCTACAGACTACTCTTTTGCATGATGCTGCAGATTTCTAATGAAAATAATGTGACAAAAAGAGAGGCAGCTTATCCATTTTACATAGCAAAAATATTTCACTTTTACAAAAATAACAGAATTTGAGACTTTCCCAAAGTGAAAGCTTATGTAAAAAACAAAAAAATTGTGACTCAGAAATAGAAATTCATCCTTGGGAGGGCAAAAAACATTTAAGTAAAAGGAGGAAATGCTGTTTACCAGCCATTTTCTCCTTTTCCCACAATGTTTTCAAAAGGCCTTTTCCCAAGGGCCATTAAACCTGGGGACTGTGTTGTAAAGGGTTAAACCAAATGCATGTCGATTATCCATATGTTTCCTGGTACAAATATTTCTCAAGAGTACCTGGGATTGCATAAAATTATGGAAAAGACAGATGTTCTTGTTTCTCATGTTATCTTGAAAATATAATTGTTATTACAGTTATGCCAACCATTCAATTTTTATTCAAACCCTCATATATTTCCATTCTTTTTATACTTCAGGTGTTGGTACAGGGTGACATATTTATCAATGCATCTCTGACAGAGGCTTTCTGTATAGCCATTGTGGAGGCAGCTTGCTGTGGGTGAGAACATTTTACCTTATTTTTTTTTTCATATTATTTCTAACCCTTTATCAAACAATGCTGTATTTAAACAACCCTGAAGAAGAGGGTTTTTCAAACACTGTGGGAAAAGGAGAAAATGCTGGTAACCAGCATTTTCTTATTTTCCTACAATGTTTTATACCATTTCAAAGCCAGAGATCATCTGAGGAACTAAATTAAAATTGTCATCTGCAAATGCTTCGATTTGGTTCAGTCTAAGATTTTGTCATCTCGTATTCAAATAAGAGTTCATATCAAGCAACAGAAGTATTTTACATTGTGTTGTTGTTCTTATATTTTTAAAATTTCATAGATTACAGGTGGTCAGTACAAAAGTGGGTGGTGTACCAGAAGTCTTACCTCCAGATCTGATTCGACTTGCAGAACCAAGTGTAAAATGTAAGGACAACTCTTTTTATGTTATGCCACTGGTCATCCATCCATCTCTCTTTCTGTTAGCAGATCCGTTTTCACTTTAGTCCTCTTGAATTCCTTTTCTAGTTTTGAAAATATTTCAAGGACGAGACACCTTGCAAGGTTCCATGGTCAAGGTCATAGCATAGTGCCAAAGGTCATATGCTCTTAAATTGTCTCCGCTCAGTATCTCTTGAACCCATGATCTGATTTTGAAAATATTTCACTCATGTACATGCACCTTGATAAAACAACATGCTGTGCAAATGTTTCACATGCCAGGCCTCAAGGTCAAGGTCATAGCAGGAGACACTAAGATGTTATATTCTTGATAGCTTTCTTTGGGTGTACATTGCCCACTTTGTGGAGCTCTTGTTTATTGAAAAATGTATAAGGCCCCACACTTATTCCTCCTTGTGTGTAGAGATTATCATTATGCAATTAACTTGTACTGTTTTCGAGTGTAAGAAGTATTCAAATGTTGCTAGAAGCTAAATTTGAAAAACTCCTTTTAAATTGCCTCATACCCAAGCCTCTTTTCAGTATGCAATGCTTTAGGTGAGTGGTGTTTTATACATTATATTGTATTTGGGTGGCTTGGTCTTAGCTATTCATTTGCTTTAAGAATAGGTTTTTTATAAAAGATGGAGTGGCAATCTGAATTTTACTATCTTGTCATAATTTTTTTTTCTAAAAGAATATAGGAGCATTGCATTCCCTTGTTTTAACACATCCCCTTTTCAATCAAATATGTAGCAAATGACCAAGGAAATGTCCCTGTATTCATGCATTATAGTTAAAACCCTTACCAGATGGCAACATTTTAGACTTGACCTTTCTTTTGTCTCTTTGCCAAAAGAATAGAAAGTGTCAGCATAAGGTAATGAGTAAACCTGTTGGAAAACAGTCCCGTGCTTTTACAAAATCTGATGGAGAACACTTCTTTGAACAATGTAGAAAAGTAGAAAATATTGGTAACTACAGTCCTTTTCCACAGTTTCTCTACCTTTTTAAACACAAAATCTACAATTCAACCCACATTTCATTTGGTATGTGTAAAGGTTTTCATCGTGTATAACTGAATTTTTGTTGCTTTGTAAACAGCTGACCAATCAATTTCGTGTTTTTAATACTTTCAAGAAGAGGAGCTTTAAAAACATTGTGGGAAAAATGCTGATTAAAATCAATTTCTCCAACTACCATAATCTTTTCTCTCCTTTCAAAAATAGGTCAAGTTATTGGGTTACAATTGATTTATTGTCTGCAAAAGCTTTCAATTAACACTTTACTAAATGATAAAATCTTAGACAGATGCAAATTGAAAGCGTTTGCAGATGACATATTTAATGATGCACAAACAATGAAAATTATTTTTAAGAGGATAGAAAACATTGTTGGAAAAGGATGAAATGCTGTTTACCACCATTTTCTTCTTCTCTAACAATGATTTCAAATGTTATCTTCCTCAGGGTGGTTAACACAAAGGATTGCATGGTAAAGGTTTAGAATTAAAGGTATAAAATTTTGTTATTTGATAAATAATAAACTTACTTTTGATCTACAATTATCATTTCGCAGGTCTTTTAGAATCTCTTGAGGATGCCATCTCTGACCATCGCCATGGAAATGTAGTACCTCCATTTGAAGCTCATCAACGAATCAAACACATGTATACATGGCCAAATGTAGCTAGACGAACTGAGAAAGTCTATGAAATCATCCAAAACCAACCAGACAGAGAACTTCATCAGAGAATCAAAAGGTGGAATTTCTGATGCCTGTATTGACTGTTTCTTACAGCAGGAGTCTTAACAACCCTGGGGATAAAGGCTTTTGAAAACATTGTGGGAAAAGGAGAAAATGCTGGTTACCAGCATTTTCTCCTTTAACTACAATGTTTTCTACCTACAAAATTCAATAATTTGAACTACATCCAATTTGTCTTTGCAAGTGCTCTCAATACAGATAAAGCTACAATTCTGTCATCTAGTAAAGGGGAAATCTGTGCCATATGAATTCAATTTTAATGCTCTCGAGTAGGAAGCTTTAAAACAGAAAGCATGTCAGAAAAGGAACAATTACTTTTTCCAAACAGTTACTCTATGGCACAGGAAAATATTCTAATTATTTCAAATACACATTCTCCTTTCTTTCTAAAATTCTTCTTTTCTTTTGTGGTTACTTTTGTTTGGTCTGAGTTTAGCTTGAACTGTACTTGGTAAAATGTGTTATTTGTTAAATACTGTCAGGTTTTTTTCGTGGTGAATGTAAATCACGACCACAGTCCGTATTCAACAATTATTCAAAATTACATTCTCATTCTTAGGATTTTGTCTAAATTTCAAAGTAACTTAGTTTTTTATTGGCCTACCAATCGGTTTATCCGATCAGAAATTGTGTTACTATGTAAATTTAAAATTTGGCTGGCAATGCAATCTAGAATCATTGGCGAATATCGGTCCTAGCTTCATAGAACATGAAGTCAGTATTTTGATTTTCTCTACGAGGGCTGTTCCATAAATTCGCAGAATTGTTGCCGAAAATCTTTGTTTTACATTCAATTCACACCATACTTTCAGACATCATACCCTAACATAATGTCAAGTAAATGACAAATTTTGTCATGTCTTCTTCCCTTGTGTATCAAAGAATTTGGTTTCTTAGCAACCAAGGTAGAGCGACTTAAAGCCAGTCAAAATTTTGACATTTTCATTTTTTAGAAAATGTATAAAAATGTGAAAGCCGCATGCAATTTTGGTGCGAAAGCAACTGAGGTTACCAACATTATTCAACTTCATATCCCGTGAATTCGAAAACGTTCCATTGGATAGTTACATCTCAGCAGACATTTGCAGTCATGACTTCGGGAAAAAAAAATTATGTCAGCTGACGATGTTGAGTTACGTTCTATCGTAAAGTTTTGTCTTGGACTTAAACTTTCTACGGCGGAAACATTAAGATGCATTATGGAATCAGACACTTTGCTGAATTTGTTTATAAATGGCACGAAAGTTTCAGAAAAGGCAGGAGTTCCATGTTCAACAATACAAGACCAGGTCGTCCGACAAGTAGTCAGACAGTGGGGAATTAAGCACTCATTAAAGAAATTGTTAGGGATAGAAGATTAACCGAGAGATACAATGCACAAGAGAAAGGTCTGTGGACTGCGGCAACATACAGGATCTTAACTGGTGAACTTGAAACTGTGACATTTGATCAGTGGATGCACAGACATAGAAATTGCATCGCAACAGGGGGCAACTATGTAGAGAATGTTAATCATACGCTTATTTTTGATGTTTAGGCGACGTGACGTGAACGTCAGCGTGCTTCAAATGTCACTTACTACTCTTCTTTAAAGTTAAATGTATTTTTATCTGTTTTATGCATCTCAATGAAAATTTAAACATGTATCAGATATAGATAAATGTTTCTTTAGATGTATATTGGTTTCAAATTTAACACTCCGCATTGGAATTACAGGCAAATTCTGCGAATTTATGGAACAACCCTTGTATTTGCTGTTTAAGGTATTTTGGTTAAATAGAATGTAGAATTGTGGAAGAATTGATCTTGTTTACAATTTAAATGAATTTATTCCAGCTATGCTGCATGATCCAGAAAAGATCATGCAGAAAAGTTGATATTTACAGCCAAAGAGCAATTTTCTTTCATGCTATAATTAAGAAATCATTTATATAAATGCAGATTCAAAGACTGATATCCCTTTAATTCTTCACTGTACGCTTTAGCAAACAGTCCCAAGTTTTAACGACCCTAATATGGAAAACTTTTTGGAACATTGCAGGAAAAGGAAAATACTCGTAACCAGCATTTTCTCTTTTTTTTCCCCAATGTTTTCAGCCCTTTCAAAGGCAAATCCTACCAGGTGGACTACTTTTAATTTGTCATCTGCAAAGTGCTTTAAATTTGGACGAGTATATAATTTTGTTGTCTGGTAATGTTTTAGACCTTGTACTAGTAATGGGTAGTAGTTAGGCATAGGTGCAGTGCAAGCAAAACATGTTATCATATCTTTTTGCAGGTATTATCAGTGTGGACCACTAGCAGGGAAGCTATTTGTTATAGCACTTGTTATAACAATATTCTTTTTAACATTCCTGGAGTATCTAGTACCAGAAAAGGTAGTAATAATGAAACACAAGTATTTTCAGCTTGGCAGTTTTCAAAGAAAATGTCGAAGTTCTGTCATAGCCCTGTTGGCGACGGCGCCATCTGTGTTATACACAAACTGACATTTTACAATAATTATTAACTTTGCAGGCAACTACCATTATTATGCTCCCACCATAAAATGGCAGATGGGCATATATACGGTTTTATTTTGTCTTTGTGTGTGTTCTTTTAAGAGGTGGTGTTAATGTCCGGCCCTTAACTTTGGTGTGCATTTGTTGGATTTCAAAATAATTCGGCACATATGACTGCCATGAACAGACAACATGTCGCAAGCAAAACCGTGTCACAGTCCTCGGCGAAAATTTTCACATATATGGTGTATATATTTATTGAAATGTTTTTGTCACTAAATACGGCTATAAGTCCTGGTTTGAATTTGGAACTATACCATGACATAGTTAAATTTGTTTACCCTGTCTAAAACGAAGACTTCAAAATTAAGACAAAATAAACAAGAAATGCTCTGTGAAAAGGATACAGATGACAAATCCAGTATGCCTCAAATAATGGACCTATGTCTCTGTCATGTTGCGGGGTCATGCATGTCTGTGACACTTTTCTAGTTTTTGTTTTGTTTTTCCTGATTCTAGGGGCACACAGTCACATCCTTATGATTTTTCCTTTCAAAATGTCAACTTTCTCTTTCTTGCCCCCCCCCTCCCCTTGTATTCTTGACAATTCTAGATTGCTCATATCTTCAATCAGAACTGCTGTTGTATATTGTTGTATGAATGTTAAAAATTAATGACATTTTAAGATGGAGGTTTCTATTCTTGTTTATATTTATCTTGCAGGAAATTGAATTAGCACCAGATCTTCCTTCAAACCACAGGTCGGTTGAAAATGACTTTATAAAGAAAAGGAAAAGAAATCTTTGACAGAATTTATTGTTACTTTATGTATAATCGAGCCATGCTCAATGAAAAAGGGCCTTATTGCATCTGCAAAAAGCATCGACCCATGTCAAAACTTTTTGCTATTGGTAAATTTTGTGCATGGTCAAAAACCATATTACCTCAGGGTTCCTTCGATTGTTAGACAAAATAATTATGTGAAGGCTTGCATGGTATCATGCATCATGGAGATTCATTTAACCCTTCATTGCCAGAGCATGACTCATATATTTTAACATTAACCTTGTACTGTTTTGACTTGACTTATTTGTGCCCTTGTCGTGAATATCTTTCGAAAGTATTGTGGAGAAAAAGAAGAAATTGGTTGCAACAGTCAATTTCTCCTTCTTCCCCAATGTTTCCCACTCAATATCAAAAGAAAGCCATGATTTTTCGTTCTTTTAAATATTTATCTTTGTGTCATCCAGGGATATTATATACACATGTTTATATAGGATCCCTGTGTCATCTGTGCAAATTAAGGTTGATCTAGAGTTAATTGTGCAGAAGTAGATTACCATTGTTATATTATTTGTTATTTTAAGACTGGAATAAAGTGATTTATTGGCGATTTTTTGTGCTATGCCTTTTGTATGTTCATTGCTAGCCTAAATCCTTTGTTCAAGTCTGAAGGAATAGGTGGGTGGAAGACCAAAATTAACCCTTTACCAGACAACAAAATTCTACACTTGTCCAAATTGAACTAAATTGCAAATGGCAAATAAAATCTAGATAAAATCATGGGTTTTGTGTTTGAAAAGGTAGTATACATTGTGGGAAATGCTTGGCACCAGTATTTTCTCCTTTTCTCATAATGTTTTTAAAAAGCCTTCTCTTTCAGGATCGTGACGATCAGAATTGTGTGATAAAGTGTCAAAGGACAACCTACAATATTGTTTACTTACTATTGTTGATACTCAACCAGTGAACTGCATTGGAAAACAAAAAGGGAAAAGGAACACTTGCTTTTAACAAGCAAATTCTCCTTTTTCCTCTTTGTTTTCAATACAGTTCTAGCAAAAAAATCCTTTCCTCAAGATTAATTTTCCTTCTGTTAAAGTAACAATAAAGGGCAAATGTAAACAAAGGGGTTGTTTGAATGCATTTGAATTTATGTCATACCATTTAAAAGTATGGAAATTATTGTGAAGATGACAATCTGTCAGTGTATGGTCAGTCAAAGTTTTAGTCGCTGACAGAGAAATTAATTTCAAAACTAGGTTAAAACCTGGCAGGTAGCTGTGTCTTTTGTTTGTTTTTTGCCTGATTTGAAAATTCTTTTTTCTGCCAGCGACTAACACATGGCCCGACCACACAATAACAGACTGTCATCTCCACAATACTTTCCATACTTTTAAATGGCATGATTTAAATTTAGATGTATTATGACACCTGCTTTGATATTTTGGCCTTTACTGGGGCTTTAACTTGCCCTTGATCTAGATAGATGAGAAATACTTTGATCCGTACTTAGATAGCGATTCATCAAATCAGTCGAAAAGCTCATTAAGATAGAGAAAATAAAGCCATTGAAACAGTAAATAGATTTCCGAAACTCTGCTCATCGAATGGAAGAAAAAAGTGAAATCCAAATTATCTCCCTTGTTAGATAAAAACTAAGGTAACCAAATGGCAACTCGGTCCTGTTGTTTGATTTAATTTGTTTTTATCCCTGATTTACAAAAAGATCTTGCGATTACTATAATTTGCCTTATGATGTATATGTAAGGTATTCATAATATTTGCAAATCGAATTTCACACAATATTACCATAGAAATGCAACAAATAGATTGTGGTTTGATATATTTTGAAGGAGATATTTAAACGTGAATATTCCTAAATAGTGCAAATGATATCAAGGATGAAAAACAAGTAATACCTTATTCAGGACCTAGTAAATGATGGAGAGCTATCAAGTGAAGTAACTGTCTTTTGTCTCCCATTGTCGCAAATATTTTAAGCAGCAACAAGTGGAGTTACCTATGGTACAATACCTGGCTTTTTGTCATTTTGTCTTTTTCCAGTACAGGTGGCTGTTTGTTCAAAACACATTTTGGTTTTTTCTTTTTTTTCTCCCCTTTGTTTTTTATTTTAACGTGTTTAGCGCGTCAATAAATGTGTATGAGCCATGCTCTGTGAAAAGGGTGTTTAATGCATCTGCAAAAAGTATCGACCCAGGTCAGCCTGACCTGGGTCGATCCTTTTTGCTTTTGGTGAATTCCTGCATGTCCAAGGACCATTTTACCTCAGGATTCAGCAGTGGATAGACAAAATGAATTTTACGCATCCATGATTGGTGTAATGCATCACGGAGGTCCTTTAAACCCCTTTTGCTAAGGCATGGCTCGTATATTTTAGTCGGCTGCATAGCGTAGAACTGAGCATTGCATTGACTATTAAATGCCTAAGCATCAGTATTCGTTCTTCTCGAGTTCTCTAGTGTGGAAGCCCACAACTCTGGGGGGAAATTTACTAATACATGATACATACGTTGACAAAAAAAAAAATACTCTATATCAATGAGCACTAAGTTTGGCGCTAAATCAATGATAAGGATTTTTTTTTTCCTTTGCGCTGATTTGATGATTTTTTAATCAAACAGAACATTATAGTATTTTTCTACTTAACAAGACGTATACAACGTACTCGTACATTGTTTTAACTTTTTTACTACTGATAACGACTTAAATAGTTTTCGGTCAAGATCAGACTGTAGAAAACGTGCAGTCTGATCTTTGATCTACATCATCCCCTTTCTTTTTATTAAACTATGACAAAGGTCGTTTTCAGTAGCTGTGGATATCTATTTTTAGAACTTAGGGGGGGGGAATGGAACTTCTCGTGTTGGGAGGGAAAGGGTTAATACAAAGTACGAGCATATATTGTGGACAGTGATAAGCCCATGTGACGATTGAGATGGACTTTTATAATCAACAAAAAAGCCAAAAGTTTATCAAAATTCGAGTCTGTTTAAGCCAAAATGTCTCTATTTTTCGTATGAATGTTTTTGTTTAAAGATAATTGTACAATATACTTCCATTGTTTTGTATTGTTCTGAAATATGGTTTACGACCCTAAAAAGAAATAAAGATATAAGCTTTGCTATGTATAAAGGGGGTTTGATGCATGTGCAAAAAGTATCAAGTCAGCCTGCGCGGACTGCGCAGGCTGACTTGGGTCGATCCTTTTTGCTTATAGTAAATTTTCTGCTTGTCAACCTCTTGACGCAATCGGATTGTAGGCAAAATTGGTCTATCTAGCGTGATGACTTCCTTGGTATACTGCATGACGAAGATAAATTAGACCCCGTTTTCCCAGAGAAATCGATGTTTTCAGTGAAGAGTAAGATCAGACAGGACGTTTTAAACATTCTGATTTTTAATCTTCATTGTCCGTTGAGATTATTTTGGCAAAAGGCACTTTAAAATCGCAATATTTCAGTTTTTTATCAATGGCTTGAAATGTTGCATTTGATTTGTTTAGCAGTTTAAACTTTTACTCAACAATCCCAAGTTTTAACAACCCTGAGGAAGAATTCGTTTGAAAACAAGTGAAAAAGGAGAAAATGCTGGTTACCAGCGTTTTCTTCTTTTACCACATTGTTTTCTTCTCTTTTGGAAGACATATCAAATTATTTTCTTTTTCATACTTCGTCTTCAAATGCTTTCAAAGCGTCAGATATAAAATGTTGTCCGCTGGTAAAGAGTTAACGGCTAGTGTCTAACCAAGATGTGACTGTAAAAGAAACCGCCAAAGCAACTTGATTTTGCTATTGTTGAAACATATTTCAGTCTTTAGAGAGGACCGAATCCTGTGGCAATAACTTGTGTCAATCAGGCAGAACTTTTTACATGTTTGATATTCGGACTCACAATCCCCGTTTGCCACCAGCCGTGTAGGTTATCAATGAGTTACAGGGGATGGGCGAAATACAATTCTACACAAATGTTGAGATTTGTCTATTTTGTGTTGAAAGCCGTTTTCAACATAAGTCAGTTATTAGTCAGCCAGTTATATCGCGACGGCCAGTGCACCAATCCATGCTTTCCTGGACTTTTTCGAAGCCACTAGCTACTTTCCCACATAAACATGGTCGAAATAATGTTAAGCAGTGAGCGAGAAAACGACTTCTGTTACACTGATTATCATCAATCCTGAAAGGACTGGGTTCGGCTTAAATGATGTGAAAAGCGATTTCCAATAATTTTACGGTCACTTGTTCTATCTCTAAAGTGTTTTTTTTTCACGTTGACCAGGAAACGTTCCGTCCATTAAATATTAAAACGCCTTTGATGCAGACAAATAGGCCGGAAAAAATATGGCAAATGAGAGAATTTGCTCAAGAGAAATATGTCGTTTTGCCACAATGATTTTTCACGTGTTTATGTATTGAACTTTAATTCATATTAATTGGCCATAATTGTGATGCATTGTACCAAACAAGACATCACGAAATTAGGGATCAATAAAATCCATTAAAAGCCAACTGTCTAACAGCCAAATGAATTCGGAGGTGGACTGGTCCTTTGACATGCAGAAAATTATAGTATAACAAAAAAGTTTCGGTCCTGGTCAGCCTGCGTGGACAGCGCAGGCTGACCTGGGTCGATACTTTTTAACATGCATTAAGCCCCCTTTTCACAGAGCATGACTCAAATTTATTTCAGGGTGTAATGGTAGAGACCGTTCCTGTTCAATACAACAGGGACTTGACGTTTTCATGGGTGATGGGTTTTCATAGTTGTTTACCTGGTTTGTTGATAATTAAGCTAAATAACTACGACACCTTTTCTTACCTTTTCAGTCTACATCCCGCAATGTATTTCTTTATCCCGTATTCAACCATACCTTTTCTGTAAAAGGCCATAATTTATATTTCATTAAATTACGAATTTCCGTTTACTTACATGTATCTTTCAGAGTACAAATAAATGAATTACACCGCGTCAGATCGTTCGGGCATAGGAAGACTATACTGGTAGGAAGTGAGGTTACTGGGGCTATTTACATTGATATGCTTTCAGTGTTCATCGCCTGACATCAAAGCTATAGCTCTCTGAAATATAGAACTCTTATTTTTCCGCTAAATTTGGGGATTTCAACATTGACGTCAATATAAAAAACGTTTTTTGAAAAATTTTCATAACTTTTTTGACATTTTTATTTCGTTATATCAAGTTCGAAAATATATATATTTACTGTAAAATTCATTTTTGGTTGTTGTCATAAAAGTCTTATAACTATAGCGTCAGCATTTAATTCTTAATAAATTGAGAAGTAAAGTTGGAAATACATGTAAGTCAATGGGGATTTGGACTTTAGTTTAATTTAGTTTAAAATTATTTATTTAACATCGATTGAGAAACAAGTTCTTACAACTTATACTAATCTCTCTCGATTCTGCTTCCTGGGAACTACACCAGTACTTGCGCCGAATATGTGGGCCAATGAAAAGTTCCAAAGTTGACGCCCGCTACCAGGTATCGAACTCGGGACCTTTTGGTTACTTGGACATGCAGACGTTTACAAAAAGGAAACTGTTTAGAATATGCGGCAACAGTCCAATAACCTTTGCTTCCTGAGTCATGGAAAAAATGGCTTGCCTATGGACATTTCTGCATTAACTCTTGACGACAATATTTTTGATTCCTTCAAATAAATCATTTGCGGACGACAAATTAAAAGCGATTCATTTATCAAAATTTGTCGTTGAAAAGGGAGAAACATCGTCAGAAAAGGAGAAAATGCTTTTTACTAGCATAATTATTTTCATTTTCCCGTAATGTTTGTAAAGTCAATTTCCCCCAAGGATATGAAAACTTGGGATTGTTTGTTGTAGGGCTAATTACCATCAATTTTTGTCACCTTTAGTCCATATGTCATTTTCCTTGTTCCGTTGTCAAGAACATATTCGTAATATCGCAGGGACAGTCCACCCCCTAATGCTTCCCGAGTCATCTAGGAGAAAATGCCTCGCACCATAAATGCCACCATAAATGGTAGGTCGACTCGAACTACAAAAAACTTTGCAGCAAATACTTCTTTTTTCCACAATGCTTTTCCACATTATTTCTATATAATTTATAATGTTCAAAAATCGCTTTTAGGCCACTATTTCATTTCAATTTGGACAGTTTTAGATTTTTTATCATCCGGTAAAGAGGTAACCATTGAGAACTTTAAATTGGTTACCTCCCCTGATACAGGAAACTGTATATGAGTCATGCTCTGGTAAAAGGGGGCTTAATGCATCTCCATGATCCATGGTACAAAGCAAATAAATACTTATGGATCCATAATAGCCACTTCTTTTGACAACCGATTTAATCATGAAGTAGACTGGTCCTTGTACATACAGAAAATTGACCAATAGCGAAAAGTTTTGGCTCAGGTCAGCCTGCGCGGAATGCGCAGGCTGACCTGGGTCGATACTTTTCGCAGAAGCATTAAACCCCCTTTTCACAGAGCTTGACTCATATATAGATCTGTATATATGCACAACGGGGACTAATTAATGAGGACCCCAAGACATGGATTTTAGAACCAATGCAAAAGTAAAACTGTCCATATCACTTACCCCTTACCACATGATCACGTATTTTAACGCGCAGGCTGACCTGTGTCGAAACTGTTTGCTTTAGGTAAATTTTCTGCATGTCCAATGACGATTCTACCTCATTATTCAGCCGGTTGTTAGACAAAATGGATTTTGTGGATCCATAATTAGTATGTGGTGACTTGCCTTGTACAGTGCGTCACGGAGATGCGTTAAACGCCCTTTTGCCAGAGCATGGACACAAATCTTTTACTCCAGCATACAAATTTTTATCTGCATTGTACTCGGTCTTGCACAGATGAGCACAGCATGGAAAGAAATAGAAAACACATTTTTTTTAATGTGTTGCACTGCAGATCCTTATAAACCTGTTTAGATAGAAGAATTTATTCTCTAAATACGAATGGAATAGATTTTTTTTTCCTTCATTACCTTCCGATACAATCTTGCTGAGTTTCAGAAATATAAAAACATCCTTAAAATATATGGATATTCATCAAGACTAATGCCTATCCAAGCACTAATTAACTCATTGCAACACAATCTCCACTTACGGCGAAGCTGAAAAAGAAAGCCTTGGAAACATAGTGGGTAAAGGAGAAAATGTTGGTAACCAGCATTTTCTCCTTTTCCCACAATGTTTTCTACCCTATCACAGACAAAAATCATCATCTGAGCTACATTTAATTTGTCGTCAGCAAATGCTTTCAATTTTGACAAGGCTACATTTTTTTCCGTTTGGTAAAAAGTTAAGATTACTTCATGGATACATTTTAAAAAAATGACAAAAAGAAAACTCGACTGCTACGAGCGATTGCTCTTTTTGTAACTTTGTTTTCAGAAGTGATTGGCTGCAGACGAAAAACTTATCACCATGTGGAGTGTTTTATTGCCAATCAAGGGACATAAAAATACCGATAATTCTTCTTACAGATCGATTTTTATGTACTGTTCAATAATGATAAGAAAGAATCTGCCAAAATTATTACCAATATGTCATTATCTGTAAATAATTTATTAAGTTTGCGCAGATTGCCATTTTTTTAGCATGAATACGGATAAAATTGAGCCGTGCTCTGTGAAAAGGGGGCTTAATGCATCTGCGAAAAGTATTGACCCAGGTCAGGCTAGGAAGTCCGCGCAGGCTGACCTGGTCCGAAACTTTTCGCTATTGGTCAATTTTCTGTATATCAAAGGACCAGTCTATCTCATGATTAAGTCGGTTGTTTAAAAAAGTGGCTCTTATAGATCTATAATTAGGTGATGACTCGGCTAAGTATCATGTATCACGGAGATGCATTAAGCCCCCTTTTGCCAGAGCAGGGCTCAATTGTTTTTGCCGTTTGTTTGAATGTCTCTTTTATCACAATTTTAATCCTTCAAAAAATATTCCAGTGCTTGAATGATCTTGATGAAAGAAATGGCTTTGGAAAGCATTGTGGGAAAAGGAGATAATGCTGGTAACCAGCATTTTCTCCCTTTCCCACATTTTTTTCTTTTCTTTAAAATACAAATGCCTTCATTTTCGGGCCACATTTTAGAATTTCTCATCTGAAATTCTGTCGAATTGGATAAGTCTAAAATTTCGTCGTCTGTTCAAGAGTTAAGCAATGTCGTAATCATGTATCTCAAGTCATGAATATATTCATACCATTCCATAGTGTCACCATCTCTAGGCTGGGATTTCGCAGTACCTTGCCAAATAGGCGTTCCATCGTTAGACCACCAGTGCCGCCTGCCGGAATCGAAACAGGATTTCGTCTAAACCGATTTTTCCATTTGCCACAGTGTTTGTAAAAGTGTTATTCTGGGAGACGTAAAAGGTCACTTGCGGAAAGTATAGTGTCTATCATCATTTATTCATTTTTATGGTACAGTAAGTACTCGTTGATCATTGGATCGGAATTGGTGCAAACCTCAAAACATCACCTTTAAGTACCTACTCTATTGAAATAGACAATGGAATCAACCAGTTTGGTAAAATGTTGTGTTGAAAAATTGATCGGATTTCTAAATATGCAGGTCGAGATCAGATCGCGAGGACATACAGCCTGGTCCTTGTCGATTCTCTTCGCACAGAACAGTTGAGGTGACAACATATCCATAAGAAATAAACGTTTTACAATGGGAACAGATAATTGAGCCATGCTTTTGTGAAAAGGGGGGTTGATGCAGTCTGCGCAAGCTGACATAGGTCGAAATTGTTTGCTCTTGGTAAATTTTCTGCATGCCAAAGAACCATTCTACCTCATTAGTCAGTCGATTGCTAGACAAGATGAATTCTATAGATCCATAATAATGTGATTGCTGACTTGCTATCATGCATTACGGAGATGCATTAAACCTCCCTTTGCAAAAGTGCCGCTCATATAAGTTTTCACGTTCTTATGGTGGAACAGGTTTGAAATCATCGAAGGAAAAGGCGCATTTATTGTGCTCCTTTACATATAGTGTTCAAAACAAGTAGTTTCGGCATCGTATGTTATTGAGTAAAGTCATTACCTTTTACAGATGTCTTTTTACCTCTCGTAGCAGAACCCACCTCTAAAACTTATGTAACAAAAGTTGCCCGTAATGAGCAATTTCAGGCTCTTTTTGCCACAGGAGAGTAACCTTTATTCATGTATGAGATCTCAATTTCAGTTCATTATTTATATTTTACAAACATGTTATCAAAGTCACTTTGCTGTGAATAAATTTGTCCAGGGATTTTCATGAGTTAACGCTTGAAATACCTAACAAGCGTGTGGTTTTACCTACCATGGGAAAAGAAAGCTTTTGGAAACGTGGAAAAAAGAAGAAAATGCTGGTTACCAACATTTTCTCCTTTTTCCACAATGTTTCCTACCCTTTTATAGACAATTTTGTCATTTAAATCTCATTCAGTTTACCGTCCTCCAAGGCTTTCAAGCCGAGCCACGATAGCTCAGTCGGTAGCGTACAGAACTTAAGAACAGGAGGTCGAGGGTTCGATCCCCGGCTCGGCCAATTTTTTTTTCGAGGATTGATGATAGTAATTGCGACAGGATTAATTTCTCTCCCGCCGCTATCATTATTTCGACAGTGGTTATGTGGGAAAGCAACCAGTGGCTTGGAAAGAATACTGTGCGGATTACTGGTAATAGAAACTCCAGGAAAGCCGCGATATAACTGAAATAATGTTGAAAACGGCGTTAAACACCATACAATCAATCAATCAATCCAAGGCTTTCAATATAGACAGGTCTAAATTTTGTCGTCTAGTTAAGAGTTCAACTATATTTCACTAAATCATAACCCTTAACATGCTAAATAAGTAAATTGAAACTTTCAAGCCTATACTAAAAAAAACCAAATCTTGCTATTCAAAGGTATTTTTTGGTGAAAATATCTCCGTATCGGACAATGTAGATCCAAGATCAGACTGCACATTCTGTGCAGTCTGATCTTGATCTACACTGTTCACAAAAGGTCTTTGAAACGCGCTCAGATGCCTATGGGTGAAACCTAGTTTCTCCTATGAGACTAAATCGGTTAAAAATGTACCCAAGGGGGCGATATAGCAGATGGAAATCGAAGGATGCCGAATGAATTATTCAAAACGTTTCGATTGTTTTACCCGATAGAAGTCTCACCCGTCAACATGGGTATCCCACCTAGTGATACTGTATGCATGGCAATATGGAAAACATGAGATTGTTTGATTAAATACAGGGACGGATCTTTAGCCTTTGTCCCATAGGCACTTAGATTTTGACGAACTTTGCCTTCTATAACGGAACATTTAACACAAATTGTCCAACTGTAATATCTGCTGTTAATGACCCACTATCATTTGTCAGCATTTTTCGCACATTTCTAAACCGGTATGGAAACGGTCGTTTATGCTTTATCTTCCGCTAGGTGGCATTTTTCAAATACGTACCTATCTGATTTGGGCTTTACGGATACAGAACCGGACTACTTGTCAAGGCGGCAACCGAATTTCAAAATAAATAAACGTTTACTTACTAAAACGCTACCTAGTACGATTCATCCAGCCATGGTTAGCTAGCATGTAACCTATGCACCATTCTTTTAAAGACACAGTCCCTATAGACTTGGGAAATAACCCCCCCCCCCCAAAAGCCCAGACAAATCCTTTTTTTTTTTCATAATTCTATATTTAGAAACTGTATACAAAGATTTGCAGTAAACAATGGTATTTTTCAAAACTGATTTTCGCGTTTGAATTTTTAA
Source organism: Hippopus hippopus (assembly GCA_946811185.2). NCBI lineage: Eukaryota > Metazoa > Mollusca > Bivalvia > Cardiida > Cardiidae > Hippopus > Hippopus hippopus. The sequence continues at coordinate 64,621,349 of OX328099.1, read as the reverse complement.
GACATTTGGAGTGAAGGAAAAAAAAAAGGCTAGATTTTTTCCACAGAAGTATTGTTCTAGCCATTTTCTCCATTGCTACTTTTTTAGTGGCAAACTCTAAGTTTACGCACCGCGTATTAATATCTATTCTATATAGGATAGTAATGCGCACTAGCAGACAGCTCAATCTTCGAAGAATATGACTTGTGCAGACAACGGTCGTTAATGTAATCGTGTTCTACGATGACTTATCTTCAATCTAATACATGGAATGGAACAAACAGATAAATATTAAGCCAATAATTAAGGTCGAAACTTTGGAGGTGAACCCTGTTTTTTTCCTACCGTGAGATGGAAATTTTAATACCGCAGTGAATATATTGAACGAATCTAATTGGTCAATGAAATTTGTGAATCAGCCTTGATGCTAAAAATATTTTGGACCAAGTGGATTCGTGCTATGGCCTTTTACTTTTTACTTTTTAGATGCAATTGTTTCTTTTCCCTACGATGTTTATCAAAGCTGTCATCTGCAGGGGTGTTATCAGTTGTGCTCGTTACCTCTGCATATTACCAATAGGGGCCGCCATTATTCGGCTTTGCCTGACGTACCCTTGAAATACGTCGGGGTACCAGACTATTGGATTCGTCCATTGGCTTTTTACTTTTTACTTTTTAGATGCAACCGCTTCATTTCCCTACCATGTTTTCCAAAGCTATCAACTATAGGGATGTTATCACTCGTGTTCGTGCAGTGATGTCTTTTCCGTTACACTCGAATTATCTCAAAGTCAGTTCACACTACCAATTCTGTCTTTAAGCGGTCCAGAGGAAGAATGTCTTTGAAAACATAATGGAAAAAGAGGAAAATGCTGGGTACATGTATTTCACCTTCCGCCACAATGTTTCAAAAGCCTTTTTTGTCCGGGTCATGAAAATACGGGGTCGTTCGGTATAGGAAAACCGAGAGTTAACTATACACTGCAGGATCCGCACTCAGGTACGCTGCCATTCTCTCTCTCTCTCTCTCTCTCTCTCTCTCTCTCTCTCTCTTCCATTAGTTTATATCCGCCCCTGTATATAAATGATAAACCGGGGGTGCTGATACTTTATTTATTCAATACATACTTAACAAAGCGTGCAGTGAAGGCTGTACTTTAACTGATCAGGATTTACTAGACCTGTGATCAATCTAGAGCAGTATTTCCCTCTCCAAATTACTGGATTATTCCACTTAATTACAGATTGTAAGTATCTTCTTGTGTATATATTTACTTACATGAGTTAATGAACCCTAAATTTTTCATGTGCAATTATGACGTATATGTTGCAAACCTTTAATAATAATAATAATAATAATAATAATAAAATCTTTATTTCTTGAAGGTTAAAACATTAAGACAGAATTTCAAGAAAAATGACCTGAAAATGGAGTCTTTTTTACAATGTTGCCTTCTCTTTCTCTCTCTCTCTCTCTTTCTCACACACACACACCCCCCTCCACACACTTATCCCTATACCCACACACAAACAGATGCGATAATAAATAAGTGGATGATGAAAGAAAATAACATGAAAATGAGTCTATAAGTCAGTGGACAGATACACAATTTACGGTAATTTGTTTGTGTTATTTGGTGAGGTGATAGATTGCTTTCTGAACATATACTGTTTAAACTGATGTTTAAAGTTAGATAAGGAAGTTGCTGCTCTGATTGAAATAGGAATTTCATTCCATATGTTCATGCTGTAATACGAGAATGCTTTTTTCTTGAACAAAGTGTTAAATCTTGAGTTAATGATATCATAATGAGCAGATGATCGTAAATTATACTTGGTGTTTCTAGAAAACGAAATAATGTCCCTTATATATGGTGGTGAAAGGTTATTATGACACTTAAAGATTAAAACACCAGCGTGATAATCACATCTATTGTCAAAGGTCAACCAATTTAGTTCTGCGAAAAGTTCAATTGACGGTGTTCTAGATGGAGCCCCTAATGTGATGCGGGCTGCTCTTTTTTGAAGTACAGATAGTTTAGAGGTCCTATATTTAGCGCTCTTCCACCAAACTGTACAACAATAGTCGAAGAGAGGCAGTATGTACGAGTTGTAAAATAATTGTTTCATTTCCATTGTTAGGTACGTCGAAATCCTTTTAAACAAATTAATTTTATTGTTGATCGCAGTGCAAGTTTTATCAATGTGTACATTCCACGACAAATGCTTGTCAATGTGTACACCTAATATCTTATGAGACTCAACAAGTTCAATGCAAACGTCATTAATTTTTAGTTCTAGATTAATAGAATTTAATTTATGTTTTGGTCCAATTAGCATACATTTTGTTTTATTTGGGTTAACAAGCATATTATTAACAGTACACCAAGCGAGCATAGTTTTTAAACTATTTTGTAGATTATGTTGTATTTCAGTAATACTGATTCCTGACTTATATAACGTTGAATCATCTGCATAAAGATCGAGACTACAGGCATCAATGTGCAAGCACATATCATTTATATAAATTAAAAACAGCAGCGGCCCTAAAATAGAGCCTTGTGGGACACCGCTTGATAAGTTTCGAGAAGATGAAAATGCATTGTTATGTCTAATACACTGTTTCCTATCAGTCAAATAAGATTTGAATATTGCTAAGGACTTAGTGGAGAAATTATGCAATTTCAACTTATGTAATAAAATTTCGTGATCTACTAATTCAAAAGCCTTTTTTAGATCAACAAAAACCGAACCAATGATTTTTCCGGAATCAACATCTTTTAGCCATTCGTCAGTTAGCCGAATAAGGGCTGTTTGACATGAATGGCCTTCTCTAAATCCAGATTGGTGCTTAGCTAATAAATCATGTTTGTTTAAGAAAGCTAATAATTGGTTAGATAAATGACGTTCAAAAATCTTTGAAATAGTGGGTAAAATAGATATTGGGCGATAGTTATTTGGATCTTCCTTTTCGGCTCCTTTATGTAAAGGTAGAACATATGCTTCTTTCAGCGCGGTTGGAAATATACCTTTGGCGATACTGTTGTTAATAATAGAAGTTATAGGTAAAACTATATGATCACCGCAATATTTTAGAATAGTGGCACTTATTCCATCAATTCCAGAAGCTTTATTAGTTTCAAGCTTATTAAGAAATTGACGAACCATTAAAGGTGTGATAAAATCTATGTCGAAAACTTGGTCTTTTAGTATATGGTGTAAATGTGAACGTAGAAAAGAAAAGTTACTTTCATTAAATTTTGATTTATTAACAATGCTTGCTATGTTGATGAAATGGTCATTGAAGGAGTTTAGGATATTTTTAGTTCCCTGAATATTTTCTCCATTGAATACCATTTTTGAAGGTAAATGTATTGATTCGTTATCTAAATTGCCATTGTTTTGTACCTTCCTTAAATTTCTCCATAGATCTTTGGTATTAGTGCCTGCTTTAATTGCATTATTATAATAATCTTTCTTATTTTTACGAATGAGATGTAGCACTTTATTTCTCATAGTTTTATAATTATTCCAATCTTTTAACTTATGAAAACGATCCCGTTCGTACATTGCTTTTTTGACCTCATGATTTATCCATCTTGGTAGATGATTACTTTTGATACGTTTACTCTTAATTGGCGCGTGCTTAGATAAAATTGTATGCAAGATATTGTAAAAGAGTAAAAGAGCTTGTTCCGGGTCATGCTCAGTTTCGATTAAATGAATTTGCGAAGCACTTAAATCATGCTGAAAATCACTTATATTAAACTTTTTAATGGAAAAAGGATGAATTTTTAATTCTTAAGACTTTTTATTGGAACTTTTATTACACAATTTTCATAACGGCGATGTATTCTTAAAATTATTTTTCATATTTTGCAAAACTTGCGAAAATGTCAGTTTTCATAGTAACTGAAAATATCAATTATATTTTTCAATATTCCTTATGTTACATGATTAACGTTTTTAGCGTCGAAAGAAAATGAGCCATGCTCTGTGAAAAGGAGGCTTTAATGCATCTGCGAAAAGTATCGACCCAGGTCAGCCTGTGCAGTCCGCACAGGCTGACCTGGGCCGAAACTTTTCGCTATCGTTCAATTTCTTGTTTGTCCAAGGACAAGTCTACCTTATGATTATGCCGTTAGTTTCAAAAAGTGGCTATTCTGAAACCATAATTATATGATGACTGGCTTGATATAATGCATCATATAGAAGCAGTAAGCCTCCTTTTGCCAGAGTATAGCTCATATAAACTGAACCTGTCTCGGCAGCAGAGAGTCATTACAAGTCGCTGAAACTTAAACAGTTTTTTTTTCTTATAGACTAAACACGTTGACGGCTTAGATCAAGATCAGACTGTATATTCTTTGCAGTCTGGTCTTGATATATACCGAGTCATGACAAGCCGCTGAAACTTAAAGTTTTTTTTATCTTACAGACTAGACTTAACTGTAACACGTCGACTGTTTAGATCAAGATCAGACTGTATGTTTTGTGCAGTCTTGTCTTGATATATACCGTCCGTAAAAGCCCATTTTTTCGCCCATGGTGCTAGATCTATACGTTAATAATAATTCAAAGTACTGGAAGAACCGAGAAATATTGATATTGCCGTTGTAGATTCTTTTTCTTACATACAGAACGAACGAGATATCAAAAACATAATTTCTGTATAATGTGTAAAGTACCAATCGTTAAAGTTAAGTCCTGATACTTTGGATGAAGATTGTCGAAGAGGTATGATTGATCTACTTTTTATCGCTGCATCATACGTAATCGACGACGAAGCACCTACGCTTCCGTTAAAATTCGAATACTATAGCATTTATTCTTTACAGTTTTTTGTCGAAATGTCGGAAGAAAGAAGGAGGTTGAATGTCGTAACAATTTATATGCATATACTTTTCAAAGAAAATGGAAAATGAAAATGTCAAACGATTGAACTGCTTTTTATCGCTGTACCATACCTTAACGACGGCGAAGCACTCCACATCTCCGGTAAAATACCAGCCTCGTACTATAACAATATTCGTTACCTTTCTTTGTTGAAAAGTAGTAAGAAAGGGAATGGTTGAATGTCGTAACAATTTATTTGTATATATATTTCATTTCTGAATTTTTTAAAGAAAATGGAAGCGACAGAGAAAACAAAAAATCAATTCAAACTAATCAAGGAACTTGAGGATTTGGGTCCTGCTATACTGCACCTTGGAAAATTCAGAAAAAGGGAAGAAAAGGTTCATGTCAAAATGTAAGTGAAACTGCCATAATTTTTTAATCTATTTTCTATCATTTTACATCGATTGTGAAATATAAATTTGAAAAACTTGTATACAACACTCTGGATGACTTTTGGATTTCCCCTATTTATATTCTTCCTCACACCGGGGCCGGTATTCATCAACCATTCTTAAGGCTTTACCAAACGACAAAAAGTTAGACTGATCCAAACTAAAAGCGTTTGCAGACGACAAATAAAATGTATCTCTGTCGTGGGATTTGTATTTGAAAGGCATGAAAACATCTTAACCAGCATTTTCTCATTTTCCCGAAATGTTTTCAAAGACATCTTACCAGAGGGTCGTTAAAAGACGGGCTTGTCTAAAAAATGGTTATTTACATCCTTAATCTAGTTCTCAAGAATTTTCTAAATTTAAAAGTAAAGCCAATCAGAATTTGCGTTACGTCGTGAATCTAGAGTTAGACTAATGCAATTTGGAATGGTTGGTGAAAATACAGGCTCTGAACTCAATCCCGAATCCTCTGATATGAGAGTCTGATGATCTAGCCCTAGTACTTAATTTCGCCAGTCCGATAAGTAAGCCAGCTGCGCGAGACAAATGAGAAATAGAAGCCTGAATATACTTATTAGATACTGCATCGCGATGAAATGTGCCTATGTTAGTAAAGACAGTTGCATATGATTGTTTTCCATATAAATGTTTTCAATGTAGTTGCCTTGAGCATTTGTACTTGAAAAATAAAGTCCAGTCGCCCCTTTATAGATCGGGCTCCGTTGAATCAGCTCAGCACTACTTCTTTGAACGCCCGTTTTACCGAGACCTAAGAGTTAGTTTAAACAATAGTATAAGTACAATTACAAGTGTTACTCTTCAAGCCATGATGAAGATCTTAATCTACGAGCGTACCTGATAACGAAAAAATATTCGCAGCAGTTCATACAAAAAATAAAATTTATTGATAGCATCCAATATTTAGTGATCTGTGATGGTCATGGAGGAAGACAACAGCTGGTGAAAAATACCTCCAATTTTAATCCTCCAGTTATACACTCCCCACCAACCTGCTTTTTCTTTTTTCTTTTTTTTCACGGTTTTCCCTCAGTACCTATCAAATTACCATTATTATTTTTCTTACGTTATGCATTATAATTAACCATTAACTGTGTACCTCGATCTTGAAGAAGAACCATATAAGCTTTGCTTTCGTTATAATCCATTTCGTCAGTTATTTTTGTTATTCTATTGATTTGTCATTGAATGCTTGTAATTAACTGATGAATAAAACATGTTTGAACTAAACTAAATGTTTCCAATGACTTTTGCTTACGCGTGGTCCCAGTTATATGTATTAAAGCGCCTGTAGCTTGAAGTGTTCCACAAATGGAAATCAGAAGTATTAAACCTGATGCAAACATAACCATAAGGTTTCAAACCGAGTTACCGCATAATCTTATATAAGATCTACCAAAAGCTAGCTCAGTTGACACACAGGAGACGCTTTAGAAGTAAAGAAACGAATATGGAATTTATTTTTAAAAAAGCAGCAATAGCTTAGTAAAATGTAATCGCTCCTGTTTCATCATTCTTCTCAATGTTAAATGCCACGTGAAAAATAATATTCAAATGGTCATGGTAAATGATGCAAAAAGCCCGAGACAACGCTAGATGTTAGTCGTACATCATTTTATTATTGTTTTTACTATTAGTGTTAATTTTGCACACAGAGATTCAGATGCTTCAGAGATTTAAGATTACCTTGTAAGTTACTTTGTGGACCAAGATAAGACTTAGCAACGTTTCATATTTAGAAAGTAACATGGAAGGAATGACATATTAACAAAAACATTAAGTTCATGTTTTGTCAATTTTCGGGTGAAAAAGAATTTCTTTCACAGACCTTTGAAGCTCCTTTGGTCTATCACGGAACACCGAAATTTTCATTTAACAATCATCGCAAACTGTTACTAAAAATAGCATAGTACACGTTATTATATATACGATATTGAGGCGGTGCGCGAAAATGCTATTTTTAGTAACAGCGTTCGATGATTGATAAAAGAAAATTTTCGATGGTCCGCGTTAGACAGATGGAGCTTCAAAGGCCTACATTGTGTGTGGGTTCTTACCAGTAACTTTGCCTTCGTTAAATACATGTATGTGTTTTTTTTTTGTTCCTGTATCTGTAGATCGAAGAAGAAATACCTATCGAAGGATGAATGTAAATATAACAAAGAAATAGTGGTAAGTCAGAGCTGGTTACTTCTGTAAGAAGGGCTCAATGCATCAGCAAAAATTATCTACACGGGTCGACCTGCGCTGTCCACGCAGGCTGACCTGAATCGATCATTATTGCTATTGGTCAATTTTGTGCATGTGGAAGGACCAATCTACCTCATGATTCATGTAAGATAAAATGGATTTTATGGGTCCGTGATTTTTGATGACTTATGTGGTATAATCCTTCATGAAGATGCATTAAATCCTCTTTTCCCAGTGCGCCGTTCATATCTTTTAAGATGTATTTTTTCTATTGTTAATAGTGTGTTTAACACATCTTTCAGTTATACCACGGCGGCCAGTTCACCTACTCATGCTTACCTGGACTTCTTTTACCAGAACTTCACATAATATTCTTTCCAAGTCACTGGCTGCTTTCCAATATAACAAGCGTTGAGACAATGATCAGTGGTGAGAGAAGAACGAACCCTGTCGCGATGACTATATCATCAATCTTCGAAAAGAAACTGGTCAAGCAGGGTGATTCGAACCAGCGACCCTGCCCCCTGGTCTTAAGTCCTGTACGTTACCAAATGCAGTACCGGGCTCCGCATTTAATATCTAACAGATAAACAATTCATTAATTATTTACTATGCACGTGTGTTTAATTAACTGATTCAAAAGAATCTGACACAGTATATTCGATTAAGCTGTTAACACACGGTGCACTATTTATAAGGAAAAAACAGGTCTCGTGGTTTTCCCGCTTTCGGGTAACCAGAAACTGTTTCGTTTCAATTCGACCTATGGTGCTTAAGAGGTCAACACTTAATCAAACGACAAATTTTTAAATTCCCCCAAAATTGAGAAGATTTGCAGTCGACAAAATAAATGTGGCTCAAATAATCGGATCAGTGTTCGAAAGACTGAAAAACATTGCGGGAAAAGGAGAAAATGCTGGTTACCAGCATTTTCTTCTTTCCCTACAATGTTTTCAGAGGCATTCCTCGCCAGGTTACCAGCATTTTTTACTTTTCCCTCAATATTTTCAAAAGCCGTCTTCCTCGGAGTCGATGAAACACGGTAAAGGGTTTTAGATCCATAGGGTACCTCAGTGCCTACAGCACTTTGATTTTTACACCCATGTTTCTTTTTCCTGTTTCAAGGCCCTTCAGGATCTCAGTCACAGAAATGTAATAAAACTTCTGGGCGCCTGGGTCGACGAAGATCGAGAACTGAGGATTGTGACGGAATATCTGGAGACGAACATAGGCCGTGTCATGAAAAAGAGGTAAATGCTCTATAAACACAAATTTTGACACAACCTAAGTAAACATTTTTTTTTTGCTAAAATAAGGAGGCAAAAAATGACAAAACGGTTGTAACTTAATTCCTTCTTTTCTTTCAACTGTTTTGATATTTTTCAGTAAAGACAGCTGCATTTTCTTGACCTTTAAGTTTATCCAGTTGTATAACTTTCCTTTTTTCACATATTCAATATTTTGTACGATTATAAGTCAACTTATCATAACTTTCATATCAAATGCGATTATCTCGTTACATTTTGATGCAAATTTGAGCCATCCGCTGTGAAAAGGGGATTTAATAGTCTAATTGGTCTAAACCATCTGCAAAAAGTATCGACTCAGATCAGCCTGCGCAGCCCTCGCAGGCAGACCTGAGTCGAAACTTTTTGATTTTGGTAGATTTTCTGCATGTTCAAGGACCAGTCTACTGCATGATTTAGTCGGTTTTTAGACAAAATTGATTTTATGGATCCACAATTTTGCCATGACTTGCCTGGTATCGTGCTTTACGTTAAGCCCCTTTTTCCAAAAGTTCCGTTCATTCGTATTCTAAGACGACTGCGATAATAGTCCAGGTTAAATATGGAAAATCAAATTGAATGAAGATCCAAGAGACAAAATAATCAAGAGACAAAACTTTGATATGTCAGTGTAAGAAATGTGAGTGTAGGTTTTTAACCCCTGTGTATCGAGTAGCTAGAAGCGTATAGTTACGTAATCAATGTGCAGATTGTTTGTTATTTTAGGAACAGACCGTTTACGGAACTGGAGACGAAAAATATTATGGCACAAGTTCTTGATGGCCTAAATCACATACATCTGAGAAGTAAGATAATTATATGCTTAAATAATTTAATATCAGTTGTTTTCATGAACATTGGCGAGTTCTGATTGGCTGAAAAAAAATTTTCATAGCTCCATAAAAAAAAACGTTGTGCCGGAACAACTTTTGCTGAAGGTTACTTTTGCGGGTCCTACACCCTGCTGTGTTCATTTACTTTCGTTCTAGCGGTTAATTTTCAGTATTGGGGATCTGAAAACTGCTTCCCTATTGTATTCTTGCGCCATACAAATATGAGTGGAAGGGGCTTTAGAAACTCCAACGTTAGATTTAAAAATAAAGAAAATGAATGCAGTTTGAATTATTTCCATGGGTGTATGTTGTCTGTAATATTAAATTATAAGGAATGAAGAGAATTTTATTTTCTTCATGGAGGTATAAAAAAAAAAAAACCTAATCACACTTTTGTGTGATTAGGTGTTTTTTTTTTTTTCATACCTCCATGAAAAAAATAAAATTCTCTTCATTCCTTAAATGAAATTTTGATTTCCTTAACTTCCTTTTAGAATCTTGTCAGCGCCTCGGGCGAAAAAGAAGAATTTGCTGACGGCTTTTGTTGCATTTTATTTGAATTGGAGTTTAATGGCCGTTCAACACTCAACAGATTAGGTCATATCACGATGGTCAGTGCACCTATGCACATGTTTCCTGGCTTTTTCACACCAGTACTGACACAACTTTCTTTCCAAGTCACTGACTACTTTTCTCACGTGCATCAAAGGTGAAGAGGCAAAAATCGCCGGAAAGAAAGTTTGCCTCAATCGGGTATCGACCTCTTTGCTGACTGCATAGACCAAGATCAGACTGAACAGAACTTGCAGTCTGATCTTGGAGCTATACCGTCCGAATTTTTTGTCACGCCTATGAAATAAAGATCCGCCTGAGTTTCAGTGTATTGTATTTTCAGCTCTGAAATAAGTCGGTTATTTTTATGTCTGTCGAAAGAATAAACTTTAACCGACTATTCAGGGCATTTTACAATCACCAGATTGTGTTCTCGTAACGAAAAGTAAATCGCAACATTTTTTCGGCTGGGGGGGGGGGGGGGGGGGGTGTACTACTGATCTTGACAAAGCTAATTACAAATATCAAACAGCCATTATTGGAAACTTTAAGAGGCAACTACAATATTTGAACACTTATTTCCATTCAAAAGTTCAAAAATATTCCGTCCTGTTTGTTTATATTCTATAATCTGTCGGAAAAGTATTTAAAAAAGCGCATGCGTTATTTTGATTGACTAATAAACCATTTACCCTAAACCTTGATGCTTTCAGTAATATATTCTCAATATTCAAACAGATTACATGCACAGGAGTTTGAAGCCGGAAGTCCTAAAATGTGACCCGGAAGCTAATGTCGTGAAGATTTCGGAGTTTACGCATGCGCTGCCTTTGGATGTTAAACAAATGATCAAGTTGGAAGTGAAACCCATCTGGTATGGTGAAAACAAAACAAAAATGACATGCAAAATAAGATTTATTGTAAAATGCATTTTTAAACGCAACTTTCATTGTGTTGTGTGTTGTAAACTCGGCGCATTGTTATCGAATATTGCTCTCGTATGAATGCAACAAAAAAAAAGCAAACTTACCATGTGATATGCATATGAAGATTTGTGTCAGGAATGCATCATGGGACATTAATCATCTACAATTTTAAATGTTGTTCTACTGTCGTTCTCAATTCGACCAGACCAGCCATCTGATTGGCTGAGACATTATGCCTCAGCCAATCAGATTGGAAGTACTGGAATTTACAATTATGATTTGTTTTACATGGGTTGGTGATACGGCCCTTGAAGGCAACTTATTTAACCATTTACCAAACAAATTCGAGTTTTAACTACCTTTAGGAAAAGGTCTTATAAATATATTATGTGGAAAGGAGAAGATGCTGGTTATATGGTTGGGTTGCAACAGTATGCGTCAGCCAATCAGATTGGAGGAATTTGAAGTTAAAATGAGAATTCATTTAAACTCATTAGTAATAAGGCCCTTGACTGCAGCTTATTTAAATCTTAACAACAAAGCAATTCCGAGTTTTAACAACTTCTTGGAAGAAGGCTTATGAAAAAAATGTGGAAATAAAGAGAAAATGCTGGTTACCAGCATTTTCTCCTTTTCCACAATGTTCTTCTACTCTTTCAAAGACAAAGCTCATCAATTGACCCACATTTTATTTGTCGTCTGCAAATGCTTTCAATATGGACGAGTCTATGATTTTGTCGTGTGGTACAGAGGTCATGCTATATACTCTCAGGTACCTTGCGCCGGAAATCATGCTGAATCTACCATACTCAACACCGGTCGATATCTGGGCAGCTGGCTGTATCATGGCTGAGCTTTTGGCGGGAAAACCATTATTTGACGGGAAAAATGAAAACGATCAGCTGAAGAAGATATGTGAAATAAGGGGGACATTCACAAAAGTAATAAATACTTTTTCTAACCTTAATACTGTCGATCTTCTTGTTTTTGGTTTTGTATAGTAAAGACAATTCTGTAATAGAATGGATATCAAAGAGAGCAGATCGAGATTGGATTGCAATTATTATTATTATTACTATTGTTATCATCATCAACATCAACATCAACATCATCGTTATAATAATCGCCGCCGCTGCCATCACCATCACTAGTATAAATATTATTATATTACTATTATCATCAGTAACATCATCATCATCATCATCAATTTTTATTTTTACTCTAATCACCATCATGATCATAAACATAGGAAAAAAATGTTAATATGACGTCAACAAGTAAAATGAAGCAAAAATGACACAGGTCCAAAACTAAACTCAAGCTGAAAAATAATTGCCATTTTAAATTCCAACATGAAAGGCAGGGTTTTAAATAATTTCATGAACAGTAAGCGTTATAATTGTCGATTTCATACATGTTATGTTTGTTGAATCTTCAGGCGGAATGGCCAAGCGGTTACGGTGAAGCAAAGACTGGAGGCTATGGCCTACCATTGGTGGTAGAAGGTTCGGGCCTCACAAAGCTTAACCTTCCTGAAAAGTCTGAGGCGAAGCAAGCGATTTTGAGAATGCTGCCTTGGGTTCCCGAGAAGAGACCTACCGCAGAGGAGGTATGTTCGAGCATCTGATATACCCGTTCTTTGAGTTTTATTAATGGAAAAAAAAGCAACAATGGCTACATATCTCCTGAAAGCATTAGCTTTCAGGAAAGAGCACATACTTTTGGAAATGAGACGACCGCTTGTACCTCCTTTTCCCACAATGCTTTCAGAGGCTGTAGAAAAAGTCATAATTTAAACTCAAATGTTCAATCGTAGTCGAAAAATTTTCGCAGCGATTAAGTTTTAGAACATACGACAAACTTTTACATTTGTTCATGTTGAAAGTATGTATGCTTGACAGATTTGGCTCAAATGATGGGGTTCCTTTTTGAAAGGATAGAAAATATGCCAATTAAAAGAATTTCTCCTCTTCTCACAATGTTTTCGAATGCCGTCCTTCTCAAGGTCGTTAAACATGAGATCTCCTGGTCAAGGTTTTACCCTTTGGTTCCTAAGCGCGACTCACTGACCTTTAGCGGATAGTGCAGATCAAGATCAGACTGCACAGAACGTGCAGTCTAATCTTGGATCTACACTGTCCGATAAGGGGATATCTTTTCCCCCAAAATACATTTTGAAATCGCAAAATTGGGTTTTTACTGTCAGTTTGAAAGTTTCATTTCACTTATTTAGCAGGTTAAGGATTAATACTCTGACCAAATCCGTATTTCAGTGTCTAAAACTGAAGTACTTTATTGACGACGCTGGGAAAGAAGACATCATACAAGATACTCAACTTAAACTACAATCTTGGACCCGGAAATGGGAACCGAACCTGGACAAGAGCTCAATCTGGGAGCTTCACAACATTATGGAGGGACTGTCACCACGAAAAGAGAAACAAGTCACAGACATGTTTGAGAACCAAGACCACGATCCACGAAAACCCATGACTTACCAAGAGCAAAGTTCCGGTCAATATAATGTTCCTCTGTTAAGTAGCGGGACACCACGAGCATCGGTCCAGTCTATGGCTTTAAACGAAAACATCCGGCAACTGCAATCGCAAATGAATGAAAGTGCTAGAAATAGTCCCCAAAAAGATTTTGGAAACACAGGGATGCAACAACAAAACGGAAACGCGGATTTATTTCAACACAAAAGTAGTTCGTCTTCCCTTGGCGGGCCATCGTGGATGAGGAATCAAACAAATAGAGGCAGCACGCCAGAAATAGCCGACGATCCTTTCCGACCAGCTGGCCCGAGGCGTAGAAACGTCAACAATCCCCTTCAACGATCAGTTGGGGGTATTTCCAACAGAGACGGACTGTTTGCACCAGATAATCCAATTGCCCACAGCTTTGACCAAGACCAGCGCGGACGTGGTTCTGACGATCTCTTCATGGGCCAGCCAATCGGGAGAAGGATTCTGAATGAAGATGAGCGTAGAGACCGGATGCTGAAAAATAATCCGATGCGTTACAGGGATATATACGGCGATGACTATATGAGGTGGGTATTTTGATTTACAATCCGTCGTATCTGGACTCTATTAAATTTGGCTTGCAACACGCGAAAACGGGCATTCGGACATTTGCGTAAAGTGCCGTCTAGAATCAGCCTGCGCACTCCGCGCAGGGTAATCTGAGACGGCACTTTACTTCTACGTTAGATTTTGTTTTTCAGTAGACTTACGCAAAACAGAAAATCGCATAAAAACGGAAAGTGTCGTTTCGGATTAGCCTGCGCGGACTGCGCAGGCTGATCCGAGACGACACTTTACGCAAATGTCCGATTGCCCCTTTTCGCGTGTTGAAAGCCATTTCGAGAGCAATATAAGTATCAGCATCTTCGGACAACCTAGTAACACGTTTTATCTGAACAATTTCTGGAAGACAGAAGGGCTCTTGAAGTTACGAAGTTACTCAATGAGGTGCATTAACTTTACCAGACGACAAAATATTAGACTGGTCCATTTTGACAGCATTTGCAGGCAAAAAATTGAATATAGCTTAAATGATGGGATATGCTTTTAAAACTTTAGAAAATATTTCGGGAAAAACGGAAAATACTGGTGACCATTTTCTTCTTTTCTCACAATATTTCCTGAGGATACTTTCACAGGGCCGTTAAAACACGGTATTTTTGGGTAGATCAATTACATATGAGCACTGTCTGTGAAATGAGGAGTTTGATGCATTTGCGAAACGAATCGACTCGGCTCAGCCTGTGCAGTCTGCGCAGGCTGACCTGTGTCGAATCCTTTAGCCATCGGTCAATTTTCTGCATATCAAAGGACCATTCTACCTCAGGATTCAGTGGGTTGTTAGACAAACGAGATTTTATGGATCCATAATTATGCTAAGACTTGCTCGGTATAATGCATCACAGAGAACGCCCTGTGCCACAGCATTGCTCATTTATCTCAATGTGAAATTTTATGATCAGCTAAGCTGAGCCATTGTATTAAGTGAATTAGTTACCCTGCTTATAATGCCCGAAAGCTGGAAACTAACACAACCATATCCACAGTATAACTGTAGTTCGAGTACCTTGGGACAGACGATGGACTACAATAATCTCTGTGATATTTCCAAGAATCTTTTGCAGGTTTTTTCGATTGGGTGAGTGAAATTTCTGTTTTCGTTTCTACATCAAAATTTTTCTTTGCAGAACTCTGCTTGGAAACAAACCAGCACCAGGACAACAGAGCGTGCAAACAGGTATAGTGGATTTGTCTTCGAGATCTCTCTCTCTCTCTCTCTCTCTCTCTCTCTCTATCTATCTATCTATTTATCTATCTATCTATCTATCTATCTCTCCCTCCCTCCCTCCCTCCCTCCCTCCCTCTCTCCCTCTCTCTCTCTCTCTCTCTCTCTCTCTCTCTCTATCTATCTATCTATCTATCTTTTTTCAACATGTTCGTAAACATGTTTGTCTGTTTGTCTGTCTGTCCAACCGCCCGTCACCAATCCCCCTGTAAAAGTGTAAAACTGTCGATAATTGTCATTCGTCAGACGTGCGGGTAGTAAAATACCCGTATCGCTTCATTTGTTTATCGTCAGCCCACACGTTTGTTTATTGGTGATTGTCTGTACTAAACCTAACCCTGCTAAATAAGTCAAATGAAACTTTTAAGCCGAAAGTACAAACTCAAATTTTGATTATCAATCATATTTTTGGGGGAAAACATTTCCTGATCGGACAGTGTAGTCAAAGATCAGACTGCACGTTCAGTGCAGTCTGATCTTGATCTACATTGTCCGCAAAAGGTTCTTGAGTCGGGCTAAGCAGCTTAAAGGTTAGCATCTTCCATATCTCCAGACGGAAATTGCATACTGTACGATATAAAAAGGGCAAAAAATTGTAGCAGAGCGAGGTTTCGATCCTCGGACCTCTGGGTTATGGGCCCAGCACGCTTCCACTGCGCCACTCTGCTTGGCTATGTTGTTAAAAGGACGACTATAAATGGTTATGTAATTTTTTAACCTGATGCAATACCACTGTGCATTATATGTGCATTGATCTGATGCAATACCGCTTAAGATAAATAAATGATTGGGATTGAAGGAAGATTGATTGATTGATTGATCGATTGATTAATTGATCGATCGATCGATCGATCGATCGGTCGGTCGGTCGGTCGGTCGCTTGGCCGGTCGGTCAGTCGTTTGTTCAGTCGGTCAGTCGGTTGGATTCATGGAAGGTTGGATGACTGGATGGATGGATGGATTGATGGATGGACGGACGGATGGACGGACGGACGGACGGATGCATGAATGGATCGGTCTATCGGTCGGACTGCCTTACTGACTGAATGGCATGACCGATTGGTTCTTTTACTCACTGTTTTATTTATTCATGATTAGATTTATTTCTTGTTTCGTTTTATTTATTTATTGTTTTATTTATTGCTTTACTCAATATTGTTTCATGCCTCGTTTATATATATCCTTATTCATGCATTAATTAATATCGATTTCCAATTTCAGAAGACGACTATCAGAAACATGCAATGAATGCTTCGCCTAATGAACCCAAACGAAAAAGAGCAGACGACTTTCATGGCAACAGATACGAGCCCAGTTGGTTTTAAATACAAGGAAAAACAACACAAATAAAAGATACTTTTCATCCACAATTCAATGTCCTCGTCACACCACTCAACGTCCATGTTTTTGGTCTTCACATGTCGTGTTAACTAACTCATTGACTAGCGGTAGACGATTTTGAAAATCTCCTTGTAAAATATGGCTAAGGTTTGATACGTTAAAACATGTGAAAACATTGTGGCAAAAGCAGAAATTGCTCGTAACGAGCAATTTCTCCTTTTGTCATAATGTTTTCAAAGGCAGACTGCTGTAATACGCAAAAACTCACCCGTCGGTGGCAACATGTATTGATGATTTTATACATCATTGTATATTTGATGATATGCCTTACTATACATGTATATGTAAATATTGTCTGAATAATGATTCCGTCCAGTTTATATTTGTCCGTATATATCTGTCCAATTTCTGTTGTAACCAAAAAATTTATTTTCCATAAAGGTGATTCTTCTCATAAAAGATTTTGTCCTTTTTTTTTTTTTTTTTTCTAAAGGTGTAGGGCTGAGTCTGAATTAAATTTAAAATAAAGCTATCATGTGTAACCATTAATTTTCTCCAAAGTCTACTGAAAGCACACTCTCTCTCTCTCTCTCTCTCTCTCTCTCTCTCTCTCTCTCTCTCTCAACTCTCAACTCTTGTAACAGTATTTAAATCATAGCTCAACTATTAATGCTCTCCTGGGTGGGTTCAGCAGTACTGCCTGGGCTTCAGCTCGGAAATGCCATATTGTTTTTGCTACTTTTGATAAAAAGTAAACAGTAACCACTCAGTGACGGTAGGCGGGGCTTTGGATAAATCGCCGATTTATACCCCAAGACATGTCAGCCTTTTTTCTCGAAATGCTGCTTCCGGCCCAGTCTATTCTGCTCTGATTCATTGGGTCACAAGAAGCGTCTACAAAAAATTTAAGGTATGTATTATTGAAAACAAAACACCTTTCAGCTGTTATGAGGACGAATTGGAATAAAGTCTACAACATAAAACAACTTGAGCCATGCTCTGTGAAAAGGGGGCCTAATGCATTTTCTAAAATAAGTATCGCCCCATGTCAACCTGTGAAGTCCGCAGTCTAGAATTTTGTCCTTTGATTAGATAGTTAAACTTGGTCAGATTCGGCCAGATCACTTTAAAAAAAATGCTGAGATTGAAGAACACGACGGAAAGTCTGACTCATCAATATCATTTCAATAAATCCCACATGATAACTAAAATGTAGCCACCGAAGACGTTTATCGTATTTCGTTACCATGGCGATATTGATTTGACATACAAAATAAGACTGACAGAGACTTGGCTGTAAAATCTCGGAATCCGTCCATCTCTTTAAGAACATCGGACCTGTCCACACTGAAAACATTTGCAGACGACAAACTGACCATAGCATAGGCGATAGAATTTTTTCCTGTTAAAATGATACAAAACTGTGTGAAAAAAGAAGGAAACACTGGTCATCAACATACTCTTCTTCTCCTCCATGTCTTCGAAAGCCTTCTTTTGCATGTGCGTAAATATTGGGATCGGTTGGTAAAGGTTTAAACTGATAAAGGCTCCTTATTTATTCTTATCCTGTTGAAAGGTCAAGAGGTCAGCCTAAATATTTCGTTTGGTGTTAAAAATTTCCTTGAAGAATTAAATAATTGCTGTAGAAAAAACATAATACTTTTCCGTCCCTAATTTCTAAAAGAGTTGAAAAGCATTGAGGGGAAAAGTGAAACATGCTGGTTACCAGTTTTTGTTTTCAAAAGCCTTTTTCCGTAGGGTCGTGAAAACGCGGGATTGTTTGATAAAGGATGAGATTGGTAAATTTGGATGTCAAAGAGAGTAAACCAAGATTCATGCAAACTCATCCGTGTATTCTGCTGGAAAGGCTACAAAATTTAATATGTTAGACTTCACTCAGCATGTTTTAAAGCCAGTTGGTGAATCCTAAGCAACAGTTGAGTCCACTCACCCTTCGGCTGCAAGGCGCAACTCAGTTCGCTTTGCGGACAATCTAGATCACGATCGTGAACGTGCAAAGAACGTGCAGTCTGATCTTGTATCTACACTGTCTGATATCATGAGAGTTTCTAGTCAAAAATAATTTTGAACTTGCAATATTTTCCTGTCTATAATCTACCACAAACTGGAAATTTAATTTATTTGGCAGTTAATTGGTTAATATCAAAGGTAAAAAGTACTTGTTCAAAGTGATTGACAACGGTTCAGTATGCAGTCAGTTTGCTGCTGTCAACTAACCGTACATTTCCATACTCCAGCGATAAAGATCAGACTACACATAACGGGCTGTCAGATCTGGGATCTACAGTCGATATTTCGTGAAATATTCTGGCCCACAAAGTCTTGAAATAGCAATTTCTGGACGGTTTGCCCACCTAAAATATAATATTTCTTCCGATAATGTTCTCAGGCAAATACAACAGGTTGAGGTCGAACGACACAGATCGTTCTGGCTGATCTTTGATCTACTTGTACATTTCATTCTTTATGACATCTGCAGGTCCACACATTCTTGAACTCGCAAATATTGCGGACTGATTTTCACAGACTGAAAAGGTCATTTTCATTTATATAGCATCCCGAATGTTAAACTTATAGGAATAAGTTATCGATAACATCAACATTGGTTTTCTTGTATCGCTTTGCCTCAGGACAACCCCTTCTAGACTTATTGACCAGAGATGTGTAGTGCAACGGATCTTAAGTACTTTTACATTTCATGACGTGCTGGAAAAGTATCATCCTCACGGTGAGGTATGTACTTTTTTGTTTTCCGATTCTTTTTTCTTCATCTTCCTATCTGATCTCAGTCCGCACGCCCCCCCCCCCCCCCACACTTCTGTTGATACGATTAAACATAGAATGCTTTTCCCACACAGTCCCGCATTACCCTGTGGATAAAGGCTTTCGAAAGCATTGTCGGAAAAGGAGAAAATGCGGTTGGTAACCTGCATTTTCTCCTTTTCCCATAATGTTTTCTTCACCTTTGAAGACAAATCTCATTATTTCAGACACATTTAATTTGTCGTCTGCAAATGCTTTCACTATTGACCTGTCTAAAATTTTGTCGTCTGGTACAGAGTTAACTCATTATGTCATGAAACAAATTTGTTTCAGTTGCGTGTAACATAAAGATATTTAAGATTAATTACAGTTTTACCTTTTCCCTCACATTCCCGAGTTTTAACGACCTTGACAAAGAAGGCTTTTGAAAACATTGTGGAAAAAGTAGAATTTTCTCCTTTTCCCCTAGTGTTTTATCATTCGAAAGAAAAATATAAGATTTACATTCACTTTGTAGCCTTCAAATGCTTTCCAATTGGATTAATCCAAAACTTTGGTATTTGGTAAAGAATCAATAAATCAACATGTGGAGAAATTGGTCGTTAAAAGCAAGCTCTCGTTTGGCCAAATTTACTTTTTAGAAATGGTCCGGAAGTAATGTGTTTTTCCGTGACCCCCGAGAAGTCTAGACTCTATGGGGGAGACAGTTGTGTGTGTGTGTGTGTATGTGTGTGTGTGTGTGTGTGTGTGTGTGTTTCACGCCGCTTTCAACATTTTTTAAGTCATATCACGGCGACAGTTCACATATTCATCTATTTCTTGGGTTTCACCAGTACTAGGCTAGGGCTCTGAAGCGTCCTGCCCAAGGACACTCCCACGAAAAGCCAAGTGGGGAGGCAGTATTGAAGAGGTAGAGCGTTAGCCTTGCACGTACAATGTTCTGAGTTCGAATCCTGTGGTCAACAGGGTCTACTTTTGGAACCTACCATGACACAGCACGAGTATTAGCTAAGGTTTCCAGGGGGTTCGTATTCCAATACGGACCTTGCAAGTTGTAAGAATTCGTTTCACGATCGATGTTAAATAAATACAGACTGAACAATCGAGATCTCTATCGAAGACAGTCTTTAATATAGAGAAAAATATACGTAGGCTTGTGTGTTTCCAAAATGATAAAATGACATTTATTGAACTCTTTACCACACAATCCCTGAGCTAGAAAGCTTTGGAAATCTACGTGGGACTAGAAAAAAATACCATTAACGAGCATTTTCTCCTGTACCTGCCATCTTTTCCATTCTTTCACAGACAACCGTCATCTTTTTTATATATATGTCATCTGCATACGCTCTCAGATCTCTACTTTTGCCATGTGGTAGATCGAAAGGGTTAAAATGTCACCAGATACTTTAGACAACTTTTATTTATTCGGATATTGTAAGCCAATCATTTTTTTTTTTTCTTTTCCCACAAGGTATTTCTCTTTCATTGAATTAGTAAATCACTTCCATCGATGGTTCTGTCCCTTGAACAACGCCTAACGACATCTATGAGATAGCCTATTTGTCACTGTTTGGTTCACTACTACTGTTGATTTCCTTTTTACGTCTAGCAGCAGGCCACCATCAAAAACCTTGTGGCAAAGCAGAAATATCTCCAAGAAGCTTTTTACCTTTGTTTTACAGGTATTATACATGGTTTCCTCTTGTTTAACCGTATTTTATAACGATCTTTTCAAAGGTGAAAAGCTGTGTCTACATGGTTTATCGTTTTTATCAGTTATTTTCCGCACTTTTATCCCCGTGTTTAATAGACCTATTTTTTGTAACTCTGTTTCAGATCATGAACTCTGGTGTATGGTACTAAGTGGCATTCAAAAATGTTTCAAAATTTCTCAGAGGTATGGAACAATGCGACTACCAACCCTTTGAGCAACTTAACATATCTACGACTGGACACATCCGGTCAACTGTTAGTAACCCCATCAATGACGTCACCTTGTAAAGAGGAAGTCACAACGAAAGACCCCACTCCACAATCGTCACATGATGCCTTTCTTTATATCGTCGTAGTGTTATTGTTCTATGCATTCAGTATGGTTATACTCATGGTGAAATATATACGCCGGGAGAGACAGGAAGCGGAAATGGCCCATTATTATTCGGAGTTTGTGTCACGTGACCATTTTAAGGCACCGATATTCGAAATTAAACGTTGCATGAACAAAATCATGGCGTCATCCGCTGCGAAACTGGACAAAAGAGCAGAAAGCAGTGAAGAATTTGTGTCTTGTTTAGATGTGTCAGAGTTAACAGAGTGTAGGTCCCAGGATAATTTTACCACGGAGCACAAATTGATTTTCTAATACTTGTAATGAAGACCTTTGGTAACAGGCAAATAGATCAAGTATTGAGGAGTAACAGTAGGCCATATTGGTGAAAACATTTAGCAAGACGTAGATTCTATTTTAAAATTTGATTATTTATGATATCATCATCATTGTAAAGGGGTAGAGCTTCAGTCCCTGCACAGAGGTTCTGTGTTCAGATCCCATGACCAGCGAGGTCAGCCTTTGGAACTCTCCATACATTCGTGCGAGTAGACCTTCTGATTATGTATAGGTCCAAAGAGACCAATCATAGGTGAAAAATAAATCATTGTTTACAAACGTAAAAGCATCATGAATATTTAGTAGATCTATCGTCAATGGGTATCAAAGTAGGGGCGGCAAGGGCGGCAGCCATCGGCCCTTTATTTTGACGGACTCTAAAGAAAACAAAAACAAGGTTTTTTTTTTTTCAAGCGGTTTAGCCAGAGAAAAGTGTCATCATAACCCTGAAGGGTACAAAAATTCACAAATATCCGATAAAGTATACATCTATATCCGGCCATAGGTTTCAGTCTCATCCTATTTATCATAATCCACAAATCTATGCATTAATAAACTTTTTACCAAACGACAAATTTTGGACTGGTCCAAATGGAAAGCATTTGCAGACGACAAAATAAATGTAACTCAAAATATGAAATTTGTTTCCAGTAGGGTAGAAAACATTGTGGGAAAAGGAGAAAATGCTGGTTACCAGCATTTTCTTCTTTTCCCACAATGTTTTCAAAAGGCTTCTTTTTTAGGGTCGTTAAAAGTCGGGATTGTGTGATAAAAGGGTTAAATAACTCGCTTTTGCATCGAACTGGTCAATGCAGGACTTCTTAAACACCCGTTTTATATTATCTAGCGCTTGCTGCACTTTAATTAGAAGATTATGGGATTGTACTATTTCAAGAATGATTCCATTTCCGTCCCGTCACGCCTCCTTTCTGTTAAGACTAGAAGGTTTCGAGCTTCTGCTAACTCGAACAGTTCATTAAATTTACTACCTGTTTGTTTTTAATCTATAAGCAATTAATTTTCTATTTAATTCTGTAGTACTCGTAAGCCGAGCCCCGATAGTTCAGCCGGTAGCGCACAGGACTTGAGAACAGGAGGTCGCTGGTTCGATCCCCGGCTCGGCCAATTTCCGAGGATTAATGATAGTGCGACAGGATTCATTCCTCTCTCACCGCTGATCATTGTTTCGACGATGGTTATGTGGGAAAGCAGCGAGTGGCTTGGAAAGAATATTGTGCGGAGCATTGGTAACAGAAACTCCAGGAAAGCATGGATAAGTGCACTGCCCACCGCGATATAATTGAAATAAGGTTGAAAACTTAGTCAAAATTCTGGTACAAGTCTCATTCGTAATTTTACGTCCTCCTTTGTAGAGAGTATTACAGTTTTCCGGCTTGCATTTGCGCAAGAACCAAGACAGAGCCAGTATTAAGAAAAGTTTATTTTGCAGGTTCTGGTAGGAGAATATGCGGCTAACGTTTATTTTGCAGCCCTGTGTTCGAATACTCTGTAGTACGTTTCTTCACTACAAGAAATAGAATAGAATCTAAACATTAGTAAACATTGTGAAATGAGTCATGCTCTGTGAAAAGGGGGCTTAATGCATCTGCGAAAAGTATCGACCCTGGTCAGCCTGCACAAATCGCGCAGGCTGACCTGGGCCAACACTTTTCGCTCTTGGTCAATTTTCTGTATGTCCAAGGACCATTTTACCTCGTGATTAAGTCGGTTGTTAAGAAAAGTCGCTATCATGGATCCACAAGTATGTAATAGCTTGCTTGGTACCATGGATCACGGAGATGCATTGCCCCATTTCGTTTATCATTTCTTAAAGATATTTTCTTGCCCTCCTTTATTGTAAGGTCTGAACTCGTTCTGTGCAGTCTGATCTTGAACTACGCTTTTCATCAAAGCTATTTGAGTCACCACTGGCAGTACAGAATCAACCCTTTACCCGAATCCTGTGATTTACAACCCGAAGAAAAAGGCTTTTTAAAACATTGTGAACTGCTGGTTAGCAGCATTTTCTCCTTTACCCACAATGTTTTGAAAACTTATCAAAGGCACATTTTCTAATTTGTGGCAAAATCAATTTTTCATCTGGAAATACTTTCAGTTGGATGAGTTTACTATATAGTTGTGTGGTATTTAAGCTCATTTCTGTTTGTTGCTTTTTGACAATCTAGTTACTTATAACAAAGAATAGAATAAAACCCAAATAGTATTGCCTTCCTTTTTTCATCTGAAATTTTTTTCAATTCAGCACCCACTCTTTTTTCACCCCCCTTACCAAACAATCCCAGGTTTAAAAGCCAAATCCAATGTAGAGCTACATTTGTCATCTGCACTTTCAACAAACCCTTTGATATTCTTCATCCAGTTTGAAGTTTAACCCACAACTGCTTCATTACAAGCTCTCGAAGTTATTAGAGCTACAAGTGCTCATCTTATATGGTTTTATATCAACTCTTTACTGAATACTTACCTGATCTAATGCCTATGAGGAAAGGGTCCTTGAAAACATCGTGGGAAAAGGACTTTGTCTTTGTATTTTTTTTTTTTTTTTTTTCAATATGGACGAGTCTTAACTTCAATCATGCGGTAACGAGATTAAACATTCCAAGCAAGAATATCTAGGACTAGTCGATAGAGAAAACACAAGTCTTACAGACGACAAACGAAAAGTGCCTCAAATGATAAAACTTGTGTCTGAAAGAATAGAAAACACTGTGTAGAGAGGAGAAAATACTGATTATCAGTATTTTCTCCTCTTTTCACAATGTTTTTAAAAAGCCCTCTTTGTCAGGGTCGGAACTTTTGTAGAAATAGGTTAATCCAATTCAGCAAAGAAACCCAGAGATAAAACCACACATTTTCCCACCTTGTTTATTTCATCTGCTATAACTTCTTAAACATACTTCTCCTTTTCTTACAATATTTTCTATCCTTTCAACGACAAATCCTACCTTTTGAACCAAACCCTTTTTAACTCTTTACCAAACGACAAAATTTTAGACTTGTCCAAATTGAAAGCATTTGCAGACGACAAAATAAATGTGACTCAAAAATTGAAACTTGACTTTAGAAGAGTAGAAAACATTGTGGGAAAAGGAGAAAATGCTGGTTACCAGCATTATCCTTTTCCCGCAATGTTTTCAGAAGGCTTCTTCCTCTGGGTCGTAAAAACCAGGGATTGTTTGGTAAAGGGTTAAGGTTTGTAAATGCTTTCAATATGGACCAGCCAAAAGTCGTATCAATGGTAAAGAGTTACCCATAAAGAGTTTACGTTGTCGGTATTTCAGCAAGGACAACCAAAGGAAAGAACACACACATTTTTTTCCACTTTCTAATACCATGTTTATTTCATCTACCATAGCTTCCTAAACAATTTGACAGAGATAGTCTCTTTAAAACCCATCACTGTAGATATACCTCTTTTAATGCCCGTGCAGTGGAACTCCTTTGGAAAGCAATATGACAAACAAGCAAATACTCCATTTTCAACGTTTTCCATTAACAATGAATTTCTTTACAATACAATTTTTCCCTCTGCCATTTCATTTGCAGTAAATTTTGGTGGGTTTGAAATCAGCATACAGAGTCAAGAGTAAATCTAATTTTATAGAAATCATAACACTGGGAATGCATTTCAATTCTAAATTCTACGTCACACAACAAAATTTAAGACCCTTTCAAAATGAGATAAATTGCAAACAACTTATTTAATGCAGTTACAATCGTTGAATTTGTCTTTAAAAGGCAAGAAAACATCGAGGTAAATGGTGAAATTGCTTGATTTCCTTTTCTCACAATGTTTTCAAGAGCCTTTCTCGTCAGGGTCATCAAAAATCTGGATTGTTTGCGGATG
Source organism: Hippopus hippopus (assembly GCA_946811185.2). Classification (NCBI taxonomy): domain Eukaryota; kingdom Metazoa; phylum Mollusca; class Bivalvia; order Cardiida; family Cardiidae; genus Hippopus; species Hippopus hippopus. The sequence continues at coordinate 64,595,578 of OX328099.1, read as the reverse complement.
AGATTCCAAGAAATGATCAACAATAGACAGGCTTTTTAACTCTTTACCAAACGACAAAATTTTAGAGTCATCCAAACTGAAAGCATTTGCAGATGACAAATGAAACGTCTCTCAAGTGAGACAAGCAATTTCTCCTTTTCTAACACTGTTTTTAAAAGCATTCTTCCTCAAGGTCGTTAAAACATGGAATTGTTCGAACGGTTGTTTGGTAAATATTCGTAAATGGCCACAGATATAAAACAAGAAATGTTTCCTCTGGTTACAGAAATTCAAAATAGGAGAATTTCTTGAGTCAGATTGAATAGCTGTATGAAGCTTAACTCTTAACTAAACGACAAAATCCTAGACTTAGTCAAATTGAAAGCATTTGCAGACAGCAAAATCAATGCGAGTCAAAAATTTAATTTTGTTTTTGAAAGGGCAGAAAACATTGTAGGAAATGGAGAAAATGCTGATTACCAGCATTTTCTCCTTTTTCTACAATGTTTTCGAAAGTCCTTTTCTGTAGGGTCGCCAAAACTTGAGATTGTTTGGTAAAGGGTTATTGGCCATGAACAGCTGGGTCCTTATTCACGAACCATTCATGAGAACATTCTTAGTTTTATTCTCCATGATTTTCTAAGTTTGAAAGTAACACAACTTCTGATTGGCTAAACCATTTCATATAGCCTATCAGAATTTGTGTTACTTTCAAACATAAAAAATTCTGCAGAAAAAGAACTAAAAATATTCTTAAGGATAGTTGGTCAATACGGAATCTGTGGTCATTTACACCAAACTCTTCTGTGTTTACATGACTTTACGAAAGAAGAATTCTGAAAACACTGTGGGAAGGAGATAATGCTGGTAAAAAGTATTTTCTCCTTCCCCTACAATGTTTCTTCCCTTTCAAAGCTAAAACTATTATCATGTGAACCGTGTTTGTAAAAGCTCTTAATATGAACAAGTCTTACATTTATATTATTGTCTGGTAAAGAGTCAACCCTTAACCACACGATCCCGAGTTTTCGCGACCCTGAGAAGGACAACTTTTGAAAAAACATTGTGGGAAAAGGAGAATTGTTTTCTATCCTTTCTAAGACAAAGAGCTCACTGAGTCTTATTTTAACAGTCATCTGCAAATTATTTAAATCTGGACAATTCTGCCTTCAGGTCATGAGTTGATGTGCATGACAGGTGATGTTGTGACTTACATGTACATGATGAACATCAAATGAAAATGCAGGACAATATCTTTCTAGACCCAATTTGACAATAAGCAAAACACAACTTGAAATCATTCTATCAACTTAAATGATAAATTACCAGTCAGAAGAAACCTTAATATAGTTAAAATCATCATTATACATACCATTTGAGAGCCATAACAATAAAAAACAAGAGGGCCATGATGGCCCTAAAGTCGCTCACCCGAGTCTTTTGACCAAACATGACCCATTTTCAATCTCTTCTGAGATATCATGACAAACAATCTACTAAGCATTCATAATTATTGGACTGAAAATTTGGCCTCTAGCATGTACACAAGCTTTTTCTAGAATTTCTCTCAGTGACCTACTTTTTAGCCAACCATAGCCAATTTTCCAATTGTAGATATTATCAAAACAAAGATCCTGACCACCTTTTATAAGTATTGGACAGATAATGTGGCCTATAGAGCATACACAGGTTTTTTAAGATTTGACCTACTGACCTAGTTTTTAATCCAAAATGCCCCATTTTTGGACTCGTCCAAGATATCATCAAGATTAACATTCTGACCTATTTTCAAGAGTTTTGGACTGAAAATGTGGCCTCTAGAGCTTGCACAAGGTTTTTCTAGGATTTGACCTTGTGACCTAGTTTTTGACCCAACATGACCCATTTTCGAACATGTCCAAGATATCATCAAGATTAACATTCTGACCAAGTTTCATGAGTATCTGACTGAAAATGTGGCCTGTTTACACCACATCTTGTATATCATCTGGAAATACCTTGATTTTGAAGATTTTGAAGAAGTCCAAAATTTTGCCGTATTGTGAATACTTAAGGGAAACTCAAAGCATCTTTACTTCAGACGGGTCATTGCTTGATCAAGTTACATTTTAACATTTTTTGAAAGGACTACTTTCTGGATCATTCAAACTTGGGACGGTTTGGATAAGGGTTAATTAAAATCCACCGTAGAAAACTTCCATTGACCCTTTAACACACAATCCTGTGTTTTAATGACTATGGAGATGAAAACTTTTGAAAACATTGTGGAAAAAAAGAAAAAAATTCTGGTGACCAGCAGTTTCTCCTTTTCCCACAATGTTATCTACCCTTTTAGAGGAAAACATTTCATGTGTACCAATTTTAAAGTAGACATCTGCAGATGCTTTCAACCTTAAAGAGTCTAGAATCTGTCATTTTGGGAAGGGGTAAAAGTGAAGCCAGATTGGCTAAGAGAGAAGGACACAAAGTTACATCTACAGATTTTATTCAAGAATAATGCCCTACCTTTATTGTAAAGGGTGGGGTATCGAGTGGGGAGTGATGTTAACATCATAATCCGTGTCATCCCCTTCACTTACAGAAAAAAATTCGTTCTATGAAACACAACTCCTGACAATGCGGAAAAAATGTCAAACTTGAAAGATAACCTTTTCTATTAATGTTTTCTATCCTTTCAAAGACGAATCACTTCATATGAGCCACATGTACTTCGTTGCCTGCATACCTTTACATTATTGACAAGTTTAAAATTTTGTTACGTGGTACAGCATAAGCTCAATGAATGTGGATTGCAACAAATCTGGCATTATCAAATGGCATCATTACAAAAACTTATCTGGCAATCAAGTGGAGATTATGAAAAAATTCACACACATATTTCATCATGGTTTAAATACAATATTTACAACAGTAAAATGAACACATTTGTTAAAATCAAGACCCATATTAACAGCTTCACTTACTTGCTCTTTATATTTAAAACAACAAAATTAAAAAGTACATGTAAAGCTTAATAGTTGTTATAAACTTATTGATACAACAATTTCATTTTTGTTCCAAAAAGAGAATTCAGTAATGTTTCTACCTTGCAATATAAAAATAAAAGCCACACTTTATTAAACAATAAGTGCATTGGCAATTGTTTTTACTTACATATCAAACTGATAATCACACTTTTACTAGATCAGGCTTGAAAATCTTTAAAGAACACAGAGCAATTATTCATAACAAGCATTGGTAGCTTTCCCTTTACCATACAAACCCGAGTTCTAACAACCATAAGAAAGATGCCTTTTGAAATCATTAAAAGGACAAAATGCTGGGAACCAACACTGACAAAATGCTACCAACCAGCATTTTATCCTGTTCAAACAATTTTTTCCTCTATTTTCAAACAGTAAATCACCCAATTTCGTGGCATGTGATTTGTTTCCTGCAAATGATTTCAATTTCACTAACTTCTATTATCCCTTTACCAAACAATCCCTGGTTTTCACGACCCTGGGAAAGAAGGCTTTTAAAAACATTGTGGGAAAAGGAGAAAATGCTGGTAACCAGCATTTTCTCCTTTTCCCGCAATGTTTTCTACTCTTCCAAAGTCAAGTTTCAATTTTTTAGTCACATTTATTTTGATGTCTGCAAATGCTTTCAATTTGGACAAGTTTAAAATTTTGTCATTTGGTAAAGAGTTACGTACATAACAGTGTGTCAAGTGCCTTTATCATCAGACTCTTTTCCTATTACTTTACCCCAGTCACCAGCTGCTTTTCCACAAAAGCAATGTAAAGAGAGAAGACAATGTATCTTGTAGCAATGACCGTCACCAATCCTTGAAAAGACTACTAATGAGCAGCAATTCTACTCGGACCTTATTAATCTTTACCACATAAACCCATCTTTTAACACCTTCAGGAAGAAGGCTTTTGATCGTTTCTTTGTATGGTGTTTAACACTATTTTTTACATTATTTCAGTATATTGCAGCGGCCAGTGCACCTATCCATGCATTCCTGAACACGAAACAATAATCAGCCACGAGAAATATATGATTCCTGTGGCAATGACTATCATCAATCTTCAGAAAGAAATTGGCCAAGCTGGGGGTTCAAAGCAGGGACCCCTCCTCGTCTCGTACGCTACTGACTTCAAAACTTCCCAGATGCAAAATAAGTATTACAAAGTCAACGATTCATACCTATAATGTAAAAATTTTTCAGAGAGCTTACAATAGATATCTGTCAACACATATAATAGTTTGAGTGATAATCTCCCACTTCATGAAACTATTCACCTCATACACACTAATTACCGCTGGAAACAAAGCAGGGGACTCTGAAAACCTCCGGTTAAATTAAAATAATGATGCATGAGCCAAGCTCTAGCAATCAGGGAAGTGGGGGGGATGTTTTAGGGTATAACCCTTTACCACACAATCCCGAGTTTTAACGACTCTGAGAAAGAAACCTTTTAAAAACATTGTGGGAAAAGAAGAAAATGCTGGTAACCAGCATTTTCTCCTTTTTCCACAATGTTTTCTACCCTTCTAAAGACAGAAATCATCATTTGAGTCATGTTTAATTTATCGTCTGCAAATGGTTTCAATTTGGTTGAGTCTAAAATTTTGTCGTGTGGTAAAGGGTTAACTGTTTACCACACAATCCCGAGTTTTAACAACCCTAGGAAATTAGACTTCTGAAAACATTGTGGGAAAAGGAGAAAATGGTTACCAGCATTTTCTCCTTTTCCAACAATGTTTTCTAACCTTTCAGAAACAAATCCAATCAGTTTAGGCACATCTGTCATCTGCAAATGCTTTCAGTTTGGACCGGTTTAAAATATTGTTAGTGTGGTACAGAGTTAATGCATCTCCGTAATGCATGAAAGCAAGTAAGTCATCATTAATTGTGTCTACAGACAGGCATACAAATGGACAACTTGATTTCAGCAAATCCCCCTAAACCCAAGGCCAAGGGATATCTACTGCAAGAATATAGAAAGTTGAATCCTCATGGCGGTGGGTCCACAATTCTTTCTTCTGACATAATTGGACCATGCACTGTGAAAAGGGGTTTGGATGTATCTACAAAAAGTATCAACCCATGTCAGCCTGCGTAGTCCATACAGACTGACCTGGGTCAAAAAATCAAACTTTCTTTATATTCAAGGATCATTTTACCTCATAATTCACTTCTTTCTTAAACACAATAGATTTAAAGGACCTGTAATTGTGATGACCTGCTTGGTACAATACATCATGGACTAGACACCCCTTTGGTCACAGCATGACAGGTATCTAACATTCAACATTTTTTTTTCTTTTTCTGAACTCTGACATTATTTGAGACCTATTAATTGCAAAAGACTTGCCAAAAGAAGAGCTGGTAAAGCCCAACCAACCATATTACCTATTTCTTTACAGGCAATCTTTCAGCAACCAAAAGCTATTTAAACGATACTAATGACTGTCATGTGAATGACACCAGATCTTACTTATTTCCAACAACACAGAAACATTGACAGAAAAGGAAGAAACTGCTTTTTACAAGCAATTTCTCCAGTTCCCACGAAGTTTTAAAAAGGCGTCCACTGCTGCAGTTGGTTAAAGGTGGATTTGTACTCGAATGGGTGAACTTAGCTTCCGAATGACACCCTAGTAAAGAAATGAGCCGTGTTCTGTGAAAAGGGGCTTAACACATCTGCAAAAAGTAATGACCAAGGTAAGCCAGCAGTCTGCTCTGAAATTAATCTTTTGGCTACTGGTCAATTCTCTGCATGTCAAAGGACCAGGGTACCTCATGATTCAGTAGGTTGTTATACAAAATGGATTTTACAGATCCATAATTATGAGTTGACTTCCTTGGTGTCACGCATCACAAAGATATATTTAAACCCCTTTTGTCAAAGCATGACTGAAATGCAATTTGGCTTGCAACACACGAAAAGGGGCATTCGGACATTTGCGTAAAGTGTCGTCTCGGATCAGCCTGCGCAGTCCGCACAGGCTAATCTGAGACAGCACTTTACGACTACATAAAATTTTTTTTGCTACAGTAGACTTGTGCAAAACAGAAAATTATATAAAAACGGAAAAGTGTTGTTTCGGATTAGCCTGCGCGGACTGCTCAGGCTGATCTGAGACGACACTTTACGCAAATGTCCGAATGCCCCTTTTCGCGTGTTGCAGGCCATTTACCTTTTACATGAGACAGATCTGAGTCATAAAGGAAGCAAGTGAAAACCATTCCAAAGTTTTGGTGGTACATGAATATACATTACAATGATAAATTGATATGAACTATTTACAAAATGATGGAAGAAAAATGCACGTCCTCATCTGCAGCTTATACCAATGATCTTTTTCCGTTCAAAAATAATTAAAAAGGACATAAAATATGACAGCAGGCTGTCAGATACTATGAATATAAAATAAAATTTGGATATTTGCAGGAACCTAATGCACACCTGATGATGGATCAGGTTAAAACTTTTTTCTTTTCAATATTTACTGCACTGCAAAATTTTTCATTCAAACCAAAGATGAACGGCTTAGTTATGAAAGTAATCATCTTACATTCGAAATTTATTCAAGCCATGACCATGTACTGCATTGTATCAAATTCATAAAATTCTGTTAAGAAATTAAAACTGAACAAATTTAGCGAAACAAATTGCGGCAATACAAAAATCAGTAGCTCTCAAACCTAAAATCAACCATTAAAATCTTTAAAGAAAAGTATTTTCTCCATCCAGGTCTGTAAAATTTGTTTTAAAAATTGGATTGTTACTTTCTACAAAATCATTTTCACACAATACTGGCTGACAGGTAATTTTGAGACATTAAAATCAAGAGTGGGCCATGACCTTTGATGATAAAAGGACTTTCGATGCTGTGTACCTGGTCAAGATTTATCCATCTCTTTGCTACCCTTGTATTTAAAATGTAAAAAAAATGTGGAGATTTGTCACATGTACAATAGGCTGGGATTAAATCTGTAAAGATTATATCATAGTCATTTTAATACATGCCAGGGCGTGTAAAACATGGTTTCCTAGGTAATAATAAACTAAAGAATAATTCAAAGATCAGTCTAGCTGCCAGTGTCTGTACAAAAATGAGGACAATTCCCTGTGTTTCAGAAACACTATCTCATGATGATAGGTATGTGTTCATGTCTCTTCATGAAATGATCTGAAAATAAATACGAGAAAAAGTAAATACACAAGTTTAGTGCTACTATTTAAAGAAAAAGTATTTCAACCCTATATAAGATGATGAAATTCTAGAATTGTCCAAATTGAAGGCTTAACTCATTACCAAACGACAATATTTTAGGCTTGTCCAAATCGAAAGCATTTGCAGACGACAAAATAAGTGACTGAAAATTTGAAATTTGTTTTGTGAAGGGTAGAAAACATTGTGGGTAAAGGAGAAAATGCTGGTTACCAGCATTTTCTCCTTTTCCCACAATGTTTTCTATAGGCTTCTTTCTCAGGGTCGTCAAAAGTAGGGATTGTGTGGTAATGGGTTAAATGATTGGACCTGACCCTTTCTTGAAAGTTTACAAATCATTGTAAGAAAAGCAGCAAATGCCGGTTACCAGCAGTTTCACCTTTTTCCACAATGATTTCAAAATGGCCTCTTCCTCAAGTTGTGCAGTCAAGAGTTAAAGACAGCATAGATCTAGTTCAGACTGTGCATAGAATGTGCAGTCTTTTGCATGCTTTGTGGCATACCACTCATAAAAAATATCAATTTTCGTGGTCGCCCCATGGATTAACTCTTTACCACACAATTCCGAGTTTTAACAACCCTAAGAAAGAAAGCTTTAGAAAACATTGTGGGGCAAAAAGGATAAAATGCTGCAAACCAGCATTTTCTCCTTTTTTCACAATTTTTTCTACTCTTTCACAGGCAAATATCATAATACCAACTACATAAAAAATGTTGTCTGCAAATGCTTTCACTATGGGCAAGTCTAAAATTTTGCATTATGGTACAGAGTCAAGCTTTGATCATACGTAACCTTACACCAAAACAAAGAAGATTACTATGTTTCACTACACTACTATCAGTGCAACTTTGTAAAACAATCAGACAAAAAGAACACACCCTTTCAAGTACATATGAGAGCAAACAAGTGGACAGAAAGACAAACTGGCATTTTCTTCTTTTACCTTTAATGTTTTCTACCCTTTCAGACAAATCCCGTAACTTCAACAAAACTGAATTTGTTGTCTACAAATGCTTTCAAATTGGAGGAACCTAAAATTTTATCATCTGGTAACAACTTAAACAAGCAGAGAAAAAATAGAAGGCTTAGGCGTACCTGTTTCACTGTATTTTTTACAAATTCTTTTCTGTCCGTCAAATCATGCTCTGGATATTTTTCAAATACCTGAAAAACAAGACATTAACTGTTTTGGTTTTTGTGTTTAAGTCAGTAAAGGGACAGTATTCACCAACCATTCTAATAATTTCTACTAAATGCCCACTAGTGGCTAAATCTAAACCATTTTGGAATCAAAATGCAGACATAATTCATATCACGTAAAAGTATGCATATCATCCCGAGTCTGACAAGGATTGTTGTTCTGTCGAAATTCCAGCCACAGAATTTAAGTAGGTAACTTAAATCTTATTTTAAAGAATATACACAAACAATTAATTCAAAAAAGACATTTCACTTCTAACACTTTTCTTTTTGATTTCACTTGTTACAGTCTGTCCAAAAGTAACTTGTGTGTGTATGAAAGTTTTTGCCCTAAATTAGATTCACATAAAGACATTCATTATCCCTTGTAGTGCTGAACCCAATTTAATTTCTCAAGCTGAAAGTGTAGATCAAGCACAGTTAGCAGTGACCCTATTACAAATTTCCACAAAAACAGACAAGATGCCGTGCCAGATATTCAGACAAAAACAGCATTGAAATTGCATTAACTGCATCTTTCATATTAGCTGAGTATGTCCATTTCAATTTGCTCTGCAGTTCACGTGTTAGAAAAAGGAAGTTGCTACATTGACATACATGTAAAAGATAAGCCATGCTCTGGCAAGGAGGGTTTAACACTTCTCAGTGATGCATTATACCAAGCAAGTCATCACATAATTTTGGATACATAAAATCTATTTTGTTTAACCCTTTACCAAATAAGTCCTGGTTTTAACAACCCTGGGAAAGAAGCCTTTTGAAAACATTGATGGAAAAGGAGAAAATGCTGGTAACCAGCATTTTTTCCGTTTCCAACAATGTTTTCTACTCTATCAAAGACAAATTCCGCCATTTGAGCCACTTTTGAATTGTCGTCTGCAAATGTTTTCAACTTGGCCAAGTCTATAATTTTGTCGTTTGGTAAAGGGTTAACAAACGACTGAATCAGAAGGTTGGTTGGTCCTTTGACATGCAGAAAATTGACCAGTAGCAAAAGTTTCAACACGGGTCATTCCGTGCGAACTGCACAGACCTGGGTGAATACTTTTTGCAGATACATTACGTCCTCTTTTCACAGAGCATGGCTCATATGTAAGTCACAGAAGACCTCTTCAAAAGAAATGAAGGACAGGTTTGACGAGGAAGGGTACCTACTTCTTTTAACACACTTTTCATTGTTACTTCCTCTAAGTTTGCATTGTCCAGCATCTTCTTGATGACTTCTTTAAGTTCATCATTCTGTTAGAGCAAATAGATGTCGCTTGTGTTAGTACAATGAAGCCATTACATAAATGAAAGTATAAGAATAGTTCGATTTGATGACATGCATTTAATAGCATTTATATCAACTGAAAAAAGATTATTTTTACTATAAACTAGGCCGCATAAATCACAAATTAGTCTCATTCCCAAATGACAATACTTAAGATTTATCAAAATTGAAATCACACGCAAAAGACAAATTAAAGTTCGTTCAAATGACATAATTTGGCTTTCGAAGAGTCAAACACACTGTGGGAAAAGGAGAAAATGAAAATGTGCTCTGAACTTGAAGTGTTAACCCTTTATCACACAATCCCAACTTTAACGACCCTGAGGAAGAAGGCTTTTGAAAACATTGTGGAAAAAGGAGAAAATGTTCGAAACCAATTTTCTTAACTCTTTACCAAACAATCCCGGGTTTTCACGACTCTCAGAGAGAAGCCTCTTGAAAACATTGTGGGAAAAGGAGAAAATGCTGGTAATCAGCATTTTCTCCTTTTCCCACAATGTTTTCCACCCTTCCCAGAACAAATTTTAATTTCTGAGTCACATTAATTTTGTCGTCTGCAAATGCTTTCAAATTGGACCAGTCTAAAATTTTGTCGTTAGGTAAGGAGTTAATTTCCAGCATTTTTTTTTTTTACACTCTTTCAAGGACAAATTTTGTCTTTTTGGCTACCTTTGTCACCAGCAAATGTTTTCAATTTTGACCAGTATAAAATTTTGTCATTTGGCAAAAGGTTATAACATGGGAGTGTTGGGTTGATGGTTAACAAACCTAAAATCATTAAATGTAGATAGAGAAAAAGGGGATGTCTTGTATTCTCTATTGATTGACTCACCGTAGGCGGAACTTTCTGCTTAGACTTCATGATTGGTTCATCATCCGAGTCGGAGCTTATATCTGATACTACATCTGTCAACGAGAAAAATAACAAGCTAATTCCAACAAGAGAGTCAAATTCTCGGTCTTCAAGAATTAGTATGGATAAGAAATTAATTAATCTGATTGAACAAAAAAACTAACTCAAACTTCGGATAAAAATCACTAATTTCTCTTCTGTTTGACCTTTATGAACCAATGATTTTTCTTTAGAATACAGTACCACAGTACTTCTGGTTACCCAGAATAAACAACCAAAATTACAAAATGATACAGCATTTTTACAAAGCAGGAGGAAGGCTTTTGAAAACATTGACTATTTGTGGGAAAGAGCAAATACCTGAAGGATTTTTTCTACCCTTTTTTTAAGTATTTGAACTACATTTATTTGATTGCCTTTAAATGTTTTCACAATGCAATTTGTCATTTGGTGAAAAGTTACACTCTAGGCTAATATCGGACTTTCCACAAGCAGAATGACAATAACAAGAAATTATATATTAACTAAAAAAAATATCCTTTTTTTTTTTCAATTTTTTTTTTCTAGACAATTTATACAAAACTAGAGCTGTCACTGAATGTGACTTAGCTCATTACCAAACGACAAAATTTTAGGCTTGTCCAGATTGAAAGCATTTGCAGATGACAAAATAAAAGTGACTGAAAATTTGAAATTTGTTTTGTGAAGGGTAGAAAACATTGTGGGAAAAGGAGAAAATGCTGGTTACCAGCATTTTCTCCTTTTCCCACAATGTTTTCAAAAGGCTTTTTTCTCAGGGTCGTCAAAAGTAGGGATTGTGTGGTAATGGGTTAATACCCCCGCCAGTGATTTGACAGAAACAGACAATTTAACAAGAAATTTTCTAAGTTCAAGGGGAGATTACCCTTGAATCATAGGGAGTAGATGATTGAAAACTGCGTCTTGCACAACTTCAGTATACTATCAATGTATCAACAAACTTTCAATACAATAGCAGCAAAACTGTAGGAGTTCGCGACACAAAATTACTAGTATTTTGTAAACAGACGGACACACGGACGGACACAAGGACGGACAGACAGGCTGATTCCAGTATACCCCCGAAAACATTCGTTTTGCAGGGGTATAATTACTGGGAAAAAATGTTTTTTCTTGTATCAAGCAATTGCTTCTTTTCAAAGCTGTTAACTGTAATAATAAAAGTTTTATCTGAAAGAAATGAGATAAAGGGACACAAATCATTTTTTTACCCAGAATCTCGTCAAACATTGCTCAATACTACAAAACACAGTTCCTTCCCCATGAGTTCAGGAATTTAAAGGTGACTTGCATTGCTTTTATAGATGGTTTTAAAGGAATCTTGTCAATCTTTATGAGACTAGACATAACATCATCATTTCTATATGATATGATCTCACAAATTATTTACGTAATTTGATAATAAGAAATTCCCCACAGGCCTCTGCAAACTATGAGAGCAAAAATAAACAATAAATTATGAGGTTTTGTATCACGGAAGTAGTACCAAAAGCAGTGTTTTCACACCCCCCCCCCATCCATATATATCTCTCTCTCTCTCTCTCTCTCTCTCTCTCTCTCTCTCTCTCTCTTTCTCTCTCTCTCTCTCGCTCTCTCTAGCTCGTTCTGGACAATTTACCAATCATTCATTCATTCATTTCCTCCTCACAAAAATATAATTTTTTCCAGGGATGGTAGGATAATGAAAGCCGAGTCCCTCATGTACGGTAGCTTTTGACATTCACTGATTTAGGTAAACTGATATAAAAAAACATTCATCAATCTTATGAAAATAGATTACATGAAATACCTTTCTTTTTTGTGGCAGTACTTTTTTTCTTTGTTTCTGTTTTCTTTACAGGTTCTTTCTTTTCAGTTGGTTTTTTCTCCTTTGTTGCTCTCTTCCTCTTCTTTGGTGGCTCCTGTAATCATTTTGATTCTTTATTTTTACCCTTTACCAAGTAATCCTATTTTAACAACCCGCAAGAAGAAGCCCTTTTGAAAACATTGTGGGAAAAATAGAAAATGCTGTTAACCAGGAGCTTCTTTTTCACAATGTTTTCTGGCCCCTCAAAGATAGAAAGCATCCTTTGGGCTGCAGCAAATTTTTTGTACGCAAATACTTTTAATTATGACAAGTAAAGAATAACCTGGATTTGTTTATGTATATAGTTCATCAAGAACTTTCAACCTTTAACCATCTAGACAGACTGTTCACATCATACTGCTTATTTCAGAACTCAAGGGTATGCAACTCTGGAACACATAATTAGGCATGATGAAATACAAAATGTACTACAGGTACATGTTATTGAAATACATTGTGAATTTCATTCAAACTTTCACGGAATATCCAATTAAAATGTTGTAGGGGACAGCTGCACCAGAAATTACCTACTAATAAAAGGGAACAACACAGTCAATAATGAAATGCAACATGGAAGCCTTCCAACTGATAAAAATACTTCCTCATTTGTATGAATTTTTACATTTATACTTTGTTCTATAAATCATTTAACATGGTATTGAACAAAATTTCTCAATTTGTGGTAACAGATTTGTTTTTACCAAAACAATTGGTAAAAACAAGACAGGAATTTTGGAAAATATTGCCAAAGAATAAGATATATGTCTCATCAAAATACACTCAAGTTGGATTTGTCCTTTTCAAATTTATATGGGGATTAGAGTTGAAAGTTTGTCTACCTTACTTGGAATATATAGAGGACATTTGTTTTTTACGGTGAAAGATCTAAATTTATTTCGTCTCGTGAACATCATCAGTAATATTTTCACTTGTGGCACAGCCACGAGTGAAAATATTACCAATGATGTTCACGAGACGAAATAAATTTCGATCTTTCACAAAAAAAACCCTATCTATATATTTCATGCTTTCAACCCATATTCCCATCTGGTTGTGAGGCACACGCATTTTACCTAGGTAACTAGTGCACGGGAACAACTGTTTCTGCCTTCAATTGAAGAGTTAGAATATAAAAATTAGTATTTTCACTGGTCGAAACCATGAAATATCGAAAAATATTTCACTGATATTTCTCGATAACCTACCAGAAAGCATGAAATAAATGACTTATTTTTGTAAGTTCATGGGATAGCTCTTACATCTTTTAACAATCCTTGTCCCAACATACCTACATGTATGATCCAAGCTAACTTACTTTCTCCTGTATATAGTCTTTCGAAAAAGATAGCGGGGAAATAGACAAATTCCTTTTAACAATAATTTCTTTTAGTCACATATTCTCTTTCATTCATTGCTTTTTGTAATGGATCACAAAGATTCAAGAGAAATTGCAAGCATCTCTTCATACTTGCAATATCAAATGAACACCAACAGCACAGAGTTTTGAGAGGCACAAAATTGATACAAGCAGTATTGCTGTAACATGAATATTTCTTGTAGAACAGACTGTAACTTAATTTTTTTTTTTCTTCTTTAACTCTGTTTTCAGTACTGAAGTCAGTGCACCTATCCAACTAGCATTTTCTCCTTTTTCCACAATGTTTTCAAAAACCTTCATCATGGTCGTTAAAAATTTGGATTGTTTGGTAAAAGATTTAAACAATGTTCAATTGTGTGCGGCGAATGATTTGTTTGACAATGACATTTACAATCCTTGGACAGAGTTTGGCCAAGCTAGGCTCAAATAAGCTACCTCTGAATTAATAGCCCGATAAAGAAAGTGTTTGATTACCTCCTCCTCACTATCATCTGAGTCCGAATCCTCATCACTATCATCATCACTATCATCTTCATCATCACTGTCATCATCATCGTCGTCATCGTCATCATCGCTATCATTTGTTTTTGCTGAGGACTTCTTTCCCTTTCCTTTACTGCCTCTCTTTCCCTTTTTACCTACATACATAGATATATAGCTGACTTAATGACCCAAAACAAACATGACCTTATCAACTCTCACCTGACAATAGAATTTTAGACTTCTTTACCAAAAATTTAATCATGGCTTAAATAACTGGATGTTTCTACAGGGGATAAAATATATTGTGGGAAAAGGAGAAAATGCCAGTTATGGACTTTTTCTCCTATTCCCAGAATTTTTTCTGTTTCTTTAGGAATTTAAAACATGGTATCATACAGTAATAGACTGAAAATTGCTTAGATTCTTTTAACTTGTACATCTGACTATCTTGACGGAGCCAAATTAAAGAAATTCTAAATTTTTCTTAAAGGGTATGATACCTTTCTGGGTTGTAGGAGCTACTGTACTGCCCGTAAGAAGCAATCTCTTCTTTTACATGTAATTCATTCTATTGCAGGACATACAAAGTAAATGACGTCTATCCTTGTTGGCAAGGAAAAAGCAAGTTTTTTTCTCTTTATTTCTATTATCATATTTCTGTAAAGTACATTATAAATCCATGTAAAATAACCAACATTAATTATAACTTAACTCAGAGTTTTTTAAAGGCACAACCAGTACTATTTACCATCAATGTACATATTATTTCAGAGGTGTGGTCCTTAGGGTATGATGCACTTTGGGCCTACATGACAATTTGAGTGATTGGTTCTTCGATTACATGTAGGAATACCAGCTAGAATCATAACACAGAACTTCCAGAAAACAAAATTGAAGCCTTAACCACTAAGCCATGGAAAATAAAAAAAGAATCAAACAACTAAGATGAAATATTTGTCAGAGGCTGAAACATTTTCTAAAACCCACGCATCCTACAGGGCAAAAGAATTAGCGAAGTTACTTGTCCTTCTCCTGGTATCACTCCTTCTACCTTCAAGGTCTACGACACCTAAAGGAAAACAGCTATTTCCACTATAATATGGCCTGCAACACGCGAAAAGGGGCATTCGGACATTTGTGTAAAGTGTCGTCTCGGATCAGCCTGTGCACTCCGCGCAGACTAATCTGAAACTTTTCCTTTTTTATTATTTTTCTGTTTTGCACAAGTCTACTGTAGGACAAAATCTAATATAGTCGTAAAGTGCCGTCTCGGATCAGCCTGCACGGACTGCGCAGGCTGATCCGAGACGACACTTTACGCAAATGTCCAAATGCCCCTTTTCACATGTTGCAGGCCATATTATCCTACAAAATTTGCTATGATTAAAAATGAGTATTATTGTACTACTTTAACTGAGCCACTTTTCCAATTTTCCTTCTTAGAATTATCATTTATAAATCTAAAACCACTATATTCTCATTACAAAGGGAGATAACAATTACCTCCCTGTTCAGGAAACTAACAAAAGTATCACGAATAATTTCAAGATAGACATCAAAGGAATTTCTGGTCGGTTAAAAATGTGCAAAAGTATTATATCAGTATAAATCCTTATTTATCAGCTTATAAGAAATTTTATTCCATGTTGAACTAGAAGCGTTAAGGGTCGTAGACCTTAGGTCAAGAAAGCAAATAATCACAAGCCTGACTCCCAGGCTTGTGTCGCCACCACTGTCTTTAAAGTACTTAAGGACCTGGCTTAAGCAGAAGACATATTTGTATAAGTGTTTCTGATATTCGCATTATACGGATAAAAAAAATTTTCTCCAACTTAATAAATCGAGTGCTACGTATATTATAGACATCACACACGGGCAGTGTAAAAAGTCATTTCCGTTTTACCTTTGCTGCAAACAAATTAATGATAAGTACTTTGTTGTTTTGTATGGATATCTGTCTTCAGATTTCACAGATATTTCCGGAAATCACCCCCTTCAATAGTTGTGCTTGATCTACCCTTAGAAAAACTACTGGTATCAGATGATTGCCTAGGAAATAGTCTTCAATATGAGCAGACCATTGGTTTTTTTTGTAAACTACTCTTTACCAAACAATCCTCAGTTCTAATGACCCTAAAGAAGACGACTTGTGAAAACATTGTGGAAAAAGGAGAAAATGCTGGTAACCAGTGTTTCTACTATTCCCATGTTTTCTATCCTCCCAAAAACAAGCTTCGATTTTTGATTTACGTTAAACAAGTCTAAAATTTTGTTGTTCGGTAAAGAGTTACGGCTTTACCAGATGAGAAATTCAGACTTGTCCATATTGAAACCATTCAGGTCAACAAATTAACCCTTTACTCCATAGATACTCATTTTGACGCATCAACAACAGACAGCTTTTGAAAACATTGTGGGAAAAGTAGAAATTGCTCGTAACAATCAATTTCTCCTTTTCCCACAATTTTTTTCCACTCAATCAGATATTTGTATCCTCATTTGTCCATATTTTTAACATCATATCTTTATTTCCTGCTGAAATGGAAGAGCCTCAACTTGGCATATCAGGTAAAGGGTTAAATGTGGTTGATGGCATTAATTTTGTCCTTGAAAGCGTAGGAAATATGGATAAGTGGGGAGTACAGTCAATGTACAATTTTTTCAAAAGACTTAACCCTCAGATCTAAAAAGCATGGGATGGTTTGGTGAAAGGTTAAACCTTTACCACACAACAATTTTGAGACCTGTTCAAATTGAAAGCTTTTTCAGATGACAAAAGAAAAATTGACTCAAAAACCAAAACTTGTCTTTCTAAGGGCAGAAAACATTGTGTAAAAAGGAGAAAATGCTGGTTACCAGCATTTTCTCCTTTTCCCACAATTTTTTTAAAAGCTCTCTTCCTTCCAGGTTGTTGAAACTCGTCATTCAACGATGCTGTATAACTATTACCTTTTCTTTTTTTCGGAACTTTCTTCCCAGAATCCTCTGGTTTAAGAAGCCATTCCATTAGTCTCTCTACAACTTCATCTTTATTCCCTGATCGTTGAACATCCAAAATTTCGCAAACATGTGAAATCATGGGCTTAGTGAAAGTCCTGCAGACAGAAAACAAATACATAACATAAAATCTTCAATTACTTGTTAACAATAGCAATGCCCATAAAAATTCAGCTGCTTTCAAAGTGTAGACCAAACAAAGATGCATACAACAAGTGGCTAGATCCTCATTCTAAATTGTCAATTATTTTCATTTTCAGAGTTGGATATAATTGCTAACAAAAACAGGATTATTTCTATATGGACCAAAACCGAATATATGAATAGTGCTCCGTAAAAAAGGGGCTTAATGCATCTACAAAAAGTATCAGTCTGCAGGCTGACATGGGTCAAAACTTTTTGCCATTGGTCAATTTTCTGCATGTCAAAGGACCATTCTACCTCCAGATCCAGTCGATTGTTAGAAAAATGAATTTTATTGATGCATTATTAATGATCACTTGCTCAGTATAATGAATCATGGAGATGCATTATGCCCCCTTTTCCCAGAGCAAGGCTCATGTAAAAGTAATTAAGATGCTAACTTGGCCTTTAACATCTGAACTCTTTTTTCATACTCGGGTTCCCCTTTGCCAAATGGAAATCCAGAGAACTTCCTTATATTTTTCTTCACTTCTGCTGCCTGAAAATAAAAACAGTAACAATGTTAATTGAATGTCCTTTACTATTAGCTTGAAGTGGAAAAAGGTCAGAGGTCAAGCTCAGTGTAAGCAAAACACCTGAAAATATTGTATCCTCACTGAATTCAAGAGGCACTCATGGAAAATGCCAGAGACAGGGACAATGAGAACCCAAAACATGGGTTTAGTGAAGACCTACAGGGTTGTTTTGCAAAGGCTATGACATAGCATCATTTTCCCTATAAAAATAAAAGTTTGAGGTAAATATCTTCAGTAATGACAGACATATTGTAGAATGTCAAATTTTTACAGACAACGACGCAGACAAAAACAGGGCGATGACAATACCTCAACATTTTTTATGAAAACAGCAGAGCTAATTAATGAAAAAACTAACATAAAATTAAGGACTGATGAATAAGAAAAAATTAAGTTTGAATCAATCAAGTTTCTGATCAATTTACATTATGAATTATAGCAGTAATTAAAGTTGATGAAACTAAAGCATTTCTTTGGGAAGAAATTTGTTGGGTAAATTAATTTCTGTTGCAAAACAAAATATTTTGTTGAAATGGTATCTCCCACAAGAAAAATCTTTTTTGATACAAACATATACAGGCATGAGACTGAGGCCCAAAGGAAAAAATCTGAAACCGCCTTTTCCATGCTCTGCAAACCTGGACGCCGCCATTTTGAAGGAAGAATTCTCCAGTTTTGGAGGAAGAGCTCTCTTCAATGTAGGTACTATTTATACACAATAGCCATGCGTTTTTTACCATAGCGCGAGTCTGATCATTTTAAACCCCCCCCCCCCCCCCAATTTTCTCATTGGATCTGCACAAATCACAAGACCCCCGTCAGCAGTCCGAAAAATCGGAAATCTGCCGAAAATCGGAAAAATCTCATGCCTGCATATAGGAGGTATTGTGTTTTGCATGTACACCTGGGGCACATTTCACTAAACTGCGTACGCACGAAATCTGCGTATGCAGTTTTTGTAAGCAAGCATTAAATCTGAAAACAAGTTTCACTGAACTACATAACATTACGATTTGATTAAGAATTTCGATAACAGTACGCCACTTCATATGTTTGGGTAAAGTAGGGATCCTCCGTGTGTTTATTCAATCCCAAAAAATTGGCGTAAATCTACGCAGTTTGTTGAAATGGACCCCTGGCCTTTTTGTTATTGGTACATAATGGAAATATAAACCAAGCCCCCTCTTTCCATAGCACAGCATTAAAAAAAAAAAGCGTATCGGTAGACTATCAGAAGGAACACATGTATAAAGTTTCATCAATTTTCCTCAAAGATTTATTAAGATATCTGCCCTGATGGATGGACGGACAGACAATGCAAAAACTATATCACCTCGCCTTCGGCAGGGGATAATAACCTGTATTGAACACTAACTTACCCCTGACATGCTTTTATAAATTGCTCAGTCAATACTGGAGCATCCTTTTCTACTACCATAGAATCAATGTACATGTAATTTCAAAGTTTAAAATAGTTTGTTCCAGTAGTTGAGTTTTTTAAGTTGTTTCACTTTTTTTTCAGGCTTCTCTCTGAATGATGGTGACTTGACCCATGAGCAAACAATCCAGAATTTTTGTGTCCCTGAGGAAGACAAATTTTGAAAACATTGTTGGAAAAGGAAAAAAAATGCTGGTAACCAGCACTTTCTCTCCTGTCCACAATGTTTTCTACCATTCTGAACATAAATCCAATCATTTGAGACACATCTTCTGTGTGGTCAGCAAATCCTTTTGATTTGGACAGGTCTGTAATTTTGTCGTTTGGGCAAGGTTAATACCCCTTCCAAGTGCTATGGTAGAAAAAACAGGCATGGATATATCACATGCATTGAATACATACATGTATTTATTCAAATCACTTCTTGGACATATAGCTCTTGGATACCAAAATGAATGTACTGAATAAAATGACAACAAATCTTATGGACATTTATTTACCTGAAAGCCTAGCCCTAAGCAGATAAACAGGCAGACAGGCTGATTCCAGTTAAACATATTACCCACAATTGTTTTCTCACTGTATAATTTTTTTTCCAATCTGCCCTTTTAAGAGTTAACCCTTTACCATAAAAATTGTTTATTAAAGGGTGAAAAAATTTATTGGAATGGGGTAAAATAATGGTAAACAGCATTTTCCTCTATTCCCATATTCAGAAGTTTTCTTTCTTGATTTAAAAGTCAAGATTGTGTGGTAATGTTTATTTTCAGTTATCGCATGGCAGCCAGTACTTTTACCAATGCTTTCCCGGAGTTTCTTTTATCAATACTTCACACAGTTTTCTTCCCAAGCCACTGGCTGCTTTCCCACATAACCATTATCAAAACATTGATCAGTGGTGGGGCAAAAATGAATGTTGTCAGAATGACCACCATCAATCCTACGAAAGGAATGGGCCACGCTGGGGATTCAAACCAGTGACCCCCTGGTCTCAGGTCCTGTACACTACCAACTGCTCTACAAGGCTTGATGGATTGTGTAGTAAAAGATTAAAACTGCTTGTATCAATTTACTTACAGTTCCTACTCTTCTGTACAGTATTCTGTGCAAAGGTTTTGCATCTTCAGCTTTGACTTTACCAAGTCTGTATTCAACTGAAACAGTCAAAATGAACAGGCATGTTAACTCACACAGGATGTTTTTTCAAATGTTTACACATACCAAAAATATTACAAGGAGAAACATTTGAGGATTAACAAAGTATCTTTATTGAAAAAAATGTGGGTACACAAGCAATCTCTTCTTCCCTCCAATGTTTTCAAAGCCCTTGTCACATGGGCCTGTAGGCAAACTAGTCCAGTAACCAGTTTAACGCTTTCATAGCAGGTAAGTGTGTAGCTGACTACGGTCTATTTTGACATAAGACTTTGCCACCACTTTTCATAGAGGTTTAAAATAAATAACAGAATATTTACTTATGGGTATATCTTTAAGAGCCGTTCCTTTGCCTGGCTTTATTTCTGCCCTTTCTCTCTCTGAATCCAGGGATTGGAAAGACATTCTTTCAACCTTCTTTCTTTGCCTCTTAGTCCCTTCTTCCAAGACAACAGGTTGCTCCAACAGGCCAACTACAAGACAATGTATAAATCAATGGTCAGTGCTCTGGCAAAAGGGAATTTAATGTATCTCCATGATACAATACATTATACTAAGCAAGTTGTCATATAACTATGATTCATAAAACCCATTCTGTCTAACAACCAGCTGAATCACAAAGTAGACTGGTCCTTGGGCTTGCAGAAAATTGACAGCAAAAGGTTTCGACCATGTTTAGCCTGCACATGCTGTCCGACCGGGATCATTCTTTTTGCAGATGCATTAACTCTTTACCAAACAATCCCAGGTTTTAATGACCCTTGGAAACATTGAAAACATTGTGGGAAAAGGAGAAAATGCTGGTAACCAGCATTTTCTCCTTTTCCCACAATGTTTTCTACTGTATCAAGGACAAACTCTGCCATTTGAGCCACCTTTGATTTGTCATCTGCAAATGCTCTCAATTTGGACCAGTCTAAAATTTTGTCGTCTGGTAATGGGTTAAAACCTCTTTTCACAGAGCATGAATCAAAATACTGTAGAGAGAGAGACTTACACTTGGAACATGTAAAATATACCTGTTGAATAGTAACTTATTAGATAAAACAGTCAGGGTTAGAATTTTGTTTTTTTTATCCATTGGCAAATATTAGCAAGTGGCTCCTTTTTCCACTCGCAAAATTAAAATTGGACTCGCATTTTTCTTTTCTTTTTTTTTTTTTTTGACGCCCAGCATGCCTACCAATGGTAGAGAACGAACGGCCTGTCGACTAGAGACAACAACCAAACAAAAAAGAAGAACGTTAATAGATACCAATTCAAATCAAGTGCGATATGACCGATGTTTATCCAGAATGAAAAGAATAACCTTATTTGTATTCACATATAAAATTTAGTACACTCTGGTAATTGATCTTCAATAATTTGCACTTGCATTTTTTTTTTTCGAGTGCTTGAAATTTCAACTCGCATTTTCCAATTCTGACTCGCATTTTGCGAGTAAATATGTGGGAATTTCGAACCCTGACAGCTTAGATTCTTCCATACTAAAAACATTTGAAAACAACAAATTTTTCTCAAGCAATGGGATTTTTCTAAAAAAAGGTAGAAAACATTCTGGAAAAAGATGAAAATGCAGGTCACCAGCATTTTCTTTCGTTTTCCTACAATGTCTACAAAAGCCTTCCTTTTCAAGGTCTTAAAAAACAAGGAATTGTTTTTTAAACAGTTCAAAGTTTCAAAGACTTATTATTCTTCGTGCTTATTATCTCATATGACAAAACAAACATATATGCTTTACTTCAGATACAAATATTTTGCACCACAGCTTTTACATTAGTAAATATTATATGTAATACTAATCAAACCTTTTGGTTCCTCTTCCTCCTCCTCCTCCACTTCATCTTCTTTTTCTTCAGTGTTTTCTTCTTTATTTTCAACTGGATCCTTACTATCTTCAACTTTTAAATCCTCAGCATCAGGTCTATCCTCAGAAGATTCTTCTTTCACTGAATCTTCACCATTTTCTTCTTTCTGGTCAATGCTTGCATCTTTAACATCTTCCATTTTCTGTTCCTATCCACAAATGATAAGTACCACATACATGTTACTATAAATACAAACCTCTGTGCAAACAGATGTAAGAAAAAAATGTGAGGGAAAAATACAAGTATTATTATATTGAAAGAAAAGAAATCCGACTACAATATCGCTCTTTTTTTCTCCTAAAACATTCTCTCTTGATTTACACTATCATAAGTTTTATAGATTGGGTTATAGTGCAAATGTCTTTTGAATTTTTTACATATCATTTTTCGTTCACCTGTGGAAATATGTATCCTTCCACATTAAAGAGAAAACGCCATATTGAACCAGTTCTTAACACTTCAGTGTTCCCACTGAAATTTTCATTTGGGGGGTTTGTACCCCCTACAATTGGAAAAGGGGGGTATAAAAAAAAAATTGGGGGTACAAATTCAGAAAAACTAGTACAATTCTAAATTTTCTTAAAGCCTCTTTCTCTTTCAGGTGAAGAACAGTCATATACATCTACTAAGTGAATGTAAATTTTTACTTGTAACTAACAGTAAAAGAATTGTTTGGCAAAGTGTTAACTAGTAGTCTTTATGCTCATCTTTTCACATGCCTTTTGTACAACAGAGTCAATGTCGAAGTCTGGCTGGTGACTACTGTACTCAATATGAATTCTGTTTTCTACATTTTGAATGTTTCTATGACTAGTATATACCTTGCTTTCTTACGGGAACCTGAATTCTGATATCCGAAAGCTTCCAAAGTACGGCGATTCTGAGCCATTCCCAATGTTAGTTTACAGGCGAAAGAAGAAAGACATTGACAAAACACTTTTTCATAGACTGCGTTATAGAAAGGACAGCTGAATTACGGATAATTTTTCGAAACAAACAAGTCCCAGTCTGCAGTTATTGTTCACTACAATAAAGACCAAGTGTGCCAACCATGTAAATGTTCTAAAAATAGAAAGCTGAAAATCCCAAATTTTTCGGATGATTTACGTTTTCCGAAAATCCCTTTTATGTGAGCCATTCTATGCAAGCATTTCCTAATTATTTTCCTTTTTCTATTTTCGTCAGTATTTTTGTGCGTGATTTCATGAATAGGTTTGTTATTTTGTACGTTTTTTATTTATTTGTTTCACGTACGAATTTGCGTGATTGGGAACTCTGTCACTTCCTGTAAAATGGTGTACCATATATTTTCTATAGAGTGCTGCTTTTGTCAATTCTGTTTTTTAGAAAACTGAAATACAAAACCATATGCTACATGCAAAATGATAATCAACAAAATAAAAAAAAATTGTATGAATTGTTTCTCTCTCTGCGTAGTCTTTTGAATCCTTGAAATAACTAAGGTCTATTTGTAAGTATTCTGGCCTTGCCTACATGCCTCAAGCTTCACTTTTTGTATCTCACAGCATTAGAATGGTTGCTGCTGGGGCTAGGGAGACACAATCACAAAAATAACATCAAAGCTAACCTCCGAGTTGGGGGTGACCCGATACCTGGTTCCGATTTGTTCATTTACGTCAACAACTTCCAAGCATTAATTATTCTCAAAACTATTTCTTTTTTTTTCATTTTAGGCTATGGTTTCATCTACCAAACACAAATCAAAGCCAGGTGTTGGATGTGTAAATCATCATGCTGCATTAACACAACCTTGTTTATACCAAGGTAATCAGAACCAGAACCTCCAAATGGTTTACCATAATTTGCCAGTGTATTCTGACGTCCTAAATGTTTGGACATGCTATTAGTATGACAAAGTTTTGACCAAAACAACTTTCGTTACAACGCTATTTAAAGACGAAAACAAAAACGTTTTTCATTCAAGTTAAATATTTCTTCAAGAAATTATGCACAGTACAGGGTCCAAAAATTCCACTCATCCGCTCGTCCTTACTAGTAAAAATTTGGTAAGGGCAAGTGGATGATCCTTCTTTTTCTAACTGTAGGACGAGTGCAAAACGGCAGGAGGATAAGTAAGAATTCTGAAATTTCTTAGACCCTGCAGTAACACTTTCTGATTTTCTCTTTTTCCCATTTAGTTTTCAAAATGGTTTCTCCAAGGACCTTTAAAAACAAACTGCTTTTGTAAGGTGAGTAAATTTAAGCAATAAATATTTGGAAAATGATGTTTTAAAAAAGTAAATCATCACACTGACCAAAAGTTACGTTTGACCTTGCCCTTGTCTTTGCATCATACAAGGCCCACCTAATTCCAGAACGTATCCATAGTCAATCACTGGTAATCAACAGTAATAATTCTTTGACTGAATGTTTAGTTAAATGTAATCAGTTGGTTTCCAATTATAACAAGAGCCATGTTGACATGGCCATCCCCCACCGAATGCTTGCTCAATAGGATGTGTGTCTTCTTGTTGGTTGGTTTAAAGGCTAAAACAGCTAGATTTAAGAATCATTTTCTGGCAATGCTAAATACAAAGTACAATGTAAAATTTCAATAAGGTATGCTTTTCTTATATAGCTGTGTAAACACATATGAAATCAGACAGAAGAAAAAATCTGAAAAAAAAAAAAACAGAGAGCAATAAATAAAATATGTGGAAGGAAGAGTTATCACTCTTGTGTACTGCACTTCTAAGAGACAACTATCCAGCTGTGAAGTTAATACAGCTGAGTAATGCACCAAAGAAACCTTCAGACTCAAAAATTAATAAAGGGACATAACTCTAGAATCATAGTACTGCACTTCTCCTCAATAAAATCTGCCTAACTCTGAAATCTCACATTGACACCTTTCATAATTTTTAGGTTATGCTCCAGACAAAATGTAAGAAAGGAAAATAACAAAGGGCAATAACTCCTAAATTATGGTACTGAAAGTTTTGGTTCTTGTTCACTGCACCAGAGTTCCAGATCATGCAAAATCATACGTGAAACATGTATAAGTGAAATAAAAAGCGTACAAAATGACAAAACTGTACATGAAATCATGCACAAAAAATACAGACAAAGATCGAAAAAAAAGAGAAGTTGGTTGCATAGAAAAACGTAAAAGCGATTTTCGGAAAATTTAAGTAATCAGAAAAGTTTGGGATTTCCAGCTTTCTATTTTCAGAACATTTACATGGTCGGCGTACTCGGTTTTTATTGTTGTGATCAATAATTGCAGACTGGGACTCGTTTGTTTCCATAATTCAGCTGTCCTTTCGTTAACGCAGTCTATGAAAAAGCGTTTTGTCGACATCAATGTCTTTCTTCTGTAAACTAACATTGGGAATGGCTCAGAAACGCTGTACTTTGGAAGCTTTCGGATTTCAGAATTCGGGTTCCCGTAAGAAAGGCCAAATGAAACGACGGAAACTGAGGAGGATAATAGTGCCGCAGATGAAAGCAAGGTTATTCAGAAATCGATAGCAAAAAAACTGTCCCAAAACAAATGGCTGTCCAAGTTCTCGTGGAGAAAGAAGCATTTAAGAAAACAATTTAGAGTTGTACTACTTTTTTTGAATTTGTACCCCCATTTTTTTTCTTATACCCCCATTTTTCAATTGTAGGGGGTACAAAACCCCAAAATAAAAATTTCACTTTAAACACTGCTGCACTTCTCATCAATGTCATCAATCAACATGTGAAATCTCATGTGGTTTTTAAGTTATGCTCTGGACAAAATTAAAGTAAGAAAAAATAACAAAGGTCAATAACTCCTTAACTATGCAACCAAGAGTTATGGTTCTTGTGCACTGTACCTCTTCTCAATGTGATCTATGCACATAATTATGAAGTATCATGTTTACACCTCAAATAGTTTTCGAGTTACGCTCCGGGCAAAATTTAAGAACGGAAAATAAAAAGGGGCAATAACTCCTAAATTATGGCACTGAAAGTTATGGTTCTTGTACACTGCACTTCTCCTTAATGTCATCTATCAACCTGTGAAGCTTCATCTTCATATCTCAAGTAGTTTTCAGTTATGCTCTGGATAAAATTTAAGTACGAAAAATAACAAAGAGCAATAACTTCTAAATTATGCAATCAAGAGTTATTGTTCTTATGCACTGCATCTCTCCCTAATAAAATCTATCCACAGGTCTGTTAAGTTTCATGTTTTCACCTTTAATAGTTTTTGAGTTATGCTCCTGACAAGAAAGTGGGACGGAAGGATGGACAGACGAACAGCTACTATTACCAAATACCCCGCCGCATTTTCGGCAGGGGGTAAATTACTGCCATGCAACACACATCACAGAAAAAAAGACTACACTTGTCACAACTCCTCTGATTCAACAACTACATCTAATATGACTTCATGAAAGGATCACCCATGGTTTGCCAAATGAAACAGGCCAATTACTAGTGGTGTACCGATGATCAGGTGGTATTGATTAGCGGCGTGCTGGAAGCTCCCGATTCCGATTATCAATTGAATTTTGTCACAATCGATCATCGGCATGAAATCGAGGAGTGGTATGCGAGCCGTCTCAGCACCGCCTGGTGGCGAA
The DNA here is from genome assembly GCA_946811185.2 of Hippopus hippopus. Lineage (NCBI taxonomy): Eukaryota > Metazoa > Mollusca > Bivalvia > Cardiida > Cardiidae > Hippopus > Hippopus hippopus. The sequence goes on along the minus strand of OX328099.1, from coordinate 64,568,542 downwards.
ACTTTTTTTTTTATCGGCAATTTGTTCAGTTTTTGTCTCAACTCACGAGATAAGTGGAGAAGGGGTGAAGCAAGAAACAAATGCTACAGGGCCACGTGGGCGAAGAAGTCGCCTTCAGTTGCTCAACTTTGCCTCGTCAGGCTTGCACGGCAAAAAAACTTCACCTTAAAAAAATCCCGACCTGGCTTACATTCATGAAATATTGGCAATCTAAGGCAAAGGTTACACCAGTTACCCTTGATCAACTTTGTCAGTTTAGACAAAACAGCAGAGTGTTATGAACCTTATCTGTTACTAACTCGTTAAATCCATCTCTTTATCCCACGAAAACCTGTCTTTCTTTCCACAGGTAAAGCGTCCGCTTATTTGGCTACATGACATCAGACGATCAGTACTGATTCTTAATACAGCAGAATTACCTCTTCTTACAGCTGGAGATATTCTTTACAAATATTTTTCAATAAATAACAATGATAGATGGTAAACCAAAGGATTAAAATATCTTGAAAAAAAATCATTTGCCTTCCTCACATCGGTAACTCAAGCAAAATCTTCAGTGCAGTGTTCTATTTTTAGCGTTCTATTTTTAGAATACTTGACATCTTTTCCTTCCTGTCAGCTAGTTTACTGACTATATAGATTAAGTCTCTGTAAACCTTGTTAAAATTAATTCTTTTAAATTTTAAAAAGTCCTAGCTATGTTTTTGAATCAAGATTGTGGTTGGTCCTCGTTACAGCCGTGAAGAAGTTTTTTTTTTCTCATCACTCTGGACATTATTTGTAATCTGATGAGAAATGTCAGGGTTTGAAGTAATTTGTGAGTCTGCATCAATGGGGTCATAAATTACAAAGCAATCAAAACTCAATGGTCAGATAATGTTCTTTTTAGTCAACAAGTAGAAAAAAATCCTTTCTCATTTTTTTCTTTGATAAGCAAATCATATCCAAAAGTGATAGGTAGATTCAACTGTTTTTCACTCATGGTAGGCATACAGAAATTCTTACATCACATACTTTAATTTCTCTTATAAAGTTCATGGAAGAAATACTGTCTACTTGCAGCACAAGTCTGCTTCTAGATTTAAACAGAATTTAACTACATTGTGTGTTTTTACCATGGTTTTTTTTGTTTGTTTTGTTTTGTTTTAGGAACCCACACAATGCCAACTTTTTAACGACCTCAATAAAGGAGACTTAGAAAACATTGTGAGAAAAGAAGAAAATGGTGGTAACCAGCATTTTCTCGTTTTCAAACAATGTTTTCAACCCTATCACAGACAAAAGCAGCTATTTTTAGTCCATAATACCAGTGATTTTTTTACAATTTGCTATAAGTGAGTCCTGGGACTCGCTGGGATGAAAAACTATGAGTCTGAAACCAACTTTACGAGTCCCACCTTTTAACTCATTACCAAACGGCAAAATTTTAGGTTTGTCCAAATCGAAAGCATTAACAGACGACAAAATAAAAGTTATTGAAGTTATTGAAGATTTAGAATTCGTTTTTAGAAGGGTAGAAAACATTGTCGGAAAAAGAGAAAATGCTGGTTACCAGCATTTTCTCCTTTTCCCACAATGTTTTCTAAAGGCTTCTTTCTCAGAGGCGTCAAAATTAGGGATCGTGTGGTAATGAGTTAAACCCCATTTTAAAAAAAATATTGTTCAAATTGTTAAAAAATCTGTATGGTCTGATTTATGAATTGTCTGTCATGAATTCTCTTCACTTTCGTAAGTTAGCCAACTAAAAAGTTTAAGCCAGTGTGACTTGAATTCTCTCGGTTTCGAACTGGCCGGGGCCGAATCCACGCCGATTGAACTGCCGATGATTTCTCATTATTCTCGACATTTTTATCGGTATGTAAGTCACTATGAATCGGCAGGTCAGACTCTTGTGATTTCGTAAACAAACTAGTTAAAGTTTGTTGTTTGTGATCGGATTTTGCCTTCTTTTTTGGTGGCATTGCTTACGCATTACATCGTTTAGATATAGATCTACGCACTGGAATTTTTTCGACGAAATGGAAATCGTCTGAGGATATCTAAATTGCCCGGGTATAAAAAAGATTCAAAAAGTAATTATTTGCCGATGAGGACATGAAATGATAGTTGTTCATTCATATTGACTACAATTTTCTGCAATTAAGTAAGAATATGCCTTGGAGAGGATCTATAACGTACGTGCTGGATGTCGATATTCCGTGTACCCGAATAAAAAGAAAAACGGAAACCATTCCATAGACTAGATTACTTAGGCTAAAAATAGACCGGAAAATGAAGGTACCAGTCTAAAGTAGAAAAATTACCGGTGTTTCGATAGAAAATGTAAACACTTTAATTGATCGGGATCAAACGAAATTTTGCAAAAGGCATTGATATCAAAATCAGTGCGTCTCGAAAATACACATATCTCAAAGTTTTGCGTCCTCGGCAATTTCTTTGCGTCCCTGACGCAGGACGCACAGGTAAATGAAACACTGATAATACATGGGTTTTACAAGGATTAACAGTGAAACATGCATGCATAAGCAAACTTATCAGGAGCCGATTATAATCGAAAGAATCGCATCGACAGCAGCAGCCGATTCCAACCGATGATCGATTATGATTTCCAGCCGATGTCCCACCACTACCAATTACCTATTGTCTCAGTCGCATACTAACTGATCCTTCAACTCTTTACCACGCAACAAAAATGTAGACTTTTCCACATTAAAAGCATTTGCAGCCAACAATTTAAACATAGCTCAAATGATGAAACTTGTTCTTGATAGGGTAGAAATCATTGTGGGAAATGGAGAAAATGCTGGTTACCAGCATTTTATCCTTTTTCCACAGTATTTTCAAAAGGCTTTTTTCCAAGGGTCATTAAAACTCGGGGTTGTGTAGTAAAGGGTTAATTGATTTATGACAATAGCCCGTATATTAGGTTACGAAAGCATTGGTTTATATTAATTTAACATATTAAATACCATTTTTTGTCCTTTTAATTAATACTTGGTCAGGGAACGAGATGGTATCATCATTGTACAAAGTGGTAAATTTATGGTAAGAAGTGGTAACTCTATAGTACGAAATGGTCAAAACCGGAATGGTACGACATTGTTATGGTACAAAGTGACTGCATACCAATTCACTTGACCTTATTTATTTCCCTTCCAATCTCTTTTGCACCTATGAATGTGGCAGATATTTTTTCTGCAATAAAATCGGATACTTGTCTTCCAAGACCGAATACTTACTCATTGACTTCATGTTTTGGTGAATAACACAATTATAGGAAAAATTCTAGGAGCATCACCAGTCTGAAACCGATAAACATACAGACTAAAGTTTGCTTAAAGATTTCAAATAATCACCCCACCCACTTCGCAGACAATGCAGACAACGCGATTTTAGGTGATGCATCACGTCATCGTTAACGAAACTTATTCTTAGCGGTTATGTGTGATAGCATGCGTAGTTTGTGTCCACCTCTTTTGAATCCTGAAGATCTTGTGTAGTCTCCGCCATTGCTTTCAACAGTAATTAGGTCAGAATAATGTTTTTCTTAAAATGTCGCGGTAAAATGGCGTACAGTTTAAAGAGCCAATTAAAATGACCAAAACATAAGATACAATGTATTTCCAAATCTGATATCTCAAATGAAATCTGATTGGTCGACTTGATCTCGAATTTATTTGACTGGTTCAATCAAGTGAATGATTATGGCTAAACATAGAAAACTTATGGGGATGATGTGTAAGAAGACGATAACAAATATGCAATATAAAAAAAAATAGCATGATTAAACGGTATCTGTTGTTAAAAAAAAAGAAGAAAATGGCAAAAATATAGTTAAAAATTAAAGAATTTTATAGCATGTTTCTCAAAAACTTTTTTTCTTTTCATTTTTGTAACCTCAAGAGAAAAAAAGCAAAATTAATTTGAAATTGAAATATGTATTTACAGAGTCAGTGTTCTGTGTAGATCTAATATGATAAAAATGTGGCTGTTTAAAAGTGATTAAAATTTTCAAAAGAAAAAAAAAAGGTTTTACATTTACGTCAACGGTGACGTCCAAAGAAATCAAAGGAATAATTACATTATTAGATTTTATAGAGGTACAACTTTGATTTCAGGCAAGGAACTGGAATAGAACATTGGTTTGAATAGCTCCAGTAACTTTGCTTTCTACCAGTATAGTTTACCTTATAACTGCATGGTCAGAAGCAGTGTAATTAATTCGCTTAAAGGCTGAAAAATATATGAAAGTCAATGTGAATCGAAATTTTATAAAACACTTTTGGTCACTCACTGTGTCTTATAACTAAGTTTCCTAGTATAGTCACTATAAAATGGACAACATGAAATATCAGGTGAAGGGGTTGATGGAGCAGTCACTTTGTTCAAAATGTACAACATGAGATATCAGTTGAAGGGGGTGCTGGTATAGTCACCACGAAATGGACAACATGAAATATCAAGTGAAGGAGTTGCTGGTATAGTCACTATGAAATGTACAACATGAGATAGTAGGTGAAGGGGTTGCTGGAATAGTCACTATGAAATGTACAACATGAGATATCAGGTGAAGGGGTTGCTGGAATAGTGACTATGAAAGAGACGATATGAGTTATCAGGTGAAGGGGTTGCTTTTAAACACTTTAACTTGTGAAGGTCTTAGACTCTTCCAAATGGAAAGCATCTGAAGACGACAAATCAAAAATGGAACAATTATAAGTAGTAGAATGTAAAGTGTAATCTTATACAATTCTGAAGATACTCTGAACACAAGTCTGCGTTTATGAACTTCTATTTTAAATGAAACTCAGCAATTTTTGGCTGCAAATCACTGTTTCTCGCGAAGTGTCACTTCTTTCTTTCTGAAATTTCCATCTTCCTGGGGCCGTATGTACATCTATACATGACCCTTGTTTAAATCTTTACCAAATGACAACATTTCTGGTATTCTTCCGCTGAGTCGTTAGTTTAAACACATTTATTTTTTACATCGATTGAGAAAAAAGTTCTTACAACTTATACTGTCACGGAGAGAGATTAGATATATAAGCACTTCAAACCTGCCTTGCTGATAAGCTAGCTTTTACTGCGATGCGGTTTGGTGTATTTCTCTCCGTGATAGTTAAGCAATGTGTTCTAGGTTAGTGCCTGGATGGTTGACCAGGTAAGTCGGTGCACGTTACATTTGGTTGCAGAGGTTGGATAATGACAACTGCCGGACTGGAGTTGCCTTACCCATGTATATTCCCCTAGTTCATTTGTTGTATAAAAGTCTCAAGGTCGAGACTTCTCGGAGGAGAGAGTAATGTCACGGAGAGATATTAGATATATAAGCACTTCAAACCTGCCTTGCTGTTAAGCTAGCTTTTACAGCGATGCGGTTTGGCGTACTTCTCTTCGTGATAGTTAAACAATGTGCTCTAGGTTAGTGCCTGGATGGGTGACCAGGTCGGTGCACGTTACAATACCAATCTCTCTCGATTCTGCTTTTTGGGAACCACACCAGTACTCGCGCCGAATCTGTGGGCCAATGAACAACCCCAAAGTTGACTCCAGTTCCAGGGTATCGAACCCAGGACCTTATGGTTACGAGATCGACGCTCTACCTCACAACCACGGACACCACACGAGACGTTAAAAACGGGCTTCTGTGGAATAGGGTTAGAATAAGGACCTCATATTTGTTTCCCAGAATATCTTAAATCGTTATTGTGAAAACCTTACTTGCCTGAGGAAATAAATATGACTAAATTATTTGTAAACGGGGATCTTACAAATTCATGTACATACTGTATTTGTGATTTACCCGAGTTTAACATTCATTTAGCTTTTAAAAAACGAGGGAGTTCTAGAATTCCCCCATTCTACCAATTCATGACAACAGTGTGTATCTGTTTCGATTAGCTCATAGCCCACTCGTTAAACTACTCTTTTGGGGGGAAAAAAGGGTTGCACAAGTAAATTGTTAAGGGTATTTTCTTATATATGGGATGCGTGGGCAGGCTTATTTAAATTTGGCGGTATATAGTTTGCAGAGGCCATTGTAAACATCACATTAGCAGAATCGAGAGAGATTAGTATAAGTTGTAAGAACTTGTTTCTCAATCGATGTAAAATAAATATGTTTAAACTAACATCACATTATCATACATTCGGCGAACCTTGGCTTACCCGTCGATCAAGTTAGATACAGACCTATCTATACGGGTATCGACGGATGTGTCTTCGACTATTATCGAGATCGTTTTCAAATAAGTATAATGGTGATCAGTATGATATCTTGTTTTATAAAGGTTGACAGAATTCCCGTTTGTGCAAAGACCATTCCGTTATTTAAACTCTTTCAATACAACCTTATACCGACAATTTTTTTTTTCAGAGGGAAAAAAAAAAGTTTTATCAGTGTTTTATGAAAGAATTTTTCAATCACAGTATAAAATCTATATGTATGCACCTTCATAGGAAGCAGGGATCGTATATACATAAGATCCCTGACAGGAAAGTTTTGCCATACGCTGTAAGTATATATGAAACTTCACGTAAATCCAATTCTATCTCTAAGTACTTTCGCACCATTATTTTCTGGAAGTAATGAAATATATGGGAACGTTAGAAATGTAAAGGAGCGAAGAAATAGTGGTATGTCTAAATCGTGATAGGGTCAAAACGGCCCACTTCCAAAACGGCCCGGTCCAAAACGGCCCACTTTACCTAAACGGCCCAAATTTATTGGTACCTAAACGGCCCACTTTTGAACTACGAATTACTGTTTTATTTCCACCAATTTTGACATAGTGAATTTTATATCTTTCTCTACTCTTATCTATTTTCAAACATTAAATTTTATTTATGGAGCTTGGGCCTCGATTCTCCATATTTGTGTGGGTTGTACTCTGCATTCCTATCCGATGTTATAATGTGAGTTCACTTGTCTCTCCACACTCCCCCCCTTTCGTTCTTTTCTCATGATGAACTGGAATTCTTCTAAAAAATTTATATGTTGTGGTTTGCTTTCCTACAGTCTTTTTACCTCAGTTATGCACAAATTACTTATGTTGAAAACGACAACTCCAAACATTCTAGAAAAGGATACATTTCTGTACATGTTTCAATAAATTCGTAGCAGGTGACCATCTCGCTCGATTCACATGATCCAAATTTATGTTATAAGTACATTAAAAAATATAAAAGTAATGATGTGATCCAAATGACGGTTCTTCAATGGGTTTTGATACTGACAAAAAAAGTGGGCCGTTTTGGTACCGGGCCGTTTCGACACTGGGCCGTTTTAGTACTGGGCCGTTTTGGAAGTGGGCCGTTTTGACCCTAATCCGTCTAAATCAAGTACACCTCATAATTTGAGAACTAGTCTAAAATTGTGTTGTACTTGTTGTTGTTGTTAAATTTCGTTTTCTCACAGGAAAATACACCCTGCTGTTTTGATAGAAACCTACCGCTATTCTGTGCTAAGAAAGTGACACCTCTATTGTCAAGGGAAAAAATGGATCTCGTGCATCACTGAATATCCGCTTGCTGTGTTCTTGGTTAGTTTGAGACTCGTTCCATTGTCAATGGAGCTAGATGCTGAGCCTAAATTTCCTGAAACTGATGTCCATGATTTACGAAGAAATCGTCTTTTAGTTTGATGACTCTTTCCCACCTTTTCAATGACATTTTGATTGGAAAAGCATCTTGTGCACATTTCTATTTCATGATTTAAATTGATAATCAAAATTAATGGCCATGTCATTGCATGATGCTTGGGTATCTCAATGATTGGGGCCAATGACGGTTGTCTCATGGAAAGTGTAGATCAACATAAGAACAGTTGGTAGTTCAGTCATATCATTTATCTAAGCTTGTGGTTTGGTTGTCACACTTATGTAAAATATTGGTGAACAATATCAGTTTTGAAGCTATCTAGGGACAATGAAACTATTTACCATGTATCATAGTCTGATCTTGACTGCTATGCTGTTTTTTTTTTTTTCCTGTGGTGCTAAAAAGGTTAATACCATGAAAAGGTAATGGTAATAATCATTTTGCTGAATTACCCGTAAATGATCAATGAAATCATTCATTGATAATAAGCTAGGTTGGCGCCAGCCAAAAATTTTTAGTAGCCAAAAGTTTTGTCCGTCAAAACCGGAGTTTACTCCATGAGCCTAATCACTGTGACTTGGTCTTTGATTGTGTCATTTTGTTCTTCATGACACTGAGTCATGTATGATCAATATAAAGCTAGATCTACAGCTTTGCATCACTGATATAATTTGTAAGTCTTTCAGTTCATTTAAATATTTTTGATGGTCAGATTACATACAATAGAGAGCCAAGTATTGAAAGTCAGCTACAAATTCCTGTGCTTGTAGGCCGATGAATGATTTAAAGTTTCATAAAAACAAAACAATATGTGTATTTTTAAATCAGGCCTTCACCACACCATCCCCAGTTTGAACGATCCAATTGGCTGTTGCAAATGCTAGGAAAGGTGAAAATGATAGTAACCAGCATTTTCTCTTTTTTTTCCAACAATTTTTTTCTATCTTTGAAAAGGCTAAACACTTCTCATGAGCTACTTTGTTGTCTGCAAATTCTTTCAATCTGATAGAGTCTGAAATTGTGCCGTCTGTTAAACAGCTAGATTTTAATTTCTTCAAACCAATCATCAATTTCATGCATTGCAAGAGATATGTAGACCTATGATCCAATTTCGATTAAAATCATCACAAAATATGTGTATTGTCTATCAAATGATTTAAGAAATATCCTTCCACACAGAGTCTTTCTTGAAGCTGCTGATCTCCAAAAATGATCAGGCAATAGTAGATCTATTTCTCATTTGGCAAAATATGGATCTAGCATTCATTAGCTTATTACAAAAAGAATAATTTCACTAAAAAAGAATCTGATGAGGCCACGCAAAGATTAAAAGGTCAAGTATTTCAGAAAAAGATCACAAATGATGCTGTCAAATTTATTTGATAAACGAAAGTAAAAACTTGCTTACATGTAATTCGTTAAGCACCACTGCGTCCAAAAAGTTGCGATTGCTCATGTATTCTATTTATAGAACAAGACTACCTGGTATCTGGCGACGGCGACTGTTATCAGATCTTCGTCTATCGGGTAGTTAAGAGAGATACAAGGGTTATCAGCATAGGATACCCGATTATGATAATCAAGTTGGCGTAGGCTGATTTCACAGTTTAGGAAATGTTCAATATATAAAACTGATAAGAATTTCAGGGTTGGCCATTTTATCTGATCACGTTTTTCACTATTGCCAGTATTAGAAATTTTTGTGTTTATAGTCGCCAGCAGTAAAATGTAATTGCCAATGGTGATTTTGGCGATCGGTAACGCCGACCTAGAATAAGCCACAAAATGATTGAAATAGATATAGTCAAGCTTCTATAATTGGGTATCAGTGTAGATCATGATCAGACTGTATAGATACGCTGGCTGATCTTAGTCTACTGTATTTGCATCAGGACACCAGATCGGGTTTATATTTCTACTTATTTTATAAAAAAAAATTTTACAGGTGAAATGGCATCATATTCAGCTAGAAAGAGTACAGTAGATTTAGCCATTGACCCGCTGATAACATGTAAATTGTGTCTCTCTGAGTGTCAAAAAACAGAGATATATGAACTGAAGGACTGTCATTGTGTTTACTGCGAACCAGTGAGTATAGATTTTTGTGATCAGTATTTTATGCAGAGGTTTAAATAGGATTTGAATCCAAAATAACATTGATTCATCTCTAAAATCTGTGTTGTGGGTGTTCATTGGAATTACCTTATTAACTCCTTACCACACGACAAAATTATAGACTGGTCCAAATTGAAAGCATTTGCAGATGACAAAATAAATGGGACTCAAAAATTGAAATTTGGATTGGGAAGGGTAGAAAACATTGTGGTAAAAGGAGAAAATGCTGGTTACCAGCATTTTCTCCTTTTCTCACAATGTTTTTGAAAAGCTTTTTTCTCACGGTCGTTAAAAGTCGGGATTGTGTGGTAAAGAGTTAAGAAAATTCTAATGAGTGTCTACAACTTGGATTTTGGTGAAGAACTATAGTGGTGCATTCTGTATTGAGAAAGCTCCTAAAAGGCACTAAAAATGTGAGTCTTAAAAACAATTACATGCTTAGCCCTGTACCGAAAATACTGGGTTTAACCAGCTTTACAGAAGACGACTTTTGAAAAAATGGTGGAAAAAGGAAAAAATGCTGGTAACCAGCATTTTCTGCTTTTCCCAGAATTTTTTGTACCCTTCCAAAAACTAATTCCAGTTTTTAAGTCTCATTTATTTTGTGTTCCACAAATGCTCTCAAGTGGACAAGTTTAAAACTTTGTAGTTTGGTGAAGACTTAGATTTAACCCTGTACCACGAAACAAAAACATAGTCTTCTCAAAATTGAAAGCATTTGCAGACAACATGTTAAATTTAGCTCAAATGATACAATTTGTATTTGATACGGTAGAAAACATGAAAAAAGGAGAAGTGCTGGTTACCAGTATTGTCTCCTTTTCTCACAATCTTTTTAAGACTTTATTTCTCAGTGAAAACCTATGTTGTGGGTACTCATTAGAATTGTCTTATCGAGACAATTCTAATGAGTACCTACAAGATAGGTTTTGGTGAAGCACTAATGGGCTATATTTATCTCTTTGAAACCACAAAATTACATTTTGATCTGTACCTTTGTGCTACAATGTTGTATTGATGGTTACAGTGTGTCAGACAGTACCTGACTGTGATGATAGCAGAGGGAAATGTTTTGTCAATTACATGTCCAGATGCTCAGTGTAAAAAACAAGGCAAGATAGAGCTACAGGAGGTAATACCAGACTTGCAGATAAGCTGATATGCTTTTCAGCAGTATTCACTACAACATCTAAACCCTGTACCACACAGCAAAGTTTTGGACTCATTCATATTGAAGGATTTACAGATGACAATTCAAATGTTTTTCGAATGATTAATTGTCCTTATGTCCTTATATAGGTAGAAAACACTGTGGGAACAGGAAAAAATGCTGGTTACTTGTCCCTATTGGACAAATTTACAGATGACAATTCAAATGTTTTTCGAAAGTTTACTTGTCCTTATATAGGGTAGAAAACATTGTGGGAAAGGTAGAACATGCTGGTTACTTAACCATATTGAAGGAATTTACAGATGACAATTCAAATGTTATTCAAATGATTAATTGTCCTTATATAAGGTGGAAAACATTATGGGAAAAGGGAGAAATACTGGTTACTTGTCCATATTGAACAAATTTACAGATGACAATTCAAATGTTTTTTTCAGATGATTAATTGTCCTTATATAGGTAAAAAAACATTGTGGGAAAAGGAATAAATGCTGGTTACCAGCATTTTCTCCTTTTCCCGCTATGTTTTCAAAAGCTGTCTTTCCCAGGGTCATTAAAACTTGGAATCATGCAGTAAAGGGTTACTGTTTTATTTTGTAATTGTGGGACTAGCTATCTTTTTGACTGAGTTTTGTATGTCACACCCAGTGAGATGGTTAGTATTTGAATGTAGGCACAGAGTTTAATTTAGAACGGTTCATGAATACAGCACTAGGATTTAATGTACTAACAGAGCTTGTGTTGTACAGTTCTTATTAGAATTATGAGTATCCACATCAAAGGTTTTAGCATGAGAATGATACAGGGCTCTTAGAATAAGAATGTACAAGATTTCTGGATACTCTAAAATATTAAGAATAATATATATATGTGCCATGCTCTGTGAAAAGGGGGTTTAATGCATGTGTAGAAAATGCAGTCCTGCTCAGGCTGACTTGGGCAATCTGCTATTGTTAAAATTTCTGCTTGTCAAAGGACCAGTCAACCTTATGATTTGGTCAGTTGTCAGACAAAGTGGACTTTATGGATCCCTAATTATGTGATGTCTTGCATAGTACAATGCATTATGAAGATGCATCAAGCCCCATCTTGCCAAAGCATGGCTCATATTTATTTAGCCCTATTAATCAAATCAGCAATGAAGAAGAAAGATTATTTTATTGTTACACAGATTATAGGAAAAAGAAGGAAGAAGGTATGATTTATCAGTTAATTTGTTCATTGTCTGATTTCAGATTGAAAAGTTGGTGGATGAGCAACATTTTATAAGATACAGAAAAATTAAATTCCAAAAAGGTATTTTACCATTCTGAAATTTTGTTACATGTAGTATTATTACCCATGCCAATGGAGAATTACTTTCTAATTAACTGATTGGTGTAGTATTACTCAAGCCGGGCCAGGTAGCTCAGTGGTTAGTGTATCTGACTTGTGACCTGGTGGTTGCGAGTTTGATACCCAGTTGAGATAAAATTTCTGTCTGGCAGCTTTTCGCCTCTTGACTCTTATGCATGTGAGAAAAGTAGTCAGTGACTTGGAAACAAAGTTGTGTCAGTTCTGGTATGAGAAAGCCAGGAAACACATGCCTAGGCACACTGACCACCATGACATGACCTAAGCTTTTAAAATGGCTTTAAACTCCAACACAATCAAAAAGTATTGCTCAAGAGGAGCTTTTGTGATCTAGGGTTATGTTGTCTGTCCATTCATCAGATAAAACTTCCTAGATACTATACAAAACTATTTAGGCATTTGATCTAGGAGTCAACAAGTAACCTCCATAGGTTAATAGAAATGTTTCAAGACATTCTTATTTAGAATCGTCAGTCCTCTTAGCTTTAGTATTTTGTGTCTGGTATGTAATGTCCCTCTGTGAAAGAGATTCAAGTTATATCTCTTGTGTCAAACATGGCCCTACTCCTATAGTCACAAGTACTGATATTTATTTCATGCTTTCCGGTAGGATATCGAGAAATAGCAGTGAAAATATTTTTCGATATTACACTGGTACGACCAGTGAAAATACCAATTTTCATGTTCTTGTTGCCTAGGTAAATTGCGCGTGCCTCACAACCAGATGGAAATATGACGTCATTTACCTTACATTTCTCGCGCTTGACGTAATATTGTAATGCGTTGCTATGCGGGAGGGGTACGCCACGGGGAATAACGGAAAAGAACTGTACTGGATTTTGATAAAGCTCCTCCCAGAAAGGGTTAAAAGCGTGAAATAAATAGAATATTTCTCTTCTCCACCCAAGCCCCCAGGAGAAGATCTCAGCCTTGAAATTTTGTATGCAGCATCATCTGTGGGATATTAGATGGAATTGTTGAAGATGACATCCTTTAGAGAATCAGGGTGGTTTTTGATTGCCCTTTGAAAGCAATAGAATAATAAAACTGCTTATTTTAATAGGAGACATTGAATTCGTGAACAAATAAAATCCAAATTTGGAGAAAGAGCTATGACGCTTCAATGTTTAAATATTGATTCTGGTGTTCATTTAGAAATAGCAATATCACAATTCACAAGGTACCCCACTAAATTACAAAGTTTTAGATTCTTTCAACTTTAAAGCATATGCAGATGAAATTGTTGTCTGAAAGGATTGGAAACATTCTGTAAAAAGGAGAAAATGCTGGTACGCAGCATTTTCTCCTTTTCAAACAATGTCTTCAAAAGCCCTCATCCTTATAGTCATTAACTTATCCGATTGTTTTGTAAAGAGTTAAAACACACAATTACAAATGTACCTGTCATCTTTCAGAGGTAGATTTAGATCCACATCGAACGTTTTGTCCCGAGGTTGGTTGCGAGACAGTTTGCCATGTGTGCAGTACATCAGCTGGAGATGCCTTTACAAGACCAACACCTGTAGAATGTCCAACAGTAAATATTTGAAACTAATCACCAGACAAATCTGAATTTTTAGCCATATTCTATTACGATTCTGAAAATGTTCATGTTTTGTTTTTGATCTGTGTACTTGTGTTAAAACCATCAAATGCAAGGTTTTGATTACCATAGTTTCACAAAAAAGAAAGTCTTACTGAACACAACTTGGTTCACATTTTTGTGCCAAAGGCAAATTAAGCTGCTTTTACAGATACATGTAGTATAAAGATTTGACTTACGAAACCCGCAGTCTGTTCTTTGTTCTTTCCATTATTTTGTGAGATATTCTGACCAAAACCACTGTAACCCTTTACCAAACAATCCAGTGTTTTGAAGAAGGCTTTTGAAAACAACTGTTGGACAAGGAGAAAAATTTGACCAGCGTTTTCTGCTATTTCCAGAATGTGTTCAAAACATTTCATGGACAAATCCCATCAACTGAGCTCCATCTAATTTGTCATCTACAAGTCTAAAATTTTATCATCTGGTAAGAGAAGTGGAGCAACCGGTTCCTTTTGCCAGGCCAGGTATAGATCCATTTCACTTATTTGGGGCTCAAAGTATGGCATGCTAGCACTTGTTGGGCAGGTTGGAGTGCTATGTGTGTTAACTCTTAACTGTTTACCAGATGACAAAAAATTAGACTCACACAAATTGAAAGCATCTGCAGATGACAAAATAAATGTAGCTCAAATGTCGATTTTTGTGTTTGATAGGGTAGAAAACATTGTGGGAAAAGGAGAAAATGCTGGTTACCAGCATTTTCTCCTTTTCCCACGACGTTTTTAAAAGCTTTCTCCTTCAGGGTCGTTAAAAGTCAGGATTGTGTGGTAAAGGGTTAACCACCAGAAACAAAATTGCAGAAGGTGACTTTGAAAGTATTCTTGTAAATGAAAACATTCTTGAAACTTACAGATTGAAAACATCAGAAAAGCTTCAATACATAAATACATGTGAAAGTATTGCGGCAGAAAAAAGAAATAGCTCAACACAAGCCAATTTCTACTTACTTTTGGTTAACCCTTTGCCAAACAGTGCCAGGTTTTTTTAATGCTTAAGAAGAAGGGTTTTATAAACATTGTGGGAAAAGCAGAAAATGCTGGTATTAAACATATATGCTTTTCCCACAATGTTTTCTACCCAATGAAAAAACAAAAATCATCATTTGAACCATGTTCAATTTGTTGTTTGCAAAGGCTCACAGTTAAGTATAAAATTTTGCCGTTTGTAAAAGCGTTAAGTGATCTGTTGCACAACCATGAAAGTTGCCTGAGGGAGTTAATAAGATATTTTGTTTTTTCAGTGTGGCTTACAATTTTGCTCCATCTGTAAATCGAAATGGCATGACACAAAGTCTTGTGATGAAGTACAGATGACCGGGAAAAGAAAGGATCTTGGGTATGTACCAATATGTACAATTAAAAATTATTGCAGGTGTAAGATCAATCCTTTCGATGCCATAAATGAAAACGGGCTTTTGCGGACATCATAGATCAAGATCAGACTGCATAAAACATACAGTCTGATCTTGGATCTATATCCTCAGCTTGTTTAGTCAAGCCTATAAGAAGAAAACCTTTCTGAGTTTCAGTGAATTGTATTTTCAGTCTTCAAAAGTGGCAGAGTTTGAATATTTTGCCTGGAAAAGTTAAATCTTCTACAAACAACAAATTTTTGGACTTGTCCAAATTGAAAGCACTTGCAGACAATTAATAACAGTGGCTCAAATTATGAGATTTGAATTTGAAAGGTTAGAAAACATTGTTGGAAAAAGAGAAAATGCTGGTAACCAGCATTTTCTCATTTTTCTACAACGTTTTCTAAAAGCTTTCTTCTTCAGGGATGCTAAGACGTACGGATTGTGTGGTAAAGGACTAACCCCAGTTGCTGTGTGGTAAAATAAAGGCCTTGTGATCCAGGGAGTTTGTATGTGAATTCCAGCTTGGTCAAACTTTTTTCTGAGAATTGGTGAAATTTTTTGGGCAGAACTAAACTCTCTCCTGACACAAGACTTTATTTATTAGGGAAAACAGCAAGTGACTTTTAGAGATTGTTGCACAAAGTACTGGAAAAACGCTCCTTGAGTGCATGGTTAGATGCACTTGCCTCTGTGTTAAACAGCAAACAAATGATTAAAGTGTTTGGATTCTTCCCTGTCGTTGTTAACCCTTAGGCTGTTAAGCACGAGTCGCTGACCTTTTGCGGACAGCGTAGATCAAGATCAGACTGCACAGAATGTGCAGTCTGATCTTGGATCTACACTGTCCGATAAGGAGACATTATTCTCAAAAACATATCTTTGAAATAGCAATATTTTGGGTTTTTACATTCGAATTGAAAATTTCATTTTAGTTATTTAGCAGGATAAGGGTTAAACAGTGCTGTGGGAAAAAGAGATTTACTGAATCTCCTTTATGCATTATAGCAAGCATGTTGTCACATAATTATGGATCAGTGATTGATAAAATCTATTTTGTCTTATAACCGACTGAATTTTGAGGCAGAATCGTTCTTGGACATACAGGAAATTGATCAGTGACAAGTATCGACCCATCAATCATTATGAGTAATATTCAGTTGGAAACTATCTTGCTTACATGTTTTGCCTGTAAATCACTGTGTATATGGGAAATAAGAACGCCTGCTAGCCTTTTTGTTTTGAGATAAATGCATTTAGTATTTCACTTCTAGCAATACAAACAAATATCTCATTTATGTCTGTTTAGGAGGCTTTTTATCTTTCAATGAACCCATCCAAGAAAGCATTATGGCAAAAAGAGAAACTTGCTCATGGTAAACAACTTCTCCTTTTGCTAGTGTTTTCACATGTAATCATGTTTTAAAATTTAATTCATGTTGATTAAGTTGTAAAGCTGCTTTCAAAGCTGTCTGCAGCAAATTTGTTTCAAGATGTTATGTTGAAATTATATTAGTTTGAATTATCTAGGTTTTGGTATTATTCCTTTGAGAGTGTTGAGAGTTAGTTTCATTCTGTTCTAGAATTCCATTTAATTGCGCTGAAGATGCTCAAATAAAACGATGTCCAGTTTGTCGAGTCCCGATAGAAAGAAATGATGGCTGTGCACAGATGATGTGTAAACGCTGTAAACATGTCTTTTGTTGGTATTGTTTAACCTCGCTCGATGTAAGTTTTTAAAAGCTTCAGAAATGTTTGCAGTAGCACATAGACCCTGATCTTTACTTATCTTATAAAGTTTCAAAACTGGGATGTAAAGTATCATGTGGTATCAAAATTTAGTCTTTGCCATTTGAACATAGAAAGTTTCAAATTTAGTAGTTAAGCCTTTAACAAAAGAAATCCCTTGTTTAAACAACCATGGGGAAAACAGCTCTTGAAATCATTGTTGTTGAAGGAGAAATTGCTGGTTACCAGTATTTTTTCCATTTCCTAAAATGGTTCATGCCCTTTCAAAGACAGAGATGGTTATTTGAACAATTTCTAATTTGTCATTTGCAAATCTCTAAAGTTGGATATAACTAAAATTTTGTTGTCTGGGAAAGAGATCAGACTTCTGCAAACAATGTCAAGTGTTTTAACACCCTTTCGAAAAAAGGCTTTTGAAAAGATTGTGAGAAAAAGGAGGGAATACTGGTAAGCATTCTCATATGGCCTGCAACACGGGAAAAGGGGCATTCGTACATTTGCGTAAAATGTCGTCTTGGATCAGCCTGCCCAGGCTAATCCAAGACGGCACTTTACAACTACATTAGAATTTTTGCTACATTAGACTTGTGCAAAACAGAATATTACATAAAAACGGAAAGTGCCGTTTCGGATTAGCCTGCGCAGGCTGATCCGAGACGACACTTTACGCAAATGTCCGAATGCCCCTTTTCGTGTGTTGCAAGCCATATCGTATTCTATCCTTTCAGAGACAAATCCTATTGTTTGAGCGGTGTTTGTCGTCTGCAAATGCTTTCAGTATGAAAAGGGCTAAAATTATGTCATCCTACAAATACTTATTTTGAACTTCTTGTCTGGACAGACATACTGGTAGAAAGTAATGCAATGAAATTTTACGAGATGGAAGATCATTCATAGTAGCCCTTTACCTCACTACATGTACCTTCTGCTTCAACGACTCTGAAAAAAGCATCAGACTTTTGAAAACATGTGGGAAAAGGAGAAAATACTGGTAACCAGTATCTTCGCCTTTTCCCGCTATGCTTTCTACCCTTTCAGAGACAAATTTTATTGTTTTAACTACATTTTATTTGTCATCTGCAATTACTTTCAATTTGGACATGTCTGAATTACTATGGTGTGGTTAATGTGTATGAAGACTTTGCAACTAATAAAAAAATTTTAGGTGCAAATCAAATTCTCAAGTGATTTTTCAATCATCCCAATTCAAAGTAAATTTGGCATGTTGCTGTAGTCGCTCATTTTATTCCTCTGCTTCTATCTGTACAAACAAGTTGATGTCCCATTCTCCTTCTTTGGCCTTTAACCAATGGAAATCTTCCTACCATGGGACCTTGTGCACCTGCAGTGCTCATCCTGATTTGTCAATCATTACAAGAGTCATTGCCCTTGAATATTTTTTGCTTATCCAAGTACAAGGCAACTAGTATTCATGGGCCTGTGACATTTCTAATGCATTGTGCAGCAGACAACTTTTGGAAACATAGTTATCATGCATTTAACCTCAATTCTTCTTAATTATTCCATATTTTACACAGAAATTTTCAAAGTTGTTTGCTGAAAATGCTGTAGGATGAAGATTTGATAAAATGCTAGTTGTGCATTTCATAATTGATATGTAATATGCCATTCTTGTTCAAATTCTATCTGAAATACAAACTTGTGAGTGATGCTTTTTTAATAAGAGTGAAGTTTTTAATTTCATATGAATTTTCTATGAAAATTTGTTGTTTTATAATTTTTTGACAGGATGACTTCTTATTACGCCATTATGATAAAGGGCCTTGTAAAAATAAACTTGGTCATTCCAGAGCCTCTGTGATTTGGCATAGAACACAAGTAAGTATGAATTTTATTTCTTTAACTCTTTACCCAACGACAAAATTTTAGACTTGTCCAAATTGAAAGCATTTGCAGACGACAAAATAAATGTGACTCAAAAATTGAAACTTGACTTTGGAAAAGTAGAAAACATTGTGGAAAAAGGAGAAAATGCTAGTTACCAGCATTTTCTCTTTTTCCCACAATGTTTTCAGAAGGCTTCTTCCTCTGGGTCGTAAAAACCAGGGATTGTTTGGTAAAGGGTTAACCCTCTAACCCTTTACAAATCAGTTTTGTACAAACTATTCCCTGTATGTTTTCAGGAGCTTTCTTTCTTTTGGTATATAACTCTGGATTTTTTGGTAGAGGGTGACAAATGATTGAAGTTTAGTCGCAAAGTCAAGAAGAATGACCTAGGTACCTCTTTACCAAATGACAAAATTTTAGACTAGTCCAAATCAAGAGCAGTACTTTGCACAACATTCTTTCCAAGCTACTGGCTGCTTTCCCACATGAATATAGTTGAAACAATGCACAGAGGTGAGAGAGGAGAAAACTTGGCCAAGCAGGGAATCAAGCCAGTGAAATCAAGCCCTCTATGTATAGGTCAATTCTGAAGATAAATTTTGAAATCATTGTTGTTGACATTAATCAGTATTAGCCTTTTAAAGCATTAGAAAGCAGATTAGATATTCAGAATCATTTATAATCAACCCAATCAGCAAGTAGTTAGGGTTTCAACCTGAAACTGACGCAACAGATTATTCCAACTGTGCTGGATTGCATTTTCCTGCATTCTCCTGGACCACCTTGTATTTGTTGTTGCACCAAACGAAATGAAAACTGTTTTCAGGGCATAAACACAGTATGAAATGAAATCCGAAAAATTTTTTATGTTTTTTATGTACTTTTCAGGTTGTTGGGATTTTTGCAGGATTTGGAGTCCTGCTGCTTGTGGTCTCACCATTTTTATTGTTAGCCGCACCTTGTATACTCTGCTGTAAATGTAAAGTATGTAAATGTTGTGAGGATGATGGATCTGAAACCCCACCTTCGCTACCAAATTCAGCCAATACCTAGAAGAGCTCCGCCCAGCCTACAACACTCAGCAAACACAAGGAATAGCTTTCCCTGTCACCAATTATAAACTTTGTTCTTTGTTAACCTTTACAGCAGATACAGAGCTTTTAAGATTATGTACATGCAGTGGAGAGCTTTTGAAAACATTGGATGAAAAGGAGTTGCTTGTCAAAAGCAATTACTCCATGTCCCCAATGTTTTCCAAACAAATCTAGATAGGCACTCTGTACAAGTTCCTCCACTAAACAGTCCAGTGTTTTAATAATCCTGAGAATGCAGGCCATTGAATTCAATATGGAAAATGAGAAAATGCTTTCAGCTGACATTTTTGCCTTCTCCCATAACATATTTTTCACTTCCAAAGATTTTTCAAATCATTTGAACCATATTTCATTTCTCATTGGCAAACACATTTGATACGAACAAGAAGTTTGAAGCTTTATAAAGCTTAAAAAAAAAAAAAGAAGTTTGAGACTGAACTTTCTTCATTTTGTCTCAATATTTTTAAAGATAGTCTACTGTAAGACAAAACAAAGTCACATGCAGAGCAGTTGTGACGACAGCAAATTTAGGATATACTTTATACATTGCCAGTATAGTTTTATATGTGCCTTTTCTGTATAGTTGTTGTCAATGATTAAGCTTACCTTAAATGTAAGACTCTAATAACATGGATCTCTCTCTCTCTCTCTCTCTCTCTCTCTCTCTCTCTCTCTCTCTCTCTCTCTCTCTCTATATATATATATATACATACAAGGATACTCATCTACTTTTTTCTTCAACACCATTTTCATAGGTCTTGGCCCAAGGACGGCTCAATTAATCAATTTGACCTTTCCAACAAGTAAAAAAAACATTAAAACCTTTGCTATTTCAAGGTAGGCTTTGCTAAAATACGTAACAAAATAGCGGACAGTATAGTTCTAAGATCAGACTGCAGGTTCTGCACAGTCTGATCTTGAACTATACTGTCAGGAAAATCAACTTTAGCCAGCCAAGGGCTTTAAAGGTTAAAATTGCTTTTATTGTTTATGTAAATATATAGAAGATAGAAGCAGAGCTTGATTCCTTCAATTAACATACATGTACATGTTATTGACAGATCAACTTTTGACTATATAAAATTCTCAGCAAATATTAAATCATTAGGAAAATAATTTGCTTTGATATGAAGGCATGATAGCAAAAAAGATATGTGTGTTATAATTTATGTAATAACATGCAATGTCTTATGTATCAAAGATTTTGTTATAGAGATACTTTCTGTGATTTTTTAGCTCCACTGGCCTAAGGACAGGGAGCTTATGTCATGGCCTGGTGTCAGTCGTACATCTGCCCATCCATCCTTGGATTCATCCATGCACACTTAGCTTTTATTTCAAACATCTTCTCTGAGACTACCCATCCAATTATGATGAAGCTTCATAGAAATCATCCTGGCATGATCCTCTTCAAAATCTCTTTAAAGAATTTGATTCTATCAAAAACTGGTTGCCATGGCAACAACGCTGAAAAATATTAAAAATCTTCAAAAATCTTCTTGTCTGAAAACGTAGGGCCGAAAGCCACCCAATTTAGCATGAAGCTTCATCTAAAAGACCTCTACCAAAAGTCTTGAAGTTATAGCCCTAGGATTAAAATTTGCCACATCCATGGGCTTAGTGAGTTAGATTTATACAGTGATCAAAGGAAATGACTTCTTTTATAAGAGATGTAAAGTTTGTTACTATATATCTCCCTTGATTTTCAAACTGCACTATCACATGATTGGTGTTAGGTATTCAATTGTTTGGATAGAAAATGCTCAGTTTTTAGGAGAAGTTAATTATTTTGATCAGAAATAGGTACATGTATGCTCAGATGATAGGAATATTTGATATAAAGTAAGGTTTCTATCATTCATTTTTTTGTTCCAGAACTTTACCTTTCAGGCCATTGAAAAAACCTGCATGTATTCATTGACATTATCTTTGCATTTGAAAAAGATAATATCTTTTTTGTTGAAGTTGTTGGAGGGGGGGGGGGGGGGGGGGGAGAAAAGGGGGGTGGTATTTTTTCCATGGAAGTTTATTGCCATACATACTTCTTATGCTGTATGTCTCTGTCAATGCCTATTAAGTTTATGATACATTTCTTTTATTCTTTACAAAATGATAAATTTTTTGACTGGACCAAATTATAAGCCATTGCAGACAACAAATTGAATGTAGTTTAAATGATTATTTCTCTCTTTGATAGGGTAGGAGACATTGTGGGAAAAGGAGAAAATGCTGCTTAACAGTATTTTCTCCTTCTCCCACATTGTTTTCAAAGCCTTCTTTTTCAGGTTCATTTAAATTTGGATATGTGAGAAAGGGTTAAAAGCCAGTGGAGCAATACAGGGCCATAATGGCCCTCTTGTTATAAAATGTTTTTGTTAATGACAATGCATTTGCAGTCTGATATCAATCACACAAATCTTCTTGTACTATCAGAGGAGGTTTGTTATACACCCAAAGGCTGGATAAGACACTCTATCTGTACCATAAACATAGTTTGCTATTCCGACGCTCGCCTCATTTTTTTATGTTGTATGGCTGTATGCCACCTGGTCAGAGTGAAAAAACCATATAAACTATGAAATGGTTTCAGACAGGATTCCGCGTCCAGTTGAATCGGTCTGTGATAAGTGACATGCATTGAGGAATATTCTCTTTTTTCCTCATGGTTGAAGATAGACATAAAAGTCACATGACTCATTGCACCAGTCAGATAATGTATCAAATTTTTCACTTTTTAACCATTTACCAATTGACAAAATTTTGCAGTCGGCCAAACTGAAAGCACTTGCAGATGACGAATTAAATGTAGCTCAAATGGTGATTTCTTTCTTTGATAGGGTAGAAAAGATTGTGGGAATAGGAGAAAATGCTGTTTACCGGTATTTTCTCCTTTTTCCACAATCTTTTCAAAAGCCTACTCATTCAGAGTCGTCAAAACTGGGGATAGTGTGGTGAAGATGTTATTTTTTTGGTCACTAGAAAATGTTATGTGAAAAAAGGTTTAACATCCAAAATGTGTTCTTGGACTCATGGTGTGATTGATGTCTTCACAGAGAAAAGCCTTTTTTTATAACTCTTTACCAAACTGTCTGTTGTTAATTGACCCTGCGAAAGAGAACCTAAGAAATACTGGGAAAAGGAGAATATGCTGGTAACCAACATTTTCTCCTTTTTCTCAAAATGTTCTCTAGCTTTTCACAAACAAATCTTATTGTTTGAGCCAGATTTAATTTGCCATGTCATATGATTTAAACATGGCTTGGTCTCCAAGTTTGTGTCGGGTTAAGAGTTAATCCCTGACCATAAATAACATATTGCAAACCTGTTTTTTTTTTTTTTTTCCCTCCTGCTTTTTAGCTCACCTGAGCACAATGTGCTCAAGGTGAGCTTTGTGATCATGCTGTGTCCGGCATCCGTCGTGCGACACCTGTCGTCTGTCGTCAACTTTTACCTTATGTATGCTCTAGAAGCCACATTTTCAGTCCGATACTCATGAAACTTGGTCAGAATGTTTGCCTTGATGATATCTGGGATGCGTTTGAAAGTGGGTCATGTCGGGTCAAAAACTAGGTCAAATCTAAGAAAAACCTTGTGTACGCTCTAGAGGCCACATTTTCTGTCCAGTACTCTTGAAAATTCGTCAGAATATTTGTCTTGATAATGTTTCGGTGGAATTCGAAAATGGGTCATGACAGGTCAAAAACTAGGTCACTAGGTCAGATCTTAGAAAAACCTTGTGTATGCTCTAGAGGTCACATTTTCAATCCAATACTCATGCAAATTGGTCATAATGTTTGTCTTGATGATATCTCAGACGAGTTTGAAAATTGGTCATGTTGGGTCAAAAACTAGGTCACTAGGTCAGATCTTAGAAAAACCTTGTTTACACTCTAGAGGCCAAATTTTTAGTCAAATACTCAAGAAAATTTGTTAGAATGCTTGTCTTGACGTTATCTCGAAGGAGTTTGAAAATGGGTCACATCAGGTCAAAAACTTGATCACTGGGACCAATCTTTGAAAAAATTTGTGTACACTCTAGAGGTCACATTTTCAGTCCTCTACTCATGAAGGTTGGTCAGAATGTTTTTCTTGATAACATCTTGGATAAGTTTGAAAATGGGTTACGTCAGGTCAATAACTAGGTCACTTGGTCAAATCTTTGAAAAACTTTGGGTACAATCTAGAGGCCACAATTTAAGTTCAATACTCGTGAAACTTAGTCAAAATGTTTGTCTTGATAACATCATTGATGAGTCTAGAAAAAGCTTGTGTACAAGCTAGAGGCCAAATTTTCAGTCCAATAATTATGAAAGCTTGTTAGAATGTTCGTCATAATATCTTGAAAGAGATTTAAAATGGATCATGTTTGGTCAAAAGGCTTAGGTGAGCGACTTCAGGGCCATCATGGCCCTCTTGTTAAAGAGAAAATGATTAACAGCTTTGATTTATTTTGTTATGTTGTATGTTTTTTGACAGTTATTTTTAGCATTGTTATTCCTATTATCATTATAAATGTTATTGTACATTTTGAACATTTTTTCTGTTTTAGTAAATGACTTTTGTATTTTTTGTGCTTCTTTTTTAGAATATTTGTTTCACATAATGTGCTAATCTGTTGTTCATATCAGAAAATGGCAGTATGAGGAATTGACAAAAATTGTAAACCTATGAACTTACAAATATGTACTTTATTTGATGCAGTAAGCAGCCTTTGAAATCATTATTGGAAATGGAATAATTGCTTGTTGTAAGTATGTGCTCCTTTTTCCACAAGTACCTAGGCTTTTTTATCCATTTCTCACTTTTCTAGCATGTTTTTAGGGAGGGGTAGGGTGGTAGGAGAAAATGCTGGTAAGCAGCATATCTCCTTTTCCCACAATTTTTTCTACCCTTTCACAAACAAATTTCATTCTTTGTGACATTTTTTCCCCACATCTGCAAATGCATTCAATGTGTACGTGTTGTTTAGAAAGGAGTGAAGGGTTTTACGATTGTTAGCATTCCATTTTTACCTTGCATTTCTAGTCATAATAACTCTGTTTGTGTATATGATGTGTATATACAAGGGCTATTCAGAAATTATTGAGACAATGCTTATAATATGAGAATGTTAACTTACAAACGAAATATCACAGAACATACGAGGGTTGTTCGATATGTAATGTGTATTGTACGATATCTCAAAAGCATTCGACTTAAATAGTGAAATGAACATTACATCCCTTCAAAGTATTCTCCGCGGTTTGAAATACATAATTTCAATCTCTGAATCCATTTCTGAAATGCGTCACGGTACGCTGATTTAGGTAGACCTCTGAGGCACTGACTGATAGCTGAGCCAAGGGCTTGTCAGGACTTGTAACGACGACCAGATAAGAACTTTTTAAGTTTTGGAAAAAGGAAAAAGTCGCATGGGGCTAGATCTGGAGAGTATGGTGGGTGTGGCAAGACGGTAACCTTCTCCGACTTCAAAAATTGCTTCACAAGCTCAGATGTATGTGATGGAGCATTATCATGAAGTAGACGAACATGCCTAAATCCTGACACAGGGTGTCGTTTAAGATAATATTTCTTGAGCTTTTTTAGTATAACATCTCGGTAATACCGACCTGTAAAACTTTTGCCCTTCAGTACCGGAATTTGTACGGCTATACCATCACATGAGAAGAATATGCAATAAAGAACCTTCTTTGTGCTTATGCTTCTTTTGGCAAATACAGGCCTTCTACCGTGTTTAGTTAGCCATATTTTGTTTCCAATTTTTCTTACTGGTTCGAAATAGTGAACCCAGGTTTCGTCACCAGTAACAATGTTTGCAAATTGTCATTGATTGAATTTGGGAAACATTTTGAGCAATTGCTTAGCGGTTTGTACTCATACCCATTTTTGGTCATCTGTCAATATATGCGGTATCCATCTGGCAGAAATCTTTCATACTTTCAAAATACGCTTCAAAATGAAATGCACCAGCAATAGCGATATGCCAACAGCGTTGGCAATATCACGAATCTTGTATCTGCCATCACTTTCAATTATTTCCCTGACTTTTGAGACATTTGCCTTGCCTGTTACAGTCACAGGTCAGCCAGATTTTGCTGCATCTTTGACGGACTCTGTGCCAGTCAGAAATTTCTTTCTCCACCTACGAACTGTCTAAGATACCTTATCAGACCCATAAACTTCCCCCAATTCAGTAAAAATCTGCATTACTAAATGACCGAGTTTTGTGCGAACTTTTATATAAGCTCCAATTTCTTTAATATTCTTAATCGGTTTCCCAACCATTTTTACAACAGTGGTCAGCGACTAGCTCTATTGAAATGACTATAAGTTTAAAACTATGTGGAGCTGAAGGCTCGTGTTTATACCGTTGGAAAGGTATTGAATAGAGCTATTCAAGCGTATCATCATCCACGAAATCATGCAAAGCGTTATCGCGCTGTGGTACAATACACATTACATATCGAACAGCCCTTGTATACATGTACTTTATTACTTAATACATGCCAAATATCAGGCCACTGGGTCTTCTGTATAGGTGTTTGGGTGCGTCAGAAATATACCACCTCGTTCGGTCTAGAGCACAATGGCGTTCTGAACGTGACGTCCTATCAACACTTCTGCCTGTTTACACTATTGCATGTCATTCCTTTTCAAAATGAACACCATTCAATCTAATTTTCAAATGTCGCTGCACCCATTTGTCGTACAGTTTTACATCATTCACTGTCTAATTACCTCACTACATTTAGTGCCGCAGTCTTCAACTCACTGAATTATTGAATCTTAAACCTCTCAACAGGGACTTGACATACGGAAAGATGTCGATGATCGTCTGTCCCCCTTTTGTGATGTACGGAGATGATGCATCTGTCACAAACCGATTGTGCCACCGAAAAACAAGAGCCCGAGACACGCCTCTTCCACTCCATGTCATGTCTAACATCTTTTTTTTTTTGTTTCAATAAGAGTTTTTACAAGCTCGAAGCAAAACTTTTTGTAAGCTCGCTGTTCTGCCTTTACGTTGTTATCCATTTTGTTACTGTTCCTTTGGTAGCACGAACTTCCAGAAAATGGTCAAAACTTGTTTATCTGTTATGTGAACTTTATTAAACTTCACCAGAAATTGGACAGAATAACATCGTGTAAATGGCATCATTTTAATTTACTTTTCCCCGCTATTTTAATATCATTCAAGCTTTTATTCAAGTGCAATTTATTTGAACTAACTCGTTTTTACAGCTTGCTCCAGTTAGTCACACCTCTTGTTGATTTTAGATGATATACAATTATAACATGTAACTAATTTAATTCTTTCAATTCATTAAAGGTTTAATTCACGTTTATGAAAAATTTTATGTACATACGTTACGTTTTTCTCTCAGAACATACATTGTCTCAATTATTTCCGAACAGCCCTCGTATTCTTGAACATTATTGTGCTTTTTGTGGACTGTGATTTGAAATTGTTACCAGTACAGAAATCAGTTTTGATTACATGTTTTAACTCTTTACCAAACAGCTGAAGCTTAGATATGCGTATATTCAAAGCATTTGCAGACCGCAAATTTATAGTGGCAGGCACCACAAATTTAGGGTGGCACAAATGATGATGTTTGTCTTTAATGGAAAGAAAACATAGTGGGAAAAGGAGAAAATGCTGGTTACCAGCATTTTCTTCTTTTCATACAATGTTTTCAAAGCTGTATACTTCAGGGTCGCTTAAACTCGGGATTGTGTGGTAAAACGATAAATGCATTTGCAACATTTGTTTGATAAATTTATCAATGGTTTGAAATTTAGGATTAACTGATTGATAGATAGAGAGATGGATGGATAGAGAGATGGATGGACTGATGTATGTGGTAGTGAATGGATGGATGGTTGGATGGACTTGTTTAACTCTTTGCCAAATGACAAAATTTTGGACTGGACCAAATTGATGGCATTTGCAGACGACAAATTATATGCAACTCAACTGATGATTTCTGTCTTTAAAAGGGTAGAAAGTATTGTGGGAAAAGGAGAAAATGCTGGACTGCATTTGGACAGAATGCCTTTAGAGTGCATATAATAAGTATACTTGCCTATGTGGCCATTGAGGACCAAGATGAAACTGCACAGAATGCACTTTGCTGCTGAGAAATTCTAAGCAAAAGTAGTCTTTAAAATGCAATCGTTTCTGTATTATTTCCAAAATGTCCATTTGGTGTAGTTATGGCACTGTCAGGGTTACTTACAGATGGAGCCATTGCTTCATTTCCCACAATGTTTTTGATATCAGTGAAAAAACAAATTATTCCTTTTGCTTTAATCCTTAAACACAAAACCTGATTTTTAACAACTCTGAGGAAGACGTCTTTTGAAAACATTGTGGGAAAGGGAGAAAATGCTTTTAACCAGCATTTTCTCCTTTTTTGCAGAATGTTTTCTATCCTTCCAAAGACAAATTCCATCATTTGAGCATTGTTTTAATTGTCATCTACAAATGCTTTTAATTTGGACAAGTCTAAAATTTTGCCATTTGGTAGAGAGTTAAAATTTTCTCCTTTGTGTGACTTCAGACTACTGTGTGTTTATGTCTAGAAATTGCCTGCATTGTATTGATGAAGGCTTAATCCAGTTCCAGAATGATGCAGTTGTTATTACAGCAAGTACTTTCACTTACGTTTTTTAAAACCCTTTTTCCACACAGTTTTTATATCTGCTTTCCACGCAGTTTTTATATCAGCTAACCGCTAGAGTATATTAATGCATTGTGGTTACCCTTTACCAAACAATATAGCATTACAACAACCCTGCAAAAGCAGGCTCTTGAGAACATTGTGGGAAGAGGAGAAAATTCTGTTAACCAGTATTTTCTCTTTTCCTAGATGTTTCCTACCCTTTTAAAGACAAATTTAATACTTGACAAAACAATTTTAAGAACCCTGCTGAAGAAGGCTTTTGAGAACCAGCATTTTCACCTTTTCCCGCAGTGTTTCCTACTTTTTCTAAGACAAATTTCAGTGCTTGAGCCACATTTGATAATTTGCATGTGAATTCTTTTGCATTGGATAAGTCTACAAATTTGCAGTGTAATGTAGAGTTAAACTGATCTCAGTTGTACACATTTAAAAGGAAAAAAGAAAATGCAGAAATTGGTTATGAATGTACAGACTGTGAAAAACATTATGACAATTGGAGAATTTGTTAGTATGGACAATTTTGCCAATTATCATGTTTTTAAATGTTTATCTGTTGCAGAAATACTGAGTATAGAACAAGTATATTAACCCATTACCACACAATCCTGAGTTTTAAAGACCCTGGGAAATAGACTCTTGAAAACATTGTGGGAAAAGAAGAAAATGCTGGTAACCAGCATTTTCTCTTTTCCCACAATGTTTTCTAACCTTTCAGAAAAAAATCACATGAGCCACGTGTAATTTGTTGTCTGCAAGTGCTTTCAATTTAGACCAGTCTACAATATTGTGGTATGATATAGAGTTAAAGAAAAATTGTATAAATCCTTACCATGCAAACTTAACCCTTTACCACACGACAAAATTTTGGACCGGACCAAACTCTAAGCATTTGAAGTCAACAATTTAAATGTAGCTCAAAGGATAATTTCTATCTTTGATAGGCTAGAAAACATTGTGGGAAAAGGAGAAAATGCTGGTTACCAGCATTTTCTCCTTTTCCCACAATGTTTTCAAGAGTCTATTTCCCGGGGTCTTTAAAAATGTTTTCAAAAGCATTCCTTCCCAGAGTCGTGAAAACCAGGGATTGTTTGGTAAAGGGTTAATGCTTATGCACACAAGATGGAAGAACGGAAGGAATTTCGTTTTTTATTGGTCTAGATATCAATTTATCTGTTTATTTGTCTGCATAACTTGTTTTCTGTAAAATTACTTCAATGTTTATTGTTTGGTTAAATCCTCATTTTTGTATGCACCTTCATATCAATGAGAGGCCAGTTGAGTTTCATTATTATCAAAATGCTATTTTGTTTAGAAGAGTTACTGGACTTTGAAATTGTGAGAGGTGAATATATCTTAGGTACTGTAAATAATGCTGTTTGTTAGTAGATTTAAGCCCAATTTAACCCTTAGGGTAAGCTGGACTCAAGGACCTTTTTGTTCAAAGAACGTGTAGTCTAATTTTGGATCTACTGTCCGATGACAAGGTATTTTTTTCCCAAAAAAACAACTTTAAAATGGCAACATTTGGGTTTTCACTGCCAGCTTGAATTGAAAGTTTTCCTTAATTTATTTAGCAGTTTAACAATTAATAGTACCTTGCATCATATCAATCACATACAAGATGTGTTCAATAATAGACAAAATCTATTGCCGTTTGCAAGAGGTACAGGAATCTGAATTATGAGAATTGCAAGATTTCTTAGTCTTTTGTCAAATGAATATGAGCCATGCTCTGGCAAAAAGGGGGCTTAATGCATCTCTGTAATCCATGATACAAAGCAAGTCAATACAGTATTAGGGATCCATGAAACCCATTTTGTATAACAAGCGACTAAATTATGAGGCACAATAGTCCTTTGTGGTGCAGAAAAATGACCAATAGCAAAAAGTTTCGGCCCAAGTCAGCCTGTGCAGACTGCACAGGCTAACTTAGGTCGATACTTTTTTGCACGTGCACTAAGCCTCCCTTTTCACAGAGCATGACTCATATAACTTCAATAGTCACCAACAAAATGAAAGCAAATTTCATGCGTGACTTTAGCTCAATAAGATGTCCAATTAGTTTGATAATATTAATAGTCAGAATCGACTAAAGTCCACAACATAGATACTTAAGTCCCCTTTCAAAGAGCATAGATCATATATAATTCCTTCAATTTTCTTGCTTTTAAGTGACTGAACTGGTAAGTGGTATGTCTTAAAGTACTCTGTGTCCTATTGGCTATCACAGTCTTCTTGTTCCATTGGTCATCATGTCTCCATATCCTGTTTGAGCTCAAAATTTTTTAACTTCTAAAGAGTTTTCAGAACTTTTTGCTTGTCAGGAAGTAAAGTTAATAAATGATTTCAGGCTTTTTCAAATTTTGCTATGATGTTGAAATGTACTTAGGACAAACACACATAAATTTCAGTTGTTTTCATTAAATCTGTTGTTCGTTAAGCTTTATTTTATTGTTTTCTGTTTTGATCACCTACCTACTTCTCTCTCTCTCTCTCTCTTCTCTCTCTCTCTCTCTCTCTCTCTCTCAAGTTCCGTCAATAATAGAGTTGTACTAATAGAGTTGTATAAATTTTTCCCTGTCATCGAGCCCGGTAATGGCAAATTTCTTTCCGAGGATTCACGAAAGTCAATGCGACAGGATTCACTCCCCTACCGCTGATCATTGTTTTGAAGATAGATATGTAAGAAAGCAGTCAGTGGGAAAATTATTGAGCGGAGTACTGGAGCTCGATCCTCGCTGAAGCAGGTCTTTGTGGAAGTTCTCTTTAACAAAAGCATTTTCACTTGCATAGTACTTTCAAGAAGATAGAGAAATATACATAACCTACTTGTGATGTTACGATATGACTGAAATACTGTTAAACTGCACTGGTCACGACGGTATAATCTATCTGAACATCTGCTTAATTAATCCTTAGACTGCTAAGCGCGACTCACTGACCTCAATTTGTGGACAATGTAGGTTAAGATCAGACCGCACAGAACGGGCCGCTTGAGCGTGATCTACACTGGTCGATAAGGCGATATTAATCCCCAAAATATACCTTTGAAATAGCAAAATGTGTGTTTTTACCATGGGCTTGAAAGATTATTTTAACTTATTTAGTAGGTTAAGGGTTAAAATCTAAGAATCGGGGTCATGACCACATTTAAATCAATGTAGTCGAATAACCAGCACCATGGCTACCTGACAAAATGAGGATATCAAAACAATCGGTACCACGGCTATCTGAAAATTAATGTAACTTGGCATTCGACATACCCCATGAAGGTGTTCACGACTACTGACAGTTTGGTAGAACCGTCCATAGATTGCGATCAATCGGTGCCACGGTGACAAATGTTCACGCTAGCTGAGGGCTTGGTTATTTTCAACTTAGTGTAAGAATAATTGTTACAACTGCTGCCTTAAAACTGGTGCAACTGGTGCAAGTTCAACACCAGTGCCACACCACGGTTACCGGTACCTGAAAATCCGCGTAACCAAACTCTTGGCATACATCTACTTCATATAAGTGTTTACGATTACATTTTTTTGTAGGATTGTCAGTAAATCGATTTTCATTTTAGCTGCACATCGAAAAGGGGACCTTTGCTACGAAAGACAGGACTGCCTCTGATCAACGGTCTTATATCTATATACGATCCCTGCTCTGATAAATAAACTACATGTATAAAACATTTCGGAGGCTACACAGTGCACCGGGCAGAATAAACAGTGTAAATAGACTTACACTTGCTTACTGTGGTCTAGACTTCATTACCATCATTACCATAGAGCGCGAGATCAGCGAAACAATGTGTAGACAAGATTATTTCTGCTTGTGGCCCATAGGTTTTTTATGGGTTCACTAACAAGAAACGATTCTTCACTAAATAGCAAGATACACACACTTTGCAGAAACGTTTTTGAGATCTTTCAACTAATGTTTTTTTTTTATCAAACACTGTGGATTAGAAGAACATCAAATGCAAAACATGGACTCAACCAGGAAGTATTTCATTCCGAGAATCACCGATGAATTCCACTTCCTTTGTTACATGGCTTGACAACCATCACGTGACATCTCTTGGTGACCATTATCAAACCGGCCATAAGGTGTATGAGCCGAATAGTATCAAAGTTTTTGTCCGGAGATCGACATTGTAAGTAAAAATGCTTAATAAGCTATTAGGGAGTTATTTATTCTTAAAATTTTCAGTTACTTTAATGTGGAATGTATCCTGCAAAAGGTTTGTTCTTCACCATTGTGACCCATTAACCCCTTACCAAACGACAAAATGTTAGACTGGTCCAAATTGAAAGCACTTGCAGACGACAAAATAAATGTAAATCAAAAATTCAAATTTGTTTCCAGCAGGATAGAAAACATTGTGGGAAAAAGAGAAAATGCTGGTTACCAGCATTTGCTCCTTTCCCCACAATGTTTTCAAAAGGCTTCTATCTCAGCGTCGTAAAAACCAGGGATTGTTTGGTAAAGGGTTAAACGATAAGCTGCTAAATAAACCAAACCAAAGATTTGCAGCCAATTTTGAAAACCCACAAATCTAGTTTACCATTTAAAAATGTTTCTTTGTCGTAGAAATCTCAGCGTATCGGACAGTGCAGATTCAAGATCAGACTGCACGTTCTGTGCAGTCTGATCTTGAACTGCACTGTCCGCAAAAGTCCACAGAGTCGCACTTAGCAGTCTAAACCTGAAAAAAAAAAAAAATGTGATAACGTGGAAAAATGCTTTTAGAATGCAATTATTTATGTGCAACATTGTTTTCACATGTCTGCATATTAGACCACAATGTATATTGAGAATCCTTTTTTTTTCCAAAGATCTATGGAAGGTCGTATGAAAATCTGTTTCAGCAGATTATGAAATACATGTGATTTCTCAGTGATGTAACTGATTAATTCAAATATACAATAAGCGGCGCTCTAAGAAATTGGGGTTTAATGGATCTCCGCGATGTATTATACCGTGCATGTCATCCTATAATTAATTATGGATCCAGAAAAAATCCATTTTGTTTAGCAACCGACTGAATCTTGAGGTAATATGGTCCTTGGACAAACAGAAAATCTACATATAATAAAAGGTTTCGACCCGTGTCAGGCTGCGCGGACCGCACAGGCTGACATGAATCGATACTTTTTTGCAGACCTATTACACCCTCTTTTCATAGAACATGGCTCATTTCAACCTAGAAAATGATCAACTTAAGTTATTCTTCCTTTATAGTGTAGAAATAAAGACGAGCGTTTTCTTCTTCAAAAACTGTGGATATGCCTACTTAAAATAGTTTGCGCAACTTTTTGGCATCAGGTTGGGATTTTTCTGCTGTACAGTTCGTATTCAAAACAGGTGCTTTTTTTGACTCAAAAGAGCGATCTACTAATATTACCGCAATTCTTGCAAATTCAAGGATGTTCTCCTTGGCTTCAGTGGTTAAGACGTTGAATGTATAAACCAGAGTTCTGAGTTCGATTCTATAGTCGGTGAACCCTGTCCAGCGTGTATGGAATCGGTAAGACACAGTAGGGCTGCCAGTCTCGTGCTGTAAACATTTGAATAAGGGAGCTGTCACTATAGTATAAGTGAAATATTTTTGAAAGGCATGTAAAACATCCTTTCAATAAACATGCACAATCAACATTACTGTTTTTTTTTTATAGCATGTATCATTTATTTATAGTCAATGGCAACTTAGATATGAGCCATGCTCTGTGAAAAAGGTGCTTAATGCATCTGCAAAAAGTATCGACCCAGGTCAGCCTGCGCATTCCGCGCAGGCTGACCTGGTTCGAAACTTTTTGCTATTAATCAATTTTCTGCATGTCAAAGGACCAATGTACCTCATGATTTAGCCGGTTGCTCCAAGGCAAAATATGCCGAGTTCCGGTAGCTCAGTCGGTAGTGTACAGGACTTGAGAACAGGTGGATGCTGGTTCGATCACCGGCTTATGTGATGGCTTGCCTATTATTACATGTATTACAGAAATGCATTAAACCCTCTTTTCCAAAAGTATGGCTCATGAAAAAACGACGGAAGAATTAAAAAGTTATGGTGGCTGTCGATTTTCCAGGTCAGTGAAAAAGAAAACATTATTGTTTCAAATTTTAGTCCGTTTTGGAAAGAACATGAAGTAAAGAAGTGTTGGTCAAAGTTCACACTGCACGTTCTATAAAGTCGTATCTTGATTTATTTATCTTTTTGACAAATTTATGTTATGCCGCTCTCTGCATTGACGGGTCTCCTGAACCGAGGTTCAAGGGAAGCCAATCCTTTAACATTCGTCCTGCGAGGCTCAGAGGTCAACTTGCAGGATTCTTCACAATCGGGCCCTGGCTTCGATACTCATTCGAGGCTCTGGGGGTTTTCGGGGTCAGGCAATCAATCAATTATCAATATACCCTCCATGACAGTCGTTCTTGCATCAATATAGGTCACCATATACTTACACATGCCACGTAAGATCGATACCTGTCATAGTGGGGTTAATATCTTTTCTGAATCCAGATAAGTACAGCTTAACATATATTAGCCATGCTCTGGCAAAAGGGGGCTTAATGCATCTCCGGGATCCATTACCCCAAGCAAGTCGTCTTATGATTATAGATCCATAAAATCCATTTTGTCTAACAACCCATTGAGTCATAAGGTAGACTGGTCCTTTCATATTTAGAAAAATTGACCGATGGCAAAAAGTTTCGACCTCGGTGAGCCTGCGCAGACTGCGCAGGCTGACCTGGGTCGATGCTTTTTGCAGATGCATTAAGCCCCCTTTTCACAGAACATGGCTCATATACTTACGTGCATGCCAGGACTCTTCAGTGCCGTTGGCAAAAACAGGGACTTCTGTAGACAGCATAGATAAAGATCAGACTGCACAGATCCTGCAGTCTAACCTAGAATCTATACCGTCCGCTTGTTTAGTCCTTATACTATCAGACAAAATTCTTCCTCAGTTTCAGTCTATTGTAATTTCAACCATCGAAAGAAGGTCCCGTTTAGACACTGGGCGCTGGAAGTGTTATGACCCGACAAATAATCTTAACCCATAGGCTGCTAAGGACGACTCAATGACGTTTTGCAGACAGTGTAGACCAAGATTAGCCTGCACAGAACGTGCAGTCTGATATTGGAGCCACATTGTCCGATAAGGAGATATATTTCCTCGAAAATACCTTTGAAATAGCGAAATATGGGGTTTAACTATTGACGTGAAAGTTTCATTTCACTTATTAAGTAGGATATATGTTAATAATAGACGTCTGAAGACAAAAAAAATTGTCGTCTTGCAATAGTATGGAAAGCAATGTGGGAAAAGAAGAAATGTCAGCTTGTCACAAGCCATTGCCGCTTTCCAACAACTGTTGTTTTTTTTTAGTCCCCTACAGGCGAAGCTGAAGGGGACTTTAGGTTTGCACTCCGTCCGTCCGTCTGTCCGTCCGTCCGTCCTTCCGTCTGTCCGTCTTTCCGTCAGTCCGGCAAACCAGTTTTCCGGACTTTTTTTCTAAACGCTGGCAGATATTGAGCTGATTTTTGGTGTGTATGTCAACCACCATGAGTTACAGATCAAGTTCGAGTTTCGTTACGGTCCACTGATATTTGACGAAATTACGGGCCTTGGACTTAAAAAATTTCACCGAAAAAACAGTTTTCCGGACTTTTTTTTGTAAACTCTTGTAGATATTGAGCTGATTTTTGGTGTGCAAGTCAACCACTATGAGTTACAGATCAAGTTCGAGTTTCGTTACGGTTCACTGATTTTTGACGAAATTACGGGCCTTGAACTTAGAAATTTTCACCAAAAAAACAGTTGTCCGGACTTTTTTTCTAAACGCTGGCAGATACCGAGCTTATTTTCGGTGTGTAAGCCAACCACCATGAGTTACAGATCAAGTTCGAGTTTCGTTGAGGTCCACTAATTTTTGACGAAATTACGGGCCTTGGAATTAAAAAATTTCACTGAAAAAACAGTTTTCCGGACTTTTTTTCTAAACGCTGGCAGATATTAAGATAATTTTCGGTGTGTGAGCCAACCACCATGAGTTACAGATCAAGTTCGAGTTCCGTTCCGGTCCACTGATTTTTGACGAAATTACGGGCCTTGGACTTAGAAAATTTCACTGAAAAAAACAGTTTTCCCGACTTACTTACAATGCTCATATTTGGTACGTAGGTACCTGTCATTGATACCGATCTTCTGTGGGTTATATGTCCAAGGTCAAGGTAAAAATTTTTTACCCTTATCATGAAAACTTATCCTCAAAACTTTTCATAGTCATTTCTCTGTATATTAAAAGTACTTAAGTTATAACACTTATACATGGTAAGCTGGTACCTCTCACTGGTACACACCTGCTGATGATAAGATCAAGGTCATCTCGCAAGGTAAAGGTCATATTTCTGAAAAATTTCCTTTTACGGGGGCATTTGTGTTTCACAAACACATCTTGTATTAGTAAAACTTCTTCAATGAACTTACTTTAACAAGGGAAATGCTCATATATCTGGCTTTTATTAAAGCATTGCATACAAAGACAGACACGATGCTTATAATTCTGAAAGGGGGTCAAATACGTTCTTTCTCCTCCACAGAGTTTCACAAACTATACCTGCCAGCGATATACACGGCCGGTAGGGGACTCAGTATTGCTATGCAATATTATCAGAATGCTTCTTTTCAATTACAGTCAACAAAGGTGCAAAGTCCATATTTGTGCATCACTCAGTGAAAACCCTTCTT
The DNA here is from genome assembly GCA_946811185.2 of Hippopus hippopus. NCBI lineage: Eukaryota > Metazoa > Mollusca > Bivalvia > Cardiida > Cardiidae > Hippopus > Hippopus hippopus. The sequence goes on along the minus strand of OX328099.1, from coordinate 64,531,216 downwards.
CCACACAATCACGACCTTAAACGACCCTGAAAGACAGGGATTTTGAAAACGTTGTGGGAAAAGGAGAAAATGCTGGTAACCAGCATTTTCTCTTTTATCCACAATGTATTCTACCCTATCAAAGATAATAATCATGAATATATCACCATTTGTGTTCTGCTAATGCTTTCAATTTGGCCAAGTCCAAAATGTTGTCGTTTGGTTGAGTATTAATAGAGAGCAAAGTTATCTTCTACTGTGTTAAATGTTCCTGGTTCGACCACTCGGCTGTTCTTGGATCACCCATGGGTTTTACTCCACTCGTCACAACTCGGCCGATTCCGTACCTACATCTTGTTGATTGCTCCATCACCCGAGGTATGCCGAATGGTTTTTACTCTTAACGCCCTCGTGGATTATTTATTGTGCCTCATAACTCACAACTGTGGTTTATTGAACGATAAACCACGATAGAAAAAAGATTATTTCTTAATTAGATCTATATGATGACTTGCTTGGTATAACGCACCACGAAGATGCATTTAACTCCCTTCTTTCAGAGCGCCGCTAACTTAGAGAAGGTTGTGTGATGCATCTTCAAAAAATACCAACCCATGCCAGCTTGCACAGGCTGACCTATTTCGAAACTCTGCATGTCGAAAGACCATTCTACCTCATGATTTAGACGCTTTTCAGACAAGATGGATGTTTTCTTTAGACAACTTGCTTGTTATATTGCCTTACTACGATTTCCCCAGAGATCAGCTCAATTTTAACCTATTTTTGCGTGCAAAGATTACATTCGAACTAATCTATCAAAAGAAAGTACATGTCGAAAACGCGGCGATGGTCCCATTTTTTCGTTGTTTATCAACGAAATTTCTTTCCACCATTTTGAACGGGGTAGCTTATCGAAAAAAAAAAGTGGTATGTACCTTTAAGCCTTTCAGCTCCGTCTGGAAAAACAGGGATCTTGGCGGATGGCATAGATCAAGATCAGACTGCACAGAACGTGCAGTCTGATCTTGGATCTATACCTTCCGTTTGCTAAGTCAAGCCTAACAGATAAAAAAAAGTCTGATTTTTGGTGAGTTGTACTTCAGCCGTCGACAGTGGTTGAGTTTGTATAATCTGGTGCTAAGGAGTTAAAAACACTTGATAGATAGTAGGATGTATAACCAGTTGGCTCTTGTTGGTGAAGTTTCTCGTTCGTTGTTTTAAGTTCGAAAGTTTGTAAGCTTCAATTTCTGCAGCGTTTTAACTCTGAACCAGCTAAAAATTTATAAAAAAAAAAAAAACCTTATATTACTGTACCAAATATCGTATTTTGTCAAAAGGAAAAATTGGAAAATGCATGTATCTACTTTTACGTAGATTTATCCTGACAAAATTACCAATTCCTCGCTGAATGAAAGGGACAAATTTTGGTCAGTTGAAAACCGTCAAACTGTTTCAAGTTAGGGCATCAGTCGTCACTGTATCTCACTAAATATCGAGTTGTATGTAACAAAGATCGAACTGCACATTCTGCATGCTTGATAAAGCGCACCTTAAAGGTGGCCCTTCAGATTTTGGGACAAAAGTTTTACAAAAATACAAAAAAAATCATCCTTATACTCCCAAAGCCTTTTAATTTTCATTCATAAAACCCCAGTAGTCGAAAACCATCCGACAACAAGAGAAATTAGAGATTTACTACGGTGCAGGTCGACACCGACGGGAAACACGGTCTATTTTTACATGAGCAACTCGCTCATTTACATACCGGAAATACACAGACGAAGCTTCAAACATAGCGTCCGAAGAAGACATTATGGAAAATAATTACATACTTGTTATGTTGTGGAATTTAAGCGTCATTAGTCACGTGCCAGTCACTTGACATTCCCACAATGCTTTTTTGATTTCTGGCGCGAAATCTAAAAATACCTTAAGAGGCTACGTAGCCTTTTAAGGGAACACCATCAAAAAAAATTTTTTTTGTAATTTTATGATTCTTAATTATTGATGATTTGTATTGTTTTTTCATATAAATTTCAGTGATATATATATTTTTTAATTTGGTGAGATGTGAAAAATCTAAATACCCACCTTTAACCCTTAGGCTGCTAAGCGCGACTCACTGAGCTTTTGCGGACAGTGTAAATCAAGATCAGACTGCACAGAACGTGCAGTCTGATCTTGAATCTACACTGTCCGATAGGTAGATTTTTTCCCCCTAAAAATTACCCTTGAAACAGCAACATTCGGATTTTTACTATCAGCTTGAAAGTTTCATTTAACTTATTTAGCAGGATTAGGGTTACGGGTAGTTTAGTGTTTTAAGTATAGTTTTAATGGGATGAAAACATACCCACATAAAGGGTTTCAACCTAGACCTGATATATATTGACAGAAAAAAAAAAGATATAGAGGACATTTGTTTTTTTCGGTGAAAGATCGAAATTTATTTCATCGAGTGAACACCATCGGTAATATTTTCACGAGTGGCGCAGCCACGAGTGAAAATATTACCGATGGTGTTCACGAGATGAAATAAATTTCGATCTTTCACCGAAAAAAAACAAATACTCTATTTATTTCATGCTTTTAACCCTTTCTTGGAGGAGCTTTATCAAAATCCAGTACAGTTCTTTTCAATTATTCCCCGTGGCGTACCCCTCGCGCATAGCAACGCATTACAATATTACGTCAAGCGCGAGAAATGTAAGGTAAATGACGTCCTATTTCCATCTGGTTGTGAGTCGCGCGCAATTTACCTAGGAAACTAGAATATAAAAATCGGTATTTTCACTGCTATTACTCGATATCCTACCGGGAAGCATGAAATAAAACGAAAGGAAAAATCGATAAAGTCATTATTTATGACCTAGCCATATGACAAGACACAGTTTGGTGGTTGACACGGCCTACATTTCTCAGACTCATGCAACAAGTCGATATACCACCGAAGGCTAGCATTCAACAGTTTCCCGAACCACACACAACTACACATACCTATTTACTATTCATGATGAGAATGACACAAGCTACCATGTTACTAATCAGTCGTGGTAAGGACTGGATGGAAAGCTTAAAGCTGTAACGTGCAACGGCCTGGTCGCCCATCCAGGCACTAACTATGACATCGTTGCTTAGCCTGCCCCTCGAGAAGTCTCGACTCCGAGACTTATATACAGACATGTATATATATGCAAATAAACCTGGGGAGTATATACATGGCTAAGGCAACTCCAGTCCGGCAGTTGTCATAATCCCACCTCTGCCACCAAGTATGACGTGCAGCGGCCTGGTCGCCCATCCAGGTACTCACTATAATCTCGTTGCTTAACTTGCACCGAGAGAAATACACCACACCGCATCGCTGTAAAAGCTAGCTCTATAGCAAGGCAGGCTTGAAAAGCTTATACATTATATTTCATGTGTCTATTTTTAGAAATGTTATGGGTAAAAAAATGTCGTAATTCAAGCTGGGGGGAATTATTTCCCCATCACAGTGAATATTTTCCTCCTGCCGAAAATCTGGAACTACTTTTTTAAGTTTTTTAAGTTTTTAAGTTTTAAAAGTGGCATTCGTTGACAAAATAATCAGAGGAAATATAATATATAATTCATTTCATCGGCTTGTGGTTAATATGGGGAAATATTTGCCTCAAAAGGGAAAGGTCCGCGAAAATAACTCGTGCCTTACGGCACTCGCTATTTTCGCATACCTTTCCCTTTTTCGGCAAATTTTTCACCATATTAACCACAAGCTGATGAAATAAACTCTATATATCTAACCTCTCTCAGTGACAAAACCATATTGTCCCGCTGCCTAAAAAAGTCACGTCATATATCAGTTAAATTAACTCTTTACCAAACGACAAAATTTTAGACCTGAAAGCAATTGCGGACGAAAAAAAAAAAAGTGTGCCTTAAAACTTGAAAATTTGTTTTGGAAAGCGGGTATAAAACATTGTGGGTAAAGGAGAAAATGCTGGTAACCAGCATTTTCTCCTTTTCCCACAATCTTTTCATAAGGCTTCTTTCTTAGGTTCGTTAATAGTTAGCATTGTGTGGTGAAGCGTTGAATCAAATCAAAATCCAGTAAATAAACTTTAAAATCTTACTGGTCATCTACCGATCATTTCCTCATATACTGTACCTGGATTGAAAAAGACGTTGCTCTTACCGTGTTCTTCTATAATTTATCTAACAACCGGTATACAACACATAAAAATTAAGTAAGTAGCCTACAAAAGAATTAAGAGATACATATGATATAAATAATTTATTTTTTTTCACTTTTCAATAATGATTTGAATTAAGTTATAATCTTAAAATATGTATCTGATTAAGAATGTCACCATATAACAAAATAACAAACAATAAGGAAAAAAGTGGCATACGATGTCGACGTTATTTTTGGCTAGGGGCCAACGGCGCCTAGCCTTAGTAACCACGTTTCAGACTTTTGCATGAAAGCTGCAACCACTCTCAACATCATGTATAGATGTGCGCTATTCGCTGTCTTTGATTTGCTGGAACTGCAACTGCCGTTTCTAATTGGCTTGAAACGACACATCCCTCAAAACCGCCTTACACCTTACGAGTTATTCATCCGTGATGTAAAATAGAAATTGAAAGAGGGGGTCGGTGTCTACATTTACCGAATAAATGCTAAAGAAAGTATATTCAAAGCAAAAAAAAAAATTAACGGTATTTGTTGGCGTGATGAATTTTAAATGAGAACGCTTAAAACAGAAAGAAATTCTCCCGTTAATTTCACCAAATACTCATGCAGAGCATGACATAACCAACATCCGTGTTTACGTGGGGTCGTCACTGTGTGCACACCTTTGGATCCAGATGGAAGGTGGCGAAATTGACATTTGATTATTAAGTCTTTTAGGGTGTGTAAACAGACAAAACCCTTTCCAAGGGCCTTGTCAGCCGTAATACATGTACAAATTGGGCAGTTGATGAGTCGGTGTTTTCCTGGTGCATGGAAATACCGGAATGGACGGGAACGGACTGGATTGGACCGGAATGGACTTCAAGATTCGATATAAACTCTTGTAGCAACACTTTACTTATTTGACAATGGAATAGGGGTAAACCTGAACATACTCATGTAAGGGAAAATAGGAACTTGCAAGAGATAAGGCTATAATATCTCTGTCATTACTAAAGATATTTATTTCAAACCGGGACTGGTGTTAGCTATCAAAAGGGAAACCCATATAAAAGGGACAGGTATCCATCAAAGTATTTTTCAAACAGTTATAAATGCCCATCCTTGACTTTGAATGTTCAAACTTTGTCATTACTGTCATTACTGAAGACATTTCTTTCAAGCTTGAAGTAGTTGCTAACTATCATATTTACTTCAAACTTGGCCTAGTTGTTAACTATCATAAGGGAACCCATAAATCAGGGGCAGGTAAATTCTAAATATTTTTGACAGAGTAATGCCCGGCTTTTCGACTTACAATTTTCACTTAAAGCAACTGCAGCCGAGCATAGGCATCCATTTTTTTTTTTTTTTTTTTTACTTTTTTAATTGGACATTTCATGATTGAATGCAAATTGCTTTACGCATATATGCACTTTTCACTTGCCCCTAGCCATCAGTGCTTTCAACGCTTTGATTTACCATTTTTCTTTATATTGAGCCACAACAAAAGAGTTTAAATAGTCATTTTCCAGTTCCACTAAGGCTGTCTATCTTTTTAGAAGATATCTCTTCTTTCTGTAAAATGAACTTTTGAATACCACGGTGAAAATATTGACCGAATCTGATTGGTCAACGAAACTTTACGAACGGTTCTTAAAATAACCGTGTGCACCTGAAACAGATTCTTCGATCGACTTTCACAGATAGTTGCGTAAAATACCCGTAGTCCTACGATGAAAATATAAATAAAGTAAACAATATTTTTTTAATGTTTTCGATTTGTGGACGCATTTATTGCTTCTACGAATAGTGTTAGTTTTTAACAGAAGAAGAACACAACTTATGGACGCTGCACGGTGTAGCCTATGATCACCGTCTGTTTTGCCGACGCTTTGTTTACTTCCTTCCATGCGCGTACATGTCTCTCCACCTTCTCTTGTATTTTTGGCTTGGGCTACTTTTAGGATGGACTAATATGCGTCTTATCAGTTTGCTATTACCAGTTTCATCGGGTTATTTTACTTAATCTTGATGATTTTTACCTGTTTTTAGAACATGGGGAGAAAATAAACATGGCATTGGGTTTTAAGAGAGAACGATACGATTTTTCTGGAATAACGTATGATCAGTAAATTTTCATAAGTATGTGTAAATAGAGTAGAAACTTAAAATTAAAGGAAAATAAAACTGAAAAAAAAAAAAAAAAAAATAGTATAGGTTATTAGTTGAAGTGAACACAAACTGTGGAAAAAACAAAGGACTAAAGTCATGAAAAGTAGAGCACTAGGTTTATAGGAGCGTGGCTTATGTCTCCCTAACAACCTTACCATACTGCCGAGCACGTTGGAAGCACATTGCTTCGTATGCTCTTAATTCTGTACTTGATTTTTCTTATAAAGTTAAACTGTCATGTGAAGGAAAGAATATTAAATCAACCACAGTTGTGTAACAATAATGATTTGTCACTAAAATGGGTCCTTTCCGTGTATCCAAACCTAAGTCCCCGCCATTTACACAGGGCTTGAAGTTCATGGTAAACCAGATAGTAATCTTGATGCAAAGTCAAACCCATTAGTTAGTTCGTTTTGACTTTTTACGTGGACCTTTCCTAGATGAAAGACGTATAAACAGTAAAACAAGCTGGAAAAAGTTTGAATGACTTATGTAAGGGTACTTTACGATAAATGGAAAAATCGCTCGTAATTAGCGAATTGTTCTGCTCTTATAATGCTTGCTAAAAAGCCCGGTTCAGTGGCTTTACAATGCATTTCGGAAAGAGAAGGAGTTGCTCGTAAAACAGCGCATCGCAAACACGACGTTACAGGTTAGGTTTTTTCTCGAGGTTTGAAAAATACTGCATTCTGAATTAAAATTATTAGTACGTTACCTTTCAATACAAGTCGGATAAACATCGGTAAACATCATTCACTTGTATGACATTCTACGTACGTATACGTCTCCCAGAGAGAATTACTAAATTCCTCTTAGCTTTTAATTTTATTAGGAAGCCACCAAGATGTCCAGAATCAAAAGCTTTCCTAGGACTACTTTCTTGCTTGTTATTTGTACCATCTTTGTTTCGATCGATGGCCAGGCTCCAAGGACTCTACCAGAAAGAACCAGCGGGGACTGTATCTGTAATTCCGGCGATAACATTTGCTTCTGTGAACTGAGAATAGAACCTAAACTGACCATGATCGTGGATAATAAGCTCGTGTATCCAGACAATGGCATTCTGCGATTTCGAGGTCAAGAGAACAGGACACTAACACCAGATGAAACAGCCAGGGTAATCACAGCTGATGGAGAAAAGTCACGACTAGTAATTGCTATCAATGGTAAATTCCCAGGCCCAAGAATCGAAGTCTTCGACAATCAGACGATTGAGGTGAAGATTATAAACCTTCTCCACACAGACAGCGTAACTGTTCACTTCCACGGACTGCACCAACGTAACACTCCGTGGATGGATGGCGTAGCCCTTGTGACCCAATGTCCAATATTGCCGGGACAGACATTTGTCCATCGATTTAAAGCATTTCCACCAGGAAGTAGCTTGTATCATGCGCATATTGGGGACCAAAGGAGCCAGGGTTTGTATGGCCCTATCGTTGTGAGGACAGATCCGTCTATTCGACGTTTAGATGAAATTATCGTTACTTTACAAGACTGGAATCATATTATGGATGCAGAAACAGCATACTACAGACGGGTTAAGTTATTCCAACCACAAGTTCTATAGATGGTGGTCAGTTCAGCCGGTTTGAATTCCAGTCAGGTTTAACAAATGGAAAGGGAAGATTTTGGTACAACAAGACGTCAAACAACGGTGCACCTCTTGAACGGTTTGTAATAAATGCGGGGAAAACTTGTTACTTCAGAGTTATATCGGCAAATACATTGTATCCCATGAGAGTTTACATTGAAGGACAAAAACTTAATTTGAGAGCGTCCGATGCATATGATTTGGTGTTCATGACAGTTCAGTCTATTATCATTCATCCGGGCGAACGATATGATTTCACGTGGCAAGCTCATGCTGTACCAACAAAGAAGGAAATTCTCCTTGTCGCAGAAACTTTGGAGTCAAATACCAGTCTGGGAGGCAACAAATACCATGCAGCGGAAGCTGTTATCGAATTTTTGGAATATGAAGGTATGCGTAACAATAACCCAGCAAATAACCAAGAAGAGAGCTGCACCGAAAACAACCAATGTCATACGTTTAACTGTCCGTTTGGAAATTATGGTAGCACTGTACGAACATGTCTAAATTTCAATGACGCGAGCAACAATGACCCTATTTGTGCACCGCATCGTGTCCATGGAAATGCTGTAGACCAGGAGTACTTCTTCAATTTTGCTTTTCCTGGAACTCCCGGGAACACCCCTGGATCCGTCAATGGCCGCCAATTCGTTTTTCCAACATCCTCTATGTCGACAGATCTTGGTTCTGTAGGGACAGCGTGTAACGAGAGTTTTTGCAACAGAAATGGTATATGTGAGTGCACATATACACAACAAACTGGATACAACAGGCTTATCCAGATGACCTTTCTGAACCTCGGGGTGGGTTCTGGTTGGTCGCACCCCGTTCATCTGCATGGGCATTCCTTTTATGTCATGAAGATGGGTCTAGGTAAGTTATCATATGTTTCATTGGCCGCTTCCAAGTGAGAAAAAACTTAGGTACGGTGTGTGTGTGTTTTAAATTGGAAAATATCAGTTGTGCATCCATGCAATGATTTTAATGTATCTGTTCATGCAAACTAATTGGTTGACATATTATACAAAGGAGAGTAAAAGGCAGTACTTATCTCTTATACGAGCTTCTAAATGCTTTAGCCAATCAGAAATTGCGCTACAAATTAGAGTCGTTAGTGAATATGGTCCTTGATCTTATTTACATCGAACATGTTTGGACCACTGTTGGCAACCAGTAATGCCATACAGATCCACCAGAAGAGAATATTTGCCGAAACTGAGCAATCACTCTTCAGAATTAACTCAACGTGAATTTCTACTGCTCATTCAGTTAGTCGTGTAAAGATCGAGCCATGGTCTATAAAAGGTGGATTTAATACATCTGCAAAAAGTATCGACATAGGTCAGCTAGCGCAATTCGCGCAGGCTGACCTAAGTAGTATAGAGGGGTGGGATAGGGCTCCGCCCGATCTGGTGGAGCCCTATCCCACCTCCCCTGTAGAGCCCTACGCTACCTACCCTACAGAGAATTTGTCCCAGGTTGACTACCCTGAAGGAATTTATCCCTCTGCAACAGTTCACAAAGGGGTCGAGTAAACGATAAAGTCCGAGAATCCGCATGAAAATGTTACTATAAATAGAACATTTATTTTGCAATAAAAGGCTAAGTATTGTCCATTGAGGGGACCCAGCCTAACCATTGAGTTGGACTTAGTTTTTCTGCATCTATGGATGATTTCTTCTCTCTAAAAGCCTGAGCACTGAGTTGGACTTAGTTTTTTCTTCACCTATGAATGATTTCTCTCTCTAAATGCCTAACCATTGAGTTGGACTTACTTTTTCTGCATCTATGGATGATTTCTCTCTCTAAAAAAAAGCATAACCATTGAGTTGGACTTAGTTTTTTTCACCCTATGGATGATTTCTTCTCTCTAAAAGCCTGACCATTGAGTTGGACTTAGTCTTTTTCTGAGTTTTTTTTACTCTCTGGAGTGTGGCTCTTTGGAGTGTAACTCTTTGGAGTGTAACTCTTCTAAAAGAAAGAAGTTTGACAATTTGGGAAAAAAAAGATAGAACTTTCGTGGTAAATGGTTAGTCCTGAAAAGGACTGTTGGGTTAGCTCTAAAAAGAGCTGTGACAATTTGAAGAAATGACAATTTGAAGATAGAACATTCGTCTGACAACTTGAAGATAGAACTTTCGTCTGACAATTTGAAGAAATGACAACTTGAAGAAAAGATAGAACTTTCGTCTGCAATTTGAAGAAAGATAGAACTTTCGTGGTAGATGCCCGCCTCTTCAACCTTTTCAGCTCCCGAGCGTCTAGGTTCAACTTTAGCGAGAACGGTGGCTCGTTGTCATTATCCCAATTTTCAGTCTGCGGTATGGTGAACTCCTTCTTCTTCTTCTTTGCTGACAGTTGGGCAAGCTCCCAAAAATCCATTTCCCTAAGTGCCGTCTCCATCCTATAGCGAGTCGTAGAAGGTGATGAATGTATGGAAATAACGCTGAGTTTTTATAGCTTTACAGGAGGATTGAACTAGTTGACCCATGACGTCATTTTCTCCTATGTTTTTCCCGCGTCGGCGTTTCATACTGTTTTGGCTCCAAATTAACGTTGTCCAATCAGAATTATCGTTGTTTTTCTAATGGTAAATGTTTTATTGTTGACCAATCCATAGTTTTGTTACATTTTTTCTTGTTCGGGTCAGAAAAACTAGAGTTTGACTATCCTATGACTTTTTTGATTATGAGTCTTCTGACAAAATGAAAAGAAAGATGTTTCATTGAAGATGGTTAGGACTGAAAAGGGCTGTTTTTGTGCAGAATACACTTTTTATCCTCCCCTCTTTCTTTCGATCGATTCCATTTTATCTAGCATTTGCATCAGATGCTCAATTTCATACCTGATATATCTGAAACGTTCTCTTTCTTCTAACCAGAAGAGCAATGAGAGAAAAAATGTCAATCCAAACATTATGGGATACTGACTCAGCTTTTACGATAGTTAATGGTGAATGAGAAAAATTAATCAGAGTTTAGTGTTTTATATGTGTAATGGGTCACTTTTTAGGCTTTTTTTATTTTATCCCTATATCACTGAGTTGGACTTAGTTTTTTCTTCATCTATGGATGATTTTTCTCTTAAAAGCCTGATCACTGAGTTGGACTTAGTTTTTTCTGAGTTTTTCTGCATCTATGGATGATTTCTCTCTCTAAAAGCCTGAGCACTGAGTTGGACTTAGTTTTTTCTGAGTTTTTTGTACTCTCTGGAGTGTGACTCTTTGGAGTGTAACTCTTTGGAGTGTAACTCTTCTAAAAGAAAGAAGTTTGACAATTTTGAAGAAAAGATAGAACTTTCGTGGTAGATGGTTAGCCCTGAAAAGGGCTGTTTTGTTTTGGAGGCTGTGTTTTTTCGTCTCACGTTGTTTTTCCACTTCTAATGACAGCATCCGAAATTCGCCTGACAAATGGGGCATGCTTCAACTCTTTTTCTGATTACCATTGCTCCATTATCGAAAGTAATCTTTCTCCCGAATTTGACATCAACCAAAATGACATCCGGTGTTGTCTTTAAAAATAGTTGAACTAATCTTTCGCCGAGATCTTTGTATGGCTGTGTTATACGTTGTAGTTGGTTTTGTTCCTCCTCTCCTACGAGATGAGTGTTTAGTTCTCTAAAAAAGCCTAACCATTGAGTTGGACTTAGACTTTTTCTGAGTTTTTTTACTCTTTGGTGTGTAACTCTTCTGAGAGAAAAGAAGATTGACAATTTGAAGAAAAGATAGAACTTTCGTGGTAAATGGTTAGTCCTGAAAAGGACTGTTGGGTTAGCCCTGAAAAGAGCTGGGACAATTTGAAGAAATGACAATTTGAAGATAGAACTTTCGTCTGACAATTTGAAGAAATGACAATTTGAAGAAAAGATAGAACTTTTTGTCTGACAATTTGAAGAAAGATAGATCTTTCATGGTAGATGGTTAGCCCTGAAAAGGGCTGTTGGGGTGTCCTAAAAAAGGACCTGGTTTGGAGGTTGTGTTTTTAAGCACAACCTCCAACCTTTCTGCAGGCTGGGCAGCTACTCGCTGCCCGCCTCTTCAACCTTTTCAGCTCCTGAGCGGATAACTCAAATCGCAGCGAAAATGCTGGCTCGTTGTCATCATCCCAGTTTTCTGTTTTCGGTACGATGACCTTCTTTTTTGCTGACAATTGAGCGAGCTCCCAAAAATCCATATCCATTAGTGCTGTTTCCATCTTATCTTATCTGCGAGTCGAAGAAATGAACAATGTATGGAAATAACGGTGGGTTTTATAGCTTTACAGGAGGATTGAACTAGTCGACCCATGACGTCATTTTCTCCTATGTTTTTCCCGCGTCGGCGTTTCATGCTGTTTTGGCTCCAAATTAACGTTGTCCAATCAGAATTATCGTTGTTATTCTAATGGTAAATGTTTTATTGTTGACCAATCTATAGTTTTGTTACATTTTCTTGTTCTGATCAGAAAAACTAGAGTTTGACTATCCTATGACTTTTTTGATTATGAGTCTTCTGACAAAATGAAAAGAAAGATGTTTATTTAAGATAGCTAGCCCTGAAAAGGGTTGCTTTTTTGTGCAGAATACACTTTTTTATCCTCCTCTCTTTCTTTTCCATTGTTTCCATTCTATCTAGCATTTTTATTAGATGGTCAATTTCATACCTGATATATTTGAAACGTTCTCTTTCTTCTAACCAGAAGAGCTATGAGAGGAAAAAAATGTCAATCCAAACATTGTGGGATACTGACTCAGCTTTTACGAAAGTTAATGGTGAATGAGAAAAATTAATCAAGAGTTTAGTGTTTTATATGTGCAATGGGTCACTTTTTAGGCTTTTGATTGTGAGTCTTTTGAGTTTTTGACAATTTTGAAGAAAGATAGATCTTTCGTGGTAGATGGTTAGCCCTGAAAAGGGCTGTTTTTAGAGAAGGGCTGATTTTTTGAAAATGTTTATTCAGTATCAGTCGATTCGCTGTCTGACTCACTCCTTTCAGCGGCGATTTGCTCGCGGAAAAGACGGTCTACCTGCTCAGTTTTTGAAATAACATACTGAAAATACATTTCAAGCGTGCCCTCAATAATGAGTTCCTTCATCCGAAGGTTATAACAGAACACCCTGTTATTCGCAAGCTCAGCCCTCTCGTAACGCTTTCTTACTTCAGCTAAGCGTTGTTGCAGTAAAATGATTTGCCTCTTAGCTCTTCTTATCTTTCGCTCGGCATCCATCCAAGTGAAGCGCATATCGAGTGATGGTCTTGAAGCTATTGTGAAAATGAAATGTATGGGAAATATATCGCAGAGATTTATAGCTTTTCAGACGGATTGACCTACTTGACGCATGACGTCATTTTCTCCTATGTTTTTCCCGCGTCGGCGTTTCATGCTGTTTTGGTTCTGAATTAATGTTGTCCAATCAGAATTACCGTTTTATTTCTAAAGGTAAATGTTTTATTGTTGACCAAACCCGTAGTTTTGTTACATTTTTTCTTGTTCGGGTCAGAAAAAAACTAGAGTTTGACTATTCTATGACTTTTTTTAGTTTTGGCTGTAAGTCTTCTAAAAGAAAGAAGTTTGACAATTTTGAAGAAAAGATAGAACTTTCGTGGTAGATGGGTAGCCCTGAAAAGGGCTGTTTTGTTTTGGAGGCTGTGTTTTTTCGTCTCACGTTGCTTTTTCCACTTCTAATGACAGCAACCGAAATTCGCCTGACAAATGGGGCATGCTTCAACTCTTTTTTTTGATTACCATTGCTCCATTATCGAAAGTAATCTTCCTCCCAAATTTGACATCAACCACTATGACATCCGGTGTTGTCTTTAAAAATAGTTGAACTAATCTTTCGCCGAGATCTTTGTATGGCTGTGTTATACGTTGTAGTTGGTTTTGTTCCTCCTCTCCTATGAAACGGGTGTTTAGTTGTAATAACTGTTGACCTGCATTTAGATACTCTTGGAGAGCCTCACGTAGTTGATAATATATCTCCTCCATATTGATACTGCTTCCGATTATTGATACTGCTTTCGAAGTGATCCTTAGCTGAGAGTCAAAAAATGATGAATGTATGGAAATATCGCTGGGTTTTATACGTTTACAGAGGATTGAAATTTTTAAAGAGCTCGGACCTGGCGGAAAGCACATACATTTTTTCCCATGCTACGTTTCATGCTAATATAGCAAAAAAATGTAGACAGAACAAGTCTTGGGGAAAAACAGAATGAAGAGCTCTATTGTTTTTTGAACTTTTATTTATTGAACAGAACCGAACAATGAACATATTATCTCCTTTTACATCTACCGCTGATTAGGTCTAGATCTACATGCAGTGAGGAAATATTCCCGTAAAATGGTCTTTACGAGTGTGTGAACCAATAATTATTCCAAGTTATTTTTCTGGACATAAATTAACGAAAGTGTCAAGGAGCTGTCTTTCTTTTGTTAAGGAAATCAAGGATATTCACCCTATTTTACATGTACAAATCTACGAAAGAAAAATGCTTTCTACTTTCGACAACGCTCAAAATTCGAACTCACACCCTTTGATTTCAAGATCTAGAATCTAGCTCGTCATTCGAATTAATACATCTATTTATGTTCCACAAATAATTCACGTCGCTCGTATTGAGGCTTTACCTTTTTTATATTAGTTAAGCGTATAGAGGTATTTATAAAAAGCTTTACTAGACGCTGACGTAGTGTACCTCTGCCCAATGGTCTATTTATAGCAACAGACGCTAGCTATTGTGATCTAAGCCCCTGTCACACTAAACGGCGTTTCCACTGAGTTGGCACGGTGTTGTTTAAGTTCCCAGAGTGCCAACAAAGGTTTTCGTTTTGATTTCTGAACAATAGATTGAAATGCTCGAATCAAAGTTTTTCCCATTTTATTTGGAATAGGGATAACCCATGAAAATCTTGAAAACACGTCAATTACACAAAGTAAATATTTCTTGTTATCATTTTGTTTTGCTAAATGTTGCATGTCGGCCAAATCAGCTTGCCATTGATAATCTATACCACTTACAATAGTTTTTCGTCTTTTGAAACGTCGACGGATTGGTTTGTGTAAGGTATAGGTGAATTCACCTCGTAACCACTCTTGAACATCTTTGTATCTTATTCCTTTCAAAACAGATTTTGCAGCGTGATACAATTGCTTTATTCCAGTAAATGCGACAGTGCTTTTGGGATCATAAAATAACTTTCTTAACACGTAATCAAGTTTAGGCTTTACCAGGGCTCCCATGACTGAGCCGTTTTACGACTAGGGGTCTTTTTTATAGATTCTGGTGGAGTTAACAACTCTTTAGTATAGAATTGCTTCAGTCTTTCTTTTTCTTCAGGTTTCATGTATGGAGTTTTCATGTATGAAGTTTTCATCGTAGATCTTTTAACACTTTTTGCAGTCGATTTCCTTGCAGTTTTTTGTACACTTTTTGGTGTGTGAAATAAGTAATCAGACTCACCATGGGATTCTTCATCTTCACTCAGCGACTTATCATAAGCTTTATCATAAGTTTTATGCATCCACCTCCATCTGCTTGGATTGCCAATGACTTCTTGCGGAATATTACTTTCATGTAATGCCTTTGAAAAAGTTTTCCAGCCTTTGGGTTCAACACCTTTTCTTTGACGTATTGCATCATTGATAAGATCGATGATATTGGAACCATGAATGCGTCCGCCTTTATAAGACACAACTCCTTGTTCATCCCAAGTTAAATTGTTGTTATCTTTTATCATATTCAAAAGTAACTCGGCTTTTCTTTTCATGTTTTTTGGTACACTTTGCAAAATTTGATCATGCAAGGTAACAGATGCTGATTTCTGTACACTATCATCACTTTTTTGTCGTTGAAAGTAAATTGTTCAAAGTCGGTCTTGCTTTTTGAAGAGAATTTTGTAACTTAAACAAAGTTTCACCATACTTTTGAGCTTTTTCCGATTCTGATAAATTGGTGTTTTGTAAAATATGTCCCATGTCCTGTTGAAGATGTACTACATCTACAACTTGTGGATTGGGTGGTAAACGAGGTCTTTGAGCTTGTTCGGCTTTCCAACGATTCATATTTTCTAAGGTTTGGTAAGGCACAATAACCATTTTTTTAACAGACATAATTTAAAAATTATAAATTACAAGGCCTTAAGAGCTCCTCCTATTCCTCCGATAACGGCTTTTCCTAACAATGGTAATAATGCAGGACCAAGCAATTGAAGAAATCCACCTTTTTGATTTAATATTTGTTTTTTATTTTTTACTGAGACTGATTTGAAGCTAAACGTCTGAGATGCTGCCTACTTGAATACAATTTCTTCTTCTGAGGTGATGATAAATGTACATTGCCTTTTAAAACATTATGACAGCATTCCGATATGCATTTCATCACTTCAGGCGACGAATCTTTTACAAGTTTTTTACGTGCTTTTGGTTTAGCCTGTATCATAGCCATAACTATTGAACCATGTTTTTTTATCAGAGGTGTTTTCTTCTTCATGTTGACTTGATCTCGATTTCGGATTAAATGATAATACAAGTTCCATGTCACTAACATTTATAGCTAATGTAATGTTTTTTGTAGACAAAATTTGTTGTTAAAATTTCTTAAGAAAATTGTGAATAGAGATCGTCGGCTAATGTAGTGGCTGTAGATAAAGATGAATCCACGGGAACAGATCTTCCTTTCCCAAGGTGGAGCACCTCATTTTTGTCGTCAAGATTATATCTCCCTGTATCAAGGTTGTGTTTCACCATGTCATAAAACATTCGTTTATATTTTTTTAACCCTTTTTTATGTTTAGCTAATGTCTTTGGAGACCACGTGCTGGAGGGGATTTCTTGAAACGATAATTTTTTACCTGGTAATATGAATCTTGAATACTTTCTTTCGTAATCCTGCAGTTTTTTTCTCATTCTTTCTTCTCTGGATTTCGGATACTGTTGATGTTCTGAAATGTTGCTTCCTACAGAACTTCGTTTTCGGGTAGTAACAAATCTTTCATCAATCGTAATTGGGGCATGCTTCTTTGGTGGTGAATTCTTCTTCTTTGGAGATTTTTTCTTTGGTGGAGCACGCTTTCTTGGAGTAAGCTTTTTTGGAGATTTCTTCTTTGTTGGAGATTTTTTCTTTTTCGGAGACTTCTTCTTTTGCGGAGCACGCTTTCGTGGAACACGTTTTCGAGTTTGTCTTTCAGCTCCAAATTTTCTGATGGTTTTTGTTCCATCCCATCTCAGCAAACTTCTGATAATCACACCACCTAGAAATCCATCCCCTCCAGGTTTTAAAATGATTTTACGTTTACTTTCCTCATCTATGGACGGATCTGCTAGCTGTTCAATATCTGCTCTATGTTTTGTCATGTACGTTATGGTTTGTTTTGGTAATTTGATTTTATTTTCGATGATGTTTTGCGCAGCTAATGTAAACCATATTAAAATTTCTTTTAATCCTGCTTTTAACACAGCTTCTCTTTCATGCTTATCGGTTTGTTGACTTAAATTTCGCAAAGCAGCTAAAACCGATCTTGGTGTAGGTGGTAAGTCCATGTTTACTCACGGATGGGTATCATAAAAATGATTTATATTTAAAAATGTAATTCTCTTTTAAAGCAAGAACTTTTGCATAAAAAACTTTTCTTAAAGAAACTTTTTTAAGCAGAAGAATAAATAACAGGTCCTCTTTCATTACCTTGTGTATACCAACGGTAAAATATATCTGTTCGGAGTCTTAATTCTTTGTTTGTTTGTGAATGAAAATCTACGACTAGATATCCATGGTCCGACAATGTAGCATCTTCATAAGCAGGTACCAAATGTGGGGCTTGCATTTGTCAAGCTAATGTTTTAATCTGATTCTTATCTCGTTCATTTCGAAATAAAATCATATATCTAGAATTAAGGCTAATGGTTCGACTCGATTTCGATTGTTGAAACATATTTTGCGTGATGTAAATCACACTTGCATTACGATGATGACCTTTTCTTGTAAACCAAAGTTTAATTTTTTCCTCATCTTTTTCCCCCAATATGTCATCAAAGACGATTAAATGTGGTATGGATACATCACTGACAATTTCGTTTTCGTCGTCAGGAATCCCCTCCACGAATTTTATCAATTCAAATTGTGAATTAAACTTTTCCTGCATAACACTGTAGGCATGTTGCCATTCTTTGTAACACCAAAGAACTCTTTCAGGAACGATGTTGAACAAGTCTTCTCGATACTCAATTAATTTATGAACGAACTCTGTTTTTCCACAACCGCTCGGCCCTGTGATGAAAATATTACAGGGATGTTGAAATAATATGGATTGTACATCCATTTTTTACTTTACTCTTTAAAGGTTAATGATAAAAGTATAACATCATTGAAAATGAAACCATTTTTATTGAACAGAACTAAACAATGAAACATTTTTTGCAATGCAACATAAAAAATTTTCTTGACAATGAAAAAAATCACAAGGAAACATTTTTTTTACAATACAGCATAAAAAACATTTTCTTGACAATGAAAAAAATCACACTGAAATATTTTTTCACAATGAATTATTCATTTACAATAACTCTCTTGCTGTATACAGAGTGAAACGTTTTTTGTTTATGGTTCACTGGTAACCGTTCTATCTCTGGGTCTTTTTGACTACAGAAGAACTCGTCTCGTCATCGCTGTCATGGTTCAACTTACTTTGGTAAGGCTGAATATAGCATCGATGAGAAAAGTTAACAATTTTCTTACAGATATGACACCTTTTCTCTCCAATGCAAATATGATTTTTCTTTCTGACAAGATATTGCGCACCACATTTCGAACAGAGTTTCACTAATTCATAAATGGATTTCTTTTCTCTACCTTGAACAATTCTGTGATTTCCAAAGCATACAGCACTAAAAAATCGTCTACGACAATCACTGCAAACATATTCTTTTGATTCTGATGGACATTTTCCTTTGCGGTAACAACCTTTGCAGATAATTGAACAAGCATGACTTTCCCGTGTCGAGTAACGCACATCACAGAACTCACAATAATATGCACAACTAAAAAAACTTTGATAGATTTGATGTAGTCATAATGGTTTTGATGAAAGTACAAATGTATGATTTTAGTCTCGTCTTTTACTTCTGGATGTTCAAATATTTTTTCCACTTTTGAATGCTGTTGATGAACTTTAATGACATAGCCTTTTTCATACAAGAATGTTTGAATTTTTTTTTTTGTATTCATCAATTCCTACAGGCTGTGTTGGTGAAACTCCAGCTTCATTCAACAATTTCTCAGCTTCAGTCTTTTGAAGAGGGAGGTTTGAACGACGAATACGATCCCATTTCCTATTCCATTCTTCGTTGTTTTCATGTTTATTGTAGCAAATTCCCACAACAACGGCTCTTGCAAAACATAGTTGGTCATGATTGTTAATTTGAATAATGGATTTTTTCTTCTTGGCAAAAACCTTTGAATCTAATTCTGATACTTTCTTTTTTCCGCTGCCACATGGAGGTATTGTATGTGTAATGTCAAATGTCATTAATCCGTCGCTTAAGACGAAATCTGTATTCGATTGTAGAACTCGTTCAATTTCATTCAACATAGTTTCACCTTGCAACTGTTCTGTAGTTAAAAAAGGAATATGGATTCCCATTTCCAACGAAGGATGATTGATGGTAATTCTAATCATGTCCGTCGGGTTAGCATTTAACTTTCGAATGATTTCATGGGTAACATCGTCAAATAATGCAACTAGTCTCTGAGGTGATAATTCTTCAAATTTCTTAAAACTCACCGTCAGCACATGTGATTCTGTTCTAAATTTTCTTGACTTCTTATTACCCTTTCTGTTAAATCATATAGACTTTTCATGTCTAAGCTAGAGTTGATACTTTCATCGTCACTGTCACTTTCTTCTTTCAACGGTCTAGTTTTTTTCTTTTTTGTTGGTGGAAATACCTCATTGTCACTTTCGCTGTCTGAATAGGTTATTATTCTTTTTCTTTTACCCATCGTTTATGTCTGACTGAAAGACAATAATGCAGGAAGTGAGAAAAAACTAACAATTTATATAACCTCTCCGTTGCAACAGTGCATAAATAAAGACAACTGTTGTGAAAATCTAATCATTCTTCTGCTCAATCTCAGACAGTACAGTTGATAAAAAAATATGAGCGAATTCAAGCTGCAAAATACATCACCACTTAGAACCGGGTTGTTCGTACGGAGAGGAAAAAACAGCAAAACAACAAAAGGGGAAGAAAAAACCAAATGTGGATCTGACATTCCGAAGAAAACATACTGAGTGAAAAAAGATTTCAACACAATATTGAATTTAAACAAAAAAGACTGACTTGATTTTTTCATTCATTTTTGTCTTTACAGTTCATTCATTTTTGTCTTTACAGTTCATGACTTGATTTTTTCATTGTGTATAAGTTCTTTTGGAAATAAAAAACATGAAAATAATTACTTCTTACTTTTGACTTTTTTCTAGTTTTGACTGTAAGTCTTTTGAGTTTTGACAATTTTGAAGAAAGAAAGACTTTCGTGCTAGATGGTTAGCCCTGAAAAGGGCTTTTTTGAAGGATTTCACATTAACATCCAGCTCTACGACTCCTCCACCCGATCCACTGGGGTGATTTCACACCAACAGTGCTCACAACAAGTCGACGAACCTTCATCATCATCATAAAATCCTTCATCAGGATCTGGACAGTCATGCTTCTGTCCAAGATACTCAAGTATGGCAAAACATTTCCCACACTCTATCAGACATCTGCTTGCGCAGTGGGGGCAGACAAGAATTCGAACCATCCTGGAACAAATATGATTTATGTAAAAATATCACCGGGTTTTATAGCTTCACACGAGGATTGAACTGGTTGACTCATGACGTCATT
This sequence comes from Hippopus hippopus, assembly GCA_946811185.2. Taxonomy (NCBI): domain Eukaryota; kingdom Metazoa; phylum Mollusca; class Bivalvia; order Cardiida; family Cardiidae; genus Hippopus; species Hippopus hippopus. The sequence continues at coordinate 64,510,447 of OX328099.1, read as the reverse complement.
TTTTCCTATGTTTTTCCCGCGTCGGGGTTTCATGCTGTTTTTACCACTCCTAACTCAGTGTCATACAGTACAATCCTGGTGTTTCCCGTCAGGTCCGCGCTCTTTAAAAATTTTCAGTCCTCTGTAAACGTATAAAACCCAGCGTTATTTTATACAATCATCATTTCTTTGACTCTCAGCTAACGAACACTTCGAAAGCAGTATCAATATTCGAAAGCAGTATCAATATTCGGAAGCAGTTTCAATATGAAGCACAACTTAGATGAAATCAACTTGGACAATTTCCCACCAGTGGAAAACAATGGAGACGTTCTTTCATCAGTTATAAATTCGACAATCATCAATCCACCGACGGTGCTGGACAACATTTGTGAAGAGATGAAACAGTTAAATTCAAAACAAGATGTCATGATGACTCGGATCTTAGAACAATTGGAGACTTTTAACCAACATTTGGAGGAAATTAAAACTTTAAACACAAACACCGAGCAGCTCAGTAAAAATATCGAGACACTACGGCAACAGGGTCAGTGCATTTCAACAGTTCCTGTGAAGATCCCTGTGGAGTTTGACTTTGATAAAACCAATCTTCACAAGTTAGTGGACTCTATTGTAACTGTTGTGAAGAAAAATCAGCGAAAGAAAAAACAACCAGAGGAAAAACAACCAAGAAAAACAACAAAACGGAAATCTGAGGAAGACGATAGCCATCTCCACAAGAAACAGCGAGTTGATCAAATGAGACCTACACCGATAATGACAGGTCAGGGTAAATACGGGAAAAACATTGATAATCACGTTGATTTCAAGATCCCGAAAAAGCCAAAGAAAAGCTGTCGGTAGAGAAAAAACACAGCCTCCAAAACAGTCCTTTTCAGGGCTAACCCAACAGTTCTTTTCAGAGCTAACCCAACAGTCCTTTTCAGGACTAACCATTTACCACGAAAGTTCTATCTTCAAATTGTCATTTCTTCAAATTGTCAAACTTCTTTCTTTTAGAAGAGTTACACTCCAAAGAGTTACACTCCAAAGAGCCATACTCCAGAGAGTAAAAAAAACTCAGAAAAAGTCTAAGGTCAACTCAGTGTTCAGGCTTTTAGAGAGAGAAAAATCATTCATAGATGCAGAAAAAAGTCTAAGTCCAACTCAATGAAAATACCCCGGGCTCTAGCCTGAGAGGGTTTTGTACCCAGTTTGCCTCCAAACGTCCGCCATCTTGAATTCTGACGATGGACACTCCGGGTATCAGGGTAGAGACCCTGGGTGTTTTTTGTAAAAGTGATATAATGTAAATTCTTTCAGGGTAGCCAAACTGGGACAAATTCTCTGTAGGGTAGGTAGCGTAAGGCTCTACAGGGGAGGTGGGATAGGGCTCCGCCAGATCGGGCGGAGCCCTATCCCACCCCTCTATACTACTGACCTATTTCGGAACTTTTTGCTATCTGTCAATTTTCTGCAAGTCTAGGGACCATTATAACTCATGATTCAGTTGCCTGTTAGGCAAAATGTATTTCATGGACCTTTAATTATGTGATGACTTGCATGGTATAATGCATTAAATGTTTAACTCCTTCCTTACTGTTGACGACACCAGAAGCTTTTGTGGAAAGTGTAGATCAAGATCAGACTGCACAGAACGTGCAGTCTGATCTCTGATCTGCACTGTCCACTGCAATATTCTAGATTATGACCAAACTGTTTCATGATCTTGCAGAGCAAATGTATGTTTAGCCTTTTAGAAAATGCAATTTATTTATTCAGTATATAGCGTAAGAGTTAAATCCACTTTAAGCAGAGCATAGATCGTACGTACATATTTTCACAATGGATTTAAAAACCTATGTTAAAAACAACAGATTTAAAGATCTATGTTAAAAGATTCAATACACATACATGTATGCTAATAAATATTGGGACTGATCGTGATAGTAGCATCTATAAACTGACAAGTAATAAAATATATTTTGCAAATCAAGCAACCTACGACCCTGTAACAGGAAAGCTTCAAAGCGACAACACTGATATCACATGTACAGATGCTCGAAGGTACTGTTCCACTGCTGCTTGAACTAAAACAACTTGGGTTGGTGGAAACATTCCAAATTTGAACCCGGATCCCCCAGAAAAGGATATCGTCGTTGTGCCGACAGGTAAGATATAGAGACTTGATTGATTGATTGATTGATTGATTGGTGTTTTACGCCGCTTTCCACATTATTTAAGTCATATCACGGTGACAGCTCACACATGCATGCTGGCTTTCACCAGTACTGTGCTTAGGCTCTAACGTTTCCTGCCCCAGGACACTCCCACGAAAAGCCCGGTGGATCCAGTTTGGCTCGAACCTGGAGCTTCCAAGTCACGCGTCCTACACTTTACCACTGGTCCCACGTAGGACCCTCATATATAGACTTTGGATATAGTATACTGCCCAGAAAAAAATAAACATAACCTTTCTGTTGTAAGATACCTTTGACAGGAATGAGTAAATATGAGCAAAACAATCAAAATACCACATATGAATCACCAAGAATACTGCAGTGAAAGAGTTGATAACGAAAATGACACAAACAGACACGTGTAACTTTGTAATTAAATAGTTAATATATCTGTGTCCCCCAAAAATGTTGGTGCACTCCCTACAACACTTTAGCACACTCTAAATTACTTTCCTGGATGGCTGTCAGGCACAACCATGCAATCCACTACGACAACATGAGCAAGGCGAAACAAAGTCCTTCTGTCCTTTCAAGCTTCAGAGTTTTGGTTTCACTCACCGCGTATTAATATGTTTAATCTATACAGGAAAGCGAATGAACGAATCAATTTATTTGACTTAAACTGCATAATGTTTCGTCGTACAATATGTCAATATATATAATGAAAACGGCAATTGACACACCCACAATTTCTCACTTACATCTCACAAAAAAAAACTACTCACAACATCATTTTGAAAGTAATGAGGCATAGCAGACAGGTCTATCTTCGAAGAGTATGACATGCACAGACAATGCTTGTAGGTGTGATAAACTTGTAAATGGTGCACGCAACTGTTTTTTTTTTTCACATTGGAACTATAGTGAAAATCACATTCTTTAATCTTTTTGAGTACATTTTATGGCAAATCCTATTAATTATACGTCAACTGAACTGCTAAAAAAGGTTGGAAAAAAAAACCGGCACCTCGACCAGCTGCATTTTTCTTTCCATATAATCTTATCTGGATCCATAAAGACGATGCTTCGCTATGAGGTGGTTTCACACGAAATAATTTAAACCCAGTTTCCACAGAAATCATCATATCAATACAAGAAGCATTTGAGCACGTATTTCAATTTTCTCAGTATAGCAGTGCTTGATATGTGTCACGTGGTGTTTATATGCTCTAGGTATCCTTTTACGCCACTGCTGGCCATCTAAAATTACAGGTAGTCTTTCGGATGAGACGTTAAACCGAATTCCCGTGATACGGTGCTATACACCGAGCACGTTAAAGAACCAGGCGTGACTTAGGATGGGTTTCGTCCTGTATCTTGCACTATCCCCTGTAACAATACTAACAGCCTTCACGGGGTGTCGCCCATATGGGCAACCGGTAGCGACGATAAATAAACGCAAGTTAAATCAATCCGTAATCGAATTATGAGAGAAAATTTCAGCTGATTTCGACCTGAATTCTGCCAGTAGTACATATACTCAAAGGCAAAAGAAAGTATACAGTTTTTGATATCTCATAATTCTCTCATTTTTCATGTTTTTGACCTGAAATCTTTAAAAACATATTGCTGCTATATTTGAAATGATATTCTGTCATTAATTTACACATTGACACACTGGACCGGCTACAGTGCAGGTACATGTCGATTTTGCATATCTGCACCTGCAACCTATTGGACAATCAATATATCGCTGTAAGTCAGTATTTGGTTTCTAAGTTCTTAATATGAAAAAGGGGCAGCCTTTTCTTTTTCTATCCAACAATGGAACAGCTTTCAGAAGCCCATAGAAACTGTGTCATTAAAAATTTTGCAGAAAGGTCGTTCAAGACTGTTCTGTGACTTGTTAGTTGCAATGTACACAAGTCACTGTTGATCGGCTGTGAAGGTGCTATGAATTGAAGGAACTGCCATTCTGGTTGACCTAAAGTAACCGTGTCGAAAAAAGAACGATACAAAGGGGAGGGGTGGGTGATGCATGAAATCAACATTGCGAGGTCCTAGTGAACCACTAAAGTGAAACTGAATCAGGGTGATGTGCAGTGCCTGCACGCAATCAGACTTAGTCAGAGCCACAAACATGGTTTTGAATAATTTGACATCTGCCAATCAGTAAATTGGAATAAGCTCTGGTAACATAACATGAAAATGTTTGGAAATTCGGCGGAACTGGTTAAAAAGTATGCCAGAGAGAGTACGGTAAATTGTCAGAGATACCCATCCAGAGGCCTGATCATCGAAGGAAATTGATCAATACTCTTACAGATCGAAATGGAAACATTTGCTTGTCTTTAAAAGATATAGTGACCTGCAGGCTTATAAGTGAAGAGTTCGATTCCGACCCGAGGTGTTCCAATTTTGTGCGAGTTTCATTCAGCAAGACATTTCAGGGCCAGATCGTAGATTGGTTAAACTCAGGATGAACATGAATGAATTAGCTGAAGTGAGCTTATGTCATGATATGACTAATGTCGAGAGCGACGTGAAACACTACTCTATCCATCAACCAATTGAAAACCCCGTCGTATTAAAAAGTTGTTCGCTAACCTTTAAAGATGCCCGTCTACAGCCGGTGAGAAGCCTCCATTTTCCTTCGTTTACCTCATTAGACACAGGGCGAAGGTCAAATATAGTCACGTGACAGAATGCATGATCATCATACGAATCTACCGGAGTGTATAGCGGACATATCGAAATCTTCGATTCAAAAACCGGAAACGACGAGTCTGTTTACATGGAAGGCCGCAACTCAGCGAAATGCATTTTCTATCGACTGTAATCTAAGCAACCTTGCAACCGTCAGGCGCAATATTTGGCATGAAGATATAAGAATGACTATATTTTGATAAAATAAAGACAAAATGAGTTAAAACTGGCTGAAAATGAGTATCAGGGCTTCTTTAACGAATACCCTCCCTTTTTTTTTTGTTGATATTGGTGTACAGCAGACAATTTTTTTTTTTTTTTTTGTTTTTGGCATTTAAAAATGATTGGACTATCGCATGAAAAAGATTGCAAGGGCCTAGCTTTAACCATTTTGCCAAAACAGCCAAAATTGAAAGGTTTATACTTTCTTTTGCCTCTAAGTATGTTATTGTCTGGTTCCCCGCTAACGCCAATCTTGATGTTTATATTTTCACAGGTGGATATGTATAAGTGCCCACAATTTCTTTACACCATTATTCCACCATTATTTTTCGATAAATTACTCAAAAGTATGAAATAAAATGTTTATATTTTCACAGGTGGATATGTCGCGATACGTTTTATATCGGACAACCCAGGTTTATGGTTTCTGCACTGCCACATTGACCTTCACAATACAAACGGTATGGGAATGTTGATAAGTGAAGCCCCTGCTAGCATTCCCTCAGCTCCTGTTGGATTTCCGACCTGCAAAAACTTTCTGTATGATGCAACAGACAATGGTATCTATCTATCTGTCTGTCTGTGTCTATCTATCTATCTATCTATCTATGTGGATATATGGATGGATCTTAATTTACATGAAATTAATCTAAATATCTGTATCGTAATCTGGAAATAGTAACCGCATATGACTTCAACTTGTGTCATCAAAGAAAAAATAGTTGTTCCATAATTATTTCAATAAAATATGTTACATTTATAACATCTCTCTTTTCCAGGTTCAACGACCAGTGGGACGGCCAGGATAAGGATATCAAATATGCTTACTTTTGCCACGATGTCATTGTTTCTGGAATACATTCGTCACTATATCGCTGCCTAGTTTTTCCAGCGGCCAGCTTTTTATTTGTAGAGATACATGTACTAGTTAGAATGCCTCAAAGTTTTGAACATCTGGACAAGAGACAGAGAAACGCCAACGCCAAACGCAGTTGTACACAGTGATGAATAAGCCATGTTCTTGCAGCAAGAGGTTTAATTCATCTCCGTGATGCATTGTACCGTGCAAGCGATCACATAATTATAGATAAAAAAATCCATTTTGTTTAACAACCAGCTGAATCCTGAGGTTGAATGGTATTTGACATCCAAAATATTTACTAGAGCAAAAAGTTTCGACACAGGTCAGCCTGCGCAATCTGCGCAGGCTGACCTGAGTCGATACTTTTTGCAGATGCATTAAGCCCCCTTTTCAAAGAGCATGACTTTAATATATTCTTACTCAAAACAGCGAAATAAAATTTCACCAAAAGTTTAAGCTTTCAAACAGTTTATGATCACGGTAGCACAAAACACCAACCAAGAGCAACCCGAATGGATTTGCCAACTGCGCAGATTTAGACTAGATTCCATAGGACATACTGTCTGATCTTGGATCTACACATCCACTATGCTGATAGCAGACTTTAAGTGACAACAAAGAATTTAGTGTAAAACATCCTGTCTGAAAAGTTTGAGTTTGTCTGTAAGGCGATCTTCCGGACCCTTTATTGATATAGCAAAAAAACACTTACGGATCTGTTAAAAAAGCGTTATGTTTTGAAAATCAATGATTCTTCTCCCCAACTATTTGAACTGTTTGAATAAGGAACTAAAATTAATGAAACTGCTTCTCTACACAAACAGTATCAGGAACAGTGGCACATTAGTCTAAGGAAACCAGGCCATTTCAGACCAGGAAGAAAATAGACATATTGATCAGTGGTATTATTGGTCTTTAAATCTGTGTACATTTGCGGTTTTGGTCTTGTTAAAGTAACAACACCTTCCAAAAGTAAGCAAGGCGGGTGTTAGAATGCATCTAAATTTAAATCATACCATTCAAAAGTATGGAAATTATTGTGAAGATGACAATCCGTTATTGTACGGTCGGTCCAAGTGCTAGTCGCTGATAGAGAAATTAACTTTAAAACTAGGTTAAAAGTTGCCAGGTCACCCTATCTTTTGTCTACTTTTTGCCTGTTTTTGAAATTCATTCTTTCTGCCAGCGACAAACTCTTGGACTGACCAAACAACAACAGATTGTCATCTTCACGATATTTTCCATACTTTTAAAAAGTATCATTTAGATTTAACCGTTTACCAAACGACAAAATTTTAGACCTGTCCAAATTGAAAACATTTGCAGACGACAAATCAAAAGTGGCTTAAATGGCGGAAGTTGTGCTTGATAAAGTAGAAAACATTGTTGGAAAAGGAGAAAATGCTGGTTACCAGCATTTTCTCCTTTTCCAACAATGTTTTCAAAAGGCTTCTTTCGCAGGGTCGTTAAAACCAGGGCTTGTTTGGTAAAGAGTTAAATACATTTTAACATTTACACGGTGTTTTTGGCCGCCATTGGGCCTTTGATGTAAGGCATTGGGGAACGCTATTAGCACAGTATCAAAACAAAAAAATTTTTTATTGAATACATGAACAAAAACAGATCAATTATACTGTATTTGAAGCATACTCTGGCAAAGGGGAATTTTCTGCATCTCCGTGATGCATTAAACCAATCAAGTCATCACATGTTTCTGGATCCTTAAAATCTGTTTTGTCTAAAAACGACTGAATCCTGAGGTAGAATGGTCCTTTGAAATGTAGAAAATTTAAGCTGACCTGGATTGGTGGTTTTTTTTTTGGTTTTTTTTGCACGTGCATTAAGCCCACTTTTCATAGAGCGTGGCCCAATTTTGCTTTTATTAACAATGGATTTTTTTTAAGCTAGTCATATTTACTTTTGCCAAAGGGAGATAAATCCTCCCTACTTTTCCAATGAAAATGGAGTAGTTATTCATTTCAGCCAGCGGGTTTAATGCATCTGCAAAAAATATCGACCTCTGACAGCCTGGGTAGTCCGCACAGGCTGAAATGGGTCGAAATTATTCCTATTTGTATATTTTCTGCCTGTCAAAGGACTATTCTACCCCGTGATTCTATCGGTTCCAAGACAAAATCGATATTATTGATCCATAATTATGTACTAATGCATTTACCAGACCATGGCTTATTTGTAAATTTGTCAGATTAACGACTGTGAAACTCAAAAATGTGGCTCGGTAAGGTATAAGTACTTGTTTCAGGTGTTTATAAGAACGATTTCTTGGGGATGCTTTTTAACAGACTTACTGTTCCCAATTACCCGTGCTTCACTTTAAAAGGAATATGAAAAAGGTTTTATCAACCTTAAAAAAAAACAACATTGATTACAGTCTTAATGAAATGCGTGACACAGTTTTGTATTCTTTGAAAAGGTGTGTAATGGCTGAAATTTTAATTTGTACACTGTTTGTACTTTCGATTCAAATTAAGAGAATTCACGGATCAGTTGTTGCATTTTGAATGCTTTTACTCCTTTGTGTGTTGCAAACGTAAACTTTGCAGTCACGTGTCATGAATACTCGTGAAAACTAAATCCATTTTTTTAGTTAGTTATAAGGGTAATACATAGAGGATATTTGTTTTTTTCGGTGAGAGATCGAAATTTATTTCATCTCGTGAACATCATCGGTAATATTTTCACGAGTGGCTGCGCCACTCGTGAAAATATTACCGATGGTGTTCACGAGATGAAATAAATTTCTGCGCCACTCGTGAAAATATTACCGATGGTGTTCACGAGATGAAATAAATTTCGAGCGCCACTCGTGAAAATATTACCGATGATGTTCACGAGATGAAATAAATTTCGATTTTTCACCGAAAAAAACAAATATTCTATTTATTTCATGCTTTTATCCCTTTCTGGGAGGAACTTTATCAAAATCCAGTACCGTCTTCTCAGTTATTCCCCGTGGCGTACCCCCTCCGCATAGCAACGCATTACAATATTACGTCAAGCGCGAGAAATGTAAGGTAAATGACGTCATATTTCCATCTGGTTGTGAGTCACGCGCATTTTACCTAGGTAACTAGAATATAAAAATCGGTATTTTTACTGGTCGTACCCGTGGAATATCGAAAAATATTTTCACCGCTATTTCTCGATATCCTACCGGAAAGCATGAAATAAAGCTGTGCAGTTTGTTTGTTGTGCGCCTTATTTTTCAGCTCTAGGAAAAGAGGGGTTCTTCTCCTTAATGCATTACACCAAGCAAGTGATCAGATAATTTTGAATCATAAGATCCACTTTATCTAACTACTGACTAAACCATGAGGTAGACTGGTCCACTGACATGTAGAAAGTTTCCATGAGCAAAATAGCAAAAAGTTTCGATTCAGATCAGCCTGCACGGTCTGCGCAGTCTGACATGAATCGATATGTTTTTGTTGATGCATTAAACCCACTTGTCACAGAGCATGGCTCAAACAACTTGGGGTCGTGTGTGGCTCAGTGATGAAGGTTAATGATCCGAAACCTGGAAGTCCCAGTTTTGAACCTCATTCGAACTGCTGAGGCTTTTAGTGGCGTGTTCTTGGGCAAGATACCTCAGAGCCCTAACGTACTTTCGTTGCAACTCAATTCCTACATTAATAAGTAGACTGAAATAATGTTGAAAGCGGCGTTAAACAGCATTCAGGCATTCATTCAATATAAATCAGTGATGTCCTTTGAAAAGGGGGATTATATACGTCTGCAAAAGAATGACAGCCTGTGCAGTACGAGCAGGCTAATATGAGTCGAAACTTTTTGCTATTTGTAAATTTTCTGCTTGTCCAACGACCATTCTACCTCATGAATTAGGTTGACAACTTGATTTGATGCACTAAGTCCCCTTATTCAGGAACACCAAATACAACTGACTTTATCGGGGCACCTGACAATTTTCCTACCACAAAAACAACTTCACTTCGCACACAACACTTCGTGGTATTTCAACCATATATCAACAACCCTGTGTTTTAAGAACGCTCAGGACGTGAGGATTTGGGAAAGGGAGAAAATGCTAGAAACCAGCATTTTCTCCTTTTCCCACGATCTTTTCTGCCCTTTCCGCGACAAATGCTATAATTTGAGACACTTTTAATTTGTCGTTGCTTTCAATATAGACGCGTTTAAAATTTTGTCTGCAGTGAACAGTTAACAGAATGGTGTATTACTCCACTTTCAACATTTCTTTTTATTATCACACACCTTTTGTTCACGTGGTTTGCCTGAATTAGACCTCGGCATTAAATTGCCTTGCCAGAGACATTTCCACGAAAAGTTCTAAGTCTCGGATGAACCTATAACCTCTCCTGATCCTACATCTTACCCTCTGAGCCACACAGGACCCCCGGCAAATAGTAATCAAAGCGCTGAAAGCACTGATGGCTAGGGGCAAGTGGAAAGTGCATATATGCCTATAGCAATTTGTATTCAACCATGAACTATCCATTTAAAAGTTTTTAAAAAAGTGTGTACTGCTGCACTTTCTTATTTTTCATGCATATCCAAACGCTGAGAAGTGATTGGATGCATTCACATCTGCATCCTTCTGTCGCGAAAATTCAAACAAAAACTACATATACCATCCTTTCCAAGCGCCGAATGCATTTTATGTAGTCCAAGTCCATAACAGTACTGGTAATAGTTGAAAAACAGGTTGCAATGATTTTCATCAATTCAAAAGGAGGAGTTGAAAAACAAAACTAACAATGGTTTGTAAGACATTCTATGTGATGCAGAAAAACACAATTCTGTGTACTAGTAATTAAAATAATAAATAAATAAATAAAACTGGTTTCACACCTCAATAGTTTTATGTATCACTATTTGATATTTCAAGTTTGGTGTGTGAAAAGTTTTCTTTTTCATCACATTCCTTTTTTTTTTTTTTTTTTTCTTCTTCTTCTTCTTTTCTTCTTTTTCTTCTCTTTGTTATCTTTTGCAAAAGAAGGAAAAGACTGTAGCAACGCATGTGGATGCCAATGGCTGCAGTTGCTTTTAGTGAAAATTGTAAGTCGAAAAACCGGGCATTACTGTGTCATAAATATTGAGATAGTTACCAGTCCCTATTGTATGGGTTCCCCTTATGATAGTTAAAAGTTGACCAAGTTTGAAGTAAATATGATAGTTAGCAACTACTCCAAGTTTGAAATAGGTGTCCTCAGTTATGACAGAGACATTATAAAATGTCAAAATATATGAAAATTCAAAGTCAAAAAGAGGCAATTATTACTGTTTCAAAAATACTTTGATGGACACCTGTCCTTGTTGTATGGGTTTCCCTTTCGATAGTTAACACAAGTCTGAGTTTGAAGTAAACATCTTCATTAATGACAGAGATATCATAAAATGTCAAAGTTTTTGCACGATAACAAAGACACAGACGACGCCAGGACTATGTAAATGTCTCAATGTTTTCCTCGAAAACAGCTGGGCTAAAAATCTAAGTTATTCCATACAATGAAAACTTGCACTTTGACTGTCGTAAGTTTCTTTTTTTGAAAAATATGCAACATGTATGAAATCGGCAACACAATAGGGAACAGAAATTGTGCCGAAGAAAAATATTCACTTTCTCTAAATTTTATTTATACAATAAAACACTGTTGCATTATTAATTCTAGTGATTGAATACAAAGGTAGTAATTGCCACTGCGTTCTGTGACAATTTTTTACTATAACTTGTACGTCAGGACATTTTATATACATTTCTTGCTTATAGGTTCTTCATGTGTGTTTTTAACATAAAACTTGTATGGGCAAAAGCAAGACTTTCATGGAAAAATCATTAAAAGCCCATAATCAGGATGGGTTTAGCGATTAACAAACAAGAATTTGATTTATCATTTCGGTGTTATATGTATCAAAATGTCAGTTAATACGCAAATAAAACGGATCGTATCAGTATCATTTTGTCAACTCCTACAGCCCAGAATGATTATCAAGGACTTCTTTTAACTCTTCACCAACCAACAAAATGTTAAACTTGTTCAAATTGAAACAATTAGCAGAATCTGATCTTATTCAAATGTTGTTATTTGCCTTTAGAAGGGTAGAAAACGCTAGAGAAGGAGAAATGATGGTTACCTGCATTTCTCCTTTTCCTACAATGCTTTCAAAGGCTTTCTTCCAAACGGTGGTATAAACTTTGGGTTGTGTAGTAAAGGGTTAATTAGATACAAAGATGCAAAAGCAAAGCTTCTATGCCATTTTTTTTTTTTTTTTTTTTTAAGTAGGTCGTTGTAAACCAAAGATCAGACTTCAAAGATGGGCAGACCATTAAATGGTAATAGGGAACACGCTAACCATTCCCAAAGGGGGCAGCCATCTTGAATTCTACCCATGATATAGAAGGTCAACGGCATACAACAGTTAGGTCCATATCTAGAAAGTCAATTGTCGACCAGGGAAAAAAAATGTCTGCAGAGTGCAAAAAGAATTTTTCCTTCAAGATTGAGGTCCATTCCTTGTAGGCTTATGTCTTGCAAGTTCCTCTTTTCCCTTACATGAGTATGCTCAGGCTTTTCCCTATTCTATTGTCAAATGAAAATAGTGTTGCTATAAAAGTTTACATCGTATCTTTAAGTCAATTCCGGTCCATTCCGTTCAATTTTAGGTCCGTCCCGGTCCATTCCGGTACTTCCATGCATCGGGAATACACCTGATACATTAAGACTAACAAGGTAAACTGTACTGTTTATTTAATCACCATACACGGATTGATTGATTGAATTTGCGTTTATTTATCGTCGCCACCGGTTGCCCATATGGGCGACGACCCCAGAAGGCTGTTAGTATTGTTACGGGGGATAGTGCAGATACAGGACGAAACCCATCTTAAGTTACGCCTGGTTATTTTACGTGCTCGGTGTATAGCACCGTCATTAGGGACCTCGGTTTTAACGTCTCAACCGAAGGACTGTTAGTAATTTTAGATGGCCAGCCGTGGGGATCGAACCCACACCCTCAAGGGACTCGAAACATCACGTTCACGAATCCTACGCTCTACCTATTGAGCTATGCGGGCTGGCTATGCACGGGTTCACATCATACAGCGCTTATGAATCTTGAATATCAATTTTGCCACGCCCCCATGTGCATTCAATGGTGTGCACAGAGCGACTACCCGAGGTAAACAAGGTTGTTGGTTGCGGCATGCTCTGCATGAGTATTACGTGAAATTAACGAGAGAAATTTTAACTGTTTTAAGGCTTCTTATTTAAAATTCATCATGCAAACAAACACCATTAAAAAAGTTTGCTTTGAAAATATTTTCTTTGGCACTTTCTCGGTATATGTAGACACCGACCCCCTCTTTCCATTTCTATTTTACATCACGGATGAATAACTCGTAAGGTATTAGGCGGTTTGAAGGGTGTGTCGTTTCAAGCCAATCAGAAACGAGAGTTACAGTTCCAGCAAATCAGACAGCGAGTAGCGCGCAATTATACATGGTGTTCAGAGTGGTTGCAGCTTTCGTGAAAAAGTTTGAAACGTGGTTACTAAGGCTAAGCTCCGTTGGCCCCTAGCCAAAAACACTGTTTGAAATAGAACCAAAAATAGCATTGTAACAAACCTCATACAACTGACAAGTCACATATTCCTCTATTGTAAAAGCCGAGCAGTCGGTAGCGTACTGGACTTGACAACCGGGGATTTGCTGGTTTAAATCCCCAGCTCGGCAGAGGAATAATGATAGTTGTTGCGACAGGATACAATGTTGACCATTGCTTCGACGATGGTTATGTGGGAAAGCAGCCAGTGGCTTGGGAAGAATACTATGCATAGTACTAACACAAGAAACTCTAGGAAAGCATGCATAGGTTCACTGGTCGCCCCGACATAACTGAGATAATGTTTAAAACGGCGTTAAAAGCCATATCGTCAGTCTATCCATGCGGTCCATAAAGCGCCACTCAGAACTTAAGCTACTTTTACAATATTGTAGATCTAGAGCAGACTGCACAAAATAAGTGAATGCACGATATGTCTGAATACAATCAGGACGCATATTTCTGAGTCATCAAAATTTATTTTTCAGTATTTTATTATTAAGTGACCTGTCACGCAAAAAGGGACCATCTGTGGACTGCGACAAGTGTCGACCCTGGTCAGACTGTGCGGATTGCGCAGGCTGACAAGGGTCGAAACTTTTCGCTTTTATGATATTTTATATTTGAAGACAAAAATTTATATTTTAATATAAATATATCTTATATTTGAAGACAAAAATTCACATGTAAATGATAATTTAAACGTAAATTTAGACTTTGAAATGGAGACATGAAGACATTAACACGTCTTAGGTTACTTCAAAATTCGTCCCCCGTCCCCCCCCCCCCGATAAGTTACCCTAGCTTGTCAAACGAAATTCAGTATCCTGTAGATCAAGATCGGACTGCACATAACGTGCAGTCTGATCTTTGATCTTTCCTGTCCGATACGGTGAGTTTTTTTTTTGAGAAAGGAGTTTCCCATCACAATATTTGGGTTTTTACTATTGGCGGGAAGTTTCCATTTTATATTTTCAACTCGTCAATGCGCAAAGAAAGTGTCGTCTAGCGGTATTTATCCAGTCAAAACTGCATACATAATACTTCTTGGGTTTCATTAGACTAGTAATATCAGATGTCAAGGTCGATTAACCCTTTTCCATATAATCCGAAAAGGAGAAAATGCTGGTAACCAGCATTTTCTCCTTTTGCCACAATATTTTCAACTCATTCGCAGACACATCTCATAATTTGAGTCACATTCGATTTGTCATCTTTTACTTTCAATGCAGATAAGTGAAGATTTTTTTTCTTTGGTAAATGGTCAACCCTTTTCCACACAATCTGGCGTTTTAACGATCAAGAGGAATTCTGAGATTCTTTAACATTATGATTTAACCCTTAGAGTGCTGAATTTAAGTTGATGACGTTAGTATCCTAGACAACAAATTCAAAACTCTTCCCAATTAAAAGTAAGTGCAGACGACAAACTCGAGAGTGGTACAAATGAATTGAAGTTTTTTTTAACAAGGTAGAAAATATTGTGAGAAAAGGAGAAAAAGGACAAAATCGAGAGTGATCCAAATGAATTCAAGTTTTTTAACATGGTAGAAAACATTGTGGGAAAAGGTAAAAGACGACAAAATCGAGAGTGGTACAAATTAACTCAAGTTTTTTAACATGATACAAAACATTGTGGGAAAAGGAGAAAGACGACAAAATCGAGAGTGGTACAAATGATTTGAACTTTATTAAAATGGTAGAAAACATTGTGGGAAAAGGAGAAAATGCTGGTTACCAGATGTTTTCAAAAGGCTTCTTCCGCAGGGTCGTTAAAATTCGGTGGTAAAGAGTTAGGAAAAATAGATTTTGTAAAGTTAATTATTATTGAAAGGAGTTCACTTTGACTAAAAGTACTGATAGTGCAGCGCAGGGTGTGTCGCAAGGTCAGACGGCACTTATGTGCAGGCGGGTTTTACTTACCACTCCCCACAAATACCTCAAGGTCACAAACGGCAGACTACGGATCTAAAGAAATACTAGATAAGAGACTCAGGACTCATGTCCAGTATACATTGCACGACAAAAAGAGAAACTGTGTGTCATACTGGTAACCATACTGGTAACTGTCATACTGTCATACTGGTAACCAGCATTTTCTCCTTTTCCCAAGATGTTTTGAGGAGTTTCAATCCCGTGGGTCGTCAAAATACGGAATTAGTTAATAAGGAGTTAGCCCTTTACTACATAATCCTGAGTTTAATGGCCCTTGAAAGAGAAAGCTTTTGAAAACAATGCGGGAAAAGGAGAAAATGCTGGTAACCAGCATTTTCTCCTTTTCACACAATGTTTCCTATCTTATCAAAAGAAATCATTATTTCAGCTAGATTTAATTTGTCTTCTGCAAATGCTTTTAACTTGATCGAGTCCAAAATTTTACCGTTTGGTAAGAGTTCAGCTCATTCTCTTCTGAAACAACGTGGAGGAAAGCTAGTTCGAAAACAACCCTTGTAGAAATAGATAATTTTCTTAAGTTTTGATGCATGAACACTCGTAAAAACATTATGGCGAAAGGAGAAATTGAGAGGGGTGTGGGAGTTATGTCAAGTATGCGCCGGTATCCCTTTTTTTTTCTATCAAGTTTATTGACAAATCGTGACGATTCTCTACAAAGAGAAAAATACAATAACATTAAATTTCATATTCAATAACAAATCATCAACAGGGTAAACACAGTTAATACAATGCTACAACAGTGTTTGAAAATGTCGTCTAATGGCGAAATTCTTACGATGAACAATAAATTTCACATTTAAATTATTTGCTAGTGCAATTATCTTGTATAAATAAAACAATTTAATAGATAATTTTCTGAAGTGCAGACGACAAACTCGAGAGTGGTACAAATGAATCGAACACACACCCTTTAATGACCCCAAACATCACGTTCAAGAGTCGATCGCTCTGTCAACTGAGCTATGCGGGTTAGTCACACTGCAACATTGACACTCTGCATATGTGTACCTTTCACCACACCCCCACCCCCACACACAAACAGTGAAACAGGGCCGAGCACCGGTACCTCAGTCGTAAGCGTACAGGACTTGAGAACAGAAGGTCGCTGGTTCGATCTCCGGCTCTGCCAGTTTCTTTCCGAAAATTGATGATAATCATTGCGACAGGATTTATTCTTCTCTTACCGCTGGTCATTGTTTCGATGATGGTTATGTGGGAAAGCAGCCAGTTGCTTGGAAAGAATCTGGTCCGGAATACTGGTATAAGAAAATCGAGGAAAGCATGGATAGGTGCACTGGCCGCCGCGATATAAGTGAAATAATATTGAAAACGTCGTAAAACACCATACAATCAAACAATCAGTGAAACAGTATTTTTGTTTTTTTAAACAGTGCAGATAAAGGAACGATTTGTGTGTGCGTGATAAGCACATACCGCGTCTCCTTTACGATTTCCCATAGAATTTGAATATGGATTATTTTTTTCATATCCTACACATGTTTCTCGATTTCGTCACTCGTACTAGTTTCTGATTGGTCGAAAATTATCCAGTAGACTACACGACTCGGTTTACCCTTTATCTGCTGAATAACGTAAACGAAACTTTCCAGGCAAATGTAAAAACCCCAAAATATTGTACTTTCAGTCATTTTTTGGGGGGGGAAATACATTCTTCTCGGACAGTGTAGATCCAAGATCAGACTGCACGTTCTGTGCAGTCTGATCTTGGATCTACACTGGCCGCAAGAGCGCCCCGAGTCGCGCTTATCAGTCTAAGGGTTAACATTGCTGTATATTTAACCTATAAAGTGTTATTTTATATCGATTTTGAAAGTAAATTCTGCAAATTGTATTAAATCTCTCTCGACCATGGGTTCTTGGAAACCTACCCGGTACTCGCGCCCTTATGTTAATAGTTCACCCATCCTCTGGCGCCCAGCCGAGCCCCAGTAGCGCAGTCGGTAGCGTGCAGGACTTGCGTGCAGAACAGGGGGTCGTGGGTTCGATCTACGGCTCGGCCAATTTTTACCCCACACACAAACAGTGAAAAAGGGCCGAGCCCCGGTAGCTCAGTCGGTAGCGTACAGGACTTGAGAGCAGAAGGTCGGTGGTTCGATCTCCGGCTAGGCCAATTTCTTTCCGAAGATTTATGATAGTCATTGCGACAGGATTCATTCCTCTCTCACCGCTGATCACTGTTATGTGGGAAAGCAGCCAGTTGCTTCGAAAGAATCTTGTGCGGAATAATGGTAGAAGAAACTCCAGGAAAGCATGGATAGGTGCACTAGCCGTCGCGATGTAACTGAAATAATGTTGAAAACGGCGTTAAACATCATACAATCATTCAATCCTCTGAGGCCCAGGGTTTGATTCCTACTCGAGGCGCTGAGGTTTTTCCTGGAAGTGTCCTTTGGTAAGACAATTTAGCGCCCTGGCTTAGTACCGGTATGCCAAGGACAATTATAAATGAATGAGCTGTCGCAATGGTATCACTGGAAAAACTTTGAAACCTATTTTATCTGTTAAACCATACCTATGCAGGCCATTGGCGTTCAAGGCCGAAAGAAACTAATTTCTTTGACAATTTTTTACGGCGCTAACTTTAGGAATAAGAGGGATTTTTTTTTTTTTTATTAAGAAAACATTATGGGAAAAGAACCAGCTACGTATTTTCCAACAATGTTATCAAATTCACTAATGTCATAGGGATACAAAGTCGAGAAAGTGAGTTAAGAGTAAAAAGAATATTTAACATGTTTGTCAATGTTTGCATATCAAACAGACTAGGCGCTTAACTCTTTACCAAACGACAAAATTTTAGACTTGTCCAGATTGAAAGTTTTTGCAGACGATAATTTAAATGTGGCTCAGAAAATGAAATTTTTCTTTGATAGGGAAGAAAACATTGTGGGAAAAGGAGAAAATGCTGGTTACCAGCATTTTCTCCTTTTCCCACAATGTTTTCAAAAGGCTTCTTCCTTAGGGTCGTTAAAACTCGGGATTGTGTGGTAAAGGGTTAAGAGGGACTCAAGGCCCTTTTGCGGACACTCACAGTGTAGGAAAAAAATGCAGTCTGATCTTCGAAACACACCATCCGATTCAGGGAGACTTTCAAGCGTAAAATGACTTCGAAATTGCAGGGGGAGGGGGTGTAATCATTAGCGGGGGAGGGCGGGCGCGGTTAAAAGTCTATTTTGCAGTATCCAGAAGCTTCTTTCAAACAAAAGTGTGCTTTAGGGACTCTCGTGGGAAAAAAAAATTTTTTTGAGCAGCATTTTCTCCTGTTCTAACATTTTTTTTTTTCTTCCCTTTTACAGATCAATTCCATCATTTGTGCCACACTGACTATGCCGACTGCAGATCTTTTAAGTATGGACCAGTCTAAAAATGATGTTTGGTAAAGAGTTTAGGTGAACAAGGCAATGCTTTCAACTAGTTCCCTCAATCTTGATAACTCTTTACCAGACGACAATATTTTAGACTGCAAATCTTTGAAGTATGGACCAGTCTAAAAATGATGTTTAGTAAAGAGTTCAGGGTAACAAGACGGCTATGCTTTCAACTAGTGCTCTCGATCTAGATAAATCTTTACCAGACGACAATATTTTAGACTGCAAATCTTTTAAGTATGGACCAGCCTACAAATGATGTTTAGTAGAGTTCAGGGTAACAAGACAATGCATTCAACTAGTGCCCTCGATCTAGATAACTCTTTACCAGACGACAATATTTTAGACATGTCGAAATCGAAGCGTTTGCAGACGACAAATTAAATATAGCTGAAATAAATGGTCTTTTTCTCGGAGAGAGTAGAAAATGTTGTGGAAAAAGGAGAAAACGCTGGTTACCAGCATTTTCTCCTTTTTCTACTACCGTTTTCAAAAGCTATTTCCCAGTGGTTGTTAACATACGGGACTGTGTGGTAAAGGGGTAGCCATGGTGACTTCGAATCTACTTTCGGTTTTGGTTCCGCTAAAGTCGCCCGCGTCACCGCGTTAACTAAAATCTCAGTTTATATTCAGGCGTCAAACAGGTGAGTGCATATTAACTGCATTTATCAGCTTCCATTACTTTTTATTAAATTTGGATTTTAACGGTTTTTAACTCTCCTGCAGAAGAATTTTCAGTTTTTCAATAGTTTATCTTTGGATGCACCTTGGCGAATTGAGAACTTGTTCGCAACGAGCAATTTCTCCCATTGCCATATTTTTCGCTTGTATTTATTTCCAAAACCATAATTCACAATTTGATTATTTATATTTCACGTTGATTTTTTTTTTTTGTAATCGTCTGCTTCAAATTTGTTTTATGGGGTAAAATATTGAGCATTCTAAATCGCAGAAAAATTATTCAGTAATGTTGTAATAGATCTAGACTAGTCGTTTTAGGTCTGATTAATATCATTGAAAAAAAAAAACACCTTTAAACGTACCACAGGCTCAGTTTTAGTTTCAATTTTTACGGACTTTTTCTATCGGGCGTGAATTATTTTAATAATGTGACCCGTCATTACGGAAGGCAGAAAGCGTTCTAGGTCTAATTAATATCATTAGATAAAAAAATTACATACCACAGGTTCAGTTGTGTTTCAATTTTTACGGACCTTTTCTATCAGATGTAACTTATTTGAAGAAAGTAAACCATCATTACGGAAGGCTGAGAGCGACACTTTTGTTCGGTTTTCCAGCACAATATTTGGCGCGTTTTTTTTTTTTCATTTTCGGTTTTACCAATCACTATCTTTATATCTAGTGCTGGTTCATTTCAAGAAGGCTACATTTATTAACCTTTTTTACCACACAATTCCGTGTTTTATCGACCTGCAGGAAAAAGGGCCTTTGAAAACATTCTGGGAAAAAGAAGAAAATGCTGGTAAACAGTTGAGCAAAATAACTGTTTAAACAAGTTGATTTTTCTTGAAAAGAAGTATCCCCATTAGGTAGTGTATCACTCAAAGGTGGAAAACATGATATAGATTTTCAATAATATATTTACAATGATTAACTTTTGTTAATACACGTGAGCTATGCACTTGCAAAAAGGAGCTCAATGCTTATCTCAAGTTATCACATAATTATGGATTCATAAAATCCATTTTGTCTAACAACCAACTGAATCATGAGGTAGAATGGTCCTTAGACATGCAGAAAACTTACCAAAAGCACGAAGTTTCGACACAGGTCAGTCTGCGCGGACTGCATGGGCTGACCTGGGTCGATACTTTTTGCAAATTCATTAAGCCTTCTTTTCACAGATCAAGGCTCATGTCCATACATGTATGTCAAATAATATCTATATATCTATCAATTTATTTCAATTTATGCAGAGTACCATCTTCATGTTTGTTAAATTTTTGGCAGATACAGTCATAGTATATAAAGCAAAATGAAAGCTGATTTTTCAATCAATTATTCTACATTGCGAACTTAGCCGTTTTTGTTCCCGGATACCAAAACCATTGGGTTTAAAGGAACATCTATACTCGTTTTCAGCCTTTTTCTTTTTTTTCGCTCATGTCATATTTGTTTTATGAAGCTAAAATCACTCTTGTATCTTCATGCTAAATGTTGCCCTGGTGGTTGCAAGGTTGCACAGATCACGACGGATAGAAAATGCATTTCAGTTATTTAAAAGCCTTCAAAGAAATCACTGTTGTCGTTACCGGTTTTAAAAGAGGAAACTCCCTTGAATTTCAGTAGTATAATAACTGTACCCCCCCCCCCCGGACTAAAATACAAAAAAATTCTAAATTCTATAATTTGTCTCAGAAAAAACATATAGTCCCAGGATTCCCATACGATTTTTGAATGAAAAATCTATTTCCTCATAATTCTAAAGAAAATAAATTTCATTATCCCACTAACCAACGCATCGATTAACAACGGTGCTCACTAACCAACGCATGAACTAATATATATCATGGCCCCCATATGTGCCAACGCAAGATAAGTCTATGCATGAGGGACTAACCTAATTACTATAATCATTTTACATAAATTCAAAAATAAATTTAATGGATAAAATTTTTTGAATTTTTTAGATTTTAAGCTATAAAATAATTCAAGATGGAGCCGTTAAAAGAGTTTATAAAAGAGTTAAACTTAGATGAAAATAAAAGTTTAATGAAGTCCATAAATAACATGGAAGAAAATTTGTTAAATATGGATATAGTTAAAGATAAATTTAAAAATTTAATTTCGGATAAAGAATTATTAGCGAAATTTGCTATACTTCTAGCTAACTATGTGAATAGTATTTTAGATTCTATAAACCCCAAAATTAATCAATGTGGTGATATGAAAGCCGCAATTTTTACTCAAATTTATAGAAAAAAAAATATATCTAAAAAAGGTTTAAGAAACGAAGTTAATGTGCGGATTGGAACTAAATTAGGAAAAAAATTAACTAGAAACCAATTAATATACAACTATGTGGCGTATATTTTTGATATGATTGATAAACAAGCATTCATAAGATGCCCTCGCGTTGGTGAAATAAAAAAAAATAAAAAAATATTTATTGAAGATCTGCATAAAATAGAAAATAAGGTAGTTAAAAATATTGAGTTTTTAAGTTAAGAAAGTTTTTTTATAAATATAATTTAATTCGTAAAATTAAATTATATTTTATAATGCAACCAAGCTAAAGTATTAATATTATTTTCTAAAACAAACCTTTTATCATCACTTGCCCCTAACGCTTTTTTATTTAATTCCTCAGTATAAATTTCATGATCCCTACTTCTTAAGTTTGTCATTTTTCTATATTGGTCCTCTTTTGTAAATAAACACTCTTTATAATTATCAGCATTTAACTCATTTTTAACAACTGACATTTTAATACCTTTACATCTTTTATCTTCCTTACCATCTGAAGTTTTATAAGCATACATTTTTGCTCTTAAACCAACAAATTCAGTCATAATTTTACCACCTAACTCATCTTTAAACTTTCCTACTACTCTAGCATTACAATCATTTTTTAAGGGATGGTCTTTAGGATAATTACTTGTGTCAAATATTTCATTCACATCTTTTTCCATATCCTTATATAAATCTTCAGTTTCTATTTCGAGAATAAAACTATCCGTATCAGTATAACACAAGTTAACCTTTTTACCATATTTAGCTTTATAATATTTATAATAAGTTTTTTGCATATGTGTTTTACTAATGTCTAAAATGCTTAATCCTAAATAAATAGGTTTATCATATTTTAAAACAGTTTTTTTCATATGTACCGCTGATAAATTTTCATTAAATATTGTTCTACGGTCAAAGTTTGGTTTTGCTATTAATTTCCTATAACGCTCCTCATTATTAACTAATTCTATATTTACCCTATTTCTAAGGTTTTCCATAGTCTTACCAAAAACTGAATTATTCATTAACTTAAAGAAATCTTTCTCAAAATCATTTTTTGATGCTTTTCTTAAACTAATATTTTTATCAATGTATGGTTTTAACCAAGGACTTTCTGCAAATTTAATTCCTCGGTGTATTTTAGTAAGTTTCAAACCTAATTCAATACATGTTCTTAAAGCTTCATGATGAATAACATAATTCTTTTTATTACCTAAATTCGGAATAAGTTTTTCTACTTTGTCTATTTTTAAACGTTCAGGTGCTAAAGGAAAGTCATTATGTAAATCATGTAATTCTTTTGGATATTCTAAATCTACTTCTAATATGCATGTATATTTATACCATTTTTCTAATTCCCCATCTTTCATCCATTTAAATCCATGAGTAGGAAGTGGTTTACTCATTGCCCAAGGATAAAGACTATTTGCATCAACATATATTAAATAGTTCGATGGTTTACCAGGGTCATACATATTACCCATATACTTATTATTTGCTTTTGCATATCTTTTACTACACATACTAACACCTCCTCTAATACCCTTTTCACACATTAAAAGCATGTCAACATCACTTAAAAGTTCTAGACTTATTTCAGTTATTTTTAATGCTGCATCCCAAGCTAAACCAGGAGCAGTGAAATACCAACTAGGGTCTAAATCATAGTTTTCACGACAAACATCTCTAAAATTCTCAAAAACATCCGCTAGAAGCAATACATCTATTTTATTGTAAAGTTCTAAGTAATTCTTCAACGTTTTCATGTTAAAAGTTTTCCAAACCTTTTGTGCATGAGCATAATCTTCATCACTAATTCCTTCTTTGTTTAAACTAGAGTAAAATGCTTTTTTAGGTGGTAATTTCTCTTCTTTAAGTTTATCAAATGAATCTAAATATTCATAAGGGAAAACTCCTTTTCTCCTAACCAAAGGCAACTCATTAGCATTAAAATATCTCGATAAAATTTTTAATTGGTTTTCTTCTAAGTTACTCGAAAGCTTATCTAAACTAGAACTCATGAACTTAAAGCTATCAAGAAATCTAATTTTATGTTTTATATTTTTTCCAACCCAAATATCTTTACTAAAACTAATATATTTCTCTTCATTGTTTGGAATGCAGTCAATTTTCCCTTCAGATTTACCAAGGCATTTAATAAAAAGATGAGCATCATATCCACTAAGATTATGTAGGTATACCGGAGTAAAGTTAGGATTTCTAGCTTTTAAATTGCATTCACTATGTGCGGCGCCCCTATATTTACCCGTAAAATGACAATGGTCTCTTACCTTACAATTTCTAACATCATCAGTGAATTCTTCATTACATATCCAACAATGTGTTTCTTTTTTATATTCTTTTTCTTCCTCTGGTGTAATTATAATAGGCTTTGGTTTTTGGTGATATTGTTGATGAATTTCTTTTATATCATTTTCTAAATAATCTATAAATTTTTCATCAGCTTTTTCTCCAACATAACTTCTTACTATAGGTGGCATAACATTATCATCAAAACATTTTATAATATAATAAAAACTACAAGGTATATGTTGTTGATATTGTATAGTATAACTTTTTTCTGGGTTTGGTTGACATGTTTGCATAGGTTTTAAAACACTTTCAAAATCAGCATATACACTAAAGGGAATCGTTAATTTTCGGCAATAATTTTTAAAAGTTAACTTTTCACCTGGTTTTGGCATTTCTAAACTAATAGGCTCGAATTCATTACAATATTTTTTATGTTTTTCTAAAAGTTCTTTAGTAGTGAAATGATTTAAGCATCGTTTACAAATTTCTATATGTTTATGGTTTTTTGTTAATTGGCTTCTAATTAATCTATGGAAATTATTTATAAGAGCGTAGTGTGTGTTTTCCCCAATTTTAATAAAAAGAAGGTCAACATGTTTATCTTTTTCCTCTTTGGTAACTCTTAAAGGATAAATAGTGTTTTTTATTCCTTCCTGATACCCATATACATTTACACTAATTTCAGGATTTTGTTGTTCAAACTTATTGATATCCTTTAACGAAACAGGATACTCTATTCCCTTCATATTTGAACTACTTTCTTTTTCTTTCAAAGCTTTATCAACTCTTTCTGGGTGAATTTCTTTTGGATTAAGCCCTCTTAAAACACTCCATAAAAAACATTTATTATCTTTATTTTTCATATTAATAACTGCTTGTTTGATAGCAATCCATTTTGGTAAGGATAACCAACCATTAGCTCTTAAAGGGTCATAAATGTCTGTATATATTTCTAGTTTTACGATACTTCCAAAAGTCCAACCACTACCTTCTCTTTGGAAATTAGCTAAATTTTCTAAAACTTCATCTATCATTGTATTCAATAAATCCTCTATTTCTTCCCTGTTTAAATTTAAATGTTGACTACTATGAAAGGCACGCTCCTTGGGGCCTTGGTCAATATCTGTCATTAACCACATTTTACACCTAAGTACAAGTTTAACCTTTGTTTGTAAATTATTTCGAAGAGTATTTATAAGAGGCGTCCACGTTTCTGCGAAAAATCTTTGTGGGTTATAATTTCCTCTACCCTCTATAACATATTGATTAGCATACTTTCTAAATGCTGAGCGCACCATTCTAACCTCAAACGGTTGTCTTGGTGGATAATTCTCTCTAACATTCTGAACAATTTCATTAAAAACTTGTGGTAATTGGTTTTCTTCAACATTACCAGTTAACCAATTAGTAAAATTATTGATTCTACGTGGGATTGATTGAGGTATAACATTCGTTACGGCCCTCCCAACATTTGATGCAGCTCTTCTAGCTATATTAGAAATTCTATTAAGCCAAGGCATTTTATAAAAGTAAATATAATTTTCTTAACATATTATCAAAAATTTTTTTGAAATTATATATATTAATCTTATTAATATATATAAAATGTGGTGTGATGAAATAGAATTTATGAAAAGATATACTAGACTTGAATTAGTAGAATTATGTGAAACCAAGATACCTAGAAAATATGGTGAAAGATGTATGAAAAGCCGAGTTAAATATGAGTTAGTTGAAAGACTTGTTAGTAATGGTATTAAACCAGATTTAAATAAAAAAACAATAGGAAAATCTGGTTGGCGACTTTGGGAACTTAATAAACGTTAATCTTATATTTATCTTTCCAAACCCTTCCATTCCAATTCTCAATCGTTTGTGGACTACGGTCTATAAATTGACCTGCTTTATAAATTGATGGAAAGGTTTTTATTTCTCCAGTTTCAACATCCTCTAAACTAACTTTCTTAGGATTTTTCATAATAGTACATAATCTATCAAACTTAGGGTCTTTGCTTTTTTCTTCTTTAGGTGATTCACTCGGAAACAATCCATGTTCTTTCACCAACTCAACTAAACGCTTTTTATTCCAGTATGAGTAGAAATTTATATTATTTTCTTTAAGAATTTTTTTTAAATCTGTAACCTTTATCATTTTTATATAAAAAGAAAAAATCTTAATACACTACACTCATTTTATTTCCATCAGACTGGAAGTTAATTAACCTATCACAAATAATAACAGCATATGCCTCTGTATTCGCAGGCACATTTTCAGTAAAACTCACTTTGATTTGGATATCAGTGGTAGAGTATTTCAATTTCTCACTCTGTTTGGAAACATCAAACAAAAACAAGGGATAAAGGGTTTTGTAATCTGAGGGAGTAATGTTAGGGTTTGACACCATTTCATTAATGTTATAAAACTTAGACCTAAATAGAGAAGCGTCCCCATACACTCTACTAAATTGGTTTGTGGTAAAACTGAGATTATAATCAACAGCGGGATATCTAGTAGAATTTAACGTAACATAAATGTTATTAACGTTTATATGGTTAAATATAGCTGGATTTTGTTGTTGGTCACCTTTTTTATCAGTTTGAAAACCAACAATGATAAAACGTGGCACTTCAGGTGATGATCTGACACCAAGTCTACAGCTAAATGATGTTGTTGGGGGAACCGCAGCAGAGTCGCACTGCCTCATTCTATATCCAACCGGTATTTTTTCTTTTTTCTCAATAATTTTATAAAGTTGCATTTTCTCTTCATCTGAGGGTAACACATGAGGTATAAACCAAGATACTTTAAGTAAATTAATTCTACCAACGCCAACACCAGCAACTCTAAAAATTGCATCATTATCATCATTTCTCGTTAATGTGAGAGTTTGCTTCATTCCGTACAATATCTTATCATAATCATCACAAAAACCGAATATATGTTTTAATGGAACTCTGAAGCTAAATCTACCAGTTGGAACTGTACCACTAACAATATAATCTCTTCTTACAGTAAAACCTATGTTATAGGTAGCAGCAGCAGGGTCAGAATCAGCAGCGGCGCTGGTGTCCTTATACCAACATTGATTTAACCCTTGTGATTTAGAAAAATCATCCGGATATTTTAACAACCCAAGCATTGTAGTAGCATGACCGGGATTCAATATGTATTCAATCTCCATACCTGAAAGTTGATACTTAATACTTTTAAAAAGATACATGAGACCATTGTTTGTTAAAGAAATATTTGCATTAGCAGCATAATTACCACCAGCTGCTAAATCTAATTCACCTACAATAAATAAATAACTCTCACTAGGATGAATAAAAATATCTTGAGTCTCAATGTTAATCCTAATTTCTGTTCCTGAGTTGTTGAGATTGGTACCAGTGATTGGTTCATACTCATGATGTTCATACTCAACAATACTATCATCTTTTAAAATTGGTTCAGTGATTCTTAAAATGTCCATTTTATAATAGTGATTATAATTTTTAAATGAGATAAAAATTATAATTGTGGTACTTAAATTACAAACCAAAGCTGGGGATAAGACTTATTAATACCATTAACAAACACACCTCGAAGTTTAATGCTTTTTGCGGTATCCAGACTAGCTTTAGGATAAACTTTATTACCGTATACAAGTGTTATTTCAGGTATACCTTGATTTTTTAAATATTTATTCACTTTTTCCTCAATCTCTTTCATCTTGGTTACCTTTTCAGAAGATAACTTCACAACAGCATTTTTATAACCATGTCTCGTTTTATTAATTTCGAGGATATCACAATCTTCTTCTATGTTTAAAGAAGCGCCTGTTATTTCAATAGTAGCACTATTGTATTTTTTATGATCTACACGATTAAAATTTAATATAGACATTCTTTTTTATAATGAATATATAATTTTCTTAACTTATCTATATTTTTTTTCTTCATACTGTTTTAATACCCGCTCCACTGTTTAATCTTTTAACTAAGTCTTGAATAGCAATGGCACTTCCATCTATTAATGTGCTAATGCTTTGTGTTTTAGGAGTATCATTAGGTTTTGGTGTTGTATTATATTTTTGTAAAATTTGCTTCGATTTTGGTGTTAAAGCTTTCGTAACTAATTTTTTTCCTGCTTCTACTGCTGCACTTTTTCCAACCTCTAAAGCTTTCTTTGCTCCTTCCTTAGCTACACTCTTTCCTACATCAAGGGCAGAAGACGCAGTTTGTTTAGCTGCACTACTAGTAAAAAGCCTCGCTAAAAAGTTAGCAATACTATCAAAGATTCCGGAACCACCGTATGAATACCTTGTTTTAAATCCGTGTTTCTTAGTGATTATCATCTTTTTTATAGTAAAGACATTAAATTTTTATAAGAGTGTGAATTTATAACACCTTGTCTTTTTAATTCATCACAAATGCTTACTAACTCATTTCTTACACCTGTATTACCTGCTTCTTTACTTGCCATCAACAGGTCTAGTCTTTCTAGTAATGCGTTAGGGTCAGATGGGATAACAATTCCTTTTCCCTCATGCTTTTTCATACTAACCCAAAGAGGTTTAAGAATTCTAGTCCATTTTTCCCCTTTAGAACTTTTAGGATATCGTTCATCTGGGTCGTTATTTCGATAAAGAGTGTTGGTTCGTTTCATTAAATGGTGATAATTTCTTAAATCATCATCTGTAAAAATTAATTTTGGGTTTTTAGCAACAATTAACTCCCAAAAACCAGGTGTTCCCATATATATATCTGTACCAAGAAGAATATCATCATGCTCAATTACGACAGTTTTGTTACCAATAATAAATTTACCACCTTCATTACGTATTCCATATATTTTATCAAGATCTTTACCACGATATTTTCTTAGATACTCTTTTGCAATTGGCCCAGCGTTAAATGCGCCTGCATGTTTTTCTAATTCCTCTTCCTCAATAATTGGTTTTTCTTCAGAGGGATAAGCTTGTATTGATGGATAAGCTGGGAAAGTAATAGCTTCTGGTAATTTTTCTACACCTTCTTTAATAGGTTTAAGCCCCTCTGTAATCTCCTTTGTTGTAGCTTTTTGCGTTTCTGTAATAGGTGTAAAAAACTTTGACAAATCGGTTTGAAGTTGTCGTTCTCCTGTTTTCTCCGCTAGTTGATTATCCCGAATATTCTTTTTCGTTTTGAGATACTCTTTTACAATTAAGTCTCTTTTTACAGGGTCAGTTATTTTTAGAAATGACATTTTTAATTAGCAACATATTTTTTTAACGTAGTTTTTATCGTAGTTTTTATCATAGTTTTTATCATAGATTTTAACGTAGTTTTTTACAACAATTTTTAATATATAAGAGCATATATAATGTTCTTATATATTTATTCATCATCATTATCCCCTATTTCACATTGGCATTTACATCTAAAACTTGGTAGTTTAGGTAATTTAAAAGGGAAGCTTTCCACCATGGTTTTTCTCAACGAGCCTCCGAAAGGAATCCCTCGCTTCTTCCCTCCCTTTTTCAATCAAACTTTCCTTTTCTTCAAGTGTTACCTTCTTTTTAAAGCTAGTTCTTATTTCACTCTTCATTTCTTCATATTTATTCATTTCATCCATTATCAACTTAAACTCATCATCAGATATATGATTATCCATTAAAGCCTTTGATACATGATTAGCTATAGTATTAAGCTTAGCAGCAGCAAGAGTTTGAATTTTCAAATGTTTTTCAGCTTTATTAGTAGTTTTCCTAACAAATACTTTACTACCCAATGAAGAAAGACCGATTACACCAGCAGCAACTTCCAAACCTACAGCAACGGGTGCCGCTGCAACAGTTGAAAACAAAACAACACCTACTCCACCTAACGCTAAAAAAACAACAACCAATCCACCTTCAACATTATCAACTGCTTTAGCCATCCTACTATATTTCTTATTCAATCTTTCCCTTTCAGTTATTTCCTTTTTGAGAAAATCTAAAACCTCAGATATTTTTTTAAGTCTATAAGAATGACCATTATCCATTGTTTCCATTTCAATATCTTCATTAGGTGGGGCGTTAGGGGTAACCCGTTCTTTGGGTAGTGGGGGATATAATTTATTAGGGTGTTCCTGATTTGTATCTGCCATTTTATAAATGTAATATTTTTTTTATGATAAATATTTTAGATAGCAGAATAACTCTCCCTCAGGTATTTCGATTGGTTTTTGTGAGAAATTATAAATGTAGACTAAGATATCATTAACATCATTATCAAGATGTATACCATTAGAAATGGTTAAACTATCTTTCCATTTATTACTAATAGATATCACTACAACTCCTCGTGTAGCTATATAACCAAATCCTAATGGAACTCTCATACCATCATTAGGAGGAATCTTGATAGCTAGTTGTGAGTATATTTTCCATTTTAGAGAATCTTGCTTTAAGGGAGGATATCTTACTTCATTTAAATAAGGTTTCCAAAATATAGTTTTATGTTGGGTAGTAATATTAGGTTTTATACCAAATTTATGAATATCCATTTTTATTTGTTGTAAATAATATTTAAATATTACAATATAGCTCCTAGGATAGGGATATTAGCAAATGGACTATTAGGTCCAAGTAAAAGTCCTTTTCCATCATACATTTTTCCTCCTTGCTTTAAATACAACCCATCACCAACGGAATCTAATCCTTTACCTTTGTATGGTTTCAAGTATAATCCACTTCCATCAGTTTCAACTTGGCAAACACATCCTCCTTTTTTAAGGTAAAGGCCTGACCCCATAGCTTTTTGAACACCTGTTTGTGCTAATCCAGAAAGAGCACCAACACCTAAAGCTGGTAAAACGGTTTTTGCAAGCATTGGTAAAGCTCTAGCAGCCAACCCAGCTAACATTCCGAGGAAACCCCCTTCTATTTTCATGTTATGTTTAAGTTGTTTTGTAGTCATTCTAATAGTTATACCCACACCATCCTCATAAGCTTTAGCCATTTTCTTCGCTTGTGAATTGGTAATTGCTAAAACATCATTACCTTGTAAATCTTCATGGCCTAAACGAATACTTACTGGGCAACTAGCTTTAACAGCATGTTGAAGTTTTTGCTTTTGCCCTTCAGATATATTTACTTTAACATTAGTGTAACTTGTCATTTTATATACAAGTATTTTTTTATTTAGCTCATCTCGCTTCTCTAATATGAAACCTAAGCGTTAAATTTTCACCTCTAAGATTTAGTAAATTACCATCTTGGTCTGTAATATTTACATTTAGGTCATGTATTTCATCTAACGTTATTGGTAAGTATACTAAATTAACTGGTGACTCAATTATCTTATATCCAGGTGCAACATCTGGGAAAAAAGAGTAAATAGTATTTTTTATTGAACCATTAACATAACTTCCTGAAATAATATCTATGTTAACGAGCAAACTATTTATGCTAAGAATGTTTACTACATTCTCTGACTCGTGAAATCCTTGTGAATATTTAGCTCGAGTAAATCCTAATACTTTAGCGATGGAACCTGGTTGATTAAAATCTACTTGATAACCATCATCAATAATAAGAACAGACTTTAGGGTATTAGTGTTTGCAGAAAAGTTAATAGGATACTCTTCATTAACTCTATCGTAATGGCCATTTTTTCTCATTTCCTGGCGAATCGTATCATTAATGTCAACGAGGTCATAACTTCCTTCAGGTATTTTTATTTTATTCCATGTGGTGCCATTGTCTGGAGAATAAACGAATGTGTTGTTCGTTTCATCAATGTTTGGAAAAGAGTAGTAAGTTTCAAGGTTTACCAGAGCTATTTCGTATACTTTATCCTTTTCCAGTTGAATTGGAGGATTAAACCTTGTTCTAAAACATGTTTTGTTGTCGCTTACTATGATTTGAAATGATGTTTTGTTGCTCGTATTTTTTACAATTTGTTCTAAAAGTTCTTCCATTTTTATAAAGTGAAAATATTATTTAGGTGTGTACAACTTTTTGTTTTTTTTGTTTTTTCTTTTTTTTTTTCTACTATTCCAGGCATGTAAAAATTATCAAAACCGCTTCTATACTTCCCATTATGTTTTCCACTGGTTAAGTCAATGACAACAAAACCATGTGGTTTTTCCCATGCCTTTTTACAAAATTTTCTAAACTCTTCCTTAGGCATATCGTCACCTACATGGTCTCTATGTAAATGATTAAGGTTTGTTAGGTCTTGTCGGAAAAGACAAATAAAATTAGCGTTTTCTCTAATAGTTTGTCTATCTAGTCTAAAATAATTCTGTGAGAGGTAAAAACAGTCAACATTACTATGCCTTCCTCGAATGTAGTAACACTCACATTTATTTTGCTTTTCTAAAAGTAAATCATCGAAAATCATTAAATTTTTATTTCCTAAGTTTAACTCTCTCGGGTCAGGTACATCACTAGCATTTTCAAAGAAGTTACAATTTATATCTGATTTATCTTTAATCGTTTTAGCCCATTCTTCAACTAAAACTGTTGGTGGAGCGTCTGTTTCTTGTACCTCATCACGCATGTTAAACAATCTTAAGATACATTCTTTTGGTAGTTTTTCTTCAAAAGCCTTTTTTAGTATTTTGTATTCTGGTTGAAAAAGGCTTTTTCCAAAAACATTTAAATCATTGTAGTCAAGCCATCCCGGTCTGAGTAAAAGGTTTAACAATAAAGTAGTTTTACCACATCCTGATTTACCTACAATTAAACCCCTAATACTTCTTGGTAAAAGGGGGTGATTAAATCTCTTTGATACTACTTCATTCCATGATATGTCCATAATATCCATTTTTATTTAAATACTTTTATTTTTTATATATAAAATAAGATGTATTGCGTTAAATGTAAAAAACATACTGATACGAATAATATAAAATATTCTGTTTCTAAAAATGGAAGAAATATGATGCAGGGTAAATGTGTTATTTGTGGAATAACTAAATCACAATTTATAAAAAAAAAACCACCGGGAGTAGTATATTAAACAAATTTATAAATAATTTACCCGTTGAAATGCATCTACCAGGGCACAACTTTACAGGGCCAGGTACCAAACTAAATAAAAGACTCAATCCAGATTTAACACCGAAGGAATGGAGTAAACCTATAAACCGTGTTGATAAAGCCGCTTATAATCATGATGTTTGCTATCTTCAACACAATGATACTGCTACAAGAAACGCAGTGTGTGATAAGAATATGTTAACGGAGTTAGAAGGTATTTACAATCCTAGTATTAGAGAAAAAATGGAAAGAGGTTTGGTAAGTAGACTCATTGGAACGAAGATGAAATTTGGAATGGGAGTAAAAAAAAAAATTTAGCGGAAGAATTACATAAACCCGTAAAAAGAAATTTTAAGAAAAGGAGAGTTAGAGTAAACGGTATAGATAGGATATGGGCTGCGGATTTAGTAGACATGCAAGCCTTTTCTAAGTTTAATCATGGTGTTAAATACCTTCTCGCTGTCATTGATATCTTTTCTAAATATGGATATCTGGTGCCATTAAAAGACAAAACAGGAAAATCTGTTGCTATAGCATTAAGAAATATTTTTAAGGAGAGAAAACCTGAAAAAATGTGGGTGGATAAGGGCAAAGAGTTTTATAACAAAGATGTAAAAGACTTGGTTGAATTATATTCTACCGAAAATGAGGAAAAATCTAGTGTGGTTGAGAGATGGATTAGAACAATGAAAGAAAAAATGTGGAAGTATTTCTCCGCTAACTCTACAAACGTTTACATTAATGTGCTACAGGATTTAGTTAAAGAATATAATAATACAAGACATTCATCTATTAAGATGACTCCGGTAGACGCTAGTAAAAAAGAAAATGAAACGAGAGTTTGGAGAAATCTTTACCCTGATAATCTTGAAATAAGAGACTTTAATCCTAATTTCTCTGTTGGAGACAAAGTAAGGATAACTAAAAAGAAAAAGACTTTTGAGAAAGGTTATACAACAAGATGGACTGAGGAGGTTTTTACAGTTTCTGAAGTAAAACTTACATCACCTATAACATATAAAATTAAAGATTTTAATGGAGAAGAAATACAAGGTACCTTTTATGAACCTGAACTGCAGAAAACCAGTCAAGAGGTGTATAGGATAGAAAAGGTTATTAAAAAAGGAAAAAAGAAATCTCTCGTAAAGTGGAAAGGTTATCCCGATGAATTTAATTCGTGGGTTGACAATAAAGATATTAGAAATATTTAACTATAAAAAAATGTCAAATATTTCGATTGAAAATGTAATTTTACCGAATAAACCGTTGAACAATTTCGAATTAGAGGGTGCCGTAAAAAGATTAAAGATTCCTTATTTTAGAGGAGTTTTTTTACTAGACTCACTACCGAGAAAACCGAGTAAAAAAGAATGTGGTATAGTAAACTTTGATAAAAGTGATGGGCCCGGTACACATTGGGTCGCTTGGTATAAAAATGGTAAAACTAAAATTTATTTCGATAGTTATGGCATACAACCACCTATTGAAATTCGAGATTATTTAAAAAGTCCAATACAGTACAATACTGACCAATTACAACAAGCTGGGCAAGTATTTTGCGGTCATTTATGTTTGTACATTCTAAAAGAGTTATCTAGAGGTAACCGGTTTCAAAATGTTTTAAATGAACTTTTTTAGTACTATATAAAAAGAATGCCTGTTGACAAATTCGGAAGAATGAAAGATGATGGTGAAACAAGCGGTGATGGTGTGTCACTCGCTTACATAAATAATAATTTTTTACGTAAAGATGGAACAACTGTTGTTACCGGTGCCATAGACATGAATGGTAATACATTAACGAGGGTTAGTAATCCAGTAAATTCTCATGATGTTGCAACTAAGGCTTATGTTGACGCTAACTCAGGGTTCTTGAATGAAAACGGTGGATACCACTTTACTGGATATTTAAATATGGGTTTTAATCCGATAAGAAATGTTAAGGACCCAAAAGAACCGGGTGAAGCTGCTACTAAAAATTATGTGGATAATGTTGATAGAGCCTTTGTTTATAAAGACGGAAGGTGGTATGAGGCAGATGATGCAATCTCAATGGGAGGACGAGTAATTAACAATCTCGGGACCCCCACGAGACACGATCAAGCCTCTAATAAGTTTTATGTGGATACTAGGATTGAGGCGGCTACCGCGGGTGAAAAAGCTTTAACGAGAAAACGAGATGGGTCCTATTCAATAGATGGTGGAATAGATATGAATGGTAACCAGATTACTGGATTATCAAGCCCCATATCCCAAGATGCGGTTACCACTAAAGGTTATGTTGATGACCTCGTTAAAAATATTAGAGGTGGTCAAGGTGCTATGTATAAATCTTTCTCAATGAAAGCGAATGGAGAACTATCAGTAAACCAACATATTGATATGAATAATTTAAGAATATATAATATAGCGGACCCAAGAAATGAAAAAGATGCTGTCACTAGAGAATATATGGAGCGTTTCTTCGGAGCATATAAACCAAAACCTGTTATAACCGTGTGGGCTGAAGAACAGGGATCAATTTTAGACGGTAATTATGAGTTTTCATTCGGTAATGGTAATTCGGGTAAAAGACACGGTTTAGGGGGTTATTGTATGAATGCGTCAGGTAGAATTATAAGCGGAAGTTTAACAATCGTTAAAAGGGACCGTCATGCACCAGAAGAGGTAAAAGTTAATATAACGGTAAACGGAAATGAACAGGTTGATTACTCTATTATTAAAAAAGAACGTGAAATTTGTAGCTGTACGACTTTTCCAAGGGCGTTGGAGGTAAATCAATGCGACATAATAAACTTTATTTCGAGAACTGATAACCGAGAAGTAACACACGGTTACATATCTATTTTGATAGAATTAGACTTGTAAATATATATAATATATTATAAGAAATATATTATATATTTATTTAGTCATTTTAAATATTTTACAAAATTCTTTTAATGTAAGATTCTGTTCTACATATGGGACATATATTAGTTGTAAGCTTACTACATTCTTCACAGATTGGTATATGACCGCAATTACAATATAACACGTTAGGTTTAGCTTCATCGCATATAACGCAAGATTCTAAATAAAAAGTTTTTGAACCATTCTTTAATTGGTTAGCGGTTCCTATATTATCTTCTTCATCTAAATCTTCATTATCTTCATTGAAAGAATACGATTCGACACTCCATATACAATCATGAGAAAATCGTATCATAGGAGAAAGAATTGCTCCATCATAATGTATTACATCATTGTCATACATTTCATCATTATTACATAAATCATATATTTCTTCTTTATAAGTTGTTAAATATATATCATTCCATGGTTCTATTTTTAACCAATATGGACCTCTCCTAGGTAGTGTTATATCAAGACTACGAGAAAAGAGACCTATCCACATAGTTGAATTATATATACCATGTTCATATATTTCTTTACTAAAATGATAATAAATTGCTGCTTTTACATTAATTAAATTTTGTACATAATTATAGGACTGAAATTTTGGGAAAAATATTTTTCTTTTTGATTCATCATGATAAGGTAATTCTTCATATTTATTCCTTATATGATTTTTTAACTTCTTTAATTCTTCAGATGTAAATCTATTTAACACTTTTGTTTTAGGTGGTGGCATTGTATGTAAGTTATCCATTTTGAATTAATTTATGACTTAAAATTTAAGAAATTCAAAAATTTTTTTCACTGTTCTTCATATGGGACATATATTTAAGCTAGACATTCCATCACATTTACCACATATACATAAATCTCTGCAACCAAATGCTATATTAGGTTTATCTTCTGGAAATATTTTTTGTTTTTTTGTTTTAGGTTTTAAGAAATCTATACTATAATAACCTCTATCTCTTATAACAAAAAAAGAATCATCAAAGTCACTTCTATTAATAAAAGTTATTTTACCCAATGCATTAGTAATTTTAACAAGTGTAGCTTCATTTCTATTAGTTCTAACATAACCAGATAGTGTTACATTTCCTGATAATTCATATATTTTTTCTAATGCTTCATTTACATCAGGGTCTCCATATAAACAATCAAATGTATCACCAAATTCTATGCAAGGTGAAAGATGGTTGAAATCTTTTAAATTCCTTTTAGATCCTGTTGTTATTTCAAGGTAAAGTTCAAAATCATGTTCTCTACAAGAGCTTACTTTATTTAGATAAGGAATTAAAAATTTTTCACTATTTAATCTAATATAAAACCAGTAAGAACCAACTCTTTTTCTTTGTTCGTTTTTATTATCATAAAGACCAACCCATATAGATGACCTATTTCCAGTATATTGCTCTATTTCTTTACTAAAACAATAATATATAACAGCTGCTGCTTTTTCCAAAGCGATGTGATACTCATTATGGTGAATATTTGGAAAATATACTTTTCTTCCTTCTTGACCTGGAATTTTGTAAATAGGTATTTCATTATATTTATTTTTAATATGCTCTTCTAAGTTTTGTAATTCATCAGAGGTAAGCCAATTTAGTACTTTTGCTTTAGGCGGCATTGTATCAAATACATCGTAAAAAACTTCATTTGTATGTAAGTTTAACTCTTTTAACGGCTCCATCTTGAATTATTTTATAGCTTAAAATCTAAAAAATTCAAAAAATTTTATCCATTAAATTTATTTTTGAATTTATGTAAAATGATTATAGTAATTAGGTTAGTCCCTCATGCATAGACTTATCTTGCGTTGGCACATATGGGGGCCATGATATATATTAGTTCATGCGTTGGTTAGTGAGCACCGTTGTTAATCGATGCGTTGGTTAGTGGGATAATGAAATTTATTTTCTTTAGAATTATGAGGAAATAGATTTTTCATTCAAAAATCGTATGGGAATCCTGGGACTATATGTTTTTTCTGAGACAAATTATAGAATTTAGAATTTTTTTGTATTTTAGTCCGGGGGGGGTACAGTTATTATACTACTAATTTCTACATCCCTTACACCATACACTCAGCAAAACTTCTAACCAGCCGCTTTTGTTTTTCTCCTGTAAATTTGACTAAGTAACAGAGAGGTAAATAAAAACGACTTAAACACATGTCTGGACGATAGACATGATATTGTAATGAAAAGATTTTCAAAAAAAAAAAAGGAAAACACAAGGTTTGCGCATGCGTCGTGCCTATAAGACAAACCAGGTTAAAATGAGATGCATACATTACTGAAATTTCGTCAGCAATAAGAAAAAACATGAAAACTATTTTCTGCACAAAAATATAACCCGAGAGAAGGAGCGTGAAGTTTTCAAAAAATGATTTTTCAATTTTTAATGTTAAGTGAACGAATGTTTAATAACTTCATTTCAATAGAACAAGTAGAAAAATTCTTTTCAAACTTAGGCTGGAGTATACTTTTACGCTGGTCAATTATTTTCAAAAACATCAAACTAAATGAACTGCCTCTTTTCTGGACAGCGGATGCCAAAAAAAGCATACGGGGAATTCCGGCTTAAAAGTGGCCGTTTAAAAGTTTTGTTTAGTGTATATATTAGTAATTTATTTTTGTTCACACAGCTGACTAAATTCTAAGTCATTCTACACACTTTCAAGTTTTAACAGTGTTTTTCTTTTCTCTCTCTCTGGCTCTAAGGATGTATCTTTAACATAGGCCTACTCATCAGCACCAGCTAGGAATTGTAATCTGATAAAAAGCGCAAACACAAATGCTGTGGCAGGCTTTGTATATCAAGGCACGCAGAGTGATGTTCCGTCTTTTTTTTTTTTTCATGTACACAGTCCGTCTCTTGCCAGTACAATTTGAAATATGCATAACTTCGGGGGCTTTAATCAAATGAAATGTTAATTACTCTAAAGCTCGGTACACACAGTAAGATTAATCTAGGAGATTTTTGTATCCGAGACAAATCTTGCTGTTGGTACATCCCTAATACATGTATTACTTAAGATTTTCTGGAGTTTCATAAAACTGTGTTAGGTTCAGAGCAATACTCTATTTCCCAAGAATTATATTAGAGTATCAGCTAATCATAGCTTAGCATTTGCTGGAAGGTGAGTTACCTGTACATTTGTTGATGCCGTAAAGTGTATACACATTGAGTAAGCCACTTTCCTGATACAAAATACAAAGAAAAAAACGACAGACAATGTATTTTCCAACAAGGACATTGAAAGACTTAAAGAACCATGGTATAAAGAGGAGGTTTTGCGAAGTAATAGCAATAATTATCATGCATAATGCC
The DNA here is from genome assembly GCA_946811185.2 of Hippopus hippopus. Lineage (NCBI taxonomy): Eukaryota > Metazoa > Mollusca > Bivalvia > Cardiida > Cardiidae > Hippopus > Hippopus hippopus. Next base: position 64,471,039 of record OX328099.1, on the reverse strand, counting down.
ATGATCACTCCATCTTGCGGTTCTTGCTCTGTAAACACCATTTTGACACTGGATCTAAACATTAGCATACCGGTTATTCTGGCGGGGGAACCCGATAGGTAAAAAGAGTATCATAAGATTCGTATTAGTGTGTGGACAAGATTGTATTATTATACAAATATCTCTCAGTGTGTGTATCGGGCTTTAGAAACCCTGTCTCATGAATAAAGTTAGATTGAGGCCGAAGTTTGTGAAAGTGTCTGATGTTATATCTCTTAAAGCCAGTACACACAATAAGATTTGTCTCATGAAATTAATCTCAGAGATTTTTGTATCATAATACACTTTTGTACACACACTAATACAAATCTTATGATGCTCTTCTTACCTGTCGGGTTTTGTCGCCAGAATTATGCTAGTGCGTAGATCTAGCGTCAAAACGGTGCTTACAGAGCAAAGTGAAGTGATCATGATATGATTCATGATAACTTGTGCTATTGCGTTGGAAAACTTCCTCTCCATACCATAGTTCTACAAGTCTTTCGATGTCCTTGTTGGAAAATACATTGACATTTTTGTGTACCAGGAAAGTGGCTTACTCAATGTGTAAACAGTTTACAGCATCAACAAATCTACAGGTAACTCACATTCAAAGAAATGCTAAGCTGTGACTGACTAATACTCTAATATAAATTAGGAAATATAGCATTGCTCTAAACCTAATACAGTTTTATGAAACTCCAGAAAATCTGGGGGAAGGGGGTTTCTTGTTCGGCAGGAGACACAATTGTGCACCAAATCTTTTACATTACGTTTTTTCAAAAACCAAATGCCTGTGGATAGAACAGTGACGTAGATTTCTCTTTCGAATCGTTAAACGATACCTTTGTTTTGTTGAAAGATTTATGAAACTCGCCGGTACATTATTGCAAACCATTACGTTTTCACGCAAGAGCAGTGGACGGATCGATACAGTAAAGCAACAATCTGTCATGGCAGGTTACGAAAATCTATTTTGATTGGCAGCTGTCTAGGGGGTTACTGGGTGCCTGTTTTGTCAAATGGCTTCTTATTCAAATTCCGAGGTAAAAGGTTGACAATATTATGAATATAAACATTACTTCGACACAGACAAAATCTTGTCAGTGGAAATTCACTCTTGCGGTACTCAAATCTAGCATCACTTTTCCAGTAAATCCCTATAGCCTAAGGCTAATATGCATCAATATTTTCTTGTTAAGTCTTAGAGTGCTGTATAAACAAAAAAGACATTTTCAGTCCAGAAATAAGACATAAATGATTTCATTTAAAACCCTGCTTTTATCCAGAATGTTGCAGCAAATCGATCAGTGTAGATCAAAGATCAGACAGCACGTTTTGTGGCCGAAAAAGGCAACTGTAGTTGTGAGGGCGCTTTTAGGGTTGAATTATTGACTTGTGTTTTGTCATGAGGCCCAAGGGCAGGGCCCCGGGGAAAACACATAGCCATATTTTCATCTACGTTTCCGTTTTTTTTTTAAGCCTTTGACCTACGTCTTGGTATCAGTCTTAAATATATTGTAGCTTGCGAATGGTAAAGACTGTGAACACTTTTAAACTGCGGGCCTAGCTGCGGGTCCATTTATGACACTAATAAATAAGGGTTGCTACGGTTTGTTGGTACGCTTATTCTCTCCTTTAGCAAATGAGTATGAGCCATGCTCTGTGAAAAGGGGGCTTAATGCATCTGCGAAAAGTATCGACCCAGGTCAGCCTGTGCAGTCCGTGCAGATTGACCTGGGCCGAAACGTTTTGCATCTGGTAAATTTTCTGCATGTCAAAGGACTTATCTACCTCATGATTCAGTCGGTTGTCAGACAAGATTTTTTTATGGATCCATAATTACATTAATGTGATGACTTGCTTTATCTTTTTATTGAAGACCTTTCTTGTTTTCTTTTTCTTTTAAATAAGCCATGCTCTGGCGAAAGGCGGTTTGATACATCTTCGTGATGTAGGATACTAAGCAAATCATCATGTAAATATGGATCCATTAAATATATTCTGTTTAGCAACTGAGTGAATCATGGGATACACTGGTCCTTCGACATGCAGAAAATTGACAAATAGCAAAAAGTTTCGACCCACGTCAGCCTGCGCGGACTGCGCAGGCTGACCTGGGTTAAAACTTTCTCAAGATGTATTAAGCCTCCTTTTTTATAGAGCATGGCTCAATTTATTGGCAGCAAAGAAACTATTGAACGCCAGGTAAAATTATATCCCGTTACAACTGCATTTATAATAGCAGGGTGTCAATTACATACCACAATTGAATGTCAAGGCCGATACACGTATGCATAACAAAAAACCTTTAGCACAGTCAAAAATTTTTTTTTTGTTTTAGGCAAATTGCAGACCCAAGAGACTTGCCTTCTAGTGACGTCATGTCGACACTCTTTACCAGATGACATCAGTTTTGACTGGTCCAAATTGGACGCGTTTGCAGACGAAAAATTGAATGAGGCGCAAATGTTTCCGATTTGTTTCTTTCAGGGCAAAAAACATTGTGGGGAAAAGAAGAAAATGCTTGTCACCAGTATGTTCTTCTTTTCCCACAATGTTTTCAAAAGCCTTTTGCCTCAGGGTCGTTAAAAAGGTTAACCCGAATCAAAAGACAGAAATGTGCTTGGTGTGCAAAAAGTATATGTATCTATTTGAATCAGATGAATTCGCGTCTGACAATGCCCTCATTGTGTGCAGAAAATAACAAGACAAATTTATGATGCATGGCATCATAGAAGCCGCAATCTTTTGGTGGACAATTTCAGAAGTATTGACTTTCTAGAAAAAATGTGATGACATTTTTGTATCTCTTCCCCCCCCCCCCCACACACACAAACGGAAGATCATGACAAATGATACTAAAATGCAGGATAAAAAAGGCAGAAGTTAAGAGAGGAATCTTAAATTATCTTGTACCATTATTATCATCATAATCATCATTATCATTTAAAGTGATGATGCGTATGTGAGAAAACATGTAAAAGCATTGGAATTTTCAAAATTCTACTCAAAGTTTGAAAATGGAGAAATTGCGCATGAATTCAAGTACAGAATTTTTCATTATTAAATGATTTTAAAAAGCAAACTTCTGTAGGGGCATCAAGGCGACACTGCGGAATTATGGAAGTTAGTAATTATTGAAAGTGATATTTAGATCGTTATTCACGTAGATCTACATGCATTTACATTTTTTTAGTGATATTTTCTTTGAGTTTCATTTTTTTACACATAGAAAAAAGAAAAAAAATATTCAACAACTTTCTTCTAAAACATTATCATTTTGCTTGTCAAAAAAAATCTTAGCCTGCTCGTAACAAAGTGAATCTTTACATTTCTACACCAGAATTAGAGACTTTTGCATAGTATTTCCAAAATTCTTCTGATCATAGCCTTCACAGTTGGCGCAAACCACTAAAAAAAAACAAAATTATTTTTTAAGCCTTTAAGGATCTGGATATATTCAACTACAACATAGTAACTATTACTATATATATATCGTTTAATAAAAATTAGTTTGAACTAATTTCTGCAAATGCCTTGTAAAAACCTATAAAACTTCTAATGTAAACTTCAAGAGCCATTCCAAAGGCTTGACCAGCAATGACGTAAAAAGTTGTATATGCACAGTGATAGGTTTGGTAATAACTTTATCTTTTCAACTACACCGAATGAAATTAATATACTGAGTAAGGAAAATGAAACAAAAATTTTTTACTTTTACAATATCTTATAAAATATTTACACAGGCTTGTGTACTGTCTGATCTTGATCTATTTCTGTCATTTTCGAACAGTTTCAACCCTTAGAGCACTATGCACCACTTTGGTATTTTTTGTGAACAACGTACATCACGATCCATACATTTTTCACGGGTATTGTAGATCAGAACCTTACTGTACAGAACTTACAGTCTGATCATAACAGCTTCGACACACACAATACACTAAATGCTAAATTTTACAGGGCTCATAAGGTAGATCGTCCATGTTACAAAATTCGATGAGGCTAAAGTGTCGACGAAGGGAAGAAAAAGTATTATCTCTTCACAAGTAGGCCTATTCTATAAATAGCTGTTGTCAGCTCTTACTGTGTAGGGAGGTAACCAATCTATACCTTGATCAAAGGTTAACCGCCCTATTATCGTTACAGATTAAAAATGGACGAAACACTTGTACATAAAACTGCTTCTGATTATCATATTCTAAGATGCTCTCCATCTCATAATTGTTATTAGTTTGTTTTGCAAAAAAGTAGACAAATGCGAAAACCGTTTAGAGGTGGGAGAGCCTATGATAAACGGAAAGCATTATAATTTCGTTTGGGAACAGGGAAGGAATCCTTTAAGTTGGAAAAGTTCGAGGGACTAGCCAATGAAAGGAAGTTTATTTCTCTGTATTTTCATTGTTATTTGAGAATGAACCTGTATTGCAAGAAAACCAGACTTGATGTTCATGTAGGTCTGATTGAATATTTGAGAAAGAGTCATGTGGAGTAATTTTGTAACACTAACACGACATTATTAGGAAATTTCCAAAAATAATAAACAGTCGAATAATTACTGATCATCTACATGGTAAATAGTTTAGGTACATTCCTACTGGAAGCCGCTTTCGAGCGGCTTCCAATAATCGATTCGAGTTCTGAATAGCCTTAGTTTTGCTTTAACGACGTTTTATCGGGTTGTCAGTGCGCAACATTTTTGCGCATGTCTCTTCGCTTCTCTGTTTTCTAGCGTAACTTTGTCTGATTGTAGTACTATGATTGGACTACTGATTTTTGCTGCAAGACGTGGAGAAAGTAGTGGTAGATGCATTTTTTTTTTTTTTTTTTTTAAAGATCAGTTTATGAAGGTGTAAATCATTCTTAAACAGCGAAAACGGAACATGTACATTTGTTGGACATTACTTATCCGGATAGTAAGTTTAGTGTGGTAAAAAGAGAAAATTACAAGTATTTTCTCCTTTTCAACGTTTTCTAACCCTCTTTCCTGGGTATTGATAGAAATCAGGATCGTTTGATTCATTTTGCTATAAGGTTTGTAAGTAATCTATGCCTTTGAGTAATTCTGGACAGTTCTACTTGTATTGTTCTTCCATTCTCCCATCTATTAAAATATACCACATGTATTTGGTATTAACCCTTTCCTAAATGAATTAAATTGGAACTTCAAAATTGAAAGAAGCTGCAGACGACAAATTAAACAAGGTTTAAATGAGGTTAAAAGAACGTTTGTGCAGAAAAGGTTGTGGGGAAAAGAACAATTGCTTGTAATGAACAATTACCCCTTTTACCAAAATGTTTTCCAAAGCCGTCCCATACCATTGTTAAATCGAGACTACTCGTATATCAAGGAAAGGGTTGACAGAGTACAATCTTTATTGTGAAAAAAACATGATTTAGTGCTAGAAATAATACATCTTACTAAGTAATTTGAAATCTTGGGTGTTTTGTGTCACTTTCCTTGTTCCAAGGGAGGTAATTGAGTTTGAATATTGGAAAAAGTAGCCTGGCAACCTATCTTTTTTTTGCATTTTTTGATAAAGGATATAATCAAGTATATTTCTGAGAAAAATGAGAAAAATCTTTGCGCTAGATTTTTTTGAGGGTCAAATAATGTCCTGATTTTCTGTGATAAAATAAGCAATTTTGTGGGCTAAGGGTTTTACTGAAACATAGATAGTGTATCATTAATTTGAAATATCTGTTAATTTCTCATCAAAGTCAGAGGATCCATTGTTTCACTATGAATTTAAAACACAGAGAACATGATTTGACTGAAATTACAGATTTTAATCACAAATTTCTGACGTATGCTGCAATAATTGGGTTTTGTGTATTTTGAAAAAAGGGTTATGTTCTTCGTGGGCTCAGAACTTTTTAGTTCATCTGGCAACGTCTAATTATCTCTTCGCATATTGAAAGAACATACTTTGAAGTGTTTCTGTGTCAAATTTCACGAAATTCTCTGCGCTAGAGATAACTCGCTGAAACGCCTTTAAATTGCTGACTAATATTACGAAAACAAATTTCGGGTTCAGCGCTACAGGATTAAACACTGTGACAAATGGAGAACTTAATCATGTTGAAAAATTTCTCCATATTTTACATGGGTTTCGAAATCGGTCACTTTCAACCCGTCTAAACATTCCTCTCCCACCGCTGACCATTGTTTCGACAATGTTTATGAAGGAAAGCAGCAAGTGGCTTGGAAAGAAAATTGTGCGGATTACAGGTAAAAGAAACTCCAGGAAAGTATGGATAGGTGCACTGGCATCCGCGATATAACTGGAATAATGTTGAAAACGGTGTTAAACACCATGCAATCAATCAATCAATTAGTCAGCCGGTCTATAGACATCTATAAAGATGAAGAGCCAGACTTATTATAATTTAGGGTATTGGCACAAAGGGGTTGTGTAATTTTAGCCTTTTCATTCGCGTTGAAACCGTTGAAGCGCAAGACACAGTTTACGTTGCTTTTGAGGACAAATAAAAAGGACAGACTGCACAGAACATACACTCTAATTTTGGATCCACACTTTATGAATTTTTGTCTGAAAGTCTGGCCGAAATGTCAAGTCAAAATACAAGATTTGGGCTACTTATTGCGTCCAAACTGAAAAGACACCATTCCTATAACGCTCAACGAGGTACGAAAGATTTATGAAATACTGCCTGGCTGATCAAACCGGTATAGGTTGCGAAAATAATTATATTGAGGTAGTTTAGATGATTTTTTATGAGTTCGGTGTTCAACTATATTTCAGTTACATTTATCTCTTTGTTCCGTAACAGCTTTTGTCAAAGTGACCATGGACATCTATCTCTACGTTTCTTGACACTTCATGTCACAGTCACCCTTTACATCTATCTCTGCGTTTTTTGAAACCTTATTTCACAGTCATCCTTTACATCTATCTCTACTTTTCTTGACAGCTTATGTCACAGTGACCATGTACATCTATCATAACGTTTCGTGACAGCTTATGTCACTATGACCATGTACATCTATCTCTACTTTTCTTGACAGCTTATGTCACAGTGACCAGGTACATCTTTCTCTACGTTTCCTGACGCCTTTTTAAAACTCACACCTTTTACATCTATCTCTACGTTTCGTGACAGTTTATGTGACATTGACCATGTACATCTATCTCTATGTTTCTTGACAGCTTATGTCATGATGGCCATGTATATCTTTCTCTACGTTGCTTGATGGCTGATTTCATGGTGACCATGTACATCTATCTCTACGTTTCTTGATAGCTTATATCACAGTGACCATAAAAATATATCTCAACATTTTTTAAACTTTTATGTGACAGTGACCATATACATCTATCTCCACGTTTCTTAATAGCTTATGTCATAGTGACCATGTACATCTATCTCAACGTTTCTTTATAGCTTATGTCACAGTGATCATATACATCTATCTCTACCTTCCTTGACAGCTTATGTCTTGTTGACCAGGTTTATCTATTTCTACGTCTCTTAACAGCTTATGACACAGTGATCAAGAACATCTATATCTACATTTCTTAGTAGCTTATATCTGGGTGACCATGTACATCTATCTCTACGTTTCGTGACACCTTATGTCACGGTTACCTCTTCGTTTCTTGATAGCTTATGCCATGGTGACCGTTTACATCTATATGTTTCTTGACAGCTTATGTCAGGGTGATCCTGTACGACTTTCTCTACGTTTCTTGATAGCTTATATCATTATGACCATGTACATCTATCTCAACGTTTCTTGATAGCTTATGTCACGGTTAGCATGTACATCTACCTCAACGTTTCTTGACTGCTTATGTCACGGTGACCATGTACATCTATCTCTACGTTTCTTGACAGCTTATGTGATGGTGACCGTCACGGTAACCATGAAGCTCTATCTCTACGTTTCTTGACAGCTTATGCCTTGGTGACCATGAATATCTATACGTTTCTTGACAGCTTATGTCACAGTGACCATGTACATCTATCTCTACGTTTCTTGACAGTTTATGTCACATTTGCCATGTACATCTTTCTTTTACATTTCTTGACATCTAATGTCACAGTGACCATGAAGATCTGTCTCTACTTTTCTTGACACTTATGTCAAAGTGACCATGCACATCCATCTCTACGTTTCTTGACACCTTGTCATGTTGACCATATATAATCATCTATCTCTACGTTTCTTGATATCTTTTGTCATGTTGACCATGTACATCTATCTCTACGTTTTTGACAGCTTATGTCATTGTGATCACGTAGATCCATCTCTACGTTTCTTGACAGCTTATGTCACAGTAACCACGTGCATCTATCGCCACGCTTCTTGATACCCTAGGTCAGGATGACGACGTACATCAATTTCTACGTTTCTTGAGGCTTTACGTCACGATTACTCTGTCTCTCTGTCGTAAAGTTTCTTACAGCTGTATGCCACGATTACATAAGATTATCATCTATCTCTACTTTGCTTGAGGCTTTTTGAGACCCTACATATCTGTCTTAACGTTTCCTACAGCTTTATGCTATTATCTAACTCTACGTTTCTCAAGGCTTTATGTCATGCTGACCCTTAACATCGATTTGTACGTTTCCTTAAGGTTTCATATCCCGGTGACTCTGTAAATCTTTCTACGTTACGTGAGGCTTTATGCAAGATAACCCTGTACATCTATGCCTGCGTCTCTTGATGCTTTTACCAAGGTGACCCTAAACGTCTTATTGCTAAGGCTCTTTGTCACGGTTACCATGTACATCTATCTCTATGTTTCTTAAAGCTTATGTCATGGTTCAAATGTACCTCTATCTCTACGTTTCTTAAGGCTTTATGTCATGGTTATAATGTACTATGTCTACGTTTCCTATGGCTCTGTCACGGTTATCATGTACATCTATCTCTACGTTTATTGACGCTTTATGTCACGATGACCATGTACATCTATCTTTAAATACGTTTCTTGATCCTATTTGACTGGGTCAACATCTACATCGATCTCTACGTTTCTTGACGTTTTATGTCACGATGACCATGCACATCTATCTCTAAGTTTCTTGACCGTTTACGTCACAGTGACCATGTACCATTCAGTGTTTCATTTACCTGTGCGTCCTGCGTCAGGGACGCAAAGAAATCGCCGAGGACGCAAAACTTTCAGATATGTGCATTTTCGAGACGCACTGATTTTGATATCAGTGCGTTTTGCAAAATTTCCTTTGATCCCGATCAATATCCAAGTGTTTACATTTTCTATCGAAACACCGGTATTTTTTCCACTCTACACTGAAACCTTTATTTTTCAGTCTATTTTTAGCCCAAGTAATGTTCTAGTCTATAGAATGGTTTCCGGTTTTGTTTTTATTCGGGTACAAGGAAGATCGACATCCAGCACGGTCGTTACGGATCCGCTCCAAAGCATAGCCTACTCTTTCTTTCTTAATTGCAGAAAATTGTTGTCAAAATGATTGGACAACTATCATTTCATGTTGTCATCGGCAAATAATTACTTTTTGAATCGTTTTTATACCGCGTAGATTTCCATATCCTCAAACGGATTTCCATTTCGTCCATTTCGTGGAAAAGATTCCATTGCGTTCTTAAAGCCAACCCCTTTTTTCTAAACTCGCAAACGATTCGATCTTCAGGTTCGATTTATCCAATCGGTAAGTAGCTTTTATTTTCCATCAGTTTTCTACAGTGCAGACGAATATCTTAACGATGTAAAACGTAAGCAATGCCACCAAAAAAGAAGGCGAAATCCGATCACAAACAACAAACTTTAACTAGTTTGTTTACGAAATCACAAGAGTCTGATCCGCCGATTCAAAGTGACTTACATACCGATAAAAATATAGAAACTAATGAAAAATCATCGGCCAGTTCAATCGGCGTGGATTCGGCCACGGCCAATTCCAAATCGAGAGAATTCAAGTCGCACTGGCTTCAACTTTTCAGTTGGCTATCTTACGAAAGTAAAGAGAATTACATGTATTGCACTATCTGTACGAATGCAAAGAAATGCAATGGAATGTCACAAAACGCAAAATGCACAAATTTTCAACTCACAACACTGCGCCGCCATGCTGATTTAGCTGAACATAGGCTTCTATTACAGGCCCCCCAGATGAGGAAAGATCTCGAAACTATCCAGAAAAAGTCTGAGAGTAAAAAAGATTCAGCTATGAGAGTGATATTTAAAACAGTACATTTTTTGTGTAGTGAAGATATACCATTCAGTAAATTCAAGGCTTTTGTTGATTTTCTACATGACCTTGGACACTCTGAACTAGAAATATTGAAACAATCTGGAATTAATTATGATTCTTCATACACTGCAAATGAAATACTTGACTGCCTGTCTGATGTTGTTGAAGACAACCTGAAAGCTGAACTTAGCAAATCAACAGTTGTTACAGCTCTGGCTGACGAGAGTACAGATATTTCCAACCATAAACGTTTAGTCATATACGCTCAGCTGATTTCTGATGATATGAAACCATCAACTAAGTTTTTGACCAATGTAGAGTGTGAAGATCCAACAGGAAAAGGCATAGCCAAGCATATTCTAGAAGAATTCCAGAAAAGAGGGGTACCCCCTCAGAAAATCATGAGCCTTGGTTCTGATGGTGCTTCAGTAATGACTGGTAAAATAAATGGTATGTTTTACTTCGTATAATTGACAAATATAATGAAATTATTAAATAAGAGAATTAAAGACTGAGAAGTAAATTCTTTAGCCAATATATATGAATATCATTTAATATTTTCAGGATGTGCTGCAATCATGAAGAGAGAAAATCCCCATATGAATAATGTGCACTGTGTTGCACATAAGCTAGCACTATGTGCTTCTCAAGCTGCTGAGAACATCCAAGCCTTAAAACAGCACCAACAAATCCTCACAGATTTGTTTTATTATTTCAAGGTAAGGTTTTCATTTTAGATATTTGACAGCACAGTGTTCATGATTTGAAAATAACTGCATTTTCAACCATATGACAAAATTTTGGACAAGTCCAAATTGAAAGCACTCACAGACGGCAAAATAAACGAAACTCAAACAATGAATTTTGTCTCCAGCAGGGTAGAAAGCATTGTGGGAATAGGAAAAATTGCTGGTTATCAGCATTTTCTCCTTTTCCCACAATATTTTCAGAAGGTTTCTATTTCGGGGTCGTAAAAACCAGGGATTGTTTGGTAAAGGATTAAATCCTGCTCGGTGTTCTTGTTTCATAGTTAATAAGATACTATTTCATCAATAAGTCAACAAGAATTGAAATAATGACAGTCATTAGAAAATTTATTGGCCTGATTGACATTAGTTAACTCATTACCAAACAACAATATTTTAGGCTTGACAAAATAACAGTGACTGAAAATTAAAAATTTGTTTTGTGAAGAGTAGAAAACATTGTGGGAAGAGGAGAAAATGCTCAGCATTTTCTCCTTTTCTCACAATGTTTTCTAAAGGCTACTTTCATCAAAAGTAGGGATTCTGTGGTAATGGGTTAACATAAAAAAAGTTGTGTCATTTTAGGGAAGTGCAAAGAGGGAAACCAGACTACACCAAATACAAGATCTTGTTGATGACCCACACCTGACCTACAAAGAGATTCATTCCGTCAGATGGCTGTCATATTTTAATGCATTGACAGCAGTATACAGAACTCTTGACAGTCTACTAACTTATCTTGCTGAAGTGGGAGTTAAAGATCCAAAGGCTAATGGTCTCAAAAAGAAGGTATTTTTTTTCTCTTAATAAAGTGTCATTTAAATAATGATATCTAATAAATAGTATGAAGAACCAAATCTATTTAACTTTAGTTTAATCTATTCTTTTCATTTCAGATAGGAACTGAAAAGTTCATATCCATTACATACCTCATGATGGATGCCATGGCTCCTGTGACTGTCTTATCTCAGTTCTTTCAAACAGACAATGTAGATGTGGCTCTTGTAAAGGTAAAGTTGGTTAATTATTGAAAAGTAGCCCCTTTGTGTATTTGAGTTTGTCAAAGAATTTGGAATCATTTTGTATTGTGACTTTTGAGGGTAGGATTTACCAAATGTATTGAATTGTATTTAACTCTTTACCACACAACCCCGACTTTTAACAACCCTGAAAGAGAAACCTTCTGAAAATATTGACGGAAAAGGTGCATTTTCTCCTTTTACCACAAGGTTTTCTTCCCTTCCCAAAACATATTTCAATTTTCAGTCACTTTTATTTTGTCATCTGCAAATGCTTTCAGTTTGGATCAGTCTAATTTTTTTTTTCATTAGGTAAAGAGTTAAGAGTACTATAGAATGATTCAGGTTCATAATTTTTTTTCAGGTAAAGTTGGATCTCTGTGCTGCTGATTTACAGAAAGTCAGGAGCATGGAATCTTCATACTTGAAAAGTTTACAAAATGAGATGCAAGTGTCAGATGATTCACCAACTTTTAAAACCCACAATTTGACAAAGTCCCCAGGATTCAACCTCCAGACCTTGGCAACAGAATTTGTTGATTGTCTCTCAGATAATCTTAAGTCAAGGTACTGAATTTTGTATTCATAATCGTTGCATTTATACCATCATAAAGAATATTACAATTATTACCTTGAGCTGACAAAAAAAAAAAAAGATACTAATTGACTTGTTTATAAAGTTTGTTTGTTAATTAATAAAAGCACTCTAAAATACAGTTTTTAAAATCCATCTTCTTTGATAAAGGGCAATAGCTTAACTGTACAAGAAAACTGAATGAGCTTGCTTGAAAAGAAATTTAACTCACTCCCTTAATCATTTTTTTTTTAGGTTTACAGATGATGATCTATTGGCTTCTTTTAGTGTGCTGTCCATGAGACCAGTATCCTTTCTGAAAGGGCCAGAACTTGACTCATTTGGGAACAAAGAAATCCAAATTTTATGCGACCACTATGGCTTAGCAAAGAGTACTACATGGAAAGAAGATGGAGTTCAAAAAGAAAACACATCTGAACCAATAATCAGTTCAAAGGAAATCATGCAAGAATGGCATATGTTGAAAAAAGTTGTAGTCGCTGAGCAATATCCCAGGGACTCCATGTGGCAGCTTTGGAATCTGATAACAAAATACCACAAAGAGTTCCCAAATATGACCACTCTTGCAAGATTAGCCTTGACATCAAGTGTTCACACAGCCGGGTGTGAAAGAGGATTTTCAGTACAAAATAGAATCCTTACAACTTTCAGAAACAGGCTTACTGTTGACAGACAACAGAAACTAATGCGAGTGAAGCTAGCTGACTGGAATCGTTCTGACTTCGACTTTGAATCTGCTTTGTCGAAATGGAAACAAGCAAAGGACAGACGAATATATGAACTAAAAAACACTGCTCTGTAGCAAATTAAAAGACAATTAACCCTTCACCAAACAATCCCTGGTTTTTACGACCCTGAGATAGAAGCCTTTTGAAAACATTGTGGGAAAAGAAGAAAATGCTGGTAACCAGCATTTTTTTTCTTTTCCCGCATTGTTTTGAAAAACTTTTCTACCCTGCTGAAAACAAATTTCTATTTTTTTAAAAAATGTTTATTTTGTGTCTGCATGTGCTTTCGATTTGGACAAGCCTAAAATTTTATTGTCTGGTAAAGGGTTAATATTAGGTCTAGTCACATTTATCCTTTTGTGCTGGTAAAATAAATAAATGAGATCAACACACAAAGTTTTAAATTGTATTTATCGCAAAACCATACAGAATCAGATCATACAGATTTTTTAACTATTTGAACAAATTATTTAGATGGGGTTTAAAAGGTGGGACTCGTAAAATTGGATTCAGACTCATAGTTTTTCATCTCAGCGAGTCCCAGGACTCACTTATAGCAAATTGTAAAAAAATCACTGACCATTATCTCTACGCTTATTGACGCTTTTTGTCAAAATGACAGTGTACATCTATCTTTACGTTTCCCGATTCTTTTTGTCACGATTACCATTTACATCTACCTATACGTCTCGTGACGCTTTATGTCACGATGACCATGTACATCTATCTCCAAGTTCTTTACAGCTTATGTCACAGTGACCTTGTATCATTATCTTTAAGTTTCGTGACGCTTTTTGTCACGATGACCGTGTACGTCTATCTCTACATTTCTTGAGGCTATATCTACTGCATCAACCTCGTACTTTCTTAGAGTTTTATCGGTTACAATGTAAGAATTACGTCTTTAACCCTATACCTGACGACATTATCTTAGAATGGTCAGATTGAAAGCATTTGCAGACGTCATCAGATTATTGAACCTGATTCAAGCAATTCGATTGTCTTTAAAGAGGAAGAAAACATAGTAACAAGGGGAAAGCTGATTACTACGTTAAACCAGCATGTTTTTCCTCTTTCAAAGAAAATTACAATCAGTTTGACCACATTAAATACTTCAATTCAGTGTGGCGAACGAGTCTATAATTTATCATGTGGTAGAGTGTTTATGAAGTACCTTTTCTTTTAACTCTTTACCAATAGACAAAATCTTTGTCTAGTCCTATGTCAACATACAACATATTAAATGTGATTCAAATGGTAGAATTTTTGCTTGAACTGACAGAAAAATTGTGGAAAAAGGAGAAAATGCTGGTTACCAGCATTTTCTCCTTTTCTCACAATGTTTTCAAGCCTTTTTCCACATGGTCGGTAAAATTCGGGATTGTGTGGTAAAGGGTAAATACCTTGCCTCTTGCAGACAACATTTTTCGTCTTAAAGCCGACTCCATTTTAAAGGCATTTTAGCTGAAGAAGAAGTTGAAACGAAATACCTACGTTTAAGTTGAATATTTTCTATATTCATAAAAAACGCCTCATTGAAAAAGTGCGATAGCTTTGTACATACCTAGAATATATATGTCACTTTTTGCCTACTATAGAATTTTCACTTCTCTAATCTACTGAAGCATGAAATTTCGTGCCAATCTAAAATGTTTGTTTCAACCATGACTGATGGCACCGTTTTGCCCAACGCCCCATGCATCTTCCCCACGTGGTTATGTCGGTCAAAATTACGCATGTGTAAACAGTAATTGATTTACAATTAATCAGTCCAAGCAATATTTTGAAAACATCAATTTCGAAAATGTCAAGACAAAATAATGAATAAAGAGCACGCATTTTGGGCATGCTTGAAAGCGGTCTTTCTCAAAGTGACGTTGCAAGACGCTTTAACGTTGCAAGATCAACAATAGTGCGTCTTGTTCGACGGATAAACGAAACAGGGAGCTTGTCTGATAGACCCCGACCTGGTGCTGCGCGTGTGACGTCTGTACGGCAAGACAATTTCATCCGTCAATGTCACTTGTGAAACTATTTTGTCACAGCGCAATCCACAACGTCGATGGTTATAGGGAATCACGGAAGACATGTAAGTCGGAATACAGTAAGGCGATGTCTTCGGGAGCGTGGAATATTGTGCAGGCGGCCGTACCGCGGTGATGTGCTAACTGACCACCACCGTCGGGAACTTCGGCAGTGGGCTCAAAACAACATTGGAAGATATTGGAGTGATGTGATCTTCAGTGACGAATCCCGTTTTAACCTCTCTTGTGCCGAAGGACGAGTCCGCGTTTACCGTCGACGTAATGAACGGTACACCCAAAGCTGTGTTCTGGAGCACAACCGTTTTGGTGGTGGTGGTATAATGGTTTGGGCAGCAATAAACCACGCATTTAGAACTGACCTAGTGGTTATTAATGGTAATTTAAATGCCAGACGGTATGTAAACCAAGTTCTTCGTCCTGTGGTTGTTCCTATGTTTCAGCAACGCCGTAGTCTTACATTTCAACATGACAATGCGCGCCCCCACACGGCCAGATTTACCAGAAACTTTCTCATGGCCAATAATATTGCCGTGCTGCCATGGCCTGCTAACTCTCCCGATTGTAACCTGATCGAACACATGTGGGACATCCTCGGACGTCGTTTACGTCGACATAACCCACAGCCGCAAAACGTCGAAGAATTGACAAATGCTCTTCGTGAAGAGTGGGCTCGCATTCCACGCTATCTCCTGCGTAATCTGTGTGGGTCCATGGGACGGCGTCTGCAGGCACTGATAGCAAGTCAAGGAGGCCATACACGGTATTGATGAATTTTAGGGGGTGAGTTTGTTGAAATGGCTGTTAAATTTGTGTAATGTTTAGGTAAACGTTTGTGTCATGTAATATGTGTAGAAATATTGACAAAGTCCATTTCTAAAATACAAAACCATGCATTCGATATTAAATTCATGAAATATGACGCGATAGAGGGAGATGAGGCGTTTCTTATGGACGTCAGTATATGTTACATGGATGCTTTTCAGGTCGTGTTACACAAAAGAATTTCAGCAGTTAAATTACCTCGACGATCTTTTCAGTTTCTAGGTCTCGGCCATTCTTGTCTGTCTTTCGCTAAACTGCGTACGCACGAAATTTGTGCACGCAGTTTAGGTAGGTAAGCATCAAATCTAAAAGCAAGTTTCACTAAACTGTATTACTTTACGATTTGAGTAAATATTTGCATAACTTTGCGGCAGAGCATATCTTTGGATAAAGCAGGGATGGTATGTGTGTACTTATATACAATCCCTAATAATTTGCGTAAATCCACGCAGTTTATTGAAACGCAGCCCTGGTTTTTATCATGAAGCATATGTATACAGAATACAGGCTGCAAGAAAAAAATGATTAGCGTTTTAATTACACACCGGCTTCTTTGTTTGGACCAGGTCTATCTTTTTTAGAACGACCGGTCTTAACAACGGAATGCATGAGCGCAGGTCTATCTATGCACGTGCACAGGTTCTTCTGTAGATGGAAAACCTGTCCACGTGGATTGATGGACCTGGGGTTGTGCAGACAGGGTCGTGAAGGACATTGGTACTCTCGCGACATTGAGTAATTGTAGGAATTCATTAAATAATAGAAAGAATCTTGCAAATATGTTTCTGGAAAGTCAAATTTTTATCTGATTTTTATTGGTGACCAACTCAGCAATTCATTGATGCTTTCTTTTTAAGCGATAAATAAATAATCTATCCCTTCCTATTTAAAACATGTGCTGTCACATTTAGCTAACATTTAAAACATTGTCGGAAAAGTGCATTTTCCTTAAGTTATTACATAATTCATTCATGCCTAAAACCAACTAAATTTTGATATTTTTCTAGCTTTCTTCTGTGTGAAATAGAAAAAGCAAGAAAAAGTTAATGACCGACGCATGTACTAAAACATGTCTGTAATATTGTGGTATTTTGGTTCCATGCATCCTATTTTCTACGTGTCCGACTGTTGAATTGTCCGTTTTAGCCCACTTTAGCCTTTGGGGCGATAATACATGAACATGTGAGCTGTCGCCGTGATATGATTGAAATAAAGTTGAAAGCGATGTAAAACACCATTCAATCCATCAATCAATCAGTGATCACTGACCTACGGCCCTATGTAACTAGATGAATTAGTGCAGACGGCCAGTGGACTGACGGTAGAATTGAAAATACGGGAGTGTTTTCGACTAAAGGTGAAATCCATTGATATTTCAATCAATCACTTCGCACATTAATTGAGCACTGAATTCACTTGTGCAGCATCAACAAACCTACCCAAATAAAAAAAAAATCCAAGGGTCGATGCTCATGAGGTGTCAGTTTCAAGCCACAATTCGTTTATGTTAAAGTGAGAAAATAAAATTGATAAATAAGAAATAACCAAAATTTGTTTGCCATAAAACATTTTCATCGACATGATGGTTAAGTAGTCTGCTCAATACTGATGGTGGCCGGTGTGTAAGTCGGATATCAACCCCGTACATCGGTCTTTCCATATAAGAACGACCTGGGCACGAGCTTCACGTAACACCGAGAGCGCGTTACGCGCTCTCGGTGTTACGTGAAGCTCGTACCCAGGTCGTTCTTATACGGAAAGACCTCGTACTCAGTCGATATCCTATACATAACATTCTTCTTGGGTTACAAACTAGGGTCATTAACGGCCGATTTTCTGCTTCATGTGGAATAAGAGGTTCACGTTTGATTGCGGCATTTACGTTTCTCTGGTGATAATTCGTCATTTAATACTGTTGAATACCGCAATATTTAGTGCGGCACTAGTATCATACTATAAATGATAACAATATTTTACTATACACAATTACTAAAGAAAACAACGTAGAAGTGGAATGAAAAAAATAAAAATAATAAAAAAAAAAAGGTTGAAATTAAACGGAATGTAAAGTCTTTTTGTTTTATTGCGTTTGGATTTTTTTTTATGTCAAAGTGCCTTTGAAAGCTGGTCATGCTCTGTGAAAACGGGAATTAATGCATCTGCCAAAAGTAAAGACCTATGTCAGGCTGCGCAGCCCGCAATAGCTGATTCTGTAAATCATAGATGATGTTCAGTTATTGAACTATGCTCCGTGAAAAGAGGGTTCAATGCATCTGCAAAAAGTGTCGATCAAAGTCAGCCTGCGCTTTCCACACAGACTGACCTGGCCGAAACCTTTTGCTTTTGGCCAACTTTCTGCATTTCCTGTTTACATCATGATTTAGCCGGTTGTTAACCAAATGTATTTTGCGGATCCATGATTATATGATGAACTGCTTGGTACAACTTTTTACCAGAGCATGGCTCAGTTGTATTTGATAATCAGAGTGTGTGTGGGTGGGGGTGGGGGGTGAGTGTGGGTGTGGGTGTTTGTAAGCCTTACAGAGTGTCCAATCTTTTGTAAATTACTTTACTATTGTCATTATGATCATTGTGATTTCTAGGAAGCCAGTAAGATGTGCGGACACAAGAGATTTGTTACAAAACTCCTGTTGCTGGTTATTTGTAACGCCTTTGTTTCGATCGATTGCCAAGCTCCAATTACTCTACCGGAACGAACCAGTGAGGATTGCATTTGTAAATTCGGCGATGACATTTGCTACTGTGAGCTGAGAATAGAACCTGAACTGACTATGATCATTGATAGAAAACTGGTGTATCCAAATAAAGGCATTCTGCGATTTCGCAACAACAATACGGAACTAACACCAACTGAAACAGCCAGGGTCATCACAGCTGATGGAGAAAGGTCACGACTAGTAATTGCTATCAATGGTAAATTTCCAGGCCCAAGAATCGAAGTCTTCGAGAATCAGATGATTGAGGTGAAGATTATAAACCTTCTCCACACAGACAGCGTAACTGTTCACTTCCACGGACTGCACCAACGTAATACTCCGTGGATGGATGGCGTAGCTTTTGTGACCCAATGTCCAATATTGCCGGGACAGACATTTGTCCATCGATTTAAAGCATTTCCACCAGGAAGCAGCTTGTATCATGCGCATATTGGGGACCAAAGGAGCCAGGGTTTGTATGGCCCTATCGTTGTGAGGACAGATCCGTCCATTCGACGTTTAGATGAAATTATCGTTACTTTACAAGACTGGAATCATCTTATGGATGCAGAAACTGCATACTACCGAATGATAACTGAACAGTTTGATTTTCCGACAGGTGAAGTGATTCCAACGACTTTCTCTGTTGACAGAGGTAACTTTAGCCGGTTTGAATTCCAGTCAGGTTTAATAAATGGAAAGGGAAGATTTTGGTACAACAAGACGTCAAACAATGGTGCACCACTTGAACGGTTTGTAGTAAATGCAGGAAAAACGTATTACTTCAGAGTTATATCGGCAAATACATTGTATCCCATGAGGGTTTACATTGAAGGACAAAAACTTAATTTGAAAGCGTCCGATGCATATGATCTTGACTTTATAACAGTTCAGTCGATTATCATTCATCCAGGTGAAAGATATGATTTCACGTGGCAAGCTCCTTCCGAACCAACGAAAAAAGAAATTCTTCTCGTCGCAGAAACTTTGGAGACAGATACCAGTCTGGGAGGCAACAAATATCATGCGGCCGAGGCTGTTATCGAATTTTTGGAACATGATGGTATGTCTACCGCAGACCCAGTCAACAGTCAAGTAGAGAATTGCACCGAGAACAACAAATGTCAGACATTCAACTGTCCATTTGGAAATTATGGTAGCACCGTACGAACATGTCTAAATTTCAACAACGCAACTAACAATGATCCCATCCGAGAACCACAACTTGTGCTTGGAGACACCGTCGATGAAGAATACTTCTTCAATTTCGCTTTTCCTGGAACTTCCGGGAACACCCCTGGATCTGTCAACGGCCGCCAATTCGTTTTTCCAACATCCAATATGTTGAGAGATCCTGGTTCTGGGATAGCGTGTAACGAGAGTTTTTGCAACAGAAATGGTATTTGTGAGTGTACATACACACAACAAATTGGATTCAACAGGCTTATCCAGATGACCTTTCTGAACCTTGGGGTGGGTTCTGGTTGGTCACACCCTGTTCATCTGCATGGACATTCCTTTTATGTCATGAAGATGGGTCTAGGTAAGTCATCATATCAATGTTTGAATGATTCTCAGTGAGGAAAGCAAACATTTGACATACATGGGTCTCAATCAATTATTTGACTACTTCTTTTGGTTCGAAGAAAAAGAAAGGTAAGAAAGTAATAAATTGTGCTGGCAGTAATGTATTGTACATGCAGGGCTCGCTCTAGAAATCAAATTCATGTGGCCAGGTTGCTATCTCATCAGGAAAAAAAAAAATAGTAGCAATTTATTCAGTGAAATTCATTGGACATGAGTACACAACCTCAACCTATGTATTCTTATCTCATCATCCTGCAACCCCTTGTAAAGTTTTCTCCCATACTGCGTCAATGATCTTTTCTCTCTGTGTCATGCCTTATGATTACACGTGCACGTAATAAATTGTTAAACCTACAGTTGATCAGTTCACAATGAAATTCTTACACTGTGAAGTGCTGGCAGAAATGAATTTCTTCCTGTCGCTGGATTTGCTACTAGCAAAATTCAGTTCAGTACTTATAAATTTTGTCGTCAGTGCTACCTTGCCAGTTCTGTATTTCTTTGGTTATTTTGCTCGAAACGGCTGCTGAACTTCTGCTGTGTGATCAAAGGAATGTATTTAATTTTCTTTCATTCAGTTGTTATACTTAATGATATTGTTAACACACTCACAGAAATAACCATTGAGAGCTTCAACTCAATGATCTCATGTTGGCTGCACTTGATTCTTCAAATACATGTGTGAAACTGTAGAACAAATTCTCTAAATCGAAATGACACCGTACCAAAAAGCGTGTCACGAGATAAGGTTTTTTATCACATAAAACCACCCCCCCCCCGGCAGTGTATTAAACCCATGACTTATTTTTGATAATACACTAGTGTATTATCGTTTTTGGGGTTCCAGTTCTGATCAGTTTTTAGTCGCCGAGCCCCAGTAACTCAGTCGGTAGCGTGCAGGACTTGAGAACACGGGGTCCAGGGTTCGATCCCTGGCTACGACCCCTGGCTCGGCCAATTTCTTTCCGAGGATTGATGATAGTCACTGCGACAGGATTCATTCCTCTCACACCGCCGACCGTTGTCTCGACGATGATTATGTGGGAAAGCAGCCAGTGGCTTGGAAAGAAAATTGTGCGGAGTACTGGTAAAAGAGACTCCAGAAAAGCATGGATAGGTGCACTGGCCGCCGCGATATAACTGAAATAATGTTGAAAACGGCGTTAAACACCATATAATCAATCAATCAATCAGTTTTCAGTCATGAGCGCGTGAAGCTTGAAAAACCAACCATGAGCAGTCAATGCCGGAATTTGTACTACTACGCCGTTTCGCGGAAAAATGACGTCATTGTTGCTAAGGCGTGTGCGCGTGGACAGTTTTTGATTTTCATGTTTAATAAAAAGTAAGAAATGCAGCGAATTTTTTTTGAAAAACAACAAAATTGCTGAATTAGTTGCATTTACCCCCTCTAGAGACTGTTTTATTCTACTTTCGGCGTAAATGTCACGGAGATATCCACTTGTGTATTTACACATTTGAAACCGAACTACAATCATAAACATGGACCTGTGAACGGTTTATAGGCAAAAGGTGAAGAGGCAGGATTTTTTTTTTGTCTGTCAGTAGTTTTATGTGATAAATAGAATCTCACATTAGTGTTTATGTATTATCATTTTTATCAAACTCCTTGACTAAAATGTATCATTGACGCTCGCCAACGCTCGTTTGATAAAAATGATAATGCATCAACACTCATGTAGGATACTCTATTTATACGCTAAAGATGGGGAAAATTCGGCAATGGCGCAAGGGCGCGCTCTAGAATAAACTCTTGTACATAATATAGCAAAAAAGAATATTTGGACACAGAGGAGTTGTCCATATTCTATTCTGCTTTCTATCTCAATAGAGTAGTTTCATCATGACCTTTGTTAAATAATAATGATACATCGACATAATTCCTAGTGTATTTTACTTTAAGTGATGTTTTAAAAAATACATGTATATCGAAAGCATTAACTAGGTATAATCATAATGATAAATAACTAGAGTGCTCCTATTACTGTTGTGCAGTAGACCGTACATATTGATTTTGACTTTCTTTATTTGGGGCAAAGGTCAGTAACTTGGAGAGAAAGTTGTGTAGCACTAAATACGAGGGGTGATCAGAAAGAACGTGGACCAGAGCCTGTGTAGGAATATTGTTATATAAAAATACTTGGAATGTTTACCGTTTGTGAAAGTAACCTCCGTCTGAATTCTATGCACTTATTCATTCTTGTTTTCCACGAGCGAAACACGTGCGCTAGCGCGTCTTTTGACATTACTCTCCAGACCGGATCATAGGGAGGGTTATCTCTGCGCTCTCGTAGTTTGTGCCACGTAGAGAATCTTTCAAAATGGGAACTAATCAGAGGTCTCAAGGGATCAGGACTGAATTATAAGGAGGGTTAGCTAATGTTTCTATGTGTAGTTTTTGCAAAAGTTTTTTGTACAAGTATGGCTTTGTGAGCTGGGGCGTTATCTTGATGTAAAGTGACGTCACTTCGCATAAATTCTGGCTGTTTTTGTGTATGGTGTTTGTGAAATTTATTTGAATAATGTGGGCATAAAACTCAGCATTGACTGCAGTATTTATAGATACAACTTGGTTTAGAAGAAAAAAGGAGAATAGAAACACATGATGCACATAAGTTTATCCTCTGACTTGGAGAGTTTTTCTTTAATTGCGGAAGGCAGTGATGGGTGTTTCTATACAAGACTTTGTTGTTTAGATTCAGTCTCATTGAACTGCACCTATGTTTCATGGCATGTTGCAGTACGATCAAAAAGTTTGAACCCTCTACCTTAATGCGTTCTAAAGTTTCTTAACATATTTCGACACTAACCCCCATTTGCTCGGACGTCAATAGTCGAGGTACCCATCTTGTGCAAACACGCGACATTCCAAAATTATCAGTCAAAATCTCCTGGGCACTTTCATATGAAATGCTAAATGTGTCAGCTATTTTCCTGACCGTATCTCGGTGATCTTGTTTTGCATGTTTCTCTACACCCGTGATGATTTTGTCTGTGACTGATGTTAATGGCCGGCCAGATTTAGGGTAATCTTTAATAGTATCGCATCCGTCTCTAAATCAGTCCAATCCATTTAGGAATAACAGATTTCTTGAGTGCAGAGTCCCCTAAGACTTTTTCTAAACCGGTTTTGATTTCCGATAAATACTTTCCGAGTTTAACGTAAAACTTTATGATCACTCCCAGCTCAAATAAAATCTCGTCCGAGATTTTGAACCACTAATGGAGTATATGACGTCATTAAAATGACATCACAGTTTACCTGCTTGAATGTTACGACATTTGAAAGCTAGAGTCATATGCCAGATAATCAATGTTCATCCATGCAATTCTTTGTAATCATACGTGAAGTAGTTTTCAAAATAACGAGGTGGTCCACGTTCCTTCTGATCACCCCTCGTAATTAAATTACCCAACAAGATCACGGACTGCTATGATATAACTGATATATTGATGAAAAAGACATAAAAAAAAATGCAAATGTGTCTTTCTGTAATGAAAAATAGGAACTTACGATCCTGCAACAGGGAGGTTGCAAAGAAACACAGACGATATCACATGTACAGATAGTAGGAATTACTGCTCTACGGCTACTTGGACTGACCGGAATTGGCTCGGTGGAAACATACCGGATTTAAACCCGGATCCCCCAGCAAAGGATACCGTGGTCGTGCCCACAGGTAAGAATGCATTGATTAGATCCAATGTCTTTTGCATCTAGACTGGTCTCGCTGACTGGGGTAAACTATAGGCCTACTCCGCATATCTCCTTTAACCGTCTGCATAGGGTCAGAAACGTTGATGACAAGATCGATTACAGCTTGATTTTCGGACGTTTTTCGACGTAAATTCGCGAAGAAAATGACATGCGCAAACACTGTACATTATACAGTATCAGGGGAGGTAACCAATATATCCTGGTTATGAACAGAATAGACATTTATTTAGACGTATCATATACATAGTACATTGGCTTGTCAAAATATAAATAAAGCTTCATTCAGACCACACGAATAAGTCTTAAAAAGAAAACAAAGTAGATCTGCACCTTTCGAATTCGGTTTTACGCGAGATAAAACGGATAGCAAACTTTCTTTACATTGACAGGAATAGAAAAAAAAAAACAATGAATGTTTGTTATCTGCATTGCGGTAATCATAGATCTAGTATATGAATGTGATTATTACGTGATTGTTTAGTATAGAATACTTTCTTATAGTATGGGCAAATATTCTACTGATCCCAGCGTTACTCCTTTTTTGCACATATTCCATATAGATCTAATTAGCCAATCACATTATGAATAACAATTCTTTTCATTCTATCACTTAAAGTAGGTCAAAGGTGAGATCATTTAGCTACGCCAAAAAATCTAATTTCTGAAACCAGACAGTAAGAAAAAAAAAATATGAAAATACATAGTATAGAACAAATAGGGAGGGATTACCTAATAGTTAACCCTTATCCTGCTAAATAACTAAAATAAAATTTTCAATTCGATAGTGAAAACCCAAATATTGCTGTTTCAAAGTTATGTTTTGGGGAATAATATCTCCTTGTCGGACAGTGTAGATCCAAGATCAGACTGCACGTTCTGTGCAGTCTGATCTTGATCTCCACTGTCCGCAAAAGGTCAGTGAGTCGCGCTTGGCAGCCAAAGGGTTAAACCACGAGATTTGTCTTTAAAAAAAGATAGACGGCGTAAGTATGGTGGCATATTTCTGCCACGAGATACGAGATAGCTATCATGATAATTTTGGTAAATTATCGCGATAAATTAAAAGTTTCCTGGAAATCTTATCAAGATCGTGAAAAGTTTCATGATAAAAATATCACGATAAACTTAATATTTTATCGCAAAATTTCTCCACCGTGCTCGGAGCTGACACGTAAGAGATACTGGAATATGAATATAGAAAACTTTTTGTGGCTCAATTTCGGAAGTGAAATAAGTAACACTAACCGTTTTCCTTTTTGTTGAAAAGTAGTATTATCCTATTGGCTAATGCTTATAAAAATATTGAATTTTCAAACTGAACGCGAAAATAATCATTCTCTAAACATTAAATTAATGAAGAAAGGCCACTGGATATCGATTAGCGGTAGCAATGCTTAAAAATAGTGGTTTCCTAAATGTGAGAGCTAATATGCTGCAGGGGACCGCCGAATAAACGTGTGCACATTTTTTACCAATCACAAATTACCAATTATTCATTCTTTATCAGTACCAAGAAGTGGGTCAAAAGCCAGCGCATTCAGCTACGCCGAAAAAGAGACAAGGAAATTTTGTCAGTCCCCTGGATGCTAACTTTAGGCGTCTAACTGCGCTTTTTGATGTTGCGGACAGCGTGGGTGTTAATTATTGCAGAAACTGTAGATCAAGATCAAACCGTACTCAAAGTTCAGTCTGATCACAGGTTTACATTGTCTGATTCGTTGGGCTTTTATCAGTGAAAGTATTCTTGAAAACATATTATGTGGGTTAAAATACATGTATATTAGTGGAAAAAAGACAGGGCAGCATCCTTTAATTACTTTAACCATAGGTATACCGGTGTATCAAGAAGAACTATCATGTTTATATTTATTTAAATAGTATAGACTTTCTGTGCATCAGTATTGACTACTATACTCTTTCTCAACGTTATTAAAGCCTCGTTATAGATTGATGGGTGTAAGATTTTATAACATTGTTTCTGAACTCACTATAAATATTACAGATATAGATGAATAGATGCTTATCTTCGATATCTAATTCATCACAATACTGACAATGTCACTGTTCCCTCGGTACTTTATTTCTACCGTATCTGCCCGTGTTTATTCTTAAAGGGTGAACTGATGCCGAAAAGCGCGTGATTAAAACTGTGAACGTCTTGGAATAATATCAAGGTAGTTTTCATAAATCGTCCTCTTAAAATGACAGTAC
Organism: Hippopus hippopus; assembly: GCA_946811185.2. Classification (NCBI taxonomy): domain Eukaryota; kingdom Metazoa; phylum Mollusca; class Bivalvia; order Cardiida; family Cardiidae; genus Hippopus; species Hippopus hippopus. The sequence goes on along the minus strand of OX328099.1, from coordinate 64,444,600 downwards.
ATATCTAAAATTGTAGTGTTACACTCAGTTTTGAATGTATCAATTTTGATTTCTTGTATTATCATCACAGCATCAATACCGCGATACTCTAAGAATAATTGAGCCATGCTCTGGCAAAAGGGGGCTTAATGCATCTCCGTAATCCATCATACCAAGAAAGCCATCACATACTTATGGATCCATAATAGCCACTTTTTTTAACAACCGACTCAATCATGAGGTAGACTGATCCTTTGACATGCAGAAAATCGACCAATAGCGAAAAGTTTCGGCCCAGGTCAGCCTGCGCGGACTGCGCAGGCTGACCTGGGTCGAAACTTTTCGCAGATGCATTAAGCCCCCTTTTCACAGAGCGCGGCTCAGATGTATGTCATCCCGTATTCATTAACGCTTATCCCACTGATTAAGTGAAAATGAAAGTTTCGAGCCGATAGTAAAAACTTTTAAAGGTGTCTTTGGAGAAAATATATCTCCTTATTGGAGAATGTAGATCCAAGATCAGACAGCACGTTTTGTGCAGTCTGATCTTGACTACGCTGTCCCCAAAAGGTCAGTGTGTCGCGCTTAGCAGCCTCAGGGTTAAGAGTTCGTTTGATGTTTGGTAGGTCTCGATCTGTTACTATCTAAAAGTGAACGATCGTAAATTGTTTTCAGAAAGATACTGTCTCTTTGGACGATTTTTAGCCAATATTTTATCATACGGATCTAACAATTTATGTACAACTTATAAATATACATGTAGCGAACAAGTAAAATATAGAATTACAAGTTTGAATTCTTACGTTTAAAAGACGCTTATAAAATTTCAAATGGGTACGTTCAATTTCCTTTCACTATGTATAACCCCATATTTCAGAAATATAACCTAGGATAGATCCGGCAAAAGAATCAAACAATTGACATAAAATACTTGGTTTAAGACCAAATTGTTTGTACATTCATATAAAAGTAAATTCAATGTTTTTAGTGCTTTACCAATTAGACTCTAAATGTCGCTGATGTAAAACAGAATTTCCAGTATGATCTAAAAACAACACCCTAATAGTCAAAATTTTTCACAACCAAATCATGAAATGTTAAACAGGAATTTCAATCTTTTATGAGTAATAACTCCAGATCTTCAATAAAAAGTGAAAACAGCAAGGGTAATACTACCTCCCCTTGTCTCAAACCTACAGGATGGTGAAAGAAATCGCAATATGGGGAACGGGATTTGATGCAAGATATCACGTTATTATACATGTCACTTATGAATCTCTAAAGTTTAGCCTGAATTCCTGTGTTAAACAGTTAACCAAAGGCCATTTCTATAAATTGTATCAAAGCATTCATGGTGTCAACAGAACCTACATGAAGCATATTTCTCTCTCTGATTTGTGCCTGGATAAGTTTGCGACAAAAGTACATAAACTGCATCAACATTAGCAGACCGGCCTTTGCGAAACCCAAAATGAGTGTCGAATATGTTGTCGTTTTCGTAAACATCAGTAAGGCGTCCATGGACATGACTAGTCAGGTCAGCAACATTTTTGAAAACTTAATTACTGTTTTATTCCGCAATACTAAAAGATACCTCTGGCAGTCAGACACATGAAATGTTGCTGGCCAATGACGAATTTAATCCGCCATGAGTGAAAGCTGAGTGAATTTTTCAGGCGGCATAGATCGAGATCAGACTGCACAAAATTTTGAATTCTAATCTTTGATTTGTAACGTCAGCTAATTTAGTCAAGCCAACAAGATATCTCTCTTTTTTAGTTTCAGTGGATGGGGTATATTTTCAGTCGTAGAAAGAGGTAGTATTTGGCGCCGAATTAGTAAATAACTCAACCAACCATACATTTACTTCATTTTTATTCTAGACTATTTCACCCATGATTCAGCCAATGTGAATTCAAACATGCTGTCTTCTTATTAATTCAGCCACTAATTTACAATTTATTACTAATATTTCTGTTGAGGGTGGTTATGTCCTGATAGGTTTTAAATATATTACATAACCCACCACAGCCGATTTGATGATATGGAGGATTTTTTTTTTCTGAGAAAGATCGAAATTTATATCATCGACTGAACATCATCTGTAATTTATTTTCACGAGTGGCCCAGTGACGAGATGAAATAAATTTCGCGTAAAATCCAGAACAGTTGTTTTGGGTAATTTCTCCGTGGCGTAAACCCCCCTCCCCTATTAGACCGCGTTACAATTAGAATATATTTCATGCTTTTCGGTAGTTTATCGAGAAATAATGGTGAATTATGGTTTGATATTTCATGGTTACGACCAGTGAAAAATACCATTTCATATTTTCTAACTCTTCAATTGAAGGCGGAAACAGTGGTTTCCGCGCAATAGTTTCCTAGGTAAACAGTGTGTACCATTCCACAAGACGGAAAAATGACGTAATTCACGCACATTTACCTTACATTTCTCGCACTTTACTTAATATTGTAATGTGTTGCTATGTAGTGGGGGTACGCCAGGGGGAATTACCGAAAAACAACTGTGCTATTTTTGATGAAAATCCTAATTAAAAAAAAGCAGTGAAAGATCGAAATTTATTTCATCTCGTTAACATCATCGGTAATGTTTTCACTCGTGGCTGTGCCACTCGTGAAAATATTACAGATGATGTTCACTGGATGAAATGAATTTCGATCTCTCACCGAAATAAACAAATATCCTCTATGTATTTACCAGTTCGCAAAAAAAAAACACACACACACACACAGTTCGTTGGCATACACCAGAAACATGACAGAATTATGTTTAAATCAATTTGAGAGAATATCAGATTCAATGAATCATAAAAAAAAAATTCCATTTTCAAATTATCAATTTTTTAATCTTTAATCTTCTGATTTCCAAATATATCCTTCAGCGCCAGTATCATAAGTGCCCACTATTTCTTTACACCATTATTCCACCATTATTTTTCGATAAATTACTCAAAAGTATGAAATAAAATATTTATATTTTCACAGGTGGATATGTCGTGATACGTTTTATATCGGACAACCCAGGTTTATGGTTTCTGCACTGCCACATTGACCTTCACAATACAAACGGTATGGGAATGTTGATACGTGAAGCCCCTGCTAGCATTCCCTCAGCTCCTGTTGGATTTCCGACCTGCAAAAACTTTCTCTATAATGAAGGAGATGGTGGTATTTATTAATTTATCTATTCATTTATCCATACTGCTTATTTGTTTCTTTGGTCATCTGTTTATTTATTGATGGTTAGATATTTTATTATTCAAACATGGAGTAACTTGGACAGCATGGTTAATTTCAAGCACATGTATTTTATTTGAAAGATCTTGCCGTAGGAAAAAAAAAGCATTTCAGATCCCAAATGGAAGCAGACACACGTGTTGTTTCAATGGTTTCCAAGCACAGACTTATTACCATGTATGACAGAAAATATCATGGTATTGCTTTATTTGGGTCTTTCTTCTGGACTGAGCCCGCCCGGGTGGCTCAGTGGTGAGCGTGTCGGACTTATGACCTGGTGGTTGTGAGTTCGATACCCGGTTGAGGCGAACTTTCTTTCCGGCGTATTTTCGCCTCTCACCTCTGCTGAAGCATGTGCGGAAAGTAGTCGGTGGCTTTGGAAGGAAAGTTGTGTTAGTACTGGTGTGAGAAAGCCAGGAAACACATGTGCGTCACCGACCGCCATGATATGACCTTAGCTGTTAAAGTGGCGTTAAACCCCAATACAACCAACCAACCAACTTCTGGACTGAAAATGGCTGTTGGGTTTATTTGGTACTGTTCACTCTATCACCACAAACTATAGGGGCCATTTATTGAAAATGTCCTTGTCTCCTTCTCAAAAATTTTCTAAATTACAAAGTAATGATTTTTTTTTCTGCTGGTTGTGCTACAAAATGAATTCTTATAGATCTACAATTATGTAATAACTTGCTTGGGATAATGTATCGCAGAGATACATAAAGCCCCCTATTGCTAGAGTATGGCTCAAATGGTTAAGCCAGTCACAAATTGTGTTACTTTCCAAATCTGGAATTAATCTACAAATGCAATTTAGATGTTTCAGGCCCTTAAATTCCACTTCTAAAGGATTTCCACTGCTTTAAAGGATGACTTTGGTCATGCTTTAGTATCTGGTAGCAAAGGGTGTAGATTCACAATTAGGCTGCACATTCTGTGCAGTCTGATCTTGATCTATGCAGGCCACAAAATATATGTAAGTCGTCGTTGGAAATGACAGAGTTAAAGGTTAACAACAAAAACCAGTGAAAAGACACTTGTAGAAGTTCCGCCCCAAGAGTAGGAAAAATCTGCGAGATAAATAAAACTAAAAGTATTCACTGGTAAATTAAGTACTTCTTAATTTACCAGTGAATACTTCTAGTTACATATTTTTACGGATTTATCCAAATTTTGGGGGGAAAACTGCGGAACTTCAAGTGTCTTCTCACTGGTAAATTAAAAAGGCCAAAGAGTTTGATCATTTTAAAATTTTGTATATGTGTTTGAAAATTTTCTTTTCTTTATTTCCAGGTGTCAATGGAGGGACCATGGTAGCCATATCCAACACCCTTACTTTTGTCACAATGGTTATAACTCTTCCACTTCTTCTTCAATTTGCCTTTCTATAAATTTTCGAGCTTGGGCAAAATTTACATCATTGCTGTCATGATGTTAGAACATTTGGAATTTTTAACACATTTACAAAAAAATGCCTAGAAAAGGTACACCCATTTCAGTACAAGTACCACCTTTCATGCTCCTGCTGTAAACCATTTTCTCGGAACAATGTAGGAAAAGGGTGGATTGCTGCTTGTAACAGGCACTTGTTTTTCCTTTTTCCCACAATACTTTAATTTTTAGTAAAAACATTGTATTTTCATTTCTTTCTCTTTTTTTGTCATTTGCAACTTGTAACAGATCTCAGATATGTCAAAAAATATTCTATATGATATTGGACTAAAGACTGTCAATTGTTTAACCCTTTACCGCACAATGCTGACTTTTGACGACCATAGGAAAGAAGCCTTTTGAAAAGATTGTGGGAAAAGGAGAAAATGCTGGTTTCCAGCATTTTCTCCTTTTCCCACAATGTTTTCTACCCTATCGAAGAGAAATTGTAGCATTTGTGCCACGATGAAATTGTCGTCTGCAATTGTTTTCAATATGGACAAGACTAAAATTTTGTCGTCTGGTAAAGCGTTATCTTTCCTGATTATGTTCTGTTGTTGGAGAAGAGCAGAATTCTGTATAGCTTACATTGCTGTTGATAGCTAGTGCCAATGGCATAGGTAAAGATCAGACTGCTAAAAATTTCTTGACTGAATTTGGATCTACATTGCCCTTTTTAAAATCGAATGATAAATAAATGTCTTGACAAATTCACACTGTATAAACAACCAAATTATCACAAATTTTGGCCCCCAACATCTCAGAAATTACTCGCTACTGTAGATCCAACCTTAGTGGCCATATTCATACAAATTATATTAATTAGCACCACTTTTGATTGGCTGAACCAATCAGAAATTATGTTACTTTCTAAATTTAAAAGAAGGCTAGGAATGAAGTTTAGAAAAGTTGGTGAGTACAGGCTCAGGGCATTTATTTGCCAGCCATTCAATTACAGTTCTAATTCTTAATTACAAAAATCATCTGATCGACTGTGACAATCTTTCACAGCCAATCAGATAGCTAGTTTTTGAATTCCGAACCATATCTCCATATTTATTTGGAAGGCCATTATTTTCTTTGGAATTGTAAATCCACCACAGTGTCTGTCACATTTTGGTAACCACTTGATACCTCTTGAACCACTAGTCTGATTTTTTCTAAAATAAAATATTTGATACAGGTGTCATGTTTCACATATACCATTCTCTAAGGTCAAGGTCACAGAAGGGTCAAAGGTCATGTCCACAAGCATCATGTCTGCTCCATAACTCTATAGCCCGTATTTTTATTCTGATAATAATTTACATGCATGGCAATCTTGGTGAGATGACGTGCAGAGTTGAGGTTACACACACACTGTACTGATCTCTAAGGCAAAGGTCACAACAGACTTAAACTGTCACATGTACCAAAAGTGTGTCAGCTCCATATCTTTTAACCCCTTTTCTTACTTTAGAAATAGGTCACACTCTTTGTTAGATGCTGTGCAGAATGAAGGTTTCACATACCAGTCGTCAAGGTCACAGCAGAATTTCCAAGGTCGCATGTAAAATCATACTTATATAAGCAGATTTCATAGAATTAAACTAGCTTAAATCTTTCTAGGTGTCTATGAGTGATATTTCCGATCACGATTTTTTCTAAAAGAATGAACTCCTTAACTTTTTATCATACAACAATATTTCAAACTTGATTAAATTCAAACCGTTTGCAGACAAAAAATTTAGTTTTGTACAAAAAGATAATGTCTGTCATAGAATTACCAGCATTTTCTCCTTTTCCCACAATGTTTTCAAAAGACTTCTTCCTTGGGGTCATTAAAACACAGGATTGTTTGGGAAAGGGTTAAAGAGGGTTTAGGGGGCAATATCTCTCTTGCGGACAGCATCTTGCTGGAGTATATAACCAACTATTCATAATCACATTCTTTGCTTTTTTTTTTTTCAAAAGCTTACTAAATTTCAAAATTACGCAATTTCTGATTAGCTAGACCATTTGGTGTCGCCAAAATTGTTTAGCCAATCAGAAATTGCATTACTTTTCAAATCTATAGTTAATCTAACGATGCCCTTTAGAGTAGTTGATGATTACGAGCCCAAGAAGATCTACACTATATTCGACCATATTTACGAACCATTCTAAATCCCAAGACCAGGCTATCCATCTCAACCAATCAAATGCCTGCTCTTGAAATTCCTATAGAATTGAAATACATCTGTGCTGCACTCTGGCAAAAAGGGATTAAATGCATCTTCCTAATGCGTTAAATCAAGTCAGTTGTCGCATAATATGGATCCATTTTGTCTGAAAACTGGCTGAATCATTAAGTAGTGAGGTCCGTTGACATGCAGAAAATTTAATAATGGCAGAAAGTTATGACCCAGGTTAACCTGTACAGGCTGACATGGGTTGATACTTTTTGCAGGTGCGTTAAACCATGCCCGGCTGGGTATCTCAGCGGTTAGCGTATCAGACTCATGACCTGGAGGTTGCGGGTTTAATACCCGGTTGCGGCAAACTTTCTTTCTGGATTTTTTGGCCTCTCACCTCTGATGCATGTGAGAAAAGTAGTCAGGGGCTTTGGAAAGAAAGTTGTGTCAGTATTGGTGTGAGAAAGCCAGGAAACACATGGATGCGTCACTGACCGCCATATGACCTAAACAGTTAAAATGGTGTTAAACTCCAATACAAACCAAACCAGCATTAAACCACCTTTGCACAGAGTATGACCCTTTGTTAGTAGATGTGACCCTTGATTCTTCGAGATATTCAGAAAAGTCAAAACTGTAAATACTGTATGTTAATGTGCCTGAATCTGGATGGGTCTGTTGTACTGACTGGATGTAGTAATTTCATTTGTTTGGTTCTGAAAGTTTATTGACAAAATTTCAGGCTTGTCAATATAGAAAGCATTTGCAGATGAATATGAAATGCAATTCAAGCAGGGTAGAAAACCAATGTTTCTGAAAGTCTTCTAAGTTGGCATTGTGCAAATATCGACCGTTTAGTGAGGAGTGAAACTGTAAAAATAATATTAATTTTTTGTATTGACTAAGTACAAGTACAAACAAGTCGTAGGGTCTCCCATGGCTCCGCGGTGTAGGTGTTAAACTTTTAATCCTTAAGTCTTGGTGTGATATCCTGTAGGCAGAGATCGCATTCACATTGGATTTTCCATAGGAAAGGCACTGCAGAACCCAACCCTGGTACTGTTGGCACGCATGAAAGACATATATTCCCTAGCTACCACCATGATATAGATGAAACTGACCAACAAAGAACTGATGCCGTTTTGTAAAGAACAGTGCCATAACAAAGGATATGTACATGTATCACTTTATAATCAGGATAATTAAACTTTTAACTCTTTACCAAACGACCCTGGGTTTTCACTACTCTGAGAAAGAGGCCTTTTGGAAACATTGTGGGAAAAGGAGAAAATGCTGGTAACAGCATTTTCTCCTTTTCCCACAATGTTTTCTACACCACAGAACAAGTTTCAACTTTGGAGTCACGTTAATTTTGTCATCTGCAAATGCTTTCAGTTGGGACCAGTCTAAAATTTTGTCGTTTGGTAAAGAGTTAAATCATCTTTGTAAAGCTGGTGGCAGCAGCTGACAAAGTTAATCCAGATTTATACTCACAAAGCTTTTTAATGGCATTTCCCTGTCCCAACATGTCCCGATAACAACAAACATATACTTGGTGCACGCCGTTGGGAGACCAACCGAACGATGAACTAAAAGAACGGGCTGAATTGAAATGAATTCCGGCTTACAGACCTAGTGATTTAGACACTTTTAACCTTTGCTCAATGGAATCTTTTACATAGCCATCTTTTGCTGATTCACTTAACCATCTGCCATGGCGTTTGAACATTCTGTCTGGTATACCCATATTAGCTGCAGCCGTAGCTCCTCCTGCCCTCAATGAATGCAAACAATACTGGTTTATATCTTTAACAAAGGGTTTAAAAGCATCTAAGAAGAGTTTTCTTAGGTTACTATATGCTAAATGTTTACCATCACTTCGTACATAGTAACCAGACTTGGTTGCTGTCAAATGCGGAAATATGTATACATCCGAATCACTTTCAATATTAGCCCACAAGAAATAACGTTCTAAATTAACAACTGGACATAATGTAGTTCCTGTACGAGAAATCAAGATCCAAGCTCCATCACGATATTTGTCAGTTTTACTTGATTCGATAAATACACTCATATATTCAGTGTTTATAAGCACATCGCTTCTTTTTAACTTCAACAATTCTGAGCTTCTCAGAAATCCTGCATATGCTAATAAACATGCACAAATAGTGCGTTGATTCTTTGTATTACCGTCTATGTATAAGCTCGAATACATTTTATTTAACAACTCTATATTAATAGGCTGCTTTTTAGTAACTGGTTTCGACAATTTCCGTTTTGCTGCTTCTAAAACATTTTTCACTAAATTTGAATCAGTCACTGATGAGAAATCAAATAACTCATGAAACCATTTGATGCTGTAGTAAGCATTAATAACTGGACTAGGACTACAAGACGACTGAACTAAAGAAGATAAGTACAAAGCTACATGGAACGCTTTAGCCGGCAAGATGTCCTCACTGGCAATACCATTACCGAGAGCCCAAGCAGCCCAACATCTGAAGCCTCGTTTGTAGGAAATGCGCGTGCTTTCTGCCCTTGATCCCTCAAGTTATTCTGTCAGCAAGGAGACCCTGTCAACCAAAACGTCCGGCAGCTTAGCTATCTCTGCATTATAACTCTGAAAAAATAAACGTATAAAAACAACCTATTACTATTAAAACACGTTCCCTTTCGTGCCCCCCTAATAGATCTGCCCTTCCCTCGTAATAGAAGCCTTCTCCTATATACATGTGAGAAATGCTGCTGCAATTCGAGCAGGTAATTAAACACATTCATTAATAAGCCTATACAGACTTTTCCACTTTTAATAATGTAATAAAAAACAAACACATGTGCAGATACCCACACATGAGTAGTAAAGGACGAGAGACTGGGGACACACCCAGGGCTTGGGTGTGTCCCCAGTCTCTCGTCCCTGAGTGCCCTACATCACCGTCCCTGACAAAAATTTGTCCCTAGTTGCCGTCCCGAAAGAATTTTTTTTTTTTTTTTTTTTATTTTGTCCCTAGGCTCTCGTCCCTGAGTGGAATTTTTCTGCAGTTAAAGCAGCAGATGTCGGCCAAAAATGATACATCTTCGAGTGCTCTATAGTGATCTGCCAGGTCTGGTCATTGAGTCGGACTTAGTTTTTTCTACTCATATGCTATTAGGATTGCTTTATTGTTTTACTTCTATCCATTACTTGGCCTTTAAGTGGTTTCTCTTTCTAAATGTCTGAACATTGAGTTGAACTTAGACTTTTTTTACCCTACGAATGATTTTCTTTTCTAAAAGCCTGATCACTGAGTTGGACTTAGTTTTTTTTACCCTATGAATGATTTTTTTCTCTTTCTAAAAACCTGATCATTGAGTTGGACTTAGTTTTTTCTTCACCTATGTATGATTTTTCTTTCTAAATGTTTGATCACTGAGTTGGACTTAGTTTTTTTCACCCTATGGATGATTTTTTCTCTTTCTAAATGTCTGGACATTGAGTTTGACTTAGTTTTTTTCACCCTATGAATGATTTTCTCTCTTTCTAAATGCCTGGACATTGAGTTGGACTTAGTTTTTACCCTATGAATGATTTTCTCTCTTTCTAAAAGCCTGACCATTGAGTTGGACTTAGACTTTTTTCTTTCTAAATGCTTGATCACTGAGTTGGACTTAGACTTTTTTCTTCACCTATGAATGAATTTTCTTTTCTAAATGTCAGAACATTGAGTTGAACTTAGTCTTTTTTCTGCATCTATGAATGATTCTTACTCTTTGGAGTGTAACTCTTTGGAGTGTAACTCTTCTAAAAGAAAGAAGTTTGACAATTTGAAGAAAGATAGAACTTTCGTGGTAGATGGTTAGTCCTGAAAAGGACTGTTGGGTTAGCTCTGAAAAGAGCTGTGACAATTTGAAGACATGACAACTTGAAGATAGAACTTTCGTCTGACATCTTGAAGATAGATCTTTCGTCTGACATCTTGAAGATAGATCTTTCGTGGTAGATGGTTAGTCCTGAAAAGGACTGTTGGGTTAGCTCTGAAAAGAGCTGTGACAATTTGAAGAAATGACAACTTGAAGATAGAACTTTCGTCTAACAGCTTGAAGGTAGAACTTTCGTCTGACATCTTGAAGATAGATCTTTCGTGGTAGATGGCTAGTCCTGAAAAGGACTGTTGGATTAGCTCTGAAAAGAGCTGTGACAATTTGAAGAAATGACAACTTGAAGATAGAACTTTCGTCTAACAGCTTGAAGGTAGAACTTTCGTCTGACAATTTGAAGAAATGACAATTTGAAGAAAAGATAGAACTTACGTCTGACAATTTGAAGAAAGGTAGAACTTTCGTGGTAGATGGTTAGCCCTGAAAAGGGCTGTTGGGGTGTCCCTAAAAGGGACCTGGTTTTGGAGGTTGTGTTTTTAAGCACAACCTCCAACCTTTCCGCAGGCTGGGCAGCTACTATCCATCCGTCTCTTTAGCCTTTTTAACTGCTGTGCACTCAGGTTGTACTTCAGCGAAAATGGTGGTTCGTTATCGCTGCTCCAATCTTCGGTAGAAGGCACTACGAACTCCTTTTTCTCCTTCTTGCTTTGTGGTAATTGGGCAAAGTCCCAAAAGTCCCACCCGGTAAATAGCAGTTTCTCTTCGAAGCCATATCTCTGTCTCCTCGCTGCCTCAGCTTCAAACTTTTCTAGCTGCCGATCTGCCTCTCCCACCGTCTTTCTTAGCTCTTCCACCGTCTTTCTTAGCTCTTCCACCGTCTTTCTTAGCTCTTCCATCGTGAAAATGAAAATGAACAATGTGCGGGAAATGTCGCTGGGTTTTATAGCTTTTCAGACGGATTGAACTAGTTGACCCATGACGTCATTTTCTCCTATGTTTTTCCCGCTTCGGCGTTTCATGCTGTTTTGGCTCCAAATTAATGTTATCCAATCAGAACCAGCGTTTTATTTCTAATACTAAATGTTTTATTGTTGACCAATCCGTGGGTTTGTTACATTTTCTTGTTCGGGTTAGAAAAACTAGAGTTTAACTAACCTATGACTTTTTTTTGATTATGAGTCTTCTGACAAAATGAAAAGAAAGATGATTATTTAAGATAGCTAGCCCTGAAAAGAGTTGCTTTTTTGTACAGAATGCACTTTTTTATACCCCTCTCTTTCTTTTGATTGATTCCATTTTATCTAGCATTTGCATCAGATGTTCAATTTCATGTCTGATATATCTGAAACGTTCTCTTTCTTCTAACCAGAAGAGCAATAAGAGAAAAAATGTTAATCCAAACATTGTGCGATACTGGCTCAGGTTTTACAAAAAGTTAATGGTGAATGAGAAAAAATAATCAAGAGTTTAGTGTTTTATATGTGTAATGGATCACTTTTTAGTTTTTCATCCTATGAATGATTTTTTCTCTCTAAATGGAATTTGTCCCTATATCGCTGAGTTGATTTTTTTTGCACTATAAATGATTTCTAAATGTCTGAGCACTGAGTTGAACTTAGACTTTTTTTTACCCTATGTATGATTTTTTTCTTTCTAAATGTCTGACCATTGAGTTGGACTTAGTCTTTTTTTTTACATCTATGAATGATTTTTTTTCTCTTTCTAAAAAGCCTGATCATTGAGTTGGACTTAGTTTTTTCTTCACCTATGTATGATTTTTCTCTCTAAAAGACTGAGCACTGGGTTGGACTTAGCTTTTTTTTATTCTATGAATGATTTTTCTTTTCTAAATGTCTGGACATTGAGTTGGACTTAGTCTTTTTTCTGCATCTATGAATGATTTTTTTACTCTTTGGAGTGTAACTCTCTGGAGTGTGAGTCTTTGGAGTGTAACTCTTCTAAAAGAAAGAAGTTTGACAATTTGAAGAAATGACAATTTGAAGAAAGATAGAACTTTCGTGGTAGATGGTTAGCCCTGAAAAGGGCTGTTTTGAGAAGAGCTGATTTTATGAAAATGTTTATTCAGTATCAGCATCAGTCGATTCGCTGTCTGACTCACTCCTTTCAGCGGCGATTTGTGCACGGAAAAGACGGGTCACCTGCTCAGTTTTTGAAATAAACATACTGAAAATACATCTCAAGCATGCCCTCAATAATGAGTTCCTTCATCCGAAGGTTATAACAGAACACCCTGTTATTAGCAAGCTCAGCCCTCTCATATCGTCTTCTCACTCCAGCTAAGCGTTGTTTAAGTAAGACGATTTGCCTCCTTGCTCTTATTAACTTTCGCTCAGCATCCATCCAAGTACCAAGAAGTGGTGGTATCGTAGCCATTGTGTAAATGAAATGTATGGAAAATAAATCGTCGAGATTTATAACTTTTCAGACGGATTGAACTAGTTGACCCATGACGTCATTTTCTCCTATGTTTTTCCCGCGTCGGCGTTTCATGCTGTTTTAGCTCCAAATTAATGTTATCCAATCAGATTCACCGTTGTTTTTTCTATTACTAAATGTTTTACTGTTGACCAATCTATAGTTTTGTTACATTTTCTTGTTCGGGGATTTTATTGTTGGTCAATCCGTGGGATTTGTTACATTTTCTTGTTCGGGTTAGAAAAACTAGAGTTTAACTAATCTATGACTTTTTTTGATTGTGAATCTTTTGAGTTTTTTGACAATTTTGAGTTTTTTTGACAATTTGAAGAAAGATAGAACTTTCGTGGTAGATGGGTAGCCCTGAAAAGGGCTGTTTTGTTTTTTGGAGGCTGTGCTTTTCCAGTTCTAATGGCAGCATCCGAAATTCGCTTGGCAAATGGGGCATGCTGTAATCTTTCTTCCAAATTCGATATCAACCAAGATGATATCCGGTGTTGTCTTTAATAATAGTTGAACTAATCTTTCGCCGAGATCTTTGTATGGCTGTGTTATACGTCGCAGTTGGTTTTGTTCCTCCTCTCCTACGAGATGAGTGGTTAGTTGCAATAACTGCTGCCCGGCATTTAGATACTCTTGGAGAGCCTCACGTAGTTGATGATTTACCTCCTCCATATTGATATTGCTTCCGAATATTGACACTGCTTTCGAAGTGATCGTTAGCTGAGAATCAAGAAATGGTGATTGTATGAAAATAACGCTGGACTTTATACGTTTACAGAGGATTGAAATTTTTAAAGAGCTCGGACCTGGCAGAAAGCACATACATTTTTTCCATGCTACGTTTCATGCTAATATAGCAAAAAAAAGTTATGAGACGATGTATGGAAAAATGTAGACAGAACAAGTCTTTGGGGAAAAACAGAATGAAGAACTCTATTGTTTTTGAACTTTTATTTACCGAACTTTTATTTACTGAACAGAACTAAACAATGAAACATTTTTTGCAATACATTATAAAAAATTTTCTTGACAATGAAAAAAATTTCTTGACAATGAAAAAAATTCACACTGAAACATTTTTTTGCAAAGCATCATAAAAAAATTTCTTGACAATGAAAAAAATCACAAGGAAACATTTTTTACAATACATTATAAAAAACATTTTTATCAATGAAAAAATCGCACTGAAATATTTTTTTCACAATGAATTAATCGCAATGAATTAATCACAATGAATTATTTTTTCGCAATGATTTATTTACAATGAATTATTCTCAAAACAGTATATAACAAAATTTTTTACAATGCAAATTCGCAAATACCACGAGTTTCACATTTGTTTTCATATTCCGTAATGTCTTTATGCAATTGGTCATACCCCAAAAACATTGTATAATCACTGTCCATAGCGTCGAAATCTCGTAGTCCTATGAATGGAGCAACATGTCTATAAGCGTCTTTTGTTGAAAGAGTTGAATTCACTACTTCTTCTGTAACATCTCTATCAAATAGAATATACCCTGACATGGTTTCCATTGTTTCTCCGTAGGAATTATGAACAGATCCTATTTTGTACCGTAAGTAAAAGTCAAATAGAACTGATTTCATTTTCAAAACGTTAAGAAAACTTTCTTCTGTTCTTCCTATGATAAAAAATGTCCATCGACTTGTGGATCGAAACAGTTTACTAATAACATTGTCTTTCAAGCAGGTATCTGCTAATTGAGTCTTGAGATCGAGATCAAAACCCGAATCGTCCACCATCATCGCTATAAAGTTGAATATGCCGTACATTTTGTAGGACTTTTCTCCTTTTGCAGCCCATTTAAACATTTTTTTGATCCAAATTTTCACACAGAAAAATTTAATATTAAGCTGTGTTCGTTTATCAAGCGTATGCTGTTGAACAAATTCTCCATAAATTTTTTCACGTAGTTCTATTGGTAACGGTAACGGTAACATGATTGTTATTTTTGACCAACGGTTAATATTTTTCCCCGACTTACTTTGACTGATTGGTACACAACAGTGTGATATGAAATTATTTTCTCAAACTTTTATAACCGTAGGGTACAGTATCAGTACCATTTACAATAACTCTCTTGGTGTATACAGAGCGAAACGTTTTTATTTGTGGTTCACTGGTAACCGTTCTATCTCTGTGTCTTTTAATTCTACAATCATACTGAATTTTGATTTCTATTGTGCGATCCAAAGCACATTTCGAATATGTATCGAAATTTAGCACCTGTTTTGTATTGTAATCCAGAGTAACCCCCTTTACTTTACATTTGCTTATCTCTTTTCCATCTTTTGTTTTCATTTTGTAAGCATAATTCTTAGGTCCAAGTCCTCTGAATTGAGTAATTTTACAAGCAGGCTCTTCATCAGTCCATCTTCCTAACCGGCTATTAATAATAGGGGGATTCCATAATTCAGGATCGTGAATGTACATACAACTATCTGTATCGAAATACAGAACTCTATCTTTTAACTTTTCAAGAACGCTGTACAATTCCAACCTTGCATAAGCTGTTACGTAAGAACCTACTACCACATTGGCTGTAGCGTGGGTGTCAATATGTTCCAACTTTGATTCATAGTTAACCAAGATGAATGAACAGTTCTCGTCAAAGATTTCTACATGCTTTACAATGAAATTGGGATTGGTGACTAATTCAAAATATTTAGACGGATCACTGATGTATTCCGTCTGGGTCATTTTTTCACGCTGAGCTAATTTTCCCCAAAGGCAGTTCAACATAATCTTAGCAAATGATCTTCTCCCAGGATTTCTTTGAATACAACTTGGATCAAGACGAACACCTTCCGCCTTCTCATATTCACAAACGAACTGATCTTTTTCTGAGTCTGATTGACACCAATCTGGATAACCACTGGCTTCTTGCTTAATTTTCAAGAATTTGTCCACATAATGTTTAAAGAACTGATCTGACACAGAATTGAAATGCCAAATTTCATACACTTGCAATAATCGATAACCGCAGTCAAGAGCCTTGAATAATTCAAAAGTAACCCAAGTTCCGACCAAAGCCCTCTCTTCTTTACCATGTCTACAAATGTTTGAGCTTTCTTCTGCACATTTCATACAGAGTGGAAACATCATTTTGTTGTTACAGTGAACTGGGAGAACGGGGTGAAACAAATCAGTTGGAGGTAAAACTTTACACTTGATTAATCCCTCATATTGACGAATATTGTTCATATCAATATTCTCAGCAGACAAAATTTTTGGCTGACCTACAGGGTAGGATTTGTGTTTACAAACATAAGGGTATAGAGAACAGATATCGATGTACTTGATTTCCTTTTTGCTTTTTTCATCAACATCATATCCAATTTTTATTGCATTACATCTTCCCCCGGACAAACCATCCCTCGGATCGATAGGGTCCCAATGTGGATATAACTTTTCAATGAGTTTTTTGTACTCTTTATCCTTCATCTTAGCATCAAATTCGTGTTCCCAAATGTACACTACATTATATCCCATGTCTTCGATATCTGCTATACGTTCAAAAGTACGTTCGTACAATTCAGACATGGGTTTTCCATTAATAGGATTGATCTGTTTTCGATCTGTATAGCATACAGGACAACCATGATACAAATCCCCAAGAAGTTCATAAACAGTGTTTGATTGATGGTGAAAACCATCTACACTATATTTCCCGATTTGAGCTTCACCACCATTTTTTGCATGCTGAATATTAATACCTTTTTCCTGAGCAATACTTTGAACCCATCGTATCGCTTTCATAGAAAAGCGACGTCTGGATGAGTCTTTACTTGAAATGATAGCTATTTGATTTTCTGGTAAATATTTGCTTCGCCACACCTTGTTACAGGCATCTGCGATGGTAATCGCCTCTAAAAATGGACAAATACGACCCTGTTCGATAAACAGCTTTCTGAATTCAGCACACCCTCGTCTGAGGATATCAACGTCTGACCTACAGTACATTTCCATCTCCTTCTGAAAATTGAATTCCTCACCATTTCGAACTTTGTCATTATACCAAACTATGAATTTTGACCTAGCCTCTTCAGACATTGAGTCGGGTTTGTAATAAGACATATCCAAGTAGGGTCCAATGTAACTCCAAAATTCATCTGTATTCGCCCAGTGAGGAAAGTAACCTTTTTTCATTTCTTGAAGGCCAAAGGTGGATGGAAATTTTGCCAAACCAAAACTCATGAAATTGAAAGAATCGATCAGACGTACACCGTTCAGTTCTAACTTCATAATATTGTTTCCATTCATGATCAGTTTTGGAAGTTTTAACCCAACTTTGACAATATAGTCAAGAATGAACTGACCGTCATAGCCTTTGAAATTATGGGCAATAGCCGTAGCCCCTTTATGATGTTTTGAAAAGAGCCAGTTGCAAAATTGACTCAAAGTTTCTTCACCTTGAAAAATAACTTCCCTACCCTCTTCAAATTCACTGCATGTAGAACAATGAAAATCAAGTGATTTATCGATACATACATCACACGCTCTGTGTGCGATACAATAATTTGGGATGTGTACACCTGTGTCTTGTTTGCATTCAAAATCAAAGAAAATAAACTGTGGTTTTTTGACTACAGAAGAACTCGTCTCGTCATCGTTGTCATGGTTCAACTTACTTTGGTAAGGCTGAATATAGCATTGATGAGAAAAGTTAACATTTCTCTTACAGATATGACATCTTTTCTTTCCATTGCAAACATGATTTTTCTTTCTGACATGATATTGTGCACCGCATTTCGAGCAGAGTTTCACTAATTCACAAATGGATTTCTTTTCTCTACCTTGAACAATTCTGTGATTTTCAAAGCATACAGCACTAAAAAATCGTCTACTGCAAACACTGCAAACATATTCTTTTGATTCTGATGGACATTTTCCTTCGCGATAACAACCTTTGCAGATATTTGAACAAGCATGACTTTCCCGGTGAGGGTAACCCACATCACAGAACTCACAATAATATCCACAACTAAGAAAACCTTTGATAGATTTGATGTAGTCATAATGGTTTTGATGAAAGTACAAATGTATGATCTTACTATTGGCTTTCACTTCTGGATGTTTAAATATTTTTTCCACTTTTGAATGCTGTTGGTGAACTTTAATGACATAGCCTTTTTCATACAAGATTGTTTGAATTTTTTTGTATTCATCAATTCCTACAGACTGTGTTGGTGAAACTCCAGCTTCATGTAACAATTTCTCAGCTTCAGTCTTTTGAAGAGGGCGGTTTGAACGACGAATACGATCCCATTTTCTATTCCATACTTCGGTGTTTTCACGTTCACTGTAGCAAATTCCCACAACAACAGCTCTTGCAAAACATAGTTGGTCATGATTGTCAATTTGAATAATAGATTGCTTCTTCTGGGCAAAAAACTTTGAATCTAATTCTGACGATCTATATTTTGGTTTTCCGCTACCACTTGGTGGTATTGTATGTGTGATGTCAAATGTCATGAATCCATCGTTCAAGACGAAATCTGTATTCGATTGTAAAACTCGTTCAATTTCATTCAGCATAGTTTCACCTTGTAACTGGTCTGCAGCTAAAAAAGGAATATGGATTCCTATTTCCAACGAAGGATGATTGATGGTAATCCTAATCATGTCCGTAGGGCTAGCATTTAACTTTCGAATGATTTCACGGGTAACATCGTCAAATAATCCAAGGAGTCTCTGAGGTGTTAATTCTTCAAATTTCTTAAAACTCAGCATCAGCACATGTGATTCTGTTTTAAATTTTCTTGACTTCTTATTACCCTTTTCTGTTAAATCATATAGACTTTTCATGTCTAAGTTAGAGTTGGTACTTTCATCGTCGCTATCATTTTCTTCTTTCAACGGTTTAGTTTTTTTCTTTTTTGTTGGTGGAAACACCTCATCGTCACTTTCTTCTTTCAACGGTTTAGTTTTTTTCTTTTTTATTGGTGGAAACACCTCATCGTCACTTTCTTCTTTCAAAGGTCTAGTTTTTTTCTTTTTTGTTGGTGGAAACACCTCATCGTCACTTTCACTGTCTGAATAGGTTATTATTCTTTTTCTTTTACCCATCGTTTTAGCTCTGAGTGAAAAGACAATAATGCAGAAGTGAGAAAAACTAGCAATTTATATACCCTCTTCGTTGTAACAGTGTATAAATAAGCCGTTAGTTGTGAAAATCTATTCATTCTCCTACTCGATCTCAGTCAGTACAGTTGATAAAAAATATGAGTGAGTTAAAGCTGCAAAATACATCACCACTTAGAAAGAGGGTGTATCTGTATGTTAATCCATACACCCACGATTATGAGATCAGCAATATACCATCAAAGTATAATGTTAAACATATCGGAAACTATGTGGGATCATTTTTATCCCAGCAACATTTAGAAGAAAAAGATGTTTACCGTACTACCAGCTACAGAGTTTTGGATCAAGCGATGATTGACAAACGATATGGTGCGAATGGTGTGAGAACAAATATTTGTTTCACATGCAACGAAGCAGGACATTGGGCCAAAGAATGTCCAGAAAAAGAAAATCAGCTAGGTACAATTGTTTTTGTCTACGTGAATCCACACAGTCACGACATTGAGATTTCACCATCATTTTACAACGTTGGTGGTTTCAAAGATATGAAATTCGTCGGGACACTAAATTCATTCTGCAGTGAAAATACATGGAAAAAAAGTTCACCACAAGCTACATCCTCATCGATTGAAACTCAGACCGTAGACATGCAGAGCGATACAGCGGCCAACAGCGATTCAGAAATCTGCAAAATAACAGATGATTTAGAGACATCACGAAAAAATCTAAGAAATCAACAAACTTTGGATCTAAGAAAACAACAAACTTTGGATCTAAAAAACGAATTTTCTGCAGAACCGGGTTGCTCGTACGGAAAGGAAAAACAGCAAAACATCGAAAAGAAGAAAAAACGAGTAACAAAGAACTATTTCTTTTACAAATCAACAAAACATGAGGATAAAATCTGTCCAGATGTGGAATTAAAAACCAACGACAGGAAAAGAAAACGTAAAACCAAATGTGAATCTGACATCTCGAAGAAAAAAGTAAAAACATACTGAGTGAAAAAAAGATTTCAATACAATATTGAATATAAACAAAAAAGACTAACTTGATTTTTTTCATTCATTTTTGTCTTTACAGGTCATTCATTTTTTGTCTTTACAGTTCATGATTTGATTTTTTCATTGTACATAAGTTCTTTTTTGAAATAAAAATATAAAATAATTACTTCTTACTTTTGACTTTTTCTAGTTATGACTGTAAGTCTTTTTTTACTTTTGACAATTTGAGAAGAAAGATCTTTCGTGCTAAATGGTTAGCCCTGAAAAGGGCTTTTTTTGAAGGATCTCACATTGACATCCAGCTCTACGATTCTTCCGCCCGATCTACTGGGATGATTTCACATCCACAGTGTTCGCAGCAAATCGTCGAACCTTCATCGTCATCATAAAATCCTTCATCTGTATCTGGACAGTTATGCTTCTGGCCAAGATACTCGAGTATGGAAAAACATTTCCCACACTCTATCAGACATCTGTTTGCACAGTGAGGGCATACAAGAATTCGAACCATTCTGGAACAAATATGATTTTATGTAAAATATCACTGGGCTTTATAGCTTTACAGGAGGATTGAACTAGATGACTCATGACGTCATTTTTCTCCTATGTTTTCCCGCGTTGGCGTTTCATTAACATTGTGCAATCAAATCGACGGTTATATCGGTGTTTTTTACCACTCCTAATTCGGTGTCACACAGTACAATACCGGTGTTTTCCGCCAGGTCCGCCCTCTTAAAAAATTTCAATCCTCTGTAAACGTATAAAGCTCGGCGTTATTTCATACCAAACACCATTTCTTTGATTCTCAGCTAACGATCACTTCGGAAGCAGTATCAATATTCAGAGTCAGTTTCAATATGAAGCACAACTTAGATGAAATCAACTTGAGCGATTTTCCATCAGTGGAAAACAATGGAGACGTTCTTTCATCAGTTATGAATTCGACAATTATCAATCCACCACCGGAGTTAAATTCGACAACCATCATTCCAGCGACAGTGTTTGACAACATTTATGAAGAGGTAAAGCAGCTAAATTTGAAACAAGATAGCATGATGATCCGAATCATAGATCAGCTGGAGACTTTAAACAGACATTTGGAGGAAATTAAAACTTTAACCGCAAGTACTGATCACCTCAGTAGAAATATCGAGGTACTACGTCAACAAGATCAGTGCATTTCAACTACTCCTGTGAAGATTCCTGTGGAGTTCGAGTTTGATAAATCCAATCTTCACAACTTAGTGGACTCTATCGTAAGTGTTGTGAAGAAAAATCAACCAAAGAAAAAACAACCAGAGGAAAAACAACCAAGAAAAACAACAAAGCGGAAATCTGAGGAAGATGGTAACCATCTCCACAAGAAGCAGCGAGTTGATCAAAAGCCAACTATACTAATATTGACAGGGCAGGGCAAATACGGGAAAAACATTGACAATCACGTTGATTTCAAGATCCCGAAAAAACCAAAGACAGAACGAAAACAACCAAGAAAAAACAACAAAACGGTAGGAATATGAAAACAAATATGAAACTCGTGGTGTTTGCGAATTTACATTGCATAAAATTTGTTATATACTGTTTTTGCGATTAATTCATTGTAAATAATTCATTGCGAAAAAATAATTCAGTGTGTTTTTTCATCGTGATTAAATCGTTGTGAATAATTCATTGTGAAAAAAATATTTCAGTGCGATTTTTTCATTGTTAAGAAAATGTTTTTCATTGTCATGAAATTTTTTTATGATGCATTGCAAAAAAATGTTTACTTGTGATTTTTTTCATTGTCAAGAAATTTTTTCATTGTCAAGAAATTTTTTTATGATGCATTGCAAAAAAATGTTTCATTGTGATTTTTTTCATTGTCAAGAAATTTTTTCATTGTCAAGAAATTTTTTTATGATGCATTGCAAAAAAATGTTTCAATGTTTAGTTCTGTTCAGTAAATAAAAGTTCAGTAAATAAAAGTTCAAAAACAATAGAGTTCTTCATTCTGTTTTCCCCCAAAAAAGACTTGTTCTGTCTACATTTTTTCCATACAGCGTCTCATAACTTTTTTGCTATATTAGCATGAAACGTAGCATGGAAAAAATGTATGTGTTTTCTACCCTGGCCGAGCTCTTTAAAAAATTTCAATCCTCCTTAAACGTATAAACCCCTGCGTTATTTTCATACATTCACCATTTCTTGATTCTCAGCTGACGATTACTTCGAAAGCAGTGTTAATATTCGGAAGCAATATCAATATGGAAGAGCTAAATCATCAACTACGTGAGGCTCTCCAAGAGTATCTAAATGCCGGACAGCAGTTATTGCAACTAACCACTCATCTCGTAGGAGTGGAGGAACAAAACCAACTGCGATGTATAACACAACCATACAAAAGATCTCGGTGGAAAGATTACTTCAACTATTTTTAAAGGCAACGTCTGACATCAACTTAGTCATTTACCAAGTGAATTTCGGATGTTGTCATTAGAAGTGGGAAAAAACATAGCCTCCAAAAAACAAACAGTCCATTTCACGGCTATCCCATCTACCACAAAAGTTCTATCTTTCTTCAAATTGTCAAAAACTCAAAATAGTCAAAAAAACTCAAAAAGATTCACAATCAAAAAAAGTCATAGATTAGTTAAACTCTAGTTTTTTCTAACCCGAACAAGAAAATGTAACAAACCCATGGATTAGGCAACAATAAAATCCCCGAACAAGAAAATGTAACAAACCCACGGGTTGGTCAACAGTAAAACATTTAGTAATAGAAAAACAACGGTGAATCTGATTGGATAACATTAATTTGGAGCCAAAACAGCATGAAACGCCGACGCGGGAAAAACATAGGAGAAAATGACGTCATGGGTCAACTAGTTCAATCCGTCTGAAAAGCTATAAAACCCAGCGACATTTCCCGCACATTGTTCATTTTCATTTTCACGATGGAAGAGCTAAGAAAGACGGTGGAAGAGCTAAGAAAGACGGTGGAAGAGCTAAGAAAGACGGTGGGAGAGGCAGATCGGCAGCTAGAAAAGTTTGAAGCTGAGGCAGCGAGGAGACAGAGATATGGCTTCGAAGAGAAACTGCTATTTACCGGGTGGGACTTTTGGGACTTTGCCCAATTACCACAAAGCAAGAAGGAGAAAAAGGAGTTCGTAGTGCCTTCTACCGAAGATTGGAGCAGCGATAACGAACCACCATTTTCGCTGAAGTACAACCTGAGTGCACAGCAGTTAAAAAGGCTAAAGAGACGGATGGATAGTAGCTGCCCAGCCTGCGGAAAGGTTGGAGGTTGTGCTTAAAAACACAACCTCCAAAACCAGGTCCCTTTTAGGGACACCCCAACAGCCCTTTTCAGGGCTAACCATCTACCACGAAAGTTCTACCTTTCTTCAAATTGTCAGACGTAAGTTCTATCTTTTCTTCAAATTGTCATTTTTTCAAATTGTCAGACGAAAGTTCTACCTTCAAGCTGTTAGACGAAAGTTCTATCTTCAAGTTGTCATTTCTTCAAATTGTCACAGCTCTTTTCAGAGCTAATCCAACAGTCCTTTTCAGGACTAGCCATCTACCACGAAAGATCTATCTTCAAGATGTCAGACGAAAGTTCTACCTTCAAGCTGTTAGACGAAAGTTCTATCTTCAAGTTGTCATTTCTTCAAATTGTCACAGCTCTTTTCAGAGCTAACCCAACAGTCCTTTTCAGGACTAACCATCTACCACGAAAGATCTATCTTCAAGATGTCAGACGAAAGATCTATCTTCAAGATGTCAGACGAAAGTTCTATCTTCAAGTTGTCATTTCTTCAAATTGTCACAGCTCTTTTCAGAGCTAACCCAACAGTCCTTTTCAGGACTAACCATCTACCACGAAAGTTCTATCTTTCTTCAAATTGTCAAACTTCTTTCTTTTAGAAGAGTTACACTCCAAAGAGTTACACTCCAAAGAGTAAGAATCATTCATAGATGCAGAAAAAAGACTAAGTTCAACTCAATGTTCTGACATTTAGAAAAGAAAATTCATTCATAGGTGAAGAAAAAAGTCTAAGTCCAACTCAGTGATCAAGCATTTAGAAAGAAAAAAGTCTAAGTCCAACTCAATGGTCAGGCTTTTAGAAAGAGAGAAAATCATTCATAGGGTAAAAACTAAGTCCAACTCAATGTCCAGGCATTTAGAAAGAGAGAAAATCATTCATAGGGTGAAAAAAACTAAGTCAAACTCAATGTCCAGACATTTAGAAAGAGAAAAAATCATCCATAGGGTGAAAAAAACTAAGTCCAACTCAGTGATCAAACATTTAGAAAGAAAAATCATACATAGGTGAAGAAAAAACTAAGTCCAACTCAATGATCAGGCTTTTAGAAAGAGAAAAAAATCATTCATAGGGTAAAAAAAACTAAGTCCAACTCAGTGATCAGGCTTTTAGAAAAGAAAATCATTCGTAGGGTAAAAAAAGTCTAAGTTCAACTCAATGTTCAGACATTTAGAAAGAGAAACCACTTAAAGGCCAAGTAATGGATAGAAGTAAAACAATAAAGCAATCCTAATAGCATATGAGTAGAAAAAACTAAGTCCAACTCAATGACCAGACCTGGCAGATCACTATAGAGCACTCGAAGATGTATCATTTTTGGCCGACATCTGCTGCTTTAACTGCAGAAAAATTCCACTCAGGGACGAGAGCCTAGGGACAAAATAAAAAAAAAAAAAAATTCTTTCGGGACGGCAACTAGGGACAAATTTTTGTCAGGGACGGTGATGTAGGGCACTCAGGGACGAGAGACTGGGGACACACCCAAGCCCTGGGTGTGTCCCCAGTCTCTCGTCCTTTACTACTCACATGGCACCAACAAGCTGATACCAACTTGTTATAGGCATACGCTGTGATCCGCCTATGCAGGCTAATAATGTTCAGTTTAATATAAAGACTAATCATACAACTGCCCGTACTATTCATATCCTTTACTACTTATTAAGGCATACGCCTAATATGTTTGTTCAAGCTGACACCATACATGCTAACGCAACATGCAATTTATATACAGGGCAAGCATGTTGAATTTCAAATCTTCGTTCCCAAATATTCCAATTCCATTTCTACATGGCTTGTAATACTCTTTAGTAATAGGCAAATATATCATATCCTGAACGAACTGCCTGAACTGACCCTTATCATCACACAACAAAGGCCAAAAACTGGCCGATCTCCATTCTGGTACAATCAATACAGCCTTTGCCCCGCAATACTGCATTTTCTTAAGCACTCGTGCAACGAGATGGATGGGAGGAACAAAAAGACCGTACCAGCCGGCCCAGTCAACTGTAAATGCATCAACCCCCGACGTCCTTTCACACCAAAAACGTGAAAAGTACACGGGCAATTTTGCATTATGCTCTGATGCAAAAAAGTCTACTTCTAGCGAACCCCATCTAGTCTGAATCATATCAAGTAAAGGATCACCAATTGACCAATCATCCACTTCTCGGACCTTTGACAAATGATCAGCCCTGGAGCTGTACGCGTAGGTTACCTGTCAAAACAGTGGCCAGTTTTGTCGGGCAAATTATTTCGACGAGTGTTGTTTTTGGTATTGTAGACAATGCCTTTTGCACTCTACGCTCAGGAATGTAAACAATAAACTCTTTACTATTTAAGACAACCCCTAACCACTCTAAAACCTGAACTGGCTCCCAAAGGGATTTATCAGCTTTCGGGATAAGACCAGAATCAAGTAAGTCACTTTTTATCTCATTGGACAGTAACTTGGTACTACTATAGGTATCCGAATTGCCAAAACCATCATCCAAGAACATAATGACCTTTTTTCCTTCTCCCCTCCATTTCGCTATTAAGGGACGCGTGAACTTTGTGTATAAATAAGGCGCGACCCCTAGCCCAAAGGGTAAAACCAAGAATTTATAGAAAACAATATTACCACCTGAATCCGTAAAACTAAACCCTAGGAAATCGGTATGAGGGTAATATATGTCCAGGAAATGGTATGCAGAATGAATATCAAATTTTATCATCCAACTGTCCCGTTCTAAATACATGAGAGCGAGTCTCAAATCTTCATACTTTACAGATTGTTTCCAAACATGTTGATTTACCATTCGGAGGTCCAAAATCAAACGCTTTTTGCCATTATTTTGAACAGACACAGACAAAGGATTAACAACTGTAGGAGCATTATTACATTTTTCGATCAGACCCTTTTCTAATAAATCGCTAATAGACTGTCTCACAAAAATAGACTCATCCAATGCGGATCTATTGTTATGAAGACAACAATTTGAAGGTGTCGAATAAAACGGAATCTTATATCCGTTTTCAATAGTATCCAAAATGAACTGATTGGCACCTATCCTTTTCCAGAAATCAGTATGTTTTCTTAAGCGATCTTTAACAATAATTTCCTTTTGCCCTTGTTCATATACAGTGAAATCGTCCGTAAAACAGTCACTGTCGAATTCAAAATCGTGAGCGGAATCATTCTTATCTTCAATGTTCTTATCTGGTGTATTGAAGGCCTCACTTTTGAACGGACTGTTCTGGTAGCTGGAATGGCTGAAACCCTTTGTTGTGGGGACAGTTACGTCTGAAGTGATTAAATTCGCTGCAGGCAAAACAGGGTCCTGGCTGAAACCTCGGTCTGGAAGACGCTGGGTTGTAGGCACGAAAGGAATGAACGTCTGGGTACTGGCCTCGGAAATCAAGTGGTCCCTTGCTAAGTGCAGCACTATCGGTATAACCATAAGTAACAGCAGGTGCTTTACCTTTAGTCTTAGGCTTATATTGCTTCTTCTTCCGCAATGCGCGAGAATCAGCTCTGTTAATACGTGACTCGTCATCACTGTCGCTAGCCAGTGGGTGACTTTGATATTGACGGACAGTTTCCCAGCCACAATCTGAGGAATCTGCGATATGAATATGCTTATTACGTACATGCAGTTTATCACAAATGTCAGATAATAGTTCTTTGGTATAATCTGTTTTTCCATTTTCAAGAGCCCAAACACTTTGTTTCGCTAAATACTCAATTTCAGAATTGAAAACGAACTGCTGACGGTTACCTTCGAATTTCCAACGAATATCCTTTTCGGTTTTCAATTTTTTCACTTCGTTCACAGTCACCGAATGACCCCGAACTTCGTCTTTCAAAGCGTTCAAGTCCGACTTCTGTCCTCGTAACTCAAGCGAAATAGCGTCCAAACTATTATTAATTCGAATGTTTGCCGAAACTAAATTGTCAGTAGCAGACGAATTTTCATCACACGTGGCATTTTCCATTTTAAGTGAAGTACAGAGCTAAAAAACACGTCCGGTCGCTTGTCGGTCCCAAGGCTGAATGGACATCGGCTGATAGCACGGACTACACGTGCATAGCTTACAGTGCCACCTATCGGAACTTATTCCAACAGGGAAAGCAATTTTCGTCTAATTCATGAACTCAAACGACGAACAATTACATTTTATTTCAGAATTTCATGACTAACCAACTAATTGGCTGAGGGACGTTTTCATCTCGGCCAATCCCTTGAAATTTGCAACAAGAGCAATTGTTCCTGATCCCATTGAACTTACATTTTGGCATGCGTCTGCATAACTTTATAAACACACATAAAGAAGGCATTTCTCCAGTCCCTTTAAAGTTTTGAAATAGGCTTCAGGGACACTAAAAGAAAAGCAATATATAAGAGCCATGCTCTGTGAAAAGCCGGTTTAATGCATCTGTACATCTGCAATGTGGACATGTGCAAATACATCAGCAAATGTGATGTGGGGCAGTCTTCAGGTATGATTGCTTGATTTGGATAATCTTAAACTGGTCCTCATTATATAGATAATGATGTACTTCATCTATATCAGGGGAGGTAAACCATCTTAGATAAACAGTGATGATCATGAGGATGTTAATATTGAAGCTGTTAGTGACGTCCACAGACACAGGTCTGCTTTCTCTAACCATAGAAAAGAGCGTGACAAAGACGGCATGCAAACGCAAGCACACACTCACTCTGGTATACAATGCCACTCTGTGTAGGAAAAGATGTCTTTTGGCGAAAAATTTACTACAGTTGAATTATTGGAACAAAGGACAAGAATGAACTAGTGGAGCTCAACTGGCTTAAATCAAGTAAGCTTTAAATGGCCAGGACACTAAGAACTAAACATGGGATTGTTTGTTAAAGGGCTGATTTTCAAGGGATGAAAACCTGTAAAAAAAACTTTTGGCATAAGTGAAAAAAAAAGTTGGCCTAATGATTAAAGGCCTCTCCTCCAGGGTCGTTAAAACACTGATTTGGGTGGGTAAGACTCCGAGTCAAAATGGCGATGCTTCAATTACATCCGAGAAAGAGAACCACTGAATAATGGGAAAAGTTCTATTCCTATTTTCCTCGGAGACTCGGGAGTTCGAGCCACGTTGAATGCACAGGGTTTTTCATGGAAGTCTCCTTGGACAAGACACTTCAGAGCCCTAGCCTAGTACTGGCGAAACCCAGGACATACATAAATATGTGAGCTGTCACATGATATGACTGACATAAAGTTGATTGGCGTAAAACACCATTCCAACCAATCAATCAAGCAAACAGTTCAATGTTTTAACTAGCCTATGAAGAAGGATTCTGAAACATTGTTAATAAAGGAGAGTGTTCTGCTAACCAGTAATTTCTTCCTTTTCCCACAATGTTTTGACTCTTTCACAGACAAAATTCATCTTTTGTGTCACTTTTTTATTTGTCGTCTTCAATTTGGACAACTCTTTTTGTTGTTTGGTAGGGGTTAAGGAAAATCTGTGAAACATTCTCTATTGGCTAATCAGATAGCTAGTCTTAAAATAATGAACTTGAATGAGATTGGTTAGTGAATAGGGCTCAAAATTCACCATGTATATATTAATACATTGATCCTCTCCCAAACAACAAATATTATACTATTCCAAATTCAAAACACTCTGCAGACAACAAATTTAAAATTAGTAAAATGAGCTTATGTTCTCAAATAGTGTAGAAAACATAGTGGGAAAAGGAGAAAATGCTGGTTACCAGCATTTTCTCCTTTTCCCACCATGTTTTCAAAAGGCTTCTTTCTCAGGGTCATTAAAAGTGGGGACTGTGTGGTAAAAAGTTACACTCAACCAGCCCACATAGCTCAATTGGTACAGCTTGGGACACGTGAACATAATGTTTTGGGTCACATGAGGGTGTGGTTTTGATTCCCACGGCTGACTATCTAAAGCTACTAATAGTCTTCTGGACGAGACGCTAAACCGAGGTACCATGTGACGGTGCTATACACCCAGCACATTTAAGAACCAGGCATAACTTCGGATGGGTTTCGTCCTGTATCTGCACTATCCCTGGTAACAATACTAACAGCCTTAAGTGGGGTATCGCCCATATGGGCAACCGGTGGCGACGATAAATAAACACAAATTCAATCAATTAAAAACTTACACAGCATCACCAATAACAAAACAAAACCAGCATATACTTCATCATATCTTTTTTATTTATCATTCTTCAATACTTCATAATAAGTTTTAAAATCATACTTTTTGTTTCTTCTATTCAAATATTCTTACATCTTCTCAATGACTTCAGCATTATACTCTTTCTATTATTAATCATAAATATTATCATAAAAACATGTTCACAGAATACATACATGTTATGTTCTCTTTACCAGATAACAGAATATTAGAATTGTCCAAATTGAAAGCATTTGCAGACAATAAATAACATGTGGCTCAAATGTTGGTATATGTGTCTGAAAGTGCAGAAAACATTGTGGGAAATGGAGAAAATGCTGGTTACCAGCATTTTCTCCATTTCCCAAAATGTTTTCAAAAGCCATTATCCTTATGATTATTAAGACTCAATTTAGTGTGATAAATGGATAACCTTTCACCACAATGTATTCCACCCTTGCAAATACAAATCCCTCCATTTGAGTCAGCTTTGAATTGTCGTCTGCAAATGCTTTCAATTTGGACAAGTCTAAAATTTTGTTGTTTGGTAAAGAGTTAAATGACCCAATCATAACAATGATGATAAAACAGTAAAATCTGGACTGTTGAAATATGAGTTAAGACCAATGGGAAATAATCCTGAATTATAAATACAAACAGATTCTGCTGATGCTTGAAAACATGTTAACATTTAGCATTACAACCATCAGGCAACATTTTTCCTCTTGCAGCAGATTGTTTTGAAAACATCATAGCATAGGGAGAATTGCTCGCAACAAGCAATTTCTCCCTTTACCACAATGTTTTCATACATACATATATAAGACTTAAATTCTGATGACTATTCGTGTTTTACAGTTATTCTATCATGCAACAATCAAGATTTCACACAAATGAGACATCTAAAATGAGACATAACAACAGAAAATACAGCTAATCATTGGGTCTACACAGAAAACCTGATAGATCTATTGTAAAGAGATGACCTAAAAGCTATTTTTGAAGTACACAAATCAAGAAATGTCAAAAGTAAAGCATTTTCAATAAGTTTGAATATAAACTTGGGTATTGAGACATTTAAGAAACAAGTTGTTACTAGTTATTGTTAAGCCTAAGGCTGCTAGGCACAACTGACCTTTTGTGGATGCTGTAGATCAAGATCAGACTGCACAGAACGTGCAGTCTGATCTTTGATCTACACTGTCCCATAAGCAGATATTTTTCTCCAAAATATAAGTTTTAAATAGCATTAATAAGGTTTGTACTATTGACTTGAAAGTTTCATGGAACTTATTTAGCAGGACAAGGGTTGATTTTCATATGCTATTTTCAAAAGTTGTCTTCTGCTAGTAATCATAATATCATGTCTCTATGCTAAAAGGTCAAGTTCTATACTGTTGTGTATATCAGGATGAATAAAAACTCATCATGGAAGGCAAAATAATGCCAAGTTATTCCATTTTTATTTTAACCCATACATTGCCTTTCAAAGCTATAGTTTCTTCTGAGACCAATATAAATCAAGATCAGACAGCACAAAACATACAGTCTGACCTTGTATCTACACTGTATGCTAAGCTAGCTCCCCCCACCCTAGCCAAAACAAGCCTTCAAATTTCAATAATTTGGGTCTTTTTTTTTTCCCCAGACCCATAATGTTTGCCTTCTTTATTGGGCATTGCAAGGATTTTCTAAAAACAGAATAACTAAGAACAGAAAAAGACAAATAAAAAATCAACAAAAGAAACAGATAAATTTGAGAAACAATAACAATATGCTGTTTAAACTGGCCAGATTTAAAAATATTTCTCCTCTTACAGCTACAATCTTTTCTATTCCTTTGAGTTAGTATAAAAAAAACAAAGTATGAGTCTGGTAAAAGAAAAGAAAATTAAATGAGAGCAAAAGAAAGAAAACAAGAGGCTGGTATAAGCCTTACATGTTTGACTGGTCATGAACCAATAAACATGTGAAGGAAAAATTTACAATTTGAAATTGCTCCTATTATCAAATACTTGGGATTTCTTGCCTTTAAAATATAGAAGCTAAAAGTTAAAAACGATGCAAATGATATATGAGCAGGTCAACAGATTGACAGATAGACAAATGGGCCTTGACAGTTAAGCTAAAAATAAAATTATTTTTCAGTGTGATTATCTTAATATTGTGGAGAATATAACATGTGTATCTAACCATTAAACTACAGTCCCTCATGGTATTTTACTCAGTCCTTAACCCTTTATCACACAATCTAAACTTTGAAGCATCCTGAGGGAGAAGCCTTTTGAAGTCAATGAGGGAGAAAAAGAAAATGCTGGTAATCAGCATTTTCTCCTTTTCCCACAATATTTTCTACCCTTTGGATGACAAATTTTAAGTTTAAAGCAACATTTAATTCTTCACATGCAAATGCTTTCAATTCGGACAAGGCTTAAATTTTGTCATTTGGTACAGGGTAAAAGCATCAAATAAATCAAATGGACTTTAAAAGCAGATTCTCTCACAAAAAAGCAAAAGGTGTAGATCCAGGATCAAACTGTCCACAAATATTAGTATGAACTACGGTAGTCTGATCTCAATTTTAAAAATTCACCTGCAAAAGCAGCTTAGTTATGCATGGTACTCCAAGGGTCACTGTCATTGCCCGAGCTAGAAGTGGTCATTCTTCACAATATTATGGTAAAATAATTTTCCTAAATGTGAAACACTATGCGAAAAGGATCAGTTGCTCAATTGCAACAAGGAACTACTCCTTTTCCAACTGAGTTAACATATAACAAAAGCATTTCCAAACTTCGTAATAAATTTGGCTAAAATGATGAGAGTGGACCCTGAAAGGTTGAAACCATTGTGGGAAAATGAGACAAAAAGTAATGGCTATTATTTTGTCCTTTTCCAGCAATCTTCTCATAGGCCATCTTCCTCAGGGCTGTAGATATTCAAGATTGTTTTGTAAAGGGCTAATGCACAGGATCATACCTATACAAATTGTGTAAAAAAAAATGATTCTTATCGTAATATGTAATGTTTTTTAAAAAAAAAAAGATAATTACTGTAATACGTAATGTTCAGGTTAATGATTAAACCTTTACAATACAATCTTCCATTTAAATGACCCTGATGGAGAAGGCTTTTGAAAACATCACAGGAAAAGGAGAAAATGCTGGTAACCAGCATTTTCTCCTATACCTAAGATGCTTTCTACCATTTCAAAGACAGAATCATGTGTTAAGCTATACAGAATTTGTTGTACTAAAATGCTATAAACTTGAACCAGTCTTAAGTTTTCTTGTTTGGTTAGGAGTTTATGAAAGTACACACACATAAACACATCCATACATAATTATGTACACCTACAATATGTTGACAATGACAATTCACTTCCATCCATACCTGCAGTTTCTCAACCTTAGCTTTATGAATTAATAAAATCAAATTCTTACGACAAACCCTAATATTCATAGCACATTACTTCTTTATTTCCTTTTAGTAACAGTCTCCTTTTTCCACAATGTTTTCAAAAGGCTTCTTCTAAGGGTCGTTGAAAGTCAGTATTGTGTGATAAAGAGTTAAATGATTGAAAATATAATCAACTGAAACTTAACAAGGTTTTTGTAGCACAGGCTTGATAAAACAAGCAGTCTATGTATATTCAAGATCAGACTGCATCTTCTCTATTGTCTGATCTTAATCTATGATGTCAACAAAAGCCCCCAGATTCCCCTAAAGGGCTGAAAGGGATAATGTTGTTTTTAATAGTATTTCAGTCATATTGTTTATTCTGTCATCACTAGGTACTAAGTCTATTTTGCATGGAAACAGAATAAAAATTTCATGGTAAAGAAAATTTTTCAATAGTACAAAACAGGTTTCAGAAAAAGAAACAATTGCAGAACTGTTTAAAATACTGCACCTACCATGATTACAAAATGTATCTGTTTCAGAGATGCTTACTCGCAATATGGGATGCTAATTCCTGTTAATTTAAATTCAAATATAAAAAGATTTTTGAAATGGTGATTAAAAGTAATTCCCACAGGGATTCTTCTAATATCAACTCATATAAAACTTAAAAAAGCCACAGTCAAATTTCAATGTAAAAATTTGAGCCAGAAAAAAAATATTTAGTCATCATTTTATGACGGTACTGATTGAAACAGAAAATATAACAGGATGTTTCATCTAAAATTAATCTTTACATTTCAAAATGTGTTGATTTTAACGATAAATAAAATTTCAAGTTGAAACCTATATCAAGACAAGAAAAAATAAATCATAATTCAAAACTGTTGATTAAACGCTGAATTCATTCATTCTCAGGCCACATACAATAAAAGGATTGGTTTTTGACAGACATAAAACATCAGGGATAAACGAGAAAATGCTAGTTACCAGCATTTTTGCCCTTTTCCAGCTATATTTCCACAAGTGTTCAGCTTCAGGGTTCAGAAATAGGGTCCTAGTTTAGGGGTAAAAACTTACTGATTAAAGCAAAGACTGAAACATAAAGTAAAGTTCATGACAAAGCCTTCATTTAAAACTTGTTGCTTAAACCATTGCCACAGAACTAAGTTTTAGATAGACTATACTTGACAGAAATCAGACAGGGAAATCAAAGATCAGACTGCTAATTACCTATTTTACTGCTCACAAAGAACACAATGATGCTATTAACCCTTTACCACATAATCTCGAGTTTTTAATGACACTGACCAATGAGGCTTTTGAAAACATGGTGGGGAAAAAGAGAAAATGCTGGTAATCGGCATTTTCTCCTTTCCTTCAATCTTTTCTACCCTTTCAGAGACAAAGGCTTGCAATCTGGACTAGTCTAAAATATTGTCGTTTGGTAAAAGAATTAATACACATTACATAGAATACTTACTCTTTCCCAAACAACAAAATTCTTTTAAAACAAGACTGAAAACATTTGCAGACAACAAAGTAAATGCAGCCTGCAATATTATGATAATTTCTGTCTTTGATAGGATAGAAAATATTATGGGAAAAAGAGAAAATGCTGGTTACCAGCATTTTCACCTTTTCCCACAATGTTTTCAAAAGCCCTCTCTTTCAGGGCCAATAAAACTCAGGACTGTGTGGTAAAGGATTAAACAACCTTTAAGTAATCAACATCATGACTTGGAAGCCATGATGATATAATCAAGGGAGATATCAAACAAAAATCAGATTCATCTAGCTACAAACACACAGCACATTTTCAACTATGAACAATATGGTACAGTAATATTAAACATTTGTATTTAAATAAATTGTCATAAAATCATTTTTTCTCAAATAAATATAATATTAACTAAAACGAAAATGACACAAGAAATGAAATAGATTCAAAACTCTAAAAATGTATTTGTACAACAAATGCAAGGAAAATACTCACCTCTTGACCGTACAACAAAATTTTAGACTCTTCAACATCAAAAGAACTTGCAGATAACAAATTGAGCAATGCTCTGTGACAATCGGGTTTAATGCATCTGCGAAAGGTATCGATCTAGGTAGACCTATGCAGTACACGCAGTCTTACCTGGGTTAAAACTAATTAGCCATGGGTCAATTTTCTGCATGTCCAAGGACCATTCTACCTCATAATTAGTCCTTTGTTTCACAAAGTGGATTTAATGGATCTCTAATATGTGATGACTCACTTGGTATAATGCATCACAGATATGCATTAAATCCCTGTTTGTCAAAGCACAGCTCAATTATATGTGACTCAAATGTTGAATGTTAATACTAAAAATGTAAAAAAAAAACCATTATAAGAAAAGCAGAAATTACTACTTACCAGCATTTCCTCCTTTTTCCACAGTGTTTTCAAAAGACTTCTTTCTTGTGGAGATAAAAACACAGAATTGTTTGGTGAAGAGTCAAATATACATGTAAAAACATTGAAATGCAATTCTGAGTAGCACATTGAAAACTTATTGCCATTGAACTATAAATTATGAACATATTTCAAACATGACAAATAAAATTCAGACTAAAACCACTTTTGCTTTTCTTATTTAGATTAAAATCATCACCCCCTACTACTAATTTTTGGCAGGCACCTGAAAACATTCTTTCATCACAAAGATAATTTAGATGCATTGAGGTTTCATACATAAATACATCTATCACAATTTTTTTTTAAAAGTCTTCATAAGGTGTTAATCAGGTAACCCTCTACAAAACAATCTTGAGTTTTAGGGACCATGAAGGCTTTTGAAAGAATTGCTAGAAAGGGAGAAAATGCTGGTAACCAGCATTTTCTCATTTTCCAACAATGCTTTCCATTCTTTTACAAGATAAATCCCATCACTTCAGCTGATTTAATTTAGCTGTCCTGAAATGTTTTCATTTTGGACAAGTCTGAACTTATGTTGCCTCATGAAGAATTAACAGAGAATGATAGAAATAATTTTACATAACTACACGAGAGAGGTGATATCATTGATATACAAATGGATACACAAAACACTCATCAACTGACTAGATGAAACATGAAATGATAAAACAATGGTACAAAACATCAGCACTTTGTCTGAGACCTCTTGATTTCTCAAAACAGTGATTACATAATCACTCTATCATATACTTGTACACAGTTTCAGAGTGAAAACAATACAATTCCTGAACTTTGTCCCACCTCCCCCCTTTCCCCACTTCTGCAAGTTTTCTTTTTGGATTAATCCTTACCAAACAATCCAGAGGCTAACGAAGAAAACTTTTGAAAACATTGTTGGAAAAGGACAAAATGCTGGTAACCGGCATTTTTTCCTTTTACTGCGTACGTTTTCTACCAGTTGCAAGACAAATATGATCTTTTCCGCCTCACTTAATTGCACATCTACAATTGCTCTTAATTTGGACTATTCTAAAATTGTGACATGATGCAGAGTTAACCAAGAATTTCCTTTGACAAGGAACAAAACTTTACTAGATCTCAATCCTGTTTCTAAATATGTTCCTTACTTTAAAGCTATACCAAACAACAAAATTTTGGACTTGTCCATATTCAAAACATTTGTAGATGAAAAATTAACTGTGGCTCATAAGATATGGTTTGTCTTTGAAAGTGTTAAAAACATAGCAGGAAAGGAGAAAATGCTGGTTTTAAGCAATAACTCCTTTTCCCACAAAGTTTTCAAAAAGAAGTTTTCCTCATGGTCATTAACACTTTACCACACAATCCCGACTTTTAACAAACCCGGGAAAACAGGCTTTTGAAAACATTTTGGGAAAAGGAGAAAATGCTGGTTACCAGCATTTTCTCCTTTTCCCGAAATGTTTTCTATACCATCACAGTCAAATCTCATCATTTCAGCCATGTTTAATTTGTCGTCTGCAAATGCTTTCAATTTGGACCAGTCTATAATTTTATTCTTTGGTAAGAGTTAGCAGCTAAAACCAGCGAGTGTTTGGTAAAAGATTAAAATATCTGGAATATGCTAAGAGTCCAACTACTGTTGATGGTAAACAGTAGTATGGACAAAATACAAAAGAAACATGTTTCAAAACAAGGAAAGTCAACAACAATAAAAACAACCATTTTGTAAATGAATGGTAAATTATATCAGTACTTGCTCAAAACATGGGTAGGGCTTTAAAAATAAGCAGTTATTTATCCTTCTCAAACTTCACTTTATAGTAACATAATGGCAAAATTATCTATGATAAGCAATCGTTTGACAGTCACATTGTTTCTATGCTGTTAATTTATTTATACTCAACTATTTCCTATCATTTTCATTATTTATCATCATTACTATTTATGTACATGTATTTTCATTCCTCTTGTCACGGATGATGAACCGTTTACCGTATAATCCTGAGTTTTAACGACCCTGAGAATGAAGGCTTTTTATTTAAGGCATAGTGGGAAAAATAGAAAATGCTGGTAACCAGCATTTTCTCCTTTTTCCACAATGCTTTCCACCCTTCAATAGACAAATTCCATCTTTTGAGTAGCATTAATTTTGACGTCTGCAAATGCCTTGGATTTCGCAAAGTCTATGATTTTGTTATTGGATAAATAATTAAGGCAGGAAAACTGAATACAAATCAACTATCTTGAAAAGTTCTCTGTGTCAAACAAAAAGATCTTTCAAAACAAAAAGCAAGCAGTTTTTCTGTGTATCACTTACATTTTCAATAACGATAACGATACAGAAATTTATGGAAAGTTAAGCAAAACTTGAACACAATCTAATTTTCAATTAAGAATCTTTTATAACTGGTCCCAGTATGCATGAATCAACTTACCAACTGCTGTCTCAATCCTGTATCTTATCATTGCAATCAAAAGGAAGCTGTTAAGTATTAAAAACAACCAGTAATATTCATACACTGATTTCTTCTCTATCCAAAAATTCTGGAAATCCAAGTCTGTATTGACCAACAATTCTCAAGGACATTCTCAGTCGTAGTATGGATTTTGAAAGTAACACAAATTCTGACTGGCTAAACCATTTGGTTTAGCAAATCAGAAAGTGTGTTACTTTCAAATTTAGAAAAATCTTGATAATAAGACTAAGAATGTTCTGAAGAATGGTTGGTGAATACAGATCATGGATTTTTATGTCTCAACAAGCTCTTTCAAGGTAAACCTTTACAACACAATTCTGTGTTTGACAATCTTGAGGATGAAGGCTTTTGGAAACATTGTGGAAAATGAAGAAAATGCTGGTAAAATAATCTTCTCCTTTTTGCATAGTTTTCTATAGTCTCAAAGACAGTTTGAGTCATATCAAATTTGTCATCTGCAAATGCTTTGGATTCAGACAAGCCTAAAGTGTGTTGTTTCGTAAAGAATTAAAAACCTCTTTGATTCTCCCCCTTTCCCCAACCTTCTAGAGCAAAAGCTGACTTTTGGAAGATCATCATGCCCTAAAAAAAACATTAGCACATTTCTAAACCTTATATCAGAAGAGCCAAACATTTATTTTGTCACTAAAGTCTTTACAAAAGACAAAACAGTATTTTATACAATCCATGCAGAAAGTTAAACTCTTTACCAAACGATAAAATGTGAGACTACTAGAAACGGAGAGCATTAGCAGATCACAAATCAAATGTGTATCAATTGACAGACTTTTGGCTTTCAAAGAAAAGAAAACATTTTGGAACATGGAGAAAATGCTGGTAACCAGCATTTTCCCCTTTTTCCATAATGTTTTCAAAAGCTTTCATTCCTAAAGGTTGTTAAAACTTGAGATTGTTTGGTAAAGAGTTTAAAAGGTAGAAGTGTTTGCACTGTTACTTTGGCAATTATCTGGTATTTAACTAACCACTACCATCACAAACCAAATCTCTCTTTTATCAAGGACATAAGCTTCTTTTTCCCTTTATATACTAATTTCATACTCTCAATAAGCTGGGTGAACTGCATATGCCCGTCATGGGCAAGGAGGAATGTTTCTCTAGCTTTGCTGAGGAAGTCAATAAAATCTCCATAGTGACGCGGACTTATATGTGTAAGTTTCGAATGAGTCGTGTTAATATATGCACATATCGTAGCTTCCATTAACTGTCTCAGAGGTTGTTTGTCGTAACTTAAGTGTTTCACAGCACGTCTCTTTCCATCTGTACTTGACATGCCAGGCGCGGAAAGAGTGCATCGTCGTAAAATGTCTGATAGCACTGTTGCACATTGCACATTTTTTACTAGCAACGGGATCATGTTTGCAAGTTCCGCTTTACCTAACGAATGACTCAGAGCACAAGCCCAGTGGATGTCATTTATTGCCGGGTGAGTGTCTTGGTTGTAAGCTAAATGGAGATTTTTAAGGGCAAGCAACGCTAGTTTATATGCTCTGTTTGGATACCCTCTATGTTCCATATACCTTGCTATATTAAACAGCTGACTGGAGTTCATGATGTGAGACGCTGCATCCACTACAATTTGATAAGCAGTTTCAAATGCTATTGCATCCTTTTCACACAGTGTTAGTGCACACAGAGCACAGTTCTGAGGATCTTTCTGTGCACACTGTAATGCTAAAGCTCT
This sequence comes from Hippopus hippopus, assembly GCA_946811185.2. NCBI lineage: Eukaryota > Metazoa > Mollusca > Bivalvia > Cardiida > Cardiidae > Hippopus > Hippopus hippopus. The sequence goes on along the minus strand of OX328099.1, from coordinate 64,404,889 downwards.
TGCACACTTGGCTAGCTCCTCCTGTTGTGGAAATGAGAGGTTCAACTGTATCATGATAGCTGGTGTCATGATTGTTGATGCTACCATACCTGTAAAGGATAGGAAATTATCACTAAACCCTTCACAACTCAATCCCTAGTTTTAACAACCCTCCTGAAAATGACTTTTGAAAACATTGTGGGAAAAAGAGAAATGCTAGTAAGCAACATTTTCTCTTTTTCCTACAATATTTTCCACCATTTCAACTGAAAAATCATTTATGCCACAGTTAATTTGTTGTCTCCAAATACTTCCAATTAGGACAGGTGTAAAAGAGAAGATAAAACAGTTTGCCCTCGGTTGAAAAGGAGATATAGTTACATGAGTAATTATAATAGACCTATGTTTGAAAAAGTTGTCAGCTACATGACAAAATGGGTGCCAACATTCAACTGAAGTTCCTTTCAGAAATATGTAGGGTATGATTCCAAGCCAGGATACTGCAATACTCTTTATCACCCAGTCTCGAGTTCTGATGACCCTGTGGAAAAAGCCTTACGAAAACATTGGGGAAAAGGAAGAAAATGCTGGTTACCAGCATTTTCTCCTTTTTCCACTATGTTTTCTAATCTTTCAAAGACGAATTCCATCATTCACAGAGTCAAATTGAAAATGGGGCATAACTGTGTCATATTGGAGATATTTTGAGGCTTACATGGCCTTCTGGTGGGTTTCTCCTTTTGGTAATTAATCTTTACAACACAACCCCAGGTTCAAACGACCCTGAGGAACAGGACTTTTGAAAACATTGTGAAAAAAGAAGAAAATGCTAACTACCCCATCAAAAACAAATATCATTACTAAATTTGTTCTCTGCAAACGCCTTCAGTTTGGACAAGTCTAAAATATTGGTCGTTTTGTACAGAGTAAACAACTTGCCTAAGTTTGAAGTAATGACCTTTGGTTATTACAGAGATATCGGAAAATATCCAAGTTTTTGCACAATGACAACACAAACATAGCAGGACCATGACAACCTCACCAAATGTTCCTTGAAAACAGCCCATTTAACAATGGCATCTACAGTAATGATTGAACCATCTTAAGTGGATATATAAGGAAAATAATGTTTTAGCTACTTTTCTTGTGCTTGTATTTAATTCGAGCAGCATTAGAAATTTTTGTACCTTTGGTCTTGCACAATGTCAAAATTTTCTTACACAGCGAGAAGTAAATACAAGCACCAGGAAAGTTACTACAACAAAAGATTCCTTTTATTATATACCTACAACTTTCAACGACAACATTTTGCAATTATTGACATTTTATTCAAAAAGTGCACACAAAATGAGACAATTTATAGTAAGGAAGGTAGTTACTCTAATTTCATGAATGGCGGATTAATATTACAGAGTAAGATTTTGACTAGTCAAATCACAGATCAATGCATGCTTAGTCTGTGCGCGAGATATGTCATCATACCATATTTGGAACCATATTTCACATTGTGTATATTTTTCTGTCATTTTATCTGATTGCCACATATGTATTAGAGCCGGAAAAAGTACTGGTATATAATAAACGTGAATTCACCAACAAAAATTAATTCACTAACAACTTTGTATTCAAAAAGGGAGAAAACATTAGGGGAAAAGGTGACAATGCTGGTTACCAGCATTTTCTCCTTTTCCCACAGTTTTCCAAAGTCTTGGGCGAGGAGGGGGGGGCGTTAAAACTTCAGATTGTGTGGTAAAGGGTGAAAGGACTTTGCTGTAAATTAGAGGGTGATGACACTGGGATAGGAGGTCTTATGTACATATATCAGTATTCAAGTACTCTGTCCTTTGATCAAGTGCTCCAGAGCTGGAAAGAAGTCAACATCATGTTATACCTATTAACAACTCATCCAGTTCTTAGGGGATGTTCTTGTGTTTCTTATCAACAAGTACTACAGTACAAAAACAACTTCCTATCTAACTTAACCAGAGTTCAATTGTTTCATGTATATGTAAGCCTTTGCATTGAGTCATGACATCTTTTTCATATGATTCAAGATTTGATAAAAATTTCAAAGATTTGAACTAAAGATTACATGAAAATCTTCAACGTTGACTTAAAAATTTTAAATTGTTATAAAAATTGAAAGTTCTTACAGGTCCAGTAATAAAGGGGTTGTCAAAAGCTGAAATCATTATTCGGTAATACATATGTGGTTGGTATTCAATAAAATCCCCTCACTGATACAATCCTGAATGGTACCCACAACGCAGATTTAGGTGAAGAACTATAGAGAGGTAACTCTTTGAAACCCCAAACCTCAAAAATTCTTCTCACATCTGTACCTTTGATTCTGAGGTTAAGGCTTCTTTATTGAAATAATTTATCAAATCAAATACCAGTTTGTTACAAACCTGTTGCTTCTATTGGCTGGAAGAGCGAATACCAGTTCTGCATAATGGACACCAAAGCCTGTATTCCAACTTCAGTTGCACAAGTGACCAACCATCTCACCATCTCTCGTCTGCGCCAATTCATGGTCATCAAGGTCATTCGCATGACCTGTAGACCCAGTTCGAATGCAGCATTCAGTGCAGGCATATGCTTTTGACTATCTGCAGGGGTGGCAATTTTAAATGCATCTTGTGCCAACTTGAACAATTGGGAAGAACTGTGTATATGTCTTTGGGCAGATTCTAACACCGTGCGCAGTCTGGATGGTGAATCTGCAGATTCAACAATAATTTTTGTTATTTAACCCAACACAATACAGGCTATTTTTCGACAAAAAAACCTCAAAACAAAAGTGATACAGAGTAGCAGTATTCCCTGGAAAAAATGTGAACAACGCATAAAACACTGTGCCAAAAGGAGTAATTATTGCTGCAACAATGATGACCTGTTTTCAGAATTTCATGAGTTTTATGAAAATTGGGATAAAAAATTGGCATCCACAGTCATAAGGTCTGGTTTCAATGAACATCTGTTTTCTTCTACACCAAAATTAGATGTTTCTGTCATTAAGAAATGACAAAATTTTTGACTTGTCCAAATTGAAAGCATAGTATCATGAAGATGACAAATTAATTTCAACTTAAATTATGTAATTTGTCTTCAAAAATGTAAAAAACAGTCAGCAGCATTTTATACTTTCTCAACAATGTTTTCAAGAGTCCTTTTCTTCCAGGTTATTAGAACATGGAATAGTTAGGTAAAGGTAAAGCCATACTATGTACCAATTCAAATTCGATATATCAACCCTGAACAATATCTCTTTTAAATATGAATTCTCTTCCATACCTAAATATATTGTTCAACCCTATACCACACAATCCTAAGTTTTAATAACCTTCAAGATAAAGGCTTATGAAAATATTGTGGGGAAAAGAAGCATTGCTGGCAAGCAGCAGTTCCTCCTTTTCTCACAATGTTTCCAACCTCTTCAAAGACAAACCTCATCATTTCATCAACTCTTTATTTGTAATCTGCAAATGGTCTGAACTTGGATGAATCTAAAATTTGACTTTAAGTGAGGAATTAAGCACATGAGCTCATTTTGACTCTTTTCATAGTCTTGCAACAGAAAACTATTGAAAATGAAGCAAAAATACAAAATTTTCATCCTAGCAAGCAATTGTCTTTTCCTTGATGTTTTCACATTTATACATGCATGAAACCTTAATTTACACCAATCTTTCCTTTTATTCCAAAGATGTTTACTGAAAACTTATTCCATGGGATCATGACTTAACTCTTAACCACATAACAAAATCAAAGACTTATCCAAATTCAAAACATTAGTAGACGACAATTCAAATGTGGCTAAATGACAAAATTTGTCTTTGATAAAGCAGAAAACCTAGTGGAAAAAGCAGAAAATGCAAATTTTCTGCTGGTTTACCAGCATTTTTTTCTTTTTCCCCCAATGTTTTCATAAGGCTTTTTCCTCAGGATCATTAAAACTTGGGATTGTGGAATGAAGCGTAAACCATATTCGAAACAATAAAATTTTGCACTGGTAAAGATCAAAAGCATTTGCAAGCAACAATGTAGCTTAAAAAACCAGATTTATCTTAGAAAGGACACACAACACTATGGGAATAGGATTCTCTTCTTTTCCCACAAAGTTTATCAAAAATTTTTGTTTGTCTCAAGGGTAATTAAAATTGAGTGATTGGTAAGCAGTTAAAAAGATTTTCTCGTTTTACTGTTAGGATTTAAATTAGTCCTTAAGTTAACTCTTACCTTTTGCAGCATTGAGGAGAGTACATGCTAATTCACACTGTTGGGCCTCCACATGACCAAGGATGAACCAACGTGGAAAACGACTTAGCACCACTGAACCCACATTGTTAAGACCATCGTCTAGTTCTTCTGTATTCTCTAATACTGGTAATCTATGTATAAATGATTGCTAATTGAAGGGTATGGTCACCTCATGAAAGTCTTCCTTCAAGATCCATTTATAGATATATCTTAAACATGCAAATGAATAGCAGTAATATTTTGACACATGGAAAACTGCAAAGGACCCTTTGCCTTACAGCAGACCACTATTCAAAAAACTGTAACCAAAGGAGAAATTACTCTTTGTAATTTCAATTTTTGTCACAATATTTTCATTTGATTATCATATTCATAAGATTTCTACGGCAAAAATCAAATATTTGTCCAGGAAATAAAAATTTTACTAAACAATGCTCTGTTTTAACAACCCCCGAGGCATGCAACATCTGAAACAGGAGCAGAGGCTGGTAATCAGGATTTTCTCCTTTTTCTAAAATGTTTTCAAAAGCCTCATTACTCAGGATCATAAGAACAAAGGATTGTTTGGTAAAGGGTAAAGGATTCTTTCAAATTCATATTGCTGACTTCAGAACTGATGCCTGTTGAAGAATTACAGTGTATTTAATACTAAAACATCCCTGCCTTCGACATCTATGGAAATGACTGCTTAGCACTTCACTAGACAACAAAATTTTTAACTTTTTCAAATTGTAAGTAGTTGCAGACAACAAATGGGTTTGGTTCAAAGGGATTTATCTTTGATGCAATAGACAAAAATTTGGGAACAGGAGAAAACGCATATAACCAGCATTTTCTCTGTTTCCAGGAATGTTTCCAGAATGTTTTCTCCTTCAGGATCTTTGGTAAACAGAAAAAAAATTGAAGGGGAAGAAAATTCCTTTTTTTTTCTAAATTACAAAGAACAACAATTGCTTGTAACAAGTATGCTCTTTTTCCTACAGTGTTTTCGAAATCTGTCTGGATCATACAGAAAATGCTGTTGGCAAAGAAACAATTATGTGATGCAAGAAATCACTTCTTTCTCTACAGTTGGGGCATAACAAGTCTTATTTCTATGACAACCAGAAAAGCAAGCACCATATATTTAAAAGCCCCAGGACAGCCAAATCTTAACACTTCTGAGTATTAATTACAAGTCAATTTCATTCAATACAAAATAAACAGTATGGTAATATTCATAAGTCTGGCAATCTGATAAAGTATAGTTGGTCAAAGTTCCGATCACTGGCACAAGAAAGAATGTCAAAAGTAACCAACACTAGTTTCAGCGTTGGCCAACCTTGCTTTTAACTCTTTAGCTACTGACAAAATTTTAGATTCCCCAAAATTCAAAGTTGGCTCTACTGATATAAGCTGTCTCCGAAAGGGTAAAAAGCATCGTGGGAAATGGAGAAAATGCTGATTATCTTCTCTGTCAGGATTGTAAAAAACTCAAGATTGTTTGGTAAAGGCTTAAATGATGGTCAGACTTAAACTAATCGCCATACTTTTAAATGATATGAATGTAATTACTCTGAAAGGGTAAAAAGCATTGTGGGAAATGGAGAAAATGCTGATTACCTTCTCTGTCAGGATTGTAAAAAACTCAAGATTGTTTGGTGAAGGCTTAAATGATGGTCAGACTTACACTAATCACCATACTTTTAAATGATATGAATGTAATTTACTTGTATCTGTTACGGGAGATAACTCCTTCACGCATGGCTTCATCCCGATTTAAATACAATACCTAACAACTGCGTTGGGAAGAATTCTCTTTCGCTCAGTGGTTATGGTATTGGCCTTTTGTCCGGGCGTTCTAGGTTCGAATCCTGCCCGGTCCCTGTATTTCTGCCATGCATTTGTTCATTTGTTTCTTTGTTACGGACTTTGTTCGTATGAGTATCTTAAACACAAAATTCTTCACATTTGAGAGCTACCAAGATTACAGACTTACCTTAGAGCCCTCAGTCCAACTTTATAAGCCAGATCAACATTGTGAGGCAGTAAGCTGTTAAAGTAATATTTGGCAAAGGTATGCATAGGATAGCTCTCTGTGTGAATACCCATCCCCAGCCCACTAGATGGACCACCTGGAACAAACAATCACATGTTAAAATTAATTCATTTAAGTAGACAATATTAGTACCGGTATATGCCAAACATGTGGTGAAAGAAGTAGCAAAATATTGTTTTCCATAATATTTTCATAATAGCTCTAAAGCATGGCGAAGAAAGTTGTCCGCAGATAGTACATAGTCAACTCTTTACCACACTAAGTTTTTAGACTTGTCAAGTTAAGCATTTCCAGACAACAAAATATAAATGTGACTCAAAAATTGAAACTTGTCTTTGGAAGGGCAAAAAATTGTGGTAAAAAGAGGAAATGTGGATTGCCAGTATTTGCTCTTCTTATGGGTATCTTAAACTCCAAAGAGCATGGAAAAGCCTTCATCCATCAAGGAAATATATAATTCTTTGCGAGACATCAGAATTCTAAAATAACCCATACTGATGCATTTCAAGATGACAGATTCATTGTGGCTCAACTAACTGAATTTCAAAGATTAGAAAATATTGTAGGAAATAAAAAATAGAGCATCGCATGTGGGTGCTATTTCAGTGAAAAGTCAAAGTCCAAAAAAAAGGCATAAATGAGTCAAAAAGATGTTGAGCATTGCCTGCTTTTCTGGCATGAGGTTTCCACTTTAGATAGTGAACAAATAACCCAAATTTGAGGTAAATATCTTCAGTAATAACAGAGAGATGAGAAAATGTCAGCTTTAACATAACAATGGCAAAAGGGCTATGACAATACCATGAAGTTTTCTATGAAACCATCCAAGCTAGGCATGTCACATAAAAGAGCCTGCCAAATGCAAAGAACTTTACCATTCAACATTTGATCACACTGTTTGCAGAGAAAATATATGAGACGATCATCTAATTCCAAAGCCTGAAGTTTGGTCAGTAGCTTTTCCTCCTGTTTACATGTTTTCTCCTGGGCATAGAGGCCAGTGGGCATATTTCTTTGCTGTCCAAGACCTACAAAAGATATATCAATTGTTAACAAAGCACACAACTTTTTCCTCCTGAAATACAGTGATTCATTTATATAAGTCATTATCAGACAACAAAATTTCTGACTGGTCCACATTGGAAACATGGCAGACAACAAAAGCAATGTTGTTCAAATGATGACAACTGTCAGTAAAAAGGCTGCAAACATTCTGGAATAAGAAGAAGATGCTGGTTACCAACATTTTCTCCATTTCCCCCAGTTTTTTCAAAAGCTTTCTTCCTCAGGGTCACTAAAACTTAGGATTGTATGGTAAAAGGTTAAAGTTGTAATTTCATACTTAGTAAACAAACAAGGAAACTATGTGGCAGCAAGTTCAAGCACTCAAAGTGTAGCATGTTGAAATCTTTGATAGAGTAGAATGCATTACAATCCTGATTTATACTATACCATGTTGAACTCATTACCAAATGACATACTTCTAGACTGGTCCAAACTGAAAGCATTGCCTTATAACAAATCAAAATTAGATCAAATAATGAAGTCTGTTCTTAAAAGAGTAGAAAAGATAATTGATGATTCCAATATTCCTCCTAAAAGCTCTGAGAGGGTAAAATTAGAGGGTAACCGGCATTTTTTTTTTTTCCATAATGATTTCAAACCCTTTCTTAGACAAATAAAATTCCTTGTGTCATCTACAAATGCTTTGAATATGGTTGAGTTTAACTCTTTTAACAAATGACAAAATTTTAGACTGGTCAAAATTGTAAGCAATTGCAGACGACAAATTTAATGAAGCTCAGATGATGATTTCTGTCTTTGATAGAGTAGAAAACATTGTGGGAAAAGGAGAAAATGCAGGTTACCAGCATTTTCTCCTTTTCCCACAATTTTTTTTAAAGCCCTCTTCTTTAGGGTTGTTAAAACTCAGGATTGTGTGGTAAAGGGTTAAATTTTATATTTTGGTAGACACAGTTTACTTTTATCTTACCAATGAGGGCAACTTCCAGGGCAAGACTGAGGTAAGAGTCCATGTCATCGCAATGACCTGGGATACGTTTGTGACTATATCGGACAGGTAAACAACTTGAACCATTCTCATTGAAAAACAACCGGCTGCTTAAAGGATCTGAAAATAACGAAACAGTTTGTTTATAGATAACTTTCAACACTTATAATTCCATCAGCAACACTAGTTCTCAAAAAAGGCAGCACTGTATAGAAACACAAAATAAATCTTTATCCTGCCAAGTCTAACTTCAGTTGCATGACCGAATAATGTTGAAAGCAGCGTATAAAACCAGTAAGTCAATCAGTCAGTTGATTATGCAGGACAGGCAGCATAGAAAAGAAGATGCAATCTGATATAGAGCCTGTTCTATTTCTGTAATACTCTTGACAAAACAGGCACTCTTGTTTTCATCCTCTTTCGAACAACACCGTATTTTAATGACGATGAAGAAGAGTGCTTCAAAAACATTTTGAGAAAAGGAGAAAATGCTGGTAACCAGCATTTTCCTTTTTTCCCCACTCCCAAAATGTTTTCTAATATATCTAGCCAAATCCCATCACATGAGTCTCATTCATTTTCTGAATTTCATTGTCTGGAAATGCTCTCTAGATGGACAAGTCTAACATTTTGTTGTCTTTTGAAGAGTTAACTCTTTACCAGACAACAAAATTTTAGCCTTGTCCAAATTGAAAGCATTTGCAGACGACAAAATAAAAGTGACTGAAAATTTGAAATTTGTTTTGTGAAGGGTAGAAAACATTGTGGGAAAAGGAGAAAATGCTGGTTACCAGCATTTTCTCCTTTTCCCACAATGTTTTCTAAAAGGCTTCTTTCTCAGGGTCGTCAAAAGTAGGGCTTGTGTGGTAATGGGTTAATACCCAAATGTTGACAGCTTGGGAGATATTATTGGATCAGAAACAACTGCTTGTGACAAGCAACTGCATCTTCTCAGAACATTTTCAGAACTGTTGAAATGATAAATATTCATTTACTCTCATTTACATGTTTTTCCATTTACAAGATCAAAATACATGTAGCTTATACATTAACTCTTTATGAAACAACCAAATTATAGACTCTTCAGTATAGTAAGTATTTGTAGTTGACAAATTAAAGATACATCTTTAATTCTTTAACTTTTTCTCATTTTCATATAGTTTTTTTAACCAATTTCATCTTTATTTTATGAAACTATAATCATTCTTGTATCTTCATGCTAAATGTTGCCCCTGACGGTTGCAAGTCTGCACAGATTACAATGGATAGAAAATGCATGTCATTCTCTGGAGGCTATCAATGATATCGCTGTGGTTGTTTCCGGTTTTAAATCAAAGGCAAATCTCTTGAGTTTCTTTATCCCATACAACTCATATCAATTTTTTATCTATGTTTACACAGCTAACTAGATTCTACAAACTATCAAGTTTTAACAGCATTTGTTTACTCTCTGGCTGTAAAGATGTATCTTTAAATTTTGTACAAATACTAGAATTTGTCTTTGAAATGAAATATTGTATGAATAGAGAAAATGCTGGTAACCGGCAATTTCTCCTTTGCCCACACTGTTTCCAAAAGCTTTCTTTTTCATGTTTCAATAATGAGTTGTTTGGAAAAGGGTACAAATGTAAAAATCAGGGTTTTTTTTTTTTCCTGATTTAAAACTGGCTAATTCCTTTATTTATTGCTCTCTAGGGGTGAGTCAATCCCCTTACATGTAATTTCTAATTTTCACGTCTTCATTTCAATTAGTCCCCATATTACAAACTGTGACTGTGATAAGCGAATTGACTCATTGCTGCATGCTTCAGTCTTTTAACCAAACAACAAAGTTTTCAACTTGATCAGATTGAAATCATTTACAGATGACAAAGTGATTCAAATGAAAGGATTTGTCTTGGAAAGGGGCAAAAACATTGTGGGAAAAGGAGAAAATGCTGGTTACCAGCATTTTCTCCTTTTCCCACAATGTTTTCAAAAGCCATTTTCACAAGAAGCCTTGAAAATATGATTGTTCAGTCAAGGGTTTAAGAAATCATTGCTTCTGATGATAATTGCCCCACCTAAGTTAAACTCTAGCATTTATACACCTATACAGTAACATTTCTTTGATTTCCTGAAGAAAAATGAGACACATACATGATAATAGACACTCTTTAGTCTCATATAGGATGTGACACAGAAGAGCGTTAACTCAATGCATACAAAACATGACATCAAATCTTTCTATCGAGTCCAAAAAATTATCAAATCCTTCACTGAATTTTGAAAAGAATTCAAGGTTTTCAAATGATTCTGTTTCAAAGATATCAGATCACTGAATCCATCTTTATTGGAACAAGGAGCCATTTTCTGTTACCTAGATTTGCTGGCACTTTGTCTTACATTAAATAAAACAGATACTTTTATGAACAGATATCAAATTTTCATATGAATTCTGAATGTTAAATTACAACCATTTCTGTTACCTAGATTTGCTGGCACTTCGTCTTGCATTTTAGAAGCTTCCAGCAAAGTATCGAAAAGAACACTGACTGGATCAAGCGGGTGTCCCACCCAAGCCTCCATGTTGCTCTGAACAAGGAACGAGGTACCAGATCCGCGACTTGTGCTTGGCATGCCTGCAATAACCAAAGGAATGATTCTCAGATCTCGAACTAAACACTGAATGATGAAATACACATTTTGAACAAATTTGGACAAAAAAATGGTGTAGAAAAAAATCAATTGCTTTATGTTTTACAACACCCATATACTTATTTTTCCATCACCACCATATCATCTGTGCTTTGCATCCGAGATTCAAAAAAATGGATAAATTCCTCTAGAGTAATAACTTACACTCTTACACAAATTTAACAATATACTTGTGAATTACAATTTACCAACATGAACTAAATGTAAAATACTTGTAATACATCTAAAAAGAAAGAGGCTACAGGACAAATTTCTGGTACAGGGCAATTTAACCTTCTGCAAGAAAATTTTGTAAAGTTCCTTGGTCTTTCTAGAAGTTTTTCACCAGTATCATGAAGGGGCTCTGTATAGCCTTGCCAAAGAACACTCCCATGTGACCAGCCATGAAATTTCGGGATCGGATCAGTATACCAAATTAGAAGTACAATGCCTAAACCCTTTACGAGACATGACAATTTTAAACTTGTCCAAATCGAAAGCATTTGTAGACAACAAATAAAATGTACCTCAAATGGATTGAGTTTTCTTTGAAAGTTTAGAAAATATAGTGACAAAAGTGAAAATGTTGGTTACCAGCATTTTCTCCTTTTCCCACAAGGCTTTCAAAAGCTTTCATCTTGAGACACTTTATAACTCAGGACTGTGCAGTAAAGGGTCAAACTGAAATTGATTGGCTTTTTATGCAAATTTTGTCATTATTTCAGTCACATCATGGCGACAGCTCACATATTCATGTGTTTCCTGTGTTTCATCAGTACAAAGCTAGGGTTCTGAAATGTCTTGTCCAGAGTATAGAGTTAAAATGCTATGGAGCAAACAAGATAATAAGACACTGACGTCAAATGACAGTATGTACTTACCCTCCATTTCGATTTTATGTTTTTCGTGATTGATTTTCTGTTGATGTTTTAAAGTTTGAACAATAACCACAGCAAGTCGCAGACCTTCTTTGATGTAACCATGGGAACGCAGGGCATCCACTCTTGCACATGCTGTTGGCAAATGTTCTGCAATTAACCATTACATAATTTCATTGATGAAATTAAAGAACTGAAAGAAACAATTACTGCCTTGCAGCATTTCTCTATGAAAGACAGTCTCTTTGTTAAATGACTTTTGGATTGGATTATGGTAGAGGAAACTACATTTATTTCCCTTTGTATTTCTTTCCAAAGCACTTCAAGCAAGAATTTATAGCTCAAAAGGACTCTTAATTATTTTACTAAAACACAAACTTTATGACTTTTAACGCAGTTACCAGCATTTTCTTCTTTTTCCAACCATGTTTTCAAAAGCCTTCCTCCCTAGGGATGTTAAAACTTGGAACCGTTTGGTAAGCAGTTAACCTTCAACCAAAAAGTCCTGTGTATTAACAACCTGCAGAAATATGCTTTTGGAAACATTGTGGGAAAAAGGGGAAAATGCTGGTGACTGATATTTTCTCATTTTCCCCAAATGGTTTTGACCATTGCAAAGACAGAAATCATCCTGTTACATATAAATTGTCATCTGCAAATGCTTCCAATTCAATTAAGTCTATGTTTTTGTCATCGGTTGAGAGTTAGGTCAGTGTGATGTTAAAATTCAGTACTTTTTTGCAAGAGATGTAGCTCTTGAATCTATACAAGAGAAACCCTGGGGCAGTATTCAACAACCTTTCCAAATTCAACTGTAACATGAAAACTTAACCTGGATGCATGAGAAAGAACATCTCAGTCAATAAGATGGCTGAATTTGGAATTCAGAACTAGAAAAATATTAAGAATGGCCGCTGATTTTGGTCTCTGAAGAAGAAACAAACTTGAAATTGAAAACATGTGTACATATATTTGCATCTCTTACACTTCCCGAATGTGTCTGTTTTGCTTGACCCTGTACCACACAATCCCGACATTTAACAACCCTGAGAAAGAAAGCTTTTGAAAACATTGTAGGAAAAGGAAAAGGAGCATTTTCTCCTTTTCCCACAATGTTTTCTACCCTTCCCAAATCAGATTTCAATTTTTAAGTCATATCTATTTTGTCGTCTGCAAATGCTTTCAATTTGGACTAGTCCAAAATTTTGTCGTTTGGTAAAGAGATAAGCTTTTACCAGATAATCCTTCAATAACCCTGAAGAAGATGGCTTTTGAAAACTTTGCAATAAAAAGAGAAATGCTGTTTACCAGTATTTTCTTCACTTCCAAAATGGCTTTCTACCATTTTAAAGACAGAAATCATTTTTTGAGTGATAGTGAATTTGTGATCTGCAAATGCTTTCAACTTGATCTACTCTGAAATTTTGTTGCTTGGTAAAGAGTTAACCCTTTATCACACTGCAAAGTTTTAGACTTGACCAAACTGAAAGCATTAGCAAACGGCAATATCAATGTAACTCAAATAACAATTTTTTTCCCTGATAGGGTGGAAAAAATTGTGTGTAATGGAGATAATGCTGGTTACCAGCATTTTCTCTTTTTCCCACAATGTTTTCAAAAGCCTTCTTTTTCAGGGTCGTTAAATCTCAGGATTGTGTGGTCAAGAGTAAATTGAAACATAATGATTGAACCTTACTCAGAAGTTCAGAAAAGTGGAGGTATTCATTCCTGAAACCTTATTTTTTCACCAAAACCTATGTTACTGGTAGTTATCAGAAATATCTCCTGTCCAGACAATTCTAGTAATGCCCACTACATAGGAAATGGTGAAAAATTATGGCAATATTACTTTCTGAACCCAAAATACAAGTACTATCTATACCTGTACCTTTGGTTATCAATGCCAAAATATTAACTCTTCACCACACAACATAATTTTAGACCTTCCAACAGTGAAAGATTTTGGAGACGACTAATTCAACAAGGCTCAAATGATGGGATTTGTACTTTAGAGGGTTGGAAACATTGTGGAAAACGGAGAAAATGCTGGTCTCCAGCATTTTCTCCTCTTCCCACAATGTTTTCAAAAGCCTTCTGCTTAGGGACAACCAAACACGAAAATGTTTAGTAATCAGTTGAAAATAGTTACCATGCCACAGTGGAATGCCTCGAGAATCGAAGAGATCAGTGTCCTTATCTGACTCCTTTATGTTCAGATCGTGCTTCAGAATCAGCTGCAAATGTCGGTCTTTCCATGTCAGCTTACTGGCCTCTAGTGCTCTTTGGAATATTGTTCTAGCTCGGACTTGTTGAGGATGAAGGGAAGCACCTGTTGATACAAACAAATATTTGTAAGTATGATGTTTAAATCTTCACCACAGACTTCTCCAAATTGTAAGCATTTGCACAGGACAACTTAAGTGTGGACCAACTGATGGAATTTGGCTTTAAAAGAGTTGAAAACATTGTGAGAAAAGAAGAAAATGCTACTTACCAGCATTTTCTCCTTTTCTCACCATGTTTTCAAATGGCTTCTTCTTCAAGGTCGTTAAAACTCTAGATCGTGTGGTAAAAGATTAACATAGTTTTAAACATAACAAGAGATGTTTGTAAAACATGTATGCCCCCCTAATGGCATCCAATTCTAAATATAACATGTGATTATAAACTGTTAAGTTCAAAGTGTAAAAACGAACAAAGGGTAATTACTCAAAAATTATTAATGATAAATTAATAATTCTTGGGCACTGCACTTCCCATTTATGTGAACTATTAACTTTTAAAGTTTCGTGATTTTACCTCGCATACTTTTTGAGCTATGCTCCGGAAAAAAAATAAGTACGAAAATCTACAAAGGGGAATAACTGCAAAAATATAATGGGCAGAGTTATGGTTCTTGTGCAATGCACTTCTCCTGAATAAGATCTATCCACATATAAAGTTTCAAGATGATATCTGAAAAACCTTTTGAGTTATGCTCCAGACAAAAATTAAGTATGAAAATCAACAAAGGGCAATAACTCCAAAAATATGATGGGCAGAGTTATGGTAATTGTGCACTGCACTTCTCCTTAATGAGATCTATCCACCTATGAGGTTTCAAGAGGATACCTGAAATACTTTTAGAGTTATGCTCTGGACAAAAATTAAGTATGAAAATCAACAAAGGGCAATAACTCCATTAATATGATGGGCAGAGTTATGATTCTTGTGCACTGCACTTCTCCTTAATGAGATCTATCCACCTATGTAGTTTCAAGATGATACCTGAAATACTTTTTGAGTTATGCTCCGGACAAAAATGTGGTCTACGGACCGACCGACCGACGGACCGACGGACTGACCGACCGACAAGTGCAAAGCAATATACCCCCGCTTCTTCGAAGGGGGGCATAATTAAGTTCTATTGCGGTGGCTAGTGCAACTTTCCATGCTTTTAAGAAGTTTTTTTAACTAGTGCTTTGCACGATATTCTTCCCAAGCCACTGGGTGCTTTCCCACATAATTTTCAGAGGTGAGATAGGAATGGATCCTGTCGCAATGACTATCACCAGAAAGAAACTGAACATTCTGTTGAATCAAAGCAGTGACACCCTTGCTTTGAAGTCCGAGATATTTGGGCTAGGCAGGTCCGAAAGTAGCAGGACGGTAAACTTTTTTTCCCTTGGAAAGGATCAAAGTCACTCTGAACTTTTTTGAGGCATTCTGATGCAGCCCAAGGTCATCTAAGTCCTACATTTTGTACTAAATGAAATGAGGGAATATATAACCTGCTACAGTCAGGGTTTAACCCTTTACCACACAATGATGACTTTTAACGCCCCTGAAAGAGAAGGCTTTTGAAAACATTGAGGGAAAAGGAGAAAATGCTGGTAACCAGCATTTTCTCCTTTTCCCACAATGTTTTCCACATTATCAAAGAAAAATCATTGCATATGAGCCACGTTAAAACTGTCATCTACAAATGCTTTCAATTTGGACAGGTCTTAAATTTTGTTGTGTGATAAAGGTTTAAAAACCACAACCTCAAGGTCTGACCCAAATACTACCATGTAGCTGCCATAGTTATCTCAGAAGCAAGACAGTTCAAAAGCTAACTTATTCCACAACTCACTACAGTTATAACTGAACCTGCAGTGAGAAGCAGTACAGAATCCTTTTCCCATAATCCTTTCAAAAGCCATCTTCTTTGTGGTAGTAGAAACATGTGATACCTTTGTAAAGGGTAAACCACTTCCCATACAAATGCTACATTTTACAACCATGCAGTAGACAGCTTTGAAACACTGCTGGTCAAGACAATTCTTTTTTTCTCAAAAAAATTTTTATCATCTCTAACAAAAAGGTCTCACTTTCCCATTAATGTGTCTCATATCTGTCTTACCACAAAAGACAGCAACAAACCTATTATCAAAGATAGAGTTCTTAATACCAGAAACATACTGAGAGACCTAACATTTCTACAGAGATACTCAAATGTCAGGTTTTATTTAGGTTACAATGTAATAATATTTTGTACCAGTTGAACTCATTTACATAATCTTATGGGTGATGTCTAAATGGGCCTACTGAGCTCTTTATAAAACTTTGAAATTTTAAACTGGTCAATACTGAAAGCTTATTAAGGGTGGCTGAAGTAACAGTTTTTCTTTTTTTGATAGGGTAAAATACATTGTGGGAATAGGAGAAAAATGCTGCTTACCAGCATTTTCTCTTTTTCCCACAATTGTTTCAAAGGTCTTATGTCTTTAAAACTCTCAATTGTGTTGTAAATGGCTAATGTGATGATAATAAAGAAAAATACCTAGATTATCTGCCCCTATATGTGGATTCAATACACTGCGACTGTCAGCATCTTCCAGGGGACAAACACTGTTGGAAGACCAAGTCTCTAGCAACTGTTGCCATTGCTCTTTCTCACAATGACTGGAATTTGGATTTAGCACAACACACACCCATAAAGCACCTAGAATGTAAAATGGGAGTATTAAAAAAAAACATGTTTTTGTCATACCAAAAATTCATCTTCATCCTTTTCTATTCCTTGAGTTTGCTTGTTTGGTTAACTCATTATCACACAACAAAATTTCAGACTTCTCCGAATTTAAACCATTTGAGATGAAACTTGCCTGTAATTGAGTAGGAACATTGTGGGAAAAGGATAAAATACTGGTTCCCACCATATTTTTTGTCTTCTCCAAATGCTTTAAATTTGTTCATGTCCAAAATTTTATTGTTTGGTAAAAGGTAAGATATTCAGAAGTACCTGCACCCATTCTGACAACAAACAGTTTCTACTTTTACCTACCTGTCGAGTTCAAAATTTTATCATTTGGTAAAGGGCTAAGTACTCGTAAAACCGTAAAACGGCAAATACCCACACCCCATCTGATAACAAACAGTTTCTACTTTTGCCTATCTATCATAAAGACACAGAAAATCTTTTCTGGAGATGTTCAGTAAATTAAGACTTTAGAGTGAATCTGTATAAGTATACACACCAAGTTCGTCCCATAATTGTCGACATTTGTCGTGCATCTGTGCACCCTGCGTTCTCCACACAACCAGTCGAGGGTCTGCCAAGAACTGCTCTGTGATAAGACGTAACATTCTAGCACCATTGGAGTCTTTTGCTTGCAACATTTCCCGTACCTGAAATAAGAAACAGTCATTTTAGAGGTGAGCAGTTACATAACTTCTCTGCATAAATAGACCTATGAAATGCAAAAATATGGGACAATATACATAACACAGGATCAGAACAAACATTCAGTGGAGTATGATCTAGACTATTTTACAATACTACTGTGTAATTCTATACTCTGCATACTTAAGAGTTAAACAAAATTTCTAGACATGTCCCTTTTGAAAGCCTTTCAGATGACAAATCAAATAATGATAGGATTTACCTCTGAAAAGCTACAAAATATGGTGGACAAAGGGGGAAAATCCTGGTTATCAACGGATAACTATGCTGCTTACCAGCATTTTCTCCATATCTCAAAAATAGACAGATTTCAAGGACAATGTTAGATCAGGAGAGATTGCTTATAACATTTTTGCAACAAGTCAGTTTATGGTCTTAAAATAAATTGAACAGAATCCAAAATATTTCAAGAGGGCGTGTCTAGCATTCACAAAATGAGATCCTGTTTCAAAATCAACCATTTCATGTCTAAGTTTTTGTGGTCAACCTGCAGATGCCATTTTTTCATCTTGCAGCAGACAACTTTTAACCCTTTACCAAATGACAAAATTTTGGACTGAACCAAATTGAAAGCATTTGCAGACGACAAATTAAATTTTGCTCATATGGTGATTTCTGTCTTTGATACGAGAGAAAACATTGTGGAAAAAGGAGAAAATGCTGGTTACCAGCTTTCTCACCTTTTCCTACCATGTTTTCAAAAGCTTTCTCTTTTAGGGTCGTTATAAGTTGGGATTGTGAGGTAAAAGGTTAAAATCATTTCAGCAGAAAAAAGAATTGCTTGTAACAAGCAATTTCTCCTTTTGAAAAAAGCTTTTCACTTTGGACTTGACCAAATTAAGAGTATTTGCAGATGACAAAATAAAATAAATCAAATGATGATTTCTGTCTTTGATAAAATAGAAAACTTTGTGGACAAAGGAGAAAATGCTGGTTACCAGCATTTTCTCCTTTTCCCACAATGTTTTCAAAAGGCTTTTTCCTCAGGGTCATTAAAACTCGGGATTGTGTGGTAAAGGGTTAAAGGACTTTTTCAAAATCATCTGCTACAAATTTGTTTCAGATGTTAAACAAGAAATATCTTTAAAAAAGATAGACAGCGTAAGAGGCACTGGGATATGAATATTTAAATTCGTTTGTATAGTCTAAGATGAAGAGAAATGATGAAAACAGTTAGCCTCTTTTGAATTGTTTTACATATGGTTGAAAGTAGAATTATCAATAACATTTAAGAATTGGGAAGCATGTTTTTATACAAAAATGAAGCACCTTTCAAGCATCGACGATTTGTCGTTATCAGAAGGCGGCGTTTTATCACCCCTCTCAATGCTTGACCACACCCACCTACTCTTACTAGAAGTAATTTAGTTGGAACTCAGTTTCTTAGCTAACAACGCAATAAAACCGATTGCTCCCCTAGGTAGGCATAGTTATTCACGTTGCGAATTGAATCCCCAAATTCAAGACATAACACCTTTTTTTTCGTTGTAACAAGAAACGAAATAAATTGCTTTACAACCCGTTTTTGTGTAAGACAACAGAGAGGTATTCTGCCGTTGCAGTTCATGTATGGTTTTACGCGAAGAAAAACGGGTACCAAATCTCTTACACTAAACAAAATAGAACACTCGCCAACACTCATTGCTATTAGTTTATTAATATGATTTCAATTATGGATGTTTTGCCAGAGTTTTACACCTGCATGGCCATAAAGTACAACTTTACACAGGAAAATGTGATCATTACGTGATTTTTTTAAGTAGTTTACATATATTTGGCCAATCACAAAACGAGTAACAATTCATTTCTTCCTAGTACTTAAAGTAGGTCAAAAGTGAGATCATACAGCTACGCCAAAAAATCTCATGTTTTAAGAACGCTTCTGTAGAAGAGTTTTGAAAAAAGTGGGAATATGAGAAAATGCTGATGACCAGCATTTTCTCCCTTTCCTACAACATTTTCTTTTCCTTTCTAAGACAAATTCAACTATCAAAGCAACATTCGATTTTACATATACAAATGCCTTCATAATGGAGAAGTCTTAAATTTTGTCATCTGTTAAAGTTAACTCTTTATTAGATGACAAAATTTCAGACTTGCATTCAACAAATTAAAAGTGGCTGAAATGACGATGTTTAACTTTGATAGTGTGTAAAAAAAACATTGTTGGAAAAGGAGAAAATGCTGGTTACCAGCATTTTCTTCTTTTCCAACAAAGTTTTCAATTAGCTCTCTCTGTGTCAGGGTCGTTAAAAGTAGGACTGTTTGTGAAAGAGTTAGAGGTATAAAATAACATCTAAATAAAGCAGAAAAATGCTTTACATCATGTTCTTCTCGGCTGACAATAGACAAACGATCAACACTATAATAGGTAAACATCGTAGCTTTTCAATCATATGAAATGCAAGCCTCGGTGAACAAGTACCTTAAATAACCAACCCTACCAGTTCCATGAAATAAAACAGACCATTTTAATTCAGTAGACCGAAGTTTTTACAACTTTACGGGGATGTTTAGAACTTCACAACACACTCCAAAGTTTTAACAGCTTTGAGGAAGAAGGCTTTAGAAAACATTGTTGGAAAAAGAGAAAATGCTGGTAACCAGCATCTTCTCCTCTTCCCACAATATTTTCTAGTAATAGACAAATTCTATCATTTCAATTATCGTCTGCAAAGAATTTCAATTTTTGAGTCTAAAAACCTTCTGTATAGCAGAGGGTTAACCCTTTATCACACAAAGAAGTGTGGACTAGTCTAAATTAAAAGCATTTGCAGGTAATCTAATCAATGTGACTCAAAAACTGAAATGTGTTTTGGGAAGGGTAGAAAACATTGTGGGAAAAGGAGAAAATGCTGGTTACCAGCATTTTCTCCTTTTCCCCACAATGTTTTCAAAAGGCTTCTTTCTCAGGGTCGTTTAAAGTCGGCGTTGTGTGGTAAAGGGTTAAAGCTATGATTCCGACATATATCATACAATATAAAAGCATTTGAACAACAATTTGCAGCGCCCCAGCAGTGCAGTCGGTAGTATACAGGGCTTGAGAACAAGGGGTTGCTGGTTCAGATCCCCAGCTCTGCAAATTTTTTTTTTTTAAGGTTTGATGATAGTCCTATCAACAGGATTCATTCCTCACTCACTGCTGATCATTGTTTATATAACTGTTATAATGTGAAAGGAGCCAGTGGCTTGGGAAGAATAAAGTTGCAAGTAATGGTAAAAGAAACTCCACAAAAGCATGAGTAGGTGCACTGACCACCACCATACAATCAATTAATCAATCAGACAATTATTCAAATGTTGCTCAAATAACAGGATTTCTCTTCGGAAGGATAGAAAAAATTGTGGGGAAATGACCAAATGCTGGTTACACACATTTTCTTTTTTCCCCACAATACTTTCTAGCTCAGGACCATTAACCCTTTACCACACAATGACGCCTTTTAACACCCCTGAAGAAGAGGCCTTTTGAAAACATTATGGGAAAAGGAGAAAATGCTGGTAACCAGCCTTTTCTCCTTTTCCCACAAAGTTTTCTACCCTATCAAAGAAAAGTTGCGTCATTTGAGCCACTGTGAAATTGCTTTCAATTTGGATAGGTCTTAAATTTTGCCGTGTGGTAAAGGGTTAAAACATGGGCTTGTTTGGTAAAGGGTTAATCATGTAGCAAACAATACTTTTCTTCACTCTCCCTGAACATTTACATACATTGGGAAAAAAAGTCCATACTGATTCAAGACCATTTTAAGTCTTTCCTTCATGAGTCTTCTTTTTCCAAAATGTTTTCAAGAGCTCTCCTCTTTAAGGAAGTTAAAAGTCAGGATTGTGTGGAAAAGGGATAAGCAATTCTCTTTTTCCTAGAATGTTTACAAAAGTA
This sequence comes from Hippopus hippopus, assembly GCA_946811185.2. NCBI lineage: Eukaryota > Metazoa > Mollusca > Bivalvia > Cardiida > Cardiidae > Hippopus > Hippopus hippopus. The sequence goes on along the minus strand of OX328099.1, from coordinate 64,383,460 downwards.
GCCTGCTGAAAGACACACAATGGATCCTTCAGGAGGCCATTAGCAAAAGAGGCCATTTTGTAGAAATTGATCGAATGATCAAAATACAGTGGTCCTGTTGCACACAGTAGGTTTCAGTTTCACGATGAAAAGGCCTTTTTTTACAGGCTATAATTATTTCATGTATTTGCCATTCATGTAGATAATTAAGTTAAATCTGAAGAAATCAATGACTTCGATTTTTTTGAAAATCATAATCTTCACCAGGTTTTATGTGTGAAACTTTGCTATGCTCAGTGAGGTAAATCTCATATTACTTATTTACACTTTGCCAGATGACAAAAATTTTTACTGTAGCAATTTTCAAGTTTTCAAGGGAGTGTCCACAGGCATGCCACTACAGAGCCCCAGCCCAGAAGACACAAAAGTTAGCTGTTACCATGACTGAAATACTATTGAAAGCTCATTCACGGCGAAGAATGCCTTGTAACCAATAAACTGCAGAGAAGGTCTAAGTAATTTCAAGGCCAGATTTTAACTTTTGACCAGATCATAATTCAAGAAACAGCAGATATTGTTGAACAATGACCAGACTTCATATTCTGTACTTTCTGATCTTGATCTGCAACTCTTACCTAAAACTCTTTAACCCTTTACCACAAAATCCCCCCTTTTAAAAACCCTTAGAAACAAGATTTTAGAAAAAATTGTTGGAAAGAAAGAGAAAATGCTGGTAACCAGCATTTTCTCCTTTTCCCACAGTGTTTTCAAAAGGCTTCTTTCCAAGGGTCGTTAAAACCCGGGATTGTATGGTAAAGGGTTAATTAACTTACAAAGACTTCAAGAAATTCAAGAACAATAACCCTTCATATTGATTTTTACACAAGTTTGCAGTTGACAGGGGAACAAATTACTTCGGACTGACCAAATACATGTTAGAAACAATACATCATAATTGACTTGAGCTCTTCACCAAGTTCAGACCAGTCTACATTGAAACGCTTTCCAGTCAACAACTTTCATGTGGCTAAAACAGAAGGATTTATCTTTCAACTCTTTACAAAACAAGAACATGTATGACTGCTTCAAATTGAAGGCACCACTAGTCAACAAATAAAAATTAATATAGATCTAATGATGGGATTTGTCTTTGATAGGGTAGAAAACAGTAGGAAAATGAGAAAATGTTGGCTACCAGCATTTTCTATTTTTCCCACAATGCTTTCAATAGCTTTCTTAATCCCGAGGGTCATTAAATCTGTGGATCTCATTTACCAAATGACAAAATATTAGACTGGTTGAAATTGAAAGCATTTGCAGACAACAAAATAAATGTGACTGAAAATTTTAAATTTGTTTTTGGAAAGGTAGAAAATATTGGTTACTGGTTACCAGCATTTTCTCCTTTTTCCACCATGTTTTCAAAAGGCTTCTTTCTCAGGGTCGTTAAATGTCTGGATTGTGTGCTAAAGCATTAAAGAGAAGAAAACAATATATGAGTAGAAAAGGAGAAAATGCCGGTTTCCAGCATTTTCTCCTTGTCACCCATATTGTTTTCAACAGTCTTCTTCCACACAAGAAGAAAAGAGGATGATTAAGAACTGGCTTCACTTTACAAACAGGAAATGGAACACAATGATGAAAAGAAATTGTTTTTGGTAGAACAAATGAAATGCCAATTTGTTGGCATATCAATCCATCTAACCCCAAACATTGGCAATTCTTTGTTTTTTTTCTCTATTCATTTGAAAATACATCAGTGAAAAAGAATGAGAACCAACAGTTTTTTTGTGACCAGGGTCTGAATTCACCAACCATTCTCAGGAGCACTCTTAGTCTAATAATAGATTTAGAAAGTAACACAACTTCTGACTGACTAAACCATTTGGTTTAGGAAATTAGAAACTGTGTTAATTTCATATTCAGAAAATCCTTGAGACTAGGACTAAGAATTATCTTGTGAAAGGTTGGAGAAAACCAATCCAGAGGGCTATGCAGTCTGATCCTTATCTATTCGTAATACTTAAAATCCATTTAAGTACCTTAAATTTGTCATTGGGTTATCAAAGTGTTTGTCTTTTTGTTTGTATGGTGTTTGATGCCCTTTCCAACATTATTTCAGTTACATTATGGCAGCAAGTGCACCTTTTGATGCTTTCCTGGGATTTCTTTTACCAGTACAATCGCACGGTATACTTCCCAAGCTACTACCTACTTCCTAAGCAAGAATTCAAATCAGCAACCTCCTGTCTTTTAAGTCCTGTACATTACAGACGGTGCTACTATACTCAGCTATCGAAGTGCTAAGACCTGTAAATCTTTGCCTGATAAGAAGCAGAGGAAATTGCCAAGCCTAAGGTGACAAAATTTTGGACTTGTCTAAACTCGAAGCAAATGCAGACAAGGTAAACCTCACTCAAAAACTGCAAAACTAGAGATGGTAAAGGAAAAACACTGTATGGAAATAGGATAACATGCCGGTTACCATCAGTTTCTCCTTTTCACACAATGTTTTCAAAAGTCAGGGTCATAACAACTCAAGATTTTATGATATTAAAGGGTTAACAAAAATTTAGGTTTACTGCAAGAGTGATTTTGAAAACATATCAGCAACATCAGAAATTGATCGTTAAAGGCAATTTTTCCCTTTTGCCACATTTTACATAAAGGACCGGACTACTGTAAGACAACCAGGGTCGAAAGCATCTGCACATGATAATTTCTGCATGAAGCATGAGCTCTGCATTGTTTCTAACTTTTTACCATACAGCAAAATTCTAAACTCTTCCAAGATGAAAGCCTCTGAAGTTGATAAATAGGAAAAAGATATAAAAGAACTGAAAATTTTAGACAGGGTAGAAAACACTGTGAGAAAAGGAGAAAATGCTGGTCACCAGTATTTTCTCCTTTTCCCACAATGTTTTCAAATGACTTTTTCCTTAGGGTTATTAAAACTTGAGATTGTGTGGTATAGAATTAAGGGCATTCACAATAGTTTTCAATGCACACATTTCTGTGTGCAAGAAATGTGTGCATAGTATTTTAAAAGCTTTCCTTGATCGTTGCAAGAAAATAAGCCTTCTTTTTCAGGATTGTTAAAACTCAGCATTAGTTCAAACATATTTATTTTACAGCGATTGAGAATTAAGTTCTTACAACTTATTCGGCGTACCTGTATGATCTCACTTTTGACCTACTTCGAGTACTAGGAGGAAATGAATTGTTACTCAGTTTGTGACTGGCCAAATATATCTAAAATACACAAAAAAATAAAGGTCACAGTAGAAATTTACCGATATTGGATAAAAGTGTTAATGACTAAAAGAAATCACGAAATGCTCACATTTACCTATGCAAAGTTGTACTTTATGGCCATACAGATGTTAAACTCTAGCAAAACATCCATAATTTATATCATATGGATTAAGTAATAGCAATGAGTATTGGCAAATTTTCTATTTTGTTTAGTGTAAGAGGCTTGGTACCCGTTTTTCCTCGCGTAAAACCGAATAAGAACTGCGACGGCAGGCTACCGCTTACATGAAAACGGGTTGTAAAACAACTTATTACGTTTCTTGTTACAACGAAAAAAGATGTCATATCCTGAATTTGGTGATTCATTTCGCAAGAAACTATGCCTACCTAGGGGAACAATCGGTTTTATTGCGTTGTTAACGAAGAAACTGGGTTCCTAATAAAATACTCCTAGTAAGAGTAGGTGGGTGTGGTCAAGCATTGAGAGGGGTGATAAAACCCCGCCTTCTGATAATGACAAATCGTCGATGTTTGAAAGGTGCTTCATTCAAGTACAAAAACACGCTTCCCCATTCTTAAATGTTATTGATAATTACGCTTTCAATCATATGCAAAACAATTTAAAAGAGGCTACTTTCAGAACTGTTTTCATCATTTCTCTTCATATTATAGATCAACTACAAACGAATTTAACTGTATTCATATCCAAGTGCCTCTTACGCCGTCTATCTTTTTTTAAAAGATATTTCTTGTTTATACTAATCTCTCTCAATCCTGCTCCCTGGAAACTACACCAGTACTCGAGTCGAATGAGTGGACCACTGAACAGTCCTAGAGTTGACACTCACTCCCATGCATCAAATTCAGGACCATTTGGTTGCGAGGCCAAGTTGCTCTACCTCACCACTATGGACACCACCACTGAAATCAGATTAAGTGGGAAAGGGTTTAGGAAAGAAGTCATCTATTATTGTATCACTCTCCCCTTGGCATTGTGTAACATCAGTGTAGCCAGCATGTTACAGAACAAAGTCAGCTCATGCAAAGCTGCTCAAGTTACTCACTTCATCTCTAATTATTTTAAATAGTTACCAGGATCAATATCTTTTTATGAAATTAAGCTCCTGAAGAAGGACTCATTTCCATCTGGAAAGCCATCATAGAATTATCCATTCTTTTTAACAGTTTTTCCATGAAGTGACTCTTCCCCACACACAAATATTTTTCGCTTTCAAATTGACAGCATTTTGTAGATGAAATATTAGATCAGATGAGACTCAAAATGATGGGATTTGTCTATGAATAGAGTAGAAAACACTGGGAAAAAAGAGAAAATGTTTTAAAAAGCTTTCTTCCTCATGGCCTTAAAAGTATGGGATTTTTAAGTAAAGGGTTAAACCTTATTTCTAAGTATTCCGGGTACTGTACCTTCACTCTTTACCACACAATTCCACCCAGAGAAAAAAGACTTTTGAAAACATTGTGGGAAAAGGAGAAAATGCTGGTAACCAGCATTTTGTCTTTTTCCCAAAACATTTTCTTACCTATCGAAGACAGAAATCATCGATAGAGCACCACTAAATTTGTCTTCTGCAAATGCTTTCAGTTTGGTTAACTCTTTACCAAACAACAAAATTTTAGACTGGTCCAAATTGAAAGCATTTGCAGACGACAAAATTAACGTGACTCAAATATTGAAATTTGTTCTGGGAGGGTAGAAAACATTGAGGGAAAAGGAGAAAATGCTGGTTACCAGCATTTTCTCCTTTTCCCACGATGTTTTCAAAAGGCTTCTTTTTCAGGGTCGTGAAAACCAGGGATTGTTTGGGAAAGGGTTAAGTCTTAAATTTTGTTGTTTCGTAAAGAGTTAAAATGCTATGGACAGACTCTGCTGCATTTATTAAGTGTGTATGTTATGTGTCAATATCAGACAGCACAGATCAAGCAACTGTTTGGTAAGGGTTAAGGCCTCAGGCCAAAAATCCAAGATAATCAAATTACTGTATGCCAAGGAGAAATTCTATGGAGAACATTACCCCTGTACAAGCTAATCAAATTTGAACTTTCCTACCCTCCCAGTCTGCTCTTGTATCTACAGTGTTTGATATTTTGTAAGCCTTTCTGGCAGAATACTAGGAATCTTCTACAGCAAGAAAGAAACAATCATTTCCAATTCTGTTGATTAAGATTCAGAACTTTCAGACAAGAGCAAATGTGAACAAGATGTTTTTTTTGTCAGGAACATAGAAACAGGCTGTGGCAATGCGAATCTTTTTTTAACCAAAAACATCTTATAGAAAGATAACAATCTTGATTTCAGTTCTCTTCATACAACCCCTTCTCTGCTCAAAAAAAAACTCCACAAAATGGAGGGGTTCCAAAAAATGTGTAACCAATAATGAAATTGAAGAATTCTGCGCTGCAATGAAGCCTGTAATTTACACTTCAGCTGTCAGAAATAATATTTTCTCTAAGGATTATGCAACCCATAAAATTCCATGAAGAATCAAGACAATTAATCAAAGACAGGCATTAAATTTCTTCCACATCAAAATCAATGGCATTATGTCACTTACAGATTATAACTGAAACACTTCATTTCTATTAGTGCACTGGCTCTTATGAACAAATTTCAGTGGTGTCCGTGGTTGTGAGGTATAGCATCGGCCTTGTAACCATAAGGTACCGAGTTCGATTCCTGGATGCAAGTGTCAGCTTTAATAACTTTTCATTGGTCCACACACTCGGCGCGAGTACTGGTGTAGTTTCCAGGAAGCAGAATTAAGAGAGATTAGCTGTAAGAACTTGTTTCTCAACTGATGTAAAGTAAGTATGTTTAAACTAACAAATTTCAGTCTCGGATCATTCTGAGCAATTTCTCCCTTGTGCTTTTTAGTCTGTTCAGACATGTTGATATGGAAATATGTTCAACTCTTGACCAAATGACAAAAGTTTAGACTTGTTTAAAATTCAAACCATTTGCTGACAAAAAATTAAATATGACTATAGAATTAAAATTTTGTTTTTGGCAAGAATGAAAACATTGTGGGAAAAGGAGAAAATGCTGGTTACCAGCATTTTCTCCTTTTCCCACAATGTTTTCAAAAGGCCTTATTCCTGAGGGTCATTAAAACTTGGGATTGTGTCGTGAAGGGTTAAAAAGGTCATTTACATTCCCTTAAATAGCATTGTTCCTGGAAGGGATTTTCCAACCTTTTTGCACTACAGATCCAGTGCCATTGAAATAGGGAAAATTGTGATGTTAATCTTTCAAATTGGTACCTTATTGTGCTCCAGAAATTACTTTAAAAATTAATAATTCTGCTTATACTAGCAACGACTGAAACAGAACTGCTTCTTTATTACAACTGAACATAAAAATCCAGTCCCTCTGTAATCTACAGGTAGCATCTAGGTCCAAAATCAAAAGTCATGTCGGCTTATGATCAGCGGAAATAACTACCATATGTATGATTTACTGAAGCTTTAAGCAATATAAGTGGGTAAAAAATATCTGCTTTTGAGAACTTTTATTGGGCTTATTCCGCCAAAAGTCTGGGTTAGAAAAATTCCTGCCTGGTCTTCATCAGCACTAGAAATTGCCTTGCCCAAGGAAACTCCAGACAGTATAGCCCTAGGACTAAAACTTCTCTGATCTGATGCTACAGACACTAAGGTACAGGAGCCTGAATGAAAAATGCAACAGTAGGTTTTAAACCTTTATCAAACAATCCCATGCTTTGCCAAGCCTGAGAAAGGAGGCCTTAGGAAACATTGTGGAAAAAGGGAAAAATGCTGGTAACCAGCATTTTCTCCTTTTTCCTGCAATGTTCTCCACCTTTTCAAAGACAAATTCCATCATTTGATCCATATTTGATTTGTCATCTGGAAATGCATTCAAAATAGTCAAATGGGCAACTCTTGTATCTAAAATGTGCAATACTTCATGAGGTATTAAGCGGGCCCATAGCAGCCTTGAAACTGCAACGAGATTATAATTGGTCTAGATTGTAACATTAGCAATCTGATAGGCTAAATGTTTCAACTCAACCAATAAGATGGCTTCTTGAACTCAGAGTAAGAGAGTGTCAGCCAATCAAATGGCTCATAAAGTGGTTCTAGAATTTAGAACTGGTTGATGATGACCGTCTGAGATCTGATCAAATAATGAGGAATGATGTGATCAAATGAGAGACGAAATAAAGACCCTTCATTTTGTATCCATTTTGTTCTCTCCCTCGGGCAATAACACTGGATGGAGAAATAAATTGAATAACTCCATGATGATATTGGGTGTTTAAGAAAAGAAGACAAGTCTCCCTTGGGCCCTAAAAGACATTATTAGAGGACACCAAGCACTGATGTGCATATGTCATCATAACTGATGCCTTCAACAAATTCCAAGCCATAACAAGAGCGCCACATGTGATGCCAAAACTCAGCTGCAGTCACTTTTTTGATGAAAATTCTAAGTCAACAAGAGGGCCATCATGGCCCTAAAGTCGCTCACCTGAGCCTTTTGATCAAACATGACCCATTTCCAATCTCTTCCGAGATATTAAGACAAACATTCTGACAAACACTCATTAGTACTGTACTTACAAACATAGCCTCTACAGTGTACATGAGCTTTTTCTAGAATTTTTGTCTCTGTGGCCTACTTTTAAGCTCAATATTACCTATTTTCAAATATGTAGAAATTATCCAGACAAACATTCTGACCAACTAACATGAGTATTTGAGAGAAAATGTGGCCTATTGGATGTACAGAAGGTTTTTTCCTAGATTTGACCTAGTGACCTAGTTTTTTATCCAACATGACCCATTTTCATACTAGTCTAAGACATTATCAAGACAAACATTCTGACCAAATTTCAAGATTATTGGACAGTACATGTGGCCTCTAGAGCGTACACAAGGCTTTTCAAAGGTTAAACCTGGTGATCTAGTTTTTGAAACCATGTGACCCATTTTCAAACTCATGCAAGATAACATCAACACAAACATTCTGACCAAGTTTCAAGAGTATTGGACTGAAAATATAACCTGTAGTGCATACACAAGGTTTTTCTAAGATTTGACCCAGTGACCTAGTTTTTGACTTGTCATAACCCATTTTCAAACTCATCCTAGATATTATCAAGACAAACATTCTGACAAACTTTCAAGAGCATTGCACTGAAAATGTGGCCTCTAGAGTGTACACAAGGTTTTTCTAAGATTTGACCCAGTGACCTAGTTTTTGACCCGACCTGACCCATTTTCGAACTTGTCCAAGGTATCATCAAGACAAACATTCTGACAAACTTTCAAGAGCATTGCATTGAAAATGTGGCCTCTAGAGTGTACACAAGGTTTTTCTAAGATTTGACCTAGTGACCTAGTTTTTGACCTGGCATGACCCATTTTCGAACTCGTCCAAGATATCATCAAGACAAACATTTTGACCAAGTTTCAAGAGTATCGGACTGAAAATGTGGTCTCTAGAGCGTACACAAGGTAAAAGTTGACGCCGGACGACGAACGACGCACGACGGACGCCGGACACAGCACGATCACAAAAGCTCACCATGAGCACTTCGTGCTCATGTGAGCTAAAAACAGGGGGGTAACAGTGCTAAGAACATATGAACATTTTCTAACAGCATTTTCTCCTTTTCCCACAATGTTTTCTATCCTTAACCCTTTACCACACAATCCCGACTTTTCACGACTCCAGGAAAGAAGACTTTTGAAAAGATTGTGGGAAAAGGAGAAAATGCTGGTACCCTATCAGATAGCCTAAGCTCATTTGTACCAATTTTGAATTTGTCGTCTGCAGATGTTTGGAATACAAAAGAGTCTAAAATTTGTTGTTTGGGAAAGGGTTAACTCCTCTTTCAATCATGATTGAGCCTTCTTCCACCAGATCAATTAAGCTTGGGATTGTTTGGTAAAGGGATAACCTACACAATGAAATCACTCTTAGAGAAAAAAATTATGAAGCCCTAAATGAAAGGCTTCAGTGTATTCACCTTCTTTAGTTGTAAACAACAATACAGGATTTACTTATTATGCAGTCAAGTAGATTAAACTTGATGCCTGTTTGATAACATTCTTTTTAATTCTTGTTCAGAGAGTATTATCCTGATTGGTTGATAACCAATCTTATATCCTCATTGGCTGAAAACTGACCAATCAATTTAAGCGTTAGACAATCACTTTTAAACAATTTAACGCATAATCCAGAGTTTTAGTGATCCTGAGAAAGAAGCCTTTTGAAAATGTTGTGGGGGAAAAAGAGAAAATGCTGGTAACCAGCATTTTCTCCTCTTCTCACAATGTTTTTTGTTCTCTTTCAAAGAGAAAATCTATCAATTAAGCCACATTTACATTGTCATCGACAGATGCTTTCAATCTGGACATGGGTACATTTTTGTCATGTGGGAAAGATTTAAGTAATGGTCTCATAGTCAATGGTAATTATATAGAATGGTCACAATTGATAATGTTGTAGACAAAAACTTTTGCTGCTTGACCCAATGTGGCAGGTGAACAAACGTATCTATTTAAATGTGACAGTTTTCAATATCTTACTCAATGTCTCTAAGTTCGGTCAACATGACCAATAAGGGGCCATTTTCAGTTGTAAGATTTTTTTTTGAGTCTCTATACATCATGTTAATCTAGTTGATTTAACCCTTTACCACACAATCCTGAATTTTAACGACCCTGAGAAAGAGGCCTTATGAAAAAATCGTGGGAAAGGGAGAAAATGCTGGTGACCAGCATTTTCTCCTTTTCCCATAATGTTTTCTTCTCTTTTAGACACATGTCCTACCATATGAGCCATATATATTTCATTGTCTGCAAATACTTTCAACCCCTGGCTCGGCCAATGTCTTTCCGAGGATTGATGATAGTCACTGCAACAGGATTCATTCCTCTCCCACCGCTGACCATTGTTTTGACGATAATTATGTGGGAAAGCAGCCAGTGGCTTGGAAAGAAAATTGTGCGAAGTACTGGTAAAAGAGACTCCAGGAACGCATGGATAGGTGCACTGGCCGCCGTGATATAACTGAAATAATGTTGAAAACGGCGTTAGACACCATACAATCAATCAATCAATACTTTCAAGTTGGACAAGTGTAAAGTTTTGTTGTGTGGTAAAGGGTTAAACAAAAACAGGCTCCACATGATTCTAACTCTACAAGCTGGTCCGTGCCACTCAATCCACTTTTGCAGAAAGTGCAGTTCAACATCAGAGTGTTAAGAACAAGCAGTCTGATCTTGGATTTACACTTCCTGATAAGGCAAGGGTTTTCTTGTGAAAAGAATTTTGAAATTGTAATACATTGTATTTGAGTTTCTACTAACAACCTATAACTTCCACTTATTTAGCAGTGTAATAGTTTAACTCTTTACAAGACGACAAAATATTATACTGGTCCAAATTGAAAGCACTTGCAGACGACAAAATAAACATAACTCAACAACTAAAATTTGTTTCCAGCATGGTAGAAAACATTGCGGGAAAAGGAGAAAATGCTGGTTACCAGCATTTTCTCCTTTTCCTACAATGTTTTCCAAAGGCTTCTATCTCAGGGTCGTAAAAACCAGGGATTGTTTGGTAAAGGGTTAAACCTTTACAATACCACAAAATTTTAGACTTATTCAAATTGAGAATATGTGCAGACGATAAATTCAAAGTGGCTCAAATGATGTGATTTTAATTGATAGGGTAGAAAACATTGTGAACAAGAGCGGCAAATTGTCGCAAGATTAGCCCGTCCCACCGCCAGTTGTCAAGGGGGTATAATAATCGTAAAGGGCAGGTAATGCAACAAACATCTTTACCAAGTCTCAAGTCAATTTGACTTGAGGTGACAAAGTTCCGTTCCAGACAAGCAAGAAATACTGTAAAAATGAAGATCAAAGTGGAATTACTTGAAATCCGCACTAGGTAGAGTTATTGTTCTTGCGCACTGTACTCCGTAATATTGCAACAAACATGCATACCAAGTTTCAAGTCAGTTGGACTGGAGATGACAAAATTATGCTCCAGACAAGCAGAAAATGCTGTAAAAATGACAATCAATGGGAAATAACTCAAAGACAGCACGAGGTAGTGTTATGGTTCTTTTGCACTGCAATCCGTATTATTGCAACTAACACACATGCCGAGTTTCAAGTCAATCAGACTGGAGATGACAAAGTTATGCTCCGGACAAGCAGAAAATGCTGTAAAAATGATGATCAAAGGGAAATAACTCAAAGACAGCATGAGGTAGAGTTATGGTTCTTTCGCACTGCACTCCGTATTATTGCAACAAACACACATGCCAAGTTTCAAGTCAATCGGACTGGAGATGACAAAGTTATGCTCCGGACAAACAGAAAATGCTGTAAAAATGACGATCAAAGGGAAATAACTCAAAGACAGCACGAGGTAGAGTTATGGTTCTTTCGCACTGCACTCCGTATTATTGCAACAAACACAAATGCCAAGTTTCAAGTCAATCGGACTGGAGATGACAAAGTTATGCTCCGGACAAGCAGAAAATGCTGTAAAAATGACTATCAAAGGGAAATAACTCAAAGACAGCACGAGGTAGAGTTATGGTTCTTTCACACTGCACTCCCCCTTAATGAGATCTATCCACCCATGAAGTTTCATAACCGTAGCTAGCATAGTTTTGGAGATATGCTTTGGACAAAATTCAAGTATGAATATAAACAAAGGGAAATAACTCAAAAATTAAGTAAGCAAGAGTTATGATTCCTAAGCACTGCACTCCCCCTTGATAAGATCTATCCACCCATGAAGTTTCATAACCGTAGCTAGCATAGTGTTGGAGATATGCTTTGGACAAAATTCAAGTATGAATATAAACAAAGGGAAATAACTCAAAAATTAAGTAAGCAAGAGTTATGATTCCTAAGCACTGCACTCCCCCTAGATAAGATCTATCCACCCATGAAGTTTCATAACCTTAGCCAGTATAGTCTTGGAGATATGCTCCGGACAAAATTCAAGTATGAAAAACAACAAAGGGCAGTAACTCAAAAATTAAGGAAGCAAGAGTTATGATTCCTGTGCACTGCACTCCCCCTTGATGAGATCTATCCACCCATGAAGTTTCATAACCGTAGCTAGTATAGTTTTGGAGATATGCTCCGGACAAAATTCAAGTATGAAAAACAACAAAGGGCAATAACTCAAAAATTAAGCAAGCGAGAGATATGATTCCTGTGCACTGCACTCCGCTTTGATGAGATCTATCCACCCATGAAATTTCATAACCGTAGCTAGCATAGTTTTGGAGATATGCTCGGGACAAAGAATGGGGACGCCGCCCACCCGTCCGCCCGCCACGGGTGATCCAATAATACGTCCCGTCTTCGACGGGCGTATAAAAAGGAGAAAATGCTGATTACCAACATTTTCTTCTTTTCCCACAATGTTTTCAATAGGCTCCTTTCTCATGTTAAAAGTTGGGATTGTGTGGTATAGAGTTAACAGCAAAAAAAGGTGGAGCAGATCAATGATCAAACACACAATTTTTGTAGTCTGGTCTTGATCCACACTAGCCACAAAGGCATACTAAGTTATGAATAACATCTTAATGGTTAACCGTTTACCACACAAAGACAACTTTTGCCGATGCTGACAAAGACAGCGTTTGAAAACATCGTGGGAAAAGGAGAAAATGCTGGTAACCAGCATTTTCTCCATTTCCCTCAATGTTTTCTACCCTATCAAGGTCAATATTTTTCATATGGGCCACCTTCAACATGTCGTCTGCAAATGCTTCCAATTTGGACCAGTCTGAAATTTTGTCGTCTGGTAAAGGGATGAGAGTAGAAAAAGAAGGGAAATAAATCATTCTGTAACATTCTGTACGGATTTTATTACCACCTTCCTGTGACTGTATTTTCTCCGTCTACAATCAATAAGGAAACTGCTTGTCAATATTTCAAACTTTACATGAAAACGAGCTGTTCTAACAATCACAGCTCGTGCATAATTATAACAGAGCCGCATTATCACACAATACTGCATCCAATTCTACCGTTAGATCAATACGGATACTCAAGAAAATAATTGGCTTCAATTCATGCTAGAATCAATATTCTCATTGTCACTTCAGGGACATCTCAGCTTCTTCAGGCTCCTCCGTGGCTCAGTGGTTCAGGAATCAGATTTCTTGTCAAGAAATCCTTGTTCAAATCCCATTCTATCTTTTAGCAGTGTTAGTCTTGGTGTTTGTGTCATACTTCAATCTTCAATCTTCCAAAAATAAAATTCTGGTGACAACTATTTTGCTAAGGACATTTTAGCAGGTCAACAACAAAAAATTTCAACCTATTATATTTAAGTCATTCTATGTCACATAATGTGAAAAGGGGTTTAATGTATTTGTAAAAAGTATCAACCCATGTCAGCCTGCACAATCTGCGCAGACTGACATCAGTTGATACTTTTGGCTATTGTTAAATTTTCTGCCTATCCAAGGACTATTCTGCCTCCAAATTCAGTCCTTTGTACGACAAAATGGATTTTATGGATTCATAATTATGTGATGACTTACAATACATGGTATATTGCATCATGGCGATTCATTAAACCCTTTCTGCCAGAGCATGGCTCATTTATAAAAGCATAAAATGAAATCAAGAGTCAAAGCAAAACGAAATAAAATTCATGCATCTGTTCCAAGCCTAATCCAGTCTTTCTTAACCCTTTCCCAAACAATCCCTGGTTTTAACGACCCTGAAAAAGAAGCCTTTTGAAAACATCGTGGAAAAAGGAGAAAATGCTGGTAACCAGCATTTTCTCCTTTTCCCACAATGTTTTCTACTCTCCCATAACAAATTTCAATTTTTGAGTAACGTTAATTTTGTCGTCTGCAAATGCTTTCAATTTGGACCACTCTAAAATGTTGTCTTTTGGTAAAGAGTTAAACTTGGGTGCAGTACTGCCAAAACCCTGTAACCAGCTTTCTTCACCCTTTACAATCCTATGCTATTATGACCCTGAGGATGAACACTTTTGAAAATGTTGTGGGAAAAGAATGACATTTCTGAAAATCAGCATTTCTCCCTTTTCCCACAATGTTTTCTATCATGTCAAAGACAAATCCAGTTATTCTGAGACATAGCTCTTTTATGTCTGCAACTGCTTTGAATTTGGAACGCTCAAAATTTTTGTTGTATATAGTACTACATATTCCAAAGTCTCCACCATCATGATGGAAAACGCTTTGGAAAACACATCCTCCTTTTACCATGATGTTTTCCACCCTTGGAAGGACAAATTTCAGTTTTCCAATCATATATTTTTCATCCGAAATGCTTTCAATATGGACAAGTCTACAATTGTTATGTCTGGTAATGAGTTAAACAGTAAATAGGGTATGGAAAAGGTCAGGTCAAGATCAGGCAGCACAGATGTGTTGGTTGAAGGCGAGTTCATGCCTTAGCCAAAAACATCAGTTGTTATACTGAGCAAACCAGACACTGTAGATCAAAAATCAGACTGCTCATTCAGTGCAGTCTAATTTTGCTCTATACTGGCCGCAATAGCAAATCAAATTGTTAAAGGAACTTTAAGTATTATATTTACATACACACTGTGATTAACATAACACACAAAATTTTCCTGATAAAGCATCTCGATTAGAATATCAGGAAAAACATTATCTTGGCAAAAAATCTCCTAACCCGAGACAGTTAAGCTGCTTTCCATCCATCAAGGGAGAATTCCTGAGAATTTATGCTACCAGTATTTTATCATCAGGTTACCATGGTGAAACAATGGCTATTTCACAGGATAATGGCAGAATCAATAGTACAGGGCCATAAAGAAGCCTTCCCTCTGATGGGTACTAAAGCTACCAGAGGAGACCGAAAATAAGTGGCTCAAATTTTTCAGCAGGATATCAATGGACAAAAAATTGTTTACAGCAATGTTCATTACTTCTGGATGGGACCTGAGACTGTGGCTCAATGGTGACAAGCCAAAGTTGTGATCATGAAATCTTAGCTTGATCCTGCTAGAGGCATTGGCCATGTAAGTATCCTTTAGCAAGCTGTAGAGCTCACTACTTTTTCTCAATAAATCAACGAAAGACATGGATTCTTTCACAAACAATCCTGAACAAAGAAGAAACTGTGGAAAAAGATGGAAATGCTGGTAACCTGAGCATTTTCACCTTTTCGAATACTGTTTCTACCCTGACAAAGACAAATCCTACCATATTTCTCCTTTTTCCATAATGTTTTTACACTAAGACAAACCCTATGTTTAACAAATAAAATCTGCAATTGCCTCCAATTTAGATGAATCTTACTTTTTGTGACCTTGTAAAAAGTTGAGAAGTAAGTGGTTGCAATGATATGTCTGACATTTTGTTCAAAGCCACAGAAACACAATTCAATGCAAGTGACAGATTACAGTCAATTGTGAATCAAGATCTGACAACTTGATGCACAATACCATTATACCTCTTAAAAACATTTATCTTGTCATCCAGCAAACTTTTTAAACATTGTGACAAAAAGACAGATTGCTAGAAACAAAAGTTCTCTGCTGGAGGTAATGAGTTAAAAAGAACCAAAGCTCCTACAGCAGAAAATTACAGCCAAGGGAGAAAATCCAATTAATAATAGAATGAGAAGTTCCAGGAGAACAAAAAATAATCATCACCCTGCAGTTTGACTCTGGCAGACACAATTTGCACTGAACTACAAGATGAGTTATTTGGTACCTTCTCCCTATATTTCTCCCCATCAAGGTCCCTTCCTCCCTTTTTTCCTCTACCTCTCTCACTCTCTATGTCTCTCTCATTTAACAATTTTTCTCTTGCCTCTCAGCTAGCAGATCACTTGTTCATGTGTTTTCTAGTTTTCTCCATTGTTAGTTTGGAGTTGTTTAACACTGTACCCTACGAAACTCCCGTGATAAGAGCTGCCACTGGAAATTGAACTTTTCTGATTACAATCCATAGATTTAACCCTTATCCTGTCGAATAAGTGAAATGAAACTTTTGAGCCTATAGTAAAAGCCCAAAATTTGCTATCTCAAACGTAATTTTTTGGGGAAAATATGCCTTTATCAGACAGTGTAGATCCAAGATCAGACTGCACATTTTGTGCAGTCTGATCTTGATCTACACTGCCTGCAAAAGGTCAGTGAGTCGCGCTTAGCAGTTTAAGGGTTAATCACTGAACCATTTAGGATTTCTGAAAGATGTCAAAGCTGTCTCAATGAGTGGTGCTCTGGCATATGGGGATTTAATGCAATTTTCTGTGATGCATTATACCAAGCAAGTCATCACATAATTATGGATCCATAAAATCTGTATTGTCTAACAACTGACTGAATCATGAGGTAGAATGGTTAGTCCTTGGACATGCAGAAAGTCTGCAAATAGCAAATATTTTGACCCAGGTCAAACTGCGCTGAATGTGCAGGCTGACATGAATGTATACTTTTTGCAGATACATTGAACCCTCATCTCACAGAGCACAGCTCATATGTTTTTGCAGCACTATACAACCATACAAACATAATTTACTAAAAGACAGAATATAAATCTACAGCATTCTCTCTCATTAACTCTTTATCAAACGACAAAAGTATAGCCTGGTGCAAATTGAAAGCATTTGTAGAGGACAAAATGAATGAGACTAAAAAATTGAAATTCCTTTTGGGAAGGGTAGAAAACATTGTGGGAAAAGGAGAAAATGCTGGTTACCAGCATTTTCTCCTTTTCCCACAATGTTTTCAAAAGGCTTCCTTCTGAGGGTCGTCAAAAGTAGGGATTGTGTGGTAATGGGTTAACCTTTTCCAAAACAAGAAAGTTGTGGCCCTTTCAAACTGTACGAGTCTACAGATGGCAATTTTTTGATAAATATAAATGAGCCTTATGTTCTCTGATAGGGTAGAAAACACTGTAGGAACAAGAGAAAAATGCTTGTTAAAATAAATTTCTCTTTTTCCTTCAATGTTTTCAAATCCTTCAATGTTTTCAAAAGCTGTCTTCTTTTGGCAGGGTCCAAAAATTTCCAGAAAAGGCACTCGTCCTGTAGGACAAGTGACTTTGAAAAAACACTTGCCCCGCATTGATCCTCACTCGTCCGCCGGGAAAAACCCTTCCAATATTGGACTCTGACGGTTTTTTTTTTCAGACGAAACGGAAACGTTACAACGAACCTTAAATACCGGGTTTTAAAAACCGGTATCAGTTATCCGGTCAATTTACAGAAATTAATAAAGCCAAAACAACACAGTTTTTCAAACTGGTTTCGGGAAAGTATTTGCGTTAATGTTAATATCGTTCGTTTTAATAATTAGCAAAGTCGGTCAGATTGAATTGGTACACACCAAGCATATTATGAGATTTTTGTTTGCAATGAAAGGTCCAAGGTTATATCATTAGGCTGACTTGAAACCGGTCTTTATTTGGGGCGGGGACCAGCACGTTTTATGTTCTGTTTCAAAATTTGATTTCCTGAATACCCTTAATTCGCTTATTCAATAACTGAATGGCCGTTTTGTCTCATGTAAGTTAAATATCCATCTGAAAAACTTGTTTTGCTATCTCCTATTCTCAACTCGTCATGCCGGGCGAGTATGAGTGATATTTCACTCGTCCTCATCCATTTCCTACTCGTAAATACGAGCGGACGAGTGGATTTTTTGGACCCTGCTTTTGGTATATCAAAGCATCAGATTGTTTGAAAAGGGTAAATCATGAAAAAGCCTTTGGCCCAACCTGGCTTCATGCACATTACCTTCTGGTTAGGAGGCCATGTATGTAACCAACTATACTGCTGGGAATTGGCCAAAGTGACAAACTAATGTGAAAGATTTCTTCTGGCAAAAAAAAAAGGATCTAATCCTCCAAGAAAGAATAGCCAATCCTATAAAATTTGAATAGCAAAGGATTATAAAAGCACATTAGGTGGGAACAGAGA
Source organism: Hippopus hippopus (assembly GCA_946811185.2). Classification (NCBI taxonomy): domain Eukaryota; kingdom Metazoa; phylum Mollusca; class Bivalvia; order Cardiida; family Cardiidae; genus Hippopus; species Hippopus hippopus. The sequence continues at coordinate 64,365,262 of OX328099.1, read as the reverse complement.
GGGCAGAATAAAAGAGAAAATTTGCAAATGAACATGAAGCAGGAAAGAGAAAGGAGAAAAAAAGGTATCAAGTTCGCCCCCACTTCCTTTCTTTCATTACAGACAATTCTTTTTAATTACATGCTGTAACATCCAGTTCAGCAAACAAATCTGAAACTTGAGGCCTATTGATTTATGGGATTGACAGAAGGGGTATGTGATTTACTTAATCCTCCAGGGTTATTGGTGCACGACTTCAGTCCTTTTGTAAAGAGAGAAAATCTCTGATCAGAGAGCACAGAATGTAAGTCTGATCTAGAATCTAAACAGTCCAGTGTTTTATAAAAATCTCCCAGTCAAAGAAGCCTTAAAATGCCAATTTTTTTTTCTATTTCTTCCTTTTTTCTATGCCAAAAAATGCTCATTTTGTTTCTCAAGTGTTGCAAGGATAAATCACTTTGATTTCTTAAGGCATTGTCTTAACTCTTTACCACACGAGTAAATAATAGACTTGTACGAATTTCAAAAGATGGAATTTCTCTTTGATGATAAGAGTAAAAAACATTGTTGGAAAAGGAGAAAATGCTGGTTACCAGCATTTTCTCCTTTTCCCACAATGTTTTCAAAAGGCTTCTTTCATACGGCTGTTAAAACTCATCATTGTATAGTAAAGGATTAATATCCTTTTTTGTCTAAAAATGGCCATGTTTCCCTTCTAGCATTGATACTGAAGAAAACTCAATAACTTCTTTTCCTGGTAACAAAGCCGCGGGTAAACACTCTAACGCTGAAGAGTCAATACAGGCCGAGCATGGCTAAATTCAATAGGCTGAGATTGTAATGCCAATTTTTCAGTGCAATATGCCGGAGAGAACTATAGTGCAATGACAAATACTTGAAAGGTAAACATTGTCTTTTCTTCTGCAATATGTGAGATACCACAAGGAAACAAACCCTGTTTTTAACTTTAACTCTTTACCCCACATCCTGAGTTTGAATGACCCTGAGAAAGAAGACTTTTGAAAACATTGTGGGAAGAGGAAAAAATGCTGATAAGATTATGTGAAAAGGAGAAAATGCTGATTATTAAAGGAGGAAATGCATTTCCCCCTTTTCCCACAATGTTTTCAAAAAGCCTTCTTCCTCAAGCTTGCTGAAACACAGGACTGTCTAGTTAAGGTTTAAATATTACTTCTTGGAAGCCACTATTTCATTTTGCAAGTCAAGGAATTCCCTGTTCAGCCCTTCTGTGGCTGACTTTTTGCGTATCACAGCAGACAAGTTTTGAAAACATCGAGTCAAAAGCAGAAATTGCTCCTATTACAGAGCTCCAGATAAGAGGGAGTGATCGTATTCTAAATCCATTATTTCTCTTCCAAACTCTATGTTGTGGGTACTCATTAGAATCGTCTCGATGAGACGATTCTAATGAGTACCCATAACATACGGTTTAGTGGAGAATAATTAATATTTTCAATCAATATTTTCAATTTCGAAATCAAGATCACTCCCTCTATCTGGAGCTCTGCTATTAAACCATGCATGTCTCTCTTTGCCACAACATGGTTAAAAAGCTCCTTTGCAAACATTTAGATGAAGATGCTGTGATTTCTCGAGTTCAGAGCTGTTTTTACCAACCATTCTAAACTGCATTCTAAGTCTTTCACATCAAAGTTTGAAAGTCATGCAGTTTCTGACCAAATGGTTTAGCCAGTCAGACATTGCACTGCTTTGAAAATTACACAATTCTTGAGAATTAGACTAAGAATCTAACACAGAATGGTTGTGACATACAGGCCCTTGTATTTTCCGTAAGAGATGCAAGATCCGTCATGTTCCTGTATTACTTGTCATCTACTAAATAAAAATGACATGGTGATGCCTTTAGCGTACTTTAGTTAAAGATCACCTGCCTTAAAGGATCAGTTTCCTTAGGTGGTCTTCTGGTACAAGAACCATTGCAGTCCAATTTCAAAAATTCTTACCTTTGCAAACATGGAGTTGAGGTGATTTGCAGAGTTGAGGTAATTTCCCTGAGAGAGGTAAGATCTAACTTGTTCTTTAACTTGTTCTTCATCTAAATGCCAGCTGTTGTCATCATCAACTGATGCTCCAGCTGTGGGATCTGGGGCTCCTGAAATTATAAAGTTAAATTCATTCTGAAAAATTCTTGTCATTTGGACAAAATGATAATCAAAATCATCTCCTGCTATAGTATCTGATATAATGCATATAGCGCTTTTAACTCTATACCTAACGACAAAATTTTTGACTCGACCAAATTAAAAGCATTTGCAGACGACAAATTTAATGTAACTCAAATGACAATTTATGCTTCTGACACTGTAGAAAACATTGTGGGAAAAGTAGAAAATGCTGGTTACCAGCATTTTCTCCTTTTCCCACTATGTTTTCAAAAGCCTGCTATTTCAGAGTCATTAGAACTTGGGATAATGTCGAAAAATAAAAAAAATTTTTTTTGTAAATCCAGCAATCTTGTGGCCCAAATGCACTCCTGTATTCCCAGCCCAAACAAATGAAATGGTTTCCAATCTGACAGTAACTGTTTCTCTTTCGACTGACAGATTTTGCATCCCTGTCAGTCCAAACATTCCAACAATTTTCTCAACTTTTGGCAGGGTTATCAAAGAGTTTGTAGAAGGAAAAGGCTTGAATTTGTATCAATGATATTTAACAACACTTGTACAGAGGCATCTTGGTTGAAAACTTGGTAAAAATCATTACAAAAGCACAAAATATCTTCACCTGTCTCAATGGTTTCCAGTACCTTAAAATGCAGTGGCATAGGTCTACAAACATTCTAACACACGAAAAGGGCTAGGTTTTTCAAATACCGTTCGACAAAGAATAAGAAAATTGATTGGCAGAGACACTGCACATTCCATGCAGTCCATTCTTGATCTACACTGGCCACATAAAGTAGTAAAATTGTTACTGGTCTCTGAATTATCTCTTTCCACAAAATTTTCAACTGATTGATTGTGTGGTGTTTAATGCTGTTTTCAACATTATTTTAGCTTTGTTGCGACAGCCAGTGCATTCCTGGAGACTCTTTTACTAGTACTCTGCACAATATTCTTTCCAAGCTGCTTTCCCACATAACAATCATCGAAACAATGGTCAGTGGTGAGAGAGGAATGAATCCTGTCTCAATGACTATCATCAATCCTCGGAAAGAAGTTGGTCGAGCTGGGGACTGAACCAGCAACCCCCATGTTCTCAAGTACAGTATGCTACTGACTGAGCTACTGGGGCTACAAGTTGCAAGCACTAAATGCAGACAGTTAATTAAATGTGGGTTTAGTTATTAAAGTTTCTTTCTTCAACAGGGTAGAAAACATTGCGGGTAAAGGAGAAAATGCTGATTATACGCATCTTCTTTTCCCACAATGTTATACAAAGTCTTCTTCATTGAGGTTTTTAAATTTGTGGACTGTGTGATAAAGGCTTAAAAACCTATGCAGGTGGAAATTGACCCTCCAGTGATTAATTGCATAAGGGCTTACAGACAGAATAGCAAAATGAGTCTTAACAAAGCCATTTTTTTAACAATAACAAATTACATGGTCAGTGTTTGAGATTGTCTAACCCTTTCCCAAACAATTATGTGTTTCACTTGTTACAAAACAACAAAATTTTGGACTTGTCCAAATTGAAAGCAATAGCAGACAACAAATTAAAGGTGGCAATGGTGAATCAAATTTTTCTTGATATAGAAGAAAACATTGTGGGAAAAGGAGAAAATGCTGGTTACCAGCATTTTCTCCTTTTCTCATAATGTTTTCAAAAGGCTTCTTCCTCAAGGTCGTTAAAAGTCAGGACTGTGTGGTAAAGAGTTAACCAACTCCGAAAGAAGAAAGCTTTTGAAATTGTAAAGATTTTAAAAGAAAGAAAATGCTGGTGACCAGCATGTTTTCTTTTTCTGTTTTCCAGCATTTCCTCCTTTTTCAACACGGTTTTCTACCATTTCAAGGTTAGAAATCATATTTTAAGCAACATCTCATTTGTTATCTGCAAATGCTTTCAATTTGGTTGAGTCTAAGTTTTGTCGCTTGGCAAAGAGATGGGTCACAGAGTTGCCTAAATAGGTTCCTCAAGAATGTCACCACCAGCTGACTACATCAGATTACTTAACTTTCTCAGCTCCCCCATAATAACGCCATTGTGTGGTTTTAAACTGTCTACCTCTCCATTCAAACAATTGGTTAACTTCTTTACAAAGTTTTACAGTCACCTTGATGGCAACCGGCTATTCTATGCTTCAGTAACACCAATGGTTCATTGTTGGGCTGGCAATTATCATACACTAAAACCGGAGCATTTAGGAAAAATTGAAATTACTCTATTATTCCAATTCTTTCCCTTAAGTGACTTGACAAAACCATTAGTCACATAGCTGGACAATAAGGGAGTATTATCACAGTTTATGGCCCTTGATATATGAGCATTTGAACCCTTTCAATGCCAAAAGGGGACCCAAAACGTTCTTTGTCGAGCGATCTGCCTGCACACAAAAATGCTGATATTCTCAATTTCAACTTTCAAAGTTAAATAATTATGATCAACCTCAGTTTAACTCAACCTCGGTTTGTTTAACTCTCTACCAGAAAACAAAACTTCAGAATTATCCAAATTGAAAGCATTTGCAAACTACAAATAGAAGCTGGCTAAGGTGAAGGGATTTGTCTTTGAAAAGGTAGAAAACATTGTGGGAAAAGAAAAAAATGCTGGTAACCAGCATTTTTTTCTTTCCCCACAATGATTTTACAACTTTCTGTCTAAGGGTTGTTAAAACTTGGGATTGTGTGGAAAAAAGGTTGACAATTTAAACGACAACAAATTGCAGACTTTCCAAATTTAAAACAGAAGCGATCAACGATTCAGATGTGGCTAAAAATGATGAGTTTTGCCTTGATGGGAAAAAATTGTGGAAAAAAGAGAAAATGCTTGTTAATAGATTTAAGATCATTAAAACATGGGATTACTGACTAAAGGTTTAAAGTCCCAACAGCGGTGAAAAGTAAACAATGGGGTGGTAAAATGCATTTGAATCTAAGTCATACCATTTAAAAGCATGGAAATTATTGTGAAGACAATAATCTGTTACTGTATAGTCTGTTGCAGAAAAATGATTTGTTAAATCAGGTAAAAAGTGATTAAAGGATACAGCAACCTGGCAACTTTTAACCTAGTTTTAGATTTTATTTTTCTGCCAGCAACTGAAACTTGGACTGCCAGTACCATAATTGTCACCATCACAATATTTTCCATAGTTTTGTGAGGTATGATATATATTCAAATGCATTTAAACACCCGCTTTGTTTCCTTTTGGCAGCTACTGTAGCTTTAACCTTCAAATAACTTTCCAGTTTTTAGCATACACAAAAGATCAAAGTCAGCAAGATACAGACACAGTCATATCTTTGGCCAAGTTCACAGGAAAGATTTATCAACTGGCAATACCTATGGAATTTACTTTTTTCATAAAAAATTCTTCAATTTGCTTCTTTGGAACCACATCAAAATTTCAAATGAAGTTGAAAATCATTCCAAAAACTTCATTTCACCACCACCTTCTCCCTGTGGCTTGGATGTTTTACCTGCAACCTTCTTAACTCTTCACCAAACGTAAAAGCTTTAGACTCGTTCGCAGTAAAAGCATTTGTTTATGGCTCAACATGGTTCAACTGATTGGATGTATTTAAAACAGCAAAAATCAAAGTGGGAAAAGAGAAAAATGCTGGTTTCCAGCATTTTCTTGTGTTCCCGCAATGTCTTAAAAAGCCTTTTTTCCCCAAGGTCTTATTGGGATCATTCAGTGGAGGGTTCAGAAAATAGTAGTTCAATTATTCAAATTCTTTACCAATGGACAATAGTTTAGTCATGTCCACAATGAAAGAATTTGCAGACGACAATTCAAATTTGGCACAAGAGATGGCACTTTTATAAAAAAAAGTAGAAAACAGTGTCGGAAAAGAAAAAAAATGCTGGTTACCAGCATTTTTTCCTTTTTCCACAATGTTTTCAAAAGCCATCTTGTTCAAGGTTGTCACAACTCAGGGTTGTGTGGCAAAGGGTTAATTTGATTGTATAAAGTTTAACAAAGTTTTCAACGCTTTTTCAGCTGTATCAAGGCAGCCAGGGTACTAATCCATGCTTTCCCATCATTTTTTTTTTTAAATAACAAGAATTTAGACTTCTTCATTCTGAAAGCAATAATTATTGTAGACAAAAATTTTGGTGTGGTACAATGGCTCAAATTTGACTTAAATGACAATAAAACAATGTCGAAAATGGAAAGAATGCTGGTTTGCAGTATTTGCTCCTTTGCCAAAATATTTTCAATAGTTACCAGCATTTTTTTCTTTTTCCCACAATATTTTCAAAAGATGTATTCCTTGGGGGTTGTTAAAAATGTCTTGTAAAGGGTTAAGTATGCATCTCCCAAGACAAATTTGTATCAGACAACTTTTGTCGCTCAAAGCATAAAAAGGGTCACAGTCAAATGCATATTTGAACACTTTTTTTTCCCGGTCAATTACCTTTGACTAAAAAGTAAATAAATTTTTTTCAGTTAGTAGTCAAAATCTACTTGTTATAATCTCACAGTAATTTTGATCACAACATTCACTCAAAATATCTAACAGTATAGAACAGTGATCAGGCTGCATATTCTGTGCAGCCTGATCTTGATCTATACTGTCTGCAGAGCAGAAGCATCTTAAACACGCGCCTATAAACATTCAAAAACTTAAACCTTTACCACACAATCCGAGTTTTAACAACCCCGAGAAAAAAAACTGTTGAAATCATTGTAGGTAAAGAAGAAAATGCTGGTAACCAGCAGTTTACTACCCTTTCAAAAACAAATTTCATTCTTTGTGTAACTTTTGATTTGTCATCTGCACATGCTTTCAAAATCGGACTAGTCTAAAATTTTGTTGCATGGTAAAGAGCTAAATTAGAGGCAAGTCATCCTGAACATAATTAGCTTCTCATGGCAAAGCAGTACATCAGATACAACCCATTTACCACATCACAATGCATGTTCAACCAGGCTTGACTAACTACCCACTTTGTCAGAGGACTTCGAACCTTTTACATGTTTTTCATCTTCATCTAATCAACATAACATTTGACCTAAAAATTGCTGATCTTAATTTTGGTAGGGGATATCTCAAGATGATTGATTGGTTGGTTGGTTGGTTGGTTGGTTGCTGGTGAGTGGGAGGGTGGGTGGGTTGGTTGATTAATGGGTGAGTGGGCAGGACAAGCAAATAGAGTGACAAGACAGAAGGATGGACAGGCTGATCAACCAACTGACCAACATATTGAATGGTTGGTTGACTGACTCACCAACCGATGAAAAATGTTGTGGGATTGGGGGAAATGCTTGTAACCAGCATTTTCTCCTTTAGTAATGATGTTTTTTTCCTCTTTCAACATTTCAAACCTGTTAAAATTTAAAGCATTTGCTGCAGAGATGGTGAGTTTTATATGTCTCAAGTAATGGGATTTGCCTTTCAAAAGGGTACAAAACATTGTGGGAAAAGGAGAAAATGCTGGTAACCAGCATTTTCTCCTTTTCCCACAATGTTTTGAAAGGCCTTCTTCAATCATCAGGAGCGTTAAATCGTGATCCCGAGGTAGAGGGTTAACTAAGAACCACACACAGTACTAAGAAGTTCAAGTGATATTCATAAAGTAGAAGAATGAGAAGCAAGGATTATGGAGCTTTTCAATATGCAGAGAACTGTGCCAAAAGGAGTAATTGCATAAAACACACAATAACAGTACTAACTTTCCATCAGCAGCTCAACGATCCAGAATATTATCAAAAACTTCTCTCTACATAGACATAAATAATTTTTCTTGTGTGAAAACGGGTTTGATGTAAACAAACAGCAAAAACTATTCTCTTTGTCTCTTGACTTGCTACACAGCGTAATAGATCTCTCAAGTTTTTTCACCCTATTTCCTGTGTCAAACCGCCTCACTGGAACTAATTATAACAAGATCATGGCCTAGATAAGATAACAATTTTCATCCTAACTTCCATCCATAACCTTTGCAAATCACATACTCATATTACAAGTTAACTCTTTATCAGACTACAAATTTTAAATTTTGTGAAAACTGAAAGCATCCTGAACATGAAATTATCAAAACTGGCTTAAAATTATCAGACTGGCTTCAGTAGAAAATATTGTGGAAAATGGAGAAAATGCTAATTACTAAAATTTTCTCCTTTTCCCACAAGCCTTCTGCCTTAAGGTCATAAAAGCATCAGATTGTTCCATGGATAACAGGTTTTTATTGTATTGTGTTTAACTCTGTTTTCAACATTATTTCAGCTATATCATGGCAACCAGTGCACCTATCCATGCTTACCTTCAGTTTCTTTTACCAGTTCTCCACACAATATTCTTTCCAACCACTGCCTGCTTTCCCACATGACCATCATCAAAGCAATGCCCAGCAGTGAGAGAGGAATGAATCCTGTCGCAATGACTATAGTCAATCCTCAGAAAGAAATTGGCCAAGCCGGAAATCAAACCAGTGACCTCTTGTTCTCAAGTCCTGTACGCTATCAACTGAGCTAACTGGGGCTTGAGGATTGAGGATTGATGATAGTCATTGCGACAGGATTCATTCCCCCTCACCGCTGACCCTGGTTTCAACGATGGTTATGTGGGAAAGCAGTCAGGCTTGGAAAGAATATTGTGCAGAGTACTGGTAACAGAAACTCCAGGAAAGTATAGATAGGTGCACTGGCTGCCACAATGTAACTGAAACAATGTTGAAAACGGAATTAAACACCATACAATCAATCAATCAATTTGATCAGAAAAAGGAAGAATAACAATATCTCATGACTTTAAATTTGGCCACTTCACAATAATTCAGAGAATGATAGTTAACACTTTAAGGGCTTAATTAATAATTTGGATCTTTTAAATTAAGACAAAAAAGCCTAAAATAGTGGTTGTCTCTGCTAGAATATGTAACATAGTAGCAGACAGTGTAGATCTGGGATCAGACCATACAACCAATTGGTTAAAGAATGCTGAGAAGTAAGTACAAAATGCTGGTTGATATAATTACAACCAGATCAAACTAGGTTTGGCAAGGAACAGTTATGCATTATGTTGATAAATCTTGTATGGTAAAATGATCTGAGCAGGCCTTAATCCATCATGGCCATGAAATATGTGCTAGAGGTATCAAATGCCCTTTGGGTTACATAGAAAAAATACCAGGGAAACTGTTCATTTCACTTTACATGGTCTTAAGGTTAACTCTTTACCACACATCAAAATTCTAGCCAACATCTGAATAGAAAGCATGAAATAGAAAATTGCAGAGAACATTTTTGCTCACACTGTCTCACTCTCATAAAATTTTATCTTGCTGATATAAAATGCTGTAAAAAAAGCTGAATTAAGTCAATGCTAATATTATTATCTTTGTAAAAAAAAAAAGCTGAATTTAATCAATGCTTTCAGATATTTTGAGACAGCTTACAGGTTATCACAAGTAATCTTCATATTTAACACGGTTTCAGTTACCTATTCCTATATTGCATATTCCAACTTCATTAACTAAACAATATTTAAAGCTTTCATTTCATCCCTTATTGTTTCATGTAAAACCCTAAAGGGTCTATAAACCAGCCAATATTGCATAGTATTCACAAATTGTAATTCTAAATTATAAGACTAGCCATCTGATTGGCCGAGATATTTTGTAAGCCATTCAGATGGGCAAGTTTTTAATTTAGAATAAGACTTGGGTAAATACTTGTAATACTTCTTTCTTGCTCAACTCAGCTGTGCATGAGACCTCAAAATGATACAGAACTGATTTAACCATTTACAACACAATCCTGACTTTTAACGATGCTATGGAGGAGGCCTGTTGAAAACATTGTGGGAAATGGAGAAAATGCCGGTAACCGGCATTTTCTCCCATTCTCACATTGTTTTCCACTCTATCAAAGACAGAAATTATAATTTGAGCTACATTTAATTTGTCGTCTGCAAATGCTTTCAATTTGGATCAGTGGAGAATTTTGTCGTTTTGTAAAGAGTTAAATACACCTCACAGAGCAACTTTAGAAGTTTCTCAACTTTTCCTTCCTTCTGCTTATTTGGGGAAAGCCTTTAATTCTTATTACAGTGTTACGGGACACCACTCCTTCATGCATGGCTTCGTCCCAATTTAAATACAATACCTAACAACTGCGTTAGGGAGATGTCTCTTTAGCTCAGTGGTTATGGTATTGGCCTTTCGTCCGGGCATTCTAGGGTTCGAGTCCTGCCCGTTCCCTTTATTTCTGCCATGCATTTGTTTCTTTGTTACAGACTTTGTTCGTAAGAACAGTACTTGCAGAAGCACATATGAAATCATGAGTTTGAGAACAAACTCGGTTGAGCATGTATGCAAGTTTAATAAGCATGGCCCGAAAATTATAAAGACTGATAAATTCAGTCCCTGGTCAAGGATGATGTAATTTTAATTCCAAGAACAATAATAATTGTCTCTACCTAATTCCTTTCCCACATTATCCTGAGTTTTATTGTTCTTCAGTAAGACGGCTTTCGAAAACACTGTGGGAAAAGGAGAAAATGCTGGTAACCAGCATTTTCTCCTTTGCCCACAATGTTTTTTATCCTTCAAAAGACAAATTTCAGTTTTCGAGTGACATTTGTCATCTGTAGTTGCTTTCAATTTGGACAAGTCATCACATCATTTGCCAAAAGAGACAAAACACCTAACAAATCCCTTCAATGCTAGTATTGCTCTACCTATGTCTTTTTGCCCATGACAGATGCAATGACAAAATATTGAGCAACTAGAACTATTTTTGTTTCTAAATCCTTCAAGTTTCGCCTTCAGTACTTTGAAAAGGATATAGGTTGACATCATTTTCTTATCTAAAAAACAAATTTGCTTTTGAAACATGGCGTGCATTTCATGAATTTCAAATAGAAATTACAAACACAAGTACACTTAAATAGAAAAGACCCGGGGGATATCTGTTACTTAACAAGTACTTCAAACAATTTAGTCAGAGTTTAAGGGCAAATGACTCTAGGATACGCGATATGTCATAGTTTTTAATATAATCGTACCAACAATTTCATGGATGGATTTATTTCCACAAGAAGCATGGTGACAATTTATGTGGATCAGCAGACAAACCGTCTTAACTCTTTACCAAAAAACAAAAATGTTTGACTGGACCAAGCTGAAAGCATTTACAGACAAAAAATTAAATGTAGCTTAAGTAGTGATTTCTGTATTTGATAGGGTAGCAAACATTGTGGGAAAAGGAGAAAATGCTGGTTACCAGCATTTTCTCCATTTCCCACAATGTTTTCAAAAGTTTTCTTTCTCAGGGTCGTTAAAACTCGGAATTGTGTGGTAAAGGGTTAATAGAACGACAAAGCTCATGTTTCTTTAACAAGCCCAATTAATAGTCACAAAATAGGTTAGATTTGTTTGTTTGCTTGTTGGTATGATTTTCCATGCTGTTTTCGACATTATTTCAGCTATATAGTGGCAGCCAGTGCATCTACCGGTATTCACACTTTCATGTAGTTTGTTTTACCAGTACTTCTACCCAAGTCACTAGCTGCTCTCCTGCATAACCATCGTCAAAACAATGATCAATGGTAAGAGAGGAATGATTCCTGTTGCAATGATTATCATCAATCCTCGAAGAAATTCCCTAACCATACGGTGCAGACTTTGTTAACAGGCTCTGCACCTCGATTAGAATAAAAAAGAATCATTTCAGAATTGGAATACATACTTTATTTTTATTTTATTTGCGATTCTTCAGCCATACTCAAAGATTTCTTTTCTTCCTATTCATTCGACATTAACCCTTGTTCTGCTAAATAAGTTAAATAAAACCTGATAGGGAAAAAAGGAATAGCACTATTTCAAACTTACTTTTTTTTAGAAAAAATATCTCCATCGCAAAGTGTAGAGCCAAGTTCAGACTGCATGTAGTGTGCAGTCTGATCTTGATCTACATTGTCCACAAAAGGTCAGTGAGTCGTGCTTAGCAACCTAAGGGTTAACGGATGAAACTCAATGACCTAATCAATTCCTTGGAAAGAACACATTTTTGAAATCCTGCAGTACATCTTTCGAAAGTTTTCTACATGAAAGTAATTTGTGCATGTGCATGTAACATGCAACTGTTTCATTGTTTCAATTGAACAAAGGCAGTCACTTTCCTTTTCCACTTTACCAGGTGACAATTATTTCTGGCTCACCTATCTAATAATTTACTGTTTTCTAAATAGTCCCATGTTGTTACAACCCCAGAAAGGACAGCTTCTGAAAACAATGTGGGAAGAATTATTTTTTACCATTTTGAAGACAAATCCCTTTATTTGTGGAACATTTTATTTGTTGCCATGAAATGCTTTCAATTTGAATCAGTCTAAAAATTTTGTTGTTTGATTACCATCATTTTCTCCTTTTCCACAACTCTTTTTTATGATTTTGAAGACAAATTCCATTATTTGTGCAACACTATTTGTGGTCAGTAAATGCTTTCACTAAAAACAAGTCTAACAATTTTGTTGTTTGGTAGAGACTTAAGTACTTTTTAATTTTTTTTGTTCTACATGCTATCCAATTTGATTAATCCACAAAGAGTTTATAAAGAAATGGGTAAATAACCATGCATAAACAATTTGCACCAAAACGCACTTTCATTAAATACTATTAGCCCTTTAGCATCTAATATGCTGTTTTAACTCTTTACCAAACGACTTGTCCAAATTGAAAGAAATTGCAGAGGACAACTTAGATGTGGATCAAATGGTGGAACCTTGTATATAAAAAGTTGGTAGACATTGAGAGAAGAGAGGAAAATGCTGGTTACCAGCATTTTCCTCTTTTCCCACAATGTTTCCAAAAGCCGCCTTCATCAGGGTTGTTAAAATAGGGACTTGTTTTGCAAAGCATTAACAACCCTGAACAAAGAAATTTAAAAGCATTACACAATGTTTTCCAAGCTTTCAGCTGCAGGGGCATAAAATGTCATACATGCGCACAAGTAAGAAGTTCAAATCACTGTGTGTGGTTGGCAGCTTATACCTAGTAGGGGTGTTCATTACAATACATCATAAAATTGCCTCAAGGACCTGAGCAAACAAGGGGGTAATGCACTTAAAATTGTTGTGCATGTTTGCTAAACTGAGCAGAAATATGTCCCCTGAATGAAATGTGCATCAAGTGCATTTCTTACGGCCGACGCATGATAACTAAACATGAAAGACATTACGTAATTATAGGCTGCAGTTTTTATCCAAGATCTAGAAATCTGTAAGTGCACTTTGGACAACAATGTCAATTTGATTGTTTGGTATTTAATCCTTTACCAAACAATTCCGACTTATTACAACCCTGTAGAAGAAGGTTTATTTAAACATTGTGGGAAAAAAAAGAAAATGCTGGTAATCTTCATTTTTGTCTTTTCGCGCAATGTTTCCTACTCATTGAAAGACCAATTTTGAGTAACACTTGATATGTCTTCTACAAAAGCTTTCAATTCGAACAGGTCTAAAATTTTGTCGTGAGGTAAAGAGTTAACATAAGTATCAATAATGTTTTACTTATATCAAAGGGGCCAGTGCACTTTTCCATGTGTTCATAAGGTGTCTTTTTAATAGTCCTTTTTAATCAATTAAGTTGCATAATAAATCTCCAAAACTACTGGCTGTTTTCTTACATTAACCCTTAGGCTGCTAATCGCTACTCACTGACCTTTTGCGGACAGTGTAGATCAAGATCAGACTGCACACTACATGCAGTCTGAACTTGGCTCTACACTGTGCGATGGAGATATTTTTTCTAAAAAAAATAAGTTTGAAATAGTGCTATTCCTTTTTTCCCTTTTTTCCACACGTTCTGTGCAGTCTGATCTTGCATCTACACTGTCAGATAAGGAGATATTTATCTACAAAAAATAAGTTTGAAGTAGCATTATACTGTTGTTTTCTCGTGGTACGAAGTAAAGCGAGAAAAAGATGTCTTACCGATAATTGCTCGAAATACATGTATTTCGGTTGTGCACGGGGCATCCCGTGCAGTATGTGTGTATGTTAAAGTCATTCCAGAGACTCGCTTGCAGACAAGTCCTACTTAATTCCAAACTTTTAGTTGAAAATGTATATTGTGTGTTTTGTTTGTTAAAGTATGATATTTCTGCCAGTACCTTATTTTTATAGTAAATAGAAATTGTTTATACAAGTGGGGTCCGACACTTAGCGGTTGGACAGTTAGACAAACGGACACAGGTTTCCACAGTATTTTCATTGAGCATGTTTTTATCTCTGGTTTTTCCTGGGCGAGTCCACCGCATTTCAACGGTACAGAGTACAGTGGTAAATCTATGCATTATGAAATTCCGCCCTGTTTTGGTGTTGACAAGCTTTGATTTCGTTCAAAAATGAGGATTATACATAAAGCAATAAATAGTTATATAGATTGTATTGTATACATGTATGCACAACTGCTTTGTATTCACTGCACAATTCAGTCCTCTACCAATAAAGTCTCTTGGTAACAGCATTAAAGTGTTGAGTTGTTTGATTTGAGAAAGGTATAGCTAAGACTGGTTTTTACCATCAGCTTGAAAATCTGATTCAAGTTTATTTAGTAGGACAAATGTTGAAAAGTTGAAAATGCTCAGCAGTAGGAGACAACTGGTTTACATGATCCTGTACTAGAATGACACCACTAAAGCAGCGTAGAACAAGATCATACTGTGTGCATTGCTGGATGAAACCAGTAGTCAGCTCAGGCTCTACAGTGCCTTACTCACTCCTACACTGCCAGGGGTGTCATCAAGAATCAAACCAAAGACCTGGGTTACAAAACACTGAGCAACTGAGTCCTGATGCCCTAGTGATAACAACATGACAATTGTCACAAAGCCCTTTGTCAATTGTTAGAACTGGCATGCTGTCTTGTACGTAATCTGATAAAAAGTTCTTGAACTCTCAAGTACCATTTTGTTAACCTTCAAAGCACAACATCAGGTCTCTTCACCCACAGTGTAGAGAAAGATCAGACTGTACAGAATGTAGAATGATCCCTGACTTATAATTATACAATAATCTGATGGATAACTTGTGAGATATTCTTACCCAAATAGTGAGACAAAGTAATGTTCCAGACCTTTTTGTCTTCCCTGTCTAAAAATGAGTATTTCCTTTTTAAAACACCATAAGTGTTCATTCTTTACAAGGTGACCAGATTTTGGAACTGTGAAATTTAAAAACATTTGCATTATGACAGATTAAAAAGTGGTTCTCCTGATTGGATTTACCTTTAAAAGGGTAGAAAACATTGTGGAAAAAGGAGAAAATGCTGGTTACCAGCATTTTCTCCTTTTCCCACAATGTTTTCAAAAGCCTTCTTCTTCAATGCTGTCAAACCTCAGGGACTATTAAGTGTTAAGCACTTTTCAAGTGGGTTTTTAAGATGAAATTTAACATGCTCAAGAGGAAACAAAGGACAAAACTTAATATTGTATGCAGAAAGAAATCTTTTCTTTTTTTGTTACATACAAGACATTATGGAAAAAAATGAGAAAATTACTTCCTTCAAGCAAGGCTTTTTTTCCCCTCGATGTTCTCAAAAGTTGTCTACTAGAGTGGGAAAATTTGCCACTGAATTGCACATGATGTTTTTGGATTGTATTTGAATGATTCTCTACCACAGATTCACACATTTTATGGTGTTTAACAGTTTCCAAGATTATTTCTTTTCAACATTATTTTAGTAATATGTGCGACCAGCGCACCTACCAATGCATTCCTAGAGTTAATCTTTTACCAGTACTAATAGCACAAAATTCTTCTCAAGCCACTGGCTGCTTTCCAATCTTCACCATAGAGAACCCACAGACTACAAATCAAAGTAGCTCTACAAATGATGATTTGTCTTCAAAAGGGTAAAAAAAGTGTGTGGAAAAAGGGGTGGTAGATACCAGCTTTTTCTCCTTTTTTTCACAATGCTTTCCAAAGCTGCCTTTCTCAGGAGTAGTAGATTCCAGGAATTGTTTGTCCAGCCTTAACCATACAATCCCCATACATGTATCTGACAAAAAACACTTTTGAAAACAATGTAGGAAAAGGAGAAAATGCTGACAACCAGCATTTTCTCCTTTTCTCACAGTGTTTTCTACACTATCAAAAAAAAAAAAGTCCATTATCATAACCTCCTTTGTTTTCTGACAAAGCTTTTAACTTGGTTTAGTCCAAAATTTTGTCATCTGGCAAGCATTCACAGACAACAAATTAAATGTAAATCAAATGATGATCTCTGCCTTTGATAGGGTAGAAAACATTGTGGAACAAGAGCGGCAAGTTGTCGCAAGATATGCCCGTCCCACCACCAGTTGTCGAGGGGGTATAATAATCGTAAAGGGCAGGTAATGCAACAAACATGTTTACCAAAGTCTCAAGTCAATTTGACTTGAGGTGACAAAGTTCCGTTCCAGACAAGCAAGAAATACTGTAAAAATAAAGATCAAAGTGGAATTACTCAAAATCCGCACTAGGTAGAGTTATTGTTCTTGCGCACTGTACTCCGTAATATTGCAACAAACATGCATACCAAGTTTGAAGTCACTCTGGCTTGAGATGACAAAGTTATATTCCGGACAAGCACTAAATGCTGTAAAAATGACGATCAAATGGTAATAACTCAAAATTCGTGCTAGGAAGAGTTATGGTTCTTGTGCACTGCACTCCATAAATTTTCAACAATCATGCATACCAAATTTGAAGATGTTCAGACTAGAGATGACAAAATTATATTCAGGACATGAAGAAAATGCTGTAAAAATGATGATCAAAGGGAAATAACTCAAAGACAGCACCAGGTAGAGTTATGGTTCTTTCGCACTGCACTCCGTATTATTGCAACAAACACAAATACCAAGTTTCAAGTCAATCAGACTGGAGATGACAAAGTTATGCTCCGGACAAGCAGAAAATGCTGTAAAAATGATGATCAAAGAGAAATAACTCAAAGACAGCACGAGGTAGAGTTATGGTTCTTTCGCACTGCACTCTGTATTATTGCAACAAACACAAATGCCAAGTTTCAAGTCAATCAGACTGGAGATGACAAAGTTATGCTCCAGACAAGCAGAAAATGCTGTAAAAATGACGATCAAAGGGAAATAACTCAAAGACAGCACCAGCTAGAGTTATGGTTCTTTCGCACTGCACTCCGTATTATTGCAACAAACACAAATACCAAGTTTCAAGTCAATCGCACTGGAGATGACAAAGTTATGCTCCGGACAAGCAGAAAATGCTGTAAAAATGATATCAAAGAGAAATAACTCAAAGACAGCACGAGGTAGAGTTATGGTTCTTTCGCACTGCACTCCGTATAATTGCAACAAACACAAATGCCAAGTTTCAAGTCAATCGGACTGGAGATGACAAAGTTATGCTCCGGACAAAGAACTGGACGCCGCCCGCCCGCCCGGACAGACGCCCACCCAGACGCCCGCCCGTATGCCATGGGTGATCCCATAATACATCCCGTCTTCGACGAGCGTATAAAAAGGAGAAAATGCTGGTCACCAGCATTTTCTCCATTTCCAACAATGTTTTCAAAAGGCTTCTTTCTTAGGGTCATTAAAACAGGACTGTGTGGAAAAGGGTTAGAGGGACACTTCAGCTTGTTTTTGACCTTTCTTCTAACTCAAGATTTCTTACTTGATAGTTCTAGCACAGAGGGCTCAACTCTTTACACCATGACAAAATTTTAAACTTGTCCAAACTGAAGGGCTTTACAGATGATAAAAAATAATAATTTATAAATAATTCATTTCGCGTTTCTCTGAAACAGGAGAAAATTGCTGGTTAAATCCTTTACCATACAATCCTGAGTTTTAACAAACCTAAGAGAGATGGAATTCATATTTTTTGAAAACATAGTGGGAAAAGGAGAAAATGCTGGTAACCAGCATTTTCTCCTTTTCTCACTGTGTTTCCAAAAGCTTTCCTCTTAAAGGTTGTCAAAACTTGGGATTGTTCAGTTATGGGCTTATAAATATTATGGGGAAAAGAAGAGAAATTTAGATCTTGATCAACATCAGATCAGCAATTGCAAAACATACAGAAAACTGCAAAGCTCCTTTTCCCAACATCTTAAACTCTTTACCAAAAAACACATTTTTGGACTGGACAAAATTCAAATAGTTCACAGCCAACTAATCAAAACTAATTTCTGTCTTTGATAGGATAGAAAACATTGTGAGGAAAAGAGAAAATGCTGGTTACCAGCATTTTCTTCTTTTACCACAATGTTTTCAAAAGCCTTTTCTTTCTGGGTCATTATAAGTCGGGATTCTGAGGTTATAGGTTAAATGCTGCCAGGGGTGCACCATGTTATATATTTGTAAGTGGATCAACATGCAAAAGTTATAAAAAGGTCGCATGGACCCCATTCAGCCAGTACACAGGAACAATTAACTGCTTACTAATGAAGTTCACCATATACTGTGAGTACTTATTAACCTTTGTACAGAAACAAAATGAAAGAACTGGCATTTTCATTTGGCCAAAATAAACACAAATATGCTAAAATTTCAATGCTGTTTTTTAAAAGAACATCTCAACATTGTGGAGAGTGAAGATTCAACATCAGACTGCAACTTTCTACTCCCAGGGTTAACTCTTTACCAAACAACAAAATTTCAGACTTGTTCAGACTGAAAGCATTTGCTGAGTCAGGACAAAAGAAATGAAATTCAAAAATTGAAATATGTTGTTTTAAGCCTAAAAGCCGTTTTGGGAAAAGGAGAAAATGCTGGTTACCAGCATTTTCTCCTTTACCCACAATGCTTTCAAAAAATATCAATGCCTCTTTCTAATAGTTATTAAATATTAGGATTGCATGGTAAAGGGTTCACTCTTTACAAGACAATGTTTGCCATGTCAACATTGTAAGCAACTGCAGACAAAAAATTAAACTCTTTACCTAATGACAAAATCTTAGACTGGTCCAATTTGAAAGCATTTGCAGACGACAAAATAAACATGACTCAAAAATCAAAACTTGACTTTGGAAGAGCAGAAAACATTGTGGGAAAAGAAGAAAATGCTGGTTACCAGCATTTTCTCCTTTTACCACAATGTTTTCAAAAGCCTTTTCTTTCTGGGTCATTATAGGTCGGGATTCTGAAGTTACAGGTTAAATGCTGCCAGGGGTGCACCATGTTATATATTTGTAAGTGGATCAACATGCAAAAGTTATAAAAAGGTCGCATGGACCCCATTCAGCCAGTATACAGGAACAATTAACTGCTTACTAATGAAGTTCACCATATACTGTGAGTACTTATTAACCTTTGTACAGAAACAAAATGAAAGAACTGGCATTTTCATTTGGCCAAAATAAACACAAATATGCTAAAATTTCAATGCTGTTTTTTAAAAGAACATCTCAACATTGTGGAGAGTGAAGATTCAACATCAGGCTGCAACTTTCTACTCCCAGGGTTAACTCTTTACCAAACAACAAAATTTCAGACTTGTTCAGACTGACAGCATTTGCAGACTCGGGACAAAAGAAATGAAATTCAAAAATTGAATTATTATGTTGTTTTAAGCGTAAAAACCGTTTTGGGAAAAGGACAAAATGCTGGTTACCAGCATTTTATCCTTTACCCACAATACTTTCAAAAAATATCAATGCCCCTTTCTAATGGTTATTAAAGCTTGGGACTGCATGGTAAAGGGTTCACTCTTTACCAGACAATGTTTGCCATGTCAACATTGTAAGCAACTGCAGACAAAAAATTAAACTCTTTACCAAATGACAAAATCTTAAACTGGTCCAATTTGAAAGCATTTGCAGACGACAAAATAAACATGACTCAAACATTGAAACTTGACTTTGGAAGAGTAGAAAACATTGTGGGAAAAGGAGAAAATGCTGGTTACCAGCATTTTCTCCTTTTCCCACAATGTTTTCAAAAGGCTTCTATGTCAGGGTCGTAAAAACCAGGGACTGTTTGGTAAAGGGTTAAACATGGCTCAATATATCAGATTTGTAAGGTTAGACCATCAAGTGAAAACGAGAAAATGCTAGTTACCAGCCTTTTCTGTCATTCCCACGATGATGTCAAAAGCTTTTTTGCTGAGTAAAAACATGGGTACATTATAAAATAGTTGCTAAACAATCTTGTGTATAAACTACCGGTAGGAGTAAAGCTGTTGAAAACAGTGTGAAAATGGTTGCTCAAACAATCTTGCCTCTTAACTACCCTAGGGAATAATAAAAGCTGTTGAAAACAGAGTGGGAAAGGCGACAATGCTAGTAACCAGCATTCTATCTTACCCCTGAAATGTCTTTTACCCTTTTGCGGTCAAATACCATCCCTGAGCCATATCTAATTTGTCGTCTGCAAAATGCTTTCGTTCTGGACAAGTCCAAAATTCTGTCATCTGGTAAAAAGCTTACTCAATACAGTAACCACATAGTCCACATAGAAAGCATTTGCAGATGACAAACTGAATGCTTGAGAAATAATGAAAATTGTCTCTATTTACCACACAATCCTAAGTTTGCTATTGAAAAAATTGTGAGAAAAGGAGAAAATGCTGGTAACCAGCATTTTCTCCTTTTTCCAAAATGTTTTCTCCCCTATCAAAGACTGAAATCATGATCTGAGCTACAGTAATTCCACCAGTAATCTGTCTTCAGCAAATGTTTTCAATTCAGTCAAGTCCGAAATTTTGTTGTTTGGTACATGAAATAAGTAAAATGGTAGAAAGCACTGTGAAAAAAGGAGAAAATGCATGTTAACAGAATTTTCTCTTTTTCCTACAATGTTTTCAAATGCTTTTCTACCAAGGGATTATGTAGTATAGGGTCTAGCCAGAAAACTGATCATCTGATAGCATAAATAATCAAAGCCAAGGCAGTGAGTGCACTGGGACTTTTCGGTTCAACCACTAAAATAATTGACTTTCCAACATTTCACTTCCTGACATGATTAATGATATTTTATATAAAAGCCTTTACCAATAATTACCAATTGGAAAAATGTTAAATAAAACTCTAATATCTTTGAAAATCATTCTTTCATGAAAGACCAACTTTGAATTGGACCTACTCCTATCATTTTTCCGCATAATTTTAGTAGCCCAACTAACTTCAAAGTTTATTTTCTTTCATTGCTATACAATTTACTTATTTTCCATCTACTGCTGGCCTTAAACAAATCTTTATCCCTTTACCACACATTCCAAAATTAAACGAACCTGACAGAGAAGACTTTTAAAACATTGTGGGAAAAGGTAA
The DNA here is from genome assembly GCA_946811185.2 of Hippopus hippopus. Taxonomy (NCBI): domain Eukaryota; kingdom Metazoa; phylum Mollusca; class Bivalvia; order Cardiida; family Cardiidae; genus Hippopus; species Hippopus hippopus. The sequence continues at coordinate 64,343,899 of OX328099.1, read as the reverse complement.
CCAGCATTTTATTTCTACCCTATCAAAGACATATCATCATTTGAGCTACATTTAACTTGTCATATGCAAATGCTTTTAATTTAGTCAAGTCCAAAATTTTGCTGTTCGGGAAAGTGTTAATGGATTACTAAAGATTTTTTATTTTTTTTTAGATTTGGTAAAGATTGAAATCTTTACCAAACAACAAAATTTTAGACCTGCCCAAATTCAAATCTGCAGATGACAACCCAGGTAGGACTCAAATGGTGGGATTTGTCTGTAATAACTGGTTACCTGAGCTTCTTCTTTTCCCATGATGTTTTCAAAATATTTATTCTTCAGGGTCAGTAAAACTTGGGACCGTATGGCAACGGGCTAATAAAATGCAAAAAGTTGTGGTTAGAAAACGACAATGAGCAATGGCTTCCTGTACACCAAACTTTCCTGTTCATCAGTTCACTATAAACCACAAAATATATCAACCCACTGTACATTGTTTCTGCCGCCATTACCTCATCTACTGAAAGCTTTACAAGAAAAAAAAAAATTTAGATCCATCCATCTTGAAAGTGTCTGCAGACAACATTGCAAATGATAGGATTTTTTCTTTATTAAAAGGGTAGAAAACATTGCTAGTATAGAAGAAAATGCTGGTTACAGCATTTTCTTCTTTTCCCACAATGATTTCAGAAGACATCTTCTTCAGGGTTGCAAAAACACAGGATAATGTCTTGTGTAGGGTTCACAGAAAAACCTTTAGGACCATTAATGCCTTTGTTCCTGTTACTGCAGAGGCTGTACCTAAGAACATCCAAAAAATAGTGCTGCACAAATGAAACAGCTAAAACTTTAAACCCTGTATCACACAATCCCAAGTTTTAACAACCTTAAGGAAATGGCCTTCTGAACACATTGTGGGAAAAGGAGTAAATGCCAGTAACCAGCATTTTCTCTTTTTCTCATAATGTTTTTTACCCTATCAAAGATAGTAACCATATAGCTATGTCTAATTTGTGGTCTGCCAATGCTTTTAATTTGGTCCAGTTCAAAATTTTGTCATTTAGAAAATGGGTTAACAAACCTGAGAAATAAGCATTTTTAAACATAGTGGGAAAAAGAGGAAATCCTGGTAACCAGCATCTTCTCCTTTTCCCAAAATGCTTTCTACCCTTTAAACTCAAATGCCATCAATTGAGGCCCATTCAATATGAACCGGTCTAAAATTTTGTTCTCTGGTAACGAGTTAATCAGCCCCAGAATGTGTTCCTTAATTTATAAGCTTAGGAAATGGTGAAATTACAGCAGTTTACAAAAACTACGGTAGTATTTTAAAGAGTTAAAAAGTTATTAAAATTACAGGGAACATAAAGATCACAATAAAGATTAAGATATTCATCATTTGTATGAAAATTAACATATGTAAGAGGCGATATCTGTCTGAAATGATGGATGAAAGTACTGCAACAATTCACTTTTTAAAGTCTCAAGCCTTAAGCTTTCTAGGAGCAACTTTTTATACTTTTTCAGACAGTGTGGATCAAGATCAAACTGCACAAAATGAGCAGGAAGATATTTGATCTTCACTGTCTTAAGATTTTTGTGAGATATTTGTGTAAAACTGTCTTGTAAATGTGAATGTATCTGTCTTTATTCCAGACTGAAATGTTTATTTGATCATTTTTATGCCTTTAAGGGTTAGGTCTTTAAATGACAAACAATTTAATGTATCTAATCCCTCTAGCATGCCTTTGGTTTTCAATATTTAATAACAACGTCAAAATAATCCTTTACCAAACAACATAATTCAACTCTTTATTAAACGATACGTTTTAAGCTTTGTCAAAATTGAAAGCATTTACAGACAACAATTTCAATGCGGTTAAAATGATTGTTTTGTCTTTGGATGGATAGATAACATTGTGGGAATAAAAGAAAATGCTGGTGACACTGTTTTCAGCCGTAATTCCTCAAAGTTGTTCAAAGTTGGCACTGACAGATAAAGACTTGTCCAAATTGGTAGCAGTTGCTGATGACAAAATAAAATGCGAGTCAAGTAATGATACCGGTACTTGCCTTTTACATGGTGGAAAACATTGTCAAAGTAGAAAATACCTGTTACCAGCATTTTCTTCTTTTCCCCCCAATGCTTTTGAAAGCCTATCTTCAGAGTAAAAAAAAAATAACTCAGGATTGTTTGGCAAAGGGTTCAAGCAGGCCTTTCAAAAAATTACCCTATATGGAATATTTAGGCTACTCTTTCAAGTCTTCGTTCAAAGACTCCCGACAAGAGTCTACCTGCAGAGAGTCCCTACAAGGCTGAAAAGGCTACATATCAGGGACTTTCCTACACAATTTTGGGGCCAAATATGGACCAAAAAAATTTCCCCAAAAAGGTTTCTTTTCCCAATTTTCAACACAGAAATTTTCCAAAATAATGACTTATGCTAATTTACTTCTGCTCATCAAAAGCAGACTTGGAATTTAACATGGGACAAATGTTTGGACTAATGAGGGACTAGTTTATGTTAAAATAGTAACCTTATAGCTTTTTGTATAAAAGAATTTCTGCTAATTTTAGAATCATCTATTTAAAAATATTACTGCTAATTATTGAATCATTTATTTAAAAATATTACAACTATTTTGGATATTTAAAGAATTTCACACAGAAGGCCAGAAAAACAAGTGCATCTTCAAAATATCCTATAACCCTTTAACAAAGAATCCCAACTTTAACTCTTTACCAAATAACAAAATTTTAGGTTTGTCCAAATTGAAAGCATTTGCAGATGACAAAATAAATGTGAATCAAAATTTGAATTTTGAATTGGAAAGGGTAGTAAACATTGTGGGAAAAGGAGAAAATGCTGGTTACCAGCATTTTCTCCTTTTCCCACAATGTTTTCTAAAGGCTTCTTTCTCAGGGTCGTCAAAAGTAGGGATTGTGTGGTAATGGGTTAAACAAGTCTGAGAAAGGGGGCTCTTGAAAATTTGTGGGAAAAAGAAGGAAATGCTGGTCACCAGCATTTCCTTCTTTTCCCAATATGTTATCTACCCTTACTGACACAATACTATTTCTGAAGCACACTTAACTTTCAGTTTCATGGTCACCAGCAATTTCTTCTTTTCCTTTCATCTTTTCAAACGCTTTCTTTCTGGCAGTAAACCCTTTACGACACAATCACATATTTTAATGACCCTAAGGAAGAAGCCTGTTGAAAACACTTAGGAAAAGGAGAAAATGCTGATAACCAGCATTTTCTCCTTTTCCCACAATGTTTCCTATCCTATCAAAGACAGAAATTATTTGAGCTCCATTCAACTTATCATCTGGAATTGCTTTCAATACAGACAAGTCTAAAATTTTGTTGTATGGTAAAGAGTTAAAATACAGTATTGTAGGAGATGGTAGTTTGATAATGACTATCTCACTTTAATATACCTCTAAATAACATCTGACTTCTGAGGTTATCCTGACAAATTCTGCATTAATGTCTGCCCAAATTAATTTTGTTAACTTTATAATTATCTTCCCCTGCTATTTTAGTTTAAATACTTCAAATATTGTCAAAATCCTTCTAAATCTGTTTTGTTATAACACAGGATTGTTTGGTAAAGTATTAAAAAATGAAAAAAAATCTGTCCAACAAGGAGCCATTGCTTACTACAGCTGAATTTCTCCTTTCGCCACAATGTTTCTTTTTTTTTCAGTGGCATGTTACATGGCTAAAAATTGCCTGGAGAAAATGCTTGTTACCAGTATTTTTCCCTTTTCCCACAATCTTGTCAAACACCCTTTTCATCAGGGTCGTTACACCTTGTGTAGTAAAGTGTTAAATATGTACAAAGACACTTACCTGCAAGCTGATTGATTTCTGACTTTGCCTGCAGTATTTCGTCAGCAATGTCTTGCGCTGTTGGGAGAACATCTGTGTGGTGTTCTGATATCAGATATTGAGCAAATTTCTGTAACTGTTCTCTATTCATCTGCAGCAGTGTTTCTGTAATGTAACATAAGTGACAGTCAGTAATGTAATATAAGTGACAGTCTGTAATGTAACAGAAATGACAGTCAATAATGTAACAGAAGTGACACCACGGTTTATCCTCTTTTCCCAACATGTTTGCTAATCTTTCACTGACCATTTCCATTATTTGAGTCAGGGTTCCCGCTGGGCTTCGCATTTGGCGCCATTTGCCATAGATTTTTAAATGTGGCGCAAGAAAATGCCGATTGGCGAAAATGACTGGCGCCGCTATTTCTCATATCGGGACGCCGTACATTTTGATACTGGTCCCCTTCACCGCAATGCGTGAATGCATTACCACCAATTCATCCATAAAGTTGAAGTAAATCAGCAGGAATAAACTACGCCATCGGCGTAATCCAAATTACTTTACAAATCGATGTCATTTACACCTGATTATCCGAATATACATACACTTCCGATAACATAAACTTCCGGCTATATACAAAACTTGTCAGTTAACTTGGGAAAACTGTAAGAAAGTGAAAGTATTGAAGACCAGTGTCCCATATAAATCATGAATTTTACTAAATGAATCATAATCACAGGTAAAATCGATAGATTCTGTATTGAAACAATATATGTCTACAGCAGGTTTCCGAAATACCGACCGCGTCGGCACCGACTAAAACCCGGACGGTTATGTTCTCGACGTCCTCGAAATTTTCTATGTAATTTTTCCTGCATTAATCGCCCGCCTTTCGGAAAACTTGTTTGATTTTTAACATTCTAATTTCTGTATGTTTCAAAATGTAAATAGTCCCCGTATGAAAATTCTCTAAATGAGCAATTTCTACTTTTGTAACAAATTTTCTTTTATTGACTTTGTTGTTTGGTTTGTACCATTTAAACTTACATCTGTTTCATGAAAGTCTCTCTTTAAAACTTTGTTACAATAGGAGAAATGGTTATCAATGACCTAGTTCTGCTTTTGTCACAGTGGTTTTAAAAACATTAATGACATCTGCTTAAACTTAATACATAATGATTTGTCGTTGTTAACAAAACTAATTTTTGGAATATGTTCACACATAAACATAGATACAAGTAATTAAATCTGATAAAAGCGAATGTTATCTTGTATATATTATTGCTCATGACACAACCATGCAATGATAATTTATTGACCAATTCGTGATTATGCCCGACCTACTGTACGTTCATTTTAAAACTGGCACCAATTGGCTCCAATTATTTCAATCTGGCGCAAACTTTTTTCATTTGGCTAAAGTGATGGCGCAAGAAAAAAAGCAGCCAAAAGGAACCCTGTGAGTCACTTTTTTATTTGTTGCCTGAATGTGCTTTTACTTACAAACAAATCCAAAATTTTGTTGTTTGGTAAAAAGTTAACTGTCAGAGAGCATAATTTATGACAAGGTGCTTCTGATTTTTGACTACACTATCAGGTATTGTTATTTTCAGAATTATTACCAAAGGAACCTTAAAAATTCAATAGGAAGGTAAAATAATTTTAATATTTTTCTTTTACGTACATATGAATATTAGACTCTTCTTTACTGAACAAACTTGAAGAAGAAAACTGAACATAATAAACTGATTTTCTTTACCAGACGATAAAATTTTAGCTTTTAGCTTTTCATACTGGAAACATTGATTTTGGGGATAACGAACTAAATAAGGCTTAAACATCAAGATAATTATGTCCTTGAAAGGGTATAAAAGATTGGAAAAGGAGAAAATGCCATTTACCAGTATTTTCTCCATTCCCAATTTTTAACTCTTTACCACACAATCCCGAGTTTTAATAACCCTAAGAAAAGAGCCCTTTGAAAGCATTGGGGGAAAAGAAGAAAATGCTGCTAACCAGCATTTTCTCCTTTTCCCACAATGTTTTCTACCCTATAAAATACAAATTCCATCACTTGAGCCATGTTTAAATTGTCGTCTGCAAATGCTTTCAATTTGGACATGTCTATATGTTTGTTGTTTGGTAAAGAGCTAAAGCCTTCATATACAGGTTTGTTAAAATTTGGGATTATTTTGGTAGGGGCTACCTGCAAGGAAAATGTTATGATAGCATGGTGGCAAGTAGAGATACTACTTTTCAGGAGCAATTTCTTCTTTTAGTACACCCAATTCTGCACTGTTTCTACATGCTTTTCACAATATTTGTATTTATATACATTCTACATTTGCAAATTTTACCTGAAAATGAAATAACTTGTCAGACAAAACATAAACAATTGAACGACTTTGATTATTTCAACACCAAGAGGCAGGGAGTGATTGTAAAATATCACAAGTTTTGATGTTTGAATAAATCACAGGTATTTCAGAAATTCTTTGGTCTTTTGAAATTGTTTATCCAAGTTTTGAAACTTTATGGTGCATATAAACCTTTTTTTTTCCTTTTCAAGTCTCAAGTATACTGATTATTATATATTACTAGGGCGAATTTTGTTACAATCTTAAATCCTTTACCAGATGACAAAATTTGAGACTTCTTCATTCAGAAAGGTTTGCAGTCAACTACAATGTTACTTAAATGATAGGGTTAGTCCTTGAAATGGCAGTTATTGTTTGTACATAAAACTGTTTTCAACATTATTTCAGATATATTGAGGTGACCAGTGCACCTCTCCTTTACTGAAATTTCTTTACCCATACTTCCAACAATATTTTTCCAAAGCCACAGGCTGCTTTCCCACATATCTATTGTCGAAACAATGATCAGCAGTGAGAGAGGAATGAATTCGGTCAAGTAATAAATATTATCAAACATTGGAAAGTAATTCTTGGAGCTGCCCAGGGGTTTCTAGCAGACACCCTATGCCCAATCCTGTTTACTGCCAACTGCGCTGCCAGGCTCATCGAAAGGGTAGAAAACAGTGTGGGAAAAAGAGAAAATGCTTGTCACCAACATTTTCTTCTCTTCTCACAATGTTTCCAAAAACCATCTTAATCAGGGTCATTTCAGCTCAGAATTGTTTTACAAAGGGTTCACCCTTTACCACACAATCCCGACTTTTTATGACTCAAAGGGAGACACGTAGTGAAAACATTAGGCGAAAAGGAGTAAATGCTGGTAACCAGCATTTTCTCCTTTTCCCACAATGTTTTCTACCCTTTCAATGGGAAATTTAATATTTTTGGTAACATTTAATTTGTAGTCTGCACATGCTTTCAATTTTGACAAGACTAAAACCTTGTTGTTTGGTAAAGGGTTAAAGGCCTAATCTCAAAAACATGATAATTTCTATCAGAAAAACAATTTCAAATTCATAAACCAAACCTGTTCAAATATTACATCGTCATTCATTAGACAGAACCAATACCTTACGGCAATTTTCAGACTGTTTTGATCAGAATTTCCAAGATTCCTTCACAATTTGCAGAGTAGATCAATTAACGGTCTGCACATTCTGTTGGCAAAATCTTGATCTACACTGTCTGAAACAGCAAGTCTGGATGTTTTCTCGTAACATGCTTAGTGTAGCTATAATGATTTCTAAGATTTTTGATCTGGAGAACAATTACTGTGGATAATCTGCCATATAAGAGGGCTGTTCAGGAATTCCGTATAAAAAGCATCTCGTGTCCTATATTCTGACTTTATGAAATTTAGAATTTCTTTTGGGTAAACTATCAGTCCTTTTGGACTTGCTCAGCAAAAAAATAATACATTTATGCTGTTATTTTTTGTACTATAGGGCAAAATATCATACCGCATTCTGTACATTGGCCAGGTTGATTTTGACATACAGAGACCAGCCAATGGCTTTCACTAAACATCATCTAAATGCTTCCATCATCACAAAAATTGTCTATGAAAAGACTTGAGGTTCTAATCTAAAAAAATGATGTCATTTCCTTGAAGTCTGGTGTTGATAATATGTTCCAAATGATCGAAACTGGGTTAAGGAGGAAGATAAGCATGCCATTTGTGTACAAATGGTACAAGCGGTTCTGTGACGGTGATGAGTCCATCGAAATGCCCAAACAATCTGGATGCCTGCCTGTTGTATGACCAAGCAACGTAGACAAGGTGCAAGCCATGACAGACAAAGACCATAGGCTGACTGTGCAAGCTATTGCTGGAAGACTGGGAGCATCGCAGTCTGTAGTGCATGAAATCGTCACAAAAGATCTTTGCATGTCAAAGTAAGTGCAAGATGGGTTCTTCGCCATCTGTCTGACAATGATAAGCAGCAACGGATAGCTTGTTCCCAGGAGTTCTGAAAACAGTCAACACGCCACCTCCTCGCAAAGCCAAATCTGTCAGAAGTGCAGGGAAACACCTGTTCCTCTTCTTTTTCGACCAACATGGAATGATCCTCCAACATCGCATACCAGACGGCCAGCCAATGAATGGAGATTACTACTCTGAGGTAAAAATGGTTTATCTAAATAAGATAAAGATTGTACGATTGAATCAAGTTTAACGCCCCACTCAACAGTTAAGGTCTATGTAGACGGACCTCGGTTTAACGTCTCATCCGAAAGACCGAAGAAGCAGGGATCGAACCAATTTTCTTATCATTGTCTTTCATACTCCAGGTTCTACGATGTCATCTGACACGTGCATTAGCAAAGACACTACCAGACCTTCCAGTTGACCAAGTGATCCTACACCAGGAAAATGCTCAATGCCACAAGGCAAGAACGCCTCTTATCTAGATTGATTTTCTAGGATTTGATCCCCTACTGAGAGCATCCACCATACAGTCCATGTGAATTCCACTTGTTTCCTGAGTTGAAGGCCAAGCTTCTTGAGATTCCCTTTAAAATAGTAGACGAACTACAAACAGCAGCTCATAAGATAGTTTCAACATTTGATAACACATGGTACATTCAGACATTTGATAAACGGGTCGAGCATCACGAAAAATGTGTGAGAGTTGCTGGAGACTATGTGGAAAAGTTCTGATGTCGTACATACGTCGTATCTTTGTGACCATGAGCGTGCCACGTGAAGTGTTTACCGTGTTGTTTATATTGGAATTTTTTGTTACTTTTCATAATTAATGTATTTGTATTCATATAATATTCTTTAAATGCATATTAGATAATCATAATATGTACAAATTAATTATTTTTTTGTCTAGGAATTGAATTACTAAACAATTATACAATATTTTCTGAATGTCCAAGGACCATTCTACCTCATGAATCAGTCAACTGTTGAGCAAAATAGATTTTCTGGATCCTTGATTATGTGATGACTGCTTGGTATAATGCGTCACAATATGCATTAAACCCTCTTTTCCCAGAGCTGTCTCAAATACATTTTTCTACCAAGAACTTAATCACTGAGGGGAAAATTGCCCCACCTATTCGGAGAAATAGTGGAACTTTTCTCAATGATTGTGACAAATGTACTCATGACTAATTCTGAAATAAAGTCCCACTGTCTTTGTGCATTAACCCTTTACAACACAACCAATTTTAGACCTGTCCGAATTGAAAGCATTTGCAGAGGACAGTTTCAATGCGGATCATATGAAATGATTTTTCTTTGATAGGGTAAAAAACATTGTGGGAAAAGGAGAAAATGCTGGTTACCAGCATTTTCTCCTTTTCCCACAATGTTTTCAAAAGCCTTCTCTATCACGGGTGTCAAAAGTCGTCATTGTGTGGTAAAGGGTTAATGATTATAAATAGACTTTTTTTTTTCTATTTCAATTAGACAATGTCCCAGAATCTTGGAAGAACATTGTCAATCATATTGACAGGTTAGAAACATTTGAAACTGAAGTCAAAAATAAGACTGCACAGGACTTGTACCACACAAGTCCCAAGTTATAACAAACCTTAAATAGAAGGCTTTTGAAAACATTGTGGCAACATCCATGTCCCACAATGTTTTCAACAGTACCAAAGCCAAAAACCTTTATTTGCGCTACGTATGATTTCTCTTCTACAGTTGCTTTCAATTTGGTCCAGTCCACAACTCTATCATTTGGTAAAGGGTTAATGGGAGATGATCATGTAATGAGTATGTTGCAATAAGATTACACTTCTTTGGATTCAATCTTTACAATGCTTTCTCTGACAACCCCTCCTTGAAATACTACAACCATTATACCTTTTACCCTGGACCGTGACCAATGAAATATGTAAGGGGTGAAAAATGCCCTAACCTCTTCAACATATTTTATTTTTGTACAGATCCCTATGAGCTGGGGCAGTTTTCAGTTTTCAGCTTTTACTTTAAAGAAGAAAATCCTCTCAAAGGAGGAAAGGTCAAACCCCTGTAAATTTCCACACCAACCTTGAGGGAGAAGGCTTTCTTACCAAGATTTTCTCATTTTACATCAATGTTTTCCAAAGGCTTCCTCTTCTGAGTCATTAAAATATGTGATTGTTTGGTAAAGAGTTCAGTCCTGTTTGGCAATCTACAAACCCAAAGATGAGTTCCCAAAAAAAATGTGCACATGCATTTTGATGTGAGGGGTCAATGAGTACAGGCATAATAAAGTCAGGGCCTTTAGGTATCATCAAAACTTCACTGCACCTGGTTTTCATGGTAATATCAGGTACATTCATGACAGGCTTATCAATTACTTTATACTGCGGTTTGATGGCATATTGTCATGTTTTTCTGAAATTAAGATGCCAGATAAGAAAGTAAAATAGATGTAAATAAATGATTAACAAAAAGGCAGCCATAATATAACTAAAAAGTTTAAAACAGTGTTATACACCATATAAGACAACAAACAGAAGCAGATACAATGGTCTCTCCTTGCACTTAATTTCAAAGTTGTTTTGACTGTTCAGTACCATCTAGCTCAATACCCACAACGTCACACTCACATCACTAAGAGAAAATTTTTCAATGCATACTTTCTTATCAAAAATCATAATTTCCTTTCCCCACAATCAGAGGTCCAGATAAGGGAGTGATGGTATTCTAAAGTCATTATTTCTCTTCAAAACCCTATGTTGTGGGTACTCATTAGAATTAGACGATTCTAATGAGTACCCACAACATAGGGTTAAGTGGAGAATAATTTAAGTGGAGAATAATTAATATTTTCAATTTTGCAATCAAAATCACTCCCTCAATAAGGAGTTCTGCCACAATGTTTTCTACCCTTCTGGAAAAAAAGTGCCACCATTTCAGAGATATTGAGTATGTAAACTATAATTGCTTTCAATATAGATGAGTTTGAAATTTTGTCATTTAGTAAAAGAGTTGATGAACTTAAGACTTTTCAATGGAATGAGTAACTTAATACAATACAGCCAAAACCTGTATGAGTCATACATTAAACCTGCACATTAATCTCTTTAAAATGTAATAAAGGCTTTTACAGTATGTAGAGAAAAAATGTCCGATAGGGTGAAATTTCACTCTTTCTCATTTGAAAATTAACCAAGATTACCTATTATTTTGTTCACTTAATAACCAATTTCCAAGGTATCCCAAATGATTCTGTCACTGGGGTAAGAAGCCTTTGAGAAATATGTGGAAAAAGGAGAAAATGCATGAACTTTTTCCTTTTCACGTAAGATTTTTTACCATTTCATCATTTGAACTATATCAATTTTTTTTCTCTGCAAACACTTCATATTTGGACAAGACTATATTAGCTGTACGGTCAGGTGGCAGGGGACTTGGAAACTTGTTCACAGCTGTGGTGAATCATGTCGCCCCGAGCCGAAGGCGAGGTGGCAACATGATTCACCACAGCCGTGAACAAGTTTCCAAGTCCCCTGCCACCTGACCATACAACGAATTTATTATACTGCAAAGTTTTACCATTCCAACGTTTGTTATGCAAATTTTACCTGTTTTTTGGTTTAAAAAATTGAGTACGCTGACGAAGTAGAATTTCCCTTCTGAGTGCACCAATTCAATGAAAACTGACGTCACTGGGAACTGACGTCACTGAAACCTTGGTAATACGTGCTAAAACATGCAGCTTGGCGCATAACCTTGATGTTAATCTTGATCGACGCCGCCATTTTGGATGTTGTGTTGATAGTGTAGTCATGTATACGGGGCTCCCGAAAGGGAAACTGCTTTTACGTTGGTTTTGCCAGTGGACATGATATATATGTTCGGGGCATATTATCCAACAGATCACGAGAAATTTTTTTGCAGTATAATGATATAAAAATTATGCTGTCCTCTAGTACATAGATAATGAAGCACAGACATCTGGATGCATTGCCTTATAAGTACAACTTTTTACAACTATGCAGAATAGGTCGAGCTTCTGGATATATTGCTTTGTAAAGCCATATAATATATGGCCATTTCAGCGCAATCTAGTACCCTGAATGCTACAGTGTTTCAAAACTTTTCTTCTATAGGGCTGTCAACACTTTCCCAGACAGAAATTTTTTCTAACTTTTCCAAATCGAAAGCAAAATTTAATGCAGATGACAAATCTGACATGGTTAAAATGATAAGGTTTGTCTTTGAGAGAAAATATTGAGGGAAAAGGAGAAAATGCTGCTTTCTCCTTTTCTGACAATGTTTTCAAAAGCTGTCAAACTCATGATCATTAAAACATTATTGTTTGGTCCATGGTTGAGACACATGATCTTTTAATACTGGGGAAAAAAAGATACAACTCTTTATGCTCTAACAGCATATAACTTTGGAAAAGATCTTAAGATAGAAAAAGACGTTCTGTGAAAAACAGCCCAACGTCTGCATTGTAACAAATACAAATGTATTGTACAAGTACTAAGGAAATGATGACCTTGAGGTTGATGTGAAATGTTAGTGCCAGATGCATAGAGCAATAAGAGCAAGATACCTACATTGCAACTACCTGGTGAAGCAGGGGTAACATGAAGATGTCTCATCTCACCATAATTTCAATATCATACAAAAATATCTTTTTTAATTCTTCATTTTTCCCTTATATTAGTGATCTGCTTGTCAAAAATTAGCCTTTGAGGCAATAGATTAAGGGCATATTTTGTGCATGTCATTATCTCTAAGTTGTCATAATATGCCCCAGAAGTTAAAAACCCCGTCATAAGTGCCCTCATCCCTAGGGACTGACATATATCTGTCAATAATCATGCACTACAAGTCATGTAGATCTAAAAAGTTTTTTTTTTATCCTTCAGTACATGACAAAATTTTAGTTTAGACTTGTCCAAACTAAAAGAATTTTCACACAACAAGTCATATATTGCTCAAATGATGGGATTTGTGACTGAAAGAGTAGAATACATTAAAGAAAAAGGAGAAAATTAATGCTGGTTACCAATATTTTCTCCATTCCCAACTATGTTTTTAGAAGCATTCTCTATCAGGGTCGTCAAAACTTGGAATTGTGTGATAAAGGGTTAATTCCCTTTCTCTTTCTATTTGATCCAAACTTAAACAGCTGGTCATACGAAGTTGACAGGTTGTTGAAAGTAGCCAATATTAAGAACCTAGGTATTGCAATTTAAAAGTTATGTTCATAAGTCAAAATTACACCATACAGTTAGTAGATCCAAAATCAGACAGCATGTTATTAACAGTATGATCTTGATAAGCATGCTAAGCACCTCAAGGGATAATTCTTTCCAACATGGCAAAATTTTAGACTTGACCAAAGTGACAACATTTGCAGACCATTTATTCAGTGTAGCTAAAATAATGATTTCTTTCTTGAACTCTTTACCGAATGACAAAATTGTGGACATGTCCAAATTGAAAGCATTTACAGACGAAAAATTAAAGGTGAGATTAAATGACGAGATTAGTCCTTGATTGGGTAGAAAACATTGCGGGAAAAGAAGAAAATGTTGGTTACCAGCATTTTCTCCTTTTCCCACAATGTTTTCAAAAGCCTTCTTCCTCAAGGTCATTAAGGTCGGGACTGTTTGGCAAGGGGTTAAAATGGTAGAAAACATTGTGAGGAAAAAAGGTAGAATGCTTGTCAACAGCATTTTCTTCTTTTTCAACAATGTTTCAAAAGCCCTGTTTTTCATGTTTGTTAAAACATTAGACTGTTAGGTAAAGGGTTAGAATGCCATTCAAATGAGCAAAATTTCAACCCACCTGATATAGGGACCCGTAGCTGTACACTGTTGGCTTTACGAATTCTGTAGAGGGACAACGCAACAACATGCTGACACCAAAATATATCTTTGTTGCCACAGCCACACTTTACTGAGGTAATCTTACATCTGCAAAGGGAAAGACAAAACAAAAATTGTAGTTAATATAACAATCATAACATATCGAAAAAAAAATTCAGGTATTAATTTTAAACACATGCTTATTAAGGTTAAGGTTTATTCCTTTACCAAACGATAAAGTTTTTGACTCAAACAAATTGGAAGCACTTGCAGACATCAAATTAAATGTAGCTCAAATGATGATTTATATCTTTGATATGGTAGAAAATATTGTGGGAAAAGGAGAAAATGCTGGTTACCAGCATTTTCTCCTTTTCTCTCAATGTTTTCAAAAGGCCTCTTTTTCACAATTGTTAAGACTAGGATTGTGTGGTAAAGTGTTAATATCAATGATTCAGGAGATTGTCATGGTTAATACCACTATTGTATTTCAGTATGTCTACTTTTTGTCACACTGCAATTTCCTGGTTCTATGATTAAATCACCTGAAAAAAGATGCTGTTTGTTTGTTCATTTCTTCATTCATTTGTTCGTTCTTTTGTGCAATCATTCCTTCATCCATGATGGTTACCAACATTTTCCCCATTTTCCGAAATTCCCATATGATTTAAAAAGGCTTCTTTCTCAGGGTCAATAAAAGTCAAGACTGTGTGGCAAAAGATTAAGATATGTGACTGATTTTTTTCTATCTTGAACATATTTACAGATGACAAATTGAATGAGGTTCAAGTATTGGGATTTTTCCTAGGGTAAAAACATTGTGGAACAAGGAGATAATGCTAGTATACATTATTTGCCCCTCCCCACAATGTTTTCTACTTTATGCAGACAAAAATTCTCATTACAATATTATGAACAGTATCTTCTTTCTTACCTGTAACAGTTTTTGTGGTATTTGTTGAAGACAATACCACTATGAGTTCAATATTGAATTTTGAAGACCATGTATCATATTTTGTGCAAAGCCGAAGGAAATAAACCCAGTTAAACTCAATTTTTCTCCAGCAAATGAGTTTTTCGGTAGCACTCAGATATTTAATTGGAAATGGCATGTTAAAATATACTGGGTGAGGAAATCGGTCATGGAAATACTAATTTTTGATTGAAAATAGCTTCACTCGCTCATAGCCTTCTATTGGCATAATGATATATACAAAATTTGTCTACCGATCACTTGGTCCTGGGCTTTTTCGTTCCAAAACCAGTTTGTCCCATGGTTTGTTCATCCAATGATTGCGCGCTACTCCATTTGATAGGGCATGAATATTTATAGATCGAAATAATTGACTGTAATGTTGGGAATTAAATGTTAACGGCCAAAGATATTTCAAAATCATAGTTTTCAGGTACAAACTTAATTTTATAATAATATTCGATATATTCACATGGTTTCTCTCTGTATCCATCATGCATCCTACTGTCAAGGGACGTTACTGCTGACTCCTAATGATCAAAGGTAGACCACCAATACACAAATAATCCTAACTTTGTCATGAGTACTCTCCATTCAACCAAAAAAGGTATTCTTTTGCTTAGTAGGTTGACATTCAAGTATTTGAATAAAACTTTTCTTTTTCTTTAAAATCATTAATTCAACACAATGGCTTCCTTGACAAATACCACTTCAGGGTTCTCAATGCTTTGATTCCCAATAGTTTTTGTATTTTTGTAACAAACATTAACTCTTTATCATGCACTATCCTAAGTTTTACCAGCCCAGAGGCAGTTGGCTTTTGAAACCATTATGGGAAAAGGAGAAAATTCTGGTTACAAGTATTTTCTCCTTTTCCCACAATGGTTTCTGCCCCAACAGAGACATATATCACCATTTGAGCCATGTATCTGTAAATATTTTGAATTTAGACCAGTCTACATTTTTGTTGCTGGTAAAAAGTTAGCTCATGATATTTATTCATTCATTGTATTAAAGGTCCAGAAGTGGCCAAAAACGCAATGCAGGTGCTAAAATGCATTCAAAATTAAATCATACCATTTAAAAGTATAGAGAATATTGTGAAGGTGACAGTATAGAGAATATTGTGAAGGTGACAATCTGTAGTATTGTAGACGGTCCAACTCTTAATCGGAGGTAGAAAAATGCATTTTAAAATCAGGTAATGATAAACAAGATAGGGTGACCCGACAGGTTTCAACCTAGTTCTGAAATACATTTCTCTGCCAGCACTGGGACCAACCGTACAATAGCAAATTGTCATCTTCACAATAATTTCTATACTTTTAAATGGTATGATAACTATGATTTAGATTCATATGCATTTTAACACCAGCTTTGTTTACTTCTGACAGCTATTGTTACTTTAAGGATGTTTTCAAAATTATCTGCCACTTGTTAACTATAGGAAGTAATGAGTTAGGCAACAGAGAGACAGAAAGGAATTACTAGTACCTTCCGCTAGGTGACATTTTTCAAATACAAACATATCTTATTTGGGCATCCCAGGCACAGAACAGGACTACTTTTGATGATGGCAATCGATACAGCGAATTTCCATATAAAATATGTTGATTCAAAACAAAGCTATCTGATACTGTTCATCCAGCCAGCATAATTATGTTACCTATAGACCAATCTGATATAAACACAGCCCCTATGGAAATAGCCACAATGTAAGCCCAGCATGGTGGGGAATTTTGAGTTGTCAAAGTCTGTGCAAAACCCTGCACCTGGTTTTCCGTATGTCTATATATAGAAACTGTTTACAAAGATTTGCAGTAAACAATGGGATTTTTTAAAATTATTTTTCCCATTTGAAATCATTCTATACTTAAGAAATTGGAGTGAAAAACAGGCTGATTTCTCTGCAGTCGTATTCTTTAATGCCATTTTATGCTTGCTACATTTTCAGTGGTTAGTTTACGCACCTGGTATTAATATTTATCTGGTACAGTAGTGATGTTTAACATCAGATGACATGCTGCAGACAACAGACAACAAATTGAAACCAATGAAGCAGTATGAGTCAGGCCTGCTGGTCAGTTCCAGGGGTAAATGAACTCTGTCAGACCTTAGATGACTGAAAAGACCTTGAATGACCCACAGTGGTCAGTCCAGGGGTCATCTATCAGCTGTACAGAACTTTCCCAGTCTGGTGGATGAGAGGGATATAAACAATGACAGATAACATTAGTTACCAAGACAACTGACAGATATAACACTAAGGACATGATCTGAAATGGTCAATGGATACCATCCCTTTGTTCTTTAAGTCTGTACAAGAGGGCAAAATTTTAGACTTGTCCAAATTGAAAGCATTTGTAGATGACCATTTAAATGTGGCTTAAATAATGGAATTTGTCTTTGATAGGGTAAAAACATTGTGGGAAAAGGAGAAAATGGTGGACAGCCAGCAAATTCTCCATTACCCACAATGTTTTCAACTTCAAAAGGCTTCTTTCTCAGAGTTGTGTTTACAAACGTACAAACCTGTACTGATACACACAGAAAGCCCAACGAGAGAATATGTGTTTATATTATCAGAATAATGGACAATGTGAATAGTTGCACTCACCTATCAAAACTGATGGATACTTGAAAGACTCTCTCTGGTTGTGAGAATAATGGACTAGGAGGTTCTGTAACTGTTCCACTAAGATGAAAACCTGAAATAGAAATTTTTACAGTTAACCCTTTGTTAATTTTGAAATGGAGCAAAACAATACAATATACAGCAAGGAAGTTCTCCCTTTCACAGAATGTTTCAACAAGAAATGATACATAAACTCATAACTATACCAGTAAGATTTTTCACATCACTTATTGCATAATATGGTTTACTTTTTCGAAACATTTTGGAAAAAGGAGTAATAATACTTTCAACCGGTAATTGCTCCTTTCTCAACAATGCCTTGTTTCAATCGAATCTAGATATGTATTTTCATTTTACTAGGCAAATATTAGACTGATCAAAGTTGAAAACATTGTAGACAACAAATTCAACATAGCTCAAATTATGAGATTTGTCAATGAAATGGTAAATAAACATTGAGGGTAGAGGAGAAAATGCAGGTTTCCAGCATTTTATACTTGTCCAACATTTTTTTCCCAAGACCTTTTTTTCTTATGGTCCATTACACATGGGATTGTTGGGAAATCATAATACATGTACTCATTTTTTAGTTATACACACATTCAGATGACTGCTCTTTAAATACCATATTTCCATCTGCTATTTTTCCTCATCCTGTAGTGCTTTGCTTTTGGGCATTCATTTTGAATGAAGCAAAAGAATAAAAAGATCCACAGATGAAACAAACCCAAAGGACTTAAATCACTAATTTAGTTCTTATATTACTTAAAGGGTGCCAAATTGGCCCAACCTTTACATAAAATCGGTCTATAAATTAAGTTTTAGTGTCCTACTGTTTCATCATTAATCAATTTATGACTAGATGTAATTGCATAATCAGACAGGAGATTTTGTACTTTGAATTAATTGGAAATTTACTAACTCTGCTTTAAGCGCACTTCAAATTTGAGATTGCTATGGGAAAAGATAGCAGTCTGTCATACTCCTGTAAAACAAAAATATTTTCATACATAATTCACATAAAGTACCTAGCCTAAAATAGAAACATTTAACTGTTAACTTGAGGTTGGTTGATTGATTGATTGTATGGTGTTTAATGCCGTTTTCAACATAATTTCAGTTATATCCCAGTAGCCAGTGCACCTATCCATGCTTTCCTGGAGTCTCATTTACCAGTATTCCACACAGTTTTCTTTCCAAGCCACTGGCTGCTTTCCCACATAACCATCGTCGAAACAATGGTCAGCCGTGGGAGAGGAATGAATCCTGTTGCAATGACTATCATCAATCCTCGGAAAGAAATTGGCCGAGCCAGGGATCAAACCCAAGACCCCCTCCCTGTTCTCAAGTCCTGCACGCTACCAACTGAGCTAACTGGGGCTCGGCGAGGTTTGTTGATAGCTGGACAAAACTTTAAATATTTATCACCTTTTTCTCTGAAGTGCAGGGTGAATTATGAAATTAAATTCAGTTAGGTGAAAAGTATAAAATCCAAGTATTTTAATTTTACATTTTTCAGTAATAAAAAAAAATTGCAGAATGTGAAGACCCTCATGAACTGCAAATTCATGTCCTTTTTGATTAACCCTTTCCCAAAAAACTTATTTTTGACTCTTCCATATTTAAGCATCTGCAGACAACATACTTGTATAAGAAATTGACAAAAGTTAACCCTCTCCCAAACAAACCCATGTTTTCACGTGTCTGCAGTACAAATCTTTTGAAAGCACTGTGGGAAAAGGAGAAATTGCTCGTAACGAGCAATTTCTCCTTTTCCCACAATGTTTTCCACCCAATTAGACAACTTTCTGCCACTTTTATCAAATTTAACGTTGTCGTCTGCAAACTCTTTCAGTTTGGAAGAGTCTAAAATTTGTCGTTTGGGAAAGGGTTAAATAAAATTTTCTGAAAGCCTTTTGGAATATTGAGAAACTGCTAGTAACCAGCAATTTGTTGTTTTTCCACCATTCAGAGACAAATCCCATCATTTGAGCCAATTTCAATTTATCATCTCTGCAAACCCTTCCAGTTTCGACAAGTCCAATATTTTGTCATTTGGATTGTAATAATTATATCCAAACAGACTAAACCAAGTTATAAAATTACAAGCAATTTCGTTGAAATGATATTCCCCTCCGAAAAATTTACTTGACCGTGTAACGCTCCCCGTCGGCCATTTTTCATAGAATCAAAAAACAAGAGGGCCATGATGGCCCTGTATCGCTCCACTGGCTATTAAGTAAAAACACTACAAGCCAAACATTACAATATTCAGCAAATTGATTTCAAACACAAGGACATGCAAACACTTTTCTATCTAATCCTACGAGAAAGTTGTGATCCATGGGCAAAGCCAATTTTGATCGCAAAGCTATAATTATTTGAATCCTGGTGGAGGTCCACAATATATAGCTCCATACTAAATAATTCAGTTCTTGAATGTTATAAACAAGAAGATTTTCAAATTTTTCTCAATGAAAAGCCCTGTAAAACATGAAACCCATGAGAGGAGAAGATTTTTAAAGAATTCCTTCATTTCTGTATAGTGCAAGAAGCCCCCATTCACCAGAGCCACGTTTTTTGACAGATCAAAATTTTATGAACAGTTTTTGAAAAGGGTCACCCAAGGAACAATCCTGTGAAATTATTTCAAAATCTGACCAGCGGTTTCAGAGAAGAAGAATTTTGAAGAATTCCTTCATTTCTATATGGTGCAAGAAGCCCCCATTCACCAGAGCCACATTTTTTGACGGATCAAGATTTTACGAACAAATTTTAAAAAGGGTCACCCAAAGAGCATATCTGTGAAATTATTTCAAAATCTGACGCGTGGTTTCAGAGGAGAAGATTTTTAAAGAATTCCCTAAAAAATTCCATTTGGTTGCAATGGCAACCAGAGTTTTTGATGGAATCAAATTCTGTGAACAGTTTTTAAAGAGGACCTTCCAAGGAACATTCCAGCCAAGTTTGGTCCAAATCCGCCCAGTGGTTTAGGAGGAGTTGATGTTTAAAGAATTGTTGACGACACACGACGCACGACGGACACCAGGTGATCCTAAAAGCTCCCCTTGAGCACGTTGTGCTCAAGTGAGCTAAAAAGTTAACATACGGATGGACGCACAACGGACAACGGGCCATAACATAAGCCTGCTGGCCTTCGGCCAGTGGAGCTAAAAAACTTGTCTAGCACCAATCATGTATCACTGCAGCTTGATAATCAAGGGAGGTAAATAGTAACGAACTTTATCTTTCATAAAGAGTTATTTCCCTTGATTAATGTTTAAATTGAAGTGACAATATTTTGAAGCCCATGTTAAACTTGCGATCCCTGGAATGAAGGCAATTTTGACCCCAGACCTACAATATGAAACTAGAATGTGTGGTTATAAACAAAAAGATTTTTTAATCTTGCCCAACAAAAAGTCATGTAAAACAAGTTTGCTGAATAAAAGGCCCTGTAAAATATGTGATCCATGACACAGGTTTATCAAGTTTTCACTATAAAAGCCAATGTAAAACTTGTGACCCCTGGTGTGGAGTCAAACTTGACCCCCAAAGTTAAAATTTGGGCCCTCTTGGTAAAGGCCCATTATATAAAGTTACATGCCAAATTTGGTAGCCCTAGGCCTAAATATGGCTATGTACAAGTAGATTATTAAAGTTTCCTTATATAAGACCATGTAGAACTTGTGACCCCCTGGGGTGGGGCTACATTTGACCCCCTGGGCTATAATTTGGGCACCCTTGATAGAGACCCCCTAGATAAAGCTAAATGCAAAATTTGATAGCCCTAGCCCTTATAGCTAGATGCGAAAGATTTTCCTATATAAGCCCGCCCATGTAAAACATGTTACCCCCCGGGGCGAAGTCAAATTTGACCCTCGGCTATAATTTGGACACCCTTGGTACAGGTCCACTAGATAAAGCTACATGCCAAATTTGGTCACCCTAGGCCCCATGGCTAGGTAGAAGAGGAATTTTAAAGTTCTCCCTAAATAAGCCCATGTAAAACTTGTGACCCCCGGGGTGGGGCCAATTTTGACCCCAGGGCTATAAATTGAAGAAACTTGGTAGAGGTCCACTAGATAAAGCTACATGCCAAATTTGGTAGCCCTTGGCCTTACGGTTTCAGACAAGAAGATTTTCAAAGATTTTCAAAATTTTTCAGTTTTGTTGCCATGGCAACCAGAGTTTTTGAAGGAATTAAATTCTTTCAAGAAATTCTGAAGAGGACCATGGCAGGATCATTTCTGTGAAGTTTCATCAAAATTGGATCGGTAGTTTCAGAGAAGAAGACGTTTTAAAAAAAAGTTAACGCACGGACGGACGCACGGACGGACGGACGCACGGACTGACGGACGCACGGACGGACGCACGACGGACAACAGGCCATGACATAAGCCCGCTGGCCTTCGGCCAGTGGAGCTAAAAAGAGTGTATCGGCGGAATAGGTTATTGTACACGTGTATAAAGTTTCACGAAATTCTGTCCAATGGTATTGGAGATATTCTCCCAGATGGACACATGGACAGACGGATGGATGCTAATACTATATGCCTCCGCCTTCAACGAGGGATAAAAATCAGGCAAACAATGCAATGTTACACACAGCATTTACTTCTTTTCTTGAATCCTGAATAATAAATAAGACTGGAATTCCTAAAACCTTCTTCAACCCTTTGGCAAACAATTCCCTGGTTTTATCACACTCAAGAGGGAGACTTTTTAACATTTTGAGAAACATACAAGAACTGGTTACCAGCATTTCCCGTCAGTCCAACAATGTAATCTGCCCTTTAACTCTTTACCAGATGACACAGTTTACGACTAATCCAATTTGAAAGCAGTTGCAGACGACAAAATAAATGTTACTGAAACAATGAAATTTGTTTTGGGAAGGATAGAAAACATTGTGGGAAAAGGAGAAAATGCTGGTTACCAGCATTTTCTCCTTTTCCCACAATGTTTTCAAAAGGCTTCTTTCTCAGGGTCATTAAAAGTCAGGATTGTGTGGTAAAAGGTTAAAAACAAATTTCATCGTTTGAGTCCCATCTTTCATCTGCATTTTGCTTTCAAAATGGAAGCATCAAAGACTTAAATGGCTGGTACAGACTTAACTCTTTACCAAACGACAAAATTTTAGACTCGTCCAAATTGAAAGCATTTGCAGACAATAAAATTAATGTGACACAAAAATTGAAGTTTGTTTTGGGTAGGGTAGAAAACATTGCGGGAAAAGGAGAAAATGCTGGTAACCAGCATTTTCTCCTTTTCCCACAATGTTTTCAAAAGGCTTCTTCCTCAGGGTCATGAAAACCAGGGATTGTTTGGTAAAGACTTAAACCTTTACCACACAATCACTATATTAAAATCCTGAGAAGGAGGTCTTTTGAAAACAATGTGGGAAATTGAAAAAAGCTGGTTACCAGCATTTTCCTCTTTTCCCACAGTGTTTTCTCCTTTTTCAAAAGCAAAGTCCACCATCTTAGCCAGTCAGATGATTTGTTTTGTGATTTGGATCAGTCTTAAACTTTTTTGTATTGTTAAGAGCTAAATCCCCCCCCCCCCCGCACTGTTCTATACTGCATGAAAAGAATACCAGTGGTTAAGAAATTCCACCTTTGTTAAATCCTGACATTCTTTGCTTTATTAGATTTGTATGGTGGCCATTTTATTTGATTAAACAGTAATTTATTTAAGAACAATGTAAACACCAGTGAAGTGCATTTTTACAATGTAGCTTAATTTCGGACACCTGGTATTTTGAGTGTGTATTAGTATGGCTGACCAGGCCAATCCTTTTCCATTGTGAACGCAACAATATAACCAAATACGAGCATTTTAGATCTTTATATCCCACCTCTTAAAATTACACTGACCAAAATGAAGTTTATCCCTACATTTTTTTGAAAGAGTATTAGATAAAAGCAAGATAATTCAAAATTTGCAACCATAAAGGTACATCAGTATTGCTATGACCATATTCTTAGCATACCCAACAATCACAACTTGGACAGTTTGCATGGTTTCATACCAAGCGAACATATAAAAGAAAAGGCATTTTTTTTTTCTCATCAGTATGCTGATGATATTTGTCTCTTATGCCTTTACCACACAAATAAATATAAGACCTGTCCAAATTGGAAGCATTTTGCAGACGACGATTTCAGTGTGGTTCACAAGATGCAACTTTTCTTTGATAGGGTTGAAAACATTGAGGGAAAAGGAGAAAATGCTGGTTACCAGCATTTTCTCCTTTTCCCACAATGTTTTCAAAAGGCTTCTTCCTCAGGGTCATTCAAAGTCTGCATTATGCGGTAAAGGTTTTACCACACAATCCTAACCCTAAGAAAGAAAGCTTCTGAAAACATTGTGAAACGTTATGTTTTGTACTCTTTCAAAGACAAATCCCAAAATTTAAGACACATTTTATGTCTGCCTATGCCTTCAAATTGGAGAAGTCTTAAATCTTGAGCGGTAAAAAGTTAACCCTTTATTGATCGAAAACGTTGAGACTGGTCCAAACTGAAAGTGATTGCACACAACAACTTAACTCTTTACCAAACGACAAA
This sequence comes from Hippopus hippopus, assembly GCA_946811185.2. NCBI lineage: Eukaryota > Metazoa > Mollusca > Bivalvia > Cardiida > Cardiidae > Hippopus > Hippopus hippopus. The sequence continues at coordinate 64,319,713 of OX328099.1, read as the reverse complement.
TTTTAGATTTGTCCAAATTGAAAGCATTAGCAGACGACAAATCAAATGCCACTCCAATGACTGAATTTGCTTTTGAAAATGGTGAAAACATTGTGGGAAAAGAAGAAAATGCTGATCACCAGCATCCTCTTCTTTCTCTTCATTGTTTTCAATAGTGTTTCTCTTCAGGGTCATTAGAACATGTTTGGTTAAGGATTAAAGGGTGGAAAACATGAGAGAAAAAGAAAATGCTGCTTACCAACATTTTCTTCTTTTACCACAATATTTTCTATATTTCATCAAAGCATAATTGGTTTGTAAAGAGCTAATCCTTTACCACACAGTCCAGAGTTTTACTGACCTGAACATGAAGTCTTTCAAAAAAAAATTATCGAAAAGGAGAAAATGTCAATAGCCAGCATTTCCTCTTTTTCCCACAATGCTCTCTTCCCTTATTTAAACAAATCTCATCTTTTAGCAACATCTAATTTGTAGTCTACAACTTGCTTTGAGTGTGGACAAATCTAAAATTTTGCTTCCTGAAAAAGGGTTAACTCTTCACCAAACAACAAAATTTTGGACTGGACCAAACTGAGAGCTTTTGCAGAAGACAAAATGAATGTGACTCAACAATTGACATTTGTAACTGAAAGGTTAGAAAACATTGTGCGAAAAGGAGAAAATGCTGGTTACCAGCATTTTCACCTTTACCCACAATGTTTTCAAAAGTCCTTTTCATCAGGGTTGTTAAGTCAGATCTGTGTGGTACAATTAAACCATTATGTATATGCATTATTATGAATCCCTGTGGTAACAGCCCATTATGGAAACCAAATTTTGTTCTAAACGCATATGTTACATATTTGAAGCAATTAGTGCACAAAGGAGAAATACTCAAGGGACACCTTTTTCTTTTTTAAAATACATTACCTTTGAAAGACGACTATTTTCGTCTTACAACACAACTCTTAGAAAAAAAACATGATAAAAAGTGAAAATCACCCAAAGGTGATCAGCAATCTCTCACAATATTTTAGATATACTTTTATGTACTCAATCTGAAGTTATATTAATTAATTATTTCATGCTTTCCGGTAGGTTATCGAGAAATATCGGTGAAGTATTTTTCGATATGTCATGGTTACGACCAGTGAAAATACCGATTTTTATATCCCAACTCTTCAATTGAAGGTGGAAACAGTTGTTCCCGCGCACTAGTTACCTAGGTAAAATGCGCGTGCCTCACAACCAGATGGAAATATGACGTAATTTACCTTACATTTCTCGCGCTTGACGTAATATTGTAATGCGTTGCTATGCGGAAGGGGTACGCCATGGGGAATAACTGAAATAAACAATACTGGATTTTGATTAAGTTCCCCCCAGAAAGGGTTAAAAGCATGAAATAAATAGAATATTTGTTTTTTGCGGTGAGAGATCGAAATTTATTTCATCGAGTGAACATCATCAGTAATATTTTCATGAGTGGCTGTGCACAGCCACTCATGAAAATATTACCGATGATGTTCACTCGATGAAATAAATTTCGATCTTTCACCGCAAAAAAACAAATATCCTCTATCTCTTTACCAAACGACAAAATTGAGACTTATCAAAATTGAAAGCATTTGCAGGTGACAAATTAAATGCTGTTCAAAAGATTGAATTCATCTTTAATAGAATGGAAAACAATTTTGGAAAACAACAAAATGCTGGTAACCACAATATTTTCCAAAGCCTCCTTTCTTGGGGTCTTTAAAGGTCCAGTAGAGGCCAAAATATCAAAGCAGGTGTCATAATACATTTAAATTTAAATCATACCATTTAAAAGTATGGAAAATATTGTTGAGATGACAGTCTGATATCGTGTGGTCGGGCCATGTGTTAGTTGCTGGCAGAAAAAAAGAATTTTAAAATCAGGCAAAAAGTAAACAAAAGACACAGCTACCTGGCAGGTTTTAACCTAGTTTTGAAATTAATTTCTCCATCAGCGACCAATACTTGGACCGACCGTAAAATGACAGATTGTCATCTTCACACTAGTTTCCATACTTTTAAATGGTATGATACAAATGCATTTAAACACTTTGTTTACTTTTGGGCTTTATTGTTACTTTAAAGGTAAGAAAACCATGTAGGAAAGGGAGAAAATGCTGTTCACCAGCATTTTGGGAAATCAAGTAAACATGTAAATGCTGAGTAATTTCCAAGGCCTTCTTTCTCAGGGTCTTTAAAGGTAAGAAAACCTTGTTGGAAAAGGTGAGAATGCTTTTCCTACATGGTTTTCGAAAGGTTGCCTCCTCAGGGTCGTTAAAACTTGGGATTGCGTAGTTAAGGGTTAAGCTATGGGCTTGTATGGTGAAGAGTTAATGTGTCACAAAATAATACTGGCATTCTCTCAAACCTTAGGTACACATGAAACTTCAGGGCTCTACAATCTTTCTATTTGCATCCTGCATTAGCCTGACCCTTTACCACACAAAGCCAAACTTTAATGACCCTGAAGTAGACATCATGGGAAGTGGGAAAAATACTGGTAACCACCATTCTCTACTTTTCCCATCATGTTTTTATTATGTTTTTCAAGACAAATTTCATCATTTGAGCAACATTCAATTTGTTCTCTGCAAGTGCTTTCTATTTTAACCAATCTAAAATTTTGTCGTTCTGTGAAGAGTTGAGACCTGCAAACAGGAAACTGTCAATTCACTATCAGGGAATGGTTTAGCTCAAGCATAATCCTATCTGAAGGGGTTTACAATTTATATCTTCCCTAAATAGCTTTATAAACTATGAAGCCCCCTGTCACTGTAAACAACCATTGTATGTCAGATAGACAGACAATGGGCCATCTCTATTGAAATCTAACAAAAGCAAACAAACTTATCATTCAATTAATTTCGAAATAAAACTGGTTTTATCTCCTCATTCAGCCTTTTGACAATAGCTAGGAAAAGGCCCCTTATAACTCAAAATGAAACTTGAGGTCCTCTGGTGACTCAGCAGTTCGGGCCATGTATCTGTAGCCTGTACCTAAAAAATCTTGGGTTCAATTCCGCCGGGGCATGACATGCTGGAGTATCTTGGGATGGGCAATGCAAAGACTGTGCCAAGCACAGGTGAAACCCAGTAAAAATATTAGTCAAGTGAGTTTTTTAATTAATGCTACTATAACTCAAAAACTTGTAAAAGTAGCAAAATTTTAAAGCTCACTCAGTTATACCAAATAAAGGAGAGATTCTCAATGTCCTATAAATCTATTACAAAAATAATGTGTTGGTTTTGCAAATTTTCTTTAGTATACAACAGAGAAATACAGATTCAGTTTTCATGGTTATTGTTCAGACAGTAACTATTTTCCACACAATCCCCACTTTTAACTATCCTGACAAAGAAAGCATTTGAAAACATTGTGGAAAAAGGAGAAAATGCTGGTAACCAGCATTTTCTCATTTTTTCACAATGTTTTCTTTGCTATCAAAGACAGAAACAATCATTTTCACACTATGTAATTTGTCATCTACAAATGCTTTCAATTTGGTCCAGCCCAAAATTTTGTTGTTTGGTAGAGAGTAAATAGAGCAAATTATTACTTTTCTACAAGAAGTTTTAAAGTTAACAAGCACTTTTAAAGTCTGTCTTCTGCTGCAAATTTGTTTAAAGAGGTGAAGAGTAGAGGAATGAAAAAGCATGTTTCATTTACATTGTATTTAGCACTCCAAGATTAATGACTGCAAGCTAACATAAGCACACCGTGCCATTTTCCAGTTTTATCTTTTTCCCAGATATAAGTAACCCATACAGCTCATGGCACCACTTGAAACAGAATCTCCCCTTGCATGACAGAAGTAATACATTAGCTCTAAATGGTTGAGAAACAGATACAAACAGCTGGGAAAAAAAAACATGATGTGAAGATTTATCATGAAACAACAACCTTAGGAGCTCACATGCTGTAGTTACCCCAAAAATGCCAAATAGCTCTGTACCATAACATTTAGAATGTTTCAAACTGACCCAAATTGATAGCAATTGCAAGGAACAAATTAATTGAAGCTGAATTGATGACTTCTGTCTTTGTCTTAGAAAACATTGTGGAAAAATAAGAAAATTTTTTCAACAGTCCTCTCCCTGAGAGTTGTTAAAAATCAGGATAGTGTGGTAAAGGGTTAAAATAACAGGAACAATAAATTTGTAGATCTAGATCACTAAAACAGTGCTAGACCCAATAATAACAATTCAAAGCTTATTTTATCCTTATTTATAATTAAAGTTACAGCGTCATTATCATAATGAAAACGAGTATAATACCAGAATTCATTTTAAACATTCTGGCGTAAGGATAAATTGCTTGTTGCAATGTTTTCAAAAGTTTTCTACAGAGGAACTAGCTATTCAAGTCATGACTATTTTGTGTTTAACTCATTACAACAAGACAACAATGTAGACCTTTCCAAACCGTTTGCATTTGCAGAGGACAAGTGTGGCTCAAGTGACAGAATTTGCATTGATAGGGTAGAAAACATTGTCAGAAAAGAAGAACAATCTGGTTACCTGCTACGTTTTCAAAAGTCAGGGTTTTCAAAACTTGGGACTGTGTGGTAAAGAGTTAATCTAGGTATATCCACAGACTTGATTCTATCCGAAGTCATTATCTAATTCTTAACATGTTGACATGAAAACCTCTAAAACAGAACTAAAAATGGACAGAACTCTCAACACTTTTTATCCTGGCAATTGTCTCATATGGTAATCTGGGCCTGTATTCAAGAGCCATTCTTCAGAATTTTCTTCGTCTTATTCTCCAGAAGTTTCTAAATTTGAACCTAAAACAACTTTTGATTAGCTAAACCATTTGGTGTTCATATTGTTCACTACAAATGGACAGAGCGCTCAAAACTTTTTATCCTGGCAAATGTCTCATAATTATAATGGTAATCTGGGAGTGTTACTCACCAACCATTCTTAAAAACATTCTAAGTCTTATTCAATAGAATTTTCCAAATTCAAAATTTTCAAAATTAGAAAATCTCGCAGAATAAGACTATGAAAGTTCTTAGGAAAGGTTGGTGATTAAGGACTATGATTGATTATTTTCATCTCTAACTGTCCCTAATAATAAGGGAAAAATATGCATTATATGCCATGTTAGGATGTAATAAATACCCCTTCAAAAGAAAATGCAACAGTATAATCTTATCACATTTCGAACTCTAAAACTGAACATTAGTAATGGCAATTTTGTTTTTTTTTGGATCTGTGCAGATGAATACTAAACTGCTGATCCGGTACGCTCTCTGATATTTTGTGGAATATTTTTGGCAAATTGAACCTTTACATGGCAACAGCTTGCTATTTTTTAAAGACTAGAAAAATTGATTTCATTGGTGCTCAAACACTTAATAGTCAAACTATGTTCCCTTGTCCAAATGAACTAGACATGAATTCTTTACAAAATGACAAAATTTTGTAATTGTCCAAATTGAAAGCATTTGCAAACAACAAATTAACTGTGATTCAAATGATGAGATTTGCCTTGGAAATGATAAAAAACATTGTGGGAAAAGGAGAAAATACTGGTTGCCAGTATTTTCACTTGTCCCATAATGTTTCCAGAAGCCTCCTTCCTTAACCCTTTACCACACAACAAAATTTTAGCCTTGTCCAAATTGAAAGCATTTGCAGAAGACAATTTCAATGTAGCTAAGATGATGCAATTTTTCTTTGATAAGGTAGAAAATATTGTGGGAAAAGGACAAAATGCTGGTTACCATCATTTTCTCCTTTTCCCACAATGTTTTCAGAAGGCTTCTTTCCCAGGGTCGTTAAAAGTCGGCATTGTGTGGCAAAGGGTTAAGAACATTAAAACTCCTGATTGTGTCATAAATGGTTGCAAGGCATATTTAAGCAAATGCAGGTTATCATGTTTTCTATCCCCTAAAAGATAAATTTCATTATACTAACCATTTCATTTGCTATTGGCATACGCTTCCAAAATAGACGGATCTTAAAAGTTTCATAATACGGTTAGGAGTTAACCTTTCAGCTCCAAGCATAGTTTATGCTACTTCTGTAGCTCAAGATCAGACTGCAGTGAACATCCAGTCTGATTCTGGATCAACAATGTTATAATCGATCCAATATTTCAAGATTTTAGCCTTCAAATTACAATATAGATCTTCACAACTATGGACATATCTTTGTTCACAAGGTTAACAAAATCAGGATAGTTTACACAATGGCAACACATGTCTCAACTTTATGATCATGGGTTAATTGTGGAAGTCTCCAGTTTCCAGAATCAAGGGGGAGCTGGGACATTCTGGAGCCCAACTTGAGAGGCATGCAAACCAGTTATGTAAATAATGTTCAGGATAGGAGCTTCTGAATAATACACTGAAAAAAAAATCTTACATGAAAAAAAAAGCTTTACACTTGACCCGGATTTTCTACAACACCATGAAAGATGGCCTGATACATTTTTTCTGGTCAAAATGTACTATTGCAATATTCTGTGCCTGTAAGCTACCCTGCCCCTCCCTAAAAAAAAAAAGCCAATCTAGCTTATTCAGGCCTTTAAGCATTTATTTTTTTTTTATATAGTTGGGTAAATTCATGTTCAAACTATCATTCATTAACTCCTTCCCACACACTGAGTTTGAAGCTTGTTCAAATTAAAAGAATTTTCAAACTAAACATTAAATATGGCTCCAGGTAGGATTTTCTCTTTGAAAGGGTAGAAAACGTTAAAAAAAAATCTGGTTAAAAGCGTTTTCTCTTTTCCCCACAATGTTTACAAAAGCTATTTTGTTTAGGTTGATTTAACTCTTTACCACACAATCCCGTCTGTTAAGGACCCTGAGAAAGAAACCTTTTAAAAACATTGTGGGAAAAGAAGAAAATGCTGGTAACCAGCATTTTCTCCTTTTTCCACAATGTTTTCTACCCTTCTAAAGACACAAATCATCATTTGAGTCATGTTTAATTTATCGTCTGCAAATGGTTTCAATTTGGTTGAGTCTAAAATTTTGTCGTGTGGTAAAGGGTTAACAAGGGATTGAGTCAGGTATGGGATTAAATGGAACAAAATTGGGAGCTGCAACTGCCTGTACAACAACCTTTTAAAAGATGCATCTCATTATTTGAGCCAGGTTTAGATTGTTTTCTGCATAATGCCTTCAATCTGAACATTTCTAAAATTTTTGATTTTTGTCAATGGTATGTCGCCATTTCATTCATCTAGGATACCTTAGGTATAATATCAACTGGACATAATGTATCAATTGGACATAATGCCTGCAAAGGACAAATATGTCAATCGACAGTATCATAATGAACTATTTTCCAATGTTCAACAGAAGGAGAGATAACTAGAATATAGCAAACAAATTAACATCTGCTGCTTTCTCCAAACATATTATCTCGGCAAATATCCACAATAAACATAACCTTTCCCTTTAGGTACAAGGGTACATGTACCAACTCTTTACGAGAAACTAAACTTACATAGCCTGGTAAAAGGCCAAGGGGAAAAGTTGGTTACTACTATTTTCTCATTTTTCCCTAAAATGTCTGGTAAAGCCTTTCCCAACCACAAGACTCTTCAAGGGTAAAAAGGACTACAAACAACAAATCAGAAAATGAATTCAAAGAGGCTTAATTTCTCTGATAGGCTTGTTTGAATTTTGGGAAAAGGAGCTTGTCACAAACAACTTCTTCTTTTCCAACAAATTTTCAGATACTCTTCAGTACAACACTGACTGTTGAACGTTGAAAAGATGTAACCGTCTCTAATGCTCAAAACTATCAACTCGTTTGCAAATCGCAGATCCTAAAATGATATCAGTTTAAACTTTCATGTGTCACAAAAAATGAACTCGAATCTCAACCACTTATTAATCCACAAAACTATAATTAAAACATTGTCCACAGAAAATAAATTGCAATAACCAAGGAGTCTAATTTTTATTGAAATGCTTTTCACCCGAGTCAGCTAAATTTACAATTAACACCTAAAAGCCATCTCAATTAAACGGTCAATTATGAAGTTAAATTCAACAAATTCTTTTGTATTTGTTCTGAAAATGGTGGTCGTATTTTCAGGATAGTGGGGTGCCCATATTTCCGGGTTTGCTGATCATTAAAATAGCAAAGGAAAAATTCCATTACGAGAAAAATCGTTGGTATAAGCAGGGTGCTTGTAATTTCAGCGTTGTTGAAAGGAGAGGTTTTACTGTATAATTATTATGCTCTATCAAATGCCTTTTGACGCTTTTTTTTTTAACTTGTGCTGGACAGTTTTCAATGATAACAGACATTTGCCTGCACATTTACAGCTGTTTCCTTTATCTTTCAGAACTCATTTCGTAGTTAGACAATCAATATACTAAAATGCACACACAGTCACAGCTGTGCCACAAATAAATGAGGCCCATCAACCCTTTAAAACACGATCCTGATCAGAGTTTTAACCACGCTGAGAAAGAAAGCTTTAAACATTGTGGGAAAAGAAGAAAATGCTGGTAACCAGCATTTTCTCCTTTTCCCTCAATATTAAGACATACTTTTTTTTGAAGGGGGGGGGATTGTTGTAGAGAGCACTGATTGTTGGAAAGAACTGTTGGAAAAGGTGCAATGGGTTAACTCTTGCCTGCTTTACCCTCATACACGTAAAAAGCCAGCACGAGGAATTAAGTGTTTCTAGCAACACAAAAAGCTAAACTGTTCCAATTGGTGCATAAAACAATACATAGCTGATAAAGAGCTCATGGATATGCCAAATAAATACACCATGGACGGCGATTATGCCTTGTAGTTCTAGATTAATCATGGTTGATCAATGCTTGTTAAGCCGTGTTTACTGGCAAGCGGTAGCGGTAGCGGCAGCGGCGGCGACAGCGGCGGCGACAGCGGCAGCGGATTTTTTTGTTATGTACAGTTTTCCTAAGAAATGTTCACTGGCGCGCGGCGGCAGCGTTTTTTTTTCGCCGCTTGCCGCTAGAATGGTCAAAGGGGCATTTAAATCCGCTCGCCGCTAGCCGCTGCACTCAAATTTCTCAACAATGATAAAAAGATCCAGAAAGTCGGTCGATGATCATGTTTAGCTGATCAGATGAGTATTTTCAATTTGAGCCTACTGAGTTTCTCTGAATAGCGAAAGTTTTCTTTTTTTTACCCCTGAAGGGTCGTATTATGTTAAGGCCCCGGTCATCCGTCCGTCCATCCGTCTGTCTGTCCGTCCGTTAGCAATTTCTTGTGTGTGCAACTCCTACAGTTTTCATTGGAATAAGTTCAAACTTTCCACAATTAATCTCTATGATGTGCAATCGTGCATGTGACTCTTAAAACTTGGATATCTGCAGGCGTTCTAGATTTTAAGCCATTTCACTGACAAGCCCCTTTGGGCGTATATGCGCTGCTTTGCGAAGTTCTTGTTTAAATATTACGCTAGGCCGAGTGCAGCCTACTTTTTGCACATGGTAATTCGCCTTTGACAAGTATATAAGATTATATAGCCCAATTTTTTTTATATTCCTTGTCCAACTAGATGGAGCACTTGGGCAAATTGCTCCCTTGACATCCTATGATACTCAAAGAATTTGTCTTCGAACTACCCAAGTTCTTCAACTAGGGTATAAAGAATGCCGTGTCTATGGCGACTCTGTAACATCGGATGGACCTTCCATCGGCTATGTCTTCTTTTTGGTTTCAGCAGTAGCATAACTAATCCAATAATAATGATATCTTGATCATGATCTGCGAGAGTTGGCCGTACGAGGACCATGATGGAAAAGAAAACCGCTACCACTACCGCATGTCAATAAACACACACTCCAGCGGAAAGAAAACAGCTGCCGCTACCGATGCCGCTGCCGACACGGCTACTGCTCGCCAGTAAACACGGCTTTACAGTGTCAACTTTTGAAAATATTACCCATTGTTCGACTGTGGTTGTAGACCAAAGATGGTGTCATTCATCTGCAAAAAGTATAGACACAGGTCAGAGTGTGTATTCCACGCAGGCTGACCTTGGCTGAAACTTTTTGCTATTGGTACTTTTTCTGCATGTCAAAGTACCATTCTACCTAATGATTCAGACAGCTTTTAGACATAATGGATCCATATTATACAACAACTTGCTTCCTATAATGTGTGGCAAAGATGAATTAAACCCCTTTTCCAAGAACAATCCTCATTATCATAAGACTATGGTTAACTGTGATGTCAAAAAAAATCTGAGTAGCCTTCTTTAACCCTTTACCACACAATCCCACGTTTTAATGACCATGAGGAAAAAGCCTTTTGAAACATTGTGGAAGGAGACTATGCTGCTATCCAGCATATTCTCCTTTTCCAACAATGTTTTCTACCCTAACACATGCAAATCTCATCGTTTAAGCAAATTTTGTTGCTTACAAATGCTTTAAATTTGGCCATGTCAAAAAAGTTGTTTTGTTTGGTCAAGAACTTTGTAAAAGTGAAAAACGAAACAAATCACCACTCTTCTTTTACAAAAGTAAATGGTATTGACTGCAGCTAGACAAGAATTTGAGAAAGGAACAGAGAAATCCAATCCAATGTATACAAAAGAGACATGAAAAATACCTTCAATCAAGGAAAAAAGCCCTGGAGCGACTGAACGGAGCCCAGTTTCTTTTTTCTACTGACCAACATAGCCACATCAGAGGGTCTTGTCTCTTCTTAAGCTTTGTAAGATCTTCATCTGATGGTTTATAGTTCAAAGCTTTCATACTGACTACATTAACCCTAGACAAAACCAACTTGAGCTTTTTTATGTTGAAAACATCATAGGAAAAGGATTAAACGCTGATAACCAACATTGTGTCTTTTTCCCACATAGTTTACACCTTTTCAAACACTCATCCCATTTGGTTGGTTGTATTGGGGTTTAACGCCACTTTAACAGCTAAGGTCATATCATGGCGGTCGGTGACGCACATGTGTTTCCTGGCTTTCTCACACCAGTACTAACACAACTTTCTTTCCAAAGCCACCGACTACTTTTCTCACATGCTTCAGCAGAGGTGAGAGGCGAAAATACGCCTGAAAGAAAGTTCGCCTCAACCGGGTATCGAACTCACAACCACCAGGTCATGAGTCCGACACGCTCACCACTGAGCCACCCGGGCGGGCACTCATCCCATTACCTGAACCATAACTGGGTTGTCAACTGCAGAATGTATTTGCATCTAATACAAAACTTAATACATAGAGTGAAAGAAAACTTAATAAGAAAGGGAGGGGAATATTCAAATACTGCATTTTGGCCATAATATTCCAACACAGCCAGCACTGCAGATCAAGAAAAGACAGAATCTGTGTGCACCTGGGTCTGTATTTTCTGTGGTTTCTTATTTACCAAAATTTAATGGTTTAGCCAATGAGAGGTTGTGTTACTCACTATCTAAATCTAAACTTAGATGAAGAATGAAATTAAGAATAAATGGTGAATAATAAGCCTGATCTTTCAGTAAGAGTAAAAAAGTTCTCTGTGAAAATACAGCAAGAAAAGTCACTGTAAGTTTTCTATCTGAATGCACATCGACATCGAGTGCAATGGGTAATCTTCAAAAGCCTGTGATTCTAGGTGGAAAAACATTGATCCACAAACATAAAGTCTCCAAGTCAATAGTTTTGTACTTGGTACAGCAATTACAAAGGCATTTCAAATAATTTGCTCAATTAACCCTTTGCTTCTTCAGAATCTTCTTTAACCCTTTGCCCGATGACAAAATTAAAGACTTATCCTATCCTTATATTTACCCTTAAAGCGCAGCACTTTTCACAACTATGGTTGCTTTTGCAGCCAGTGTAGATCAAGATCAGATAGCACAAACTGTGGAGTCTGATCTTTGATCTACACTGGCCGCTTTGCTAGAACACTATAGACTAAAGCCATCACAATCCAGCAATTATTTGGGTCTTAGTTCTAAACTGAAAAGTCTGTTAAGTTTATTTGGCACTCTAAGGGTTAAAAGCATTTTGCAGAAAAAGTGAAATGTGGATCAAATGATGGACTTTGAATTTGAAAGGGCAGAAAACATTGATGGAAAAGGAGAAAATTATGGTTACCAACATTTTCTCCTTTTCCTACAATGTTTTCAAAAGCCTTCTCTGTCAGCATCATTAACACTTTTTGCACCATAGGCGAAAACATTGACTTTTGCTGACGGCATAGATCAAGATCAGACTGCACAGAATGTGGTGTCTGATCTTTGATCTGTACCGCTGCTTGCGTAGTCAAGCCTGTACAATCAAAATCTTTGTAAGTTTCAATGAATTGTATTTCGAGCCACAGAGAGAGGTCAAGTTTATTTATTTGGTGCTGAAAGAGTTAAAACTCATGATTGTGAGGCACAGAGTTAATTTGTTAATTTGTTGCTTTATGATTTATACTGTTTAAAACTATATTTCAGTTTCACAAGTGACTTGAAAAATCCTTCCAAAATACCCATCAAATACACATAATAATGAATAAAGGTTTAAATTTAACCAAACAACAACATTTGGACCTGTTCAAAAGTATTAACTCTTTACCAAACGACAAAATTTTAGACTAGTCCAAATTGAAAGCAGTTGCAGACGACAAAATAAATGTGATTTGAGAATTGAAACTTGTTTTGAGAAGGGTAGAAAACATTGTGGGAAAAGAAGAAAATGCTGGTTACCAGCATTTTCTTCTTTTCCCACAATGTTTTCAAAAGCTTTCTCTCTCAGGGTCGTTAAAAGTCGGGATTGTGTGGTAAAGAGTTAAAGCATTTGCAGACGATAAATGTAGCTCAAAAGAGGAGATCTGTCATTAATGAGATAAAAAATATTGTAGACAAAGGAGATAATGCTGCTAACCAGCATTTAATCTTTTTTCCACTGAGTTTTCAAAGGATGCAGCTTAAAAGCATCGTAAGAAAAGGAGAAAATCACTGGAACTTACCGGTACTCCTTTTTACCCAATTTTTTTTTTTTCATCCAATCAGAGATTTTCAACTCATTTGTATTAATTTAAGTCCTCTGCAGATGTTTTGAATTTGGGAGAATCTAAAATTTGTTGTGTGGATCAGGGTTAAAATTGTAAGAAGGATATAGTTTTAAATAATCATCCCAGTCAAAGTAATAACCTTTTAACACAGGAACCCGAATTTAATGACCCTAAGGCAAAGGACTTTTGAAAAGATTGTACACCTTTCAACCAGTCTAATATTTTATGTCTGGTACAGAGTTAATGCCATGATATATGAAATAGAATCTTTAAACCAGACCCGACTTATACTTGTACTTCAGACAGTGCAGATTCAAAAGCAGACTGCACATTCTGTTGTTGACTTTTTTTTCTGTAAAAGCACTTAAACCATAATGACACTATTCTAAAGGTTACACTTGGATTGACATTGTGACACAGCTAAACTGTCATTGGAGATGAGTCAATTTTGAACTACCACCTTTTACATCCCTGCAACTTTCAACTTGTTACAGCTTTATCACCTTTAACTCTTTACCACACGACAAATTTTTAGACTGGTCCAAATTGAAAGCACTTGCAGACGACAAAATAAAAGTGACTGAAAAATCGAAATTTGATGTGGGAAGGGTAGAAAACATTGTGGGAAAAGGAGAAAATGCTGGTTACCAGCATTTTCTCCTTTTCCCACAATGTTTTCAAAAGGCTTCAACCACAGGGTCGTCAAAAGTCGTCATTGTGTGGGAAAGGGTTAATTAAATAGGCCCTTGAAAACCATAGGTAAGACTAGGAGTTACTGATTCTTTTCCAGCAATGTTTTCTGCTATGGATTTTTTTTTCTAGTAATTTTTCAAATGTAGGTCCTTAGATACTGTGTTTCAAGACTGTTAAATACATCAACTACAACAATGGGGTCCGACGAATCACCGAAATACCGCCGAAACACCGAAATACCCCCTTTTTTTAAAAATTATTAAACTCAAATATCTGAAGTTGTGGTTTTGATACAAATTGTTATCATATTGATGAAGGGAGGTTGTTTTAAACCTAGTGTCAAAATAACAACATGCCGTTTTGGCCCGACGTACGTGAAGAATGTGCACCGGAACAGCCGTACTGTACTGTAAATGTCTACTGAAATACCCGCTTTACGTAGTAAAATCGGTTGATTCAGGAACGCTACCTCCGTAATATCACTACAGTACCTTTTCAACAAGGTTGGTGTGTCTGATCTTTATCCATAAGTATCCTAGAAAAAAAAAAAATAGTTTTTCATTTTTGTATTGGGAATATGAGATTAAATCTTCGCCAAAATAAAAGCCGGCAGCCATTTTAAATCCGTGGTTAGCATGTTACCAAAGTAAATTGATAAGACAATTATAATTCCGCCTACTAATAATCATAACAATGATAAACTAACACATCAGACAAGTTGGATAATGTTAGCCGAACACCTTCAATTATGATCGCTTCACTTTAACAGAACAGAACAGAATAGAACATGCAGAGATACGTGGGCGTTTCAACGGATCAGAGACCTACATCATGCAATGTCTGATTTGGGTCTACTTCTTTCGCAAATGAAGTGGATTAGCACTCTCTTTTGTGTGTTTTTACCATTCAAAGAAATAATAAATATAAGTGATAATGTTGATATAATTCTTTAATCTAGATTGGCGTACAGGTACAGGTCAGACACGCGAGTGTTTCGGTGATTGTTCTCCACACAAATAAAATGATAAATATTAATAAAATCATTCTTCCCAATAATGTGTAATACTTTGATTAAATGTGCTTTCTGTTAAAAAAAAAGAAAAATCCAGCATATATATCAGTTATCTGAACCCAATAAAAAAAAAATAGGGGTATTTCGGTGTTTCGGTGGTATTTCGGTATTTCGGTCATTCGTCGGACCGCAACAATGGCCTGAAAGCTTGTTATTCAGAAGCCCCTAGGTGCACCATGCAGAATAATCAATGCATGTAGGAGTAATAAGATTACCACACTTGGTGTGCGCCAAATCAATACAGAAATCAATGTACGTGGTTACCCTTAGTGTACCTAGCACAGTGTCATTGCTTCTACTAGCAATATAATTTCTTAGACTAGACAACAGAGTTTTAAAATTGTCTTAACCCTTTACAACAAAATCCCCACTTTTAATGACCATAAGAGAGAGGGCCCTTTGAAAACATAGTGGGAAAAGGAGAAAATACTGGTAACCAGCATTTTATCCTTTTCACACAAAGTTTTCTACCCTATCAAAGACAAATCCCATCATTTTATAGAGCATCATTTAATTTGTCATCTACAAATGCTTTCAATTTGGACCAGTCTAAAATTTAGTTGTGTGATAGGGAGTAGTTAATTGAAAGGCCTTCAGACAATAAAATTGTCTGAGACTTTTATACTGAGATACCCCTTTGTCCTTTTCTAAAAATATTTTCTACCCTGTCAAAGATAAACATACTTCTTGTCCTACTTGTCTGCAAAATTACATGATTTCGATTTGGACAGGTTTTGTTGTCTGCTAAACTATTTACCACACTATCATGAGTTTTAACAACTTCGGGAAAGAAGAAAGCTTTTGAAAACATTGAGGCAAAAGGAGAAACCAGCATTTTTTCCCCTTTTCAGCAATGTTTTCTATCCTCTCTCAAACAAATCTCATCATTTGAGCAACATTTAATTTTTCATCTGTAAATGCTTTCAATTTCCATAGAATTCTGTCATATGGTACTGCTTTAAAGTGAATACCTCACATGAAACAACCTAATAATCTTTTATAATAAAGTTAGTTCAAGCTGCAAAAAGGTAAAAAGAAACATCATGAAAGGAAGAGAAAATTTACCTTCCAGAAATTTGGCATTAAGTTTTTCAATGCTTTTATTATCAATGGTGATTGTAAATGTATAAAAAATCAATGCTTAAACCCTTGTGTCAAAAACCAAAAGATTTCAACAGATCAAGCTGAGACTGCAGATAATGTTCAGTCTGATCTTGGTTTTACTCTTTTTAATGTTTCACAAAAGCAGCTTTCTAAACTTGAAATAATGGTGTCTGTTGAACTAACTTTAAAGATACATCTTTATAACCACAGAGAAAAAAATGCCATTAAACTTGATCATGTGTAGAATCTAGTCAGATGTGTAAATGTAGATAACTAATCAAAATATATGGTGTGTATGGGATAAAGAAACTCCAGGGATTTGTCTTGATTTTCAACCGGAAACAACCACAACTGATGTCTTGGATATAGCTTCCAGAGAATCAAATGCCTTTTCTTTCTGTTGTAATCTGTGCAACCTTGCAACCATCAGGGCAACATTTGGCATGAAGATACAAGAATGGTTATAGTTTCAAAAAATCAGGATGAAATTGGTTAAAAAACTGGTCAAAACCAGTACAAATGTATCTTTCACATTTACAACACAATCCTGAGTTTTGAAAAGGAATCCTTCTCAAAACATTGTGGGAAAAGAAGAAAATGCTGGTAACCAGCATTTTCTTCTTTTCCCACAATCTTTTCTTTCCTATCAAAGACAGATCCAATCATTTTAGTCACATCTGTTTTGTTGTCTGCAAATGCTTTCAATTGGGACAAGTCTGACAAAAAGTTAAATTTTGTGTCCATTCAATTAAACCTCATTTCCTCCACATTTTCAGTTTAACCTTTCCAGTCAAAAACTTATTATGTAATACTTTTCAATAGGTAACAACAATAGAGACCATCTGTGAGGTTACCTGTCAGTCTAGGTCAGGAAAAATTGAACCAGGTCAAAAGGTCAAACTACTTCAACTCCTTTGAAGAGATCAATGAACTATGTAACCCTTAGAACAGCGAAATAAACAAAATGGACATTGTTAGTCAAGATTTTAAGCCCCAACCATTTTAACTTTGAGGCTGCCTTTTACCAGAGAACATCTCTAACAAAGCTGACAACATTGACTGAAGATCAGACATCACATTTTGTGTAGTCTGGCCTTGATTTAATCTGTCTGCAAAAGCACTAACACTTGTGGTACACCCTTTTAGGTGTAAGGCAATCATGGCCTGGCTGATGGAAGGTCATTAAAATCAGTTTGTGTGACATTATGCCCCAAATATTTCCATTTACCCTATGAGGCAAAATATTCCAGTTCAAGGGAGGAAAAGGTCTAGATACGTGTACTGCAATTTAAAATCTGTTTTGGACACAACATCCCTCAAATGTAAGTAGCGATCCAACTTCTTTCAAATATTGGTTAAGCTCCAAGATCTTCTTCATAATGTTGTCCATCATCTTGATCTTTGCTGCCAGCAAAGGCAGTCTATTCTGTCTATTCAACCTTACTTGGCACCCAAGGGGTTTAATGACTAACCCCATTCACCATTACTGAGATGGTTAGCATTGCCCAGTGCATTGGCTCTAAGTTTAACTCTTTACCACACAATCTCAACTTTAAATGACCCTTAGAGAGGCAGGCTTTGAAAACATTGTGGGAAAATGAGAAAATGCTGGTAACCAGCATTTTCTCCTTTTCCCACAATGTTTTCTACCCTTTCTCCAGCAAATTTCAATTTTTGAATAACACTTATTTTGTTGTCTGCAAATGCTTTTAATTTGGACCAGCCCAAGATTTGATCACTTGGTAAAAAGTTAATGACTAAGCCTATTCATAATTACCAAGATGGTAAGCAGTGGCTTTGGATTTGACTCTTTGGCATACTGGTAATGTTTTAGACTGGTTCAAATTGAAAGCATTTGCAAGCGACAAACAGGACTCAGAAACTGAAATTTACCTATGGTAGGGAAGAAAACATTGTGGGAAAAAGAGAAAATGCTGGTAACCAGCATTTTCTCATTGTCCAATAATGTTTTCTGAATTTTCAAAAACAATTTCTATCAATTGAGCTAAATGAAATTTGTGGTCTGCAAAATGCTTTTTAAATTTGGACAAGTTCAAAATAATGTTGTTTGATAAAGATTCGAGAGCTAGCCCATAGGCTACTAATCGTGACAATGCTGGCTTCTGCAGACAATGTAGATCAAGATCAGACTGCATGGAACATCAGATTTCCCCAACAAGAAAAAAGTTTAAAATCATAAACTATACGTTTTTACTATCGGCTGGAACACTTTAATTTATTCAGCCGCTTAGGGCTGAAATAGATCTACTGTATAAGTGGAAATTTTTGCGATGTGGAATTTTTTGCGATTTCGCAATTATGAAAAAATTGCAAATTTTACTGTTCCCATATTTTACCAAAAGTAGACCAAAATTAATAATAATGAGTGTCTTGAATTCACAAACATTTCTGTACACAAAATGTCCGTAAATGACAATTCACAAATTTTTCGACCCGCTTAAATATCCACGTATACAGTAATCTGTGCATCAATAATGGGATAAATAAGTTAGGTAATGGGTCAGTTCACTAAAAAAGACACAAAAGAAATATGAATACTTAATGCCAAATAACACTTGCATGTCACCAAAAAAGGAATGTTTAAGTAATCCAACTAATATGGAAATTAATCCTTTAACACATATAATAAGTCCATTTCCTCCATCCCATTAGAAAAGAGACTTGGAAACAATTTGGAAAAAGAAGTAAACACTGACAACCTGTATTTTCTGCTTTCCACAATGCTTTAAAGTTAAACCCTTTCAGATACCCTATTCAGAATGAGACATATTTCTCATTTATGAATACCTTGAAAATGGACAAGTATGAAAATTTATTGAGGAAAAGAGTAAATAAGCTGTTTCACTACAAGAAATAATTTCCCAATGCAAGTTACCTCTTTCATTTCAACTCTTTACCACACCATGCCAACTTTTAATAACCATGTCAAGGAAGACATTTGTGGAAAAGGAGAAATTGCTGGTATTAAGCATTTTCTTTTCCCATAATGCTCTCTATGTACTTTCACAGAAAAATCCCATCTTTTGAGCCAAAATTAATTTATTGTCAGCAAAGACTTAAGTTTTGATATGGTAGAGTCTAGAACTTTGTTGTTGGGTAAAGAGTTAAAGCATATTACTTACATCCATTGGAAATAAACTAATTGGATTGAGAAATTAATGATGATATTGTCATGTTATAAATAAGTTTCATCATCTCAACCCTTTACTACACAATCCTGGGTTTTAATGACCCTAAGATAAAAAGCTTTTGAAAACACTGTGGGTAAAGGAAAAAATGCTGGTACCCAGCAATTTATCTTTTTCCCCCCATGTTTTCTAATCTTTCACAGACGAATCCCATTATTTTTGCCAAATTTATTATTTCATCTACAAAATTAATGCTTTCAATTTGGACCAGTCTCAAACTTGTGTGGTCAAGAGTTAATTTAACCCTTTAAGACACAATTCCAACGACCCTGAGGATAAAGCCTTTTGAAAACATTGTTGGAAAAGGAGAATATGCTGATAACCAGACTCCGTTTCCAACAATTTTTCTATCCTATCAGACAGGAATCATTATTTCAGCAACATATAATCTGTTGTCTGCAAATGCTTTCAATATGGTCCAGTCCAAACTTTTGCTGTTTGGTAATTAGTGCTTACAAATGCAGAAATAATGCCCCTTTCTGTACCAGCAATGTGAGTTGTTCATGTGGTTTCTTTTACCAGGCAACAAAATTTCAGATTTATCCATGGTTACGTCAGGATTTCCTTTCAACATGGTTTTATTCTTGGGCTTTCTACATAGATAAGACTAATAAAATGCATATTTTTACACCAAAGTTTCATACAGTCTATACAATAATGCAATTTTAATGGATTTTTTTGGCAAGAACGTCATAACCCCTTTACTGAATAAATCATACTGATAGTTTGCAGCCAAGTGTTAACCGAAATTCCAATATTAAACTCTCAAACTCTGACACATGAATGTTTCCCCATTCCCAAAAGTGTTGATCCTTTATTAACTGGTCCATGTAAAAGGTTTCTGCAAAAAAAAATATCCCTACCTACCCTACCAACAGCATTGCTGACTGAAACCCTAAACACAGATATTTTTTGTTAGGTCTAGGGAAGAAAACATTGTGGGAAAAGAAGAATAACTGCTGCTTACAAGAATTTCTCCTTTCCAGTGTTTTAACAAGCCTTCTTTCCATGGGTCATCGAAACATGGAATTGTTTATGGTAAAGGGAGAAGAGTTAGCATGTAAACAGCACAGATTCAAGATCAGACTGCATTATCTTAACAGATTTTCACAAACCCTGATAAGCAGCTCAAGTTATTCGTGTGGTTTTATGTCTTCAAACAGGACCAAAAAATTCAGCAGTCAAGAGTGATGGAGATGAATTTAGATAAATCAATTAATAATCCTTGTAACAAAATTATGTTTTCAATGAAATGCTTTTTGTCAAGTTTAAACCATTTATCTCTTTGCCACACAATCCCCACCTTTAATGACCCCAACAAAAAAATCTTGTGGAAAAAGGAGAAAATGCTGGTAACCAGCATTTCCCAATTTTTTCCAACAATTTTTACAATTTTGAACCCAAATCCGATTTTGGAGCTACTTTGTAAGTGCTTTGATATCAGGTGACTGGATTTTCTTGTCTGGCCAAGTATGAAAAGAGTTACTTCCTTTTCCTAGAAGAAAGTCAATTTCTGCGCTTTGTCATCTTTCTACCAATTGACCTTTTCAAAACACTTTCATGATAGATGAAATGATAGTTTCTATTTGGCACACAATGTAACAATATGTGACCCGTCACGCAAAAAGGGACCATCTGGGAACTGCGACAAGTGTCGACCCTGGTCAGACTGCGCGGATTGCGCAGGCTGACCAGGGTCAACATTTTTCGTGTCTTTGATATTTTCTGTATGAAAAGGGATCATTCTACATAACTATACAATCATTTTTGAACTATCGACTTAAATTGACCTGCACTATCTTTGATCTGTTTTCATCTACTTGATGTACGGAATTCCCAGATTGTCCCTTTTCGCGTGACAGGTCACAATTATTTTCTTTTAAGTTTTCCTTAGAATATGAAGGACATTTTAACTCCTTACCAAACAACAAAATTTAAGCTTTGTCAAAATTGAAAGCATTTGCAGACATACATTATAAAAGTGACTCAAAAATAGAGATTAGTTTTGGGAAGGGAAAATTGTTTGAAAAAGGAGAAAATGCTATCAGCATTTTCTCCTTTTCCCTCAATGTTTTCAGACGGCCTTTTCTTCAAGGTCATTAAAACTTGTGATTGTTATATAAAGGGTTAAACCTTTAACCCTTTACCACAAACTCCCAAGTTTTAACGACCCTTAGGAAGAAAGCTATAGAAAACATTGTGGAAAAAGGAGAAAATGCTTGTAACCAGCATTTTCTCCTTTTCCCACAATGTTTTCTACTCTATAGAAGATAGAAATCACCATTTAAGTTGCATTTGTCATCTGCAAATGCTTTGAATTTGGTCGTGTCCAAAATTTTGTTGTTTGGTAAGGAGTTAATCAAACAATTTCTTATTGAAAATTTCGGCATAAGAAAACCAAGACCATTTGAGCTGCATTTGTGTTCTTTGCTTATCCTTTCAACTTGGACAAGTCTAAAAATCTGTTTTCTGTTAAAGAGTTAAGCTGGTTGTGTAAAGAGTGTAGATTATGATCATACTACACAGAAGATGCTGTCTGACCTTGGATCAACTCTATTTACCCTTTAGTAAGATACTCTGACCATTGCAATATATTGTCTGTCGTTTTTTTTCTCTGATCTAAATTATTCGTCTAACTCATTGTTGGGTTAAACTCTTGATTAAACCAGGAAAATATGACGTAAAAATTATGACAGTGTCAATGGTTGAGTGATTAGACACACCCACTCAAAAATGTTGACATGATGGATATTGTTATAAAATTAGTACCTAAAGCAAAGGTTGTTTGATACCAATAAAATATTTGAGTTTGATGACTGAAATGAAAAGAATGGTACAAAGTATTTCGTTACGTCCTGACCTAAAATAAAATGGTCTACTGTACACCACAACTTATATCAAAGGATTTATCATTGACCCAAAGACTGATTGGCAAAAATGGGTTAAATAGTCGTGTATCTATACCCTGTTATATTTGCGTAGGCAGAGAAGATTTTGTCCATAAAAATAAACACTAAATAAATAATAATTTCATTAAAAAGATCATGTTGTTAAACAACCGAGAGTAAATTTGGAAAAATATCTCAAGTACAGATTTCCACAAAATTAGATTTTTCTTTCAATCATGCACACAAAAAAAAATAATAATTATACAAATTACATACCTATTTGTAGCACTTTATCAACGGCTCCGGAATCCAAAAGTTTAACTCCTTGATTAAATGGTAGCTTTTCATTGTCGACATTATCTTTGCCAGCATTTATAAAAGAAGAATACATGCAAATATCCCTTTCGTTCCGTGGAAACGACCAAAAAACTATCCTACTTTGAACTGGCTCGGGTATCCTATTAAAGCGTTGTTCAATGGTCTGAAATGGTATGTTTTGAGCCACGATCTTAGCACAGATATCGAGAAGAGACTCTGTATTTTTAAATTTTCCATGTTTTGAAGTACTTCCCTTTAGGTTAGATCCATTTTCACTGGCTGAACCACGGCCGAGCGAAACTCGCATCCGCTTAGCAGCCGCCATTGGGAACATATGATGGTTCAAGTGCAATGTGCGCATGCGCTAATTACGATGCGAAAGTTCATTAAGCATGCGCATTGTCGCTAAGTTGTAGTTACGCTTGCGTAGGGCCTCAGGAATTCCCATTTATATTACTATAGATTTCAATGGAAATATATCTTTGCCCTAAAGTGCATAAATAAAAAGCCATTCATTTATAGAATTGTATATTCTTTATACATGTGATATTGATAAAATGTCAACAAAGCGTAAATTGTTCCAGATAAAATCCATAACCAACAATGCAACTTACCGTTAATGACTAGTTTATTTCAATATGCACTTTGTTTTTAACAGGAGAAATAATTATAGTAAAATTAATTTTATGAATCCATATAGATGGTAAAAGTCAATAGATTTGAGACCCATTACGAACCGAGTTTTATCGTTGTTAGCTTACAATGGGTGAATGATTTCTAAACTTTCGATAATCGACAGTAAGGAACATCATGGACTGAACAACGTTTTTTTTTTTTTTTCGGGGGGGGGGGGGGGGGGGGCTCATCGACAGTTACGGTCACGTACATAACGCGCATTGCGGGTAGTGGCAAAAGGACAATAAGTATAAAAGTGTAATATATGGAAATTGCTTCAGGGCTTAGATCTATAAAAATGTAAAATGGCAGTTAGAAGGCATGCGATGAAAGGGTTTTAAAACCCTTTTTCCGCGAATTAAAATTGTTGACAAAAAAAAGAAAATTAGTTTTGTTGAATCAATTGACAATTATTTGGATTTATATGTAAGCCACTGCCGATAGAGCAGCAGAGACTGTAAAGCAAGATCAGATGACTGAACAACTGATCTTGCTTTACTCTCTCCGCAAAATACACTAATGGTCGCGGGTAAGAGTTTACTCTTCATCAAACGACACAATTAAATTCTCAAAGCCTTTCACAATTATGATTGCCTTCGCTGCCAGTGTCATTCTACACTTCTCGCTTTGCTGAAATACTGCAGATTAATCTTGAAAATTAACTTAATTCTGTTTTATTTCTAGACTAACATTTCTTTCGGATTTATTAGGCGCCGTCTAAGCGTCAAGGCTTGTCCAAGTTGAACGCATTTGAAGACGACAAATTGAACATAGACAAACTGATTAGATATCTGTCTTTTGAGGGGTAAAAAGACATCGTGAGAAAAGGAGAGTGTTGCTATCTGCATTTTCTCATACCTCTTACAGTGTTTTAATTGACCCTCTTTCCACGGGTGGTAATCAGGGGAACTAGCTCCAAAGAGAGTCGATGGAATATTGTGCCGTAAACAAATCCGGGAACTCGTGAGCCAAAGCCTTCGAGATAAAAACCGTAAACAAAAATATGTCTCGAAGAAATTTATCAATATTCATTTTTTTATTGGCAATCTATGGAAAAATCCGGTCATGCTATCGCGTGTACATATAAGTTAACTTTAATATTCTCCGTTACGATTGGCTGTAGAAATATGCATGGTTTGACTATAAATTTGCTACATCTTTAAAGCACCGGACTGAAAATCCACCAATTTCTGTCAACAATGAGATTTGGGACCATGATTTGTTTCATTTTCCTTTTAAACTATAGCCTTCAGACCCCCTGAAGCGCCACTCCTGATAAAATCAAGCATGGCAAATGATAAATAAGCAAAAAAAAAAAACTATTACCTGTGGAGAAATCGTTCCGAGAGAACAAAATTATTGTCCAACTTCTGTGGCCCCTGACAGAGAGATAGTGCCGTCGTCCATAAATAGATTTAAAGGAACATGAAAAAATCGCCCCTGCTCCCCCATCTCCGTGTTGACAGAGATTGGTGGATTTTCAGTTCGGTGCTGAAACATTGCATAACAAAAATCGTTCATATATAGACTACGATTCGTATCAACAGGGATCGTTTACAGACACGCTCACCTTGTTACCAATTTTGACAAAGTTCCGTCGTTTCAGCCAAATTTAATTTGTCGTCTGGCAAAGTTTTAGGGTCTCACTCGATTTCAAGTAAAAAATTAGATTTGTACCTTAGGACCGGAAATATGCATTGTATGTGACTTGCGATTTTGCACAGTGACAGTCTGTCACTTGGATATTAAAAATTGTGTTCACACGATAAGTCAAGCTGGTGTTAAAAAGCAGCTTCCTCGTTTATTTTGATAGTTATTTCAAAATATTAATTTCCAGTTATTCATAGTTATGTATAGACTGTATTAGGAGCACGTATGTGCGACATGAACATTCCTAAGAGCAATGGGTATGCCTCGATCAGTTGACTGTGCTAAAAATACAGATGCTTTTTTCCCAAAACAATGCTGTTTTTATTCGATTGCTCGGTGTTAAAACCTGTTTTCTCAACAGAAATGTATAAACAGTTTCTTTAGTCATATTTTTGTGAAAACATGTCGAGGTTTGGTACAAAGTCGACTTCAATCTTTATTATCCTTCGTTTAGGATGGCACGTTGAGAAATTTTCCGTTGTACAGTCACCTGAGATCTATTAAGTGCTTACAAGTGACTGTGCAAATTTCTTTTTTCAACATGCCATTTTTGATTAAACGAAGGGTAAGGAATATTGCAGTCGACTTCGTTACCAAACTATGAAATGTATTTAAAAAAGGTATCAACAAAGAAATTTTTTGTTCATTTTCTGTTGAGAAAACAGGTTTTTAACGCGAAGTAATCGGGCAAAAATGGTATTGTTTTGGGAAAAAGCATCTGTATTTTATAGCACGGTCAAATTATCAAGGAATCCCCATTGCTCTAAGGAAGGCTCACAGCGCACATTTATAAGTGTTTCAGATAAGATCTATACATAACAAACAAATAACTGGATATGAATATTTTATAATTATCAAAATAACTGAGAAAGCACAAGCTTGACTTACCGTCACTGTACAGAATCCCAAGTCACATACAATGCATAATGCCGGTCCTACCTGTGGATGATGTCCACCTATGTATCTAGGCAGTTTCTTCAACGCACATGTCATTCTGACTATTCACTGAGACCGAGGTGGAGACTGTTAAACAATTCTTTTGTTGTTGTTTTTTTGTTGTCGAGTAACCAGTACTACCCAACTCAACCCTACAGTTTTGATTGGGTAAGAGACTGAAGGTAAGTAATTGATATATCTTGGTAGTCCAATACTATGTAAATCACTCAGGCTGCTTCCTGAGGCTGTGGCTGAAACTGAGACTGTCCACCCGTGTACCTAGATGGTTCTACAACCAGGCCTATGCGCATAAATCTGCTGCTCGTGTAATAGACTGAAAAAGCGACCGTGGCTGTCCACTATTCATGTATCTTGGCGGTTATCTAACCAGAACTGAACCATCGCGTTGACTAATTTCTAAGACACCGACTGACCACCAATCGATGTACAAGGATTAGTGTTTGTTTTACTTATGTCCATCGCACATCGGTTTTTCTTCTGTCACAGACTCGGACTGTCTACCTATCAACGCGTCTTGCTTGTCTTCAACCAGAAGTATCTACACATCGCACTATATTTCCTGAGACCGAGTAGAGACGGGGGCTGCTAATCAGTTATTCTTAACCGTTCTAGTTGTTTTCTGTGACATTAGCTGAACTTGTCCACCGTTCGATGTAACTTTGCGGTTCTTTTATCAATACAGAACAGATTATCCCGGTTTGCCTTCTGAGAATAAAATTGTCCACCTTAAATTCATGTAGACGTTTGTGCTGCGAGTGTCTCTGAAACAGCTAGGGCTAGAATCACAAAAGTTTACAGGGATGTTGATCAGCATAACTATTGTGGGTCTGCTTTTTCCTTTGAATTCTCTCCCCTTAATAACATTTTATAGCCCGTGGCAAATTTGAAGTGCATGATGAAAATGCCATTATATGTTTTGTATCTGAAATAGCTTTAGCATGAATACTAAATGTTAATGAGAATATCGTTTAGGGTATAGAGGTGTGTCCTCGTTTTTTTTTTTTTTTTTTCTTCTTGTGTCCACTAAACAAATCTAGACTTGTTGCCCTTTGAAACTAAGATTTCACAAACTTTATCGCACATATCAAAGGATGCGTCGTGCGGAAGGGTCTTAACCCTGATATAAATATTTTCGATTACTTCCTGTACATATTTCTTCCGTATTATGGCATTGTTCCACATATATCATATAATTTATATGTATGGAACACTGAGTGTCACTTTGAACAGCAAACGACCAAAAAAATGTTTTCATCGGGAAACAAATAACGTTATGAACTCTTATACGGTAAAATGGAACATCTTGAAAAACAACAAAAGTGGAATGAGTTCCAATGTTTCCATTAATCAACTGTAACGAAGAAAGGCGAATACATGTTAGCCGTCATAACAATAGTTCTTTGAAATTGACGAACACAGCGGAAAAAGTTATTTTGCATATATATTTGAGCCATGGTCCGTGAAAAGGGGGCTTAGTGCATCTGCAAACAATGTAGACTCATGTCAGTCAGCGCAGTCCGCGCAGGCTGACACGAATCGAAACCTTTTTTTGCTATTGGTAAATTTTCTGCGTCACAAGAACAGTCTACCTCATGGTTCAGTCAGTCATTAGACTAAATGGATTTTATGGATCCATAATCACGCCATGTCTTGTTTGGTATAATGCATCACGGTGATGTATTAAACCCCTTTTGCCAGAGCATGGCTCATTTGTTTTCGAATGTACTTCAAAACCAGTCCCACAGTCAATGAGAGTACTTCCCAAATTCTCTAATATAGTGACTACCTGCGGCTTTTTTTTCTGCTCGGAATAATCGAAGCGTTGGTTTTCCTTTCGATTTAATACATAGGTCTTGCAGTCGTTTTGTTTTACAAAAGAAGTCTACATTGTGTTAAAATAGTGGTATGCTTTAACTCTTATCCTTCTAAACAAAAGAAATGAAACTTTCAAGCCGATAGTTAAAAACCCAAATATCGCAGTTTGAAAGGTATTTTTGGAGGAACTATATCACCTTATCGGACAGTGTAGATCCATGATCAGACTGCACGTTCTGTGCAGTCTGATCTTGATCTGCGCTGTCCGCAAAAGGTCAGCGAGTCGCGCTTAGCAGCCCAAGGGTTAATTCTGTCGCTTTTCTGAAAGATTCGTGAGAGACCAAAATACCAACTGAATGTTGTAACGACAATGTAACTTCTGTCGGGATTCGTCGAAAAGAAAGACGCTTGGTTTTCATCCGGTTGCAGCATTCTTCAAAGAAATGGTCCATATAGGCTGAGCTCGTTTCCGCCGACAGATTCATTTGCAGAGATGAACCTCACAACTTTAATGAAATGAAGGCGTTCTTAATCCACCAAATCTATCAATCAGGAAACCACTACCGGTAGTGAAAGAAAGAAAAAAGTAAATTGTTGAAATAGCGTCAGATTTCATGGTTCGTGTCATTGTGAATGATGCGTTTAGTAATCCATGTTTTGCTGTAGATGAATGTTTTTTTTTCAACATCGCTATTTGCAAACGCGTTGTGTAGAACACGCAAAAAAAAAAAGGGGGGGGGGGGCGTGTGTGTGAAAGGAGTGTGTGTCGAAATAACCACAGTAGTGACATTTGATGCCAAGGTGATGAATTTTGTGCATGGCACTTCCCACCATCAAGTTATCTACTACTACGACGTTTAGCAATTAGAGCTCTAGCATTCGAAAAAATAAATACGGGACACGAAATTCTTGAAGTTGTACATGTATGAAGACCCATAGAGTCAATGGAAAACCCCTCCAACGTTTTTTTTTTCTGGTGATACAAAACTCATAACCATCGGGTGCACACCTTAACATACGGAAAACGACTGCTGTAACTTCCATAATTCAAGATCAAGCAGTTTGATAGAAACACACGACACATCTTTGACATTGCATAGGAATTTAGAATATCAGGGACAATAACTTATCAAAGTGAGATTCTGAATGATGAAAGACGCACCATACTAGACGCTGAACAGCATTCCGAAGAACTGTGGTAAGTCAAGCCTAAGCGTTTAATAGATACCACCAAGTAAACGTAATCTTAAATTTAAATGGGTAAAAATTCCAGAGTTATCAGAGAAGACAAAACAAGACGGCTATTGGCTCTAAAACGCTCAACTGAGTAATGTGACCATGGATTCATAAAACTTTGGGCTCTCATTTGTCTCGGTTACCTACTTTTTGATCCAGTGCGACCCATTTATACACTTATCCAAAATATCACCAAGACAAACATTTTGACCAATTTTCATGAGTACTAGACTAAAAAAGGTGGCCTCTAGAGTGACCTGTTTCTTGATCCTAAGTAACCCATTTCCAAACTCGTCTAAGATATCAAGACAAAAATGTCTATCAACCTCAGCAGGGATCGTATATACACATGTATATAAGATCCCTGACCTCAGTTAGTATTGGATAGAAAATGTCCACGGCCTCTACAATGCACACAAGCTTTTTCTAAGATTCGCCTCTAGTTTTTTGACCAATGGCATACATGTAATCATTCATTTACAAGTGAAAATCATAATAGATCTAGAGACCTGCAAATTCGTATGAATTTAGGCATATATAAACTTTACTGAAAAAATAATAAATAAAAAGAGCACTTGCAAATAATTGAAATAAGTATAATCAAAGATTAAAAAAAAAAAATCGCCCATACATCTAGGACAAGAAATGTAAGCCCCGAAATACGTGTGGCAGTACGCTCGAGAGCTTGTAAAATTTTGTTCGATTAAGCTGACAGACTAAATACGAATCATGTGCGCGTAGACATTCGTAGACGTTAGATTAATGTCGGACCCATAGATATTAAAATTGAAATGAAACAGTCACAGCCAACGAGGCAACGACTTTTGAAAATGTCAGAAGCATTACTTCAGTGTTCGGAACAGGTTGGTTTGTTGTTATGAATAAACAAATTAGTTATTACGCAAACTTTCCTTCAACCCTATTTTGTAGGGTACATAAATCGGATATGTTGTAATTCCGGATATTTTCTGATCATAGTTCAAATCCCCATTATTTTTTTATCTACTTGTAGTGGTAATACTCAAACGGATGGGAGGAAATTCTTTTTCACGAACCGTGTTATCACTCTTTGGAATTCTTTGGATGAAGAAGTAGTCAGCGCACCTAGTGGAAATTCATTTAAGAAAAGACTGAGAGTCACACCACAAGGAAAAAGTGACTGATGAACCAAGTAACCAAGTGGTCTATATTTTGTAATATACTATACTTCCTGACAACCACAGTGCATTCCATGTTATCAAGTATACATTTCAAAGATAAAACCACAGAAAACTGATCCATCTGACAAAAAATCTAAATCTCCACTGTCCAGTGTTATTTACATGATGCCTTGAAAGAAAACCCCATGTAATTTGAATATTGTTACAGATTTCATCGTTAAAAACTAGAAAGATGGATCTAGTTTTTCACATATTTGGCTCATTATTTTTGCATCATTTTATTTGCTTGTTGTATTGGTTTGAAATATAAGATGATACGCAAGTACAATTCAGTACTGTAGATTTCCACTTCTTTTCAGGCTAAACTGTATAGCAACTGTGTGTTGGGGAAAAAAGCTGTAGCAAAGGGTGATTGTTCTGCAGAATTTCAACAGCTCAGTACATGCATGAAAAATGCAGTAAGTACTCTTTTGCAATATGGTTTACTATATTGGCTTTCAGCATAATATCAAAGACATGTTAAGGTGCAATATATGGACAGTGTAGATTAAGATCATACACTTCAGAAGATGTAATTTGATAATCTATCTCTATTTTGTGAGATAGTGTGGTCGAAACAGCCTAGATTTAGCATTATCTGGGTTGTTTTATTAATTTATTTAACTTTTTGCATTGCAATCCAGTTTTCACAACACTAAGGGGAAAGGCTTTCTAAAACATAGTAGGAAAAGGTGAAAATGGTGGTAAACAGCGTTTCCCCTTTCCTTACCATGTTTTCTACCCTGTCATAGACAAAGGCCATTACTTGTTACACATTTAATTTGTTGTCTGCAAATGCTTTAAATGTGGATAAGTGTAGTATGTTTTTGTCTGATAAAGAGTTAACAGAGGATGCTTTCTAAGTGAAATTTAATTTTCAAATACTAGCCATTTGATAAACCAAATTATAATTTCTTGGCCAATGGTATGGTTAGAATCTGTAATAAAGAATTTGAACAACTCTTACGAACAAAGTCTGTTACAAAGAAACAAATGAATAAATGCATGGGTGAAATACAAACCGCATCTGGTGGGATTCGAACCCATGGCGGACAAGATCCTCGTTTTTCGAGGTTTAAAAGACCAATACCATAACCACTGAGCTAAAGAAATGTCTCCCTAACGCAGCTGTTAGGTATTGTATTTAAGTCGGGACAAAGCCATGCATGAAGGAGTTGTCTCCCGTAACACACCTCCTCTTAAAGTCATCATTTATTGATGACTCAAAGCCTTATTAGGCAGTGAGTCTATTATTTAGACAACAAATGTCCGTTTTTGGACAACAAATGGGATTAATGGCTCAATGGCCAATCCCGGACGAGCCCCCATCTTACGAACAAAGTCTGTAACAAAGAAACAAATGAACAAATGCATGGCTGAAATACAAACCGCATCTGGCAGGATTCGAACCCATGGCAGACAAGATCCTCGTTTTTCGAGGTTTAAAAGACCAATACCATAACCACTGAGCTAAAGAGATATCTCCCTAACGTAAGGTATTGTATTTAAATCGGGACAAAGCCATGCATGAAGGAGTGGTCTCCTGTAACGCAACATAAAGAACTGTTTATTATTATGGGTCTTGATTTTGTGTAGATGAACCAAGCTGCTGATATTTTTATAACTTCAGGCAAAGAAGAAAAGTTGAGGAGTTGTATACTGTGGTAAACCATGGCTATGCCAAAGAAAATGTCTGGTTAACCAACCTTGGAAGACCAACCAATGAGATGATCCTTTCAACCAGTGACAAATTGCTTTTTATGTATATCTGTTGATAGTATAAATCACTTGGTTTTTGTTATTACTTTTTTGGTCATCATTTATTTTTCAGCAGAATGGAAAAACCCAAAGAATGTATAGGATAGCTATTCTCTTTACCAGCTGATAAACTTTTGGATTCGTCAATTCTGAAAACATTTGCAGAGGAAAAATTACATGTAGCTTAAATAATGGGATTGTCTTTGATAGGTTTAAAAGCATTGTCCGCATTTCCCGTAATGTTTCAAAATATTTCATAAAGGGAAAAAACACGTTTGTTTGGTTGAGGATTAAGTTGCCTTTGTGCATAGCCTCATCAAGGTAGATGACTCAGAATACATAACGTCTTCAAAGCTTAAATTGATATGTAGAAATTTTCCAAATCAGAACAAAACAAATGAATAAAAACCAGTTTACCATGCGAAAATTCTATTTCCTATTTAGATAAATTAAAAGTCACATACGTACATGGAAACATGCAAAAACTCGAACTGTCAAGGCTGGTGAATACTCCCAACCTGTTGCTTCTTCAATGGAGCAGGGTAAAAAATCAAAGGGCCATAACTCTTGCAGTAGACCAGTTATATTGAAGGTTGCAGTGCTCAAGTTCCTGTAGTAGGAAGGCTTCCATAACAATTTCAGCCTGAGTAGTAGAAAACTAGGAAGAGAAGAGGCCACTAAACTGCATTTACAGAGGGACAAATGAATAGACAGCCTAATTCCAGTATACAGTATGGTGGGGGAGGGGGAAAGAGGGGAGCAAGTTTGAAAATATAATTCAAATTTAAATTGCAAATAAGATAAATTTACTCATTCATGAAAAGGTGATAAAAAATATTGCACAGTGTGCATATCCTGTCTTTCATTCAGAAACTTCTACAGTTCATCCTGGATAGGCAAAACAATAATTCACTCAAACCCTTCCCCCTATTTGCAAGTTTTGGACAGTTCAAATTTGAGGAAAAAATGCCTTTTATTGCAGAGGTCAATGGTTGCTTGCATGATTGAAAGCGTTACATAATTATCATGCATACAGTATCACAGACCATTTCCAGGATTTTCAGAGGATCTAGGCTTGTAAAAAGGAGTGTACAATTCTGATTTTTTTGTTGTCTAAAAATTTTGAGTTCTGTTAATCCTCTCATTTAGGATTTAATGAAACAGACTTTTTTGTTCAGCCAGCAAAGAGGATACAGTTATTCTAACTTTAAGTCGGCTTTTGTTAGATTATTTCTCAAATACTTTACCAAACAATCTGGACTTTAACAACCCCGAGTAAAAAGGCTTTAGAAAAAATTGCGGGAAAAGGAGAAAATGCTGGTCACCAGTATTTTCTCTTTTTCCCACATTGTTTCCTACCCTTCCAAAAATGAATGTCAGTAATTGAGTTACATTTATTTTTTTGTCCGTAACTTCTTTCAATTTGGACATCTAAAAATTTGTCACCTGGTCAGGAGAGATGTCTGAAAGACTAAAACAGTGATCAGACTGTACATTTTATGCAATCTAATCTTGATCTTGAATGTCCAAAAAAAGCTTTTTTCGGGTTAAAGATCCACTTTGTCTCTTAGGGCATAAAGAACGTCATCCTGACTAACATTCAGTCGCACACGCATATTGAGATCCTGTCGTCCATGTTCAACAAGGAGCAGTCGTATACTTCCAAGTCGTGAACACATACCTGCCAGTTCACTTGTTGATGGTGGCTGTAGACCTGCAACAAAAAATGTATGATGCATGTTGGAAAGCTGAATACATTAGCTCCTTACCAGAGAACAAAATCTAAGACCTGTGCACTCTCTAAGGATTTGCAGAAGACAAAAAAATATTATGTGGTTCAAATGATAGGATTTGTATTTGAACAGGTAGAAAACATTGAGGAAAAAGGAGAAAATGCTGGTGACCAGCATTTTCTCCTTTTCCCACACCATTTTCAAAGGCTTTTCTCCTAATAGTCATTAAAACTTGTGAATATTTGGTAAAGGGTTTAACAGTGCCATCATCACTTGCCATTCAAAACATTGACCTGGTTCTGAATTCCAAGAATAGCCTCCTGATTTGCTGAGACAGTCCATCTTAGCCAATCAAATAGGTAATATAGTTGGAAAATTGGTGAACATAGAAATCCAGATTTCAAATTTTGGAGGTTTTTGGGCTATCTTAACTGGACATAATTTATAAAATGTTCAAAATGGATTCTTGCATGGGTGGAAATACTCGAGACTTCCACAGTAGTATTACATGTATATGGTTGAAAATATCCAAGTAAAATACTGATCATCATAAAAAATTATGGAATAATACATGAATACAAGTGATAACGCTCGGGCAATATGAGAAATACATCTAGTTTGTTATGAGCAATGTCTTCTTAACTCATTACTAAATGACAGTTTTATACTTGTCCAAATTCAAAGCTGTTGCAGATGACAAATTCAGCTCTTAAAAGGATAGAAAACATTGTGGGAAGAGGAGAAAATACTGGTTACCAGCATTTTCTCCTTTTCATGTAACATTTTCGAAAGGTGTCTTCCCCAGGGTTGTTAAAACTCAGGTTTGTTTTGTAAAGGGTTAAGCAAAAATTTTTTCAAAGGAACCTGCTGCGTAACAAAAATTTATCTGCCAGAGGTCATTTCAAATAACTTAAGATAAAATAATTGAACTGAAGGTAACTTTGACATGAATCTAGTACCACATATACCTTCAAATCGACAGAGAGATATGTGCTGTGTATACAGTTTGGAAAACTCTGCTTCCTCAAGACCAAGCCTCTGGAACTCTGCAACAACTGCACGCAAGAATACCTTTTCTTGGCTGGAAGCATTTCTGTAAAATAATATATCTAGAAATAGCATACAAATGATATTTCATCAATAAAAGTAATGATGATGTAATAATGATAATATTTGCATTATAAGTCTTTGAAATCTTCTTTGCAAAATAAGAATAATCAAAATGGATCAAACTTACTTAGTTTATACATGAATACATGTGAAAACAGTGTGGCAAACGGAAGAAAGCCTCTGTAATCTATACTGTCAATTTCTCCAGCTCCCACTATTTTGTCCCATACCAAAAAGGTTTCTGCAAATGCTTTCACTTGGGCAAGTCTATAATTCTGTTGTTCGGTAATATCCAAATACTGGAAACATTTTCAGACGACACTAAATTTGACTCAAATCATGCAAGTTGTCTTTCAGAGGGTAAAAACCATTGTAGGAACAGGAAAAAATGCTGGTAAGCAAAAGCATCTCCTTTTCTCATACTTGTTTTTCAAAAGTCTTTTTCCTTGACGTAACAAATCTGACAATCTCGATATTTTTAATGACCCTGAGGAAGATACCTATTGAAAACAATGTGGGAAAAAAGGAGAAAATGCTGGTGGTCAGCATTTTCTACTTTTCCAACAATGTTTTCTGCCCTTCCTAAAATAAATATCAATCTTTGAGTTTTATTTACTTTTTCGTCTGTAAATGCTTTCAATTTGGACTAATCTAAAATTTTGTTGAGAGGCAATGATAATGGCATACCTTATAGCAACTATTTTGGGAGATGAAAACATTTCTTGAAGAGCTGCATCTACATGTGACATGCCAACCAGCACATCCTTAGACATCTTCTTTGATGATAACTCGGCAATTTCTGTTGATCTTCTGCAAATGTCCAAGGCCCTCCTGGCATCTCCCGAGACAGCAGCCACTTTCCTAGCTGCTAGTTGTATAGCATCCTCATCGAAAGCTTTCAGGCCTTTCATTCTGGACAAGACAATGGTCTGTAGCTGTTTAAAGGTGTAAGGCTGGAAGGTCATCCTTGTCAAACCCTGGAATAGAATGAAATTGTATGTTGTATGGTGTTTAACACCGTCTACAACATTATTTCAGTTACATCGCGGCAGCCAGTGAACTTATCCATGATTATCTGAAGTTTCTTTTACAAGTACATGTACTTTGCACAATATTCTTCCCAAGCAACTGGCTGCTTTCCCGCGTAACTATCTTTGAAACAATGATCAGTGGTGTGAAAGGAACGAATGCTGTTGCAATACCTATCATCAATCCTGGGAAAGAAATTGGCCAAGCTGGGGATTCGAACCAGTGACCCCCTGTTCTCAAGGCCTGTACACTACCAACTGCGCTACCAGTGCTTGGCAATAAAACCATAAAACGTAGCAGTTTTTATCCAATAACAGAGAATTTTTTATCGTTGGAAACAAAGAAATATGCACGTAACTAGCTTATTCTCGTTTTTTTTTTTTTTATCATATTTACACTTTATGTACTTATTCCTGAAACAAACACGCAGCAGATGACTTATAAATTGCCATTGTAGAACATAGACCTTCAAGAAATCAGCCAAAGAACAGCAAAAGAAGTATAAACCGACTCACACACTCGTACTATCCTATGTAAAGCCTACAAAGACCTATTAGACATAGTGGAATATGAATGACCCATGTCCTGGGTAGTCCATTTTAGCCCATATTGATATGCTGAAGATGGATCTATCTTTATATGAGCCATGCTACCTCCTTTTTGCACAATGTTTTCAAAATGCATAAAATTTAAAAAGGTGGAATTGTATGGTAGAGAGTTGAACATTAACTCTTTACCAAGCAACAAGATTTTAGACATGTCCGAATTCAAAGCATTTGCAGACAACAAAATTATTGTGACTCAAAAATTAAAGTTTGTTTTAAGAAGGGTAGAAAATGTGGGAAAAGGAGAAAATGCTGGTTACCAGCATTTTCTCCTTTTCCCTCAATGTTTTCAAAAGGCTTCTTCCAGGGATTGTTTAGTAAAGGGTTAATGTATGTTGACCATCCTGATTTTAAAAGGATATTTTCAAAGGTGTCAAATCATTAGTTTTCATTATACAAATTCTCATGTAATAAAGATATCACTTTTATCTTCTCTATGCAGAGAAAGTGGACTGACCTTGCCTAGAAATAATTCCAGATACAACAAAATAAAGCCAAAGTAAAGCAAATTTGATAGTTCCTGCCTAGTTTCTCTACTGCGTTTTTACATGTGGAGGCGATATTGCTATTTAATGGTATTCTGGGTGTACAATTAAGGAGACAATATATTAGGACCCTTGACAACCGAAGACTTCTGTCCCAGTTTCAGTAATCTTCTTCATGCACGTGCTATTCATAATTTAGAATGATCCTTGGACATACAGAAAATCAAATTGCAGGCTGACATGGGCCGATATTTTTGTATATGCATTAAAACCTCTTTTTACAAAGCATAACTCAATTAATTTGGTTTAACAACTTACTAACTCTTTACCAAACAAAAGTTTGGACTCGACCAAACTGAAAGTATTTGCAGACCACAACATAAATGTAGCCCAAGTGCTGCTTTCTGTTACTGGTAGGGTTGAAAACATTACAGGAAAAGGAGAAAATGCTGGGTTCCCACATGCTTTCAAAAGCTTTCTTCTTCAAAGTTGTTAACACTTGGGTTTGTTTGGTAAAGGGACTACTCTTTACTGGTCAAAAAATTTTACACATATCCAAACTGATAGCATTTGCAGATAATGAATGTGGCTGACATGGTGTTTCTCAACCCTTTACCACATAATCCCGACTTTTAACGACCCTGGGAAACCGGACATTTGAAAAAATTGTGGGAAAAGGAGAAAATGCTGGTAACCAGCATTTTCTCCTTTTCCCACAATCTTTTCTTACGTTTCATAAACAAATCCAATCAATTGAGTCGCAATAATATTCTCGTCTGCAAATCCTTTCAATTTGGATCAGTCTAAAATATTGTTTGGTAAGGAGTTAAAAGGTTTAGAGCTAAGATGTTTAACCTACCAATCTACTTTGGACCCTTTTCATCATTATCCGTTCTGGCAAATCCATGGTATTGGCCACAGCTAGCACAATCAACCTAGCATACTGTTTGGTTGGCCAATCAAATATGTTGTACATTACATCCTGTTTTCTGGTCCATAATAAATCTAACTGTAAACAGTACAAAAATATAGTAATAGGTCAAGTAGTTTCCTACATAACTTTGAAATTCTGGGAAAATCAGCTGCATAAGTGATGGTTTAACCCTTTACCAAACAATAAAATTTTAGACTGATCCAAATTTGAGAGCAATTGCAGACGACAAAATAAATGCAACTCAAAAGTTGAAATTTGTTCTGGGAAGGGTAGAAAACATTGTGAGAAAATGCTGGTTACCAGCAATTTCTCCTTTTCCCCACAAGGTTTTCAAAAGCCTTCCGTCTCGGGGTCCTTGAAAGTCGGGATTATTTGCTAAAGACTTAAACAGTTACAGCTAAGGCTCTTATGACCCAACAAAAACTTGATCCAACAAAAACTTAAGTACAAGTGACACTTGAAGGAAATCTGTCAGATCTAGAACAAACAAGAGCACCCCATGCAGGTGCCAATGCTCAGCTGCAGGTGCTTGATTTTCAGTCAAAGTTCTAAGGAAAGAGAGCCACCATCTTCGCGAGCCAAGGTTACGATCACTACGTGGATCTTACCTTGGCAGATCGAGCCCGATTTCGAAATTCCCGCAATACGTCCCCTATTGGATGCTGGTTATTATCCCCCTTTACATCTCATTTCTGATAGCCAATGAAATATAATTTTACAAACCGCTTACGAATACAATAATTCAACATGAAGCAATAACCACAAACGTACTTCGACATTCCATCATCAGGCGCTGGAATGGAGCCTAAAACTTCCGATAATTGATTGGTCACACTGAAACTTTCTGTAAATATTGTTCGTCTATGTTTTTTCAGTAATAAATCATTACAGATCCTGCACACATCCACGGAGGTATCCATGTTTACCTTCTATTTTTATTTGAAAGGTTGCGACCTTGTTCTATTTTTATCAAAGATGAAATGCTACGAGCGATTTGATTCGTGCAGTTAGAGCTAGGTGCAACCAATGAAAATGCGTATCGCGGGAATGTCGAAATCAAGCTCGATCTGCCAAGGGTGTTTAGAGTAGCGTAGTGGATCGTCACCCTTGGCTTGCGAAGATGGAGAGCCACAGGCCCCAAAGCGCTTGCCTGAGTAATGTCATCTACAGTTGATAAAGCTGGAGAGATCCTGGTTTTAATGTGAAATGTATGTGTGTAAGTGCCCTACTTATTGACTAACTTGAACTTCTTTTGGAACTTTAATTCTTTGCCAAACGGAAAAAATTTAGACTTGACAAGTGACAGCATTTAAAGATGACAAATAAAATGTTGCTAAAAAGTTGACCAGTGTCGTTGACAAGTTAGAAAAACATTATTTGAAAAGGGAAAAATGCTGGTTACCAGCATTTTCCCCTTTTCCAAAAATGTTTTCAAGAGCAATCTTCTGTAGGATTGTTAAAATCTGGATTGTGCAGTAAAGGGTTCATACCACCCGGAAAGAAATCATGTAATAAAATTCAGCTATTATCTATGACATTGTTAATCTGTAACATCAAAATTACCATCACCATGGCACAATTAAGCATGTAAATTCGAAGTTTGAGGTTTGTAACTCTTTACCACACAATACAGACTTATAACGACCATGAGAAAGAAGCCTTTTGAAAACATTGTAGGAAAAGGAGAAAATGCTGGTAACCAGCATTTTCTCCTTTTCCCAATGTTTTCTACCCTTCCCAAAACAATTTTCAATTTTTGAGCCATATTTAATTTTGGTCTGCAAATGCTTTCAATTTGGACTGGTCCACAATTTTTTCGTTTGGTAAAGAGTTAAATAAATCCCCTTTTTTTTTTAATATAGACATGGGATAATTCCATCAGAGAATGAAATTTTGCTGTAATTGTTTTTTAGTGATTTCTCGCAAAAGGAAGACTTTGAAAAATGTTATCTATGTCAGAGAGTTCTGAACAAAAAGATCACTAGTTCAGAAGTGGTATGAGCCAGGATAAGGGGATAACAAGAGCGCTGCTTGCAGTTGCCAATGTTTGGCTGCAGTTACTTTTAATGAAATTCTGTCAAAAAAGGGGCCTAACTGTGTCAAAAATATTTTTGTGGTTACCTGTCCTTCTTGTATGGGTCCGCTTTTGATTGTAAACAAGTAGTACAAGTTTGAAGTAAATATTTTCAGCAATGACAGAGATATTATAAAAATACAGACTTTCAAATTATGAAGGTTTTTTAAAATGTTAAGCTGAAAAAAAGGGGCAAAAATGAGTCAAAAATATTTGATTTGTTACCTAGTCCTGTTGTATGGGTTCCGCTTTTGATAGTATAAAATGTTGAAGTTTTTGCAATACTAGGTAGACAATGACAGGGCTATGAAAATACCTTGACAGTGTCTTTGAAATCAGCCAAGGTAAAAAAAGAGAAATGCTTACCTCATCCACTAACAGAACAATTGTTTCTCTAGAACTTTTACCACAAAATCTCCTGTTCAGGATGTCAGCAGCATGATCTGGAGTGGCTTTTTGGCCCGTGAGTTGCTGTAATGGAAACAATCTTGGGAATGACAAAGTTCTATAAACAATCAACGACATACAATCGAACTGTCACAAAAAAGTCTAATGCTGTCGTGAATTACTTCTAGAAGGACCACATGTTTAAACCTCATATACAAAGGTGATGATAGTTCTTAAAACATGCAGAAATCAAAAAGCAGTGTGTTGCATTTTAAGTTACTGTCTAATAGTAGTACAAAGTTTTAGTACAGTGACACCAAACTTGAAGAGCCACTTTGTGATACAAATATACCTATGTGCTGGCCCACAGAAAGATAGGCTGACTCCAGCATACAGCAGAAATAATCTAGGCCGGTATTCACCAACCTTTCTTAATTCCATCCTTAGTCTAATTCTAGATTTTGTAAACAACTAAATTTCTGATAGACTAAACCAAATGGTTAGCCAATCAGAAATTTCGTAACTTTCAATTGTAGAAAACTCTTGAGAATTAGACTAGGAAGGTTATTAACATTGGAAAGAATAATGGTTCTAAAATAGCCGAACAAAAAAGTGATATCCTTATTCAGCCCAAACAGTTTTGTTTGCAGCTGGATGTTACACAAGGAATTCATACTTTTAATATTTCCACATAGGCCTGCCTTGGTTCTGTCAGTTTCATGCCATTTATTTCTAAGTATCTAAAAGCTGGTATTTCTCCATCCTCATAGCCTTGTACCATAGATCTGATCACTTCATGTACTGTGGCTGTCTTTCCTGTACCAGGCACTCCAGATATGTACATACACCTGTAAATGTACATTAGTTCATTATTCTACAAATACCCCCCCCTCCCCTTTTTTTTTTTAAAGTACACATGCAGTATGTAGCTGCTGAAATCATTGATGAAAAAGGAGCAATTGCTTGTTACATGCAACTGCTCTTTTATCTGACAATGTTTTTCAAAACATTGACCAGATCATGTACTGTGGCTGTCATTCATGGAATATTGTTTACTACATATACACATCCACATGTAAACTAGATTACAAAATTTTGGACTTGTCCAAACTGTACACAGTTTTTGAAAACATTGTTGGAAAAGGAGATCTTGTGATCCAGAAATTCATTTTCAAATGGTTCTACAATATCTAACTTGATTATCTAACAGTCAATCTTTCAAAAATCTTTTTTGATTCTAAATTTCCAAATTCAAACCCCTCATTGGCTGGTTGATTCAAATCTGATCCATTAATCCTCAAATGATTAAACACCATCCTTTTAAAATAATCACTTCTGACTTCGAATCTAAATGCTAACTTCTACATAACACACTTCTGACATGCTGCCAGGTTTTGTCACCGTCAATCAGCAAAACCATATGAATGTTGTTTTATGGCACATTTGCAAACACCATGCTTAGATATGTAGAATCAGACTAGTTCATGAACTATCACTGACCAATAAACCTGTGTATGATCAAATTATACCTACCCTCCTGTTCCATCAATGATCTTGCTTTCTACAAATCTGTAGATATCATCAAATTCTCTCTCCCTACATGGTAGTGTATCTGGGACTGCAGAAACATGGAGCCTGAAATTATTACAGTTACACTACAACAAATTCTACATAATAAACTCCAACATTTCTTGAACTTGTCGAAATCAAGATATTAATCAAAAAAAAGAAAGGAAAAAAAAAAAAAAAAAAAAAGCACAATTTTTGCCCAACTGTTCTATTACAATGTTTTTAAAATTCCTTTACTCTTTACCAAGAGGGTTTAGACTTGTCCAATTTTAAGCATTTGCAGACCACATAAAAGACTAAATGAAGATTTGTCTCTGAAAGGATGGTAAATAATGTGAGATAAAGAAACAGGAGCATGGCATGTGGGAGGTAACGCTCAGCTAAGGCGTAAAAAAAAAATAGTTT
Source organism: Hippopus hippopus (assembly GCA_946811185.2). NCBI lineage: Eukaryota > Metazoa > Mollusca > Bivalvia > Cardiida > Cardiidae > Hippopus > Hippopus hippopus. The sequence continues at coordinate 64,277,832 of OX328099.1, read as the reverse complement.
GTTTCGGGTAACCCGACCCTACCTGGAGATTTTGCCCCGACCCTAATTTTTTTTTTTGTCTTCCGATGAAAAAAAAAATCAGCCTTTTATCATACTGTGTCACAGGACGCCTGTATCGGCAAATATTGCGCTTTATATTATAGGTGTACAATCATGTACTACTATATACATAATTATGCATGAAAACTCCTACGCCTGTACAAAAGCTACCGTGTATCGGAGTATATTGAACCGACCTTAAACATAAATTGTCAAACGCAATAATGTGTGTTTTCCATTTCTAAAAATACATACAAGCAGGCGGAGAGATCGGGCTTTTTCGCTAACTCCACACAGGAACTTCTGTTTATCGAACGTTCGTATCCTATCGCACGGTTACAGAAGACAAACGGGTACCAGTTTTATCTCCTACAACAAATCACGCCCGAAATACTGCAGTACTATACAGACTGTGTAACGAACTTTTACTTTTGATTTTCGCTTTTCTTCGCGTAAAATATAGACAGGATCCCGTCATCTCTGTTGTCATCACTGCATTTCCGGTTCTGTAGTGCATTGTCGCTACTTTCGGTTTGCTAGATTTCAGATTGAACAAGTTCTGTTAAACATCATTCGGCAAAAGTGCAAGCATGCTCCAGAACTATGAACAATTAAGGTGTTCAATGCAGATATAACATTCGAAAAATTTTAATGGACGTTTCTCTTGCAACTTATCTGACAGGACGGACTGTGGACTAAACTAGACGACGGCAACGATAGAAGTTTAGATTTGTATCAAGCATCGATAGGTCTTCATATTAGACAGGTATTTTCATATTTTTTTTCTATCTTTGTTACAATGAGGCAACAATAATTTCTTTCGGAAAATACAAATCTACCCAAACTTGCCTTGTTCTCGCTCTTGCCCCCCCCCCTTTCACTCAGCTTGATTTACCCTACCTGGTCTTAGAGAAAAACCTGAAACTGCCTAGGCTAGGGGCCGCTATGCAAAAATTTTCCAAGGCTTTCTAATCTCTCCTACACTTCCGGCAAGTGATGCCACTTTAGTTTCCAGGTAAAATGTGTCTGATCTATATAAAATTGAGGAGCAGCAGCACTTCTCCCACATTTCTTGACGGATTTGGGTAAAATTTTCACAGGATGTTTCTCATCATGTGACCTAGCGCATATTGTCAAGGTTTTGCAATTCATAGCTGCATCATGGAAAAAGGGGGCTTCATGTTGTATTTCATTTTTCACCAATATCTCTTTAATACTGGACATATCTCAACGGATTTGGATGAAATTTTCACAGATCATGTGACCTAGCGCATATTGTCAGGGTTTTGGAATTTATTACTGTGTCATGGAAAAAGGGAGCTTCATGTCAAATTTAAACTGCATCCATCCTTACAAAAGTCTGTTTCTTGTGAACGCAACTCCTCCCACATTTCTTGACGGATTTGGATAAAATGTTCATAGAATGTTTTTCATCATGTGACCTAGTGCAGATTGTCAAGGTTTTGCGATTTATAGTTGCATCATGGAAAAAGGGGGCTTCATGTTATATTTCATTTTTCACCAATATCTCTTTAATTACTTGACATATCTCAACGGATTTGGATGAAATTTTCACAGATCATGTGACCTAGCACATATTGTCAGGGTTTTGGAATTTATTGCTGTGTCATGGGAAAAAAATGTTTTTCATCAATGTATCTCCAACTAATGGACATAATTTCATGAAACTTCATATTTTTATTGCTTAATCAAAGCCAATGACCAATGAGTCCGTTGTGCGTCCCTCTGTCCATCCATCAGTCCATGCGTAAAACTTTTAGATAACAAGTAACACAATATATCTATTGAGCTACCCAGGTAGGTACTAGAAATTCCAACACTTTAGTCTCTAAAGCTAGCTGCTTGAAATAGCAGCCATGTGGCGGCGTATATTGTGATGACGACACTCTTGTTTCACATTATAACTCTGAAGGACAACAAAAGTGGATACTTGTAATTTCAAAGTTGTGTCAAGAATGTGTGTTCTAGATAAAAAACAATATGCATAACCTTTGTAAACCCAACTTTTCTACAGATAAAATGTTTACTTTAAATCAGTGTAATATATATAGTCCTCTAAAGTGTTCTGGAGGGGGGGGGGGGTATTAAACATAAAAACAAACGAAACATTCTAGTATTTATTCAGTTTATTTAGAAACTTGCAAATAAATGTTTTTCACTTTTTCAGCTGTTTTAGCTCTTTACCACACAATCCACAGTTTTAACAATCCTTAAAAAAAACTTTTGAAAACATTGTGGGAAAATTGAGGGAAAAGGAGAAAATGCTATAAATCCATATTTTCTTTGTTTCCCATGTTTTCTACCCTTCCCAAAACAAATTTCAATTTGTGAGTTACATTTGTTTTGTTGTCAGCAAATACTTTTAATTTGGACAAGTCTAAAAAATTTCAATTCAGAAAAGAGTTAAACAAAAGTGGACAGCATTCAGTGGGGAAAAAAGATGCAAATATAGAAGTATAGTTTAGATAGAATTTGACCATTTACCGCACAATCAGAAAGTTAGTGACAGACTAGAGGTCTTTTGAACACATAATGAGAAAAGGGACTCAGAGCTGGTAGCCACCATTTTCTCTTTTTTTTCCATTTTTGAAAGCAAATACCACCATTTCAAAATGTTTTTTTTTTTTTTCTTTGGGGGGGGGGGGGTTAAAAAAAAAAAAAAATTCGTCCCTACCCTACCTAACATTTTTGGAGACGTTACCCTAAACAAACTATTTTTTTTTAGGCCTAAACTTGAGTGAAAATTTTAAGTTGAAACAAGCATTCTGATAGTTTTGCATAGCAAAACAGACTCCCCTACCGGCCGTATATATCGCTGGCAGGTATAGTTTGTGAAACTCTGTGGAGGAGAAAGAACATATTTGACCCCCTTTCAGAATTATAAGCATCATGTCTGTCTTTGTATGCAATGCTTTAATGAAAGCCAGATATATAAGCATTTTCCTTGTTAAAGTAAGTTCACTGAAGAAGTTTTACTAAGACAAGATGTGTTTGTGAAACACAAATGCCCCCGTAAAAGCAAATTTTCAGAAATATGACCTTTACCTTGTGAGATGACCTTGACCTTATCATCAGCAGGTGTGTACCAATGAGAGGTACCAGCTTACCATGTATAAGTCAGGGGTCAAATTTAACTTTTTTTTCAACTAGCAAAAATTTGCTAGTGACCATTTTTTCTACTAGCCAAAATCAGTTTTGTACTAGCAATATTTTAACCCATTGCCACTCAGTCCCGTGTTTTAATGACTCTGAAATGGGAAACTTATGAAAACATTGTGGCAAAAGGAGAAATTGCTCATAATGAGCAATTTCTCCATTTCCCACAATGTTTTCTACATTATTAGAGAATTAAGTTTCCTTTGAAATTGTCATCTGCAGACGCTTTCAATTTGGGAGAGTCTAAATATTGTTGAGTGGGTCTCCTCTGTTTGCTCATACAATATTATAGCTCAGACTCTACACATTCTGCATGGCAAAGAAATATCCTTTGTTTGGACAAACTGTTTGATCATTAATTTATCATGGTATTTTATTATGATACTGTTAAAATTGAAATAAAATAAATCTTGAAATCTAATTGTTTGATTTATTCATTATAGACTTAGTTGCCATTGATTGGATTAATGTCTCATGTACAGTATGTTATTCACACTCAGTTTCACTGTCTGCTGCAGCTACAGTTTTATCAAGTTTCGTCGTTTTGGGGTCTGTGCATTCCGGCAATGTCACAGAATCCAGCCTTTTGCCGAAAAAACTGGATATTTTCCGCCCCATACTCTCAGTGAGGCAATGCAGACGTATAAACAACATCAGAATCGTCTACACGCTTTAAATATCGGATACATGTATTTACAATATCGCAACAAGCGTCTCTACGAATACCAGTCACGTGGTTGGTGATATTCTCAAAGGATAGTTCTACACTGCATACGGCAATTCAGTGTACACAAAAAACGACCGCATTTATGGATTAATTCAGATTTTTAAGCGGTAGGTTTGCCCATTTTCCGGCGCACTCGCAAATTATTTCGACTGTTAGAATTTGGCACTCGCATTTTTTCATTTCAGCTCGCATTTTGCGAGTTTGCGACCATTAAATTTGAACGTTGTAAGTGTTATAACTTAAGTACTTTGAATATACAGAGAAATGACTATGAAAAGTTTTGAGGATAAGTTTTAATGATAAGGGTTAAAATTTTTGACCTTGACCTTGGACATATAACCCACAGAAGATCGGTATCAATGACAGGTACCTACATACCAAACATGAGCATTGTAAGTAAAAAAGTCGGGAAAACTTTTTTTTCGGTGAAATTTTCTAAGTGCAAGGCCTGTAATTTCGTAAAAAATCAGTGGACCGAAACCAGACTCGAACTTGATCTGTAACTCATGGTGGTTGAGTTACACACCGAAAATCAGCTCAATATCTGCCAGGATTTAGAAAAAAAGTCCGGAAAACATTTTTTTTTTTTTTTTTTTTGTGAAAATTTCAAAGTGCAAGGCCCGTAATTTTGTCAAAAATCAGTGGACCGGAACCAAAACTCAAACTTGATCTGTAACTAATAGTGGTTGACTTGCACACCAAAAATCAGCTCAATATCTACCAGCATTTAGAAAAAAAGTCCGGAAAACTGTTTTTTTTTTTTTTTTTGTGAAATTTTCTAGGTCCAAGGCCCGTAATTTCGTCAAAAATCCGTGGACCGGAACGAAACTCAAACTTGATCTGTAACTAATTGTGGTTGACTTGAACACCAAAAATCAGCTCAATATCTACTAGCATTTAGAAAAAAAATCCGGAAAACTTTTTTTTCCGTGAAATTTTCTAAGTGCAAGGCCCATAATTTCATCAAAAATCAGTGGACCAGAACGAAACTCAAACTTGATCTGTAACTCATGGTGGTTGACTTGCACACCAATAATCAGCTCAACACCTGCCAGCATTTAGGAAAAAAATCCGGAAAACTGTTTTTTCGGTGAAAATTTCTAAGTCCATGGCCCGTAATTTCGTCAAAAATCCGTGGACCGGAACGAAACTCAAACTTGATCTGTAACTAATTGTGGTTGACTTGAACACCAAAAATCAGCTCAATATCTACTAGCATTTAGAAAAAAAATCCGGAAAACTTTTTTTTCCGTGAAATTTTCTAAGTGCAAGGCCCATAATTTCATCAAAAATCAGTGGACCAGAACGAACTCAAACTTGATCTGTAACTCATGGTGGTTGACTTGCACACCAATAATCAGCTCAACACCTGCCAGCATTTAGGAAAAAAATCCGGAAAACTGTTTTTTCGGTGAAAATTTCTAAGTCCAAGGCCCCTAATTTCGTCAAAAATCAGTGGACCAGAACCAAACTCAATCTTGATCTGTAACTAATTGTGGTTGACTTGCACACCAAAAATCAGCTCAATATCTACCAGAATTTAGAAAAAAAGTCCGGGAAAACTTTTTTTTTCAGTGAAATTTTTTAAATCCAAGGCCCGTAATTTCGTCAAAAATCAAAAACCCAAGCCTGTTGGGTCTGTTTTGCTTTTGACATTTAACAAATAGTCCAAGTTTGAAGTAAACATCTTCTGTAATGACAGAGAAATAAAAAATGTCAAAGTTTTAGCACAATGTCACAGACAACAACAACAGCGCAATGACAATACCTGGACATTTTCTTAAAAAACAGCAGAGCTAAAAATGCAAATAACTAAAAGCTTTCTTTATCAGGTTTGTTGAAAGTCCAGATTGTTTGGAAATAAGGGTATAATGAAAAAAAGGTGTTACACAAATACGGGAAAAATAGCTCTGGTGTTTTTTCATACAAAGTTTGCTTTTAGGTTACCTTGCTCTAGCTTCTTCCAGAACACTTGTTGGTGACATCAAAGGTTGTTGACGACTGGGTACTGTGGGTGTGGCTGAATTCAACAGAGATCGTCTTGACTGTGGTATACACAAGAATACTTCAAAAAACATGTCTTTGAAGATCCAAACAACAAGAAAATTAACAAAAAAAAAACTAGAGCTGTCACTGAATGTGACTTAACTCTTTACCACACAACAAAATTTTAGACTTGTCCAAATTGAAAGCATTTACAGACGACAAAATAAATGTTACTCAAAAATTGATATTCATTTTTGAAAGGTTAGAAAACATTGTGGGAAAAGGAGAAAATGCTGGTTACCAGCATTTTCTCCTTTTCCCACAATGTTTTCAAAAAGTTTCTTCCTCAGATTCGTTAAACGTCTGGATTGTGTGGTAAAGGGTTAATACCCCCGCCAGCGCTTTGACAGAAACAGGCAATTATTTGTACACAGATGGACACATGGACCAACAAACGGACAGACAGGCTGATTCCAGTATACCCCCGAAAACATTCGTTTTGTGGGGGTATAAAAAAAGCTGCGACATTTACTTTTTAAAATACGATAAAATCTATAGGATTCAAATTTGACGCAGAAAAATTATTCTATGTATATGAATTACACTAAAACCCCTCATGCTATGGTCAATATCAACCCTTTACCAACCATTCCAAATATTTTGAACCCTAATGTAGGAGGATTTTGAAAACATTGTGCTGGCAAACCAGCATTTTCTCCTTTACTACTGTTTTCAACACCTTTGAAGACAATCCCATTTTGATTTGTCATTTGCAGATGCTTTTTATTTCAAACATTTGACAATTTTGTCATTCAGTAAAGGGTTAAGATATAAGCTCAATCAGATGACTTTACTGTCTTGCAGAAGACAACTATTGATAATTTTGGGGCAAGCAGTCTCCTTCTCCATAACATTTTTACATGAATTTAAACTTACCCATGTTAATCACAGACAGAATTTTTTTTTCAGATTTCTTCACTGCAAAATTTCTATTAAGAATAAATGCAAAAAAAACCCCCCAATTCACTTTCACAATACTTACACATGGCTGTGACTGTTTAAATTTCATTACAAAATTTTGCAGCAAGTTTTGACTGCTAATATAAAATTTTTTTGATACTGTCAAACTGTGACAAAAATCTTTAAACTGTTAATTTAAAAAGATACTTCAAGTTTCCTGGAAAATCAATACATTTTTCAGAATACAAAGACAGTGTAGGTAATAGATATTAAAGGAAGCACATTCTGTTAAGTATGATCTTGATTTTTGCTATCTTTAAAAGTACATATTCAAGAATTAACTCTTTATCAGACAACAAAATTTTAGACTGGTCCAAACTGAAAGCATTAGCAGACAACAAAATTAATGTGACCCAAAAAATTGAAATTTGTTTTGGGAAGGGTAGAAAGCATTGTGGGAAAAGGAGAAAATGCTGGTTACCAGCATTTTCTCCTTTTCCCACAATGTTTTCAAAAGGCTTCTTTCTCAGAGTCGTGAAAACCCGGGATTGTTTGGTAAAGAGTTAAAGAAGCAAACAAACCTACAGACATAGCTGTGGAGTGAAATCTCTTCTTTTTGCAGTCTGTACCAGACAAAATTCAGTCTGTACCAGACAATGAAATTTAAGACAAATCCAAAATGAAAGCTTTATTAGATGACAAATTTTCTGTGGCTCAAATGACGAAATTTGACTTTGAAAACAGAAAACATCATTGGAAAAGGAGGGAATGCAGACTGATTTATCAATCTGAATGTAAATTGAAAAGTAGACAGACAGAACATGTTTTTTTTGCAGCACCCCTACTATTATACATTACCTTTGGTGTACCTTTGGCCTGTTTGGTTTTCGCTGAGTTCCGTCTGCTTGCAGACTTTGGTGTTTTTCTTGCCTTTGGTTCTATTTCATCACTATCATCATCATCACTCAAGCTATATATGTCAACTTTGTCTGTATTTCTTCTCTTCCTGGATTTAAAGATAAAATTTTTATCAAACAGCATAATTGTAGACTCTTCCATATTGAAAGCATTCACAGAAAATGAATCAAATGAGTCCCAAATGATGGGATTTGTCTTTGAAAGAACAGTAAACATTGTGGGAAAGGAATAAAATGCTGCTTACCAGCATTTTCTCCTTTTTCCACAATGTTTCAAAAAGTCTTCTTTCTTAGGGTCCTTTAAACACTAGAAATTTGGTAAAGGGTGAAAAGAAAAGTAATGATTTCAGTGCTTCTTATATAAAAACATGCTACAATCTCTGTATAAAATAAGCAATTTAGTTGAAATGATATCCCCCGCCAAAAAAGACTTTTTTTGATACAAACATATTAGAGGTATTGTGTTTTGCATGTATATGTGGCCTTTTTGTTATTGGTCCATGATGAAATCATAAATTAAGCCCTCTTTTTTCATGCCACAGCATTTCATTAAATAAAACCATAAAAGAGGTGTATGTTTTGCATCTACATGTGGTCTTATTGTTATTGGTCCATAATGAGATTATAAATTAAGTCCCCTTTTTCCATAACATTGCATTTCATTAAATGAAAACAAATAATGGAAATATACATGGAGCCCCCTTTTTCCATGACATAGAATTTTTGGCTTATGATAAACAATATGAATATGAAATTTCATAAAATTTTGTCCTGTAGTTAAAGTTATTGTCGCTATTGGAAAAATACACCAATTCCCCTTTTTCCATGACATGACATTTAATCAAAAAAGGAAAAATAATGATATTGGCTGACTATCATAAGGAACACACATATGAAGTTTCATAAATTTTCGTCAAGGATTTTGAGTTAAAGAGATATTGATCCATAATGGAAATATATATGAAGCCCCCATTTTCTATGACACCGCATTATATCAAAAAAGCAAAAAAAAAAATCTGCTCAAATCATAAGGAACACATGTATGAATTTCTATCACTTTTCATCAAGGATCAGACAATACAATGCTACTAAAAGCATGTAAAAGATCAGAATTACAGACATAATAACAAACTGATCTCCAAACTCGTTAGTTATAAAAATGTGCACAGAAGACATCTTCAAAATAAGCCTTGTTTTAAATAAGCCTTGTAAAGCAGAGATAACAAGCATGACTAACTTTGAAACTTAGCTCTTAACCAGACAACAGAATTTTAGACTTGTTGAAATTGAAAGCAATTTAATCGTAGAATTAAATGTAACTCAAATGTTAAAATCTTCTTCCCCTGACTTCTTCCTCCATTTTCCCCCCAAGTACAAATTCTTATTGAAAGTGATTGGTTAATACTTTAGCGCTTTATTGCACAATGCCAAGTTTTGACAACCCTGGAAAATAGGACTTTTGAAAACATTGTGAGAAAAGTAGAAAATGCTGGTAACCAGCATTTTCTCCTTTTCACACAATGTTTTCTACCCTTTTAAAGATAAATCGTATCATTTCAGCCACATTTAATTTGTTGTCTGCAAATAGTTTCAGCTTGAACAAGTCTAAATTTTGCTACCTGCTAAAGAGTTGAAATTGTATTTCACTAACCTAGATGGTGTTTTTTTGCTTGATTTGGTTGAAGTCTCTGAGAAATCATCATCGGACTGGAAGGCGTCACTTAAACTCTCTTCATAATTAATAGGTCTGAAAAAACACAATAAGTCTAGTTAAATTGGCATCTTCAGGAAACACAATTAGGTGAACTGTTGCAGATACAATTGATATACCTTTGAAGACAGAGCAACATAGAAAAACAAAACACTAATATTTGCATATTACAACTATCTCGAGTCACAGGTTCTGTCAGGTTATAGTTTTAAAAGTTATATCATTGCCTTCAGAAGCCATTTTTCTGAAAACCTGACTTTATAAAAATCTTTGTAAAATACAGATAATCATATTAATAGAGGTCTTATACATTTGAAAACATTGTGGCATATGGAGAAACTGAGCATTTCCAGCAGTTTCTCCTTTGACTTCATTACTTTAAAAAAATGTCATATCAAAACGAATAATCTGATCTGTTCTTTATTCCTTAATAAGATATTCATAAAAGATAAGCTTGTCCAAACTGAAAGCATTTGCTGATGGCAATATAGAGCAGAAATAATGGAATTTGTTTTAAAAGCTATATAAAACATTGTGGGAAATGGAGAAAACGCTAGTTAACAGCCTCTGCCTGTAGCGTACAAGACTTGAGAATAGGGGTTCGCTGGTTTAATCCCCTGTTTGGCCAATTTCTGTCTAAGGACTGATGATAGTCATTGTGACAGAAATTATTCCTCTTTCACTGCTAACTATTGTTTCGACAATAGTTATGTTGGAAAGCAGCCAGTGGCTTGTAAGGAATATTGTGCGGAGTAATGGTAAAGGAAACTCCAAGAAAGTTTGGATGGGTGCACTGAAATAACTGAAACAACATTTAAAATGGCTTTAAACACAATAAAACCAATCATTCGAACCAATCAATCCCAAAATCTTTTAGGTCTTTTACCTCAGGGTTTTTAAAATTCAAGATTTTTTGTAAAGACAACTTGGCTTATTTCTACAGCCTAAAAATGCATTTCTCTTTTTTAGTACTATAGGAATTAATCAACAACATAAAACAAGTTCAAAAACCTTACTTCAACCTAGCAGATCTGACTCTCGGAGATTTCTTTGTATTTGGTGATGAAACATTTGACAGTTGGCTAAATGCTTGACGACCAGCTTTCTTTATATCATTTACATCTTTAATCTCTGTAAACTTCAGACATGTGCGTGTTCTTCTTCCCTCACTGTCTGGTGTTGGGTTTCTGAAAGACTTGTATTCATTCCCCATTTTTTTCAGTAAAACACTCTGAGTTCTCCTAACCTTCACATCTGTTTTTGGCACTGGCTTCAAGTCCTCAAGTTTACTTCCAGCAATACTTTTTCTCCTGGGATCAGTTCGACATCTTTTCAGCTTTAACTTAAAATCATCAGAAGAATCTTTTGTAGGCGTAGTTTTTATGAATATGTCCGACTTATCCTTTCTGGATATCTTGTTTATCTTTTTCTCACATATATTATCATTTCTTTTTTCATCATTTTTTCTTTTTCCATTTTCAGTTTTTCTATGGCTACCAGAATTTGTTTCCTCTAGAATGTCCCTCACAGGTGTGTTCCTTTGGCTTCGTCTAACTGACCCACTTTGCCTACTCATCTCGGAACTAAACGTAGAGTCTGAACTCACAGAGAAGCTATCATCGTCATCAGCCAACATTTTGGTCACATCCTCTGTTTTATACCAGGGGTAGCTACGGTTCTTTAATTTTGGACTCAAAACATCTGAGGATGAGATAAAGTAAAAAAAAAAATTAGCAGCAGTTCTGTAGGGTCCCATCTTTTTCCCAAAGAGCGAAAATCTACACTTTTCCTTTTTGGCAGCATTTAGAGATGTCAATTTAAGAGGAGTTAAAATGATGGGATCTGTTTTTAAATGGGTACAGAATACATGGTGAAAAAAGGTCAAACTGCTTTTGAAAACAGTGTGGGAAAATGCTTTATGTGGTTGACATTTCTGCACAGTTACACTATTTTTTCAATTGAAATAAAGCTTCAGGCTGGCCACAAACATACCCTCTATTTTTCCATTTTCTAAACACATCTAACTTTGCTGTGACTTTGACCTTTGACCTATGGACATAATTCTTGCATGCCACACATCGTCTGTATGTGGTTGTTATTTTTTGCAATATACTGATTTTTTTGGCTTACTAAATGAAGTTACAGGTTGGACAGAAACATAACAATTCCATTTTTTATAACACATTGGATGATGCCTTTACCTTGATCTTTGACCTATAAACATGATTTGCACATGTGACACATTTGTCCACAGTTATGCTGAAATTCATTCATAACTGAAAAAGTTACAGGCCAGATATGTACAAAACCCCCTTTAGTGGGATGTCTCTTAAATGTCAGATTGTAGATCAGTGTTTAGACTACACATTTTGTACAGTCTGATCTTTGATCTACACTGTCTACTGAAGCACAGTATGTTTCCTTTGGTATCAGAAAGCAAATTGCATGACAACAAAATAAACTCAAACTGACAACACCTATTTGAAAGGAAAGAAAACATTGTGAAAAAAGGTTGGGTTTTTCCTCCAAATCCCCTCTCCAACCTCATGGTTGTTAAAACAAAGAATTGTTTTGTAAAAGGTTAACCCTTTATCCCACAATGCCAAATTTTAACAAACTGGGGAAAGAACCCTTTCTAAAACATTGTGGGAAAAGGAGAAAATGCTGGTAACCAGCATTTTCTCCTTTTCCCACAATGTTTTCTACCCTATCAAAGAAAAATTGCACCATTTCAGCCACACTGAAATTGTCGTCTGCAAATACTGTCAATGTGGACAAGTCTAAAAATTTTTCGTTCGGTAAAAGGTTACACAAACCTGTTCTGTCTAGCGCCACTTTCGCAGAATGGGCGGGGCTGTTCCTTGTTGCACCATTTGTAATCTTCAAACCAGTATCATTCTTAACCAGTATTGCCTTTGATGGTGACTCTGTAGGCTTCAAAACATTTTCTTTATCATAACCAAACAAATTACTGAAGTTCTTCCCATCGTAACATTGTCTCACATAGAACGTATGCTTGTTAATCCTGTTACTTCTTGGGGAACCAATGGGAATGTTCTGTCTCTCATGTACCTGTGGTTTAAGAAATAGTCCCTGTTAATTTGAATGTACGTCCGAAGTAGAATGTCAGAAGTAGTAAAAGATACATTGCTTGTCACTTTCACTAAATTTTTCAACATACTGTTACAATGAAGTGTTTCAAGAAGTGTGTTTAGTCATTTTATATTCTTATGATCACTCACATAATCTAAATCTCTTAACGCTTCACAACATAATCCAGACTTTTAACCCTTTACCAGACGACAAAATTTTAGCCTTGTCGAAATTGGAAGCATTTGCAGATGACAATTTCAATGATTCAATTTTTCTTTGATAGGTTAGAAAACATTGTGGGAGAAGCATTAATACCAGCATTTTTTCCTTTCCCACAATGTTTTCATAAGGCTTCTTTTTTAAGTCCTTAAGTGGGCATTGTATGGTAAAGGATTAACAACCAGTCACCAACATTTTCTTCTTTTCTCAGAATGCTTATCTAACCTTTGACAGCCAAATTTCATGCTTTGAGTAACATTTCATTTGCCATCTGCAAATGCTTTCAATCTTGACAAGTTTTCGATTTTGTCATTTTGAAAAGATTTAAAAGAACCCATACTTTTTATTTCTGTATTTTGTTTCTCTCCTGCTTCTTTAAGTTACAATGTTGGATTAAAATCCTCTTGTTACAGTACATTTTATGAAAAGTTCATCTATTCTAACACTTTCCATGCATACACTAGAAATACAATCTTGACATTTAGTTGGTATACAATTTATGGTGCCAAATGGATTTCATCTTGATATATGTAACCAAATGATCTACCTTTATCTGTAAATTATTGAAGCAGTCCAATTAATGAACTTAAAAAGGATGCCATGATTTTATAATTCCGACAAAAGAGGGCCTCTGACAACATTGATGAGTTACTTGAAAACACTGATAAGCAGCATTCTACCCTTTTTCCTCCATATTTTCATCCACAGGGTCATTAAAAGGCGGGATTGTTTAGTACAGATTAAATCTATACCTGACACTTCCCCACTATCTGTGTAATATCAATGATGTTCGTATCTCTTTTGTCTGTAGACAAAAACACTTCGTTTTGTGGACTTTCTTTGTCCTTCAGTGTCAACTTGCGCAGAGCTGGCTTCGGCAAGTGGTCCCTCTTGATAAAATATCGGACTTCAGCACATTTCTCTTTACCTGGTACCAGAGACATGAAATGAAAGAAATATACTAGAATTTGTAAGGATAATGGGGTTTTATGCAGCTTTCAACAATATTTCATTTATACAAGACTGGCCTCTTCAGTTTTCTTTTTTTACATCAGTACACAGTGAATATTATGAATAATATTATTTCTGCTTTATAGTACTTTTCTTCCTTAACAGTTTACCACACAATCCCAAGTTTTAACAACCCTGAAGGAAAAATCTGTTGAAAACATGGTGGGAAAATCAGAAAAATTACCGTAGTGCTGGTTACCAACATTTTCTCCTTTTCCCACAATTTTTCCAACCCTTTCATGGAAAAATTCTATCATTTAAGAGACATTTCATTTGTCGTCTGCAAATGCTTCCAATTTAGACAGGTCTAAAATTTTGTCATCTGGTAAAGGGTTAAAGGTCAACACTGCTACAGCTGATCATCCATCATTAGATCTTCAAACAAGTAAAAGCAGACATCCGAAAATTGTGTCCTGCTGTTGTTTGTCAATACATGTACTTGTTTAACTCTTTACCAAACGACAAAATTTTAGACTGGTCCAAATTGAAAGCATTTGCAGACAACAAAATAAAAGTGACTGAAAATTTGCAATTTGTTTTGGGAAGGGTAGAAAACATTGTGGGAAAAGGAGAAAATGCTGGTTACCAGCATTTTCTCCTTTTCCCACAATGTTTTCAAAAGGCTTCTTTCTCAAGGTTGTTAAAAGTCGGAATTGTGTGGAAAACGACAAAAATGAAGACTTGTCTAAACTGAAAGTATTTGCAGACGACAAATCAAATATGGCTCAAATGATGGAATTCGTCTTCGATAGGGTAGAAAAAATTGTAGGAAAAGGAGAAAATGCTGGTTACCAGCATTTTCTCCTTATCCAACATTTCCAAAAGGCGTCTTTCTCAGGGTCATTAAAATTTGGGATTGTCTAGTAAATGGTCAACCCTTTACCACAAAATCATGAATTTTTAACAACCTTGAAGAAAAAGACCTTTGAAATCATTGTGGGGAAAGGAGAAATGCTGGTTACTAGTATTTTCTCTTTTTCCAACATTTTTTTTTATCCTATCAAAGACTAAAATCATCATTTCAGCAACATTTATCATCTGCAAATGCTTTCAGTCTGGTCCAGTCCAAAATTTTGCTGTATGGTAAGAGATAAAAAATGACTGCAAAATTTAGGGAAATTTCTTTGAAGAGACAAACATACAGAAAAACAAACCAACAGGCTGATTCTTGAATACTCCAAAAACTATAGTTTTTCGCTGGATATTTGGTTAACCCTTTACCAGAAAACAAAATTTTGGACTTGTCCAAACTGAAAGCATTTATAAACAACAAATTAAATGAAGCCCAGAATGGGAAAGTTGTCTAAGAAAGGGTAGAAAACATGGGAAATGGAGAAAATGCTGGTTAATAGCATTTTCACCTTTTCCCACAATGTTTTCAAAAGCCTTCTTGCTCAGGGTCATTTGAACTCAGGATTGTTTGGCAAAGGGTTACAGCATTTGTAGGCGACAAATGAACTGTTACTTAAGAACCTGATTTTATTTATTTATCAGGATAATAGTTAACAATTTGTTCAAGTTTGAAGTAAATATCTTCATTAATAACAGAGATATTATAAAATATCTAAGTTTTTGAATGTCCACCACGACGCAAGGCCTATGACAATAACTTAATGTTTTCTTGGAAAAAAATTTCGCTAATGACCAGACATTACCTGTATCATACAAACTGGTAATCTGATAAACTTCTGTATCATCTGTGTTATTTGTAACATCGGACACCAACACAAAGTCATTTGTCTCATATCTGGTACCATTCAATGTGAAAGCCCTGCATGAAAGAAATGAACAATTTTCTGTGAAAAGGGAGTTTAATGCATCTGTAAAGAGGGTAGACCAATGTCAGCCTGTGCCATCCACCCAGGCTGACATGGATCGAAACTTTCGGCTATCTATAAATTTCCTGCATGTTCAATGACCATTCTACTTCCTGATTCAAATGATTGTGAGACAGAAAGGATATTATTGATTCATAATAATGTGATGGTTTGCTTGGTATTTGCATTATGGAGATGTAATAAAATTCTATTTGCCAGAGCATGGCTTAAATGTAGAAAAATAAATTTGATCCATGCTGTGAAAAGGGGGCTTAATGCAAAAATTTTCGACTCAGGTCAGCCTGCGCAGTCCGCGCAGGCTGACATGGGCCGAATCTTTTTGCTTTAGATCGATTTTCTGTATGTCCAAGGACCAGTCTACCTCATGATTAAGTCAGTTGTAAAAAAAAATGTGGCTGTTATGGATCCATACGTATGTGATGGCTTGCTTGGTACCATGGATCGCTGGGATGCATTAAGCCCCCTTTTGCCAAAGCATGACTCATTTATAACTATGCATCTTGTATCAATTTTATATGCATAAATCACTTTCTGCTATCCAAAGTATGAAACTCTTTACTATTCTCCAGTTGCCCAAGGGTAAAGGGGTATTAGTAAAACTTTTGGATTGGAATCTTAATTTTGAGTAAATGTCTTTCAGGCAGAGGATTCTTGATAGAAAAAGTCATGGTGCATTCACACTATATTAACTGCCTTTTCACCTAAACATCCAATCCATTTTAAGTCAAATTTATCGAACTTGTCTGTAGCCCAAACTAGTGGTGGGCTGATGATCGACTATAGTCGAAAGTCAGTTGGTTTTGGCTTCCGATTGTGATAATCGGAGAAATCCTAGAATCGATTGTAGTCGGTACCGGAACTCACTAGGTCCCAAAACGTGAATGCTGCTTTTTAGTGCTTGGTTTCGTGACTAATATTAATCACACTCTTGGATTCAACATGGTGGACAACAAACACGAAAACTAGCAGGAAAAATGAACAAGAAATTTTTGTCCACGGTTGTCTTGACAAAACTTTACAACTCGGCAAGCTCCTCATCTGACCCCTGACCCCGGGTTTTGACGCTTGGAAATTTGAAATGACCCGTCTTTGACGCTTAAAAAATATCTGCCTAAATGTCAATCTGACGTATGAAATTATCGTCTAAAGCTTCATATAAATTAGCTAAATGCATCCATCAAAAATATTGGCTTTAATAAACAAGATCAGTACCAAATGCAAAGGACACGCACAGCTCTGTTTATCACATGTAATCAACCCGACAAGTCATTTATGAAAATGTAATGAAGGTGTCAATCCTCTTATGCCGTCTGCAATTACTTGAAATGGGAACAAGTATGATTTTTTTTTTTCAACTGGTTTGGAAATTAAGATTTAAGGAACAAAATAAATGGTATTAAATAAAGCAAAGAATTAAATGGTAATGTATTTCCTTTGATTTTTAAAAGTACAAAACATAACATCTTTTTTAAACTTAATATCATGTCAGCGTTTTTCCCCCCATTTTGGGAACGGGTCCGAAACCGAACAAATTGGGAAAAATGCATCGTTTTCTCCTAAATTGGGAATTTACACAATAAACACTGAATCAAGTTATTGATTACTTATAATGGATACTTTTGAATTATTTGAACTAAAATCAAAGCATTATGCACCAGAAATTCAAAACCTAGAAAACAAATTAATGTCCTTACAGAAAAAAATGTCCGTTTTTCATGCTGTTGAAGATGTCAATAGCACTGTCTTTTTGTAAGTGTGTGAGAGGATTTAAGAGTTGACCCATGAACTTTGTCTACATTTGAACCTTAGCTAGATTTCAAGAATGTCGGATTTAATATCGATTTCATTTTGGGACGATGCTAATAGTTGCATCATCATGCTTTTATATTTATCTTCGACTTGACTGGACTCTTCAGTTTCTTCTGGCCGAACTCTGTATGGAGTTTAGAACCCTTTGGTTTGATTTTCATTCAATATTATTAGCAGTTGTGGATCATTTCGTACTTCGATTGCTAAGGAGAGAATTTTCCACGAATACACATGGCATTAAGAATACCGACAAATCACAATTTTTTGGCCACACAAAAACATAGCACGCTGCATTGTATCTGACGATCGCTATGGAGACTGCCAAAGCACATACACTTGGTGCCGGCCTCTACCCAATAAAGGCTGAAATTTGGTTATCAAAGACTAGCACCAGTTTACCGAAATAAACTGTTGACAGATGTCACAGATTTCTTTTTGTGGTTGATTACTTCTTTGAGAAACTCCCTCTTTTTTACCAAGGAAATCACTGATATTTGGATTGTTTATGTTACATATTCTTAACAATTTGCCGGGGGAAAATCCATGATACGAATTTCAATCCATCACCGAGTCATTTTGAAAACTGACACCCGGGCCTTGCTTTGGAATAGGTCCATTATGCAGTGAGAAACACAATTCGTCTTGGGAAATTTTCATGGGCAAATTTTGGGAAAAATGGTAGCATTTTCAGATTGGGAATGGGTCCGTTTTACAGACCCATTCAAAGAAGGAGAAAAACGCTGCATGTAGACAAATTATCACAGTATTTAAAGCAAAAAGGCATTCTCAGTTAAATGGAGAAACCGATTGTACAACCGATAGCTAGTTGGTTTGCTCTTCTGATATAAAACGATAATCAATTGTGACTTTAAACCGATTGCCCAACATTAGCCCAAACATGATGATGTTAATCTGTTGAAATATCGCCGACCGTTCTAGAATCATGCCTGTCCTTGGATTGTGCTCTCAAGCATTTCAGCGATACTGATGAATCAGGCGGTTGCCAGCTTTTGACTTCCTTCCATAAGCTATATTACTGAAAGTTCCATCAAAAAGTGTTTTAAAAGAGCAAATATAGGCTTAATTCGAGACATGTCCCCAAAATAACACAACTTACATTTTTCAAATGCATTTTACTGTCATAAAACACCAGAAATATTTTTCGAACATGCCAGTACTTTTGCATGGCGTTTCTCAATGTTTCTTTTTTTAAGATAATCCCGCCCACTTTTTAGCACATAAGGCCAAAGTAATTGTATAATGTGTTTTACGTAGAGAGTTCCTTATACATTTTCAGTCTTGTAGTAATGCAATTCTCAACTATGACATAAAAAAATGACAGTTCTACTAAGAAAATAATTCCACACTCATTTCTGACTGAACCTGCAAATAACCTGTATGATTCCATTCCAATGTTAAGATAACAATAATAAACGAATATTGAAATAAGCTTTGCCTGCAAGTGTTATGATGACATTCATCCAGGGCATGATTCAAGGACGGTACTTCTAGAAATAGAATGTGATCAAGGTTGGTTTTAAATGCAGGGTTCCCGCTGGGCTTCGCATTTGGCGCCATTTGCGACAGATTTTTAAATGTGGCGCCAAAAAATGCCGATTGGCGAAAATGACTGGCGCCGATATTTTTCATATCGGGATGCCAAACATTCTAAAACTGGCCCGCTTCACTGCAATGCATGACCGCCAATCCATCGATAACAGTGAAATAAATCAGCTGGAATAAACAACGGCATCGAAGTAATCAAAATTACTTCACAAATCGATGTCATTTACACCTGTCTATCCGAATATACATACACTTTCGATAACATAAACATCCGGCTAGAAAAAAATAGTAAATTTATTTTGGAAAACTGTCCGAAAGTGAAAGTATCGAAGACAAGTGGCCTATATCAATCGTGAATGTTACTAAATGTCCAAATGAATCATGATCGCAGGTAAAATACAGCGGGTTTCCAAAATGGCAACGGCCTCGCCGTCGGCGTTGACTAAAACCCGGACCGTAATGTTATCATCGTCCTCGGCATTTTCTATGTCATTCTTCCTCCGTTAATCGCCCACCTTTTCAGAAAACTTGTTTGGTTTTTTTAATATTTTAACTATTTTATACTGTTACAGATAAAAAAAAAAGTCCCTACAGAAGCAATTTCTTTCTAAGGGAGAAATTTCTTCTTTTTTTTTAACATTTTTTTTTTACATATTGACTTTGTTGTTTGGTTTGTACAATTTAAACTTCTATATGTTCCAAAAAGTCTTTCTTTAAAACTTTGTTACAAAAGTAGAAATTGCTCTCAATGACCTATTTCTGCTTTTGTCACAGTGGTTTTACAAACATTAGAGATAGATCTACTTAAACTTAATAGATGTTGTTTTTTCCATTGTTCACAAAAATAATTTTTTTAACTATATTCATGTAAAAGACATAGATATGAGTTATGAAATCTGATGAAAACAAATGTTTTCTTGTTTGTTTTTTTTATTGACACAACCATGCGATGAAAATTTATAGACCAATTCTTGATCATGCCTGACCCCCGGTACTTTCATTTTAAAATTGGCACCAACTGGCTCTAATTATTTCAATTTGGCGCAAACTTTTCTCATTTGGTGAAGGTGATGGCGCAAGAAAAAAAGAAGCCAGAGGGAACCCTGAAATGTAAACTCTTAAATTAGAGCAATGAGAAATAAAACATTCTAACATGACACGTGAATTCGGCTCTATAAACACAGTGCAACGAAAGCGTGGTAAAATCTACATTATTCTATGTAGAGTGACGTCATTCTATATACAGTGACGTCATTCTGTATTAAGTAAGTAAGTTATTCAATGGATATAATCTGCATCCGCGTTTTTACTCCAAGTATGAACTTGTTTTCCTTTGATTCAGAGTTGGTCATGTTAGAATCAAAATAATCTTCTTTCTATTGTGGCTTATCGTTCAATAAACCATGTTGTAAGTTATGTGGCGCAATGAATAAACCACTTGGGTTATTGCCCTCATGGATTATTTATTGTGCCTCATAACTCACAACTGTGGTTTATTGAACGATAAACCACGACTGAAAGAAGATTATTTCTGAAACAACACACATTCAAAGCACACCCAGTAAGATAATTTCCCGGATGTAGGTTTTTACTATTAATGATATCTCCATCGGTTGATGGCCGGTTCTTGCTTAAGGGCACGAACCATGGATGGTGGAGGATGCTGCATAATGTAAATTCTTTAGTGCCGATCAAGATGGACACAAACGGCCATTTGAAACGATGATGGCATTTTCATTTCTATAATTCAGAATGGGCGAAAGGATGGCTACTGTGGGGGTATGCGGAGAAACAATCACAAACACAACGTCGAAGCTTACCCCCATACTGAAAATTTGTGAAATTGGGAATCGCGCGAAAACCGGTGACTATCCGAAAATGTATGTTTGTTAAAAACACAAAAATGGCGATAACAGGACTTACTCATAGCATTTTGAATCACTCTTTCTTTTTCCAACACCTTCCCACATGATCTTCCTGTTCAACTTTTGCTTTAGAAAAAAATTATCACAAGCCATTGTGATCAGCTGTTTACATACCGACAAATGGCGGGAAATAGAATCAAAGTACTAAAGGTGAAAGTTCAGAGGGAGAAGCTAAATGTTACAATCAAAGCACTGAAAGCACTGCTGAGGTGTATGTGCGTTTAAAATCGATCCTGGATACAGACGAGGTTGGATGTATACAGTTACGGCATCGGAGGAGTGATGGCCATTACTTTCTCCCTTCGCATCCCACCTCAAAAATTGAAACCCTAAAAAAGCCAACCATACGAAAAACATTTGATCAATACATCATGGCTATCATACATTTTTTTGTAGCAGGAAAGGGACAGGTTCGTCTTGTAGATTGAAAAATGCAACAAGAGGATAACAATGGCCGTGGAACGCTCACCAGATGAATATTGAACTTCTTATTTTGTGTTTAACATTTTTCAATGATATTCAAGTTATACTGGTATCACGATCGAGGACTCGTGCACATACCCACAATGTGATCTTGTTTTCATTTTCACCAGTACTAGGTGCAGTGCTCAATCTTCCAATCCTCTGTCTGGTTTCCAGTATATGCTTATACAGTAATGTTCATGAAAAGGCTATCATCAACTCCATCTGGAAAAGAGTTTGACTGCCCTGGGGTTTAAACTCACAAAGATTTTTAAAAAGCTGGTAACCAGCATTTCATCATTTTCCAACGATGCTTTCTAACATTTTGAAGATAAATCGGCATATATGAGCAATTTCTTATTTATCTTTTGCAAATTCTTTCAGAATCTAATGATTGTGAAAAAAGGCTTTGACAATTTAAGTGCCAAAAGAACTCTTAAGTGAAGAACTGTGCCCATGATGGGAGGTGGGGGGGGGTGACTGCATCAATTTTCTGTCTGTAAAAACGCCCTTCCCACGAAAAAGAACCCGTTTTAGACATACTTCTTGAAAAAAAACATTACAGCAAGTAAATTGATCAAAACGTAAATAGGAAACTAAAAAATTAATGTTTGCATTTCAGAGTTAAAAGCATTTGAATGTTATAATTTTTAAAACTTTTAAAAATCAATTTAGAAATATGAAACATCCGGCCCCTATATTTAAAATTTCATTGTGCATCTGATTGAAATATTTTTAATAAAGTATCAAAGTTAATATGATAAGCTTTAAAATGGTATAAAGAAACTAGAAATTGCTGCTGTTGCTTTTGAGTTGTATACATTTGAATTTTATAAATTTCTATGAAAATATATTTGGAAATAAGAAACAAGTGAGATAATTTTTTAGTCTTTAAGAATCACATATTACATAAGATACCAAATATTTCAAATTTCCATATGTATTAGAAAATGATTTTAGACAACCCTTTACACTCTACAAAATATTATTCCGAGAGCGGTGGTAAAGAAACTTGACGGGTGAAATACGGCCGCTACTTAGGGGCCAACTTTCCTCAAGACTTGAAAATCAATGAACACACAGTCCCCCTTATGTCACTATATTTGGTTAAAACTATATTTGGATATAAAACTTTTACTCCAGATAAGATCAGTGTGATAAGACCGTCATGTTTCAAGAAGTTGTATAAACTATAAGCATAGATCTATAATAGAAGTAGAAAATCTTTGCCGAAACGAGTGCTCCATGATCATTATCTCCCGCTAGATGGCATTCTACAAATACACATCTATCTAATTTGGGCATCCTGGGTACAGAACCAGACTACTTTTCTACGCGACAACCATTACTTTGAATTTCAAACTAAAATAAACGTTTACTCAATCAAACGCTACCTGGTGCAATTCATTCAGCTATGATCCGCAGTTTAGAGAAATCTGGAGCTAAAACAGGCCTGATTTCTCCTCAAACGTATTGATAAAAGCCATTTTCTCAATTGATACTTTATAGCGCGTATTACTACAATCCCCCCAATATTGGGGGGGAGTGATGCGTCATAGCAGACAGGTCGAATCTTCGAAGAATATGACATGCACAGACAACGGCTCCATGATAAAAAAAAAAGAACAAGCGCTGTACGGTGTCACACCATTGTCTTTTGCCATATTGAAAATAGAGCTAAACAGACCATCTTTGAAGCTTCACACATCGCTTAATGGCAAACATTTGGCTTTTCCGTCTCATGCTTTCAAAAGTACGTCCAATTTTTTTTAATGCATTGATTTACAACATGTCAACGGATTTGCTCATTTCGCTAAATCCCAACAAACACACACACCATTGAATTTGTACCTCTCAAAAACACCTGTTAACGGTCATTACCCCAATAAAGGGTTCTACGTGTCTCAAAATTCAATTCAAATTCAAATTCTAATAGTTTATTCAGAATACATAAGGCCACCGGCCCAAAATACAAAAAAATCAGAAATGTCATATATTTAGAGTGACTTTTAGATAATAACATAATATGCACTATATAACTTTAGAGTATCGATGGTTGTTAAATATTTTCTGATGTCAGGGGATAGTTTGTGTAAGTTGTCTAAATATTTATACATCCTATATAATATATTACAACACTTACTTGATTATGGCATTGATTCGTACAAAAGGTATACTTGTAAAAAGGGGCTTTTGTGGAAGGCATGAATCAAGATCAGACCGCACAGAACCCGCATTCCGATCCTGAATCCATACCGTGCGCTTGCATATACATATACATAAGCTTTTGTGGAAGGCATAGATCAAGATCAGACTGCATAGAACGTGCATTCCGATCCTGAATCCATATCGTACGCCTGCATATACTTATACATGGGCTTTTGTGGAAGGCATAGATCAAGATCAGACTGCACAGAACGTGCACTCCGATCCCGAATCCTTACCGTCCGCTTGCATATACACAATTATACATGGGCTTTTGTGGAAGGCATAGATCAAGATCAGACTGCACAGAACGTGCATTCCAATCCCAAATCCATATCGTACGCTTGCACATACTTATACATAGGTTTTTGTAGAAGACATAGATCAAGATCAGACTGCACAGAAAGTGCATTCCGATCCCGAATCCATATCGTACGCTTTCACATACTTATACATGGGCTTTCGTGGAAGGCATAGATCAAGATCAGACCTCACAGAACGTGCACTCCGATCCCGAATCCTTACCGTCCGCTTGCATATACATTTTTATACGTGGGCTTTTGTGGAAGGCATAGATCAAGATCAGACCCCACAGAACGTGCATTCCGATCCCGAATCCTTACCGTCCGCTTGCATATACATAATTGTACATAGGATTTTGTGGAAGGCATAGATCAAGATCAGACTGCACAGAACGTGCGCTCCGATCCTGAATCCATATCGTACGCTTGCATATACACAATTTTACATGGGCTTTTGTGGAAAGCATAGATCAAGATCAGACTGCATAGAACGTGGACTCTGATCCCGAATCCTTACCGTCCGCTTGCATATACACAATTTTACATGGACTTTTGTGGAAGGCATAGATCAAGATCAAACCGCATAGAACGTGCATTCCGATCCCGACTCTATACCGTTCTATACCATTCGCTTGCATACATATATATTTTGTAAATCACATGTCTAAGTTGCTGTTCAAACCTCGATTTATCAGAATAATTTTCTCCTCTGTCAGAATTTTTTTTTTTTCGATGTGATTTGTAGCGACGCCGTCATTTAAATATATTTCAAAATTATACACAGTATTTTACAATACTTTCTATGTAATGTCTTTCAGAAATTCTCTACGATACTGAAAGGCATTATACAGGAAGTAGGCAACTCGATATATACAATCATTAGTTTGTGAAGCCATGATTCGACAAAAAGATTCTTTAGTTCGAATTCGTAGCCAATGTGGTGGAAAATATATATTACGAATGCTTTCATATGAAGGACAAAAAAAGAAGAAGTGTACTTCATCTTCGACTACTTTTACATTTGCAATAAAACATAGAGGACAATATCTTGGGTCTCTGTCAATATTATTATGCCTACCTTTTTCTATCATTAATTCATGAGTTGAACATCTGAAATTGAATAATATTTTACGAAACTTGTAGCTTAAGTCTAATGATAGATATTGTTCAACTGTTAAAAGAGTTTTATAATGTTGATAATAGGAAGCTTTTTGTGGTGATACAATGTCGCGATTTAGGTTTTGTGAATAACAGTCAATGAGTCGTTGTTTAAAGGTTTTTATGAAAAGGGTTTCATCTCCAACATCTTGCACAATCCAAACGTAACCAAATCCAAATCTAAATAATAAGTCTTTTATTTTTGTTGCCCATGTTTGTCTGCCTACATCATCTAATTGAAATAATAGA
This sequence comes from Hippopus hippopus, assembly GCA_946811185.2. Lineage (NCBI taxonomy): Eukaryota > Metazoa > Mollusca > Bivalvia > Cardiida > Cardiidae > Hippopus > Hippopus hippopus. The sequence goes on along the minus strand of OX328099.1, from coordinate 64,252,478 downwards.
TTGTAACATTGTTTTGGATATCTGGAGACTTCTAATCTTAATAAACGTGCCCAATACTTTATACAGTTTGTCATATAAGATATACAAAGGGGTAATCGTCCACATTCGCTTAAAGCAAATGCGTCCATACAATTACTATTTAGAAGACAAAACCTTTTACAAAAGTCGGTGTAGATTGATTCTAGCTTTTTGTTATAAGTATGACCCCATATTCACGAGGTGTAGCATAATATTGGTTTAACCATTGAATCAAAGATTTTAAACATATCATTAGGTGCTAAATTGCCGTATTTTTTACTATACCTTAAAACACAAGAAGAAGCTTTTTTTGCCTGAAGAGAAAGTTTATCAATTGTAAAAGACCAGGACATTTTTGGAGTGAAATATACACCTAAATATTTATAAAATGGTACTACTTCTATGGATTTCCCACCTAAAAACCATTTTTCTTTACTTTTAATTATACCTCCTCTGCGAAAAACAACTATTTTTGTTTTATCTATATTTATTTTCATTGCAATCTTTTGTGAAAATGAGTCAATGGCATCTATTTGTTTTTGGAGACGTGCTACAGTATCAGAGAAGCTAGAAACATCGTCTGCGAACATAAGTGCGAAAAGGTCGCTAATAGGGTCAGAGACAAAGATCCCACGCTCACATTTATGTTTTAAATATTTAATAAGATCATTAATGAAGATAGTGAAAATTTTCGGACTTCCAATACAGCCTTGTCTCGTCCCAACAGTACTTTTAAAGGCTTTTGTTAGACCACAATTTGTCTTAACACACGCCGTAGTGTTACTATAAATACATTTTAATATCCTTAGAAATTTTCCATTTCCATTTATTCTTTTAAGAGCTTTCCATAATTCATTATGTTTTACTTTATCGAAGGCTTTCTCGTAATCAATAAATATACAGTAAAAGCGATGGTTTTGCTTAGATAGGTATTTTTGGACTAGTGCCATTAAAGCAGTGATCGTATATACACATACACGTATATAAGATCCCTGATTAAAGTGAAAATATTATCGCTTGTAGAATAGCCTTTCCTGAATCCAGCTTGAGGTTCTTCTATTATATAGTTTTTATCGCACCAAGAACTTAATCTTGTATTTAAAATTGAGACAAATATTTTACAAATAGTATCAATAAGAGAAATCGCCCTATAATTATTTGGGTCATTCACAGAGCCCTTTTTATGTACTGGGTAGATTATACTATTAGCCCATTCACCTGGAAAATGGCCTGAATTGAAAACTTCGTTGAAAAGCCTGTGCAGATACGGGAGAGTAAGATGTAAAGTGTGTTTGTACATTTCTATAACGATACCATCCGGACCGGTCGATCGATTATTTTTCATTGATTTAATACTTTGTGTGATTTCTTGTTCCGCAATCGGTAAATTCAAATCATTATTATCATAATTATTTTGAATAAACGAGAGAATGTCAGTTGTTTCTGTTTCTTCAGATTCATTATTTGAAAAGAGACTAGGGCCTAGATATCACCCAAAATCTAAAAATTTTTATGGGCCTCCCTCGTAAGCAGTCTCGCAGTGGTGTGATACCTTACGGCTCTGACAAGAAGATATGGCAAATCGAACAGTGAAAGACGCGCACTCCGTTAAAGGAACAAACCCTCAATATTTGATTGAAAAGATCATTCGGACGAGAATCTATGAATGTCGATACTGGAAAGAAGAATGTTTTGCCTTGACTGGTAATCTATTTCTATGGTTAAAGTAAAATACATTTTGAATATAAACTGCAGTAGTGTACGGATGCTTATGTTTTTCGGACAGACATGTTTCCTTTCAAAATCATGTCATAGAAGCCCTACAGCTAAACTGTAGGTATCGAAGAAAATACCAGTTTTGTCATAATTTTAGTTCGTTTTTATAGTTTTTAAGAATACTTTGTTCATCCCTTTAGTGCCTTTACCAAACAAGTGAATTAGGGTCGTTTTGGGGTCAGTCATTCATTCCTGCCTCATGAGGGTTGGATCAATCTGTCCAGTAAGTATTGGTGCTACCTACAGTGTTTCTCCTGTGTTGAAGTTTTTGAGCATCATGGTGTGTTACAGCCTGACCTGGGGAAATTTTTCAGGTAGATAGATTAGTCTCAATGATGGGACGCTACAGTGATATTTTTTCATATTTGGACATTTATTGTGCACCATACCGTCTCAAGTCCATCGTAAATTTTCCAGTAGCAAAGGTAGAGCGCTATACTGACTTTCTGTTTCGTTGTATTAATCTGTATTGCAGCGAAATGCAATTAACTTTTAATAACAAACATGACCAAAGACAAATTATTAAACCTTTCATTACCTTAAGAGCTTGTAGAAGTTGTTTATAACATGTAAATCTCAGGGTTCGACACTAAAGGTGTCCTGGGTTCCTGAGGATCCCAAATTATTTAGTGGGATCCTACAAGTTTGAGGATTGGGATTCCGTTGGGATCCATGAATTTTTAAGGTGATTTATAATATAGTAAATGCAAGCTTAACGAGAAACCTCATTTACACGCCGTGTCTTTAAAAAATATTCGGAAAAAAACAAAATGAATGTCGCTTGTATCACAATCGCAACGTCTTGTAACCTACTAAGTGATTGAGACGCTCCTTAAAATCAAATTGCTTTGTCAAGCGTCCAGTTGTAACAGTTTTGGGAAAAAATTGTCTAGAGTGTTCTTGGCTCGGAGGGTCTAGAAACGCAAAGCGCATATGAAACAAAGTGTCAGGGCTACTGCCCCTATCAGCAAAATTGGAAGGATGATTTCAAATGGATACTTTTTGACAAGTTTGAATCATCAGGCCCCATTGTCACTGGATTAATGCAGTAGCTTAAAACTATGTACATGGTATTAAAAAGCATGATATACTGTATTTCTACCATTTCAGTTGTTACTTTTGTCGTAAATTTTTGGCGTACTAGAGGTGGGAGAAATTGAGACGTTAGACCCCCGACCATTTAGACCCCATTTGTTTTTCAATTTAGGGTGTTACTCTGGGGACACTCACATCCATATTTCTGTTTTTTAGATCTCTATAACATGTGTCTAACATGCTAGGCAGATGTTTTTGGCGCTTTGTAGGAAAGGTGGCCATTGTACTACTCTGTACTTATTCAGTTGCCAGTACTGAATTTCTTGAGACATCTTATTCAGTTGTCTGTACTGAATTTCTTGTGACATAGGCCTACATCTATTTTCTTTTCACATACATACATACTCAGCTGATAGCCCGTCTGTATTTATTCATTTTTGATTGTATCGCACAAAAAAGTACATAATTGTTCGGGTCATATTCAAAGGATTTGCATGATCTGCACCCAAATTTTTCAAAAGTACAATAAATTATTGATGCCGAGGAGCAGGATGATGATCTGTTGGCTCATAATGTAGTCATGCTACAAAACAAAGCATACAAAATGCTTATGAATCTAATGTAGTTAATAAAAATCAAATGAAATAATAAAAACAAGTTGATCAATGAAAACTTTTTTTGTAACTTCGGAAGGTCATTTTTTACCTCTTAACCAGAAATTTGGGTTAAAAGACAAAACTGGATGTAAAATTTCTTTGTGTGATTTTCAGATAAATGATGAATAAACAGATTTTCCATATTTTTTAGCTCCACTGGCCGAAGGCCAGCGGGCTTATGTCATGGCCCATTGTCCGTCTTGCGTCTGTGCGTGCGTCCGTCCGTGTGTTAACTTTTATTTTAAACATCTTCTCTGAAACTACCCATCCAATTTTGATGAAACTTCACAGAGATAATCCTGCCATGGTCCTCTTCAAAATTTCTTGAAAGAATTTAATTCCTTCAAAAACTCTGGTTGCCATGGCAACAAAACTTAAAAATATTGGAAATTTTTGAAAATCTTCTTGTCTGAAACCATAAGGCCTAGGGCTACCAAATTTAGCATGTAGCTTTATCTAGTAGACCTCTGTCAAGTTTCTTCAAATTATAGCCCTGGGGTCAAATTTGACCCCACACCGGGGGTCACAAGTTTTACATAGGCTTATATAGAGAAAACTTTAGAAATCTTCCTGTACCTAGCCATAAGGCCTAGGGTTACCAAATTTTGCATGTGGCTTTATCTAGTGGGCTCCTACCAAGAGTGCCCAACTTATAGCCCCGGGGTTAAATTTGATCCCACCCAGGGGGGTCACAAGTTTTACATAGGCTTATATAGAGAAGACTTTAGAAATCTCCCTGCACCTAGCCATAAGGCCTAGTGCTACCAAATTTTGCATGTGGCTTTATCTAGTGGGCCTCTACCAAGAGTGCCCAACTTATAGCCCTGGGGTCAAAATTGGCCCTGTCCCAGCGGTCACAATTTTTATATGGGTTTATATAAACAAAACTTTAGAAATCTCCCTGTACTCAGTCATAAGGCCTAGGGTTACCAAACTTTGCATGTGGCTTTATCTAGTGGGCCTCTACCAAGAGTACCCAAATTATAGTCCTAGGGTCGAATTTGACCCCACCCCAGGGGTCAGAAGTTTTACGTGGACTTATGTAGTGAAATCTTTAGAAATTTTCTTGTTACTTACCATAAGAACTTGGGCTACCAATTACAGTCCTGTCTCAGGGATCTTATGTTCAAAACCAATTGGCCAAGTATTGTAATGTTTGGCATGTAGGGATTTTTTGTTTTAGCCAGTGGAGCGATACAGGGCCATCATGGCCCTCTTGTTTGTTCTCATTTTACTGACAGTGACATCACCAAATATCAATAATTTCATTTATAAATACAAATGATGAACTTTTTTTACTTACTGTGAAAAATGAGTCTTCATAGACAAATGCTGTCAGAAGTCATCATTTGTTTGGTGCAGAAGACATTTTATGCTAGGTAAAAGTCAAGGTTAACCCTTTACCACACAATCCCGAGTTTTAGTGACCCTGGCTAAGAAAGCTTTTGAACACATTTAGGGAATTGGAGAAAATGCTGGTAACCAGCATTTTCTCCTTTTCCCACAATGTTTTCTACCCAATTAAAGACAGAAATCATCACTTGAGCTACATTTATTTTGTCATCTGCAAATGATTTCATTTTGGTCAAGTCCACAATTTTGTTGTTAGGTAAAGAGTTAGGTGTTTGAGAATGTTGATCCGACATGATTTTTGTAAGGGTAACTATGAAGATCAGCTTGTCTGCTTTCTTGTGCTAAAAACACCATCAAAAGTGGCTGTTTCTATGGTGTGGACAACAATGTGCGCTAAGGAATAGTCAAGATTTTTTCAATGCTTGAAATGAGACTAATTTAGTTTCCAGCTTATCTCCTGTTATAAACCATTTGTAGTTCGAGTATCGGATACCATCATACCAATGCAACTGGTCTCCACTTTTGCAGTAGACTGTAGTGGAGATTATATTTGGTAACCAGTTGAACTTATCTTTTAGATTCGTCAGTAATTATTTTCAATTAGATAGTTGGAAAATGGATTTTGATTAAAACGTGTCACAAAAGACACAACTAAAGAATTACAGCGGTATAAGTGTGTAAAAAAATGCATCTGAAAGGAAAAAAAAATGCTCTGGACAGTAAATTGACAAATTGTTTTTTCTGTTGCAACAAGATCATATAATGAGTTGTTTTGATATGTTTTCAATAGATTGCATCGGGAAAAAACATACTGACCAGTTTTACGTGCCTCATTGCAAAATTTTCTGTGTTAAAGATGCAGAAACACACAGTTGGTGAAACACTGCATCTAGAGATGTAGCACAAGCAGTACCTCATGTTTTATATTTAATGTCTTCTATTGCGATGCAGTATGTACATGTACTTTGATTGTTTATTCTTTGATACTGTTTTTTGGAATATGTTTTCTGTATCTATTCTCTTTTTAAATAAATCACAGAAAAATGTTTGTATCTTTTTATGCTGTTTTTGAATTATATGTATATGCATCTTTATGCTGTTGTTAAATGCAATTGGTATTTGCATTAATAAAGTCTTGGTAAATTATTAATGTCAAGAAACCATCCTAGGTTAAGAACAACAATATTCCAGACCCATTTTACAGTTTTATTGTTGGTACATGTATATAAAGGGTTAACCCTTTACCACACAATGACGACTTTTGACGCCCCTGAAAGAGAAGGCTTTTGAAAACATTGTGGGAAAAGGAGAAAATGCTGGTTACCAGCATTTTCTCCTTTTCCCACAACGTTTTCTACCCTATCAAAGAAAAATCATTTCATATGAGCCACGTTAAAACTGTCATGTACAAATGCTTTCAATTTGGACAGGTCTAAAATTTTGTCGTGTGGTAAAGGGTTAACCCTTAGGCTGCTTAGGGGAAGCTTGCTGACCTTTTGCAGACAGTGTAGATCAAGATCAGACTGCACAGAACATGCAGTCTGATCTTGGATCTACAGTGTCAAATGAAAGGATGTTTTCCCCCAAAAAATAAGTTGAAATAACATTCAGATTTTTACTATCGGCTTGAAAGTTTCATTTTGTTTATATAGCAGGATAAGGGTTAAAATTCATACTGATGATAAAGAAACTTTATCTTGGCTTATCATATCTTTGTCACAAGATATTTTTTGTGCTTAACAGCTGAGTTGCTTGTTGACAAGGCCATGGCTCTGAAGTACATTGGTGGTATATTTGGTGGCAATGTCAAGCCATCACCATTCCTCTGTTTGCTACTGAAAATGCTACAGATTCAACCAGAGAAAGACATTATTGTTGAATTCATTCGAAATGAGGACTTCAAGTAAGTATAATTTGCACAAAAAAGCTCTTTAATAAACTACAGAATTTAAGACTGGTCCAAATTGAAAGCATATACAGACAATGGATTAAGTTTGCCTCAAATGACAGGATTTGACTCAGAAAGAGTAGAAAACATGGAAATTTGATTGATTGATTGTATGGTGTTTAACGCCGTTTTCAACATGCGGTTATATTGCGGCGGCCAGTGCACCTATCTATGCTTTCCTGGAGTCTCTTTTACCAGTACTCCACACAATCTTCTTTCCAAGCCACTGGCATAATCATCGTTGAAACAATGGTCAGGTGTGGGAGAGGAATTAATCCTGTCACAGTGACTATCATCAATCCTCGGAAAGAAATTGGCCGAGCAAGGGGTCATAGCCAGGGATCGAACCTTCGACCCCCTGTTCTCAAGTCCTACACGCTACTGACTGAGCTACCGGGGCTCGGCAGAAAACATGGAAAAGGTAGTAAACACTGGTTTCCACAATATTTTCAAAAGCTGTCCTCCTCAGGGTGGCTAAAACTCGCGGTTACTAGTGTTTTCTACTCTTTCAAAGGCAAATGCTATCATTGAGTTACGTTTTATCTTTTGTCTGCAAATGCTTCTAATATGGATATGTCTATAATTTTGTTGTCTGGTAAACAGTTAAAAACTGATTTCATTGTACCCTTATCCATGTATTCATTGTTTCTTAACTTCTTTGGGAAAAGGAATGACTGCTATCTAAATAAGTATTTTTATCTCATAATCTCAGGTGTTCAGTATAATATACTTATTACAAAATTTTCCTATCTTACACACATTTGAGGTAAGTATTGTGTGACGTTTTACACTTCTTTCAAGGAAGTGAACAGGGTTTTGTTCGTGGAATTTACCACATGTGAATGCATGGTTTTGCATGTTCTGGTCTGAAACTGATGAAAATTTTAGCTGCTCTGCCTTGCTTGATAACATTGTCTAGACTTGCTCACCAGAATTATATATCAAATCCTAACTTAACCCTTTACCACACAGTCCCGGCATTTAACTACCCAGAGCAAGAAACCTTTTGAAAGCATGTGGGAAAAGGTGGAAATGGTGGTAACCAGCATTTACTCCTTTTCCCACAATGTTTTCTAACCTATGCAAAACAAGTTTAAAATTTTCAGTCACATTTATTTTGTCATCTGTAAATGCTTTCAGTTTACACTAGATTATAATTTTTGTTGTTTAGTAAAGAGTTAAATCAGATCCAGTAGATATGAACTCACATCCCCGTGATTGCAAGCTTAATGTTCAGTGTTGTGTAAGAGCTTACAGAATACAGCTAGAGGCATATATTGATGCTCTCTAAGAAGTTGCATTTTTTTCATGATTCTGTTTACATGTACATACAACTGAAATTTCCCTTCAAAGTTTTTCAAAGATGGAAATTTAGAAATATTTCCTTTACTTGGGTGTATTTGAGATGAATCTGTAACTATTTTGTGTACTTAGGTATGTGCGAGCCCTTGGAGCTTTGTATATGAGACTGACCGGATCTTCGATAGATTGCTATAAATATCTAGAGCCACTGTATTTGGACTACAGAAAAGTGAAACGACAAAACGTGGATGGGTGTAAGATCTTAATCCTTTAATTTTTTTTGTAAACTCTCGCAGACCATTTTTAATATTACAGAAGATTACTTTTAAAATCATAGAAGCTATTGGCTCTTAAATTTGCTCCTCCTTTCCTTATTTGAATGTATGGTGTTTAACATCGTTTTCAACATTATTTCTGTCATACTGTGGTGGCCAGTGCACTTGTCCATGCTTCCTGGACTTTCTTTTACCTGAAAATGTTCTTTGCATGATGTTCTTCCCTAGCCACTGGATGCTTTCCCCTGATCATGGTGAAAACAATGATCAGCGGTGAGAGAGGAATGAATCAAGTTGCAATGACTATCATGAATCATAGGGTAAAAGATCAGCCAGGCTGGGGATTCAAACCAGCAAACCGCTGGTCTCAAGCATGTCCCCAACGAAGGCTTGTCTCTTTTGCCCTTTTGCAATGGTATTATCATATGTATTCATAGATTAAACCCTGATTTATGTCAATTATGGGTTTTCTACAAGGCTTGTATCCAAGTTGTCTTCTATAAATTTGTATCAAGAGGCAATTCAGAATATGCATGTTATATCTATCACACAACAAATACAATGTAAGATATGTAGAATAAACCCGAAATATTTCACTGACAAGGCTGAATTGGCAAAATATGGAAACATGACTTAACCCTTTATCACACAGTCCTGAATTTGGATGATCCTTTTAAAGAAAGCTTTTGAAAACATTGTGGTAAAAGGTGAAAATCCTGGTTACCAGCATTTTCTCCTCTTCAAACAATGTATTCGTCCAAAGGTAAATCACATCATTTGAATAAAATTAGGTTCGTTGTATGCAAATTTGATTCATTGTTTGCAAATGCTTTCAATTTGGACAAGTCTAAAATTCTACAGCTTGGTAAAGAGTTACCTGTAGCAAGATACAGAGTCTATTGAGTGTATGATTTACCTTTAGAGTTAATGCATCATTCGGTTTTCTGATTCTTGAACTTTCAGCATTTGAGATAGTCCATATGGATGAGTATATAGATGATTTACTCCGTGAAGAGAGAGTCTGTGATATTATCCTACCTAGAATTCAGGCAAGTCTCATTTTTTTTCCATCTGTTAATCAGGAAGAGAGTAGTAGTTTCCCCTACTCATTATCACTTCATTTTAACCTGTTTATTATAGCCATGTGTAGGCGACATATTAGATTGATTGAGTCTCCGTTTATTTGACATCACCACCAGTTGCCCATATGAGCCATGCCCCCTGAAGGCTGTTAGTTATATTACAGGGGACAGTGCAAGATACAAGACGAAACCCAACCTAAGTTACTACATTACGGTAACTTGCTTAGTGCATAGCACCGTTACATGGGACCTTGGTTCAGTGTCTCACCCAAAAGACTGAAATTAGTAATTTTAGATGGCAAGCCATGAGGCTCAAATCCACACCCTCAAGGGGCCCAGACTTGATGTTTTCAAGTCTTACGTTCTACCACTTGAGCTATTCAGGCAGGTCTGTGACATGGTAGAGTGTTTGTTGACCAGTTTGATCATTGCCCTATTGCAAGTTGTATATTTGCCTTTCAAATGTACAAAAGCGCATTTACATGTTATTGTAAAGCCTGTTTCTTGACTGTCATGAGTGAAAGGAATATGCCTGAATAGAACTTCAAACACGCTTTGTACTTTCAGAAAAGAAATGTTTTAGAGGAGAGTAATCAGCTTGATGCAAGAGTCAGTGCCCTAGATGAAGACTTGGAAGATATGGAGAGCGATGAGGATGAGGAAATGATGGTAGAAAATTAAATTGTTTTTCTATCCCTTTGCCTTACACAGTGATTTGAGTTTCGTCCATACTCAAAGTATTTGCAGATGACAAATTAAATGTGGGCCAAAATAATAGGATTCTTTTTGTTAGGATGGAATGAAAATGAGAAAACATCTTGAGATAAGGAGAAATTGCTAGAATTAGTTTCCCGTCGGGTTCATTAAACACCAAATTATTTGGTGAAGGGTTGAGAGTATATGTTGAAATTAAAGCTACACTAAACAATGGAGTTGTAATGACCCTCTGAAAACTTTTGAAAACATTGTGGTAAAAGGAAAAAAAAAACCTCATGTACCAGCATCTTCTTTTCCCACAGTGTTTTCTACCCTTTCAAAGTCTATCAGTTTTAAGGCCCATTTAATTTTTTGTTTGCAAGTGCTACAAAACTGTAAAAGTCTAGAACTTTGTTCACTGGTAAAAGAATAAAACTTATCAATGTACTGAATGAATGTTTAAACCTTTACCACACAATCACAAGTTTTAACAACCCTGTGGAAGACTTTTGAAAACATTGTTTGAAAAGGAGAAGATGCAGGAACCAGGAACCTGCTTGCCAGGAAATGCCTTCAATTTAGATATTTTAAGATTATGTTTAGCGGGAAAGGGTTAAAAAGAAACAGCTTGTGACAGAAAGCACAAATATGAAAATAATTATAACACAGTAATTCTGTCAATCAAGAAGATAATTTATTTTCTTTCTCATCTCTTTATTGTTAATCTGTGCACATAGCCAGGCGTAGGTTAAGTTTGTGCATTTACTGCCTATGATAACTACAGAATAGGTGTGTATATCAACACAATAGAGTGTGTGCTTTCATCTCCGAGATTTTAAAGATTGCCTAACCAACATCATAATTATTTTTGTTCTCATGCTGAACCCTTCAGCCTTTGCTGAGCAAAGCACTTGTTGCTTTGACGGAGAATTTGAGTTTGTCGTAACCGTTTTCCACACAATCGTGATTTTTAATGGCCATGGATAACAAAGCTTTTGAAAATATTATGGGAAAGGAGAAAATGCTGGTAACCAGCATTTTCTCCTTTTCCCACAATGTTTTCTAACTTTAAAAAAAAAAACTCCCACCATTTGAGTTAGATTAAATTTGTCATCTGCAAATGTTTTGAATTTGAATGAGTCCAGAATTTTGTCATCTGGTAAAAAGTTAAAACGCTTTTGCTATTACTGTTTACAGGGTTTTATGTAAATGAGCAGCGTTCTTGGAAAGGGGGATTTAATACATCTTCATAATGCGTTATATGGCCTGCAACACGCGAAAAAGGGGCATTCAGGCATTTGCGTAAAGTGTTGTTCCGGATTAGCCTGCGCGGATTGCGCAGGCTAATCCAGAACGACACTTTCCGTTCTTTTGTAATCTTCTCTTTAATGCAAGTCTTCTGTAGGACAAAATCTAATATAGTCGTAAAGTGCCTTCTCGGATTAGCCTGTGCAGATTGGGCAGGCTGATCCGAGAGGACACTTAACGCAAATGTCTGAATGCCCCTTTTCACGTGTTGCAGGCCATACCAAGCTAGTTGTTTCATAAAATGGAGATTTCTAAAAGCAAGCTTAAATAGTAAGGTAGAAATGTCCTTCAACATGCAAAAAATTTACCAATAACAAGAAGTTTCAACCCAGGTCTGTGCAGGCTGACTCGGTTAATACATTTAGTAGATGCATTAAACAGCAGTTCACTTAGTAGGACTCAAATGTTAATGAATATGTACATGTACTTTTATAGGATGTTTATAAAGACGCAGTACCAGAGAGGAAGCAGAAATATAAAGATTATGATAAACTTACAAGATCCCCATCTCCCAGATTTAAAAGATCACCTTCACCGCATCACAGGTATGACCTGTTTTTTCCGCTTAGCCCTTTGCCACATGATCCAGAGTTTTAAAGACCCTGTGGAAGAGGCCCTTTGAAAACACTGTGGGACAAGCAGAAAATGTTGGTAATCACTATTTTCTCCTTTTCTCACAGTATTTTCACAAGTTGTTTTTCATTAGGGTTTTAAACACATAGGATTAATTTGTAAAGGTTTAATAATGGCTTGATTAGACACACCCAAGGAAAATAATGTAGCAGAAGGTCTGATTGCTCATATAAGCAATTAGATATGTGGTTTCACTGTATTAATAGTTCCAAGCAAGAAATATGACTTATGTGTTCACACTAGGTGCCTAATTCAAATGTACATTCTTTTAATCTTTAAAGTGCCTTTCACAACAATAGTTGCCTTTGCTGCCAGCATAGATCAAGATCAGGCTGCAGACTGATCTTTGATTTACACTGTCCGCCTTGTTGAATCAATGTAGACAAAAGCAACCATGAAATTGCAATTATCTGGGTCATATTCCTATGATGAAAATTTCTGTTGGTTTTATTTTGCGCTCTAGGGTTATTGATCCTTTCACTCCCTGATAGAGCTACCCTGTGATCTTTTGTTTATCTCAATACAAAGATTATTTAAAAACTTTCTTTATCTTAACTCTGAATAGCCTTTTGAAAACCTAGAGGGAAAGGGAGAAAGTGCTGGTAACTAGCATTTCCTCCTTTCCTCACAAGGTTTTCTGTAATTTCTGACAATTACCATTATTTCAGCTAAATTTAATGTAGTCTGGAAATGCTCTCAATTTGGACCAGTCTAAGATTGTGTTGTTTAGTAAAGAGTCAATCATATACAGTCATTATTTTACTGTATGGTGTATTAGTATTAAGGGGTGTTAACATGGTTTGTTTGCTATGTACAGGGATAGAGACAGAGATCGTACAAGGAAAAGGTCTCGTTCAAAGGAAAGAGACAGGAAAGGAGGTAGGTACACAGTTTTATTTCATGCTTTCCGGTAGGATATCGAGAAATAGCGGTGAAAATATTTTTCCATATTCCATGGGTACGACCAGTGAAAATACTGATTTTTATATTCTAGTTATCTAGGTAAAATGCACGTGACTCACAACCAGATGGAAATATGACCTCATTTACCTTACATTTCTCGCGTTTTACGTAATATTGTAATGCGTTGCTATGCGGAGGGGGTACGCCACGGGGAATAACTGAAAAGACTATACTGGATTTTGATAAAGTTCCTCCCAGAAAGGGTTAAAAGCATGAAATAAATAGAATATTTGTTTTTTTCGGTGAAAGATGGAAATTTATTTCATCTCGTGAACACCATCGGTAATATTACCAATGATGTTCACTCGATGAAATAAATTTCGATCTTTCACAGAAAAAAACAAATATACTCTGTGTATTATTCACCAAGGATTGTCTGCTGAAAAAGAAATTATGCATCTTTTTATGCAAGCTTGTCACTATACTGTTTAATTAGAAATTTTTTTATCTACAATGTTTTGATCGTGATAAATTACATTTATTTGTTTCTCTTATTTATTCGTATGCCAAATACATTTTGCTTTAACAGCATGTAACAAAAAATCAGATTGTTAGAAGTTAAAATGGGCAATTTATCCATGTCAGAAACTGTTTTGGTCTGTTTCCATTTCTAAGTTTTAGGTGGCAGTATGTTTCAATTTATCTTTTACTCTTTACCACCCAAGTCTGAGTTTTGACGACCTTGTGGGAATAGCCTTTTGGAAACTTTTTTTGATAAAGAAGAAAATGCAGATAAGCAGCATTTTCTCCTTTACCCACAAGGTTTTCTTCTTTTTCACAGATAATTAGCATCATTTCAGCTACATGTGTCGTCTGCAAGGGCTTACCATTTGCGCAAGTCTGAAATTTTATTATTTGGTAAAGTGTTAAAGCTGTATTCTGTAGATAAGAACAAAACTTGACAAAAAGAAATTGTTGAAAAGAGGTCAGGATAATAAGGAAGGTCAGAGGTTTCGATGGTTTTGATATGAAAAATCCCATTAAAATGTATTGATTAGTCAAATGCTAATGTAATATGATATCTTTCATAATGTGTCAGTAGCATACAGGACTTGGAACCATGGGGTTGATGGTTCAAATCCCCATTTGGCTAATTTGTCTGAGGATTGATGAAAGTCATTGAGACTGGAGTCAGTCCTCTTTCACCACTGATCATTGTTTCAATGAAGGTTTTGTGGGAAAGCAGGCAGTGGCTTGGGAAGAATATTGTGCGAAGCACTGGTTAAAAAAACTCCAGGAAAGCATGGATTTGTGCACTGGTTTCTGCGATATAATTGAAATGATGTTGTAAATGGTGTTACAAGCCATACAAACAAATCTTTCATAATGTAACAAAATTTCCTCCTCTTCTTTCAGAGAAAAGACACAAAGATGATGACAGGTATGTCTTTGGTCTTATGTCATTTATATCTATACCATTGTTCTTGAAGCTCTTGCATAATATATAAATCAAGATAATTCAAACCAAACTATGCTCTTGTTTTCAAAGTTAAGGAATGGAGATGACTGTACTGAAGTGGACATTTTATGTATCATCTGAAAAAGCTTTTGGACCTGTCAAAGATTTTGTGGTGTGGTAAAGAGTTAAACCATGTTTGACAAACACACTGGATTGACCTTGTACGAGGGCTGTTCGATATGTAATGTGTATTGTACCACAGGGCGATAACGCTATGCACGATTTCGTGGATGATGATACGCTTGAATAGCTCTATTCAATACCTTTCCAACGGTATAAACACGAGCCTTCAGTTCCACATAGTTTTAAACTTATAGTCATTTCAATAGAGCTAGTCGTTGACCACTGCTGTAAAAATGGTTGGGAAAAGGATTAAGAATATTGAAGAAATTAGAGCTTATATAAAAGTTTGCACAAAACTCGGTCATTTGGTAATGCAGATTTTTACTGAATTGGGGGAAGTTTATGGGTCTGATAAGGTATCTTATGAGACAGTTTGTAGTTGGAGAAAGAAATTTCTGACTGGCTCAGAGTCCGTCAAAGATGCAGCAAAATCTGGCCGACCTGTGACTTTAACAGGCAAGGCAAATGTCTCAAAAGTCAGGGAAATAATTGAAAGTGATGGCAGATACACGATTCGTGATATTGCCAACGGTGTTGGCATATCGCTATCGCGGGTGCATTTCATTTTGAAGCGTATTTTGAAAGTACGAAAGATTTCTGCCAGATGGATACCTCATATATTGACAGATGACCAAAAACGGGTACGAGTACAAACCGCTAAGCAATTGCTCAAAATGTTTCCCAAATTCAATCAAAGACAATTTGCAAACATTGTTACTGGTGACAAAACATGGGTTCACTATTTCGAACCAGTAAGAAAAATTGGAAACAAAATATGGCTAACTAAACATGGTAGAAGGCCTGTAGTTGCCAAAAGAAGCACAAGCACAAAGAAGGTTCTTTATTGCATATTCTTCTCATGTGATGGTATTGTACAACTTCCGGTGCCGAAGGGCAAAAGTGTTACAGGTCAGTATTACCGAGATGTTATACTAAAAAAGGTCAAGAAATATTATCTTAAACGACGCCCTGTGTCAGGATTTAGGCATGTTCGTCTACTTCATGATAATGCTCCATCACATACATCTGAGCTTGTGAAGCAATTTTTGAAGTCGGAGAAGGTTACCGTCTTACCACACCCACCATACTCTCCAGATCTAGCCCCATGCGACTTTTTCCTTTTTCCAAAACTTAAAAAGTTCTAATCTGGTCGTCGTTACAAGTCCCGACAAGCCCTTGGCTCAGCCATCAGTCAGTTCCTCAGAGGTCTACCTAAATCAGCGTACCGTGACGCATTTCAGAAATGGATTCAGAGATTGAAATTATGTATTTCAAACCGCGGAGAATACTTTGAAGGGATGTAATGTTCATTTCACTATTTGAGTTGAATGCTTTTGAGATATCGTACAATACACATTACATATCAAACAACCCTCGTATCTTCATACTTGGTACAGTTATTTACAGTAGGCTGTTTTCAAAAGCTTTTTTTCATCAGGATCACTTTAAAAGCAATATCGCTTTGAAAAGGACAAAATTAAAAGTACATGTACATAACTCTTTACATACAACAAAATTTTTGACTTGTTCAAATTTAAAGCATTTGTAGACAACAAATTAAAGGTAGCTCAAAGGACAAAATATGTTCTTGATCGGTTACAAAAATTGTGGGAAAAAGGAGAAAATGCTGGTTACCAGCATTTTCTCCAATGCCCACAATGTTTTCAAAAGACCTCTATCTCACGGTCATTAAAACTCAGGGTTGTATGGAAAAGGGTTAAGAATAGGCATATGCTTATTATACAAATCTTGTTTTACAAAAGAAAACACAGAAGCCACAAGAGTAAAAGAGACCATAAAGACAAGAATCGGGATGATGACAAACACAAAGATCGTCACAGAGATCGCCATAGAGACCATGGAAGTCGGCATGATAAAGCCAAGGAAGACTTGGAGATTCAGGAAGCGAATGAACTCAGAGCTAAACTTGGATTGGCTCCGTTACGACCCTAAAGTCATTTCAACATTTGATTTTACTTAAAAATAAATCCATTTTAAATTGGATATTTATGACATGACAAAATTTTGGACTTCACCAAATTGAAAGCAATTGCAGATGACAAAATGAATGTAGCTCAAATGAAAATTTCTGTCTTTGAAAGGGCAGAAAACATTATGGGAATAGAAGGAAATGCCGGTTACCAGCATTTTCTTCTTTTCCCACAATTATTTCAAAATATTTCCCACAATGTTTTCAAAAGCCTTCTTCAGGGTCATTTAAATTCAGGATTATTTGGTAAAAGGTTAATTCTTACCAAATTGCAGTGGACAGCTTCTAAGTGAACAGCTTCGAATTTATCCTTGTAAACGGAGATAGTAAACACTGAGTTAGGTTGAGTACGTTTTGTGTGAAAACTTCTCAAAGGGAAAGTAACTGACTACAAACAATCTTGTCTTTGACCACAGTGTTTTTACAAAGTGGTCAGTTGCCAAACACACAAAAAAAGTCATCGAAACATACTGAAACAAGGATAAATATCTAAACTTATGAAATTCCATTCACAGTATGAATTGCCTTTGCAGCCAGTGTAGAATAGGATCAGATTGTACAAGATGATCTTTGTTCTACACTAATCGCTTGGTGTCGACATTGTGTTCAAGAGCAACCATTAAAGTCTAATAATTTGGATCTTACTTTTAGACTGAAAATGTTGACCAAGGTTTATTTGTCGTCCTAAGGCTTCATTCAGCATTGGCTACCAGCATTTTCTCCTTTACCCACAATGTTTTCAAAACCATTACAAAGACTGAAGTCACCATTGTAGCTACATTGAATGTATCCTTTTCAAAGTGCTTTGAAATTAGCTTGGTCTTTACCTCACAATCCTTGGTTTAAATGACCTTGAGGATGCAGGCTTTTAAAAACAGTGTGAGTAAATGAGAAAATGCTGGTTACCAGCATTTTCTCCTTTTCCCACAATGTTTTCAAAATCATTACAAAGACTGAAATCACCATTTCAGCTACACTGAATGTATCCTTTACAAAGTGCTTTTAATTTGGCTTGGTCTGAAATTTTGTTGTGTGGCAAGACTTAACCAAAAAACAACATTTTAGTCTAGTCCAAAATCAAAACATTGCAGATGACAAATTAAGTATGACACAAACGATAGGATTTATCTTTGAAAAGATACAAAAGGGTTATTAGCATTTTCTCAAAATGTTTCAAAAGGCTGCTTTCCTTGGGTTGTTAAAACACTGGATTGTTTTACTTGTAAGTGTTAGGAGAACCAAGACATTAGTTTTAGAATGGTATACAAAATATTGGCTTGCATGATTCAGTAGCTATGTTCACAATCATGTGTTGAAGAAAATCTGGCACCAGTATTAACTGTCTAGCAATGTCTATTTACCAGCAGTTTAAATTGAAGATTTGGAAAATAAGGAAGTTTCTGATAGGTTAGACCAAATTGTTTAGCCAGTCAGAAAATTGTTTACTCAGTCAGAACTTTCAAACTTTCAAATGTAGAAAATTCTTGAAAATGAGACCAAAAATGTTCTCAAGAATGGTTGGTGAACACAGGCCCAGGTCAAATTAACTCTTATCCCTTTATAACACAATTCCGAGTTTTAATGAACCCCAGAGAAAAAAGGCCTTTGAAAACATTGTGGGAAAATGAGACAATACTTTTTTTTCTCAGGATTCTTTAAACTCCGGGCTGTTTAGTAAAGGGTTAATAGAAGCATATACTCCCTGGTACAAATTATTTTTCAAAGCTGTCTACCATTGGGTAGAAAGATGGAGGTGGAAGTTGTATGGTAAAGGATTGAGTGTAAAGTTAAAGACAGGACTGGTTAGCTTTAAGTGAACTGAGGCAATGAAGGATGCATGACCTCTTAGTTATGTAAGAAATGCTTGGTCTGTACATGATACTCATTTGAAATAAATATTGTACATATTAAAATACAAAAGGTTTGAGATTTGTTTTTAAAATCCTGTTACTGTATGTGCTAATTCTTCTAATAAATCAGGGACTCTATATATACAGGGATAGGCAACACTCAATGTAGCTTGACTGCTTACCAGATTAATCCAAATGTAGTGCAGAGTGCAGAAACCCACTCATGCGGGTTAATAGTTCACCATTGCACAGACTTTCAGATGATGAATAACTCTAGAAACAAACACAAAAGATCAACTTGCTTACATAAAAGATTAACCGGCTTTTGACCTACTTTGGCCATCATTTGAAGTATTTTGGTAGAGGTCCACTAGATGATGCTACATGCCAAATATGAAAGCTGTAGCCCTGAGGATTTAGGACAAGAAGATTTTTAAAGATTTCCTTCTTTATCTCTATGTGAAATCCAGGACCCCACAACATAGGGCCAATTTCCACACCAGGGCCATAATTTGAAGTATTTTGGTAGAGGGTCACTAGATGATGCTACATGCCATATATGAAAGCTCTAGCCCTTACGGTTTGGGACAAGAAGATTTTTAAAGTTTTTTCTTTCGGTTGCCATGGCAACCAGAGTTCTTCATGGAATTCAAATCTTTGAAGTATTCTGAAAGTGCATCACCCAAGGATCATTTCTGTGAAGTTTCATTGAAATCTGTTCGCCGGTTTCAGAGGAGAAGATTTTTTATGAGAGCTCTAGCCCTTAAGGTTCGGGACAAGAAGATTTTTAAAGATTTCCTTCTTTATCTCAATGTAAAATCCGTGACCCGACAACAAAGGGCCAATTTCCACACAAGGGCCATCATTTGAAGTATTTCAGTAGAGGTCCACTAGATGATGCTACATGCCAAATATGAAAGCTGTAGCCCTTAGGATTTAGGACAAGAAAATTTTAAAGATTTTCTTCTTAATCTCTATGTGAAATCCGAGACCCCACAACATAGGGCCAATTTCCACACCAGGGCCATAATTTGAAGTATTTTGGTAGAGGGTCACTAGATGATTCTACATGCCATATGTGAAAGCTCTAGCCCTTACGGTTTGGGACAAGAAGATTTTTAAAGTTTTTTCTTTCGGTTGCCATGGCAACCAGAGTTCTTCATGGAATTCAAATCTTTGAAGTATTCTGAAAGTGCATCACCTAAGGATCATTGTGAAGTTTCATTGAAATCTGTTCACCGGTTTCAGAGGAGAAGATTTTTTAAATAATTGTTCACGGACAGACGCCGGATGGTGATCGATCACAATAGCTCACCCTGAGCACTATGTGCTCAGGTGAGCTAAAAACACCGAGGAAAAAGAGGCAATTTCTTGTGAGGTTGATTTTCATTATTTTACTTCAATTGGGCCACAAAAGAGTTTCAATATTCATATTCCGATATCTCTTACTCCGTCATTTTTTTTTTTTTAAAAGATGTTTCTTCTTTTTATATGTTTGTAAGTGAAGTTTGACTTCAACTTGTCTATTGACCTCATAATGGTACATGTATAGAGTTGAATTACCGCTAATCAGCCAATTAGTCAGCAGTTGAAAATCTACAAATGAACAAATGATGGTCAATTTCAAATACTTTAATAGTGAAATTGGTGTATCAATTCAAATAAAAGCATTTTGATCATTAACCAGATCTATTGAAATTGCATTCTAACTTCAGTTTCAAGCTAAAAAAACCCCACATATCAGATCAGAAATTGCAACAGACTTTTAGCAGCCATTACATAATTATACACCATGTTGGAGGTCTTGTGTAACTCTTTTGGTAGACCATGTTCCTTGGAGAACGAATGAACATTGCCTATCCCTAGATATGTAGAGTCCCTAGATAAATGTACTGTTACAAAGACAAAACTGAAAGATAAGAAAATGTCACTGTTAGCTCCACTGGCCAAAGGCAAGCCAGCCTATGTCTTGGCCTGATGTCCATCCATCAGTGCATTCATATGTGCATGCATGTGTTAACTTTTACTTCAAACGTCTTCTCTAAAACTCATCCAATTTTGATGAAACTTCACAGAAATAATCCTGCCAGAATCTCTTCAGAATTTCTTGAAAGAATTTGATTCCTTCAAAAACTAGTTGCCATGGCAACAAAATTGAAAAATATTGAAAATCTTCTTGTATGAAACCTTAAGGCCCAGGGCTACCAAATTTGGCATGTAGCTTTATCCTACAGACCTCTACCAAGTATCTTCAAATTATAGCCCTGGGGTCAAAATTTACCCTACCCCAGGGTTCACAAGTCTTACATGTGCTTACATAGGGAAAACTTTAAAAATCTTCTCGTACCTAGCTGTAAGGCTTAGGGCTACCAAATTTTGCATGTAGCTTTATCTAGTGGACCTCTACCAAGAGGGCCCAAATTATAGCCCTGTGGTCAAGTTTGGCTCTGCCCCAGGGGTCACAAGTTTTACATGGGCTTATATAGTGAAAACTTCGAAAGTCTACTCATTACTAACCATTAGACCTAGGGCTAACAAATTTTGCACGTATAGTTATCTTACGGACCTCTACCTACTCAAAAACATGTAACAGCCTTTGGGTCTTAAGTGGCCTTGTACCACAAGTCACAAGTTTTACATAAGCTTATACATTGAAAACTTTATAAAAATCTCCTTGTTTCTGATCTTGAGCTGTAGATATAACATTTTATGAGTGTTATTATCTATTAGGCCTCTTTCAAAATTGTCCCAACCCTGTGGTTCAGTGCTTATAGAGTGAAAATTCTAAAGATCTGCTCCAAACCATAATTCTTGGACTACCAAATTTTAATGTAGGATTGTTTGACATGTAGGGTTTTTTACTTACTAGCCAGTGGAGCGATACAGGGCCATCATGGCCCTCTTCTTTAACAGTACCAAAAACAAGAAAAAACATTCATTTACAAGCCATTACTCTTTTCCTCATATTTCCAAAAGCTGTTTCTCTCTTTACTAGACAACAAAATTTTAGACTGGTCCAAACTGAAAAGATTTGCTCATGACAAATGAAATCCGTCTCAAGATGAGACCTGTCTCTGAAATGGTAGAAAACATTGTGGAAAAAGGAGAAAATGCTGGTTACCAGCATTTTCTCCTTTTTCCACTATGTTTTCAAAAGCCCTGTAACTCAGGGTCATTAAAAGCTGGTTTTGTGTGGTAGAGGGTTATTGGAAGGGTATGAAATGGGTCAATTTCCCAAATAAAGAAAACTTCAAAATCATTTTTGTAACTTTATTTTGCTCATGAACAGAAAGTAGTCTTATCAGTAACAATGAAACAACAAAAAACATGTCTAACAACATTTAAATAAGACTATACAAGATCAATTTAACCAACACTTTATGCATAATTTATGTATAACAACCTGGTCAAGGGTTCATCAGCTTTGATCCTATTGGATCACATGTACTTAACAATGCTTTCATCTGCTTTTAGTGGCACCAGCTCAACTATACATGCATTTTTTGAGCTGCACCAGAACTGGGCTGGGGTCCTGTGCAGAGTTTTACCCAGAGACATGCCCAAGTGACTAGTGCTGCAAGTAGGGATCAAATCCAGAGCCTCTGAATTACAAATCCACTGCCTTAACTCTTTAACAGATGACAAAATCTAAGACTAGTCCATTTCAATGCATTTGCAGACGACAAATTAAAGTTGCTCAAATGATGGGAGTTATCTTTGAAAAGGTAGAAAACACTGTGGAAAATAGAGAAAATGCTGGCTACTAGTATTTTCTCCTTTTCCCACTATGTTTTCAAAAGCCTTTTATGTCGGAGTCAACAAAGCTTTGTATTGTTTGGGCTAACAACTGAGCAGTGAAGGGTCCCCCCCCCCCTTTTTTTTTTTTTAACTTTCTCCCAACATCCTTGGATGAGGGACTTGATGTAATATTATTCCTTTACTCTTAACCAAAAAAATTTCCAGTTAATGAACCTGAGGAAGAAAGCTTTTGAAAACTTGGTGGGGAAAAAGAGAAAATGCTTGGAAGAAATACTTCCTTCTTTTACCACAATATTTTCTACCCCTTCAAAGACAAATTCTATCATATGAGTCACATTTAAGTTGTCTACTTTCATTGTGGAGAAATTAAAAACTTTGTTATCTGGTTAACTCTTTACCACACAACCCTTGGTTTTAACTATCCTGGGGAAAAGGACTGGAAAACACTGGGGGAAAAGGAGAAAATGCTGGTAACCACCATTTTCTCCTTTTCTCACAATGTTTTCTGCCCTTTGAAAAGCAAATTTCTTCTTTTGAGTAATATATAATTTGTCATCTGCAAAATTCTTTTAATTTGGATGAGTTGTAAAATTTGTTGTTTGGTAAAGGGCTAAGAGTCAAAAGCAGTGAGAAGGGAAGCCATCAAAAAATGTTCATGTATATTGAAATATTTTGTTCTACATTCATGATATTTTGTTCTACATTCAAGATAATAACAAAGGTATTTTACTGTAAAATGTTATTGCACAATTTCCTTAGTAGAAAGAAGTGAAAAATTGCTTGTTTTGAGCCATTTTTCAATTTTAAAAATGATTCCTCTATTTCAAGGCCATTTTAATGCCCCTTCAAAGTAGAAAAAGTACAGGCAGATAATGCTCCTCATCTATTAACCCTTCACCAAGTGACGAATTTCAGGACTGGACCAAATTGAAAGCATTTACAGATGACAAGTAAAATGTTGTGCAAATGATGATATCTGTCTTTGATGGGGTAGAAAACATTGAGGGAAAAGGAGAAAATGCTGGTTACCAGCATTTTCTCCTTGTCTCACAATGTTTTTAAAAGCCTTCTTCAGGGTCATTAAAACTCGGGACTGTATGGTAAAGGGTTAACTTGAACAGACAAGGATTGGATCCAGTGGTGGAATCTTTACATCTATGTATGGAATTGTCCCAAAATGTTTTCAAAAGCCTTCTTCAGGGTGGTTAAAACTTGGGACTGTATGGTAAAGGGTTAACTTGAATGGACAAGAATTGGATCCAGTCATGGAATCTTTATCTGGCCATTAAGTCATTTCCCTGTTAATGACCATGATGTAGATCACTTTTGAAAACCTGATTGGAAATGCAGAATTTGTCCATTATGAGCATTTTCGTTTTTTGCCAACATGTTTGACATGTATTAATACTGCTGAACAGTAGTCATCAGTGTTGTGCAGAAAATTTGCATCAGAATATTATTAGTTAACCCTTTAGAACACAATCCTGAGTTGTAACGACCATGTGAAAGAGAAGTTTTGGAAACATTGTGGGAAAAGGAGCAAAAGCTCATATTCAGCATTTCCTCCTTTTCTCACAATTTTTTCTACCTGTCCCAAAACAATTTTGATTTTTTAGTAACTTTTATATTGTCGTCTGCAAATGCTTTGAATTTTGACTAGTTTAAGAGTCAAAGATACATCTTTACTCGTTTTCATCCAGTTTTGTAACCAATTTTATCTTTATTTTACGAAATGATAATCATTCTTGTACCTTCGTGCGAAAAGTTGCCCCTGACGGTTGCACAGATTACGACGGATAGAAAATGCAAATGGTTCTATTGTGGCTAGCCATAGACATAACAAACAAAGTTTCCGGTTTAAATCGAAGAGAAATCCCTGGCATCTCTTTATCCCATACACCTTATATCAATTTTTTTATCAACGTTTACATGGCTACCTAGATTCTACACATTGTAAAGTTTTAACAGCGTTTGTTTACTCTCTGGCAGTATGGGTGCATCTTTAAATTTTGTCATTTGGTAAAGAGTTACATGAGTGAAATTGTGACAGTCAAATCTTGTGCTTCTTTCTTAGTATTTGTATAATACAAAGGAGATAAAGTAATAATAATAATAATAATGAACTTATAAGGATTCTGTATCACTTTCTCATATAATGAAGGTATCAGATTTTTACTGTATCAAGGTGTGATACATGGTAAGATATTATATGTCCCTAATTTAACACCTCACCATACAACACAACTTTAGACTTGTTAAATCTAAAGTATTTGAAGTCCACAAATTAAATTTGGCTTGTGAAAGTTGTCTTAGATAGAGTAGAAAACATTGTGGGAAAAGGAGAAAATGCTGGTTACCAGCATTTTCTCCTTTTCCCACGATGTTTTCAAAAGTCTTCTTTCTCAAGGTCGTTCATAGACGGGAATGTGTGGTAAAGGAGTAAGTGCATTTTCTTGTCCTTGGACAAAAGGTGACACAGTGCAGTAGATGAAGTATAAGAAATGTGCTGTAAGATTGATTATAAACTCATTACTTTCTGGAACAATTTGGCAGCCAACAAATGTGAACACATTGTAAAATATGGAAAATCAACATGAAATTCCAGACAACACATTTTTAGACATGTCCAGCCTAAAAGCATTTGCAGAAAATAAAATAAAATGGTGGCTCAAAGGATTGGATTTGGCTTTGAAAGGTTAGAAAACATGGTTGGAAAAAGAAGAAAATGCTGGTTACCAGCATTTTCTCCTTTATCCCACAATATTTTCAAAAGTTCTCTTTTCAAGGGTCGTTAAAACTTGAGATTGTTTGGTTAAAAGTTAATATGAAAACATGGCTGAAAGATTGTTTAACACTTACAGTCCTGAATTAATATAATGGACCATTTCAATTATGAAAAATATCCGAAATACCATATTTTCATTGTTGCTATGCCCAGAATATGTAACAAAGTAGCGGACAGTGTAGATCCAAAATCAGACTGCATGTTCTGTGCAGTCTCATCTTGATCTACATTGTCTGCAAAAACAACTTAAATTGGTTCCAGCGTTTTATGGGTTAAATTGTTTTCTAAACCACTTTCAACAATATTTCTATCATATCACATGGACATTTCACCTTTATGTTTCCTTGGTTTCAATGGAGCTGTGGTGGGGCTTTGAGAAGCCTTGCTCAAGAACGATCCCACAGACAACCCAGGACCCCTGGATTATGATCCATTCACCTTACCACCTGAGCCACTGCAGGATTCAGGCAGAGCAGAAATTGCTCTTTATGAGCCATTCCTCCTTGTCATAACATCTTCACAATTTGTCCGCTGTTAGACAAAAGGAAGTCTTCAGTGGGATATATAATGACCCTTTACCACATAATCCCAAGTTTAAACAACCTTGAAAAGGAAAGCTTTTGAAATCATTGTGGGACAAGGAGAAAATGCTAGTTACCAGCATTTTCTCCTTTCCCCGCAATGTTTTCTACTCTTTCAAAGAAAAATATCAACTGATCCACATCTTACTTGTCTTCTGCAAGTGCTTTCAACACAGACAAATCTAGAATTTGTCATCTGGTAAAGGTTTTAGCATTCCATGCTCAGAATTGTTTAATTGTTTTTTCCTCAAAGGAAACTCAACTATGCTATCATGCCTTGGACACAGTCAACAAAGATTGTGGTGGTTCCAGTTTCTTCAGTTCCTTCTTCAACTGGGAGGCAGCAGATTCCAGCTTTGAACACTTATTTTCTTTCACCCAGTCTTTAACTTCCTGAAAAAGGGGACATACAGCTTATTAAAGTAACAAAGTGAATTTCAAAGCC
Organism: Hippopus hippopus; assembly: GCA_946811185.2. Taxonomy (NCBI): domain Eukaryota; kingdom Metazoa; phylum Mollusca; class Bivalvia; order Cardiida; family Cardiidae; genus Hippopus; species Hippopus hippopus. Next base: position 64,226,441 of record OX328099.1, on the reverse strand, counting down.
TACTAGCTGTCAAAAATGAAGCATTCAGGTGTTAAAAAAGCAGAGAAATTTTAATTCTTTAATTTAGTTAACAATTCACATTTTTGCCAGCAACTTTGACAGACTGCGCTGTAATACTGCAAAGACTGCAAATTAAATATGGCCCAGATTGTAGTAGTTGTATCTGAAAGGGTTGAAACGTTACAGGAAAAAGAGAAAATACTGGTCACCAGTATTTTCTCCATTTCCAAAAATGACTTCAAAAGCCTTCTTCTTCAGGATTGTTAAAACACAGGATTGTTTGGTAAAGGTTGTATTGATTGTATGGTGTTAACACCATTTTCAACATTATTTTGGTTATATTGCCGCAGCCAGTACACCTATCCATGCTGTTTTCAAACCCCGGTTTCCAGCCTTGTATGTTACTAAATGAGCTACCAGGCTTGGCTGTTGGTAAAGTATTAAGCCAGTAGCATTAAATATTTACTCAAATAAAAATGACCAAATTTTTTTAACCCCTTACCACATAATCCAGAGTTTGAACAAATCTAAAGATGAAGCCTTTTGAAAACATTCTGGTACAAGGAGAAAATGCTGGCACCCAGCATTTTCTTCTTTTCCCACAATGTTTTCTACCCTATCAGTGACAAATCCCGTCATTTGAGCAAAGTATAAATTGTCCTCTGCAAATACTTTTAAGTTGGACAAGTCTCAATTTTAACTGAGTATGTTCATGTAAACCACATACAGTGCAATTTCATTAGTTCGCAAGTCACTGGTTCGCAGTTATGTGTTAGCTCGTATGCTATCTTCGGTCCCGATATTTATCCGTCTTTATCATTGTTATATTCCTCCGAATTCTTCAAACGTCGGTGGTTTGTAGTTCGAAGTATATTTCATGTCCCCAAAGTATTATTCGAACACAAATTCATAACTTTAGTTCGTATGTCATTTAATCCGCTTGCAAACTTGCGAAGGTGTGAAAAGTCGCGATCAACCTTGATTTTCACACCTGTTGATTGATGATGTCGACGGTACAAATCAGTATTGAACTACGAAATAAGGCGTCAATTGGTTTGTAACGTCAATTAATTGATTAAAACGACAATTAACAACTACGAAATTCCTTAAAATATCTGACATGGGATAATGAATGATAACGGTCTGAAGTGCTCTGAGTGCTTTGATTTCCAAAAGGGCAATCACTCCGAAGGAATTCAACAAACGCAGAAACAATAGATAGTTTTTTTTTTCGTCATGATAAACATCGGCGCTGTCTAGCGGCTTGTTTGGTCTTAATTTTCATTGTAAATACTTTGACTCGGATATCTCTCCTAAGTCACCTTTTATCTCCAAAATACAAGTTTTGAATGGAAAGAAATATTCCAGAAACGAAAAAGATGTAATCGGCACCTTCTTACTTTACACCATTTACCCCGCCCCCTAGAATCTTTTTAACACGCAGTTTTACTAACAAACTGAAGATGACGTATTTAGGTCATTTGCTAGATCACGTGGCAATATTTTCAAAGCATGTGACTGCAAATTGGCGCCAACAGTATCACGTTACAATCGTTTTTTGACAAAGCCAGCAAAATCACATGATTCAATTTCAAAATGGCTACGGGATAGGGACGTAGCTCAAGGTGGGTTTTCTTTCAAATGTTTGGATGGAATTTAATGATGTTATTTTATGACACTAACTAAATGATGAAATTTAAAAATGATTTTGAAATCGATTCTATAGATACTCGATACAATTTTGGCATTTTTTTTATTGGATCATAACTCTGTGAACCAACGATCCGCAAGGCTACCATTGTAATGGGTACCAGTTTAGGGTACTGCAAGATATGTTACATAAATCCGATGGTCTATTTCCGTAAATAGCACCGAAAATACCCTAACACAATCACACTTTTTGCTTCGTACTACGTTTAGTTCGAAAAAAAACCCCTCCGGTCCCTTGTGCTACGAACTATGGAGATTTTACTGTAGAAACAAAAGTTCACCTGTAAAATTAAGTCTTTCTTCAGATAGAAATGGGTTTTTATAACTTCCTCAAAGCCTGGGGTTGGATGTTGTAACTGACCAATCATTGCATGGTTTATATTGTGTATTCGGATAGCTATAAAATAAGAAAATGAAAACAGTGTTGAATCATAAAAATATTGAATCAAATTTGCACTAGAAAAAATTATATTTATATTATTATAAAATAATTAGATACTATTGAAAACATCCTTAGTTTAAGCACATTTATTTAACATCGATTGAGAAACAAGTTCTTACAACTTATACTAATCTCTCTCAATTCTGCTTCCTGGGAAGTGCAGTACTCGCACCGAATGTGTGGGCCAATGAAAAAATCTCAAAGCTGACACCCGCTCCCAGGTATCGAACTTGGGACCTTACCTCACAACCACAGACACAACAAAAAACATCCTTATAAAGAAAGGAAGATCAGCATGGTGTTTTAGTAAATGTACTACATGTATGTATTTGGACAAGTCTAAAATTTTGATGTCTGGTAAAGAGTTAACTCATTATCCCCAATGAGATGATTTTTTTCATCATGCAGTGTACTACTTTTGCAAACATTCTGGCAAAAAAAAGAAAGGTAATGAGAAATAGCTTCTTTAGGCTAAGTATTTTCACAAATACAATAAAACCTCTTTATGTGGCCATCTCTATTAAACAAGCAACTTGTTTAAAGCAAACATACATGGAGTTCCCAAAGGAGCAAATTTGTTGAAATATACCTGTCCCAAATAAACACCTGTATTAACCCTTTCCCAGACAACAAATTTTAAACCCTTTCAAATTCAAAATATTTACAGATGAAAAATTCAAAATTGATACAAAATGATACAAAGTTTTATGATAGGTAAAAAACATAGTGGATTACCAGCATTTGCTCCTTTTCCCAATGTTTTCAAAAGCCTCCTGCCCAGGATTGTTTAACCGTGGATTGTAATGTAAAGGGATACAAAAACACATTTTCGGTGTGCCTTAGGTACCTGCTGTAGACATGCTGGACTGCATTCCTTCTTTAAATCTCTATGACAGTTACAAATCAGTATTTTACTGGAATGTTTACATAGTCATCTGCAGCAAATTAGGATCATAGGGGTAGTAAGCATAACTCCTTACCAGATGACATAAATTTTAGACTTGTCCAAATTGAAACCAGTTGCAGTTGAAACTGCAAATTGACAGTGGCTCAAATGATAAAATTTGTCTTGGACAGGTTAGAAAACATTGTAGGAAAAGGAGAAAATGTTACTTTTCCCACAATGTTTTTTCACAAGCCTCTTGCCTAAGGGTTGTTATAACTCTGAATTGTGTGTTTTAAGGTTACAAATAGTATACCAGTGTAAATTGTATTAACTTACTTTTGTTGTACTCTGCACTCATTGCTTTCCCTGCATCTGTGTTTATGGACTGCTCATAACCGGGTTCATTGAAATAAGGGTCAGGGACCAATATAAGGGACTGAATGGAAACAAGGACCTGTAAATCAAAATTGACATAATGAGAAATGCTCTGTAAAATGGGGCCTTAATGCATCTGCAAAAATGTATCGACCAATATGGGTCCATACTTTTTGCCCTTTGTAAATTTTCTACATGTCAAAGGATGATTCTACTTTCAGATCCAGTTGATTGATGGGCTAAATGGATATTATGGATTCATAATTATATGATGACTTGCTTGGTATATTGCATCTCAGAGATGCATTTAACCCTCTTTTGCCAGAGCATGGCTCATATAAATTTGAAAGTTTGAACTTTTCTCAATTTAGATCTGTCCAGCAAATACACCCCCCCCCCCACTTTCCCTTCCAACTGGTTACGTTGTCGCTGGATCTAGGGAAAAAAAAAGGGGGCCAAAACCCCCGTTTCACCATTTCTCCGCTCTCAAAGGGGCTATTGAGTTTTTATGCGGCAAATTATAATTTCTTGTAAAGTACGGATATATACGACTAGGTTTAATTTTCTTTGCAATAATACAAATTTAATGTAGTTTTTATAATAAGGTGCAATTTGGGGCGTTTAAATTACATGATGGTCGTTTTGAAATCAGTTACTCTCTATATTTTAGTACATGAGATACTATGTCATCATACTTATTTGAAAATGATTCCTCATAATGATGCATGTGATTGATCATGTGACAATCCCATGAAGGAAATGTCATAGAATATTATTTTTTTCTAAGTCTTTCTTGTTTTCTTATGATTTGCAAACTATAGGCTCACTTAATTCAGCCATAAACCATGTTGAAGTTTGGCGAGTTTATAAAAATCTGATTGATTGATTGTATGGTGTTTAACACCGTTTTCAACATTTATATCGCAGCGGCCAGTGCACCTATCAATGCTTTCCTGGAGTCTCTTTTACCAGTACTCCGCACAATTTTCTTTCCAAGCCATTGGCTGCTTTCCCACATAATCATCGTTGAAACAATGGTCAGTGGTGGGAGAGGAATGAATCCTGTCGCAGTGACTATCATCAATCCTCGGAAAGAAATTGGCGGAGCCAGGGGATTAAAATCTGAAAAGCTCTCTTCAAAGATAAATCCCATTATTTCATGCTTTCCGGTAGGTTATCGAGAAATATCGGTGAAATATTTTTCGATATTTCATGGCTACGACCAGTGAAAATACCGCTTTTTATATTCGAATTCTTCAATTGAAGGCGAAAACAGTTGTTCCCGCGCACTAGTTACCTAGGTAAAATGCGCGTGCCTCACAACCAGATGGAAATATGACGTAATTTAACTTACATTTCTCACGCGTGACGTAATATTGTAATGCGTTGCTATGCAGAGGGGGTACTGTACTGGATTTTGATTAAGTTCCCCCCAGAAAGGGATAAAAGCATGAAATAAATAGAATATTTGTTTTTTACGGTGAAAGATCGAAATTTATTTCATCGAGTGAACATCATCGTTAATATTTTCACTCGTGGCTGCGCCGCTCGTGAAAATATTACCGATGACGTTCACTCGATGAAATAAATTTCGATCTTTCACTGTAAAAAACAAATATCCTTTATTTATTTGACCCATATTGAAGTAGATGTCTGCATAAGGCTTTCAATTTGAACGAGTCTAAATTTTTGTCAATTGGTATATGAATATTAACATGAAATGTACCTGTAATATGGTGGATGTTTTCTCATTCCATTCTTCCCCATTTTGGCCCTGCCATGTCCCGAGTAAGGATAAACACACTGTTCCACAACTGGGGGGAAATAAAGTGTTTAGCCATCTCTATTAACTATTAACATATGAATTTCATGACTAAGACCATAATACATATGAGCCGCGCTCTGTGAAAAGGGGGCTTAATGCATCTGCGAAAAGTATCGACCCAGGTCAGCCTGCGCAGTCCGCACAGGCTGACCTGGGCCGAAACTTTTCGCTATGGGTCAATTTTCTGTATGTCCAAGGACCAGTCTACCTCATGAATAAGTCAGTTGTTAAAAAAAGTGGCTATTATGGATCCGTAGGTATGTGATGGCTTGCTTGGTATGATGGATTACGGAGATGCATTAAGCCCCCTTATGCCAGAGCATGGTTCATATATGTAATGAAAGTGCAAGTACATGCAATGAGGAAACCCACAAATCTTGTTAAATACTATCTTCACTAAGTGACTTTCTCATATTTAATGTCAACCAAACCTCAAAATGCACCTTGCACTATAATTCATTTAGCATAAGTTAGTGAATTAGTTTATGACTTATCTCTGCAATATAAGAGGTCGGTTTGACAGAAGCGGGATGTGTATGCCAAAGCCATACCGACCCCAGATATTTTAGCGTCGAGTCGAAATTATCCATCACCTAATGAACTCCTACACGTAACTTTTTCCATCTTGCAGCTCATCATTTTTGAGAAATTCTTTCTTTAGCTGTTGTTTTTTCATGTTTTAATCCTTTACTACACAATACCGGTTTTTATCGTTAAGAAAAAGGACTTTAGAAAACATGGTGGTGAGAAAAAGGACTTAAGAAAACATGGTGGGAAAGGATTTTCTCCTTCTTCAACAATGTGTTCTACCCTATGAAAGAGAAATATCTTGACTTGAGCCTTATTTGATATTCAAGTATTCAAGTATGCAGCAAATTTCTTTCAGAGGTTTATGAGATAAAAGGCACCTCTAAGGGTATGAAAGGGCAAAGCTCACAGAAAAATCTGTAGTATATTACATACTTACTTATACAAGTTTGGGTTAAACCTCACCGTGCCATTCCCAGTAGTTTTGAGATTCACTTTAGGGGGTGTCAGGGGATAGGAGGAGGGGAAATGTATGTCAAATACATAACAACCGGAGGAATATGGGGTCCCTTCAGGGCTGCAAAATTGGTACAGATGTACGTAAGTAATCTACAAAATCAAAAATCTAGTGAAGTGTGTCTGTAAGATGGGCTATCCTAATATAAAGTTTGAACTTTCCATCTTGTAGGCCATTTGCAGAAGATATCTTATATTTGGTGCATATTACAGGTTTTATCTTTTAACCCTTTACCACACAATGCCGACTTTTAACGACCCTGGGAAAGAAGCCTCTTGAAAACATTGTGGGAAAAGGAGAAAATGCTGGTAACCAGCATTTTCTCCTTTTCCCACAATGTTTTCTACCCTATCAAAAAACTGATAAAGTGTTAACTACATGATGGGTTGTTTGATAAAGTGTTAACTACCATCATTTAATCCCTGCGAACCATTATGTCCTTACTACATGTACCTGGCACTGTTGAAAAGATGTCATATGTGCCATTTTCAAACACTGAAACAATGAGGAGTTAGCCTAAAAGACGCAATTTTTCCATCCATTACACTGTTTTCTTTACACTTCAAACATCTTGGTCTTATTTGTATAGAGCTCTTTCCTTCAATGGAAAAGCCCTGGGTTACATATCCAAAACTGCATGAAATGATTTAACCCTTTACCAAACAACTCTTTACCTAGACTGGTCCAAACTGAAAGCATTTGCAGATGACATATCAAATGCTAGTCAAAACATTAGATTTTTTTTTCATAGGTTAGAAAACATTGTGGGTAAAGAACAAAATGCTGGTTTTCACAATGTTTTCTATAGTCTTCTTCTATACGGTTATTTAACTCTTTACCAAACGACAGTTTTTTTAGACTGGTCCAAATTGAAAGCATTTGCAGACGACAAAATAAACGCAACTCAAAAATTGAAATTTGTTTCAAGCAGGGTAGAAAACATTGTGGGAAGAGGAGAAAATGCTGATTACCAGCATTTTCTCCTCTTCCCACGATGTTTTCAAAAGGCTTCCATCTCAAGGTTGTAAAAACCAGGGATTGTTTGGTAAAGGGTTAAACTCAGGCTTATGTAATGAAGGCAGAAATGCATGAATAGCATGTCATGCAGGTATCAGAGAGGATAATTGTTTGCTTTAAAACTTCACCACATGACAGAAATTTTACACTTTACCACATAACAAGCATTTGCAGAGAACATGATTCAAAAACTGAGATTTTTCTTTTGAAGGAAAGAAAACATAGAAAAAGGAGACAGTGCTTTTTACAAACATTTTCCTCTTTTCCCACAGTGTTTTAAAAAGATTTCCTCTTCATTGTGGTTAAATCTCAGAACTGTTTAGTATAGTATTGTATAGTTTTTAATGCCGTTTTCAACATTATTTTAATCATATCGTGGCGGCCAGAGCATCTATCCATACTTTCCTAGAGTCTCTTGTACCAGTACTCTGCACAATTTTCTTTCCAAGCCACTGGCTGCTTTCCCACATAACCATTGTCTAGACAATGGTCAGTGGTGGGAGAGGAATGAATCCTGTCGCAATGACTATCATCAATCCTCGGAAAGAAATTGGCCAAGCTAGGGATCGAACCCATGAACCCCTGTTCTCAAGTCCTTCACGCTACTGACTGAGCTACTGGGGCTTGGTGAATTGTTTAGTAAAGAGTTCATGCAAGACAATTTTTAATCGGTCGGCGTGAGCCGGACGATTAGAGAGACCACAAATTTCGGAAATCCGTCTGCTGAGGGCAAACTGATCTAACTGCAACTCGTGACAGCTTTTACCTACGGTCTAATAACACTAATACTAGCTGTTGTGACCTTATTACGTTGAACTTTTAACCCTGATAATGGTGTCAGTGATAAAGCAACAACTTATGAATGAAACAAGAGCGAATTCAGAAGTATCGGATTATGTAAGCACACCTTGTGTTGAAAAGATGATAGGTCATTTGGCCTCGAGCAAGGATAAACTTGCAGTGAAACGGAATATGTAAGGAAACATTGCTTTAAAAGAATTTGAAAATTTAGATTTGTTTTGCCTTAGAGCAAACTGATGTACATGCTGGTGGTAAAAGCTGTTTAAAAAAGTAATCTGCAGTTGGTAGTTTAATGTAAGCGAGGTGAATCGTGTGAAGCAGTGTGGGACAAAGGATGTGGAGTTGTTTAACAGTTATTACCCTAGTGGAGAAGCCATTACGTAAACATTTTCAGAATGGTCTGGTTATCCCACGCTTTCAACCTTAGAAACCAGACTGTCCATTCACAATACTGACCAGCATATATTTGATTATGCATCTTTTAGCTTAGGATGTATTAAACCTTGGGCTACTAAGCGCGAATTTATGACCTTCTCCGGACATTGTAGATCAAGATCAGACTGTACACTACATGCTGTCTGATTTTGTATCTTTAATGTCCGACAAGAAGATATTTTTTCCAAAAAAAAATACCTTTGAAATAGTATAGAACTGGGTTTTTACTGTCAGCTTGAAAGTTTCATTTCACTTATTTAGCAGATTAAGGGTTGAATTGTTTTCATAACCCATCTTCCTCTCCCTAAAGCTACGGCTCTACCATTTTACACGCTCACTAACATGTTTCTTTTTGATGACATTCTTAAGACTGGAATCAGTCTATTAACCGTTGACCACACAATCTTGTCGGGCTTTAAAAATGTAGTGGGAAAAACAGCATACATGTATTAAGCATGTTCTCTTTTTCCCCACAGCGTTTTTTCATCATTTGAAAGATTTTCAACATTTTGTCATTTGGTAGAGTTAAACAGAGCATTTTCTTAGATGGAAAAAACCCTGAATCTGCAACACAAAAAACTCACTTAACGTCATATTCTCCATGTCTGAATCAACTGACCAGGGAAAAGCCTCTTCGGAGAGCGCAGATTCAGACCAGATGCAGACCAGACTGCACAGAACATGCAGTCACTCAAATTTTGGATCTGCTTTTCCTATTTCTTGAGATATCGTGGTCAAGACAGCAATGACCCTGCAATAATTAGGCTGCTTTTCCACGCTTCTCAGATCTATTTCATTAATTGAGCGCTTTAGTGTAAAACTCTCAGTAACATGTTTGTCTCATCAGCATATTGGTTGACTCTTATCCTCTCCATTTTCCAGATCAAAAGCACAAGGTTTACTGTGGTAATGCTCTTGCTCATTACAATGATTCAATACAAGGGCCCATGTTCTCCAGTGACATGTATAGTCACTTTTGAAGACAATAAAAGATCAAGATCAGACTGTCCTTTGAATGCAATGCAGATCAGTATCACAGACATACATATTGAATATCTTAATTGTCTGTTTATTCATATATAAAAAAAACTCAACACTGAAATTGTAATGTTTGGATATTGTTTTTCTGACTATAAAAGGCCATAACTGAGTGTTTTAACCAAACTTTCCCGTTTCTGATAACCCCGAGGAAGAAGGCTGTTAAAAACATTGTGGAAAAATGCAAATAACCGTCGTTTTCTCCTTTTCTCAAAATGTTTTTTTCACCATTTCAACGATTCAAATCATCATTAATTTGGTCTACATTTCATTCGTCATTTGCAAATGCCTTTGTTTTGGACAAGTCTAAAATTACATCATTTGGTAAAAGGTTGAGGGTTTGGTAGATACTACATGCTTTGAAAGTAATGTGGGAGAAATTGGCCAGCCGATGTTTTGGACAGAAAAATCTTGCCAAGGGCAATTTAGCCAGCCGAAAAACGTACGGTAGGACAATTTGTCAAGATAAACACGAGCAGCCAAAAGTAATCACTTTGATAGTCATAATACAGGCACATTCTATACGACTTATTCATCATATCCATCATTCAATATGGATACTATTGATAATATCTGACAATATGTTACAGTATAGTTTCAAAAGTTGCAAAAGTTACAGAAAAGAATACATGTATTTATATTTTCTTAATCTTTTATAAAAGGTTGGTAGGTTGTTGGTTGGTTGTATTGGGGTTTAACGCCACTTTAACAGCTAAGGTCATATCATGGCGGTCGGTGACGCACATATGTTTCCTGGCTTTCTCACACCAGTACTAACACAACTTTCTTTCCAAAGCCACCGACTACTTTTCTCACATGCTTCAGCAGAGGTGAGAGGCGAAAATACGCCAGAAAGAAAGTTCGCCTCAACCGGGTATCGAACTCACAACCACCAGGTCATGAGTCCGACACGCTCACCACTGAGCCACCTGGGCGGGCTAAGGTTGGTAGGTACTGTTATTCATGATGAGTGATATCTAAAGCTTGAAAATCGGTATTACTGGTCGGAATAGTCACTTACATTCTACGTTTTATTGCTGTCGACTGGCAGACATATATCTTTAGCATTCCGTTAAACTACTAATTTGTAAGGGACGGAGAGTTCCTACGTGACTCAGTTATAAAATGTCTATCCCATACAAAGTTCAAACAGCTGCCATTTGATTTGTGATTTCAAACCACTGTAGTTATTCAGTGTCGACCGATTACAGTGCTGACAGCACTTTGATTTTCATAAAGCAGACCATATTTTAACTGTGACAAATGGAGAAACTGCACATAATGGGCAATTTCTCCTAAAGTCTCAATTTTTGAACCCTTTACCGGCATTTTCTTCTTTTCCCACAATGTTTTCAACCCTTTCAAAGACAAATTTTTTAGTAATGTTTAATTTGTTGCCTGCAAATGCTTTCAGTTTAGACCAGGGCCTGTGCTTATAAAACTTGAGTCCATGCTCAACTGAGAACATGCTCAAACTTTTAGTCTTAATATGACTTAAGATAATACAAAAAATTTAAAATTAAGATTGAATAAGAAGGTGGAATGAAGATTTCTAGATGTTAAAAAAGTTAAAAGGTTGGACATATTGAATTACATTTGTTCAACTATGAAATTTCATGCTCAGCTGAGTTGAGTATGAAAAAACCTTTATCAGAACTGGCCCAGGCTAAAATTCTGTTGTATGGTGAAAGATTAACTTTAAATCAAAAGATGACAACCTCATTATCTCTCTACCAGGTGACAATTTTACTTTCATCCATATTGGAACCAATTTCAGATGACTAATTTGACTCAAATGATGGAATATAATTAAAAAAAATAGTACATGTAGTCAATATTGTAGGAGAAGAAGAACATGCTTGTTACCACTATTTTCCTCTTTTCCCATTATTTTTTCAAAGCTTCTGTTTTCATAGACAAGGGCTGTCTGGTGTGAAATAAATGAACCATGCTTTTTGGGGTTTAAATGAATCTGCAAAAAGTATCGACCCAGGTGGTTGACATGGGTCGAAAGCTTTTTGTTTTTGGTAAAGTTTTTAATTGTCAAAGGACCATTCTACTTCATAGTTCAGTTAGTTGTCAGAAAAAGTGGATTTTATGAATCCATAATTACATGAAGAATTGCTTAGTATACACCATGGAGATGTATTGAACTCCCTTTTGCCAAAGTGCCACTCAAACAAATGAGGGAATAAATAGAGTTTATTTCATCAGCTTGTGGTTAATATGGGGAAATATTTGCCGAAAAAGGGAAAGGTATGCGAAAATAACAAGTGCCGTAAGGCACGAGTTATTTTCGCGGACCTTTCCCTTTTGAGGCAAATATTTCCCCATATTAACCACAAGCTGATGAAATAAATTATATATTATATTTCCTCTGATTATTTTGTCAACGAATGCCACTTTTAAAACTTAAAAACTTAAAAAACTTAAAAAAGTAGTTCCAGATTTTCGGCAGGAGGAAAATATTCACTGTGACGGGGAAATAATTCCCCCCAGCTTAAATTACGACATTTCTTTACCCATAACATTTCTAAAAATAGACACATGAAATATAATATGAATAACTCTTAACCACAAAATCCCGAGTTTTACCAATCCTGAGGAAAAAAGCTTTTTGAAGATATTGTGAGAAAAGGAGAAAATGCTGGTAACCAATATTTTCTCCTTTTCCCACAATATTTTCTACCTTTCACAAAATGAATTTCATTTTCTGAGTCGCTTTTATTTTGTCTTCTGCAAATGTTTGAATTCCGACATGTCAAAGACTTTCTCCTATGGTAAAAGATCATCTGTGGAATTGCACATTTAGGTAAAAAGTTTCATACCCAGTAATGAGAGCCTGCATTAATGAGATCTTGTCATCATCCTGAAATGATAGGTAGATACTAGATGGTAATATGAACTTCCCTCTACTCCATTATCTCATTATCTCTTTACCACACAATCCAGAGTTGAAATGACCTTGAGAAGGTAGGTTTCTTAACCCTTTACCAAACAATCCCTCGTTTTAACGACCCCCAAGGAAGATGCCTTCTGAAAACACTGCGGGAAAAGGAGAAAATGCTGGTAACCAGCATTTTCTCCTTGTCCCACAATGTTTTCTACTCTTTCAAAGTCAAGTTTCAATTTTTGAGTCAAGTTTATTTTGTCGTCTGCAAATGCTTTCAATTTGGATTAGTCTAAAATTTTGTCATTTGGTAAAGAGTTAAAAAAAAAAAACTATTGTGGAAATCAGTATTCTCTTATTTTCCCACAATGTTTTCTATCATTTTCAATGATCATTACAGTCATCTATTTTGCTACAATGAATGTGTCGTCTGCAAGTCTTAATTTTGTCGTTTGGTAAAGAGTTATATGGATAAGAGTTTATTTATTTGACTTTGTCATCCAACTTCCCTGGCAATAAGTCCTACATAACTGCCTGTACTTAATAAAAGTATCATACGATAAATATCTGGTGAAAATATGGGCATTGTTTACCACTTTACCATACGACAAATTCGAGACTTGCCTAAACTGAAAACACTTGTAGACAACAAATTACATGACAAAACATCATTTTTTTTACATGAGGAAATTCAAAGCTTACGGCAAATTTTAGACTTGCCTTAATTGAAAGCATTTGTAGACGACAAATTAAATTACAAAACAACAAAATTTTTGATATGAGGAAATTGAAAGCATTTAATGACAATAAATTAAATGTGGCTCAAATGATGGTATCTGTCTTTGAGTAGAAAACATTGTTGGAAAGGGAGAAAATGCTAGTTACCAGCTTTTTGTAATTTTCCCACTATGTTATTAAAACTCAGAATTGTGTGGTAAAGATTTAACACTTTATAAACAACAAAATAACTGAAAAAGAATATCAGATTTTATAATTTCAATTACAATCAAGACACAAAGGTTATTGCAAATATTCTGTACTTTACACCACAGCTGTTTTATAATTTACACTGCAACAGTTTTTACACAATATCGATAGTTAAAATTTTCTTCCCCCACAGTGACAGGCCACAAAAATTCATTTTCTTTCTTACTATTTGGAATGAAAGTTTCTACAGGCAAATTATGTAAGTGTTTAACTCTTTACCAAACGACAAAAAATTAGACTGGTCCAAACTGAAAGGATTTGCAGACGACAAATTAAATGTAACTGAAATGATGATTTTTGTTTTGGATGGGGAAGAAAACATTGTGGGAAAAGGAGAAAATGCTGGTTACCAGCATTTTCTCCTTTTCCCACGATGTTTTCAAAAGCCTTCTCTTACAGGGGCGTCAAAACTCCGGATTGTGTGGTAATGGGTTAACGGCCAGTCTCAATGTTATTCTGCAATTACCTGCATTTGCTGTGACCTGGCTGGGGCCTGAGACTGTGAATGTGTTTTAACCCTTTACCACACAAGCCAAAATTTCAACAATCCTGAAAGAGAAGGCTTTTGAAATCATTGTGGGAAAAGGAGAAAATGCTAGTAACCAGCATTTTCTCTTTTTCCCACAATGATTTCTACCCTGTCAAAGATGGAAATTATCATATGAGCTACATTTAAATTGTCGTCTGCAAATGCTGTCAATCTGGTCCAATACAAAATTCTGTTGTTTGGTCAACAGTTAAACCATAATTCATGTTGATTACAAGACACCTTTAATAATTCTCAGGTGAAAATTCGTTTCAGACAAAAACAAGCTACATGTACATCTATAACTTAACATAATCTATCGGTGAAACTTACAGTTCTCACAAAAATTGATGATGATAATTCTAAAGGCAAGGATGTTGACAAGGATGAAAGCTCCTGGGCGATTCTGATGACCTGTGAAATATAAAGGGTGCTTTATAACACTTTCAACAATATTTCAGGTAAGTAACTATGACAGCTCACTCACATAGGTTTAGGCCTAACTTCCTGGGTTTCACTTTTTACCAGATGAAAATTTTTTAGACTTTTGGAATTTAAATTAATTGCATAGAGAAAGAACAGATTACTAAAATGAGGAATTTGTCTCTAAAAAGTAAAACATTGTGAAAAAGGAGTAAATCCTGGTAACGAGCATATCCTTTTTCCACAACATTTTCAATTCCTTTTTCTGACAGTTTTGTTCAAACAAATCGTAAAAATTATTTGGTAAAGGATTAGCTTATACCAGGGAGAGGAATCTTCAGTGATAAGCGCTGAAAAAATCAATCTCTGGATTTCCTTATATCACAGCTAGTGCCTACACCACTGAGCTATTGAGGAACCATCAAAAATAAATTATTTTATATCAGAAGTTTGTAGTTGTAGCAGGCTATGCACATATCAATTAAATGGCTGTGATGTCACAAAACTAATGCAATTATGCCGAAAAATTCTGGCAAACAAGTCAGTCCACCTAGGGAATAAGCATACACATAAATGTTCACCTAATGGTGGCATTTTTTGCAAATAGATTTTTATCATTTCAAATGATAGTTTGAAGCCTTTACCACACCATCCTAATTTTTAACAACCCTGCAAAGGATGTCTTTTGAAAAACATTGTGGGAAAAGGAGAAAAATGCTGTTAACCAGCATTTTTCTCCTTTTCCCACAAGGTGTTCTACCCCATCAATGACATCCCCATCATTTCAGCCACATTTAAATTGTTGTCTGCAAATGCTTTCAATTTGGACAAGTCTTCATTTTTGTTGTTTGATAAACAGTAAATTCTTTACCACAAGGCAAATATACAATGTATTTGTTGCAGAAAAGCAGTATATAGAATCAAATAAATTACCCCACACACTAATGTAAGACTAACCTGTGTTTTAGATGACCGATGTAACTGGGGTGATAGTTGACTAGCATAGCGATGGCAGTTTTTTCCTAGAACTGCATAAAAAATAATGATTTACAATTTTACATATAAAAAAGCACTCAGTGTTTTAACATACCAGAAAAAATGTGGTTCCAACTGTTGACAAATATGGTAAAATCATATGTCCTACAATTTGTTTCGACATAGCATATTTGAATGAGGTCAAACATATAACATGAAATTATTGCATAACAAACTTGTTCAAAAGTAATGTAACATGTAGCAGATTTTGACAAGCTATATGTGGGGACAAGGAAGACAAAGAGACCCTCTAACGGGGACAAAATAGAAATATACATGAGTCATGCTCTGGCAAAAGGGGGTTTAATGCATTACCATGCATAATACCAAGCAGGTCATCACAGTACTATGGATCCATAAAATCCATTTTGTATAACAACCGACTAAATCGTGAGGTAGAATGTCCTTTGACATGGAGAAAATTTACCAAAAGCAAAGATGTTCGGACTAAGTGCAGCCTGCATGGACTGCACAGGCTAACCTGGGTGAATAAAACTTTTTGCAGATGCATTCAGCCACCCTTTTCACAGAGCATGGCTCAAATATATGTAATGAATGTATTAAAACACAATATTGTATAGTTAACTCTTTCAAACAGTGTGATGTAAGCTCAAAGGAAATTTAGAGCATAGAAACAATCCAATTTATGCTAATTGGTCCAGGTAATAATGCTCAAATACTGCCATTTCAAGGCTATCTCTGTGCACCCTGATCCTGACCTACACTGTCTGTAAACACATCTATAGTTGAGCTCACTGATCTAAAATGCAGTACAGACATACCTGGTATACAACAGGATTGAAACTGTAATGGTTTTATCACTTCTTTGTATCTTGCTTCCATAACAGAATATGACTGAAAATATGGAACAAATAGTGCAGTTAAACCTGTCTTAAGCGATGGAAACAAGAGGGCCATGATGGCCCTGAAATTGCTCAGCTGAGTCTTTTGACCAAACATGACCCATTTTCATTCTCTTTTGAGATAATATGACAAACATTCTACCAAGATTTTCATGAGTTATTGACTCGAAATGACCCACTTGCAAACTGGTGTAAGACCAACATTCTGACCAAGTTTCATGAGTACTGGACTGAAAATGTGGCCTCTAGAGCGTACAAGAGGTTTTCTAAGATTTGACCAAGTGACCTAGTTTTTAACCTGACATTACCCATTATCAAACTCTTTTGAGATATCACCAAAACAAACATTCTGACCAAGTTTGAAGGGTATCAGACTGAAAATGTGGCCTCTAGAGTGTATACAAGGTTTTTCTAAATTTTGACCCAGTGACCTAGCTTTTGACCCGACACGACCCATTTTCAAACTCATTCAAGGTATCATCAAGACAAACATTCTGACCAAGTTTCAGGAGTATCCGGCTGAAAATGTGTCCTCCAGAGCGTACACAAGGTTTTTCTCAAATTTGATCTAGTGACCTAGTTTTTGACCCAACATGACCCATTATCGAATTTGTCTGAGATATTATCAAGACAAACATTCTGACCAACTTTCAAGAGTTTTTGACACAAAATGTGGTTTCTAGAGCGTACACAAGGTTTTTCTAAGATATGACCTCGTGACCTAGTTTTTGAGCCGACATGACCCACTTTCAAACTCGTCTGAGATATCATCAAGACAAACATTCTGACCAACTTTCAGGAGTTTTGGATTTTAAATGTGACCTCTAGAGCATACACAAGGTTTTTCTAAGATTTGACCTAGTGACCTAGTTTTTGACCCCACATAACCTCTTTTTGAACTCGTCCAAGATATCATCCAGATAAACATTCTGACCAACTTTCAAGAGTGTTGGACTGAAAATGTGGCCTCTAGAGCGTACACAAGGTTTTTGTAAGATTTGACCTGGTGACCTAGTTTTTGACCCAACATGACCCATTTTCAAACTCGTCCGAGATATCAAGACAAATATTCTGACCAACTTTCAAGAGTATTTGACTGAAAATGTGGCCTCTAGAGCATACAGAAGGTTTTTCCAAGATCTGACCTGGTGACCTAGTTTTTGATCCGACATGACCCATTTTCAAACTTGTCCGAGATATCATCAAGACAAACATTCTGACTAACTTTCAAGAGTGTTTGACTGAAAATGTGGCCTCTAGAACGTACACATGGTTTTTCTAAGATTTGACCTGGTGACCTAGTTTTTGACCTGACATGACCCATTTTCGAACTCGTCCAAGATATCATCAAGGCAAACATTCTGACTAACTTTCAGAAGTATTGGACAGAAAATGTGGCCTTTAGAGCGTACACAAAATTTTTCTAAGATTTGACCTAGTGACCTAGTTTTTGACCCGACATGACCCATTTTCGAACTCGTCCGAGATTTTAATGAGACAAACATTCTGACCGAGTTTCATGAGTATCGGACTGAAAATGTGGCCTCTAGAGCGTACACAAGATGAAAAAGTTGATGATGGAAGACACACAATGGACACCGGACACTGCACGATCACAATAGCACCCCATGAGCACTTCGTGCTCAGGTGAGCTAAAAATAGTGCAGTAAAACCTGGCTTAAGCTGTAAGTCACAGAAACAACAAGAGCAAATGATGTGGGAGCCAACGCTTGGTTGAAGTTGCTTTTAATGAAAATTCCAAGTCAAAAAAGGGGCATAATTGTGTTAAAGATATTTTGATGGGTACCTGGCCTTGTATGGGTTCCCCTTTAAATAGTTCACAGTTAGTACGAGAATGAAGTAAATATCTTCAGAAATGACAGAGATATTATAAAATGTCAAAGATTTTGTTCAACCACATAGATGAAGACAACACAGACTAAGAAGATGCCAGTTTTCTTTGAAAACAACTGAGCTAAAAATAGGCATCTTAACACAGATGGCGGATTAGCCACAATATTTAGCACTCAAAATCGAAAACCATACCTTCTGATAATAGTTGCTCAGTATTAAAAATATGTTTTGACCCTTTATCATGTAATCCTGTGCTTTCCTATATTAACGGCCCTGAGGTAGAAGGCTTTTGAACACATTGTGGGAAAAGGAGAAAATGCTGGTAACCAGCATTTTATCCTTTTCCTACAATGTTTTCTATCCTTTCCGGTCCTACTTCCATCGTTTACATTGTTGTCTGCAGCTGCTTTCAACTTGAACATGTCTAACATTTTTAACATACAGGGGTATAAAAATTGTTTTGTACAATAAAATTCTTTCTACCCTTTACCACACAATCCCAACTTTTAACAACTCCCATAAAGAAGGCTTTTTAAGACTTTATGGTAAAAGGAGAAAACGCTGGTAATCAGCATTTTCTCCTTTTCCTACAGTATTTTCTACACGATCAAAGACAGAATCATTTCAGCTACTTTTAATTTGTCGTCTGCAAATTCTTTCAATTTGGATTGGTAAAAAGTTATGTCATTTGGTAAAGAGTAAATGAAATACCTTCAAACTTCCAAGCTGACTGTTGAATAAAGAGGCACTGGCAACATCACCATTTGGACAAGAATCGTGCTGATATGAACTTTTATTCAACAGACCACCATTTTCTAGACTATCTGTCAACAATCAAATGAAAACTTCTCAATGGTTGTTCTTCTTTATGCAAATTAGTCTTTCAACAGTCTTACAACCACCGGTAGTAGTAGCTACCGAGCAGGATATCCCTATCGGTAACATACAGGGCCTGAAACCAGGGGTTACTGCTTTGATTCCTCAGCTTGTCTTGAAACGGTTAGAAAACACTGTAGGAAAAGGAGAAAATGCTGGTTACCAGCATTTACTCCTTTTCTGACAATGATTTCAAAAACCTTCTTTCCCACGGTTGTTGCTGAGCCCCAGTAGCAGTTGGTAATAGGATTGATAACAGGGGACTGCTGGTATGAATCCCGCAGCTCAGCAAATTTCTTTCCTTGGATTGATGGTAGTTATTGTGACAGGATTCATTTTTCTTTCACCAATGTTCATGTGGGAAAGCAGCCAGTGCCCTGAGAAGAATATTGAGAAAAGTACTGAAAAGCATGGTAGTTGCACTGGCCATCGCAGTATAACTGACATAATGTAAAATACCATACAAACCAGAGATTGCTCCCAGTCCATAGCTGTAGAAACCAACTAGTCATGCTTTTTGATTGCATACTATTGTGGTTACATTGTAAACTTAAGACAATTATCCATTTGTCAAAAAAGAAATTCTATATCAAGCAAGTTAGACGATGTCTGCAAGAATTGAATTGCTTGAAGGCAGAAAACACAATAAAATACTTATAATATTTACTTACGACTGACAAGCTTGAACAAAACAATAAACTCTCTGAAATA
The DNA here is from genome assembly GCA_946811185.2 of Hippopus hippopus. Taxonomy (NCBI): domain Eukaryota; kingdom Metazoa; phylum Mollusca; class Bivalvia; order Cardiida; family Cardiidae; genus Hippopus; species Hippopus hippopus. The sequence continues at coordinate 64,206,702 of OX328099.1, read as the reverse complement.
AGAAAAAGAAAACTCCACAGTTTATGGTATGAGTCCTAGATCTGGTGAAATAAATTTGATGACTTCCATTATAATAGCTATAAATATTTCATTAACGTCCAAATCCCTATTGACTTACATGCATTTCAAACTTTACTTTTTTATTTACTGTGTGTTAAATACTGAAGCTAAAGTTCCATAACTTACATGGAGCTAAAGCAAAAGAAATTTTACAGCAAAAGGTATGTTCTCAAACTTTATACAATGTAATATCATTTAAATACTGCTATTTAAAATGTGATCAGTAATTTTGAAAAATGTTTTGTACATGAACATCAATGGCAAGGTCTCCAAACTTTAGCAGAACAATAAGGTTTCTGATGCAAGGTGACAAACACTAACAGCATATAAATGTAAATAGCTCCAGTAACCTTGCTTTCTACCAGTATAGTTTTCGCTATGATCAATGATCCAAAGCAAATCAAATATTTTCTTGCACGCTGAAAAATACATGTAAGTCAATGGAAAGTCGGAAGTTGATGAAATATTTATGTCCATTTACTTTGCATGTTTTTTCCTTGTTATCGGATCATGCCTTATGGTGTCTTGTTATGTCCACAAGTAACCACATGTGTTTCACACAAGTTCAGCCTATTACACAGAACTTCTATTGCATAGAACTGGATTTCATTAGCATCATACCTAATGACAAAACCAGCATTTTTCTGCTTTTTTGACAAGGTGTTCTACCCTTTCAAGTTAAAATTCCATCAGTTGAGCTAGGTTCAATTTGTGGTCTGCAAAAGGTTTCAATATGGATAGGTCTAAAATGTTGTTATCTATGAAAGCTTAAGGTTGTTAAAGCCACAGTGTCTTGTAAATTAATGGACAGAGTAGATTTATCTTATAGAGACATAATCAAGTTTCTGAAGATTTTGCATTGAACTCAATACACAGAATATTCAAAGTAATTTCTTAGTTGCACCCATAATTGCATTTGACTTATCAAGATTTTATAAAAATCACTAATTAGAACTTCCCTACCTGGCAAGTCTTTCTTCAATAGTAGAACTTGAGCTGCCCCCATCTTTTGTATGGATGGGTGGGGGTGTGGACCGTGTGTTCCATTTTTTCTTCAGTAAAGTGTTCAGACATTTACTCTCAGGTTTGTTTTCTGTGTCACTACTGTCAGAACTTGAGTCAGCATGGAGATAATGATCTGCTAATGCTCCATTGGCAGGTTTGTGAATCTGCTTTAACATCAAAGATGCCTGGATAGGAAAAAACAACCTTTTCTTTTCCATATTGTAAATCCTCTGCCCTTTTCAATATCTAAGGCATTTACAGTTCACAAATGAGTTGTGATTCAAAGGATAGAAATTGTTTTGTATGGTTAGATGGTAGTGTTGGAAAATCTAGTATAACTCCAAAAAAAAAATGTTTTAAATTTGTAAAAAAAATTCAGAAAAATTGACAAGCTCAGGAAGTAAAATCATGTCTAGGATTCCACTCCTTCAAGGGGTATCAAAGGGGTGATTGCCATAATGAAAGAAATGAAATAAGTAAGTCATGCTTTGTGAAATGGTGGTATAATAGATCTCCATAAAGAATTGACCCATGTCAGCCTGCACAGTTCCTGCAGGCTGACATGAGTCAAAACTTTTATTTTTTTGCTACTGGTCAATTTCATGCATGTTGAAGGACCTGCCTACCTCATGATTCCAATGCGTGTATGACAATATAAACTTTATGGATCTATAACCATGTAATGACTTGCTTGGTATAATGCATAACGGAAATGTATTAAACCCCCTTTTGCTAGATGTACAACTCAAGTATTTTGAGCCAACACACCATTTTATCTAGGTGCTCCAAGAGTTGGTATATAGACTTCTCTTGACCAGGTAAACAACACAGCAGTGTGAGAAACTCTTTCCTGTAGGCTGAAAATATGAAATGAAAAATTAAAGTGATGTAATAAAGAGCCCTTCACTCTTTACCAGACAACAAACTTTCAGACTTGTCCATTTTGTAAATATTTGCAAATGAAAAACTGAATGCCGCTTAAATGGGCAAACTTGCATTTGAAAATGGAAAAAACAGTCTAGGAACAGAAGAAAATGCTGACCACCACCAATTTCTTGTTCCTTCTAATTTCTTCTAATGTTTAAAAATGACCTCTTTCCATGAGTTGTTAAAACTCGGGATAGCGTGGAAAAAGGGTTAAAACATATTATGATTTGATTTATACCCCATAAAAATTCTATCATATAACTTTTCCTTTTCACTGCCATTGGCAACATTTGTACCACTTACAAACAGCATAAATTAAGATCAGCTTGCACAGAATGTGGTCAGATTTTGGACCTATGAATCTGCACTTTATTCTTTAATTAGGACCAACAAGCCTCTTTATTTCCAATGCAATTGTATATTTAGCAATTATAAACAGACAAATTCATTCAAATGGTAGAGAAGAAAAGAAATAGTTTAACAAACTATTTCAGGTTCAAAGTCTTTCATTGAATACAAGTAAACTAACATTTAACAATGGCTGAGGAATTCGTGGTGGAGACAGTAAACCTAAAAGAAAGACTTTTTGGGAAAAGAAAGAGGTATCTACTGAAAATGTCATCGCAAAATAAAAATTGTAACCACAATGAATTTTCAACTCCATCAAAATAAGATAATGTAATCAGCATTTACAGTTTTCCACGATATGTAAAATGTTCTTACCTAACTCCCTAATCACATTCACTATCACAGTATAAACCTGAAAGTTAAGACAATCAACATATGTCTTCATTCACATCTTTCCACTTGTAATCATCTTGCTGCAGATCACTAAAAACATTGTTGCATGTTGAGAAATTGCTCATTACAAGCAATTTCTCCTTATGCCAAAATGCTTTCACATGTAGTCATCATGTCTTAAAACCTAAAGGTTTGGTCACACCGAGCTAACGGACGAGTAATGGATAAAAAATCATCTTATCCGTTTGTGTCCAATCATATCCGTTTTATGTCCGTTTCTTATCTGGTGAATCCGCTACTTGTCCGGCGACGTCCGGTGATGTCCGTTCCATCCGGTGGGAAGTTTTGAGCATGTTCAAAATTTTCCACCGTACAAAACGGACAGAGACGTGCAAATGATAGATTTTGAGTGCATCTGACTGTTTATACCCTTGGCATGTCACGTGTCCGGTATGTTCCTCGTACGTTGGTGTTTGGTACATTTCCGTTCATCGTATGTTGGACGTACGTTTTGTCCGGTTCTCATACATTGCACTTCCGTTTCATCCGGTACATGTCCGTTACTCGTACGGTGATATCCGTTAATAGAACGTTTATTATCTGGTACATATCCGGTAAACGTTAGTTTTTTCCGTTACATGTGCGGTACTCGTGCGGTCATTGTGTGGCTTCTTCGCTCCATACACCAATCGCGTGAGCCTCCAGCGGCATAGGAGATGAATTTTGTCACCGTATAACCAAATTCTGCATGTTTTTGTCCGTTTTTCCTCCATTACATTCCCGTTAGCCGGTCTGACCATGCCTTAAATCAATACTGATTATGGATATTTGACAGTAGTTTCTCCAGTCATTAACTACAAAGTAATTTCAAGAGGTGATGAATTGATTCATAAAAGGAAAACAAAAACATGTGTATCTTCTGATCAAATTACCTTTTTCAGACAGTGATCTTTTGTCTGCCTTGAAAGACAAATGTTCTAAAGTTTACTTCATTACTTTAATTTGATTTTTCAAACTGAACATCTTCAATAGACATGTAAAGATACAAAATATTTCCAAAACTTGTTTTGTATGATTTTCCTAATAGATATTACATTAAGTTCTCTTGCTCTCAGAATAAGGACGGAAAATCTCATCAAGTTACAAATTTGGATGACTTACAAATACTACTATCTACATGGTCACTAGCAAACATCCATTGTGTTAGTAGTAGATAGCCATTAACACGTATTTGTGTCCAAACATAGAACAAAAGCAACAAGACTTAACTCTGTCCTAAATATCAATCATATCAAATCTATGACAAGTGTATTTAGGACAAATTTAAGTACATGTACATGTTATTTTACTGGGAAGCCATCAAAATTTGTTTTATGAGCAAATTAATACTCATCACAGAGCAAAGGATTACCACAGAGCAACTGTAGTAGAACTTGTTAATATCATCTTTTGGGGAGGACATTTTCATCTTGCAGCAAGTCAATTTTATTAGAAGGCGACATTGCTGAGTATGAAGAATTTCCCTTTTGCCCTAATGTTTTCACTTGCAGTCATGTATCTAACATACTTTGACCTTTTACCAAACAATCCCAAATGAGCCTAAGAAAGAAAGCTTTTGAAAACAATTAAGATTTTTCAAAATATGCAGGTAACAAGCATTCTCTCCTTTTCCCACAATATTTTCTACCCTTAGAAAGGCAATTTTCTATTCTTAATACACAATTTTTTTGTTGTCTGCAAATGATTTCAATTTGGGCAAATCTAAATTTTGTTGTTTGTTAATATGTTACTTCAAGCAGCCATAAAATGGAAAGTCACTTTGTAAATTAAAATCCAGACAGAAAATAGTTCATTACATGCCATTTGGTGGAATTAATCTTTTATATAATTATAACCTCATAACTTCAAAGAAAAATCTCATCATTTAACCTACCTAAAATTTGTTGGCTGCATATTCTTTCGATTTGGAAAAGCCTTAACTCTTTACCAAATGACAAAATTTTAGACTGGTCCAAATTGAAAGCATTTGCAGATGACAAATTAAAGATGGCTCAAATGCTGGTATTTGTCCTTCATAGAGAAGAAAACATTGTGGGAAAAGGAGAAAATGCTGGTTACCAGCATTATCTCCTTTTCCCACAAGGTTTTCAGAAGGCTTCTTTCCAAAGGTTGTTAAAACCCAGGATTGTTCGGTAAAGGGTTAAATTTTGTTGTCTTGTAAAGGGTTACTGGACAAAATTTCAGAATTAAAAGTCAAGACTGTTAAGTTATCCCCATGAGAAACATGAAGCCAAAAGTAAAACTTACTTCTTGAATGTTTTTTGCTAGTAAAAAATTAAAGTTTTCTATGTTATTATGTAACATAGATATTTAACTATTTACCATATGACACAATTTTAGGTCCATCCTAATTCAAAATAATTGCAGACTACACTCAAATAATTGAGTTATGTCCTTGAAAGGGTAGAAACGTTGTTGGAGAAGGAAAAATGTTGGTTTAGTTATCAGCATTTTCCCCACTTTCATCGGCCTTCTTCAATGTTTTCATCGGCCTTCTTCCTCTCAGTCTTTCAAGAACAGGAACGTTAGGGAAGGTTTTAATTAATGGCAACAAACACCAAAAGAAAGCTTTCACTTGTGGCCTTACCACTTGTGAAAATACCAAATCTGATGTCCACTTATTGATCGCCATCTAACAAAAAAATAAATACTTCTCCCCTAGATAAGCCACACTCTGCCAAAAGGGGCTTTAATACACCTCCATGATACATTATACCAAACAAGTCAACACATGACTGTAGTTCCATGGAATCTATTTTGTCTAACAATCAGTTGAATCTTAAGGTAGAATAATCCTTTGAAATACAGAAAATTTACCAAAAGCATAAAGTTTTGACCCAGGTCAGCCTGTGTGGGCTGCGCAGACTGACCTGGGTTAGAATTTTTAGCAGATGCACGTAGCAAGGCTCATATATAATGTATAGAGTTCAGAAGAGGGAGAAAGAGAAATTTGTGCTATCTTACCACAGAATGTCTGCTAATTTCCAAAAATGAATCCACTTTTAAATAATTCTGAAAAAAAAAAAGAATATATCTGTTCTGAAACAATCAGATCTACACACAAGATCTCAACCTTAAAACAACACAAACTTAAGTCACTCCAAAGTTCAAAATTAGTCACAATTATAATACAAAATTCTTATCAGGTCACGGTTCTTTGTACAAAATGATAAAAAAAGCAATTATTACTGAAATCCGGAACCACTGAAAATAATGTGGGGTAGTGGAGATGCATATCAAAACCATCTTACAGACTTTAACCCTTTACCAAACAATCCTGAGTTTTAACGTCCCTGGGAAAGAAGCCTTTTGAAACCATTGTGGGAAAAGGAGAAAATGCTGGTAACCAGCATTTTCTCCTTTGCCCACAATGTTTTCTACCCTTCTATAGTCAAGTTTCAATTTTTGAGTCACATTTATTTTATCGCCTGCAAATGCTTTCAATTTGGACAAGCCTAAAATTATGTCGTTTGGTACAGAGTTCAGGGCTTTAATTCTTTACCAAACGACAAAATTTTAGACTGGTCCAAATTGAGAGCATTTGCAGACGACAAAATAAATGTGACTAAAAAATTGAAATATGTTTTAGGAAGGAAAGAAAACATGGTGGGAAAAGGAGAAAATGCTGGTTACCAGCATTTTCTCCTTTTCCTACAATGTTTTTAAAAGGCTTCTTTGTCAGGGTCGTTAAAAGTCAGGATTGTGTGGTAAAGAGTTAAGGTTGTTTATATTATAGTCATTATTTCCCTGAAGAAAATGATTTTAGCCATGCTCTGTTACAAGGGGTCTAACACATCTGCAAAAAGTATCAACCCATGTCAGCCTGCATGGTCCGCACAGGCTAACATGGGTCAAAACTTTTTGCTTTTTGTAAATTTTCTGCATGTACAAAGATCATTCCACCTCATCAATCAATCGTTGTTAGACAAAATGGATCTTACCGATCTACAGATATGTGATGACTTGCTCGATATAATTATAATACATCACAGAGATGCATTAAACCCCCTTTTCACAGAGCATGGCTCAAATGTGAACGATAACAAATGATAAAATCAAAATAAGCTTTCCTACTCTGACCCATCACTAGACAATGACCATGAAGAGGGTAACTTTTGAAAACATTTTTGGAAAAGGAGAAAATGCTGGTTAACAGCATTTTCTCCTTTTCCCACATTTTCTACCCTTTTTAGACAAATCCCATTATTTGAGACATCTTTGTCATCTGCTGATGCTTTCAACTTAGACAAGTCTAAAATTTATTTGTCTGCAAGAGAGTAAAGGCATACTGAAATTCTGAGCATGTATTCAAAAATTATTCTTAGTCTTACTCTAGATTTAGAAAGTAACACAACTTCTGATTGGCTAAACAATTTGGTTTAGCCAATCAGTCGTGTTACTTTCAAATTTGGAAAATTCTTAAAAACAAGACTAAAATGATCTTAAGAATGGCTGGTAAATACGGGTCCTTGTTTTGTAATCTTAAAAGACTGATAATTTTAATCTGTTTCTTCTTTAAAACCATATTCCTCAAGTTCTTACTTCAGGTATATATCATAAACAATCACAAACCTCTAAACATGGTATGAGAGCTGATCCCTCTAACACAGAATAAACATCACTAACAAGTACATCTTGGGTCCCTGCATTCACATTCATACTGCTGGTACCAGCTATCTCAGGACTGGGACCAGTCACAGGACACGAGGCACTGCTCTGATTGGTGCTTGAAAAACCTGTGCCATGATTGGTTGGTAAAGCTTTTAACTCTTTTAGTATTTCTTTTAGAGCAGATTTGATCTATGAAAATAAAAAAATATATGTGGATGTTAATCTCTGATCTGTGTTTGGTTGGTAACAAATTAACATTTTACCATATGATACCACCCTCTGAAGGTCCTTAGGAAAAAGCCTTTTGAAAACATTGTGAGAGAAGGAGAAAATGCTGGTAACCATCATGTTCTCATTTTACCACAATGTTTTCTGGCCATTTAAAGACGAATCTCATAATATGAGTAATATTTGATTTGTCATCTGTGAGCTCTTTCAATTTGGACAAGTCTCAAAATTTATAGTTTGGTAAAAAGTTAAATGTAGAATACAAATCAGTTTTAAGCAAGCATCAGGTCTACATGAAAGCAATTATCATGTAAAGAAGACTTTTACCAAACAATCCGGAGTTTGAATGACCCCAAAAAAGAATCCCTTTAAAATCATTTCAAAAAACAAAAAAATGATGGCAACCAGCATTTTCTCCTTTTTCCAAAGTGTTTTCTACCCATCCAATGACAAACCCAATAATTCAAGACACAACTAACTTTTTGAAGGCAAATCCCTTCAATTTGGACAAGTTTAAAATTTTGCCATTTTGAAAACTTTGTCTGAAGAGGAGAAGGTGCTGGTAACACTTTTTCCCACAATGTTTTTTTCCTTTTCAAATACAATTTTCAGTTTTTCATGTTTACTTTTTTGTCAAATACTTTAATTTGGACAAGTCCAAAATTTTGTCCTATGGTAAAGGGTTAAGTTAATTGCGCTAGTATGTAGCATGTCTGAAAGCTTGTTTGGTAACAATGCAGTACTGTTTTTATTTGTCTTTCAAAACTATCTTTCAGAGCCGACTGAATCTGACAAAATAAATAATGTATGTATACTTTACGATATTTTGTCTCATGAGTTACAAGCACATTCTCCTTTTGCTAAAATGTTATATCAAAAGTGGTCTGCTGCATAAGGAAGAGAGTCATCTGCATGAGTACTAAGTCACAGTTACAAAGTAGAACATGTACCTTGTTATCTTTTTCTTTCTGGGCAGCAATGTAAGCCCCTATATCCCAGCCTGGTCTATTGTTGTGTCCAAACCCAACACCCTTGGCCCAGTACTCCTCTTTATTGACTGCATTCTTACCCTTTGAAGTCTACAAATAAGGAAAAAAAAACAATCTAGCTTCTCTTTCTTTGGATTTATAAATGTCACTTTTAATTCTACTTTTCAACAAACGACAAAGTTTTACAATTGTCCAAATTGAAAGCATTTGCACAAAACAATGTGGGAAAAGGAGAATATGATGTTTACCAGCATTTTCTCCTTTTCCCACAATGTTTTTAAAAGTGTTCTTCCTAACGGTTGAAACTCCCTTTTTTTGGAGAAGACTTAACTTTTTACGAAGTTATCTGTTTATGACTCTATTCACTTGCAGAGGAATTGACTTGAAAACAAAACATTCCTTGATAGAAACTCTGATGAATGTTTACAGAGAAAAGTACTTGTAACACAATGATTTTCTTACCTGTAACAAAGCTGTCGATTTAAGTTCTCTGATTTTGTTGTCATCAAGCTTGTAGACCTGGTTGGCCCTTGGTATGACTTCACTCACCTGTATGTTCAGTAAAACAAAAACTATCTGTTGTTATATATTATAATTTTATTATACAGGTAATTTATTCAACTAAAATAATATGATCCATGCCCTGTGAAAAGGGGGCTCATGAATCTGCAAAAAGTATTGACCCGCAGTCTACACAGGCTAACATGGGTCATTACGTCATGCTGTTTGTCAATTTTCTGCATGGCAAAGGACCATTCCACCTCCAAATCATGTGGATTGTTATACTAAATGGACTTTATGGATCTATAATAATGTGCTTACTTGCTTGGTAAAATATATCACAGAGATGCCCTAAATCCTGTTTTGCCAGAGCATGGTTCATGTATATGTTCACCCTCTTGAAGAGATTTGATCAGCGTAAGACACAAACCATTCTTGATTCTTTAACTCTTTATCACACAATCCTGAGTTTTAACGACCTTGAAGAAAAAGCCTTTTGAAAACATTGTGGGAAAAGGAGAAAATGCTGGTAACCAGCATTTTCTCCTTTTCCCACAATGTTTTCTACCCTTCCCAAAACAAATTTCATTTTTTGAGCAACATTTATTTTGTCGTCTGCAAATGCTTTGAATTTGGACCAGACTTAAATTTCGTCGTCTGGTAAAGAGTTAACATACAACAAATTTTAGACTTGTCAAAATTCAAAGCATTTGCAGACAACATGATAAATGCTGTTCAAATTGGGAAATTTATCTGTTCAGGGTTGTTAAAGCACCCGATTATTTGGTAAAGGGTTAATAAGCATTCGCTCCTTTTCCCACTGTGCTTTTCACAGCTGTCTTCTACAGAGGTGCTAATGGTTATATATCTGTATAGTATTGGGTTAGCTAATTAGATACTTTTCACTAAAAAGGTTCAACACTGTCTGTGTAGGCCAATTTTAGACCAACCAAAAACTACCATAGGTGACACAAAGGCAAAAAATACAAAGTTTACCCCTTTATCACACAACCATGATATTTTAAAGGCCTCAGGTGGGAGTGCTTCTGAAAACATTGTAGGTAAAGGAAAAAATGCTGGTAACCAATATTTTCTCCTTTTCCCTCACTGCACAGTGTTTTCTACATTTTCAAGGGCAATTCTATATCATTTGCCATATTTGGTATGTCGTCTGCTAAAGCTTTCAGTTTGGCAAAGTGTAATGTTTTGTCTGCAAAGGTTTAAAAAAAAATTCCCATCTGGATTTTTGGGAAAATGTTGGAATAGGAACAACTAATGGCTGTGGGTTCCAACATTGCTTTTTTAAAAAAACTTTCTTCATTACAGATGTGGAAAGATGTACTTCAATGATAATGGATGAAAAGCACGCCTTAGGTAAATTACCTGAGCAAGGGTCAATAAATGATGCTCAATGTCTAAATAAGGACATCTTGACAGGTGATTCCTATCACAGTTGACATCAATTCTACCCCACTGCTGTAGGAATTCCTTGATCTCTGCTAACACAGACTTCATGTCTTTGGCCGGGGACCAGTAGGACAGCTGCAGCAGTTCTATGTTGGTGATTCTTTGCATCATACAGCCCTGCAAAGTATATGAGCCATGCTCTGTGAAAACGGGGCTAACTGCATCTGCAAAAAGTATCGACCCAGGTCAGCCTGCACAGTCCGTGCAGGCTGACCTTGGTCAAAACTTTTTGCTATTACTCAATTTTCTGCATGTCAAAGGACTGTTTTACCTCATGATTCAATCGGTTTGTTATACCAAATTGATTTTAATGATCCATAATTATATGATGACATGCTTATCACCAGTACATGTATGTAATAGCCTTTGATTCCTTTCGAATATTACATCGACCCGTAAATGGAAGTCTTCACCTAGGGATATATCCATTTAAATATAGTACATCAGACCTTCAAACTCTTTTCTTTACTAATAAGTATACAAATATGACTTTATATGGCCCAACAATTAACAACTTCAACAAACGAAAACCCATTTGGAAAAGAAGCATCTGCTTGAAACAAGTAATTGCTCCTTTTCCCACAGTGTTTTCTGTACTATTATAGAATGATATTTTCCTTTCCATCAAATGTTTACCCTTTGTGTAATATTTAGTCAATAAGGATAGTCTTAAGATGACACTATATGACTGAAATGTACATTTTTAGTCGATAAAACAGATCTAAATATTGTAATTTCATTGGCTGTTTTGGTCAAAGTGTTCTACAGAATGTCCATCTCTCACAGACTGCACCGTCTGTGCAGCCTAATCTTCATTTAATTTGGTTGCAAAGTTGGGACAAACAGATATGCTCTAAGATTTTACAAGTTAAGTTCAAAATTTAATGATAAAAGCATTTGTTAGATGTTTGCTTCTATACACCCTGCTATAAACTGAGTAGCATCTAAATTTTAAAACAACCTTATAAAGTATCAAAATATGGACATTCAACCAGAATTAAGTTCAGGTGAAAACATTTCTGAAAACAAATAATTGATTGTTGATAGATTGAAACCATATTGTGTGTTTTTTTAAGGTGGTGGTGGTGGTGGGGGGGGGGGGGGGGGGTTGGAACTGTTAGTTAGATGAGCTTACTTGCAATCTTGGTCTTATTACTTTCACAAGCGGAGGGTAGAAAGGAAACAGGTCTATCTCAAATGTCTGAAAATGAAATGTGTGTGGTGTAAAAATCTTTACATGTATGTATTCATGCAAACTTTTAAGCTATAAAAATAATTGTATGCACTGTTATCATGCTCTGAAACTTTCCCCTTATACAAGAAACCAACTTGTTTTAGTACCAAAATTGGAAAAAAAAAAACTTATGATTTCACATAAAAGATTAAAAAAACAATAGTACAGTGAAAATATTTCATCCTGCAGAACATGTGCCCAAACTGAAAACAAGTAGCAAACACATAAGACAACAAAATTTTACACTTATCCAAATTTCGGGCAATTTCAGATGATAAATGCAATGTGGCTCAAATAATTGGACCTGTCTTTAAAAGATTAGAAGATGTAGTGGAAAAAGGAAAAAAATGCTGGTTACCTGCATTTTCTCCTTCTCCCACAATTTACTTCAAAAGCTTTCTCTTCAGTGTCATTAAAACACTGGGTTGTGAACTCAATACCTAGAGAAACATATTTTCAAAGGACTATTTTGTTACATCCTGATGAAATAGTGACAATTTTTTATGAATGTAGATTCAATTCATGAACAAACTTTAAAACAACAGAAAAAAAAAAAATCTTGCTAAAAGCAATGTAAAGAGCAGTTTCTTCCTCCGCCACATATACTTGTTCCTAGGTAGACATGTAAAACAAGCATTTGTCTAGTACTGACACTGCATGGTCATCAATACAAAGACGGTGATACTTACCATTTCCATTTCAATATAATCATAGTTGTACTGTCTTTTAATTTCTTGTAAGTCCTTTGACAAATCACTGAAACAAATTAAAACAAATTTCACTGAATAATATGATACAAGCAAATAACAGATAACTTTAGAGGATCAAGAGAGTCTGAAACAAACAATGACTCAATAAAGATGTTGAAATATTACCGCAACATATAAATTATATAAAAACCTTCAGACTCAGTAAACAGGACAATGTAAACAAACCGCATCAAAATATCTTCTTGCTGAGTTGGCCTCTACAGTTTAGCTTCATAATTTTATCAAACTTGAAATTCTTACACATGTCTTAACCCTTTACCACACAATGACGCCTTTTAACGCCCCTGAAGAAGAGGCCTTTTGAAAACATTGTGGGAAAAGGAGAAAATGCTGGTAACCAGCATTTTCTCCTTTTCCCACAAAGTTTTCTAACCTATCAAAAAAAAGTTGCGTCATTTGAGCCACTATGAAATTGTTGTCTGCAAATGTTTTCAATTTGGATAGGTCTTAAATTTTGCTGTGTGGTAATGGGTTAATTGAAAGCACTTGCAGACAACAAATTAGGTTTGTCTCAAATAAAGGGATTTGTCTGAAACCAGTAAGATTATTACGGGGAAAGGTGAAATTGCTAAAAACCCTTTCCTCAGGGTCATAGAAACAGTGAATTGTTTGGTAAATGATTAAGACCCATGTGTAAAACAGAGAACCTGGGTGTGATCCTGGCTGCAACCAATGATCGTGTGGTAGTGAAATTTGGTAAAGGCATTGCAATGCTGTATCCCAGACCTAGTCAAACCCCAGGATACATGGACGAGCCAATGGTTGCCATGACATAACTGGAACACTGTTGAAAGCGGGGCAAAACACCAACCAATCCACTTTCAGTCTAAATGCACAGTATTAATCATTTATATTGCTTCAAAATTTTAAAATAGACTCCATCCAATTATTGAAACAAGATGTGGTGAATTCAACATACATACCATGCAGGATCAAACTTGGACATTCTGACACGCCAGTTATAGATGTTATCTTGGATTGGTTCTGCTGAAAACCCACAGGTCTAGAATGTGTGAAAACAAAAAGTATGATTATGTGTAGCAATCAGCAGGTCTGATTCTTTCAGGAAAAAATAAGGAGAAGAAACACAACAAAAATGTAACATTTAGAATTGAAGTTATTAATTGTAAAGTACCAGTTTAATGTCGGTTGTGGTAAAGAACTGATTATAGAAACCATAGTATGTACCTTTCCTTTGCCACACATTGCTGACTTTTAATGATAGTAAGAAAGAAGGCTTTTGAAAACATTGTAGGAAAAGGAGAAAATGCTGGTAACCAGCATTTTCTCCTTTTCCGACAATGTTTTCTACCCTATGAAAGACAATTTTATGCTTTGAGTAACATTCAATTTGTCCTGTGCAAATGTTTTCCATTTGGGTAAGTCTAAAATTTTGCTATGTGGTAAAAGGTTAAAGAGAAAACAAGTATTCTCCAAGTATTGTAATCAAATCAGCTATGCCATTTGTATGTTTCATACATTCTTTTCCACAAAATACCTTTACGTTGAAAAGAAAAAACACAGTTTACACATCTGACCTCAATTATCCCACCACAGTGATAGAAGAAACTCTCAAAAGAATGAGGCTGGGTTGAAACAACCTGCAGTTTTTAAAATTCAGATATATCTCACTTGCTTATGGCTCAGCTTGGCCTAGAGTTTAAAATCTACGTTAAGAAACTTTCTAAAATATTTTCAAAATTTATAGGCCTGAAGATAAATAAAAGGAAAGAACATTTTACCTCCTCACACTCCATAATTTTAACAAGGTCATTTGTAAGAATCCCTGAAGCTGCATTACTTGTAAATATCTGTTGTGATGTTTTGTTCTGAGCTTCCAGCCCTGTCAGTAAGAGCAAACAGCAATCCTTTACAAGATGACAATTTTAAACTTATCAAAATTACAAGTATTTGCAGGAGGCATACTGAATAAATATGAACGACACTCTGGTAAAAGGGGGGTTTAACACATCTCCAGGACACATCATACCAAGCAAGTCATTACATAATTATGCATCCATAAAATCCATTTTGTCTAACAACCGACTGAATCATGAGACAGACTGGTCCTTTAACATGCAGAAAATTGACCCAGAGCAAAACATTTCGACCAAGGTCAGCCTGCACAGACAGCACAAGCTGATGTAAATCAACACTTTTTGCAGATGCATTAAACATGCATTTCACAGAGCATGACTCATATGTAAATTTATCCCTTACTCAAATTTTCAAAGATCTATTCAAAGCTGTTTGCTGCAAATTTGTTTCACAATTTACTGTCAGTGGAAAGGAAAATATTGTTGGAAAATACATGTTGCAGAGTGTTGCTATTGATAACTGCTCCTTCCCTAAGCTTGAAGTCTGTATACTGTTGGATCAATATATAAATAGTAACAGGCTAATATACAAACCAGGGACATTATTCACCTAGCATTCTAAACCTCATCCTTGGTCTAATTTAAGTTAAGAAACTAACACATGAATCATTAGCTAAAACCATTTGGTTTTGGTTTCGCCAGTCAGATATTGTGTTACTTTGAAAATGAAAAAAAAAAAAGAAAAAAAAAAAAAAGTTAAGAATTAGATTAATAATGTTGTTAAGAATGGTTGATGAATATGGACCCTACAGTACTATGGGTACCTTGCTCCAGTCTTTTTTGTTTCATCATTTCTCTGACTATAGGTTCTCTTAGAGACCATTTCATCTGAAGAATAGAAAGACAATTGTTCGGGTAAGTTTTTTCTGGCTATCTTTTGTTTTATTCTCCCTATGAAAAAGGCATTTGGTAATTTTCTGGTAACGGGAGAAATGCTGGTAATCAGCATTTTCTTCTTTTTCCACAGTGCCACCTACTTTTGAACCTTTTACCACACAATCCCGAGTCTCAACAACCCTGAGAATGAAAGCTTTTGAAAACATTGTGGGAAAAGGAGAAAATGCTGGTAACCAGCATTTTCTCCTTTTCCTACCATGTTTTTTACCCAATAAAAGCAAGCTCTATCATTTTAGCCAACTTTAATTTATTGTCTGTAAATACTGTGAATTTTGACAAGTCTGAAATTTTGTCACGTGGTACAATGTTAAAGATAAATCCCATTGTTTGAGCCATATTCTATATCAAAATACCATTTTTCGAGCTACATATATGTCAAAAGACAGATGATTTATCGTCTACAAACACTTTCCAAATGAAAAAGTCTATGATTTTGTGGTTGAATAAAGAATATACAATTTACCTTTTTACGAGCTACCTTGAGTTCCCATTCAGTTGTAAATGCCTCATCGTCAGATATAGCCTCAGCCTCAGCCTATGGAGGGAATATAGATGGAGTTCATATCAATCAATAAATCATTAAAATCTATAACAGTTGTATTATAAGAATTAAATATTTACCAATGATCCAAAGTTTTAACAACCTCAAGAAAGAAATCTTCAAAAACATTGCAAGAATAGGAGAAAATGCTGGTAACCAGCATTTTCTCCTTTTCCAACAATGTTTTCTAATCTTTCAAAGACAAATCTAATAATTTAAGCAACATTTAATTTGTCATCTGCAAATGCTTTTGCAAATTTGCTTTTCCCACAATGTTTGCAAAAGCTTTCTTCCTCAGGGTTGTTCAAAAGGAAAGGAAAGTACCTTTACTTATTCATATTACAGCATTATGGGAATAGGCCTAATTACTTGTTACAAGCCATTGCCTTCTTTCCCACAACTCTTTCAAAAAGTAACAGTAGTCTACAACAGAAGCCTTGAAAGTCCCATAGTACAGTAAAAGTTGAGATTAAGAGCTAAGTTAAGAATATACTCACATCTTCCTCATTCTCATCAATGTCTGCATTTTCTGCATCACTATCAACTTCTTCATCTTCTAAGTCATCCTGAAGACAGGGAAAACAAAATTAAGGCATCAATGATTCAAAGATTAGACAGATCAAGAACTACAGTAAGTTAGAATTGTCACTGTATTCAAGTAAATCAAGCAGTTATTCATAGTTTGAAAAAGCCTATTATGAGATTATTTCACATGCTTGGGTACAATAATGAACTCTATTGGATTTGTTACATTACAGAACCAGTCTATATTTTGGACAAAGTGATTTTTTCCAAGATATAGACTGATTTTGAATTGTATGATTCCTATAAAGTTCAATACTGTACTCAAGCATCTAAAAGGCTCCTTTTATTTCACACTTACATATTGATTGAAAGCAAGACATAAGTGAGCTTTCTCTACTTTTGCGTATCTTTTGATGAAAAAAATCCGAAATTTATTGATCAAACACCATTTTGCTTTTGCAGAAGGTAGCTTAGTTACAAGGGAGACTACTTTTCCCTGCAAATATCAATATTTTGAACTCTACCCTGGCTTTGAAAAACATGCAAGTATCGATATTCAGACTCTATCCAATACAATATGGATTCAGATATATTGTTCTCGAATGGTAGTATTAAGGGCTTTCACATGTCATTATCATGCTGTGTGAAATGAAAAAAGGTTATTTTCTGAAATTCAGTCTTACTACAAAAAAATGCCAGCAACAGTTATCCTACACAAAATGATACAGCAGTTCTGATTGCTAATTAATCTTGTAAACATGAATCAGGTTATTTTGCCTTCAAACATAAGCAAAGTACAATTTTTGAAAAACAGGACAGGAGCAGTTGTGAATGCTCATAGGTGCAATTTTGAAAGTTGTATATGATAATGACAATATTTCCCAAGGAACCTACCTCTGAACTGTGTTTACGACAAGCAGAATTTCTGGTAATAAATAACTCCACAGCTCTGTCAAGGGAAGATAAAAATTTAAATGCAGTTACCTCTTATATAAATATCAAATACTATTAACTTCAAAAAGGCTCAGGACAACAAAAGGAGCTTTTGTAGATAAAGATGAAGAGACTGTACAAAAGTGGCAGTCTGACCACTGATCTGCACTGGTTCATATTCTTTATGATATTCTGGTCAAAACAGTCTACAAGTGGACTGTATCTTCTGACCGAAAATAAGTGGTTCATTTACATACAAGTCTTGGATTGCAATTTTTTCACCACATGACAGCATTTTACAGTATTGTTTCAGAATACATTGCAAATCTCTTAAGTTAAAACACACAATAATTTGAATAAACTAGTAAATTCAGTGTGTTGATACTGATGTACTGATTTACATGTATTACTGCCATTGGGACAATTCTAATGAGTACCCAAAACACTGAGTTTTAAGTAAATAAATTTGAGCCAGAATCTCTGAAAACGGGGTTTGATGCACCTCTGTGATGCATGATACCAAGCAAGTCATCACATAATTATGGATCCATAGAATCTGCTTAGTCCAACAATCGACTGAATCTGGAGGTAAACTGGTCCTTTGACAAATAGCATATTTACAAATAGAATTTGTTTTTCTACAAAAAAACAGATGTCACCCCCCTTTTTGGTGTCAGAAGGATTGATATGTCACAAAGGCAATTTTTAACTGAAATAATGGTCATTTTTCTCTAACGGTTTTCGAGTTACAGAGTGGACACAAAATTGTACGTAAAATGAGTAAGGAAAATAATCAAAGGGAAATGACTCGAAAAATATACAAGCCAGAGTTATGGTTCTTGTGCATGACACTTTGTCTCATGGTGCTTTACAAATGTGTGAAGTTTTATCAAAATATCTTGAAAGGTTTTTGAGTTATAGAGCAGACACGATTTGTGAAGGAAAATAATCAAAGGGAAATAACTCAAAAAGTATACAAGCCAGAGTCATAGTTCTTGTGCATGACACTTCGTCTCATGGTGCTTTACAAATGTGTGAAGATTTATCAAAATATCTTAAATGGTTTTCGAGTTACAGAGCGGAGACGATTTAAGAAGGAAAATAATCGAAGGGAAGTAACTCGAAAAATATACAAGCCAGAGTTATGATTCTTGTGCATGACACTTCGTCTCATGGTGCTTTACAAATGTGTGAAGTTTTATCAAAATATCTTAAAAGGTTTTGAGTTATAGAGCGGACACAATTTGTGACAGACAGACAGACAGACGGATGCAAGGGGAAAAACAATATGTCTCCCAGCCCTGACGGGGGAAGACATAAAAAGCAAAAACTTTCGACTCTGATCAGCCTGCCTGGACTGCACAGGCTGCCATGGGTTGATACTTTTTGCAGATGCATGAAGTCCCCTTTCCACAGAGCATGGCTCATTTTCTTATTGAATAGGATTAAATCTTCCCCTCATACAGGAAATCTTAAGATGCATATACACAAACTGAAGGATAGGGCACCCTAATGCAGATTCCTGTAACAACGCCTTTCATTGCCGAAAAATGTACGGATTCGGCTAAGACTCGTGTAATCCGTAATCGATCGGCAAATAGATGCTGGTTCCCTGCATCGTATTACGGATTACCTGAGTCTTAGCCGAATCCGTATGATGAAAGGCGATGTTACACGAATCCCATTAAGGTGCCCTCTCCTTAACTCTTTAGCAAGTGACAAAATTTTAGACTTGCCAAAACTGAGGACATTTACAGAAGATGAATCAAATGTTACTCCTTTCATGGTATCTATCCTTGATACAGGAGAAAATATTGTGGGTAAACAATGTTTTAAAGAGCCTTTTTCCCCTGGGTCATTAAACATGTAATTGTCTGGAAAAGTATTAACTCACAAGTATGTCATGGTTTACTTACTTGTCTAATACATCACACAAACGAAGGTTGGTCTGGCTGTTGAGTAAGTACTGAAAAAAAAAAAAAAAATTACAATACCCTCCTTACATTATTCAATTACGTTATTTCATTACTTTTATCATTTTTACTTTAACTTGTTCCTTACTTACTATGTAAAAGAAGGCCCAATCACCAGACGACAAAATTTTAGCCTTGTCCAAATTGAAAGCATTTGCAGACGACAATTTTAATGTGGCTCAAATGGTGCAATTTTTCTTTGACAGGGAAGAAAACATTTTGGGAAAAGGAGAAAATGCTGGTTACCAGCATTTTCTCCTTTTCCCAAAATGTTTTCAAAAGCCTTCTTTCCCAAGGTCGTTAAAAGTCAGCATTGTGCAGTTAAGAGTTACTAGGCAAACATAGCCTCTTTATATTTAGATTTCATGCCAAAATTTTGCAAAAACATGTAACAAGATCAGTTACATGCATCCATTACGAGATTTCATATTCAAATCAGTATGATGACGTCACATCTGATATAAGAGAAATGGATGGAGTTACCCCTCTGCAAAATGACCATCCCATTATTTAACCCTTTACCACACAATCCCGACTTTTAACGACTTTGAGGAAGAAGCCTTTGGAAAACACTGGGGGGAAAAGGAGAAAATGCTGGTAACCAGCATTTTCTCTTTTTCACACAGTCATTGTTTTCTACCCTATCAAAGGTTAATTGCATCATTTGAGTCCCATTTAAATTGTCGTCTGCAAATGCTTTCAATTTGGACAAGTCTACATTTTTCTCATGTGGTAAAGAGTTAAACACCCAAATTGAACCTTGTTGAATATAACTATGCAGTTAATACAATGCAACAAAAAATATATCTAGCATTACATATTGGTATTTTACACAAAATTATGATTTACTGTGTAAAAACTAAATAGTCCCCTCAAAACTTTAATGTCACAGAAAGAGGATTTACATCAATGACATAGTTTATAAGGGCCCTTTTAAATTACGATGTTATATTGAGCCCTATTGAAATAGAAATCATGTGTTACAATACAGATCATGTAATATACATGTACATTTTTCCTGTTTATGGTGGAGGAAGTAGACAAATAAGTTCATCTACCAGAAGGCCATCCTTTCATCTGTATCTGTAAGAGTGCCCGCTTCCTCTCTCATTGAAACAGACATGTGTTTATTAACCCTTCATCACACAATTCCAAGTTTTAAGGACCTTCAACGAAGGCTTTTGAAAACATTGCGAAAAAAGGAAAAATGCTATTAACCAACATTTTCTCTTTTTCCCACATTATTTTCAAACCTTTTTAACTCTTTACCACACAATCCCGACTTTTAACGACCCTGAAAGAGAAGGCTTTTGAAAACATTATTGGAAAAAGAGAAAATGCTGGTAACCAGCATTTTCTCCTTTACCCACAATGTATTCTGCCCTTCCCAAAACGAATTTCAATTTTTGAGTCAGGTTTAGTTTGTCTTCTGTGAATGCTTTGAATTTGGGCTAGTCTGAAATTTTGTCAATTGGTAAAGATTTAACCTTTCAAAGATGAATCTAACAATCAGAGCAGCATTTATTTTGTTGTCTGCAAATGCTTTCGATCGATTGGACAGAAAGTAGCTCAAATTACTCTTATTTGTTACAACACTAATGACAACCCCCCCCCCCCCCCACACACCATGTTGGTGTTAATGAGTTAAACTGATCATAACTGGAATAATTTCAAAAATATAATACTTAACATTGAGTTCACAAGGACTGTTTTTCTGCAGATTTTTCCCCCAATCAATTCAGAGGTATTTCGAAACCCATTACCTCACGACAAAATTATATGTTTGTCCTTAGGGTCATTGAAACTCAGAACTGTTCGTAAAACTTTAAGGGACGATATCATAAGAAGATGAAATATCCAGGGTATGCCCAGACCGTATTATATATTTACTAAACCCTTTACCTCATTCATAGCTAGAGTCCATTTCTGGATGACAGAGTCAGATTCAATGAAAAAAATGTCTTCATGCTTTGGATATCCTGAAATTTCAAAAAAAGGAAATTGATAATTTAACTTCAATACTTCAAATCACAGAAGATTGAAGACATGAAATTTAAACTATCAGTATATGATAATGATAAAAAAAGTTATATTGCTACTTAGATGATACTTTATGTGCTAAACTTATACCACACAATCCATAATGTTAACGACCCTGACTGGATGTGGTTTTTAAAAACATCGGGGAAAAGGCGCCAAGCATTTTCTCCCTTTCCCTCAGTGTTTTCTATCCTATCATAGATAAATTTCTATTTGAGCCACATTCAATTTGAAATTGCAGTAGACTAAAATTTTGTTGTGAGGTAAAGAGTTAAAAGAATTAATGCATAATCATACTTGATTTGTCCTTTGTTTTCATGCATTCAAGCTAACATTATTTCAGTTATATCGCAGTGGCCAGTGCACCTATCCATGCTTTCCTAGAGTTTCTTTTACCAGTACTCCACACAATATTCTTTCCAAGCCACTGGTTGCTTTCCCACAAAACCATCGTCAGCAGTGAGAGAATAATGTATCCTGTTGCGATGACTATCATCAACCCTTGGAAAAGAAATTGGCTGAGCCGGGAATCGAACCACTGACCCCTGGTTCTCAAGTCCTGTATGCTACCAACTGAGCTAACTGGGCTCGGCGAATCAATTATAGAAATACTTACACATGCAGATAATCCAGATTTCATAATAGCATATTTCGATCAATGCATAACTGTATCATTTTATTTCTTAACCCCAAACAATCCCAATTTAGTCGAATCAGAGACAGGCTTTTGAAAATTTGTGGGGAAAAGGGAGAGACTGCTGCTAACTTGCATTTTCTCATTTTTCCATGTTTTCTACCCTTTCAGAGACAAATCAAAAGGTACAGCCATTTTTGATTTGTTTTTTGCACATGCTTTAAAGTCTAAAAATTTTCCTGTCCTGTAAAATGATATAGATACAGTGGCCGGAGAATGTATAGCAATCAAATTGTCACATATTTCTGAATCATGTCACAATCTAATATCGTGATTTTGGTGACAAACTCTTTACCAGCCAACAAAATTTTACTCGTGTCCAAACTGATGACAAATTAAATATGGGTCAAATAATAGACTTTGTCATCAAAGGAAAACACTTCAGTAACATGAGAAAATGCTGATGTCGAGCATTTTCTCCTTCTTTCACAATGCTTTCAAAAGCTTTATTCTTCAAGGTTGTTAAAACTTCGGCAGTTGGTAAGGGATAATAGACAATAATATTTATCCCTTTACCAGAAGAAAAAAATTTAGCCTTGTCCAAACTGAAAGCATTTGCAGACGACAATTTCAATGTGGTTCAAATTGTGCAATTTTTCTTTGATAGAGAAGAAAACATTGTGGAGAAAGGAGAAAATGCTGGTTACCAGCATTTTCTCCTTTTCCCATAATGTTTTCAAAAGGCTTCTTTCCAAGGGTTGTTAAAAGTCGGCATTGTGCGCTAAAGGGTTAAACCCAAAACTTATGTGTTTTACTACTCAATCAAATTATGATTTTAGACTTAAAATATCTCCGTATACGGACATTAGTAACAAAGAACTATGCTTATATTACCTGATGGTACATATAATCTGACCTCATATTCTGAACCAATCAACAGCTGCACTGTGCATCTGTCAACAGCATCATCTGACACCTGAAGTTAAAAGTTAGACTCCTTTATAAATCAAAGGATTTTAGTTAACTCTTTGGTAATAGAATTTTAAGTACCTCCTACATCCTGAAACATTCTGGCCATGTGTTATGTAATTAGATTAGGTCTTTATTCCTGACTCAAGAAGTCCACAACATGAATCTCAGAGACATTCTGACAAGCAAACAAGTTTTTCTTGCCTGGTTAAATCAAATAAACTGTGTCTGGGAATGTGTTCTACACAGTTAATTACTACAATGAAACTTTTTGTAATAGTATGGATCTTGATAGGATTATGTAGGAATGTCATTTTCCACCAAAAAATATCACTAAGACAAAACATTAAAATTTTTGAGAGAAATACCTGTTAAGAAAGGATAACCCCCCTCCGAAAATTTTTAATGTCATTCCTGTGACACTTCATCAGCATAGCTAGACACATACAGTCAAGTTGATCAAACTTTTTTTCTCAATGAAAAAAGAGTAAACCCCATTCATTTACAAAAAATACTTTTAAACACTGATTTTGACATATTGGTAAATTTTTAGTATTTTGATCATGACCACCAAAAATTAAGGCCGAGTTTCATATCTTTGTCAAAATTGAGTTTCTTTTAAAACATATTTTAGATGTCATTTTCCCCTTCTACATATGAAATCAGATTCTTCAACTGACAAAATGGACCATACATGCCACAGCAAGTGTGTTAGAAAAGGGGTCCTGATTATACTACCTAACTCAGCTACCAGTTTACCTAAGTTTATTTATTACAGGGGTGCGGAATTCCTATGCCCGAATTGTCCCACTCGGGACCTTTTGTCGGCGGACAAGTAGATTTTTCCACAGCGCTTGTCTGCAGGCAAGTGAATTTTGGAGCCATACATAATAAGGAAATGCTGTTTTTATATCAATGACGATCCTTAAACGCTCTATTTATTAAAACTTTTGCATAATCCACGTCTGTACTTTGTAGAAATAGACACTCTTACGTTACAGACTATATTAGTTTCAATAGAAAAACATGATATCTATTAGCGGTATCGAGGCAAATATGCGGTGTTGCAGTAATATGATAGTTGTGAAGTGGTTTTTATTGCACCAAACGAATAAATTCGCCGTTAAATCTGGTGGTTCAAAAATCCTGAAAAGCATAAATCTAAAGGGCAGAGACACAGAGAATATGATACACAAAGCTCAAGTGTGTGTTTAAGGATAGCTGATTTGCTGCCTTTAATTGGCGCCAAAAGGACGATGGTTCCAATACGCTACTGCCATGTTTGTAGAATGTTTCCATACTGTAAGGATACAACCTCAGCTCTGTTCTTGGGAAAATCTCAGCCACAGGGTTCCAAGTCACGCACATATATGCGTAATTCACGCATTTAATTGAATAATCACGCACAGAAATATGAAATGAAATGGGCAGGCACGCACAGGTTTCATTGCTCCCGATGTCTATCGCCAGTGGCGCCAATTGGCACAAGTTAGAAAGAAATGTCTCCAAACCTGAAGCACTAGAGAATCTACAAGCAACAAGTCACGTCTATGCATTATATTTTAAAGATCAAACCTCTAAAACACACAGTAAGTATTAAGTGTGAAGGATGCACTAGTCGCTCTTTCTCACAGTTAATCAAGGTGGTATGTTGTTTATGTAAACTTATCAATGATATTAATCTGCATAATCTAGTGTAAAATTATAGATTTGAAGTTAAAAGCAACCGTAATTGACAACTTTAAGTCAAATCATGCAGAAATACCACTCCAAAAATTAACTGGCATGAAACACAGATTGCTACAAAAAAGCAAAAACCAGACACAAGAAAGTTCGGTTTGGTATCGTCCAATC
Organism: Hippopus hippopus; assembly: GCA_946811185.2. Classification (NCBI taxonomy): domain Eukaryota; kingdom Metazoa; phylum Mollusca; class Bivalvia; order Cardiida; family Cardiidae; genus Hippopus; species Hippopus hippopus. The sequence goes on along the minus strand of OX328099.1, from coordinate 64,181,866 downwards.
AAAGCCATTTCAAATTGTCTTTTTTGCTTTGGTAATGACTTTAAACGGTTCATTTACATAAATCTCTATGTAAAAAAAAAGTGAAAGCTAATAAGGGTCTGAAACTGAAACTGAAATAGTAATTCTACTGGCCATCAAGTTGGAAGTTGTCACTCTGAACACAAAATACCCCTGTTGAGCTTTGTGGATCGATTACAGCATTTATATGATTAATACACGAGAGAACACGAGAAAAAGTCTCATGAATTAACTTCAAGTACTGCTCAATAAGAGCTGTGATACATCTACCTGCATTTGCATGATGGCCACTAACTTATGTTACAATATAAGAATGCAATTTCGCGTTGTAAAAGGCAGGCAACTGATGAGAAGCTTTTTAAAGGTTTTTCGAGCCGTTTTACTTTGTGACAGCTTGCAATTAACTTGCCTCTAGAAGAACGACTGTGCCCTCTGTATTGCAAGTCAGCCATTCGTCGATTTCTCTGTTTATTCTACTGCTAACATCATCTGACATTTCACAAGCCATTTCTGCATAATTTCTATTTTCTGAACAGGAAGTTTTGATTTTGTCTTTTCCAAGGATAATCACCGAGAAAATCGAATACATTTCCGGTTGGGCATACACTAAATCCTATCTTGTGACGTATAGACCCGTCCATCCATCCCCCACTGGCAAACGAATCTGTTTTAAAATGATTTTAAATGTTAATTTGAGATTGATAGGAAAAAAAAAAAAAAAAAGACATTTGCTCATGATTTACATTATTTCATCTTTTGATTTTTTTCCCTAGTAAAACAGCAGAGCATATTTTGTAGGTGTTGAAATCTTTGAAAACCCCAATGCTATATATGCCATTTTGTAAATGTAACTTGTTTTATGACCGGATTTTATACCGTGGACTGAAGAAACATAACCCATGTTATTATATTATACAACGTGCATGCGTTTTTGAAAGTGGTATAGTAAATACATGACAGAACGAGAGGAGGCAAGGTGAATCTATGTATCATCATACAGGAGAATATACAAGTATATGGAAGATTCATGCAGAGTAAATTTGCAACACTCACACGACATTATCATAAGATTTCTTAAATAATAACCAATCCAATCATTGTTGGTCATATATATGGTAAATAGTTTAGGCGAATTCCTACTGAAAACTGCTTTCGAGCGGTTTCCAGTAAATAGAAGAAAGCAAGTCAACAAGCATGGGCAATGTATTCCAATGCATATGCAGCAAACACTCATGTGAACAGGGAAGATCTGGGTAAAAAATACAGACATATTTGAGACAAGAAAGTTAGAAGGATGTAGGCCAACTATGCATCATGTGACTGTATAGACATTTGCCTTGTGTGAGATCATGCACGTATTCTCTCCATCCATTGTTAGTTTCATTCTAAGTCTTATTCTAGGGTCAGAAAGTAACACAACTTCTGATCGGATAAACGACCAAACCAAACGGTTTGGCCAATCAGAAGTTATGTTACTTTCAAATTTATAAAATTCTTGATAATACGGATTTTGTTGTATTGAGACAGAAAAATCTGAGCAGCATAAGAGCCAAGGTGTTGCAAATATCTTTTTTGCATAGATGGCCCTTTTTCTCTTCACCTTAACCCAGAGACTGCTAAGTGCGACTCACTGATCTTTTGCGGACGGTGTAGATCAAGATCAGATTGTACAGAACGTGCAGTCTGATCTTGGATCTACACCGTCCGATAAGGAGATATTAATTCCCAAAACATAACTTTGAAACAGCAATATTTGGCTTCTTACTATCGAATTGAAAATTTCATTTTAGTTATTTAGCAGGATAAGGGTTAATGTAAACGGTAAGAAATTTTTCAATGGCATTGTCAGTCAATTTTTCGGAAAAAAAAAAATCTTTCGACACACTCTTTTTTTTTTTCCCTGGATTATTCTAGTTGTCATGCGCCGAGATAGCAAGACAAGATTGTAAGTCGGCTAGATGTTATGCATATTTATATCTAAACTGTTCAAGTGACTATGGATTAATGAAAAACTGTAATAGGATTCATTTCTCTCTTTGTTCCAGCTTCTTTATCACTTTACCACACAATACCGACTTTTAACGACCCTGGGAAAGAACTCTTTTGAAAAAACTGTGGGAAACAGGAGAAAATGCTGGTCTATCCTTTCAAAGGAAAATTGCACCATTGAGCAACATTAAAATTGTTGTATGCAAATGCTTTAAATTTGGACAAGGCTAAAATTTTGTCCTGTGGTAAAGGGTCATATGGAAAGTCTTCCAGTGACCTAGGGACTGTGTATTTCTTTTTCTCAATCTTTTATACCACGAACCATAGACAATGTATACCGAAACCAGCATATCCTATTGTCTCCGTCCCCCACTCAAAACATATCAACCCAATCCGTCAATTTGGTGTTTTCTAATTACTAAGGGCACGAAAATGAATTCCTTACAGCGTTACTTTAATTAAATACTCACTAACTCTTTTTGTACTGACTCTTTTTGTCGTTATCACGATTTTAAAATAAACAAACGTTGATTTACAACCTCTCCTACGCAAGTACAACATAGTAATCAAGTCCATTCCGTCATCGGTCAGACAGGTTAGACTTTACAACACAGATACTGTGCATTAGTCCTGTAGACAGTAAAATAGTGTTTTTTTTTTTTGTAAATTGAAACTCATGTAGTATCCTATATTTCAGCTACTTTTCTTTGGTACTGTGAAAATTGTGAGATGAATGACATTGTTTATGCAGCGTTCAATGGCATTGTCAGTCAATTCATCGGCGATAGCTCGCTTGATGATTCTAGGCAGTGTTGTGCTAAGAAGACTCTGCAATGCTTGCACAAGCACCGTCTCCCTTGTACAGCGTCATGGGGAAGGGGGGGGGGGGAAAGAAGGAGGGAATCGAACCAGGTTTTTCCAATCAAGGATTCAATACTTCAGCCAATGAGTCATGGAGAAATCCATACTCGACATGTGCAAATCTTTGATGATATTTACAAGGCAAAGATAAAACTTTCCTTTGGTAAAGAAATAATTACATAGTTGTGTGAAAAGCTGCTAACATTTAAAACATAAAGCTTACCTGAAAGTGCCTTTGCAGACAGTATAGATCGAGATCAGGCTGCACAGAAGGTATCATATGATCTTTGATCTACACTGTGCGATATATTTATGAAGCATTCTGAGAAAAGAAAAACTTTGAAATTGAAACAATATTGGTTTTATATCAATGTCTGAAAAAAAGTCATTAGAGCCACACTCTTTGAAAAGGCGGCTTAGTGCATCTGCGAAAAGTATCAACTCAGGTCAGCCTGCGCAGGCTGACCTGGGCCGAAACTTTTCGCTATTGATCAATTTTCTGTATGTCCAATGACCAGTCTACCTCATGATTAAATCGGAACTTATAAAAAGTGGCTATTATGGATCCATAATTATCTGATGGCTTGCTTGGTATCATCCATCATGGAGATGCAATAAGCCCCCTTTTGCCAGTGCATGGCTCATTTATTTTTGTATTAAGTTCGTTCTAAGGAGTCCACACTATCTGAGTTATTTATTGACGTTGTTTTACCTTCATCGGACTAGAATTTGAACAATTTCACCCTTTCTTTTGAACAAGCTTAGGCGGACCTTTCCTTGCCACATTAAGTCACTGAAACGCATTTGATAACTTTGTAAAAGCGAGAAATAGCTCAAGTTAGTAAAACCCTCCATTTCTCACGATAACCATTGTCTAGAAATGGTCAGTGGTAAGAGAGGAATGAATCCTGTTGCAATGACTATCATTAATCCTCGGAAAAGAATTGGCTGAGCCAGCGACCCCCATTTCTCAAGTCCTGTACGCTGCCTACTGAGCTATCGGGGCTCGGCATAAATCTAAGACCTTAACAAATGACCGTAGAAGGCCTTAAATTTCTATTTGTACAAACCTGGTCTTCTTTTCTTCATGTCAACCCTAGTGCCCTGGTCAGTAGTCTTTTTTGGGATCTAAAGGTCACTGCGGTAGTTTCTTTCTCTCTCTCTCTCTCTCTCTCTCTCTCTTTCTCTCTCTCTCTCTAAGAAAGCATCCAGTGGCTTGTAAAGAGCGTTATGCGAAGGACTCGTAAAAGAAAACCCAGGAGCTCAAGGAAAGGTGCACTGGTGGGCGTGATATCACTGAAATAAAGTTTCCGCTTGGCTGTGCGCCCAGGCGAATACAAAGTAATCTTGGATGACCAAACATCTTATACCAGGTCAAGGGTTGAAACTATCGTCTTTGAGATACCATGTACGTCATACCCGTAGTAACCCTTCACCAAACAGTCCCCAGTTTTAATGACCCAAATAAAAAAGCCTTTTGAAAACATTGTGGAAAAAGGAGAAAATGCTGGCCAGCAGCATTTTCTCCTTTTTCCGTAATGTTTTCTGCCCTTAAAAAATCTTTTCATTGAATCCACATTTTATTTTTAGTCTACAAAGCAGTGCTTTCGATTAGGGTAATTTCAAACATTTGGCGGTTGATAAAGAGTTAGGTCAATACCATATCAGCTGTCTTACACCTACCCGAAACACTCGTCACAACTCGGCCGATTCCATAACTACATCTAACGTATCACACGAGGTTTCCCGAATGCTACCCGAAGTTTCTTAAAGGCGTCCTGCCTTTTCTTTCGGACCTGTAGGTTGTGTCTTTTTGGCAGCGGGTTTACCCCGCTGTCATAGTTCCCACATCACGTGTGCATGTATGTACTGATTTTTGAAGCCTACTATCTTTATCTAAGTCAGATTTTTGCTTCCGGCAGGTTTTGCCTGGATACGCGTGTAAACAAAACCAGTTTCGTACACTAACAAAATAGTTCTGTCAATGATATTCAAACAGAGCAGATCAGCTTGATACTGTATGTTCTCTGAAAAGAAAAAAAACATCATGTTTCAGTTGTCTTTTAGATTTAAGGTAACAAAAGATTTTCAAGCTTAAATAAAACAAAAACTGTGCCGGGTTTAACACCTCTCCACCATCTGCACATTTATACAATAACATACCTCGTTGCTGGAGAACTAGGACCCTGGTGAAGTCGTACCCTAATCTCAAAGGTAAGAGTTCTCTGGAGAACTTTCCGTTTTGATTTATATTAATTTACGAGTAAAAAATCATAGAACACACCAATTAGTAGCATGTATTCGGAGCCTGAAAAGAAATCAGTTGCCTTCAGTGCGTTAGCGCTTTGATTTTACAAGGTGATTAATGCAGGTACACTACTGAGGGAGTGAAAAATTTTTGTAGTAGTTGACCAGTCTATGTAAGTTTCTGTCCAGTGTACACAAAAATAAAACAGTCTTTACCCATTCAGCGCCACAGGCGAAAACAAGGGCTTTTGCGAAGGGCATAGATCAAGATCAGACGGCACAGAAAGTGCAGTCAGATCTTGGATCTATACCGTCCGCCTGTTTAGATAAAAAAAAAAAATCTCTCTGACTTTCAGTGGTTTGTGTTTTAAGTGGTCGAAAGAGGCCGAGTTAATATTTTCGGCCTTAAGAGAGTAGAACATGCTTTCTGTACCTCGTGAAAAAGACTTACGAGGTGCAGGGAGTATATACATGTATATTGTTAGGCATTTACCAGATAATCCTTAGTTTTAAAGACCGTCAGAAAATGACCTCTTGAAAAAATTGTGGAACAAGGAGAAAATGCTTGTAACCAGCATTTTCTCCTTTTCCCACAATTTTTTCTGCCTTTTCAATGACCACCCCTATCATTTAGACCACATTCAGTTTTTCGTCTGCAAATGCTATCAAATTGGACACGTGTATAATTTTGTCGTATGGTAAGGGGTTAAGTTTGTGAAAAATTCTTGTGCTACAAGATCGATCTTTGTACACGTCTGTCCATCGCAATAAACCTAAAACAGTCTTATCAATCAGTTGTAAGGAAAAAGTATGTGTACAAGTTTATTCATTGATTTACATCCTTTTCCTTGCCATACTACAGAATTTTAGACTGGTCCAACTTTAAAAGCATCTGCAGACGACAAATCGGCTGTCTCAATTGATGGGATCTGTCTTTTAGAGTGGATAAAACATAGTGGGGAATGAAAAAAATGCTGGTTATAATAAAAAAGTATTTTCGCCTTTTTCCAACAATGTTTTCAAAGCCTTTCACCACAGAGTCGTTCAAAGCCTTTATCACACAGTCTCGTGTTTTACTGACCCTTAGAAAACAGAAATTGTGGGATGAGGAGGAAAAAAAAAAAAAATCTTTACCAGCATGTTCTCCTTTTCCCACAATGTCTCTATCGTCCCAGAGGCCAACCCCATCCTTTAAGCAACATTTATATTGTCATATGCAAATGCTTTCAATTTGGACAGGTATAAAAAATTGTCGTTTGGTAAAGAGTTAAAACACAAGATTCTTACTGAAGGGCTGAACAAATTTGCAGCAGACATCTTTGACAAGACTTTACGATCGTGGTAAAGTATGAATAATCAACATAACTTGAGGTTTTTGTAGTTGTGTAGAGGCGAAAACATTGTATCGAAAGGAGAAATTGCGCGTTGCGATGTTTTCAGTCGTATAGTCCACTGCTTCTGTATGAAGTAAAATGTTAAGCCCTTTACCACATAACCCTCAATCTTAACGACCCCGAGGAAAAAGGTTTTTTGAAAATATTGTGGGGAAAGGAGAAAATGCTGGTTACCAGCATTTTCTCCTTTCCCACAAAATTTTCAATTCTTTGAAAGACCAATAACATGCTTTAAGTAACGTCTAATAATTATGTCATCTGCAAATATTTCCAATTTGGGTGAGTCTATTTTTTTTTTTTGCGTTTGGTGAAGAGTTAAGCGGTTCACAGGCAGGTCAAACGTACGTTTAAAAAGATCAGTCACTTTTCGTATTCGAACTGCAAAGTCATTATAGGAAAAAATGCATGTTACTAATCCATCAGTGTCAGCTCTGAGGCACCTGAACGAAATAAATTGTAATCTGTGTTAATGGCCGCTTGTATGAACCCTAAATCACACAATCCCGACTTTTAATGACCCTGAGAGTAAAAAAGCTTTTGAAAACATTGTGAGAAAAAGGAGAAAATGCTGATAAGCAGCATTCTGTCCTTTTCCAGAATGTTTTCTATCCTTTCAGAGACAAAATTCACGAGTTAAACGACCTGTGTTTTGAATCCTTGGAGCAACAAATAAACAAAAACAAAGTTTTCAGCCAGGAAAAGCGTTTCAAGCATGCTTTTTTTTTTCAGTAAGCCCTTATAACTAATATAAAAATTTGGATAATACATGTATATATCATGGTACTGCAACGGGGTCTCTCATCAGAATTTTGCCTGTATTTTCGTGCTTTGCAGTCTGATAAATGAAAAACTTCGTGTTAGAGCTGATAAGCCATAAGTCTTTACCAAACGAAACTATTTTAAGCTGGTCCAAATTGAAAGAATTTGCTGTCGACAAGCTAAATATACTTCAAATAATGATTAGACTACAGAATGGTAGAAAACGTGGTAAGTAAAAAAGAAATGCTGGTTACCAGCATTTTCTCCTTTTCCGACAATGTTTTCAAGAGGTTTCATCCTCAACATCGTTCAGAAAAGGGTCATTTTGGAACTACGTGCTAAACATAACGATTCTATTCAACCTGTTTTTCCCGCTCAGCTGCCCCAACCAATCAAGTTGAAGGCCTGAAAAACATGGTTGACGTACACGATCCCCAAACCATACAGGCTGTATATCTGGACTAAACGTTACTATGAAGTGATCAAAGCGTTGAAAACACTGATGTGGCATTTGTCGAGGAAGCCATTGTGTGGAATTAATAATTTGAAAAAAAGAGAAATATAATTCAAATATTAACTCGAAAGTCGATCTACTAAGCAAATTAATACCTCTTTTTGGTTATAGGGAGAGTACTGGTGCCAAAGTTTGGATTAGTTGTGTATTGGTAGTCTCCCTTCGATCATCCACAGGAGGAGTCAGGAGTAATGTCCCTTGACAGTAGGATGCATGATGGGTAGAGAGAGAAACCATGCATATATATCGAATAAAATTAAGTTTATATCTGAAAACCATGATTTGAGATATCTTTGGCCGTCAAGATCTAATTCCCAACATTACAATCAATTATTTCAATCTGTAAATATTCATGTACAATCAAATGGAGTAATCATGGAACGAACAAGCCAAGGGACGAATCGGTTTTGGAACAAACAAGCCCGGGACCAAAGCAGTCAGTAGACAAATTTTGTGTATATCATTGCGCCAATAGAAGGCTAAGAGCTGGTGAAGCTATTTTCAATCAAAAAGAAGTATTTCCACGAACGATTGCCTAATCCAGTTTATTTTAATACGCCATTTCCGATTACATATTTGAGCGCTATCGTAAAACTCATTTGTCTGAGAAAAATTGAGTTTAATTGGGTTTATTTCCTTCGGTTTTGCACAAAATACCATACATGGTCTTCAAAATCCAATATTGAACATTCAATATTGAACTCATAGTGGCATTGTCTTCGACAAATGCCACCATAAAAAAATGCTGAAAACTTTTAAAAACAAGCTGTCATGGCGACATGCACCATACAGCATTTGTGTTATTTGCCTTGACCTACTTTTCTTAATTCAAGTAACACAATGAAAGTGAACCATGCTCTGTGAAAAGGTGGTTTAATGCATTTGCAAAAAGTATCGACTCAGGTCAGCCTGCTCAGTCCACGCAGGCTGACCTGTGTCGAAACTTTTTGCTTTTGGTAAATTTTATGTATGTCAAAGGACCATGCTACCTCAGGGTTAAGGCGATTGTTACACAAAACAGATACCACGGTTCCATAATCAAAGGATAACTTACTTGGTACAATGCATTACGGAGATGCATGAAACCACCATTTCACAGAGCATGGCTCAATTAAATATTTGCAAAAAAAAAAAAAACCCAAAAAATTTTTAAATGACCTGGAAAATGTCGTGGGGAAAAGAATCAGTCGCTTGTTAAAAGCATTTTCCCGACGCTATATATGCTTGATGTTCTGTAGGGTTCAGTGTTGGGATGGAATTAGATTTGTAATCAGGAAATCCTGGATCGATACCCCAACCCTGAAGGCGCTAGTCACTGAGCGAGGCACATAAGAGCTTGGTAAAAGTGAAAACAGTGAAATGTTGTGCTTGGATGAGCTGCTGATTGGCCATGGTATGAATTGAATACTGCAGAAGGAGGCGTAAAAATTTTTTCATGGGAGTGTCCTTGGGCAAGACACTTCAAAGCACTGGCCAAATACTTACCCAGGACATACAAGAGTATTTGAGCTGTTCCAGTGTCATGACTGAAATAATGTTGAAAGCGGCGTGATACCAAATCCATTCCCTCAACTATTCAACTGTCAGTACCAAATACATGTACATTAACCCTTAGGCTGCTATGCGCGGGTCAAGGACCTCTTGCGGACTGTGTAGATAAAGATCAGACTGCGCAGAACGTCTAAAATACCTTTTTAAAAGCAAAATTTGAGTTTTTCCAATCAATTCGAAAATTTAGCGGGATAAGGGTTATCTGGACCTCTTTCGACTGCCGAAAATTAAAAAAGAAAAACCTGAGATTTAGAAATTTACTTATTTTTTTTTTAGGTGTCTAAATAAGTGGACGGTATGGATCTCGTTCTGTACAGTTCGATCTTAATCTAAACCGTCTGCAAACGGCCCTTTTCTCGGCTATGGCATTGAAAGGGAAAGATGAAAAGACAAGTTCCCACAATTGTTTTAAGTTGTTTACTGCATCGGCGCCAAATGTCGTATTTGTTATGGTAATTCGCAGTTCGCATTACATTGCGAAACAATTTTGCAGTAAATGACTGGGCTGGGAAATGTTCTCTAGAAGTATAAAGAGTACTACCCGGCCTTAGGTCTGATACTTTCAGGCCAACGATTGATTTTTCCTTGCGCCAAAATGGTTTCAACGGTGATCTATTACAAGTCGTTTGCAGAAGGACAATGTGTTACAAAATTAACCCTGTCAGTGTTATAAGCAAAAAAAAGAGCTTTTTGCGGACGGCAGAGATCAAGATCTGACCGCATCGAACGTGCAGTCTTATCTTGGGTCCTTACAACCCGCTTGTTAAGTCGATTCTAAAAGATAAAAAATTTCCTGAGTTTCAGTGGATTTTACTTTCAGGCATCGCAAGAGCTCGAATTTATATGAGCCGTGCCTTGTAAAAAGGGGGCTTAATGCATCTGCGAAAAGTATCGACCCAGGTCAGCCTGCGCATTCCGCACAGGCTGACCTGGGCCGAAACTTTTCGCTATTGGTCAATTTTCTGTTTGTCATAGGACCAGTCTACCTCATGATTAAGTCGGTTATTTAAAAAAGTGGCTCTTACGGATCCATAATAATGCGATGACTTGGGCCGGTATCATGTATCACGGTGATGCATTAAGCCCCCTTTTGCCAGAGCTCGTAATTATGAGCTATGCTCTGGCAAAAAGGGCTTTAATACATCTCTGTGATCATTATCTACCAAGCAAGTCATCACTAAATTATGGATTGATAATGGATAACAACCATGGACAAAGCGAGCCCTAAATAAAGTGACCACAAAAGTAACATCAAAAGTATTACTCGAGCGCAAAGTGTCGAGAGAGATGAGAGGGGTTTGCCAGGAGGGCCTCCCCCAGAAAATTTTTGAATTGTAGAAGCTATTTAGTGGCCTCTGGTAATGTTTTTTTTTTGGCAAATTTGTCTTGACTTTTATTTTGCAAAGTGTTCGCAACTGCGTTTTTTTTTTTGCGTAAGGCTGCCCCTGACAACCAACCTAAATTTGAGGTAGAGTGGACTGTGCAGGCTGACCTGGGCCGAAACTTTTTGCAAATGCATTAAGCCCTCCCCCCTTTTCACAGTCAAAATTGGCGCCTTTAGAGTCAAAATTCCACCAGTGAAACTAGGACACAACAGCATTCCACTGCATGTCTTCATGACAGCTTGTTTAATTTCCAAGCATTTTTTTGTGAATTTACAAAAACAAAAAAGCTTATCTAATCGTAGCAAAGATATCAAAAACGTGTTTTTATTTATTTTCTCTAGTAGTGTACGTGCATACATTTTCTTCTTTATATATATAAAATAGTCTGTCCGTCCTTCCATCTGTCCGTTCATCTGTCTGTCCGTTTTCGTGTCTAGCCATGATTTTTTCCACTATGACTCGATTTCAAAAGACCTTTGCACAAATGTTGGTCACATGGAGGCTATGTATCATGCGCAAGAGTCATGTCAGTAGGTTGAAGGTCATTGTCACTGCAAGATCAAATGTGTTTGGGCGGGGGGGGGGGGGGGAATAGTACTCGTGTCTGGCCTGTACTTTTTTAAATTCAGAATTAATTTCTGTATCACTTATGAGTTTTATTAGCTACATAAAGACGATGTATCGCGCGCAAGAACCATATTAGTGGGTCGGAGGTCAAGGCCATGACGAGGTCAAATATATTTAAAAAAGAGAAATTTTGGATGGTTATCTTCAACATTGGCCTGTAACTGATTTCAATACAACTATTTACAATTGTCAACCACTTAAAGACAATGTGTGGGACGCAAAAATCATGTCTGTAGGTTAAAGGTCAAGGTTGAGGCAAGGTCAAATATCTGTTTTGATGTCCAGACTATAACTTTTTTCCCCATCACTTATTTTTGAATAAATTTTTGCAAATGTTAATCTCATCAAGATGATGTGTCATGCGCCGGAGTCATGTCTTTAGGTCAAAGGTCAAGGTCACAGCCAGGTCAAATGTATTTAGAGGATAGTGTTTGTGTCGGGCTTTAACATTTCTAATTATAAATGAATTTCAATGTAATTTTGTAGAATGGTAAGCCACATATAAACAATGTATCATATCAAAGAACCGTGTCAGTAGGTTACAGGTCAATGTCATGGCAAGTTTATATAGCATTAAAACGATAAATTATTGGGGCGGGGGTATGTTGGTATTCGGGATGTTACCATTTCAATTATGAATGAATTTACATGCAGAATTATCAACCACAGAAAGATGATATGCTGCAGGCAAGAACCGTGTCCGTAGGTCAAAGGCCAAGGTTATTGCAAGGTCAAATGTATGTCTTTGTGTCAGGGCCATAACTTTTTTCCCTATGACTCAATATCAAAATAACTTTGCACAAATATTCATCACATCAAGGGGTTGTGTCATGCACAAGTCATGTTTATATGTTAAAGGTTAAGGTCACAGCGAGGTCAAATATGTTTTTCGGTAGTAGTGTATGTGTTCGGCCTGTTAATGTTCATTTATGAGTGAATTTTAGTAGAGCTTTTCAGAATTGTCAACCACCTATTAACGATATGTCGTGTACAAGAACCTTAACCTTAGGTCAGAAGGTCAGAAGTCAAAGTCAAGGCAAGGTATGAAGTGTTTGCAAGTGCTGTGTCCATAGTCAATGTTCATGTGCACAAGTCACAGGAAAAGGTTACTATTATTTTTGGGGGGGGGGGGAAATCAGTCACTTCTCAGTGACATATCTTGTTAAATTTCAAGTTGATTTGTGTACTGCATTACCTTCCAAATACTGCTTTTGACGCCCCTGCATCGTACAGCTTTTGAAAAATTTGTGGAAAAAGGAGAAATTTATTGTTACATGCAATTATCCCATTTTCCTACCGAGCCCCTTTGGCATAGCCGGTAGTGTACAAGATTTGAAAATAGGAGATCACTGGGTCGAATCCCAAGCTCGACCACTTTTTTCTGAGTATTGTTGATTGAATTCATTCCTCTTTTACGGCTGATCATTGTTTCGATGATGGGTGTATAGGAAGATAGCCAGTGGTTTGTGAAGAAGTACGGCTTTTCATGTCTCTGCAGCAGACAGCCTTTGAAAAATATACAAAAACAAGTTATTGCTCCTTTTCCCAGGACGTTTTGTATATTATTTAACTCTTTACCAGACGACAAAATATTATCCCTGATCCTGCTCAATAAGTGACGTGAAACTTTCAAGCCGATTGTAAAAACCCAAATTTTGTTATTTCAAAGGTATCTATGGGGGGAAAGGTATCTCCTTATCGGACAATGTAGATCAAGATCAGACCGCTAAATTCCAGCTTCAAGACTTGTTTAAGTTGGTTACAAGTATTTTCTCATTTTCCTACCATGCTTACAAAAGTTTTTTTTTCCCCTCAGAAATATTGGGTAACGGACTAAAGAAGACCTTTAGCGAAAAACTTTTCTTCTGTGTGTCTTTTGTACTTTGTTTATTTGAACACCGAAACTTTACAAACTTCTTATCCCATCAAGGCTCGTGCTTATCAGTTATTCTCAAAATTATTCTCAGTCCAATTTTCAGTATCTTATTTTTTTTAAAAAGAAGTAGCATAATTTCTTAATGGCTAAATATCTGGTTCAGCCAATCAAAAGAGATGTTACTCTCTAAAGGTAAAATAAGTCTAGGAATGCAATTAACTATGGTTGGTAAATACATTTAGGATATGACGTGAGTTGGCGTTTCAGATAAAACTTTATTAAACGACTCTAGGGAAAATGTTATTAATCGAGCCTTTGGCGAGTTTAATAACATTTTTACTTGACGAGTTTAATAAAATGTTATCTCAAACGCCAACGAATATCAGATTCTTTTTATCACATAACGATATTTCACAAATTAACTATAGATCAGAAAATGCAAAACCATCTAGTTGCACTCGCGGTAATATCCATAAAACCCATTCACTTCAATGAAATACATACGTACAAAATGGTTTTATTACACTAAAAACAAGGGGGTTATGTGATAAAGTAATTTTACTCATAAAAAAAAAAGCATAAAAATTAGGTTTAAGTTTTCTGCAATCTTAAATAGATGTGCAGTGCAATTCATTCGAAAGTAATGAATTTGTCCTGATGAGCTAAATACCAAGTGATTGTAGACCCTTACGCTGCTAAGCACGACTTACTGACCTTTTGCTGACAGTGAAGATCAAGATCAGACAGCACAGAACGTGCTGTCTGATCTTGATCTACACTGTCCGGTAAGGAGATATTTTTTTCTTCAAAAAGATAAGCTTGAAATAGGATTATTCGGGTGTTTACTATCGGCTTGAAAGTTTATTTCGCAGGACATAGGATAATATCCATCACGTGTATCTCCTACTTTCTTCCGTATGTGTTGTTTGATGGGGTATACATAAAATATATCCCGTGTGGTAACAGGTCCGTCTTTTCAGAAGTTAAGCGAAAAACAACAATAAAATTTTCACTCAGCAGCGAAAAACGATAAGAAACAGATGTTTGCTTATTTACTTGCACTTTGATATTTCATGCACATGTTCGGTGCAGTTCAAATGATTTTGTTTATTCCTAAAACCGCTTTGTATCAGACAACCATTCAAGCAATAGAGGGTAAATATTTACATAATTGAAGCAAAAACATAGAAAAAGTTACAATTCGTAGTGTTTCAGACACATGCACAGAGCAATTTTGTTGATTTATTTTGCTTCCTTTCAAACACGTCTCTTTTGCATCTCCGCACTGTTTATGTTTCCAACTGTCTGTGACTGAAAGGGAGATAATTAGAATTGACTTTTTTGATAAAGTCAGTAAGTTGCATCATTCAAATTTCATTTTATTCTTTTTCAAGAATTAAGCCTTAGTTAACAACAAGATTTTACACCCATCCAAGTTTTTAAACGCGTGTGAAGACGACAACTCAAAACATTTCTCAAATAGTGGTACTTATTTTTGAAATGTTAGAAAACATCGTGGGAAAAGGAGAAAATGCTGGTTACCATTTTCTTGGTTACTTCTTGGTTATTTTCTTTTCCGACGATGTTTTAAAAAAATCTTTTCCACCAGTGTCATTAAAACTCGCAATTGTCTTGTGAAGTACGAAGTCCATATAACAAAAACTGCATCTAGATACAATCCAGCCTGATACTGGTGAAGCCAATGGAAACTGTACGAGTACGGCTATCGCATACGAAAGGCTGATTTTGATTGATTGATTGATTGTATGATGTTTAACGCCGTTTTCAACATTATTTCAGCTATATCGCGGCGGCCAATGCACCTATCCATGCTTTCCTGGAGTCTCTTTTACCAGTACTCCGCACAATTTTCTTTCCAAGCCACTGGCTGCTTTCCCACATAACCATCGCTGAGACAATGGACAGCGGTGGGAGATAAATGAATCGAAAGGCTGATGTAAAACGACTTGGAGCTATGGTAGTCTGTATTACCTGCCCCTAACTCTACGTTATCGGAACTTGTCAAAACTCGGCCAATTCCGTACCTACATGTAACCTAGTACGAGTAAGAAGATAGATGTACAAACTGTTTGTCATCAGAAATGAATTCCGAAGGATTCCCTCGGAAAATTGTGACGAGTGTTTGCTTTCTAAAGGGAGTGTTGTACGATTTTAAGAACGGTTAAGCGGTGTACTTCCGGAGAAGAAATGCACCGTGTAGGTGCATATCAAGCTACGTAATACAGCCGAGGGACTTGATTAACGGATCATCCGAGGTTTGCCGAATGCGTTGTCGGGTCAGGCAAAGCGCAGTAATGGCTGCCTCCATGGCGGCCTCAAATTTTTTCCAAATTTTACGCGATCCATTTTGATAATAGAATAGAATGAGATTAATTTTGAACCTAGTTCCGCCACAACTATCTGGAAGTGTCGATGACTGCTTCCAAGAAATCAAACCAGGGTCATTATTCACCAAACACTGAATTTCTTAGTTCTTTAGCAAACGACAAAATCTTATATTTGTCCAGATTTGAAACGTTTGCAGATAACGAATTAAATGTTACGCAAAATGAGAAATTTGTCTATCATAGGGTAGAACACATTGTGGGAAAAGCAGAAAATGCTACTTACCAGCATTTTCTCCTGTTCCCACAATTTTTTCAAGTCTTCCTCCATAGGGTCGTTAAAACTCCGGATTATGTTGTAATGGGTCTATAACACCCATAGTCTGATTCTCTAGCATATTCTAAATTTCAGATTATACCAAATAGTTTAGTTGTGTTTCTCTATATCTGAAATATAATAAGATTACGAATACAATTTTGACTGATTGGCGAATACGTGCACAGTTCTTGCACTGCGATGCGGAAGTAGTTGCAAAGGCTGACCCCACTCATCACTTGATCCAACCCGGAACCACTGGTGTACAGTGTATATGAAAAATCAGTAAACTCGTTACCAAACGATGCAATTATGTATTCTACCAAGTTCAAAGCACTTGCACATGACCAACTGAATGTAACTCAGATGATACTTTCTGTCTTGATAGGACAGAAAACGTTGTGGGAAAAGAAGAAAATGCTGGTTACCAGCATTTTCTTCTTTTCTCACAATGTTTTCAAAAGCCTTCTTCCAGGTCGTTAAAACTCAAAATTGTCTGGTAAAGGGTTAAAGAAATCTCGTCCTTGTCCACCCCGTATTACATGTTTTTCATGTCATTTACATGTTTGTCATGTCATCTACATGTTTGTCATGTCATCTACACGGGCTTACATAACATTGATGGGGTTATCTTGGAATATCAAGGTTTCATAACATAAACACATCAGTATAAAACCATATAACCATTTAACCATTAAGCAAAGTCTTTTTGCTTTTAGGACAGCGTAGGTCAAGATCAGGCTGTACAGAACGAGCGGTCTGATCTTGTATCTTTACTGTTTTGTAGGTTGGAGATAATCTGGACGAAACAACCTTGATCATTGCAGTACCTTTGGTTTTCGTTTTTTTTTTTTTGCTTGTTTTATTTTTATTTTCGGGTTCTAAGGGTAGATGTACCATATGTTTATTTCAAATGCGAGATGAAATAAATAATAAACAGAGTCTTTTCATGTGGTTATGTAAGACATGCTCGATTCCAGGTGGAACTTCTCGTACCAAGTATACAACAAATTGCAAAATGCTATAATAATCATGTTTATTTTTCTTTGTTGTTTTTGTTTGTTTGTATAGGTAGTTTGCAGTTCATAGCTTGTTTATGGAACTTAACCACTTCATACAATGCACCCTTCTTCATTTTATTGTTGCATGCTATACCACATGATGTGAGCCAGAGTTTGACTGGGTTTCGCAAAAATAAAAAATCTATGGTTGGATGTGTAAAAGAAAACAAAGCGTAAACAAGTGCAAGTCCCCGATATTGAATCATTAAAATAAAACCCAAATAAAAAACGAGACCTGGGGTCCATTTCAACAAACTGCGTAGATTTACGCCAATTTTTTGGGGATTGAATAAACACACGTAGGATCCCTATTTACCCAAACGTTTGAAGTGGCGTAATGTTAACCAAATTTTTAATCAAATCGTAAAGTTATGTAGTTCAGTGAAACTTGTTTTCAGACTTAATGCTTGCGTACAAAAATTGCGTACGCAAGTTTCGTGCGTACGCAGTTTAGTGAAATGTGCCCCAGGACCTCAAAAGTTGGTGTTTTTACTATTCAAACAATAGACGACCACAGTTACCGTACTTGCATGAGAATTGTTTTCGTAAACAGGTAAACCCTTTACTCGGAATAGCCTTCAACCCTCCCACCCTTTTTAAGGCTTTTTTTGTTCATACTTTTAAACATTGCATTGAATGAAAAAAAAGTCAAACTAAGTTAGCAAAAATTCTGAAAATTTCATCCAGAGTTGGTAAAAGTAATATTATTAACTATGCAACTTTTCAGTACAATAACTAAAGCAGTTTTTAAGATATTTCAAAATTCAGGGGGTCCCTTTGAATCTCAAACTACCTATGTAGGCATTTAAAGTACTAAAAAAAAATCACCAAAACGTAGAGTAGTTTCGAGTGACTTTCCCATAATCCGAACCCGAATTCACTGCGAATTGGAACTACTTTCGCTGAACATTACTCTTTCTTAACCAGTAGGTTGCTAAGCGCGACTTACTGACCTTTTGCGGACAATGAAGACCAAGATCAGACTGCACAGAACGTGCAGTCTGATCTTTGATCTACATTTTCCGATAAGGACATCCTTTTTCCCCTCAAAAATACCTTTGAAACAGCAAATTTGGGTTTTTTTACTACAGGCTTGAAAGTTTCGTTTCAGTTATTTACCAGGATAAGGGTTTGGTATTGAATTTTTACTGTAATTTGACGTTGAAATCAAAACGTATGCAAAAACAAGAGGGCGGAAAGGTATACAGTGTAATGTTTTCCTTTAGCAAGTTTTGGCCCCGGCAGGATTTTTTGACGTTCAGCGATACATTCAAAATTTTCGAACAGAAGGACGGGCAAAACCCTGGTGTTTTCCTTTAAGCCCCCGTCACACCAAACTAGTTCCTAGAACGTCTTACCCCGTCCTGACAAAATCGGAAAACGGGTTACGCTCGGGGTTGAACGTGTAATTTTGGCCTGATAATGCCTGAAGCTCCTGTCTCACCAAACCTGTTCCCAGAAAGTCTTATCCCGGTCAACAAAATCGAAAAAACGGGCTGTGGTCGGGACAGGACTTTTAATTTCGCTCGGTAAAATGCAAACGCACTGTCAATTGATGTCCGACTGCACCGCGCCTCATTCGGCACACCTCGGGTGATGGGAGCCATCATATCCGTCGGCTGTAACTGGTGGATTGATATGCACCAGATCGGTACATAGCCGGAAATACGCCGGTTAACCGTTCTGAAAATTGTAAGGCTCCTCTTAAAAAAGAAAACTTGAGTTTCAATTTTCTATCGAAACCTTTCTAACTATATTTCAGTTCAGTTGACAAACAGTTCGTACATTCATTATTTAACGTGGGTTTATTAATTTCGATTGAAATTTTTACCGACAGATAAACAGATGTGAATAACTTCATCGAGGTTGTTTATGTCGTTGCTAAACGACTGTCAGTGGCGCGCTATATATAGAATCACGTGATTCTGATTTCAAAATGGAAATCTCCTTGATACGGACGAGGTTGGATGTAGGTACGGAATCGGCCGAGTTGTGACGAGTGCACCGCTCCTCTAATAGGATCGAAGTACGGCAGTTCCGTTTGAAGTACGTCCATCTCGTTTTAAGCACCTTGTCACTCCGTCTAATTACAGGACGGGGTGGACGAAAAAAATTTGAGCAGGCTCAAAGTTCTGAAGCACCCTTGCCGTCCTAACCCGTCCATTAAGTTCGTAAACAGATCATAAAAGGTTGCTAATACGTCCACTTCGTCCGAACACAGTTTAAGCCCGTTTGGCAAAAGTTTTCGGAACGGGGTGAGAACGAGTTTGGTGTGACGGGGTACTACCCTTTACCTAACATAGGTCTTAACGACCCTAAAGAAATAGGCTCTTGAAAACATTGTGGGGAAAGAAGAAAATGCTGGAAACCAGCATTTTCTTCTTTTCCCACAATATTTTCAACATTTAAAAAGGCAAATCCTTCAATTTGAACGAAATCAAATTATCGTCTGCGACTGCTTTCAGTTTGGACCAGTCTATAATTTTGTCGTCTGGTTAAGAGTAAAGGGTTTTTTCTTTCATCTGTATTTCAGTGACTATGGCGGTGCAGTTACAATTTATGACAAACAAAACGGGGGAAATCCCCGGTGTTTTGTAGAGCAAGAATGTTTTTTTTTTCTTATTCGTTTTTATCAGAATTAAATCCGAAGACTCTAAAGTATCAATAAATATAACTACAAATTCATACACGAATTTAAGTTCGCATGGTTAATTGCGACTTATAGTTTAATAGAAGATATTAACAATAGGATAGAAGATAAAACCCGTCTCACGTGCAACTTTGTCGTGTTTGTGCACGTTTTGAGTCAAATAAGACTGCATAAATCGTGCAGTGTGATCTTGGATCTACATTGTTATATTTTGTGAGAAGATATTACCAAAACAGCGCTTGAAATGTCTATGTCTTTTGTCCTGACTAATAAATGTGAAATAAATTCACAGACGGAGTTCTCATCAGTTAGAAACCAAGCCAGGTAGCACAGTCAGTAGCGTGCAGGGCTTAAGACCAAGGGACCGCTAGTTCCAATCCTCAACTCGGTTAATTTCTTTTAGACGGTTAATGATTATCTTTGCGACTGAATTCATTCCTCTGTCATCGCTGATCATTGTTTCGACGATGGTTATAGGAAAATGCAGCCAGTGGCTTGCGAAATATATTGTGCGAGGTACTGGTAAACGAAACATCTCAGAAAGGTATGGACAGGTGCACTGGCCTTCGCGATATATCTATCGTAATAATAGAAATGGCGTTAAATACCATACAAACACACTAAACCCTCGGTTTATGAATATTCTACTAGGCAACAAAATATAAGGGCATATTGAAAGTATTTCACATGATAAGATTTGTCTCTAAACTGTAGAAAACATTGTGCGAAAAGGTTAAAATGCTGGGAGAGGAGAGGTATTTTGAAAACTTTTTGCATATTCTCCTTTTCTCACAATAATCTCTACCCTTTCAAAAAAAAAAAAACTAAACAATTTTTGAATCATATTTATGTTGTCGTCTACAAATACTTTCAATTAAGACGTAGACAAGTCTTAACTTTTGTCATTTGTTAAAGAGTTAACCACATGTGGCTTGCAACACGCGAAAAGGGGCATTCGGACCTTTGCGTAAAGTGTCGTTTCGGATCAGCCTGCGCAGTCCGCGCAGGCTAATCCGAGACGGCACTTTACGTCAACATTAGATTTTGTCCCTACAGTAGACTTGCGTGAAACAGAAAATCACACACGATCGGAAAGCGTCGTCTCGGATCAGCCTGTGCGGACTGCGCAGGCTGATCCGGGACGACACTTTACGCAAATGTCCGAATGCCCTTTTTCGCGCGTTGCAAGCCATATAAGTTGGTCACGTTTACCACAGCTTACATTCTGGTTTCCTCTAAAAAAAAACCCCCGCAAAACAAAAGCATCTGGTTTTTCAGTAATCTGGTCTTGTTTTTTCTTTTTGTTGATAATCATATTAATCGCTTTCCGATTTATCTCATGATAATACAATTTAAATGAGGCATGCTCTGGCATAAGGGGGCTTAATGCAATGCTTAATGCAATTCCATGATGCATTATACCAAGCAAGTCATCACATAGTTATGGATCCATAAAAATCACTTTATTTAACAATTGAATGCATCATGAGGTAGAATGGTCCTTTGACATGTAGAAAATTGACGAATAGCAAAAAGTTTCGGCTCATGTCAGCCTGCGCGTACTGCGCAGGTTGGCATGGGTCGATACTTTTTTGCAGATGAATTAAGCCCCCTTTTCAAGGTGCATGACTCAAATCTAAAATGTTTTTAGAGGTTTTTCGTACATATCGATTTTACTATCAAATTTCAATTTTTCAAATGCAGATGTTATATAGTTTAAAATGCCCGTGTGAGTCACATAATATATCCGAAATAGATACGAAGAAAATGCCCCATTATCTCATTTGCAATCCGATGATTTAATTCGGGTGGGGGGGGGGGTTTGAAAACGTAAAGTCAATGCGACCACAACATGAGGTTTTTGCCATTTTTAAGAATTAGAAAGTGGACGCTGTAGATCCAAGATCAGATTGTATCTACGGTGCAGTTTGATCTTGGTGAACGAAAAAGCATTGATGGCTCTTTTTTTGTCAACCAAGACCTTGCCAGGGCATGGGTACTGCTTTTGGCCGAGTTTTTTTTTTTGAAAAACAAACAAACAAAACAATAACATTTGGCTTATCTAATGTACAGAAAAAGAACAGTAGCGCTATTAGTTTTCCTTATTTTGAACTAGGCCGACGTGTCGGATATCACCTCCCCATATTGGATATGCGGCTAGTGTAGACCAAGATCAGTCTGTACATACGTAGTGAGAATCAATAAGCACTCGGAAAAATTAAGAGTGGAATAACTGACTAATTTTGAAAAAGAAAAAGTCGTTAAGTAAAAATGAATTCTAGTTATCTTTCCTATTAACTTTGAACTTAGACAGTCTGATTGAAAAATTTAAATGTGGCTCGTTTTACAAATTTTATAGCAAAAACCAGAAAGACGAGCGCATCAACGCATAAACGAGAGCCCGGATCTTAATGGTGCTTTGAGTGGAGACGACAGATAGAAAGAAAACCAATAGAGAAACAGAAGAGGGAGTGAGAAAAAAAGGTAGGGAGAGAAGGGATAAAGAAAGAAAGGAAGTGAGGGTAAAAGAATAATAAAACAAAATGGGAAAGGAGACCTAGGAGGCGATCATGAGAAAAAGCAGAAAAGAGATTGGAGGTGAGAGGAAGTAGAAAGAGATGAATAAGAGGAAATAACAAAGAAGAATGATATAACAGTATGTTTATACGGCATGATACCTATCTAAATTAATGTCTCATGACAATGCAGACATTTAGCAGTCGGTCCAAATTATAAAAGATATCTTTAAATTATATCAAGGATTGGTCTTTCAAAATATTTCAATAGTCTTTAATAGGTTTGGTATTGTTTTGTATAGCCCTTTTCTAAAAAAAAATCTTTTCTCTTCGCTGTAGAGAACTGCTTTTGGAAAAATGAAATAAGGAAAAATGTTCAATGGCTTATAATAAGCAATTGCCCCTTAGAAAAAGCTATTATCCTTGATATCCAACCTGTCCCCCCCCCCCCCCCACAAAGAAATATAAAATTAATTTCCTTTACATGTTTCTTCTTTGTATCAACTGAATTGTATTAGTCATGTGAATGTTTCAGTTCTTCACCAAACGACAAAGTCTCAGACAGATCTAAATTGAAAGGAGTTACAGACGACAGATTAAATGTGGCTCAAATGATGAAATTTGTCATTAATTGGGTAGAAAAACATTGTGGGAAAAGAAGAAAATTCTGGTTACCAGTATTTGTCCTTTTCCCACTGTGTTTTCAAAAGGTTTATTTATTCAGGGTTGTTAAAACATGGGCTTGTTTGTTAAAGGGTGAATTAAAGAAAAGCTTGCATAATTATGGATTTACATTAACATTTACCTTCTACCACACAATCTGGAGTTTTAACGATCCTGAGGAAGAAAGACTTTTGAAAACATTGTGGGAAAAGGAGAAAATGCTGGTAACCAGCATTTTCTCCTTTTCCCACAATGTTTTCTATCCTTTCAGAGACCTATCAAGCCTAAGGTTTTGTCTTTTGGTAAAGTGTTTAATATGATTAATTCTTGTTGATGTGTTAAAATCTTCACGCATATTGAGTTCCAATTAAATTGACAACATTCCAAAGTACAGATTTATCTGCTCAAATACCGACTTACTGTATGCAACAAAAAATCTAACTCTTGAATGAATGCATTAGAAGTTTTGAAGTTCTATAAATTTACACGTAATCCCACTTTAAACAAAAATACCACTTTGCCATATGATCTAATGTAGCAGACGGCGTAGATCCAAAATCTGACTGCACGTTCTGTGCAGTCCAATCTTGATCTGCACCGTCTGCATGAGCTATTAATAGTGAGACTTGACTAGTTCAAAATTTTTGAAGTTCTATTATACATGTAAATATAATCCGCTTCAAATAAAAATACGGTTTTGTCTTATTTCAGAATGATGTAACGGACGGCGTAGATCCAAGATCTGACTGCGCGTTCTGTGCAGTCCTATCTTCATCTACACAGTCCGAACAAGAGGTTCCTTTGTTTAGGATAAAGAAAGCACTCGAGATTTTAACTTTCCAACTCCACTTGTTCTCATATACATGTTATTCATTATAAATGAGCCGTGCTTTTTGAAAAAGGGGCTTCATGCATCTGCAAAAAAGATGTCGACCCATGTCAGTCTGCGCAATCCAAATGGTTTAGCCAGTCAGACCTTGTGTTACTTTCAAATTTAGAAAATTCTGGAGAATAAAACAAAGAATGTTTGTAAGAATGGTTGGTGAATATGAACAAAGTACTGACACTACTTTCTTTCCAAGTCACCGACTACTTTTCTCATAATGTTGCATCAGAGGTGAGAGGCAAAAAATCGCCGTAAAGAAAGTTTGCCTCAACTGTATATCGAACCGCACCCACCGGGTCACGAGTCAGACACGCTTACCACTCAGCTACCAAGGCGGACCTGATCTTGATATGTAATGTCCGAAAAGTCCCTGTTTTCGCTTTTGGGACTGCAAGTCTTAATCTAGACGGAAGTACATGTATATTTCAGCAGTTGCTGATGATTACTTTGAGAATCTTAAAGTTTCTCGTTTGTCGGGTAGCCAGTTTTCTTATGACAAAGTTTTGACTCATGTTGTTTGAAAAGAAAGAGACCGCGATACTTTTAGGATCAGTGGTAAGGGCAATAAAAGCGTATTCGAGGCCGGTATTCACCAACCGTTCTTATTGTAGATTTAGAAAGTAACGCAAGTTCTAATTGGCTAAACCATTGGTTTAGCCAATCAGAACTTGTGTTACTTTCAAATTTAAATTTAGAAAATTCTTTAGAATGAAACAAAGAATGTTCTTAAGAATGGTTGATGAATATGGACCTAGAAAGTCTTGGTTTGTTCCTGGCTGGAGTTGCTAGTCGCTTTCAGCTGTCCTTGGGCAAAACACTTCAAAGCATCAGCCTTGTATTGTTGAAATCCAGCAATGTCATGAATTTGTGACCTGTCGCCGTGGCATGACCGATGTAATGATGAAAAGAGTGCAAAAATCCTTCTAACATCAAATCATGAAAAACTTTTACCGCTTTATTGAGGCAAACGGTTCTGCGTGGCTCAGTGGTAAAGTGTAGGACTCGTGACCTGGAGGTCCCGGGCTCAAGCCTCACTGGATCCGCCGAGTTTTTCGTGAGAGAGTCCTTGGGCAAGACACTTCAGAGCTCTAGCCTAGTACTGGTGTAACCCAGGGAATACATGAATATGTGAGCTGTCGCCGTGATATGACTAAAATAATATTGAAAGCGGCGTAAAACGCCATTCAATTAATCGTTCAATCTTAAAATATGGTTGGCTTATTTTGGGATTTTAAAGAATGGGAAAATGAAGAACAACAGACAAAAAAATCCAATAGTGCATTTACACTTTTTATTTCATTCTCTTCGATGTTATACTCTTAATTAATATTCACAATTGTAAATTTTCATTTTTTTCTGAATTATTGAAGTTTTCTCTTGATAGCATTGTGCACTTTTATCCGTTGTTTATTCTTTAATAATGAATTGCCACTTGCAGACTTCTTTTGGGTTCTGCAGCAGACCCATTTCGAAAACATTGTGGTAAAAGGAGAAATTGCTCGTCCCGAGCAATTTCTCCTTTTGCCACAATGTTTTCAAATGTGCACATGTATCGAATTTTAATACTTATCGATTATTTCCTTTTGAAAAGACCATTTTCCATGGTCGTAACCAGCCGATTTGTTTCAGACCTTATAAACCCTTAGGCTCTTAGGCGCGACTCACAGACCTTTTGCAGACTGAGTAGATTAAAATCAGACTGCACAGAACGTGCAGTCTGATCTTGGATCTACACTGTCCGACAAAGAGATATTTTTCTTCAAAAGATAAGTTTGAAGTAGCATATTTCAGGGTTTTCTTTCTATCGGCTTGAAAGTTTCACTTAAGTTATTTAGCAGGATGAGCAATTGATCAACAAATAATTTGGACGATTCCATATAGAAAAAACAAAACCCAAAGTTTCATGAAATTTGTGACGTTTTTCATCAGATTATTGGTCATATAATAGTACATGTATTTATTATTTATAGTTTACAGGCTAAATTAAATATCTCTCTTTTTCTCCGTCTCTGTCTCTCGCTGTCTCTCTGTTTTACACACCAGTGTACATCATACAAACGCATAAAAGATAGCTCTCAACGGATTCACCTCTCTCTCTACCTCTCTCTCTCTCCCTCCCTCCCTCCCTCCCTCCTCCATTCCCCAATCTCTCTCTGTCCGTCCCTCACTCCCTCCCCCATTCCCCAATCTCTCTCTCCTCTCTCTCCCTCCCCCATTCCCCATATCTCTCTCTCTCTTTCTGTCTGTCTGTCTCTGTCTCTCTTTATCCCCTCCTTCCCTCCCTTTCCCTCTCTCTCTCTCCAATTATTTCACACATCTACTAATACAAACAGACAAAAAAAAAAAACCATGCATCTTCATCAACAAATTGTATCTAGAAGTAAAATCAAGACTGTATATAACATTCAACCATTCATCCATTAACATACTAGTACATTATACTACAACACGGGCACACGTGCCTTTTCCGTTCATCTGCAAGATCCTTGCACACACACACGCAACTTGGAAAAAAAAAAACGCTCAACATTTTTGCACATCTGCTTACGTAATTAACTTCAACGGTGCCAAGTAGTTATAATGTGAATATTTTCAGTAAGTAATACCAGACCAACATATGGCCCATTTGAATGTTATTTTGATAAGAATATAATCGGAAAATATCGCACAATGCAATCTACGATCAGACTGTACAGAATATGCAGTCTGATCTTAGTACGTCTTCTGGACTTGCAAATGAAAATGAGCTAAAGCTCTGAGGATTTAACCCTTTACCACACGGCAAAATTTTAGACCTATCCAAATTGAACGCATTTGCGACGACAATTTCAAAATAGCTCAAATGACGCAATTTTTCTTTGATAGAGTAGAAAACATTGTGGGAAAAGGAGAAAATGCTGGTTACCAGCATTTTCTCCTTTTCCCACAATGTTTTCAAAAAGCTTTTTCTTCATGGCCGTTAAAAGTCGTCATTGTGTGGTAAAAGGTTTAATCTCTCCCAGATGTTCTCTTAAAATTCCATCAAGCACCTAGTCACGTGATTACGTAATTAACACGCTCTCACTTCAACATTTGATCTTTTGTTCTTTCCCTACTATTCAAAAAAAAAAACATTCAAACACAGAAACAACAAAAAGAAACTTTTTTCAACCTTTTTCTTTTATTTTCTATTTTCAACATTTTTGAGATGTAACCCTAGGGATCGTATATTCTATATATGCGATCCCTGGTAACCCCAAACCCGTCCAATTCGCCAAAGACGAGTTTCTTTTCCAGACAGCGTATACCAAGATCAGCCTGGGCAGGATGTCAACCCTGTACCACATTATCACAATTCTAATGACCTTGAGAAAGACAACTTTTGAAAACTTTGTGGGAAAAGGAGAAAATGCTGGTAACCAGCGTTTTCTCCATTTCCCATAATCTTTTTAACCCTTCCCTATACAAATTTCAATTTTTGAGTAACATTTATTTTGTCGTCTGCAAATGCTTTCAATTTGGACGAGTCTAAAATTTTGTTGTTTGGTAAAAGAGTTAAATCTGATTTCCCCCCCCCCCCCCCCAACAACGGTTAGAATCAAGATCAGGCTGAATGTTTTGTGTAATCTTGAATCTAAGCGGCCTTGTATAGGAACATATTCATTGTTCTTAAAACGGACTGGTAGAGTTTCAGCAATTAATTGGGTGAGGAAGAGTGCGGAGAAAGAACAGTTTATGAGGACGTGCAGGCTGATCTTGATCTACTCTCTTCGTAAAGGATTTAAAAAAAAAAGAAAAAAAGAGCAAGATTTCCGGTGACATTTCATAAAATTCTAAAGAAATAAAAATAGTTTTTTCAAAGCTGAAAATGGTTTTCAACTTGTTCATTTTGACCCTTTGCCAGATAACAAAATCTTCGAAAAATTGAAACATATCCAGAAAGCAAATCAAATGCAATTCAAATGATTAAACTTGTCTATGCTAGGTTAGAAAACATTTTGGGAAAAGGAGAAAATGCTGGCTATCGGCATTTTCTCCTTTTCTCATGATGTTTTCAAATGATCTCTTTGAGTTGGTAAAACTAGAAAATGTGTGGTAAAAGGTTAAAAAATGTCACCAAAGAATGTACAACCCTTCAAAAATGGCATAAATACACACAACTACATGGTACTTTCAAGCCATAGAATTCTTTAAAAAAAAAATCTGTGCAAAAACAAATCATGATAGCACATTTCAAAATGTCACTGGAGAACAACACTGCCATCTCAAATCCCACAAGCCTGTGGTCGAAAGAAAAACCCGCCTACACACAACTATTTTCAGACTTCATGTGGAATATCAAATGACAGATTATCCTTCCACAACAAAATGCTAAAGAAAATCATATTTCCAAATATGGAAACAATAAGGAAACAAGCAAAACACATTAACCGATCCTTGGTGGTTATTTTCAGTAATAATCCCGGAGGCGACCAAAGCCTAAAGTGTGTCGCAGTCACCGATAATTCTCACAAAAAAAAAAGGTTTTTCTGATTTGATAAATTGCTGTATACAAAATTCTAGGTAATTTAAACACGGCCAAGAATAAACAACCACAGCTGCTACACAGAACGTGCAGTCTGATCTTTGACCAACACTGTCTGATATACGGTCAGAAGTTTGCCGTCCGTTTGGTCCTTTCCATTTGATCTGCCCAGCAGCCTAGCTCATTACCAAACGACAAAATTTTAGACTTGTCCAAATTGAAAGCATTTGCATACGATAAAATAAATATGACTAAAATTTGAAATTCGTTATTAGAAGGGTATAAACCTTTGTGGGAAAAGGAGAAAATGCTGGTTACCAGCATTTTCTCCTTTTCCCACAAGGTTTTCAAAAGGCTTCGTTAAACCCGGGATCGTTTGGTAAAGGGTTAATTATTATATAATAATTAACGATAAGAAGATGGTAACATTTATAGAAACGAACATTCTGTTATGAAACGTGAGCACGAGAAGTAAAAGGCAGAAATCGGCTTGTCGGTTAATGGCGCAATAAAAGGAACACGAAATAAACCTTTTACGGTGGAAATAATAGATCTGCTGAGACCAACATGGTACCATGGCTCTGGTAATGTCTTGCGTTAAGTCTGCAAATAGTTTTTCTTCTTGCACGAGACGACTGTTGAACTCTTTGTGGCAAAAAGAGAAAATACCCACAACTAACAATTTCTCTTTTTTTTTTTGTAGTGTTTTTACGTGTATTCATGCATTTAAATTTAATTATTTTTTTTTTAATTCCTGATTTTACACGGGTGTTTTCTATGTCGTCTTGCTTCAAGTTTCTATGTTTCAGTGCAAAACTTGAAACTAGTAAAATTTACAAAAAAAGAAAAAGTGGCATTTTTGCATGGAAAGTGGGCTTACAAACAATTTGGAGGCAATTGAGTTATCTATATAGACAGAGGCGTTTAATGTCGCAATAAAAGAAATACGAACTATGCCTTTTATGGTAACTATAATAGGTCAGACGGGACCAGCAGGTTACCATTTGTCTGGTAATGGCATCTGCCTCTTTGTGCCTATTACTTTTACATCTTTTGTATTTCTAAATCTAAGCCCATATTCAACCAACCATTCATAAAAGTATTCTTTGTCTAACTCTCAAGAATTTTCTAAATTAACACAATTAACCAATTGGTTTAGCCAATCAGAAATTGCGATACTCTCTAAATCTAGAATTAGATTAAAACTGCAGTTTAGAATAATTGATGAGTAACCTGAAATGGACGAAAAGTTGAAATGAGCCGTGCTCTGGCATAAAAGGGGCTTAATGCATCTCCCTAATGCATTATACCAAGCAAGCCATCACATAATCATGGACCCAAAAAATTCGTTTTGTCTAACAACCAGAGGAATCATAAAGTAGAGCCGTATCTTGGACATACAGAAAATTGACCAGTAGCGAAAAGTTTCGGCCCAGGTCAGCCTGCGCGGACTGCGCAGGCTGACCTGGCGCGATACTTTTCGCAGATGCATTAAGCCCCCTTTTTACAGAGCACGCCTCATTAATATATTACGATGGCAGGAGAAAATGGGTACTTATTCTATGCATATTTTTTTACCCTTCCTCGAAAAATAAAGTTCAACACTGCCTTACCCATTGAGGTCAGTGCTATATGATAGTAACTCACTGCAAAGCATGATGAATTCATACCAAAATCAGTACAATGCAATTCATTTCATCGAGTTAAACCCTCACCCAGCTGGATCGAAATATTCAAAGGAACAATTTCTTAGAATCCATAGCTTGAATTCAAAGAAGGATAAGCACTAAATCTTAAGCGATCTTTTTGAAAATCTTGGTGGGGTAAACCAAAACCAGTATGTCCTTGGTGAACTGAGAACATTGGAGGTCGCAAAATTCGGGACACCAGCTCATCTGCCTAGATATCACACGGTATAAAATGATGGCCGGGTTCGCTGTGGGATCTAAGCAAGAATAACTTACTGAAACCGACAAACTTATTCCCGAGAGGTAACTTTGTTATCGTGTATGTCGAAAGTTCGAAAAGATAAATGTCTTGTATACACGAAATTCTCTCGAGCTGTCAGTTTCAGTAGCAGGATTCTTTTATATATCTTCGTCTCTTACCATATATGGTATGAAGTTTAGATAACAGCACAATTTATTGTAAGTGATGCAAGGGAGACGAGTTTAAATGCCTTCTTTACACGAAATTCTCCTAGGCTTAGTTGTCAGTTCCAGTCACAAACTTCTTTTAAATAACATGGTTTCTTACCATATATGGTAAAATTATTGTTTACTGGGAAAATGCCTTATTTACTTGATATTCTATCGTGCTGTCGTTTTCAGTCACGGGTTTCCTGTATATAACGCCGTTTCATTACCATACAAGGTAAATGTAGACCACTGCACTATGTGGCGCAAGTGTAACAAAGGAGAAATATGTGGAAAAAGTAGCAATTGCTTGTTACAAGCAATTGCTACTTTTCCCACAGTGTTTTCCGAATCTGTTTGTCACAAAGATGGAAGTGGCGTTTTATTAGGTTAACCTTCAACCTTAGACCTATACTGTCACTTTCAGTCAGTAAACGTTGACAGTTGACATTTTCCCGCCAGTAAACAACCTCCGCCCACGAAATTTCATTTCTAAGGTCGTTTTTGTCGAAATAATTGGCGAAATATAAGGAAGTATATATCTCAAGGTCACATAGCTCCTTTCTTGTAGTCTGGTTATACTTTGCATTAAAGTAATTGGGGGTTTATAGTTTTCAAAGCTACAACAAGCCTTATTCACGACAAAGGATAAGTTTTACTGCAAACTAATGTTACGATTTCAGACCGATGTTAAAGCCAAAAAATGCCGATTTCAAAGTTAAATAAGCGATTTAACTCATTAAACCTTGTAACTGCCTCTCTGTTTTTCAGTTCGTCTAGCACTAGACAATCTTTGAAATCATTATGTCGTCAAGCAATTTCTCTTTTGCCACAATATTTTCACACGTATTTATAAACTAGCTCTCAGTTTATGATCGACATTTAGCAAGGACCGTCTCTGCTGCAAATTCGTTCCAGTGGGGAGGATGGGGTTTCATGAGCACGGTAACTGTTTTAACTTGCCCAAGACCAAGTTTTCAGCAGCTCTAAACATCCAATGCGCCTTTTATCCCTAATCCTGCCTAACTGAACATGTTGATGATTACGCAAATATATGTCAGATAGTTTAATGGCACTAAATGGGGTCTACATGACAGAATCTCACAGAGGGATCAGCAGAGAGTGTAGTGCAAGATCAGACTGCACGTGTGTGCAGGCTGATCTTGCTCTTCACTCTCTGCAAAATGCAATTATTGTCGCAAACGGCAGAATAAGATTTAATTCAAAACAAGCCGATTTCTCCGATATTTTAGTCACAGTAACATACTCATAAATTGCATTACAATACACGAGCTAACGTAATTATGTTATTCAAACTGACATCTTAAGTAAGGTTCTAGCGAAAAGCATCGACAGCGTTATTCTACGTAACGAACTTTCCCCTATCGGAAGCATTTTTGTTCACTGAAACATAGCCCCGTCGTTTTTTTATACTTCAAAAATTAGTCCTTTTTTTTTCTATTTTGATTCCTAAATTCAGCGTTTCTAACTTAGGTCCAAAAATTATATACTGGTAATTTCTACATGCCTCATTTACTGTGGTCTTGGACTAATTTTTTTTTTTGTTTTCTCTCCGCAAGAATTGAGATAAAAATATTTGTAAATACAGAATCTTTAGCTTTTTCTAGCAATTATTTTTACGTCCACCACGGAGGTAAAAAATGGGGGAAAATGCGTCTCTACAAAGAGTATCGTCTACACAGAGATAAAAACATTAAAATGATTTTAATGAAGCGCTTTTTACACTGCTTATTGAACAAAATGTTGTTCCGTCGCGAAAAGGAAGAAAAAAAAAGCAAACAAATTGGTAAGTCTTCCGCATTTGGAAAACACTCGTCCACTCTAGCAAGCAAAACAGGAAGAAAATACAGCAAATTCTATACAAAACAGAAGATAAAGGCTTTTTTAATTGCGGTAGAGGAGAGAGAAAAATAAAACTGTATGTCTTTTTAAAATAAAGGAAATTTCGATTAAAAATCCAATTCAGTACAACATCGATAACTCGAATACACGGGGGAGACAATGAAAGAAGTTCAAATTATTTTTTTCGGATTTTCAAAAGGTACTCCAAACTATATTCTATCAAGTCGTTTAGTTCTAGGTAAATGTATTACCACTGGGATTCTCGGCTACATATTTTTCTTTTAGTAAATGTCTATTTCAGCCGTTGTTTCCAGAACTTAAACAATAATTATATTCGAGTTTCTAGGTGTTCGACTTACAAATATTTAGCAATTTAAGATCACAGGCTTTTGACTGATTGGACAATGAACGCATCGCATGTTGTACCAAATATTTTCTCGCATACCCTTTGAAAAATTATGCACAATGAAATTTTGAAATTAGCCTCGGTAACAGAAGTGAATTTTCAATATGTTCACGAACCATATTCATATTCCAGATTCCCTTTACAACTTTATGCATTTTGCAGAGTAATCCAGGTCGACTAAAAAAAAAAACCCTTCAGACTAATAAAAGGAGATCCGAATGAATCTTGCGTCATTAGAGTAAAACAGAGAAAAATATACAATGTACGTGTATCTTTAAATAAATATACAGATTACTATTTACAAAATAAAAATCGTTGACTGGATTTCAATCATGACTTAGTGTAACAGAAAAATACTTTTTAACCAAACGACTATACAGTGATTTCTTCTCTATGCACAGGTTCGTGAATACCGGAATCAAAAGAGTTCTGTTCCTCATGACATGGCGACGCTGTGAGGAAAAAGTTTAAGTCTTTAGAAATGTCTCTTGCACACGATTTAACAGAATGGCTACTGGCTGTTTTAGATTTTGGAGTTGACAAACGAGTTTCAGAGTCTTTTCTGCCATCAAAAGAGCCTTGGAGAGATAATGTCGGTACTGTCGGGTATTTCCGTAAAGCTTCGGATTCGGAATCGTACATGTCCGTTTCGGATACGGACCAATCAGATTCATTCAGGTCACATGAGCTATCGGGCATGGAATTCTGACTGTGGTAGTACTTTTTCTGCCATTTTAGGTCTTCGATTGCTTCGTTCAAAGTGAGAAGTTGCTTCATCAGGGATAGGTCTTGGTCCATGAGGGAAGCCTGAAAATATACAAAAAAAAAAAACACTAAATATTTGATTCACTTCAGTTATCTACTGTACAAGCTGTTCTTTAACTCTTTGCCACAGGACAAAAATGTAGACTTGTCCAAATTGAAAGCATTTGCACACGGCAATTGAAATGTAGCTCAAATGGTCGAATTAATCTTTGATAGGATAGAAAACATTGTGGGAAAAGGAGAAAATGCTGGTCACCAGCATTTTCTCCTTTTCCCACAATGTTTTCAAAAGGCTTCTTCTTCAGGGTCATTAGAACTCGGGATCGTGTGGTACAGAGTTAACTTAATTACGTTGGCTACATTCAGACTATTCTATTTTTATCTTTTACTATTACATTACGATCTTATTTGCTCCTGCTGTTAGCAATTATGGAAAAGATTGTCCTTTTGGAACTGACTTTTTCTATAGCACGTGCAAGTAAATTTTAACCCATTAATATGTACACGCTTTTTCGACACACCAGCGTGTATTATATATTAGATAACAAACAAAAATATGAAGGTGAAGAAAATACACTCCCGTGGATTTTCATATATGGAACAATCGAAAAAATTGTTGGAAACAGACCCGTTGGTTGGTACAAATAATAGCTTATTGTTACACAGTAGTCTTTTCAAAATTTGTCAATGAAAGGGAGAGGCATAAAAACTCGTATTCATACACGGTACAGTGACTTAAAACACCTGTTTAATAACCCAATTTCATCATCTGTTTATTACGCAGGGTCACTCGATACAAGGAGGGTTCAATGTATAGTTCACCTGTACCAGTGAAAGGTAAATTGTTTTCTCGTTAACTAAACATTCTAATTTATCGCTTGTTGCACTCAGGAATTTAAACTATTTCATTCAGATGCTGCGTACGTCAAACCTAATAGAGTAAGGGAAACCGTTTTGACTTTCCAAACCCAGTTGTTTACCCATTTCCTATCGAATTGCTACAATGAACATTCACTAAAACAGCTTCCGGTGAGTGTATTGGCAATTCATCGGAATTTTATACCTGAACCCACTAATACAATAGCGGAGAGTGTAGATCAAGATCAGACTGCACGTACGTGCAGTCTGATCTTGGTCTACACTCTCCGCAAAACACAACCACGGTCGTGCATGTCAAGGTAAAGGTTAACATCTAAACACGTAAGCAACATGCGCACGCACGTACATACGCGTTTCCCGCTTGCGTATTTATTTACGCTATTGTATACAAATGTTCGACATTTCTTAAGTATCCATTTCCGACATGAAAGTGTTCCATTAATATTTGAAATAAACATGGACTTTTTCAACGGCGTGGTTTTTACACGAAACACATGGGAGTGACCTCCTACATTTCTTACAAACAATTAGTATAGTTTTCTTTGAAATAGAAAACCTCACGGACTCCTATGAAACATTTATTTATATTTCTAAGAACGGTCGAATCTTGTTACGGTATCACATATCAGAAACTTTTCTCGTAAAACCCGAGAGTCGTCTGGAAATTTTCACCCTTAGGCTTGTTCAACCCAACTCCATGCGGCTTTGCGAACGATGTAGACAAAGATCAGACTGCACTGCACGTACAGTCTGATCTTGGAACTATATTCTCCGATATGGTTAAATTTTTCCGGCTTAAGGAAGTTAGAAATGAGCGATGCTATGTGAAAAGGGGGTTTAATGCATCTGCAAAAAGTATCGACCCAGGTCCGTCTGCGCAGTCCGAGCAGGCTGACCTGAATCGAAACTTTCTGCTACTCCTGAAGTTTCTGCATGTCAAAGGACCAGTCTACCTCATGAATCAGTTGGTTGTAATACAAAATGGATTTTATGGATCCATAATTATGTGACGACTTGCTTGGTATAATTTCATGGATCCATAATTATGTGACGACTTGCTTGGTACGATGTATCACGTAGATGCATTATTAAACAAACTTTGAGGGAAACAAAAACGCCTCATTCAATGGATTGTGAAAAGTTGTGTACAGTACGTACAGTTACATGTTTCAAACAACTGATAATTTTCAAAGACGTTTTCAAATGAATTTATTTAACCCATTTACCATGCAAACCAATGAGGAAGAAGTTTCTTGAAAACCCTATGGGAAAAGGAGAAAATGCTGGTTACCAGCATTTTCTCCTTTTCCCACAATGTTTTCTATCATTTCAAAGAGAATTCCCGCTATTTGATCCATGCATTATTTGTTGTCTACAAGTCCAAAATTTTGAACTTTGGTTAGGAGCGTAGCAGTAGGATCGATAAAATTCAAATCTTATTTTCTGAATAAGAGGTCCCAATTGAACGATTTTGCTTTGCCACAGATCGTAGACCGTTGGTAATTTCTATATACTTCCTTAATATTTGTATAGGTCAATCGGTCAAACTGACCAGACATAGTCTAATCGATGTAATTACCATTAATTATACGTCAACTTCAATGAGAAATAGAAAGTCTGGCCCCTATGTAACAGCTGACATTTTAATTGCTGTAAACTTAAATGACGTAATTGTGACAGACACAACAGGACGGGGGGAGGGGTGCTATCGGTTTGAAATTCTCTTTTGTTAAGTTTATGTGAAAATTCCCACGTCTTCTTTTATGTAAATGATCTCCCATTCTTCCATTCATTTTCAAAACGAAAATAGATAAACATGTGAAAAACTCCCAAAGAATTTTAATTGATTTTACACGTTTTAACAAAGCCTGTATTTGCCCGCTGTTTCTCGCTATTTTTGTATGCCGTTATGGGAATTCCGTTTAACAAGAAAATATTATGCAATAATGCTGAAATGAGAAAGAAACATAAACAAGACCCACTTTCGTAAAATTCCAACCTTTTAACTTACCCACCGCTATTCATGATTTTGATTTATGTAAAAAAAGAAATGTATGCGTGTTCCCAAGCTAATACACTTAACTGTCCAGGTATTGATTACCTATTTAGAAAAAAACTGACACAAACGAGAGACACAGGGGAGGGGGTGTTGGGGGATGGGGGAAGATTTTCCACACAACTGAACAATGTAAAATTTTGGCCATAGCACCGCATCAGGCAGCGGACGGTGTAGATCAAAGATCAGACTGCACGTTCTGTGCAGTCTGATCTTGATCTACGCCGTCCGCAAAAGTCATTCTGGTCGCCATTGGAGGTGAAAGAGCCAATCAGGAAACTACGATAAGATAAGAGAAAATAAAGAGCGGAACAAACTGAAAATAAAGTCTCTATAAATCAGTTTAAAAATCTATTAATTTTAAATTTATCAGCCTTGTGCTCTCGTGTGTATTACAAACCTGGCAACTACAAAATTGATTTTTCCCCAACCCATTACCATAAAAGTTCGACTTTTCACGCATATGCAGAAGACGATTTTCAGAAATATTGTAGGGAAAAGAAGTCGCTTGTTACAAGCATTGCTCTACGTCCCATGTTTTCTAAAAACAGAATTATACCATTCGTCCATAAAAAAAATAAGAATCGACAAATGAACCTGATATGAAATTTACAATGAATGTTGGACGTCAGTTAACTTTTTGGTCATAAAATAAGTGAAATAAATTGCATTTACTTTAACATACTAGCTATTTATCAGATGGCGAAATTTTAGACATGTCCACATTTAAAATCGATTTGCAGATTACGGATTGAATGCCATTCAAATACAAATAATTGGGTTTGCCTTTAAAAAAAGGAAAAGAACGTAGTGAAAAGGGAGAAAAATCTGATTTCAGCATTTTCTCCTTTTCTAACAATGTTTTTAGAAAATTTTCTTCCTCAAGGTCGCCAAAACACAGAATTGCTTGTTAAAGGATTAGATAATTATAGTCTGATCTTGATCTAAACAACTGAAAAAAAGTAATAACTGCCCCCTCCCCCGCCTGGTACCGCCAGGGCTCATCAAAATTCATTAACTTCGGCAGAATTTCAAATTGAATTGAATTAACATTTGTGGGCCTAGAAATGCAGATACAAAAAGATCAATTGCAGTAAAACCCTTTCGCTTATAGGGAAATGCAACACAAATTATTTCAATTAAAAAATCGTCAATTCAAATGCCGTTTTTGTTAAGATAACCTCACAAAGTATCGGACAGTGTAGATCCAAGATCAGACTGCACGTCTGTGCAGTCTGATCTTGATCTACACTGTCCGTTACAGACCTGATGTTGTCAGACCAATGTGTTAGGGGTAAATAACCCCTAAAATTAAGCTCAGTCATACCATTTAAACATATCTTGATAATTTCACGGATAAATTAATTTTCCCACATAAATGAAGCTCTGCAATGAGGTACTACGTATTTTATTTGCATAGTAACACTATTGTTATGACCTTGTTTCTTTGGTATTCAGCGCGGTTTACAAGAGAGGTTTGGTAAGCTCAGCCCTTGAGTTTCTAAAAAAAAAACAGCACTACACACAATTCTGTTTCGAGCCACTGGCTGCTTTTACTCGGAAAAAAGTTGTAAGTATGTTCAGCCATGGTAGAGAGATGAAATCTGCCGCAAAAATCTATATCAATCCCAGGAAAGAGGTTAGGCTTCAGAGGTTTCGAATCTATAGTGTAGAAGCTGTGTTGATACTACCCAAGTTCTCTAGTCATTATTTTCCTCTGATCATTTTTGGTATGACTCGATCAGGACTTAAACCGACAACCACAGGCTCACAAGACCAGGACTCTAAGCTCACATGACGACGGCAGTGGACAAAAGCTGATGTTATTGACATATTAACCAAGGCTAGCCAAGGACAACACTAATGCTTTCAAAAACTGTGCAAATCAGGATCGAACTTAGGACAAGCAGTCTAATATTGGGTCCTAATATAATAAGTAAAGAAAATATACTTAAAAAGGTTCGAGACCTTTGGATACAGAAACTGCCCTTTCCTTGACCCCTCAAAACAGAAAACGTGACGGAAAAAGAAACGTGATTATTTAGAATGTCCTTGATTTTTATTCACCATACTATTAACTCTACCAGTATCAAATATATTAACTCGACGTCTTATGACGACTGAAAATCATGCCCTCTAAAACTTATCGAGAAAAATTATCGCAAAGGCTTGACTAAACAAGCGGACGGTATAGATCAAAGATCAGACTGCACGTTCTGTGCAGTCTGATCTTGATCTATGCCGTCCTCAAAAGCCTCTATTTTCGCCTATGGCAGTGAAAAAGGTTACTCTTACAGTCTACAATAGAATTCCGTCACAGGAAATGAACAATTTCACGTGTGACTTTTTTTTTTTGTATGCTTCCATTTTATTTCCACTAGGCCAAAGAATCTACAATTATCAGAAGTTTACTTTTTCCACAATCAAACAACCAGGCAAACAGAATCGGCAAACATCGCAATGTTTGCCTTTCGTGATGAGTCACAAGACACTTATCTATGTTTTCACCTCTAGCGTTTAACCCTTGTCCTGCTAAATAACTAACATGAAACTTTCAAGTCGATAGTAAAAACCCTATGCTGTATCGAAGTTATTTTTTTTTAGGAAAATATATCCTTATCAGACACTGTAGATCCAAGATCAGACTGCACATTCTGTGCAGTCTGATCTTGATCTACACTATCCGCAAAAGGTCAGTGAGTCTCGCTAAGTAGCCCAATGGCTAATTAATATAAATGAGAAAATGACCCATCCAATCGAACGGAATTAAAAAAAGATCTAAAATAGGAAATTTCAATTCCATTTTGAACAAATATATCTCATCAAAGATCAGGAAGTGTAGATCTATGATCGGATTGCACGATTTGTGCAGTCTGACCATGATGTACAGCCACAGCATAAGAATTTCACGTTGCGCCTTGAACGCGAAGGGTCTACAGGTGAAACAGGGTGGGAGACCACGAAGAAACAATTTATCTTTGGCTAATACGTCAAACCGAGGATATTTTCACTTTTTCGCTTTCCTTTTCGAAATTAATGCATTGGGAGAGCGAGAGAGAGAGAGAGAGAGATGTCTCGCGTAGAAAATGGGGAAATTTCTTTCTTTTTTTTTTCAATATGTTTAAGGACATAACTCTTGACATTTTTGTTAATGCAAGAAAAGGCGGAAGAAGTGCCCTTTCAATTAAGGAAGTTTTCAATTACCAGTATGTCCTTACGACATTACATGGAACTTTAAAATTTCTATGAAAAGTGTAGATCAAGATCAAACTGCTTGTAATTAAATGCATGACAAAAAGTCCTTCATCAAGGAGCAGTTTTGATAGTTCATTTATTGTAAAGGCATCAACGCCTATGATTTCATGTGTTCTTGGTAACAAAATAATATTGACCCTTAGGCTGCTCAGCGCGACTCCCTGACCTTTTGCGGACAGTGTAGATCAAGATCAGACTGCACAGAACGTGCAGTCTGATCTTGGATCTACACCATCCGATTAGGAGATATTTTTCCCCAAAACATAACTTTGAAACAGCAATTTTTGGCTTTTTACCATCGAATTGAAAATTTTATTTTAGTTATTTAG
Organism: Hippopus hippopus; assembly: GCA_946811185.2. Classification (NCBI taxonomy): domain Eukaryota; kingdom Metazoa; phylum Mollusca; class Bivalvia; order Cardiida; family Cardiidae; genus Hippopus; species Hippopus hippopus. The sequence goes on along the minus strand of OX328099.1, from coordinate 64,142,016 downwards.
CAGGATAAGGGATAACGTTACTGGGCTGTCATAAAGTTGTAAAAACTTATAGCCCACTCAACCTAATATAGCTGACAACAATAAAAGTTGTTGACGGTGGGGTAGATTTTACTGAGTTGATTAGCATTTCACAGGAATTTAACCAACCACTCAGTGAAGAGATTAAAGTGTAGTTTAAGATCAGGCTGAAATATAATTATGCTGATCCTGATATACGAGTTCTGTAAAGCACATAGATCTGTGCTCGCATACAGATGGATAAGGATAAAACATCATTTGACGTTACTAGGTTGTCGTGAAGAAGTGAAACTCACATACTTAAACGATTATGTCAGACTTCGTGATTTGAAAACTTAGAACAGAACAGAATAGAACTTTATTTCCCAAGTGACTTGAAGTATTTGGAGAAACGTAGCATAGAGATACAGAACGTTCTCGACCTCCATATGGCAACCAGTCACAGCCTATAAATTATGGCCTGCGAATCTTCTTTCACTTTCTAGACTAAAGGCTAGCAATGGCCTTTTGCGGACACTATAGATCAAGATCACACTGTAAAGAACGTGCAGTCTGATCTTGGATCTACACTGTCCGATAAGGAGGTGTTTTCCCCAAAAAAAGTAACTTTGAAAGAGCCAATTCAGATTTTTAATCACCGCTTTGAAAATTTCTTTTAAGTTATTCGGCAGGTAAAGGGTTAAAACTGAACGATATGAACCATGCTCTGGCAAAAGGGGGCTTAATGCATCTCCGCGATGCATGATACCAAGCAAGTCATCACATAATTATAAATCCATAATAGCCACTCTTTTTAATAACCGACTTAATCATTAGGTAGACTGGTCCTTTGACATACAGAAAATTGACCACTAGCGAAAAGTTTCGGCCCAGGTCAGCCTGCGCGGACTGCGCAGGCTGACCTGGGTCGATACTTTTCGCAGATGTATTAAGCACCCTTTTCACAGAGCATGGCTCATATGTAGAATTTCTGCCCAGAACGAAACTTTCTAATAAAGTATTACAGACCCCAAACTGGATGTTATTCTCATCTTTTGACGTGGTTTGGGGACTTTTTTTTTTAAACCCGGAATGTTCATTTCATTAAAAGCGGATCCAATAAGTAACAGTTTCGTATCTACTTCAATAGTTTTCACAAGCCATTTATAAATTTTTCTATTTATAAAAAGAAATACCCTAAACTCAGTTTCACTCTTTCTTTAAATAGAATCTTACCATGTGAAACATATGAACATAAAATCATTTACGAAGGTAACCGTTTTAACTTAAATAGTTTCACACGTCAATTATAATTTTTCTTTGTGTTCAAAAATACCCTAAAATCAACTTTACCCGATCTATTTATAGAGTATTATCATCCATAGTGTTTAAAAATGATCAAAAGAAAGGTAAACACGAGAAATGTTATGACAACGTTACTGATCAAACATTAGATCGCGTCGTTATTATATCTTGTCATCCTAAAATAACTTTGTAAAATAGACACGCGGATCAATATGGATAAAGGTAACAGCTTTAATTACACGTGAAAACATTCACAGTGTCAAATGAAAAATTGCTCGTTTAGAGCGTTTTCTCCTTTTGCCACAATTTTTCAAACGTGATCAGCAAAAAGACAAAAGTCGTCTATCGGTGGTACCCACTGTATTTTTCCCTCGCCTCTTTTCCTTTTATCACAATACAATTTATTATCGGCAACCCCCCCCCCCCTTTTCCAAAAAAGGCTGTCTGTACCTTCACTACTTTGATCTTTTAGTCTCATTATTTCTGAAGAATCTTCAGCAAAAGTAGAAAGCTGAACTCATTGCCAAAGGGAAAGATTTCAATCTTGTCCAAATCGAATACATTTATGGACGTCAAAATAAACATGACTCAAACATTAAAATCTGTGTTCGAAAGGGTAGAAAACATTGCGGGAAAAAGAGGAAATGCTGGTTACCAGCATTTTCTCCTTTTTCCACGATGTTTTCAAAAGCCCTTTTATCAGAGTCGTAAAAACTCGGTAAAGGGTTGAACCAACAAAAGTGAGTAAAGGTACTTGTACCACTGGCCTAGATATTATCTATCTAACCTGTCCGTAATTGAATCTCGTATATCCCGACTTACGATAGTTTCCTGGTGGATTTCTAAGTGCTTTCAAATAGATCAATCATTAACTGATATTAGAGTGCTGGCGGCTTTACTTGACTGTGCGGATTTTGCACAGAGTTGACGCCTAATCTTGGATGTACACTGTTATACCTTGCGACTTCTTTTGGCCAAAGAAACGCAGAGGTTAAAATACTAAGGGTTTTTTATTTGGTTCAGTTAACCGAAATTAAGCGGTATTTTACTGTCATTGAAACAAACATCCAATTCCCTAACAAAGTAAGTCCGATTGACTGACCACATTTGAAAATCTTTATTTCTTATCTGATTTTTGATAAAACTTAAAGACTAGCTCTGGTATACAAAGGTTAAAGCCAAGATCGGTCTTCCCGTACGTAAATATATATGAGCCATGCTCTGGCAAATGGGGGTTTAATGCATCTTCGTGATGTATTATACCTAGCAAGTAATTACATAATAACGGATCCATCAAATCTATTTTGTTTATCAACCGACTGACTCGTGAGGCAGAATGGTCCATTTACAGGCGGAAAATTTACAAATAGCAAAGAGTATCGACCCATGTCAGCCTGCGCGCACTGCGCAGGCTGACATGGGTCGATACTTTTTGCAGATGCATTAAACTGCCATTTCACAGAACATGGCCTATATCTGTCAATCTTGGTCTACTTTCTTCGCAAATGACACCAGCGGTAAAGCGGATCATCGAAACGGCGCTCTGAACTGCTGTTACACTTTCTACTTCGGACAGATTCGTTCCGGATTTCGAATATTTGAATACTCGAATTAGCGCGATTGAATTCTTTCTTTAACCCTTTCCCAAACAATCCCTGGTTTTTACGGGTCAGGAATAGAAGCCTTTTGAAAACATTGTGGGAAAAGGAGAAAATGCTGGTAACCAGCATTTTCTCCTTTTCCCACAATGTTTTCTACCCTATCATATAGAAAAATCATCTTTTTAGCAACTGTTAATTTGTCATCTGCAAAATGCTTTCAATTTGGTCTGGTCCAAAATTTGCCGTTTGGGAAAGGGTTTAAGAAAAGAGCAAGGGAAAAAAGATCAATACAATCTCTGCTAAATCATCCTTTGTGTATTTTTGTTTACTTTAAAAATCGCTTGGTAATAGGGTTAAACAGTTTTGACGATAAAAGTAAATAAACTATCTAATAATAACGTAAAAAGCCAGGGCGAACACAAGAAAATGGGCCAAGACTAAACTTGTGGCTTCATAATTATTCTGTCAAAGTATTACAAAGCTTTGTAAAATAAATTATTATAAAAAGCGTAATTGTACTCTAAAGTGAATGGAGATGAAACTTGTGCCTCTTTTTTTTTCTCTCAAATGAGTAAACCTTACTTCCGGTTTCACCTCTCGAGTGTCTTTCAAATCCCTTGGTTTAGCCAATAAGAAATTGGAGTACTTCCTAAATGTAGAAAATTCTTGAGAAATTAAATTTAGAGTGCTAATTGGAACGGTCGGTTAGTACGAGCCCTGGTTTCCTTATACCAACTGAAAATGCCCATTATTTTTTTTTTATTCATGGTTCTCAATGGGTTAAAGCTTGGCTTTGACTGATTGGCTAAGTCGGTCTGTATTGGCCAATCAGTCAGATGGTAGATGTCCTCGGCTTAATCGGAATGAAGCTTAAATCATAAAACACAAAACTAAGTGTAACCCCCATCAAATAAAACAAAAGTTGACATGGCCGATTTAAACATGACTCGTTGATTTTGGCATAATTGTATTCAAGGAAATTAAACAAACTTGACAAAACTTAGATCGGAAGTGGGCGGTCCTAATGCTCTCAAGTGGTTAGATAAACATTCAATATTAGTACCTTTTTATTTCAGAATTGTAACAATGAGCAACTTAATAAAAAGCACAGTATAGCCTATATCTAGTGTACTATATTTTACCCCGCTTTTGTTGTACCTACACCATAACAGAAGGGGTATTCGGTAAAAGCATTGGATTTGAAATCGAAGGATTCTACTTCGATCCCCACATGTTGGCGGTAATAGTCACGTTGGTACGTCCTTTGGTCAAAGGACACAAAAACCCCAGTCTAAAACTGGCCAATCCTACAAAACACACGAAGATCTACGCTGTCGGCGTGATATGATTTAATCTCTGCAGAAGAAGACGTAAGAGGAAAGAATAGCATTTTCTCCTTTCCCTACAATCTTTTCATACTCCTTGTTTCACAGGGTTGTAAAAAACCCGGGTTGTTTGGTACAGGGTAAAAGAATGTCTTAAAATCATCTGTGAAGTAATGCTTTGAATGTAAATGTAGTGGAATGTAAACACGCAGCCGGAACATGCAGTCTTTTAGACGGTAAAATTATGCCCATATGTCGTGCATATGTCTATCGGAACGGTTTTACGAATATTTCACACTCAGACAAGTATTTGTAGACGACCATAATTTTTACCAGGCTTAAGTATGCTATTGTTAGCGGCTAAACCGGAAGTAAGGAGCGCATTGCGGTCAATAAAATGTGTTGCCGCAAGCAAAAGTAAATCTGTCAAGGCATTAGGGAACTTTCGACAAACGCTTGCAACTTTTTAAGTAACAAGATAATTATTCGAAATCCGTTTTTCCTACAAATACATGTAGCTTACACGAAGTTTAAATTTCTGTTAGTTCTTTTTTTTTTGCATTAAGTATTGAAATTGAAAGAGAAAAAAGCTTCTGTTTCCACACTATATGTTTTTTGATTGCTTAACATTTTGTTTTTCTCTAAACGACAAAATTTAGGTATCTTCCATATCAAAAGACTATTTACCGACGTCATCGTAAATATGAATCAATAGATTTGATATTTTTTAAAGCTTAAAATAATTGCGGAAAAGGGAAAAAATGCTATTTATCGTTACTCGCATTTTTCTTTTAACAAGTTTTCACGGGCCATCTTCTAAATCTTAGGTACAAGGGATTGTTTGATAAAAGGTTAAAGTTTGCAAATAGAATGAAAATCACGTTGCCATAGTTATCAGATTAAAACTGTGTTTTAATGAGAAAATCTTGTAATCTGATAAGAATACAAGATTTAAATAAAAATCTTCGTTTATCCACATTCCATTATGTCTGACAGATAATCGGATATCTGAGTGTTAATTGACTTGTCTACATCCAGAGCATTTGGCATAGGAGCAGCTCCGTCACACATCATTTATATGAGCTGCACTCCGGCAAAAGGGTGCTTAATGCATCTCCGCAACGCATTGCACCAAGCAAGTCATCAGTTTAACTATGGATTCATAAAATCCATTCTGTCTAACAACCGACTGAATCAAAAGGTGGAATCAAAATGGTCCTTTGACATGCAGGAAATTGACCAGAGGCAATAAGTTTCAACCAAGGTCAGCCTGTGCAGACTGAGTCGATAGTTTTTGAAGATGCATTAACCCTTTACCACACAATGACGCCTTTTAACACCCCTGAAGAAGAGGCCTTTTGAAAACATTGTGGGAAAAGGAGAAAATGCTGGTAACCAGCATTTTCTCCTTTTCCCACAAAGTTTTCTACCCTATCAAATAAAAATTTGTATCATATGAGCCACTATGAAATTGTCTTCTGCAAATGCTTTCAGTTTGGATAGGTCTTAAATTTTGCCGTGTGGTAAAGGATTAAGCGCCCTTTTTATATATATGTCCGATATAAATTTTATATGGTGAAAACGACTTTGCAAACGCATTTCTTTCATCTTGACTGCAGCCTGGAAATATTCAGTTGATTTTTACAGCAGCTTTGGAGTTGATTAGATTCTGAACCAGTTGAAAGTACCGCCCTATTAATGATCAAATTGTAAAAGAGACCTTTCATTTATTGTGATTTTGCTCTTGACATTTTCGTTACCAAGGCAATAATTGTGAGTTCTTTTCCATATCTAAAAGTACAATTCCTACGCAAAGGCACTTAGTTCTTCACATTCATAGACAACATATTCACAGATAACAATTATGTGTTTTTTTTTCTTGGTTAGGTCGAATAGTGTATTGGTGTAGATTCAAGGTCAGACTGCACGAAACGTGCAGCCTGATCTTAATCTATGCCATCCGCAACAGCTTCAAATTTCAAACATGTCAATGAGAGAGTACAGTGCACGCGCGTATGTTCGACTGGGCGGACGCCACAGTCGTTATTTGAAGGTCAAAACGTCGTTAATACAAAATGTCAAAGACCAAGTAACTCATACGGGTTCTCGCGAGTAGCGCGTTTTATCACCACGTAATTGGATTAACCGTGTGACAGTGAATATTTTAATCTAGGCCTACATGGTTATGAATTAAAAGATTTTGCGTCTTGTAATCGTCGTTTTGGAAATAAAAGATCTAAGAAGGCTAAAACTTTAGGCTGATTATATAATTAATTAAATGTTATATCTTTCGTCTAACTGGAACGTATATCTAAAATATCAGTCTGCTTGCTCTTTCCCTCCTTCTCTCTCTCTCTCTCTCTCTCTCTCTCTCCCTCACTTAAACCATTACAAACTAATCATCTCTAGTCACCTCTGAACATCAAAAGTAAACAGAAATATTAAGCTACTGCGTAAGGTTATCGATATTGCATCTCGAGTAACTTAGATCATATCTTACGTCTAAATCCGCGTGAAGTACTAGTTTTTCTTTCTGTACAAGAAGGATGCTTAAACCAAACCGTTATCTTTACTCTGCACAGAACGTGCAGTCTGATTTTAATCTACACTGTCCGATACGGAGATCTTTCCAGCAAAAGTAATATTCGGATTTAAATTACCGAGCTGAAAGCTTTTATTAAGCTCATTACGCAACTTAAGAGTTGATGTTTGATAGTGAATACATATTACAAACATTTTAGCAAAAGGAGTAATTTCTCGTCACCAGAAACTTTTCAATTTAAAATAAAATTATCTGTTTTAACCCTTTACCACAAAACCCAGAGTTTTAACGACTCTGAAAGAGAAGGCTTTTGAAAACATTGTGGGAAAAGGAGAAAATGCTGGTAACCAGCATTTTCTCCTTTTTCCACAATGTTTTCTACCCTATCAAAGACAGGCATCATTTTTTGAGCTACATTTAATTTGTCGTCTGCAAATGCTTTAAATTTGGTCGCGTCATTAATTTTGTCGTCTGATAAAGAGGCAAGTCACAGAAAGTCATCTGCAGCATGTGAAGTATGTTCTTGGCGTTCTTAACTAAAGCATATAGGCGTTCAAACAAAAGTTTATTGAATTAACCAACTGCATCTGTTTAGACAAACCGTTAGAGTACAGCAGCTGTTTCGTCTGCTATGTCATTAACACCATTACCAGACGAACAAACAGATTTTGAATGCGCAAAAATCAAACGCATCTGTCAAAAAGGAGAAAATGCTCTTAACCGGCATTTTCTCCTACTCCCATAATGTTTTCCATTGATTGATTGATTGTTTGATGTTTAATGTCGTTTTCAACATTATTTCAGTTATATCGCGGCGGCCAGTGTACCTATCTATGCCTTCCTGGAGTTTCTTCTACCAGCACTCCGCAGAATATTCTTTCTATGCTACAGGCTGCTTTCCCACATAACCATCGTCGAAACAATGGTCAGCGGTGAGAGAGGAACGAATCCTGTCGCAATGACTACCATCAATCCTCGGAAGGAATGAAATTTGCCGAGCCGGGGATCGAACCAGCGACACAATGTTTTTCTAACCATTCAAGAATAAATGCATTCATTTAAGCCGTATTGGATTTGTCGTCTGCAAATGCTTTCAATTTGGACAAGTCTGAATCATATCGTTGTCTATCGCGATGGTTGATATTTATTTAGAAGGAAGTAGATTAAGATGAGCCTGTTTGTCTGTGCATGCTGATCTTGATCTTCTCTCCTCTATACCAAATTGAATTTATATATAATTATACGCATTTGAAATCAGTTTTTTTTTTCATCTAACACGACGGTTGATTCTTTTCAATAAATCAAAAGAAAAGAAGTTGCACTCAAGCGAATTTGAAAACTTCGTTGAAAAAAAAAATGTACAAAATTATTTCAGGTTTTATACATGATGGCAGAAGGAAAAAATGCTCGGAACGAGCAATTTCTCCTTCTGTCACACTGTTTTCAAAAGTGGCATGCTGTAAAATGCAAAAGTTCTAGTCTGTCTACAGCAGATAATAGAAAAGGATTACACGTGAACTTACCATTTCATTTCGGAGGGTTTCCATTGCCGTGTCGATAGAAGTTTTCTGTTTTGTGGTTCTTTGGCGACCTGAATTTGCCAATTTCTCTTTAACAGCCTCGGCCGCGCGTTTTCTCGACTGGTAAAATTCTCGGCATGCATTTGACAAGTCAATGGATTCCATGTATTTGTCGTCTGCAGCTGTCAAATAATTGTTGTCTGTTACAACCAAGCTCTCACTTTTCTTCTCCGTGTTGTTGTGTAAATCCTTCATAATTTTTACGTAGTTGTTAAAAAAGAAATTCCAATGAAATAATCACTGTTCGTTTAAGTTTCAAATAAAACGTCTGTATATAAATACAGGTGTCGTGGTTGTTGTCGTATGCGCTTGCGGTATTTCTCTATACTGAATATCGTAGGTGTTTTACGATTAGTTTTATACGCTGGAGAAAATATTCCCCGAGCCTCGTTTACGATATGTCTATTTATAGCGCAGAGTAATTTTACTCTCTGATGTCAATGTTCTTTTCGATTACTTCAGATTTTTCAATTTGTTTAATTTTCTTTTGTGTTCAAAAACATCTTGAAAGATTTATAATAATGTGTTTATATCTAGAAAAAAAAAGTAGTCCTATTTCTCTTACTTTAGCTGTCTTGTCAATGATCGAAATGTTTCTAAAGGATCTCTTGCGCAGGATGAATTTAACACTGTTTCTCTCATAAATTATACATAAATTAATCTTCATCGTTGATTCAGAATCGAAATGTCCTCATCATTTTTTTTTTCATTTCGATGACCTTGAAAAAAATGTGACAGGACAGAAAATATTATTATTACCATCACTACTTTTACAAATTGTAATGGTGATGATGATGATGATGATGATGATGATGAGAGAGAGATGTCCTAAAATTGTATTGGGCTGATTATCTTATTAGTAATAAGTTTTTGTTATTTCTAAGGATAAAGAATGTAAAAAGTCTTTCGTTGTTCTGGGGACGATACAAATATCTACATGTATCTTCTTTTATATTATTAACGTCAATTGGAAAAAGGGCAGCACCCCACTGGTTCGGAGCTTTTTTTAAAAAAAAAATCCCAGCAGAGGTTAGCAGCGAAATTCTGCTTGCACCAGATGAGATGAGATGAGATCAGATCAGACAGGGATCAGGTATTAAGAACAAATCTGTCAAAGTTGTTAAAACACATCGCCCTTACGGCATTATGTCACCATCATTGTAAAGATTGGGACGCTTTGTTTAACTCTTTACCGTACGACAAAATTTTAAATGTGTCTAAACTGAAAGGAATTGCAGACGACATTTTAAATGTCGCTCAAATGATTGAATTTGTTTTTGGTAAGGGTAAAATCCATTGTGAGAAATGGACAAAATGCTGGATCCTAGCATTTTCTAATTTTCCCACAAACTTTTCAATAGTTTTCTTCCTCAGGGTGGTTACATGACACAAGGGACTGTTTAGTAAAGACTTTACTCTAAAATCTAAGTAAAAATTATTTTTATGGAAAATATTGAAAGATTTAGGTAAAATACAGAAAATCCTCAGAACAAGGAATGTCTCTACTTGTCATACTGTTTTCTTGACTTTCACCAGAACAAAGTTATAACCAACACATCAAGTCTAGCAAAAAACCACAGTGTCCTTTTTTCTTATATGAACAGAACAGAAGTTTTATTTGACAAATAAATATACAAGCTCAATAGTCATAACAATTAGTTTCAAAGCATGCAATATATTTGAGCCATGTTCTGTGAAAAGGGGGCTTAATGCATCTGCGAAAAGTATCGACCCAGGTCAGCCTGGGCAATCCGCGCAGGCTGACCTGGGCCGAAACTTTTCGCTATTTGTCAATTTTCGGTATCTCCAATGACCAGTCTACCTCATGATTAAGTCGTTTTTTACAAAAAGTGGACATTATGGATCCATAAGTATGTGATGACTTGCTTGGTATCATGAATCACGGAGATGCATTAAGCCCCCTTTTGCCAGAGCATGGCTCATTTAAATTTACGCATATTGAACTACATTTATATACTCGTTATTAAAATGCTACAAACGATAAATATTTAGACGTTCCAAATGAAAGCATTTCCAGACGACTAAAAAATGGTTGCCAAAAAGTAGGAATTCGTCTGAGAAGGAGTATAAGATATTGAGGGAAAAGGAGAAAATGCTGGTTACAAGTATTTTCTCCTTTTCCCTAAATGTTAAGAAAGACACCTGTCTTACTTGGGGTCGTTAGAACTGGGGATTGTTTGGAAAAGGAATCTATGCAAGTATGACAATTTATGCCCTACAGTGGACTACTTTTCTGAATATTGTACAAAAATTTCTCACAATATTTTCAATGTCACTGTGAATAAAAAGCATTTTCCTTTCTCGAAAATATTTCTTATACATTCCACTTGAGTCTGCGCGTCGTATTAGTTGAAAATAGTCTGTTAAAATCTTTTACTTACCGTCATTTTCTTTTTTTAAGACTTTTCAAACAGTGAAATTTGCTTTTGAAACTATTAAAAGCATTGTGGGAAACGGAGAAAATGCTGATTGCCAGCATGCTTTCAAAAGCCTTATTTTTCTAAGGGTCGTAAAAATCTTGGAATTGTTTATAAAAAAAATTAAAATAAACAAAAATAATGTAACATATAACTGAAATTCCTGGATGAAATGAGTTTACGTATTACAAAAATAAAATAATAATGGTGAAAAGAATTAAATACGACATGTAATAATTTCAATGTCAAATATCGATGACATGCAGACAAGAGAGCTGATCAACACAAAAGCCGGGTTAAAGATTTGTAATTCGAGTTGTTTGACATTTTCATAATCTACCAATTTAGCCGACTGGCGACGGGTAATTATAAATATAATCAGTTAGAAATCTGCATGGCAATTATTTGAGCAACAAATAAGAAATCCACAATGAATGTGCATTTATACACTGATCCTTTACCTGATCTGTCTTTTAAGGACCCTGAAGAAAAATGGGTAGATGAAAACATTGTGGGAAAAGGAGAAAATGCTGGTAACCAGCATTTTCTCCATTTCCCACAATGTTTTCTACCCTCTCAGAGATAAACCTCATCCTTTTTGCTACATTAAAATTGTCATCCGCAACTATTTTGAATTAGGCTTTATTTTTTTCTTATGGTAAGGATTTCCCCCTGTACCAAACAATCCCGAGTTTTAACGACCCCGGGAAGGAAAGCTTTTGAAAACGTTGCGATAAAAAGACAAAAAATGCTGGTAACCAGCATTTTTCTCCTTTTCCCACAATGTTTTCTACCATATCAAAGACAGATACCATTGTTTGTGCCACATATGATTTGTCGTCTGCAAACGCTTACAATTTGGACGAGTCTAGAATTTTGTGGTATGGTTAACCCCTAAGCTTCTTAGTGCGACTCACTGTCCTTTTGCGGACAGTGTAGATCAAGATCAGACTGCACAGAACGTGCAGTCTGATCTTGGATCTACACTGTCCGATAAGTAATTTTTTTCCCTGCAAAATACCTTTGAAATAGCTAAATTTAGATTTTTACCATAGGCTTGAAATTTTCATTTCAATTAGTTAGCAGGTTTAGGGTTAAGGGTTAATCTCCGTGATTTATCTCATATGTCTCGATTTTTTTTTTTTGAAAGAATAAGGATTGTATTTTGTCATGACCTTAGCATGTAACTACATGCATTTAATCATATTTGTTCCATAATTTAGTTCTACATGGGTAGGGAGAATGGATAATCATACAAACAATAAACAGAAATCCTTACCACTCCGACTACTTTCATTAGGAAGCAGTTTCCTTTAGTCTCATTCATACACATGTAATTACATGCATTTAATCATATATGTTTTTATAATTTAGTTCTATACATAGGTTGGAAGAATTGATAATCATACAAGTAATATAAATAGAAATCATTACCACTCCGACGACTTGCATTCGGAAGCAGTCCCCTTTAGTCAAATCTAACAATCAATTTCCTCTTTTGACACAAAATTTCCACGTGGAATAATACAAAAACCTTCATTTATGTTGGATATCATACCAATTTAACAAGGATAAGTAGGTTTTTAAAATTTAGAATTATTTTTCAACCCTTACAGTGCCATAGACGAAATCAGGGAAGGGAGTGCAGACGGAATAGATCAACATCAGACTGCACAGAACGTGCACTCTAATCTCGGATCTATACCGTCCGCTAGTTAAGTCAAACCTAAGGTTAAATTCTTGGTGGGTTTCCGTAGATTGAATTTTCAGTCGTCGAAAACGATCAAGTTAAGGTTAACCCTTTCCCAAACAATCCCGGAAAGAAGCCTTTTGAAAACATTGTGGGAAAAAGGAGAAAATGCTGGTAAACCAGCATTTTCTCCTTTTACCACAATGTTTTCTACTCTATCATGGACGAATTCCACCGTTTTAGAAACCTTTAAGTTGTCATCTGCAAATGCTTTCAATTTGTCCATGTCTGAATTTTTTTCGTTTGCGAAAGACTTAGACAGATTTTATTCATCAACTAATTACAATGTTCTAAAGCCAATTTAATGGAATAACGTTGACAAAAATAACTTATTAAATAAAAAACGTTACTGATGAAATGGATAAGAACAAAAGCTAAACTTGTATGGATCAAGTTTATATATTTGGCCCTGAAAGACTTCAGGGGATCATTAGTTAAAAATATACTACTTACACTTTGATAGGGATCATTTTGATATTTCGAAAAAATGGACATATCAGTTTCGCATTAGAAAAACATGCGTTTCCACAGCAGTTGGTTTAATCAGAGTCACAATGATTTATTCAAGTATCCAAAATACAGCACGCTTAAAATATATGTACTAGTTCTTTATATCAAAAACAGATTTTCTGATATTAAAGGGGATTGTGGGAAACATCGTGACCCCTAGCAAATTTTGAGTAGTATAATTAAAGGTTCTTATCTGTTAACCTTTATCCCGTTGAATAAGTGGAAATAATTTTTTGAGCCAAAAGTAAAAACCGAAATTTTACTATGTCAAAGGTATTTTTAGGTGGACGAGATTTCCTTATCGGACAGTGTAGGTCAAAGATCAGACTGCACGTTCTGTGCAGTCTGATCTTGATCTACACTGTCCGCAAAAGGTCAGCGAGTCGCGCTTAGCAGCCTAAACATTAAATGAACAGTCTTCATCATATACATCTCAAATAAAAATCTTAACTTAAAATAAAATGTATGGCCGCCAACATTTTCATGTTAAGCGAGCTGCAAAGTTTTCTATCGACATGTTTTGTAGGCGGTAGGTAAAATTTCTCTATCCATAATACTCTTAATCATCGATATTAACATCGAATATTACTTACGGGCTCATAAATCATTTTTTTACATCTTTTTTCCCATGATTTTACTCCTACATTGTAAACTGTCACGAGAGAGAAAGACAGAGACAGAGACAGACAGACAGACAGACATGAAAAGGTCTATGTATCATCTAGTTTTCAGTCTGATCCTAAACAAAATTTCAAAGCTGCATTTGCTAAAATGTCCTCCTTTCTAAGCAGTCTGGTCTTGATCTATTGATCTACAAGGTCCACCTGAGCAACCAAAGTTACGTCGAGCATTTTTAGGTCCAGATATAATATTACTTTCATACCCGTTTAAATAAAAGGAATTTCCTTTCTGTTTTTTCAGCTGGGTGTGGTTTAAAACCCTATAGGAAAAACCCAAACTGTTGCTATTTTTCAAAGTTAATTTTTGGAGAAAAATATCTCCTTATTTGGTCCAAGGTCAGACTGCACGTTCTGTGCAGTCTGATCTTGATCTACGCTGTCCGCAAAAGGTCATTGAGTCTCGCTTAGCAGCCTTGGGGTAAAGTTGACATTTGCACATGCTCACACACAACCTATTGCAGGCTTGTGTTGGAGTGTCTGGCCATGGACCTTCACATAGCAAGTTCGATCCCAGACCTTGGTGGCTGGTTCATTCTTAAGTAGTCAGTTACTAATCCGTCTTGGGTAAGTTGTTAGAGCACTTGATTTATACATAGGATACCTGTATTTGGTTTTTCGTCCCACCTTTTGCTTAATTATATATTTAGATATTCATGCAGAAGTGCTATAGGCCAACATTTAAGAATGCCATTATCAGATACAGATAACACACAAGATGAAAATTGTATTCGAAGGAAAACTTAAGTGACATCTTTTAGATAATGTTGAAAACATTATGGGATAATCAGCAACTGCTTGTAACAGGCAATTGCAGCTACACCCATAATGTTTTCTAAAGCAGATTACTACTTGGTTGTAAACAATCGCATTTGTATTTTAATGAGTTAAAAAATAGACAACAATCATCAAGATGCAAGTGTTTGTTTTGACGAATGTGCACCTTGGTATTTGAAATGATACTGCACATTTTTGAACGATGATCTAGTAAACAAGGGGCGTTTCGTTTTACTTTTTCAATAACAAAAGCACGTATACATGCCATTATATATACATGTACCTGTATACAGAATCACTTGTACTTTCCCGGTGGAAAACCCCGGTATTTCAGTGAGAACATTCTTAGTTTCATTCTCAAGAGTTTTCTAAATTTAAAAGAAAAATAATTTATAAAGTGTAAATCTAAGCTCGAATTGATTGCCATCATTGATTTTTTTTCATTATATAATCAGAAGATACATTTATATTGTTTGTAGGCACATGTTTCTATTTTTCTACATGTACGTGTTTGTTTACCTGAGCATCATTTACAACCTTCATTTATGGAGAAAAGAAATAAAATGTATTCAACCAACAGTAACAGTTGATCAAATGTTTTCAGTACGAGTAACAGTGCTATTTTTTGATCCATCATTTTACCTGTCATTGTTCATTTTACGCTCCTACAGTTAACTGCTTTGAAAAAATCACGGCGGGAAAAGGAAAAAGTAGCCTACTTGTGACAGGTAGTTGCTCCTCTCCCCACAGCGTGTTCAATACTATTGAAAAGCCATTTTGATTTCCTGTGTACTAGTATTTCAGTTGTTTGTGTGACCTGTAATAGTTTTGGTAGGTCTAGTAGAGAGCCAAGTGACTTAATTTAGCTGTCTAGATGAAATTCAGTATCATTTTCAAGCTATGTATTAACTTTATTCTGCTAAATATCTGAGATGAAACTTTTAAGCCAATAGTAAAACCCCAAATTTTGCTCTTTCAAATGTATTCTTTTAGGGAGAACATGTCCTTATCGGACTGTGTAGATCAAAGATCAGACTGCACGTTCGTGATCTACGCTGTCTGCAAAAGGTCAGTGAGTCGCGCTTAGCAGCCTAAGGGTTAAATCGGCCCTAAACGAGGCGCCATAGTTAATTTTCAATTTGTGATTCATAACCACTAGACATATAGGCAAGGTGGGGGAGTTAAACGTCATTTATGATTTTGATTGATAAATCAAAAGTATATAAATAAACCCTTTGTGCGCCTAGCACAACTTTGGTGAATCTAGATCTAGATTAGGCTTTGAAAAGCGTGAATTCATTATGAATATTCGCAACACCTGTCTTTTGAGCATTCTTAGTCTTTTGGTCAAGAATTTTTCTAAATTCAAAAGTAACACACTTTTTGATAGGCTGAACCAAATGCTCCAGCTAATAAGAAGTTGCATTACTTTCTTAATCTGTAGTAAGACTAACACTAAAACTACGAGTAAGAATGGTTGTTAAGGTCTACGGCCCCTAGCTCTCACATTAAAAGACGGAAGCTGCCGAGATTGGCCGAATAGCTTTTACGAAAACGTCGATGTTTACCGATGAGTTAGGGGCCGTAGACCTTGAATAAGGGTCCTGATTTTGATCTACACTGTCCTCAAAAGCATGTGAAGTTGTTCTCGGTACCCTTAGGGTTAAACTTGTCAATGTACCACTCTTTCTGATGCGGCTTTCTCGAATGCAATTTCGTAAACAACCGTGTTAAATGTTGAAGGTAATGGAAGAGAAGAAACTGTGCTTAAGCAAATGGGATAAAATCTTGCACGTAGGCGATACACTGGTTGCAACGCTATAGGTTTTTGTTGAATGATTTTTTTATGGACAAATATAGAATATACACTAAAATAGCCTCGATAATCCAAATACATGTACATGTACTTACTTTCTTAGTTTCGAATTATAAGTTTATAGGTTGTATCGAAAAGCCAACGAAAACTTTGATATGCATATAAGAAATAAGCATCCGTTTAAATATTTTTGGAGGCTCCTACGTGGCTGATGGGTAAGGTGATGGAATTGTAGCCAAGAGGTTGTGGGTTCGATTCTCATACGCAACAATGTTTTTTCGTTGAAGTGTCCTTCGACGAGAAACCGTTGACCCCCGGCAAAGTACTGGATTAGATGAGAAAATACAAAAATACGTGAGCTGTAGTCTTGATATAATTGACAAAAAGTTGAAAGCGACGCGACCCAACTTTTTAGTGGAAAGGTGGTTGATTGTATCTGCAAAAAGTGTCGACTCTAGTCAGACCACGCAGTTCGTACAGGGTGACATGGGTCGGTACTTTATGCTTCAGGTAAATTTTCTGCGTGCTAAAGGACCATTCTACCTCATTATTAATTCAGCTGTAAGACAAAACGGGTTTTATGGATCCATTATCATTTAATGACTAGCTTGGTATGGTACATCACGGAAATGCATTAAACCTTCTTTTGTCCGAGCAAGAGGTTTTTTTCATTGTCATTTATACTAATGTTTTAGGTCTTTTTTTTTAAGTAAGTAAAATGAGCAGCAGCAGTTCTGATTGCTCGAATGAGAAATAGGAGCAGCTGCTGCACCATTTTCCAATAGCATGTCCGGACCAGCTAGTACTTCGATTTAACATGCCATAGCCGAATAAATTGATGTTCGAAAATTCGGCATTTCATTCCTGTTAATATATTATATAAATTAAAAGTCGTCTACTTCCTTCGTATAATTTAACTTCTAACCAGATGACTTGTCCAAATTGAAAGCATTTCCAGACGACAATTTCAGTGTGGCTGAAATGATGGAATGTGTCTTTCATAAGGTAGAAAACATTGTGGAAAAAGGAGAAAATGCTGGTTACCAGCATTTTCTCCTTTTCCCACAATGTTTTCAAAAGGCTTCTTCCTCGGGGTCGTTAAAACTCGGGATTGTGTTGAAAAGGGTTAAGAATGATTCATTCATTAACTATGATGAGCACGTGACCGCGACGTGCATCATGGGGCTCATCTGAAGCGTGGCAGCCAGATTTTTCCTTATATGGATGTGTCTGATTCGTTTATTGAACTATTTTCTTCTTTTTTTTTAAATTGCATATGCATTTCAATATAAGAGCTGCGCCCTGGCAGAAGGGGATCTATGCATCTCCGTGGTGAATTGTACCAAGCAAGACATCATGAAATTATGAATCCATAAAATCTATTTTGTCTAACAATCGACTTAGTTATTATGTAGAATGGTCCTTGAACATACAGAATAGTTACCGATAGCAAAATGTTTCAATTCATGTCAGCCCGGGCGGACTGCGCAGGCTGACTTGGGTGGATACTTGTTGTGCAGATGCATTAAGCCCCCTTTGCATAGAGCATAGCTCATTTATAATATCTTTTTTCTTAAGTTAATACTAAACATCCCGTGTATGTACGACATTGAGGAAAACGTCTTTTGAAAACATCGTGAGAAAAGAAGAAAATACTGGTAGCCAGCATTTCTTTCACTTTTCGAAGGTTGAATTCCTCTCTTTCGAAGCAGATCTCACTATGCACTATGTGATAATGTATCTGCAAAAAGTATCGATCCATGTCAGCCTGCAGTACGCGCAGGCTGACATGGATCGCAATTTTGTGCTGTTGGTCAATTTATCTGCATGTCCAAGGACCATTCTACCTTAGGATTCAGTCAGTGGTTAGATAAAATGGATTTTTTGGATCTATTTTCATGCGATGGCTTGGTTAATGTATTGCATCCCGGAGATGCATTAAGCCCCTTTTTCAACGAGTCTGGCTCAAATGATAAAAAGTGAAAATAATTTAACTTTACAATCTATTCAAAACGTTTACTGCTGCAAGATGTAAAAAAGCCGCCCCTAGTGGATAATTTAGACCATGTTACTCTTGTACCTTTATATAAGTTTTTATGCATTAACCTTTATTCTATTGCATAACTTAACGTTATAAATGGAATCACCTTTTGCTTATTGATTCTAAATGGGTAAATTAAAGCGTCGTCTCTTACGAAACAGTACCGAGTTATAACAACCCTGAGGAAGAAGGCTTCTGAAAACATTATGGGAAAAGGAGAAAATGCTGGTAACCAGCATTTTCTCCTTTTCCCATAATGTTTTTTATCCTTTCAAATTAAAATTCTATCCTTTGTGTCACCTTTACTTTGTTGCCTACGAATGTTTCGAATTTGGACCAGTGTAAAGCTTTTGTCGTGTGGTACAGACTTATTACATAACTTTTTGCGGAAGGTGCTTTTTTTCTTCATGCACGGCACAGCTTTTGAAAATGTTTTAAACAGAATAGAACAGAAACTTTATATGATTCATAAGTATACAAGCTTAATGGTCAGAATAATTATTTTCAAAGCGTGCAATATAAATGACAGATTTCAGAAAAGATTCTAATTAATCCCCTTGTTTATTGATAAACCCGTTACTAAACTAGCGACACTTTTCTTTCTCCTGCTGTGTTGTTGCCAGAGGCTTCAGCTGAGAGAGAAACAAGATTTACTTTTCATTGCAGTAATACATTGTGTGCACCGTAATGTATCCAGTACATCCGGTTGAACTTAAAAAAAGTACCCAAGCTGAGAAGGCTACATCACCAAAATATACATCTCCTAAATTCCGTCTTATAAGTCCGTAATTTTGTCCAAGTCGGTTGATAATTCCATTACCAAGGAAATCCCCAAACGCATTTTGTGTATAATCTTTTAATTATTGTTGTAACAATAAAGCCCATTTATGGACTGATAACCCGTTATCAAATATAAGACTTATAACACCTTTGAAGAAGATAGCTCTTGCAAACGTTAACGAAAAGGAAGCACTAGCCTTGCATGCCATTAAAAATTTATTTCTTTTACTTGCATCTCCTTTGTAACACTTGTAGTATCTCGTGGTACAATTGTAAATAGCCAATACGAAAAGTTTATGTGGCACAGAAATGATGAAAACTCATAGCCCAAACAGCTTTCATCTTCATACATAAAGTTTAATGAAAAAAATAGATGATATGAAATAAGAAAAGAAACGGGCTAATTGTAGTTGTAAAACGGGACCCATTTCGGTCTAACAGCTCGATAAGCCTTCATATGTCATCCGTTATTGATCTAGATGAAATTCCTTTTCAGGGTTGGATTAACGGATTCCAACTTGGATTTAGATAAGGATTTGTAAAAGGACCCCTTTTATATGGGCCACAGTTTTATCAAGAAGAAAACTCTTTTAAAATTGTTGCTCATTGCGTACACCAATTTCCGATGTTCTTTGCGAAGAATTTGGGGGTTTTTTTACAGTATAAGTTTCAGCAGTCTTATCATGTAGTGTATAACGACACCCAGTGCACCCATTCATTAGGCTCTAGAAATTCTTTACCGGTACTTCACACAAAACTCTTTTAAAGCCACTCGCTCCCTTCCAACAGAAACAAAATCGAAACAGTGGCTAACCGTGACTAGCGATTCATATCCAATCTGTAAACAAAGAATAAACTACTATTACTAAACATAAATTAGCCATGCTTTGGCAAAAGGCGGTTTAATGCATATCCACGATGCATCAATGCCAAGCAAGTCATCACATAAGTATGGATCCATAAAATCTATTATGTCTAACAACCGGCTAAATCCTGAGGTAGAACGGTCCTTGGACTTGTGTACAAATTTCCAAAAGTTAAAAGTATCGATCCAGGTCAGCCTGCGCGGAATGCGCAGGCTGACCTGAATCGATACTTTTTCCAGATGAATTGAATCACATATTCAACTTGCATGTCTCAAATTGATTCATTTTATTATTTGATTCAACAGGACAAAAGTAAAAAGAAACTCCTGCAACATGATAGTTGCTTTGTATTCTAAACAGACCAACACGACATTACATAATGTTGTTTCAATATGTGATTGTCGATCGTAAAACAATAATTGTTGATCGAGTTTCAATTGTAAACAGAAATAAGGGATTCTTTCCCTTTTTTGTGATATCCTTAGTGCTGATGTGCCTGATCAATATGGTTCTATTGATTTCCATCATATTTGACTTTCTACTTGAATATGTTGAGTGCTACTGTTAAAACCATATTATGTACATCCAGTACTAAAATAAAAAATAAAAGACACGGCTTCACAAATATAAAACAAAATTTATTGCCTTTTTTTAATGAAGTTTAAGTTACGTTGACTTCAACCGTGATTTATTCATATCACAGTGATAGCTTATTTATTTCGTTCCCTAGGTTTAACCCTTTACCTGCTAAGCGCGACTTAAGGGCCTTTTGTAGACAGTGTAGATCAAAGATCAGACTGCACAGAACATGCAGTCTGATCTTGGATCTAGACTGTCCAATAAGGAGATATATATCACAAATAAAAACCTTTGAAATAGCAAAAATTTAGATTTTTATCATTGGCTCTAGATAAAGTTTCATTTCACTTATTTAGCAGGTTAAGGATTAAGTATTACTGGACTGGGGAAGTGCCCTTGCCTTGTCCAGTGACAATCCAACATGACGATGCTGCCAGCAACGATCGGACCAGGATTTGCTGTTTACACATGAGCGGCGCGCTGACAAGAGACGGTTGGTTTAATGCATCTACGTGATGCACAACACACCAAGCGAGTCATCACATAAGTATGGATTCATAGATGCATTTTGTCTAACAACTGACTGAACCATGAGGTAGAACTGTCCTTGGGCAAGCAGAAAATTTACGAATAGCAAAGAGTGTCGACCACGGTCAGCCTACACGAATGGCTGACATGGGTCTTTACGTTTTGCAGATGCAATAAACCTCCTTTTCACATAGCATGGCTCAAATCTAATACCTTAAGCACATAACCACCGAGGACCACAGTTTTGCATTACACAATGTTGTTCAATGACTATTTTTAGTATTACATTGATCGTAAAAGGAAACAATATCCTAGATCGGGTTTCAATTGTAAATATATTGACCATTGCATCAGATATAATACAAGTTTATCGACTGCCAATTAAACATAATTCATAGCGTGTGCTTGAAAGACATAAACCTTTTTCATGGTTCTAAACTCAAATGAACAGGTATTGAATTTCGCGGATGTTGCTGCAGATTTACTTTCATCGCGGAACAACTTTTTTCTTGACGGTAATGCGCACGACAGCGTCCGGTTGAACACAAGAATAATAGCAGTCTGATTCCATGGTAGTACAGGAGTTATCCAGACAAAAAGACCTACAATACAATGACCTTCGTATATCAGATACGTGCATTCTGACATTCAGAAGCACGTAACAGCTGTGGGCTCTTCAAATATGAGTTAGACCCTTCTCACATGATAAAATATCTACTTGTTTTTTTTTCACCCTTTACCGGCCGGTGGCAAACACTTGTTCCTTTTTTCCATAGCCTTTTCTTGCACTTTCTACCGATTTTCTCAATTTATTTAAGATATGTAGAATAAGCCAACTGCTTTGGAGTGATATGTTAACTTCTATTGGCAATTTAAGATCAGACTGCACAGAGTATTCAGCCCTATTCATTATACCCCAATATATTTCTAAGAAATTTTTGCCAAAACATTTGAAATGGCTATATCCCAGTCTCTTTTGTTTTGTATTCTGCAAACGTTCACGTCAACGGAAATGGTTCAACCCTTATACAATGTTCAATAAATCATGTAAACTTTTCCAGACGATAGCAAACCCCATAATACATAATGATCCTACGTCAAAGTTCTCTTCGCAGGAAAATATCGGACAGTTTAGATCTAAGATCAGACTGCACGTTCTGTGCAGTCTGATCTTGATCTGAACTGTCCGAGACAGCGGATTGAGTCGTGCTTAGGAGCCCAAGGTCAAATAAAATACAATTTTATAGTTTGTTTGAGAACAGGGGCCCTTAGAACAGCTTCGAGAACATAATTATAGAACAGAGGAGGACAAAGAAAAATAGATGAAAGTAAATAAATTCTGATCTGGTTGTAGTCAAGAAAACAGTGATACAAATGGAGAACTTCATGCTTGTCTGATCTATTTCCTCATTGGTCACAATGCTTGCTTAAGTCGAAATCTGCTAGAAATGACTCATCGAAGTATGAGATATAACGCTGTATATACTGCATGCAATCTATTTCCTAACCTTACACGTAAATAATGTCCTTCAAAATAATGAAGTATGCTTGTGAAGTCCTAGCTATTGCCCTCCGGATCTGAGCTTTGTTTTTGAAGTATGAATATGCACTGATATACAGGTGCACGCACGCGCCTCTTTCCCCTCTCTCTCTCTCTCTCTCTCTCTCTCTCTCTCTGTCTTCTTTTTGCTCATCAGAAATGACAAACTTACATTACATTTCATACCTATCTTAACCTAAGTTTACAAATCTTGATCATATTTAAAAACCACAAGAAATTTTTTATACTTCAAAGTATTTCGAAGATGTCTGTTTACTAAAGAAGCAATGCTTTTAGTTTGTAAAAAGTGTATCACCATTTCTGGTTGATCATACTGATACAATTCATTTGTGTCATGCTATATGAAAAGGGACAATAACTCATCTGCAAAATGTATCGACCAGGTCAGCCCGCGCATCCCGCGCCTGGTACGAACCTTTTTGCCTATGGAAAAATTTTTGCATGTCAAATATGAGTTGTCTATTTCATGATTTAGTGGGCTGTTATACAAATTGAATTTTATATATCTATAATCTATGGTCATGTTATAACTTGCTTGGTGTAATCCTTCACGGAAATGCATTAAACTCCCTTTTGCCAGAGAACAGCTCATTTTTTTTAAAAAAAAGTTAAACAAAACCAAACTTTTCTTATCTACGCGCAAATCACGATCTTGTTTGGAAAGAACTTGGAAAGAAATGGATCACATACGAGGAGGTAACATACGAAAATGCCCTTTTACTTGTAATTTTTACATAATAAAACCGTCTCTCAGAGTCATCACAATCAATTAGCGAGATCAGCAGAAACATTCCCGCGAATCTGGCACAAACTTCGTTGTTAATCTCTTACATATAGCCCCATGGGCGGACGCGGGGACTCTTGCAGACGGCATGGGTCCAAGATCAGACTGCACAGAACGTGCAGTCTGATCTTGGATCTATGCCGCCCGCTTGTTTAGTCAAGCATATAAGATAAATCTTTTCTGAGTTTCAATTAATTGTATTTACAGTTGTTGATAGAGATGGAGTTTACACATGAGCTATACTCTGACAAAAAGGGGCTTAATGCATCTCCATGAGGCATTATACCAATGATATATTGATTGCATGGTGTTTTACGCCGCTTTCAACGTTATTTCAGTCATATCACGGTGATAGCTCTCTTATTCATTTATTTCCTGGGTTCCACCAGTGCTAGGCTCCGGGCTCTGAAGAACATTTTACCAAGCAAGCCATCACATAATTATAGATCCATAATTTTCATTTTGTCTAACAACCAGCTGATCATGAGAAAGACTGGTCCTTTGACATGCAGAAAATTGACCGATAGCAAAAGGTTTCGACTCAGGTCAGCCTGCGCGCACTGCGCAGGCTGACCTGTGTCGATACTTTACGCAGGTGCATTAAAACCCCTTTTCGCAGAGCATGGTCCATAGATAATTGGCACCGAAAGGGTAAGGACATTTTCTTGGCACAGAATTTATCTGACAATTCTTATCTCGTTTATTTTCCCCGCCAAGATTTAATTTGTTTACAAAAACTAAATACTGTAGTATTGTAGCACGACCTCGCAATGGTTGCGAATTTGATAGCATAATTAGTATTTGACGTTGTGCCCAAGCCCTGCAGTATTTCAGTAACATTGCAATGAAAGTACACCGTGGTCCGTATTCATAAACCATTCTTAGTCTTATTCTCAAGAACTTTTAATTTTTGAAAGTAACACAACTTTGATTGGCTAATCTAAGTGATGTGATTTAGCCAGTCAGAACAGGGATCCGTGGTCAGAAGTTGTGTTACTTTCAAATTATGTAATTAGACGTGGAGTGGTCTTAACAACGGTTGGTGAATATTGATCCAGGTCCTATCGGTACTTAGGCTTCTGCTATAGCGTGGGTTCCAGGTCTGATCATTTTTTACCTAAATACTCTTCTGATATTATTTTGTCTAAACTGTCATTACGGAACCGACAAACAGTATTGCCGTAGAACTGTTTACGCCGTGAAAAGAGACCGTGATACGGAGTGATTAAAGAATTATTACTACCTGGACCATGGCAAGACCTCTGCTTGACTATAGGCTAGGTAAAAAAGTCCTTGCCATGTGTCATCGACGAAGGGAAAGGGTTGCAGGGAAGAAATAGATTTATACATCACTATGGATGTACATCTTTTTTTTTCCTGGAACAAAGTTGTCTGAGAATAATGCTTGTCTGACAAAAAATGTGGCTCATTACCTACAAGGTCTCCGTTACAAATAACCCGCATTGTCTGGATAATCTAGACGCTCGGCATTGTCGATTTATCTCTTTCCATACCATAGACGACACCAGAAGCTTTTGTGGACTGCGTAGATCAAGATCAGACTGCACAGAACGTGCAGTCTGATATCTGATCTACATTGTCCACTGTTTCGTTCTAGATTATGACTGAACTCTCTCTTGATCTTGCACCGAAATTGTATTTGTAGCCGTTGAGAAAATGCAATTTATATATTCAGTAATGAAAGAGTTAGTGTCTGTGTTGGCTTACTTCTGATGACCTCTTGTTAACTATACGGGAATGATATCAATTATTAGAATCTTTGTTGGAAAAGAAATAGTTAACTGACGTGTGCACACGTGTATGAGAGAGAGAGAGAGAGAGAGAGAAGAGAGAGAGAGAGAGAGAGCTTGCAACCGTGAAAATTTTGCAAAGGTGAGATTCCGACATAAGTCTCAAGGTTTTCTTAATTTAAAAGAAACGCAATTTCTTATTGGCTTAACAATTTGGTTTCGCCAATCAGGATCTGTAAATTTAGAATAAAAGATATGATTCGCACCGAAATAGGATGCTGTAATATTTTAGGCATTCTAGTTTGGGAACAAACAAAAGTTTAGTATGATTCGCGAAGTCACCGTTTTTACAATGAAACCTTAGTTTCGTGGCGTTTGTACCAAGATCAGGACTAACAAACAATACGTTTTGTTATATCAGCGCTTTTGTTTACCCCATATTGCACCGACCTACCCGAAACCCCGATGGGGATTATCCTGCTATTTTTTGTGCAGACTTTTTATGTTATTAGGGTTATACCTAGCCAAAATAAAGTGTCCGCAAAAGTAATACCGAAGGTATTTTTCGAGTTTGCGAAATGCCGAAAGAGGGGAAGGAGATTTTCCAGGAGGGTCCTAGGACGTATCCATCCACCCCCTCCGCCGGAAAGTTTTGAATTGCAGAACCTGTTTGGTGGCCTTCCGTGACGTATTTTGGCAAGTTTGTCTCTGTTGTTTATTTTGCAAAGTGTAAGCAACTGCGTTATTGTGTACAGCAGCTGCGCCCCTGGAAATTTTTACCGTACTGACTCTTATTGGACTAAATGCGACCAGAAATATATTTTGCGATTGTTGTCAAAGAAGTCCAGCCTGCAAATGCGTGCAGTCTGATCTACTTTCTTCATTGTAAAAACAAAAAACAAAGTTCATGTAATCATGTAATCTTTAAAAAAAAAAAGTCTAAAACAAATACATTGATACGCAGGAGTATTGGAGAGAGAGAGAGAGAGATAGGGAAAGACAGCCAGCCAGCCAGACAGACATACAGAGAGAGAGAGAGAGATAGAGAGAGAGAGAGAGAGAGAAAGAGAGAGAGAGAGAGGGGGGAGATAGGGAAAGACAGCCAGCCAGCCAGACAGACAGACATACAGAGAGAGAGAGAGAGAGAGAGAGAGAGAATGTGTTTATGTCATGTAAACCCGTCGACTCACGCTGTTTATCGTTTACTAAGTGCGGGTCTAACATGACAATGTGAAAGTGTCAATAGTATTAAAGTGTTTCTATTCAAACTTGAAGTTTATGGTCATCTAATGAGTGGTCATTAGTCCAGGTATTGGTCACCTTCTTGTTTTCGCTGACGTCACACTACTTGTTTATCCATTACTGTGTGACATCCTTTTCTTTTGATCCGGTTTAACTCAGTACTTTTTCGAGATGTTTTTTTTTCGTATGTGAGGAGACAATTTCTAACCCTTTACCAAACAATATCGGCTTTTAACGACCCTGAGAAAGAAACATCGTGGGAAAAGGAGAAAATGCTGGTAACCATAATTTCTACTCTTCACAAATCAAATAAATTTTTGAGTCACATTTATTTTGTCGTCTGCAAATACTTTCAATTTGGACAAGTATAAAATTTTGTAGTCTGGTAAAGAGTAAGAACATGGTCACATAAGAAATTACGCAAAAGGAGCATATTTTCATTTTGTCACAATGTTTTAACATGACTGTATTGGCATATCATGTTGTTTCTCCCTATCTTCCAAGATTACTTTCAAATTCGTCGGTTGGAAATTTATTTCGTAATTTTTTTTTTTAAAATAAGACTCCTTATCCGTATCATGATGACTATAAACTCATTTGGGAAATTGAAAGACAAAGATCAGCCTGCATGTTCCCACAGCCTGATCTTGGTCTGGTCTTTTCGAAACTACCGCTATACTTTTTTTAAAGTTTATGAAGTGATCCTAAACAACAGCTTGTTCCGGTGTTAGTGTGAAACCTTTTCGCGGCCATCTAAACAAATTGTACTTCTATCAAGGTCTTTACAAAAACGACAAAATTTTGGGCTTGTCCAAATTGAAACAATTTCAGACAACAACATAAACTGGGCTCAAAAATTTACATTTGTTTGTGGAAGGGGGAAACATTGTGGGAAAAGGAGAAAATGCTGGTAACCAGCATTTTCTCCCTTTCCTGCAATGTTTTCGAAAGTCCTCTTCTTCAAGGTCGTTAAAACTCGGAATTGTGTGTTAAAAAAGGGTTAAAGTAGATTTTCACGGCAGATTGAAGATTTTTTGTCATAGTTCAGCATCATGCAGCTGACGGTGTAGATCTAGGATCACAATGTACGTTCTGTGCAGTCTGATCTTGATCTACACCAACCGCAAAGGCTATTCGAAAACAGTTAACCCAGCAGAGTAAAGGTTAACTGATGCAAAAAGAAATTTAAGGAATTTTTGAAAAACCCCGGTATTTATTGTTTCACCGTGACTTTCAGGTATACTATGTCATATATCTATGTCAAACAAGTCTTAGCAAATAGACAACAAATCCTGTTTACGCTTTCTTCCGATTTCATCATGAGTTTTACAATCTGTATTTTCCCCAAAGACAATAATTGTAAATAATATTACGTGGTATTGTCACTGCGTTTAGATTCGAATGATGTCGTCTCGTTGAGTGTGCCCTTCGCCTGAGTACAATCCATATTTAGATAATTATAGATGGGTTAATTCATTGTCTACTGAAACAAGTTATATACATGTTAGATGCTTAATGAGCCCTTTAGCGCTGTTAGATGCTTTAGAAGTCATATAGCGCTGTTATATGCTTAATGTGACCTATAGTGCTTTTATATGCTTATGGTGCCCTATGGCGCTGTTAGATGCTTCAGGTGCCCTATGGCGCTGTTAGATGCTTAAGATGCCCTATGGCGCTGTTAGATGCTTAAGGTGCCCTATGGCGCTGTTAGATGCTTAAGGTGCCCTATGGCGCTGTCAGATGCTTAAGGTGCCCTATGGCGCTGTCAGATGCTTAAGGTGCCCTATGGCGCTGTTAGATGCTTAAGGTGCCCTATGGTGCTGTTAGACGCTTAAAGAGTCCCATAGTGCTTTTAGATGCTTTAGGTGCCCTATAGTGCTTTTAGATGCTTTAGGTTCCATATAGGGCTGTTAGATGCTTAAGGAGTCCCATAGTGCTGTTAGATGCTTACGGAGTCCCATAGTGCTGTTAGATGCTTACGGAGTCCCATAGTGCTGTTAGATGCTTGAAGAGTCTTACCGTACTTTTAGATGTCTAAGGAGTTCTACAGTACTGGTAAATGACTTAGGAGTTCTATAGAACTTTTGGATGACTTCTGAGACCTATAGAACTGTTAGATGACTTATGCATCCCATTGTTCTGTGAGTAGATTTAGGAGTCCAATATGGTGCTTTTACATGGCTTTAGAGTCCTGTACTGCTGTTAGATGCCTTTGGAGTCCTATAGTATTGTTAAATGATTTAGGAGTCCTATAGTGCTGTTAGATGCCTTTGAAGTCCTACAGTGCTGTTAAATGACTTATGAGCCCTATTGTATGTTCGATGACAAAGGAGCTTTAGAACTGTTAGATTACAGTTAGGAGCCCTATAGTAATATTTGGTGTTATCGGAGCCGTTTGTGCTTTAAGATGACCCAGGAGCCCCTAGTGCTCTTAGACTTCCATAGTGCTTTTGGATGATTAGGAGCCCTTCAGTGGTGTATAATGACTTGCGAGCCCTTTTTAGAACTAATAGATGGTTTGGACTTTCGATTACTTGAGTAGTGTTATAGATCTAGTACTACCCGATAGAAGTGCTCGACTAAGGAGTCCTGAAGCATTGCTTAATGGCTTAAGGATATTACAATCATGTTTGTCGACTTTGGGACCCTGTAGCACTCTTATATGAGTAAGAAGACCTTGGTCCGTATTCATCAACCAATCTTAAGAACGTTCTAAGCCTTATTCTTCAGATTTTCTAATTTTGAAAGTAATACAACTTCTGATTACCTAAACCATTTGGTTTAGCCAATCAGAAGCTATGTTACTTTCAAAGCTTTAAATGTTTGGAGAATAAGACAAAGAACGTTCTGAAGAATGGTTGATGAATACGGACCTCGTGGTACTGCTGAATGACTTAGGAACACTATAGTAATGACATAGGAAGCTTAGGTAAGTTTACTATCGCGGATAATTATTTATATGCTGTTAAAAACCGGCGTTCGGAATGGTAAAGTGTATTATCTTGTTTCTTTCGTCCAGGGAGTTAAAATTCATAGTATCATCTTGTTTGTATTTTTAACCACCTTGCCTATGTTGACATAGATTATCCTGAGGAAGAGTTGGGTGTGAATAAACCTTTAAAACATTAATCCCCTCTTGTTCAACTTTTTGTATACATTTGTACCTATGTGACACCACTTTACTCTTCCTTTCGTTAACAAAATAGAATAGGATAGTTCATGTAAATATCATTGTTAAATAAATCAGTTAGACCTATGGTGGAATTAGGCTACTTGGTCTATTTCTAGTTACTAGTTTGCTTGCTTGAATGGTGTATTACTATTCTATGTTCTTTTAACAGTATTATTCAGTCATATCATTTCGAAAGCTCCTACATGCTTCTTTCCTGGACACCACCAGAACTTTGCTTGAATTCGGCGGTGTTTTGCCCGGGTCAAACCCAAATGATATAGGTCCCTTGGCTTGTGGATATCGAATCGGGACTGCATGATTGAAAATCGAAAGCCTCAAGCACTGGGTCATGAAAGATCCCTCGCTCACAGACAGCTGCATTAAATAAGCAAAGTTATATATTTTCAAGTGATGTGAGCAATAACTGGATTTAATATTGATTTTTTTGCAGTTAACATAATTCACTAGTAAACAGCAATAAACATCTACATAAGGAAATCATACTAGTTACTTTTACCGACTGTAAAAGTGCAGTCTATACGCTATCGGTTTCCTGTAAAACGAACAGAATTACAAGGGCTTTGACCTTAAAGGTTTCTTTGTCTGACTCTACCGGAAACCTGTCAAGATATTGGCTGGCGAAGACAAACCATTTCAGACCAGAAATTATGTCAGAGGTACTTAACTGCGAGCATAACTTTTTTTTACATGAACCTCACTGGCAAAAAGAGATAATGTCGGTGTTTTTGCGGACAGTGTGGATCAAGATCAGACTGCAAAAAAGGCAAGGAGAACTCGAAACGATTTTGGGCTACGATTTCTCACGGAGAAAGTCTTGACCGAAACTGTGAACATTATTGATAAGATTCTCAAGAATTGGATCTTTCCTACAAGGAAAAGAAGAAACTGCTCGTGACGAGTGACTTCTTCCCTAGCCAAACATGTTAATTTGTATGAATGCATTTAGACTTAATTCGTGCAAATTATCAATACTTTACAGGGATATTTAAAGTCGTTTTCTTCAACTTTGTTTCCTGTGTAGATCGCAGAAACTGTCTTTGTGCAAAGCACTTTATTGCCTCATTCTTGTACTCGTATCACCCAGGCAACACGTTAAAAGGTTAGCTATCACTGATATATGACTGAATCAATGCTTAAAGCGGCTTAACCCTTTGCCACACAATGCCGACTTTTAACGACCCTGGGACAGAAGCCTTTTGAAAACATTTTGGGAAAAGGAGAAAATGCTGTTAACCAGCATTTTCTCCTTTTCCCACAATGTTTTCTACCCTATCAAAGAAATATTCCACCATTTGAGCCACATTGAAATTAACGTCTGCAAATACTCTCAATTTGGACAAGGCTAAAATTTTGTCGTCTGGTAAAGTGTTAACACTACACTATTAAACTGTTGAATAGACAATACAGTAGCATTCAGCACATGTGACTTTTCACTGTTGCCCCGGACTCAGTACATCTTGATCGTGGTCAAATAACTATGAAATATGATACATTTATCATATATACATGTGAATATCTGTATAAATAAAGGTACATGCCGATAAGTGTATGTTTGAATTCTAACATCTGGAACAGTGCCTGTAAAACATTTTATTTTGTACTCTACTCAGTTGGTCCTGAATTGTTTAACTTTACAATGTTGCGTTTTAAGCACCCAGAGGAAGACAGTCTTTGAAAACATTGTGAGAAAAGAAGAAAATGCTGTTTCTCCTTTTCCCACGATGTTATCCATCCTATCATCGACAAATTTCGTCATTCTAAAATGTTTGTGATTGGTAACAGTTAAAGCCCAAATAGCGGCCAGGAGTAAAGAACGCGGGTATAAACATTCATTTTGATTTAAATCATACCTGTTCTAAAAAAGTATGGAAATTAATTTGAAGATGACAACCTGCTATTGTACAATCGGTCCAAGTGTTCGTCACTGGCTGAAAAGTGAGTTTTTTTAAACCAGGTAAAAAGTAAAGAAAAGATGGAGCTACCCGCGTTTTAAAATTTAATTTTCTGCCAGCGACTAACACTTGGACCGGCCTTAGATCTTCACAATAATTTCAATACTTTTACAGGGTATGATTAAATTTAATACATTTTACCACCTGCATTGTTTACTTTTGGCCCCTTTAAAGACTTTAATGAAGTTACTATCACTGAAATGTAATTCAATACACCTTATGCAGTCATCTGTTAGAATTTACTTTTCTCCTTTTTTTCCTTATTAAGTCGTTACCGTTCCTTACTAGATCTGTCTGAAGCATTAGTAACGTTTTCAACACAAATTTACTTGGGTATGGATTCAACAAGCAAAGAAACAAAGGTTTGATTCCCTGACATATTCAGAAAATTCTTGAGAAAAAGACAAAGAATATTCTTAAGAATGGATGGTGACTGTGGATTCGGTGTTGAAAGGGTTGCTAAAGAGGCGAGCATTACAGATCAGAGAAGAGATAGAGTCTTCAGATATGCAAAAATCGGAATGACAGACAGAAAACATTCTTCACCGTAATAGTGCGATAATATAATGACATAAATAGGGGTGATTGACTTTCTCTGAGCATGCCGTGCGATAGTATCTATTTTCCTTTTTTTAATTATTCATTACCTCCTTACGCAATTTTGCTGTTGTTTTTGTAGACTAGAATAGTCATTTATTCTGCAGATAAATAAGTCATTATGGAAGACAGATAGAATATTCCCTACGTAATAGTACGATTATGCATGACATTAATAGAGGTGACTGAATTTCTTTAAGCATTGCTTTCGATTGCATCTACACTTTCGCAAATTTTTTAAGGTTACCTTTGACGGATGTACACCCATATACTCGTACACATGTTGTAATTTCTAAAATCGTTATAGTTTACTAAATCGTTCCGTCAATATCTAGATAAAAGTCTGGCCGACTTATTTAGCGCAAAGTTCGAGTTTGCACGTGAGGGTGGAGATAACCGGTCAAAACGTTGATTCCATCGACAAGCGGCCTTAAAATGGGATATTCTTGATCGACGCGTACGTCAACGTCCCAATCCGCTATAGAACGTCAACGTTCTACGAGCAGCAA
The DNA here is from genome assembly GCA_946811185.2 of Hippopus hippopus. Lineage (NCBI taxonomy): Eukaryota > Metazoa > Mollusca > Bivalvia > Cardiida > Cardiidae > Hippopus > Hippopus hippopus. The sequence continues at coordinate 64,109,315 of OX328099.1, read as the reverse complement.
TGCAAGAAGAACCGTTTGACGTTGCGCAGTCTGACATAAACACGCTTGTTCTTTCAATGCCACATAGCTGTCAGCATTGCACTTATTGATCACACACGCTACTGATTAATGACGTTTGAAATACCTTCCTTATTTTAATTGAAATAAAATCAGTCTGATACCTTCTGCCCAATATGACGAAATAAAAAGATTCACAAGACATTCTGTTATAAAAACAGAAGATTTCAGCCAAATCTATTGAAGCGTTAAAAAAGTGTTTACATTAAAATTTAGCGAACATTTCTTTTTGGTTCAGTGTATTTCTTTTTTAATTCTTCTTATAGGAACAAATTTGTCGTTGACTGGTTGTGTTTTAGACCAGAAAAACCTATCGTGCTACAGATAGACAAACTTTAACTCTTTACCAGACGACAAAATTTTAGACCGGTCCAAATTGAAAACACTTACAAACGACAAAATAAACGTAACTCAAAAATTGGAATTTGTTTCCAGTAGGGTAGAAAACATTGTGGGAAAAGGAGAAAATGCTGGTTGCCAGCATTTTCTCCTTTTCCCACAATGTTTTCAAAAGGCTTCTATCTTAGGGTCGTAAAAACCAGGGATTGTTTGATAAAGGGTTTACATGACAGACTGAGATCATTCTGTCTGTAAAAGCTTACAAGTCTCATCAGCTACTTGATGACATAAATAGGGGTGAGTGACTTTCTCTCATCATCACTCGCGATTGTATCTAAACAATGTATTTGAGCCACACTCTGACAAAAAGGGGTTTAATGCATTTCCGCGATGAATTACACCAAGCAAGTTATCACATGACTGTGAATTCAAAAAAGACCAAAGTTGATTCAATAAGCAATGAGTTAAAAACAAATGAGCCATGCTCTGTGAAAAAGGGGGCTTAATGCATCTGCAAAAAGTATCGATTCAAGTCAGGCTGCGCAGTCCGTGCAGGCTGACCTTGGTCGAAATCTTTTGCTGTTGGTGAATTTTCTGCATGGCAAAGGACCATTCTTCCTCATGGTTCAGTCGGCAGCTATACAAAATGAATTTATGGACCAGAAAAGCGGTTTATGCTACTGATAAGTTAAAGCCGACATGGCAGATAAGCTGACAGACAGTGAAACATTCTCATGTAAAAGTACGATAATGTATGACGTAAATAGGGCTGACTGACTTTTTCTGAGAATGGCTTCCGATTGTATCTGTCTAACTTTGATTTCATTTCTTCTCTCTTTTTCAGCCCTTAAACTGCTAATTAATTGAAAATGAAAATCTAGAGCAAATTGTTAAAAAACCCTAATATTTTGATTTTTAAATTCTTTTTGAGAGAAAGTCTCAGTGCATCGGAGCTCTCTAGATTGCAGATGCAAGATCGGACAGCACGTAATATTTGCAGTGTGACATCTATCTACATTTTCCAAAAAAGCCAGGCAGCCTAAGTGTTAAGTTTTATACCACCAGCAAAGGGGTTTTAAACTCTTTGAACTCCACGTCTTCGGATGGCTGAAATTACAACCCACTGAAACTCGAAAACAGTTTTTTTTTTTTTTCTTATAGGCTTGAGAAAACAAGCGGACGGTAAGATCCAAGATCAGACAGCACTTTCTGTGCAGCCTGATCTTGATCTATGCCATACGCAAAAGCCCCTGTTTTGTCCGAGGCGCTGAAAGGGTTAATTTTTGTCTTTCAAAACACTCTGTCTTCGGAACTCCATAAAGCATCAAACTTACAGGTTAATCCGGCTTACAAATGCAGAAACTTGAATGAAGTGACAGCAACAATTTTTCGGCAGATAACGTCTTTAATCGCTGTAGTTCCAAAAAATGACACAGCACTATTTCTCTGCCGCAGAAAAAAACAGGTGGCGTAATCTGATGTTATCACCCAATATTTCACCAGCAACAAGCAAAAAATGCCCCACCCTTCTGTCACACAAAGATTCCCTATACTGATAGTACTGACAGACAATATGTATGCTGAAATATTTTATGGCCGTGAATGATGAAAAACTCTTTGTGAATTTTCCATTATCTCTTATTCATCAGTCCTGAAATTTGCACAGCCTATTTGAACCATGAGTACATTTTGTCGTTTGCAAATGAACTACGGCTCTGTCAGCCCTACCTAATTTGTGAACTGCAAGAGCTTTCAGTACAAACGATGTTGGTGACAGACTATATGTATGCTGAAATGTCCTCTGAAATTATGAAAAATTCATCCTCAATTTTCCATTTTCTCTTGTTCTTCAATCCTGAAATTTGCTCAGCCTATTTGAAACACGTGTACATTTTGTCGTTTGCAAATGGGCCACGGCTCTGTGAGGTAAATTTAGTTTGTCGGCTGCAAGAGCTGTCAATACAGACGAGTGTGAAATTTCCGTGTCTGGTAAAGGGTTACTCGCTGTAGTTCGAAGAACTGATTGATTGATTGATTGATTGATTGATTGAATCAGAGTTTAACGCCGTTTTAACACATTAGGTCATATCACGGCGGTCAGTGCAGCCAGTGCACCTACGCATATGTTTCCTGGCTTTCTCACACCAGTACATTTTCTAAGAAATGACAGACAATTTTTCTGACAGTCGCTCAGCCTATTTGACATTTTGTCGCTTTCAAATGAGCCATGGTCTGAAAAGGTGGTTTAATGTTTCTGCAACAAGTATCCACCCTTGTCAGCCTGCGCAGTCTGCGCAGGCTGACATGGGTCGAAACTTTTTGCTATCGGTAAATTTTCTGCATTTCAAAAGACCATTTTACCCTATGATTTAGCCGCTTGTTAGACAAAATGGACCTACATTATACGTCAACTTGCTTGGTATGATGGAAAAATGCATTTACGAAAATGCGTATAAACCACCTTTTTTCCCAGATCGTCGCTCATATGTTTTTAGTGTGGATATATCTAAAATTTTGTTGTCTAGTAATAAGTTAACCCCCCCCCCCCCCCATTTTGTCTAAGTATCATATTGCTCGGGTTGTCCGAGGTAATTTCAATGTCAGAATTGAAACAGGTCATTTACCCAAATTATATTACTTCAATTTACACCCTGAACAAACTTCATTTTCTGAGCAAATATACTGATGTTATTAAATAAGGTTTGTTCAAACAAAACTTCTGCCTTGTTATTCCTGATCGTGCCGCTATAGTTACATAAAACAGTTATTTACTACCAGTGGTCTAATATAAAAAGTTAATATACTACAACTAATTGGCGATATTTGGTTAGAATTCCTCTAAAAATATCGAAAAATGCACGTATGTGAGTATTACTTTATAGGATTTAGGTCTCATTGTAATCGAAGCATATTATGTACTGGCCTCTTGAGCAAAAGAATCGGCCACAAGAAAGTCCGGGAACAATGCCCTAGCTCTTCTCCGAACAAACCACTTGGTTCTCTTACGTTGCCAGTGTATAGTACTGACACATGCGAGGCTACCTCTAGGTTTCTTACCAGTTCACCTTGGCTGACACGTTGTCTCTGAAAGGTTCGTACCCAGGGACCGTAATCAGTCACTAAATCCGCGAGTACTAGTGTGGTTCCGAGGAAGCAGACTCGAGAGAGTTATCTGTAAGTTGTAAGGACTTGCTTCTAAACAATGTAGAATCAATCTCGTGACCGGTGTAAATTGAAATTGTATTTGATGTAATTAAATTAAAATTTAGATGTATAAAATAACACAATTTCTTATTAGCTATCCCATGTTGTTAAGAATGGTTGATAAATACGGGCCTAGGCTGTAATTCGAACCTACCACCCTCCAATTAGAAGTCATGTTTTTACCACAAAACCACCTCTCTACCATGAAAATGCCACGCGGTAGTATTGTCCAGGATTTCGATTCTAAATTTCAGGACCAATAAATATGATTGGGTGGGACATGATGTCTCAACTAATCAGATTAGAAGTACTTGAACTTAAAATTAGAACAGTGTCAAGACTTGTTGCTGATCTAGAATCAATCTAATGTTGGTGATACTTTGCTACACAAATGTCAACGTTCTGTCAGCTGTTGTCCTATCCACGAGAGCAGTGGAAGTTGTCCTAATTGTAGGGTACTAAACTTTAACACGTGTGTAGTGTTTAAACATTTGTGGAATTACAAATAACTGTAACAGGAAATACCGGAACTAGTTTCCATCCAACAGGGAGCAAATCTGATAATGGCTAAAATGTCATTCACCCTCTTACCCGCCCCCCTTTTTTTTCAAAAAATCAAAGCGTTGAGAACCCTGAAGTGGTATTTGTCAAGGAAGCCATTGTGTGGAATTAATAATTTGAAAGAAAAAGAAAACTATTATTCAAATATTGGCTTGAAAGTTAACCTACTAAGCAAATGAATACCTTTTTTGGCTGAAGGGAGAGTACTTACGACAAAGTTAGGATTATTTGTGTAATGGTGGTCTCCCTTTGATCATTAGGAGTCAAGAGTAACGTCCCTTGACAGTAGGCTGCATGATGAATAGAGAGAGAAACCATGTGAATATATCGCATAAAATTAAGTTTGTACCTGAAAACTATGATATTGAAATATCTTTGGCCGCTAACATTTAATTCCCAACATTACAATCAATTATTTCGATCTATAAATATTCATGCCCAATCAAATGGAGTAGCACGCAATCATTGGATGAACAAGCCATGGGACGAACTGGTTTTGGAACGAAAAAGCCCAGGACCAAGTGATCGGTAGACAAATTTTGTATCATTGCGCCAAAAGAAGGCTATGAGCGAGTGAAGCTATTTTCAATAAAAAATTAGTATTTCCATGACCGATGGCCTCACCCAGTGTATTTTAACATGCCATTTCCAATTACATATCTGAGTGCTACCGAAAAACTCATTTGCCTGAAAAAAATTGAGTTTAATTGGGTTTATTTCCTTCGGCTTTGCACAAAATACGATACATGGTCTTCAAAATTCAATATTGAACTCATAGTGGTATTGTCTTCGACAAATACTACAAAAAAGATTGAATCGAGAATATAAAGAGATAAAGCACTGAAAAAGGTAGCTAGATGAATGATTATCAGACTGCGAAAAAAAAAAAAAACGGGCAGTCTGATGTTTGACTTTAACTGGCTGTAGATTTCACCTAAAAAATATCCTGGTCTACAGCCACTCTTCCCGTATACATATACAAATATACAACCCTATTTTAATTAGTGTGTTTCAATTTATTTTACATCTTGAAACACTTTCTGCTATCTATTCGGAGGGGAAAGATTAAATAAACAAAACGTTGGAAAACAAAGAAGACTATCTATGTCTGTTCTGTTTTTGATCCGTTAGCCTGAAAAAAAAACCAACAGATTTTAGGTCACTGTACTCGTGAAAATTTAATTAGTATCAGTTATACTCCAAAGGGTTTACATTAGAATTACTGAGTTGTGATAAATACGGTGTCTATATTTGTCTTCGATCATGTCAACCAATAAAAGAGCTAAATAAATTAAATCACCTTTTATGTAAATTAATATACAGAACTGGCAGTACAGAGAATCACCGAACCATCCTGTGAAAATTTACTTAAGTTGATGCAACTCTTTGAGCCCCGAAAATATGAACTCGACGACCTTCGACGGATGCAATTATAATCAACTGAAATTCAGATAGAATTTTGTCTTTGACTTGACTAAACAAGAGGACGGTATATATCTAAGATCAGACGGCACGTTCTGTGCAGTCTGATCTTGATCTATACCGTCCGCAAAAGCCCCTGTTTGCACCTTTGGCTATCTGTTAAACTTTCCAAGTAGCATTCTTCTCTTGTTCAAATTATCACACTATTTTTATTTTAAAATGGCTTGAAAGATTTACTTTCATTGCGCCAGTATATTTTGTTTACAGTAAAATGGCCTGTATTTCCGGTTAAACGTCATAAAACAATAAGGTAGGCCTTTGTACCTAACAAATTGCTCCAGTTTTTCCACCATCTCTTTAACCATTGAATGAATAACTTTTTTTTTAAAACTACAAATACTTGTCCTATTGGCAAAAGTAGTGTTATTCTGGTTGGTATGAATGTAGCCTATCAAAATAATGTTTCAACTTTAATTTAGGGTTTTAATCTTCTTCCATTTGGGCAAATGCACTCTGTGACACCACCACCGTACGTAATTGGCTTGAATAAAATTGCCTTACTTTCTCCCACATCTCATTATTTATAAATAAGTCTCGGTTAGTCTTCTAAATGATTATCTAACACTATCCCCTTCTCCGTTGCAATACTTTTCCGTCAGACGAAGCACTGCGGCAAACTGAGGAAAGCAAGATTCGTTTACTTGCTGAAGTGAAATATGTCTTCCTACACCGAATGCATTTTCGAGCTCCGAGAGAGAAAATAGAAATAATTTACAGAGACCCTAATTTGAACAAGTAAATTGACTTTTATTTCTGTTTCGAGATTTATTTCTGTTTTGTCCAGAAGGCCACAGAGTCATGAAGCACAATGGAACACACAATGCGGCAATTCATAGTTCGAAATACTTACAGATGAAGAGGGAAAGTCATAGCATGCTACCACATTGGAAAAGAGTATGGTAGAAAATAGCACTTTAGGTTAGCTTATAACTATAAATAATTACAAGAAGATACTTGCAGTAAACTTTTGGATGGAACGGAGAAGTCTTAAAATTTCCAGAAAGGTAACAAGGTTCATTAACTCTTTTTAACCACGTGACAGAATTTGGAAATAGCCAAACTGAAAGCAATTGCAGACAAAAAAATTAAATGTAGCTCGAAACCCGATTTCTGTCTTTAAAATGGTAGAAAACATTGTGGAAAAAGGAGAAAATGCTGGTAACCCAGCATTTTCTCCCCTTTTTTCACAATGTTTTTAAAAGTCAGCCTCCTTCGCTTCGTTAAAACACGAGATTGTATGGTGTAGGGTTTGACCAATGTTCAACGCGTAATGTTACACTGACCAGTAGGCTTATTCACCCTTTGAGTGCGAAATACAAGAAATTTGTGCATTTCCGATCCGGTCAAAACCCGAAATATTCCAATTTCATACGCGGCTTTCTCGGCCAAAATATCTCACAAATAATCGGACAATGTTGGCCAAAGATCGCACTGCCTGCTACGTGCAATTTGGTCTGAATCTGCACCGTTCGAAAAGCAATTATAGTTCTGGCCGGTGTCCTAGGGGTTTATACTCGATTGAGGTAATTAGCGGTGTTAAACTCTGCTATCAGTGGTATATCAAACACCTCGATATACATCAATGCAAAATATCTTCGTTGATATTACGCAACGTTATCTTAACGTCCGAGTCAATAGTGCTAAATAATTATTTGTTTATACATGTGTATTTTTCTGATGTTTCAGTGATATTTTACTATGTTTTACGCCACTTGCAATGGTATTTAAGTCATCTAAGCCACTGCTTCTGTTCCTACAATGTTTTTTTTTTTAAGGCTTATTACTTAAATATGTAAAATACTGTTTATACATATATGTGTATGTGACAGTTTTTAGACAAACCCGCTAACAACAAGGGTCAAGTATAAGGCAGTTAAGGCCTGTTACGTGTAAACAAAAAAAGGATAGAATTAGCCTTATCGCATTGCACATGCAGTGCAATTTGAGAGGTCAATGGGTACATCTAACTCGAACTGGGTCAATCGATAGGATTTTAAGTCTAAATAGTTGTCTTCGTAATGATTTACATCTCGAATTGGTTTATTTGTTAAATTCCAATTTTTGATAAATATCGTTAATACTTTTCTTGAAACTAATAAGAGAGTTTCCTAATTCAAATGTTCTTAATCTTCATCCACCATAGGAAGCAGAACCAAACGTAGCATAGGATTTATGGATTGATTCGAACGGGAACAGGTAGTTGTATACATTTTGGGATCGAGAAGAGCACCTATCCAAAATCAGACTTTACCGACTCATAGCGAGGCCCTGGACCAATATTTACCAGCTAGTTTAAATTTCATTCTAATTCTTGTTCTAGATTTTAAAGGTAACGGTAGATTCTGACTGGCTGAAGCATTTGGTTTACCCAATAAGAAATTGCGTTACTTTGAACATCTGGGTCCATATTCACTAGTCATTCTTAAGAATATTCTTAGTCCTGTTCGCCAAGATCTTCAACGTGTAAAAGTAACATAACTTCTGATTGGCTAAACCGAATGGTTTAGCCAATCAGAAGTTGTGTTACTTTCAAATTTAGACAATTCTGAAGAATTAGACTGAGAATATTCTTAAGAATGATTGGTGAATACGAACTCAGAAAATTCTTGAGGATTAAACTGTATGTGAATGCTATAAAGAATGGTTGGTAAATACGGTTGTTGTTGGTTGACTCTCTTCGCAAAGAATACCCTACTGCCCACTGTCATTTTATAGCAAACGTTTTACTGTTGAACCTTTCCTGGTTTCTGACGTACAGGGAATGAAAAAACAGGGCCCGTAATCACCAGTCATTCTTAAGAACGTTCTTTGTCTTATTCTCAAAGATTTTCCAATTTTGAAAGTAATGCAACTTCTGATTGGCTAAACCAAATGGTTTAGCCAATCAGAAGGTGTGTTACTTTCAAATTTGGAAAAATTTGGAGAGTAAGATAAAGAATATTCTTAAGAATGGTTAGTGAAAACTGACCCAGATCTCCATACTAGGTGAGTAAACTTATACAAAATTTGTTCGTTCAGCCTAGTCACTTTGACTTCAAAAACAAAACGATATGTTCGAGTATAAACGGTGTGCAATATTGCGAGCTCCTGGTGCCATAGATGCTTGGCGGCCGAATTCATAATTACATGCGTAAAGCTGTCAACGTTTTTAGTTCGGACAGATTAAAAATGAGCCTTCGGTTGTATAGGGATTTTGCACTCATATACAAGTAGAAACCTATGCAAATGAAATTAGACGGCAGGATACCGTGACACTGTAATGGTCGAAATCTTGACTAAACGACAATGTCCATTTTGAAAGTATTTGCAGACAACAAATTTAATTAGGCTGAAATGATGGAAATTTTCTTTGAAAGGGTAGAAAACATTGCACGAAAACGAGAAAACGCTGGCTACGAACATTTTTCCTTTTCTCGTGTTTTTAAAAAGGTTTGTAATCCAGAATGATTAAAGCTCGGAGTTGTTTATTATGGCTCGGAATTGTTTATTATGGGGATCGATGTCAGTCTTATCTTCAAATGCCATCCATATAAATCAGTCACTTCAGCCCTTTGATTTTCACAAAAAACCGTCAATGTTGCTAGATGCCGGAAAACAACGGTGGCGTCAGCCTAACCTCTATCTAATGAATTTTGAATGAAAATACTTTTGTATTTACGAAACCTGCCCTCATTTTTCTCACTATTAAAAGTATATCAAACAACAATGGTTTAAGTGCATTCTGGTTCAAGATTTATTCCAATAATAGAAGCAGATTTTCGTACGTATTTCACCCCTTTAAGAGTCAAAACACGAATTATGTATATAAAAAAAGTAACTCAATACCAGACGATAAAACTTTATAGATCCGTCCAAATTGAAAGCGTTTGCAGGCGACAAAATGTTTTAGACTCAAATGTTTTTCAAAGGAGAGAAAACATTGTGAGAAAAGGAGAAAATGCTGGTAACCAGCATTTTCTCCTTTTTCTAACAATGTTTTCCACCCTTTCAAAAACAAATCTAAGCATTTGAGTCAGCTTTAATTTGGCATTTGTAAATATTTTTAATATATAAGAGTCTAGAATTTTGTTGCCGGGTAAAAGAGTAAAAAAAAAATCAAAACATACAAACACTGAACAGTTGTGAGTTGTAGCCCGACATGACTGCAAAATATTCTACAAATAAATCGTTGCAATACAAAAAAAGGACGCTAGAAAATAACGTGCTCAAGAAAAACACCGCATGTTATCTACTTTTAACTCTTTATAGCGCCAACCACATAAACTCGACCTCTTCGCCGGCTGAAAAAATAATCTACTAAACTTCAGAAAAGTTTCTATTCAAAGCTTGACTAAGCAAGAGGACGGTATAGATTCAAGATCAGACTGCACGTTCTGTGCAGTCTGATCTTGAATCTATGCCGTTCGCAGTTGCGTTTAAATGGTTACAGCGGCGTTTGCAAGGGAAAAATATGTTTTATTAGAACATAAATTCAATTACATAGTCTGTTTCGAGCTCACCTCGACCTTGTTGGTTCTATTTTCAAACACATAATTGAGATTCTGATAAACAAATAAATTCAGGGCAATGCCACGACCTAGGAATAAACAGCTAACAAAATAAGAAACGTCACGATTTTAGTTTCATTTGGGTCTTCATTACTCATTTATTACACTATATAACTGTACATATGCCACTTTTTACGTCCCTTGAGTTAAAGGCTTTAGAATTAATAATTAATTGATTGTATGGTGTTTAACGCCGTTTTCAACATTATTTCAGTTACTGGTATATCGCGGCGGCCAACGCACCTTTCCATGCTTTCTTGGAGTCTCTTTTACCAGTACTCCGCACAATTTTCTTTCAAAGCCACTGGCTGCTTTCCCACATAACCACCGTCGAGACAATGGTCAGCGGTGGAAGAGGAACGAATGACTATCATCAGTCCTCGAAGGGAGATTGGGGAGCCAGGAATCTAACCAACGACCTCCTGTTCTCAAGTCCTGTACGCTACCGACTGAGCTACCAGGGCTCGGCAAAGGCTTTAGAAAACATCGAGATTAAAGGCGCTATTGCTTTAATTAAATGAAAACAAAACAAAACAAAAAAAAACTTGTTATTTCCTCATTTGTGACATTTGTACTAGTTAGTTTTATTCTTAAAATAGCCTGTATTTTAATGGGCTAATCGATTTTGTACAGATTATTGGCATGATAAGAATACATGTAATTAAGGACTACGACCCCTGACTCATCGGTATATATCGTGTAACATCGACGTTTTCGTAAAGGCTATTCGGCCAACCTCGGCAGCTTCCGTCTTTTAATATGAGAGTTAGGGGCCCCAGACCTCGTCCTGAAGATAGACTTTCTTATCACTGAGACAATGTTTTATCCTTTCTAATAGTAGGCTACAATAAGCAGCATCCGTGTCATCATATCAACTGATTGTTGCTCTTTCTTTTTCAGCTTTTTCATTTCTTTACTTAGAATTGTGTTTAGAGCAGTCTTATGTTCTGAAACAGAAAAATAAAATCAAAGTACGAAAACAACAGACAAACAACATTTTTTGTCTTGAGAAAAACTCATTCAAGTTGAAAAAAAAATAATAAAAGTCATTGAATTTTGGAAAATATTTTTGTCTTACTGTTTATAAATTTAAACTCCTAGGCTGCACGATTCACTGACCTTTTGCAGACAGTGAAGATCAAGATCAGACTGCCCAGAACGTGCAGTCTGATCTTTGATCTACACTGTCCGATAATGATACATTTTCATACAAAAAAATTGCCTTTGAAATAGCAAAATATGGGTTTTTACCATCGGCTTTAAAGTTTCATTTTACTTACATAGCAGGATAAGGATTAAGTAACCGCAATTGAGTTCTATCAACGGCATACCTCTGAAATCTATATTCATGGCGGCAGCACACATTTGTTGACGGTTATGCGTCTTGTACTTCCGGCTGAACACCGAAATACAAGCACTATTTTCAGTCTGGTTAAAGAACGGACCAAACTTTTGATTCTCTGAACTCTTTACCATACAAGAAAATTAAATACTCATTCGAAATCAAAGCCTTTGCTGACGACAAATCAAATATTACTTAAATGATGAAATTTGTCTTTGAAAAATTGGAAAACATTTTATGGGAAAAGGGAGAAAATGCCGGTTTTTCTCTTTCTCTTTTTCCGATTTTTTTTATTAAACGGATTCGTTCTCAGAGCCCAAAGTAGAGTTTGTGTGGTAAAAGCTTAACAAGTCACATTTATTTTTGTTATGTTTTAACGACAAAAAATTTAAGATTTGTCCTAATTGAAAACATTTTCAGACGACAATATAATCATATGCTAAACGATGGAATTTGCCTACAGAACAGAAAATGTGAGAAAATGAGACAGTGGTGGTTACCATAGCATTTTCTCTTCCTTCCACCTAAAAATACGTCTTCTTTAGAATAGTGAAAGTATGGGATGGGTTGACAAAGGTTATAGGGCGATGAGCATGCAATTAGCTGCATTTATTAAGATCAGACAGTGTGAGGAACATGCCAGCCTCTAATTTGGAATCTACACTGTACGGTTTTTTGGTAAAGCGTTTTCACAATATTTTCTTCATTTTGCACTTATTAAATGAGCGGTGCTCTAAGAAGACGGGGTGCAATGGATCTTCGTAACACAATATACCAAGTAAATCCTCGCATAACATTGATCTATTTTGTCTAAAAACTGGTTTAATCATGAGATAGAATGGTCTTTTGACATGTAGCCTGAATATTTGCCAATAGCAAAAAGTTTCGAACCAGGTCAGCCTGCGTGGATTGCGCAGGCTGACCGTTGGTCGATACTTTTTGCAGATGCATTAAACGTTCTTTCTATCGAGCACGACTCAAATATTTCCTTGTCTTTTTCTTTAAGCAGGCGCTTTCAGGAATAGGTGGGGGCGCGAAAGATTTACCAGTTCTCGTTGGGGTCTACGTTGCACTGGTAGAAAGAAAGATCAATCGACATTGTCATTATCTATGCGGGGGAGACTATATAACCCACTTAATCGGTCCTTTAATGCCTTTTTGAGGGTCATCGATATCTGAAGTGCACTTTGAACAAGCATTAAATAGACCAATTCAAATCCAAGGGCTCCTGTAATTTTTTGCTTTCTGTTAGCGTTTGCACCGAGTAACACGTTAAAGGTCGTTTGTTCGTTTAACACCATTTTTAGCATTATGTCAGTTAAATCGCGGCGACCAGTGCAATTATCCATGCTTTCCTGTACCAGTACTTCGCTTAACAGTCTTACCAAGTCTTTCCCATTTTAACATCATCGAAAAAAAACGATCACCAGAGACAGGGGAATGAATACTGTCGCAATGACTATCATCAGTCCTAGGAAAGAATTAGGCCGAGCTTGGAATCAAATTAGGGACCCATTGGGTTTCAAGTCCTGAACAAATCCGACTGAGCTACTGGGCTCGGCATGACAAGGTCAAGAACAGACAAGTTAACTCAGAACCTCTGCAGCCAACATTTTACGTCTTGCAGCTGACCATTTCTGAAGACATTGTAGCAGTAGGAGAAATTGCACGAAGAGAGCAATATCCTGTGAACGAGTGATTTAATGTTGCAGCTTATCAATCTTGAAAACATCGAGGCAAAGACAAAAATTATTTTTTACGACCATTTGACCATTTTCTCACTTCCTAGAAACCTATACAACACTCGCTCCGAGATATTGAGAGTAGTCAAGAATGCTGACCTCGCTCATCACGGCATTTGAACTCAGACCATCTGACTGCTCTAACCGTTCACTACTATCCCTCGCGATAGTATTCTTGCAAATGAGCCATGCTCTGGCAGAAAAAAAAAAATCTATAGGTACAATGGTTCTCGGACATGCAGGAAATTTACCAACAGCAAACTTTCGACCCATGTCAGCCTGCGCTGACTACGCAGGCAGACATGAGTCGATACTTTTTGCAGATGCATTAATCCCCTTTTTACAGAGTATGGCTCATGATTTATTATGTAAATTAGAATTTTTACCTCAGCAAAAAGAGTGAATTAAGCACTGGGTAAGGCCGAAGGCGAGGTGGCGACATGATCCGCAACAGCCGTGAACAGGTTTCCAAGTCCCCTGCCACCTGACCATACAACGAATTTATTACACTGCAGTTTTACCATTCCATCCTGTGTTAAGCGAAATTTACTTGTTTTTTTTTTTCAAAAATTGAGTAGGCTGACGAAGTAGAATTTCCCTTCTGAGTGCCCCAATTCAATGAAAACTGACGTCACTGGGAACTGACGTCACTGCAACCTTGGAAAAACGTGCAGTTTGGTGCATAATCTTGATGTTAATCTTGATATACGCCGCCATTTTGGATGTTGTGTTGAAAGTGTAGTCATGTATACGGGGCTCCCGAAAGGGAAATTGATTTTACGTTGGTTTTGCCAGTGTGCATGATATATATGTTCGGGGCATATTATCCAGTCAGATCACGAGAAATTTCTTTGCAGTATAATAATGTAACTTGCAGGGTTTTCCCTGACGCACAAATTTGTGCGTTTTGACGCATATTTTACTGAGAAATAATATATTTCTTCATGTACACAGAGCCATGAAAAATACGGGTATTTGTATGTTTATTCGGCCACTTTCAAGATTACTTCAGTTATTTATCGTGGCAGCCAGTGCACCTATCCTTGCTTTCCTAAAGTTCCTTTAATTAGGATTACACTAACTTCTTTCCAGCCCAGTGGCTGTTTTCCCATCTTACAAATGATCAGCGATAACAGGTGGATGAATTCTGTCGCAGTGATTATCACTGATTTTGGGGGGGAGGGGGGGGGAAGTAGTCCAGCTGGGATTAGCGACTCCTGATAATTTAGGGCTAAATTTCGTCACAAGTTAACCCTTTACTACACAATCCCGAGTTCAAACGGCCCTGAAGAAGGATTCTGAGAACATTGCGGGAAAAGGATAAAATGCCAGTAAAATGCTACCCTGTTGAGGACTTTTGTCATATTTGTATCACTTTCGAATTTGTTGTCTGCAGATATTTTCTGCCATCAAAAATTTGCTTGGCAGGGTCAAATGAATATAGCTGTACCGATCAGTTATTGTACCGATTGTTTTCATATGTCTGAGGAAAAAGTCTCTTTCGCCCATTTCTAGGCTTTGCCTACATGTATTTTCATATTATTTTCTTTTGAATTCAAATGACGTATTTGTTCCAGACTGGAATGCGATGTTATATGGTGAAAAAAAGGTGGAATAAGTTCCAGGAATAACATTTTCTATTGAGAGAAAATGCACGGGACGCGATATAGATCTATACGTTTTCGGTAGAATGACTCAGATAGCTTTTGCGAATGGTGTAGATGAAGATCAGACTGCACAAATATATGCATTCTGGTCTTTTTGGGGAAGCTTTTGGAAAGATTTGTATAGATAAGGGAAATAACGGAATTTCGTGCCGCACCTAAACCAGGCACCAGCTAAAACGGAAATGACGTTGGTGGACACGTTCTTAACTGCACGGGCAGAGTCCTGTCTTTTAAAAAGTTTCATAAGTCCAAAAAAAAAAGACCTACACGATCAAATAGAGACAGTCCGAAAGGTATGCAAATCCTATTGATGGATCGATGGTAAATTAAAGATGACAAACAATCTGAAATAAAAAGGAACAAGCCTTCATCCCAGACCCACTCCTTTTTCTGTTCGGTTCTGGGCTTCTTCGTCCCTTAGCTTATTCGGCCCTTACCTTATTCGTCCCTGGGCTCGTTTACCTGGGCTTTTTTCGTTTGTAAATCAACCCTGGCTCAAGAAATATGAACAAATACTCAATATTTCCACAATTAAAGGCTCTTGATTATGACATACATGTAGTTTGAAATATTATTGTTGTAAAAACCTTCGCACACTTGTCACAATCAGTGATAGATAGTTTATCATTAACACCTTTGATTCTGTTTGTTAAATTTTGGATGTACGAAAAACTTCCTTTTTTTTTTTTTGACATTTTTGGGATTGTTCAGGAGGTAGGTATATTACATCTACATCTGCTTCATAAAAGCACTGACCAATGCATCAGTATCCGGGGTGAATTTGTTTTGTTCGGGGAAAAAATCCTGGAATTGGGGAAAACTAATGCCATTTTTGAATTGGGAATGGAGCCGAATTTGGCCCCAAAGGAATGGCAGAAAATCCTCTGAGTTTGGAAGAGCAGGCCTGGAAGATAGTAAAAACCCAAACTTTGCAGTTTCAAAGGTAATATTTGGGAAAAGATATGTCCATATCAGACAGTGTAGATGCAAAGTCAGACTGCACATTCTGTGCAGTCTGATCTTGACCAACACTGTCCGCAAAAAGTCAATGAGTTACACTTACCAGTCTGAGGGTTGAGGTGAGCAAATGAAGGTTACAGTTGAAAATTTCAGTAGCAAGTGAACACATCTTCATCATGTGAGCCGAGTCCCGTGGGTGGTTGGAAGTATTGCTCTTCATAAATAAATCATAAACTTATCCACATTCAAAGTAATTTTAGATGAAAAATTGTGATTCAAAAGATGGAATTTGTCTTTGAAAGAGTTAAACACATTATGGGAAAGGAGAAAATGCAAGCCAGTTTCTTCTCTCCCTGTTATGATTTCAAGTCTCAGGATAGCATGGACTCGTAAGGTGAAGGGTACATCAAATACATTTTCGTCACATGTACTTATTGGGTAGTGGAAAGAAGACCACAAATTTCTCCAGAATGTTTACTTAGGCTGCCATAGTTACGTTCAAAAGTTGTGCTTTGTGCAAATCCAGTGAAACTTCATTACCATTTATTAGGTGGTTCTCTGTTTTAAGACCCTTTGAAAGAGGATGTTCCTCTTTACCACAAGGCAACATTGAAAGCATTTGCAGACGATAATATGTTTGTGACTTAAATGATGGAATTTGTCTTCAATAGGGAAGAAAAAAAGTGTTGGAAATGGAGAAAATGCTGGTTACCAGCATTTTCTCTTTTCCCCACAATGTTTTCAAAGGGCTTCTTCCTCAGGGTCGTTAAAACTCGGGATTGTGTGGCAGTGTTCCCACTTGCACAAATTCTTGCGTAAATCACGTTATGGAATTGAAATTCATGTAACAAATATTGGTTACACGTGAGACCTCACGTAAGAAAATACATGGACAAAAAAGGCATTTATTTGCTTATTTTGTGTAAAATGTTAAGTTTTGAAGTTACCTGTTACCCTTATTGACAATCTTTTTTCATATCATGCATACCTATCCAGAAAGTAACAGACATGAAAAATTGATCAGTGCAAAATACACAGAAACCCATGACACAACAAAATGTCTCTTCAACATTGTCCAATCAGAGTCACTTCAGACTGCCTTTTCAGCTTTTTAATGACTTTAAGCAGTAGATTTACGTAAATATCTTAATATAATGGACATTTTTGCTCCAAATCATCAATATGGATTGCTTTACCTCTAGTTGGGAACCATTATTGTCATACCCACTAATATGAAATCTTACCCCCAGTGTTACAGCTCAGGGAATAAGTGTACCCTTGAAATAAAAAGCTAGTGGGAACACTGTGTGGTAAAGGGTTAATGATATATTGTGGAAAAAAGGAAAAAACAATTGTCATAACAATTTTTTCTCTTTTTCCTGCAGTTTTTTTTTGACTCTTTAAGAAGCAGACCCACATTTGATCAGCATTCTGTTTACAAATTCTTTCTATTGTAATAACTGTAACAACATCAACCCCTTAGTGTGCCAAATTTATAGGATCTGACATGAGTTGGGGTTTGAGATAAGATATTATTAAAGGAGTCTAGGGAAAATGTTATTAAGGGGGCCTTTGCTGAGCTTAATGACATTTTTTTCTTGACGAGTTTAATAAAGTTTTATTGCAAATGCCAACGAATGTTGGATTCTTTTTAACCCTTTCCGGAACGTTGAATTTTGGACTCTTTCTATTTCAGAAACATCTGCAGACAATAGATTCAAAACTCTGCAGATGAACTTGAGCTCTCTGATAGGGTAGAAAAAATTGCGGGAAAAGGAGAAAATGCTGGTTACCAGCATTTTCTCCTTTTCCTACAATGTTTTCAAAAGCCTTTTTTCCCAGGGTCGTGAAAACAAGGGATTGTTTGGTAAAGGGTTAACACATAATGCTCTTTCACAAATTATAGATCAGAAGATGCAAAACCATCTATAGATGCACCTGTGGTAATATTCATAAAAGCTATTCACTACTATGAAATATGCACAAAATGAGGTCAAAAATGATGTCACACGGTAATTATTGTGATATCAAACATGTATAAGATAAGAAAATCTGTAATTGATATATTACACTGAAAACAAGGGAGGTTATGTGAAAAAAAACCTATCAGACATTTTCATCCTAGAAATATGGCCCAAATAGTTGCAATTTCATGCTTGCTTTTGTCTACAGTATTTCAGCAAAGTGGACAGTGTAGATCAAAGATCAGGCTGCATGTTTTGTGCAGCCTGATCTTGATCTACACAGGCCACAAAGGCAACATAGTCATGAAAGGCACTTTAGAGGTTAATTGTTGTTTAGTAGAGGGTTTATTTACTGTTATATATCTTATTTACTTACAGGTGACAGTGTGAACATATTTCCAGATTTGTTATTTAGAGGTCCTGGGTTTGTTCCTCACTTGCAGTGATGGTTTTGATGGGTGTACCCTGGGGAATGATATTGAAGAGCCCTAGTCTAAGCTTGATGAAACATAGAAAATAGATGAACAAGTTTGCAGTTGCCATGGCGTTACTGATATACTGCTGAAAGTAGTGTAATACACCAGATGGGGTCAAATCTGTGACTGATTGAAGATGAATGTTAGACAGAGGTACATTTACATCTACAAATTTTGTTCTAAATAATCAAAGTGCTAGTGATGCTCTTGCCATTTGAAATCTTTACCAAACGACAAATTCTAGACTCATCCAAGTGGAAACAACAATTTCAACAGTGATGTGAATAACCTGAAGTTCTTTGACAGGGTAGAAAACACTGTGAGAAAAGGAGCCAGCATTTTCTCCAGTACCCACAATTTCTTAAAAGTCTTCTCCAACAGGGTCGTTAAAAGTTGTGTGGTTAATCTAATGGGTTAAATGCAGGTGGCATATAGTATCCCTGCTGTCTGTAAATACTGTACAAGTGGAAATTCTTGCTATGTGGAAATTCTTGCAATTTCACAAAATCAAAAAATTCGCAAACTTTTCTGTTCACATATTTTTACTACAAGTGTACCAAAAAATAACTGATTTTGCAAACATTTCTATATGCCAAATGTCCTGTCATCAGTAATTCCCAAATTTTTTGACACGCGTGTGTGTGTGTGTGTGTGTGTGTGTGTGTGTGTGTGTGTGTGTGTGTGTGTGTGTGTGTGTGTATATATATATATACACACACACACACACATACACACACACACACACACACACGTATACAGTCTGTCATGGACATTCTATTAACAGTAAGGAAAATGGCTTTTTGTCCATGAATATATTTTGATGAGAACTGCAACCATATGAATTTAAAGGTACATCTTTACAGCTAGAGAGAAAAAAGTGCTGTTAATTCTTTACCAAATGACAGAATTTTAGACTGGTTGAAACTGAAGGCATTTGCAGATGACAAATGTGACTCAAAATTTAAAATTTGTTTTTGGAAGGATAGAAAACTTTATAAGAAAAGGAGAAAATGCTGGTTACCAGCATTTTCTCCTTTTCCTACAATGTATTCAAAAGGCTTTTACTTCAGGATTGTTAATTCTCGGGATTTCGTGGTAAAGGGTTAAAACTTGAACTCAAATATTTACTTACCCTTATCGCAAAAATGTTCTCTTTTTGATTCCCTAGAAGGATCTGTTCTTAATTTTGCATCAGAAATATGGGGTAGCCATGATGCATAAGACGTAGAAGCTCTGCATTCTAATTTCATCCGTAGAATCTTAAGTGTGAGGAGATCTACACCTCTAGTAACCTTATATGGTAAAACAGGTCAAATGCCACTTATTGTAAGTAGAAAGATCAGTATGTTAAGGTACTGGATCCATATCCTTAGGCAACCAGAAAACTCCCTCGTTAAAACGGTCTACTTCTCTCTGCTAAATGATTGTGAAAATGGTTATACGTATAGTGGGAGTAACTGGGCGTACATAATTGAAGATATTTTACAACGAAACGGTTTAGGTTACACTTAGTTCTACCAAAACAACATAAATATCAATTTTCAAGATAAATTTGCGCTTAACAGATTCAGAACATCATCCCATGATCTCAATATTGAGAGAGGTAGGTTCGATAATATCCCTTGTGAAGAACGTCTTTGTACGCATTGTAATATGAGAATGATCGAAAACAAGTACCACTTGTTATTAGTTTGCCCAAAGTACACTCAAATACGTCGGAAATATCTTAGCAAAAAATACTGCAGATGGCCATCTGAGGGCAGATTCTATTCGTTAATGATGTCTTAATCGAAAAAAGCGATCATTTATTTATTTTGAAAGCCTTTCTAAATATATATAGTTCGCAAATAAATTAAGAAGCAGCTCATAGTTCAACAAAATGCTCCAGTTTTATTTTCATTATTGTTGTCTGATAAGCCTGACGCTGTTGAGCCTGACTATACGTTGGGTAGTGCAGATCAAAATCAGACTGCACAGAACATGCGGTCTGATTTTGGACCTGCACTGCTCAATAAGGAGATATTTTTTCACCAAAATCACTTTGAAATGGCAACATTTGGGTTTATACTATCCGCTTGAAATTTTTTATTTCGCTTATTTCGGAGGTAAAGGGTTAAATTTTTTTCCCTCAAAAAAGTCTGTTGAACATATTTAGAATGCATGTAGTATGCCTTGTCTATTGTAATATTCAAACTAGATCTATCGACCTTTGTAAAAGATGTCTGTTACATCATGTATGTAATGTTATGGCTAGAAACACTGTAAGTGTTTTAAAGCTTTAATAAAGAGTATGAGTATAATTACTAAAAGGGGCATAAGCTTTTAAGACATTTCGTCAGTATATAACATAATTTGACTGTAAACAATATAGGAAAAGGATTTACAATTTAACCCTTTACCACACAGTCCCGTCCTTTATCGACCTTGAAGAAGGAGACTTTTGAAAACATTTCTCTCTTTTTTTGGCTGTTTTCTGCCCTTTCAAAAACATATCTCATCACTGGAGCAACAGTTAATTTTTTCGACAGCAAACGTTTTCAAAATACACGAATCTAATGTTTTGTTGTCTGGTTAAGAGTTAATTAACACCTCTACAGAGCTCCAGATAAGAGGGAGTGATGGTATTCTAAATCCATTATTTCTCTTCCAAACCCTATGTTGTGGATACTCAATAGAATCGTCTCGATAAGACGATTCTAATGAATCATCTCGATGAGATGATTCTAATGAGTACCCATAACATAGGGTTTAGTGGAGAATACTTAATATTTTCAATTTTGAAATTAGAATCACTCCCTCTATCTGGAGGTCTGCCTCTATACCTGTTTGAGTCTGAGAGGTGCAATAGTATTTTAAGTTTAAAATACAACCTCTACACATCCGAAAAGTGGCACATGTCATGAATGTTCCAGTTTGGCATTAATTTTAACCCTTGGTGCGTGAAGAATATGCTGAGTGTGTAGATATAGATCAGATTGCAAATAGTATTGAATTGAATTTGCATTTATTTATCGTCGCCACCGGTTTCCCATATAGGCGACGCCCCCTGAAGGCTGTTAGTATTGTTACGGGGGATGGTGCGGATACAGGACGAAACCCATCCAAAGTTACACCTGGTTTTTTAACGTGCTCGGTGTATAGCACATGGGACCTCGGTTTAATGTCTCATCCGAAAGTCTATTAGTAATTTCAGATGGCTAGCCGTGGGAATCGAACCTACACCCTCATGATCACGAGACCTATGCTCTACCAACTGAGCTATGCGGGCTGGTTGCAAATAGTATGCAGCCTAGTCTTGGATTTAAACCATCTGCTACTTACATTTTTAAGCATGCTTACAGTAGATTTAAGGTCTTACTTCTATTCTGTTCTGTTTCAGAAGTTCATTTAAAAAGGCAACTTACCTTAATCAAATCAACTTTTGATTTAGCCATATTTAAGTGGATCAGCACATCTCCATTTCAAAGGGTTTGTCGGTAAACTGTAAATTTGATAGGATGTGTGTTTGATTGCAAACCAAAATTGCCGCTGTAATCCACTTGACCATCTTTGTCTCAGTATATCATTGAAGTGCAAAACAAACAGCCGTCAATGATATTAAGTTTATTAATTGATGGCACACTTAAGACATTTTAAAATCATCAAACAACCAGTTTCCCTTACCCGAAATTAAAACTTTTTGTTGAATCAGACAATCTATGAATATTCGATATGCATGTTATTAGGTGTAATTTATTATTGAATATGATGTTGAGACGACTTAACTTGCCTCACAAAATCAATAAGCATCTTAAATTCCATTATTCTTTGGCAAAACTGAGGTATGTTTAAGTTTTTAGGTGTTTCATTCTTTCTGATTGATGTACAAAACTTTGCTGAAGCATGTAAATCTATTGCACTGTCCTTCACCCCCGAAATTCGGACTTTTTGTACTTAACATTGTGTAAATTAGTTAAAGCATCTCTAAAGTTAACGAGGAAGTAGGCTTATCTTATCACTATGGATCCATGTATTCTGGTTACCAGTATTTTCTCCTTTTCCCATAATGTTTTCAAAAGCCCTCCTCCTGAGGGTCTGTATTAAAGGGTTAAGCAAAATAAATTTGGGAGGTAGTTATCCAACAGACCTTGTTGGTGATTGAAACAGCAATTTTCTTAGATGGGGTTTTTCTATGCCTGTTTTTTGTTTTGCAAGCACTTCCTAAAATGACATTTATACATACCTTTGTACATACATGTACATATTATGATTCTTATTGATCCATGATGGATGAAGCTGTTCACGAGGTCTTCTACATAGTTTTGTCCACCGAATACATTTTTCAAGATGTGTTTTTGGCTTTGAAAATGGGATGAATTTGACTCTTCCCCCCCCCCATTATGAGATTGGGTGGTCATATAACAAACTGGTTTGCGTATAACGACAAAAGAAGATCCAGTGGTACAAAAGGAAGTTGAAATAAAAAAACATATTGATATCGATTTCAAAATTGCAAATGGGAGAATCCCACTGTATAAAATGCACAAGTTTTATAACCTGAGCGCGGACGCGTGTGCACAATAATCACCTCATGTTCTGTTACAGTACATGACGAGACAAAGGTGCAACACGTCTAAGAGAACGTCAGCCTTTATGTTACATATTCATTCTTTACACAGTTTACACTTTCCCAGGGAATGGAACGTTTTGAAGATATAGATTTGTTAATTGACTGGATAACGATTATCATTGTCGCAGAATCCGTAACTACACCTTTTCACCATTTCACAGATTTTTATTGACTGATAACACAATTGCTGTTTTGATAATTAAATAGATACGATCAAATTATCTCATGTTATGACAAATTGTGTCTAACCTTTTTGTTTACATGACACTCAGAGCTGCGTTTTGATTGGCAGATAAGACCTGTCAATCAAAATCGGCAGAAAGGTCAATTATTGATTTGATTTTTTACAAACTGGTATAGTTAAATTAATGTAAGACTTCAGATTTGATGTAGGGTGGGGGTTTTGAAATGGAGGGTCCTTGAACAAGACACTACAGAGTCCTAACCTAGTGCTGTTGAAACCCAGGACATACTTGAAAGAGCTGTTGCTGTGATATGCTTGAAATAATCAGTAAAACTATCAGTTGCACCATAGTCTTTTATTTCTCAACTGATTTTTGTGTGCTTACAGGTATGTTTACATTGTAAATACTGGTAAAGCATTTACCCTGCAAGTGCGAAGTAAACAAATTGAGATTTTCTGTTTTGGAAAATAAGCCAACAAATTGCCATTTTAAAACTGCTATTGGAGATAATGTCTCTGCATAGTGGTGAGCTTAGATCCCAGATCAGTCTGCAGTAAACATGCAGTCTGATCTTGGATCTTCACTGTCTGGAAAGGTAACTGTAGTTGTGAAACTACCTATCTGTAACTATAGTTGTGAAACTACTTATAAAATGAACATGATGTTTGGTGTAGATCCAAGGTCAGTCTGCAGTAAACATGCAATGTGATCTTGAATCTTCACTGACTGCAAATGGCAACTTTTGTTTGAAAGGCACTTGAAGGGTTTTAAAGAAGAGTTGAAATCAATATAAATTTTGCTTTCTATTTTCAGGAAGACAATGTGATGTAGAGATGGGTATCAGACTGAATCCTTTCAGCAAGGAGTATTGGACCTTGGAGTGGAGAGTTAAACCTGTTACTGCCAGAAAAAAAGGACTTGTAATTTGAAATTGTGCAGATCTTCAAGAATTGTCTTTTCTTAACCCTTTACCAAACATTCCTGAATTTTAACAACCCTAAAGAAGAGAGCTTTGGAAAACATTGTGGGAAAAGGAGAAAAAGTTGGCTTTCCAGCTTTTGTTTTCCTTTCAAAGACAAATTTTATCATTTTAGCCATATTTGAGTTGTTGTCTGCAAATGCATTGAATTTGAGCAAGTCTAAAATTTTTTTGTCTGGTAAAGAGTTGAACAACATGGCTTAGGCCTACAAAATTTTGGTATACATAGATGATGTTCTTTTTTATTGGTAAAAGATCAAAATTTATTCCATCAAGTAAACATCATCAGTAATATTTTCAGGAGTGGTGGTGTCACTCATGAAAATATTAGCAATGACGTATCACTTGATGAAATGAATTTCAGTCATTCAAAAAAAAAAGATATAGTCTGTTTATTTCATGCCACTAACACCTTTTTTCTTAGGACTTTCATCAAGATCCAGTACAGTTGTTTTTTGGTAATTTCCCATGGAGTAAATAGAATATTTGTGGTTTTTTTTTTCAGTGAAAGATAGAAATTCATTTCATCAAGAGAACATCATTGCCACTGGTGAAAATATTATGGAGAATGTTCACTTAATGAAGTAAATTTTGACCTTTCACGGAAAAAAACATATATATTTTATGTATGCACAAGAGTGCCCAAAAGAGAGATAAATCTATTGGAATGGTGATAATAGGTATTGCAGGTGATGTATCGAATAACAAATGTGTAACCAGGGGTTCAGAATCACTACACACTCCAAATCAAGAGTGCTATTTCACCCATTGGCTGATAAGACTTAGTGTCACACACTTTTGCGGCAGTGTAAATCACAGACCAGACTGCTTAGGACGGGCAGTCTAATCTTGATCAACCTGTACAGTGGGATATTCTATCGAAAAGGAAAAGGATGAAATCACAATATTTGGCTTTAAACTATTATGCGTAGTTTCCTTTCAAAATTTATCCTTTTTGCCACTTGTACATGTTGTTGCTGTATGACTTAAGACTCAAATCTGTGTACTTGGAGGAAGAAGACTCTTGAAAACAAAGTGGGAAATGGAGAAAATAACAATATTCAGCATTTTTCTTCTTTTTCCACTATGTATTCTAGACTTTCAAGGTCAAATCCCAACATTTGAGCCACATTTATTTGTGGGTAAAAGGAGAATATGGTATTTACTAGTAACCAGCATTTTCTGTTAGTCTGACAATACTTTTTAGCTCACCTGAGCACGGAGTGCTCAGGATGAGCTATTGTGATCACTCACCGTCCGTCGGCGTCTGTCGTCCGTCGTCCGTCCGTTCACATTTTTTTGTTTACACTCTTGCATCTACAAATATTAACCCTTTCCCAAACAATCCCTGGTTTTTACGAGTCAGGAATAGAAGCCTTTGAAAAAATTGTGGGAAAAGGAGAAAATGCTGGTAACCAGCATTTTCTCCTTTTCCCACAATGTTTACTACTCTATCATATAGAAAAATCATGTTTTTAGCAACTGTTAATTTGTCATCTGCAAAATGCTTTCAATTTTGTCTGGTCCAAAATTTGCCGTTTGGGAAAGGGTTAACCAATCAGCACCAAACTTGGTCAAAATATATATGACCATAAGATCTCGGATGAGTTCGATTATGGGTCTAATCGGACCAGAACGACTGGAGTTATTTGCCCTTGAATCAGAAAAATTGCTATATTTCACTTTGTTTACACTCTAGCATCTACAAATATCAACCAATCAGCACCAAACTTGGTCAAAATATATATGACCATAAGATCTCAAATGATTTCGATTATGGGTCTAATCGGACCAGAACGACTGGAGTTATTTGCCCTTGAATTAGAAAAATTGCTATATTTGACTTTGTTTACACTCTAGCATCTACAGGTTTTCACCAATCAGCACCAAACTTGGTCAAAATATATATGACAATAAGATCTCGGATGAGTTCGATAATGGGTCTAATCGGACCAAAACAACTGGAGTTATTTGCCCTTGAATTAGAAAAATTGCTATATTTGACTTTGTTTACACTCTAGCATCTACAATTATTAACCAATCAGCACCAAGCTTGGTCAAAATATATATGACTATAAGATCTCGGATGAGTTTGATAATGGGTCTAATCGGACCAGAACGACTGGAGTTATTTGCCCTTGAATAAGAAAAATTGCTATACATGTATTTCACTTTATTTACACTCTAGCATCTACAAATATCAACCAATCAGCACCAAACTTGGTCAAAATATATATGACCATAAGATCTCGAATGAGTTTGATTATGGGTCTAATCGGACCAAAACAACTGGAGTTATTTGCCCTTGAATTAGAAAAATTGCTATATTTCACTTTGTTTACACTCTAGCATCTACAGTTTTTCACCAATCAGCACCAAACTTGGTCAAAATATATAAGACCATAAGATCTCAGAGGAGTTTGATAATGGGTCTAATCGGACCAAAACAACTGGAGTTATTTGCCCTTGAATTAGAAAAATTGCTATATTTGACTTTGTTTACATTCTAGCATCTACAATTATTAACCAATCAGCACCAAGCTTGGTCAAAATATATATGACTATAAAATCTCGGATGAGTTTGATAATGGGTCTAATCGGACCAGAACGACTGGAGTTATTTGCCCTTGAATAAGAAAAATTGCTATACATGTATTTCACTTTATTTACACTCTAGCATCTACAAATATCAACCAATCAGCACCAAACTTGGTCAAAATATATATGACCATAAGATCTCGAATGAGTTTGATTATGGGTCTAATCGGACCAAAACAACTGGAGTTATTTGCCCTTGAATTAGAAAAATTGCTATATTTCACTTTGTTTACACTCTAGCATCTACAAATATCAACCAATCAGCACCAAACTTGGTCAAAATACATAAGACCATAAGATCTCAGAGGAGTTTGATAATGGGTCTAATCGGACCAAAACAACTGGAGTTATTTGCCCTTGAATTAGAAAAACTGCTATATTTCACTTTGTTTACACTCTAGCATCTACAATTATTAACCAATCAGCACCAAGCTTGGTCAAAATATATATGACTATAAAATCTCGGATGAGTTTGATAATGGGTCTAATCGGACCAGAACGACTGGAGTTATTTGCCCTTGAATAAGAAAAATTGCTATACATGTATTTCACTTTATTTACACTCTAGCATCTACAAATATCAACCAATCAGCACCAAACTTGGTCAAAATATATATGACCATAAGATCTCGAATGAGTTTGATTATGGGTCTAATCGGACCAAAACAACTGGAGTTATTTGCCCTTGAATTAGAAAAATTGCTATATTTCACTTTGTTTACACTCTAGCATCTACAAATATCAACCAATCAGCACCAAACTTGGTCAAAATACATAAGACCATAAGATCTCAGAGGAGTTTGATAATGGGTCTAATCGGACCAAAACAACTGGAGTTATTTGCCCTTGAATTAGAAAAATTGCTATATTTCACTTTGTTTACACTCTAGCATCTACAATTATTAACCAATCAGCAGCAAGCTTGGTCAAAATATATATGACTATAAGATCTCGGATGAGTTTGATAATGGGTCTAATCGGACCAGAACAACTGGAGTTATTTGCCCTTGAATCAGAAAGATTGCTATATTTCACTTTATTTACACTCTAGCATCTACAAATATCAACCAATCAGCACCAAACTTGGTCAAGATATATACTGGTGTAATCGAATTTCGCCAACACAAGGGAAACTGCTCTTGCGGATTGCACAAAACAATAGTAATTTTCCTTTATGGTTAAATATCTGTGCACTTGTATTCAAATACTTTTGTAAAAATAATTTTTACCACTTAAACATCTAAATTTATCTGTCAAAACATTGTTAAAAGTGAGACAGTATTAAGTCGCCATCTATAAAAAGAGTAAGGCAATTTTGACAACTTAGGTTTTCCACAAATTAGAGGCCCCAGAGAGGGTGAAATGGAATAAAAAATTCACAGCATCATTTCAGCAACATTCATTGCCTCCCTTGGAAATTAACTCTACATTTACTTCCTACGAGAAAACCTGAATAACATAAAACGCAGCTCTCAGAATACAAAATCGACAGTTATGTGATTTTTCGTGTAATTATTTCACTTGTGGCACTGAAATATTACAATCTAACTCAAGATGACAGTGTTGGGGATAAAGAGGCTGTAAATTTTAAAAAGATAACCTTTTGTATCTCATAGAAAAAGGTATCTTCCTGTCTTTGTAGTGATTTTTGTACCTGATTCGATCTATTTTCTTAGGAAAAAATGAATAAGGAACCCTCTGTCATTCATATGGATATATTTCCCTTAAGGTGTCCCGTACGAAACTTTGGCTATTAAAGTTCAAAAGATAACCTCTCAAACCGAAAATAGACGACACAAAAACGTTTTATGCTGAAAGTATCTTTAGAAATCTGCATATAAAGAAGACACCTGAAAAGTGATAATAAAATGGCGGGGAAAAGCATGTGAGAGGTCGCTTATGAACTTTTTTCCTATTGATAGGTATTTTTCTATCATTAGATTCAAATGACAGTTCAAGACACCTTTACTTCTAAGATATCAATCATTTCTGTAAATGGATGATGTCACAGATACGAAAATATTGCCCGAGAAAATAGTTGGCGAAATTCGATTACTAGCGAAATTTGCTTACGCTCCTATATATGACCATAAGATCTTGGATGAGTTCGATTATGGGTCTAATTGGACCAGAACAACTGGAGTTATTTGCCCTTGAATAAGAAAAATTGCTATATTTGACTTCGTTTACACTCTAGCATCTACAATTTTTAACCAATCAGTATCAAACTTGGTCAAAATATTTATGACCATAAGATCTTGGATGAGTTTGATTATGGGTCTAATCGGACCAGAACGACTGGAGTTATTTGCCCTTGAATTAGAAAGTTCTATAGAATAGTTCTTTGTCCGGAGCATAACTTTGTCATCTCCAGTCCGATTGACTTGAAACTTGGCATTTGTGTTTGTTGCAATAATACGGAGTGCAGTGTGAAATAACCATAACTCTACCTCGTACTGTCTATGAGCTATTTCCCTTTGATCGTCATTTTTACAGCATTTTCTGCTTGTCTGGAATATAACTTTGTCATTTTTAGTCTGAACATCTTCAAAATTTGGTATGCATGATTGTTGAAAAATTACAGAGTGCAGTGCACAAGAACCATAACTCTTCCTAGCATGAATTTTGAGTTTTTCCCCCTTTGACCTTCAGTTTTACAGCATTTCTTGCTTGTCTGCGAGCATAACTTTCTCATCTTAAGTAGGAACGACTTGAAATATGGTATGCTTATTTGTTGCAATATTTGGAAGTGCAGTGCACAAGAATTGTAACTCTAGCTCGTGCTGCCTTTGAGTTATTTCCTTTTGATTGTCATTTTTACAGCATTTAGTGCTTGTTCCGGAATATAACTTTGTCATCTCGAGTCTTAACAACTTAAAACTTAGTATGCAGGTTTGTTGCAATATTACCGAGTACTGTGCGCAAGAACAATACCTCTACCTAGAGTGGATTTTGAGTAATTCCACTTTGATCTTCATTTTTATACGCCCGTCGAACACGAACTTATTATGGGATCACCCATGGCGTGCGTCTAGGTGGGCGGGCGGCATCCAGTTCTTTGTCCGGAGCATAACTTTGTCATCTCCAGTCCGATTGTCTTGAAACTTGGCATTTGTGTTTGTTGCAATAATACGGAGTGCAGTGCGAAAGAGCCATAACTCTCCCTCGTGTTGTCTTTGAGTTATTTCCCATTGATCGTCATTTTTACAGCATTTTCTGCTTGTCCGGAATATAACTTTGGCATTTTTAGTCTGAACATCTTCAAATTTGGTATGCATGATTCTTGAAAAATTATGGAGTGCAGTGCTTAAGAACCATAACTCTTCCTAGCACAAATTTTGAGTTATTCCCCCTTTGATCTTCATTTTTAGCTCACCTGAGCACAAAGTGCTCAGGATGAGCTATTGTGATCACTCACCGTCTGTCGGCGTCAGTCTGTCCGTCCGTCGTCAGTCCGTTCACATTTTTTTGTTTACACTCTAGCATCTACAAATATTAACCAATCAGCACCAAACTTGTTCAAAATATATATGACCATAAGATCTCGAATGAGTTTGATTATGGGTCTAATCGGACCAGAACAACTGGAGTTATTTGCCCTTGAATAAGAAAAATTGCTATATTTGACTTTGTTTACACTCTAGCTCTTTCAAATATCAACCAATCAGCACCAAACTTGGTCAAAATATATATGACCATAAGATCTCGAATGACTTTGATTATGGGTCTAATCGGACCAGAACGACTGAAGTTATTTGCCCTTGAATTAGTAAAATTGCTATATTTGACTTTGTTTACACTCTAGCATCTACAATTTTTAACCAATCAGCACCAAACTTGGTCACAATATATATGACTATAAGATCTCGGATGAGTTCAATAATGGGTATAATCAGATCAGAATGACTGGAGTTATTTGCCCTTGAAGAAGAAAAATTGCTATATTTGACTTTGTTTACACTCTAGCATCTACAGTTTTTCACCAATTGGCACCAAACTTGGTCAGGATATATATGAACATAAGATCTCCGATGAGTTCGATTATGGGTCTAATTGGACCAGAACAACTGGAGTTATTTGCCCTTGAATAAGAAAAATTGCTATATTTGACTTTGTTTACACTCTAGCATCTACAATTTTTAACCAATCAGCATCAAACTTGGTCAAAATATTTATGACCATAAGATCTCGGATGAGTTTGATTATGGGTCTAATCGGACCAGAATGACTGGAGTTATTTGCCCTTGAATTAGAAAGTTCTATAGAATAGTTCTTTGTCCGGAGCATAACTTTGTCATCTCCAGTCCGATTGACTTGAAACTTGGGATGTGTGTTTGTTGCAATAATACGGAGTGCAGTGTGAAACAACTATAACTCTGCCTTGTACTGTCTATGAGTTATTTCCCTTTGATCCTCATTTTTACAGCATTTTCTGCTTGTCCAGAATATAACTTTGTCATCTCTAGCCTGAACATCTTCAAATTTGGTATGCATGATTGTTGAAAAATTATGGAGTGCAGTGCACAAGAACCATAACTCTTCCTAGCATGAATTTTGAGTTATTCCAACTTTGACCTTCATTTTTATAGCATTTCTTGCTTGTGTGGAGCATAACTTTGTCATCCTAAGTAGGAATGACTTGAAATATGGTATGCTTATTTATTGCAATATTTGGAAGTGCAGTGCACAAGAATTGTAACTCTACCTTGTGCTGTCTTTGAGTTATTTGCCTTTGATTGTCATTTTTACAGCATTTAGTGCTTGTCTGGAATATAACTTTGTCATCTCAAGTCAGAACGACTTCAAACTTGGTATGCATGTTTGTTGTAATATTACGTAGTACAGTGCACAAGAACAATAACTCTACCTAGCATGGATTTTGAGTAATTCCACTTCGATCTTCATTTTAACAGTCCTGTTCCTTGTCTGGAGCTTAACTTTGTCATCTCTAGTCCGATTGACTTGAAACTTGGCATTTGTGTTTGTTGCAATAATACGGAGTGTAGTGCGAAAGAACCATAACTCTACCTTGTGCTGTCTTTGAGTTATTTCCCATTGATCGTCATTTTTACAGCATTTTCTGCTTGTCCGGAATATAACTTTGTCATTTTTAGTCTGAACATCTTCAAATTTGGTATGCATGATTGTTGAAAAATTACAGAGTGCAGTGCACAAGAACTATAACTCTTCCTAGCATGAATTTTGAGTTATTCCCCCTTTGATCTTCATTTTTATAGCATTTCTTGCTTGTCAGGAGCATAACTTTGTCATCTTAAGTAGGAATGACTTGAAATATGGTATGCTTATTTGTTGCAATATTTGGAAATGCAGTGCTCAACAATTGTAACTGTACCTCTTGCTGTCTTTGAATTATTTCCCTTTGATCGTCATTTTTACAGCATTTAGTGCTTGTCTGGAATATAACTTAGTCATCTCAAGTCAGAACAACTTCAAACTTGGTATGCATGTTTGTTGCAATATTATGGAGTACAGTGCACAAGAACAATAACTCTACCTAGCACAGATTTTGAGTAATTCCACTTTGATCTATATTTTTACAGTATTTCTTGCTCGTCCGGAAAGGAACTTTATCACCTCAAGTCAAATTGACTTGAGACTTGGTAAACATGTTTGTTGCAGTTATGAAAAGTGCAATGCACTGGAGCCGTAACCTTACCTAATGCCCTTTTGGAATTATTCCCTATTCATTATTTTTTTTTTCCAGCTTTTCATGCTTCTCTACAATATAACTTCGTCTTTTCATGTTGGAATGACTTGAAACTCAATATGCACGTTTCCTTAACATTAGAGGAGACATTCATGCCTATTTCAATCACTTACATGATTTCTGCTGCATTAGTATTTTCCTCTACCTGCCCTTTATGATTATTATCCCCCCTCGACAACTGGCGGTGGGATGGGCATATCTTGTGACAATTTGCCGCTCTTGTTTCATTATCATTTGGCCTTGAAACTCAATATTTGGTATTTATCTTCATTCTAGACCTTTACTGCTTAGTACTCAGGTGAGCGATATAGGACCATCATGGTCCTCTTGTTATAGCATTTCTTGCTTGTCCAGAGCATAACTGTCATCTTAAGTAGGAATGACTTGAAATATGGTATGCTTATTTGTTGCAATATTTGGAAGTGCAGTGCACAAGAATTGTAACTCTACCTCGTGCTGTCTTTGAGTTATTTCCCTTTGATTGTCATTTTTACAACATGTAGTGCTTGTCCAGAATATAACTTTGTCATCTCAAGTCAGAACGACTTCAAACTTGGTATGCATGTTTGTTGCAATATTATGGAGTACAGTGCGCAAGAACAATAACTCTACCTAGCATGGATTTTGAGTAATTCCACTTCGATCTTCATTTTTACAGTCCTGTTCTTTGTCCGGAGATTAACTTTATCATCTCCAGTCCGATTGACTTGAAACTTGGCATTTGTGTTTGTTGCAATAATACGGAGTGCAGTGCAAAAGAACAATAACTCTACCTCGTGCTGTCTTTGAGTTGTTTCCCTTTGATCGTCATTTTTACAGCATTTTCTGCTTGTCCGGAGCATAACTTTTTCATCTCCAGTCCGATTGACTTGAAACTTGGCATTTGTGTTTGTTGCAATAATACAGAGTGCAGTGCGAAAGAACCATAACTCTCTCTTATGCTGTCTTTGAGTTATTTCCCATTGATCGTCATTTTTACAGCATTTTCTGCTTGTCCGGAATATAACTTTGTCACTTTTAGTCTGAACATCTTCAAATTTGGTATGCATGATTGTTGAAAAATTATGGAGTGCAGTGCTTAAGAACCATAACTCTTCCTAGAACAGATTTTGAGTTATTCCCCCTTTGATCTTCATTTTTATAGCATTTCTTGCTTGTCTGGAGCATAACTGTCATCTTAAGTAGGAATGACTTGAAATATGGTATGCTTATTTGTTGCAATATTTGGAAGTGTAGTGCACAAGAATTGTAACTGTACCTCTTGCTGTCTTTGAATTATTTCCCTTTGATCATCATTTTTACAGCATTTAGTGCTTGTCCGGAATATAACTTTGTCATCTCAAGTCAGAACGACTTCAAACATGGTATGCATGTTTGTTGCAATATTACGGAGTACAGTGCGCAAGAACAATAACTCTACCTAGCACAGATTTTGAGTAATTCCACTTTGATCTATATTTTTACAGTATTTCTTGCTTGTCAGGAATGGAACTTTGTCACCTCAAGTCAAATTGACTTGAGACTTGGTAAACATGTTTGTTGCAGTTATGAAAAGTGCAATGCACTGGAGCCATAACCTTACCTAGTGCCCTTTTGGAATTATTTCCTATTCATTATTTTTTTTCCAGCTTTTCATTCTTCTCTACAATATAACTTTGTCTTTTCATGTTGGAATGACCTGAAACTTTATATGCATGTTTCCTTAACATTAGAGGAGACATTCATGTCTATTTCAATCACTTACATGATTTCTGCTGTACTAGTATTTTCCTCTACGATTATTATCCCTTCTCGACAACTGGCGGTGGGATGGGCATATCTTGCGAAAATTTGCAGCTCTTGTTACAGTATTTCTTGCTTGTCCGGAATGGAACTTTGAAGTCTCAAGTCACACTGACTTGAGACTTAGTAAACATGTTTGTTGCATTACCTGCCCTTTGCAATTATTATACCTCCTCGACAACCGGCAGTGGGATGGGCATATCTTGCAACAATTTGCCCCTCTTGTTTCATTATCATTTGGCCTTGAACCTCAATATTTGGTATTTATCTTCATTCTAGACCTTTACTGCTTAGTACTAAGGTGAGCGATATAGGACCATCATGGTCCTTTTGTTTAGCTCACCTGAGCACAAACTGCTCAAGGTGAGCTTTTGTGATTGTGCTGTGTCCGTCGTGAGTCATCCGTCGTCTATCATCAACTTTTACTTTGTGTACACTCTAGAGGCCACATTTTCAGTCCGATACTCATGAAACTTGGTCAGAATGTTTGTCTTGATGATATCTCGGACGAGTTCAAAAATGGGTCATGTCAGGTCAGAAACTAGGTCCTTAGGTAAAATCTTAGAAAAACCTTGTGTGCGCTCTAGAGGCCACATTTTCAGACCAATACTCCAGAAAGTTGGTCAGAATGTTTGTCTCAATAATATCTCATATGAGTGTAGAAATGGGTCATGTCAGGTCAAAAACTAGGTCAAATCTTAGAAAAACCTTGTGTACACGCTATAGGCCACATTTTCAGTGCAAAACTCCTGAAAGTTGGTCAGATTGTTTGTCTTGATGATATCTTGGAGGAGTTTGAAAATGGGTCATGTCACTAGGTCAAATCTTAGAAAAACCTTGTGTTTGCTCTAGGGGCCACATTTTCTGTCCAAAACTCTTGAAAGTTGGTCAGAATGTTTGTCTTGATAATATCTCAGAAGAATTTGAAAATGGGTTGTGTGGGGTAAAAAACTAGGTCACTAGCTCAAATCTTAGAAAAATCTTGTGTACACTCTAGAGGCCACATTTTCAGTCCAAAACTCTTGAAAGTTGGTCAGATTGTTTGTCTTGATAATATCTTAGAGGAGTTTGAAAATGGGTCATGTCACTGGGTCAAAAACTAGGTCACTGGGTCAATCTTAGAAAAACCTTATGTATGCTCCAGAGGCCACATTTTCAGTCCAAAACTCTTGAAAATAAGTCAGAATGTTTATCTTGATGATATCTCAGACGAGTTTGAAAATGGGTCATGTTGGGTCAAAAACTAGTCACTAGGTCAAATCTTAAAAAATCCTCGTGTAAGCTCTAGAGGCCACATTTTCAGTCAAATACTCATGAAAGTTGGTCAGAATGTTTTTCATATTGATATCTTGAATTAATTTGAAAATAGGTCACATTGCGTCAAAAACTAGGGCACAGGTCAAATCTTTAAAACAGCTTGTGTAGCTCTGAACTCATCATTTTCTGTCCAATACTTATGAAAATTTGTCAGATTCTTTGTCTTGATGATCAATATGATGAAATTGAAAACTGGTCTATTTGGGTAAAAAACTAGGTTGCCATGTCAAATCTTGGAGAAACCTTGTGTACACTCTAAAGGCCACATTTTCTGTCCAATACTTATGAAAGGTGGTCAGAATCTTTGTTTTGATAATATCTACAACTGGAAAATGGGCTATGTTTGGCTAAAAAGTAGGTCACTGAGAGAAATTCTAGAAAAAGCTTGTGTACAAGTAAGAGACAAAATATTCAGTCCAATATATATGAAAGCTTGGTAGAATGTTTGTCATAATATCTCGAAAGAGATTGAAAATGGGTCATGTTTGGCCAAAAGACTCAGTTGAGCGACTTCAGGGCCATCATGGCCCTCTTGTTTAGTGTGCCAAAGACCAATCCATTTGTTTAAGCTGTCATTTTTTTAAGCCACAGCTAAACTGTCATGTGCAAAAGGTTTAAAGGAGGGGTGTCCATAAGGCTGTTTTCATGGCCACTACCGATTTTCTTTAAACTTTGTACACAGAAACCTATACATGTTAGCTGTAATATTACGCAATATTGAATCGATTAACCAAACGACAGACGATAGATCGCTCCTCCCACTGATGTCACATGGTCCGCGAATCAAGATACCTAGACAAACAACCCGGACACTAGGGCTTAGCTAGGAGATAAGTGCAAGTTATCGGAAGATGTTTCTACCATAAAATAATTATTCTAGATAAAATAAGCATTGGAGTAATTTAAGAAAAGGCACTTACATCTTCTGGATCAGGTTTTTCTACGTTATAAGAGAGTGAAAAATTGAAATAGAGGCTGGTTTATCTAGAAATCAGTTGAAAAACGCAGTCTCACTACTCTTACATTTGATAATTTAATACATTTATCTATTACTCCCTAGTACTCCCTAAACATGTCCTAAAATCATCGGTCTGATAATACAATTCATCTTTTACCTGTACAAAGATAAGTTTTTTTTTGAAGTTCAAACTTCCCTTACACAGATTTTTTCATCATTTAGTCCTCACTATGTTCCTGAATGATTTAACCAGAATTGCAAGCTTTAAAATTACCAAGCGATAGATACATGTATTTAGGAAGGTAAAATGATTTCCCGATGTTCAACTTGACATTGGAAGATCTATTCGTACATAAACAAATAATAGGTTACCAAATTGATTTTTTTTTTTTTCAGTTCGAGAGAAAACCCTGAGGAGACATACTGGTAAAAACACATTCAGTATAAGAATTTTACATAAGTTTTAGCATAAGCTGTTCAGACCCCGCTTCGGGTCAGAATTACCCCACCCACTTTGAACCAGCACACACCCTACAAACCTTTACCAATTGATTCAGTATTGCATAATATTACAGCCAACATGTATATAGGTTTCAGTGTACAAAGTTTAAAGAAAGTGGGTGGTGGCCATGAAAACAGCCTTATGGACACCCCTCCTTTGGCAGAGTCAAAAATAGTGTCATTTGGTAACATAAAACAGTTTGTATTGTGATGAGTTTATTGTATTGATTTTAACCCTCTATCAAAACCAATTTTTTTTTAAAACTGTATGTAGTAGGTGTTTGAGATCTTTGTTGAAAATGGTGGAAGTGCTTAATACCAGCATTAATTTTCTCCTTTTACACTGTTTCGTATCTCTTGGAAGATACTTGAGCAACACTTCATACATGTAGGTCTTCTGCAGATGCTTTCAAATTGGACAGTACTAAAATTTTGTCGTTTTGTAAAAAGTTAACCTTTAACTCTTTACCACACAATCCCGACTTTTAACGACCCAGAAGAAGAAAGCTTTTGAAAACATTGTGAGAAAAGGAGAAAATGCTGGTAACCAGCATTTTTTCCTTTTCCCACAAAGTTTTCTACCCTTCCCAAAACATGTTTCAATATTTGAGTCACATTTGTTTGTCATCTGCAAATGCTTTCAATATGGTACAGTCTAAGATTTTGTTGTGTCGTAAAGAGTTAAATAGCCTTTCACAACCACAGTTGCCTTTGTGGCCAGTTTAGATCAAGATCAGACACGTTCCGTCTGATCTTTGATCTACTCTGTCCACTTTGCTGACAAAAGCAACCTTGAAACTGCAATTAATTGGGTTTTATTTCTAGACTGAAAGAGTCTGTTGGGTTTATTCGGGCGCTTTAACCTTTTACCATACAATACCCACTTTTAACAACCCTGGGGAAGAAGTCTATTGAAAACATTGTGGCAAAAGGAGAAAATGCTGGTAACCAGTATTTTCTCCTTTTCCGACAATGTTTTCTACCTTATCAAAGAAAAATTGCACCATTTGAGCCACTTTGAAATTGTTATCTGCAGATGCTTTCAAATTGGACAATAGTAAAATTTTGTCACTTTTCTTTTTGTAAAAAGTTAAAATAGCGTTTAGTTTGATGAGTTGGTGTTTATTCTTTCCCTTTATCACATGGCAACATTTTAGACTTGCCCAAATTGAAAGTGTTTTTAAACAAAAGTTACAAGTGGATCAAATGATTGGATTTGTCTATGGAAGGTTAGAAAACATTGTGGGAAAAGGAGAAAATGGTGGTTACCAGCATTTTCTTCTTTTATCACAATGCTTTCAAATGCATTCTTTCTCAGGCTTGTTAAAAGTCATAACTATGTGGTAAACGGTTAATCCTGTATAAAAACCAGCCATTGTTTAAAAAACCATGATTGAATAGGTTCTTGAAAACATTGTGGAAAATGGTGAAACTGCTAGTAAGTAGTAATTACTCCTTTTCCTCCATGTTTGCTACCTGATCATAGACAAATCACAGCATTTATACCACGTATAATTAGTCAGCTGCAACTACTGGTACTTGCAACATGTGCAAGTCTAAAATTTTGTTGTTTGGTAAAGAGTTGAAATATTCTGTATTGTAATGAGGTTTATTGTCTTTATTTTAACTTTTTCTCGTACCAGCCATTGTTGTTAACCCTTTACCACACAATCCTGAGTTTTAACAACCCTGTCACAGAAGGCAGCTTTTGAAATCATGGTGAGAAAAGGAGAAAATGCTGGTTACCAGCATTTTCTCTTTTCCAACAGGTTTTCTACACTTTCATGGACAATTGCTATCATTTCGGCTAATTCAAGTATGTCATCTGCAATTGCTTTCAATTTGGACCTGTCTAAAAGTTTGTCTTTTGTTAAAAGAGAGAAAAAGATGTAAAATGTTTTTTAAAACATTATGGAAAATGGTGAATGTGCTTGTAATCCACATTTTCTCTTTTCAACATTTTTTTCTACCCCTTGAAAGACAAATTCCATGGTCATAGCTATATTCAATTTGTCTTCTTTGACTTTGGACCAGTCTAAGAATGTTGGTATGCAGCATTTTCTCCTTTTTCCACATTGTTTTCTATAGCCATTTTAATTTAAGATTGATGAATTTGATCTTTGGGTAATATGTTGTATACAGTCATGAACTTATCATTTTGAGTATTAAAATATTTTCTTTTTATATTTCGTCGTTCTTCTTTTTTAAACTTGATCTCTGTACAGAGAAACAAGTTCTGTAAATTTATTACAAAAACTCTAATAATATTTATTTCATATTTTAAACACATCTGTATTAAAAATGATAATTTCAAATACACGGAGTAGTAAAAGGTAATTTCCCTGTGTCCCACCATCGCCTACCCAAGTGTCTTTCTTGCCCGTTCTCTGTCGGGCTATCGTTTCTCTATCCGGCTGTCGTTTCTCTTTTCGCCCCCTCTCACTGCTTTTTTTTTTTTCTCTGGGTTTCGGTTGCGTCTCGATCTCGGTTCGCCGAGTTCCAAGTCGGCTCCCCTGACCATTAGGCCAATTTGGAGCCTATAGGATTGAGGTTGCAGTTTATATTTGAATACAATGTCTTGTAAAAACATAAAAAAAAAAAATTCAACCGGAAGTCTCGCTATCAACGCCAGGTGAGTTCAATTCTTCAAGCAAAACTTTCTATCAAACTAGTCCGTGTTTAAACAACCACTGACAGAAGAATATTGAAAACATTGTGGAAAAAGGAGAAAATCATGATAATCAACATTTTTTTTCTGTCCCCGCAATGTTTTCTTCACTTTCAAAGAAAAATCCCATTTTTAAGCCACATTTGATCTTTCGTCTGGCGGTTATAATGGACGATTCTTAATTTTTGTCGTCTGCTACAATCAAACACTAACGCAGCAAATAACTGAAAATATCCTTGTGAAATACTGATGGTGACGATAAAAAATATGAACGCACGTGAAAAGATAGTGACAAAAGGTACTGTTCAGTTCGGGTCCTGGCGTTAACAATTTCTGAGTCCCTATCACGGTCTACATAGATCTTTACACATAATCTGCATTTTTTCTTTTTTTTATGGTCATTTCTGACTAAGTAACGTCAAATAGTAGGAGGAAAAATGATCAGACTGGAACCCAGGCTGTCGTTATGCCGTTTTCAAAAGAACAAGTACATAAAACTTTTTTTATTCGGCATAAAACTGCACTTGCATGTTTATAGCTTGCAATGTATACGACAACTACGATATGGAAAAACAAAAACTTACATAGATGTTCATTATCTGAGAACAGGGATCGTATATAATTATATAGAATCCCTGCCGAGAAGCATAAAAAAAATAAACAAATACGATTAAAGAAATTACATGTAGCAATAT
The DNA here is from genome assembly GCA_946811185.2 of Hippopus hippopus. Lineage (NCBI taxonomy): Eukaryota > Metazoa > Mollusca > Bivalvia > Cardiida > Cardiidae > Hippopus > Hippopus hippopus. The sequence goes on along the minus strand of OX328099.1, from coordinate 64,068,954 downwards.
AGTGTATCAAAACTTAGATCGCCAACTAAAAGCAAAAAGAAAAATGAAAACTATGAGATTTTTCAAGACTATAATCAGACTAGCTGTCATGTGCAGTCCGATCTTGATCCATACTGTATGCTACGTGTTTCATGAACATTTTGACTAATAGGCTGATCAGTACTCCGCGTTGCTAAAGGACACTCCCACGAAAGCTCAGTGTGGCCGGTGAGGATCGACCCCAGAATCTCTAAATTATATATCGCTCCCCTTAACGTACTCTTTACCAGATGACTTTACCAGATGACAAAATTGTAGACTTGTCCAAATTGGAAGTACTTGCAGACGACAATTCAGATATGGCTAACATAGTATTTGTCCATATTAGACTTGAAAATATTGTGGGAAAAGCATTTTCTGCTTTCACCGCAATATTTACCAAAGCTTTCTTTCTCGTGGTCGTTCAAACACTAGATTGTTTGGTAAAAGGCTACGGTGCTGGATTTGTAACAATCAAATTCCAGGGGTAAAAGTTTTCCGTATTGTGACGGAATTCCGTATTTTCAGGGGCCGACCAGGTCATTTTTCCAAATCGTTTAAATCTGAGGAGAAATTTTCTTTAGGGGGGGGGGGTACCCCTTTATCTCGTATCTGTTGCAAGTCAATAGATTTCCAGATGCCGTATCAATAAAATTTATTACCCCACTGCATTTGCTTTGTCCGGGGCTGATCTCGGTCATTAATGTCTCCCGTCAAACGCACTCGCCTTAAAAACAATGAAATTCAAAGAATTTTGTAATTTCGGGGATAACTTGCACCGAAATGTTTACAGTCACTCACTCTTGCTTAGGGTTTCCCGATTCTAAATATAGATGCTGAACCGGAACGTTCTAAGGTTATCGTATGATGTTATATTGTTCGTGTCCAAAATGTTACGGCTGTGTTTTGATCGGTTTGCCGACTTTAACATTTTTGCCGCTAGGATTGTAAAACAAAATAGAGCATTAACAAAGCCCTTCGTTTTAGGGGACAAATATTGGCTGCAATTTGATTATTTGCTAGCGAAAGATGGCTCAGTTTAAATTATCTTTGTTCTTTTCAATAACAAATGGATGTCAGAGCTGGGGATCGGCAACTATCTTCCGAAGTTGACAGTACGTGCTACTCAAATGCCGAAGCGACCGAAAAAGGGGGAAAAGTTTCATTCATACACTGTAGTCCGATTTGTAGTGGTGGGCCAATGATTGACTATAGTCGAAAGTCAGTTGGTTTTGGCTTCCGATTGCGATTAGCTCTTGAGAAATCCAGGAATCGATTGCAGTCGGTACCGAAGCTCGCTCGGTCGTGAAACGTGAATACTGGTTTGTAGCGCTTGGTTTTGTGACTGATATTAATCACACTCTAGGATTCAATATAGTGATAACAAACACGAAAATTGGTTGGAAAAATGAGAAAGAAATTTTTGTCCATGGATGTGTTGTCAAAACTCGACAACTCGGCAAGTTTCTTATTTGATCCCTGAGACCGGGTTTTGACGCTTGGAAATTTGAAATGACATGTCTTTGACGCTGAAAAATATTTGCTTAATTGTCAATCTGACGCATGAAATTATCATCAAGAGCTTCATATAACCTAGCTTGTGCGCATCCGGCAGAAATATGGGCTAAACACGATCAGTATAAAATGTGAAGGACACGCGCGTGATCTAATGAAGCTGGCGAGTCATTTACGAGAACGTAATAACGGTGTTAATCCTCTGATCTAGTGTAAAGTGACAGGTTTTAAAGTTACCTGCTATTCAAAATGACTAACTGATGTCAAATCATGTGGTAATACTTCTCCAGAAATTAATTGACACGAAAAATTGATCGCCAAAAAAAAAACGTGAAAACCCATGACACTACCATGATCAGCGTGACATCGTCCGATCAGACGGACTTCAAACTATCTTCTCGACTTTAATAATGAATTTAAACATTGAATTTACACAAATCTCTGAATAAAACAATAAGTGGAATCTAAAATTCTGTCATGAGTGAAAAAAATTGTTGTTTTATGAAATGAAAATATAGATCTAAAGGGGGGGGGGGGGGGGGGAAATGGGGGTGTCGTCAGCAAATGCTTGAAATATGTGAATTTTTTTTAACTGGTTTGGAAATAAAAATTTAAAGATCAAAATAAATGATATTAAATAAAGTAAAAAAAATTTAAAGTACAAAACATCACATATTTATAAACTTGATATCATGTAGACAAATTGTCAAAGTATTTGAAGCAAAAAGGCATTCCCAGTTCAATGGAGAAACCGATTGTACAACCAATAGCTAGTTGGTTTGCTCTTCCGGTTACAAAGTGATAATCATTTTTGCATTTAAACTGACTGCCCCACACTGCCGACTTGATAGATTTTTTACAGGAATTGGACCAGTTCCATGGTATATCACTTACCTGCTTGTTTTAGCAAACATTAGAATTGATTTTGCCAAAAATGTTTGCACATTTTAGGAAAGGTTCTTAAAGTGTTTGAAGAGCTTTTAACAGTGAACATGTAGATGTATCTATAAAATCTTGTTTGGGCATGTTGCATGAAAACAGTCTATCTTTTAATGGGCTGTCATTAAAACTTCATATTTTAATGAAATTAATATGTAGTTTAGATCTGAACCCCTATCCTTGTTTGTGTACCCCAAACTCCAGTTACCAAAGGGTACAAAAACCTCAAGCTAGAAAATGCACAGCACACTCTGTCACATTCTCCCTGATAAATTAGCCATTCTTAAAGAGAGTGTTCTTTTCCTATTTGACAGATTTGATTTTATTCTTTTGACAGAAATTTAGCACATATGATTGCATTTTAATGAATCAAATATTAAATACTAGATATGTCCTTTCTCATACTTCTTGTACTTTCAAATACAAAACTGATGTAGGGCTAATCTGATTAGGTCCTGTGTACAAAATGGAGATAAAAGAGAACAAAAATAACATGGGTGCTAAAAACTTTGAGATTTTCTTAGGTTTTAGCATATCATATCTTTCATTCGTTTCAAGATTTTTTCAACTTTAAAATGCTAAAACTGGATCTCATTAGAGGTATTTGATGCTTATAAAATAGCTAAATCTCAGGAGCTTCCGGGGGCCTCCGGCCCCCTGGACCCCTGGCCAGGGCGTTGCCCTGGACCCACCGGGGGCCCTAGCGGCCCCCAGCTCAATTTTCAGTATTTTCAGATTTCTTAACTTTTACCCCTGAAATTCTTGAACGATCCACGCATACAAGGTTGTTCTTGTTGAGGTGTTCCTGGGCAAGGCACTGCAAAGCCCCAGTCTAGTACTGGTGAAAAGCATTTTCGCCTTTGTCCAAAATATTTACCGTTCTTTCTCAGATAAATCTCAAAAATTTAATCGTCTGCAAAAGCTTTCAATTTGGACAAATCTAAAATTTTAAAATGATGTCTATGGTGATGAAGTTATCGGCTGCTTTCCGAGAAACGATTTCTGTCACAGTGGGAATTATTTAACTTTGAAGGTGATTGACTGTGTTTTGATACCGCTTTCTAAATTATTTCAGTCATATCACAGCGACAGCCTACATATTCATGTATTTCCTGTGTTTCACCAGTACTAGTCTGGAGCTCTAGATTGTCTTGCTCTGGGACATTCCCACGAAAATACAGTGTTTCCAGTGAGGCTCGAACTTGAGGTTACATTTTAGTCATATCACGGCGACAGCTGATCAGTTATTCCTGTTTCATAACTTCCTTCGTCTCACAGATACTAGGACATATTTTTTAAGTGTTTTGCCCTTGGGAACTCTCGCAAAACCCAAATCTCTCTCCTAGAGATCGAACCGGTGACTGGTGGACTATGGATCCTACGCCTAAATTAACTGGCCAAGCTGACACCCTTTGGCCAAGCTAGATATGGAACTCGTATATTTTCAAGTCGAGTAAATTTTATTTACAAAGTCGGGAACATATAACAAGAAACACAAGCTCTGTTGAGCTTTTCACACCGACTTTAAGTCACCAACTGAACTACAGGGCTCGACATCAATCCCGGCTGTGACCAACTGAGCTACTAGGCTCGGTATCAAACCCACAACCCCTAAATTTTGTAGCACCGCATATTACCGACTGAATACATCACGAGGACCATCATTTAACCTTGTTAGGTATAGGGTGGGGTAAAATAGGTGACATAGACAACGACAGAGAGTATGATGATGATTTGGTCAAAAAGTGACGATAAAAAAGGAGAAAAGGCTAATCGCAGCAATAAATTCACCCACCTCGATGTTTAGTAATTCCAGACTTTATTTATTGATTAAATACTAGTAATCCATCATAAGTAAAATCAAACAATGTCTCATCTTAACTAAGAATTTTACACAAGAGACTAACACACTAAACAGTGAATACAAAACACGTCGAGATTACGCACGCGGAAAGTCTGCAAATATGGTGGTTGAAGCGGGAAAGGGGGGGGGGGGAGGCTGACTCGGGATAATGTTTAACAAAATAGGCCTGTGCAGGCTGATTTTGGTCTACAGTATTCCTTTCTGCTGACGTTTTAAGCCATTACATGATTCTTTTTGTTAACAACCAACTTAATCTTTATGTAGACTGGTCCTTGGACATGCAGAAAATTGACCAATAGCGATAAGTTTCGGCCCAGGTCAGCCTGCGCTGACTGCGCAGGCTGACAAACCTGGGTCGATACGTTTCGCAGATGCATTAACCCCCCCCCCCCTTTTGCCAGAGACGGCTTAATTATTGACGCAAACTTTTTTTTTTAAACAGTCGCTACGAAATTGTTTATCTAGTGCTCAATTATTCATTCTTAAAATTGTGGACGAATTAAAAAGTAAAGAAATGTTTCAATATGATTATTTAATATGTGTCCTATTCATAGTACATTGAGAAGTCTCATAATTATCATTTAATTGATACAACAACTATTTGATATCACAACTATTTGCTCCAACAACTATTGGTGCAACAACTACTTGTTCAATTATAAAGCTTTAATCCAAAGCTTATTTTATTAATAAAGAAGCATCATGTTGTTTAGCAACTGCTAAGCAACAAGATCTTCCATTTAAACCACTGCCTGTTTAAATGAACATTACAATACACAATGAACTTTAAATATTTAACTCTAAACAGGGCTTATATACAAACCCTGATTAAAAGTATGACCCAACTAAAAACGACATGAGCAATGAAAGGAAATAAACAACATGGAAACAACATGCAAACCAAAAAACAAGCACACACATAAAACAAAAAGAAATGACTATTTGAAACATATTCATATAAAGGGAGGGTGGGTGGGTTTATTTCAACTGTTTAAGACTTCTCTCCCATGTAGACTTTTCGAACTGTGAGATGCCGCGGGAAAGTGAACCTTTATAAATGACATATTTTCAGCCAATCAGAATGATTTGCATAATGAGCATCTCACAACTTAGCAACTATATTCATATAGGACCGGGCTAAATGTTTTGCGTTTTCATAATTAATAATTTTTTCAGCAAAAATTTTCCAATGAAGCATTTAATAAGTTGCAGAACTTTTTTCTCTATGATTTGGTTTAAATTTATTTATTTTGCATCGATTGAGAAACAAGTTCTTGCAACTTACACTAATTTCTCTCGATTCTGCTTCCTGGGATCTACACCAGTACTCGCACCGAATGTGTGAGCGAATAAACGGTCCCGAAGTTGATAGCCACTCCCGGGTATCGAACTCAGGACCTTACGGTTACGAGGACAATACTCTACCTCACAACTTCGAAAGCCACATTTTTTATGATTTGAAAGTGTATTAGATACTGTCCTTGAAGCTGACTTACATGAACGAGTCAAAGACCGGCTGGACACAGACGACACTTATCAAGCTTCTAGGGAAATTACCATGGTAAATGTACCAAGTGCTGGTTCACAGGACGTAGACAGAGGTCAGAGTTAGGGCGAAGTTAAGGGTCGAATACGGGGCCTATAATATACATTCACACGAGGGATAATTAAGACATAGATCTAGATCTATATAGAAGCTGTACCTTGGATAGAGTCCCCACAAACCAATCTTAATGCTATTCTTATCGAATTCTCAAGACTTTTCCAAAATTTAAAGAAATGCAAGTTCTGAGTAGTTAAACCAAATGGTTGCGCCAATCAGATAACGTAGATCCAAGCTTAGACTGCACGTTCTATGCAGTCTAATCTTGATCTGTACTATCTGCAAAGGCGCTTTAAGTCCCACTCTGCATCATAAGGATTAAAAGGCTGGCAAAAGTTTTCGTTATCAGTAAAGCCGTGGTCACACCTTACGTCGTTGAACGTAGTGGGAAATGGCCATAGTTGGCCGTACTTGAACGTATTAAAAGTAGTTGAACATAGTTACACTTACATAACCCTAGTTCAACGTAGTAATTAACATAGTTTGAACTTATAATTTTTCCGTAGTAACTTAATAATTTTTGAACATGTTCAAAGATAAGTTACGGTTAATTACGATGTTGTGTCCCTACCGAGACCGTAGTGTGAACGTAGTTGACCTTAGTTAACCCACAGGCCTTTGAAGCTCTATTGGTCTATCACGGAACACTAAAATTTTCCTTGGTCGATCATAGAACACATATAGTACATTGGTGCATCGCCTGTATATCACGAAATATACTCAAATTTTCATTAACACCTTTTCTAGTCTTACTATATACGATACAGAGGGAATCCCCAATGTGCTATTTATAGTAACGGTATCCGATAATGAAAATTTCGTTATCCCTTGATCGACCAATGGAGTTTCAGAGGGCTATGGTTTACCGTAATTAACCGCACTTAACCGTAGTGCGTGCTGTAGTTGACCGTAGTTTTGGAAACCATCTTTTCTTCCAAGGCGGCATGGCTGAATAAGTGATCAGCAATTTCTGGCTCATCAACTTCCAACAGCACAACGACTAGCTTACCCGTACTGAGCAGGCGCAGCCACAACTTTTTACCGTAGCTTAACGAGGTTGACACTAACTAACCGTACTTGCGCGTACTTAGGACCATGGTAGTTTATACGTAGTGTAACATAGTTAGCCGTAGTTAGACTTAGTGATACCCTAGTTAATCCTAGCTACTTTGCTCGCAGTTGAATGTAGTTGACCGTACTTACACGTAGCTCAACCTACTTAGACTTTTTATGTTTCCCCTTTTTGCCAATTTTGAACCTGCTTCGAACTTACTTCAACCTAATTGACCGTAGTATTACTACGGCAGACTACGTTTGAAAACGGATAACCATAGCCAACTTTCACTGACATGTAAAAATCGATATGGATTATATAATAAATTTGACCTGTGACTGTACAAGTACGACTTCTAACGACCCTGAGGTTGACTGTTTAGGATAAAATATGGAAGCGGGCGCAATAACTTTTTACAAGTTATCTCCTACTTTTCAAAAAAAAAAATTCTTTTTTCTACATCACTCAATCAGTTTCTTCTGCAAAGAGTATTAACCGTAAAAAGAATGACAATACTAGATGTGATAGATTAAAGTTGACACAGACTATGAGTATAGTGGGAAAAGGGGGTAAAACAAGCGAATTTTCCTTTAACAGTGAATTAAAAAGTTACATGCTGCATAATTATCATTTACGTGTAAGCCCTTGCAGACTCATGAAAAATCCCGGAGAAATGGCATCGTTTGAAATTGCTCTGTGGGAAAAGATAATTAACCCTTTACCAAACAATTCCTGGTTTTTACGCCCAGAGGAGGAAGCCTTCTGAAAACATTGTGGGAAAAGGAGAAAGTGCTGGTAACCAGCATTTTCTCCTTTTCCCACAATGTTTTCTATTCTTCTAAAGTCAAGTTTCAATTTTTGAGTCATGTTTATTTTGTCGTCTGCAAATGCTTTCAATTTGGACTAGTCTAAAAATTTTTCGTGTGGTAAAGAGTTAATACTTAACCCTGTACCACACAGTCCCGAGATTAAAGGATCCTGTGGTAGAAAGCTTTTGAAAACAACTTGTAAAAAGTAATTGCATTTACTCCTTTTCTCGCTCTGTTTTTGATCCTTTTAGGACTCATCGTCTGAGTCACCTTTTATTTGTCTTAACAAAATACATGTAGTCTAAATTTGGACGAGTCTAAAATTTTGTCGTTTGGTGAATACTTAATTAACAAATTTAACCTATTGTTGTACAAAATGCGACTTCTAACGACCTTGTAGTTGATCTCCGACTTTTCCAAACAACTATATTTTTTACATCAATCAAATAGTACCTCCCGTCTTTCAAGCGTTCCCCTTTTAACAACTTTTATATTTAAATTGTTCATTGGTAAGAATTAGCCTAAACAGTCAGGGGCTTGATTCTTCCATATTTAAAACGACGCAACCTGTAAAAAGCATAACCCAAAAAAGGTTGTACCCATCTTTATGTATCAAAATATAGTTCATTGCATAGATAGACCTAAGTTGTTCCTAAAACGGAGTATGCAACATTTATACTCGCTCAAAATGGAAACATCTTTATAGAACTATTAATGATAGTGATAGACATTGTGAGAAAAGGCGACACGTAAAACCACGGGATTACATGTATTTGCTAAGATATTTAACTGCCGCATATAGCACATTGCCTATCTTTGAAAAAGTAGAAAACATTTTGAGAAAATGCTGGTTACAGGAATTTTCTCTCTTTCCAACAAAGTTTTCAGGTTAGACTCGGGAGTGTATGAATGATTTAAACCGGGACTCCCAAAATGCCGATTTTTTTTTTTTTGCTTGACTCAGCAAACTGTTGATACAGCAATAACAACGATTTTCTTTAACAACAACAAAAAAAAAGAATCGACGCACTGCGCATAGAATCGATTAGGTCCATGATCAGACTACTTGTTTTGTGAGGCCTGTTATTATTCTACACTGTCAGCAAAAGTGCTTCTGGATGGATTAGATTTCAAGATCAGACTACTTTTTTGTGCAGTTTACTAATTATTGGTCTACATTGCCAGCAAAAAGCGCACTTAGTCGCACAGAGCAGTTTAAGGGACCGAACAGCAGGGATCAGTTGATGTTTCAGAGAATCCAAACTTAACCCTTAACTCTTTGCCAAACAACAAAATGTTGAACTGGTCCAAATTGAAAGCATTTGCAGACAACAAAATTAATGTGACTCAATAATTGAAATTTGTTCTGGGATGGTAGAAAACATTGTGGGAAAAGGAGAAAATGCTGGTTACCAGCATTTTCTCCTTTTCCCACGATGTTTTCAAAGGCTTCTTTTTCAGGGTCGTGAAAACCAGAGATTGTTTGGGAAAGGGTTAAACCGAGGAATGGATGCATTACAAACCGACAAAAAAAGCTCAAATAAGATCCCTGCTCAAATATAGCCATTTCAATGGTCTTTTCCTAAGAAAAAAACTTGCTGTATCTGATGACCAATGTAAATCCAATATTCTGAGCAGTCTGATATGGATGCACATTCTTTGCAGTCTGATACTGATCTTGAAGGGCTACACTGTCCATTAGCTGACAGATGGTTTAGGTTGAAATCCGAAAACAAAAAAAAAAAACCAAACACGCCAGATATATGTCCAGTCTAGGCAAGGATTGTAAATTTGAAGCAGGCTTCTGTTACGTAATGTTACGTTTCTCTTATCTTTTATAGCTGCGGGGTATCGAATATCGATTAATAGTATACACGGTTTAAGTTCGGCAAACTCCGGAAACTCCCGAACTTTACGTATGATATCGATTATTTTCATCGATTTGTTGGTACGCGAGACTGCTGATAAGGCATGTTCGTGAAAGTTGGCTATGCCTAAATGACCCGTTAAAATTTTCCGAGTGCGGGCATGGGTCGCACTTCAAGAAGGAAATCGAGAATCGTCGTAACTGACGTACGAAATTATGTGGGGGCGAATTAATTACAGACTGCGTCTATATATTTTCAATCAAATCAATAATACCTACTCACATGGTACTATTTGGCTGTAAACCAGTCTCGGTAATCAAATTGTAGACTGTGCATACTTTTTTAGCTGTGTTTAACCGCTTTACAAATGCAATATATTGCAGAAACCAGTCGTTACCAGGCAACTGCATCATGTCGCAGGCTAAGCTGACAAACTTTTTCTAGTGAAGCGAAGCTTCAAGTGTCAGTAAAAACCAAACAAATCCCGAAAATGACAGCCTTGTACCCGGACCAAGCTCTCCGAAGAAGGCCCATATTAAAACAAGAGGTTTTTGCGATAAATGGTTATCTAATTACGAATGGTTGTACTTAGACGACGACAGTAAAATGAAGTGTAGTCCATGCGTCAAGACTCGGCAAGATAATCCCTTTGTAAGTGGCTGTGAAAACTATCGAAGTTCAACGTTAGTCAGACACCAAAAAACTGCCAGTCATATCACGGCCCTCAAAACGTTGAAGTTGAGTAGCAACATGACTAAAAGTATGAAAATTGCCGAGATGGTGCATGAGAAACTCCAAACTAGTGGTTTAAATGTTCAGCGTCATGTTGTACAATTACAGACTGTCTATTGTATGGCCAAAAACGGAATTTCAGCCCGAAATTTTCCAGCCCTGATGAAACTTCAACAAGAAAATGGCTGTAGTTTAGCAGACGAATTTTACACCAAGCAGAAATTGTTTCAGAGATGGAGTCTGTGTTAGCTAATCAGGTTGAACAGTTGCTATTGAATGATGTTCTGGACAGCCAATTTTTTGGTCTTATGCTAGATGAGACGTGTGACATCAATATTGAAAAGAAATTGTGTTTATGTTAAGTACATAAAGAAAGGGAAAGCCTGTACTTCTTATTTGGGCAATAAAAGAGTGACTGACTGCATAGCCCTGGGTTTGAAAAATGCTTTGTGTGAATATCTTGAAGAAATAGGTATCATTGAGGATGGAAATTGTTCTTCTTTAGTGGGTCTAGGTACAGATGGGGCTGCTGTGATGGTTGGTTGCCGAAATGGATTGGGGGTTAGGTTGATGGAACTGAATGACAAGATGGTACAGGTTCACTGTGTGGCCCACAGACTTAATCTGGCAGTTTCTCAGGCTGGCAAAGATACTGACTACATGCAAGACTACCACACATATATCCAAACATTATATAGATTTTTCTCTGACTCTCAAGTCAGGTATGACAAACTTAGAGATCTCCAAAATCTGCTGCATGGGAAAGTAAAACAGGTACCAGAAGGTACATGTACCTCAGTCAGGTGGCTATCTGTAGAAAGTCTTGTATAAATGATTTATGAACACTATGATGCCCTTGTGATGACTCTAGAGGATGACAAAGATAAGACAGGAAAGGCAGTTGGCCTACGGAAGTTCATTGCAACATCCCTTTTTCTGTTGATTACTGCACTTTTAATAGATATTCTTACTTGCACTGATATACTAAGCCTTACATTCCAGAAGGACAATGTGAATCTTTCATCCATTAGGCATAATGTTGATTCTACCATTAGTACTATCAACACTATGAGAAATGGATCTTTCACTGTAAATGCTGTTTTAGATCAGTTTAATATTGCAGTAAATGCAGATGGGTCAACCAAGTACAAGAATATCCAAATAGTACACAATGCAAATTTTCAGAGACAGTTCAATAGTGTGAGAGAAAAATTTCTTGACAATTTGACTGAAAATCTTTCAAATAGATTCCCACATGAATGTTTTGATAGGATTTTCAATCCAAAGAGATACCCTGAAGACCAAGTAAATCTATATGCTTATGGAAATGACCAGCTGAATAAGTCATGTGATCACTATTCCACTTTACTTGATGTGCACAAATGCAAGGGTCAGTTTTTACTATTCAAGCACATGGTTAAGTCTCACAGAGCAGATTAAGAAGACTTTGACAGCTTTATTGAGTTACTCTTAGCAGAATACTCCAACATCTATCCTGATTTTGCTTTATTAGCTTCCATTGCTTTAGTAATACCTGTATCAAGTGCACCTTGTAAAAAGAGGATTTTCACAGCAAAATATTTTGAAATCTAAGCTGAGAAATAGATTAAATCCTGAAAGGCTGAATAGATTATTAATGATAAGACTGAATGAACCAGATGAAAAGCTCGACTTTATAGCAGCAGCACAGGCTTTTGATGCTCAAAAGATAAGGAAAAAGTAAAGTGTACCTCTGTATGAATTAAATGAGAATCCACATTCATTCAATGCATATTCATGCACGCTTTATTTTTACTAGACAATTTAATATTTCTTGTAGAATGACAGTCTGCCATTTTAACATTCATCTATTTAGATCAATGTTTGAAATACATGTATCTGATCACTTATCACTAGATCTATATGCTAACTCCTTGCTGATAAAACTATTCTTAAGAGATAAAACCTGATCATGAAACTGTTTGAAAGTGACTATACACTTAGTTCTTTATTAATGGATTATATTTTACTTCTCAAAATGTGACCACTCACTGAGACAAATGATCCCCAAATATCAGGATTAGGGGGACACAATGACCCCCTTAAGAAAAAGTCTAGCAAAAACCCTGAACTTGCCTGCATTTCTCCTTTTCTCCCACAGTGATTTCTCTCCCATCTCTCCTATCCAAGACAACCCTCTTGATTTGAGGTACATTTTATATGTCGACTGTAAATGCATTTAGTATTGACGATTTTAAAATTTCGTTGCGTGGTAGCGAGTCAGATTAAACCGTTACTGTACAGGACTCTTTAGGACGTACATTAAACTAGTACAGGTAACGAAAAGGAGATAAAATTCAAGGAAAGGAAAATCATTTATTGACTGGTCTGAAAAAGCATTATAAGAACATGAGAAACTGCTTGATATAAACATTTGACCCTTTTCTACAATATTTACCACACAATCCCGAATTTAAAGACCCCCAAGGAAAATGACTTTTAAAAACATTGTGGAAAAAGGAAAAAAAAAAAGCCCATCACTTCAAATTAACCAGAACCATTGACCAGCTCGCGCCGTATAATTTTAGTCAAATCATTTTTAAAAATGATAATACAAAGATACCCATGTAAGATCCTGTATGTCGAATACAAGAGCGTTGAAAGCTGTACATGTGCTAAAGAAAAAATAAATGTATGGCAAAAAATAGAACTTAAAATATATATGATTAATTTTTAATTACTTAGTTCTGGAGTATTTATTTGCACTTTCAGAAGACTGTTTGAACTAATTTCTCTCGATCTATAAACATACAAATCAGCCTATCATATTTCCAGATCAAAGACATTTGTTAAAGTAACTGTGTCATGTCAATGAACAGGTGATGTGTACTTATATACTGAACCAAAAAAGAAACTTCCCCTGTGTTTAAGTGCAGATATACACAAATATGAAAATCAGGATTAAACTAGATTTATATGCATTGAAAGAGTATTTTATTGCGACTTTGTGTGAAAAAAATTATTGCTAAGGGTTTATCCAAAAGTAGTGAAATGGTAGTTAAAATGCGGAAGGGGTCGCTCACCAAAATCACAAATTAATACCGGGTATGACCACCTTCAGCATGAAGGACTGCCTGGCATCGTTTGCGCATAGAACGGATAAGTGTATTGATTTCGGCTTGTAGAATGTTGTTCCATTCCTGAATTAAGGCTTGTCTTAGCTAAATGACGTTTGACGGTGGAATAGGGCGACGTCTAACACGCTGGTCCAAATTATCCCAAAGGTGTTCAATGGGATTCAGATCAGGGCTTTTGGCAGGCCAGTCATTAATAAATGCAATGTTATTCGCCCTGAGGAAATTCACATTGTCCCTAGCTGTATGGCTTGTGGCATTATCATGCTGAAAAAGACTGATATTGGCATTATTTTGAAACAGTGGGATAACGTGCCTCGCAAGAATTTCATCTCGGTAGCGTTGGGCATTCAAATTCCCTTCGATAACGACGAGATTAGAGCGAAAGCCAAGTGCAATGCCCGCCCAGACCAAGACAGAACCCCCACCCCCAAAACGATCTCGTTCAAGTACGCAACAGTCGGCAAAACGTTCATTTCTCCTACGGTATACTCGAACCCTGCCATCACCTCGATGAATGGAAAACCTGGACTCGTCAGAGAAAAGAACGCTATTCCATTGTTGTCTAAGCCAGCGTTGGTGTGTACGTGCCCAATTAACACGATTTACGCGGTGACGTCGCGTCAAAACACAACCAACGTATGGACGACGAGCACGTAGCCCACCCTCGCGTAAGCGATTGCGCACAGTTTGGGCAGATATACGGTTGTTATGTGTAGCAGGGGTGTTAGCAGCAGTGGCTGTGGCAGTTTGGAAGCGATTGCGCAGGTGGGTGTTCCGGATATAGCGGTCTTGGCCGCGCGTCGTGACGCGAGGACGTCCACTACGTGGTCGATCTTCCGTACGCCCTGTTGCTTGAAAACGTTGCCTAAGGTGTCGAATAGCACGAGTAGAACATCCAATATTCATAGCAACAGCATTCATCGTCATACCAGCATTAAGCATGCCAATGGCACGTTCGCGTAAATTTTGCGGAATTCTAGGCATATCAAAAATAAAGAAAACTAAAAAGAATTTATTTTTTTTCAACGTCTTTTTCTTATTGACATGAAAGTCTATAGAATTAGACTGAAAGGTTTCAAAAAATATACACGAATTATACTGGTCCGTGCATGCACGTGAAAATCGCTTTCAGCGGGTTTCTTCTGCAAAATGCTTTCAATCGAGTTAAAATTTGTTTTATCGGACACATAATCGTTCGCCCGAATATATGTAGGTCATCTGATATTTTGATTTTTTTTAATAACATTGCATTTGCACTTAAACACAGGGGAAGTTTCTTTTTTGGTTCAGTATATATACTTGTTAAAGGTCGTCTTTAATTTCTACTTAAAAATCTGATATATAGTTCATCCCGAAAACTGAAGACCTCTCAGTTTAAATAGTTTTGAAAACATGCTAATCATTTTAGAGAGAGAGAGAGAGAGAGAGAGATTTTGTTCAAAAGTTTGGGTCCAAGGGAGGCAACTTGTTAAAAAGAAGAATGCAAGAATTTTTTTCTCTTCCTAACCGGAGCAAGCGCGAGTCCATGGATTTCATTACAGAAGATCTGGGGCTCGCTTTTAATGTCTTTCCTCAGTTTAACCAGTGCTGAGTTTTACAGGGGCTTGCCCACAGTTACTTCCAAAAAAGCAAATTAGCATGATATTGATTCAGTCTGAAACGCCATTCCAGTTATTAAATTAATTAATGTTGACAAAGTCTAATTTGTAATCACACACACACACACACACACAAATTCTTAATTTCAGTGACTTTTTACTTATCTTTATTATAATGACATTCTTGTGTTTTAAGCTGGTAGAGACAGGTCGACAATTTACTTATTTTGGCCCGCGCAGTCTTTTGACATAGCATACTTCCATGGGATTAGCACGAGTCAAAGACACATTTCCGAACTCTTTCTTAACAAACAAAATTTTAGACTCGTCCACACTGAGAGCATTTTAAATTGGTTCAAATGGTTGAGTTTGTGTTTGAAAGGGCAGAAAAAATTATGTGAAAAGGACAAAATGCTGGTTATCAGCACTTTCTCCTTTTCCCACAATGTTTTCAAAGGCCTCTTTTCTCAGGGTCGTTAACCCTTTGCCACACAATTCCGAGTGTTAACGACACTGAGAAAGAAAGATTTTGAAACATTGTGGGAAAAGGAGAAAATGCTGGTAACCAGCATTTTCTTCTTTTCCCGCAATGTTTTCTTATCACATGCCACATTTACTAAGTCCTTTGGAAATGCTTCCAATTTGGATCTGCCGTCTAAAATGTTGTCATGTGGTAAAGAGTTAAATCTCGGGATTGTGCGGTAAAGGGTTACAAGTCATGCACCTTAATTATCGGAACCACAAAAGATTTCCCGAAAGACAAAATAGACTGATACATTGGTACAATGGTATGAATAACTCATGACTGTCGACAGCGGTCAGGCCATGACCGTTCACTTTTTCGGTCCAATATGGTATTGGTCAAGACCACCTTTTTCGTGTTTCCTTCTTTGTTTAGCAAAAATGGTCTCAGAATGCACTAGTGTCGCTTCTAAAGATGTCTGAATTTAGTTTTTTTTCCCCTCGGGGAAGGTCCCCAACCTGTCTTACTACAGGCGGGACACCCTTTATCACGGTGCTCTTTCCCCGCTTGTCTTTGACACGCAGGCACCGAACTCGTTTCATGGCAGCACTAGTTTTCAAAAGCCTCTTTTTTAAAACTTCATTAAACTTTAGATTACAGTCAAATATTGATCATTCAGATCTGATCAGTATCAACCAAGAAATCTAGCTCATTACATTAGAGCTGCAGACGACTTTTTGTGTCTTGCTGTATAAATACACGTATAATTTTCAACTCAAAACTCTTTTTTTTTTTTCTCCTTATTTGGCAACCTGTAAGCTGTTTCCTTATTTTTCTCTTCAGCTACAGCACGATGACATTGCGTTGTGTATTTTCATGTCTTTTATGACTATAAAACTATGTATGTTTTTGTCATGAAAATATTTCATTCCTTGTACAATTCATGCTGATTTTCCAATCTGATTTTACAAGAATGCTTTCAAAGTTGTCTGATGCAAATTTATTTCTGACAGTAATAAGTTAGTCCCTTAGCACTAAATCCTGTCTTTTAACGACCCTAAGGAAGAAGGCTTTCGAAAACATTGTGGAAAAAAGAAAAAAAATGCAGGTAACCAGCGTTTTCTCTTTTACCGACAATGTTTTCTTTCCTTTCTGGTACTTCTTTCATCATTTATGTCTTATTCAGATTATCGTCCGCAAACGCTTTTAATATGGAAAAGTCTAATTTTTTGTCGTCAGGTGAAAAGTTAACAAATTTACAAACCAGGAGAACGCAATTTTGATTACCTGTCGTATATCTCATTCTGGAGTCAAGGTGCAACAAAAGGTACGGTAACTACGCAGAATAAATCGCAGACCTACTTTCTAAGTATACGTATAGAAACCGCTGTGTAAAAAATATTTTTTGTATAGATGCCAATACAAGTCAGGTTAAAGATGGGTAAAATACTGCGCAAAATGTAAAGGTGAAAACAAATATTGGGTTGCAAGCGTGATCATCCTGCTCTTATTCTCGCAAATTAAGCTTCAGATTTGAGGTTGTTGAGGTTGAACTAATTCAAAACAGTGAACTAAAACGGGGAAAAGATATTGCTTTTGAAAATCTTCTCATTTCAAAAGCGAATAATTTTTCAATTAGAATTTTTTCACAAAACATCTCTGCGTGCCGTGAGAGTTAAAACCAGCTGATCGATGTAAACATTTGCACGTGAGTTTTGACCTATTTAATTATGCAAAACCAGACTGACCAATCAGTGATAAGTTGTCTCTTATATAGACCAATGACAGCTTTTACATTATTTTCTCCGCAGTCTCCCGTACGTTTCCTGTAAAATGTAAACAAGGTGCGCAAAACCCAAACAAAAGCTTTGAAACTGGGAAACTCCGTCGCAAGAAACTTATGAAAACATGCCGTATCTTGGAAGAGACTGGCGATCTCCTGGTGATGAATGGGTGAAGACAAAAGAAGGATGGGAAAAACTGAAAGTATGGCGATTAAAGGTTTTCGAAAACCTGAATTCACAGTTCTTAGCGAGGTAAGTTTAGTTCTTTCATGATCAATTAATAAATTAACATTTTGGCTTTTTTTTCCTTACTCATACTCAGCATGCTAGTTATGTGTGGGCCATATGTTATGTTAAAAAGCCATAATTGATTCTCGAAATAGTGGAATCTTTTAAGATCCTGCTGTCAGTGCAAGCAGTATAACAAATATTTGGTTCCTAAGTAATTTCCTGTTCCATATTGAGAGACATTCAATTTTTATCAAACGGACAGATTTTTGGCTCTTCTTAGCTTTTACCAAACAACAAAATTTTTGGCTTGTCCAAATTTAAAGTATTTGCAGATGACAACATAAATATGACTCAAAAACTGAAATGTGTGTGTGGAAAGGTAGAAAAGATTGTGGGTAAAGGAGAAAATGCTGGGTACCAAAATGTTTTCAAAAGGCTTCTTTCAGGGTTGTTAAAAGGTAAAGGGTTTAGGCAAAATTTTGTGCAGATGAGGGATTGGTATAAATGAGTGACAATGCACTTGTCGAGAAGACATCATTGTTTTTGAGGGAAAAATTACAAGCAATTTTACCTGTACGACAGTGTTTTCAGAATTTATTTATGTTCCTGCCTTAGACAGATTCTGAAAACATTGTGAGATAAGGAGCAGTTGCTTGTTACAGATAATCATACCTATTCTCCAAATGGTTTTAATATCATTCAGTGAAGTCATTTTCCTCTTTTTTAAATCTTTGTTCTTTGTGTCACTTGAACAAAATTGTGGTTTAACTTGAAAAGATTGCGGCAAAAGAAGATTGCTTGTAAAACTTAATTTCTGATTTGCCTCAATGTTTTCCAAAGTTGTCTGTTGCATGTATTAGTGCTTGTTCTGCGCAGTCTGATCTTGATCTACACTGTCCACAAAAGCTTCTGGTGTTATCAACAGTAAAGAAATAGTTAAGGTTTCCAGAAAGCATTAATTGACAATGATTAATATTATAACTTTATATGTACCCTCCATATTGGATTTGTCCTGAATTTATCAGAGACAAAAATCCTTGTGAAACAGTCATGAGGTATTGTCCTCTCATTTGGATACAGCCATAGGTATTTTCTACATAGTCCAGTGCTCACTTTAATATGCTGTCAGGTAAGTAACCTGCCCAGGGTGGGGATGAAACCCAGAACTTCCAAATTCAGAAGCAAGCACCCAACCACATAGCTACAAAAGCTAGCTTAAAAGCCAGGCAGTATAACTTCCAACATATACTACACTTAGTTATATATAGTAATGGGCATGTAGAAGTACATGTTTTGTCAGTTTCTGTATTATATGTTGAATTTCAACATTTTTTTTTCTACATTTCTTCAAAGATTTCAGAGTGTGAAATGAATGCTTTTGGTGCTGCTGTATGTTACAAACAGACATTTTTATTCAAAAGGTGACTCTAGTACTCCGTATTCAAAGAGAAATATCAAAGAAAAGGGAACAGTATGAGATGAATTTCTTTGTTGAAAAAGTGCAGTTGATTTCCATATGATACATGAAACTGCTGCTTTTCTCACAATTTCTTCTAAGCTGTCTAATGTATGGGCATATTGATTCAGGTCATTGAAGCTTTCTTGATTGAACTGTATACATTGAAAATTTCTTTTAATGAGTAAATTGCACTAATTTGTAAAGTACCATTTTTACACCCTCTTCATTAGTGTAAACAATTAGTGACTGGTATTTATTTCCTGAGAGCTTCATAATTGTTTCATTCAAATGCAAGGTACCGTATGTGATATTTTACCTTAAAGACATCATTGATGGGGGGGGGGGGTTACCTATAGACAAAAAATGACTGGAGTGGTGCCAAATATTTACCTGTAAAAATTAACAACCCAGTCCATAGAGAGATGATGGAAGGCTCTAAGATTATATTCCTCACACTGAGAAATTACTTGTATAAATAGTAAATTTACATGGTTTGTTTCTGTATAAAACTGGCATATTATATCACAGAGTGAACAACAAACTTGATATCTTAGTAGTAAGGAAGTCTCATATGACAGTATTGAATTTCTGTAGATACAAATAGAAAAAACAAAAACATCTTGATCTTACATCAACAAATAGCTTTCTGTATTCAAAAAGCAGTCAAAAATGACTTGTTTCGTCTGTTGACTAAACATACTTAGTTGGATGACATGGCACACATATCCATAATTTTGTGATTTTGTCAGGTTGATTGATTTGATATAGTCTGAATCAATTTTAAAAAAAAAACAGAGCTTCTGTTCTTTTGTTTTGCTTGAAGAACAAATCAAACCTCACAACCAGTAGATTTATTACTATAAAATTTTACTATGAAATGATAATTTTGAGAGTAAAATTACTGGATTAACAGTTACGTATTCACATGGAAATTTTATAGATCAACAAATTATATGTATTTTTTTCCCTGCAGAATGAAAAAACTATAGAGAAATTGAACATTTTGGTAGATGCAGAAATAGATGGCAAAAAATAAATACATGTACTCCCTGAAAAGTTATCAAGTTTTATGAACTGTATATAATGTCTGTGTTTTTAAAGGCACAGTCGTGGCCAAAAATAAATAATGTTAGTGATAAATTATACCATCTAAAAGTATGGAAATTGTTGTGAAGACTACAATCTGTTATTATACGGTTGGTCCAAGTGTTAGTGGCTGGTGGAGAAAGGAATTTTAAAACTCTGTCAAAAGTTGCCAGGTCATTCTATTGGTTGTTTACCTTTTACCTGGTTTTAAAATTCATTTTTCTACCAGCAACTAACGCATGGACTGAACGTATAATGACAGGTTAACATCTACACAATAGTTTCAATTCTTTTAAATGGTATGATCTAAATTTAAATGCATTTAACACCCATAATGTTTACATTTGGCAGCTATTGGCCTTCAGTAAAATTTTCTCCTACATTGACATAAGGTTTTGTGTGTTTATAGGAGTGTTTTCATCCATCTTTGATCAATACATTTCAGACTAGTTCGACTAGCCTTACAGGAATGGAACTGTGACTACAAAGACTTACACAATCAGCACCAACCTTACATACAATATGCAAGGACTACATCAAGGGAGGTAACTGTTATATGGTTTGTCGACTGCTTTCCACACCTTCCTGAGTTTTACTAACCCTTAAGAAGAAGGCTTTTGAAATCATTGTAGGTAAAGGAGAAAATGTTGGTAACCAGCACTTTGCCCTTTTCCCACAATGTTTTCACTCTTAGTAACTACATGTGTATTCTTATGTGAGCCACATTTTATTGTCTTATGCTCAATGTGGAAAAGTAAAGAATTTTGCCTTGTGGTGAAGGCTTTCTGAAGTTGCTTCCAGTAACTACCAAAAGTAAACAAAGCTGGTGTCAAAATACATTTGAATCTAAATCAGACCATTTAAAAGTGTGGAAATTATTGTGAAGATGACAATCTGTTATTGTCGGTCTAAGTGTGAGGTGCTGGCAGAAAAATGAATTTAAAAGTCAGGTAAAAAAAAAAACAAAATACGGAGCAACCTGGCAACTTTTGGCAGCTCTAGGGGCTTTAAACTAATAAATACTCAAAATTGAAAACAACAGGAGGTTTGATACTATTTTCATCTCCTTGTTACAGATAACATATATCTTTTTAGATAAATTGGATGATTATGAACAGAAATTTGGAAAAAACATCAGGTGAGGTTAATACTTGCAATGAGTCTTACGATCATTGGCATGCCTAAAAACAAGTTCTATGAAATATGCATAATATTTATCGAAGAAATGTGAGTTTTTCTTGGCTCTAAATTTTCCTCTTAATGTTGTTTTAATACAAGATGCAGTATCTTTCAGTAGAAGATTTTAAATTCCTGACTAAGTATTTCTTATTTGTTGTGAAATTCAAAAGAAAAGTATGTACCAACAATTATATCAACATTTTGTGCTTTCTGATTATTTCAGAAAAAAACCCTAACAAGTATCAGCGATGCTTTGATCCACTTGGATATTTCGACGGCTGGTCAGGATCTCAGGAGGTTTAACTACGTGTGCAAGGTAACTGTTTCTATAACATCTTTAATAATTTACCTTACAGTTCCTTGTTTTAACATTTTTACACTGTTTACCATAAAATATTATAGTTTTATGAACTGCAGGAAGAATACTTTTGAAAACATAGTAAATATTTAAAGGGATATTAGTATGGACTGTAGTAATATGGGTTCAAATATTCACTAATCACTCTCTTTTCATTCAGCTGCTGAGGATACTGCTGCAACACAAGCTGGCATTTATGAGTGGCAGTGCCCAGAAGTATGTATTCAATATTCTGGAGGAGATGGTGAATCATGGTAAGTTACACATTATCTCATGGAAGATATTCACAGCAAACAATACATGAAAAATATGGATACCCAGCATTCATTAAAGTTAGATGCATGAATAGATAATGAAAATACTATGGCAAAATGAGAAATTGCTCGTTTTGGAAAAAATGGTATTACAGATTGAATGTGGGAAAGGATTGATACAGATATATAGATCTACTCTCTGCTTTTCTTGAGTTGTATTTGAGGGATGTTTTTTCAAAGGCTTAGCGGTTAAGAAACTGGATTTGTAATCAGGAAGATATAAACATGTTGCTACATGCCAGATTTTAACTCTTACTAGTTGACAAACTTTTGACTCAACCAAATTGAAAGCACTTACAGATGTAGCTCAAAACATGACTTCTGTCTTTGATAGGGTAGAAAAAACATTGTTGGTAAAGGAGAAAGTGCTGGTCACCAGCATTTTCTCCTTTTCTTACAACACTTTAAAAAGCCTTCTTCGTCAGGGCCATTAAAACTCAGGATTGTGTGGTGAATGCTGAAGACATGTCCAAATGGAAAGCATTTCCATACAACAACCTTCACATGGCCAAAATTATGGGATTTGTCTTTAAAAGGGTGGAAAACATTGTTGAAAAAGGAGAAAATGCTGGTCACCCTGAACGTTTTCAAATGTTTCCTCCCGAGGATCATTAAAACTTGGGATTGTTTGGTAAAAGCTTAACTCTTTACCACATGACAAAAATGTAGACTTGTCCAAATTGAAAGCATTTGCAGACGACAATTTAAACATGGCTCAAGTGATGGAATTTGTATTTAACAGGGCAGAAAGCATTGTGGGAAAAGGAGAAAATGCTGGTTACCAGCATTTTCTCCTTTTCCTACAATGTTTTCTAAAGGCTCTTTTCTTAGGGTCATTAAAACTTGAGATTGTTTGGTAAAGGCTTCAAGGATTAATGCCAATTCAATCAGTTGACCTCTGTATTTTACAGCCATAAAATCCCAGTACAATGTCAGAGAGATGAAGGTGCTGGTAAATTTCACAGCAAGAGCTCTCAGTGAACATCGCTGGAGTCACATTGGCAGCTCATATCTCTGGAACAGCCATTATCAGGCAGTCAACAGAATGGCTACAAAGCTCAGAAAGTTCAGAGTGAAGGAGGTACAGTGAAACTTCAGTTTATGTACAGGATGACCCTAAAAAAAAAAGAAAAACAGAATCAATGAAAATTTCATTAAATCCCACAAAGATCCAGCAAATTTCTTGAAACTTAAATTTTGCTGAAGGCTGCAATCAGAGTAAAAATCACTCAGTAATTTCCCCAATTAAAGAATGTGTTCAAGTAATTGATAATTCTGTGCGTGAAGTATGCAAGTTTGCCTCCAATGCTACAGAGGCCATTTGGAAAGATAATGACTTTCAAGCAAAGCGACCCAGATAACCATAATTTAAGGGAATGATCATACACAGACGAAAATTTAAGTGCAACAAGTTTCAAGAAATTTGCTCGACCTTTGATGGTACATGTATTTAGAAAAATTTTTATGGATTCTGTATTTTTTTTTTTGGTCAGCCAGTTGGTTGGCTATGAAAGAGCAGAAAATATTGTCACATATGTGATTGCGACTTTTTTTGTGTACTTGCTTAAGTACAGACTTTTGCTTATTTTTGCCTATGTTCATATTAATCGATCAGATACTTCACAAAACAATGTTGTGTTTTTAACTTTTTACCAAACAACAAGATCTAAGAATTCTCTAAATTGAAAGCATTTGCTGAGAACAAAATTATGTAACTCAAAATAAGAAATATGTGTATCATAATGTAGAAAACATTGTGAGAAAATACTGGTTACCGGCATTTTCTCCTTTTTCCCACTGTTTTCCAAAGCCTTCCTCCTCAGTGTGGTTAACTTTGGATTATGTGAAAAAGGTTATAGACCTTTGGGAAAAGGCTTTTGAAAACATTGTTGGAGAAAGGTTGAAAAAAGTAGTTTTCACCAGCATTTTCTCCTTTTTCAATAGTTTTTTCCCTTTAAAGACAATTTCAGTTATTTAAGCCGCAGCAGCAGCAGCAGCAGCTGCTGCTGCTGCTGCTGCTGCTGCTGATGATGATGATGCTGATGATGATGATGCTGATGATGATGATGCTGATGATGATGATGATGATGATGATGATGATGATGATGATGATGATGATGATGATGATGATGATGCTGCTGCTGCTGCTGATGATGATGATGATGCTGATGATGATGAATGCTTTCAGTTTGGATGAGTCTTAAATTTTTTGTTATCTTGAAGAGTTATAAAGCTGTTTGATGATTATTGTCTCCAACAATTATTTCAAATGCCATTTCAGTTGATAAAGGCATGAATATGAAATGAATTTAATTTCACTTATGTTATACATTGAAAAGATAAAGTAGATTGACTGTTTCTGAAAGATTTACACATACAACTTGATACAAATGGATATGATAGAACTTTGCAGACTTTTAACGAAATGTTAACAATGTCTGATCTCTGTCACATGATTTGCTGAATTCCATCACAGTAATTTCATTCTGAGCCAATCAGATAGTTAGTCTTTGAATTGGAAATTTGGGCCAATGTTTGCCAACTGTTCTTAACAACATTCTTTATGTAATTTTCTGCAGATTTTTCTGAATTTGAAAGGAACACATTTTCTGATTGGCTAAACCATTTCATGTAGTCAATCAGAAATGGTGTTACTTTCTAACTGTGGAATAACAATTCAAATTAGGCTGGTTGGTGAATACAGACTCTATGTATTAAATTGAGAATGGCTGGCTCCTGTTACGTAGAAACTGTAGTAGACTTTTTTGATACTTTTACAGAGGAAACAAGATGACAAACTCACCTTCAGTGATTTACCTCATGATTGTGTTGTTCGTATCCTTTCCACCATCCCAGATCATACTGATATCATCCATATGGGTCAAACCAACAGAAATGTCTATGTGGTTGCCAATGACAACCTGCTTTGGAAACAGATGTGTCTGTTCCATTTTTCACACCAGCAGCTTTTGGTTTTCATACAGAATTATGAGCGTGAATCTCAGATTGATTGGAAGTATATTTACAGAAGATGTTTTATGTAAGTCTGCATACCTTATTTAGCCAATCAATGTTTAGCCATTTTTTCTATTGCATAACCTTCCTTTTTTTCTGTGTAATATAGCCATATTACAAATTTTCTTATCTTGCATATGTTTGAATCAAGATTTCTTGACATCATGGAATCATTGTATTAGGCCATTTGCTAAAGCCTTGTATCCCTACCAGTGATTTCCAAGTTAGTGACACTGAAATATTCCAGTAATTCAACAGTCAGAAATGATGATCAGAAATTCAGAATTAAACCAAGGTTTCTTTCTATCTCGATTTTAATCCAAGTAGCTATGATGTCAGCTTTTTTAGAACAATTTTTTAGCACGAGCATACACCTGTCAGAGCATACACCTCTGTCAAAGCAGCTAGTAGGTTCCATTCCTATATTTATATGTGTAGGTTTTACATATAAATAGATAGATCTAATCATTATACATGTCATCGCTGAAATACAGCCGTGTGACAAAAAGAATCTGACTTTGGTTTCCAATGCCTTTACCACACACAGTGTTTCAGCCAGCTTTAATAAAAATGGGGCCAGTTGGCCCCCTGAAGTCCTAAACTGGGGCCAGTCATCATTAGCAAGGGGGTGGGGTGGGGAAAGGAGTGTATTCTTTCAATATTAGACTGAAGACATGTCTATAACATTTTTTAAAATACCTTAGGAACTAAAGATTCTCCTTTCTTTCAACTTTGTCAATTTCTGTACAGCTTTGCCAAAGTCAAACAACTCAAAATCGGGTTTCTTTTGTGGTTAGGACTTTTGATATATCGCCAGATTAATCAGGCTTTCGATCACCTGAAGTCTGTGATGGTGTTACTTTTGCTATTTTTCCAGTATTTAACGGCCCTGCATCTTCACTTTCATTTGGGCGTGTGAAAAAGTCGGTTATTCTTCTTTTCATTTTTCTGCCGGTTGTTTCGCAGTTCGTATTGAAAACATTTCTCTGCTACAGATTACCCGCTCTTTGTAG